>OX451740.1:1125177548-1127685263 GCA_948472305.1 Vicia faba
TTCACCCATTTAACTCATAGGTTGTCTGACTTATTGCTGATATTTCAAAACAATTTTAGTAGAGCCACTTTGTTCCA
Source organism: Vicia faba (assembly GCA_948472305.1). NCBI lineage: Eukaryota > Viridiplantae > Streptophyta > Magnoliopsida > Fabales > Fabaceae > Vicia > Vicia faba. The sequence goes on from OX451740.1 coordinate 1,125,177,626, forward strand.
AATGGAAAGTTCAATAACTCCCAACCCACCACAACTTCTGGGGCTGCACACTTTCTGCCAAGACACTGGACTCTCCCTACTGATAACCTGCCTACCTGTCCACAAGAATGATCTACAGATAGCCTCTATTTTCTTTATGACAAATCTAGGAAAAGAAAAGCACAACAACCAGTAGTTTGTCATAGCGAAGGATATACTATTAATCAACTGTAACCACCCTGCATAGCTCAATAAAGCAGAACTCCAATGCTTAATCCTCCCAATAATTTTATCCACCAAGATCATATAATGGTTGATGGACAATCTCTTACAAGTTATGGGCACTCCGAGATATCTAAACGGAAGGGAGCCTTCTTTGAAATCTGTCAACTTCAGGATTTGGTCTTTAGTAGTTGCCTCCACTCCTCCAAAATAAATGTTGAAAACTTAAAGACAACACACACAAGTCATTATCTGAATCATCTTTACTGAGATATCTTTTAAACTTGTTCCTTCGTAAACCCTAAAATATCAAGCAACAGTCCAGTTACTCTAGTCGAAAGGTGGTTGTCATACCCTAAATTTGTCACACCCTTTAATAAAATCATATGGCTTATGCATCTCATAATCATCATGTACATACCCTCCATTAGGTCATCTAACACCTCATACATTCACTAACAACAAGGCATAATTCATATTAGTGGTCATGGGATCAGGGTTTCAGTTGTGCATTGGAGTTTCTCTATCTTTTGCAAGTTTATCTCAACTAAGGATGCAAAGGTCGTGGATTAGGGTTTATCCATTGTGCTTAAGGTTATCGAATGAATATTCAAAAAACTTGGTTATGCATCATCAGTGGACTTCTTCTCAACATTTTGACCCTCCTCATTATGTGGGCTGAGATGCTTCATCATGGTGTTTGCATATATCATTGAAATTAGTGTTTATTTCCCTATGTAGTACATAAACGCAAGCTTGATAACTAGATAGTTTTCAAGGTCCTATCTTCATTAAGACCTCAATATTAAAGTTTTGTTGCTCACATTCACTCACTCATAATACAAGTTATTCATCAATTTACTTTCCTTAGCATTTGGATTATATTTGAGGTAAAAAAAGAATAATTGGAATTTGGGGTAAAGGTGGAGTTTCATTCAATTGGATTCAAAGTAGACTAAATCACAAGTCATCATAAGCTGCTTTGGAATATAAGTTATAAGATATTACAAGAAGCAATTACAACAAAAGGAAAGGTGATCAACTTGTTTGTCTCATTTCTAATGGAAAAGTCACGAAGCGTTTTATTGAATGTTTGGTTCATATGATTTGCTCAAAGATACAATAGCATCACTACAAGGCTACATTACAGCAAGTCATATTTTGAATACATAAAGGGGAAGACCATTGATTTGGATAAAGATGTCGCAAGATGCATCCATTTCAAATACATAAAAAAAAACTACACAAATTTTTGTCCTAAGCCTAGTTCCTAGAAGTCTAACTTCACCCTTCCTTTCCAAGCTTCTTCATCTTCAAATTATCACCTTCATGACAAGCTGCTCAAACTTCAAACAACCATGTTTTCATCTTGGTACAAACTTACAAAGCCAGCAGCCTTGAGCATCACCTATATCATCAACATTAAGCCAATTAAACATGAATTCAACCCAAGCTTCCTGCCACAAAATACAATGCAAGCAGTCCAGGCATTCTTTAAAACCTACATTCCAAAACAAATTCACATCATTCTATACCATCTAAACCTACAAAAAAAACCTATTAACACATTCAAAAACCAAAAGCAAACTGTCCACTCGCTAACAGATTTGCAATTAAACTTAAGTGTTATTACAGGTAACAATCTCAAAACCACTTTCCTGCATAAACAGAAACTCGAACGGCGCAAACAGATCGGCATGACATTACACAAGAAAATCATCAACACAAGCCAAATACACATACAAAGGATTCCAGGACAACCAATTCAGATACAGTGTGGCAAGGGATAAGCATAGTTCAATTTATGATCAAAACAAGTTCTAAAACAAGTTCAGTTCGATGCATATCCTAAGTTTTCAAGAGTTGCACTTTCGCTCTAAGTTTCAACACTAAAATCCCCTTTTTACTAACAAACCTGTTTTAGCATTCACGTCCAACTAATTCCTATTTTTAGTCACTAACAGTTTTACCGAGCAAGTCCTCTTTAATTTATATCCAGTTGCCGACATTTTATAGCATAATCAAAACTAACCATGGCATAATCACTAAACTCGTTCGCTAAACAGTTAACTAACAGCTGCATTCATAACTAACCGTAACAGAATTTTCAATTAACAACTAACTAAAACTAACTCTAACCGAATCTCAATCACCTCCCATAACTAACTTCTAACTTCCCTAAATTAACATTAACAGATTTTCACTAATTCTAGCTCATTACTAACTAACATAACAGAATCTTAATTTCACAACTGACTCCTAACCGATTCAATCCCTACCATTGATCTTCTAACCAACTCTCTAATCATCCAATGGCCTAAAACAAATCAAGCTCCAACTGAATTTCTAACTGCTTCATCTATATAACAAATTCATCACATTTAAACTCACTTCTTCGCACATCATTCAAACTCTTTCCACCATTTTTATCAGTTTTAAAACCATTTTCTCCTTCATTCATTCTTCACTCTCTCAATTCACCTCCATCCTCATGATATTGTCGCTTTCTGATTCGGATCTTAATTGAAACCTTTGAGTTGATCGAACGGTGATTCGATGTGGAGACGGAAACGATACTGAGAGGTATCAAGAAAAGAAAGTAAATCTGCGGAGAAGACGAAGCTGTTGTGGCGGTCGGACCTTTGAACGGTGGCAAAAGAAGGCGAGAAGAGTTTGGTTGCAGCGTTGGATTAAAAAATCTGATGGTGATGATAATTGGGATGGAATCCACGAGTCTGATGCTGAATTGCCACGCGCTTGCTCTTTTTTTTTTAAGCTCAATATCACTCATTTGGATGTCCTTTGAGCTTGTGAATAAAAAACAGCTTTTGGATCATTTTTGTTTGGGCCTAGAGCTTTATTTTGCTAGACACAACTCCTCCTTGCTGCTTGTACCCCATGGTTTACTTTGTTGCATTTTGTTTAATTTTTAATTGTTTAAAGGGATACATAGACATTAGGTTGCAGGGCTTAAGAGAGCACAATTATTTAAAACATTTGTTTATCTACATTTTCCTTAAGCAATTCATGCATGCATTCCCTTAACAAGTAAGCATTAGATATAACACACCATTTGATTAGAACAACAAGAGTGGATCACATGGAGTACCACAGACGTGAGGGGTGTTAATACTTTCCCCTTGCATGATCGACTTTTGTACCCTTTTTCTTGGTCGTAAGACTATATTATCCTTTCTTTGGGGGGTTTTCTCGATATTTTCCCTTCCTTCGGGATAAATAAAGTTCGGTAGCGACTCTGTTGGGAAATTGCCTAAGCAGGTTGATCCTAACACTTGATTGTTTTCTTTTCATTGGGTGTTATCTTTATGTACTACTTTCTATGTTTATTTTCATGATTTACTTATTACTTATTTATTACATGCATTGCATTTTATTACTTATTTATTACATGCAATGCATTTTATTGTTGGATTTTCTATTTTTCAGGTTAAGTGGATGTTACTTTGAGATAAAAGGTCCATTACTCAGACTAATGTACACGTAGATTTAGAGTGGATACTCATGTCAAATCTTGTGTTCCCTGGACACGTGTGAGGGGGCATGAGACACCATACACAGACAAGGTTCTCTTAGCAATGCATTTGCCTTGCACCTTTTGTGCAAATACAAGGTGTTTGAATAGGGCATGAAACACCATACACAGACGAGGTTCTCTTAGCGATGCATTTGCCTTGCACCTTTTGTGCAAATACAAGGTGTTTGAATAGGGGGCTCCCGACTCGGTTGTCATTAGGACTCCCTGTTCTGTACAAGACTAGAACCCACATGTGATATAGGGATGGGACAGAAAAACATGCCGTCAACCTACCTGGTTTTCTCATTATTCAGAAATGTTCCAGACATTTGATCATATGATATTCAGACCTAGTTTTCGTATATTTTGAAATAGTGTCGAACCTTTAATCCCATGATATTCAGATCGTACAATATATATTCAGAGGATAATATTATGGTTATCTAGATTCTGTGGAGCCTTGATCCCATGTCTTTGCATACCATAACATCATATCATTATGTCTTTGCATACCATAACATCAAAAGATAAATACTGTCAGAAGAACACTTATGGATAGACAAGTCTTTGGGTTTCCTTTGAAATAAAAGATGGAACATGCATTCATAATATCATGCATTTTATTGTTCATAACAGAAGCTTATTTAGGCCCTTCTTTTCATTCAGAGTTCAGAATCAACGACTTTCCTACATTTGTACCACACCCGGAGTAATTAGAGAAGACTTGTGGATTTCTTTTAGCAGAATCAGATCACTCTCTATCAGGACATGGATATTATGGGTGACTGTCAGGACATGGATATTATGGGTGATAGAATGAACTAGTTCTTCAAAACTCTCCATGTTGTTATTCATGGACAAGAAGAACTCAGCTTTCTATTGTTGTTGTCCCCTCCTCTTCTGCTAATAGAGGATTGAAAAGCATAGATAAACTTCAACGTGAAAAGGAATTGTTATGGGCATAGGTCATGAAATGAAGACTCAAATGAGAATGCTTACGAAAGTCCTACAAACACTATTAAAGAAGGAAGACAATATCACACCAACTACTGCAATAGAAATGATCAATCCTTCTTATCTACAAAGTCTCACTTCATGTCAAATCACATTCACTCCAGACGGCTTGCATATTAACTAAAGCCATTTTCTCAGACATGTGTCAAGCTACAAAGAACATCTTCTCAAATAAGTAAAACCTGAAGAAGTCTCCTCAGCACTTTAAATCCTCAACACTAAAAATCACAATTCTAAATTCATCATTATTTGACTTTTGATAACTATTCACTTATGGTTTATTAACTGAAAATCACAAATCTAAATTTATCATTATGGGACTTTTAATAACTATTCACTTATGGTTTATCAACTGAAAATCACAAATCTAAATTCATCATCACGTGACTTTTGATAAATATTCACTTATGGTTTATTGTGCTCTTTAAGATTGAGATTTTAGCTTGAATAGTTATCAAAAAGCAAAAAGTGATATGACAAATAGACCATGTTGCAATTAAGAATGTAAAAACCTAAATTTTAAATTCATCATTATGTGACTTTTGATAACTATTCACTTATGGTTTATTTAAGATCGAGATTTTTGCCTTAAATAGTTATCAAAAAGCTAAAAAGTGATATGACAATAAAAAGACCATGTTGCAATTAAGAATATAAAAACCTAAATGTATTAAAAAATACATTACCATGTTGCAATTAAGAATATAAAAACCTAAATGTATTAAAAAATACATTACATTTATTCTTTTGTCATAATAAAAATTATAATTAATTAAAATCAAATTTAATTTTAAACAATAAAATAAATTAATTTAAATACGTAAATAAGAAAAACAAAGATCGTCTAGCCCATTAAATAACGGAGATCGTCTGGCCCATTAAATGAAATTTCATTCACGAGACAATCACCGTTTTTCTTATTTACGTATTTAAATTAATTTATTTTGTTGTTTAAAATTAAATTTGATTTTAATTAATTATAATTTTTCGTGAATGAATATTCATTCAATGGGCTGTGAAAATACAGCCGATCTATGCACAATATAATTTAAATATTTATTTAACATTTTTTATTAAAATTATATTATACACAAGCATATATCTTTTGTTTACATATAAAATAACAATGAATAAGGAATTTATATATTCAAGCATTTATAAAACAATCAAAATAAATTATTTATATTAATTGCTTACTGAAAAATATAAAATATCGCATAGTTATCTCGACTACAAAAGTAATATCAATATGGTGAAAATTGTTGACTTAAAATTAAAACAATATACTGGGAAAAGAGTCATTGATCAGATAATTGTAGTCTGAAATTTAACAATCGTCATGATAAATTCTGATCAGTATATCATCAACTCAATGACTCTTTCGATTCAACTTCACCGATACATTTCTAACAACGCTAAATTATATAAATAGTGTATAAAAATGGAAAACGTAGCAAATTCAATCAAAATTTTCAAATCTGAAATCTTAATGAAATAAAATGAACAAATAGGAACAAAAAAAAACATAGTCAAAGGCTCAGAGGATCCATTGGTAATTTTCTAATCACAAAGGAATTTTCTATTCCTTCATAAAATAGGTAGTTGAAAACATCATTGCCGTCAAAATAATAGATGAAACAACAAACGAAAAAAAAATGTAAATGAATTTTGCAGAATAAGAAGAAAAATATTATGAAAAACAGAGGAGCAAAGAGAACGATTGTGGGGAAGAAATAGAATTTCAGCTGTATAAATAGGGGTGATTGAATTAGGTCTAGGGTTTGAGCCGCGACTGGAATGACGGAACTACCCTCCCGTTTTGATTGGATGAGCCTTCATTTAATGGGCCAAATTTCATAGATGGACTTTTTGTAGGCCCATTTTCTGAATTGAAATAAAATAACGCATACTCATTAATTTTTAATTTTTTTATTATGATAAAAATATTGTTTCTTAAAATACTAACATTAAAATATTGTAATTTTTCATAAATAATTAACTAAATAATAATATATAAATAAGAAAACTTTAAATTAAACATTAACGGCCTCCAAGACAATTGCAAGCAATGTCTTGAACATTAAAATCACATATAATTGTGATTAATTATTTAAGTGTATCAGTTAATTCTAATAGTAAAGAGATTAATTATTGTATTTTTGTTGTAGATTGTTAATAGTAATTTATCACAGTGGAAAACGGGTTGCTTGATTCTCTTTTTAAATATACAGTTTGGTGGCGGATATCAATAAGATCGACATCATTTGTTTCATTCTAAAAGTTGAACATGCTCAAATTGTTACACAATTCCGTCCAATTTTTTCGTATAACACGATTTACAAAGTGATAAGTAAGGTGATGGTTGGAAGATTATAGCCATTTATGGAGAAGCTTGTTTCTCCTTATCAAACAGGTTTTGTCCGTGGTAGATCCATCCATGAAAAATTATCATTGTCAATGAAGTAATTCACACGATACATAATAAAAAAGGGAAGAAACGTTATTTTGTTGTTAGAATTGACTTGTCTAAAGCTTATGACAAACTCAAATGGGAGTTCATTTGGAGAATTATGGAGGAGATTGGATTTCCTGAGAAAATTATTAATGTCATTATGCATGGTGTGTGGAAACTGATATTAATTGGAATGGTAGTAAGAATGAGTTATTTCGGCTCCATCGTGGTATTCGGTAGGTATGACAAATAAATCCACCCACGTCCCGAAATTAGCAGGGAAAACCCGGGTTAATCGGGGGCGAGTGCAGGTGCGGGAAAAACCCGATTTTTATTTTTGGGTGCGGGTGATGCTAGTACCCGTCTTGCATCCACACCCGCACCAGCCAACTAAATTTAATTTATTTAATTTATTTTCAATAGTTTTATTACTCATTTACACTTTTTAATGTTATAATATCATGTTTATTAGAATTATTATTTAGTTTTAAAAAAATACAATTTAAATAAAAAATATCAAACATAAAAAATGCTTTTAAAATAATCATTTATTTAGTTTAATTATTGATTTTTATTTTTATTGAAAAAAATATATAAATTTAAAAAAAAATATTCGGGCGGGTGTGGGGCGGGTGCGAGGAAACCCGTTTTTGTTAGGGGCGGGGGAACAAATATTAACCCCTGTTGTACCCCAAAATTTGCCCTCTCATTTGTCAAGTATTTTCTCACAAGATCTCCTTTGGTTCAAGACTGCACAATGGTTGATCAACTCAAGACACCTCCTTAAGCACTGATGACTGAAATTAGGGTTTGAGATTGTACAAGGATAATTGAACTTTTAATGCTTCATATGACTTTCATGGATTATTATGGATCCCCAAGATTGCTCATGTCAAGTTTCAAGTCTTGGATCACATTTTTGCTCAGTCAATTGAATAGTTGACCTAAAAATCAACTGTATTGGGGAAAAAGTCAATTGTGGTCAATTTACAGTCAAACTTCATAATTTTTTATCCATATCAACATTGTGAACTCCTATATGTCATTTGATCAAGTTTGGACCACAATTCCTCAAGAAATTTGATTAGATCATCAAAAGGGCAAAATGGTCAAAATTAGGGTTTTGACTGAGAAAGGGCAATTTCTGATTTTTGACCTAGAAAATGGTTAATTGGTTTGATACATGATCTTAAGATTTCAATTGCATCATTTTGACCTAATGGCATGACTCAAAACATCCCCTAAGATCAATTGATTGATAGTTGATTTTCAGTCAACTGATCAAAAGTCAACTGCACACTGAAAAGTCAAACTTTGACTTTTTGGTCAAAATCAAGTGTCAAAGATCACAATTCATCAAAACATGTCAAAATATGAAACTTGTTCATCAAGAAATCAAAAAGTCAAAATTTCATTTTGAAAAGTCAAAGTTTCCAAACTTAGAAATTTTTCTAAGTGTTGAAAACTTTATGTTTTTTCACAACTTTAAGCCATTTTTTCACCATGATGCAAGATGATTCAAAGGAAACTTTCAACATGAAAGTTGTAGATCTCCATGATATCTTAAAACATTGCTTTATACAACTTCTCCTATAAATTCTTGGATCTCAAATTATTAATCCATGAAGTCATGGTCATGAAACTAAAACACTTAGTGAAATTTTGAGCATTTTTTGGTCAGGATTTTGATCTAACTTCTTGGCAAAGTTTCACATAGTTCCACTTGGATTTTGCAAAATTGATTCAAAGATGGATTATATAGAACATTACAAGCTTTCCAAAATGTCCAAGAACTCCTTGAGATCATTCTTGAGCAAGGAGAATCGAAGAGAGGAAGTTAGGGTTTCAAACTGAAATTATAGGTCATTTTTGTGATGAAGAAGAATTCAAATCTCGAGCCTATGCTGCACAATTTTGCTTTCCAGGCCTCTAAACCTCAAAATCTCTCCCTAATCAGAAGATTACACTTGCTTTTAGCTATTATTCATTTGATTCAAGCTTTATCCAAGATAATTTTCCATTAATGGCACGAAGGCACCATTGCCATTTACATAAAGTAAGCTTTATGCAAAGTCAACTTGCATTGAGCTTTGCACTTGTTCCTTCTGCACAAGCTTCCTCTACAAAGTCAAATAAGTATGTTTAAAGTTGGTAACCACTCTAGATAGCTTTGTACCTTGCCTTGAAACCATACTTGTCAAGCTTGCTTCAAAAACAAGTCAAAATCCCATAACTTGTGATCTTGTGATTCTAACCACCTCAAGTATCCAAACCTTTTCCTATATATCAAGACACTCTTATGCAACCTAGGAGAGGAGCTCAAGCATTCCAAAACACTCCTAAGCACTCTACAACTTAGAATTTTCCATAACTTGACAGTTTTGAACTTCACATAGTCATCTCCAAATCCACTCATGCGTATTGAGTTTCAACCATCCAAACACCTTATATACATCACATAGGAGTGATCCAGGCCTTTGTTGTTGGACTGTAACTCCATTTGTATAATCCACCATTTTCAAAAATTGAGCTTGCAGGTCGACTTGGTTAGAGGGATTCAAGGACTTCCAAAGCAAAGCAAGGGTTGGAATACACTCAAGGAGGTCCTGGCAAGCTAAACAGATCATCAGGACAACTTAAAAGTTACTGAAACTCCATACTCGACTCCAGCTACAAGAGGTAAGTTTTCAAACTTCAAAATCTTGATACAAGCACCTTTTGTGCATATACTCTGAAGCAAAAATGTAGATATCATTGCCCTGAAGTTGTACATATCCATAGTTTTCATTTACATGGCTTGAGCTTAGAGAATTTTAAGTTTGAAGTTTCTGAAAAAATTATGGCCAGAGAAATTCTCATTCATCTTTGATCTATAGCTTTAGTTGTTTACACAGTTAGATTCGTGAGGAAAAATAACACAACTTTCATGTTTGCATTTTCCATTTTTGTTGAGAAATGAATGAGATACAGGTGGTCTGGCTGGCTGAAGGTTGAAGACGAAGTACAGGTCATGGAGACATTTTACATTATGTATTTATTCTTTCATTTAAGTTAACTAATGTACAGTGACCCCAATGGTAAGGCAGCGCACGTTATTGGTAGAGATCGTGGGTTCGAACCTCAGCGTTGTCTTTTGCATTTTTTTTCACATTTTTGTCATTTTTCCTTTTTTGTTTCAGGTAGCGCTTGGGCCTCCACCCCATGGTCCTGACTTTTTTTTCTTAACATCACCCCCCGTTTGCTTCATACATGCAACCTTTTCTTTTATTTATGTTTCTAACAAAAACTTCATTGGGCCAAACCATAATTTTTTTTACACACATATACTCAAAATCTGTTTTACACCCCTGACTTCATTTTCACATTTTATTTTTTTATTTATTTTTATTATTATTAATATTAATATTATTGTTATTTTTATTAATGAAAATCCCACAAACATTTTTATTTATTATTTAGGTAATAATATATTTATATTTTATTTCCTTTAAGACCAAAAAGACAAAATATTTTCTTATACATATTTAATTTATTTTCTTAAATAAAATAATAATTAGAATTAGGCTTAGTTTATTTTATTTTTTAATTAAAATTAATTTAGAAACTTAGGATTTTTAGTTAATTAATTTTTTCATACTAGTTTAATTTTATTAAAACCTTTTCACAAAAAAACTTCATAAAAAAAACCTAAAAAATATTCTTTTAATTAACTTAGTTTAATTTTCTTACTTTTAAGTTAATTAATTTTCTTCTAGTTAATTAGGTTAAAACAAAAACTTTTCTAAACAAAAATTCAAACAAAAATCATTTCTTTTTCATTTGCATTTGTACATTGTTATTCATTCAATTTTTTGTACAATATTCAATATGGTTGTAATAATTATTTAGATTTAATTTTCTTACAATTTCCCATTTGTAATTTGTACACCCCCTTCCCTAATGATGTAATAGCTTAGTATTTTTATTTTCCGCAATTTAATGCTTTATATACAAATGCTAGTAAATTAGGGTTTGTATGGAAAGATAAAATCAAAGCGTAGAAAACCCTAATCAAGACAAATCAAGCATGTAAACTAATACACTTGCACACATACACCCTTAGGGTAAATCCACTTTGTTGCCTTATAAAATGACCATATTATGCATGTGAGGTGTCTTAGTAAAAGCAATCAAAAAATACAAGATCATAGTCCCTCGAAGACGCTATCCATGTTGCCTTTCAAAATGATCTTAGTCCCTAAAGAAAATGTTAATATATCTTACAACATTGTTAATCATGGTTATACGATGACCAATGTCCGTCCCTTTTACATCCAAAGATAGGGTTACTTACCAAATCAATGGTAAGATAACAATGTCAAAGGAAAGAGGAAATAAATATGAAAGACTTTTGAGTAGATAGATTGTTCCTAGTTGCTTGCTCAATTTCAAAATCAAAAAAACATCCTTGCTATTTTCAAAGCAAACACCAACACTTTCAAAAAACACCTTTCAAACTTGAAAACATTTTCAAATGATCAACATTTTGTATACATTCTTACGAACGAGAATCATTACAAAGTTTGCCTAAACGATGACGCCTTTTCAAAATACTTTCAAAAACCACACAAAGCACATTTTCAAACAAAAGCAAGTGATCTAGAAAGTAACTAAGAGCCCATGGAAAACCATGGATGAAAAGGGTGATAATACCTTTCCTTTTCATAATCTACCCCACGAACTCAAGAAAACATCTCAAAGGTATTTCCTTTGCTTTTCAGACTTTCCTTATTGGATAAAAGAAAAGTTGGTGGCGACTCTTGCTAACCGTAACATTTGCGATCAAACGCAAAACAACCAAGTCAGTTCTCCCACCGCATTACAGAACTGGCGACTCTGTTGTGGACTTACTTAAAAGTGGGGTTACCTTAGGGATAGATCATATTTTATTGTTTTCTTTGTTTGACTTGCATGCTTTACATTATGGTTCCTTGTTTGGTTTTGCTTTAATCCTACACCCGAATTTGGGTCACCTTTTTAGGTAAGTAGCAATAAACTGTGAGGGAATTGTGCAGGGTATACCAACACGGTTGAAATAGTAGCTACGTTGATGCGATACTTTGGTGTGTACAGGTAGCCCTTGAGTAATCAAGGAGAATACGGGACCGTTGTGTGGTATCATAAAGCATCAAATGATCTTAGCACCTTAATTGACCAACTTGGATTTTAGGACGAAGTGAGATAGTCGTCTTTGGTGTAAACCCAAAGTCGATTGATACTCGATGCTACACTCATTGAAGTTTGACCCTTGAATTTTGTTTGGTGGCAAGTCAATTGTCTATCGGAACGAGAGTTAGGGGAAAGACCAGTGATATTGAGATCCCTTAGAACCCGGTTACTATATTTAGGACAGGTTGAACCAACCCAACTTCAAGAGGGTATCACCTTAAAATCCATGCAAGCTTAAAACCTAAGGTCTCTATGTGATTTGCTTGTGCTTGCTATATCTGCTATATCTGAGTATAATCATGACATCATAATATAACATGTCATACTAACCATTTCAAGGATTCTTAGGGTTTATTTTTGTCTTGTTTTGTAGGACATGGCTCTCGTCCGCAAATTCACTATCCAAGTCAGTCTGGTAAAAGTACCTCCTCAGCTTAAGGATTTGGTATCAAGGGTTCCTGAAAGCTCTCCATTCACTGAAATACATGGTCGACTTCTCATCTTGGTCACCTCAAACCCCGATGAAGAAATGTTAAAAGTGCTCTTTCAATTCTTTAACCCTCTACATCACTGCTTCACTTTTCCGGATTATCAGTTAGTGCCTACCATGGAGGAGTTTTCTTTATTGTTGGGAGTGAATATCCTTAATGAGGTACCTTTCAATGGTATGGAAAGAGATCCTAAACCTGAAGATATTGCTAAAGCTTTATCCTTACAACGGTCTGACGTAGTAGCAAATTGGGAAACCAGGAGAGGTGTCAAGGGTTTTTTGGCTAAGTTTTTGTTCGAGAAAGCTCATCATTTTTGGGATACCTTAGACTTACAAGCTTTTGAAGAGGTGTTAGACCTTCTCATCTATGGGTTGGTACTGTTTCCTAATCTGGACCAACTCATAGACGTGAATGCGGTTAAGATTTTCCTGTCACGTAATTTGGTACCTACTCTGCTTGGAGATATCCTACATTCATTGTATACTCACAATATAAAGAGGAGAGGAACCCTTCTGGGTTACACACCTCTTTTGTCTAGGTGGTTTATTTTGCACCTACCCTGATCTGTCTTGAAGAATAAGCAGGGTTTGAGATGGTCTCATAGGCTAATAACTCTTACACATCCAGGCATTCATTGGTGTCCCCGATTCTCAGAGAATGTTACCATCATTGATCGATGAGGAGAATTCCCTAATGTTCCTCTCTTAGGCATTAGGAGGGAATCACTTACAATCCTTGTTTGGCACTACGACAATTTGGATATGCAAGAAGGGATGGTCCTCATGATGCACTTATTCAAGGAATCGTCTTCGACTACGAGAATGATGCTCAGGATTACCGCAAAATGTTCATGCGAGCTTGAAGCATGGTACATAGAGTAAGCAAGACATTGGGGCACAAGAATTCCATCCCTCTTGAGCCTTATCTCAAATGGGTACGAGCTCGTGCTCAAAGTCTTATGATGCCTTATCCCTCTATTCTCCCAGTTATCATAGAGCCTGTTATGGAAGGGGATGTCCCATACACTATCCTTCATCCTAACATGCCCACCTCTCTCGAAGACTTGCAAAGGGATTGGATACAACTTAAGGGGGGAGTGAGACACTTTTGAGGCCCAATTCTACGCCAGCGAGAAGAAGGTTCTGGAACTCACCAGGCAACTTCATGAGGAGCAGAGTCTGAACGCCTACATCGCACCAAAGAGGATGCACTCAACTTTTTCATCTTAGAGTTTTGTATTCTTCATTTCTTTCATTGTAAGCCCAAAGAGGCATGATGTACTCAAACTTTGATTTATTAATATGACGTGTGTTCCTTTTTTGTCTAAAGCAAATTTAAATCTCTAATTTCCTTTAAATCATTGCATATGCTTCTTCATTTATCATAACATAAGCAGGTTTCTTACCAATAAGTCTCCTTATCTTTCTACTGTTTATTTCACTAAGATGGATCTTGAGCAGACAGTAAAAGATCTCCAGGCGCAGAATGCTCAGTTTCAACAAATGTTCTTAACTCTGGCCAAAGGACAAGAGGATTTTAAAACTTTATTGATCAAAGAAAATAAGAAGAAAGCAAAGAAATCAATCGGTGTTTTAAATCTGGGAAGAGGATTCCAAGGACAAGCCAAACGGACTCTAGACTTCACAACATCGCCAGGTGAAAAGGATAATCAAGAAAGGAAAGACAAAGATGTGACTGACCATCCAGAATCCGAAGAGGAAGAAGAGGATAACTACTCTGAAGAGCAATATCCTCCAGCTGATGAGAAGTACAAACATTTGGAAGAACGTCTAAGTGCAATGGAGATTCAAAAAGTGTCGGGGCTGGACTTTGAAGAGTTAGGTTTGGTGTCTGGGATTGTTATTCCACCAAATTTCAAAGCACCAGTGTTTGCTAAGTACGATGGGGTTTCGTGTCCCAAGATGCACCTCCGATCTTATGTGAGGAAGATATAGCCTCACACTGCTGACAGAGATTTATGGGTCCACTTCTTTCAGGATAGTCTATCTGGGACTCAACTAGATTGGTTCTATCAATTGGAAAGGGCTAATATCCATAATTGGGAAGACCTTACTGTTGCTTTTTATAAACAATATCAGTACAACGCAGATCTTGCTCCCACCCGTACTCAACTCCAAAGTCTGGCTATGGGTTCGAGCGAGGGTTTCAAAGACTATGCTAAAAAATGGAGGGACTTAGCAGGAAGAGTCCAGCCTCCCCTGTCTGATAGGGAGCTAGTGGACATGTTTTTGGGTACTCTATCCGGTCCTTTCTTTAATCATCTAATTGGAAGCTCCTCAGCCGGCTTCACTGAATTAATCTTGACCGGAGAAAGAGTGGAAGCTGGGATTAAGAGTGGGAAGATCCGAAAGGACGCATCCTCCAGTGCCGTAAGAAAACCATTTATTGGGAAGAAAGAATTTGGTGTTGTGTACCCTCAAAGGAATCAGGATAAAATTGAATGTCGTCCAACAGTAGGGGTTGTCATGATCCCTAAGCCTGCACCTATTCAACAAAGGAGCAACCAGCCTAGAACGGAAAGACCGGTAAGACAATTTACCCGGATAAATATGACACTGTCTCAAGTCTTGCCACATTTGTTGAGATCTAATCTGGTAACCTTGCGGGAAGCTCCGAAGAATCCCAACACTGCCTCTCCCCATTACAACCCAAACGCCCATTGTGCTTACCATTCAGACAGTCCAGGTCATGATACAAACGACTGTTGGGTTTTGAAAAATAAGGTGCAAGACCTTCTCGAGGCAAAAGAAATTGAATTTGATACTCCTGAGATCCCAAATGTTATCACTGCTCATATGCCCAAACACGTCTGTGGTATTAACGTTGTTGAAGATGATGTGTTTGTTACTATTGTTGATGAGCTAATTACTCCTCTCCTAACTGTCAAGAGGAACCTATTGAAGGCCGGTTTATTTCCGGGTTGTGGCGAAGGCTGCCACCTCTGTTTATCCCTACCGACTGATTGTCATTTATTGAAAGCAGGTGTCAAGCGCTTAATAGACGAAAAAGAGATTTTGTTTGAGAAGACTCTCGTTCCAACCATTTCTTACAAAGATGTTTCAATAGTAACCATTTCCGCCAATCCTTCTAGGGTCTCCACCAAAAGACCCGTTAGGATTACATTTGTTCCAAAGGTGACTCCACTGATAATTACTATGCCAGGACCAATCCCGTACTCCTCAGATAAAACTGTCCCTTGGAATTATGGGGGCGACGTCGACTACCATGGCGTCTCTTGTACCCCAAAATTTGCCCTCGCATTTTTCCACAAGAAATCTCAGCTTCAGGCGTTTCCTGATTTTTCAAACTGACTCAAGAATCGGTCGAACGGACTTTTCTCGTCAGTCAAACAAAAATTAGGGTTTTACTAATTTTCAGGACTCTGGATTGTTTCACAGTTGGCTTAGGGTTTTGGTTGATTTTGGTTCAATTTTGATCAGGCGAAGGTTCGTTGGCATTTAATCAGGAATTGAGGTTTTATGGGCATATTCTCAGAAAGATTAAAATTCCACAGCACTTTGCAAGATTTTCCAAGATTCGGGTTAAATTCACATTGTTTTGATTTAATCAGTAAAAGAGGCAGTTGGTTTGAATTCACGTTGGTTTGTTTGAGTCAGTCAAAAGAAATATGCAGTTTGGAATTACAGTGCTTGGCAAAAGAATCAGTGAAAAGGGAATGTGCTTGATCAGTTTATTTTGGTTAACTGCTGCTTTGCTTTGGATATTGGAAAGGACAAGTCTAATTGGTCAATTACTAAAACATTGTTTTATTTATTTATTATTCTAAATTAAGTGAATGAAATTTATTTTTTCAATCATTTTAATTCAAAGAGTTTTAAATGAATAAATAAACAATAAAGAAAGAGGAAATAAGAATTGGTTGGATAATAAAGACTTTTTATTGATATTTGAAATTATTTGTACAATTATTGTTATAATTTAATTACAAACAATGGTTTACATTAATTCAAATATTAAATAAAAAGAAAAAACTATCCTATTTATTTCTAATTCTTCATGCTTCACTTTATTCCTCTCCATCCAATTATTCACCTGCAAAAGAAAAGAGAAAGTCAAAAAGCAGTTAAATTAAAAAGACAGATAAAATTTGCAGTCATCATTAAGGGCCACTGACTGGGATCAGTTAACCCTCTCTGCAAATCACGGGATTTCTCCCGGTTCACAAAGAGGGAAGAATTTTATTAATCATGAATGCAAAATGTCAAATGCATAAATTCAAAAGTTCAAACTGCATAGTTCAAGTTCAACCAAACTGAAAAATCAAAAAGTGCAATTTACTGTCAAAGTACAAAGTCCACTCAAGGCTGTCAATAAAAAGATTTGACAAAGATATGAAAAGTTCACAAAGTGTAGCAAGCTGTCAAAGAAAGATAAAGATGCAGAGGAAATCTTATATGCAAGCAAGTTCTCTTTTATCATCATTTCCCATCAGATAGCCCTTTCAGAAAAATAGTACAGAAAAGAATCATATTATAACATATCCAACTGTACCATAGAAATCAGAAGAAGAGAGATAAGAAGCAGGGTTCAGGCTTTAGGCTTAGGCAGGATAGATAGGAAGAAAAATATACAAAAGAAAAAACACGGTTCAAGAAGGAGGAGAGATACAAAAAACTGAGATACAAAACGGCCTCAGCATCATAACTGTCCAAAAAAATCAATGCCAAACTCAGAACCTGATATCAAAAAGAAAGCCTAAACATCAAAAATCCTCCAAACTCAGAACCTGCATTATCCAAGCCTAAACAGAACCTGTACCTTTAAGCCTTAAGAACCTGATAAGCTCAAAGCCAGAAGAGATACAAAAATCCCCCAGCATAACTTGCCAAGGCCTCAAACATATCACCCTGCATATGCAAAGTATACCACATACTGAAGCAAACCAGCAAAGCCTGTACCTGTCTCAAAAACCAAAAGCCTCATCCAGGCCAAAAACCAGTACAAACTCCCACAAACATCTTACCTGTTAAAACACTTCCAAACACATAACCATACAAAACCTGCAAATGGCCTAAAAACTCATTACCAGCTATAACCAAAAGCCATACCAACATACAAACTTGTCAAGCCAGACCCCAACCTGCCTAAGTATCAACCTGAAGCTAAAAATCCACAGAAACAAGTTCAAAGCCATAACATTTCAAGCATAAAACCCTCAGAACATTCATCATTGGGTAGATAAGCAAGCACACAGATAGGCAACAGAAGGAAGCATACGAGAGTTCTAGGCAATTGTAAGAGAAGAAGAAAGAAACATTCCAAAATCAAAACCCTAGGCCCTCAGAACTTTGAGTTCCTCACAGGGCAACACAGGTAAAAGGCTCAACGGTCTCAGAACAACAATTCAAAGCAACGAATCAGAAGAAAGTCAGAGAAGCAACAAAGGTGTCTCAACACAACAAGCATACAGGGTCATAGCAAAGGAAGAGAAAAAGAAGGAATATGCCAACAAGAAGCTTTCAGATATGTCATCATCATAAAACCTAGCAAAGGAAAATACAAAGATACCAGGTTACCAAAGCGCAAGCCCAGCATCCTCACTGCCTTCCCCGCTCGTCCCGGCCTCCTAGCGCACGCCCGACCATCCTCCGCCATCTCCAAGGGTAACACTCTTTTTTTTCTTTCTTTCAAAAATATCCCAGATGATCATGTGAAAAAAAAAACGAATTTAAAATCAAAACGAATCAAAATCAGGGCATGCAGTAATCAATAAACCCTAATGAAATAAGAAAGAGGAAATCACCTTAAAGCTGTCGCCCCACAGTGTTGTTGGAGGGAAGGAGAGGTCGGAAGTGCCGGTGGCCATAGACAAGCGGGTACAAAACTCAGAAGCGAACGTGTAACGAGGAAGACGAAGAAGAAAAGTACGAACGGCGCGCCTAGCAAACCCTAAGCCTTTTGTTCCAATTGATACAAAAATCTCTAACCCTAAAAACGTTGCTTCAGCAATCAATGGGCCTGACCCGTTTCTAATTTTCTCTGAAGCCCAACAAAAGCACTAACCTTTTTATACAAACAAATTGATTAAATACTAACTTCTCTCTTTTTCATACATAATATCTTAAAACAATATGTTTTCTAACTTAATATATTTTTTTAATAAAAATGCATTCTTGTCAATATACATCATTATTTAAAAATATGTCTTTTTTATTACCCCATATAATTAAAATTGAAAGCTTTTTTTTTCTTTTTCTTTATTTAAATATAATTTTGTACATATCATACAATATAGTTAAAATTAAAAATATCTTTTTTTCTTTTAAGTATATATTTATATATAAATAATAAAATACATTTTTATCATATAATTAAAATTGAAAGTACCCTTTTCTATTCTTTTAATTAAAATATATATTTGTATATAACAAATGAAAAATACTCTTTTTTTATATACATAATGAAAACCTAGAAATATTTTCTTTTCTCAAAACATCATTTCATAATTTAATTAGAACTTGAGCATTCAATTAAAACAATTTTCTTTTTGTACATATTTCTAATATACAAATCAAAGATTCCTTAAAACACATATCTAGGTCAAATACCCTAATACACTTCAATTTCACATTTCGCACCTGTAAATAATCACATACTCATATACATGTACACTTACACAATGCAAATACATTCACATTGCCCTATACACATTTGTTTATCTTATATTTGTATATTCGATATTTACATTTGATCGCAAATTCGATTTGGTTGTAACTTATTGGATACTATAAGTCTCATCCCCATTCATACACTTGTACCCCCACTCCCGGATACCATTTTGTAATAGCGTAGATTTTTACATTTCTGCACTTTACAGTTTTCCAATTATGCCATGGTTAGACCTAGGGTTTGCATGTACATAAAATCAAACGCTAGATAACCTAATACAAGACAAATACATGAAATCAATACACAATCACACTTGCACCCTCTAGGGTAATCCCACATGTTGCCTTCCAAAATGGGCCATGCTTGCACGTCGAGTATCTTTGGCAAAACGAATTCAAATGATCAAAGTCCCTTCAAAGCAAATTGCCAAAGACACTTGGTACCATTGCATTCATGGTCCATACGATGACCCACGCCCGTCCCGAACAAACTTCCTAAACGCGAGATTGTCCACCAAATCCAATGATGGAACAAAATTGTTAAAAGGAGTTAAAACATAACAAAAACCTTTGAGTACAATAGGGTAGACAAAACTCTTAGTTACTTGAGATCGACTTGCAAAAACACTGGCCTTCTTTTCAAAAACCACAATCCACGACACTTTCAAACAGACTCTCAAAACATTTTGAAACATCTTTTCAAAAAGATACACGCCTTTGTAAAATATTCGAGTAAAGAATTGTTACAAGGTTAGCCTAAGACAAGGCATCTTTTTCCAAAACATTTTCAAAAGCACTCACACACACACCATTTTCAAGCAATCGAAAATCAAGGCAAGTGATCTAAAAAAAACCAAGTAACTAAGAGCCCATGGATAACCATGGATGAAAAGGGTGCTAATACCTTCCCTTTTCATAATCTACCCCCCGAACCCACGAAATATCTCAAAAGGTTTTTGCTGTGCTTTTTTAACCTTTCCTTTAGGATAAAATAAAAAGTCGGTGGCGACTTTTGCTCAACCGCACAAGTGCGAATACGAACGCAAAACACTAGTCAGTTCTCCCACCGTATCACACTCTCGAACTGTAAAGTTAGAAGCTCAGGCCTATGCCATTCGCTTCCTCTCATCAAGTAGAAGACAACCACACCTTCGTGAAAAATTTATATAAACTATAGCTCAAGCAATTTGGAAGGAAAGTTTTGAAAAGGAATTTAAAAATTCATGTTCAAAACGTGTGTCCAGTTAAAAGAAAGTGTTGTGACTAGAACCAGGGCAATGAAAGCTTCATAATGATATCAAAGTTTGGAAGAATTGATGGAGAAATCTACCTATTGAAGTTCAGTTGCAGAGCTTTGTAAATGGACTTGGTCAGATCAATTCAGAAGGTTTCAAGGCTCAATTCTTCTTTTGTTAGCTTCAGGGAAGATCAAGGAAGGTGAACTGATAGAAAAAATTGATTGAAAAAGGCTTGAACAATTATTTTGAAGTTGCAGAAAAGTGAGTTATGGAGAGAGTTTGGCAGGGTGATTTTGGTTGTTCAAGCTTGAGAAAACGAATGAGATAGCTCATGTATTTATAGGAGAAGCAAACGGGATCAAAAGGAAGGGTGAATAATGCATTTTGGAGGGAATTCATGTTGGTCTGCATCATGAACAAAGTGTGACTTGTTTAGCATTAAAACTCAGTCAAATTGTGTGTTTCATGATGCTAAACGCCTTTGGAAAGTTGCTAAACATGATTAGAAGCAAAAATGTGTGGAAAAATCGTGATTATAAGCCAAAACAAAGATTTCAAAATCTGACTTATGATGAAACTTCAGTTTCAAGTTACCAAATTCAAATCAATGGCATTCTCAGCTCAAGGAGTCTTACTGTATTATTCTTAATGCTTTAGAAAGATGAGATTACAAGATTTGAAATGTGAAAAGAATGGAATCAAATGGATGTTTGAGCTGAAATTTGTAATGAGTCAAAGTTGGAAAAAAGAAGTTGACTTTCTATACTTAGAAATATTTCAAGTTTTTCTTCAAAAGTGACCAATAATGTTTTGCATCCAAACATGGCCTTCCTCTTAGAATTTTCTCTTGACAAAAAAATATGGCATGAAATAGACCTCTTGAATGAAATTTTGAATTTTGAACCATTCAAAATCTCCAAAAATTGAGAGAGTTATGAATTGTTGAAGTTGGCAAAAAATCATGAAATGACCTATAATATTTTGTATCCTTAGGGCATCTTCCATCCATTTTTCTCCCTTTGCACATAAAAGAAGGAATAAAGTTCACATCCTCAAGATCATTGTGGAAAAAGAGTGGGCTCATGGTGATAAAAATTTACCAAGTTATGATCATTTGAAGTCACACATGGGAATTTGGGGGTTCATCTTGAGGACTTGTAATCTTTCTTCATCATCTAGTTTCTTCCATATGAAAACTCCTTGAAACTTTTGAAGTGATTTGTTAATAACCTTTTGAAGAGAAGGATGTTTTTGGAATAACTCAAAAATACCAAAAGATGAGCAAGACATACTTCTTTGAATTTCAAAACCCTAGCTCCTAGATCAAGAAAATGCTTTGAGGAACTTTGACAATTTTAAACAACCTTCTTGTACCAACACTTTTGCTTTATAGATAGAGGTTGTTGAGGATGATAATGAGAAATCATAGCAACCAAAACCACTTCCATATCTTGAGAATTGAGAGAAACATGAATTTGTGACCAATGGGAACAAGGCCTTGTCCAACCATGACAACTTCTTAAATCAACCCCTTGTACTATTGAATCAATCTTGATAACTTTGAAATGTGGTGAACCAAAATAAACCTTGCCATGCCATTTCTTCCAAAACAACTTCAATGGTTAGATTTGAATTTCTCAAGCTTTATTGACTAGGGCATGGAAATAAACTCATGAACCCATGGATCAAATTGCTAAGCCACATTGCCTTTACCTACATTATTAACAAGTAAGACAAACCAAAATTGTATTTTATAAATTAAAAGTAAAGTCAAAACAAAACATGCATTATCACAAAAGAAAAACAAGTCAAGGTGCTTGGTGATTCCTCAAAGAGAAAAGCTAAAGATGGGGAGGAGAACCAAAAGCCCTAATGTGATCTTGTTGTGATTGAATCAATATGGTATGGTGAAGGTATATTAGGGGAAAAAATTGGGGTACAACAGGTACCTACAAAACACAAGCATGCAAAGACAAAGACAAATATTTTTTGTATTTTGATTAGAAGTTAGTCAACAACACAAGAGAAAACTTAAAGATAGGACGCAAATGTGATGGATGAAGCTATTTATTAATGATTATGACCAAATGACAAAATATGATATGAAAGTTAGACTGAAAAAGTTAGGGGCGAAATTTAAGGAACAACAACTGCCCCTATTTAATTATCTTTTAGCCAAATAGGCGGAAAGTAATTAAATACAAATAGACCTGAATTTCGTTCCTGGTGCGATGAGATGATAGCATATGTTATGAATGAATGCATGGACTCTTTTTTTTTACATATATTTTTTTTGAATGATGTAGGAGATGAGACAAACTGCGTGGGAATATGGAAAGACTTGAAACTGGAAACTTATGTTAGTTCAGATGAAATGATGTGGAGAGGCACACTAGGGAAACAACAAGATACTTCTAGATATCTGTCAGGGCGACAAAGATTAACCATCAATACTTGGAAAAAAGAGATAAAACTCGAGAACGTAAGCAGCGACATCCAATAATGGCTTTGAACGAGGCGAGCAACTCTCTGGAAAAGACAATCAGAAGCATCTAGAAGAACAATAAATGTCGGATGTGACCAAATCTGAAGGTACATCAGAGTCGTTCAGGAAAGACATTGGACGGAAAAGAAACACGACTTCCAATATGGCTTTGAATGAAGGGGAAAAACTTAACTTCTAATAATGGCTTTAGACGAGGAGATCACAACATCCAATACTGGCTTTCGATGAATAGAAAACTCAACGTCTAATAATGGCTTTAGACGAGAGAAAAGATCACAACATCCAATACTAGCTTTGAATGAATGGAAAGCTCAATGTCTAATAATGGCTTTAGACGAGAGAAAAGATCACAACATCCAATATTGGCTTTGGATGAATGGAAAACTCAACATCTAATAATGGCTTTAGACGAGAGAAAAAGTCACAACATCCAATACTGCCTTTGAATGAGGTGAGACAAATTGTGGCATCCAATAATGGCTTTGGACGGCAGCAAAAGATCATGGCATCCAATATTAGCTTTCGATGAAAGAAAAGGGAACAACATCCAACATTGGCTTTGGATGGAAATAAAATATAGCAACATCCAATATTGGCTTTGAATGAAGGGAAAACTCAATGTCTAACAATGGCTTTAGACGAGAGAAAAGATTATAACATCCAATATTGGCTTTGGACGGAAAAAAAGGTTACGACATCCAATATTAGCTTTGGATGGAAGAAAAGGTAACAACACCTAATATTGGCTTTGGATGGAAACAAAAGACCATGAAATCCAATATTGGCTTTGGACAACATGGGGAAACATGATACCCAAGATTAGCATTGGTTGAAAAAAGTACAACTCTTCCAAGATTAGCATTGGACGATGTGATACAGTGGGAGAATTGACTTGGGTGTTTTGAGTTTGATCGCAAATGTTGCGGTTAGCAAGAGTTTCCATCAACTTTTCTTTTATCCAAAAGGAAAGGTGAAAAAGCACAGGAAAGACTTTTGAGATTGTTTCTTGAGTGCGGGGGGTAGATTATGAAAAGGGAAGGTATTAACACCTTTTTCATCCATGGTTTTCCATGGGCTCTTAGTTACTTGCTAGATCACTTGCTTTTGTTTGAAAGTGTGCTTTGTGTGGTTTTGAAACTATTTTTGAAAAGAGGTTATTGTTTAGGCAAACTTTGTAATAATTCTCGTTCGTAAGAATGTATACAAAGTGTTTGATCTTTTGAAAATGTTTTCAAGTTTTGAAAGGTGTTTTGAAAGTGTTGGTGTTTGTTTTGAAAATAGCAAGGATGTTTTTGTTTTGAAATGGAGCGAGTAACTAGGAACATTCTACCTACTCAAAAAGTCTTTCATGTTCATTTTCTTTCTCCTTTGACATTGTTATCTTACCATTGATTTGGCAAGTAACTCTATCTTTGGATGTTAAAGGGACGGGCGTGGGTCATCGTATAACCATGATTAGAAATGTTGCAAGGTATCTTAGCATCTTCCTTTAGGGACTAAGATCATTTAGAAAAGCAACTTTTGATAGTGTCATCGAGGGACCATGATCTTGTATTTTTCTTGTCTTTGCTAAGATGCCTCACAAGCGTAATATGGTCTTTTTTATAAGGCAACCAAGTGGGTTTTACCCTAGGGGTGCCTGTGTGCAAGTGCATTGATTTTCATGCTTGGTTTTTTGTCTTGAATTAGGGTTTCCTACTTGTTGATTTTATCTTTTCATACAAACCCTAATTACTAGCATTTATATAAAGCGATAAATTGAGAAAAGTAAAATTACTACGCTATTACATCATTAGGGGAGGGGGTGTACAAATTTACAAATGGGAATTGCAAGAAAATTAAACCTAATTATCTATTACAACCATATTTAATATTGTACAAAATTGAAAATAAAATGCAAGAATATAATTGGAAAAAGAAATGATTTTTTTGTTGTTTTTATGGAAGGGGTTTTCTAACCTAATTTGAAGAAGATGACTAATTAGAAAGAAACAAAATTAAGTTTAAACTAATTAAGGAAGAAATTAAATTAAAAATGTTTTTTTAGGTTTTTTATGAAAAAGGTTTTAAGTTAAATATAGATAAATAATGAAAATTAATTTATTAAAATAAACCTAAGTTCTAAATTAATTTTAATTAAGAAAATAAATAATTAAACCTATGTCTAGATATTAATTGTTAAAAAGAAATTAATTATTAAAAGAAAAATGTTTTTTTTAGTCCATTTTTGTTTTATAAGAAAATAAAATAAATAAGTGTAAATAATAAATAAAATGTTTTTGGATTTTTCATGATTAATGATAATAATAATAATAATAATAATAATAATAATAATAATAATAATAATAATAATAATAATAATAATAATAATAAGAGTATTAATAATAATAATAATAATAAATAAAAGATAAAAAAAAGTATAAAAAAAGTAAAATAAAAATAAGTCAGGGAGGTGGATTATTAATGCAGGGGGTGTTGTGACAAAAAAATGATCAGGCCCAAATGGAAGCCCAAGCACTGCAAAAAAAGCACAAAAATGTCAAAAAATAGTGAAAAAATGCAAAAGGTCACACTGGGGCTTGAACACAGGAACTAAGGGTGACAGACGCACGCTTTAACCACTGGGGTGGTGATACATCCGTTAACTTGTGTGAAAGGATAAATACATAACACAAAATGCGTCCTGATTACACTTCATCTTCAACCTCCAGCCAAAGGATCTGTAACTTGCTCATTTCTCAACCATTTGCAAAAATGTAAACATGAAAATTGCTCCATTTTGTCACACGAATCCAACCATATAAATATCATAAGCTATAAATCAAAGATGAATGATAATTTCTAAAAGTACCAAATTCTGACCTAAATATTTCAGAAAGTTCAAACTCAAAATTCTCCTAGCTCAATCAAAATAAATGAAATCTATGGACATGTATAGTTTCAGGGCAATGATGTCTACATTTTATCTTCACAAATGCAAGCCTAATAATGCCTAAATATGAAGATAGAAGTTCAAGAAAAATACCTCAAAACTGGAAATCATGAAATGGATTTGAGCTTGTTTCAGGCAGTAGTGATGATCAGGCTAGCTTCCTCAAGTCCCCAGGAAGCTAATGCAATGGTTTGCTCGAGAAATGGATGGCTAGAATGGTCTGGAGAAGTCAAGTTGCAGACCTCTGTTTTTGGTTATGGAGGATGATGAAGATGGAGTTATAGTTTCAAATCAAGGACATGGATGGACTATATTTGGTGTAAGGAAGCTTTAGGAATGAATTTGAAGGAAAATGCACGAGGGAAATGAGAGATATAAGTTTAAGGTCAGAATTGTGTATCAATGGAGTTTTTTGTGCAATTTATGGCTAGAGGGAATTTAGGAGTGTTTCATGGTGCTAAAACTCGTGTCTTAGCTCACAAATAATGACTCTATTTATAAGCAACAAGTTTGGAGACTTGTTGTTGATCAGAATTCAAAATCACAAGTTTATGCATAACATGTGATTTTTAAGAAATTCAAGTTTCAAAGCCTTGTGTACTTGCTAGGGTATAGTGGTTATTATTTAAACAAGCTTGCTTATGACTTTGTGGATAGAGTGTGATCAGAGGGAACAAGTTAGAGGCTCAACAATGGACTTTATGCAAAAAGCTTGCTTTACAAGAATGGCAATGTTAACTTTGTGCCATTAATGGAAATGCAACTTGGATAATAGCTCAATTGCTTGGATCAAAGCTTTAAAAGCTGTGTAAACATTTAATTATGGAGTGACAAACAAGTTTGAGGCCTGCAAAGCAAAGATTATGCAGCCTAGCATGGATTTGGTTCATGTGTTCATCAAAAAATGACTTGTAATTCAAGTTTGAAAACCCTAACTTCCTCTCTTCGATTCTCCCTGCTCAAGAATGATCTCGAGGAGTTCTTAGACATTTTGGAAAGCTTGTGATGTGATCTACAACCCCTATTTGAATCACTTTTGAAAATTACCCTTGGAACTATATGAAAAAGTTCCATGAAGTTAGGTCAAAATCCTGACCAAAACTAGGGCAAAATTTCACTAAGTGTTCAATTTCATGATCATGACTTTATGAATTAACAACTTGAGATCTAAGAAATTTTAGAAGGAGTGTGGTAAGAAATGTTATATATATCATGGAGATCTAAAACTTTTATTTTGAAAGTTTCTTCTGAATCCTCATGCATCATGGTGAAAAATTTGTTCAAAGTTGTGAAAAAACATGAAGTTTTAAACACTTAGAAAAATTTCTAAGTTAGAAAACTTTGACTTTTCAAAATGAAATCTTGACTTTTTGATTTCTTGATGAATAAGTTTCATATTTTGACATGTTTTGATGAATTTTGATCTTTGACATTGGATTTTGACCAAAAAGTCAAAGTTTGACTTTTCAGTGTACAATTGACTTTTGATCAGTTGACTGAAAATTCACTATCAATCCAATTGATCTTGAGCAATGTTTTAGGTCATACCATTAGGTTAAAATGATGAAATTGAACTATTGAGATCATGCTTCAAACCAATTGATCATTTTCTAGGTCAAAAATCAGAAATTGCCCCTTCTCAGTCAAAACCCTAATTTTGACCATTTTGCCCTTTTGATGATTTGATCAAATTTCTTGAGGAATTATGGTCCAAATTTGACCAAATGATACATATGAGTTTATAATGTTGCTGTGAATAAAAAATTATGAAGTTTGACTGTAAATTGGCCATAGTTGACTTTTTCCCCAATACAACTGATTGTTAGGTCAACTGCTCAATTGACTGAGCAAAAGTGTGATCCAAGGCTTGAAACTTGACATGAGTAATCTTGGGAGTCCATAATAATCCATGAAAGTCACATGAGGCATTTAAAGTTAAATTATCCTTGTGCAATCTCAAACCCTAGTTTTGGTCATTAGTGCTTAAGGAGGTGTCTTGAGTTGATCAACCGTAGTGCAGTCTTGAACCAAGAGAGATCTTTGTGAGAAAATATTTAATAAATGAGAGGGAAAATTTGGGGTACAACAGCTTCCCCTGTTCAATCTTCTTAAACCTTAAGAGTTAGATTGGCGGATTTTCCACTCGTGACTTGAAGGTGAAAGATGATTGGACACTAGAGTGCCCAGAAATTTGCACTCGAGGATGTGATGGTTGATGGTATAGGGAATGGGATTAAAGATGCCATTTGGAGAGGTGATGAGAAGTTGTCAGAGATGGGCTTGCAGATGCCATCCAAAATGATTGTTGAACCATATCTGCAAGCTGAATCTGAATGAGTATCAAAATGGCATCCGTGTCCGGAGCGTATCTGAACTGTATCTGGAAGTTGAATCTGAATGAGTATCAGAATGACATCCGTGTCTGGAGCGTATCTGAAATGTATCTGAAAGCTGAATCTGAATGAGTATCAGAATGGCGTCCATGTCTAGAGCGTATCTGAACTGTATCTGAAAGAGAATCTGAATGAGTAATAGAATGGCATCCTATCTGGAGCGTATCTGAACTGTATCTGAGAGTTGAATTTGAATGAGTATCATAATGGCATCCATGTTTGAAGCATATCTGAACTGTATCTGAGAGTTGAATTTGAGTGAGTATCAGAATGGCATCCGTGTCTGGAGCGTATCTGAACCGTATCTGAGAGCTGAATCCGTATAGGATTGCTTTAGCTGGTCGTGTAGATAATCATCCTGACTTATTTTAGGTATCAATCTCCTACTTTTTGTAAATTGATGATGATAACCATCTGTTGATTGATCTTTCCTAAAAAGATGAAAGATTAGTTGTATGCAATGTCATGATGTATGAAATGCATTGTATAATGATGTTCTCGATAAAATGAGTGAGATTATGTTGTATGTATCAGTGTTGTCAATGTAATGACGTAAGGATGCGATGTATGGGTATGTAAGCTATGTTGTTGTAACATTGTTGGATTAGGGAAAATAAACCCCTGACTGCTGTTGGGGACGTGGAGTGTAAGTCTTCATGTTTTGAAGTGCTGACGAGTTGATGAGCTCTTATCTGTTAGAGAAATGAACTATGTTGTAAGGGAAACACCGTGTATTGCCTCTGAGGTCCTGTTGGGGGATCTTGAGGAATTGGACGACCTTTACTGGGGATTGATAACTGGAAGTTTTGTTCCGCTGGGGATACGAGAGAGCTTGGTATCATCAAGTTGCACACTGTGGGGGATTTTAAGGAATAGTCCAAAGATATTATCCTATTTCTTAAAGCCATTAGTGATTGTCTTCTATTTTTGCTTATTTGTAAACAATAGTTGTTTTCAAATGCATATGCTCAAAAATAAATCATTGGACGTTTTTGTAAACAAAACACAAAAATTAAAGAAAAATAGATAGTTTTGCACTTTCAAAGGAGTATCTTTGTATTAACTCGAATAAGTATTTTGTACAATGAGACGAACATCCTAGTAAGAGAATGTCGTTGTAAAAAAATGAAAATTTTATATAAAGAAAAGATAGCTATGTGCAATAATCCCATGGGGTTCCCATTCTGCTATAGCCTTGTGTCTCTGAGCGTCTTGTCCACTTGCTGCCTCGTCCAAAGTTGATTGAATTGATTAGGACCGCTGAGTTTGTCAGTCGAAGCCAAAGTTTGTCCGTAAAGGTGATCCAACGGGACATATCCATACGCTTTAATTCCATAACTTTTGTATGGACCGCCCTTTCGGGTTTTCAGTCCACCGGGATACCCTTTTTTGCCCAAGTCGCCCTTTCGGGTTTTAAACTTTCTGGGTGTACATATTTTTTTTGTTTTATCCCTAATTTTTGCCCGAACCTTTTTGGTTCGCCGGGATGCCCTTGTTTTGCATAGGTGTGTCAACCTAGCGGGTCTCTTACACGTAGTATCTTTTGACTATGCCCGTGTTCACAGGGTGTGACAGGTTGTCGCCATCCATAGTGGTCAAGATCATTGCTCCACCAGAGAATATGCTTTTGATCACAAATGGCCCTTCATATGTAGGAGTCTATTTGCCCATGGGATCACCTTGCGGTAGTATGATGCACTTGATCACCAAATCCCCGACTCAATATACTTGGCGTCTGACCTTTTTGTTGAAAGCCTTGATCATCCGTTTTTGATACATTTGACCATGACAGATAGCAGTAAGCCTTTTATCATTAATTAAGTTTAGTTGATCAAGTCGAGTTTGGATCCAATCGTCTTCATTCAACCCTACATCCTTCATGATTCTCAGAGAGGGGATCTGGACCTCAATAGGAAAGACAACCTCCATGCTTTCCAGAGTGTAGGGTGTTGCCCCGGTTGATGTGCACGCCATGGTATGATAACCGTGGAGAGCAAATGGTAGCATCTTATGCCAGTCTTTGTACGTGACTGTCATTTTCTGTATGATATTTTTGATGTTCTTATTTGCGGGTTCGACAACACCATTCATCTTTGGCCGGTAAGGGGAAGAATTGTGGTTCTGGATCTTGAATTGCACGCACAGTGCAGTGATCATAGTGTTGTTGAGATTCGTACCATTGTCTGTGATGATCCTCTCTGGGATACCGTACCGACAAATGATATTTTGTTTGATGAAACGGGCGAAAACATTCTTGGTAACAGAAGAGAAAGAAGCCGCCTTAACCCACTTCGTTCGATGGTGATCTAGGGAGCCTCGTTATCCCATTGAAGTTTAAACATGGATGACATTGTGGCTAGCGCGTCTGCTAGCTGATTTTCTTCTCGCGGGAAATGCTCGAAGGTAATCTTCTCAAAATGTGGGATCAAAGTCAACACATGTTCTTTGTAGGGGATAAGGTTAGGGTGTTTAGTGTCTCATTCTCCTTTGATATGGCTGATGACCAAATCTGAATCTCCGAATACACTTAAGGACTTGATTCCCAAATCTATGGAAGCTTTAAGACCAAAAATGCATGCTTCGTATTTTGCCATGTTATTTGTATAGTTGAAGAAGAGTCTTACCGTGAAGGGAGTGTGACATCCTTCAGGAGATATGAGTACAGCACCTATACCATTGTCGAGTGCGTTGGATGCCCCATCAAAAACCAGGGTCCATCGGGATCCTTGTTCAGGTCTGTCATATGGTCTAAATTCTTTGCATTCGTTTACCATCATGATGTCTTCATCTGGGAATTCGAACTTCATGGACTGGTAGTCATCCAGAGCTTGATGAACAAGGTGGTCGGCTAGCACACTGCCCTTTATTGCTTTTTGGGTAGTATACTGAATGTCATATTTCGTCAAGATCATCTGCCATATTGCTATTCTCCCAAAGAGGGTTGGCTTCTCGAAGATGTATTTTATTGGATCCATTTTGGATATCAATAAGGTGGTATGGGTCAACATATACTGTCTTAGCCGGCGAGCATCCCATTCCAGAGCACAACAAGTTTTCTCGAGCAGTGAATATCTTATTTCATAGTCGGTAAACTTTTTGCTCGAGTAATAAATAGCATGCTCTTTTTGGCCAGACTCGTCATGCTGCCCCAACACACACCCCATTGAATTTACCAAAACAGTCAGATACATGATTAATGGTCTTCCCTCGACTGGTGGCATCAACACAGGGGGCTCTTGTAGGTACTCTTTGATCTTGTCGAAAGCAGTTTGGCACTTGTCATTCCGTTTGACTACTTGATCTTTCTTCAGAAATTTGAAGATTGGTTCACAAGTAGCTGTTAGGTGAGAAATGAATCTGGCAATGTAGTTTAATCTTCCCAAGAATCCTCTGACTTCCTTCTCAGTACGAGGAGAAGGAATTTCTTGTATTTCTTTCACCTTGGCAGGATCCACTTTAATACCTTTACCGCTGACAACAACGCCTAGGAGTTTACCGGACCTTACCCTAAATGTGCCTTTATTCGAGTTCAACCTCAGCTTATATTTCTTTAATTTCTCAAACAGCTTCTGCAAATGGCCAAGATATTCCCCTTCAGTTTGAGATCTGGATATCATGTTGTCCACATAGACCTCTATTTTGTGATGTATCATGTCGTGAAATAAGGCTACCATGGTGCCCTGATAGGTTTCCCTAGCATTCTTCAACCCGAATGGCATAACCTTGTAACAGAAAGTGCCCCACTGTGTGACAAAGGTTGTTTTATCCATGTCCTTAGGTGCCATTTTGATTTGGTTGTAGCCTGAGAAACCGTCCATGAAGGAAAACACTTTATGCTGTGTTGTATTGTCAACCAAAATATCGATGTGGGGAAGTGGGAAATCATCCTTAGGGCTTGCCCTATTCAAATCTCTGTAGCCCATGCACATGCGTAATTTTCCATCCTTTTTAGGCACGGGAACAACATTGGCGACCCATTGCGGATAGGAGGTGACGACCAAGAATCCGGTGTTGAATTGTTTCATGACTTCCGCTTTGATCTTCTCTGACATGTCTGGTCGCATACGACGAACCTTTTTTTACTGGAGGGCAATCTCCTTTTGTTGGTAGACGATGTACCGCGATATCTGCATCAAGTCCTGGCATGTCTTTATACGAACAGGAAAAGACCTCAACATAATCATGTAGCAACTGAATCAGCCGTTTCTTGACACTAGGTTCCAGATTGGCACCCACCCTGACTTCTTTCTTGTCCTCTTTGGTACCAAGGTTAATTGTGTCCACTGGTTCTCCGTGGGGCTGAATGGTCCTCTCTTCTTGTTGTAGTAACCTGGCTAGTTCCCCTGGCACTTCACAATTTTCCTCACCTTCGTCTTTGGCTTGGTAGATTAGATTTTCATAGTGACAAAAGGCCATAGCAGAATTGTTACCCATGGGATCCCGAATGGATGTAGATCTGTATTTTGAATGTGAGTGTGTGTAAGAGTATAGCTATCTTTGAAAGAAATAAAAAAATGTAAAAAAGAAATACAAAGAACACAAAGTTTGTATGCAAAAATGTCCATGATTCATTGATGACATATGCAAATGAAATAGAAACCCTTATAAATGGACCGTTGTGCCTCGGGTAAGACACAAGGCTTTAAAAGTCTGAATTGTTTAATTATTACAGAGCTGACAAAATTAAAATACAATTACTGTTGGATAAAAGCAATTTGGACAAAATCTTTAGCTTCCCAATTGCTGAGTCCTCCGTTGACAATTGGGAAAATCCATTCCTCCAGGTCATAGCTATCCTCATCATCCTCCACCACATTGACTCTGTGGTTGCTGATCTTCAAAGGGGGTCCCCCGGCGCGAGCATGACATACAACTTTCTGGGCTCCTGAAGTGAAACCCAAACCAAATTTATCAGACTTGTATGGGATATCTGGGAGTTGGCCCCAAATAGTGCACCCACCTTCTTCTATCACTGCCTTAGTATCTTTCAGAGAAGACATCTTTAGCGGAGGTCTTGTAATCTTCGGGATTTGGGAAACAACTTTGGTTACTGCCACGGTTGGTGGGACTTCCTCGAAATGCTGAAATGGAGTTTCAATGAATTCACCATCCAATTCCACGTATCTGAAGGAGTTTAAATGATTGACCATATATTCCTCTTCTCCATGGATAGTAATGATCTTACCCTTGGTTGGGTATTTCAGCATTTGATGTATAATAGAGGTGACATCACCAACATTGTGAATCCATGGTCGTCCCAATAAGTAGGAGTAGTAAGGGCGAATGTCCATCAAGTAAAAAGTTGAATCAAAGGTTTGGGTTCCAACTTTTATGGGGATATCCACCTCCCCATGCACCATTCTCTTTGAATCGTCGAAGGCCCTTACCACTATGTTGTTGGGTTTCAAGGTCAAACCTTCACAGTCAAGTCTATCAAGAGCCTTCTTAGGAAGCACATTCAAAGATGAACTGGTATCAACCAAGACATGGGCCAAAGTTGTGCCCCGACATTCGACAGAGACATGCAATGCCTCGTTGTGCTTCCTCCCTCTATGTGTCAAGTCAGCATTAGAAAAGCCTAAACCATTATCCGTGGTCAAGCTGGCCACACAATCTTGGAGCTGATCAATAGAGGTTTCTTGTGGTACATGGGAAGTTTTAAGGAATTTCACCAAGGCCTTCGCATGAGCCTCGGAGCACAAGAATAAAGCCAGCATGGAAATCTTTGACGGAGTCTTCCCTAGCTGCTCGTCTACGTTGTAGTCGCTTCTCTTTATAATTTTTAGAATTTCTTCCATCTCCCTTTTGGAGGCCTCAAGGATAGATACTATTGGCGCCTTCATCCGGACAGGCTCAACCAGAATGCCTTTTCCCCGAGTCTCGGTTGACTCGGCGATAGGAGTGTCAGCAGGTGTAACTATAGGAATTGTAGTAGTAGTAGTGTTAGCAGGAACAAGAATATGAATGATCACAGGGTCGGTAATAGTCTTCGGAGGAGAAATCTCTGGAGAGAAAATTCTTCCGCTTCGGGTTATCTTGCTGGTTCCCGCAATGTTACTAATGTCGGAGTCAGCCTTCTCAAGAATTGAGTCTTCAACAGTCGGCCAATCCTGCTTGACACCGTGATAGTAGACGTCGCCCCCATAATTCCATGGAACAGTTTTATCCGATGAGTACGGGATTGGACCTGGCATAGTAATTATCAATGTAGCTACTTTAGGAACTGATGTAATCCTAACAGGTCTTTTGGTGGAGACCCTGGAAGGATTGGCGAAAATGGTTACTATTGAAACATCTTTGTAAGAAACGGTTGGAACATGAGTCTTTTCAAACAAAATCTCTTTGTCATCCATTAGGCGCTGAACAACTGCTTTCGATAAATGACAACTAGTTGGTAAGGATAGACAAAAATGGCAGCCTTCATTACAGCCCGGAAATAAACCGGCTTTCAATAGGTTCTTTTTGATGGTCAGGAGAGGAGTAACAAGTTCATCAACAGCAGTAACAAACATATCATCTTCGACAGCATTAAAACCATGGTCATGCTTGGGCATAAGAGCGGTGATAACATTTGGGATCTCAGGAGCATCAAACTCAATTTCTTTCGCTTCAAGAAGGTCTTGCACCTTGTTTTTCAAAGCCCAACAGTTGTTGGTATCATGGCCAGGGCTTTTTGAATGGTATACATAGCGAGCATTAGGATGGTAGTAAGGAGAGGTTGTGTTAGGATTCTTCAGATCTTCTTTCAAAGTTTCCATATTAGATCTCAACAAATGTGGCAGGACTTGAGATAAAGTCATATTAATCTGAGTAAATTGTCTTACCGGTCTTTCTGTTCTAGGCTGATCATTCCTTTTTTGAGTAGATGCAGGCTTAGGGATCATGACAGCCCCTACCATTGGTCAATGTTCAGTTCTTTCTTGATTCTTTTGAGGATACACAACACCAACTTCTTTCTTCCCAATGAATGGTTTTCTTACAACAGTGGGGGATGCGTATTTTTGGATCTTCCCACTCTTAATCCCAGCTTCCACTCTTTCTCCGGTCAAGATTAGTTCAGTGAAGCCTGCTGAGGAGCTTCCAATTAAATGATTAAAGAAAGGACCGAACAAGGTACCCAGAAACATGTCTATTAATTCTCTTTCAGAAAGGGGAGGTTGGACTCTTCCTGCTAAGTCCCTCCATTTCTGAGCATAGTCTTTGAAACCTTCACTTGAAACCATAGCCATACTCTGGAGTTGAGTACGGGTAGGAGCAAGGTATGCGTTTTACTGATACTGTTTATAGAAAGCAGCGATTCCCAGCTGTGGATGTTAGCCCTTTCTAGTTGATAGAACCAATCAAGTTGAGTTCCGAATAGATTGTCTTAAAAAATGTGGACCCATAAATCTATGACTGCAGTGTGAGGTTGTATTTTCCTCACATAGGATCGGAGATGCATTTTGGGGCACGAAACTCCGTCATATTTAGCAAATATTGGTGCCTTACATTTTGGGGGAATGACAATCCAAGACTGTAGCGGTAGAAATGTTCAAGAGTAAGCCATTGGATTGACTAGACTTTATACAAATCAAAATAAAAATCGCCACCGCGCTTTATTGTTTCCAAAGGAATGGGAAAAGAGAGAATAACTCAAAAAGAGGGGGAAAGATTAAAGGTAAGAGGGTTGGTTATGCAAAGGGAAGGTATTAGCACCCTAAACATCTACGGTACTCCGCAGGAACCTATTTGTAAAATCTGTATATTTTGGCAATAAAAATGTGTTGTATAGAAAATGGATGGTGGAGGTGAGAAGAGAAATATTTTTTATGATTTTTGCACCCGCCGCGGTTGTGA
Organism: Vicia faba; assembly: GCA_948472305.1. Lineage (NCBI taxonomy): Eukaryota > Viridiplantae > Streptophyta > Magnoliopsida > Fabales > Fabaceae > Vicia > Vicia faba. The sequence continues at coordinate 1,125,214,082 of OX451740.1, forward strand.
ACCTTTAGTGCCTATGTACCACCTTTCGTGAAATAGGGGATCAGAGTACACGTAGTTCCTCTTTTAAAAATTTGAAACACAAGTGTGTTGGCTAATTTTAAGAGATAAGACATCATTGTTATTGTCCGTGTGGAAAACATACTTACTACCCACAATCATGAGAAAGGAGAATTTGCATCATCTCAAAGTAGAGGATATGGCTTGGATCTTAAAATCAACAATGCCTCACTCAACACCCAAGTGGAAAATATCTCACATCACTACATATTGTAGAAGTATAGTTGTTTGCATCACTACAAATATTGACAAGAGTCTAATCTTTTGAGAAAAAGTTTAAAGATAAAAAAGCCAAAGTGGCAAAATGGTTTGAAATGAGATTGATTGACTTTTAGTCTTCTCACAAAAAATGTCAAGGTATTATTAAATTGATTGAAGTTTATTTATGAAAATATTTTGAAAATGCATGGACATAAGTCCAAGTTTATTATGAAAGTATTTCAAGTTTAGAAATAAGAAGAATTTTCAAAAGGAGGAAGAATATTTTTAAAATTAAAGAAGATGGGAGGAGAAGAAGAGGCTATCCTAAAGCATAAGGTAAAAGCTAAGGATAAAAACCATCTAACCAACAAGAAGCCAAAACTTGACATTATGAGCCAAGGTAGAATTCCCATTATTCGAATTGAAACCAAGCAAGCAAAGATACTAGACCTCTTGAGAGAACCAAACTTCAAGTGTATTAAATCTTCACAAAAATTGGGTAGAGTAACGGCTGTATACGGGTGAATTCCAGATTACAAACAGAGAATGTAATCACAAAAATCTGCACACAAAAGCAAACAAGCAACCCAATGTCTTGAGGTAAACCTCAAGAACTCCAGACAAAAATAATCAGATAAGATAACAAGGTCTCCAAGATAGGCCAAGGTTTCTAATCCTAAGTCCAAGAAAAAGTCTCATGCTCCATCATGCCAAGGATAGTAGCCAAATAGTCCAAGTGTCATTAAAAGTTTTTTAGGGTTTATGTTGATTATTAAGTATCTTAAGAAAAGAAAAGAAAAGCTCAAGTGAGCAAAGTAAAAATGGCAAGAAAATAAATGCTCAAATGAGCAAAGATGAAAATGGCATGAAATGTAAATGCTAAAAAATAAATAGTACATAAAGCATAAAAAAGAATAAAAGCATAAAATAAAACAAGTCAATAATTAGTGGTTAGTTGGATGACCATCTTGAAACTTGCATTTGGAACTTATTAGAGGATTGGTAGAACCAAAGCCTCCACACAACAAGTTGCATTTGCTTTTTGTCAAGTATATCATCCATTTGGAATTCTCACAAGTACCATTTAATGATCAACGGTGTTTAAGTGATCCGCGTTGACCAAAGGTGTTGTAGATCCATTAGAGGATTGGTAGAACCAAAGCCTCCACACAATGAATCTCAAAGTTATTGGATCAAAGAGATCAAATTAACATACTTGGGCTTGCAATCATAAGTTTGGGCCACGAATGATCATTTATTCGAATCGGGACAAAATTTAGCGTTATGTTAAGCAATCGTAAGTGGACTTATATAGAAGTCGCACCTATTTTGAAGTCGGTCAATAACAATCTATGCACCATTTGTTTTGAGACATGATATAGAGATCATGCTCCAACAACACTTAGTGCAATAAGAAGGGGATGAGATGAAGAGGATTAGGGTAAAAAAAGAATATACAAACCATATTTGAATTAAATTTTAATCAAACTATTATTAAAATCATTCATTCATTTTTTGTGGAGTTAAACTCAACACCATGGATCCAATGATGTTAATAAAGTTCATGATCCAAAACCTAACCCAAGATTAGCCATAAAATAATCACAAAATAATATCACATTTAATATATACATTAAAAGGGTAAAAAAAACAAAGTTAAAAAATAGAAAATAATGAGAAATATATCAACTATATTCAAATTAATCAAAAAGTGAAAAATAAGGCCATAGAAAAATCAGAAATGGATCCAAATATTTTTATAAAAATTTTGGTAATTTTTAAAAGTCAGAAACTATTTTTAAACTATTTAAAATTGCTAAAACAAACATAAAATAGATAAAAATAGTTAAACTCAACATAAAATTCTATAAAATTGTCAGAAAGTCAAAAAATATGCAAAATAATATTTATGAATTTTTTTAGAATTAAAAAATGTCAGAAAGTATTTTTTAAGTAATTAAAAGAAAGCAAATAATACAAAAAAATATAAAAATACCAATTTTAAAATAAAAATGTGAAAAAATAGTCATGAGATCAGAAATAATTCAAAGTATTTTTGTGAATTTTTTTCATAATTTTTGGATAAAAAATAAATGAGTTATGAATTTTTGAAAATTTAATCAATAAAAATATAAAATCAAAAAATAAAATAAAACCAAAAAGATGTGGACCATCAGATCATAGTCAAAACGCGTGAGTAAGCTAATCCAATGGACCAGACGCGCTGTGCTTGATATGGACCTTAGTGAAACACACATGTGATCAGAAAAAGGGAAACCAGTGAAATTAAAACGTTTGGCACGCTATCATTGGCTGAGACGAGACATGTCATCATCTTCAACCTCCAGACACCCTGCAATGGGGATTTTGTGAGATCCTTCAAATGGAAAACTTAGGATCTCAGGCTAGCATCATTGAACTCGTCTCTTCAAGACGATTCTAACACAACCATCGCGCCAAATTTATATAAGGTACGGAGAGAGATATGAATAAAAAACTCAGAAAATAGCGAGCACCTTCAATTTGAGATTTCTCTCTCAATTCTCAATGGATTTAAAAATTGTAAGCAGCATTAGAATCAGAAGAAGGAGTAGAATAGATTAGTGCTTGATTTGGATCCAAATGGTGGAGAATTCTACCTTTTCGAAGTTCAAGTAAGAAGCTCTGAAACTGGACTTATGTAGCTTGAATTATGGCTCGTTTTGATTGGTTTAAGTGCTGGAGTGTTTGTATGATGCTCAAGGATGATGAATGCGCAAAGAATTTTGGAAAAGGAAGCTTAAATTTCAGAAACTAAATTAAAAAAAAAAAGGGTTCGTGTGAGGTTTTGGCAGGGTGTTTTTGGCTCTCTAAGCTTGGGAAAATGGATGGGGGGTGACCCTCTATTTATAGGTAAGTGAATGGGAATGAAAATTTGAAGAAACAAGGAAGTTTGGAGGGAAATTGAGTGAAGGTCGAGCACGAGTGAAGTGTGACTTCATTTCCATCAAAACTCATCCAAACCTTGCATTTTGGGGTGCTAATCACTTCTGGCAAGTTTGCTAATCAATTTTAGATAAAAAACATGCATAAATCTTGTGTTTAGAAGTCACATTATGGATTTCAAAATTCTGACTTTGTGAAAAATTTAGTTTCAAGTTACCAAATTCAAATCCATTGCATTTCAGACTCAAGGGGTCTTAGGGAGTGATTCTTGATACTTTGGAAAGATGAGGTTACAAGCTTTGCAATGGAAAAAGAATGGAATCAAATAGAGGCTTGAGCTGAAAGTTACATGGATTCAAAGTTGAAGAAAAAGAGTGGATTTTCCATACTTAAAAATATTTCAAATTCTTCTTCAAAAATTACCTATAATCTTTTGTATCCAAACATGGCCTTTCTCTTATAATTTGCTCTTGGCCAAAAAAATGGAATGAAGTAGATCTCTTGAATGACATTTTGAAATTTGAACCACTCAAAATCTCCAAAAAATGAGCAAGTTATGACTTGTTGAAATTGACCAAAAAGCATGAAATGACATATAATCTTTTGCATATTTAAGGCAACTTCCATCCATTTTATCACTTTTCACATAAAAGAAGGAATAAAGTACACATCTTTAAGATAATCATGGAAAAATAATGGACTCAAGGTGATAAAAATTGACCAAGTTATGATCATTTGAAGTCACATATGGAAAATTGTGGATTCATCTGGATGACTTGTAATCTTTTTTCTTCACCAAGTTCCTTCCACATGGAAACTCCTTGGAACTTTTGAAGTGGTTTGTTGGTAACTCTTTGAAGAGAAAGATGTCTTTATAATCACTCAAAAATACCAAAAGGTGAGCAAGATATGCTCCTTTGAAGTTCAAAACCCTGGCCTCTAGATCAAGAGAATGCTTTGAGGAACTTTGACAAGTTTGAACAAACTTCTTGTGCCAATATTCTTTCTTTGTGAATAGAAGTTGTTGAGGATGATGATGAGGACTCAAAGCCACTAAAACCACTTCCATATCTTGAAATTTGAGAGAAATTTTCTCTTGTGACTAATAGGAACAAGACCTTGTCCAATCATGACAACTTCTTCCCTCAACCCCTTGTACTTTTGAATCAATTTTGATAACTTTGAAATATGTTGAACCAAAATAAGCCTTGTCATGCCATTTCTTCCAAAACAAATTCAATGGTGAGGTTTGAACTCCTCAAGCTATGTTGACTAGGGCATGGAAATAAACTCATGAACCTGTGGAGCAACTTGCTAAACCTCATTGCCTTTACCTACATTATTAACAAGTAAGACAAACCAACATTGCATTTTAAGAAAATCAAAGCAAAATATTCATGATCACAAAAGAAAATAAGTCAAGGTGCTTGGTAACTCCTCAAAAGAGCAAATATAAAGATAGGGAGAAGAACCAAAAGCCCTAATGTGATCTTGTTTTGATTGAATCAACATGGTATGATGAAGGGATCTTACGGGAAAAAAATTGGGGTACAACAGCTTCCCTTATTTAAATTTCTTCTATCCGGAGATACGAAGGTTGAAAATCTTCGTGTCGACGTGATCGAAGATACTTAAATATAAAACAAACCTTATTTTTGGCCTTAAGATGCCATGCAAATGCTTATGCATATGAATGCATATGAACAGTACCAAAGAGACGCAAAGTATCACTGGGGATGCAACAAAAATAAAGAAACAAAGTAGTAACTCCACCAGGAAAATAAATCACTGGTGGACCAAAAGAAATGAATCAGGGAGGAAGATAACAAGCATCAACATTCACTGCCGATGGTCTACCAACTTTCACTGAAGGTAGAAAGAGAATATATATCATATCACCGCCATTCACTGACGGTGAACTATCAACGTTCACTAAAGATAGCAAAAAGATAATAAACATCAACGTTCACTACTGATGTCCTACCAACGTTCACTGAAGGTAGAAATAGAATAAATATCATATCACTGCCGTTCACTGACGATGAACTATCAACGTTCACTGAAGATAGCAAAAATATAATAAACACTGACGTTCACTGCCGATGTTCTACCAACATTCACTGAAGGTAGAAAGATAAAATATATCATATCACCGCCGTTCACTGACGATGAACTATCAACGTTCACTGAAGATAGCAAAAAGATGATAAACATCGACGTTCACTGCCGATGTCCTACCAAGTTTCACTGAAGGTAGAAAGAGAATATATATCATATCATCGTCGTTCAACATTCACTGAAGATAGAAAAAAGATAATAAACACCGACGTTCACTGCCGATCTCCTACCAACGTTCACTGAAGGTAGAAAGAGAATATCATATCACCACCGTTCACTGACGATGAACTATTAACATTCACTGAAGATAGCAAAAAGATAATAAACACTGACTTTCACTGCTGATGTCCTACCAACGTTCATTGAAGGTAGAAAGAGAATATCATATCACCGTCGTTCACTGACGATGAACTATCAACGTTCACTGAAGATAGAAAAAAGATAATAAACATCGATGTTCACTGCCGATATCCTACCAACGTTCACTGAAGGTAGAAAGAGAAAATATATATCAAGTTTTCCCAAAATTATGGTGTTTCACCTAGAACGAGTCTCAACTTCTTCTTTAACCAAGGAAATCTTCCTGGAAAGGATCAAACATAAATTGTCTCAAATAAGGAGACTTGTTACTTGTTGTCATGGAGAATTGCAAAAATAAATGACTTTCTAGGGATAGAAATATGACTTCCCGGGGAAATGCCACGATATTCCTGCCGAGGAGATAAAGTCTTCTTGTGCAAGATAAATGCACAAACTAAAACTCAAAGTTTTCAGAAATTCAAAGTAAATAATTTTGTCATGCAACCACAGATCCAAATCAGAAATAAACTGGAGCAAGACAGCCAACGAAAATACATCTTTTGAGAAATAAACTCAAGAGGGAAAACCGAATGCACCTAAGCAAGGAGCATTTGTAGGAAGGCCAGAGCAAAATGTCAATGAACAATGATTTGTCAATTTTAGCCATGCATGATGTATGTATGAATGTATGAGTGCTATCGTGCGTATGCTGGTAAAACAGATACACAATCAGTAGGAACAAACAAACAAAACCGCCTCAGGTACTAACAACTCTTGGCTAAACTTTAACCAGAAAGATCATTTCAAGAAAGGTAAAGGCCAACTGCAGAAACCAAACCTATTGCATGCCTTTAACTTTACTAAAGAGAAACATAATTCGGAGGTAGACAAATCAAACAGATACCGAGATAGAACATCCTTCTTACGGCTTTATCGGAGAAACCAATTCTTTTTTCAAAAGCAACATGCCTACTGAAGATTGCAAGACCAGCCTCAAATAAAGCAGACTGACACCGAAACAATCAAACCTCACTGGGGAATTCAAGCCTACCTCCCTGGAGAAAGATGCGGATTGAAACTTTACATCATGAAAACTTATTCCAACAAAAGATGCCCTGGGATAGCCTTCCCGGGGAATCAAGAAGTCAATATTAATGCCAATAATGCAGAAAGAGCGACATCTCAGCACACCAAGGGAATAAAACCTTTCATCATATGAGGGAAGACTTTGCTGGAGAATCTGGGACAGAGGCTTTTGACCATGCAAACCCAAAATCAAACATGAACCAAGACCTGACTGGAGACAATGGGATCACAAACCCAATACTGCACCTTACACCGATTGGTATCGTCTTTAACTATTTGAGAAACATACAAAGATCATGCACATACCAGTAAAATGACCTGAGAGAACCTTCATGAAGGAAGTAAATCTTCTCAAAACAGCCAGAGTTTGTTCATTCCTGGGATCACCATTTTTTGTTGTCATTGTGTCGTTACAAATCTCAAAGTAAATTGAATTGTAAAGATCTATTTTTTTTTTAAAGTCAATTTTGCTTTTTAATCTTTTTTCTTTGAAAGTTATCATCAGTAATAAATGGAGTCTTTGCAAGCTAAATAAAATAAGAACACAAAGAATTGGGTAAAAGCTCGAATTTCATTAATAGAATGGTAGCCTGCGAATGGCGAGACTCCATGGATGATTATAAAGTTTGGGAAATGGTAATACATAATGGAAAAGATACATTGGGATACAATGACCATTATTCCCCCTAACAACTTTTGAAATCTTGAGCAGTAGCTTTTGTTGAAGTATGGTGAGGACCCGAGAAGATTGTTGCTTCAACGATCAAGTCTTGTCTGACGTAGTTACTTGCCAAGAAAAATCCCTAACTTTTTCCTAAGCTTCCCTTGCGGGTTTTCAACTTAGCGGGAAATTTATTCTGTTTATGTCTCTAATTTTTGCCTAGACCGCCCTTTTGGGTTTTCGGCCTACCGAGACGCTCCTTTTTGCCTAACCCGCCCTTTCAGGTTTTCAACTTAGCGATCTATTCTTTTATTTCTTTAGGCGAAGTATTTCTTAACTGCGTCAGCATTCATGGGACGTGGCAACTCCTCGCCATCCATAGTTTCAAGAATTAATGCACCACCAGAGAAGGCTTTCTTGACAACCTACGGGCCTTCAAAATTGGGAGTCCACTTGCCCCTAGAATCAGTGTTGAAAGACATAATTATCCTGAGCACGAGGTCGCCTTCTCTAAATTCACGAGGTTTGACCATTTTATCAAATGATTTCTTCTTTCTTCTCTGATATAACTTCCCATGACATAAAGCTGTCATTCTCTTTTCCTCAATCAAATTCAATTGGTCAAACCTGTTCTGGACCCATTCAGCCTCTGTCAATTTGGTTTCCATTATCACACGCAACGAGGGAATCTCTACCTCGACAGGGAGTACAACTTCCATTCCATACACCAGGGAGAACGGGGTTGCTCCTGTTGAAGTGTGAACAAATGTTCGATATCCATGCAGAGCAAAAGGGAGCATTTCATGTTAATCCTTATAAGTAACAACCATTTTCTGGATAATTCTCTTGATATTCTTATTAGCAGCTTCGACAACCCCATTCATCTTTGGTCTGTATGGAGATGAGTTGTGATAGTCAATCTTGAATTCTTCAGACAGTTCTATCATCATCTTGTTGTTCCAATTCGATCCATTGTCGGTGATGATTCTGCTCGGCACACCATACTGGCATATAAGATTATTTTTGATGAAACGCACAACCACCTGTTTGGTAACATGGGCATATGAATCAGCCTCTACCCATTTGGTAAAGTAATCAATTGCTACCAAGATAAAATGGTGCCCATTCGAAGCTTTGGGTTCTATCATCCCGATCCTGTCTATACCCCACATAGAGAAAAGCCATGGGGAGGAAATCACATTGAGAAATGTTGAAGGCACATGGACCTTATCTGCATAAACCTGGAATTTATGGCACTTCTTTGCAAATTTGTAACAGTCAGATTCCATCGTCAACCAATAATAACCTGCCCTTAGCATATTTTTAGCCATCGAATGTCCATTAGCATGAGTGCCAAATGAACCTTCATGAATCTCATGAATCAACATGTCTGCTTCGTGTCTATCCACGTATCTGAGCAAGACCGTGTCATAATTTCTCTCGTATAACACATTTTCACTGAGGAAGAAATTGCCTGCTAATCTTCTCAGTGTCTTTCTATCTTTCCTCTACGCACCAATCGAGTATTCCTGAGTCTGAAGAAAATTCTTGATATCATAATACCAATGTTTTTCATCTGCTACCTCCTCTGTCATAAGCACATGAGCGGGCCTATCCAGTCGTCGAACCGTAATTCGAGTTATATCATTCCAAGTATTCACTTGGTACATGGAAGCCAGAATTGCCAGAGCATCCTCCATTTGATTTTCATCTCTAGGGATGTGATGGAATTCAACTTTATTGAAGAAGGGTAATAATCTTCTAGCATAATCTTTGTAAGGGATCAAGCCAGGGTGAAGAAGGTCCCATTCTCCTTTGATCTGATTTATTACCAAAGTTGAATCACCATACACATCTAGAATTTTTATTCTGAGATCAATAGCTTCCTTAAGACCCATGATGCAAGCCTCATATTCTGCCATATTATTAGTGCAATCAAATGTTAACCTTGCAGTAAAAGGAATGTACGATCCGTGAGGAGTGACAATCGAAGCACCAATTCCTTTACCATAAGCATTCACAGCTCTATCAAATACCATACTCCAACAAGATTCGGGGTCAGGGCCTTCCTCAGGAAATGGTTCATCACAATATTTCACTTTCATAAACATCACATCCTCATCGGGGAATTCATATTCTGCAGACTGATGATCTTCCACCGGTTGGTGAACAAGGTAATCTGCCAACACACTACTTTTAATAGCCTTTTGAGTGCGGTACTCGATATCATATTCAGATAACAACATCTGCCAGCAGGAAATTCTCCCAGTTAGAGCAGGCTTTTCAAAAATATACCTGATTGGATCCATTTTGGAGATCAACCAAGTGGTATGATTCAACATATACTGCCGCAAACACTTTTCTGCCCAGGCCAAAGCACAACATGTCTTTTATAACATGGAATACCGCGACTTATAATCAGTGAACTTTTTGCTGAGATAGTAAATGGAGAACTCCTTCTTCCCTATTTCATCATGTTGTCCCAGAATACAGCCTATGGATTTATCTAACACTGCTAGATACATAATCAACGGTCTTCCTTCTATGGGAGGGAGCAAGATAGGAGGTCCAAGAAGATATTCTTTAATACTCTCAAATGCCCTTTGGCAGTCATCCATCCATACATAACCTTGATATTTCTTTAACAACTTAAAGATCGGTTCACATGTTGTAGTCATGTGGGAAATAAATCTGGAAATATAATTCAAACGCCCGAGGAAACCCCTGACTTGCTTTTCAGTTTTTGGTGCTGGAATTTCTTGAATTTCTTTGACTTTATCAAGGTCAACTTCAATTCCTTTCTAGCTAACAATGAAACCCAACAATTTCCCCGATCAAACACCGAAGGTACATTTATTTAGATTCAAGCGGAGACGATACTTCCTCAGACGCTGAAACAACTTCAACAAATCTTCTATATGCCCTTCTTCAGTCTGGGATTTTGCAATTATATCATCAACATATACTTCGATTTCTTTGTGCATCAGATCATGGAATAGGGTTGTTATAGCCCTCTGGTACGTTGCACCAGCGTTCTTCAACCCGAAGGGCATCACTCTATTACATAATGTTCCCCAGGGTGTGATAAACATTGTTTTTTCCATGTCCTCTGGAGCCATTCTTATTTAATTATACCCAGAAAATCCATCCATGAACGAGAATAATTTGAATTTTGTTGTGCTGTCCACTAACATATCGATGTGAGGCAATGGAAAATCATCTTTTGGACTAGCTTTATTTAGATCTCTCTAATCTATGCACATGCGTACTTTTCCGTATTTTTTCAGTACTGGGACAATATTGGCAATCCATTGAGGATACACTGACGTCACAAGAAAACCAGCATTAATCTGCTTTAGGACCTCCTCTTTGATCTTTACTGCCATATTTGGGTGGGTTCTTCTCAACTTTTGTTTAACTGGCGGACACTCTGGCTTTAACGGCAAATGATGCTCGACAATATATGTATCTAGACCAGGCATATCTTGATAAGACCAAGCAAAAATATCCACATACTCTTTCAATAACTCAATCAACCCGCTCTTTACATCAGGATGTAACGATGCTCCAATCTTGACTTCCTTTGGATCCTCTTCTAAACCTAAATTAATCACTTCCAGAGGCTCCTTATATGGCTGAATGGTATTTTCCTCGTGCTCAAGCAACCGTGAGACCTCTTATGGAATCTCATCATAATCTTCTTCTTCAGCCCCAAACACAGGACATTCAAAGTTGGGAGAGGGTGTAGGGTCATTGTATTCAACGAGTTTTTTTTTATTAATATGCACATATGATTTATGATTGCTTTTAAAAACTGACACATATAATAAGTGATCATGCAGATTAATTTTCAGTTATTATTTATTTTGAAAGGTTTTTTCTGATTACCATTTTCCAAGAAAAGGCAGAAGACAAAGACATAATTTGGGAAGCAAAGATAACTTTTATTCATGATCTTAAAAGTCACAGCAAACAGATAAGCCCTACAACATTAATACTTCCACCTTGGGCAGAGTGAAAACTTTTCAAAAGAAAGAAACAGATTAACAAAACAAATTACTTTGAAACATGTATGCAAGAAGGAACATCAATGGTGACCCAGTTCTGAACTCTGACTCCATGCGTCACTTAATTCAGTACTTCCTGCCCTGCTTCATCCTCTTCAACAGCATTAATTCCAGAAACAATTAGATGGAGGTAGCCTTCGTTGCGGAAAACATCCTGATAACTGTTCACAGTAGACTTTGACTTCAAACTTTCTCCTTTGCCATTCTTCGAAGAGAAACCCAAACCAGTTCTATCTTTGTTCACGGGTGGATCCACGAGTCGTCCCCAAACTGTATTATGGCTATTGTGCATAATTTGATGTGCGTCCTTCAGTGAAACCACAGAATCCTCATTTCTCCTTATGTTGTCAATGGATATGGCTTGGAACTGGGTTCCAACAGCAGCCTCATCCGCTTCTACAATACTGAAAGAGGATAAATGGGATATCAACAGCGCCTGCTCCCCATTTATGATCACTACCTTCCCTTCATGCATAAACTTTAGCTTCTAATACAGAGTTGAAGTGACAGCCCCTGCTTCGTGTATCCATGGCCGTCCTAGCAAAAAACTATATGCGGGAATAATGTCCATGACCTAGATGGTTATCAGGAACAAATGTGGTCCTATATGGATGGGTAAGTCCACTTCACCAATGACAGATTTCCTCGACCCATCAAATGCCTTCACAATGATGCCACTCGGGCGCATAGGTGCTCCTTGATACTTTAACTTCATGAGAGTACTCCTAGGTATAACATTCAACGCAGATCCATTATGAATTAGCACATTGGACAGCGAATCATTCTTGCAGTTCATAGATATGTGGAGGGCCAGGTTGTGATTCCTCCCTTCATCTGGTAACTCATCATCGCAAAAACTTAAGTTATTACATGACGTAATGTTCCCAATTATGCTGCTGAATTGATCTAATGGCATGTCACTCTCCACAAAAGCTTGGTCTAGTACTCTCATCAATGATTCTCTGTGAGCGGAGGAGTTCATCAATAAAGCTAGGATAGATATCTTTGAAGGAGTATGCAGTAGTTGATCTAAAATTTTGTAGTCGCTCATCTTAATTATCTTCAAAATATCATCCACTTCTTTCTATAATGTAGCTCCACTAGTCTCTCCTGTAGCCTTCTTAGGCTCATCATTCTCATAAATTTTCTTTCCAGCAGCAATATCTCTCCGAACAACCGGTGCAAACACACGACCGATACGGGTCACCCTGCTATTTTCAGCTATATTTCCAACATCAGGCACTGGATGGATGGGAACTTCCACCCCATCTTCTAATATTGTAGTGTTGTATTTTTAAGGCACAACCTTATCTGATTTGAAGGGAATAGGACCTGGCAGACTAATTACCAATAGAGTAACAACTGGTTTGCCATGGTACTCTACTTCAAGATGAGCGGGTGCACCAAAACAGGGCACAATGACGTTTACCCCTTCTTCAACACAATCAGACATCAAAAAGTCTTTTATGGCAAACAAATCTTCGTCTGAAGAGAAATACTCATCCGCGGAGGCATACTCTTCCTCTGACTCTTCTTCCATTAAACAAACTTCAACCATATCAATCTCATGATAATCATCCCTCTGACCTGTGATCTTGATAGTTCCATTGTCTAACAGCAACTGAACACCCTCCCTCACAATAGAACATCCTCGGGGGTCTCGATAACAAACTATGCAAGACCCATATTGGTGTTCAACCTGACTAGCAGTACGATAGAAGGTAGCATGCAACTGTATGATATCCTCATTCAAATACTCCACATCAAAAATTCTGAATTCACCAGGACATCCAGAAACCATATTCACTTCCTCTTCATACTCTGCCCTAGGCCTGATTATATGGATTAAACCCTCATCCATCATCTCCTTTAAATAAGCCTTTATCTTCTCGCAACCCTGTATGTCTGTACTGCAAACAGCACAACCGGCATGGTCATGCGTGCATTTTCACCAAATCTCTAACCAGATTAATGTCAAAAATCTGGAAGTCGCCTGGACAACCGGCCACCATATTTACAGCATTTACTCCCCCGTGCTTGGGTAGAGGATTATCTTTCACATTAGGTCGCATGTCCTTGAAAGATAGAATTCTAGACTTCACCAACCTTTGCACTTCAGTCCTCAAAGGATAAAAATTCTCAACACTATGCCCTGGTGCTCCCTGATGAAAAGCACAGGTTTGGTCTGCCTTGTAATACCAAGGTAATGGTGATGGTACGACAGGATGTGGTCGGGTTTGAACCAACTTCTTCTGAATCAATGCCGGTAGTAGCTCTACATAGCTCATGGGAATAGGGTCATAGTTCTCCCTTCTCTGATTATTCCCTTGGTTCCCCTGCTGGGACGGTCTTTGATAAGCAACGGTAGTTGGAGCGGCATTCATAACAGGAGTAACCGAGGTGACTTGCTGGTGACGCTGATAATTCCTTCTAGGAGTGTTTACCCTCCTCTGTTGTATAACAGCATTTGTATCCCCTTCTTTCTTCTTGGTAAACCCATAAGATGGCTTCTTCACACCCCCAAATCCTTCACTCTTCGTCAAACGGACTTCTCTTACAGCCTCTTCTAGGCGGACATCCATTCCTACCATCTCTGTAAAATCACTTGGCGCACTTGCTACCATCCTTTCGTAGTAGAAAGCACCCAGCGTCTTCAGAAAAATCTTAGTCATTTCTTTCTCTTCCATGGGAGGAATCACTTGGGCAGCTTTTTCGCGCCATCTCTACGCATACTCTTTGAACGATTCCATGTCTTTCTGAACCATGGCTCTAAGTTGGTCACGGTCGGGCGCCATGTCCACATTGTACTTGTATTGTTTGATGAATGCTTCTCCCAAATCATTAAAAGTATGGATGTTGGCGCTGTCCAAGCTCATGTACCATTTTAGTGTTGCGTCGATCAAACTATCCTGAAAAAAGTGAATCAGCAGACGCTGATCATCAGTGTGGGTAGACATTCTCCTTACGTACATCACCAGGTGAGCGCAAGGGCAAGTGTTGCCCTTATACTTCTCAAATTTCTGGACCTTGAACTTAGAAGGTATATTAACATTCGGGACCAAACACAGCTCATTCACATTCTTCCCAAATAGCTCTTTTCCCCTAAGAGCCTTCATCTCTCTTTGCATTCTATCAAACTGCTCTTGAAAATCATCCATTCTGTCATAAAGACCCAAGTCTTCACTCAGCGGAGGGAAAGGACGACACATATCTTCATTAGCAAACGGAACCAAATTCATCGAAGGAGGTGCATCAGGAACAATATGCACCACAGGAGGTGTCGGAGTAACAACAGTCTGAATCACTGGAGCATCTTGAGGGCCAAGATTGAAACCTTCAGGTGCAAAATTCTCTGGCATTCCCCATGGATAACCTTAAGGCATGCGATTTTGAACAACAGCCAGAGTAGCAGATACAGGAACAGTCGGAACTTCAGTATTTGCCCTTGTTGGTTGAGGTTGAACACTCGGTGGCTGATTTTGATAAGCCACCAGAGCTTCCATCAGAGTAGTGAAATTGGCCAAGCCGGCCTTTAAAGCAGAAACTTCTTCGCGCAAATCGCGATTCTCCTGTTCTAAGTTGTCCATCTTCTTTTTGAAATTAGCCCAAGTGTTGTAGTGATGAATCAGCTTGCTGAATGAAGTAAAGAAGCTTGGTAAGACACCTGGGTATGCATAACAAGTGTAATAAATATGTGCTATATGATGCATGACATGCAATGAACTTTATTATTTTTACTTCATTATTTAATATTTCAAGGGATTTAAGATTTATAGACATATCGCAAACATCAAAGTAATAAAGCTTTTGAAATACTGAAAATTTTTATTATAATAACTTAAAAATGGATTACAAGTTTCAATGATCCCAAGTACAAGATGAAAATACACTCTAAAGTTCTGAGAAAAAGAACGGATGGAGATCAATATGTACGCTGGCGCTTCCCTGTGAGCCTGACAATCTGAGCCCTCAACCTCTGGTTTTCTTCCACGTGTCTGATGACAACCTCTTTCCAACCATCTGGATCAGGAAGTGAGTAACCAACACCTGTTTAAGGCTTAGGGGAAAATAAATCCCCTTGCCTCTTCATAGACTCTACCGCTCGACTCTCAAGGATCTTGATCAAATCGTCTTTCTCCTTCAGGTCTGCTCTGTAGGAACTCTATAAAGTCTAGAACTTGTTCTTCCAAGCATCTCTTTCCTGTTGCATCCTAACCAAAGCGAGTTCTATCTCTTCTAGATTATCTAATAAGGGAGGAGTGGTCTTCACAAATAGGTCAGGCATGGGTGTCTCCCGAGTATACGACATCGTCAACTGAATGGCTCTCGATCGGACCCACTGAAGATATGGCTCCAAAGCAACAGCACCCCTGGGTCCCAAATCCTTCATACTCTTCTTATGAATGTGATGCCAGACCTTTGCAATCTGCTCCCTAGCTTCCCTATGGTCTTCTCCTCCCTTCAGAAAGAAACTACTCAAATGAATACTCTTCAGTTTATCCCTCATCGGGTAACCAAGTTCTCACCGTGGAAGAACAAGGTTATAGTTAATTCCTCCCTTTGTACCAAGAAGAGGTACATTGGGGAAACTACCACAACTGTCAATAATCTCCACATCCTGGTAAGCACGATGATACCAATCAATATCCGAGTGAGTAAGTGCCATGATCTTAGGAGCCCATCGGGGTTCCTTCTTGACATCCCAAAAAACATCAGACTGAGGCATATGAGATATGAACCACCAGTACAATAAAGGCGTGCAACAAATAATCATTCCCCCATAATAAGAACTCTGAATATGAACAAAGTAATAAGCATCACCCAACAGTGTAGGAACCGGGTTTCCAATCATGAAAATCCTGATAGAGTTAATGTCGACAAACTTGTCCACGTTAGGAAATAAGAACAATCCATAAGCAAGTAAAGCAAAGATGGCCTCAAAAGCAACCGTACTCTTCATTCTGGAAAAGTAACGAGATTTCTCCAATAAGAACTGAGCTGGTAATCCTCTAATCCCTCCTTTAGTAGTCATATGGTCTTCCACCTCAGACTTTCCCAGATGAATCAAAGCAACAATATCACGTGGTTTTGGCTCACTCTCCAAACCAGTAAAAGGAACACGACTGGTAATAGGTAAATCCAATAGATAAGAATACTCCTCCAGTGTAGGCATCAACTGATAATCGGGAAAAGTAAAGCAGTGACATATTGGATCATAGAACTGGACCAAGGTCGAGAGAATACCCTCCTTCATCTTCAGCTTCATGAGAGGAATAATGGATCCATACTTCTTCCGAAAGTCTGCAGAACACTCAATCTCTGGAATTAGACTAATCAACTCATCTATCTTGGGATCCTTGAAACTGTATTTCCCGGTCTTTCTCTTTCCAGAATCCATGGTTAAAAGTACCTGAGATATTCACAAATAGTCAACCTTTAAATCCCTTGAAATATTGTTTTCTTCAAAAGATGCTTATGAGTGCATTGATGCATGATGCAACAATCACACACAAGATCACATATATAGGGTTCATAGGTTCAACGTCACGAGCATGAGGTCGAAGGTACTACCCATAAGGTGTTGGTCTAAGAGTTATCATCTGCCGAACAAGGTTCTAGAGGTTTCCAAAGTCTACATCCTTCCTTCGGATATTACCAACTTCCCAATTAACTCGGTAATTAGTAATATTCTCAAGAAAGACTCGTCCGAGCGTAGTATCGCGTGACAACTACTTCCGGATTACTCCGTCATAGCTTCCGCACTACACCTAAAAGGCCAAGATGGGTTTGATATTCTACGGTCCTCAGTTTCAGCAAGCTCTCAGGTCGAAAGCAGTATGTCTTCCCGATTACTTGGTAAACGACACTACAGTCAAAGGGGCCTCCACTGAGTGGGGGATCTCATGCCTCCTTTTTTGGGATTACTCCCTCAAAGTTAACATGACTATACCGCCCGTCCTATCTTAAATTTTTCCCAAGTCCGTGTATAGGACTCATGAGTAATCACCAAGCACCCTGAAAACCAGGAAAATCCAAACAAACATATATACAAAAGATAATACATAAATAGTAATAGCACATATACAGATATAAACAAAGATAGGCTCAACCCACTTAGGGATGGACCAGCAAGAGGTCAATCTTTCCCCAGTGAAGTCGCCATTTTTCTGTAGCGGTAGAAATGTTCAAGACTAAGCCATTGGATTGACTAGAATTTATATAAATTAAAATAAAAATCGCCACCGCGCTTTATTGTTTCCAAAGGAATGGGAAAAGAGTGAATAACCCAAAAAGAGGGGGAAAGATTCAAGGTAAGGGGGTTAGTTATGCAAAGGGAACGTATTAGCACCATAAACATCTACAGTAATCCGCAGGAACCTCTTTGTAAAATATGTATATTTTGGCTATAAAAATGTGTTGTATAGAAAATGGATGGTGGAGGTGAGAAGAGAAATATTTTTTTATGACTTTTGCACCCGCCGCGGTTGTGAACCTTTAGGGCCTTCGTACCACCTTTCGTGCAATAGGGGATCAGGGTACACGTAGTTCCTCTTTTAAAAATTTGAAACACAAATGTGTTGGCTAATTTTAAGAGATAAGACATCATCGTCATTGTCCGTGTGGAAAACATACTTACTACCCACAATCATGAGAAAGGAGAATTTGTATCATCTCAAAGTGGAGGATATGGCTTGGATCTTAAAATCAACAATGCCTCACTCAACACCCAAGTGGAAAATATCTCACTTCACTATATATTGTAGAAGTATAGTTGTTTGCATCACTACAAGGATTGACAAGAGTCTAATCTTTTGAGAAAAAGTTTAAAGTTAAAAAAGCCAAAGTGGCAAAATGGTTTGAAATGAGATTGATTGACTTTTAGTATTCACACAAAAAATGTCAAGGTATTATTAAATTGATTGAAGTTTATTTATGAAAATATTTTGAAAATGCATGGACATAATTCAAAGTTTATTATGAAAGTATTTCAAGTTTAGAAATAAGAAGAATTTTCAAAAGGAGGGAGAAGAATTTTGAAATTAAAGAAGATGGGAGGAGAAGAAGAGGCTATCCTAAAGCATAAGATAAAATCTAAGGATAAAAACCATCTAACCAACAAGAAGCCAAAACTTGACATTATGAGCCAAGGTAGAATTCCCATTCTTTGGATTGAAACCAAGCAAGCAAAGATACTAGACCTCTTGAGAGAACCAAACTTCAAGTGTATTAAGTCTTCACAAAAATTGGGCAGAGTAACGGTTGTATACGAGTGAATTATAGATTACAAACAGAGAATGTAATCATAAAAACCTGCACACAAAAGAAAAC
Organism: Vicia faba; assembly: GCA_948472305.1. Lineage (NCBI taxonomy): Eukaryota > Viridiplantae > Streptophyta > Magnoliopsida > Fabales > Fabaceae > Vicia > Vicia faba. The sequence continues at coordinate 1,125,232,826 of OX451740.1, forward strand.
AAGCAACCCAATGTCTTGAGGTAAACCTCAAGAACTCCAGACAAAAATAATCAGATAAGATCACAAGGTCTCCAAGATAGGCCAGGGTTTCTAATCCTAAGTCCAAGAAAAAGTCCCATGCTCCATCATGCCAAGGATAGTAACCAAATAGTCCAAGTGCCATTAAAAGTTTTTTAGGGTTTATGTTGATTATTAAGTATCTTAAGAAAAGAAAAGAAAATCTCAAGTGAGCAAAGTAAAAATGACAAGAAAATAAATGCTCAAATGAGCAAAGATGAAAATGGCATGAAATGTAAATGCTAAAAAATAAATAGTACATAAAGCATAAAAAAGAATAAAAGCATAAAATAAAACAAGTCAATAATTAGTGGTTAGTTAGATGATCATCTTGAAACTTGCATTTGGAACTTATTAGAGGATTGGTAGAACCAAAGCCTCCATACAACAAGTTGCATTTGCTTTTTGTCAAGTATATCATCCATTTGGAATTCTCACAAGTACCATTTAATGATCAACGATGTTTAAGTGATCCGCGTTGACCAAAGGTGTTGTAGATCCATTAGAGGATTGGTAGAATCAAAGCCTCTACACAATGAATCTCAAAGTTATTGGATCAAAGAGATCAAATTAACATACTTGGGCTTGCAATCATAAGTTTGGGCCACGAATGATCATTTATTCGAATCGGGACAAAATTTAGCGCTATGTTAAGCAATCGTAAGTGGACTTATATTGAAGTCGCACCTATTCTGAGGTCGGTCAATAGAAATCTATGCACCATTTTTTTTGAGACATGATATAGAGATCATGCTCCAACAACACTTAGTGCAATAAGAAGGGGATGAGATGAAGAGGATTAGGGTAAAAAAAGAATATACAAACCATATTTGAATTAAATTTTAATCAAACTATTATTAAAATCATTCATCCATTTTTTGTGGAGTTAAACTCAACACCATGGATCCAATGATGTTAATAAAGTTCATGATCCAAAACCTAACCCAAGATTAGCCAGAAAATAATCACAAAATAATATCACATTTAATATATACATTAAAAGGGTAAAAAAAAAAACAAAGTTAAAAAATAGAAAATAATGAGAAATATATCAAGTATGTTCAAATTAATCAAGAAGTGAAAAATAAGGCCATAGAAAAATTAGAAATGGATCCAAATATTTTTATAAAAATTTGGTAATTTTTAAAAGTCAGAAACTATTTTTAAAATATTTAAAATTGCTAAAACAAACATAAAATAGATCAAAAATAGTTAAACTCAACATAAAATTCCATAAAATTTTCAGAAAGTAAAAAAATATGCAAAATAATATTTATGAATATTTTAGAATTAAAAAATGTCAGAAAGTATTTTTTAAGTAATTAAAAGAAAGCAAATAATACAAAAAAATATAAAAAATACCAAATGTTAAAATAAAAATGTGAAAAAATAGTCATGAGATCAGAAATAATTCAAATTATTTTTGTAAATTTTTTTCATAATTTTTGGATAAAAAATAAAAGAGTTATGAATTTTTGAAAATTTAATCAATAAAAATATAAAATCAGAAAATAAAATAAAACCAAAAAGATGTGGACCATCAGATCATAGTCAAAACGCGTTAGTAAGCTAATCTAATGGACCAGACGCGCTGTGCTTGATATGTACCTTAGTGAAACACACATGTGATCAGAAAAAGGGCAACCAGTGAAATTAAAATGTTTGCCACGCTATCATTGGCTGAGACGAGACATGTCATCGTCTTCAACCTCCGACACCCTGCAATGGGGATTTTGTGAGATCCTTCAAATGGAAAAATTAGGATCTCAGGCTAGCATCATTGAACTCGTCTATTCAAGACGATTCTAACACAACCATCGCGCTAAATTTATATAAGGTACGGAGAGAGATATGAATCAAAAACTCAGAAAATAGCGAGCGCCTTCAATTTGAGATTTCTCTCTCAATTCTCAATGGATTTAAAAATTGTAAGTAGCATTAGAATTAGAAGAATGAGTAGAATATATTAGTGCTTGATTTGAATCCAAATGGTGGAGAATTCTACCTTTTCGAAGTTCAAGTAAGAAGCTCTGAAACTGGACTTCTGTAGCTTGAACTATGGCTCATTTTGATTGGTTTAAGTGCTGGAGAGTTTGTATGATGCTCAAGGATGATGAATGCGCAAAGAATTTTGGAAAAGGAAGCTTAAATTTCAGAAACTAAATTCAAAAAAAATGGGTTTGTGTGAGGTTTTGGAAGGGTGTTCTTGGCTCTCTAATCTTGGGAAAATGGATGGGGGATGACCCTCTATTTATAGGGAAGTGAATGGGAATGAAAATTTGAAGAAACAAGAAAGTTTGGAGGGAAATTGAGTGAAGGTCGAGCATGAGTGAAGTGTGACTTCATTTCCATCAAAACTCAGCCAAACCTTGCATTTTGGGGTGCTAATCACTTCTGGCAAGTTTGCTAATCAAGTTTAGATCAAAAACACACATAAATCTTGTGTTTAGAAGTCACATTATGGATTTCAAAATTCCGACTTTGTGAAAAATTCAGTTTCAAGTTACCAAATTCAAATCCATGGCATTTCCAACTCAAGGGGTCTTAGGGCATGATTCTTGATGCTTTAGAAAGATGAAGTTACAAGCTTTGCAATGGAAAAATAATGAAATCAAATGGATGCTTGAGTTGAAAGTTACATGGAGTCAAAGTTGAAGAAAAAGAGTTGATTTTCCATACTTAGAAATATTTCAAATTCTTCTTCAAAAATGACCTATAATCTTTTGTATCCAAACTTGGCCTTCCTCTTAGAATTTTCTCTTGACCAAACATAATGGAATGAAGTAGATCTCTTGAATGACATTTTGAAATTTGAACCACTCAAAATCTCCAAAAAAATGAGCAAGTTATGACTTGTTGAAGTTGGCTAAAAATCATGAAATGACCTATAATCTTTTGCATATTTAAGGCAACTTCCATCCATTTTATCACTTTGCACATAAAAGAAGGCATAAATTAAACATCTTTAAGATCATAATGGAAAAATAATAGACTCAAGGTGATAAAAATTGACCAAGTTATAACCATTTGAAGTCACATATGGAAAATTGTGGATTCATCTGGATGACTTGTAATCTTTCTTCTTCACCAAGTTTCTTCCACATGAAAACTCCTTGGAAATTTTGAAGTGATTTGTTGGTAACTCTTTGAAGAGAAAGATGTCTTTGGAATCACTCAAAAATACCAAAATGTTAGCAAGATATGCTCCTTTGAAGTTCAAAACCCTAGCCTCTAGATCAAGAGAATGCTTTGAGGAACTTTGACAAGTTTGAACAAACTTCTTGTGACAATATTCTTTCTTTGTGAATAGAAGTTGTTGAGGATGATGATGAGGACTCATTGCCACTAAAACCACTTTCATATCTTGAAATTTGAGAGAAATATGCTCTTGTGACTAATAGGAACAAGACCTTGTCCAATCATGACAACTTCTTCCCTCAATCCCTTGTACTTTTGAATAAATTTTGATAACTTTGAAATATTTTGAACCAAAATAAGCCTTGTCATGCCATTTATTCCGAAATAACTTCAATGGTGAGGTTTGAAATCCTCAAGCTATATTGACTAGGGCATGGAAATAAACTCATGAACCCATGGAGCAACTTGCTAAACCTCATTTCCTTTACCTACATTATTAACAAGTAAGACAAACCAACATTGCATTTTAAGAAAATCAAAGCAAAATATTCATGATCACAAAAGAAAACAAGTCAAGTTGCTTGATAACTCCTCAAAAGAGCAAAGCTAAAGATAGGGAGAAGAACCAAAAGCCCTAATGTTATCTTGTTGTGATTGAATCAACATGGTATGATGAAGGGATCTTAGGGGGGAAAATTGGGGTACAACACAGACACCAAGCCTAGCTCCTCAAAGTCTAGCCCAGGCACTTTCTAGATTTCCATTGCGCTTAGTCGTTCTTCCAAATGCTTGTACTTGTCGTCGGCCGGGGGATACTGCTCTTCAGAGTAATCCTCCTCTTCTTTCTCTTCAGACTCTTGCTGGACAACTTCTTCCTTGCCTTTCCCATCTTGATTGTCTTTTTCACCAGATGACGTTGCAAAGTCTAGGGTCCTTCTTGCTTGTCCTTGGAACCTTCTTCCCATATTCAGAACTCTGGTTACTTTCTTTTTCTTCTTCTTTTCTTCAATTAGCAAGGTTTTCAGATCTTCTTGTCCTTTGGATAGAGTTAAGAGCAACTACTGAAACTGAGCATTATGTGCTTGAAGGTCTTTTACCGTCTGTTCGAGATCCATATTACTGAAATAAATAGTAGAAAGATGAGGAGACTTGTCGTAAGAAACCTGCTTATGTTATGATGAATGGTAAATGCATATGCAATGATTTCAAGGAAATTAGAGATTTAAAATTTCTTTAGACCAAAAAGGAACACACGTTATATTAATAAACCAAAGCTTGAGTAAATCATGCCTCTTTTGGGCTTACAAAAAAGCTTTAAGATAAAAAATGTGTACGCATCCTCTTTGGTGCGATGTAGGCATTCAGGCTCCGCTCCTCATGAAGTTGCTTAGTGAGTTCCAAAACCTTCTTCTCGCTGGCGTAGAATTGGGCTTCGAAAGTGTCTCGCTCCCCCTTAAGATGTATCTAATCTATTTGTAAGTCTTCAAGAGAGGTGGGCATGTCAGGATGCAGGATTGTGTATGGAACATCTCCTTCCAGAACAGGCTCTATGATTACTGGGAGAATGGAGGGGTAAGGCATCATAAGACTTTGAGCACGAGCTCGTACCCATTTGAGGTAAGGCTCAAGAGGGATGGAATTCTTATGCCCCAATGTCTTGCTATCTACCATGTTCAACATCCTCCAATCTCGGATAAACCTCTGGCGATGACCTTGATCGTCGTTCTCGTAGTCAAATACCAAACCTTGAATGAGCATCTTTTGTGGGCCATCCCTTCGGGCGTAACCAAACTGTATTAAGGCTAAACAAGGGTTGTAGGTGATACCTCCTCTAATTCAAAGTAAAGGGACATTAGGGAGTTCTCCATAATGGTCGATAATAGTAACATTCTCTATGGATCGGGAACACCAATGAATGTCTGAATGTTTGAGCGTCATCAACCTATGTGACCACCTTGAACCTTGCTCGTTTTTCAATACAGATTGGGGAAGATGCGAAATAAACCATATTTCCAAGAGAGGAATACAACACATAAGGATACCTCTTTTCCTCATAGTGCGAGTGTGAAAGGAATGTAGGATGTCCCCTAGAAAAGTAGGCACCGGGTTACGAGATATGAATATTTTGACGGTGTTCACATCTATGAGTTGGTCAGGATTTGGAAACAAAACCATCCCATAGATGCGGAGAGTCACAATTTCCTCAAAAGCTTGCAAATCCAAAGAGTTCCAACAGTTTTGGGCTTTCTCAAACAAGAACTTTGCTACGAAACCTTTGACACCACTCCTCGTTTCCCAATTAGTTGCGATATCAGATGGTTGCAAGTGTAGAGCTTGAGCAATCTCTTTTGGATTTGGATCTCTTTCTGTACCGTTAAAAGGTAGTTGATTGAGAATGGGAATCCTCAAGAGTTGGGATAATTCTTCCAAAGTTGTCACAAGTTGATAATCGGGAAATGTGAAGCAATGGTGTAAAGGATCAAAGAACTGAAAGAGCACCTTTATCATGTCTTCATCAGTGTTGGAGGTGACCAAGTTTAGTAGGCCACCATGTCTTTCGGTGAATGGATAATTTTCAGGAACCCTTGATGCTAGCTCTTTAAGTTGAGGAGGGATCCTTACAAGATTGACTTGAATAGTTTTCCTGCGAATAGAGCCCATGTCCTACAAAACAGAACAAAGATAAATCCCAAGATCCTTGAAATGGTTAGTGAATGAGTATGATGTTATGATGTTTATGATGTTATGCACAAGTAAATATACATAAACAAAGCAAACAAATCCTTAGGTTTAGGCTTGCATGGAGTCTCATAAGTAAGTACCCTCTTGAAGCTTAGTTGGCTCAAACCTGTCCTAGTAATAGTAACCGGGTTCTAAGGAGCTCAATATCACTGGTTTGTTTCTTTGGTCATTGTTTCAGCGCAAGCCTCTTTAATGGCGATCGAAATATCCCAAAAAACCAAACCTCAATGAGTGTAGTATCGAGTATATACCAACTTCGGAATGTACCAAATCCAGTCATCTCACTACGTCCTAATGGCCAAGTTGGTCAAGTAAAGGTTCTAAAAGTTCATTAGTGCTTCATGACATCACTCAGCGGCCCCATATTCTCCTTGACTACTCAAGGGCTACCGGTAACCACAAATATGTCGCACTAACATAGCTATTTCTTAGACCATGTCGGTATACCCCGCACAGTTTCCACAATGTATTGCTACTTACCTATAAGGTATCCCAAATCTGGGTAGAGGATTCAAACCCAAACAAAGGACCATAATGTAAAGCATACAAGTCAAACAAAGAAAGCAAGTAAATGTGATCTAACCCTAAGGTAACCCCACTTTTAGAATTTTCCCCAACAAAGTCGCCAGTTATGTGATACAGTGGGAGAACTGACTTGGGTGTTTTGCATTTGGTCGCAAATGTTGCGGTTAGCAAGAGTTGCCACCGACTTTTCTTTTATCCAAAAGGAAAGGTGAAAAAGCACAAGAAATACCTTTGAGATTGTTTCTTGAGTTCGGGGGTAGAGTATGAAAAGGGAAGGTATTAGCACCCTTTTCATCCATGGTTTTACATGGGCTCTTAGTTACTTGCTAGATCACTTGCTTTTGTTTGAAATTGTGCTTTGTGTGGTTTTGAAAGTATTTTTGAAAAGAGGCCATTGTTTAGGAAAACTTTGTAATGATTCTCGTTCGTAAGAATGTATACAAAGTGTTTGATCTTTTGAAAATGTTTTCAAGTTTTGAAAGGTGTTTTGAAAGTGTTGGTGTTTGTTTTGAAAATAGCAAGGATGTTTTTGTTTTGAAATGGAGCAAATAACTAGGAACATTCTACCTACTCAAAAAGTATTTTATCTTTTATGTTCGTTTCCTTTCTCCTTTGACATTGTTATCTTACCATTGACTTGGTAAGTAACCCTATCTTTAGATGTTAAAGGGACGGGCGTGTGTCATCGTATAACCATGATTAGCAATGTTGCAAGGTATCTTAACATCTTCCTTTAGGGACTAAGATCATTTTAAAAAGCAACTTTTGATAGCATCATCGAGGGACCATGATCTTGTATTTTGCTTGTCTTTGCTAAGATACCTCACATGCGTAATATGGTCGTTTTTATAAGGCAACCAAGTGGATTTTACCCTATGGGTGCTTGTATGCAAGTGCATTGATTTTCATGCTTGGTTTTTGTCTTGAATTAGGGTTTGCTACTTGTTGGTTTTATCTTTTCATACAAACCCTAATTACTAGCATTTATATAAAGCGATAAATTGCAAAAAGTAAAATTACTACGCTATTACATCATTAGGGGAGGGGGTGTACAAATTTAAAAATGGGGATTGCAAGAAAATTAAACCTAATTATCTATTACAACCATATTGAATATTGTACAAAATTGAAAATAAAATGCAAGAATATAAATGGAAAAAGAAATGATTTTTTTGTTGTTTTTATGGAAGGGGTTTTCTAACCTAATTTGAAGAAGATGACTAATTAGAAACAAACAAAATCAAGTTTAAACTAATTAAGGAAGAAATTAAATTAAAAATGTTTTTTAGGGTTTTTATGAAAAAGGTTTTAAGTTAAATAATGATAAATAATGAAAATTAATTTATTAAAATAAACCTAAGTTCTAAATTAATTTTAATTAAGAAAATAAATAATTAAACTTATGTCTAGATATTAATTGTTAAAAATAAATTAATTATTAAAAGAGAAAAAAAAATTTAGTGCATTTTTGTTTTATAAGAAAATAAAATAAATAAGTGTAAATAATAAATAAAATATTTTTGGATTTTTCATGATTAATGAAAATAATAATAATAATACTAATAATAATAATAATAATAATAATAATAATAATAATAATAATAATAAATAAAATATAAAAAAATGTTAAAAAAATAAAAATAAAATAAAATAAGTCAGGGAGGTGGATTAGTAATGCAGGGGGGTGTTGTGAGAAAAAAAATGATCAGGCCCAAATGGAAGCCCAGGCGCTGCAAAAAAAAGCACAAAAATGTCCAAAAAAAATAGTGAAAAAATGCAAAAGGTCACGATGGGGCTTGAACACAGGACCTAAGGGTGTTAGGCGCGCGCTTTAACCACTGGGATGGTGATACATCTGTTAACTTATGTGAAAGGATAAATACATAACACAAAACGCACCCTGATTACACTTTATCTTCAACCTCCAGCCAAAGGATCTGTAACTTGCTTATTTCTCAACCATTTGCAAAATTGTAAACATGAAAATTGCTCCATTTTTTCACACGAATCCAACCATATAAATATTATAAGCTATAAATCAAAGATGAATGATAATTTCTAAAAGTACCAAATTCTGACCTAAATATTTCAGAAAGTTCAAACTCAAAATTCTCCTAGCTCAATCAAAATAAATGAAATCTATGGACATGTATAGTTTCAGGGCAATGATGTCTACGTTTTATCTTCACAAATGCAAGCCTAACAATGCCTAAATGTGAAGATAGAAGTTCAATAAAAATACCTCAAAACTGGAAATCGTGAAATGGATTTGAGCTTGTTTCAGGAAGTAGTGATGATCAGGCTAGCTTCCTAAAGTCCCCAGGAAGCTAATGCAATGGTTTTCTCGAGCAATGGATGGCTAGAATGGTCTGGAGAAGTCAAGTTGCAGACCTCTGTTTTTGGTTATGGAGGATGATGAAGATGGAGTTACAGTTTAAAATCAAGGACAAGGATGGACTATATTTGATGTAAGGAAGCTTTAGGAATGAATTTGAGGGAAAATGCACGAGGGAAATGAGAGATACAACTTTAAGGTCAGAACTGTGTATCAATCGAGTTTTTTGTGCAATTTCTGGCTAGAGCGAATTTGGGAGTGTTTCAGGGTGCTAAAACTCGTGTCTTAGCTCAAAAATAGTGACTATTTATAAGCAACAAGTTTGGAGACTTATTGTTAATCAGAATTCAAAATCACAAGTTTATGCATAACATGTGATTTTTGAGAAATTCAAGTTTCAAAGCCTTGTGTACTTGCTAAGATAGAGTGGTTATGCTTTAAACAAGCTTGATTCTGACTTTGTGGATGGAGTGTGATCAGAGGGAACAAGTTAGAGGCTCAATAATGGACTTTATGCAAAAAGCTTGCTTTACAAGAATGACAATGTTAACTTTGTGCCATTAATGGAAATGCAACTTGGATAATAGCTCAATTGCTTGGACCAAAGCTCTAACAGCTGTGTAAACATTTAATTTTGGAGTGACAAACAAGTTTGAGTCCTGCAAAGCTAAGATTATGCAGCCTAGCATGGATTTGGTTCATGTGTTCATCAAAAAATGACTTGTAATTCAAGTTTGAAAACCCTAACTTCCTCTCTTCGATTCTCCCTGCTCAAGAATGATCTCAAGGAGGTATTGGACATTTTCGAAAGCTTGTGATGTTCTCTACAACCCCTCTTTGAATTACTTTTGAAAATTTCCCTTGGAACTATATGAAAAAGTTTCATGAAGTTAGGTCAAAATCCTGAACAAAACTAGGGCAAAATTTCACTAAGTGTTCAATTTCATGATCATGACTTTATGAATTAACAACTTGAGATCTAAGAACTTTTAGAAGGAGTTGTGTAAAGAAATGTTTTATATATCATGGAGATATACAACTTTCATGTTGAAAGTTTCTTATGAATCCTCTTGCATCATGGTGAAAAATTTGCTCAAAGTTGTGAAAAAACATGAAGTTTTAAACACTTAGAAAAATTTCTAAGTTAGAAAACTTTGACTTTTCAAAATGAAATCTTGACTTTTTGATTTATTGATGAATAAGTTTAATAATTTGACATGTTTTGATGAATTATGATCTTTGACATTGGATTTTGACCAAAAAGTCAAAGTTTGACTTTTCAGTGTACAATTGACTTTTGATCAGTTGATTAAAAATTCACTATCAATCCAATTGATCTTGAGCAATGTTTTAGGTCATGCCATTAGGTAAAAATGATGTAATTTAACTATTGAGATCATGCTTCAAACCAATTGATCATTTGCTAGGTCAAAAATTAGAAATTGCCCCTTCTCAGTCAAAACCCTAATTTTGACCATTTTGCCCTTTTGATGATTTGATCAAATTTCTTGAGGAATTATGGTCCAAACTTGATCAAATGATACATATGAGTTTATAATGTTGATGTGGATAAAAAATTATGAAGTTTGACTATAAATTGGCCATAGTTGACTTTTTCCCCAATATAGTTGATTTTTAGGTCAACTGCTCAATTGACTGAGCAAAAGTGTGATCCAAGGCTTGAAACTTGACATGAGTAATATTGGGGGTACATAATAATCCATGAAAGTCACATTAGGCATTGAAAGTTCAATTATCCTTGTGCAATATCAAACCCTAATTTTGGTCATCAATGCTTAAGGAGGTGTCTTGAGTTGATCAACCCTAGTGCAGTCTTGAACCAAGAGAGATCTTTGTGAGAAAATATTTGATAAATGAGAGGGAAAATTTTGGGGTACAACAGACGAAAGAGAGGAAACAGTCGAACTGACATATGCTTTGGTAGGTGCCAAGTAAGTTGGACTTTGATCTCAAGGTGACATGTCAACTGCAACAAGTCCTCGGGAAATGCAAATGAGTATGAAACACTCTTGTTATGCATTGTGTATGAATTTTTTTATGCATGATATGTGAATGATCTATGCATGTAATGCTGACTTTTATGACAATGGAGTTTGACTCTTTTATGGAGGTAGGATTAGAAGTTTGATTCCTCAACACATAACTCTGCCAAATTTGCTTGGAAAGAAAATGTCTTGAACCCAAATTTGTCACACTTGTAAACTGTATTGAACTGATGATCTTCTGAGGAAGAACATGGAGAGCTGCTTGGGGATTTGTCCCAGATTAGCTGACTGTTGAAGATAAACTGATCATGGCTTCAGTCGAAAGTTGCTGGAAATGAGTTGATCATGGCTTCAGCTCTGAAATGATTATTGAAGATAAACTGATCATGGCTTCAGTTCTTGAAATGATTGTTGGAATAAATTGATCATGGCTTCAGTTCTTGAAATGACTGTTGGAATAAACTGATCATGGCTTCAGTTCTTGAAATGACTATTGGAAAGGAATTCCCCAGTATGAGTCTTGAAAATGATCTTCTAGCTAACCAAATCTGAGAAAACTCGTATTGAGCAATAAATCTTGAACTGATTCACAAATGGATCTGGAAGATACTTGCCCCTGATAGAGTCACTGACCAAGTTTCTCAGTTGTTTGAAATTCCTTGACGAGGAAAGCTTGTTTGCAAGCAAAAATTGTTTATTCAAACATGGTAATTTTAATGCAAAGTCCATGCAAAAGTTTTGAATCCAAAATCATTTTTGAAATGATGTTATTTGTGTACGGAAAGTGCATCACTAGTTAAAACATTGTTTTATACTTTTAAAGTTAAAGCAAAGGTATGATACTAAGACAAATGATTTGCAAAAGATCTTAGGAGTTAGTTTACGCAACCTTGTTGTAGTATGCTTTCAAAAGAAACATGGTTTCAATTAGGTCTTTTAAGGGTTATAACATGGTCTGGTTCACGGTTTAATAAATAAACGATAAAGGCTCAAAGTTTATTTGTACCCAACCTAATCTTCGTGATGTTCTTCAGCCCTACATTCAGTTAATTTGGAATATGCATTCAGGTTCGAAGAGTTTTTGGAATGGCACTGATGGCAGTAACAACGATGGTTCAGAAGCTAAGGGATTTTTTTGAGATGAAAATCACTTCTTCTTACAACATTTTGTTTTTTTGAGGATTTTTGTCAACTTTGGTGGAGAATTTTGAGGATTTGAAGACCTCTTCTAATTGAATTTACTATTCCCAACTTTTTCCTGAACTGTTTCATTTGAGATTACAGTCACCGGGATGCCCCAGTTTTTGCTTGAACTGTTTCATTTGGAATTATAGTCAGCAGGAAGCCCCTGTTTTTGCCTAAGTCTCCTTCATAGGTTTTGACTTAGCGGTATTTTTCTTTTGATTTTTCTTTTCATTTCATTTTTATTTTTGGAAAGATAATGACTGCATTGCTCAATGATTACGGGGAACCATCTTTGTCATTTTTTTTTGTTGAGAGCATCTTTGACACTTCTTGTTGTGTGCAAAGGAAAGCTTGATTGCAACCTTTATTGAAAGGTGTCTTGCACGATTTCTCTTGTAACTGAATCCACAACCAAATTAACTAAGAACTACCCATCCTCAGGTTAAGATTGCAGGTTTTTTTGTATAGAAATAAACTCAAACTTCTAGGCTCAAAGGGGTGAACGAGGGATTAACTTCCTTATTACTCCGGTGTTTGGGAGTTGAAACAATTCCTGTACATCCTCAGCAAAGTTTTATTCGAAAGCATACCAGCAACAATTATGGGTATTTCGTTTTCATCATCCTCCCTCAAATCTTTGCAAAAACAAAAGCTTAATAAAGGGAGTAAACAAGAGAAATATATTTGAAAGAAGTAAATGAAAATGATTTGAATCAAAACATTACAATACTCATTTCATTAGAATTAACATGAAAGTATAAACGGTATTTGAAAGCAGTAAATAAAAATGATTTGAATCAAAACATTGCAATGCTCATTTCACTAGAATTAACATGAAAGTATAAACAATATTTGAAAGCAACAATTTTAACATAAACAAGTGAAAATGCAAACAGAAAGATGGCCTTGTGACTAATCAGGAAGTGACTTGAGGGTACCTCGACTCAGTCTTCAGCCACTTTGTTTTGGAAAAGGATTGTTGATAACGTTAGGACCAGCCTCTTTGAAAATGAGAATATTTGCTTTCACCAATTCCTACACTCTGTTTTTCAATGCATAACAACTCTCTAAGTCATGACCAGTAGCTCCCTGATGAAATCCACAGTGAAGGTCAGATCTGAACCTGACTGGAGGAGGATTTCGAGGAATCAGAGGCCTAGTTGTAATCAAGCCCTTTTGCACCAATGTAGGATATAATTCAGTGTATGTCATAGGGATGGGATCAAACTGAGCCCTATTCCGATTCTGATTCTGCATAATATTATCTTATTGAGGAACTTGAACTGGTTGAGCATTGACTGCAGGAGTAACAACTGCTACTTGGGATTGATCAATGTATTGAGGCCTATGGTGAGGTCCTCTTCTCTCAGTCGAGACAACATTGGATTCTACCTCTTTCTTCTTCTGAAAGTTCCCGAGGTATTTCTTTGCACCATTAGAAGATTGAACAGCTTTAGACACTTTACGATTATTGATTCATTCTTCTAATCTTTGGCCGACAGTTACCAGGTCTGTGAAGCTGGAGGACACACTACCAATCATCTTCTCCCAAAAGAAAGGGGACAAAGTATCCATGAACAAACCGGTCAACTCTTTCTCTGCCAGAGGTGGTTCAACTTGAGATGCCAATTCTCTCCATCGTTGAGCATATTCCTTGAAAGATTCTTTCTCATTCTGAAACATATTTTGCAGTTGGCGATGATCAAGTTCCATGTCAAAGTTGTATTTGTATTGCTTTATGAAAACATCGATAAGATCTTGGAAGCATTGGATACGACCTTTCTCAAGTTCCATATACCATTTCAATGAAGCTCCACTCAGACTATCTTGGAAACAATGGATAAGCAGTTTGTCATTCTTTGTGTAAGCAGACATATTTAGAAAATACATCATCAATTCGTCTTGGACAAGTGTGCCCCCAGTATTTATCAAAATCGGGAGTCTTGAACTTTGTAGGCATAACCAGATCAGAAGCTAGGCACATGTTTTCAGTAGTAATACCAAAGACATCATTACCTTCCATAGCTCGGAGTCTTTTCTCTAAAGTATGATATTGTTCTTTGAACTCTTTAAACTCACCAAAGTCTCCCCGACTCACACTTCGAGGACTGGCAGCATGGTACTCAAAAAGAGGGTTCCCAAAAGCAGCTTGTGTGACGGGTTAACGAGAAGCAGCATGAACGATTGGCTGAGGTTCAGTGAAAACGTAGCTTGAAAGACTGGTCGGGAAGACTGGCCAACCATTAGATTAATTACAATAGGCGGAGAGTAATTATGAGGTAACCCAAACTCTGGCCATATAGTAGATGTACGCTAGATAGGTTGAGTGTCAAAAGCAGTAGTTGGGATTTCAGATATCAGAGTCCTTTGAGGTGGCTCTCCTTTGGAAATCAGGACTTGCATCATCTCAGTAAGTTTGGCCATGCCTGACTTCAACTCATCGATTTCCATTCCGACTTCCATGTTGTGTTCTTCTTGATTTTCCATTCTCAATCTAACGGCAACTCTAGTCCTGTAGTTGTGTTGAGGAATTAGCTTGACGGTAGACGACTAACTGGAAGAAAGAAGCAACTGGGAATAAGATCCTGAAGAACCTGGATGTATGCAGAATGATGCAGAGAATGCAAATGATATGCACTGCACATCACAGTAACAGGATCACATGGTTCAAAGTCACGAGCCTGGAGTCAAAGGTACAACCCATAAGGTATGGACTGACGGTTATCACCTGCTGAACAAGGTTCTAAGAGGTTCCCAGAGTCTACATCCTTCCTTCGGATATTACCAACGTCCCGATTAACTCAGTAATTAGCAATATTCTCAGGAAAAACTCGTCCAAGCATAGTATTGCATGAAAACTACTTTCGGATTACTCCGTCATAGCTTCCGCACTACACCTAAAAGGCCAAGATGGGTTAGGTAATCTACAGTCCTCAGCTTCAGTAGGCTCTCAGGTCGAAAGCAGTACGTCTTCTAGATTACTCGGTAAACGACACTACAGTCAAAGGGGGCCTCCACTGAGTGGGGGATCTCATGTCTCCTTTTTTGGGATTACTCCCTCAAATTTAACATGAATATATCGCCCGTCCTATCTTATGTTTGCCCAAAGTCCGGGTAGAAGACTTATAAGAAATCACCAAGCCCCTGAAAACCAGGAAAATTCAGACAAACATATATACAGAATAATGAGAAGTAATAAATAGAAAGTAAAAATATATATAAACACTCATAGAAAAGAAACAAACAAAGCTAGGATTGACCCACTTAGGTATGCACCAGCAATAGGTCAATCTGTCCCCAGTGAAGTCGCCACTTTCTGTGTCGCACGCGCAAAATCAGAGCTAAGAGATGAACTCAATTACGACAGTGATGATATGTAAAGAAATGTAGCGATAAAGATTTGAGATTAAGCCATCAATTGACTTATTTCAACACAATGAAGTATCCACCACACTTTATTTTTTCCAAAGGGAAATGGGGAAAAAGCGAACAAAACCCAAAAAGATCAGAGATCGAGGTATGGGGGTCGGTTATATAAAGGGAAGGTATTAGCACCCTAAGCATCTATGGTACTCTGCAGGATCCACTTTGTTTGGTTTCTTTTTAAAAGGAGTGTTATGTAAAGGTTTACTTGCTAAAGGAAAAGAATGAATGAGTATTTGTAAACAAACAAAAATGAAATGTTTTTTATTTTTATTTTTGTTGCTCGCCTTGGGTCATAAGACTTAGTGCCTAGGTACTCCCTGGTGCAGTGGGAAAGTCAGAGCATCGTAGTTCGGCTAGAAAAGACTTATTTGTTGATTGATTTTTAAACAAAGAGACAATTCGTCATTGTTAGGAGAGAAATTTCGACTAACGCCCACAAGGTGTGAGAAAGATGGACCCTGCGTCAACAAGAGTGAGGGTTTAAGAATGCTTCTGGTACTCAAATGGAAAAGTCGACACCTTTATAAACATAGGGATAGGAGAAGGTTGATTGACTATCAATGAATCATGTATCATCTTGAAAAAAAGTTTGAAGGGTAAAGGTGCTCGAGCGCACAAAAGAGTTTGAATGAGTTGAAGTGTTTTTGTTAATTTCGAAAGATGTCGAAGTATAATTAAGTGAATTGAAGTTTGTTTAAAGAAAATAAGTTTAAAAGAAAAGGAACTCGACAAAGTCGAGGTTTATTATGAAAGCGGTTTGATTTTATAAACAAAGAAGATTTTTGAAAAAGATGAGAAGATTTTGCAAATTAAAGAAGATGGGAGGAGATGAAGGGACTATCCTAAAGCATAAGGTAAAAGCTAAGAAAGAGAACCGTCTAACCAACAAGAAGCCGACAATTGACATAATGAGCCAATGTAGAATTCCCATTCTTTGGATTGAAACCAAGCAAGCGAAGATACTAGACCTCTTGAGAGAACCAAACTTTAAGTGTATTAAGTCTTCACAAAAATTAGGCAGAGTAACGACTGTATACAGATGAATTCCATATTACAGACAAAGTATGTAATCACAATAACCTGCATACAAAACAAACAAACAACCCAATGTCTTGAGGTAAACCTCAAGAACTCCAGACAAAATATCAATTAAGGTTACAAGGTCTCCAACATAGGCCAAGGTCTCTAATTCTAAGTCCAAGAAGTCCAATACTCCATAATACCAAGGATAGTAACCAAGTAGTCCAAGTATCATTAATATTTTTTATGGTTCATGTTGATTATTAAGTGTCTTAAAAAGGAAAAGAAAAGCTCAAGTAAGCAAAATAAAAATGACATAAAAGTAAATGCTCAAGTGAGCAAAGATGAAAATAGCATAAAAGTAAATGCTCAAGTGAGCAAAGATGAAAATAGAATAAAAGTAAATGATAAAGTAAATGGTACATAAAATAAAGAGCATAAAATAAAAGCATAAAATAAAGTCAATTGTTAGAAATTAGTGGTTAGTTGGATGAACATCTTGAAACTTGCATTTGGAACTCATTAGAGGATTGGTAGAACCAAAGCCTCCACACAACAAGTTGAATTTTCTTTTTGTCAAGTATATCATCCATTTTGGAATTCTCAAAAAGTAACATTTAATGATCAACGATATTTAAGTGATCCGCGTTGACAAAAATTGATGAAGATCCATTAGAGGATTGGTAGAACCAAAGCCTCCACACAATGAATCTCAAGGTTATTGGATCAAAAAGATCAAATTAACATACTTGGGCTTGCAAACATAGGTTTGGGACACAATTGATCATTTATTCGAATCGAGATAAAATTTAGCGCTATGTTAAGCAATCGTAAGTGGACTTATGTAGAAGTCGCACCTATTTTGAGGCCAGTCAATAGAAATCTATGTACTTCATGTTTGGATAAATGATACAAAAATCATCATCCCTTAACATGTAGCACAATTAAAAAATAAAGGGATAAGATGAAGAGGGAGGGGAATGATAAGCTAAATTGGATCACTACCTCAAATTTCTTTCATCTTTAAATTCAATCACTCATCTAGATGGATTAAAGCACTAAACTTATCATTAATCCAAAGCACCAAAAATGAATTAAATAATTCAGTATTTGGTATATTTTAATTGATGAACATTTATCTGACTTCATCTACACCACAAAGTCCATTGAATTTAAAGAGAAATTGGACATTTAAAATTGCAATCCAAACCAACAATCAAAAGGAGTGAGTAGAAAAACATTTGTGGATCAAAACAGCCCCAAAACAAGGCAAAAAATGCATTTTGTCTCTGTGCAAATCATTTGCACTACAATGCAAATCGATTTGCACAGTGCTTTTTTTCAAAAATCTGCGTGAAATTCACTTAGTGCAATCGATTGCACTGTTACAGCAATCGATTGCACACTGCTACAGACAGCAAAACAACATTTTAAAAGGCCAAATCCTTGTTCAAACTTTCCATCAAATACCTTATGATCATGGATTCAATTGAGCATGAAAATTCCATCAAATTATGAGAAAATAGAACCAATGGAATCACAAAACAATGATCAATGAATCAATCCCAAAGATCACCAAGAGATCACATTGTGAAATATGGAAAATCCAACTTACCATAGGTAGATCTAGAGAATTATCAACACAACTTTAAGAATTTGCTTCAATTCAACCACAAGAATCAATTGCCCCAGCTTGGATATACAAAATTAATGAAGAAAAAGTGTTTGGGTGAAGGTTTAGCTCAAAGATTAGTAAGCTTCAATGCAAAGCTTACTAACTTTTTAAAAATGGAGCTTTGAGTGGATTTGGTAGATGGAGAGAATTGAGAGATTTTTTAGCAAAGTGATTTTGACTATCAAAAGCCTGAAATTTGAATGAAATGAGGGCTCTATTTATATAGTTTAGGATTGGGATTAGTGGTAATTTGGTAATTGATTCTTGGAGCCAAAATTAGAATTACTGATAATTCTTTCAAAAAATGCAGAAAAATTGGAGCCAAAATTTGACAAGCTTGAAATTGCTGGGTTTTTTTTCAATTTTTCACACTGTGCAGTCGATTGCACTACAGTGAAAATTGATTTACACAGTATATTTTTTCGAAAATTGTGCAAAATTTTTTAATTATTTTTCTTTGCAAAATAGAGATTTTAGGGAAATAATACCGGAAAACCTTATTTGTCAGATGCTTCGGCTCGGTACCTACAAAACACAAATATGCAAAGACAAAGACAAATATGTTTGGTATTTTGATTAGAAGTTAGTCAACAACACAAGAGAAAACTTAAAAATAGGATGCAAATGTGATAAATGAAGCTATTTATTAATGATTGTGACCAAATGACAAAATATGATATGAAAGTGCGACTAGAAAAGTTAGGGGAGAAATTTAGGGTACAACACTCAATACCTAAGTTTACTGTCTCGACCAGCTCTTCATGAAGTTGTATTTCTCTTTCCTCTTGCTGTAATAGTCTAGTAAGTTCTCCCGGTACTTCACAATCTTCCTCACCTTCGTCCTCGGCTTGGTAGATCGGATTTTCAAAGTCATAGCTAGAAATAGCAGAACTGTTATCAATGGGATCCAGGGTGGATGTGGATCTACAATTTGATATGTGGGTGTGTGTAAGAGCACATAACTATTTTTGACAAAACAAAGCAAAATAAAAACAGAGAGCGTAAAATTTGAATGAAAAAACGTCCTATAATTTATTAATGACATATGAAATGAAATGTGATAACCCTCACAAATAAACCATTGTGCCTCGGGTAGGACACAAGGC
The DNA here is from genome assembly GCA_948472305.1 of Vicia faba. Lineage (NCBI taxonomy): Eukaryota > Viridiplantae > Streptophyta > Magnoliopsida > Fabales > Fabaceae > Vicia > Vicia faba. The sequence continues at coordinate 1,125,252,041 of OX451740.1, forward strand.
CTTAGAGTTTAAATTGTTCAAAAGTTACATATCCTTAAAAACAGAAAAACAATTACTCCTGGATAAAAGAAATAGGCACAAAGTCTCTAGCTGTCCAATTATTGAGTCCACCATTGGTAGTAGGGAATATCCAATTGTCCAGGTCACAGTCACTGTTAGTGTCTTCCACCTTATTGACTCCATGGTCACTGATGCGTAGTGGTGGTCCTCCGGCGCGAGCACGACGAACAGCTTTTTGAGCTCCTGAAGTGAAACACAAACAAAATTTGTTAGACTTATAGGGGATGTCATGGAGTTGTCCCCAAATAGTACACCCACCTTCTTCAACTACATCCTTAACATCTTTTAGAGAAGCCATTTTCAGTGGAGGTCTGGTAATCTTCGGAACAACCATAGCAGCTTTGGTAACAACAATCGTTTGAGGAACCTCTTCAAAATTCTGACAGGGGGTTTCAATGAACTCGCTGTCCATCTCGACATATTTGAAAGAGGTAAATTGGCTTACCATATACTCTTCTTCGCCACAGACTGTAATAATCTTTTCATTAACCGGATACTTTAACATCTGATGCAAGGTGGAAGTGACAACGCCAGCCCCATGAATCTAAGGGCGTCCTAATAAGCAGGAGTAAGACGGGCGAATGTCCATCACATAGAAAGTGGAGTCAAAAGTTTGTGAACCAACTTTAATCGGGATGTCTACCTCCCCATGTACCATCCTTTTGGAACCATCAAAAGCCCTCACCATAATATTATTGGGCTTTAATGTAAGTCCTAAATAGTCCAATCTGTCTAAGGCACCCTTGGGTAGAACATTCAAAGATGATCTAGTGTGCACCAACACATGAGCTAGAGTAGTGGCTCTGCATTCAATTAAGACATGCAGGGTGTCGTTATGTTTTCTTCCCTTAGGAGTCAGATCAGCATCGGAGAAACCTAGTCCATTATCAACAGTTAGACTGGAAATGCAGTTCTCAAATTGGTCGGTAGAAGTCTCTTGTGGCACATGAGCATACTTCAGGAACTTCACCAAAGCTTTAGCATGGGCTTCAGAGCATAATAACAAGGCCATCATTGAAATATTTTAGGGGGTATACCCCAATTGTTCCACAACATTGTAGTCACTTTTCTATATGATTTTTAAAATTTCCTCCATTTCTTGCTTGGAGGCCTCAGGAATGGCTTCTTTAGGTGCCTCAGTCTGGGCAGGCTCAACCGATACTTCTTTGCCCCGAGTCTTAGCTGACTCAGTAGCAGGAATAACAACAAGAGTAACAATAGGAGTAGCAACAGGAGTAATAATAGGAGTGGAAACAGTCTTTGGAGAGATTTCAGGAGAGAAAATCCTTCCGCTTCTAGTAACTTTACCGGTCCCAACAATGTTGTCAATGTTAGGATCAACATCTTCAGTAACTTCATTCTTGATGGCCAATAGGTCTTGCTTGACACCATGATAATAAACGTCAGCTCCATAATTCTAAGGAACGACTTTGTCAGAGGAAAATGGCATGGGCCCTGAAGAGGTAATGATCAGGGGAGCAATTTTAGGGTTGTCAGTAATCCTTATAGGCCTTTTGGAGGAGACCCTTGTAGGATTATTAGAGATGGTAATAATTGACACATCTTCACATCTTTACATAGACTTTTCATAGAGGGAGTCTTCTCAAACAGAATTTCCCTGTCGTTTATCAGGCGTTGGACACCTATCTTCAGCAATATAAACCATTGGGTAGGGATGGACAAAGGTGACAATCTTCATTACAGTTTGGAAATAAACCGGCTCGTAAGAGGTTCTTCTTAACAATTGGGAGAGGAGTAGTCAAATCATTCAAGGAAGAAACAAAAAGAACATCATCAACAACATTGATACCCCTGTCATGTTTGGGCATCGATGTAGTTATTACATTGGGGGTCTCAGGAGGGTCAAATTCGATCTCCTTTGCATCAATAAGGTCTTGAACTTTATTCTTCAACGCCCAACAATCATTCATATCATGCCCCGGGCTGTTGGAGTGGTAAGTGCATCGTGCATTTGGATTGTAGTGGGGAGAGGAAGTGTTTCGGTTTTGGGGATGATCCTTCAGAGTGACCAGGCCAGCCTTCAACAAAGGCTACAATTCCTGAGACAAAGGCATGCTGATTCTGGTGAATTGTCTTCTAGGCGCACCCTGCATGCGCTGATTATTTTGTCATTGAGTTGGTGCAGGGTTGGAGATCATTACAGCTCCTACCGTTGGACGACGTTCAACTTTATCATGATTTCTTTTACCATAGGCAGCACTAACTTCCTTCTTTCCACTGAATGACTTCCTCGTAGTACTTGAAGAAGCAGCCCCTTGGATTTTACCACTCTTGATACCAGCTTCCACTCGTTCTCCTGTCAGTATCATCTTGGTGAATCCGGCTGAAAAGCTTCCAATCAAATGGTTGAAAAATAGGCCTGTTAGAGTACCCAAGAACATGTCCACCAACTCCCTATCAGACAGGGGAGGCTGGACTCTACCAGTGAGATCCCTACACTTTTAGGCATAATCTTTAAAACCCTCACTAGAACTCATAGACATGCTTTGGAGTTGTGTGCGGGTTGGAGCGAGGTCAGCATTGTATTGATACTGCTTGTAAAAAATAGCAGCCAAATCTTCCCAATTACGGATATTGGTTCTTTCCAACTGATAGAACCACTCTAACTGCGTTCCCGACAAACTCTCATGAAAGAAAGGAACCCATAACTTCCTATCAGCTGTATGGGGTTAGATCTTCCTGACATAAGACCTCAAATGAAGCTTGGGGCAGGAAACTCCATCGTACCTTGCAAAGGCGGGAAATTTGAACTTTTGAGGGATAACCACTCCCGAGACCAACCCTAGCACTTCAAAGTCTAAACCATGTACCCTCTGAATCTCCATAGCATGGAGACGATCCTCCAGCTGTTTATATTTGTCATCAGCAGGAGGGTGTTGTTCTTCAGTATAGTCTGCTTCCTCTTCATCAGTCCTTAGGCTGTTATCTTCTTCTTTTGTCTTCTTGTCATCCTCTTCCTAATTATCCCCCTCTTTTGATGGAGTTGCTAATTCTAGAGCTCGCTTGGATGGTCCTCTGAATCTTCTTGTGATATTCAGGACGCCAACTGGTTTCTTTGTCTTCTTTGTCTTCTCTTTGACAATGAGAGCTTTTAAATCTTCTTGTTCTTTAGCTAGAGTTGGGAACATATGTTGGAATTGAGCATTTTGTGCCTGAAGATCCTTAACTGTTTGTTCAAGAGCCATTTCTTTTTGCTGAAATAAACAACAAAAAGATAAGAAACCTGTCTTGAAATACCTGCTTATATGATGATATGCATGATATGCTTATGCAATGTTTTCAAGGACCTCTTAGGATTTAAACTCTTTTAACCAAAACAGAAACAAAGGCTTTTTATTAGTAAGTTCAAGCAAAATAAAAGTTTATAAAGAAATAACAATTAAAAGAAAATTCTAAAACTCCTAAGTCTCCCATGGATGCTTCCTTTTGGTGTTGTATAAGCATTAAGATTCTGATCTTCGTGAAGTTGCTTCATCAGTTCCAAAACTTTCTTCTCACTGGCATAGAAATGGGTCTCAAAAGTGTCACATTCTTCTTTGAGTTGGATCCAAGACCTTTGCAATTCTTCGAAGTTTGTTGGCATATTAGGATGAAGAATGATGCGAGACTCATCCCCTTGAATAATAGGCTCTAAGATCAATGGTAAGATGGCAGTATATGGCATCATAAGACTTTAAAATGAGCTCATACCCATTTGAGGTAAGGTTCCAGAGGGATGGAGTTCCTGTGCCCCAAAGTCTTACTATCAGTCTTCTTAACTATGCCCCAAGCGCAGATGAACCTCTAACGATAACCTTGCAGATCATTTGAGTAGTCAAACATAATATCCTAGATGAGCATATCAGGAGGACCATCTCTTCGTGCGTAACCAAACTAACGTAGGGCTAAAGAAGGGTTCTAGGTGATGCCTCCTCTAATGCCAAGGAGTGGCACATTAGGAAATTATCTGCAGCAATCAATAAAAGAGATGTCTTCTTGAGAGAGAGGACACCAATAGATATCAGATTGAGAAAGAGACATTAACCTTTGATTCCATCTTAAGCCTAACTCATTCTTCATTACTGATCGAGGAAGGTGTGAAATAAACCACCTATAGAGCAAAGTCATGCAACACGTAAGAGTTCCTCGCTTCTTCATAGTACGAGTATGGAGTGAATGCAGAATATCCCCGAGCAATGTAGGTACTGGATTGTGAGTAAGAAAAATGTTGATGGTATTGATGTCTATAAGTTGGTCTGAATTAGGGAATAAAACCAACCTATAGATTAAGAGAGCCAAGATATCTTCAAAAGCATGGTAACTCGTGGCGTCTAGGAATACCTGAGGTTTCTCCATTAGAAACTTTACAAGAAGACCATTAACTCCAATTCTTCTTTCCCAACTGGATTCAATGTCAGATGGCTTCAAATGCAAGGCTATGACAACTTTATCAGAAGTTGGATCTTGTTCTAAACTGGTGAAAGGTGTCTACTCCAATATAGGCAAACCAAGTATCTTAGAGAATTCTTCCAGTGTGGGAACCAACTGATAATCTGGAAATCTGAAGCAATGGTGCTTAGGATCGAAGAACTGGAATAGGATGCTCATCAAACCTTCGTCAAAACCGGTAGTAACCAAACTGAGCAAGTGACCATATCTTTTGCTGAATGATGAGCTTTCATAAACTTTTAATACCAACTCCTTAAGCTTGGGAGGAATTTCTACAAAGTTGATCTGGATGGTTTTTCTGTGAGATGAATCCAAAACCTACAAAACAGAGAAGAGATAAATCCCCAGGTCCTTGAAACAATTAGTGCAAATGATATGTTATGATGTTCATGATGTTATGATTATGTTTCAAAATAGAGACAACAAACACAAACAAGTCACTCAAAGACCTTAGGTTTAAAGGCTTGCATGAGGTTTAAAGGTAAGTACCCTCTTGAAGTTTCAGTTGGCTCAACTTGTCCTAATAATAATAACTGGGTTCTAAGGAGACTCATATCATTGACCTTTCCTTCGGACATTGTTTCAGCTCAAGCACCAAAGTATTGTGGCCAAAATATCCCAAAAGTCCAATCTCAATGAGTGTAGCATCGAGTATTCACCAATCTTCAGTCAGAACTAAAGCCGACTACCTCACTACTTTCTAATGGCTAGGGTGAGTCAATTAAAGGTTCTAAAGGTCAGTTAGAATTTAATGACACTATAAGGAAGCCTGATGTTATCCTTGACTGACTCAAGGAACATTAGTATAAGCCAGAGTATCACGTTAATGTATCCATCACTTTGTCCGTGTCGGTCTATGCTGTACAACCTCCGTGATTTATTGCTACTTACCTAAAAGGTTCCGCAGATCTGGGTGTAGGATATTTAACAATAACCCAAGCAACCCTTTAAAAATAAAGCATCTGAAACACACAATGAAAGCAATTAAAATGATCTAACTCTAAGGTAACCCCATAATTCTCGTCCCCAGCAGAGTCGTCAATTTTGTAATACGGTGGCAGAACCGACTGTTATACTAGTTTTTTGCGTTTGTATTTGCAAATGTTGCGGTAAGCAAGAGTCGCCACTGACTTTTCTTTTATCCAACAAAGGAAAGGGTGAAAAAGAACAGAAAAATACCTTTCAAGATTATTTTTGAGTAAGGGGGTAGATCATGGAAAGGGAAGGTGTTAGCACCCTTTCCATCCGTAGTTATCTATGGGCTCTTAGATGCTAGCTCATTTAAAAATACCTTATGTTTGTGTTTGAAAAAAAGTATTTTGAAAAGATGCCTTGGTACGACGAACTTTGTAATGTTTCTCGTATTGTTGAGAACATATAAAAAGTATCTTTGAAAATATTTTTTAAAAAATAGTGTATGTGTGGAAAATGTTTTGTTTTGAGCAAGCATCTAAGAACTATCTATCTACTCGAAAAGATTTGTTCTTTTCCTCTTTTCCCTTAGACAATGCTATCCTACTATTAGTGAGTAGGTAGCCCTATCATTGGATGTTTGAGGGACAATCGAGGGTCATCGTACGGTCACAAAGGCAACTAGTAAGATATCTTAGTAATTACCCTAGGGGTTTAAGATCATTTTACTGAGGCAACATCGAAAGGGTCATCGAGGGGCTTATGATCTTTTAAGCCAAAAGGGTAGCCACTAAAATCTCTTACATTCGAGAATCGTGACCGTTTATTCCGAAGGCAACAAGTGGGGAAACCTTAGAGGTGTCGTGTGCAAGTGTGTTGTGTTTCAGTTATTTATCTTTGGTGTTAGGTTTGCTAAATGTTTTTTTTTAATTCTTGTCATGTAATCCTATTAGGCATACATCTAACAGTTCAATATTAGTGCGGAAAATTAAAGTGTAGAATTTAAACTAGCTATTATATGGCTTCGGGGAGGGAGAAAATTACAAGTCCAAAACTGGGGGTAAAAATAGTAAAGAAAATCTAATTAGTTTATTACAATCCATGGGCAGATACAATAATAAGAAAGTAATAATGCCGGAAGTAAAATGAAAGTCTAAAAACCCTAAAAAGTTCTAAGAACATTAAGACAATTTTTGTTGTTTTTAGAAACATATTTTAATTAAAAAATAAGAAAAAAACCTAAGTCTAATTAATTGTTAAAAAGGATTAATAAAAATTAACTTAATTAAAAAAAACAAGTTATAATATTTTTTGTATTTTATTTGAAAGAAAAGATTTGGAATAAATGAACCTAATTCAAATTGGTTTCAAATTAATCAAAAATCATTAAATTAATTAATTACTTAATTTAAAAAATTATTTTAATTGTAAAAAAACCTAAAATCTATTTTTTGTGACTTTTACTTTAATCTAATCATAAAATAAAAATGGTTTTAAAAGTATATAAAACAATTAAAAAGACTAAAAAAAGAAGAAATGATAAGAAATAAAAAAACACTACTGTGCCTGATGTTCAAAGTAAATAGGGGGTGCAGTTTGAAATTTCGCTAGGCCCATATTGTAGCTAGCCCAAAGTCTTGTATGGATCCAGTGCTGCAGATTCTTGAGGGTCTATCATGAGCGAGTGCTCCAGAAGCGCTGGATATGGACTCATTATGATTTGCTGGCTGGGCTTTGAAGGTGCACGGTAGGCACGCTGGACTTCAATGTACAAGATCTTCAAGGATCAATTAAGATGAAAACAAAATGTAGGAGGCAGGGGTTAAACCCATTCCCTTGTGTTGTACCCCAATTTCCCCCCTAAGATCACTTCTTCGTACCATATTGATTGAATCACAACAAGGTCACATTAGGGCTTTTGGTTCTCCTCTCTATCTCTAGCTTTGCTCTTTGAGGAATCACCAAGAACCTTGGCTTGTTTTTCTTTTGTGATCATGCATGTTTTGTTTTGACTTTCCTTTTAATTAATAAAATGCAATGTTGCTTTGTCTTACTTGTTAAAAATGTAGGTAAAGGCAATGTGGCTTAGCAAGTTGATCCATGGGTTCATGAGTTTATTTCCATGCCCTAGTCAATAAAGCTTGAGAAATTCAAACCTTATCATCGAAGTTGTTTTGGAAGAAATGGCATGGCAAGGTTTATTTTGGTTCACCATATTACAAAGTTTTCAAGATTGATTCAAAAGTACATGGGGTTGATTGAAGAAGTTGTCATGTTTGGACAAGGCTTTATTCCCATTGGTCGCAAGTACATATTTATCTCAATTCTCATGATATGGAAGTGGTTTTGGTATCTATGAGTCCTAATTATCATCCTCAACAACTTCTATTTACAAAGCAATAGTAGTGGTACAAGAAGGTTGTTCAAAATTGTCAAAGTTCCTCAAAGCATTTTCTTGATCTAGGAGCTAGGGTTTTGAACTTCAAAGAAGTATATCTTGCTCATCTTTTGGTATTTTTGAGCGATTCGAAATAAATCCTTCTCTTTAAAGGGTTATTAACAAATCACTTCAAAAGTTTCAAGGAGTTTTCATGTGTAAGAAACATGATGATGAAGAAAGATTACAAGTCCTCTAGATGAAACCCCAATTTCCCATGTGTTACTTCAAATGATCATAACTTTGTCAATTTTTATCACCTTTAGCCCACTCTTTTTCCACAATGATCTTGAGGATGTGAACTTTATTCCTTATTTCATGTGAAAGGTTAGAAAATGGATGGAAGATTCCCTAATGATACAAAAGATTATAGATCATTTCATGATTTTTTGCCAACTTCAACAATTCATAACTCTCTCAATTTTTTGAGATTTTGAATGGTTCGAGTTTCAAAATGTCATTCAAGAGGTCTATTTCATTCCATGTTTTTCGGAGAGGAAGGCCATGTTTGGATGCAAAACATTATAGGTCACTTTTGAAGAAAAACTTGAAATATTTCTAAGTATGGAAAGTCAACTTCTTTTTCCCAACTATGACTCATTACAACTTTCAGCTTAAACATCCATTTGATTCCATTCTTTTCCCATTGCAAAGCTTGTAACCTCATATTTCTAAAGCATCAAGAATCATGCCCTAAGACCCCTTGAGTTGAGAATGCCATTGATTTGAACTCGGTAACTTGAAACTGAAATTTCTTCAAAAGTCAGAATTTGAAATCCTTGATTTAGCTTCTGAACACATTTTTTTTTGTGTTTTTACTTCTAAACATGTTTAGTGAACTTCCATAAGTGATTAGCATAGAAAAACGCGTGTTTGGATGAGTTTTGATCAAAATAGAAGTCACACTTTTCTTGTTTGAAACTTCACACGATTTCCCTCAAAACTTCATTATTTCACGCGCTTGAACATTCCATTTGATTCCCTATAAATAGAGGGTCATCCCTCATTCATTTCCTCAAGCTTGAACATCCCAAATCACCCTGCCAAACTCATTCCATAACTCACTTTTCTGCAAATTCGAAATCAGTGTTCAAGCCTTTTCCAATCCAATTTTTCTATCAATTCACCTTCCTTGATCTTCCCTGAAGCTAACCATACAATTACCTTCAAGAATCGTGACCTATATTGATCCATAGAAGTACAGTTTCAGAGCTCTGCAACTCAACTTCAATAGGTAGATTTCACCATCAATTCTTCAAAACTTTGATATCATTGTGAAGCTCTCATTGCCCTGATTCTAGTTACAACACTTTCTTTTATCTGGAAACACATTTTGACCATGAAATTTCAAATTCCTTTTCAAAACTTATCTTCCAAATTGCTTGAGCTACAATTTATATAAATTTGTCACGAAGGTGTGGTTGTCTTCGTCTTGAAAAGACGAAGCGAATGACATAGGTCTCGTGCTCTAATTTTACAGATTGAGCAACCTGGTTTTGGGACTGGCTGGAGGTTGAAGATGACCAACATGTCATCTTCCAACCAATGATGGCGTGCCATTTGTATTTTTTTGAATTTCTGATTTATATTTGATCCTATGCTTTATTCAGTAATGACCATGATATGCATAGCACGCCAGATCCCTTGGATTTTATTACTAACGTGTTTTGACTCTCATCCAATGGTCCACATATTTTTTACTTTATTTTTTATTTCTGATTTTTATATTTAATTGCTTTAAACAAAGATGAAAAAAATGGCATGAAATGTAAAATGCTAAAAAATAAATAGTACATAAAGCATAAAAAGAATAAAGCATAAAATAAACAAGTCAATAATTAGTGGTTAGTTGGATGACCATCTTGAAACTTGCATTTGGAACTCATTAGAGGATTGGTAGAACCAAAGCCTCCACACAACAAGTTGCATTTTCTTTTTGTCAAGTATAGCATCCATTTGGAATTCTCACAAGTACTATTTAATGATCAACGATGTTTAAGTGATCCGCGTTGACCAAAGGTGTTGTAGATCCATTAGAGGATTGGTAGAACCAAAGCCTCCACACAATGAATCTCAAGGTTATTCGATCAAAGAGATCAAATTAACATACTTGGGCTTGCAATCATAAGTTTGGGCCACGAATGATCATTTATTTGAATCGGGACAAAATTTAGCGTTATGTTAAGCAATCGTAAGTGGACTTATATAGAAGTCGCACCTATTTTGAGGCCGATCAATAGCAATCTATGGACCATTTGTTTTGAGATATGATATAGAGATCATGCTCCAACAACACTTAGTGCAATAAGAAGGGGATGAGATGAGGGGGAATTAGGGTAAAAAGAAAACCACAATTGAATTAATATTTAATCAAACTATTATTAAAACCATTCATCCATTTTTTATGGAGTTAGACTCAACACCATGGATCCAATGATGTTAATAAAGTCATGATAAAAAAATCAACCCAAGACAGCCAGAAAATATTCACAAAATAATAATATATTTAATATATGCATTAAAGGGTTTAAAAAATGTTTTTAAAAAATGGAAAATAATGGGAAAAAAGTCAATTATATTCAAATTAATCAAGAAATGAAAGATAAGACCATAGAAAAATCAGATAATAGGTCAAGTAATTATACAATTTTTTTGGGAATTTTTAAAAGTCAGAAAATATTTTTAAAAATTAAAATAAATGGGTAAAATAAACAAAAATAGTAAAAAAATAGTAAATTCAGAAACAAAAATAAAATAAAGTAACCAATATTTGTCACAATGTCATTGGATCATTCCATAATTTTTTCAAAATTTATAAATATGTAAAAGTATTTTTAAACATTTTAAATAAATCAAATAAGTGCAAAATTCATTAAAAAAATACCAAAACACAAAATTAAATTATGAAAAAATAAAAATCAGAAAGAGAATAATCAAAAATATTTATCATAATTTTTATGGATTTTTTGGACTAAAAATGAATTTTCTATGATTTTTTGAAATTTAAAACAATTAAAATATAAAAATCAGAAAAAGAAAATAAAAGAAAAAGATGTGGACCATTGGATGAGATTCAAAACGCGTTAGTAATCAAATCCAAGGGATCTGGCGCACTGTGCATATCATGGTCTTTACTGAATAAAGCACTAAATCAAATGTAAAATCAGAAATTCAAAAAATACAAATGGCACGCTTTCATTGGTTAGAAGGTGACACGTTGGTCATCTTCAACCTCCAGCCTCACGAATTGCAAGTCTCTCAAACTGTAAAATCAGAAGCTCAGACCTATGCCATTCGTTTCGTCTCTTCAAGACGAAGATAACCATACCCTCGCGCCATTTTTATATAAACCGTAACTCAAGCAATTTGGAAAGAAAGTTTTGAAAGGGGATTTGAAAATTCATGGTCAAAACGTGTTTCCAGATAAAAGTAAGTGTTGCGACTAGAACCAGGGCAATGAGAGCAACACAATGGTACCAAAGTTTTGAAGAATTGATGAAGGAATCTGCCTATTGAAGTTGAGTTGCAGAGCTCTGAAACTGGACTTCTATGGAGCAATATAGGTCACGATCCTTTAATGTAATGGTATGGTTAGCTTCAGGGAAGATCAAGGAATGTGAATTGATGGAGAAAATGGATTGAAAAAGGCTTGAGAATAGGATTCGAAGTAGCTGAATTCTGAGTTGTGAAGCAAGTTTGGCAGGGCGATTCTGGCTATCTAAGCTTGAGAAAATGAATGGGATAGTACATGTATTTATAGGAGAAGCAAATGGGATCAAAAGGAAGAGTGAATGATGCGTTTTGGAGGTAATTCATGCAAACCTGATGCACGAGTGAAGCGTGATCCAAACTTCACCAAAACTCATCCAATTCTTGCGTTTTGATGCACTAATACACTTAGGAAAGTTGGCTAATCATGTTTAGACCCAAAATGCGTGTTAATTTGAGGTTTAGAGATTGTGACATGAAATTCAAATTCTGACTTGCAGGGAAACTTCAATTCCAAGTTACCACTTTTGAAACAATGGCATTTCCATCTCAGGGAGTCTTAAGGCAAAATTCTTGATGCTTTGGAAAGATGAGGTAACAAGCTTTGCAATGGAAAAAGAATGGAACCAAATGGATGCTTGAGATGAAAACTACATGGAGTCAAAGTTGAAGAAAAAGAGTTGACTTTCCATACTTAGAAATATTTTAAATTCTTCTTTAAAAATGACCTATAATCTATTGCATCCAAACATGGCCTTCCATTTAGAATTTGCTCTTGAACCAAAAAGATGGAATGAAGTAGATCTCTTGAATGACATTTTTCAATTTGAACCATTCAAAATCTCCAAAAATTGAGCAAGTTATGACTTGTTGAAGTTGGCCAAAAATCATGAAATGACCTATAATCTTTTGCATTCTTAAGGAAACTTCCATCCATTTTATTACTTTTCACATAAAAGAAGGCATGAAGTACACATCCTTAAGATCATCATGGAAAAATAATGGGCTCAAGGTGATAAAAATTGACCAAGTTATGACAATTTGAAGTCATATATGGAGAATTAGGGATTCAACTGGATGACTTGTGATCTTTCTTCTTCACCAAGTTCCTTCCACATGAAAACTCTTTGGAACTTTTGAAGTGATTTGTTGGTAACTCCTTGAAGAGAAGAATGTTTTTGGAATCAGTCAAAAATGACAAAAGATGAGCAAGATATGCCTCTTTGAAGTCCAAAACCATAGCCTCTAGATCAAGAGAATTCTTGGTGGAACTTTGCCAAATTTGAACAAACATTTTGTGCCAATATTCTTCCTTTATGAATAGAAATTGTTGAGGATGATGATGGGGACCTATGGCCACCAAAACCAATTTCATATCAACTTCAAAACAACTTCAATGGTGAGGTTTGAATCTCTCAAGCTTTTGACTAGGGCATGGAAATAAACTCATGAACCCATGAAGCAACTTGCTAAACCTCATTGCTTTTACCTACATTATCAACAAGTAAGACAAACCAATATTGCATTTTATTAATTAGAGAGAAAAATCAAAGTACAATATCTATGATCACAAAATCAAACAAATCAAGGTGCTTGGTAACTTCTCAAAGAGCAAAGCTAAAGATAGGGAGAAGAACCAAAATCCCTAATGTGATTCTGTGGTGATTGAAACAATATGGTATGATGAAGGGATCTTAGGGGAAAAATTTGGGGTACAATAGCTACCCTTATTTAAGTTTCTTCTATCCAGAGATACGAAGGTTAAAAATCTTCGTGTCGACGTGATCGAAGACACTTAAATATAAAACAAACCCTGTTTTTGGTCCTAAGATGCCATGCAAATGTTTATGCATATGAATGCATATGAACAGAAAAGACACAAAGTAGCGTTGGGGAGGAAACACAAAATGCAGAAGCAAAAGAGCAATCCCATCAGGAAAATAAACCACTGGTAAACCACGAGAATAGAATCAGAGAGGAGGATAACAAGCATCGACATTCTTCGCCGGTGTACTACCGTTGTTCTCTGAATATATCATGCCACTTCCATTCACTGACGATGAACTATCAACGTTCATTGAAGATAGCAAAAAGATAACAAGCACTAACATTCACTGCCGATGTACTACCAATGTTCAATGAAGGTAGAAAGAGAAAATATCATACCACCGTCGTTCACTGACGATGAACTATCAACATTCACTGAAGATAGCAAAAAGATAACAAACACTGACTTTCACTGCCGATGTACTACCAACGTTCACTGAAGGTAGAAAGATAAGATATCATACCACCGCTGTTCACTGACGATGAACTATCAACGTTCACTGAAGATAGCAAAAAGATAACAAACACCGATGTTCATTGCCGATGTACTACCAACGTTCACTGAAGGTAGAAAGAGAAAATATCATACCACCGCCGTTCACTGACAATGAACTATCAACGTTCACTGAAGATAGCAAAAAGATAACAAACACTGACGTTCACTGCCGATGTACTACCAACATTCACTGAAGGTAGAAAGATAAAATATCATACCACCGCCGTTCACTGACGATGAACTATCAATGTTCACTGAAGATAGCAAAAAGATAACAAACACTGATGTTCACTACCGATGTACTACCAACGTTCACTGAAGGTAGAAAGAGAAAATATCATACCACGGCCATTCAGTGACGATGAACTATCAACGTTCACTGAAGATAGAAAAAAGATAACAAACACCGACGTTCACTGTCGATGTACTACCAACGTTCACTGAAGGTAGAAAGAGAAAATATCAAGTTTTCCAGAATCCTGGTGTTCTTCCTAGAACGGGTCTCGACTTCTTCTTTAACCAAGGAGATCTGCCTGGAAAGGGTACTATGTAACCTATCTCAAATAAAGAGACTACCACTTATTACCAAAAGGGAGCTGCAAAGAAAAATGGCTTTCCAAGGATAGAAATATGACTTCCCGGAGAAATGCCATGATATTCCCTCTGAGGAGATAAAGTCTTCTTGTGCAAAATAAATGCACAAGAAAAAATTCAAAGTTTTCAAAAATCTATAATACACGACATCGTCATGCAACCACAAATCCAATTCAGAAAAATACCGGAACAAGACGGCCAAAGTAGATTCATCCTTTGAGAAATAAACTCAAGAGGGAAGACCAAATTCAACCAAACAAAGAGCGTTGCAGTAAAGATCAGAAACACAATGTCCATGAATGCTGACTTTAGAAATGTATGATGCATGTATGAATGTACGAGTTCTATTGTGCATATGCTGATAAAAAGGATGCATAATCAGTGCAGAAAAACAAAACCGCCTCAATTACTAACAACATTGGGTTAAGCTTCAATCAGAAAGATCAATCCAGGAAAGGTGAAAGCGACTGCGGAAACCAAACCTATTGCATTAACTTCACTAGGGAGAACATAATCCGACTGTAGCTTAAATCAAACAGACACCGGGATAGAACACCCTGCTTCCGGGTTCATCGGAGAAACAGTTTTCCAAAAGTAACATGCCTATTCGAGATTGCAAGATCAACCTTAAATAAGGCAAACTGACATCGAAACAACCAAACCTCACTAGGGAATTCAAGCCTACCTCCCAAGAGAAAAGAAATGCGGGTTAAAAATTTTCACCACGAACCCTCATTCCAACAAGAGATGCCCTAGGATAACCCTCCCGGGAGATCAAGAAGTCAACACTAGTGCTGATACTGTAAAAAGAGAGACACCTCAGCACACCAAGGGAATAAAACCTTTCATCATATAAGGGAAGACTTTGCTAGGGAAGCTGGGACGAAGGCTTCTGAACATGCAAACCCAAAATCAAAAGCGAATCAAGACTTGACTGGGGATAATGGGATCACCAACCCAAATACTGTACTTTATACCCACTGATATCGTCCTTAACTATCTGGGAAACACACAAAGATTGTGCACCTACCAGCAAAATGACCTGAGAAAACCTTTATGAAGGAAGTAAATCTTCTTAAAGCAACCAGAAATTGTTCATCCCTGGGATCACCATTTTTGTTGTCATTGTTTTATCACAAATCCCAAAGTAAATTGAATTGTAAAGATCTCTTTTATTTTAAAGTCAATTTTGCTTTTTAATCTCTTTGCTTTAAAAGTTATTATCAGTAATAAATGAAGTCTTTGCAAGCTAAATAAAATTAAGAATACAAAGAATTAGGCAAAAGCTCGAATTTCATTAATAGAATGGTAGTCTGCGAATGGCAAGACTCCATGGATGATTACAAAGTTTGGGAAATGGTAATACATAATGGAAAAGATACATTGAGATACAATGACCACTATCCCCCCTAACAACTTTTGAAATCCTGAGCCGCATCCTCCGTTGAAGTATGGTGAGGATCTGAGAAGATTGTTGCTTTGGTGATCAAGTTTCGTCTGACGTAGTTACTTGCCAAGAAAATCCCTAACTTTTTCCTAAGCCGCCCTTGTGGGTTTTCAACTTAGCGGGAAATTTATTCTGTTTATGTCTCTAATTTTTTCCTAGACCGCCCTTTCGGGTTTTCGGCCTACCGAGACGCTCCTTTTTGCCTAAGCCGCCTGTGATCGGTGGATCTGGAACTGACTGTTTAACGCTGGTTCGCGAAATGTCGCGGAAGCAAGAGTCGCCACCGTCTTTTATTTTCTCCAAATGGAAAGGACAAAAGCACAGAAAAATTCCTTAAAGAGATTGCTCTCGGTTCGGGAGGTAGATTATAGAAAGGGAAGGTGTTAGCACCCTTTCTATCCATGGTTATCCATGGGCTCTTAGATACTTGCTCACTTGTGTTTTCAAAAATGTTTTGTTTGCTTTTCAATTGTGGGTTTTAAAAAAAGTTTCTTTGAAAATTTCAGTTCGACTCTTGTATCGGTCCTCAAGAGTGTTTGAAAAATTGCTTTCGAAAGCTTTTTGAAAATGTGTTGGTGTGAAAAGTATTTTTTTTGAATTGTTTTGAATTTAGAGCAAGTATCTACGAGAACCTACCTACCCTAAGGAATTCGTCTGTGTAAATGTCCTTTAAAGTAGTGCCATCCCACCATTGAGAGGTAGGTAGCACCACCGTTGGAGGTATTCGGGTCAATTCGAGGTTCGGGACATGGTGATCACCGGAGCAATAGGAAGACACCTTAGAAGCTACCCTCATGCCAGGTTCCTGGATCATGAGGACTTACTAAAACGTCCTCTACTCGACGATCACCTTTCGAGGGGCAAGGCAACAGTGAGGCGTACCCTAGGGGTGGTGTGTGCGATTCGTGTGTCGTTTTCATTTGCATTTATCTTGTCATGTTATCGGTGTTCTACGCTTGATTTTATTTTGTCCATACATTCTTTCATGTCATTTGATTAACAGTTAAAAGTTGCAAGGAAAGTAAATTCTAAGCTATTACAAATGGCGCGGGTCCACATCGCCAAAATTAACCAGGACTCGATTTGACAGAAAAATAAATAAATTGAAAGTGCGAGAAGTAATTACAAGGCTTCGGGAGAGGTACATAAATATTTAAACGGAAAATAAAATAAATATGCGAATTAGAATAAAAATTAAGAACATGGGCATTGGACCCTTTTGCAAAAATTAAATTAATCGCGGAGTTAATTAATTAAAAAAAAGATGTTTTTGGTATTTTTAATATTTTATGATTTAATATAAAAAGAAAGAATTAATTAAAATTAACTACTAACCCTAATTCTATTTTATTTTAATTTATTAAGAAAACATTAGAATTAAACCTAAATTAAACCTAATTTTTACATGCAAATTTAAATATGAAAATAAATAAAATAAATAATATTATTATGTAAAGGAAAAAATTAAAAAGGAATAAAACACTAATTAAACCTAGTTCCATATTTTTTAGATTTTTGTTAGGAAAGGAATTAAAATTAAAACCCTAATTTGAACTAATTAATTTACATGTATTTATTTACAAGAAAAATTAGAATAAAATATTTTTTATATTTTTTATCTTTTTTGATTTTTATGAGTTTTTTATATTTATGAAAAATAATTAATTTAAACAAATAATAATTAAAAGTAATAGATTTAAATAAATAAAGAAAATAAAGAAAAGTGAAAAATATGCAAACCTAGGGGGTGGTAGTCCCCAAAGTGGAGGTGTAATCTTGAATAATCTGGCCCAATAATCTGAGTCCATTTGACTTTTCCAATTAGCATGCTGAAGCGTTGACTAGGGCGTAGCGTATTCTCCAACTCTCAGCCTTTGATCTGATTCCCATGTGCACGTGGATGGATAGATGATGAAGGAATATGATGCGTCTGCACTATTATGCCTGCATGTGATGATGAATTGGAAAATAATATTGAAAGGGGAAGACCTGGGGCTCGAACCCAGGTCTTGGACGTGAACGCACTCAATGCTTGCCAGCTGAACCAACGAATCCTTTTGTTAAATAAATAAACAGCAAATAATATAGTATGAAACTACGCATTAGTGGGTTAAAGCGCGCGAATTTCAAATGCGCCAATCAAGCCTCGCCACCTAATCATCTTCCTCGCTGGTTTTTTTATTTTCCTGAAACAAAGAAACATAGGCAACGGTTTTGGATATGTTCTTTTAGGCCACTTTTCAGAAAATAGCGAATAAGCCTAGAACGTCCATAAATTAGGCACGAGCATGGTATCTTCTTCGTCCAGACTTGCTGATTACAACCATGGTACTCTTGAAGGCCAATTTTGCTTGGTTTCAAAATCCCCAATTGGAAGCTCTGTAAACCCTAAAATTCAAACATGGTGAAATCGTGTATATAGCATAAAAACATAATTGAATCATATGGTTAGCATTAGGATGGCATAAGGAATGCAAATCAATGAATAAAATGTTATGAAAATGCCTAGATTTGAGAATACGATTATGAGTTTTTCATGAAATATTTGGAACGCTGTATACCAATTCCTTGCGTTTTGATTGTTGTTTTTGATTGGAATATGTCCAGTGACCTTCAAGGAAGCTAATGGAACAAGAATTGAGACCTGAATCGCTTTGTAAAGATGATTTCAGAATTGACTTTTTTGACAATTTTTTCAAGTTTGTGAATGGCCTTCTTGCGCGGCTTAGTGTGTGTATGAACATTAGGGTTTCCTTTAGGCTTATGTACTGAGTGCATTAGGTCAAAAAAAATCAATCAAATCCATTGCATTCATTGATTTTGGAAATTTGATTTTCTAAGATTTTTTCATATCTTTTTCCATGCAATTTTGTATCAATTAGGATCCAATCAAACCAAATCTTCCCATATTTGAATGTGCACGAATTATTGAGGCTAAAACATGTACAAAAAGATTTGTTAGATGAAATTAAGTATTTTTTCATATATTTAAATGATTTAAATGAATTAATATAAATAAAAATTCAAATAAATAAATAAAAAATGAGAAAATACTTCCCTTTGGGCCAAGTGGTCGTGCACATGCCATGGATGATGAATTATGGAAGAAAAATGGGCCCATTAGCAATTTTAGGTCATTTGAATCAATGTTGACTTTTCAAAATATCCAAAAATTTCCCAACTTCCACAAGGCATAACTTGCTCAATTTTTAAGCTTTGTTCATGTTCTTGGATATTTTGGAAAGGTCTTTGAGTCCTCTAACCAATGCCTTTGGTCCCATGTCATTTTGATTTACCAATCTCAAGTTATGGCCTTTGACTTAAAGTCCCTTTTTGTTGACTTTTGAAAATGACCTATAATGTTGAAATTGATAACTTTTTGTGAGAGCATTTCTTGGACTTGAAGTATGAATATGAGTTGTAGGAAATGTCTTTCTCTTCAAAATGAGCTTTGGATGGAATTTTTCTGATAATCCATGTGAAAGTTATGCCCTGGTCAATTTCAGTTGACTTTTTCAGCTGTCCAAATAAGGAAACTTTTGCATCTTGATGATTTTTGAGCCAAGTTTTGAGAATCATGATCAAGCATTGATCAAATGATGTTTGTGGCTTCAAAATGATATGTTGACCAAAAATTTGAACTTTTGACTGCCAAATGACCATTTTGCCCCTACAGTTGACTGTAGTGCAATTAGGGTTTTTGACTGTGCAATTTTGAGCTGAATGTTTTGAAACTTGATATGAGGATGCTTGACCATATTTGTAGGCATGTGAGACTTGATTGGACCTTTGAAAACTTCATTTTCTTGATCAGAACACAAACCCTAATCTTGACTGTATGGGAGATCTTTGACTGTGCAACCCTTGGGGAGATTTTGAAGCTTGACTTGGCAATTTCTTGGAGAATATGGGAGGGCAAATTTTGGGGTACAACACCGCCCTTTCGGGTTTTCAACTTAGTGAGCTGTTCTTTTATTTCTTTAGGCGAAGTATTTCTTGACTGCGTCAGCATTCATGGGACGTGGGAACTTCTCGCCATTCATAGTTTCAAGAATTAATGCACCACCAAAGAAGGATTTCTTGACAACATACAGGCCTTCAAAATTGGGAGTCCACTTTCCCCTAGAATCAGCATTGAAAGACATGATCTTTCTGAGCACGAGGTAGCCTTTTCTGAATTCACGAGGTTTGACCTTTTTATCAAATGATTTCTTCATTCTTTTTTGATATAACTTCCCATGACACAAAGTTGTCATTCTCTTCTCTTCAATCAAATTAAATTGTACAAACCTGTTCTGAACCCATTCAGCCTCTGTCAATTTGGCTTCCATTATTACACGCAGCGAGGGAATCTCTACCTCGACAGGGAGTACAACTTCCATTCCATACACTAGGGAAAACGGGGTCGCTCCTGTTGAAGTGAGAACAGATGTTCGATATCCATGCAGAGCAAAAGGGAGCATTTCATGCCAATCCTTATAAGTGACAACCATTTTCTGGATAATTCTCTTGATATTCTTATTAGCAGCTTCAACAGCCTCATTCATCTTTGGCATGTATGGAGATGAATTATGATGGACAATCTTGAATTCTTCACACAGTTCCGTCATCATCTCGTTGTTCAAATTTGAGCCATTGTCAGTGATGATTCAGCTTGGCACACCGTATCGGCATATAAGATTGTTTTTGATGAAACGCACCACCACCTGTTTGGTAACATTGGCATATGAAGCAGCCTCTACCCATTTGGTAAAGTAGTCAATTGCTACTAAGATGAAACGGTGTCCATTTGAAGCCTTGGGTTCTATCATCCTGATCATGTCAATACCCCACATAGAGAAAGGCCATGGGGAGGAAATCACATTGAGAAGTGTCGGGGGCACATGGATCTTATCTGTATAAATCTGGCATTTATGGCACTTCTTTGCAAATCTGTAACAATCAGATTCCATTGTCAACCAATAATATCCTGCCCTTAGCATCTTTTTAGCCATTGAATGTCCATTATCATGAGTGCCAAATGAACCTTCATGAATCTCATGCATCAACATGTCTGCTTTGTGTCTATCCACGCATCTAAGCAAGACCATCTCAAAATTTCTCTTGTATAGCACATTTCCACTGAAGAAGAAACTGCCTGCCAATCTTCTTAGTGCCTTTCCATCTTTCTTTGACGCACAAAACGGGTATTCCTGGGTCTGAAGAAAATGTTTGATATCATAATACCAAGGTTTTTCATCTGCTACCTCCTCTGTCGCAAACACATGAGCGGGCCTATCTAGTCGTCTAACAGTAATTCGGGGTATATCATTCCAAGCATTTACTTGGTACATGGAATCTAGAGTTTCCAGAGCATCTGCCATTTGGTTTTCATCTCTAGGAATGTCATGGAATTCAACTTTATTGAAGAAGGGTAGTAATCTTCTAGCATAATTTTTGTAAGGGATCAAGCCAGGGTGACGAGTGTCCCATTCTCCTTTAATCTGATTTATTACCAAAGTTGAATCACCATACACATCTAAAATCTTGATTCTGAGATCAATAGCTTCTTCAAGACTCATGATGCAAGCCTCATATTCTGCCATATTATTATGCAATTAAATGTTAACCTCGCGGTAAAAGGAATATGCGATCCATGAGGAGTGACAATCATAGAACCGATCCCTTTACCATAAGAATTCACAGCTCCATCAAATACCATACTCCAACTAGATTCAGAGTCGGGGCCCTCCTCAGGCAATGGTTCATCACAATCTTTCACTTTTAATAACATCACATCTTCATCGGGGAATTCATATCCTGCAGACTGATAATCTTCCACCGGCTGGTGAGCAAGATAATCTTCCAACACACTGCTTTTGATAGCTTTTTAAGTGCGGTATTCAATATCATATTCAGATAACAACATCTGCCAGCAGGCAATTCTCCCAGTAAGAGCAGGCTTTTCAAAAATATAATTGATTGGATCCATTTTGGAGCTTAACCGAGTAGTATGATTTAACATATACTACCGCAAATGCTTTGCCTCCCAGGCCAAAGCACAACATGTTTTTCTAGCATAGAATACCGCGACTCACAATCAGTGAACTTTTTGATGAGATAATAAATGGTGAACTCTTTCTTTCCTGCTTCATCATGTTGTCCCAGAATACAACCCATGGATTTATCTAAAACTATCAAATACATAATCAACGGTCTTCCTTCTACAGGAGGGAGCAAGATAGGAGGTTCAAGCATATACTCTTTAATACTTTCAAATGCCCTTTGGCAGTCATCTGTCCACACACAACCTCGATCTTTCTTTAACAACTTAAAGATTGGTTCACATGTTGCAGTCATGTGGGAAATAAATCTAGAGATATAATTCAAACGCCCGAGGAAACCCCTGACTTTATTTTCAGTTCTTGGCACTGGCATTTTTTGAATTTCCTTGACTTTGTCAGGGTCAACTTCAATTCCTTTCTGGCTAACAACAAAACCCAACAATTTCCCCGATCTTACTCTGAAGGTGCATTTATTTGGATTCAGACGGAGACGATACTTCCTCAAACTCCGAAACAACTTCAACAAATCTTCTATATGCCCTTCTTCAGTTTGGGATTTGGAAATCATATCATCAACATATACTTCGATTTCCTTGTGCATTAGATCATGGAATAGGGTTGTCATAGCCCTCTGGTACGTTGCACCAGCATTCTTCAACCCGAAGGGCATCACTCTGTAACAGAATGTTCCCCAGGGTGTGATAAACGTTGTTTTTTCCATGTCCTCTGGAGCCATTCTTATTTGATTATACCCGGAAAATCCGTCCATGAATGAGAATACCTTGAATTTTGCTGTGCTATCCACTAACATGTCAATGTGAGGCAATGGAAAATCATCTTTTGGACTAGCTTTATTTAGATCTCTATAATCTACGCACATGCGGACTTTTCCATCTTTTTTCGGTACAGGGACAATATTGGCAATCCATTGAGGATACACTGATGTCACAAGAAAACCAGCATTAATCTGCTTTAGGACCTCCTCCTTGATCTTTACTGCCATATCTGGATGGGTTCTTCTCAACTTTTGTTTAACTGGCAGACACTCTGGCTTCAACGGCAAGCGATGCTCGACAATGTCTGTATCTAGACCAGGCATATCTTGATAAGACCAAGCAAAAATATCCACGTACTCTTTCAACAGCTCAATCAACCCGCTCTTCACATCAGGATGCAATGATGCTCCAATCTTAACCTCCTTCAGATCTTCTTCTGAACCCAAATTAACCACTTCCAAAGGCTCCTTATATGACTGAATGATATTCTCCTCGTGCTCAAGCAACCGTGAGACCTCTTCTGGAATCTCATCATAATCTTCTTCTTCGGCCCCAATCACAAGACAATCAAAGTTGGGAGAGGGTGCAGGGTCATTGTATTCAATGGGTTTTTTAATTAATCTGCACATGTGATTTATGATTGCTTTTAGAAACTGACACATATAACAAGTGATCATGCAGATTAATTTTCAGTTATTATTTATTTTGAAAGGGTTTTTTCTTTTTTTTATTACCATTTCCCAAGAAAAAGGCAGAAAATAAAAAACATGATTTGGAAGCAAAGACAACTTTTATTAATGATCTTATCAATTATAGCAAATATATAAGCCCTACAACATTAATACTTCCACCTTGGGCAGAGTGAAAGCTTTTCAAAAGAAAGAAACAGATTAACAAAACAAATTACTTTGAAACATGTATGCAAGAAGGAACATCAATGGTGACCCAGTTCTGAACTCGAACTCCATGCATCACATAATTAGGTGCTTCCTGCTCTGCTTCATCCTCTTCAACAGCATTAATTCCAGAACCAATCGGATGGAGGTAGCCTCCGCTTCGGAAAACATCATGATAACTGTTCACAGAAGACTTTGACTTCAAACTTTCGCCTTTACATTCCTCGAAAAGAAACCTAAACCAGCTCTGTTTTTGTTCACGGGTGGATCCACAAGTCGTCCCCAAACTGCATTATGACCATTGCGCACAACCTGTTGCGCATCCTTCAAAGAAACCACATAATTCTCATTCTTCCTTATGTTGTCAATGGATAGGGCTTGGAACTGGGTTCCAACAGCAGCCTCATCCGCTTCTACAATACTGAAAGCGGATAGATGGGATATCAACAATGCCTGCTCCCCATTTATGATCACTACTTTCCCTTCACGCACAAACTTTAGCTTCTGATGCAGAGTTGAAGTGACAACCCCTACTTCGTGTATCCATGGCCGTCCAAGCAAACAACTATACCCGGGAATAATATCCATTACCTGGAAAGTTATTAAGAACAAATGTGGTCCTATATGGATGGGCAAGTCCACTTCACCGATGACAGATTTCCTCGACCCATCAAAAGCCTTCACAATGATGCCACTCGGGCGCATAGGTGTTCCCTGATACTTTAAATTCATGAGGGTACTTCTTGGTATAACATTTAACATAGATCCGTTATCAATTAGCACATTAGATAGCGAGTCATTCTTGCAGTTCATGGATATGTGGAGGGCCAGGTTTTGATTCCTCCCTTCATCTGGTAACTCATCATCGCAGAAACTCAAGTTGTTACATGACGTAATGTTTCCAATTACACTGCTGAATTGATCCAACGACATGTCATTCTTTACAAAAGCTTGGTCTAGTACTCTCATTAATGATTCCCTATGAGCGGAGGAATTCATCAGTAATGCCAGGATGGATATCTTTGAAGGAGTCTGCAATAGTTGATCTACAATTTTGTAGTCGCTCATCTTAATTACCTTCAGGATATCATCCACTTCTTTCTCTAATGCGTCTCCACTAGTCTCTCCTGCAGCCTTCTTAGGCTCATCGTTCTCAATAATTTTCTTTCCAGCAACAACATCTTTTCGAATAACCGGCGCAAACACACGACCACTACGGGTCACCCTGCTATTATCAGCTATATTCCCAAGATCTGGCATTGGTTGGATGGGAACCTCCACCCCCATCTTCTAAGATTGTAGCGTTGTATTTGTAGGGCACAACCTTATCCGATTTATAGGGAACAGGACCTGGAAGACTAATACCAATGGGGTAACAGCTGGTTTGCTATGGTACTCCACCTCAAGATGAGAGGGTGCACCAAAACAAGGTACAATGACGTTTACACCTTCCTCAACACAATCAGCCCTCAAAAGGTTATTTCCGGCAAACAAATCTTTGTCTGAAGAAAAATACTCATCCGCGGAGGCATATTCTTCCTATGACTCTTCTTCCATCAAACAAACTTCAACCATATCAATCTCGTGATAAACATCTCTCTGTCCCTTGATCTTAATAGTCCCATTGTCTAATAGAAACTGAACACCCTCTCTCACAATAGAACATCCTCGGGGGTCTTGACAGCAAACTATGCAAGACCCATATTGGTGTTCCACATGACTAGCAATACGAAAAAAGGTAGCTTGCAACTGTACGAGATCTTCATTCAAATGCTCTACTTCAAAAATTCTGAATTCACCCGGACATCCATAAACCATATTCACTTCCTCCTCATATTCTGCCCTAGGTCTGATTATAAGGATTAAACCTTCATCTATCATCTCCTACAAATCAGCCTTTATCTTCTCGCAACCTTGGATGTTTGTACTGCAAATAGCACAACCGGCATGGTCATGCGTATAATAATTGAATTCACATAGATCTACGTGCATATTTACCAAATCCCCTCTAACCAGATTAATGTCAAAAATCCAGAAATCACCGGGATAACCAGCCACCATATTTATAGCATTCACTCCCCGTGCTTGGGTAGAGGGTTGTCTTTCACATTAGGTCCCATGTCTTTAAAAGATAAAATTCCATACTTCACCAACCTTTGAACTTCAATCCTCAAAGGATAACAATTCTCAACACTATGCCCTGGTGCTCCCTGATGAAAGGCGCATGTCTTGTCTGCTTTGTAATACCAAGGCAAAGGTGATGGTATTGCTGGAGGTGGTCGTGTCTGGACCAACATCTTCTGAATCAATGTTGGTAGTAGCTTTGCATAACTCACGGAAATAGGGTCATAGTTCTCCCTTCTCTGATTATTCCCTTGGTTCCCCTGCTGGGATTGTCTTTGATAAGCAACGGTAGTTGGAGCGGTATTCATAATAGGAGTCACTGAAGCAACTTGCTGGTGACGCTGAAAATTCCTTCTAGGAGCATTCCCTCTCCTCTCTTGTATGACAGCATTGGTATCCCCCTCTTTCTTCTTTGTAAACCCATAAGCCGGCTTCTTCATACCTCCAGATCCTTCACCCTTTGTCAAACGGCCTTCTCTTACTGCCTCTTCTAGGCTGAAACCCATTTCTACCATCTCTGTAAAATCACTCGGGGCACTTGCTACCATTCTTTCGTAGTAGAAGGCACTTAGCGTCTTCAAAAAAATTTTAGTCATTTCTTTTTCTTCCATAGGATGAATCACTTGTGCAGCCACTTCGCGCCATATCTACGCATACTCTTTAAACGATTCTCTGTCTTTCTTAACCATGGCCCTAAGCTGGTCACAATCGGGTGCCATGTCCACATTGTACTTGTATTGTTTTATGAATGCTTCTCCCAAATCATTAAAGGTATGGATGTTGGCGCTATCTAAACTCATGTACCATTTCAACGCTGCACCGGTTAGACTATCCTGGAAAAAGGGGATTAGCAGACGCTGATCATCGGTGTGGGTTGACATTCTCCTTACATACATCACCAAATGAGCATGAGGGCAAGTGTTGCCCTTGTACTTCTCAAACTCAGGGACCTTGAACTTAGCAGGCACTTTAACATTTGGGACCAAACACAGCTCATTCACGTTCTTCCCAAATAACTCTTTTCCCCTAAGAGCCTTCATATCTCTTTGCATTCTATCAAACTGCTCTTGGAAATCATCCATTTTGTCATAAAGACCCAAATCTTCACTCGGCGGAGGGAAAGGACGACACACATCTTCAAACGGAACCAAATTCACCGAAGGAGGTGCAGCAGGAACAGTATGCACCACAGAAGGTGCTGGAGTAACAACATTTGGAACCACTGGAGCATCTTGGGGGCCCAAATTGAAACCTTCAGGTGCAAAATTCTCCGCCATTCCCCATGGATAACCCTATGGCATACAGTTATGAACAACAGTCGGAGTAGCAGATACGGGAACAACATGAACTTCAGTATTTGCCCTTGTTGGTTGAGGTTGAACACTCGGTGGCTGATTCTGAGCAGCCACCAGAGCTTCAATCAGAGTAGTCAAATTGGCCAAGCCAGCCTTTAGAGTAGAAACTTCTTCATGCAGCTCGCGATTCTCCTGTTCTAAATTGTCCATCTTCTTTTTGAAGTTAGCCCGAGTGTTGTAGTGATGAGTCAGTTTGCTGAACGAAGCAAAGAAGCTAGGTAAGGCACCTGGGTATGCATAATAAATGCAAGAAATATGTGTGATATGATGCATATCACGCAAATGCACATGATTATTTTTATTCCATCATTTTAATATTTCAAGGGATTTAAGATTTATAGACATATTGAAATCATCAAAATAAAAAAAAAATATATTATAATAATTCCAAAATGGATTACAAGTTTCGATGATCCCAAGTACAAGATGAAAATACAATCTAAAAATACTGAGAGAAAGAAACTGATAGAGATCAATCTGTACGCTGGCGCTTCCCTGTGAGTCTGGCAATCTGAGCCCTCAACCTCTGGTTTTCTTCTACCTGTCTGATGGCAACCTCGTTCCAATCATCTGAAGCAGGAAGTGAGTAATCAGCACCCGTTTGAGGCTTAGGGGAAAATAAATCCCCTTGCCTCTCCATAGACTCCACCGCTCGACTCTCAAGGATCTCGATCAAATCATCTTTCTCCTTCAAGTCTGCTCTATAGGAACTCTCTAAAGTCTAGAACTTATTCTTCCAAGCATCCCTTTCTTGCTGCATCCTAACCAAAGCGAGCTGCAGTTCTTCTAGATCATCTAACAAAGGAGGAGCGGTCTTCACAAATAAATCAGGCATGGGTGTCTCCCGAGTATACGGCATTTTCAACTGAATGGCTCACGATCGGACCCACTGAAGATATGGCTCTAAATAAACAGCACCCCTAGGCCCCAAATCCTTCCTACTTTTCTTATGAATGTGACGCCAGGCCTTCGCAATCTGCTCCCTAGCCTCCTTGTGGTCTTCTCCCTCCTTCAGAAAGAAACTACTCAAATAAATACTGTTCGGTTTATCTCTCATCGGATATCCAAGTTGTCGCCATGCAAGAACAGGGTTATAGTTAATTCCTCCCTTTGTACCAAGAAGAGGTACATTGGGGAAACTACCACAACTGTCAACAATCTCTATTTCATGATAAGCTCAATTATACCAATCAATATCCGAGTGAGTAAGTTCCATGATCTTAAGAGCCCAACGGGGTTCCTTCTTGACATCCCAAAAGGCATCAGACTGAGGCATATGAGAGATGAACCATTAGTACAACAAAGGCGTGCAACAAATAATCATTCCTCCATGATAAGAACTCCGAAGATGAACAGAGTAATAAGCATCACCCAACTGTGTAGGAACCGGGTTTCCAATCATGAAAATCCTGATAGCGTTAATGTCGACAAACTTGTCCACATTATGAAATAAGAACAATCCGTAAGCAAGTAGAGCAAAGATGGCCTCAAAAGCAACTGTACTCTTCATTCTGGAAAAGTAACGAGCTTTCTCCAATAAGAATTGAGCTGGTAATCCTTTAATCCCTCCTTTAGTAGTCATATGGGCTTCCACCTCAGACTTCCCCAGATGAATCAAAGCAGCCATCTTATGTGGTTTTGGCTCACCCTTTAAATCGGTAAAAGGAACACGATCGGTAACAGTTAAATCCAATAGATAAGAATACTCCTCCAGTGTAGGCATCAGCTGATAATTGGGAAAAGTAAAGCAGTGATACACTGGATCATAGAACTGGACCAAGGTCGAGAGAATACCCTCCTTCATCTTCAGCTTCAGGAGAGGAATAAGGGATCCATACTTCTTCTAAATGTCTGTAGGACACTCAATCTCTAGAATCAGACTGATCAGCTCATCTATCTTGGGATCCTTGAAACTGTATTTCCCGGTCTTTCTCTTTCCAGAATCCATGGTTAAAAGTACCTGAGATACTCACAAATAGTCAACCTTTAAATCCCTTGAATTATTGTTTTCTTTCAAAAGATGCTTATGAGTGCATGGATGCATGATGCAACAATCACACACAAGATCACACATATAGGGTTCATAGGTTCAACGTCACGAGCATGAGGTCGAAGGTACTACCCATAAGGTGTTGGTCTAAGAGTTATCACCTGTCGAACAAGGTTCTAGAGGTTCTCAGAGTCTACATCCTTCCTTCGGATATTACCAACTTCCCGATTAACTCGGTAATTAGTAATATTCTCAAGAAAGACTCGTCCGAGCATAGTATCGCGTGACAACTATTTCTGGATTACTCCGTCATAGCTTCCGCACTACACCTAAAAGGCCAAGATGGGTTTGGTATTCTACGGTCCTCAGTTTCAGTAGGCTACCAGGTCGAAAGCAGTACGTCTTCCCGATTACTCGGTAAACGACACTACAGTCAAAGGGGCCTCCACTGAATGGGGGATCTCATGCCTCCTTTTTTGGGATTACTCCCTCAAAGTTAACATGACTATACCGCCCGTCCTATCTTAAAGTTTTCCCAAGTCCGGGTATAGGACTTATGAGTAATCACCAAGCACCCTGAAAACCAGGAAAAAAAACAGACAAACATATATACAAATTATAACACATAAACAACAATAGCACATATACAGATATAAACAAAGATAGGCTTAACCCACTTAGGGATGGACCAGCAAGAGGTCAATCTTTCCCCAGTGAAGTCGCTATTTTTCTGTAGCGGTAGAAATGTTCAAGGCTAAGCCATTGGATTGACTAGACTTTATACAAATCAAAATAAAAATCGCCACCGCGCTTTATTGTTTCCAAAGGAATGGGAAAAGAGCGAATAACCCAAAAAAAGGGGGAAAGATTCAAGGTAAGGGGGTTGGTTATGCAAAGGGAAGGTATTAGCACCCTAAATATCTACGGTACTCCGCAGGAGCCTCTTTGTAAAATCTATATATTTTGGCTATAAAAATGTGTTGTATATAAAATGGATGGTGGAGGTGAGAAGAGAAATATATTTTTATGATTTTTGCACCCGCCACGGTTGCGAACCTTTAGTGCCTACGTACCACCTTTCGTGCAATAGGGGATCAGGGTACACGTAATTCCTCTTTTAAAAGATTTGAAACACAAGTGTGTTGGTTAATTTTAAGAGATAAGACATCATCGTCATTGTCCGTGTGGAAAACATACTTACTACCCACAATCATGAGAAAGGAGAATTTGCATCATCTCAAAGTGGAGGATATGGCTTGGATTTTAAAATCAACAATGCCTCACTCAACATCCAAGTGGAAAATGTCTCTCTTTACTACATATTGTAGATGTATAGTTGTTTGCATCACTACAAGGATTGACAAGAGTCCAATATTTTTTAAGAAAAAGTTTTAAAGGTAAAAGCCAAAGTGGCAAAAATGGTTTGAAATGAGATTGGTTGACTTTTAGTCTTCTCATCAAAAAATGTCAAAGTATTATTAAATTGATTGAGGTTTATTTACGAAAATGTTTTGAAAATGCATGGACCTAAGTCCAAGTTTATTATGAAAGTGTTTAAGTTTCAAAACAAGAAGAGTTTTCAAAAGGAGGGAGAAGATTTTTGAAATTAAAGAAGATGGGAGGAGAAGAAAAGACTATCCTAAAGCATAAGGTAAAAGCTAAGGATAAGGACCATCTAACCAACAAGAAGCCAAAAACTTTATATTATGAGTCAAGATATAATTCCAATTCTTTGGATTGAAACCAATCAAGCAAAGATACTAGACCTCTTCAAATGTATTAAGTCTTCATAAAAATTGGGCAGAGTAACGGTTGTATACGGGTGAATTCCATATTACAAATCAAGGATGCAATCACAAAAACCTGCACACAAAAACAAACAAGCAACCCAATGTCTTGAGGTAAACCTCAAGAGCTCCAGACAAAATAATCAGATAAGATCACAAGGTCTCCAAGATAGGCCAAGGTTTCTAATCCTAAGTCCAGAAAACTCCATCGCTCCATAATGCCAAAGATAGTAACCAAATATTCCAAGTACCGTTAAGAGTTTTTTAGGGTTTATGTTGATTATTAAGTATCTTAAGAAAATAAAAGAAAAGAAAAGCTCAAGTGAGCAAAGTAAAAATGACAAGAATAAATAAATGCTCAAATGAGCAAAGATGAAAAAAATGGCATGAAATGTAAAATGCTAAAAAATAAATAGTACATAAAGCATAAAAAGAATAAAGCATAAAATAAACAAGTCAATGATTAGTGGTTAGTTGGATGACCATCTTGAAACTTGCATTGGGAACTCATTAGAGGATTGGTAGAACCAAAGCCTCCACACAACAAGTTGCATTTGCTTTTTGTCAAGTATAACATCCATTTGGAATTATCACAAGTACTATTTAATGATCAACAATGTTTAAGTGATCTGCGTTGACCAAAGGTGTTGTAGATCTATTAGAGGATTGGTAGAACCAAAGCCTCCACACAATGAATCTCAAGGTTATTGGATCAAAGAGATCAAATTAACATACTTGGGCTTGCAATCATAAGTTTGGGCCACGAATGATCATTTATTTGAATCGGGACAAAATTTAGCGCTATGTTAAGCAATCGTAAGTGGACTTATATAGAAGTCGCACCTATTTTGAGGCTGATCAATAGCAATCTATGCACCATTTGTTTTGAGACATGATATAGAGATCATGCTCCAACAACACTTAGTGCAATAAGAAGGGGATGAGATGAGGGGGAATTAGGGTAAAAAGAAAACCAAATTTAAATTAATATTTAATCAAACTATTATTAAAATCATTCATCCATTTTTTGTAGAGTTAGACTCAACACCATGGATCCAATGATGTTAATAAAGTCATGATCAAAAAATCAACCCAAGACAGCCAGAAAATATTCACAAAATAATAATATATTTAATATATGCATTAAAGGGTTTAAAAAATGTTTTTAAAAAATGGAAAATAATGGGAAAAAAGTCAATTATATTCAAATTAATTAAGAAATGAAAGATAAGACCATAGAAAAATCAGAAAATAGGTCAAGTAATTATACAATTTTTTTGGGAATTTTTAAAAGTCAGAAACTATTTTTAAAAATTAAAATAAATGGGTAAAATAAACAAAAATAGTAAAAAATAAAGTCAGAAACAAAAATAAAATAAAGTCACCAATATTTGTCACAATATCATTGGATCATGTAAGTGCCCTGGCTGGAGAGTTGGCTTCATTTGTAAAACAAATAAGAAAGCAAGTTTACCCATATTCCCTCTGTTGTTTTAATATGTTGGGTTGAAGAAGTTCAACATCTGGACCAACATGTTATGAAAGATGTCACAACATCAGCATATGACATCGCGCCTGAAATTAAGTACTAATTAAGTAACTATGTTATATGTTGAATGTTTGTAACAGCTGTGACTTGTAACCTAACTATTTTAAGTGATCTAAATTATGAAAGAGGTTATTTGTTGTGTTGAAGAAGTTCAACATCTAGGACAACATGTTAGATGTAATGTCATGACATCTGACTTGACATCACGTCAACAGAATTGGTAATTCAGTTACAGTTCTGGTACTTAAATACTCTGAGAATATATGTGGCGTTTCTTATGGAGAATCTGAAGATCAATCAAGAATCAATCAGAATATTTGAAGAAAATATTGTTTCTAAATATGGAGATATTTTAGGAACTAGAAGATTGAAGACCTTGATTATAGCAGAAGTTTGCTGCTGAGTTGTAACAGCAAGGAGAAAAGCTTGCTGAGATTTTGAAGGCCCAAATCCAGTTGGGTAATAGGTTATAAATAGCAGATTGTAACCTAGGGTTTGTAAGCCTCACACAATGTAACATTGGGGGTGTTTTGTTAGGTAAACCTGTCGGTATGTGGCAAGGTTACCATGTGTGTAACTCGATACCTGTAGGTAAGGGTTTGAGTGTTCTTGGACGAAGCTATGAAGCAAGTCTAAGTATTTCTGCATTACTTCATATTCATTGTAATGTAGGAAACCAAGTGGGAGGGCTCTACTTCTTGAGTAGGAGTAAGACTTCTGTTGCTGCGGCAATAGGAATGGAAACTGGTAGGTTTCTATCTAGGAGTTCCTAGGTATAGGTTGCACTGGGTAAATGATTAAGTGAAGGATGGGAACTTGTGAAGTTTAGTCCTGAATTAGTATTGCTGATAGTGGATCTTCTTCCTGGCTTGGTATGCCCCCAGAGTAGGTGTGTTTCACCGAACTGGGTCAACAACTGATTTGTGTTTTTACCTTCAACACTTTATAATTCTGTCTGTTATATATCAAGGTAAAACTGTAATGTTGTAACAGATGATGTCTCAGAACATGTTAAGACATCATGCTGATATCTGTGCAGGAGAAACAGAACTTTGAAGGTTGTTTGCTCTCTGCTGATCATGTGCAACAGATGAACAGAACTAGGTACATCGTTGTTCTATCCTCTGCACCTTCAAAGTATATCTGGCACAGTTTGGTTAAACTGTGCTTCTGTTACTCTTCAGTACTGAATCACGAAAAATTGGGTATCTACCTTGCAGTGTATCTATTATGTCATAACATATGTCTAGACATTGAGTATAACATCTGAAGACTGGCATACACCAGAATTTCAATTGGTATCAGAGCGGGCATCTTGTTCTGTTTCTGGATGAGATCCATGGGTGATACTTTCTGGTATCTGCAAGGTCAATCTTAGTACTGGAGATTGTAACCTGGAAAGGTTTGTTATTTCCCTGAATGATCCCTTAAAGTGGGAGGATGGACTATTCATGACAAGAACTGTGTGTACCTGTCTTTGGTGATTGGCATTTGGCCTGGTTGTGTGGTAGCTGCTCCAGGTTTGATTTATTTTCAAACCTAGGATTTGTGTACGCCTAAAGTGTGTGTGCAAAGATTGAGTTGTATTATGTTCTTCCGCTGTGTAATACCTGGCAAAACTCAAGCTCTGATGTGTTTCCCCTCTTGTGGATTGAAGGCTACTGTATTCAAGAATTCAACATAAGCTATTGAAGATGTCACAGATACTTGAGTCCTCTCAAGTCCACTCATGAAGACGTTCTTCGTTCAGAATGTATGCAGCTACTAGTTGAAGAGCATATGTTTTGGGTGTCAAACAAAGGGATACTTTTGTTTGGGACATACTCCTGACCTGGAAGAGGAGACATCTGTGTGTGCAAAGTTGACAATGGTAGAGCCAACTGTGTCTGTGTGCTCCCGAAGGTTACTTTTAGGAGTCAGAACTCTAGAAGTGAAGCTGGTTGAGATGTGACATTGATCAGGGCTGAGCAGTTGTTTCCTGGAGTACTATGGTGTGTAGAAAGACAAGCTCATTGGTTAATAAAAGTCAATAATGGTGCAGCATTATCGCTCCCTCAGAGAAGTAGATTGGTATCATGAATCTTGTCATTTAAACATCATGATTAGAAGTGGAAGATCTTTCAAGATGTGAGAATTTGAAGACTCAGAATTTGGTTAAGGTAGTATGTTCTGGCAATACATATCTGCTGATGATTGGTGTTGTTGTCTTCTCTGAAGTACTTAAGGTCAGCTGAAGTCTGATTGGTGTGATTGGAGTATGAACAGGTATAACTCTTGGAGTTACTTGACTCTGGTAGGGATGTCATATGTCATGTCGAGACATTTGTGTACACTGCATGGATATTTTGTGTGGAGATTCCATCATTGGTAGTTTGAGGGGGAGATTTGGTTAACCTCCTCACATTAGTTCAGCTTGGTGTTTAGCTGGCTGTTGACCTATATCACATGGCTTCTGGGTGTTGTGTGACATATTTGCAAGGAAGGATTCATCTCTCTCATTCCTAAGGATGAATCTGATCTGGTAGGAGTTTCAAATCTGTTAAGGTGAGTAGAGTTTGTTCAGAGAACCTAGATATCTCAACTCTTTGGTCTCTCAAAGAAAGCGCTTGCAAGAAGAAGATATTAACACACGAAGAGTATGTCAAAGTATTCAAATGGTGAAAGTATCTTACAGGATAATGGGAAGGATTTATGATCAATTGCTATTCGTGACAAGTACAAGTATTTAATTGATTATCCTTGGAGTTCAAGATAACTGAAGTTCTTAAAGATGTGGGAACATTCCTTCTTCTAGACCCTGTGAAGAATCACAGGAAGAGTGATGCTTTAGAGCTGTCTCTTTGGTGACAGCAAAAACATTTGATCCTTGAAAAGGTTTCCTGGAAACGTGTTCAGACTCGAAGCTACAAGAAGAAGAAGACATCATAATCTTGATAATGGTTACTTGGATCAGTCTGGTTCTGATCTAGGTAAGGAAGTAAATTAGAGAAGGAGCTGAATTCAACAACTAGATGTTATAACATAATGTTGTGACATTTGGTTCAACATCAGATTCTTGGTTGGTGAAGTGGCACATCAACTTAAGATAAGATGATCTACGAAGTTGAAGGTTGGATACTTCAAAAAGATCGTCTCTTTGCAGCTCTTTGGAGTTGTTGGGTGGAGAAGATGTTACATGTTCCTGTCTTAGTGTATCTAAGCCTTTTGTGATAACTTGTAGCTTGAAGTTCAAATGTCAATTGGAAGATCAGAATATCTTTGGGAGAAGTCTGATAAACATGGAGAAGTCAAAAGGTGGCATTTGATTTTTTCATATGAGGATTCATGAAGGAGATAATCAAACAGTGGCATTTGATCTATCTCAGCAGTGGATTCAGAGAATCAAGATAATCAATATGTGGCAGCTGTTGAGAAAGTTTGATTCAGAGTATGAATGCGTTCAACCAATATTGTTGAACAGAGGGTGCGCTCTTGAAGACATGAAGATGCATCTTATGTTTACCATTCATCAAGGGGTCTTATTTACTTTGAATCGGAATTTGTCTTGAAGGTCCAACTGAGTATTGAATGTGACCTACGTGTTTCCATGAGGAGAACTGATTGTCCCTAACAGGGGGAGTATTGGTTTGTACGAAAGGTCTTCATCAAACTCGTAGGATATAAAGTGTGGCACCTTATTAACTATTGGGATGATGTGTTCAAGACTGAAGAGGACTATGTCTGACCGAATGTCATCACATTGGCTAATGACATTGTTCCTAATTTCCTCTAAAACTACAGACAGGAGGAAAATTGGATGAAGTGTGGATTATCATTAATAAACCCATGTGTGTACAGCTGTATGACTCAGAGGGATTAACCATCCTCTTTGTGAAAATGGAATGGTTTCAAACTGCTAATATGAAAATAGCAGAATGTATGACGACATAGGATTTGAGCGTGTTTTCATCTGCTAAGAAAACAGGGCGGTTGTGTCTTATTATGGAGCAGTTCAGTGAGCTGGAATGTTTAGGTGATAACTTGTCATCTAATAAAGGTATTATATAACTGAGGCAGAGTGTAATATGCCAACGATGTTTCTTGGATAGGGGATCCTAAGACAAGTACACAAAGGGAGTAGTCGGTTCTAAAAGACAAATGTCTGTTTTAAAAAGGGCAAGACATACTTCATCCTGACAATGGTCAAAGGGTCAAACCCAAGGGTAGGTACCTGCATTAAAACCAGTCCTAGGGTACTGAAACTGTCAGAGTAAAGTACCAAGATCGTTACTATCTATGCCAAAGTTGCATTATTTATGAAGACTCTCTCTATTCTTTCTCTTCATCAGAGGGTTTCAGCAATATGAAGTTTGTTAGCATCTGGGAAAATTGTGCATGGGTATGGATCTGTATGGGCAGTCTTTGTCAAATTCTGGCCAAAAAGGGGGAGAAAGATAGGGACCCAGTCTCAGGCGAGACTCAGGTGAAAGCAACAGACGGCAATGTCCAGCGAGACTCAGGTGAAAGCAACATGATCCCTAAGTAAGTGACTTTGTTTGTGTCTTGTGTTCTGAGTTAAGAGGATAGTTGTGACTTGTGATCTGAGTTACATGATCACAAGTAATCAGTATCAAGATTATCAACAATAATCTTGAGAAAATAAATCCTCTTGGGCCATCGATGGCTTGGAGTGGCTCACAGTTGAGGGATAGAGGTTTGTTGTTTGCTCAAAGGACATCAGCCTCTACAAAGAAGATGTTGAACAAGATGTTGTAACATCTCAACTGTGTTGTGGCCTGGTCCCAAAATACAACTTGCACTTATTTGTTTTAG
This sequence comes from Vicia faba, assembly GCA_948472305.1. Classification (NCBI taxonomy): domain Eukaryota; kingdom Viridiplantae; phylum Streptophyta; class Magnoliopsida; order Fabales; family Fabaceae; genus Vicia; species Vicia faba. Next base: position 1,125,289,085 of record OX451740.1, read on the forward strand.
CCAAAATTTGCCAAAGGGGGAGATTGTAAGTGCCCTGGCTGGAGAGTTGGCTTCATTTGTAAAACAAATAAGAAAGCAAGTTTACCCATATTCCCTCTGTTGTTTTAATATGTTGGGTTGAAGAAGTTCAACATCTGGACCAACATGTTATGAAAGATGTCACAACATCAGCATATGACATCGCGCCTGAAATTAAGTACTAATTAAGTAACTATGTTATATGTTGAATGTTTGTAACAGCTGTGACTTGTAACCTAACTATTTTAAGTGATCTAAATTATGAAAGAGGTTATTTGTTGTGTTGAAGAAGTTCAACATCTAGGACAACATGTTAGATGTAATGTCATGACATCTGACTTGACATCACGTCAACAGAATTGGTAATTCAGTTACAGTTCTGGTACTTAAATACTCTGAGAATATATGTGGCGTTTCTTATGGAGAATCTGAAGATCAATCAAGAATCAATCAGAATATTTGAAGAAAATATTGTTTCTAAATATGGAGATATTTTAGGAACTAGAAGATTGAAGACCTTGATTATAGCAGAAGTTTGCTGCTGAGTTGTAACAGCAAGGAGAAAAGCTTGCTGAGATTTTGAAGGCCCAAATCCAGTTGGGTAATAGGTTATAAATAGCAGATTGTAACCTAGGGTTTGTAAGCCTCACACAATGTAACATTGGGGGTGTTTTGTTAGGTAAACCTGTCGGTATGTGGCAAGGTTACCATGTGTGTAACTCGATACCTGTAGGTAAGGGTTTGAGTGTTCTTGGACGAAGCTATGACGCAAGTCTAAGTATTTCTGCATTACTTCATATTCATTGTAATGTAGGAAACCAAGTGGGAGGGCTCTACTTCTTGAGTAGGAGTAAGACTTCTGTTGCTGCGGCAATAGGAATGGAAACTGGTAGGTTTCTATCTAGGAGTTCCTAGGTATAGGTTGCACTGGGTAAATGATTAAGTGAAGGATGGGAACTTGTGAAGTTTAGTCCTGAATTAGTATTGCTGATAGTGGATCTTCTTCCTGGCTTGGTATGCCCCCAGAGTAGGTGTGTTTCACCGAACTGGGTCAACAACTGATTTGTGTTTTTACCTTCAACACTTTATAATTCTGTCTGTTATATATCAAGGTAAAACTGTAATGTTGTAACAGATGATGTCTCAGAACATGTTAAGACATCATGCTGATATCTGTGCAGGAGAAACAGAACTGTGAAGGTTGTTTGCTCTCTGCTGATCATGTGCAACAGATGAACAGAACTAGGTACATCGTTGTTCTATCCTCTGCACCTTCAAAGTATATCTGGCACAGTTTGGTTAAACTGTGCTTCTGTTACTCTTCAGTACTGAATCACGAAAAATTGGGTATCTACCTTGCAGTGTATCTATTATGTCATAACAGATGTCTAGACATTGAGTATAACATCTGAAGACTGGCATACACCAGAATTTCAGATCATTCCATAATTTTTTCAGAATTTAAAAATATGTAAAAGTATTTTTAAACATTTTAAATAAATCAAATAAGTGCAAAATTCATTAAAAAAATACCAAAACACAAAATTAAATTGTGAAGAAAAAAAATCAGAAAGAGAATAATCAAAAATATTTTTCATAATTGTTTTGGATTTTTTGGACTAAAAATGAATTTTCTATGATTTTTTGAAATTTAAAACAATTAAAATATAAAAATCAGAAAAAGAAAATAAAAGAAAAAGATGTGGACCATTGGATGAGAGTCAAAACGTGTTACTAATCAAATCCAAGGGATCTGACGCGTTGTGCATATCATGGTCTCTACTGAATAAAGCACTGAATCAAATGTAAAATCAGAAATTCAAAAAATACAAATGGCACGCTTTCATTGGTTAGAAGGTGACACGTTGGTCATCTTCAACCTCCAGCCTCACGAATTGCATGTCTCTTAAACTGTAAAATTAGAAGTTCAGACCTATGCCATTCGTTTCGTCTCTTCAAGACGAAGATAACCATACCCTCGCGCCATTTTTATATAAAATGTAACTCAAGCAATTTGGAAAGAAAGTTTTGAAAGGGGATTTTAAAATTTATGGTCAAAACTTGTTTCCAGATAAAAGTAAGTGTTTTGGAAGGGTGATTCTGGCTATCTAAGCTTGAGAAAATGAATGGGATAGTACATGTATTTATAGGAGAAGTAAATGGGATCAAAAGTAAGAGTGAATGATGTGTTTTGGAGAGAATTCGTGCAAACCTGATGCACGAGTGAAGCGTGATCCAAACTTCACCAAAACTCATCCAATTCTTGCGTTTTGATGCACTAATCCACTTGGGAAAGTTGGCTAATCATGTTTAGACCTAAAATGCGTGTTAACTTGAGGTTTAGAGGTTGTAACATGAAATTCAAATTCTGACTTGCAGGGAAACTTCAATTCCAAGTTACCACTTTTGAAACAATGACATTTCCATCTCAGGGAGTCTTAAGGAAAAATTCTTGATGCTTTATAAAGATGAGGTAACAAGCTTTGCAATGGAAAAATAATGGAACCAAATAGATGCTTGAGCTGAAAACTACATGGAGTCAAAGTTGAAGAAAAAGAGTTGACTTTCCATACTTAGAAATATTTCAAATTCTTCTTTAAAAATGACCTATAATATCTTGCATCCAAACATGGACTTCCATTTATAATTTGCTCTTGACCCAAAAAGATGGAATGAATTATATCTCTTGAATGACATTTTGAAATTTGAACCACTCAAAATCTCCAAAAATTGAGCAAGTTATGACTTGTTGAAGTTAGCCAAAAATCATGAAATGACCTATAATCTTTAGCATTCTTAAGTCAACTTCCATCCATTTTCTTACTTTTCACATAAAAGAATGCATGAAGTACTCATCCTTAAGATCATCATGGAAAAAGAATGGGCTCAAGGTGATAAAAATTGACCAAGTTATGACAATTTGAAGTCATATATGGAGAATTAGGGATTCAACTAGATGACTTGTGATCTTTCTTCTTCACCAAGTTCCTTCCACATGAAAAATCTTTGGAACTTTTGAAGTGATTTGTTGGTAACTCCTTAAAGAGAAGAATGTTTTTGGAATCACTCAAAAATGACAAAAGATGAGCAAGATATGCCTCTTTGAAGTCCAAAACCCTAGCCTCTAGATCAAGAGAATGCTTGGTGGAACTTTGCCAAATTTGAACAAACTTTTTGTGCCAATATTCTTCCTTTGTGAATAGAAATTGTTGAGGATGGTGATGAGGACCTATGGCCACCAAAACCAATTTCATATCAACTTCAAAACAACTTCAATGGTGAGGTTTGAATCTCTCAAACTTTTGACTAGGGCATGGAAATAAACTCATGAACCCATGAAGCAACTTGCTAAACCTCATTGCTTTTACCTACATTATCAACAAGTAAGACAAACCAATATTGCATTTTATTAATTAGAGAGAAAAATTAAAGTACAATATCTATGATCACAAAATCAAACAAATCAATGTGCTTGGTAACTTCTCAAAGAGCAAAGCTAAAGATAGGGAGAAGAACCAAAATCGCTAATGTGATTTTGTGGTGATTGAAACAATATGGTATGATGAAGGGATCTTAGGGGCAAAAATTGGGGTACAACAGATACCTTGTGACATTGCTAATTATGGTTATACGATGACTCACACCCGTCCCGTTTACATCCAAAGATAGGGTTACTTACCAAATCAATGGTAAGATAACGATCTCAAAGGAGAAAGGAAATTAACATGAAAGACTTTTGAGTAAGTAGAATGCTCCTAGTTACTTGCTAAAATTCAAAACAAAACATCCTTGATATTTTCAAAACAAACACCAATACTTTCAAAACATTTTCAAACTTGAAAACATTTTCAAAAGATCAACACTTTGTATACATTCTTACGAACGAGAATCATTACAAAGATTTCATAAACGATGGCGCCTTTTCAAAATACTTTCAAAAACCACACAAAGCACAATTTCAAACAAAATAAAGTGATCTAGAAAGTAACTAAGAGCCCATGGAAAACCATGGATGAAAAGGGTTCTAATATCTTCCCTTTTCATAATCTACCCCCCGAACTCAAGAAACAATCTCAAAGGTCTTTCATGTGCTTTTTCACCTTTCCTTTTGGATAAAAGAAAAGTCAGTGGCGAATCTTGCTAATCGCAACATTTGCGATAAAATACAAAACACTCCAAGTAAGTTCTCCCACCGTATCACAGAACTGGAGACTCTGCTGGGGAAAATTCTATTAGTGGGGTTACCTTAGGGTTAGATCACATTTACTTGCTTTCATTGTTTGACTTGTATGCTTTACATTTTGGTTCTTTGTTTGGGTTTGAATCATGTACCCGGATTTGGGATACCTTATAGGCAAGTAGCAATACGTTGTGGAAACTGTGAGGGGTATACCAACACAGTCTAAGCATTAGCTACGTTAGTTTGACATATTTATGGGTACCGGTAGCCTTTGAGTAATCAAGGAAAATACGGGACCACTGAGTGATGTCATGAAGCACTAATGAACTTTTAGATCCTTTACTTGACCAACTTGGCCTTTAGGACGTAGTGAGATGACCGACTTTGGTGCAGTCAGAAGTTGGTAGATACTCGATACTACACTCATTGAGGTTTGGTTTTTTGGGATATTTCTGTCGCCATTAAAGAGGCTTGTGCTGAAACAATGACCAAAGAAACAAACAAGTGATATTGAGCTCCTTAGAACCTGATTACTATTGCTAGGACAGGTTTGAGCCAACTAAACTTCAAGAGGGTACTTACCTGTGAGACTCCATGCAAGCCTAAACCTAAGGACTTGTTTGCTTTTTTTGTATATATTTACTTGTACATAACATCATAAACATCATAACATCATACTCATACTCACTAACCATTTCAAGGATTTTTGGGATTTATCTTTGTTCTATTTTGTAGGATATGGATTATATTTGCAGGAAAACCATTCAAGTCAATCTCGTAAGGATTCCTCCTCGACTCAAAGAGTTAGCATCAAGGTTTCCTGAAAATTCTCCATTTACCGAAAGACATGGTCGCCTACTAAACTTGGTTACCTCCAACACTGATGAAAACATGATGAAGGTGCTCTTTCAATTCTTTGATCCCTTACACCATTGCTTCACATTTCCTGATTATCAACTTGTGTAAACTTTGGAAGAATTATACCAACTCTTGAGGATTCCCATTCTCAATAAACTACCTTTCAACGGTACAGAAAAAGATCCAAAGCCATAAGAGATTGCTCAGGCTCTACACTTGCAATCATCTAATATCACAACTAATTGGGAAACAAGGAGTGGTGTCAAAGGTTTCCTAGCAAAGTTCTTGTTTGAGAAAGACAAAAATTGTTGGAACTCTTTGGATTTGAAATATTTTGAGAAAATTGTGGCTCTCCTCATCTATGGGATGGTTTTGTTTCCAAATCCTGACCAACTCATAGATGTGAACGCCGTCAAAATCTTCATGTCTCGTAACCCGGTGCCTACTTTTCTAGGGGACATCCTACATTCCTTTCACACTCGTACTATGAGGAAAAGAGGTATCCTTATGTGTTGCACTCCTATTTTGGAAAGATGGTTTATTTCATATCTTCCCCAATCTGTATTGAAGAATGAGCAAGGTTCAAGATGATCCCATAGGTTGATGATGCTCAGACATTCAGATATTCATTGGTGTTCCCGCTCTTTGGAGAATGTTACTATCGTTGATTGTTGTGGAGAATTCCCTAATGTCCCTTTGCTTGGCATTAGAGGAGGTATCACTTACAACCCTTTCTTATCCTTAACACAGTTTGGTTACGCCCGGAGGGATGGTCCCCATGAGATGCTTATTCAAGGAGTGGTATTTGACTACGAGAATGACGATCAAGGTCACCGTCAGAGGTTTATCCGAGCCTGGAGGATGTTGAATAAAGTTGATAGCAAGACATTAGGACACAAGAATTCCATTTCTCTCTATCCTTACATTAAATGGGTACGATCTCGTACTCAAAAACTTGTGATGCCTTATCCCTCCATCTTACCAGTCATCATGGAGCTTGTGGTTGAAGGAGATGTTCCCTACACTATCCTCTATCCTGACATGACTACCTCTCTCAAAGACTTACAAAAGGGTTGGATCAGCTGAAGGAAGAACGAGATACTTTCGAGGCTCAATTTTATGCTAGTGAAAAGAGGGCCTTGGAGCTTACGAAGTAGCTACAAGATGAGAAAACTATGAACTCCTATCTCGCACCGAAGAGGATGCGTTCAGTCTTCTTATCTTAGAAAGTTATTTTGTAATCCCAAGAGGCATGGTGTAATCTTTCTTGTTTTGTCTAATGAGAATTAACGTTTGTTCATTCTTTTGTCTATAAAAATTTAAATTTCATTAATCCTTGAAATCATTTGCATATACATATTCCATGCATCATAACATGACATGTTTTCGCATAACAGGTTTCCTTATCTTTCTGTTGTTTATTTCAGCAAGATGGATCTAGAGAAAACTGTGAAGGATCTCCAAACCCAGAATTCTCAGTTTCAGGAAACTCTATTAGCCCTAGCCAAGGGGCAGAAAGATATGATGGCTTTGCTTGCCGTTAAGAAGAAGCCAAAGAAGAAAGCTCTACTCAACATGGGTAGAAGGTTCAAGGAGACAACCCGTCGGATCCTAGTAGAAGAAGATTCAACCGAAGAGGACGAAAACCAGATTGGTGAGGTCAAGAGTACTCAGGTTGACTGTATCAACGATCAAGTATCTGATGATGATTATTTCAACGAGCAGTATCCACCTGTTGATATCAAATACAAGCAGTTAGAAGACAGATTGAAAGTTGTTGAAATCCAAGTCGTCCCCGGTTTAGATTTTGATGATTTAGGTTTGATCTCTGGGGTAGTCATTCCCCACAAATTCAAAATTCCAATCTTTGCAAAGTGCGATGGGGTTTCTTGTCTAAAACTCCATTTGAAATCTTATGTGAGCAAGATACAGCCGCACACTGCTGATAAGAAGCTTTGGGTTCACTTTTTCCAAGAGAGCTTGGCTGGAACACAAATTGAATGGTTTTATCAGTTAGATGGTTCTCGTATCAATACTTGGGAGAATTTAGCTACTGCCTTCTACCATCAGTATCAGTACAACACCGACTTGGCGTCAACGAGGGTTCAATTGCAAGATATGACCATGGGAAAGAATGAAGGATTTAAGGAATATGCGCAAAAATGGAGAGACCTTGCTAGTAGGGTCCAACCTCCCTTGACTGATAGGGAGCATATCAACATGTTCATGGGCACTTTATCTGGTCCTTTCTTTAATTTGTTGGTTGGCTGCTCTTCTTCTGGTTTCACTGAATTAATCTTAAGCAATGAAAGAGTTGAAAGTGGCATAAAAGTGGGAAGATCTATGTGGCATCTAGCTCCACTCCCAATCCTATCAAGAAACCTTTTAATGCAAAGAAGGAGGTCAATGTTGTGTATGGGGAAAGGGCCTATACCAAGAAGAATGATCACCCGTCTGCCAATGTTGTCCGAATCTCCAATCCAACTCCTACTCCAAGACCATATGCAAATCATCAATGTTTTGAAACTCCAAGAAGACAGCTCACGAGGTTAGGCATGTCACTGTCTTAAGCCCTTCAACATTTGCTCAAAGCTAATTTAGTGAAATTGCACGATCCTCCCGCCAACCCTGACACCTCGTCACCAAAGTATAATCCAAACACTAAGTGTGCTTACCATTCAAGAAGCCCCAGGCACGAGACTTACCAGTGCTGGGCCTTGAAGAACAAAATCCAAGATTTGATTGACAACAAAACTATTGAATTTGATCCTCCTCCAATGCCGAATGTAATTACCGCTCCAATGTGGAAGCATGACAAAGGTGTTAATGATGTCGAAGACACGGTTTTTGTTGCCTCTGTTGAAGATTTGACTACTTCGCTGAATATAATCAAGAACAATCTGTTGAAAGCTGGGATCTTCCCTGGCTTTATAAAAGACTATGTGTGTTGTACAAGACAACCAATGGATGTGAAGGGCTAAAGAAAGGCATATAACGCCTGATGGATAGCCACAAAATTCTATTTGAAAATACTCCACTTGCCAAGAGTTTAACTAACAAATGTGAAGTCCTCTCCATTATTACCATCTCGAACAAACCTCTTAGGATCACCTCTAAAGGTCATATTAGGATCTCTAATGAACCCACTGTTGCTCCCTTAATAATTACCAATCCCTGGCCAATTCCTTCCTCTTCAAACAAAGTGGTACCATGGAATTACGGTGCTGATGTGTTCTATCATGGGATTAAACAAGATACCTGGAACAAAGAAGAAAAATATGACAATATTGGCAACATAGTTGGTTCAAGAAAAGTAACTAGAAATGAGAGAATATTTTCACCCAATATCTCACCACTAGTTGTTACAAAGACACGCATCTGCATTACTGCTGCCAAGCCGAGTACCGATACAAGAGGGAAGAAGAAGGTTGTTGAGCCTGATATGATTGAAGTACCCTTCAAAGACGTAGCTAATGAAGAACCCTCCACTCGCGAGATGGACGAGATTTTGAAGATCATAAAAAGAAGCAACTTCAAGATTGTATAACAGTTGGGGTAAACGCCTTCTAAGATTTCAATGTTGTCATTGTTGCTTTGCTCCGATGCCCATGCTCAGACATTAATCAAGTTCCTGAAAAAGGCTCATGTCCCCCATGAGACAACAACAGATCAATTTGAGAATTGCATGGCTAGCCTGACAGCTGATAATGGCTTGGGATTTTCAGATGCTGACTTAACACCTGTCGGGAAAAATCACAATAAAGCTTTGCATGTTTCCATTGAGTGCAAAGGGACCACCTTAGCACATGTGCTAGTCAACACTGGTTCTTCTCTGAATGCATTACCCAAGGGGGTGTTAGACCGTCTTGACTGTGAAGATTTAGTCTTGAAGCCAAGTGGTATCATTGTAAGGGCATTTGATGGATCAAAGAGGACTGTTCATGGGGAGGTAGATCTTCCAATCAAAGTGGGCTCCCAAATAGTCAACTCTACCTTCTATATTATGGATATTAGTCATGACTATTCTTATCTATTAGGCCGCCCATGGATCCTTAAAGTTGGGGCAGTAACCTCAACTCTCCACCAGAAACTCAAATATCCAGTCAAGGCAAGAATAGTCACCATCTGTGGAGAAGAAGAGTTTATGGTGAGCCACCTTAATTCTTTCAAGTATGTAGAGATGGATGGAGAATTCATTGAGACCCCGTGTCAGGCCTTTGAGGTTGTACCACTGATGATTGCTGCTACCAAATGTTCTTCTGATGAGTCTAAAGTTGTTAAGGCCACGCCAAATATGGTTTCAGTCAAAGACGCCCGTGCAGCAATTAAAGAAGGAAACTGTGATACTTGGGGGAAACTCCTCTATATCCCACTTAAAGAGGACAAGTTTGGTTTGGGCTTCACCATCAAAGCTCAGAAGGAAGTGAGGCATGCTCGTGCTGGAAAGCCACCTCTCTGCATTAGAAACCATGAAGTCAACGCCGTGGGTGATTCTAAAGAAGGAGCTGCATTTGAAGAGTGGGTATATCCAACTACAATGGAGCTGAAGAATTGGCATACAAAGGACTTTGTGCCCATCTCCTTCATTGAGGAGTAATCTACTTGTTATTGCTTTTCTTTCAATTCAAGAACATGTTGTCTGTAATATTTTAACAATGACTTTTCATCCATTTGCCTGGCCAGGGGCACTTTGGTCCATTTGTCAAGGGTTTTATTTATGTCCATCTAATCATATGATCATTCAGTACATTGGACTCTTTTGCATTAAAATATTTGTGTTCATTGTCTTTCCTTTCTTACAAATACATTTTTCAAAAAAATAGCCATGTATCTTACATGCACACACACACACTCTTGCAGGTCCACATCCACTCTGGATCCTATTGCCAATGAATCTACTATTGTTGACTATGACTTTGAATGTCCTATCAACCAAAATGAAGACGAAGGTGGGGAAGATTGTGACATACCGGGAGAACTAGCCAGACTTCTATTACAAGAGGAAAAAGCTATTCAACTGCACGAAGAGTCAGTTGAAGTTATCAACCTGGGTATTGAGTCAGATAAGAAGGAAATCAGAATTGGCGCTAATTTGGAAAGCAGTGTCAAGAGTAGGTTGGTTCAGATGTTGCATGATTATGTGGAAGTATTTGCTTGGTCTTATGAATATATGCCTGGGTTGGACACCGACATCGTAGTTCATCGTCTGCCGACAAAAGAAGACTGTCCGCCTGTCAAACAAAACGTTTGTCGCATGAGGCCTAATATGTCTGAGAATATCAAAGCTGAAGTGATGAAACAATTTGATGCAGGGTTCTTAGCTGTGACATCATATCCACAATGGGTTGCTAATGTGGTTCCAGTGCCAAAAAGGACGGAGAAGTTCACATGTGCATAGACTATAAGGATCTGAATAGGGCAAGCCCCAAGGATGACTTCCCTTTACCACATATTGACGTCTTAGTTGATAATACTGCTAAGCATAAAGTCTTCTCTTTCACGGATGGCTTCTCAGGATATAATCAATTAAGGATGGCTCCCGAAGACATGGAGAAGACTACTTTCGTTATGCAATGGGGCACCTTCTGCTACAAGGTCATGTCGTTCGGATTAAAGAATGCAGGGGCAACATATCAAAGAGCTATGGTAGATTTGTTTCATGATATGATTCATCATGAGATAGAGGTATATGTGGATGATATGATTGTTGGATCATAAACCAAAGAAGAACATCTTGATCACCTGTACAAATTATTCGAGAGGCTGAAGAAGTACAAGCTGAGGTTAAACCCTAACAAGTGTACATTCGGAGTACGATCTGGAAAGCTTCTAGGTTTTATTGTCAGCAATAAAGGAATTAAAGTTGATCCTGCCAAGGTAAAGGCCATCCAAGAAATGCCAGTCCCTCATTCTGAAAAAGAATTCAGAGGATTCTTAGGTCGTCTCAATTACATTTCTCGTTTCATATCTCACTTGACTGCTACTTGTGAGCCACTCTTCAAACTCTTGAAGAAAGATCAGGTAGTCAGATGGAATGATGAATGCCAGATTGCCTTTGACAAAATCAAATAATACCTACAAGAACCTCCTATTCTCATGCTTCCCGTTGAAGGAAGACCCTTGATCATGTATTTGACAGTACTAGAGAACTCTATGGGGTGTGTTTTGGGCCAACATGACGAGTCTGGACGAAAAGTGGATGCTATTCATTACCTGAGCAAAAAGTTTACTGCCTGTGAAACCAGATATTCACTGCTTGAGAAAACTTGTTGCGCTCTGGCATGGGCTGCTCACCGGCTAAGACAGTATATGTTGACTCATACCACTCTGTTGATTTCTAAAATGGACCCAATCAAGTACATTTTCTAAAAGGTTTTCTAGCCAAGTTCTTAATAGATAAAGCCCAGCTGTTTTGGGATGATTTGGAGTTTCAGTCTTTTTAGGAAGTCTTGGCCCTTCTAATCTATGGGTTAGTATTGTTCCCTAACCCATACTTACTCATAGATGTGAATGCTATCAAGATCTTCCTCTCTCGCAACCCTGTACCTACCTTGCTCGAAGATATCTTGCACGCTCTCCATACTCGTACCATGAAGAGAATAGGGGTTCTTATGTGTTGCATGCCATTGTTATCGAGGTGGTTTTTTTCTCACCTCCCTAAGTCAGTACTGAAGAATGAAGAAGGTTTGGGTTGGTCGCAAAGGATAATGTCACTTGCTCACACGGATATTCTCTAGTATTCCCGAGCTGTGGGAGATATTGCTATTATTGACCGCTGTGGGGAGTTCCCTAATGTCCCACTACTTGGAATTAGGGGAGGCATAACTTACAATCCTTGTATGGCTCTACGACAATTTGGTTACGCTCGAAGCAATGGTCCTCATAAGTTACTTATCAAGGGAATTGTATTTAAATATGAAGATGATGTTCAAGGGTATCGCCAGAGGTTCATACGAGCTTGGGGCATGGTAAACAGATCTGACGCTAAGACTTTGGGGCCGAAGAATTCCATTCCTATGGAACCTTATCTCTAATGGGTACGAGCTCGAGCTCAGAAACTTATGATGCCCTACATAGCCATCTTACCAGTGATTGCGGAACCCATTACTGAAGGGGGTATTCCTTACACAGTTCTTCATCCGGATATGCCCACTGATCTTGAAGAACTAAAGAGGTCTTAGATTCAGTTGAAGAAGGAGTGCGATACTTATAGGGACCAGTTTTATGCCCAGGAGAAAAAGGTTTTAGAGCTCACAAAGCAGCTTCATGAGGAAAGAAGCCTTAATGTCTATCTCGGCACGAAGAGGAAGCATTCATGGGAAACTTGATTTTTTTTAGTTTTTAGATTTTTTAATTGTAATGCCTAAAAGGCAATTGTACTTTGAATTCTACTAATAAAATCTTTATTTCATTTTGGTTCGCAAATTTAAATTTCCCAAAGTCCTTGAAACCATTGCATACGCATCTCATCTATAGCATTGCATATACAGGTACCATTATAAGCTTCTCATCTTCTTTGTTGTTTATTTCATCAAAAGTGTCTTCTGAACAAAGCATCAAAGATCTTCAGGCACAAAATGACTAATTTCAACAGATGTTCATAACTCTGGCAAAAGGGCAGGAGGATCTGAAAGCCCTCATCCTGAAGGAGAAAAAGAAAAAGAAGAATGTCTCTGGTATTCTGAATATGGGCAGAAGGTTCAGGGAACCGTTAAAGCAGCCAGTCAATCTGACCTCTTCATCCAAGGAAGGAGAGAACCAAGAAAGAGAGACAAGAGAGAAGGATCCTAGTCCTGAAGTTTCTGACAATGATACGGACTACAATGATGAGCAGTATCCTCCCACTGAGGATAGATACAAGCAGTTAGAAGATCGTTTGAGTTCTATGGAAGTCCAGAGGATACCTGGGTTAGATTTCGAAGAACTGGGATTGGTGTCGGGATTGGTCATCCCGCAGAAATTTAAGGCTCCAGTTTTTGCAAAGTATGATGGGGTGTCTTGCCCAAAGCTCTATCTCTGTTCCTATGTAAGGAAGATCCAGCCCCACACCGCTGATAGAAACTTGTGGGTTCATTTCTTTTAAGACAGTCTGTCAGGGACTCAGCTTGAATGGTTCTACCAACTGGAGAGAACCAATGTCCGAAACTGGGAGGATCTGGTTGCTGCTTTTTATAAGCAGTATCAATATAACGCCGACCTTGCCCCCACTCATACTCAACTCCAGAGTATGTCCATGGGTGCAGGCGAAGGCTTTAAGGACTATGTGCGGAAGTGGAAAGACTTGGCTGGAAGAGTCCAACCCTCTTTATCTGACAGGGAGTTGGTTGACATGTTTCTTGGGACGCTATATGGTCCCTTCTTTAATCATTTAATTGGTAGCTCATCAGTTGGTTTCACCGAGCTGATATTAACAGGAGAAAGGGTAGAAGCTGGGATCCGGAGTGGTAAAATACAAAAGGACACCTCTTCGAGTGCATTAAAGAAGCCCTTTACTGGTAAGAAGGAAGCCAGTGCTATCTATAGCCCAAGAGGTCAAAGCAAAGTTGAACACCGTCTGACAGTAAGTGTTGTAATGATACCTATGCCTGCAGCTGCTCCACAACATAGCAATCAACAAAGGGTAGAAAGAACACAAAGGCAGTTTACCCGGATTAACATGACAGTAATAGAGGTTCTACCCCATTTGCTGAGATCCAACTTGGCAACCTTGAAAGAGGCTCCCAAGAATCCAAATACCATATCTCCTCGGTACAATCCAAACGCTTGGTGTGTCTACCATTCTGAGAGTCCTGGTCACGATACAAATGACTTCTGGGCTCTAAGAAATAAAATACAGGATCTGATTGAAGCCAGGGAGATTGAGTTCTATGCTCCGGAGAAACCCAATGTCATAACTGCTCCCATGCCTAAGCACAATCATGGAGCTAATGTTATTGATACCGATCTATTTGTGACCTCAGTTTATGAGGTTTCTACTCCTCTTATGAATGTTAAGAAGAATTTGTTGTTGGACGGTTTATTTTCGGGTTGTGTTGAAGGTTGCCACGTGTGTTCATCTCTGCCTTCTGGTTGCCATTTGCTGAGGACAAGTGTTCAGCGCCTAATCGATAGCAGAGAAATTTTGTTCGAGAAAACTTTGGTTCCATTTGTTATGTTCGAAGATGTTGCTATTATAACCATTTTCGCCAATCCTTCCAAGGTCTCCTCGAGAAGACCTGTTAGGATTACATCCGCTCCGAGAGTTGCTCCGTTAATAATCACCTTTCCTGGTCCTGTCCCATACACCTCGGACAAAGTTGTCCCTTGGCATTATGGCGCTGATGTTTACTATCATGGCGTTAAACAAGATCTGAGGAATGAAGAAGCTGATCCCAATGTCAGTTACATTGTCGGGACCAGTAAGATTACCAGAAGTGGAAGGGTTTTCTCTCCCGAGATTTCCCCAAATATTGTCAATAGGCATGTTGTTATTTCACATGTATTCCTATCGGTACTTCAACTACTACTCCTGTTATTACTCCAATTGTTACTCCTACCGTCGAGTCATCTGGGACCCGAGGCAAGGAAGCTATAGGTGAACCTGCCCGGACGGAGACACCTAGAAAGATCATCGTGGAAGCCTCTAAGCAAGAGATAGAGGAAATATTAAAAATAATCAAAAAGAGCGACTACAATGTGGTCGAGCAACTGTGGAAGACCCCCTCAAAGATATCCATGTTGTCTCTATTGTTGTGTTTCGAGGCCCATGCGAAGGCTTTGATCGCACTCCTCAAGACTGCGCATGTGCCGCAAGAGACCTCGACTGATCAATTTAAAGACTGTGTAGCCAGCTTGATTGCTGACAATGGGCTGGGTTTTTCAGATGCCGACTTGACATTGAAAGGGAGGAAGCATAATGATGCTCTGCATGTCTCGATCGAATGCAGGGGCACCACTATGGCTCATGTGCTGGTGGATACTGGGTCTTCACTGAATGTTTTACCTAAAAAGGCTCTCGATCAGTTGGATTATGAAGGCTTGACCTTAAAGCCCAGTAACATTGTGGTAAGGGCTTTTGACGGATCGAAGAGAATGGTGCATGGGGAGGTGGACATCCCTGTCAAGGTAGGCTCTCAAACCTTTGAGTCCACCTTCTATGTGATGGACATCAGGCCATCATATTCTTGTTTCTTGGGTAGTCCTTGGATCCATGAAGCTGGGGCTGTTACTTCTACACTGCACCAAATGTTGAAGTATCCAATGAAGGGGAAGATTGCCATTGTGCATGGCGAAGAGGAGTATATTGTGAGCCACCTGAACTCCTACAAGTATGTGGAGATGGACGGGGAATTCATAGAGACTCCTTGTCAGAACTTTGAAGAGGTTCCCCATATTTTGGCATCAATTGAAACTACCACCAGCAATAAACCTCCTCTGAAGATGGCTCCTGTCAAAGACACCAGGGCAATGGTTGAAGAAGGTCGGTATACCAACTGGGGACAACTCCCTGATTTTACTCACAAAACTGACAAGTTTGGTTTGGGCTTTACTTTAGGAGCTCAAAGGGTTGTTCGATGCGCTCGAGCTGGAGGACCTCCCCTATGCATCAGCAATTGGGGAATTAATGCCATTGAAGACAATGAGAAAGACTCTGACATTGACAGTTGGATATACCCGACTACCAACGGTGGACCGAGTAACTGGACGGCTAAGGATTTTATACTAGTTTCTTTTATTTCGCGGTAATTATCTTACTTGTTTTCTAAAGTTTGTAATAAACAATTTGAACTCTACAGCCTTGTGTCTTGCCCGAGGCACATTGGTTTTGTTTGTGAGGGCTATTATGTGTCATTTCATATATCATCATTAAAACATTGGACGTTCTTTGCATACAAATTTTGTGCTCACTGTTTTTCTTTTCTGCCTTTATTTTTACATTTATGTTCTTACACACACTCACGTATCAACTGTAGATCCATATCCACTCTGGATCGCATTGATAACAATTATGCTACTGCTAGTTATGATTTCAAAAATCCGATCAACCAAGTCGAGGACAAAGGGGAGGACGATTGTGAGGTGCCTGGAGAATTGGCTAGACTATTACAGCAAGAAGAAAAGGCTATACAGCCTCATGAAGAGCCAGTTGAGACGATATACTTGTGCACGGAGGAGGATAGAAGAGAAGTCAAGATCGATGCAAATCTCAAGACTAAGATCAAACAGTGGTTGATACAGATGTTGCACGACTATGTTGAGATCTTCACCTGGTCATATGAAGACATGCCTGGTTTAGACACTGATATCATGGTACACCGCCTGCCGACTAAAGAAGATTGTCCTCCGGTGAAACAGAAGGTTCGCCGTATGCACTCTGAAATGTCAGATAAGATCAAGGCAGAGGTCATGAAGCAGTTTGACACAGGGTTCTTAGTTGTCACCTACTATCCGCAGTGGGTTGCTAACGTTGTTCTAGTACCTAAGAAGGACGGCAAGGTACGGATGTGTGTGGGTTACAGAGACCTGAATAGGGCGAGCCTCGAGGATGACTTCCCACTTCCTCACATTTATGTTCTTGTTGACAACACCGTGCAGCACAAAATCTTCTCCTTCATGGATGGTTTCTATGGCTACAACCAGATCAAGATGGCTCCTGAGGACATGGAGAAGACAACCTTCGTCACACAGTGGGGCACCTTTTGTTACAAGGTGATGCCTTTTGGGTTGAAGAATGCTGGAGCAACTTATCAGCGAGCCATGGTCGCCTTGTTCCGTGATATGATTCACCACGAGATAGAGGTTTATGTTGATGACATGATTTCCAGTTCTCAAACCGAGGAAGATCACCTTGATCATCTCTAAAAGTTGTTCGACGGGTTGAAGACATACAAGCTGAGGTTGAATCC
Organism: Vicia faba; assembly: GCA_948472305.1. Lineage (NCBI taxonomy): Eukaryota > Viridiplantae > Streptophyta > Magnoliopsida > Fabales > Fabaceae > Vicia > Vicia faba. The sequence continues at coordinate 1,125,306,026 of OX451740.1, forward strand.
GAACAAGTGCACCTTCGGGGTAAGGTATGGTAAGCTTCTGGGTTTCATCATCAGTGACAAAGGTATTCAGGTAGACCCTACAAAGGTAAAGGCCATACAAGAGATGTTGGCTCCCCGCACAGAGAAAGAAGTTATAGGTTTCTTGGGACGCTTGAACTATATTGCCAGGTTCATTTCACATCTGACTGCTACTTGTGAGCCCATCTTCAAGCTTCGGAAGAAAGATCAAGTGGTAAAGTGGAATGATGAATGCCAGACCGCTTTCTAAAGGATCAAAGAATATCTCCAAGAACCGCCAATTCTGATGCATCTGGTTGAAGGAAGACCTTTGATACTATACTTAACAGTGCTAGACAATTTAACAGGGTGTCTGTTGGGGCAGCATGATGAGTTTGGTCGAAAAGAGCACACAGTATACTACCTTAGCAAAAAGTTTACCGACTGTGAGACAAGATACTCATTGCTCGAGAAAACTTGTTACGCTTTGGCATGGGCTGATCACCGACTAAGACAGTATATGCTGACCCACACTACTTTGTTGATATCTAAGATGGATCCAATCAAATACATCTTCGAGAAGCCCGCACTCTCCGAAAGAATAGCGAGATGGAAGATGATCTTAACTGAATACGATATACAATATACAACCCAGAAAGCAATCAAGGGGAGTATATTGGCTGATCATTTGGCTCATTGGGCCGTGGATGACTACCAGTCCATGAATTTTGAGTTCCCGGACAAGAACATTATGCTGGTGACTGACTACGAAGAGCCTGGACCAGATGAAGGACCTGAGGAAGGATCCTGATGGACTATGGTTTTTGACGGAGCTTCGAACGCACTTGGTAATGGCATCGGCGTTGTAATCATATCACTTGAGGGTTGTCATACTTCTTTCATTGTTCGACTATGTTTCAACTGCACCAACAACATGGCGGAGTATGAAGCCTGCATCATGGATCTCAAAGCCGCTATTGACCTCAGGATCAAGTTCTTAAATGTCATCATGGATTCAGCCTTAGTGATAAGTCAGATCAAAGGCGAACAGGATACGAAGCATCCGAATCTCATCACATTTAAAGAGCATGTGCTGACATTGCTCCCACACTTTGAAGAGGTAACTTTTGAACATTTCCCACGATAGGAGAATCAGTTAGTGGACGCGCTAGCTACCATGTCTTCCATGTTCAAAGTCAAGTGGGACAACGAGGCTCCCTGAATCACCATTGAGAGGTTGGATGAACTAGCACACTATTGTGAGATTGATACCGAAGAGGTGGTAGACAAACCCTGGTTTCATGAAGTGAAGAAGTACCTTGAGACTCAAGAGTATCCCGAAGGGGAATCTGTCAATGATAAGAAGTTAATGAGAAGGTTCGCTGCGAAATTCTTCCTCAGTAATGGAATCCTCTACAAGCGCAACCATGACTCTACCTTACTGCGGTGTGTAGACAAGAGCGAAGTAGAGAAGATTATTACAGATCTACATGAAGGCACCTTCAGAACCCATTCAAGTGGACATACCATGGCTAAGAAGATCCTATGGGCAGGATATTATTGGTCCACTATAGAAGAAGATTGTTATCAACACTCCCAAACTTGTCATAAGTTCCAAATCTACGTTGATAAGGTGCATGTGCCTCTAGTTCCTTTGAACGTCTTGACAGCTCCATGACCCTTTACAATGTAGGGCATTGACATGATCAGAGAGATCAGTCCTACCGCTTCCAATGGACATCGCTTCATCCCGATGGCCATTGATTACTTCACAAAATGGGTTGAGGCGACTTCTTTTGCTACTGTAACCAAGAACGTCGTGGTGCGGTTTATCCGACATAATCTAATTTGTCGGTATGGTGTGCTAGAGAGAATTATTACTGACAATGGTACAAATCTCAACAACACGATGATCACCAAGCTCTGTAAACAATTCAAGATACAGCATCATAACTCTTCTCCCTACCGACCGAAGATGAATGGCATTGTCAAAGCGGCTAACAAGAACATCAAAAAGATTATACAGAAGATAACGGTGACATACAAAGACTGGCATGAGATGTTACCATTCGCTCTTCATGGGTACCGTACCTCAGCACGGACATTGACAGAGGCAACACCCTACTCTCTGGTATATGGCATGGAGGCAGTCCTACCCATCAAGGTCCAGATTCCTTCTTTAAGGATTATTAAAGATGCGAGTTTGAATGAAGACGATTGGATCCAGACTCGACTTGATCAACTAAATCTGATTGACGAGAAGAGACTTATTGTTGTCTGTCATGGTCAGACGTATCAAAAACAAATGATCAAGGCTTTCAACAAAAAAGTCAGACGTCAAGAGTATCAAGCCGGGGATTTGGTAATCAAGTGCATCATACTGCTGCAAGGTGATCCCATGGGCAAATGGACTCCCACATACGAAGGGCCATTTATGGTTAAAAACATTTTCTCGGGTGGAGCCATGATTTTAACCACCATGGACGGTGACGACCTTCCTCACCCTGTCTATGCAGACATAATGAAAAGATACTACGCGTGATAAAAGACCCACTAGGTTGAATGGCCTAGGCAAAAATAAGGGCTTACCAGCTAACCAAAAGGGTTCGGGTAAAAGTAAGGGATGAAAATTAAAAAATTTGTACACCCGGCAAGTCGAAAACCCGAAAAGGCGGCTTGGGCAATAAAGGGTATCCCTGTGGATTGAAAACCTGAAAGGGTAGTTCAGGAAAAAGTTAGGGATGTAAAGCGTATCACTATGTCCCTTTGGATCATCTTGCGACCAGACCTCAGAATCAATTATCAAGCTCGAACGGCACCGATCAATCTAATCAGCTTTGGACAAGCAGCAAAGTGATGAGACGCTCGAAGACATAGGGGCAATAGCAGAGTTGTAACCCAATAGGATTGTTGCACATAGCTGTTTTCTTTTTTCTACACAATGTTGTATAGCTTCTATTTTTATGGCGGTGCTCTCTTACTAGAGCGTAAGTCTCCTTGTACAAAAACGTCTATTACAGGCCAACTTTGAAAATCAATATAAATCATTTTTACAAAACTATGTGCTTTTATTTTTCTGTTTTGTTTTGAAAGAACTTCCGATGGTTTATTCTTGACATATGCATTTGAATATGATTGTTTCTCATAAACATTTACATAAGAAACGAAAAGACAATCGCTCGTAACTATGTGCTTTTATTTTTCTGTTTTGTTTTGAAAGAACTTCCGATGGTTTATTCTTGACATATGCATTTGAATATGATTGTTTCTCATAAACATTTACATAAGAAACGAAAAGACAATCGCTCGTAACTTAAGAAATAGGGGCAAAAATAAGAAATGTCAAACCCGACAGTTACTTTGTCCAGCAGGTACCAGGGCTGAGACAGCTTTGGAGCATAGTCATCAGTACATAGGACCTTGTAACATCTTACTCCCCATAGATTAAAAGCAATCAAAGCATTGATATCAGTTGTCCCACAACAGGGAGTAATCTCCCCAGCTAGGGTCTTTCAGAAACCTGACAACTATATCCTCCATCCGAATTTCATAATCGCGAGCGGATCATCATGATTTTTATCTCTCCAAGCAGAGTTTATTTCTCTGAATATAGGAGCTCAATCCCCGACAGAGCTTATTACTTCAACTACGAAAATTCACTTTCCAAATTATTCCCCTCAAAGCTACTCTCAAACAGAGTCTCTCCCTGACGGAATATTCACAAAAAAGAGAAAATCTTTAGCACAGTCATTTCCATTCACCATCCCCAACGGAAGTAGAAGAACCACAATTCTCTACAATAGTCAGGAATGCTATACTCTCCAGCAGCAGTCAGGGATTTATTTTCCCAGACTCTGACATATCCCCAATAGCATTTCATATACATACATCATGACATGCGCATACATATCACGTACAGCATAATCTCGTTTATTTTGAGAACATCATCTCACAAGGCATTTCATGCATCACAGCATATAATTAACCCTGTTATCTTTTCAGGAAATACAATTATCACCAACAATTCCAGCAGTTATACATGTCATATCTGCAGACAGTCAATGAAAAAAAAATCAGTTCCCAAAACCAAACGGGTCAACTAAGCTACGCGACCAAATGAAGTAACCCTACTATCCAGGTTCCTTCCCATAAGCCCTGCTATCCAGGCTTTCATCTTGAGGTAACCCTACTATCCAGGTTCCTTCCCATAAGCCCTACTATCCAGGCTTTCATCTCGAGGTAACCCTACTATCCAGGTTCGTTCCCATAAGCCCTACTATCCAGGCTTTCATCTTGAGGTAACCCTACTATCCAGGTTCCTTCCCATAAGCCCTACTATCCAGGCTTTCATTTCAAATCAACCCTACGACCTAGGTTCCTTCTCATAGCCCAACTATCCAGGCTTTCATTTCGAAGTAACCCTACTATCCAGGTTCCTTCTCATAGCCCTACTATCCAGGATTTCATTTCGAAGTAACCCTACTATCCAGATTCCTTCCCCATAATCCCTACTATCCAGGATTTCATCTTGAGGTAACCCTACTATCTAGGTTCCTTCCTATAAGCCATACTACCCAGGCTTTCATTTCGAAGTAATCCTACGACCCAGGTTCCTTCTCATAAGCCCTACTATCCAGGCTTTCATTTCGAAGCAACCCTACGACCCAGGTTTCTTCTCTCTCATCTCCAGACAGCAGTTAATAACACAGTAAGACCTGGACCCAACCAGATGCGGTTAATTTCACATTTCACCAGTAAGTCGCCTTGCAGCCTGGACCCTGACCAGATATGCAATTTACTTCCACTTCCTCAATCAGGAGTTAATTCCCCATTAGAGTAATGGACAACTGAAGCTCCTATACTCTACTTCCCAGGACATAAATCAACATTCCCTGGTGAAGTCCCCCTCAACGGCAGGTACAGGAATTCTCACAAAGGAATCTCTTATGCTACTGATATCCTTTTTGGATGGCATCTTTAAGCCCATCTCTGACGACTCTCCTTCGCCTTCCAAATGGAATATGTAAGCTTATTCCTGATATTATCGATCAGTATTACTTCATGCGAGTGCAAATTTCTGGGCACTCTAGTGTTAAATCATCTTCCACCTTCAGATCACGAAAGGCAGACCAGCCAATCTACATCCTCGGGTTTAAGAAGATTGAACAGAGGCAGTTGTTGTACCCCAAAATTTTCCCTCTCATTTTACTCAAAACATACTCATTAAAGTCCTTAACTTACCCAAGGAGGCCCAAGGATTGATCATACAAATGCTCTCCTAAGACAATGAACCTCAAACTAGGGTTTCCATTTTCATCAAGATGGGTGAACTCCAAAGTCTCAAATCTTCTCCATGATCTTAATATTGTCTCAAGATCATCCATGTCAAGTTTCATGCCTTGCACAAGAAGTTTGCTCAGTCAACTGCTCAAATTCCTGAAAATCAATTGTACTAGGTCAGAAGTCACACTTCACTCGTGCTTGACCTCCACTCAATTTCCCTCCAAACTTCTTTGTTTCTTCCAATTTTCATTACCATTAGTTTTCCTATAAATAGAGGACCTTATTCCATTCATTTCCTCAAGCTTTGAGAGATAAACGCACCCTGTCAAAACCTCACATGAACTTCAAATTTTTGAAATCAGTTTCTGAGATTTAAGCCTTCTCCTCCAAAATTATTTGCATATTCATCATCCTTCATCATCATAGAAACTCTCCAACACCTAAACCAAGTTAAACGAGCCATAATTCAAGCTACATAAGTCTAGTTTCAGAGCTTTATTCTTGAACTTCGAACAAGTAGAATTCTCCACCATTTGGATCCAAATAAAGCACTAACTTACTCTACTCCATCTCCTGATTCTTGTGCTTCTTACCATTTTTAAATTCATTAAGAATTGAGAAAGAAATCTCAACTGAAAGGTGCTCGCTATTTTCTGAATTTTTGATCCATATCTCCTTGCACACTTTATATAAATTTGTCGCGATGGTGGTGTTAGGATCGTCTTGAAGAGGCGAATCCAATTATACTAGTCTGGGATTCTAATGTTTCCATTTGAAGAAACTCATGAAATCTCCATTGCAGGGCGTCTAGAGGTTGAAGACGATGACATGTCTTGTCTCAACCAATGATAGCGCGTTTTTCTGATCCAATGCATTTTCAAATAAGGTCCATATCAAGCACGGCGCGTCTGGTTCACTTTGATCAGCTTACTATCACATTTTGACTATGATCTGATGGTCCACATCTTTTTAGTTTTATTTTTATTTTCTGATTTTATATTTTAATTGTTTTAAATTTCAAAAACCCATAACTCTTTTATTTTTTATCCAAAAATTACGAAAAAAAATACAAAAATACTTTGAATTATTTGACTTATGAATATTTTTTCATATTTTTATTTTGATATTTTGTATTTTTGTAATTTTTGCCTTGTTTGCTTTATTTTAATTGTTTTAAAAATACTTTCTGACATTTTTTAATTCTGAATTTTTTCATAAAATTCATTTTCATTGTTACTGACCTTCTGATTTTTTTGGTGGAATTTCATCTTAATTTTTGTTATTTTTGATCTTTTTTTCCATTATTTGAACAATTTAAATTTATTTAAAAATAGATTCTGACTTTAAAAAATTACCAAAATTTTCATATAAATATTTGAGTTTATTCCCGATTTTTCAATGGTCTTACTTATTTTTCTCGATTAATTTGAATATAGTTGCTATTTTTATCTCTTATTTCCATTTTATAAACATTTTTAAAAACCATTTTCTTTTATATTTAAATGCAATTTTATTTTGTATATATTCTGGCTGATCTTGGATTAAAATTTTGATCATGAACTTTATTAACATAATTGGATCCATGGTGTTGAGTTTAACTCCATAAAAATGGATGAATGATTTTAATAATAGTTTAATTAAATTTTTGGTTCAAATGTGGTTTATTCATTTCCCCTTTCATCTTCATCTTATCTCATTCTTATTATACCAAGTGTTATTGGAGCATGATTTACATATCATGTCTCAAAACATGAAGTGCATAGATTTCTATTGACCGGCCTCAAAATAGGTGCGACTTCTATATAAGTCCACTTACGATTGCTTAACAAAGCACTAAATTTTGTCCTGATTTGAGAAAATGATCATTCGTGGCTCAAATCTAAATTTGCAAGCTCAAGTATGTTAATTTGAACCCTTTGATCCAATAACCTTGAGATCCATTGTTAGTAGGCTTTGGTTCTATCAATCCTCTAATGGAACTTCATTAATTTTGGTCAAAGTGGATCACTTAAACATCATTGATCATTAAGTTTACTTTGAGATTCTTAAATAGATGATATACTTGGAAAAAAGCAAATGAAACTTGTTGTTGAGAGGCTTTGGTTCTACCAATCCTCTAATGAGTTCCAAATGTAAGTTTCAAGATGGTCATCCAACTAACCACTAATTCCTAACAATTGACTTTTATTCTTATGCTTTTATTTTGTGCTTTTACTTTATGTACCATTTACTTTAGCATTTACATTTCATGTTATTTTTCATCTTTGCTCACTTGAGCTTTTCATTTTCTTTTTGAAGATACCTAATAACCAACTTAAAGGCTAAACAACTTTAATGTTACTTGGACTATTTGGTTACTATCCTTGGCACTATCGAGATTGTGAACTTCTTGGACTTAAGATTAGAAGCCTTTATCTACCTTGAGACTTTGTGACCTCAATTGTTATTTTGTTTGGAGTTTTTAGGGTTTACCCCAAGACATTGGGTTGTTTGTTTGTTTTATGTGCAGGTTATTGTGATTACATGCTTTGTCTGTAATCTGGAATTCATCTGTATACAATCGTTACTCTGCCCAATTTTTTTAAAGACTTAATACAATTGAAGTTTGGTATTCTTAAGGGATTTATTAATTGTTTGCTTGGTTTCAAATCCAAAGGATGGAATTCTACATTGACTCATTATGTCGAGTGTTGACTTCTTGTTTGGTTAGATGATCTTTCTTCTTAGCTTTTACTTTATGATTTAAGATAGTCTCTTCATCTCCTTCCATCTTCTTTAATTTCAAAAATCTTCTCCCTCCTTTTGAAAAATCTTCTTTTTTTTAAAACTTGAACACTTTCATAATAAACTTGGACTTATGTCCATGTCTTTTCAAAAATTATATCTTAATCAAATTTCAATCAACTTAATAATACCTTGACATTTTTTGTGAGAAGACTATAAGTCAATGAATCTCATTCAAACTATTTTTTCCATTTTGGATTTTATCTTTAAAAAAAAATCTCAAAAAATTAGACTTTTATAAATCCTTGTAGTGATGCAAACAACTATACTTCTACAATATGTAGTAAAGTGAGATATTTTCCACTTGGGTGTTGAGTGAGGCATTGTTGATTTTAAATTCCAAGCCATATCCTCCACTTTGAGGTGACGCAAATTCTCCTTTCTCATGATTGTGGGTAGTAAGTTTGTTTTCCACACGGACAATGACAATGACATCTTGTCTCCTAAAATTAACCAACACACTTGTGTTCTAAATTTTTTAAAGAGGAACTACGAGTACCCTGATCCCCTATTACACAGAAGGTGGTACGTAGGCACTAAAGGTTCGCAACCGCGGCGGGTGAAAAAATTATAAAAAATTAATAAAATACTTCTTCTCTCATCACCATAATCTATTTTTTATACAACATTTTATACCCAAAATATACAGATTTTTACAAAGAGGTTCCTGCGGAGTATCGTAGATGTTTAAGGTGCTAATATCTTCCCTTTGCATAACCAACCCCCTTACCTAGAATCTTTCCCCCTCTTTTGGGTTATTCTCTCTTTTCTCATTCCTTTGGAAACAATAAAGCGCGATGGCGATTTTTATTTTGATTTATACAAGTCAAGTCAATCCAATGGCTTAGTCTTAACATTTCTACCGCTACACATTGAAACTTTGATTTCTCAAGAAATCACAAGTTATGTTCCAACCAAACCATAACTTCAAACTTGCAAACAAGGTCAGCTCCTTCCCTTAAATTTTTCCCTATAAATAGAGGTCATCTTTGCAAGCTATAGCGTGAATTGACAAGCCCCTAAACCCTCACATACACTCTCAAACCCGAATTGGCCATAAAACTCATTTACTGAGTTTTCAAAATCCATTTCTATGAAACTTATCACTCTTGTAACTTTTGTCCAAACAAATCATCCAAACACTTTATATACATCATATAGAAGTGATCCAAACCCATCTTTCACTTCTGTAATCATTCTATCATCATACACCATTTTCAAAATCAACCATTGCAACTTGACTTGAGTAGACCAATCTAGACACTCTCAAGGAAAAGTAAGAGTTGCAACATACTTGTCAAGGTCCAAGGAAGCTAAAGCAAGCATCACATTACTTCTAGAAGTCGTATAGGGGACATTGAATTTTTGCATCAAGAGGTAAGTTTTTCCAACTTTGAAATCTTGATACAAACATAATTTGCACTTTCTTTTAAAATATAAAATATAGATATCATGTCTATTAAGCTAACCATATCCTTAAATTTCATTTTAATTTACTGTGGGATGAGAATTTTGAAACAGAATTTTTTGGACATTTAGGTTTTCGTTTGGTACCAATAGAAAATTTATGAAAATCTTTGAGTTATATCTTTAGAAAATTATACCATTAGATTCCTTGCGAAATTCTAAGCAGGTTTCATTTTTACATTTTTGAATTTGGATGAGAAATGAGAAAGTTACGTTGTTTTGACATTTTGTTATAATTACAATAATGATGAATGCAAGGAAGAAAAAGAAGAGAAAAATCCAATTTTTTTGAAAAGAGTTTATTTTATATTTAATAGAACATGTTTCATACCCGGATGAAACAACCACCCCAGTGGTAAAATAAGCGCGTGTTTATTATAGGGACCTGGGTTTGAGCCCTAGTGGTACCTTTTTGGCTATTTTCTCTATTTTCAAACTTCATTTTCTTATTTATTTTTCATCATTTTCAATCAATTATTTTTGCATTCAAATTTAATTTTTTCAAACTAATTTTTTGCACACTATTATTTTACCACCTCTATTTTATGAATATTAAAAAATATCACAAAAATACTTTTTATTTCTTTATTTTTCAATTAAATCAAAATGCATCTTTTTTAGGGTTTTTAAGAACACTTTTTGAAGATCTTTTGATTAAATTTTCTACTTTGCTCACAATGCTTGATTTTACCATGATAGGACTTGATTCCTATAAGGTATCTAGACACTTGAGTAAACATTTCATGATATCTTGAGTTTTCTTTTTTGAAACTTTTCTCAACCAAATTCATACTAAATCATGAAACATGTACAAAAATTATAACTATGCTCCATGACTTTCATCTATATTGTGATGCATACACTTGTTTCAAACATCCAAAAATATTTTCTAAATACTTAGAATTTCTTTAGGGTTTCAAATATCTTTCCCTTTTCACCACCTTCGCACATTTTACTTTCGGATTAATATTTTCCGGTTATTGTAATTGTTCAAAGGTTTGTAATAGCTTTAATTTGGGTTTATTGCTTTTCTCTCCATTCATAAAATTTGTACCCCCATTCCCGAAGCATTGTAATAGAGTAGGATATTTAATTTCTTCACTTTACTATTTTATAATTTCCTCAAAGCCTTGTAATAGCGTAGGACATTTAATTTCCGCAATTTACCGCTTTTCTTATTATTATTAGTTTAATAGGATTGTATGAAAAGATCTTAAAATCAATACTAGACAACCTAATCCAAGATAAATACTTGAATCACAACACACTTGGCACACTCACACCTCTAGGGTAATCTCACTTGTTGCCTCGGATAAAAACAATTATGTCCCTCGAATGTGGGATGTTTTAGCAAAGTCCCTCGCTTAAAAGATCGTAGTCCCTCGATGACCCTTTGATGTTGCCTTTGATAAACGATCTTAGTCCCTTACGAAAATTGCTAAAATATATTACAAATTGCCTTCTATAATTGTAGGATGATCGACGCCTGCCCCACGCATCCAATGATATGGCTCCCTACCAACCAATGGTAGAGTAGCATTATCTAAAGGGGGAGGAAAAAAACAAAGACTTTTTGAGTAGGTAGATTGCTTATAATTGCTTCCTCACAAACTAAAACCATTTTCACACTTCACACTTTCAAAAACAAACATCTTGTCAAACACTCCCTTTTCAACAAATATTTTCAAAACAAACATTTTGTATACATTCTCAACGATATGAGAATAATTGCAAAATTGTCGCACTGAGGCGTTTTCAAAATATTTCCAAAAACAAATATTTTGTATACATTCTCAACGATACGAGAATCATTACAAAATCACCACTTTTAAAACATCTTTCAACTTACACAAAACACAAAGCATTTCAAAGTGAGCTAGCAATTAAGAGTTTGTAGATAACTACGGATGAAAAGGGTGATAACACCTTCCCTTTTCATAATCTACCCCGAACTCAAGAAAAATATCAAAAGGTCTTTCCTATTCTTTTCACCCTTTCCTTTATTAGATAAAGGAAAAGTCGGTGGAGACTCTTGCTATCCGCAATACTTGTGATAAAACACAAAACACCCAAGTCAGTTCTCCTACCGTATTACAAGAAGAAAATTTCGCGCTGATATGAAGAGAAGAGAGAAAGAGAACGATGTGTTCTCAGGAAGCTGAATCGTCACACTACAAAACACTATTCCTAATTCAATTTCATTTTTTAGCATTTTTATTTTCTTTTAATTGTAATAAAACAAAATTCTGGATCTAAGTGACTTCGTTAGGCCTCAACTGTGTGGTACAACCCCTTAGGCCCATTGCAATTTGTTTGGAACTTGAGTTGATGAATAACAAAAATGGACAAATGGACTTGGAATATTGGGCTTGCGCCTGGGTACTGCAACAGACCCCTGGGCCGAAGTGCATCACCCTAGGCATGTTTTCAATTTATTTGAAATCCAATTGAACAAAATAAAAACAGCATTGGACCCCTGCTGACTAGGCATGCGCCCTGATTTCTGCACCCCCCTAAATTTCAGTTTTCACACCCCTGACTCTCTCTAATCATTTTAGTTTTTCTTTTAGTTTAAATTTTCTTTTAAACTTTCTTAATAAAAACTTAGTGATAAAAGGACAAAAAAGATATGTAGAATTTAGGATTTTCTTTTAATTTTTTATATTTTTGTTATGATAAAAAGATGTAAAATCAATAAAATTTGTTAGACCTCTTTAATTGATTTTAGAAATTAATTTTTTAGTTTTCGATAGAATTTTCTTCACATGAAAAAATTAATAAAAAAATACTTTTTTCTCTTAGTTGTATTCATATTTTCATACCTTGGTGTCTCGTTATTTTTGATGCGTTTGTTCATTGCGCAAGGGATATTTTGGTGTTTTCGATCATGTAACATAACAAGTTGTTACGTGATCGAAGCATATGGCTTATGCATGCTTCCGATGCGACAGCCTTATTTCTCATCATCTTGAGAAGTTCATATCATATTATATGTTGTCCTGATACATGTGATATTTTGTGATGCTTTGTGCAGGAACGTATGATTAAGCGTTGCATTCACAACACGCGTTTGCTTTTATCTTAGTTGGATATCGTTTCTGACTTTGTTTGTTTCTTGGTGAAGTTTGCTTGACGCGTACTCCTTTCTTCTCCATCGCTTTCGTCTGCTTTGGACGATTTGCTCGCCTTTGGTAGTCTCTGATACTGCTTTTATATTTTTCCACACTTTACCGCATTTCTTTATCGCTTTTCTAGAGATTATGAGAAGTAGGGCTTTACTGTTTTCCGATGCCATGAGAAGTAAGCTAGAGATGTATGATGGGGATCTCTGTTGTTGATCATGTCAGGAACCCCTCTAGTTTATTTAAAGACCCGTTTATGGCAATTCCGCATTATATGCATTATGTCTGCTATATGTGTTTGTTTAAAATACTACCTTTGAAGTAGGTATTATGCAGGTGTATTTACATTTGTGCCTGTTTATATTAGAGATGATAAGTCCTTAAAAAGAGGCGTGTGGAAAGGGTTCACAATCAACCCCTACAATTTTGTCCATGTTATCCTTAGCTCGTGACGCACCATAACGCTTCGGAGTTATGCCTACTCTTGTTATCGAGTTGTCGAGTGGAAAAGGGTTTTGCAATCGAACCCCTACACTTTGTCAGAAGTTCGCATTGGCCGATGCTGATGCTACGTGATTGTTCATATTTCCTTTTGTCTTCTACCTAGATCTTCTATATCTTGGTTAGTTGTTCAGTCTCTTTGGAAATCAGATTTTTGTTTTACATCATATTCTCACTTATTTGTCTCTGGTGATACGCTCCCCTTTACTAAAGTATTTCGCTTCTTTTCCTTACCGTTTTGTGTATGTGCTCCTTCGAGCTTGCTTGTTTTCTCCTTGTACATACCATGTTCCCTTAGGATGTTCTTGTTCCTTTCGGATGCAAGTTAGACCTTAGGTTGTGAACCATGCATGATAACAATAGGTAGAGATTTCCCTTTTGTTAATACAAACCGTATGGCCACCATTGTATGATAACATTAGGGGTAGTGTTAGTCTAGTCTCCCATAGATGTTTTCTTTATTTTTCATCCTTGCATTTAAAACTAGAAATTCCCTCTTCTTACCAAATCATAAAACATGTTAATCACACTTAAACCCTTTTTTCAAGGTAACAAAACACAAACCAATCAAATGTGGCATCTTGCCTTGAGGGCGTAACTCAAAACCATTTTCAGTAAGGTCGTGATTAATTTACTTATGTGACAACACGTGAGTCTCCAAAGGTCGAGTTGCGGCAGAAGGTGGAATTAACATTGTTCATAAAAAACAAAAAACAAACAAAAACATATGAGTAGAACTAAGGTAGCTCTGATTCCTTAAAAAGGATATGTAGGCATTGGGGTAGGCTCAAGTGAGCACAACTTTATTTTCCCTACATTAATTTCTCCTTTATTTTGCATGCATTCTTCCTCAATAGTATAGTAAGCATAGATTAAACACACCCATAAGATAGATAACAAGAGTGGATACCATAGAGTACTACGGGCGTGTGGGGTGCTAATACCTTCTCCTTGCGTAACAGACTCCCTTACCCGATATCTCGGTCACAAGACCGTAACTTCTCCCTTTTCAGGTTTTCTGGATGTTTACCTTTCCCTTCATGTGGGATAAAATACGTTCTACGGTGACTTCATTGACTGATGATTTTCAGCCGGCTGTTTTAGCTGGCGACTTCACTGGGGACAGATCGACCAAATGTTGGTCCATCCCGGAGTCTCCCCTAGCTCTTGTTTTATTTTCTTTGGGTGTTCATTTTTATGCTTTCAGATTATTCATCCATGCATGATTATCTGAGCATATGTTTGCATTACATTTTATTGCTTTCCATATTGGTTATCTATTGTGCTGGCTTCTGGTTTTCCATGTGGGTGGGTCTTACTATGAGGTAAAAGGCTCAGTACCCAGGTCAGAGTTGTATACCACTAGGAACACTAGGAATAGAGTGGAAAGTCATGACGGATGATAGGTGTATGCCCTGTCACCATCTGATCATGAAGCCACAGTCAGTTGAGGTTCAAGTGAGGTATTTTCAGCATCACAGATGTGCATGATGATAATACTTTCAGGTGACCTATGATTCTGATTATCCATGACATTACCTTGACCTAGTTTACACCCGTGAGTGGGGAGGGATAATCTTTATAGGTACCGTTGGTGACTTGCTCAGATGGTGACCATGTTCTGATGGTGACCGCATGTTCTGTTGGTGACTATGAGGTTCTCAGATTTATTTTGAGTTTTTGATCTGATATTCATGAGGTTCTTTCAGGTTATGTTCCGGACCTTTGATCCTGAGATATGTGGCATGTTCAGAAACAGTACAGTGGTTATCCCAATTTCGTGGAGCATTGATCCCATGACTGTTTCATACCATAACATCATTTACCATTATGTATATATATCCCATTTCTATGGAATTCCAAAGACAAGTCTCCTCCTATTGAGCTTTCCAAGAGAAATAACGCAAAAAGGATTTTGATGGGTTGACTAGTCTTTGAGTTATTTAGAAATGAAGGATGACACATGCACTCATAATATCATGCATTTCATTGTTCGTATCAGAAGCTTATTGGGGCCCTTCTTTTCATTCAGAGATCAGAATCAACAGCGACGATTTCCTTACATTCGTACAACACTCGCGCCAATCAAAGAAGACTAATGGATCTCTTTGAAAAGAATCAGAACACTCTCCATAGGGACATGGACATTATGAGTGATAAAATGAATCAACCTTTTGAAACTCTTCAAGTTGTTGTTAAAGGTCAAGAAGAACTTCTTCAGAGTGTTGCCATGATTGGAGAGGTTTTCTCTTCCACTTCTAATGGGTTCCCCAATCCTCCTAATGGACTCCCAAAGCTACTATTGTTGGGATCACTCCTGATAATCTGGTGTTTCAGAAGAAGGTGGTTGACAACTATGACAACACCATTGATCTTAATAGACCAGCAGGTGATCTCATTGTCGATCTTGTTGAAACCACTAAAATGCATCATGTTACTAAAGAGCGTCTTGATGCCATGGAAACCTCTAAGACTTATGGTTTCAATGCCACTACCGTATGCCTAGTACCTGAGTTTGTTATCCCTTCAGAGTTCAAGATCCCCGATTTTGAAAAATACAAAGGTGATAGTCGCCCAGAAGCTCATCTTTGTCACTACTGTAGCAAGATGGGAGCTCATGCCAATAATGAACCATTGCTCATATACTTCTTTCGAGAAAGCTTGACCAGGGCACCGTTAGAATGGTATATGTAGTTAGAAATAACTCGTGTTAATACTTGGGGAGAGCTTGCTGATGCTTTCTTTAAACATTACCACCATAACATTGCTATGGCTCCTAGTCGTGCACAGCTTCAGGGTATGGCGAAGTAATATGAATAGTCCTTCAAAGAGTACGCCTGGAGGTGGCATGGATTAGCTGTAAGGGTTCAAATTCCTCTCTTGGATCGTGAACTAATTGATTTGTTCATGGGCACCTTGAAAGACCCATATCTCTAACATATTCTTTGTAGTACTTCAACTTCCTTTTCTGACCTGGTTACCATTGGGGAATGTATTGAAGATGGCCTCAAGTCAGGAAAAATTCAGGGTGCATCTAGCACTATTAGTGGAAGTAATAATAAACCTTGCTTTGGCCTTCCCAAGAATAAAAAAGGAGAGGATATTACTACTATTGACAAAGGGAAAGCCCTGGTCGCCCTGGTCTGCCATCGAGATCAAGCTCCATATCGTCAGGCATTAGTTGTTTGTCCTAACCAGTATGCTCCTCGAGCATATGCTACAATTTCAGCTCAACAACCTAGGGTGGCCAGGCATCAGCCAATCTCTTATCAACAATAGTGCATACCGAGATAGTCGTATGTGCAGCAAACACAATATGCACTTCTTCGGTTGAACCAACAACCTCAGGGGCAACGAGGACAGAAGAGGAAGAAAGGTCCTGAAAGAAGTATGGATCTTATACCTATGCCTTATGCTCAACTCTTCCACCATTTGTTAAAAGGCCAGTTAGTCTAGCTGAGAGAGCTTGGTCCTTCTCTAAATCCTCTCCCTCGGGATTATGATGTCAATGCTCATTGTGAATTCCATTCAGGGGCCCCAGGCCATACAATTGAGAATTATAGGGCATTGAAATACAATGTTCAGGACCTCCTTGATGCCAAAGCTATCATATTCACCCCAAAGGGTTTAATAATGTATTGAATCCTCTTGCTCAGACAAGTGTCAAGACTACAAAGAGCATCTTCTGAAGCAATAAGCCCAAAGAAGTCTCCTCAACACGCTAATTTCTGCTTTCATTTGTATTTTCATTTGTAATCTTTCTTGTTTTGTTCAATACTTTCTTGTATGCAAAACTGTTTGTTTTTTAATATTAAATCACGGTGCATTGAATATGATTGTATTGAATTAATCCATTCGTTATCACTCTTATTTGTTTTACTATGATTTTGATACTCAAATCTTGTTAAATAAATCAAAATAACTCCGGAGGGAGGACGATGAGAAATATACCTAAAATCTCAAATGGTATGCTTTTGAGTAAGACCCTGCTGACAACGTACAGGCATTGTTTTAATCCCTAAAAACCGGAGATATAAGGGAGATGGGCCCTCGTTAACCCCTTTGAGCCTTCGGGGTAGGAGTTTCTTTTCTCTTCAGAAAAAACCCTCATTTTAACTATGGGGTGAGTAGCATTTAATTAATCTGATCAAGCGTTCAAAACTCATCAAAAGTGCACATCTAAGGATACAACATTGGTTATCCTTCAAAAGGTTGAGGAAAGTCAAAAGTGTAATGGCTAACCCCCATCTATCAGCAGCGTGCATCAAAGAGAGTGATATCCCAATAGGTATCTCTCGCGCGTCAGGAGGATCAAAGATAACGATACAACAATGGTTATCATTCATCTACTAAGGACTCAGGCAGTCACAACCACTTCTAACAAATCAAAGACGACGTAAAGATCAACGACTTGTTCAAAAGGGAAAGTATGAATAATAAAGAAACAAAAAGCCCCTCTAAGTCGAAACTTGAAAACAAGTCGCTTAGGAAAAAGTTAGAGCATCCCGCTGGACTTCCAAATCTAAATTCAAAAGAATTTGTCCAGGAAAAAGTTAGGGAAAACGAGAAAAAAATTGAAAAAAAACCTAAAAGGCGAGAAAAGAATTGCCAATAAAAATCCTTATCGAAAGAACAAGGTCGTGTGATCAGACACCAAAATCATAAGTTTGTGATTATCGCATCCAAGAAGTCCCTGTAGTTCCTCAACCATTGTAAACTCCTATTGAGAGATGAGTGCTCGTATCGAGTTAACTGAACATAGGAATGGAGAACATCATGGAGAATGGGTGGGCACCAAATAATTTTGAGCCTTAAATTATTTTTTCTAAAACCGTGAACCAGGCCACGTTACAACCCTTAAAAGTCCTAACTAAAGTATGGGTTAATTCAAGAGCACATTGTAACGAGAGTACGGTAATCTGACTCCTAAGAGGCTTGCTAAAACTTTTGAGTTGGTATCACTCCATTTTTTTACTGTCTTTTGTACAAGAAAAACTCGATGCTTCGACATCTTTTCAATAAAAGTATTTTAACTTCAAGACAAGCATAAGATTTACATTAGAATTATCATTCTTAGAGAAACATTATTTGCATGTGAATAAGTTCTTAAACATCAAGTAAGCTTGCATAATGAGCATCAAATGAAAACTTGATTATCCCAAGGGACAAATTGTTTCAAAAATATCTCGAAAAGCAAGTCATCTTAAAGAATGATCTTTTTTGGGGGGAAGACTTTTCAGTGAATATGTTGAGTAGAAGAAGACCAGCATGAGAATAATTTGTTGAGTAAAAGTTTAGTCATTCTGAAGTTATCACATTGATAAATCTCTTCAAGCTTGACCAATCTAAAGCTATCATGTCGATAAATCTCTTCAAGCTAATATCAATTAGAAGTTATCACATCAATAAATCTCTTCAAGTTGTCGTCGATCAAGGGTTATCACGTTGAGAAATCTATTCGGAATTCATTCAACCTGGGGCAGTTATGTCAAGAGTCGACAAATCACTTCAAGAAAGCTGTAATCAAGAGCAGTTTATTTCGTGACTCAAGAGATTGGGAAAGGCCACCTCATACTGTATTGTGCCATGGATATTCCGGTCTTCTATTCAGCATAGATCCTCTCCAAGATCCTCCAGACAGGGGCATTCCCTCCAAACTCACAAAGCTGCTCAAGACAATTATGTTGTACGATACAATTACAATTAACCTAAAAGCACCATAACGGTCACCCTAGCCTGGCCAGCGCGCGAAGCCGCCTTCATCTGCTACAGACAACTTCAAACCAGATTCTCCAAGTGAATTCAGAAAGTTTAGAGTCGATGTTTGATTTGGAACGCGCAAGTGCATCCCGAATGAAGTAAATCGGGGTATTCGCAGATGTCCATTTCCATCTTTTTATCTATAAGTGATTTAAGAGGTAATTCCCCAGTGTGGCGTAAACTCATGGCATGTATTCAAAGAGATCCACATGGTGTTCAGTATCTCTTCCCCAACAATATGATCCAAAGTTTAAATGGCGTACCTGAAAACTCGCTTCGTCAGCAATTCAACCTCCAGCAGAGTCACCAATAATCTTCGGTATCATGAGCTCCCAGTGCGAATTCTTATCAGTAACCCCAACGATCTTTGGTACTGTAAGTTTCCAGCACCGATATGTATTGGCATCCCCAGTGATGAGCAACAGTTCCCAATGAGACTTCGCTTATCCACATGAAGTTTATTTCTTTGCATTGCATATAGTTATCACGGCGTAACATTTCATCTTCAAAAGCGCATAGTCGATCCATCAGAATGGGTCTTTGCGGCAAAAGAAATTCAAACATGCATACGAAGCATAAGCCAGATCGGGTACTTTACACAAAATAACTGAATCCTTCAAAGATAGCAATACATCCCCACAAGAGGATATCACTCTCAAATCTTTGGTTGACATCCTTCGTTATATCAGGATATCCAGCTAGCAGTGTCAGTATGTTGTACTTCCTAAACACTCATCTCTGTCAGTTTCCCAAACACTCATTCATTTCAATTTCTCCAAATACACGCGCGTGTATATTCTCCCTCTATATCCCAATAAGATCAGTATAGTGAGTCGTACCTTGTACCTTCACTCGTCAAGTCGTAATCAATGTTTTCATCTGAGAACCTGAGATTGCCTGTAGGCTAGGTTCTCCCTATAGATCTTGTTTTAGAATTCTGAGGTTGCCCTTAGGCCTAGTTCTTCGGAAAATCTCCCATAGGTATCTTCGTAGAATTCTGAGGTCGCCCATATGCACAGTTCTCTAATAGGTCGCTTTGATGTCTCATCGTAGAATTCTAAGGTCACCCATAGGCCTAGCTCTCCAGTAGATGAGGTTTCATCTTAGAACCTCAGATCCCATGTAGGCTAGGTTCTCCCTATAGATCTTATTTTATAATTCTGAGGTCGCCTATAGGCCTAGTTCTTTAGCAGATCGCCCATAAGTATCTTTGTAGAATCCTGAGGTTGCCCATAGGCCTAGTTCTCTGACTGATCCCCTTGATGTCTCATCATAGAATTATGAGGTCGCTTATAAGCCTAGTTCTCAAGTAGATGAGGTTTCATCTTAGAACCTGAGATCGCCCGTAGGCTATGTTCTCCCTATAAAACTTGTTTTAGAATTCTAAGGTCGCCCTTAGGCCTAGTTCTTCAGCAGGTCGCCCATAGGTATCTTCGTAGAATCCTGAGGTCACCAATAGGCCTAGTTCTCTGACAGATCGCCTTGATGTCTCATCGTAGAATTCTGAGGTCGCCTATAGGCCTAGTTCTCCAGTAGATGAGGTTTCATCTTAGAATCTGAGATCGCCCGTAGGCTAGGTTCTCTCTATAGATCTTGTTTTAGAATTCTGAGGTCTCACATAAGCCTAGTTCTTTAGCATATCGCCCATAGGCATCTTCTTAGAATCCTGAGGTCGCCCATAGGCCTAGTTCTTCGACAGATCGCCTTGATGTCTCGTCGTAGAATTCTACGCTCGCCCAGGCCTAGTTCTCTAGTAGATGATGTTTCATCTTAGAACCTGACATCGCCCGTAGGCTAGGTTCTCCCTAAAGATCTTGTTTTAGAATGTTGAGGTCGCCCATAGGCCTGGTTCTTTAGCAGATCTCCCATAGGTATCTTCCTAGAATCCTGAGGTCACCCATAAGTCTAGTTCTCCGACAGATCACCTTGATGTCTCATCGTAGAATTCTGAGGTCGCCTGTATGCCTAGTTCTTCAGTAGATGAGGTTTCATCTTAGAACCTGAGATCTCCTGTAGGATAGGTTCTCCCTATAGATCTTGTTTTAGAATTTTGAGGTTGCCCATAGGCCTAGTTCTTTAGAAGATCGCCCATAGGTATCTTCGTAGAATCCTGAGGTCGCCCATAGGCCTAGTTCTCTGACATATCGCCTTGATGTCTCATCATAGAATTCTGGGGTCGCCCATAGGCCTAGTTCTCCAGTAGATGAGGTTTCATCTTAAAACCTGGGATCGCTTGTAGGTTAGGTTCTCCCTATAGATCTTGTTTTAGAATTCTGAGGTCGCCCTTAGGCCTAGTTCTTCAGCAGATCGCCTATAGGTATCTTCGTAGAATCCTGAGGTCGCCCATAGGCCTAGTTCTCTGACAGATCACCTTGATGTCTCATCGTAAAATTTTGAGGTCGCCCATAGGCCTAGTTCTCTAGTAGATGAGGTTTCATCTTAGAACCTGGTATCTCCTATAGGCTAAGTTCTCCCTATAGATCTTGTTTTAGAATTTTGAGGTTGCCCATAGGCCTGGTTCTTTAGCAGATCGCCTATAGGTATCTTCGTAGAATCCTAAGGTCGCCCATAGGCCTAGTTCTCTGACATATCACATTGATGTCTCATCGTAGAATTATGAGGTTGCCCATAGGCCTAGTTCTCCAGTAGATGAGATTTCATCTTAGAACCTAAGATCACCCGTAGGCTAGGTTCCCCTTATAGATCTTGTTTTAGAATTTTTAAGTCGTCCATAGGCCTAGTTCTCCGACATATCACCTTGATGTCTCATCGTAGAATTATGAGGTCGCCCATAGGCCTAGTTCTCCAGTAGATGAGATTTCATCTTAGAACCTGAGATCGCCCGTAGGCTAGGTTCCCCTTATAGATCTTATTTTAGAATTTTTAAGTCGCCCATAGGCCTAGTTCTCCGACAGATTGCTCTTATGTTTCACCTTAGTATCGTAGGTCATCCGTAGATCTTATATGTCGTCTTTTCGTACCAATCTTTATCTTGTATTGGCATCACTTCTACGTTAGGGGTCTCTCCTTTCCTTGTATTGGTGTCACTGTCACGTTACAAGTCCGCCTTTCCTCGTGTTAGCGTTGTTGCTACGTTACAAGTCAGCCTTTCTATTGTATTAGCCTTTATTGCTACGTTACAAGTCCAATCTCCGTCTTCTCACCAGAAAATAGAAACATTCTTTCTCCAGCAGATATCACAAAAATAAATAAACATTCATACTTTCTCTCATAACAAATTTTTAGGATTGGTATTTAATCATCTTCTATCTCGAAGTCCGAAAGGCACGTGTCAATCGTACTTTCAAGTTTAAGACGATTAAATAGGGACAGATGTAATACCCCAAATTTGTCCTACCCTTTCACTTTTATCTGGCTTATGCGTTTTCCACTTCTCATTTCATCAGCATGCCTTCCATTAGGTCACTTAGCAACATCTTGCATTCATTAACCACAAGGCTTGGCATGGGATCAAGGATATTGAAGATTAGGGTTTATTTGTGCTTTTAGGCTCTCACCTTCATTCAAGCTTGAATAGACTGGTTTCTTCAACAATCAGAGTTTGAAGCTAGAGTTTTACGTTCATGGTTATTGTGGATTTCTTTCGTCAAGCTACAGTATTATCTCTCTCAAGTTTCATCAAGGTCAAATGCGTAAGGATTATTACTTATGTGCTTAGGGTTTCATCAATACTTTGAACCAGGGTTTGGTTCAGTGATATATCATTGTGTCGTGCAAAGAGACCACCTTCTAAGATCTTATCCATCACAAGTTAGGATTTTCAATAGAGTTTCCTTTAAAAAAGGAGGTGCAATTGTTAATTGAACATCAAGGCACTTAGTTATGGTTCTCATGCAGGAAGAGATTCAATTTAACTATATCCATCAATTAGGGTGTGTGGAGATCTGGAAGCATGATAATCCATCTGTTTATTTGGCCTTCTTGAGAGTCAAAGAAGTGATCAAGACATACATTGAGGTATTATTGAATGGTGTAAAACAACAGAAAGAATGTGGATTCATTTGGTCAAACAGAGCTTTATATGGTTCAAAGGTGTTTCTTCAATGGATCATGGCTTATGATGTGAGGCATTGATAACAAGGAGTTCAATTGTCAAAATAAGGCTTTGTAAAGCTAAAACATGGCACGGAAGTTTATTTTTTAATAGAATTCAAGTTCTAAAATTTCCATTTGAATACTCGAGAATTTGTTATTGGAATCAAATCCATTCAAATTGCCATTTGTTCTCATGCCATGAACAAGTCATATTAATCCAAATGCTTCTGCATTCAAGTTAAACAAATTGCAAAGATTTTGGAAAGATGAAAGGATATTACATTTCATATCCAAATTTCATTACAATAATCAGAGATCATCATATTACAAATCCATACACATATCAAATAAATTACAAATTATTTTGATCCTAAACCTAATCTTGTCTCTAAACTCCATACTACATGTCCATCTCCATTACTAAGCTTCATCTTCAATCTTAATCAGCCGCAATCCACAATCTTTGCTTCAAATGCTGCAAGTGATGTGACAGTAACTGATGGATGAGAACACAACGATAGTATTTACTGGCAAGGAAGGTGCATCATATGATGTGCAGCTCATAATTGAACTGTATGGGGTTACTTGTATGGTGGAAATATTTCACTTTTTGTATTCCTTACCGAATGTTATCAAGAATACAGAATTGGGTCCTAGGTCAAACACTATCATTTGATGAAGACGTAC
This sequence comes from Vicia faba, assembly GCA_948472305.1. Classification (NCBI taxonomy): domain Eukaryota; kingdom Viridiplantae; phylum Streptophyta; class Magnoliopsida; order Fabales; family Fabaceae; genus Vicia; species Vicia faba. The sequence goes on from OX451740.1 coordinate 1,125,329,683, forward strand.
CCCTTTTCGCTTTAACTTTAATCAATTTGGTTGTAGAACTTTGAGGGCTTTCTATTCATCATCAACGAAGGACCCAAATTGCAGCTAGAAGCATTTTTTGTATCATTTTGAGACTTGCACAAAGTAGATATGGGGCTTCCTAGTAGTATACAACTGTCAAGTGAGGTATTGTCAACCCCATGATTGTTGCATACCATAACTTCATTTACCATTATGTATATACATCTCATTTCTAAGGAATTCCAAAAACAAGTCTCCTCTAATACCTTTAACCCGTATAATAATCAAACATATTTTCAGCCTTGAACACCAAAATTAAATTGACATACACCAAAATTCAAAAGAAAGCATGCTCACAATAATAATCACAAAACACACTAAGTGAAGAAATGCACAGAACATATTAAGTGAAGAAAATGCACAGAACATACTAAGGGAAGAAAGTCTATTAAATTGATAAAATGAAAAAACAAAAATCAACCAACATTTCAAAACACAGTCATTTAGTGATCTTAAAGTGTTAATTATGATATTAAAACTTTAATTTTTAATCACTCTAAGAATGGTTAAATTTTAATTATCAATCTCGAAATTAAAGAGTTTATTTCTAGAGTGATAATTAAAATTTAAGATCTTATGTTTTCAAATTGTAATTTTAATCCGATGTTTTATAATCTGAAATTAAACAGATAATTGTAGTTTGAAATTAAAGAGTTTATGAATAATTGGAAAAGGTTACACATAAACAAAGCGAACAAATCTAAATTCATGAGACATTAATCAGATAATTGTAGTCTGAAATTTTACCATCATCATGAGAAATTCGGATCGGTATATCATCAGCTTAATGCCTCTTTCAATTCAACTTCATCAATCTACTTCTAACAACTCTGACATATATAAATAGTGTACAAAAAATCAAAAAAAAAAAAACTCTATCAAATTTATGAGATCTGCAATCATAAAGAAGTGAAATAAAACAAAACGCAAAACATGTTTAAAGATCTGAAGGCTCAGAAGGATCCATTGGTAATTTCCTAATCATAAAGGAATTCCTTCATAAAATAGGTAGTTGTAAACATCATTGCCTTCAAAATAAAACACAAAACAAAAAAAAAAAACGAAAAGAAATGCAAGTGAATTATAAAGATAATGAAGAAAATAATCACGAGAGAAAAAGGCACAGAGAGAACAAATGAGGCGACTCAAACTCAACAATTGGCTGTACGAGAATTCTGCTGTATAAATAGGAGTGTTGAATTAGGTCTAGGGTTTGAGCCGCGGCTGAAATGACGGAACTACCCTCCCGTTATGAATGGGTGAGCCTCTTACATCTTATGGGCCATAATTTTCTAGAGGGACTTTGTTGGCCCATTTACTGAATTGAAGGACGAAGTCTAATCTAATTAACTAATTAATTCATACTCATTTATTTTATTTTATTTTATTTATTTAAAATAAAAATATTATTTTTTAAAATACTAATATTAAGATATTATAATTTTCCGTAAAGTGTTAAATTAAAATATATAATAAAAATAATTTAGATTAAATATTAACAATCTCTCATATCATTACAAAAACTATATTAAATATTAAATTCACATATAATCGTGAAAAATATTTAATGTGTAGTCATTTCTCATATAGTAAAGAGAATAATTATAGTATTTTTATTGTAGATTGTTAAAAATATAATATAGATAATTAACTTCTTTTTTTATTGTTGGTTCTACTTCTTTTAACTATAGTTATTTTTTATAGGCTTCGTGTAGGATAGTTCTAGTTTTTTTTTTTTTTTTTTAAATAGAGGGCTAAAAGTTTAAGAGAAAATTAGACACACCCTTCTCTTAGAGGTGGTACCACAAAAAATTTCCCCATAAGTCTTAATTATAGTTTGGGAACACACGAAGTACAATTGTTTATGTTGTCTATCTATACTAATATTGGTTCTAGGATCCACAATGCCAAGTTTTGCCATGACATCCGCACACGCGTTAACTTCTCGATATATCTTCCTCCATTTAACCTCCTGCATATTCTATAAATCTTTCCTAATTTTCACAACTAGGTTGAATTGTGGTGTCCTTTTATATGCGTTTTGGTAAGCAGCTGGAAAACTTCACTATTATCAGCTTGAATATCCAAATTCAACCAGTCTTTTTCCTTAGCCAAGGAGATTCCCTCTCAAACTCCCCAAAGCTCAATTGTCAACACATTACAAGTCCCGAGATATTAGGAAAAACCTACAATTCATTGCACTTTATTATCTCTAATCAACCCACTACACCCTACCATATCAGTCCCTGACACTACATCATCCACATTCAAAGCCACATGATGTTCCTCAGGCGGATGCCATTTCAAACAAATTGTAGTAACGTATCTGTTGTGACATCTTTTGAGCAGACTGGCACTGACAGAATATTGTTTAAATTTTTCTAAAACGAGCCAACTCAAGTTAGCTAGCATCACATAATCGGGTTTGTGGATACGCTGATTCCTCCAATATCACAATGTGTGACTCGATGTCTCCCACAACTCAACCTAATTCATATTAGTATTGTCTCGACACAGTCTGCCATACATGTTCAATTTAAACCATCTATCAATATATGTATTAAAAAATGCAGTCTGATACTTATTTGCAACCAAGTACAACCACATAGGTTTTGCAATAATGCAATCCCGAAACACATGGAGAAGAGACTTTTCCTCTCAGGGAAATCCTTGCAAGAGGCACCTCTCAATCCTCTCAAGGATAAGAGTTGCTTTGTTTTTGATACCATTGTGCTTAAGGTGCCAAACAAAGGAATGAATCGTTATGGCACTTTCAAACTCCAAACCTCCTTCTAGATTAAGTCTTTGTTCTCCTTCTTCCAGTTACATAAGCATTTGTAAGCACTCGCAACAGTAAAACTCTCACTTCTAATACCATTCCACAAACAAACACCCTCCCTAGCAGAATATTTTGGAGGAGGAATGGCCTATATCCTATTCAGCGCCTCGTTTTTCAGCAATCTCCCAAGAAAACTCCAATACTAATCACTACTCATGGAAGTGCATTCCGCCACCACCTTATCTTTGATATCTTCAGGCACATTTCCCGTCTGATCTTTAATTATGAGACCTGGCTCGAGCCAGCAATCATCACAAAGATTGATACGCTTGCCATTCCCCACCAACCATATCAACATTTTATCCAGGAAGCTCCCTCCACTATAAACTTCCAAAGAATTGAGTCAGAAGTTTTTCGTAGTGATGACCTTCAAGTTCTGTATTTGCTTTTGATACTTAGCTTTCATCAACTCATACCATATGGCATTGTGATTCTGCCATATGTTCCACCCTAGATTGGTCGCACAAGCTTGATTCATAGTAGCTAATACCCTTAGCCCAATCCCACCAACATCCTTAGGTCTGGCTATCTTCTTCCATTAAATGGTGTGTAAGTGTTTTTTATCTAGCTCATCACCCCAAATAATACCCCTCTAAATTTCCTGGAGATTCTGTAAGATAGTTTTGGGCACCCTCGAGCTCATCATCGCATATGTGGGAATCACCTCCGAAATTGATTTAGCAAGCACAGTTCTCCCTGCAAAAGAGAGTTGTCGCGTCTTCCAACCAGCTAGCTTTCTTAACCTTATCCAGCAAAAATTGGAAGTCTTTCACTCTTGGACTCTTACTAGTTAAAGGGACTCCTAGGTAAGAGTCTAAAGTGTTAGTCTCTTTGAAATGTGACCTACTAACCAACTTCATTCACATGTAAGATAGAGTATTAGTCGAGAAGTAAATATTAGTTTTTTCAAAACTGATTCTTTGTCCTGATACCTAACAGAAGGTTTCAAGTACCTGCATCTTGCACCCCATTTGCTGATATGTCGCATTTCCAAACATGAGGATGTCATCTACAAACATCAAATGTGTTAAGCAATGACCCTTTTTCCTAATACACATATGTGTCCATGCACCTTCATCTTGCTCACCATTTATTATATGAGTGAGTTTATCCAGACTAAGCACAAAAATGTAAGGAGATATAGGATCTCCTTGCCTAATCCATTTCTTCATGTTAAAGTAATTTCCCTTTTGACCATTTCAATTCACATTCAGCTTGATTGTGGTTATGGACTCCATAACAACCTACTTAAGCTTAACATGAATCCCAACTTCATCAAGGACTTCGGCCATAAACCCCCATCTCAGCTTGTTATAAGCTTTGGATAAATCAAGTTTTATAGAAAATAAACACGTATTGCCCTTCAATCTCTACATGGTGTGCATGACTTCATCTGCCACCACTATGTTGTTGTATGTGCTTCTCTTTAGGATAAAACCCGGTTGACAAGGTGAGACAATATTATCAATGATACTTCTATTGTTGCGGTAAAGCAATAAGAAAAAGTAAGTATTTTTTATCGGCTCCACATGGATTAATGCAATATTAAGGTCTTTCAACAATCACTATGATTTTAAGCTTTCGTTTGCAAGATGTTTGAAAGTTTAAAGTTACATAATATAAAACTGGTGAATGATAAATAAAGTTTCAGAGATATGAGAAGTTGTCAGGATTGGATTTCATCCACCAATAGAGTATGCAATCTACCAATCATTTGTACACAATCTAAACATTCATCAATATTATCCTGTATCGCTCAAAACGGAGTTTATGTCTAAACATCTGATGAGATTTCAACCTTTTAATTGACGATCTCTCAGCCTATTAAACAATTCCAACCTTATTGTTTAATCGACGATTTCTCAGTCTATTAAATAATACGGTGCATTAAGAATTGATACTTTTGGTGAATGTTAAACCTAAATCTATGTCTAGCATTTAGAATCTAACAGATGTTCATCTTTAATCAATATTTGAACCTTATTTCTCAACATCAACTCAAATCTCAAAAATAACATGAAATCAAAGATAACATCAATATAGACTCATAAATAGACTGTATACAACACCATGATCAATAAAAATACATATTATTATGGTAAACTTACATCCAATCCCAACAAAAAAGGGATTTAGTTACCCATGATAACTAAATACAAAGAGAAGAACGAAGAAGAACAAGCATCCATCGTGATTTCCCAATGATTGATGCAAACTCCAACTCCAATTCTTAAAAGAGCACGCTCTTTTGTTGTTTTCTAAGTGTATCACACTCCAAAATTGGTTTCTAGGTCAAAAAAACCTTAAATTCCCCCAAAAGCCCCCTTACAATGTTTTTTGGTCATTATATATACAAAACTTATTTTTCTGATTTTCCTGGCAAGCTAATGCCTCGCTCGACAAAATAACCTTTTTGCCTCACATCAGCCTTCCTAAAACACTTAAATCGCCCTGGTCATAATATCTAAGTTCGCCAGGTGACCAAAATCTCGCCAAGTGAATTCTAAGCTCAAGCCTCGCCCGACAAACACTATGCAAAAAGTTACTAGAAGTCTATGTTTTGTCTTTCCTAGGGCTGTTTTTGGTCCGAGCCGGTCCGAGTATTCAGGCTCCCGAGAAATGGACCAAAACCCTAATCGGGTAAACTAAGACTGAACCATAACAATGATGGAAAAAAATTTGGACCAAAATCGTCTGGTACGTTCGTGTAAACCGAGACCAGGCCGAAATATCTTTACTTGCCTTGGGGAATCTCGCTGGCTGTAACCATAAAAGAAACAGTTCAGGCAAAAGTAGGGATAACAAAAAAAGAGGTTATTATAAATCCTCGACAAAAAAAAGATCACAAAAATGACTGTCTCTCAAACAAAAGTTCAATTTCTGAACCATCACCAAGTATCAGAGCAAAGATTCCATAGTCAATTGGGATATAATTGCACAATTAAATGAGCATAAGACTGAAGAACATCACGAAGAGCGGGTTGGGTACAAATAAAATTTGAGCATTTATCCTTTGTTTCTTGAACCGTGAACCAGGCTACGTTATAACCCTTAAAAGTCCTAGCTGAAGCATGGGTTAGTTCGGAAGCATACTGTTACAAAAGGTATCCTGACTCCTGTAGGACTTGCTACAAATCCTGAGTTGATATCACACTCTTATAAAATTTGTTTGTTTTACTAAAAACGAATTTTCAAACTTCAAGACAGACATACGTTGTGCATTCTTAAAATACAATTGTTTGCATATGGCTAATCGTTCAAACAATAGAGAAATTTACACGACGAATATTTAATGAACAGAAATCCTCTCAATGAGCAGAATCACCTCGGGTGGGAAGACACTCCAGTGATAGGCCTTTCATAATTAAGGGGCATAACATGGTGTCCAGCTGATCTGGGACAGTCAAATTAAGGTCCAAGGAATCCCTCAAAAATGCCAAATAACCAGAGGCAGATCTCCATTTGAATCACCTGGGGCATTGGACATGAATTATAGCAACGAATCATGTACGATCAGCCAAACATCTTCGGGCAGGGTGACAACACTTACTATTATGGACAGTGACAGATTCTCCATACCCGTTGAACATGGACATAGTCGGAAAATACTACGCATAAACAAAGACCCGCTAGATTGACTGGCCTAGGAAAAATAAGGGCATCCCGGCGAACCAAAAGGGTTCGGGCAAAAAATAGGGATATATGCACAAAAATATTATACACCCAGCAAGTCGAAAACCTGAAAAGGCGACTTGGGCAAAAAAGGGTATCCTGGTGGACTGAAAACCTAAAAGGGAAGTCCAAGCAAAAGTTAGGGATTAAAGCGTAAGATTATGTCCCGTCATCTTGTCATTTGTCTATCAGTAGAACACTCTCTGATCAACATACACCAAGGACTCTATATGTTATGATAACAATCAAAACCGTCTACAAAATCCCAGCAGATACCTTCTCCAACAGGTACAGAGGCAGGGGCATCCTCCTAACAAAGGTCACTGCCATATTCTAAGCAGGTAACCTATTGATGTCAGTTGTTCTTGCATCCCCAGTAGAAGCAAAGATCTCCAATTACTTCTCCAAAATCCCCAATGAAGTCATTAAGCTTCTCAAGATTCCCCTGGAGGAATTCCACAAAATTCCTGTTGTACCCCAAAATTTTCCCTCGCATTTCTCAAGGTATTTCTTACAAGTATTCTCAAAATTAAAGCTTGCATAAGTACAATTGGATTTTTCAGCATCAAATTAATGAGGAAGTTGTTAAAAAAGGGGAAAATAGATAAAAATAATATTTGTGACAAATTGAAGAAAAAACAAGTCTTCTTCGATTCACCTCCTTCGATTGGCCTTTTGGCCTCTTTCGATGCAAGCTTGGCTTGCATCCTTCGACTGGGTGTGGGCCTCTGGCACGTTAGCTTTGATTCACAAAGCAGGAGCTTCCTGCATGCAACCTTTGATTGTATCTTTGGCCTCACAGGATTCACAGTGAAGTGATTGCTTATGTGCCTGCTTCGATTGAATGTTTGATGCTTGCATGCCTGTGTTGACTGGACAAATATTCCCTTCCATGTTTGCTTTGACTCACAAAGTGATGGCTGGCTATATGTAGCTTTTGATTGAGCCATAACTCCTTTTTTGCGTGCAAGAGGCACCCACAAGGCCAGCAGGCTCAAGGCAAGAGCCTTCTGTAGCCTCCTTCAATTCCAAGATAAAAAAGCCTCCTTTTGGCATCCTTCGATTGCAAAATTTTCCTCTTGTATGTCTCTTTCGAATCTGGGCATTTTTGCCTCCTATATGCCTCTTTCGTTTGGGGCATGTGACCCTCTTTTGTTGCAAGCTTCGATTATTCCCTTTATCCTCTGCATGCACTCTTCATTTGGGGCGTGCAAATCCTTCAGTATAAGTTTTTAGTTACACCTTTCATCTGAATATGTGGTTCCCTTTATGCAAGCCTTCGTTTGAGCAAAGATCTCTTGCATGTTTGCTTGAAGTCATAAAGCAGAGACCCCCTACATACACCCTTTCGTTTGGCCATATGACCCCTTGCAGGAAAGTTTGAGTGGGCAATATCTCCCTTGGAAATAGTTTGCTTCAACACACAAATTCTACACTATGCCATTGTCTCGTGCAAAAGAAGTACCATGGTGGCACATTCGAAGGACTTTCCAGACATGTCTGGATGTCCCAATTGAATGACATATTTTGTTGGTCTATTCCAGGAGCATGTATTTAGATCATTTGAAGGAACCCACAAAAGGCCTGGTCGAAAGACACCCATTGGGGACCCTTCAAAGGATACCCATACGAGTCCTTCGAATGACACTTTGATTAGAAAAAAAAGGAAATGTTATTGAGGAGTCTGGTCAAAGGATAGGGCTAGGGGTCAAAACAAAAGGTTGAGATGCCCAAAGGTACTTGTTGACCCAGTTCCATGCGCTGCCAAGTTGAGGCCTAATACACTGGCCATAAAACTCCAAAACTGTTGCACAACAGTCCTGCAACACTGCCTCTTTTCTTGCACCAAAATGGTATACGTAAACTGCCCCTCGAAAGCTACAAAAGCAGTTGTGATACGGTGGGAGAACTGACTTGGGCTTTGCGTTTGTTTTCGCAAATGTTTCGGTTGAGCAAGAGTCGCCACCGACTTTTTATTTTATCCTAAGGAAAGGTTAAAAAGCACAGCAAAAACCTTTGAGATGTTTTCTTGGGTTCGGGGGGTAGATTATAGAAAGGGAAGGTATTAGCACCCTTTCTATCCATGGTTATCCATGGGCTCTTAGTTACTTGCTTAAATCACTTGCCTTGTGTTTTCAATTGTTTGAAATGGTGCTTTGTGTGTGGGTTTGAAAATGTTTTGAAAAGAGGCCATTTGTTGTGGCAACCTTCGTAATGATCCATGTTTGAATGTATACAAAGGTGTACTTATCTTTTGAAAAAGTTTTCAATGTTTTTGGAAGTTGTTTTGAAAGTGTTTTTGAAAGTGTTGTGGAGTGTGGTTTTGAAAAGTAGGCAAGTGTGTTTTGCAAGTTTATCAAGTAACTAAGAGTTGTCTACCCCTAAATTTACTCAAAGGTTTTTCCTATGTTTTAACCCTTTTAACAATTTTGTTCCACCATTGTATTTGGTGCACAATCTTGTGTTAGGATGTTAACGGGATGGGCGCGGGTCATCGTTTAGACCATGATTGCAATGGTGCCAAGTGTCTTTGGCAACTTTTCCTTTAAGGGACTATGATCATTTTTAGGCAACTTTCGAAAGCGTCATCGAGGGACTATGATCATTTGATATTGTTTTGTTTTGCCAAAGAAACTCAACATGCAACATGGCCCATTATTGAAGGCAACAAGTGGAGTAACCATAGGGGTGCAAGTGTGATTGGTGTTGTCCATTTCCATGCTTTTTGTCTTTGAATTAGGTCAAACTATTTGTTGTTTTTGATTTGCATACAAACCCTAAGTCTATCATGGCATATTTAGAAAGCTTTTAAAATGCAGAATTTAAAAGTCCTAAATTATTACACAATAATCATGGGAATGGGGGTACAAATGTTCAAATGGGGATGAGACTTTAATAGGAGAGTAGTGTCCAAATAACTTTACAACCAAATCGAATCGATCGCAAATATAAAATGTATCAATGTATAGGAATAAGTAAATGTGTATGTGTAAATGTATTTGTGTAAGTGTATGTGATTTATTTACAAGTGAAATAAAAATAATAGAAAAAAAAGGTTAATTTTGGATATTTTCATGTTTAGGACAAAACCCTAATTTTGTAAATAAAAAAAAAGTATTTATTATTTATTATATACAATATTTATTAATTATATACAAAAAATAAATAAAAAGGAAGTATATTATAAAAAAGTGATTTTTGAGGTTAAATATTAACAAGAAAAAAATGTATTATTTTTATGTTTTTATCCTAAATATTCTAATAATTATATAAGTATTTGTATTATATATTAAATATATTAAATATACACAAAAATAAAAATATTTATTATTTACAAAAAGGTATATTTTTTAGAAAATATTTTCAAAAGATAAAAATAAAATAATATCAGAAAATAAAAGGTATTTGTATTATTTTCTAGGGTTTAAATAAAAAGTATATATATATTTATTTACATACATATGCCTAACAAAACAAATAAATGCCAAATAAATATAAAAAAATGTGGAAAAATATTTTTAGTGTTTTTTCATGTTTGAGCAAAAATATAAAATCAGAATCAAAAAGAAAAAAAATCAAAAATGACAAATATAACACATAATGGGCCAGGGAGGTGTATGTGGAAAAATGTGGTGTAAACAGAAAAACAAAACAGGCCCAGCCCAAAGAGGCTTCTTCAACCTCCAGCAATATGTTTGAAACAAAGAAAAACGCGCGTTTTCTCTTGTCCCTGCTATCTTCTGATTCCTTGATTTTCAACAAAAACTCACAACATCAAAAGTGTAGAGCATCTTGTCACGATTCTAAACATATAAAGAAGTCGTTCTAACTCTCAGAAATGAGAGATAATTTCTCCTCCCCCAATTCCTGACCTAACTTTCTTCCTATGTTCAGGTTCAAAATTCTCTCAGTACACACAACATAAATGAAAAGTAATGATATGGGTAGCTTCAGGGCCATGAGTAGGACATAACTTCTTCACAAACCTAAGCCTAAATATGCTTGGATAGAGAGATAGAAGTTCAAACTTTTACCTGTTCAGCTTGAATCGTGTGCAACAATGGAGGTACTTTCAATGCAGTGTGAGGACTTGTACAACTTGCTTGAGGTCCAAGGATGCTCTCCCAACCTCTAGCTTGCTTGGAAACTAACTGAATCGAGCTATGTAACTCAACCTGCACAACTGAAAAAATGAAAATGGTGAACTTGGTTAGAGGTGTTACAGTCTGTAGCTAGGGTTTGGGATAGTTTGTATGGATGATGTAGGATGTGTTTGAACTGGTTTGGATGAAAACGCACGAGGGAAATGAACTGGCCAAGTCAAAATGCAGAATTACCCTGTTTTGCCACAAAACTGTGTTTTGATGAATGGGGGAGTTTCAGGGATGGTTTGGTCGTGTTTCAGGTTAGTTAGGGAGTATGAAATGTGTTCACAAAGTTTGTTTTGGTTAGTTCTTGCAGTAATGAGAGATGTTGTTCAAAATGCAAGTTTTTTCCTTCTTAAGCCAAAGTTGTCAACTTAGGTTACAGGCTCATCCAGGCCCCTCAAACATGCTGAAAAGTTTGTTCTTGGTCAGTGGGATATGTCCACACATTTGTGCCTCAGAGATTTTTTTTGTACCTCAAAGATATGGGCTTTGACATAAAGTTGATCTTTTCAAAAATGGATAAAATGCTTTTTCCATTTATGGCTTAATCTTGTATGTAATGGTTAAACACACAAAGTAAGACTTGAACACCAAGGATATGCATTAAATTATTGAGTGAGAATGGGATTAGAGGCCTGTAATCTAGCTTGTGCAAGCTGACTTGAAAAATGCAAAGTGTTATGAACATGAAATTGGCCATGAACAAAGTGACTTTTGCCCAACTTTGCCAATTCGAATCTCCCTAACCACAAGAGTGTTTGATGAGTTCTTGGACAATTTGGAAAGCTTGGAATGTGTACTACAATCCATCTTTGTAATGCAAGTTGAAATTCCAAGTGGAAGCATGTGAAAAGTGGCCATGAAGTTGGGCAAAAATCCTGCCTAAAATAGGTCAAAAATTTCTAAGTTAAGAATGTTTTGCACCCCTATTCCAAAAACCATAACTTGAGCTACAAGCTTCTCTTGAGGAAACTTTGTGAATCAAAGTTGTAGATTTTGCAATGGAATATAACTTTCATGTTTTGAGTTTTGTTTGAATCCAAATATATCTTGATGAAAAGATGGGACAAAGTTAGGAAAAAATAAGGGAATTTCATAACTTAGAAAATTTCTAAGTTATGAAATTTCTTCATTTCAAACCCTAATTTGTAATTTTTGATTTCTTGATGAACAAGTTTCATAATTTGACATGTCTTGATGAAAAATGGATCTTGACACTTGATTTTGACCAAAAGGTCAAAGTTTGACTTTTCAGTATACAGTCAAATCTTGATCAGTTGACTAGAAAATTCATCTGTCAGTCTTGTGCATTTGGGATCTTTTAAACTTGTTGAATGTGTCAAGACCATACCATTGAGTCCTTGAGTCCATATGTGAGCTTGGTTTCCCATTGGCTAGGTTAAACAGTCAAAAATTGCATTTGTGCAGTCAAAACCCTAAAAATGACCATTTTGCCCTTTTGGTGATCTGATCAAATTTCTTGTGGAATTGTGATCCAAACTTGATCAAATGGTCCATATGAGTTCATAATGTTGATGTGGGTCAAAAATCATGAGGTTTGACTGTCAATTGACCACAATTGACTTTTTCCTCAATACAGCTGATTTCTAGGTCAACTGTCCAATTGACTGGGCAAAGATTGGAATCAAGACTTGAAACTTGGTATGGATAAACTTGTGAGTCCAACATGAAGCATGAAAGTCATCTTGGGCATTTTAGGTCAAAACATCTTTGTGTAAACTCAAACCCTAATTTGGGTCAACAGTGCAGGGAGGAGTCTTTAGCAGAGCAAACCCTAACTTGATCTTGAGCTTCAAGGGTCTTGTGGTGAGAAAATATTGATGAAATGGGAGGGAAAATTTTGGGTTACAACAGTTGCCCCTGTTCAATCTTCTTAGACCTGAGGATGTAGATCGGCTTGCGTGCCTTTCGTGATCCGAAGGTGGAAGATGATTGAACACTAAAGTGCCCAGAAATTTGCACTCGCATAGTGGAGTATCAGCAATGTGATGTCGGGAATGGGCTTATAGATGCCATTTGGAAGTGTGATGGATAGGAGGATGGGCTTATAGATGCCATCTGGAGGTGTGACAGAATCTTGTCGGGAATGGGCTTATAGATGCCATTTGGAGGTGTCGATCGCGTAAGAGATTCCTTAGCGAGAACTTGCGTACCTGAGAAAGAAAGATGGTTTCCTGGCTTGCTACAAGTGTTGATATTCAGTCTCTTCATGCAGATATGCCCTGGCTGGATACAAGTATCAAATCTGGAATTTGTCATCTACAGATATGCCCTGGCTGGATACAGGAATCGAATCTGGAATTTGTCGTCTTCAGATATGCCCTGGCTGGGTACAGGTATCGAATCTGGAATTTGTCGTCTACAGATATGCCCTGGTTGGATACAGGTATCGAATCTCTAAACTCTTCATGCAGACATGCCCTGGCTGGATACAGGTATCGAATCTACAATCAATCACTCACAGATATGCCCTGGCTGGATACAGGAATCGAATCTGGAATTGGTCGTCTACAGATATGCCCTGACTGAGTACAGGTATCGAATCTGGAATTTCAAAAGGTTGCTTACAGACGTGCCCTGGCTGGATACAGGTATCGAATCTCTAAACTATTCATGCAGATATGCCCTAGCTAGATACAGGTATCGAATCTACAATCAAACGCTCACAGATATGCCCTGGCTAGATACAGGAATCAAATCCGGAACTTCAAAAGGTTGCTTACAGACGTGCCCTGGCTAGATACAGGAATCGAATCCGGAACTTCAAAAGGTTGCTTACAGACGTGCCCTGGCTGGATACCGGTATCGAATCTACAATCAATCACTCACAGATATGCCCTGGCTGGATACAGGAATCGAATCTGGAATTAGTCGTCTACAGCCTGGCTGGATACATGTATCGAATATGGAATTTGTCGTCTACAGATATGCCCTGGCTGGATACAGGTATCGAATCTGGAATTGCGATAGTTGATAGTAATCATCTTTGGATTATCCTTTTTCTGAAAAGGCAAAAACATTAGTTGTATGCAATGTAATGATGATGTCGTGATGTTCTCAAAAATAAATGAGATCGTGTGATATGATGCGTATATGCATGCGCCATGGTGTATGATAATGTGATGAATGTATTTTTGTCTAGGAAAATAAATCCTTGACGACTGCCAGGAGTTTGTGGAATCCTGGGCTGATGTTGAAGAGTAGAGTTTTTCGCTTCCGCTGGGGATGATGGTTGCAAGAATAAACCAGTAAGAGAAGATGACTCCGTCGGGGGATAAACTTGTTGGAGAGATTACTCTGCGGGGAATTACTCTGTGGGAAGAGATACTTCGCTGAGGTTTTGATGAGGGCTCCGCTGGGGATTCCACTGATGAGTTATGTTGGGGAATTTGATGAACTCCGCTGGGGATAGGAAGAACTTCGCCGAGGACGATCTTTCCGTGGTAACTAGCTGAGGATAACCCAGTTATAAGCTCTGGTGGGAAATAACCTTTGAATGAAATCGGGGAGATGCGTTCATACTCTGCAGGGGATAAGCTTCATAATCTACTGGGGAGGATGATTCAACTTTCCTGGGGAAATTTTTCAAACTGTACTGGGGAGTAGCTCCACTAGGGTGTCTTGTATTCCGCCGGGGAAGAATCTTATATTAAGACTGCCAGGGATGCTTGCTGAGGAATGTCTATACTCCGCTGGGGAATGTTGAGATCTTCTGGGAATACCCGACTTCCTTAAGGGTGACAGTAGACTAACTCTGCTTGGGGAGAGTATCGCTGACTTGCTGGAGATATCGTGCCTTTTTAGGGATGATGGGAAACCAAATCTGCCTGGAGAGTACTGCTGAATCTTGTCTTACCCAACGGGGAGTGAAGGTATCCTGGTTACGTTCTTCAGCCGAACCTACCTTGGTACCTTGGTGGACATAGCAACTAGATCGCTTAGACAAATCTAAATTGCCCCTGTTTCTGATGTCATCAGTAATTAGTCCTTTGTTTCGCATGCAAATATTCATGATTAGCAATTAATGTCAAATGCATATATCAAAAATGAACATTGGACGTTCTTTGCAAAACAAAACAGAAAAAAGGAAAAACGATGGGTAATTTGTCTGAAAAATTGAACTTGTATTGATTTTGAAATTTGCCTGTAAATAGGCGTCTTATGTACAGGAAGATGACGTCCTAGTAAGAGAACGCCGCCGAGCAACATAGAGTTTATACAATTTGAAAAGGAAACAAAACAGCTATGTGAAAAATAATCCCACTGGGTTCCAACTCTGCTATCGCCTTTATGTCTTCAAGCGTCTCATCACTTTGCTGCTTAGTTGAAGATGAAATTGATTGATTGGCGCCGTCTGAGCCCGATAGTTGATGCCGAATTCTGGATGCAAGGTAATCCAATGAGACATAGTATTACGCTTTATCCCTAACTTTTGCCTGGACCGCCCTTTCGGGTTTTCAGTCCACCGGGATACCCATTTTTGCCCAAGCCGCCTTTTCGGGTTTTCGACTTGCCGGGTGTACAATTTTTTTTCATTTCGTCCCTTATTTTTGCCCGAACCCTTTTGGTTCGCCGGGAAGCCCTTATTTTTTCCTAGGTGTGTCAACCTAGCGGGTCTTTAATTCATGCGTAGTATCTTTTTACTATGTCTGCATTGGCGGGGTGAGGAAGGTCGTCACCATCCATGGTGGTTAGAATCATAGCTCCTCCTGAGAAGATATGTTTAACCACAAATGGCCCTTCGTACGTAGGGGTCCATTTGCCCCTGGGATCACTTTGAGGAAGAATGATGCGCTTGATTACCAAATCTCCGACTTGATACTCTTGTCGTCTGACCTTCTTGTTAAATGCCCTGATCATCCGTTTTTGGTACGTCTGACCATGACAAATAGCAGTGAGTCTCTTTTCGTCAATTAGGTTTAATTGATCAAGCCGAGTCTGGATCCAGTCATCTTCGCTCAAACCAGCATCCTTCATTATCCGGAGAGAGGGTATCTGGACTTCAATAGGCAATACTGCCTCCATGCCATAGACCAAGGAAAAGGGAGTTGCCCCTGTCGACGTCCGTGCTGAGGTACGGTACCCATGAAGAGCAAACAGCAACATTTCGTGCCAATCTTTATAGGTCACTGTCATCTTCTGCACAATCTTCTCGATGTTCTTATTTGCTGCTTCTACAGCCCCATTCATCTTCGATCGATAGGGAGAAGAGTTGTGGTGCTGTATCTTGAATTGCTCGCAGAGCTCGGTGATCATCTTGTTGTTAAGATTGGTACCATTATCCGTAATGATCCTCTCTGGTACACCGTATCGACAGATCAGGTTGTGCCGAATGAACCGTGCCACGGCGTTCTTGGTTACGGTAGCGTAGGAAGCTGCTTCAACCCACTTTGTGAAGTAATCAATTGCTACCAAGATGAAGCGATGCCCGTTGGATGCCGTAGGTCTGATTTCGCCGATCATATCAATGCCCCACATTGTAAAAGGCCAAGGTGCTGTCAAGACGTTCAGAGGAACCGGAGGAATGCGCACCTTATCAGCATAGATCTGGCATTTATGACAAGTTCGAGAATGCTGATAACAGTCGGCTTCCATTGTGGACCAGAAATATCCTGCCCGAAGGATTTTCTTTGCCATGGTATGTCCACTGGAATGTGTTCCGAAGGTACCTTCATGTAGCTCTGCCATGATCCTTTCTGCTTCAGTCTTATCCACACAACGCAATAAGGTTGTATCATGGTTTCACTTGTAGAGAATGCCGTTGTTGAGGAAGAACTTCGCCGCAAACCTTCTCAGGAACTTCTCGTCATTAACAGATGCGCCTTCGGGGTATCCTTGAGCTTTAAGGTACCTCTTCACTTCATGATACCAGGGTTTTTCTGTTACCTCTTCGGTCTCGAGATCGCAGCAATGTGCAGGTTCATCCAACTTCCAGATAATGATCCGGGGTGCCTCGTTGTCCCATTTGACTTTGAACATAGAAGACATCGTAGCCAACACGTCCGCTAACTGATTCTCCTCTCTTGGGAAGTGTTCAAAGGTTATCTCCTTGAAGTGGGGAATCAACGTCAGTACATACTCCTTGTAAGGAATAAGATTTGGGTGTTTCGTATCCCACTCGCCTTTGATCTGATTGATCACGAGAGCGGAATCTCCGAAGACACTCAGAAACTTGATCCTTAAGTCAATTGCAGCTTGAAGACCCATGATACATGCCTCATACTCTGCCATGTTGTTGGTGCAGTTGAAACATATTCGGGCAGTAAGTGGAGTATGAGTTCCTTTAGGGGATATGATCACAGCGCTGATACCATTACCCAAAGCGTTTGAGGCTCCGTCAAAGTGCATAGACCATCGGGATCCTTCCTCAGGTCCTTCATCCGGTCCAGGTACTTCACAATCAGTCACTACCATGATATCCTCGTCTGGAAATTCAAAGTTCATCGACTGGTAATCGTCCACTGCCTGGTGTGCCAAATGGTCTGCCAATACACTTCCCTTGATTGCTTTTTGAGTCGTGTACTGGATGTCATATTCCGTCAAGATCATCTGCCATCTTGATATTCTTCCGGACAAGGCGGGCTTTTCGAAGATGTACTTTATTGGATCCATTTTTGAAATCAATAGAGTAGTGTGAGTTAACATATACTGTCTCAGCCGGCGAGCAGCCCATACCAAAGCGCAACAAGTTTTCTCGAGCAGTGAGTATCGGGTCTCACAGTCGGTAAACTTTTTGCTAAGGTAATAAATGGCGTGTTCTTTTCGACCAGACTCGTCATGCTGCCCCAGCACACACCCCATTGAGTTGTCCAGTACTGTCAAGTATAAGATTAGAGGTCTCCCTTCAACCGACGACATAAGAATGGGTGGTTCTTGGAGATACTCTTTGATCTTTTCGAAAGCGGCCTGACATTCATCGTTCTAATGTACTACTTGATCCTTCTTCAGCAGCTTGAAGATTGGTTCACAGGTAGCAGTTAGATGTGAGATGAATCAGGCAATGTAGTTCAACCGTCCTAGAAAGCCTCTGACTTCTTTCTCTGTCCTGGGAGTTGGCATCTCTTGTATGGCTTTCACTTTGGCAGGGTCCACTTGAATGCCCTTGTCGCTTACGACGAAGCCTAGCAATTTTCCAGATCTCACCCCAAAGGTGCACTTGTTTGGGTTCAACCTCAGCTTGTACAACTTCAGACGGTCAAACAGCTTCCGTAGATGGTCAAGGTGTTCCTCCTCAGTTTGGGACCTTGCAATCATATCATCGACGTATACTTCTATCTCGTGATGGATCATGTCATGGAACAAAGCAACCATGGCACGTTGGTAGGTTGCCCCAGCATTTTTCAACCTAAAAGGCATGACCTTGTAGCAAAAGGTGCCCCACTGAGTAACAAAAGTGGTCTTCTCCGTGTCTTCAGGAGCCATCTTGATCTGATTATAACCGGAGAAGCCGTCCATGAAGGAGAATACTTTATGCTGAGCAGTGTTGTCGACCAGACGTCGATATGAGGCAGAGGGAAATCATCCTTAGGGTTGGCCCTGTTCAAATCCCTGTAATCAACACACATTCTGACCTTACCATCCTTCTTCGGCACTGGAACCATGTTGGAAATCCACTGAGGGTAAGAAGTCACTGCTAGAAACCCGACATCAAATTGTTTCATAACCTCAGCTTTGATTTTCTCGGACATTTCTAGACGCATACGACGAACCTTCTGTTTTATCGGAGGGCATTCTTCCTTGGTAGGCAGGTGATGAACCACAATGTCGGTATCCAACCCAGGCATGTCTTTGTAAGACCAGGCAAAGATTTCCACATAGTCATGCAGCATCTGAATCAACCGTTGTTTCACACTGGGCTCTAGATTGGCACCAATCTTGACTTCCTTTCTGTCTGTCTCAGTACCCAGATTTACCGTTTCCACTGGCTCTTCATGTGGCTGAATGGCCCTCTCTTCCTGGAGTAATAGTCTTGCGAGCTCACCAGGCACTTCACAATCATCTTCACCTTCGTCTTCGGCTAAGTTGATCGGATTTTCGAAGTCATAACTGGCAGTAGCAGAGTCGTTACCAGTGAGATCCAGAGTGGATTGGAACCTGTATAGGTGAGTGTGTGTAAATATAGCTGTTTTGCAATATAAAATAAAGAAAGAAAAGGAGCACAAGATTTTGAAATGCAACAAACATCCAATGTTTTTATTAATGATATATGAAAATGACACACAAAAGCCCTCACAAATGAAGCCACGGTGCCCCGGGTAAGACACCGAGCCATAAAAGTTTCAAAATATTGTCTGTTACAAATTCAAAACAAAAGAGTTCATTACTGAGTGACAAAAGTAATAGGTGTGAAGTCTTTGGCAGTCCAGTTGCTTGGTCCACCGTCGGTTGTTGGGTAGATCCAGCTGTCGAATTCAGATTCCTCCACGTCGTCTTCAATAGCATTTACTCCTGGGTTGGTGATGAACACAAGAGGTCTTCCAATTCTTGCCTTACGAACAGCCCTCTGAGCTTCTGCAGTGAAGCCCAAACCAAACTTGTCAGTCTTTAGAGTGAAATCAGGAAGTCGGCCCCAGTTTGCACACTCACCCTTCTCAATCACAGCCCGGGCATCCTTTAAGGAAGCCATCTTCAAAGGAGAGTCTTCTTTAGTCACAGTCTCAGCTGATGCCAGTGTCTGAGGCACATCTTCAAAGTGTTGAAAGGGGGTCTCAATGAACTCCCCATCCATTTCTATGTACCAGAACGAGTTGAGGTGGCTGACCATATATTCTTCCTCCCCCTGAACTGTAACAATTTTCCCTCTAACCGGGTACTTAAGCTTCTGATGTAGTGTGGAGGTCACAGCTTCAGCCTTGTGGATCCATGGACGACCCAGCAAACAAGAATAGGATGGTCGGATATCCATCACATAGAAAGTAGAATCAAAAACTTGAGAGCCAACCCTGATTGGAATGTCAACTTCCCCATGTACCATCCTTTTCGAACCGTCAAAGGCCCGGACAACAATGTTACTAGGCTTGAGCTCCAAACCCTCACAATCCAACCTGTCTAGGGCCTTCTTGGGTAATACGTTCAATGAAGAACCGGTGTCTACCAACACATGGGCAAGAGTAGTGCCCCTGCATTCAATGGAGACATGCAGGGCGTCGTTATGGTTCTTTCCTTTGGCAGTCAGATCAGCGTCAGAGAAGCCCAACCCATTATCGGCAGTCAAGTTGGCCACACAATCGGTAAATTGATCAGCAGACGTTTCTTGTGGCACATGGGCCGTCTTCAGGAAGGAAATCAGGGCCTTGGCATGGGCCTCTGAACACAACAACAGTGATAGCATAGAAATTTTAGAGGGGGTGTGCCCCAGCTGCTCAACTACATTGAAATCACTCTTCTTAATGATCTTGAGAATCTCTTCCATCTCTTGCTGGGAAGCTTCAACATTGGTTGTCTTTGGTGCCTCCGCCAGGGCAGGCAAATCAGTAGCAATCCCTTTGCCCCGAGCGTCAGATGACTCGGCAGTAGGGGTAGAAACTTGATCAGGAGGGGAAACAGGCACATTGGCAGGTGTGATGACAAGAGGTCTTTGAATAACTGGTGGCGCAATATCAGGTGAGAAGAGCCTGCCACTGCGAGTGACTTTAGCAGGCCCGGTAATGTTGGTGACGCCAGTACTGGTATCAAACTCTTGTTTTACTCCAAGCACATAAACATCTGCCCCATAGTGCCAAGGGACAGCTTTGTCAGACGTATATGGGAGGGGCCCCAGAACAGTGATGATGATAAGAGCAATCTTCTGAGTGGACATGATTTTGACAAGCTTCTTTGAAGGAGCCTTAGGAGGGTTGTTGAAAATAGTAACAATAGACACTTCTTCAGCAGGGACAACATGAACAACAATCTTCTCGAACAAGATCTCTTTGCTATCCATCAGGTTTTGGACGCCTGACTTCAGCAAGGGACAACCAGCAGGTGAAACAGCACATAAATGGCAACCTTCGCTACATCCCGGAAATAAACCGGCTAGCAACAGGTTCCTTTTGACAGTCAACAACGGAGTAACAATATCATCCACGGAGGCCACATACAGGTCTTCTTCCACAGCATTCACTCCATGCTGGGGCATGGGAGCAGTTACAACATTGGGCCTTTCGGGTGCCTCGAACTGTATTTCCTTAGAATCAATAAGGTCCTGAACCTTATTCCTCAGAGCCCAGCAATCATCCGTAGTATGCCCTGGGCTATCAGAGTGATAAGTGCAACGGGCGTTGGGGTTGTACTTTGGAGAAGCTGTGTTCACTACCTTCGGAGCTTCTTTGACAGTTACCAGATTGGTTGACAGTAGTTGCGGCAAAATCTGAGACAGAGTCATGCTGAGTCGAGTGTACTGCCTTTTGGGTCTCTCACCCCTTGGTTGGTTATACTGCTGAGGAGCAGCAATAGGCTTTGAAATTACCAACGCGTTGACAGTTTGGCTGCGTTCCGACTTATTTTGTCTTCTTGGACCATAAACAACACTAGATTCCTTCTTGAAAGACTTCTTTTCAGTACTCGAGGAGGCACCTTTCTGTATCTTCCCTGACTTGATACCAGCTTCTATCCTCTCACCGGTTAAGATCAGGTCTGTGAACCCAGCAGAAGAATTACCAATCAGGTGGTTGAAGAATGGACCGGACAGGGTCCCTAAGAACATGTCCACAAGCTCACAGTCAATCAGCGGTGGCTGCACGCTGCCAACCAGGTCCCTCCACTTTTGCGCATACTCCTTGAATCCTTCGCCCGTCACCAGTGACATACCCTGGAGTTGGGTACGCGTGGGAGCAAGGTCGGAATTATACTGATACTGTTTATAAAATGCGGTAGCCAAGTCCTCCCAGTTTCGAATACTGGCTCCATCCAGTTGATAGAACCATTCGAGTTGAGCCCCTGAAAGGCTATCCTAAAAGAAATGGATCCATAGGTTCTTGTTTGCAGTGTAAGGTTGAATCTTCCTTACATATGATCTGAGATGCAGCTTAGGGCAGGAAGCCCCGTCGTACTTCGCAAAGGTAGGTGCCTTGAACTTGTGTGGGATCACCACCCCAGAAGATAAACCTAGATCTCCAAAATCCAGCCCCGGCACGTGTTGAACCTCCATGGCACTTAAACGGTCCTCTAGTTGCTTGTACCTGTCTTCAGCAGGAGGGTACTGTTCATCATTGTAATCCGTCTCGTTGTCGGAGACCACAGGACTAGGAGCCCTTCCCCCTTGGGGACTGTCTTTCCCTGCAGAGGAAGTAGCCTGATCAGCCTCATTCTGCAGTGTATTCCCAAACCTCCGTCCAGTGTTGAACAGCGCAATCCTCTTCTTCTTCTTCTTCTTCTTCAAAAGCAGAGTCTTCAACTCCTGTTGACCCTGGGCTAGGCTCATGACCAGCTCTTGAAACTGGGCGTTCTGGGCCTGGAGGGCCTTGATAGCTTGTTCAGTAGTAGGTTCGGAAGACATGATGATTGTGTGCTGAAATAAACAGCGAAGAAGATTAAGCAACCTGTAGAAGAAGGGTACCTGTTATGCATATAATGCAATGAGATGCATATGATTTTTGTTTTCAAAGACAATCGGGATTCAACTTTGTAGACAAAAAGGAAACACACTTCATTAGATTCAAACTTTAAATTGTTCAACAATTTGCTCTTAGGAATTACAAGAATGAAAATACTGAAAAGGAAATAAAAGCTGTAAAAGAAACATCCAAAGCCTATCAGTGCTCCCATGGCCTCCTCTTCTCAGTACGGATATAGTCATTCAGGATCCGCTCTTCCTCCAATTGCTTAGTTAGCTTCTGGATCTTTTGTTCCTGTTCGTTGAACTTTTCCCGATAATAATCTCGTTCTTCCTGTAGCTGCACCCAAGATCTCTTTAGTGTATCAACATCAGTGGGTATCTGAGGAGGGAGGACAGTTGGAGGAACCCCGTCTTCATCAGGAAATTCAAGAATGATAGGCCTGACAGCTTCGTATGGCATACCTAACTTCTGAGCACGGATGCGGACCCATCTGCAGTAGGGTTCCATTGGTAGAGAAGTCTTCGATCCCAACTCATGTGGGTCAGCTTTGTGAATTCTGTCCCAAGCCTTGATGAATCTTCGGTGCAGCTCGTCACTGTCTACCTGAAACTCAAAACTGATGTGAGGCACCAACATCTCATGAGGCCCTGCTCTTCTGGCTCTTCCAAACTGACGGAGAGCTAAACATGGATTATAAGAGATTCCTCCCTGGGTACCGATCAATGGAACATTAGGATATTCTCCGCAACGATCAATAACGGCTACCTCATCCAAACCTCTGAGAGTCCAAATGATGTCCTTATCAGTGAGAGACATTAACCTATAAGCCCAACCCTTTCCTTCTTTGTTCTTCAGCACGAACTTAGGGAGGTGCGAAATAAACCACCTCACTAACAAAGGAGCACAACACCACAGAGTTCCCCGTCTTCGGGCAGTACGAGCATAGAGTTGCTGCAGGATATCACCCAAGAGAGTGGGTACAGGGTTCCGAGACATGAAGATCCTTATGGCATTGATATTGACAAAGTTATCAGGATTTGGAAACAATACTAGACCATAGATTAAGAGAGCCATAATGTCTTCGTACGCCTTGAAGTCTAAGTCACTCCAGAAACTATTAGCTTTGCCAACCAGAAACTTAGCCAAAAATCCCTTAATTCCACTTCTAGCCTCCCAGTTAGCCATTACCTCTTCTTTGGTCAAGGGAAGGACTGCAACAATCTCTTCAGGCCTAAGAGTCTTCTCCCAACCAGTGAACGGAGTCTGCTCCAAAACAGGGATACCAAGTAACTCTGAGAATTCTTCCAGGGTAGGGACCAGCTGGAAGTCTTGAAAGGTGAAGCAATGGTACAGGGGATCATAAAACTGGACCAGGACACTCATCAGTTGTTGGTCCCACTTTGAAGTGACTAAACCTAGAAGAGAACCATGCCTCTTGATGAAGGAAGTAGTGTTTGGAATCCTATCAACCAATTCCTTGAGCAAAGTAGGTGGTTGAACAAAGTTGAGCCGGGTAGTATTCCTACGCATGGGCATCATGATGTCCTACAAAACAGAGCAAAGATGAAACCCTCTTGTCTTTGAAATGGGTCAGTCCTTATGCAGGATGCATGCGATGGTATGATGGTATGATGTTATGATAAAGCACACCACAAGTATTCACAAAGGCAAACATGATAAGGCACACAAGTCACACAAGACAGCCCTTAGAGTTTAGGCCAGCATGAAGTTTAGGTATTACCCTCTTTCAGTTTCGTTGGTTAAGACCTGTCCTATCAAAAGTAACCGGGTTCTAGAGGATCTCAATATCACTGACTACCCTCAATCGGTCATAACTCCAGCATCACAATCTTTTCTTGCGGCCAGAACCATCGCGAGAGTTTAGCCTCAATGAGTGTAGCATACTGCTACTGTTCTATGGCCAAGTTGGGTCAATTTAGGGTTCTAAGGTCGGTTGGTGCTTAATGACTCCTTAGAAGACCCATATTCTCCTCGTTGCAACACAAGGGATATCGGTACAGACCAAGGTGTCACACCAACGTAGCCACTGCTTCACCCATGTCGGTCTATGCCGGACAGGTCCCTCACAACTTATGCTACCTAAAAGGGGATTCCCCAGATCCGGGTTAGGATCTATGAAACTCCGATGCAAAACCCACAAATATAAAAGCAAACAAAGCAAGCATTTGAAAACAAGAGTGGTCTAATCCTAAGGTAACCCCACTTTTAAGTTTTTCCCCAGCAGAGTCGCCAGTTCTGTGATACGGTGGGAGAACTGACTTGGGCTTTGCGTTTGTTTTCGCAAATGTTTCGGTTGAGCAAGAGTCGCCACCGACTTTTTATTTTATCGTAAGGAAAGGTTAAAAAGCACAGCAAAAACCTTTGAGATGTTTTCTTGGGTTCGGGGGGTAGATTATAGAAAGGGAAGGTATTAGCACCCTTTCTATCCATGGTTATCCATGGGCTCTTAGTTACTTGCTTAGATCACTTGCCTTGTGTTTTCAATTGTTTGAAATGGTGCTTTGTGTGTGGGTTTGAAAATGTTTTGAAAAGAGGCCATTTGTTGTGGCAACCTTCGTAATGATCCATGTTTGAATGTATACAAAGGTGTACTTATCTTTTGAAAAAGTTTTCAATGTTTTTGGAAGTTGTTTTGAAAGTGTTTTTGAAAGTGTTGTGGAGTGTGGCTTTGAAAAGTAGGCAAGTGTGTTTTGCAAGTTTATCAAGTAACTAAGAGTTGTCTACCCCTAAATTTACTCAAAGGTTTTTCCTATGTTTTAACCCTTTTAACAATTTTGTTCCACCATTGTATTTGGTGGACAATCTTGTGTTAGGATGTTAACGGGACGGGCGCGGGTCATCGTTTAGACCATGATTGCAATAGTGCCAAGTGTCTTTGGCAACTTTTCCTTTAAGGGACTATGATCATTTTTAGGCAACTTTCGAAAGCGTCATCGAGGGACTATGATCATTTGATATTGTTTTGTTTTGCCAAAGAAACTCAACATGCAACATGGCCCATTATTGAAAGCAACAAGTGGAGTAACCCTAGGGATACAAGTGTGATTGGTGTTGTCCATTTCCATGCTTTTTGTCTTTGAATTAGGTCAAACTATTTGTTGTTTTTGATTTGCATATAAACCCTAAGTCTATCATGGCATATTTAGAAAGCTTTTAAAATGCGGAATTTAAAAGTCCTAAATTATTACAAATAATCATGGGAATGAGGGTACAAATGTTCAAATAGGGATGAGACTTTAATAGGAGAGTAGTGTCCAAATAACTTTACAACCAAATCGAATCGATCGCAAATATAAAATGTATCAATGTATAGGAATAAGTAAATGTGTATGTGTAAATGTATTTGTGTAAGTTTATGTGATTTATTTACAAGTGAAATAAAAATAATAGAAAAAAAAAGGTTAATTTTGGATATTTTCATGTTTAGGGCAAAACCCTAATTTTGTAAATAAAAAAAAAAGTATTTATTATTAATTATATACAATATTTATTAATTATATACAAAAAATAAATAAAAAGGAAGTATATTATAAAAAAGTGATTTTTGAGGTTAAATATTAACAAGAAAAAAATGTATTATTTTTATGTTTTTATCCTAAATATTCTAATAATTATATAAGTATTTGTATTATATATTAAATATATTAAATATACACAAAAATAAAAATATTTATTATTTACAAAAAGGTATATTTTTTAGAAAATATTTTCAAAAGGTAAAAATAAAATAAAATCAGAAAATAAAAGGTATTTGTATTATTTTCTAGGGTTTAAATAAAAAGTATATATATATTTATTTACATACATATGCCTAACAAAACAAATAAATGCCAAATAAATATAAAAAAATGTGAAAAAATATTTTTAGTGTTTTTTCATGTTTGAGCAAAAATATAAAATCAGAATCAAAAAGAAAAAATCAAAAATGACAAATATAACACATAATAGGCCAGGGAGGTGTATGTGGAAAAATGTGGTGTAAACAGAAAAACAAAACAGGCCCAGCCCAAAGAGGCTTCTTCAACCTCCAGCAATATGTTTGAAACAAAGAAAAACACGCGTTTTCTCTTGTCCCTACTATCTTCTGATTCCTTGATTTTCAACAAAAACTCACAACATCAAAAGTGTAGAGCATCTTGTCACGATTCTAAACATATAAAGAAGTCGTTCTAACTCTTAGAAATGAGAGAGAATTTCTCCTCCCCCAATTCCTGACCTAACTTTCTTCCTATGTTCAGGTTCAAAATTCTCTCAGTACACACAACATAAATGAAAAGTAATGATATGGGTAGCTTCAGGGCCATGAGTAGGACATAACTTCTTCACAAACCTAAGCCTAGATATGCTTGGATAGAGAGATATAAGTTCAAACTTTTACCTGTTCAGCTTGAATTGTGTGCAATAATGGAGGTACTTTCAATGCAGTGTGAGGACTTGTACAGCTTGCTTGAGGTCCAAGGATGCTCTCCCAACCTCTAGCTTGCTTTGAAACTAACTGAATCGAGCTATGTAACTCAACCTGCACAACTGAAAAAATGAAAATGGTGAACTTGGTTAGAGGTGTTACAGTCTGTAGCTAGGGCTTGGGATAGTTTGTATGGATGATGTTGGACGTGTTTGAACTGGTTTGGATGAAAACGCACGAGGGAAATGAACTGGCCAAGTCAAAATGCAGAAGGTACCCTGTTTTGCCACAAAACTGTGTTTTGATGAATGGGGGAGTTTCAGGGATGGTTTGGTCGTGTTTCAGGTTAGTTAGGGAGTATGAAATGTGTTCACAAAGTTTGTTTTGGTTAGTTCTTGCAGTAATGAGAGATGTTGTTCAAAATGCAAGTTTCTTCCTTCTTAAGCCAAAGTTGTCAACTTAGGTTACAGGCTCATCCATGCCCCTCAAACATGCTGCAAAGTTTGTTCTTGATCAGTGGGATATGTCCACACATTTGTGCCTCAGAGATTTTTTTGTACCTCAAAGATATGGGCTTTGACATAAAGTTGATCTTTTCAAAAATGGATAAAATGCTTTTTCCATTTATGGCTTAATCTTGTATGTAATGGTTAAACACATAAAGTAAGACTTGAACACAAAGGATATGCGTTAAATTATTGAGTGAGAATGGTATTAGAGGCCTGTAATCTAGCTTGTGCAAGCTGACTTGAAAAATGCAAAGTGTTATGAACATGAAATTGGCCATGAACAAAGTGACTTTTGCCCAACTTTGCCAATTCGAATCTCCCTAACCACAAGGGTGTTTGATGAGTTCTTGGACAATTTGGAAAGCTTGGAATGTGTACTAAAATCCATCTTTGTAATGCAAGTTGAAATTCCAAGTGGAAGCATGTGAAAAGTGGCCATGAAGTTGGGCAAAAATCCTGCCTAAAATAGGTCAAAAAATTTCTAAGTTAAGAATGTTTTGCACCCCTATTCCAAAAATCATAACTTGAGCTACAAGCTTCTTTTGAGGAAACTTTGTGAATCAAAGTTGTAGATTTTGCAATGGAATATAACTTTCATGTTTTGAGTTTTGTTTGAATCCAAATATATCTTGATGAAAAGATGGGACAAAGTTAGGAAAAAATAAGGGAATTTCATAACTTAGAAAATTTCTAAGTTATGAAATTTCTTCATTTCAAACCCTAATTTGTAATTTTTGATTTCTTGATGAACAAGTTTCATAATTTGACATGTCTTGATGAAAAATGGATCTTGGCACTTGATTTTGACCAAAAGGTCAAAGTTTGACTTTTCAGTATACAGTCAAATCTTGATCAGTTGACTGGAAAATTCATCTGTCAATCTTGTGTATTTGGGATCTTTTGAACTTGTTGAATGTGTCAAGACCATGCCATTGAGTCCTTGAGTCCATATGTGATCTTGGTTTGCCATTGGCTAGGTTAAACAGTCAAAAATTGCCTTTGTGCAGTCAAAACCCTAAAAATGACCATTTTGCCCTTTTGGTGATCTGATCAAATTTCTTGTGGAATTGTGATCCAAACTTGATCAAATGGTCCATATGAGTTCATAATGTTGATGTGGGTCAAAAATCATGAGGTTTGACTGTCAATTGACCACAATTGACTTTTTCCCCAATACAGCTGATTTCTAGGTCAATTGTCCAATTGACTGGGCAAAGATTGGAATCAAGGCTTGAAACTTGGTATGGATAAACTTGTGAGTCCAACATGAAGCATGAAAGTCATCTTGGGCATTTTAGGGCAAAACATCTTTGTGTAAACTCAAACCCTAATTTGGGTCAACAGTGCAAGGAGGAGTCTTGAGCAGAGCAAACCCTAACTTGATCTTGAGCTTCAAGGGTCTTGTGGTGAGAAAATATTGATGAAATGGGAGGACAAATTTTGGGGTACAACAGCAGTTTACTCAAATTGTTCAAATTATTTTGTTTTCCCTCTAAAAACTTCAGCCAACATTTGCCTATAAATAAGAGGCCTCATAACATGTATAAGGGGCTGGACATATATCCAAGGGTTGTGGGGAACAAAACTTCAACACTCTAAAAAAACTCAAACACTCGTCAAACACAAACACAAAATCCAAACACTTGCTTCTTTCAAATCTGAAGCAATCCCCTACACCTTGGCCCTTCGAACCCAGTAGAAATAATATCACACTTGTTCTTCTCCTTTGAATCCATTCTTAGAAACGTCACCCTCGTTTCTTCCCTTCGAATCCAGTAGAAAGAACATCACACTTGTTCTTCTCCTTTGAATCTAGCCTTAGAAACGTCACTTTCGTTTCTTCCCTTTGAATCCAGGAGTATCCAGGGCAGCAGCTAAAGTTCCAACTCACACACCCCATCTTAAAGCAAGGTAAGTCACTCTTAACCTTGAACCTTTCGTTTCTAACATAACATGTGAATAAACTTTATTTTCGTTTCAAACATGTACATACCATTGTTCTTCTTTTTGTTTCCACCCTTTTAAATTTGTTTTCATGGCTAATCCTTTGGTTTTTGTTTCTTGAGTTATTAAATACGCTTTAAGAATTAACCTGGCCATAACACAATGTTAGCATGGCCTCAGGCCATGTTGCTATTTAAAATCTCAAATAAAAGAAACAGGGGAAGGAAGTATGAAACAAAGCCTTAGGCTTCCACACTAACTTCCAGGTTCAAACGAAAGAGGCATCCAGAGGCACACCCATGCTGACTTCCAAGCCTCAATCGAATGAGGCATCAAAGGACTTAAGGTGAAGAGGGCATTCCATGCTGAACGAAAGAGACAGCCAGAAGGATGGCGATGTTGATTCCAGGCCCCAGTCGAAGGAGGCAGAAAGGCAGAATCGAAGGCTGCATCTCATGCCTCAGGCTAAGCCCAATTCGAAAGGCATGACCTTACTACTTTCAGACCAAATCGAAGGGAGCCAGAGAAGCATAATCAAATGATGCTTCTGCCTAAATCGAAAGATCCCTTTTTCTTTCCTTTATTTTATTTTTACCTTTACATTTCATGCTATTTAATATGGTTGAAATAGTGTAGGATTTATTTTCTGCATTTTTATTACTTTTTATATAAACGTTAGTAATTAGGGTGTATGGCAAGATAAAAACAACAAGTAGACAACCCCAAAAATCAAATACAAATGCATGCAATCAAACGCACTATTCACACATGCACCCCTAGGGTAATCTCACTTGTTGCCTCGGAAAAATAGTCATGTCCCTCAAATATGGGCGTTTTAGCAAAGACCCTTGATAAAAGATCGTAGTCCCTCGATGACCCTCAATGTTGCCTTCGGTAAACGATCTAGTCCCTAAAAGACATTGCTAAAACGTCCCATAGGTTGCCTTCTATGACTATACAAATGTACCACGCCCGTCCCTTCACATCCAATGATGGGGCTTCTTACCAAATCAATGGTAAGATAGAAACATATAAAGGAGGAGGAAAAGAACATAGACCTTTTAAGTAGGCAGGATGCTCATAGTTGCTCGCTTGCTCACAACAAAAACATTTTATACACCCACACTTTCATTTTGAAACATTTTCAAAAGACAAAACACTTTGTACGCGTTCTTATAGAAACGAGAACCATTACAAAGACACTTTTCAAAATCACTTTCAAAAACACATTCCACAAACACCTCTTTGAACTATTTTCAAAATAACACTTTGTACACGTTCTTATAGAAACGAGAACCATTACAAAGACGTTTTCAAAATACTTTCAAAACTCACACTACAAGCACATTTTCAAACAAAAAGCAAGTGATCTAGCAAGAAACTAAGAGCCTGTAGATAACTACAGATGAAAAGGGTGCTAATACCTTCCCTTTTCATAACCTACCCCCCGAACTCAAGAAATAATCTTGAAAGGTCTTTCCTGTTCTTTTCAACCTTTCCTCCTGGATAAAAGAAAAACCGGTGGCGACTCTTGCTATCCGCAAAAATTACGATCAAACGTAAAACACCCAAGTCAGTTCTCCCACCGTATTACAGAACTGGCGACTCTGCTGGGGAAGCTATTTAAAAATGGGGTTACCTTAGGGCTAGATCACCTATACTTGCTTTTCATTGTTTGACTTGCTTGCTTTACATTATGGTTCCTTGTTTGGGCTTATTTTGATCCTCTACCCGGATCTGGGGCACCTTTTAGGTAAGTAGAAATAGATTATGGAAATTGTATGGTGTAGACCGATACAGTTGAAACATTGGCTATGTTAGTGTGACACATTTGTTGGTACCGATATCCTTTGTGTTGAATCGAGGAGAATATGGGGCCGCTGAGCGGCGTCATGAAGCACTAACTTACTTTAGAACCTTAATTAAACAACTTGGCCATTAGGACGTAGTGAGATTGCTGGCTTTGGTTCCAACCGAAGATTGGTTGATACTCGATGCTACGCTTATTGAGATCGGACTTTCGGGATATTTCGATCGCCATTAAAGAGGCTTGCACTGAAACAATGCCCGACGAAGAAAGATCAGTGATATTGAGATCCCCTAGAACTCGATTACTATTACTAAGACAGGTTGAGCCAACTAAACTTCAAGAGGGTACTTACCTACAAACTCTATGCAAGCTTAAAACTAAGGACTTGTCTGCTTTGTGTGTACATAATAACTTGCTTGCTTTGTATACTTATACATAACATCATAAGCTTTCTCACTAACCATTTCAAGGATTTAGGAATTTATCTTCGTTTTGTAGGCCATGAATCCTATCTGAAGGAAACCATCCGAATCAGCTTTGTGAAAGCACACCCTCAACTCCAAGAATTAGCATCAATGGTTCCTGGAGATTCTCCCTTTACCGAGAAATATGGTCGACTTCTCAGCTTGGCTACCTCCAAATTCCAAGAAGAAATGATGTGTGTGCTCTTCCAATTCTTTGATCCCATGCATCATTGCTTCACCTTTCCTGACTATCAGTTGGTCCCTACACTAGAAGAGTTCTCTCAACTGTTGGGAGTTCCCGTGCTTGATTAAATACCGTTCACTGGTTTAGAAAGGACTCCAAAGCCTGAAGTCATTGTCGAAGCCCTGCATCTGAAGAGAGCCGACATTATAGCAAATTAGGAGACAAGAAGCAGAGTTAAGTGTTTCCTAGCCAAGTTTCTGTTGGAGAAGGATCGTTCATTCTGGGAAGATATGGATTTTCAAGCCTTTGAAGATGTCTTGGCCCTTCTAATCTATGGTTTGGTTCTATTTCCCAATCCGGACCAATTCATAGATGTGAATTCCTTCAAGGTTTTCCTCTCCCGTAATCCTATACCTACTTTGCTTGGAGACATTTTACATTGTTTCCACACTCGCACAATGAAGAAAAGAGGTACTCTCTTGTGTTGCATTCCCCTACTCACCAAGTGGTTTACTTCGCACCTACCTCGATCAACATTGAAGAATGAGCAAGGATTGACATGGTCTCAAAGGATGATGTCCCTCACACACTCTGACATTTATTGGTGTTCTCAATCCTTGGAAGATACCACTATCATTGACCATTATGGGGAATTACTTAATGTCCCACTCTTAGGCATTCGAGGAGGTATCACCTATAACCCTTCTGTTGCATTACTCATCCAAGGTTTAGTATTCGACTATGAGGGCGACAACCAAGGCTACCGTCAAAGGTTCATACGAGTTTGGAGAATGATAAACAAAGTGGATAGAAAGACATTGAGGTGTAAGAATTCCATTCTTTGGAGCCTTATCTTAAGTGGGTATGAACTCGTGCTCAAAGACTCGGTATGCCATACCCTGCCATTTTGCCTATCATCATGGAGCCATTAGTTGAAGAAGATGTTCCTCATGCTATCCTTCATCCTACCATGCCTACTTCTCTTGAAGACTTACAAAGAGCTTGGATTCAGCTGAAGGAAGAACGAGACACCTTCGAAGCCCAGTTCTACACGAGTGAAAAGAAGGTTCTGGAGCTTACAAGACAGCTTCATGAGGAGTGAAATCTCAACGCCTACATTGCGCCAAAGAGGATGTGTTCGACCTTTTTGTCTTATGAGTTTATTTTGCTTTACTTCCTCCATTGTAAGCCCAATGGGCATGGTTGTAATCAATTTAAACTTATTAATACAATTGATGTTTGCTCATTTCTTGTCTAAAAAAATTTAAATCTTCTAAGTCCTTGAAAACATTGTATGCATCATATCATGACAGGCTTTTCCTACACGGGTCTCTCATCTGCTTACAGTTTATTTCAGTAGAGATGGATCTAGAACAGACTATCAAGGACATTCAAACTAAAAACGCTCAACTTCAAGAAATGTTCTTGAACTTATCCAAGGGGCAAGAAGAAGTGAAAGCACTCCTCACTAGGTGCATGATCATGGGGAATCCCGAGGACAATAAGGATGACCAGTTGGAACGGCTAATTACTGGAATGGAAACAATGAAAATCCAGATGATGGGACAACTGGTGGGCCATATGTCTCTTATCCAAAACTTAGCTCAAGGACAAGAAGAGTTGAGAGCCCTTATCAACAAGCTTCATCAAGACAGTTGCAACCGTATGAAACAAATCATCGAGATTGGGGATCAAGTTATCATTCAGCCTCCCATGAGGCGAGAAGCCGATTTGGTAGAGAGGAAATCTTTCCAAATTTATGCCACGTCACGAGCCTAACAACAACCTCGCCAACAACAACAGGAGAATCAGCGCAAAGAGGTCGCACCTAAGAGACAATTTACCAGGATCGACATGTCGCTAGCTCAGGTGCTACAACACATGTTGAAGGCAGAGTTAATTTCATTAAAGGCTCCTTCCCGGAATCCTAACACTGTTGCTCCTAGTTACCATCCCAATGAGAGGTGTAGATACCATTCTGATAGTCCTGGGCATGATACGAATGGTTGCCGGGCTCTAAAGAACATAATTCAATACCTAATCGATGAAAGAGTGTTGGAGTTTACACAAGAAAAAAAACTGGAACTCTTCTATCACCCCTCAAGGGCATCCACATGAAGCGACGATCTAGGCGAGGAAATTTTCTCTTTATTCGAATTTTTAGTTGTAATTTCTTTGTTTGCTTAAACATTTATCTTTATGTCAGACTCTGGTTACTCTTATTAATGCACTAAATATGTTTGTCTTGAATTCATCCATTGGTTTTCACTATATTTAAGCTATGCTTTTACTCTCTTTATGACATTCAACTCTTGCTAAAAGTTACAAGCCTTTAGAGGGAGGATGACGAAAACAATGCCATAATCTCATACAGTATGTTTTTGGACAGACCTTGCTGACGATGTACATGCGTTTCTTTCAATTCCTAAACACTGGAGTTATAAAGAAGATAATCCCTAGTCAACCCCTTTGAGCCTAAGAAGTAGGACTTCTCTTTTTCACACAAATTGAAACCTTTAATCAAAACCTGGGGCAGGGTAGTTTCTCAGTTAATTCAAATGCGCGTTTAGTCGCAAGCTTTCACTTCATATACAACGAATGACATAAAAAAAATTCTTCTGGAATCCAAAGACAATGATGGTTCCCTACCAAATAGGCGATCATTATCTCTTAAAAGAAAGGCCCACTAAGTCAAAACCTATGAAGGAGACTGGGGCATCCCGCTGATTGTAATCTCAAAACAAGAACAGTCAGGCAAAAATCAGAGATGGTAAATAAAAAAAGAGGACACTACAAAGCCTCAACAACATGGAAAATATGGCAAAAATGACTGTTGTCCAACAAATAAACTTCCAAATTTCTGAACCATCACCAAAACCTCATTCCAAACTCAATTGGAGTTAAAACGCACAATTAACTGAGTTTAGGACTGAAGAACATCACGAAGAATGGGCGGGTACAAATACACTTTGAGCCTTATACTTTGTTTCTTAAACCATGAACCAGACCACGATACAACCTTTCAAAGTCCTAATTGAAGCATGAGTTAGTACGAAAGCATATTGTTACCAAAGGTATCCTGGCTCCTATAAGGCTTTACTCTAAATCCTGATTTGAATTCACATACTTGCAAAATTCTTTTATCTGCTAAAATTCATTTTCAAAAATTCAAGACAAGCATAAACTTTGCATTATTTTGAATATCGTTGTTTGCATATGGCTAATTATTTAATAGCGGAGAAATTCACACAACGAATATCCAACGAACGAAAGCTCTCTCAGTGGACAAAATCACTTCAAATGGGATGACTCTTCCAACGAAAAATCTCTTATTAAGTAAGGGGGCATGACACATCACTGTCCAATACATCTGGGGGCAGTCAAGTCAGAATTCCAAGAAATCTCTCAAGAAGTGTTGAGTAACCAAGGGCATGTATTTATCTGAATTAACTTGGGGCATTGAATGTGAATTCCAACAAAGGGTTACGTACGGTCATGCAAACATTTCCTGGCAATACTACAAACACTTGCTACTAGGGGCAGTGACAAATCTCCCACAAAGTCCTTTTCATAGGGTGATCCCCAATCAGAGTTTCAATCTCTGGAAAACCTTCTTCCCAGCTGAGTTGGTCTCAAGAAGAATCCTCAAGGATTTCTACCAAAATAAAACGCCTCTCCAGCAGATTGGCGATATGGTTTATTTCCCCAACAAATGGCAAGATTCCCCAGCTTGAATTTTCCTCTCAGACTATCACAAATTAAGGGACCACAACTCCTCTTCCCCCGTAGACTTTCCTACAATCCCAAATAACTCCCCAGTAGAGCAATAGACAACGAATACTCCTGAACTCTTTTCCCCAAGCGGAAATCAACACCCTTCATATAGTTTTCTTCTTAAGCAAAATCAACATTCCTCGGTGAAAGTCGCCCAGCTTCTCAGGATTCCCCAACAGGGTTTCACAAAGTTCACAAGCAATGCATGGAATTTTCCATCCCCCAATAGAGTTTATTTCTCTAATAATGGAGGCCCATATAACAACACTTCAACTTCAAATATGAAGACTTAAAACTCCTCATTCTCAGTAACATCCAGGGATTTATTTTCCCCAGTCTGACAACACTATAACAGAATAACTAATATGTTCATACATTGCATTCATACATCATAGAATCAACAACACAAATGCATATATCATAATCTAATTTATTTTGAGAAACATCATTGCACCATGCATTTAATATATCATGACATTGCATGCAACTAACTCTTTACCTTTTCAGGAAAGACCAATCAACAGAAAATTATCATCAACAAATTTTCGACAAGACAAGACAACTATCTGTGAACAAATCAATTGTAGATCAATTCCCGAAAAATGATTGGGTGATTATTTACATGACAAATACTTACTTCAAAATCTCTGTTGGTTCAGTTTAAATCTATCAATGATTTATCCTGATTCCTTTCTGGTAGACACTTTCTCTGGTTCAGATAGATCCCTCCAAGATTTATTCTAATTCTTTCCAGTTAAAGAATATTCAAGACCTCTGCTGGTTCAGTTTAAATATATCAATGGTTTATCCTGATTCCTTTCTGATAGACATTTTCTCTGGTTCAGATAAACCACTCCAAGATTTATTCTGATTCTTTCCAGTTAAAGAATATTCAAGACCTTTGCTGGTTCAGTTTAAATCTATATATAGTTTATCCTGATTCCTTTCCGGTAGACATTTTCTCTGGTTCAGATAAATCGCTTCAAGATTTATTCTGATTCTTTCCAATTAAAGAATATTTAAGACCTCTGTTGGTTCACTTTAAATCTATCAATGGTTTATCCTGATTCCTTTCCGGTAGACACTTTCTCTGGTTCAAATAAATCGCTCCAAGATTTATTCTGATTCTTTCCAGTTACAGAATATTCAAGACCTCTGCTGGTTCAGTTAAAATCGATCAATAGTTTATCCTGATTCCTTTCTGGTAGACATTTTCTCTGGTTTAGATAGATCACTCAAAGATTTATTCTGATTTTTTCCAGTTAAAGAATATTTAAGACCTCTGGTGGTTCAGTTTAAATCTATCAATGGTTTATCTTGATTCCTTTCTGGTAGACATTTTCTCTGCTTCAGATAGATCGCTCCAAATTTTATTCTGATTCTTTCTAGTTAAAGAATATTCAAGACCTCTGCTAGTTCAATTTAAATCTATCAATGGTTTATCCTAATTCCTTTCCGGTAGGCATTTTCTCTGGTTCAGATAGATCACTCCAAGATTTATTCTGATTCTTTCCAGTTAAAGAATATTCAATACCTCTGCTGGTTCAGTTTAAATCGATCAATGGTTTATCCTGATTCCTTTCCGGTAGACATTTTATCTGGTTTAGATAGATCGCTCCAAGATTTATTCTGATTCTTTCTAGTTAAAGAATATTCAAGACCTCTGTTGGTTCAATTTAAATATATCAATGGTTTATCCTGATTCCTTTCTGGTAGACACTTTCTCTGGTTCAAATAAATCACTCCAAAGATTTATTCCGATTCTTTTCCAGTTGAAGTCAAGTTAGAATTAGCCTAATTTCTGTCAACAATAACCTTTGGATGACATCTATAAGCCCATCTCCGATAACTCTCCATCATCTCTCCAAATGGCATCTATAAGCTCATTCCCTACACAATCAACCACCACATTATTGAGTGCAAATTTATGGGCAATCTAGTGTTCAATTGTCTTCCACCTTCAAGTCACGAATGGCAGACCCACCAATCTAACTCTTCAGGTTTAAGAAGATTGAACAGGGACAACTGTTGTACCCCAAAATTTTCCCTCTCATTTCCCAAGGCATTTCTCATAAGGGTTCTCAAAATTCAAGCTTGCACAAGTCCAATTGGATTTTTCAGCATCAAATTAAAGAGGAAGTTGTTAAAAAAGGGGAAAACAGATAAAAATAATATTTTTGACAAAATGAATAAAAAACAAGTCTTCTTCGATTCACCTTGTTATACCCCAAAGTTTTCCCTCTCATTCATCAAGATTTTTCTCACAAGATCTTTTGGACTCAAGACTGGATTAGGGCTTGACCAGCTCAAGACATCTCATCATGCACTGATAACCCAAAATTAGGGTTTGAGATTGCACAAATATTTTTGGACTATCAATGCTTCATATGACTTTCAAGGACAATTATGGACCCCCAAGATTACTCATGTCAATTTTCAAGCCTTGAATCACATTTTTGATCAGTCAATTGGACAGTTGACCTAAAAATCAGCTATATTGGGGAAAAAGTCAACCATGGCTAAATTACAGTCAAAATTCATAATTTTTATCCACATCAACATCTTGGACTCATATATATCATTTGATCAAGTTTGGACCACAATTCCTCAAGAAATTTGATCAAATCATCAAAAGGGAAAAATGGTCAAAATGGGTTTTGATTGAGAAAGGGCAATTTCTGATTTTTGACCTAGCAAATGACCAATCTGTTTGAAGCATGATTTCAAGAGTTCAATTTCATCATCTTGACCTAAAGACATGGTTCAAAACATTGCAAACCCGTTAGATTGACAAATGAATTTTTCAGTCAATTGATCAAAAGTCAACTGTATATTGAAAAGTCAAACTTTGACTTTTTGGTCAAAATCAAATACCAAGGATCACAATTCATCAAAACATGTCAAAATGTGAAATTTTTTCATCAATAAATCAAAGATTGAAGATTTTGTTTTGAAATTTGAAATTTTCTTAACTTAGAAATTTTTCTAAGTATAGAAAATTTCTTATTTTTTCTCAACTTTAAGCCAAATTCTCACCATGATACAAGATGATTCAAAGAAAGTTCCCAACATGAAAGTTGTAGATATCCATGAAATCTACAACTTTTATTCACAAAATTTCTCATAAATATGCTTGGATCTCAAGATATAATTTTGTGAATATATGCTCATGAACTAAAATAACTTAGTGAAATGTTGCCTTAGTTAGGCAGGTTTTGGACCTAACTTCACGCCAACTTTTCACCTAGTTCCAAGAGGAATCTTGGAAAGAAATTCAAAGATGAGTTATATAGCACATTTCAAGATTTCCAAAATATCCAAGAACTCCTTGAGATCATTCTTGAGTAGGGAGAATCAAAGAGATGAAGTTAGCAATTTCTCACTTTGATTTCAACCCATTTCATGATGAACCAAAATTCAAATTCAAACCTAGGCTGCATAATCCTTGATTTGCAGGCCTCAAACTTGTTTCTCACTCCACAATTAAATGTTTACACTGCTGATAGAGCTTTAATCCAAGCATTAGAGCCTTTATCCAAGCTACAATTCCATAAATGGCACAAAGTTACCATTTCCATTTTGATAAAGCACAACTTTTGCTATTGTCAACTCCTTGAGCTTTGAACTTATTCTTTTTAAACACACAAACCCTATAAACCAAAAGCAATGTGTCTAAGACCTGTACCAACTCAGACCAGGCTTGTACAAGCACATAGAGAGTTGTCTCCTCACTTTTCTTCAAAAGCAAGCAATAGAGCCAAAAGGCTATAACTCAGAAATCTTGAGGAAGCTTGAGGTCTAACCTTTTCTATACTTATACATAAATGTATTGTGACTTAGAACATGATTGATAAAGCTAAGAAACTCTCCCAAACTCTTTACCACTGAAATCCTGCCATAACTTGCAGGTTTGCACCTTGCATAGCAATCCCAAAAACCACTCGTGCGTTTTAAGTTTTAACCACCTAAACACTTAACCTACATCATATCTAAGAGTTCCAGACCATCAACCGCTAACTGTAACTCCTCCTTCTTCATCTGCCATTTTTGCATTTTAAGCTTGCAGGTTGACTTGAGTAGGGAGATTCAGGAACTTTCAAGGCAAGGTAAGGATTGGAACACACTCAGGGAGATCCAGGCAAGTTAAATAGATTCTCAGGCCTTCTCAAAACTTGCTCAAACTCTATTCACGATCTCAACTGAAAGAGGTAAAAACTCTAACTTCTATCTCTTCATACAGGCATCCTTTGGTCTTGATTTGTGAAAATAAAATGTAGATATCCTTGCACTAAAGCCAACCATGTTCCTAGATTTCATTTATATTCATTGTGTATAGAGAATTTTGGATTTGAAATTTCTGTAAAAATTAGGTTTTGAATTAGGGCCAGTAAAATTAGCTTTGATCTTTGACTTTTAGTTTACATGAGTTACATGGTTGAAATCGTGGGAAGAAATACTATCATTTTCATGTTTGGAGTTTCCATTTTCATGGAGAAATGAGAGAGATACAGGTGTTCCGGCTAGCTAGAGGAAGAAGACGAAGTACAAGGCAAGGAAGTGATTCATGTCCTGTATTTTTATTTTCATTTGAACTAACAGATGTACAGCCACCCCAGTGGTAAGGCAGCGCGCAGAAATGCCTAAGGTCACATGTTCGAGCCTTGGCGCTGCCTTTTTGCATTTTTCCATATTTTTCATCCTTTTTTTTTCAGCGTGGGCTCAACACAATTGGGCCCTATGTTTTTTTTCTAAGATCCACCTCTTGATTACTCACGGCACCCCTGGCCCAACTATTTTCGTTTATTTATTTTGTTTTGTTTTATTTCATTAAATATATTTTTCTTAAATATTATAAAATCATAAAAAATATAAAAATGATAAATATTATATTTTGTTTTATTTTATTTTATTTTCTCATAATTTTTTTATTTAGTTATATATTAACTATTTTTCTTAATAAACTTGTAAATAAAAATAGAATTAGGTTAATTATTTATTCTTTTTTTTCTCACACTTATAAATATTTATTTTAACATGTAAAAGGACTAAAATATTTCATAAATACTATTTATTATCTTCAAGACAAAAATACAAAAAAATACTTAAAGAACTTTATTTTCTTTTAACAAATTAGAATTAGGGTTAATCAATTTCTAAGAAATAATTCACTTTTTTTAAATTATTAGGTTTAGTTCAAAACTCTTTTTTCACATAAAAAACAAAACAAAAATCTTTTTTCTTGCATATACATATCTTTGCATATTTAATTTATATTATACATTATTTATTCCAATATTTGTACAAATTCAATTTAGTTGTAATAGTTTAATTAGATTTATATTATTGCAAATCCCCATTCATTATTTGTATACCCCCTCCCATAAAATTTTGTAATAGCGTAGTAATCTTTAAATTACGCAATTTATCGCTTTTACATAACATGTTAGTAATTAGGGTTTGTATGGAAAGATAAAAATAATCAAATAGAAAACCCTAACCCAAGATAAAATCAAGCATGAAAATAATACACTTGCACACAAACACCCATAGGGTTACTCCACTTGGTTACCTTACACAGAAATGGCCATATTATGCATGCGAAGTATCTTAGCAAAACAAACAAATATAAGATCATAGTCCCTCGATGACGCTATTTAGAGTTGCCTTACAAAAATGATCTTAGTCCCTCAAAAAAAGCTAAGATACTTTGCAACATTGCTAATCATGGTTATACGATGACCCACGCCCGTCCCGTCTACATCCAAAGATAGGGTTGCTTACCAAATCAATGGTAAGACAACAATGTCAAAGGAAAAGAAAATGAACAAGAAAGACATTTGAGTAGGTAGATTACTTCTAGTTACTTGCTCCATTTCAAAACAACTATCCTTGCTATTTTCAAAAACAAACACACACATTTCCAAACATCTTACAAACATTGAAAACATTTTCAAAAAGACAAACATCTTTGTATACATTCTTACGAACGAGAATCATTACAAAGATTGCCTAGACAATGGCCTATTTTACAAAATACTTTCAAAACCACACAAAACACAATTTCAAGAAAAAGCAAGTGATCTAGCAAATAACTAAAAGCCTATGGAAAACCATGGATGAAAAGGGTGCTAATACCTTCCATTTTCATAATCTACCCCCTGAACTCAAGAAACAATCTCAAATGTCTTTCCTGTGCTTTTTCACCTTTCCTTTTGGATAAAAGAAAAGTCGGTGGAGACTCTTGCTAACCGCAACATTTACGATCAAATGCAAAACCTTCAAGTCAGTTTTCCCACCGTATCACAGAACTGGTGACTCTTCTGGGGACTATTTTAAAAGTGGGGTTACCTTAGGGCTAGATCACATTTATTTGCTTACATTGTTTGACTTGTATGCTTTACATTATGGTTCTTTGTTTGGGTTTGAAATCCTTTATTCGGATTTGGGATACATTATAGATAAATAGCAATACGTTATGGAAACTGCGCGGGGTATACCAATATGGTCTAAGCAATAACTATGTTAGTGTGACATATTTGTGGGTACCGGTAGCCTTTGAGTTAATCAAAGAGAATACGGGGCCGCTGAGTGATGTCATGAAGCACTAATGAACTTCTAGAACCTTTACTTGACCAACTTGGCCTTTAGGATGTAGTGGGATGACCGACTTTGGTGCAGTCCGAAGTTGGTAGATACTCGATACTACACTCATTGAGGTTTGGTTTCTTGGGATATTTCGGTTGCCATTAAAGAGGCTTGAGCTGAAACAATGACCAAGGAAACAATCTAGTGATATTGAGCTCCTTAAAACCCGGTTACTATTACTAGGACAAGTTTAAGCCAACTAAACTTCAAAAGGGTACTTACCTATAAAGCCCCATGCAAGCCTAAACTAAGAACTTGTTTGCTTTGCTTGTATATGCATATTTGTACATAACATCATAGACATCATGAACATCATATACATCCACAAACCATTTCAAGGGTTTTTGAGATTCATCTTTGTTCTTGTTTTGTAGGATAGGGATTCACTTCGCAGGAAAACTATTCAAGTCAACCTTGTGAGAACTCCTCCACAACTTAAGGAGCTAGATTCAAGGATCCTTGAGAACTCTCCATTCACCGAGAGACATGGTCGTCTACTCAACTTGGTCACCTCCAACGCAGATGAGGATATGATGAAGGTGCTCTTTCAGTTCTTTGATCCTTTGCACCATTGCTTCACATTTCCCGACTATCAACTTGTGCCTACTTTGGAAGAATTCTCCCAACTCTTGAGGATTCCCATTCTCAATCAACTACCTTTCAACGGTACGGAAAGAGACCCAAAGCCAAAAGAGATTGCTCAAGCTCTACACTTGCACTCATCTGATGTCACAACTCATTCGGAAACTAGGAGTGGTGTCAAAGGCTTCCTAGTAAAGTTCCTGTTTGAGAAAGCCCAAAGCTGTTGGAATTCCTTAGACTTGCAAGCCTTTGAGGAAATTGTGGCTCTTCTTATCTATGGGATGGTCTTGTTTCCCAATCCTGAACAACTCATAGATGTGAGCACCGTTAAAATCTTCATGTCACGCAACCCGGTGCCTACATTGCTAGGGGATATCCTACACTCTTTTCACACTCGCACAATAAGGAAAAGAGGTGTCCTTATGTGTTGCACTCCTCTCCTAGAAAGATGGTTTATTTCTCATCTTCCCCAATCAGTCTTAAAGAATGAGCAAGGTTCAAGGTGGTCACAAAGGTTAATGACGCTCAAACATTCAGACATCCATTGGTGCTCCCGATCCAAAGAGAATGTTATCATTGTTGACCGTTATGGAGAATTCCATAATGCCCATCTACTTGGCATTAGGGGAGGCATCACCTACAACCCTTGTTTAGACTTAAGATAGTTTGGTTACGCCCAAAGGGATGGCCCACACGAGATGCTGATTTAAGGTTTGGTATTCGACTACGATAACGACGATCAAGGTCTTCGCCAGAGATTCATCCGAGCTTGGAGGATGCTAAACAAGGTGGATAGCAAGACTTTGGGGCACAAGAATTCCATCCCTCTTGAGCCCTACGTCAAATGAGTATGAACACGTGCTCAAAGTCTTATGATACCTTATCCTTCCATCCTTCCGATAATCATTGAGCCTGTTAAGGAGGGAGATGTTTCATACACTATCCTACATCCTGACATGCCCACATCTCTTGTAGACCTACAAAGGGATTGGATACAACTCAAAGGATAGCGAGATACTTTCGAAGCCCAATTCTATGCAAGCGAGAGGAAGGTTTTGGAACTCACTAGGCTACTTCATGAGGAGCGGACTCTAAATGCATACATTGCACCAAAGAGGATGCGCACTACTTTTTTATCTTAGAGTTTTGTATTATGTTGTCCAAAGGGCATTGATGTACTCAAACTTTATCATATTAATATAACGTGTGTTTATTTTTGTCTAAAACGAACTTAAATATTTAAAATCCTTGAAAACATTGCATATGCACATATCATTCATCATAACATAAACAGGTCTTTTGCAACAAGTTTCCTCATCTCTCTACTGTTTATTTCAGTAAGATGGATCTCAAACAAACAGTGAAAGATCTCCAAGCTCAGAACACGCAGTTTCAACAATTTCTCATGACTCTAGCCAAGGGGCAATAAGAATTGAAGACTCTGCTAACTGAAGAGAAGAAAAATAAAACAAAGAAGGTAAACGGAGTCTTGAACATGGGGAGAAGATTTCATGAGCAGACGAGAAGGACTTTG
This sequence comes from Vicia faba, assembly GCA_948472305.1. Classification (NCBI taxonomy): domain Eukaryota; kingdom Viridiplantae; phylum Streptophyta; class Magnoliopsida; order Fabales; family Fabaceae; genus Vicia; species Vicia faba. The sequence goes on from OX451740.1 coordinate 1,125,373,832, forward strand.
AATTTTGCAACAACATCTGGTGAAGGAGAGGGGGAAGGCAAGGAAACAACGGTCCCGTCAGAATATGAAGAGGAGGGAGAAGAGAAAGACTACTCTGAGGAACAATATCCTCCAGCTGATGACAAGTACAAACATCTCAAAGAGCGTTTGAGCGCGATGGAAATACAAAGGTGCCAGGCTTAGACTTTGAGGAATTGGGACTAGTGTCGGGGATTGTGATTCCTACGAAGTTCAAAGTGCCTATGTTCACAAAATATGATGGAGTGTCATGCCCTAAGATGCATCTCCGATAATATGTGACTAAGATTCAACCACACTCCGCTGATAAAGACTTGTGGGTGCATTTTTTCCAAGATAGTCTGTCTGGAACATAACTCGACTAGTTTTACCAACTAGAAAGAACTAAAGTCCACAATTGGGAAGATCTTGCTGCAGCTTTCTACAAGCAATATCAATATAATGCTGATTTGGCGCCTACCCGTACTCAACTCCAGAGTATAGCCATGGCTTCCAATGAAGGTTTCAAGGATTACACACAAAAATGGAGAGATCTGGCTGGAAGAGTTCAACCCCCTCTGTCTGAAAGGGAATTGGTGGACATGTTCTTAGGCATCTTATCCGGCCCCTTCTTCAACCATTTAATCGGAAGTTCATCTGCAGGTTTTACTGAATTAATACTAACCGGAGAAAGAGTGGAAGCTGGTATAAAAAATGGAAAGATTCAGAAGGATTCATCTTCTTCTACAACTGTAAGGAAGCCTTTTATCGGGAAGAAAGAAATAGTTGTTGTATATACACAAAGAAACCAAGAGAGAGTCAAATGCCGACAAATGGTGGGGGCTATTATGATTCCAAAGCCTATGTCTGATCAACAAAGAAGTAATCAACCAAGGGTGGAGAGGCCAGTCAGGAAATTCACCATAATCAACATGACTCTGTCTCAAGTATTATCGCATCTTTTGAGATCCAATTTGGCAACCTTGAAAGAAGCTCCGAAAAACCCCAACACAACATACCCTCATTATCACCCAATGCCTGTTGCGCATATCACTCTGAAAGTCCTGGTCACGATACTAATAAATGTTGGGCCTTGAAGAACAAAATACAAGACCTCATCGAAGCAAAAGAAATTGAGTTTGATGCACCCGAGAAGCCAAATGTCATTTTTGCTCCTATGCCCATACATGGTCACAATACCAATGCTATCGAAGAAGATTTGTTTGTTACCACAGTTGATGAACTCGTGACTCCACTTCCAACCATTAAGATAAACTTGTTGAAAGACGGTGTGTTCTCGGGTTGTAATGAAGACTGCCATCTCTACTTATCCTCGCGAACTGATTGCCCTTTGTTGAAAACATGCATTCAACGCTTGATAGATAATAAAGAGATTTTGTTTGAAAGTAATCCTGTTTCACCTGTTCCTGTTGAAGATGTTTCAATCATTACCATCTACGCCAATTCTTCCAGGTTCTCCACCAAAAGACTCGTTAGAATTACATCGGTTCTGAAAGCAACTCCTCTAATAATCACAATGCCTGGGCCAGTCCCATATGAATCAGATAAAACTGTGTCGTGGAATTACAGATGGGACATTTATTACCATGGCATCAAACAAGATGGGCCGCCCGCCGAAGAGATAAACTCTGAAGAAGAAGATTCCGACATCAGCAATATTGCCGGAACTAGTAAAATTACCCGAAGCGGTAGGATCTTTTCTCCAGAAATTGCTCCCCCAAAAGCAGTTTCTAGACCCGTGATCATCCCTATGGCTGCTCCAAAGGTTACTTCCGTACCCATAATCATCTCTGCAAGTGCTCCTATTGACGAAGTCGTTACGACCCCTGTTGTCATTCCTACCAACACTCCTATTGCTGAAACTCGAGGAAAGAGTATTCAAGTGGAGCCTGTCCGAACGAAGGCTCAATCACTGACTATCTCCGAGACATCCAAGAAAGAAATTGAGGAGATCCTAAAAATTATAAAGAGGAGCGACTACGATGTAGTTGAACAGTTGGGGCAAACTCCCTCCAAAATCTCTATGCTGGCATTACTACTGTGTTCCGAGGCACATGCGAAAGCCTTGGTGAAGTTCCTAAAAACAACCCATGTTCCTCAAGAGACGTCTGCTGATCAATTCCAAGACTGCATGGACAGCTTGACAACGGATAATAACCTAGGCTTCTCGGATGCTGATCTGACACCAACGGGAAGAAAGCACAATAAGGTATTACATGTCTCTGTGGAATGTAGGGGCACAACTCTGGCCCATGTTTTGGTGGACACAGGCTCATCCTTGAATGTATTACCGAAAAAAGCTCTTGACAGACTTGACTGCGAAGGACTGACGTTAAAGCCAAGCAACATAATAGTAAGGGCATTTGATGGCTCAAATAGAATGGTGCACGGGGAAGTGGATATCCCCATAAAGGTTGGGACTCAAACTTTCAATTCAACCTTTTATGTAATGGATATCCACCCTTCTTACTCATGTCTGCTAGGACGACCATGGATCCATAATGCTGGCGCTGTTACCTCTACATTGCACCAGATGCTGAAGTATCTGGTTCAAGGAAAGATTATCACTGTCCACGGAGAGGAAGAATACATGATCAGTCATCTCAATTCCTTCAGGTATGTGGAATTGGACGACGAGTTCATTGAAACTCCTTTTCAACACTTCGAAGAAGTCCCCCAAGAGGTAGCAGTGACCAAGACTGTGTTCCAGATTCCCAAGATTACAAGACCTCCACTCCGGATGTCATCTCTGAAGGACGCCAAAGCAATAGTAGAGGAAGGTGGATGCACCATCTGGGGGAAACATCCTAATATCCCGTATAAGTCTGATAAGTTTGGCCTAGGTTTCACTTCAAGTGCTCAAAAGGCTGTACGTCGTGCCCGTGCTGGAGGGCCACCCTTGAAGATTAGCAACCATGAGGTCAACGCGGTAGAAGATGGTGAAGATGATTGCAACCTGGAGGATTGGCTCTTTCCGACTGTCAATGGAGGACTCAACAATTGGGAGGCTGGAGACTTCGTCCCAATAACTTTTATCCAACGATAATTTATCTTTACATTTTATTGGATCTGTAATATTCAAAAACAATTCGCACTCTTAAAACCTCGTGTCTTGCCCGAGGCACAATGGTCCATTTGTAAGGGTTATTATTTCATCTTCATATGACATCAATGAATCATGGACGTCTTTTCGCTTACAAAATTTTTTTTGCTCATTGTTTTTCTTTCACATTTTACTTTCTTTTAAAGATAGCTATACCCTTACACACACCCACACTCACAAATGCAGGTATCCATCCATTCTGGATCCCATGGGTAACGATACTGCTATGGACTTTCATGACTCTGAGGATCTAATATACCAAGCCGAAGAAGAAGGTGAGGGGGATTGTGAAGTACCAGGGGAACTTGCCAGACTGCTACAACAAGAGGAAAGAACCATTCAGCCTCACGAGGAACCTGTGGATACGATCAACCTGGGTACCGAGGAGGATAAAAAAGAGGTCAAGGTGGGTGCCAATCTGGATACCAGTGTCAAGGAGCGTCTGGTTCAGTTATTACACGATTATGTTGAAGTTTTTTCCTGGTCATATAAAGACATGTCAGGACTTGATACAAACATCGTGGTACATCGTCTTCCTACAAGAGAAGATTGTCCGCTAGTAAAACAAAAGGTTCGCCACATGAGACCTGATATGTCAGAAAAGATTAAAGCAGAGGTCATGAAGCAATTCAATGTCGGATTCTTGGCTGTCACCTCCTACCCTCAATGGGTTGCCAACATTGTTCCCGTACCTAAAAAAGACGGCAAAGTACGAATGTGTGTGGACTACAGAGATTTGAATAGGGCGAGCCCTAAAGATGATTTTCCACTCCCCCACATTGATATCCTAGTCGACAATATAGCACAACACAAAGTGTTTTCCTTCATGGGCGGATTCTCAGGTTATAACCAAATCAAAATGGCACCTGAGGACATGGAGAAAACAATATTTGTCACGCAGTGGGGCACATTCTGCTACAAGGTAATTCCGTTCGGATTGAAGAATTATGGGGCAACCTATCAGCGCGCCATGGTAGCTTTATTTCACGACATGATACATCATGAAATAGAGGTCTACATGGACGATATGATAGCCAGATCGCAAACAGAAGAAGAGCATCTTGATCACTTACAAAAGCTGTTTGAGAGACTGAAGAAGTACAAGCTGAGGTTGAATCCAAACAAGTGCACATTTGGAGTACGGTCTGGTAAACTCCTAGGCTTTGTCGTCAGTAACAAAGGTATTGAGGTCGATCCTGCCAAAGTTAAAGCAATACAAGAGATGCCTGCTCCTCGTACTGAGAAGGAAGTCAGAGGATTCTTGGGACGTTTGAACTATATTGCCAGATTCATTTCTCACCTAACAGCTACTTGTGAGCCAATCTTCAAACTATTGAAGAAAGATCAAGTAGTCAAATGGAATAATGAATGCCAAGTTGATTTTGACAAAATCAAAGAATAATTACAAGAACCTCCTGTATTGATGCCACCAGTCGAGGGAAGACCATTGATCATGTATCTGACTGTTTTAGAAAACTCGATGGGGTGTGTATTGGGGCAGCATGACGAGTCTGGCCAAAAAGAGCATGCTATTTATTACCTGAGCAAAAAGTTTACCGACTGTGAAACCTGATATTAACTGCTCGAGAAAACTTGCTGCGCTCTGGCATGGGCTGCTCGCCGGCTAAGACAGTATATGCTGACTCATACTACCTTATAAATATCTAAGATGGATCCGATAAATTATATCTTCGAAAAGCCTGCTCTTTCTGGGAGAATAGCTAGATGGCAGATGATCCTGACCGAGTACGAAATACAATATACTACCTAGAAAGTTATAAAGGGCAGTGTGTTAGCTGATCACCTTGCTCACCAAGCTTTAGAAGACTATCAGTCCATGAAGTTTGAATTCCCGGATGAAGACATCATGACATTAGACAACCGTGAAGAATTCAGGCCATATGACGGACCTGAACAAGGATCCCGATGGACCCTGTTCTTTGATGGAGCATCCAATGCACTTGGTAATGGTATCAGTGTTGTACTCATATCTCCGGAAAGGTGTCATACTCCCTTTACCTCCAGACTCTGCTTTAATTGTACAAACAACATGGCAGAATACGAAGCATGCATCTTTAGTCTCAGAGCTGCCATAGACTTGGGAATCAAATCCTTAGATGTGTTTGGAGATTCATCTTTGGTTATCAGTCAGATAAAAGGGGAATGGGACACCAAACACCCAAACCTTATCCCTTACAAATAACATGTTTTGACATTGCTACCACATTTTGAGAATATTACCTTCGAGCATTTCCCGCGAGAAGAAAATCATCTAGCAAACGCTCTAGCCACAATGTCATCTATGTTTAAACTTAATTGGGATAACGAGGCTCCCCAGATCACCATTGAACGAATGGATGAACCAGCGCACTGTCACGAGATTAATACTGAAGAGGTAGTGAACCAGCCTTGGTTTCATGAAGTCAAGAGGTATCTCGAGGCTCAAGAATATCCAGAAGGAGCTTCAATCAATGACAAGAAGTTCTTAAGGAGATTCTCAGCTAAATTCTTCCTTAGTAGTGGCATCCTGTACAAACGTAATCATGACTCCATTTTGCTTCGGTGCATGGATAAGGTTGAAGCTGAAAAGATCATGGCTGAATTACATGAAGGTACTTTTGGCACCCACTCCAGTGGGCATACGATGGCGAAGAAAATCCTACGGGCAGGCTATTATTGGTCTACCATGGAAGCAGATTTCTATCAACACTCTCGAACCTGTCATAAGTGTCAAATTTATGCTGACAAGGTGCACGTACCTCTGGTTCCTCTGAATGTCTTGACGGCTCATTGGCCCTTTGCTATATGGGGAATTGATATGATTAGACAAATCAATCCAACAACCTCCAATGGACATCGCTTCATCCTAGTGGCCATTGACTATTTTACAAAATGGGTGGAGGAAGCTTCCTTCGCTTCCGTTACCAAGAATGTTGTTGCCCGCTTCATCAAGCAAAACCTTATTTGCCGGTATGGTACCCCGGAAAGGATCATCACTGACAATGGTACAAATCTCAATAACATTATGATCACTGCATTATGCGAGCAATTCAAGATCAAGCATCATAATTCTTCTCCCTATCAGCCAAAGATGAATGGTGCTGTCGAAGCTGCAAATAAAAACATTAAGAAGATCATACAGAAAATGACAGTCACATACAAAGACTGGCATGAGATGTTACCATTCGCTCTCCACAATTATCGTACCACAACTCGCACATCAACCGGGGAAACACCCTATTCTTTGGTTAACAGCATGGAGGTTGTCTTGCCTATTGAGGTTCAGATCCCCTCCCTGAGGATTATGAAGGATGCAGGGTTGAACAAAGACGATTGGATCCAGACTCGACTTGATCAACTGAATTTGATTGATGAAAAGAGACTTACTGCTGTTTTCCATGGTAAAATGTATCAAAAACATATGATCAAGGCTTTCAACAAGAAAGCCAGACGCCAAGTATATCAAGTTGGGGATCTAGTGATCAAACGTATCATCTTGCCACAAGGTGATCCCAGGGGAAAATAGACTCCTACCTATGAAGAACCATTTGTAATCAAAAACATATTCTCCGGTTGGGCAATGATCTTGACCACCATGGATAGTGACGACCTGCCACACCCTGCAAATGCAGACATAGTCAAAAGATACTACGCATAAGGGTCCCGCTAGGTTGACATACCTAGGAAAAACAAGGGCATCCCGACGAACCAAAAAGGTTCGGGCAAAAATTAGGGATAAAATGAAAAAAAATATGTGCACCCGGCAAGTTGAAAACCCGAAAGGGAGACTTGGGCCAAAAGGGGTTTCTCGGTGGACTGAAAACCCGAAAGGGCGGTCCAAGCAAAAATTAGGGAATTAAAGTGTATGACTATGTCCCATCAGATCACTCTAGGGACAACCTTTGGCTTCAACTGACAGATTCAGCATTTCTAATCAACCTAGTCATCTTCGGACAAGGCACAAATAGACAAGATGCTCAGACATACGAAGGCCATAGTAGAATGGAAACCCCGTGGGAGTTTTATACACATAGCTATCTTTTCTTTGTATCAAATTTTTCTTGTTTTACGACAGCATTCTCTTACTAGAATGTTTGCCACCTTTGTACAAAATATTTATTCAAAGTCAATACAGATATCCCTTTAAAAGTGCAAAAACTATTTGTCTTTTTCTTTACGCTTGTGTTTTGTTTACAAAAACGTCCAATGATTCATTGTTGAACATATGCATTTGAACATGATTACTGTTTACAAATGAACAAAATGAGAAAGACAATTACTGATAGGTTGAAAGAATAGGACAATGTCTCTAAGCTATTCCATAAGTAATCCCCTATAGTACGCCATTTAAATCCCCAGCGGAACGAAGTTCCCAGTTATCAATCCTCAGTAAAAGTTGTCAAATTTCTCGGGACTCCCCGACAGATCTTACAAGTAGTACATGGCATTGCCCTCACAACAAATTTTACTTCTCTCAACAAAAGTTCATCAGTACTTCAACTTCAAGACATGAAAATTCACATATCCTTAGCGGCATTCAGGGATTTTTTTCCTCAATCAAACAACAATGCAGCAAATTAGTTCACATACACATACATTGCATCCATATATCATAAACATTAATAAAGCAAATACATTGCATCATACATTTCATGCAACATAACTTTGTATTTTAGCTAACATTTTACCCTTTTCAGGATAAGATTAACAACTACCATTAACAATATGCAATCTTGATACAGTATATATACACTCCAGACACGGACGCCATTCTGATACTCATTCAGATTCAACTTACAGATACATTTCAGATACGCTCCAGACATGGACGCCATTCTGATACTCATTCAGATACAACTTACAGATATAGTTCAGATACGCTCCAGACACGGACGCCATTCTGATACTCATTCAGATTCAACTTACAGATACAATTCAGATACGCTCCAGACACGGATGCCATTCTGATACTCATTCAGATACAACTTTCAGATACAGTTCAGATACGCTCCAGACACGGGTGCCATTCTGATACTCATTCAGATTTAACTTTCAGATACAGTTCAGATACGCTCCAAACACGGATGCCATTCTAATACTTAGTCAAAATCAGCTTCCAGATACAGTTCAGGCACGCCCCAAACACGGACGCCATTCTGATACTTATTCTTTCAGCTTACAAATTATAATTCAACAAGTATTCTTGGATCTAATCTACAAGCCCATCTCCAACAAGATTCTATCACCTCTCCAAATGGCATCTTTAAGCCCATTCCCTCAACCACACGTCGTCAAGTGCAAATTTCTGGGCACTCTAGTGTCCAATCATCTTTCACCTTCGAGTCACGAATGGCAAAACTCGCCAATCTAACTCTTCAGGTATAAGAAGATTGAACAAGGGCAGCTGTTGTACCCCAAAATTTGCCCTCTCATTCATCAAAATTTTTCTCACAAGATCTTTTGGACTCAAGACTGGATTAGGGCTTGACCAGCTCAAGACATCTCATCATGCACTAATAACCCAATATTAGGGTTTGAGATTGCACAAATATTTTTGGACTATAAATGCTTCATATGACTTTAAAGGACAATTATGGACCCCCAAGATTACTCATGTCAATTTTCAAGCCTTGAATCACATATTTGATCAGTCAATTGAACAGTTGACCTAAAAATCAGCTGTATTGGGGAAAAAGTTAACCATGGCCAAATTACAGTAAAACTTCATAATTTTTGATCCACATCAACATCTTGGACTCATATGTATCATTTGATCAAGTTTGGACCACAATTCCTCAAGAAATTTGATCAAATCATCAAAAGGGCAAAATGGTTAAAATTAGGGTTTTGACTGAGAAAGGGCAATTTCTGATTTTTGACCTAGCAAATACCCAATTGGTTTGAATCATGATTTTAAGAGTTCAATTGCATCATCTTTACCTAAAGACATGGTTCAAAACATTGCAAACCCATTGGATTGACAGATGAGTTTTTCAGTTAATTGATCAAAAGTTAATTGTATACTGAAAAGTCAAACTTTGACTTTTTGGTCAAAATCAAATACCAAGGATCAAAATTCATCAAAACATGTCAAAATGTGAAACTTGTTCATCAAGGAATCAAAGATTGAAGATTTTGTTTTGAAATTTGAAATTTTCTTAACTTAGAAATTTTTCTATGTATAGAAAATTTCTTATTTTTTTTCAACTTTAAGCCAAATTCTCACCATGATACAAGATGATTCAAAGAAAGTTCCCAACATGAAAGTTGTAGATCTCTATGAAATCTACAACTTTTCTTCACAAAATTTCTCCTAAAGATACTTGGATCTCAAGATATAATTTTGTGAATACATGCTCATGAACTAAAATAACTTAGTGAAATTTTGCCCTAGTTAGGCAGGTTTTGGACCTAACTTCATGCTAACTTTTCACCTAGTTCCAAGAGGAATCTTGGAAATAAATTCAAATATGAGTTATAGAGAACATTGCAAGCTTTCCAAAATGTCCAATAACTCCTTGAGATCATTCTTGAGTAGGGAGAATAAAAGAGATGAAGTTGGTAATTTCTCACTTTGATTTCAACCCATTTCATGATGAACCAAAATTCAAATTCAAACCTAGGCTGCATAATCCTTGCTTTGCAGGCCTCAAACTTGTTTCTCACTCCACAATTAAATGTTTACACAGCTGATAGAGCTTTAATCCAAGCATTAGAGCCTTTGTCCATGCTACAATTCCATAAATGGCACAAAGTTACCATTTCCATTTTGATAAAGCACAACTTTTGCAATTGTCAACTCCTTGAGCTTTGCACTTATTCTTTCTGCACAAACAAACCCTATAAACCAAAAGCAATGTGTCTAAGACCTGTACCAACTCAGGCCAGGCTTGTACAAGCACATAGAGAGTTGTCTCCTCACTTTTCTTTAAAAGCAAGCAATAGAGCCAAAAGGCTATAACTCAGAAATCTTGAGGAAGCTTGAGGTCTAACCTTTTCTATACTTATACACAAATGTATTGTGACTTAGAACACGATTGCTAAAGCTCAGAAACTCTCCCAAACTCTCTACCACTGAAAACATGCCATAACTTGCAGTTTTCCACCTTGCATAGCAATCCCAAAAACCACTCGTGCGTTTTAAGTTTTAACCACCTAAACACTTAACCTATATCATATCTAAGAGTTCTAGAACATCATCCCCTTACTGTAACTCATCTTTCTCCATCTGCCATTTTTGCATTTCAAGTTTGCAGGTTAACTTGAGTAGGGAGATTCATGAACTTTCAAGGCAAGGTAAGGATTGGAACATACTCAGGGAGGTCCAGGCAAGCTAAACAGATTCTCAGGCCTTCTCAAAACTTGCTCAAACTCCATTCACGATCTCAACTGAAAGAGGTAAAAACTCTAACTTCTATCTGTTCATACATGCATCCTTTGGTCTCGATCTGTGAAAATAAAATATAAATATCCTTGCACTAAAGCCAACCATGTTCATAGATTTCATTTATACTCACTATGTATAGAGAATTTTGGATTTGAAATTTCTGTAAAAATTAGGTTTTGAATTAGGGCCAGTAAAATTAGCTTTGATCTTTGACTTTTAGTTTACATGATTTACATGGTTGAAATCGTGGGAAGAAATACTATCATTTTCATGTTTGGAGTTTCCATTTTCATGGAGAAATGAGAGAGATACAGGTGGCCCGGCTAGCTAGAGGAAGAAGACGAAGTACATGGCAAGGAAGTGATTCATGTCATGTATTTTTATTTTCATTTGAACTAACGAATGTACAACCACCCCAATGGTAAGGCACCGCGCGGAAATGCCTAAGGTCACAGGTTCGAGCCTTGGCGCTGCCTTTTTGCATTTTTCCATATTTTTCATCCTTTTTTTTTGCAGCGCGGGCTCATCACAATTGGGCCCTATGTTTTTTTTCTAAGATCCACCTCCTGATTACTCAGGGCACCCCTGGACCAACTATTTTCATTTATTTATTTTATTTTGTTTTATTTCATTAAATATATTTTTCTTAAATATTATAAAATCATAAAAAATATAAAAATGATAAATATTATATTTTGTTTTATTTTCTCTTAAAAAAATATTTTTATTTAGTTATATATTAGCTATTTTTCTTAATAAACTTGTAAATAAAAATAGAATTAGGTTAATTATTTATTCTTTTTTTTCTCACACTTATAAATATTTATTTTAACATGTAAAAGGACTAAAATATTTCATAAATACTATTTATTATCTTCAAGACAAAAATAAATAAAAAATACTTAAAGAACTTTATTTTCTTTTAACAAATTAGAATTAGGGTTAATCAATTTCTAAGAAATAATTCCCTTTTTTTAAATTATTAGGTTTAGTTCAAAACTCTTTTTTCACATAAAAAACAAAACACAAATCTTTTTTCTTGCATATACATATCTCTGCATATTTAATTTATATTATACATTATTTATTCCAATATTTGTACAAATTCAATTTGGTTGTAATAGTTTAATTAGATTTATATTATTGCAAATCCCCATTCATAATTTGTATACTCCCCTCCCATAAAATGTTGTAATAGCGTAGTAATCTTTAAATTACGCAATTTATCGCTTTTACGTAACATGTTAGTAATTAGGGTTTGTATGGAAAGATAAAAATAATCAAATAGAAAACCCTAACCCAAGATAAAATCAAGCATGAAAATAACACACTTACACACAAGCACCCCTAGGGTTACTCCACTTGGTTGCCTTACACAAAAATGGCCATATTACGCATGCAAAGTATCTTAGCAAAACAAACAAATATAAGATCATAGTCCCTCGATGACGCTATTTAGAGTTGCCTTACAAAAATGATCTTAGTCCCTCAAAAAAAGCTAAGATACTTTGCAACATTGCTAATCATGGTTATACAATGACCCACGCCCGTCCCGTCTACATCCAAAGATAGGGTGCTTACCAAATCAATGGTAAGACAACAATGTCAAAGGAAAAGAAAATGAACAAAAAAGACATTTGAGTAGGTAGATTACTTCTAGTTACTTGCTCCATTTCAAAACAACTAGCCTTGCTATTCTCAAAAACAAACACACACATTTCCAAACATCTTACAAACATTGAAAATATTTTCAAAAAGACAAACATCTTTGTATACATTCTTACGAACGAGAATCATTACAAAGATTGCCTAGACAATGGCCTCTTTTACAAAATACTTTTAAAACCACACAAAACACAATTTCAAACAAAATCAAGTGATCTAGCAAGTAACTAAGAGCCCATGGAAAACCATGGATGAAAAGGGTACTAATACCTTCCTTTTTCATAATCTACCCCCCGAACTCAAGAAACAATCTTAAAGGTATTTCCTGTGCTTTTTCACCTTTCCTTTTGGATAAAAGAAAAGTCGGTGGCGACTCTTGCTAACCGCAACATTTGCGATCAAACGCAAAACCTTCAAGTCAGTTCTCCCACCGTATCACACACCTCCTTCGATTGGCCTTTTGACTTCTTTTGATGCAAGCTCGGCTTGCATCCTTCGACTAGGCGTGAGCCTCTGGCACGTTGGCTTTGATTCACAAGGCAGGAGCTTTCTGCATGCAACCTTCGATTGCATCTTTGGCCTCACAGGATTCACAGTGCAATGGGTGCCTATGTGCCTACTTCAATTGGATGTTTGATGCTTGCATGCCTGTGTTGACTGGACAAATATTCCCCTCCATGCTTGCTTTGACTCACAAAGTGATGGCTGGCTATATGTAGCTTTCGATTGAGCTATAACTCCTTTTTTTGCACGTAAGAGGCACCCATAAGGCCAGCAGGCACAAGGAAAGAGCCTCCTGTAGCCTGCTTCAATTCCAAGGCAAAAAGCCTCCTTTTGGAATCCTTCGATTGCACAATTTTCCTCCTGCATGCCTCTTTCGAATCTGGGCATTTTTGCCTCCTATATGCCTCTTTCGTTTGGGGCATGTTGCCCTCTTTTGTTGCAAGCTTCGATTGTGCCCTTTATCCTCTGCATGCACTCTTCATTTGGGGCGTGCAAATCCTTCAGTATAAGTTTTTGGTTACACCTTTCATTTGGGCATGTGGTTCCCTTCATGCAAGCCTTTGTTTGAGCAAAGATCTCTTGCATGTTTGCATGAAGTCACAAAGCAGGGACCCCCTACATACACCATTCGTTTGGCCATATGACCCCTTGCTGGAAAGTTTGAGTGGGCAATATCTCCCTTGAAAATAGTTTGCTTCAACACACAAATTCTACACTATGCCATTGTCTCGTGCGAAAGAAGTACCATGGTGGCACATTCGAAGGACTTGCCAGATATGTCTGGATGCCCCAATCAAATGACATGTTTTGTTGGTCTATTCCAGAAGCAAGTATTTGGAACATTTGAAGGAACCCACAAAAGGCCTGGTCGGAAGACACCCATTGGGGCCCCTTCAAAGGATACCCATATGAGTCCTTTGAAGGACACTTTGATTAGAAAAAAAGGAAATGTTGTTGAGGAGTCTGGTCGAAGGATAGGGCTAGGGGGTCAAAACAAAAGGTTGAGATTCCCAAAGGTACTTGCTGACCCAGTCCCATGCGCTGCCAAGTTCAGGCCTGCTACACTGGCCTTAAAACTCCAAAAACTACCACACAACAGTCCTGCAACACTGCCTCATTTATTGCACCAAAATGGCATACGAATACTGCCCCTCGAAAGCTACAAAAGCAGTTTACTCAAATTGTTCAAATTATTTTGTTTTCCCTCCAAAAACTTCAGCCAGCTTTTCCTATAAATAAGAGGCCCCATAACATGTATAAGGGGTTGGACATACATCCAAGGGCTATGGGGAAAAAAACTTCAACACTCTCAAAAAACTCAAACACTCATCAAACACAAACCTAAAATCCAAACACTTGCTTCTTTCGAATCTGAAGTAATCCCCTACACCTTAGCCCTTCGAATCCAGTAGAAAGAACATCACACTTGTTCTTCTCCTTACAATCCAGCCTTAGAAACGTTACCCTCGTTTCTTCCCTTAGAATCCAGTAGAAAGATTATCACACTTGTTCTTCTCCTTTGAATCCAGCCTTAGAAACGTCACTTTCGTTTCTTCCCTTCGAATCCAAGAGTATCCAGGGCAGCAACTAAAGGTCCAGCTCACACACCCTAGCTTCAAGCAAGGTAAGTCACTTTTAACCTTGAAACTTTCGTTTCTAACATAACATGTGAATAAACCTTCTTTTCGTTTCAAACATGTACATACCATTGTTCTTCTTTTCGTTTCCACCCTTTTAAATTTGTTTTCATGGCTAATCCTTTTGTTTTTGTTTCTTGAGTTATTAAATATGCTTTAAGAATTAACCTGGACATAAGACAATGTTAGCATGGCCTCAGGCCATGTTGCTATTTAAAATCTCAAATAAAAGAAACAGGGGGAGGAAGTATGAAACGAAGCCTTAGGCTTCCACACTAACTTTCAGGTCTAAACGAAAGAGGCAGCCAGAGGCACGCCCATACTGACTTCCAAGCCTCAATCGAATGAGGCAGCAAAGGACTTAAGGTGAAGTGGGAATTCCATGATGAATAAAAGAGGAAGCCAGAAGGATGGCCATGCTGATTCCAGGCCCCAGTGAAGGAGGCAGAAAGGCAGAATCGAAGGCTGCATCTCATGCCTCAGGCTAAGCCCAATTCGAAAGGCATGACCTCACTACTTCCCAGCCAAACCGAAGGGAGCCAGAGAAGCAGAATGGAAGGATGCTTCTGCCTAAATCGAAAGAGCCCTTTTTCTTTCCTTTATTTTATTTTTGCCTTTATATTTTCATGCTATTCAATATGGTTGTAATAATGTAGGATTTATTTTCTGCATTTTTATTACTTTTTGTATAAATGTTAGTAATTAGGGTGTATGGCAAGATAAAAACAACCCCAAAAATCAAATACAAATGCATGCAATCAAACACACTATTCACACATGCACCCTTAGGGTAATCTCACTTGTTGCCTCGGAAAAATAGTCATGTCCCTCGAATATGGGCATTTTAGCAAAGACCCTTGATAAAAGATCGTAGTCCCTCGATGAACCTCAATGTTGCCTTCGGTAAACGATCTAGTCCCTAAACAACATTGCTAAAACGTCCCATAGGTTGCCTTCTATGACTATACAAACATCCCGCGCCCGTCCTTTCATATCCAATGATGGGGCTTCTTACCAAATCAATGGTAAGATAGAAACATCTAAAGGAGGAGGAAAAGAATATAGACCTTTTGAGTAGGTAGGATGCTCATAGTTGCTCGCTTGCTCACAAAAAAAAACATTTTATACACCCACACTTTCATTTTGAAACATTTTTAAAAGACAAAACTCTTCGTACATGTTCTTATAGAAACGAGAACCATTACAAAGACACTTTTCAAAATCACTTTCAAAAACACATTCCACAAACACCTCTTTGAACTATTTTCAAAACAACACTTTGTACGCGTTCTTATAGAAACAAGAACCATTACAAATATGTTTTCAAAATACTTTCAAAACCCACACTACAAGCACATTTTCAAACAAAAGCAAGTGATCTAGCAAGAAACTAAGAGCATGTAGATAACTACGAATGAAAAGGGTGCTAATACCTTCCCTTTTCATAACCTACCCCCCGAACTCAAGAAATAATCTCGAAAGGGCTTTCCTGTTCTTTTCAACCTTTCCTTTTGGATAAAAGAAAAGTTGGTGGCGACTCTTGCTATCCGCAATAATTGCGATCAAACGCAAAACACCCAAGTCAGTTCTCCCACCGTATTACAATCCCCAAGCAGTTTATGGAGTTTACCTTCCGCAAAAATGTTTTATAAAACTTAAGTAGTTTATAAAACCTTATCCCCAGTAGAGTTTATTTATCTAGCTACAAAAGTTCGTCCCCCAACGGAGTTTATTTCTCCAAATTGGTGAAACATCCCCACAGAACTCTTCCTCTCGGCAAAATCATTCTCAAACAGAAGTTGAAGATCCTCGACAGAGAAAGGGAATTGCCAACAAAACTATCTCCATTCATTATCACCAGCAGAAATTGAAGAATCACTTTCTTCACTCACCAACAGTAGTCCGGGACTCAGCTTCTTGGTACTCCTCAGCAACAATCAGGTATTTATTTTCCTTAGTTCGATAATACAACAATGGAATGACTGACACATTCATGCATTACATTCATACATCATTTTACATATGTCATAGAATAGGCAACACAAATGCATATATTACAAATCTCATTCATTTTGAGAACATCATTTGCACTTCATGCATCATGACATTGCATGCAACTAAATCTTTATATTTTCAGATAAAGTCTATACACAGACGGATATCTAATCATCTGTTGAGGTAGAAATCGTTAAAGATTCCTTCATCATCTATTGAGGTAGCAATCGTCAAAGATTCCTTCATTATTCATTGAGGTAGCAATTGTCAAATATTCCTTCGTCATCTATTAAGGTAGCAATCATCAAAGATTCCTTCATTATCCATTGAGGTAGCAATCGTCAAAGATTCCTTTATTATCTATTGAGGTAGCAATCATCAAAGATTCTTTCATCATCTATTGAGGTAGCAATATTTAAAGATTCCTTCATTATCCATTGAGGTAGCAATCATCAAAGATTCCTTCATCATCTATTGAGGTGGAAATCATCAAAGATTCCTTCATTATCCATTGAGGTAGCAATCGTCAAAGATTCATTCATTATCTATTGAGGTAGCAATCGTCAAAGATTCCTTCATCATCTATTGAGGTAGAAATCGTCAAAGATTCCTTCATTATCCATCGAGGTAGAAATCGTCAAAGATTCCTTCATTATCTATTGAGGTAGCAATCATCAAATATTCCTTCATCATCTATTGAGGTAGAAATCGTCAAAGATTCCTTAATTATCCATTGAGGTAGCAATCGTCAAAGATTCCTTCATCATTTATTGAGGTAGAAATCGTCAAAGATTCCTTCATTATCCATTGAGGTAGCAATCGTTAAAGATTCCTTCATCATATATTGAGTTAGCAATCGTCAAAGATTCCTTCATCATCCATTGAGGTAGCAATCGTCAAAGATTCCTTCATCATCCATTGAGGTAGAAATTGTCAAAGATTCCTTCATTATCCATTGAGGTAGCAATCATCCAAGGTTCATTCATCATCCATTGAGGTAGTAATCATCAAAGATTCCTTCATATAACCCTCCAGGGGCAGTCCAACATGGACTCATCTTGGAACAACCCTACACATGCTCTTGCCAATACATTGCCAGACAGCGGTTAATTCCATTACCTCCAACAAATCACTGGAAAACTAGACTTCAACCAGAATACAGCAAACTGTCATCTCTCCAGAGATAACTCTTCAGCAGAGCCTTAGACAACTGAAGTTCCTAGACTCTATTCCCCATAGAGTTTTCCTCAAACAGGAGAACAACAGAAACCCACATTCCCCAACAGACTCCTCCTCAGACAGCAGGAACAAGAACCCCCAAAGGGGCCATGTGTGAAATTAACATCTACTTTGGATGGCATCTTTAAGCCCATATCTGAAAACTCTTTACCATCTCCTCCAAATGGCATCTGTAAGCCCATTCCCTACATCATCAACTATCAGTAACATTTTATGTGAGTGCAAATTTCTAGGCACTATGGTGTTCAATCATCTTCCACCTTCAGATCACGAAAGGCAAACAAGCCAATCTAAATCCTCAGGTTTAAGAAGATTGAACAGGGGTAGTTGTTATACCCCAAAATTTTCCCTCTCATACTTTCCCAAGATCCTTCTCTTACATGGTGATCACAAGCTTTTGATTAAAGGAAAAAAATAATTTTTTTTGAAGATAAACAAGGTCTTTCGATTGGCATGAACAAGGCGTCTTTCGATTGACATTTTGATAAGCTTCTATTGGGAGCCTAACCTCCTCCAAGCCTGCCTCAATTTTCCAAGCTTCGATTGAAGCCTTGGACTATTGCTTGCTTGTTGTATACAAGCTTCAACTGGGCATGTTTTCCCTTTAAAACAACCTCCTTCGATCCAAAAGGGAAGGGCTTCTTGTCAGTGCTCCTTCGATTGCACCTTTGTCTTTGCATGCTGGCTTGACTCATAAATGCAATGGCTACCTGCATGCAAGTTGGATCCCTGCTTCAATTGGGCATTTGTTTTCCTTAGAGCAAGCTTGTTTCATGCTTCTACTAGGAAAATTATCCCTCTGGGCTTGCCTTCAGCGCACAAAGCAAGAACCTCTCCAAATTGGCCTTCGATTCACAAAGCTCCCATTGGGCAAAAGACCCCTCGGTGTGTCACCGGCGTGCGTATACCTCTCCAGCCTGCCTTCAGCATACAAGGCCAAGACTCCTTCAGGGTTGCCTTCGATCCACCAGGCAAAAAGCTTCTTTTGATGCGCCAGGCAAAAAGTTGCCTTCGACCACAAGGCACTGGCCACCATTGTGCCAGCTTCTCCTAGGTAATGGCCTTCTTTACGCCTGCCTTGACTTGCTTCATGCTAGCATCCACAAGGCATAGACTTCCTTTGTGCCAGTTTCAAATGGGCGCATAACACCCTTCTGAAACAATTGTATACACTTCAGCATGCAGAGGGCCCAGTTGAAGGCTACACAAGAGACCCATCCGAAGGAAATAATACTAGAGCCAGTCGAAGGGTACACAAGAGGTACATTTGAAGAAGCATGCATAAGGCCCAGTCGAAAGCTACACAAGAGGTCTAGTCAAAAGAGGCAACTTGAGGCCGGCCAAATAGAAACACTAGAGGGCATTCGAAGGAGCCAAAATGATCATATACATTCAAATTTCAAAAAAGGACAAGATCCTATGTTTTTGGCCAATGTTACAAAACTTCATTCATGGCCTTGAAAATGTTTGTTTATGGAAGTTTAAACTATTGTCTTCTTGTCCCCTCCCTTCTACTCTATATAAGCAAAGTGCTTACAAGCTAAATGGACATTTACACACACACATTGGAGATACACGGCCTTATAAACCCACCAAAGTTATCAAAAATCCCATAAGTGATCCAAATCAAAGCAACCCTTAAACAAAGGTACCTACGTCCAGAAGCCAAATAGAAGTAATCATCAAACAAAGGTACCCACACCCATCATCACACATTCATCCATCAACCATTGGTAAGAATTGGTAAAAAGACCAATATCTACATTTGCATGACATATTGGCATTTATAATTTTATTCGATCTATATTCAAGATTAAGGACCTGGGTTCGACACCCAGGAGCCTGAATAAACCCAATGAGTGCAGAATTGAAAGACTTGGGCTTGGCACCCAGGTCATGCTTTTCGTTTTTGCCAACATGTTTGCAGATGTAGTGCCCTCAAAAGTGATCCATCAAGCAATTCCAGCAGCGCCCTCTTGATCGAAAGCCACATCCTGTCACTGAATCAAAGGGGCAATCGAAAGGCAGTTTTCCCTTCATAGAATCGAAAGGCACCATCTCCCTGCAATCGAAGGATGCTTCTTATTCTATTTTTTTGGTTTTCGTTTCTTTATTGACCCTCTTTTATTTAAATTGACCTTAAATCAAAAATCACAAAAAAATATATTAGGCTACTTGTTTTTCTAATTAAATTAACTTTGTAAATAAATAAATTAATTATTCTAACCTTTTTTCCTTAAATTAAAAGTAAATAGACTTAGGTTGTATTTTCTTAAAATAAAAACAAAACAAAAAGATTTTTATTTCTTAGGATATTTTTAGACGCTATTTTCAATTTCATGCGCGTTTATTTAATTTTGCATTTTTTATTATTAATGACCTACTCACTGGATGTAATAGATTAAAACTAGGATATTTATTGCTTTTTCCCCCTCATTTTTAGACATGTAAATCCCCTCCCCAAAGCATTATAGTAGCGTAGCTTTAAGTTCCCGCACTTTAATATTCCTGCAAAATATTACTGCTAGTAACTAGGCATGTATGGCAAGACTGAAATCAAAACGCTAGCAAACTTAACAAAAAGACAAGATAGATACTTGAACTAGACACACTTGCACATATACACCTCTAGGGTACCCCACTTTGGTTGCCTTCAGAAATAAAACAGTCACAGGGCAGGAACGTTTTAGCAAAGACCCATAAATCAAAAGATCATAGTCCCTCGATGACCCTACAATTGCCTTCTCGGTAAATGATCTAGTCCCTAAACAAAATTGCTAAAGCGTCTCCATAATTTTCCTTCGTAACTGTATCGTCCCTTCGATGTCCCTCATACATCCAACGATAGGGCTACCTACTCACTAATAGTGGGATAGCGCTATCTAAAGGATAAGAGGAAAAGAACGACCCTTTTCGAGTATAAAAGTAGATAGTTGTTAGAAGTTTGCTCAAAAAACATTTTGCACTTACACAAATACTACTTTCCAAAAGCAATTTTCAAAATATTTGCTTTATTAACACTCTTGAGGACTGATACGAGAGTTAAACGCAAAAAAAATTGCCGCACTAAGGCATTTCAAAATTTTTTTTAAATACACAAAGCACAAAGTACTTTCAAAATGAGCAACCTCTACGAGCCAGTAGATAACTACGGATGGAAAGGGTGCTAACACCTTCCCTTTCCATAATCTACCCCCCTTACTCAGAATAATCTCGAAAAGGTATTTTTCTATTCTTTTCACCCTTTCCTTAATTAAGATAAAAGAAAAGTCGGTAGCGACTCTTACTTACCGTAATATTTGAAAATACAAATGCAAAATCAATAGTATTAAACAGTCGGTTCTGCCACCGTATCACACCATGGCATAAAGAACAATTTTAGATCAATATAAAATGTCTTGAAACAAGAATACTCATTTTTGTAGATGTTGATTAAAAGAATTAAAATGTAATTATACAAGAAAATATTAAGCCACAACATTAAAATATTCATTAAGAAATAAGTAAGTCTTTACACCAAGTGACGCTACCGACTAATAAGTCGCAAAAATATAGATAAGTTTTGATATTATCATTCTTAAACAAAACCAAATTGGGCTCGGAACATGATACATCCCAAATTTAAAACAAAAGTTCTAAGAGATAGATGATATAAAACACAACTACTATTAATTAAACTCATGCATCATAATATTTTTCTTCTTGATCATCTCCTCCTCCTTCTTCTTCTTCCATATCTTGATGACACACTTCTTCGTCTCCATTATGCAAGGAACATGATACATAAATTAATATAAGAAATTTTAGAAATTTAAATGTGTTTTAGGAGATTTTAATGCATTTTGAAATCATATATAATTTGTAGGAATGTGGTTCATTTGAAGGCAAAAAGAGACAAATAGAGAACAATGATTATTGGATTAATCAAACTGCTAATGAGTTATTATCATTTGATATTATTCGTAACATAACTTTTAGTAAAGGCATTTGCTATACTTATTGACTTGATAATTTGTGAATTGAATTCCCGCAGATAATTTTTAGGATAATATATAATTCAAATGTTTAGTGTAATCCAAGCTTAGAATATATACCTCTTCACAATGAGGAATATGAGTTGATGCAGATGAATGTGGAGCAGCAGGAGCAGCAGTAGTACTGTTGGAACTGCCTAAAGCAGTTGCCATCATATTAGAGATCTCCTCGTCACTCATATGTGGGTTTTGTTGCTTCATCATGGTCTTAAAAAGTGCCTTCGTACCATCCACCCCCCTCTTCATGCCAACCACTTTATCACTATGCTGCTTTTTAATAACCAAAATTTCTTCATTTATTTTAAGCATGGTTGGTGTCGTTGTTCTTCTATAGCAACGAACTCGACCAAATTTTTCTTTCCCAAACAATGACTTAAATGTCTCAGATTCAATTGAGTTCTGAACCGAATCTTGAAGCTTATCCTAATTAAAAAATATTCACAGCTTAGAACCACAAAATCGGAACCGACAATTCACAATTTCATTCGAATATCCTACATAAAACAAAGAAATAAGTCTGATAATAGAAACACAGAACAAAAATAACACTACTGTAAGAAACACAAACTTCAACAATAACTTGTACAAGATCAAAAGACAAATTCAGTACTGAAAACAAATATAATTTATTAAATAAGATAAGGTTGTATGTTATGTGTACTTGATAGATTATATCCATATATTTAACAAATAATTCTTAGTAACCAAATCCTTCAATAAAACAGAAAACTTACAATTGGAGTTTGTGTTTCCTCATCCACTTTTTTTTTCCTTTTCGACTTTGTCGAGTCTTAACGAACATCTCTGCTTGGATAATTTCCTTTTCGTCCTCTTTCTTTGCATGCTATGTTGGTTGATATTAAATAGACAATTATGAATCACTCAACCAACAAAGAATTATAAATTTAAGAATGTATAAACACCCTACCAAGTTTGCACGAATCCTTGCAAAGTTTGTTGGTCCCATACGATGCATATACGTTTGCTTAGCTCTATTCACAACATTTACTTTGCTAATTGTCTATATCGTGGAACAACAAATGTTAGACTATAAAATATAAAAGTTGTAAATAAGTCATAAAATTATCTTACTTGGATTTTATTATTTTTCCAATAGGCTACCAATTGCTTGAAATGAGCTACAGGTACAGTTTGGGGATGATGTTTCAATCTTTCACTCATAGTAGTGTACTTTAAAAAGCAACTCTTTTTGATATCTTTCTTGTAACGCCTCCAAGCATCATTTATACGAGAGAAAACTGCTTTAGTTCCATTATCAGAAATAATGAGTTTATCCTAGAACAAAGAAGGAAATTAGATACAGGTAACAAATTAAGGGACACAAGTAACAAAATGAGAAAAACTCCTTTTGATCATACAGTAACAAATTCCCATATACGGTCTTTGTTAGCATTTTTCAAAGCTTTGAAGTTAGTATAAACTAAGGGACACAAGTCTGAATTCCTTACGACAGTGCCAAGGAAATAACTCAAATCTGACACGGTTCGATCATTGGGTCCAATAGGCTATCCATCATCGTATAATACCACCTCTTCACGATCCTCACTCTTTCTAGCATTGATTTTCAAACAGTGTGTTGGTCCACATGTCTTTTTTTTACTTGTCCCAATGTTAGATAAACTATTAATGGGATATAAATTTGAATGAAACAATAATTAAGAATAATGCATGACACAAACAAATTTTACTACCTTTAGTTTTTTCACTTTCAATTTGCTTAATGTTTTCTTCTTCACCCGTTATATTTTCTTCTTCCTCAATGTTTTCACCTTCATCCTCGTCTTCACCATTTCCCCTATTTTCTTTGAGGAATTCTACAACTGAAGTCGATCTACACATTGTGATTCTTTTTGTCTTCTTAAAGGCACTTTCTTGCTATGTCCTTAAATTTCCATTATCTTCCATCACCGCCCTTTTCATAGGAATCTTCTTTGACCTTGAATTAGCAGTGTCAACCACATGTTTCTCCTTAAGTTGATGGTTTACACTTGAAGGTTGTTGCTTTGAACTTGAAGGTTACTACTTTGAACTTGAAGATTATTGGTTTGTGTTATACGGTGGGAGAACTGACTTGGGTTTTGCGTTTGTATTCGCAAATGTTTCGGTTGAGCAAGAGTCGCCACCGACTTTTTATTTTATCCTAAGGAAAGGTTAAAAAGCACAGCAAAAACCTTTGAGATGTTTTCTTGGGTTCGGGGAGTAGATTATAGAAAGGGAAGGTATTAGCACCATTTCTATCCATGGTTATCCATGGGCTCTTAGTTACTTGCTTAGATCATTTGCCTTGCATTTTCAATTGTTTGAAATGGTGCTTTGTGTGTGGGTTTGAAAATGTTTTGAAAAAGATGCCTGGTCTAGGCAACCCTTGTAACAATTCTTTACTCGAATGTGTGATCGGTGGATCTGGAACTGACTGTTTAACGCTGGTTCGCGAAATGTCGCAGAAGCAAGAGTCGCCACCGTCTTTTATTTTCTCCAAATGGAAAGGACAAAAGCACAGAAAAATTCCTTAAAGAGATTGCTCTCGGTTCGGGAGGTAGATTATAGAAAGGGAAGGTGTTAGCACCCTTTCTATCCATGGTTATCCATGGGCTCTTAGATACTTGCTCATTGTGTTTTCAAAATGGTTTGTTTGCTTTTCAATGTGGGTTAAAAAAGTTTCTTTAAAAAATTTCAGTTCGACTCGTACGTCAGAGTGTTTGAAAAGATTTTGTTTGTTTTTGAAGAGAGCAAGTATCCATGAGTCGTCTACCTACCCTAAGGAATTCGTCTGTGTAAATGTCCTTTAAAGTAGTGCCATCTCACCATTGAGAGGTAGGTAGCACCACCGTTGGAGGTGTTCGGGTCAATTCGAGTTTATAGGGACATGGTGATCACCAGAGCAATGGGAAGACACCTTAGAAGCTACC
Organism: Vicia faba; assembly: GCA_948472305.1. Lineage (NCBI taxonomy): Eukaryota > Viridiplantae > Streptophyta > Magnoliopsida > Fabales > Fabaceae > Vicia > Vicia faba. Next base: position 1,125,398,344 of record OX451740.1, read on the forward strand.
CTCATGCCAGGTTCCCGGATCATGAGGACTTACTAAGACGTCCTCTACTCGACGATCACCTTTCGAAAGGCAAGGCAACAGTGAGGCGTACCCTAGGGGTGGTGTGTGCGATTCGTGTATCGTTTTCATTGATATTTGTCTTGTCATGTTCATTGGTGTTCTACGCTTGATTTTATTTTAAGTCCATACATTCTTTCATGCTTTTGTTAACAGTTAAAAGTTGCGGGAAAAGTAAATCTAAGACTATTACAAATGGCGCGGGTCCACATCGCCAAAATTAAACCGGACCCGATTTGACGGAAAGTAAATAAAGCGAAAGAAATAAAAGTGCGAGCAATTGTTTACACGGCTTTGGGAGAGATACATAATTATTTGAGCGAAATAAGGGAAATGCGCGAAATAAAACAATTAAACAATATGGGCGTTGGACCCTTTTGTAAAAATTAAATTAATAAGGAATTAAAATTAAAAATGTTTTTGGTATTTTATGTTTTTTAGATTTAATAGAAAAAAAGAATTAATTAAAATAAAATGAAACGCAAACCCTAATTCTAATTATTTTTTAGTTATTAAGAAAATATTGAAAATTTTAACTAAATGAAACCCTAATTTTTGTGTACAATTTAATCATGAAAATAAATAAATAATAATATTATGACAAAAAGGAAAAATTAAAAGGAATGAAAATTGTCAATTAACCTAATTCTACCTTTTTTATATTTATTATGAAAAGAATTAAAATTGCAAAAATCCTAATTAAAACTAAATTCATTACATGTTAATTTATTTACAAGAAAATATCAAAATAAATAATCATTATATTTTTTATCTTTTTCTGAGTTTTTAAGGTATTTTTTGTATTTGGTAAATAATTAATCGAATTAAAACAAATAAAGAAAATAAAATCATAATTGAAAATAAAATAAATAATAAAAAAAAATATAGAGAAGCAAACCAGGGGGGGTTCAGTCCCAATTGTGAGGTATAGGCCTTAGAATGCTGGCCCATTAAGCTTTGGTCCATTTGACCTTTTCAGTTCATGTGTCAGCGCGTTGACCTGGGCGTAGCATGCTCTTTGAATCCCTGCCCTTGATTTGAATTCATGAGACGCGTGTATGCTTAGATTATGGGGATGTATGGTGCACTCCAATGATGAACCTGCATGTGAATGTGAACAAGAAAATAATATTGAAATTATTGAAGACCTGGGGATCGAACCCAGGTCTTGTGCATTGCCCATACGTTCGCTTGCCATCTGTGCCACTTAACCAATTTGTTATATAATAAGCAAAGAAATATTATAAAAGAAAAACAAGATTAGTGCTGGAAAACGCGCGAATTTTTAAACCAACGAATCATAGCTTGCCACGCTTCATCGTCTTCATCGTCCCTGTAAACAAAACACAAAGGCAACGTTTTTCATGCGTTTCATTAGGTGGGCTACTGGAAAATAGCGATTAGGTCCTCATTGAATATAAATTAGGCGCGACAATTGGTTCTTCTTCGTCTCCATACACTGAATCCAACCATGGTACTGTGGTGATCTAATTTCACTTGGTCTGAAAACCCCTAATTTAAAAACCTGCAAACCCTAGAAAGCTAACATGGTGAAATCGCGTGTATGGCATAAAAATGCAATTAAAGGCATTGGTTAGCATCAGAACATTATGAGGAACAAGAATCCATGAATCAAATGTTAAAAAAATGCTTAAAATATGAAACACGATGATCAATTTTTTCCTATACAGTTCATGTTTATTCTACCAATTCTTGGCGTGGTGATGGATGGTTCTGGTTGGAATTTGTTCAGTAAGCCTTGAGGATGCTATTGGAAAAGGAATTAGGCCTTGAGTCGTCCTCCAACAATGAATTCAGTTTTGAATTTTATGGCAATTTTTCAAGTTTGCAAATTGGTCTCTAGCGCAGCATTCAGTGTCTTGTGATTAGGGTTAGACTCAGTACTTATGAAGGAAGGGAATTAAGTCATTAGCTGGCCTTGATCCATGCCCATGAGAGAACTAGTCTTAGGTTTTTCACCATTAACAAACTTTCCCTTTTTTAAGCAAAACCAAGACTTGGTGTACAACATAACCCTAGCATGAGTTTGTGAGCTGTCACATGATATATGGAAGCTATTCAAATTCAAATGACACTATTCCATTGATTTTTAAATTTTATTTGAATTATTAAAAATTTAAAATGAATTAAATTAATAAAAATTAAATAAAATAGAAAAATAAATGTTTGATCTTGAAATTAATCATGGGACACGTGTGTGGCATGACAAGGCTGAATCAAGTGGAAGAAAGTGGGCCCTTTTGTCAAAAATTGAAGTTTCAAGGATAGTTGACTTTTGCCATTTCACAAAAATTTCCCAACTTCTCCAATGCATAACTTGCTCAATTTTTAAGCTTTTCTCATGTTCTTGGACATTTTGGAAAGGTCTTTGAGTCCTTTAACTAATTCCTTTGGTCCCATGTCATTTTGATTTTCCAATCTCAAGTTATGGCCTTTGATTTAAAGTCCCTTTTTGTTGACTTTTGAAAATGACCTATAATGTTGAAATTGATAACTTTTTGTGAGAGCATTTCTTGGACTTGAAGTATGAAGATGAGTTGTAGGAAATGTCTTTCTCTTCAAAATGAGCTTTGGATGGAATTTTTCTGATAATCCATGTGAAAGTTATGCCCTGGTCAATTTCAGTTGACTTTTTCAGCTGTCCAAATATGGAAACTTTTGCATCTTGATGATTTTCTGAGCCAAATTTTGAGAATCATGATCAAGCATTGATCAAATGATGTTTGTGGCTTCAAAATGATATGTTGACCAAAAATTTGAACTTTTGACTGCCAAATGACCATTTTGCCCCTACAGTTGACTGTAGTGCAATTTAGGGTTTTGACTGTGCAATTTTGAGCTGAATGCCTTGAAACTTGATATGAGGATGCTTGACCATGTTTGTAAGCATGTGAGACTTGATTGGGCCTTTGAACACTTCCTTTTCTTGATCAGACTCAAAACCCTAATTTTGACTGTTTAGGAGGCCCTTGCACTGTGCAACCCTTGGGGAATTTTGTGACTTGGCTTGGCAATTTCTTGAAGAATATGGGAGGGTAAATTTTGGGGTACAACAGTTGCCCCTGTTCAATCTTCTTAGACCTGAGGATGCAGATTGGCTGACGTGCCTTTCGTAATCCGAGGGTAGAAGATGATTGGACACTAGAGTGCCCAGAAATTTGCGCTCACATGTTAGCAATGATGGGGGAATGGGATTATAGATGCTATTTGGAGGTCGCTGGATAGGATGATGAGCTTATAGATGCCATCTGGATGTTTGATTGCGTAAGAGATTCCTTGGCGAGAACCTGCATACCTGCAAAACAGAAAATGAGTACCTGACACGTTGCAGGAGCTGATTTTTTAGATGCCTGGTATAGATGTGTCCTGACTGGTTACAGGAGCTGAGTCTGGAGCTTCAAACGGCGATGAAAGAACCAGGGATGGTTACTACCTTAGCATGAATGGTAAGAGAACCTTGGGCGACTTTAACTTCAACAACGCTCGTTGAGAAAAATCTTGGGTGTCTTTAACTTCAACAACGCTTGTTGAGAAAAATCTTGGGTGTCTTCAACTGGAATAAGAATCAGGGAGATCTTAGGGTCGATCTGACTGAACCAGAGAGGCCTTTGACTGGGTAAGAATCAGGAAAATCTTAGGGTCGATTTAACTGAACCGGGCAAGGTCTTGGAATATCTTCAACTGGATAAGCATCAGGGAGATCTTAGGGTCGATCTGACTGAACCAGAGAAGGCCTTTGACTGGGTAAGAATCAGGAAAATCTTAGGGTCGATTTAACTGAACCGGACAAGGTCTTGAAATATCTTCAACTGGATAAGCATCAGGGAGATCTTAGGGTCGATCTGACTGAACCAAAGAAGGCCTTTGACTGGGTAAGAATCAGGAAAATCTTAGGGTCGATTTAACTGAACCGGACAAGGTCTTGAAATATCTTCAACTGGATAAGCATCAGGGAGATCTTAGGGTCGATCTGACTGAACCAGAGAAGGCCTTGGAATATAGCTAAGAATTTAACTGGATCTTTCCTGAAAGGTAAAGGTCAGTCATATGCAATGCATGATATGGATCAAGCAATGATGTTCTCAATATAAATGAGACTTGTATGATATGATGTGTCTATGCATGTTATAATGATGTATGTGATGTTTTATGTATGTTTTTGTCTAGGAAAGTGAATCCTTGACGGGTGCCGGGAAGTCGTATCCTGGGCTGATGTCGAAGAATAGATTTTGCTTCCGCTGGGGATGGTAACTGCAAGAATACCGGTAGGAGAAGATGACTCCGTTGCGGAATAAACTTGGCAAATGGAGGATTCTGCGGGGAGAAAAGATACTCTAGCGACCATGCTGGGAAGCAATACTCTGTGGGAAGAGGAATGCCTTGCTGAGTGTTGATAATAGTTTGCTGGGGATAAGAAGACTTTGTCGACGACACTCTTTCCGTGGCTTTTGGCTGAGGATAACCCAGTTATATCCTGTTAAGGAAATAACTCTTTAAATCAAGCCAGACGACGCGTTCGTGCTCTGCGAAGGATAAGCTTCCAGAATTTACTGGGGATAAGCTTACTGCTTGGGGGGATATGAATTCCAACTTTCCTGGGGAAACTAATTGGACTCTCCTGGGGAGTTTTGACATGCTGGGGAAGTGATTCCTTTGAATGTTGATGTATGCCGCCGGGGAACAATCTTTAGACCAAGACTGCCGGGGATGCTTGTTAAGAATATATGCTGCTGGGGAATGTTGAGATCTGCGGGAGGACACCCAACTTCCTTAAGGTTGATAACTGTTTTGCTTGAGGAGAGTATACTGCTTGCTGTCTCACTCTCTGGGGAATTTAAGATGCCTGGTTATGTTCTTTAGCTGAAACTACCTTGGTACTTTGGAGGATAGAACAATTAGATTGCCTAGACAACTCCTTATTGCCCCTGTTTCTAATGTCCCCTATAATTAATTCTTTGTTTCGTATGCAAATATTTATGAGCTAGCAAATTATTGTCAATGCATATATCACAAATTGAACCTTGGACGTTCTTCGCAAAACAAAACAGAAAAGGAAAAAACAAAAGGCACATTTTAACTGAAAAGTATATTTGTATTGATTTTTGAGTGGCCTGTGAATAGGCGTTTTGTATACAAGAGGCTGACGTCCTAATAAGAGAACGCCACCGAGCAAAAAGGGTTTATATAAATTTTGTACAAAAGAAAATAAAACAGCTGTGTGAAATGAATGATCCACTGGGTTTCAACTCTGCTATTGCCTTTATAACTCCGAGCGTCTCATCACTTGATGACCTTGGTTGAAGGTGAAGCTGACTGATCGATGCCGTCTGATCTTGATGTAGATACCGGATTCTGGATGCAAAGTGATCAATGAGACATAGCATTACGCTTTTATCCCTAATTTTTGCCTGGACCGCCCTTTCGGGTTTTCAGTCCACCGGGATATCCATTTTTGCCCAAGCCGCCCTTTCAGGTTTTCGACTTGCCGGGTGTACAGATTTTTTCCATTTTCATCCCTTCATTTTGCCCGAACCCTTTTGGTTCGACGGGAAGCCCTAATTTTTGCCTAGGCATGTCAGCCTAGCGGGTCTTTTTTTCATGCGTAATATTTTTTTACTATGTATGCATTGGCGGGGTGAGGAAGGTCGTCACCATCCATATTGGTTAATATCATTGCTCCTCCTGAGAACACATGCTTAACCACAAATGGCCCTTCGTACGTAGGGGTCCATTTGCCCCTTGGATCACTCTGAGGAAGGATGATTCGCTTGATTACCAGATCCCCGACTCGATATTCTTGTGATACGTCTGACCATGACAGATAGCAGCAAGTCTCTTTTCATCAATAAGGTTGAGCTGATCAAGTCGTGTCTGGATCCAATCATCTTCGTTCAGATTTGCATCCTTCATTATCCGGAGAGAGGGTATTTGCACTTCGATTGGCAAGACTGCCTCCATACCATAAACCAAAGAGAAAGGAGTTGCCCCGGTTGACGTCCTAGCTGAGGTACGGTACCCATGTAGAGCGAACGGTAACATCTCGTGCCAATCTTTATAAGTCACTGTCATTTTCTGCACGATTTTCTTGATGTTCTTATTTGCTGCTTCTACAGCCCCATTCATCTTCGGTCTGTAAGGAGAAGAATTGTGGTGCTGTATTTTGAACTGTTCGCAAAGCTCAGCGATCATCTTATTGTTCAGATTGGTACCGTTGTCTGTAATAATTCTCTCAGGGACGCCGTACCGACAGATCAGGTTATGCCGAATGAACCGTGCTACAACAGTCTTGGTTACCGTAGCATAGGATGCTGCCTCAACCCACTTTGTGAAGTAATCAATTGCCACTAGGATGAAGCGATGTCCATTAGATGCCGTAGGTTTAATCTCGCCGATCATGTCTATGCCCCACATTGCAAACGGCCAAGGCGCAGTCAGCACATTCAGGGGGACCGGAGGAACATGCACCTTGTCTGCATAAATCTGGCACTTGTGGCATGTCCTGGAATGTTGGTAACAATCAGCTTCCATTGTGGACCAGTAATATCCTGCCCGTAGGATCTTCTTAGCCATGGTGTGTCCACTGGAGTGTGTACAGAATGTCCCTTCATGTAGCTCTTCCATGATTCTTTCTGCTTCAGTCTTATCCACACAACGCAATAAAGTTGAATCATGGTTTCGCTTGTACAAGATGCCGTTGCTTAGGAAGAACTTGGCTGCAAACCTCCTCAGGAACTTCTTATCATTGATAGATGCACCCTCAGGGTATTCCTGAGTTTCCAGATATCTCTTCACTTCATGGTACCAAGGCTTCTCAGACACCAATTCAGTTTCGAGATCACAACAGTATGCCGGTTCGTCCAGTTTCTAGATGATGATCCGGGGAGCTTCATTATCCCATTTGACCTTGAACATTGAAGACATTGTAGCTAACGCGTCCGCCAACTGATTCTCTTCTCTTGGAAAGTGCTCAAATGTTATCTCTGTGAAGTGGGGGATCAGGGTCAACACACATTCTCTGTAAGGAATCAAGTTTGGATGTTTCGTATCCCACTCTCCTTTGATCTGATTGATCACAAGAGCGGAATCTCCGAAGACACTCAGAAATTTGATCCTCAGGTCGATCGCAGCTTGAAGACCCATGATACACGCCTCATACTCCGCCATGTTGTTGGTACAGTTGAAACACAGCCGGGCGGTGAGTGGAGTATGAGTACCTTGTGGAGATATGATGATGGCGCCAATACCATTTCCCAAAGCGTTGGATGCTCCGTCAAAATGCATAGACCATCGGGATCCTGGTTCAGGTCCTTCATCCGGTCCAGGTACTTCACAGTCAGTTACTATCATAATGCTTTCATCCGGAAACTCGAAGTTCATTGATTGGTAGTCATCCACAGCTTGATGTGCTAAGTGGTCTGCCAATACACTTCCCTTGATGGCTTTTTGGGTCGTGTACTGAATGTCGTATTCCGTCAAGATCATCTGCCATCTTGCAATTCTCCCAGACAGAGCAGGCTTTTCGAATATGTACTTTATAGGATCCATTTTTGAGATCAACAAGGTAGTGTGAGTCAGCATATACTGTCTCAGCCGGCGAGCAGCCCATACCAAAGCGCAGCAAGTTTTCTCAAGCAGTGAGTATCGGGTCTCACAGTCGGTAAACTTTTTGCTAAGGTAATAAATGGCATGCTCTTTTCGGCCGGACTCGTCATGCTGCCCCAACACACACCCCATTGAATTATCAAGCACTGTCAGGTAAAGTATCAAAGGTCTCCCTTCAACTGGTGGCATAAGGATGGGTGGTTCTTGGAGATATTCTTTGATTCTGTCAAAAGCAGCCTGACATTCATCATTCCAACGTACTACCTGATCTTTCTTCAGCAACTTGAAGATTGGTTCACAGGTAGCAGTTAGGTGTGAGATGAACCGAGCAATGTAATTCAGACGTCCTAGAAAGCCTCTGACTTCCTTCTCTGTCTTAGGAACTGGCATCTCTTGAATGGCTTTGACCTTAGCAGGGTCCACTTGAATTCCCTTGTCACTTACCACGAAGCCTAGCAACTTTCCAGATCTTACCCCGAAGGTGCACTTGTTCGGGTTTAACCTCAGCTTGTACAGTTTCAAACGGTCAAACAGTTTCTGTAGATGATCAAGGTGTTCTTCCTCAGTCTGGGACCTAGCGATCATGTCGTCAACATACACTTCTATCTCATGATGGATCATGTCATGAAATAAAGCAACCATGGCACGTTGGTAGGTTGCCCCAGCATTCTTTAGTCCAAAAGGCATGACCTTGTAGCAGAAGGTGCCCCACTGAGTAACAAATGTAGTCTTTTCCATGTCTTCAGGAGCCATCTTGATCTGATTGTAGCCTGAAAAACCATCCATAAAAGAGAACACTTTATGCTGAGCTGTATTATCAACAAGGACATCAATGTGAGGTAGAGGGAAGTCATCCTTGGGGCTGGCCCTGTTCAGATCCCTGTAATCGACACACATTCTGACCTTGCCGTCCTTCTTAGGTACCGGCACCACATTAGCAACCCACTGAGGGTAAGAAGTCACTGCAAGAAACCCGGCATCAAACTGCTTCATAACCTCGGCTTTAATCTTCTCAGACATCTCTGGACGCATACGGTGGACCTTTTGCTTAACCGGAGGGCAATCTTCTTTAGTTGGTAAGTGATGGACCACAATGTCGGTATCTAATCCGGGCATATCTTCGTAGGACCAGGCAAAGATCTCCATATAGTCATGCAGCATCTGAGTCAACCGTTGCTTCACGCTGAGCTCTAGGTTGGCACCAATCTTTACCCCTTTCTTGTCTTCTTCAGTACCCAAGTTTATTATATCCACTGGCTCTTCATGGGGTTGAATTGCCCTCTCTTTCTGTTGTAACAGTCTTGCAAGTTCACCAGGCACTTCGCAATCATCTTCACCTTCGTCTTCGGCTAAGTTGATCAGATTTTCGAAGTCATAACTGGCAGTAGCAGAGTCGTTACCAGTGAGATCCAGAGTGGATTGAAACCTGTATGAGTGAGTGTGTGTGTAAATACAGCTGTTTTGCAATATGTAAAGAAAGGAAAGAAAAGGAGCGCAAAATTTGAAATGTGAAAAACGTCCAATGCTTTTATTTATGATATATGACAGTGACAAACAAAAGCCCTCATAAACAAAACCACGGTGCCCCGGGTAAGACACCGGGCCATATAGTTTCAAATTATTGTTTATTACAAATCCAAAACAAAGAAGTTCATTACTGGGGAACAAAAGTTATGGGTGTAAAGTCTTTAGCAGTCCAATTGGTCAATCCACCGTCGGTCGTCGGGTAGATCCAGCTATCGAACTCTGACTCTTCCACTTCGTCTTCCTCTCCAATAGCATTCACTTCTGAGTGGGTGATGAGCACAGGAGGTCTTCCAATTCTCGCCTTGCGCACTGCTTTCTGAGCTTCTGTGGTGAAACCCAGCCCAAACTTGTTAGTCTTAGGAGTAAGATCAGGGAGCTTGCCCCAGTTTGCACATTCACCTCTTTGGATCACAGCCCGGGCGTCCTTTAAGGAGGCCATCTTCAAAGGAGAAACCTCTTCATCCACTGCTTCTGCTGCTGCCAAGGTTTGTGGCACTTCCTCAAAATGTTGAAAGGGGGTTTCAATGAACTCCCCTTCCATTTCTACGTATCTGAAGGAGTTGAGGTGGCTGACCATGTACTCCTCTTCCCCTTGCACCGTTACGATCTTCCCCCTGACCGGGTACTTGAGCTTCTGATGCAACGTGGAGGTCACAGCTCCAGCCTTGTGGATCCACGGGCGACCCCGCAAACAAGAATAGGACGGATGGATGTCCATCACATAGAATTTTGAATCAAATACCTGTGACCCAACCCTGATTGGGATGTCCACCTCACCATGTACCATTCTTTTGGACCCGTCAAAGGCCCAGACAACAATGTTACTTGGTTTGAGCTCTAGACCCTCACAATCCAGCCTATCCAGAGCCTTCTTGGGCAGCACGTTTAATGAAGAACCTGTGTCAACCAGCACATGAGCAAGAGTAGTGCCCCTGCATTCAATGGAGACATGCAGGGCGTCATTATGGTTCTTCCCCTTTGCTGTCAGATCGGCATCAGAGAAACCCAGGCCATTATCAGCGGTTAGGTTGGCCACACAGTCGGTGAACTGGTCAGCAGACGTCTCTTGGGGTACGTGGGCTGTCTTTAAGAAAGCAATCAGAGCCTTGGCGTGGGCCTCTGAACACAGCAGCAGTGACAACATGGAGATTTTAGAGGGGGTGTGCCCCAGCTGTTCTACAACGTTGAAATCACTTTTCTTTATTATCTTGAGGATTTCTTCCATTTCCTGCCTGGAAGCCTCAACAATGGTCTTTGGTGCCTCCGTCCTGGCAGGCACATCAGCAGCAATCCCCTTGCCCCGAGTATCAGATGACTCGGTATCAGGGGTGGATACTTGGTCAGGGGGAGAAACAGGCACCCTGGCAGGTGTGAAGACCAAAGGCCTATGAATTACCGGAGGAGCAATGTCTGGCGAGAACAGTCTTCCACTACGAGTGACCTTAGCAGGCCCAGTGATGTTGGAGACACCAGCATCAATGTTGAACTCTTGTTTCACACCCAGAACATAAACATCCGCCCCATAGTGCCATGGGACAGCCTTATCAGATTTGTAGGGGATAGGCCCCGGAACAGTAATGGTGATGGGAGCAATCTTGTGAACCGGCAAAATTTGGACAGGCTTCTTTGAAGGAGCCTTGGAAGGGTTGTTGAAGATGGTAACGATCGACACTTCTTCAACAGGAGCAGCAGGAACAACAGTCTTTCTGAACAAAATCTCTCTACTATCTATCAGGTTTTGGACGCCTGACTTCAGCAGAGAATAACCAGCAGGGGAAGCAACACATAGAGGGCAACCTTCGCTACATCCCGGAAATAAACCGGCTAGCAACAGGTTCCTCTTGACCGTCAGCAGCGGAGTAGCAACATCATCCACCGAAGCTACATACAAATCCTCCTCAACGGCATTCACTCCATGCTGGGGCATGGGAGCGGTTACAACATTCGGCCTCTCGGGCGCCTCAAACTGTATTTCCTTTGCATCAATGAGGTCTTGAACCTTATTCTTTAGGGCCCAACAGTCATCTGTGTTATGCCCCGGGCTATCAGAGTGGTAAGCACAGCGAGCATTTGGATTAAACTTGGGGGATGCAGTATTGGGAAACTTTGGAGCCTCCCTGACAGTCACTAAATTGGTGGATAGCAACTGTGGCAGGATCTGTGATAAGGTCATGCTTAACCGGGTAAACTCTCTCCGGGGTCTTTCAAACTTTTGAGGATTAGTTGGCTGAGGAGCGGCAGCAGGTTTGGCAATCATTACCGCACTGACAGATTGGCGGTGTTCAGGTCGCTCTGGTCTCCGGGAGCTATATACAGCACTAGCCTCCTTTTTGAAGGGTTTCTTTTCAGCACTGGAGGAGGCAACCTTCTGTATCTTCCCCGATTTTATACCGGCCTCGATCCTTTCACCAGTCAGGATCAGATCAGTAAACCCAGCAGAGGAATTACCAATGAGATGATTGAAAAATGGACCAGATAGGGTCCCCAAAAACATATCTACCAGCTCCCGGTCCGTCAATGGTGGCTGCACCCTGCCAGCCAGGTCTCTCCATTTCTGGGCGTACTCCTTAAAACCTTCACCCGACCCTAGCGACATACCCTGGAGCTGGGTACGCGTAGGAGCGAGGTCGGAATTATATTGATACTGCTTGTAAAAAGCAGTGGCCAGATCCTCCCAGTTACGAATGCTGGTTCCATCCAGCTGATAGAACCATTCGAGGTGAGTCCCTGAAAGACTCTCCTGGAAGAAGTGGATCCAAAGGTTCTTGTCTGCTGTGTAAGGCTGGATCTTCCTTACATAAGAACGGAGGTGCATCTTGGGACAGGAAGCCCCGTCATACTTCACAAAGGCAGGTGCCTTGAACTTGTGTGGAATCACCACCCCAGTAGATAACCCCAAGTCTCCGAAATCCAGTCCAGGCACCTGCTGAACTTCCATAGCCTTTAATCTGTCCTCCAGCTGCTTGTACCGGTCTTCAGCAGGAGGGTACTGTTCGTCGTTGAAGTCTGTTTCAGTATCAGAGCCCACAGGAGTAGGGACCTCCCTTTCTTGGTGACTACCTTCCCCCACAAATGGAGTAGTCCTTTCAGCCTCAACCTGTAAGGTGTTCCCGAGTCTGCGCCCAGTGTTAAATAGCACAGTCCTCCTCTTCTTCTTAGTCTTCTTCAGAAGCATGGTCTTCAACTCTTGTTGACCCTGAGCCAAGCCCTTGATCAGCTCCTGAAATTGGGCGTTCTGCGCCTGAAGAGCCTTGATAGATGCCTCGGTTGATGATTCAGGGTTCATGATGCTGAAATAAACAGCGAAGAACAGTAAACAACCTGAAAAGAAGAGTACCTGTGATGCACATGATGAATGATATGTGTTTATGCAATGCATTCAAGAGTTCGAAAATTCAAATTTGTTGTAGACCAAAAGGAACACACGTTATTATTAAGAAAATCATTGTTTAATACATCAAAGCCTCATGGGCAAAAGTACAAAAAATCAAATCAATCCCAAAATATGCTGCGCATCCTCTTTGGAGCTATGTAAGTGTTGAGGTTCCTCTCCTCATGCAACAGGCGGGTGAGCTCCAAGACCTTCTTTTCACTGGCACGCAGACTAGTCTCAAGAGAATTCCGCTCTTCCTTAAGCTGGATCCAGCTCTTCTGCATCTCTTCCCAGGATGTGGGCATATCAGGGTGCTGAATAACGTGAGACACTTCTCCTTCCAAGGCAGGCTCTTTGATTACTGGAAGCATGTGAGGATAAGGCATTACTAACTGTTGAGAGCGGGCTCGTACCCACTTGAGGTAAGGCTCCAAAGGGATGGAGTTCCTGTGCCCCAGTGTCTTGCTGTCTATCCTACTAGGCATCCTCCAGGCTCTGATAAATCTCTGGCGAAGTCCTTGAGTATCGTTGTCGAAGTCAAAAACTATGTCAGGAATTAACATGTCATGAGGACCATCTCTCCGAGCATAACCAAATTGTCTCCAAGCCAGGCATGGGCTATAAGTAATACCCCCTCTGATTCCAAGTAAAGGAACATTAGGATACTCCCCGCAACGATCAATGATAGTGACATATTCTCTGGACCTAGGGCACCAATGTATATCTGCATGTGTAAGAGTCATCAACCGTTGTGACCATCTCAAACCCCGCTCATTCTTCAGGACTGATTGTGGAAGGTGCGAAATAAACCACCTTCCCAGGAGAGGAGTGCAACACATAAGGACACCTCTTTTTCTCATGGTTCGAGTGTAACATGAGTGAAGGATGTCCCCCAGCAACGTAGGTATAGGATTCCTGGACATAAAGATCTGGACAGCACTGATATCAATGAGCTGATCTGGGTTAGGGAACAACACCAAACCATAAACAAGGAGGGCCACAACCTCTTCAAAAGCTTGCAAGTCAAGGGAGTTCCAACATTCATAGGCCTTTTCAAACAGAAATCTGGCTAAGAACCCTTTAATACCACTTCTGACTTCCCAATGTCCCTTGAGGTCAGATGACTATAGGTGCAAGGCTTTAGCAATCTCTTCAAGCTTAGGTTCCTTTTCTGTACCATTGAAGGGTAGCTGATCAAGGATAGGGATCTTCAGGAGCCGGGAGAACTCCTCCAACGTAGGTACCAACTGATAATCCAAGAAGGTAAAACAGTGATGCAGAGGGTCAAAGAACTGGAACAAGACCTTTATCATATCTTCCTCAATGTTGGTGTTGACCAAGCTGATGAGGCTTCCATGCCTTTCACTGAATGAAGAGTTCTCGGGAATCCTGGATATAAGCTCCTTAAGCTAAGGAGGTACCCTTACAAGACTGATTTGAATTGTCTTTCTACGAACAGTTTCCATGTCCTACAAAACAAGAACAAAGATGAAAATTCGAACCCCTGAAATGGTTAGTTAATGCATATGATGCTGGATGATGTCATGATGCTATGATTAAACACACCACAGATACGTACAAAGACAAACATGTAAGGCACACAAGGCACACAAGACAAGCCCTTAAGGTTTAAGGCCAGCATGGGGTCTGGGTAGTACCCTCTTGAAGTTGGTGAGTTCAACCTGTCCTAATCAAAGTAACCGGGTTCTAAGGTTCCCAATATCACGGGATTGCTTTCATTGTTCATCGTTTCGATTTAGCCACTGAACTGGCGACCGAAATATTACAGGAAAGCAACCCTCAATTGAGTGTAGTATCGAGTATCAACCAACCTCGGACTGCACCAAAGTCAGTTATCTCACTACCCTAAAGAGGCCAAGATGGTTCAATTAAGGTTCCTAAGGTCTGTTGATGCTTCATGACACCACATGGAGGCCCCGTACTCTCCTTGACTGAACTCAAGGGTTACCGGTACACACCAAAGTGCCACATCAACGTAGCAGACTGCTTCAACCATGTCGATATACCCCGTACAGTTCCCTCACAGCCTTGTTGCTACTTTCTAAGAAGGTATACCCCAGATCCGGGTTAGGATCTATAGAACTCCCAAGCAACCCACAATAATAAAGCAAGCAAGGAAAGAAATTGAAAACACAAGTGATCTTAGTCCTAAGGTACACCTCACTTTAAGTATCCCCAGCAGAGTCGCCAGTTCTGTGATCGGTGGATCTGGAACTGACTGTTTAACGCTGGTTCGCGAAATGTCGCGGAAGCAAGAGTCGCCACCGTCTTTTATTTTCTCCAAATGGAAAGGACAAAAGCACAGAAAAATTCCTTAAAGAGATTGCTCTCGGTTCGGGAGGTAGATTATAGAAAGGGAAGGTGTTAGGACCCTTTCTATCCATGGTTATCCATGGGCTCTTAGATACTTGCTCATTGTGTTTTCAAAATGGTTTGTTTGCTTTTCAATGTGGGTTAAAAAAGTTTCTTTAAAAAATTTCAGTTCGACTCGTACGTCAGAGTGTTTGAAAAGATTTTGTTTGTTTTTGAAGAGAGCAAGTATCCATGAGTCGTCTACCTACCCTAAGGAATTCGTCTGTGTAAATGTCCTTTAAAGTAGTGCCATCTCACCATTGAGAGGTAGGTAGCACCACCGTTGGAGGTGTTCGGGTCAATTCGAGTTTATAGGGACATGGTGATCACCAGAGCAATGGGAAGACACCTTAGAAGCTACCCTCATGCCAGGTTCCCGGATCATGAGGACTTACTAAGACGTCCTCTACTCGACGATCACCTTTCGAAAGGAAAGGCAACAGTGAGGCGTACCCTAGGGGTGGTGTGTGCGATTCGTGTATCGTTTTCATTGATATTTGTCTTGTCATGTTCATTGGTGTTCTACGCTTGATTTTATTTTAAGTCCATACATTCTTTCATGCTTTTGTTAACAGTTAAAAGTTGCGGGAAAAGTAAATCTAAGACTATTACAAATGGCGCGGGTCCACATCGCCAAAATTAAACCGGACCCGATTTGACGGAAAGTAAATAAAGCGAAAGAAATAAAAGTGCGAGCAATTGTTTACACGGCTTTGGGAGAGATACATAATTATTTGAGCGAAATAAGGGAAATGCGCGAAATAAAACAATTAAACAATATGGGCGTTGGACCCTTTTGTAAAAATTAAATTAATAAGGAATTAAAATTAAAAATGTTTTTGGTATTTTATGTTTTTTAGATTTAATAGAAAAAAAGAATTAATTAAAATAAAATGAAACGCAAACCCTAATTCTAATTATTTTTTAGTTATTAAGAAAATATTGAAAATTTTAACTAAATGAAACCCTAATTTTTGTGTACAATTTAATCATGAAAATAAATAAATAATAATATTATGACAAAAAGGAAAAATTAAAAGGAATGAAAATTGTCAATTAACCTAATTCTACCTTTTTTATATTTATTATGAAAAGAATTAAAATTGCAAAAATCCTAATTAAAACTAAATTCATTACATGTTAATTTATTTACAAGAAAATATCAAAATAAATAATCATTATATTTTTTATCTTTTTCTGAGTTTTTAAGGTATTTTTTGTATTTGGTAAATAATTAATCGAATTAAAACAAATAAAGAAAATAAAATCATAATTGAAAATAAAATAAATAATAAAAAAAAATATAGAGAAGCAAACCAGGGGGGGGGGGGTTCAGTCCCAATTGTGAGGTATAGGCCTTAGAATGCTGGCCCATTAAGCTTTGGTCCATTTGACCTTTTCAGTTCATGTGTCAGCGCGTTGACCTGGGCGTAGCATGCTCTTTGAATCCCTGCCCTTGATTTGAATTCATGAGACGCGTGTATGCTTAGATTATGGGGATGTATGGTGCACTCCAATGATGAACCTGCATGTGAATGTGAACAAGAAAATAATATTGAAATTATTGAAGACCTGGGGATCGAACCCAGGTCTTGTGCATTGCCCATACGTTCGCTTGCCATCTGTGCCACTTAACCAATTTGTTATATAATAAGCAAAGAAATATTATAAAAGAAAAACAAGATTAGTGCTGGAAAACGCGCGAATTTTTAAACCAACGAATCATAGCTTGCCACGCTTCATCGTCTTCATCGTCCCTGTAAACAAAACACAAAGGCAACGTTTTTCATGCGTTTCATTAGGTGGGCTACTGGAAAATAGCGATTAGGTCCTCATTGAATATAAATTAGGCGCGACAATTGGTTCTTCTTCGTCTCCATACACTGAATCCAACCATGGTACTGTGGTGATCTAATTTCACTTGGTCTGAAAACCCCTAATTTAAAAACCTGCAAACCCTAGAAAGCTAACATGGTGAAATCGCGTGTATGGCAGAAAAATGCAATTAAAGGCATTGGTTAGCATCAGAACATTATGAGGAACAAGAATCCATGAATCAAATGTTAAAAAAATGCTTAAAATATGAAACACGATGATCAATTTTTTCCTATACAGTTCATGTTTATTCTACCAATTCTTGGCGTGGTGATGGATGGTTCTGGTTGGAATTTGTTCAGTAAGCCTTGAGGATGCTATTGGAAAAGGAATTAGGCCTTGAGTCGTCCTCCAACAATGAATTCAGTTTTGAATTTTATGGCAATTTTTCAAGTTTGCAAATTGGTCTCTAGCGCAGCATTCAGTGTCTTGTGATTAGGGTTAGACTCAGTACTTATGAAGGAAGGGAATTAAGTCATTAGCTGGCCTTGATCCATGCCCATGAGAGAACTAGTCTTAGGTTTTTCACCATTAACAAACTTTCCCTTTTTTAAGCAAAACCAAGACTTGGTGTACAATATAACCCTAGCATGAGTTTGTGAGCTGTCACATGATATATGGAAGCTATTCAAATTCAAATGACACTATTCCATTGATTTTTAAATTTTATTTGAATTATTAAAAATTTAAAATGAATTAAATTAATAAAAATTAAATAAAATAGAAAAATAAATGTTTGATCTTGAAATTAATCATGGGACACGTGTGTGACATGACAAGGCTGAATCAAGTGGAAGAAAGTGGGCCCTTTTGTCAAAAATTGAAGTTTCAAGGATAGTTGACTTTTGCCATTTCACAAAAATTTCCCAACTTCTCCAATGCATAACTTGCTCAATTTTTAAGCTTTTCTCATGTTCTTGGACATTTTGGAAAGGTCTTTGAGTCCTTTAACCAATGCCTTTGGTCCCATGTCATTTTGATTTTCCAATCTCAAGTTATGGCCTTTGACTTAAAGTACCTTTTTGTTGACTTTTGAAAATGACCTATAATGTTGAAATTGATAACTTTTTGTGAGAGCATTTCTTGGACTTGAAGTATGAAGATGAGTTGTAGTAAATGTCTTTCTCTTCAAAATGAGCTTTGGATGGAATTTTTCTGATAATCCATGTGAAAGTTATGCCCTGGTCAATTTCAGTTGACTTTTTCAACTGTCCAAATAAGGAAACTTTTGCATCTTGATGATTTTCTGAGCCAAATTTTGAGAATCATGATCAAGCATTGATCAAATGATGTTTGTGGCTTCAAAATGATATGTTGACCAAAAATTTGAACTTTTGACTGCCAAATGACCATTTTGCCCCTACAGTTGACTGTAGTGCAATTTAGGGTTTTGATTGTGCAATTTTGAGCTGAATGCCTTGAAACTTGATATGAGGATGCTTGACCATGTTTGTAAGCATGTGAGACTTGATTGGGCCTTTGAACACTTCCTTTTCTTGATCAGACTCAAAACCCTAATTTTGACTGTTTAGGAGGCCCTTACACTGTGCAACCCTTGGGGAATTTTGTGACTTGGCTTGGCAATTTCTTGAAGAATATGGGAGGGCAAATTTTGGGGTACAACAGAATGTTTTACAAAAGGTGTTTGTCTTTTTGAAAAGATGTTTCAAGGTCTTTGAAAGTTGTTTTGAAAGTTGTGTTTGTGAAGTGTGTTTTGAAAAATGGCAAGGATTTGTTTTGCAAGTTGGTCAAGTAACCAAGAGCTATCTACCCTAAATTTCTCAAAGATCTTTCCTATGTTTTAACCCTTTTAACAGTATTGTTCCACCATTGCATTTGGTGGATAATCTTGTGTTAGGATATTAACGGGACGGGCGCGGGTCATCGTTTAGGCCATGAATGCAATAATGCCAAGTGTCTTTGGCAATTTTTCTTTCAAGGGACTTGATCATTTTTAGGCAACTTGAGAAAGCGTCATCGGGGGACTATGATCATTTTGATTTGTTTTTGTTTTGCCAAAGATACTCAACATGCAAGCATGGCCCATTATTGAAGGCAACAAGTGGAGTAACCCTAAGGGTGCAAGTGTGATTAGTATTGTCCATTTTCATGTTTTTTTGTCTTTGCATTAGGTCAAGCTATTTGTTATTTGATTTTTGCATACAAACCCTAAGTCTATCATGGCATAATTAGAAAGCTTTAAAATGCGGAATTTAAAGTCCTAAATTATTACAACATAATTATGGGGATGGGGGTACAAATGTTCAAATGGGGGATATTTAGCAAGAAATTTAAATCTAAGCTATTACATCCATATTGAATATACAAATATTAAAATTGTACATTAATTAGACAAATATAATACATATGCAAAATGTATTATGCACAAAAATGGTTTTTTTATGTATGTAAAAGTATTTTTCATATGAAATATAAACAAAAATAAAAAGTCAATTTTTTTGGATATTTTCATGGTTTAGGGCAAAACCCTAGTTTTCTAAATAAATGGCATTTATTAATTATATTATATACAATATTTATTAATTATATACAAAAAATAAAAAAAAAGAAGTATATTGTGAAAAAAGTATTTTTTTTATGTCATACATTAATAAAATAAAAAAAGTATTATTTTCATGTTTTTGTCCTAAATATTCTAATAAATATACAAGTATTTATATTATTTATTAAATATACTAAATATATATAAAAATAAAATATTTATTATTTACCAAAAAAAATATATTTTGAGAAAAAATGTTTTCAAAAGGTAAAATAAAATAATAACTGAAAATAAACATGTTTTTGTATCATTTTTAATATTTTAAATAAAAAGTGTTATATTTATTTATATGTACAAGTTCAAATAAAGCAAATAAAATCCAAATAAAATGCAAAAATGGGTGGAAAAATATTTTTAGTATGTTTTATATTTTGACAAAAAATAATAAGTCAGAAGAAAAAATAAAAAGTCAAAAATGATTAAAAAATCACACAATGGGCCAAGGGGGTGTAAGTGGAAAAATGAGGTGCAAAAAGAAGGGATTACTCAGGCCCAGCCCAAAACATCATCTTCTTCCTCCAGCTTCTGTTTGAAACAAGAAAACGCGCGTTCCTTGCTCATCCTGCTATCTCTTGATTCTTTGACTTTTAACAAAACTTACAACATCAATAATGTAGAGCATCTTGTCACGATTTCAAACATATAAAAAAGTTGTTCTAACTCTCAGAAATGAGAGATAATTTCTTCTCCCCCAATTCCTGACCTAAGTTTTTTCCAATGTTCAGGTTCAAAATTCTCTCAGCACACACAACATAAATGAAAAGTAAGTATATGGGTAGCTTCAGGGCTATGATTAGAACATGCTTTCTTCACAAACTTAAGCCTAACTATGCCTGGATAGAGAGATAGAAGTTCAAACTTTTACCTGTTCATCTTGAGTCGTGTACAACAATGGAGGTACTTTCAATGGAGTTTGAGGATTTGTATAGCTTGCCTGAAGTCCAAGGATGCTCCTCCAACCTTTAGCTTGCTTTGAAACTAACTGAATCGAGCTATGGAAGTCAACCTGCACAGGTGAAAAGTGAAAATGGCAACCTTGGTTATGGATGTTACAGTTCAAGTTAAATGCTTGGAATAGCTTTAATGGATGGTAGGGAGTGTGTTTGAACAAGCTTTGGCCAAAACGCACGAGTGGAAGTGTTTGTGGAAGTCAAGTTGCAGAAGGGACTCTGTTTTTGCAGCAAGAAAGTGTTTCTGTGAATGAGGAGGTTTGAGGGATGGTTTGGTCGTGTTTCAAACTTGGTTTGATGTCTGGAAAGTGTTCATGAAGTTTGTTTTTGCTTGTGCTTGCAGGAAGTGAATGTGGTATATCTTTTGCAATGTTTCTTCTTATCTAAGCAAAGATTGTAAAGTTGGATTATAGGCTACTACAGGCCCCTCAAGCATGCTGCAAACTTGGTTCTTGATCAGTGGGATTTGTCCATAAACTTGTGCCCAAAAGATCTGGCTTGTACCTCTTTGATTTGTGAATTTGACATAAAGCACTTCTTTATCAAAATGGCAAATGTGCTTTTTCCATATATGGATTAATTTTGCATGTAATGGCTAAACACACAAAATAAGGCTTGAACACAAAGGATATGCATTAAATTATTGAGTGTGAGAAAGATTAGAGGCCTGTAATCTAGTTTGTGCAAGCTGAGTTTGAAAATGCAAAGTGTATGAACATGCCTTGGTCAAGAACAAAAGTGGATTTTGCCCAACTTTGCAAATTCGATTCTCCATAACCACAAGGGTGTTTGAGAAGTTCTTTGACAATTTGGAAAGCTTGGAATATGTACTACAATCCATATTTGTAATGCAAGTTGAAATTCCAAGTGGAAGCATGTGAAAAGTGGCCATGAAGTTAGGCAAAAATCCTGCCTAAAATAGGTCAAAAGTTTTCTAAGTTAAGAATGTTTTGCACCCTTGTTCCAAAAATCATAACTTGATCTACAAGCTTCTTTTGAGGAAACTTTGTGAATCAAAGTTGTAGATTTTTAAATGGACTACAAATTTCATGTTTTGAGTTTTGTTTGAATCCAAATGTATCTTGATGAAAAAATGGGACAAAGATGGGAAAAAATAAGGAAGTTTCATAACTTAGAAAAATTCTAAGTTATGAAATTTTCTCATTCTAAACCCTAATTTGAAATTTTTGGTTTCTTGATGAACAAGTTTCATAATTTGACATGTCTTGATGAAAAATGAATCTTGGCACTTGATTTTGACCAAAAAGTCAAAGTTTTACTTTTCAGTATACAGTCAAATTTGGATCAGTTGACTGGAAAATTCATCTGTCAATCCTGTGCATTTGGGACCTTTTGTACTTGTTGAATGTGTCAAGACCATGCCATTGAGTCCTTGAATCCATATATGAGCTTGGTTTGCCATTGGTTAGGTCAAACAGTCAAAAACTGCCTTTGTGCAGTCAAAACCCTAAAAATGACCATTTTGCCCTTTTGGTGATCTGATCAAATTTCTTGTGGAATTGTGATCCAAATTTGATCAAATGGTCCATATGAGTTCATTATGTTGATGTGGGTAAAAAATTATGAGGTTTGACTGTCAATTGGCCACAGTTGACTTTTTCCCAAATACAGCTGATTTCTAGGTCAACTGTCCAATTGACTGAGCAAAGATTGGAATCAAGGCTTGAAACTTGGTATGGATAAACTTGTGAGTCCAATATGAAGCATGAAAGTCATTTTGGGCATTTTAGGTCAAAACATCTTTGTGCAAACTCAAACCCTAATTTGGGTCAACAGTGCAAGGAGGAGTCTTGAGCAGAGCAAACCCTAACTTGATCTTGAGTTCCAAGAGTCTTGTGGTGAGAAAATGTTGATGAAATGAGAGGGCAAATTTTGGGGTACAACAGTTTGCACTTGAGCATTGTTTTGACCTTGAATCAGCAACTTCAACCCCTATTTTTCTAGAAGGTTGCTTCCTGGTCCTTGAATCAGCAACTTCAGCCCCTATTTTTCTGGAAGGTTGCTGCATGGTCCTTGAATCAGTAACTTCAACCCCTATTTTTATGGAAGATTGCTTCCTGGTCCTTGAATCAGCAACTTGAGCCCCTGTTTTTCTTGGTGTCGTTGTCCTCTTTTTGGCTGGATACAGTATATTATTCGAACTATAAATTGCAGGGCCAATAGTTTTGAAGTTAGATAGCTTGATTAGTTCCCCGGATGCAGACAGAAATGGAGCCCGAATGCCTACTTTTCTCGTGAGTTGGTTGTTAATATTTACCATCTCACATTTTATATCAAACTTCTTAGCCAATTAAACACTAGATCTAAATAGAGGCAACCTGGAATTTTCCATAACTTGTTCACCCTTTTGTGTTGCATTTGTCTTCTTTTGTAAGTTTGTTACCTTCTTCATTTTCTGTTAACATGGAAAAAAATATAACATTAGGAATAATTTAATAAAAATAAAAAAGGTAGCATTTTTGCCGATAATATGTATCTAGATAAATACGTAATTAACACTATATACATCAGTCCATGAAATCAAATAGAGTATCATCATAATCAGAATCCTCTCCATCACTTTCAGCTTCTTTCATTTCATGAAAAGGTGTTTCAGTTAATGTTGCAGGTATGTCTTTCCTAACCCAACTTAGTTCACCATCACCATCACTATTATCTCCATGAAAAGGTGTTTCAGCTTGTAAGTTTGAAGGGTTACCAATGTTAAAGAAATCTCGTGGAACTGTTTGCAGAGCATAATGCCTGTTTGGATCAAAAGGGTCTTGGACATAGTAACATTGATGAACCTGAGAAGGTAGCACAAAGAGATCATTTTGATAAATTTTCTTATTAAAATGCACACAACAAGTAAGTTTGTATTTGTCTTTTTCAACCTCAAACCAATCACATTTAAACAACACAAAGTTGAAGTTACCATAGTAGTATAACTCAATTATATCAACAATTGCTCCATAATAAGTGATGGGTTCTGTCCTAGGATTTCCATCCTTGGAGCTAGCAAAACTTGAAGTTAGTGAAACTAAAGTTACACCAGGATTTTGAGTTTTTCAATTTGTATATCCTTTCGTAGTATGAAACCTATATCCATTAATGATGTAACCTGGATACCTCTTTGCAACAAAATTAGGACCTCTAGAAAGTTTTTCAAGTTTTAATGGAACATCATCTTTCTAGGCACAAGTTTTATCCATTCACCAAAATATTTACTTTGACTTTTGGCCTTGGTCCGCTTTCGTTTGTTAGTGTTTGAATTAACACTCTGATCACGCTCACTACAAAAGTCAACAATTTATATGTTAACATAACTCTAAAATTTGGATTAGTAGATAAATACATATGAGGACAAATAGTTATTATAGTACCTGATGTAAATTTGAACGTCATTGTAATTAAGTAAGATATATCGATGGGCATCACCCTTTGATTTCACATCAAGATGAAAGGGTTCACCTGCCCCCCCCTCTAAAGGACGACCCGCATTTGTAAAGTAGTCATCTGAATCTAATTCAAGTGAATCACAATCATCATAATTCCGACTCTTCCTATTCAACCTTGTATCTATATTTTTATGAAAATACCTTGAGCAAAATGTTATAGCTTCTTCAGCCAAATACCCCTCGGTAATATAACCTTCAGGATAAGCTCTATTGCGGACATAGTTCTTAAGTTTACATAAGTATCTTTCGGTGGGATACATCCATCGAAATTGAATAGGACCACCCAATCTAACTTCATTTACCAGGTGAATAGGCAAGTGAACCATTATGTCAAAGAAACTTTGAGGAAATATCATCTTCAACTGACAAAGTATTTCTGCAATCTCCTCTTCTAAGTAATCTAAATCTTCCACTTGTATAACTTTCTGACATAGAGAGTGGAAAAAAGAACAAAGACGAATTAGTGGGGTTGCACCTCCTTGTGCATTGTGCTTCTTATTGCGATTTGCAACAAATAGTGTAACATGAAATGTGCATCATGACTCTTGTAACCAAATATTTTTTTGTCAGTAACTTGTACGCATTTTGAAATATTTGATGGAGTCCCATCTAGTAACTTGGCAACCTTTATAACTCCACAAAAAATTGACTTCTCGTGCAGAGTCATTGAGAAACATGCTTTTGTAAACTCTGTACGTTCTCCACCAATCTCCCTTGGATGAAGTCTTTCTCTAATTCCCAAATCTTTCAAATCATAACGAGCTTTAATATGATCTTTTGTCTTCCCTAGGATGTCCAAAAGAGTTCCAATAATACTATCTAATATATTTTTTTCAATGTGCATTACATCTAGATTATGGCGTAATATATTTTGAGCCCAGTAAGGCAACTCAAAAAAATTGACCTCTTCTTCCATGGGCCATCAACTTTCTTATTTTTCGTCTTCCCGAATTCATTATTGAAATCTTTTAAGATTTCAAGGATTTTTGCCCCTTTTGACGTGGATGGTGCAATCCTATGTTCTTCTTCTCCATCAAATGATTTGACATAATCTCTCTAAGAATGAGTTCTTTGTAAAAAGATATGATGGTCCATATAACACATCTTATAACTGTGTTTAAGGTAGAACGAATTAGTGTTAGATTTACAACATGCACACGCCAATTTTCCTTTGGTGCTCCAACCTGACAACATAGCATAAGCATGGTAGTCACTAATTATCCACAAAAGAGCTGTATGCATTTGAAATGTTTGATTTATTTAAGAATCATATATATATATATGTCGGAGTCCCATAATTCCTTTAGATCTTCTATCAGTGGCTGGAGGTAAAGATCAATATCGTTTCTTAGAGATTTTAGTCCAGGAATCAACAATGACAACATTGTATATTCAGGTTTCATGGACAACCAAGGTGGTGTGTTGTATACTATCATCAAGACATGCTATATACTATGAGATAAGCTCATTGTCCCAAACGGATTAAACCCATCACTCGTTAATCCAAGTCTTACATTGCGGGACTCACGAGCAAAATCTAGATGGAGCTCGTCAAAGTCCTCCCACGCTTTACAATCAGCAGGATGCCTCAACTTCCCATCCCTTGAGAACTCTTCCTCATGCCATCTCATTGACTCGACTGTATTTGAAAACTTGAACAACCTTTGTAGTCTAGGAATCAACGGAAAGTGCCTCAAATTTTTTGCAGGAACTCTATAATCAGTTTTCGATTGCTCAGACTAACATACTTCAGTTGGAGCATTTTCTTTCCACCGTGAAGCTTCACAAATAGTGAAAAAATTATCCTTTCATGCTCTTTCCAAAATAGTATGAAATTTGTTGTACCCCAAAATTTTCCCTCCCATTTCCAAGACAAATTAATTCAAGACACTCCCTCAGGCTCATAAAAGTTTCAAATGCTCAAGACTTCTCAAGGATTGATCAGACAAGTCCTCCTCCTAAAAAATTCACCTATAACTAGGGTTTGTTTTTCTCAAAGTAAATTGATCTTATAATGCCTCAAGTGGGTTTAATAGTTCCTCATATGCTTCAAATAATCCTCATGTCAGGTTTCAGGCCTTGCTTCACAAGTTTGCTCAGTCAATTGCTCATATGAGTGAAAATAAGTTGTATTGGGTAAAAAGTCAACATTGATCAATCTACAGTCAAAATTCAAGATTTTTGGTCAATATAAATATTTTGGAGTTACATTCATAATTTGATCAAAGGTTTGATCATGATTCATCAAGAAACTCAAGATTCATCAAAAGTCAAAAGTTACTAAATCAGGGTTTTCTTAAGGAGAAGTCAACTGAACTTTGACCAAGTACAACTTTCACATACTTCATCAAAAAATTCTCAACCAAATACTATATTTAAGGAAATTTAATTCTCTACAACTTTGTCTCTCTAAGCTCAAGGCCAAAAATGCCTCATTTGAGAGACATGAGCCAAAACTTTATAGGTCATTTTGAAAGTTAACAAAAAGAGACTTTTTGTAAAGGAAATTTATATCAAGTTAAATAATTCAAATAAAAAAGTAATCAAAATGGAATTAGTAGGATACATATTGAGGTTTCCAAAAAATCCAAGACCACCTTCATATGACAAAATTTGAAAAAGTTATGTGTTGTGCAAGTTGAGCAATTTTGGAGAAAGTGCATGAAGTTCAATTTGAGCAAACATGAATTTTTGGACTAATGGACCTATCTTTTAAGGTTAAACATGTTTGTGATACGGTGGGAGAACTGACTTGAGGTTTTGCGTTTGTGTTTGCAAATGTTTCGGTTTAGCAAGAGTCGCCACCGACTTTTATTTTATCCAAAAGGAAAGGTCAAAAAACACAGGAAAGACCTTTGAGATGTTTTCTTGAGTTCGGGGGGTAGATTATAAAAAGGGAAGGTGCTAACACCCTTTTCATCCATGGTTTTCCATGGGATCTTAGTTACTTGTTTAGATCACTTGCTTTGCTTTTCCAATTGTTTGAAATGGTGCTTTGTGGTTTTGAAAATATTTTGAAAATTGGCCACTAGTTTGGGCAATCTTTGTAATGATTCTCGTTCGTAAGAATGTATACAAAGATGTTTGTCTTTTGAAAAATGTTTCAATGTTTTTAAAGTTGTTTTGGAAATGTTTTGAAATGTGTTGTGTATTTTTGAAAATAGCAAGGATGGTTTGCAAATTGATCAAGTAACTAGCAGCTTATCTACCTACTCAAAAGTCTTTCCTACACATTTTTATTCCTTTGACATTGTTGTTTTACCATTGAATTTGGTAAAAAACCCTATCTTTGGATGTTAAACGGGACGGGTGTGGGTCATCGTATGACCATTATAGCAATGGTGCCAAGTATCTTAGCAAGTTTTAGAGACTAAGATCATTTGTTTAGGCAACCTTTTTGATAGCGTCATCGAGGGACTATGATCTTTTGTTTTGATTGATTTTGCCAAGATACCTAGCATGCATACCATAGCCATTTTATAAGGCAACCAAGTGGGTGAAACCCTAGAGGTGCTTGTGTGTAATGTGTTGTCATTTTCATGCATTTGTTTGTCTTGTATTAGGTCATGCTATTTGTTTTCATTTTGTCTTATCATACAAACCCTAATTTACTAAACATGTATATAATGCGACCAATTGCGTAAAGTAAATCTAAACTATTACAAAAATATTATGGGAGGGGGGATACAAGTTTTGAATGGGGATATTTGCACAAAATAAAACCCTAATTCACTATTACAACCCAATTGAATTTATACAATAAATAAATAAACAATTATTTAAATGTGCAATAAAATGTAAATATGCAAAAAAAAAGTTTTGTAATTGTTTTTATGTATGTGAAAAATAAAATTATCTAAGTCCTAAAAATAAGGAAAAAATGATATTATTATTTTTGAAAGGGGAAACCCTAATTTGTTTTAAAAGAAAATATTATTTTCTAATTATTTATTTTATTCATTTTGTTCAAGAAAAAATAATAATAATAATATATACAAAATGTTAAAAAATTGAAATATGTATGAAAATATTATTTTAAGTGTATAAATAATAAAAATAAAAATGTATGATATTTTTATATTATTTACAAGTTATTTTAAAAAATGATTTCTATTTATTAAAGTAAAACTATTTTTATATGCAAAAAATAAGATAAAAAATAAAATAAAATGCAAAAAATTAAGAAAATATTTTTGGGATTTTTTAATGTTCAGAAAAAAAATAATAAAGTCAAAAATATAAAATAGGCAAGAAAATATGAAAAATATCAAAAAATGCAAAGGGGGGTGCAAATAGGAAACAAGGGGGTGTAGAAAGTAGAAAAAACAAGGCCCAGGCGCGCCAAGCCCAGACAGGTCATCCCTGTCCTCCAACCAGACAAAACGCACGCGCTTCTGCTTCAAATCCTGTTCTTGCTCATGCTTGCATAAAATAAAAAATTCATAACACAAAAAGGGTAGCTCATGAACTCACGATTCCAATGATATAAAGAACATGAACTAACTCTAAAAGACCAAGGAGAATTTTAATGGCCCTAATTTCTGACCTAAAATTTTCATGAACTTCAACAATCAAATACTCTTAGCTCAGTTAATATAAGTGGAAACTAAGCATATGTACAACTCAAGCAAGTTAAAGACTACATTTTTGCTTCACAAATCGTGACCTAAGGATGCCTAAATAGAGAGATAGAAACTTGAAAAATACCTTATTCAGTTGAGTTTGGATATGGCAGTGTGGGAACTTTGAGTGAGGCCTGAAGTTCTTGTGAGCTTCCTTGAAGTTCCCTCAAGCTTCTCCAATGCTCAGCTTGCCTTGTAGATGCTTGAATCTTGCTGCACGAGTCAACCTGCAAACCTTCAAAATGAAAATGGTGAAGCTTGAAATAGGGCACACAGTTGCAAGACAAGTGCCTGGACAGTTTAGGTGTGATGTATGGAATGTGTTTGAAGCCTTGGAACAAAAAACGCACGAGCAAAATATGATTTGGCTTGAGTTCTGCAGAAGATGCTCTGTTTGGAAAGAAACTTGGGTTTTTTGTGTTTGATAGTGTTTTGAATGCTATGGATTCGTGTATTGGCTTGTTACAATGTTCTGAGGTTGTTTGAAAATGATACAAAGTCTTGCCTTTAACAGATGGATCAGTTGTATTGACTTTTGCAAGTTTCTTGCTTTTGAAGAAAAGTTGGAAGTGACAATGCCAAAACCTGTACAGGCTTGCTTGCTAGCTGCACATAGTTGGTACAAGTTGCCTGATATTTGTGGATATTGTTTGCAGCAAAAGATTAGGTCCATGGCTCAAGATAAACAAAGTTGTAAAAAGCTAGCTTTATGAAAGTAGTATTATGAACTTTATGCCATTTTTGGATTAATTCATTGTGCAATGCTTCAAAAGTCAGAACAAGACCATTATACAATGTGTTAGCATTCAATTATGGAGTGTAGAAGGGATTAGGACCTGTAATACCAAGTACAAGCATGTTTGAAACTGATTTGCAACTTGTAACATTGTGAAAATGCCTTGCACAAAAGTGATAAATTGCCATTTTCATTTCTTCGATTCTACCTAACCATAAATGATCTTTGAGAGTACTTGGACATTTTGGAAAGCTTGTAACATTCTCTACAATCCATATTTGAAATGCATTTTGAGATTCTTCTTGGAACTAGGTGAAAAGTTGCCATGAATTTAGGTAAAAAATCTGCCTAAACTAGGGCAAAATTTCACTAAGTTAAAAAGTTTATGGACCCCTATTCACAAAATCATAACTTGAGATACAAGGATCTTTTGGGAAAACTTTGTGAATCAAAGTTGTAGATTTCATGGATGACTACAACTTTCATGTTGGAAGTTTTCTTTGAATCCAATTGCATCATGGTGAAAAAGTTTGGAAAAGTTGGGAAAAAATAAGAATTTTTCAACACTTAGAAAATTCTAAGTTATGAAAAATTTTCAACTTAAACCCTAATTTCCAAAATTAAGTTTCTTGGTGAACAAGTTTCATGTTTTGGCACATCTTGATGAAATATGACCCTTGGCACTTGATTTTGACCAAAAACTCAAAGTTTGACTTTTCAGTGTATAGTTGATTTTTGATCAATTGACTGGAAAATTTATTTGTCAATCCAATGCATTTGAGATCTTTTGAACCTTGTGATTAGGTCAAGATGATGCTATTGAGTCCTTGAAATCATGTTTGAATCCAATTGGTCATTGGCTAGAACAAAAATCAGAAATTGCACTTCTACAGTCAAAACCCTAATTTTGACCATTTTGCCCTTTTGATGATTTGATCAAATTTCTTGAGTTGTGGTCCAAACTTGATCAAATGGTTCATATGAGTCTATAATGTTGACGTGGATAAAAAATTACGAGGTTTGACTGTAAATTGGCCATGGTTGACTTTTTCCCCAATACAGCTGATTTTTAGGTCAACTGTCCAACTAACTAGGCAAAAAAGTGATTCAAGACTTGAAACTTGGTATGAGCAATCTTAGAGGTCCAATATGAAGTATGAAAGTCACATGAGGCATTGGAAGTCCAAAAATCCCTGTGCAAACTCAAACCCTAATTTCAGGTTATCAGTGCGAGGAGAGGTCTTAAGCTGAGCAAACCCTAATCTGATTTTGAATCCAAGAAGTATTGTGAGGGGAAATCTTGATAAAATGAGAGGGAAAATTTTGGGGTACAACCGCTGCCCCTGTTCAATCTTCTTGAACCTGAAGAGTTAGATTGGCGAGTTTTGTCGTTCGTGACTCGAAGGTAAAAGATGATTGGACACTAGAGTGCCCGTAAATTTGCACTCGTCAAATTGTAGTTGAGGGAATGGGCTTAAAGATGCCATTTGGAGAGGTGACAGAATCTTGTCGGAGATGGGCTTAAAGATGCCATCCAAGAATGTTTGTTGAACTGCAAGTTGTAAGTCAAAAGAATGAGTATCAGAATGGTGTCCGTATTCGGAACGTATCTGAACTGTATCTAGAGACTGAGTCTGTATGAGCAGTGGAACAGCGTCCGTGTCTGGAGCGTATCCGAGCTGTAACTATACTTGAATCTGAATGAATAACAGAATGACTTCTGTGTCTGGAGTGTATCTGTATTGTATCTGAATCTTTGAAATATGAGTAAGCGACATAATGGCATCCGTGTCTAGAGCGTCTATGGGCTGGGAAAAAAAGTCAGAATAAGTGACAGAATGGAAACTGTGTCTAGAGCGTCTCTGGGCTGGGAAAAAGTCAGAATAAGTGACAGAATGGCAACCATGTCTGGGGCGTATCGGGACTGGAATCTGAATAAGTAGCAGAATGACTTCCGTGTCTAGAGTGTATCTGTACTGTAATCTGAATAAGTAGCAGAATGACTTCCGTGTTTGGAGTGTATCTGGACTTTATCTTGATTTTGAATTCTGAATGAGTAATAGAATGACTTCCGTGTCTGGAGTGTATCTTTACTGTATCTGAATAAGAGATCTGAATGAGTAACAGAATGACTTTCGTGTGTGGAGTGTATCCGTACTGTAGCTGAAATGTTAGCTGAAACACAAAGTTATGTTGCATGAAATGTATGATGCAATAAAATGTGTTTTTATCAATGTTTATGATATATGAGTGTAATGTATGTGCATGTAAGCTGATTCGCTGTATTGCTGAGGAAAATAAATCCTTGACAACTGGGGATAACAAAAACCTTGACTGCTGCCGGGGAAGATAAATCCTTGGCTGTTGAGGATGAGAAATCCTTGGAGACTGCTGGGGATTAAGAGAAATCTTGACTTCTCCAGGGATATAGAGATCCTTCATGTCTTTGAAGTTGGAGGATGATAAACATTCTGTTGTGAGAATAATGCCAAGTGTTGCCTGAGAAATCTGTTTGGGGAATCCCGAGAACTTTGATGACTATGGCTGGGGATGGTAGACTTCATTCTGTTGAGAATTGATAAAAACTCTGCGGGGAAGAAATTTATCCTGTTGGGGAGTAGTGAAAACTCTGTGGGGAGTAACTATACTTCTATGGAGTAGCTATCCTGCTGGGGAAATCAAGAGTTTGGGTTGTATGGCAATCTACTGGGGAATTATCCGAAGTTGTCATCTGGTTAGCTATCAGGCTTCAAAGCAACTTGTTGGGAAATTATCAAGTTTTAAGATAATTCACAGGGGAATTTGAGGAAACTGGAGGGTTTCCACTGGGGTTTAAAGGTTGAAGTTTTAGCTCCGCTGGGGACCTTAATGATGTACCGTAGGGATTGCCCTTGGAATAGCCTAAAGACGTTTTCCTATACTTTCAACCTGTCAGTAATTAATCTTTTCCAAATCGTTTATTTGTAAACAATGATTATATTCAAATGCATATGCTCATTAATAAATCATTGGACGTTTTCAAATAAAACACAAGTAAAAAAAAGGAAAAGACAAATAGTTTTCTGCACTTTGAAGTATCTTTATATTAACTTTGTGTAAGTATTTTGTACAAAGGAGACAGACATCCTAGTAAGAGAACGTTGTCATAAAAATGAGAAAAAATTTACAAAGAAAGATGGCTATGTGTAAAAATTCCATGGGGGTTCCCATTCTGCTATAGCCTTCGTAACTCTGAATATCTTGTCCATTCGTTGCTTCGTCCGAAGATGATTGAGTTGATCAGAATCCCGGAGCTTGTCTGTGAACAGATTGTCCTTAAAGTGATCCGACGAGACATAGTCATACGCTTTAATTCCCTAACTTTTGCCTGGATCGCCCTTTCGGGTTTTCGATCCACCGAGAAACCCTTTTTTACCCAAGTCGCCCTTTCGGGTTTTCAACTTTCCGGGTGTACAAATTTTTTTTGTTTTATCCCTAACTTTTTTCCTGAACCGCCATTTCGGGTTTTCGATTCATCGGGATGCCCTTTTTTTGCCTAGGTATGTCAACCTAGCGGGTCACTTATGCGTAGTATCTTTTGACTATGTCTGCATTCGCAGGGTGCGGCAGGTCATCACCGTCCATGGTGGTTAATATCATTGCCCCACCAGAAAAGATGTTCTTGATTATAAATGGTCCTTCGTAAGTAGGAGTCCATTTTCCCCTGGGATCACTTTGCTGCAAGATGATGCACTTGATCACTAGATCTCCGACTTGATATACCTGGCGCCTGACTTTCTTGTTGAATGCCTTAATCATCCGTTTTTGATACGCCTGACCATGGCAAACAACAGTAAGTCTCTTCTCGTCAATTAAGTTCAATTGATCAAGTCGAGTCTGGATCCAATCGTCTTCACTCCAACCTGCATCCTTCATAATCCTTAGAGAGGGGATCTGAACCTCAATAGGCAAAACAGCTTCCACGCCGTATACCAAAGAATAAGGTGTTTCCCCAGTTGATGTGAGAGCCGTGGTACGGTACCCGTGGAGAGCAAACGGTAGCATCTCATGCCAGTCTTTGTAGGTGACTGTTATCTTCTGTATGATCTTCTTAATGTTTTTGTTCGCAGCTTCGACAACCTCGTTCATCTTTGGCCGATAGGGAGATGAATTGTGATGTTGAATCTGGAACTGCTCGCACAAGGCGGTGATCATAGTGTTGTTAAGGTTTGTACCGTTTTCAGTGATGATCCTTTCGGGGATGCCGTACTGGCAAATGAGGTTCTGCTTGATGAAGTGGGCAACAACATTCTTTGTGACGGATGCGAAGGAAGCTGCTTCGACCCACTTGGTAAAGTAATCAATGGCCACTAGGATGAAGCGGTGCCCATTGGAGGCTGTAGGCTTGATCTCCCCAATCATGTTGATTCCCCACATAGCAAAGGGCCAAGGAGCTGTTAAGACATTGAGAGGAACTGGAGGTATATGTACCTTGTCCGCATAGATTTAACATTTGTGACAAGTCCTGGAATGTTGATAGCAGTCAGCTTCCATGGTAAACCAGTAATAGCCTGCCTGTAGGATCTTCTTATCCATCATATGCCCTCTAGAGGGAGTGCCAAAGGTACCATTGTGCAATTCAGCCATGATCTGTTCAACTTCAATCTTGTCCACACAACTGAGTAGAATGCAATAATGAATTTGCTTGTACAGGATACCATTACTTAGGAAGAACTTAGTTGAGAATCTCCTTAAGAACTTTTTGTCGTTGACTGAAGCTCCTTCAGGATATTCTTGAGCCTCGAGATACCTTTTGACTTCATGAAACCAAGGTCGGTCCACTACTTCTTCGGTATTAATCTCGTGAAAATGTGCAGGTTCGTCCATCCGTTCAATGGTGATTTGGGGAGCCTCATTATCCTAGTTAAGTTTAAACATGGATGACATTGTAGCTAGAGCATCTGCTAGCTGATTTTCTTCTCGCGGGAAGTGCTCGAAGGTAATCTCCTCGAAATGTGGTAAAAATGTCAAGACATGTTCTTTGTAAGGGATGAGGTTTGGATACTTAGTGTCCCACTTGTAAGTTCAGATGCGCCTAAGAGGGGGGGGGGGGGGGGTGAATTAAGTTCTTTAAAACTTTTTCTGAATTGTATGAATATTTTTCCACAAGTTTCTTTTCTTTCTTTTTCTGATAAGTGATGAAAGCAGTAAATGCGGAAAGTAAAGAACACAAAGATGTATCCTGGTTCCCCTTACAGTCCGAGAGTACTCCAGTCCCCTTTCAACATGAAAGAGATTTCCTTATAGTTGGTAATTTGTACAAAGACTACCTAACAACCAAGAACAATCCTCTTGGACCAAGAACAATCCTCTCGGATTTTCACTAAGACCACAAAGAGAACAATCCTCCCTAAGTGTCTTTCTTGTTTCCAACAATCCTGAAAACAAGTATACAATAGTTTGTTTGATTTGTATAAGAGTTTGAATAATGAAAGAGCAATGTCAATCACTTGATTGATCTTTTCTATTCAATATGAAATTTAAGATGGAATACTCTTCTAAGTGCTCAAGAACAATTTTCAGTATGCATATGAAAATGATGAACAAAAATCTTGAGTATAAAGAGTATGATCAAAAGAATAGAAAGTAATAGTTGTTATTGATTGTTATTGTATGTTGTTGTTTTTCAAAATTCAAAATAAAAATAATTTAAAGTGAAGTAATACCTCTTCAATGAATCATAGCAATGTTTAGACCATTTTTACTAAAGAAATGTATTTGAAAAGATACAAAGATTGCCATGAAAAGGTGTTACAAAAGTTGCTGGAAAAATAAATTTTTTCAAAATTTAAGGCACAACAACCGGTTGCACTAAAGTAACAACCGATTGTTGTAAAAGAAACGTTTAAAAAATTTGAAAAATATAACTATGACAACCGATTGTCATTGAGGAGCAATCAGTTGCTCATAAGCCAACATTCAAAAAATTTGAAAACAGAACACATGACAATCGATTGCTGCTTGATGACAATCGATTGTATGTCAAACATAAGCTTTTGTTTTTTGGATGCAACCGATTGTCCTAGCATGACAATCAATTGCTTGTGTACAAAAATTGAAAAATCATTATTTTCAAAGATTTTAAGCAATTTAAAACATCCTTCTTCAATCATACATAGTATATACTCAAAATATTATTTTAATAAAGTAAATGCATGATTAAAAATAGTTTTGAGCACTAAGAGCATAAGATAAAAAATTTCATATACCTTAAGCCATAAGTCTTGAAATGTTGATCTTGATCAATGAATCTTTGCTTAAGATAAATCTTCTATCTTGATCCATTCATTTTTGCATGCTAGCTTGTCTTCATCAAAACATTTGGAAATCTTGATTTCACAGTCTCCCCCTTTTTGATGATGACAACCATTGCTTGAAGTTTGGAGTGCATCTTGGTTTTCTCTAATCAAGTTGTTTAAAAACTCCCCCTAAGTCAAAGACTCCCCCTTGATCTATTGCATGAGAGTTTTGAAGATTGCTTGCTTGCCGCAATTTGGGTTTGAGAAACACAAAAGAAACTACAAAGTCTTCTCCCCCTTTGTCATTAGCAAAAAGGAATGGGAAAGAAGATCATAAAAAATTTTGCACATAGAAACAACATAGCATAAATAAAGTTTGCATACATAGATATAACAGAAACAAAGTGCACAAAATGAAAAGGATCACAATACATGAAGTGTCTTAAACGAAACTAGAAAAACGACATAAAACATAAGAACATAAAGTACTAAGATATAATAACTTAAAAAATAATCATCCATGCCTTCAACAAGGTCTTCATCATCTTGATCTTCACCATCATTGCCTTCATTGGTTTGAGGTTGAATGAAAGGGTAATGATAAGGTTGAGCTTCATAAGGAGGGACATTGGTATGGGCATAGAGATGAGCAAATTGATTGTTCATGTTGTTGTTCATGTATTGAAGGTAGTCAAAAACTTGATTGTAAGAGTTTTCCATTGGTTGTGGAGGTTGGTTTTGAAGTGGCTGTTCTTGTGGAGGTTGGTTTTGTGGAGGAGTATGAATGTATGTGATGGTTCTATTAATCGGATCAAATTTGACGCCGGTTTTTGTATTACATACTTTCTTCGGAGTGATTTCATGTTTGGGGTTAGTCATAGGCACCATGTGTTCACCAGACAAGGGAACATTGAACTTCTCAAACATAAGAGTAAGCCAGGAGCCATAAGGAAGAGTAGAAGTATTTTCATTATGTAGTGCCATATGATGTAGAATCACATAAGACTAGTTGATTTGAATCCCATTCTTCATCGCATACAGAATCTGCATCTCACAATCATTGACATTGGAAATATTTGAGAACTTTGGCATAACCACATACGCCAAAAAGTAGTGGATCAAACGATCATCAATAGTGAGAATTCCTGCAGACCAAGAGTTCCTCTATGGAGTTCCACCAATAAGTCTTTGCCTTTTCTGAATAAAATCACGCTCGGGAATTCTTGCAATTCCATAGTAGAAGTCTCTTTTGCTGTAGCCAGGCAAATTTGCATTTGAGAGAAGTTTAATGCAAGCACCATCATGTGGAATACCCAAAGCTTCACCAAAATTCTGCACTGTGAGTTCTATAGGAACCCCTTTGACATTTGAAATCATGCATCCTCTAGTAATGGTTAGGTTGCTGTAGAAAATTCTAACCAAAGTGGGGTAAATGGGTCCATTAACACCAATTAACTTGTATATCCCTTGAGATCTAAATAAAGCTGGAAAACTAAAGCATTCGGAATAGAAGTTGTCAAGATTACCGAACCTTGGTAGAAGAACCGTTATCTTCTGAAAGTGAGACACAAATCTTTCCCTCTGGACTCTTGATGGAATGAGTTTTGAGAGATCATCACCTTGAGATGAGGAAGAATCTTTTCCCTTTCCTTTCTTTGATGTTGACATGGTGAGGGATGAGAGAATTGGAAGGGGAAAAGGGTATTTGGTGTTTGTAGGTTTCTTGAGACAAAAGAGGATATATGAAGTTTTTAGGTTTTGGTTGGGCTTTTATAAATAGATAGGCATTCAATGGTTAGGTAAGGCATTCAATGGTTAGGTAAGGCATTCAATGGTTTAGTCAAAACAATAAAGACTTGTAGCATAGAGATTATTGAGTGTGTGACTATCCAAAAAATTGTGTCATAGGAAAGGACTAGGCATTAAAAAATTGTTGACCAAACACTTTAAAACATTCAAAAAGAGAATAAGAATCTTGTACAAAATAAATAATAGTAATGGCAATGGAAGAGAAAGAGTAAAAGAGAGTGTAACTGGAAAAAAAATTTCAAAATTTTGAACTGTGCAATTGATTGTCGTTTGATGACAACCGATTGCATCCTTTGAAAAATGCAAACAGGGGCGAAAATAATGAGAAAGCAACCGGTTGTCGTGGAGTGACAACCGATTGTTGTGAAGACAGAATCTAAATTTTTTTAGATACAACCGATTTTCACTCTATGACAACCGATTGTCATTAGTGAAAAAGTGAAAAATACTTAATTTTTGGGGATTTCATGGTCATATATAAAAAATTTAGTAATAAAAACATGGATCATGATATATTACCATAAAGTTAAGATTAAGATCATAGCCATGTACCTTAATTAGATAATGTCATTTTCGTCCAAGATACCTAGCTCTCTTCGGATCTTGAAAAATGGTTCTCTTGCCAACGATTTAGTGAAAATATCTGCTAGTTGATTATGCGTATCCATGAAGGTGACTTCGACATCTCCTTGAAGTACATGATCACGAAGAAAGTGATGTCAAATGTCGATATGCTTTAATCTAGAATGCATCACAGGATTCTTTGTAATGTTGATTGCACTTGTGTTGTCGCATCAGAGTGGAATGCATCCAAGGTCGAGTCCGTAGTCACAGAGTTGTTGCTTGAGCCATAGAATTTGCGCACAACAACTACCCGCTGCAATGTATTCTGCCTCGGCCGTACTAAGAGCCACACACGCTTGTTTCTTGCATGCCCAAGATACTAATGCATTTCCCAAAATGTGACAAGTGCCACTTGTGCTTTTTCTATCTGTTTTACATCCTGCATAATCAGCGTCAGAATAACCAATTAAATTGCATATATTACCTTTTGGGTACCATAGGCCGACATTGGTTGTTCCTTTGAGATATTTCATGATTCTTTTTACCGCCATGAGGTGAGATTCCTTCGGGTTTGCTTGAAACCGTGCAAACAGACATACACTGAACATGATGTCAGGACGACTTGCCGTCAAGTATAGTAGTGATCCAATCATGCCTCGATATTTAGTAATATCAATGGAAATACTGGATTCATCTTGATCAACATAAGTACTGGAGCCCATTGGCGTGTGCATTGATTTTCAATTATCCATATCAAACTTTTTCAAAAGTTCCTTGCAATATTTTGATTGATTGATGAAGATACCATCTTTCAGTTGCTTAATTTGCAATCCAAGGAAATAGTTCATCTTGCCCATCATAGACATCTCAAATTCTCCTTGCATCATCAACGAGAATTCTTCACACAAATCTTTGTTAGTTGAACCAAATATAATATCATCGACATAGACTTGTACTAATAAAGTGTTACCTTTGATCTTCTTTATGAACAAGGTCTTATCCACTTTACCTTTCTCGAAACCTTTTTCGCATAAGAATGTACTGAGTCTGTCATACCATGCTCTAGGTGCTTATTTTAAGCCATAAAGAGCTTTTCTCAACTTAAAGACATGTGAAGGATTCTTGAAGTCTTCAAAGCCAGGGGGTTGTTTGACATAGACTTCTTCATTGATGTAGACATTTAAGAATGCGCTTTTGACGTCCATTTGGTAAAGCTGAAAATTCAATGAACAAGCGTAAGCAAGTAAAACACGGATAGCTTCTAACCTTGCAACCGGAGCGAAAGTTTCTTCAAAGTCAATTCCCTCTTCTTGGTTGTATCCTTGGGCTGCCAATCTTACTTTGTTTCGGAAAATTATACCGTTCTCATCAAGTTTGTTTTTGAACACCCATCTTGTACCTATGATGTGTTTGTCACTTGGTTTAGGAACAAGTTCCCAAACTTGATTTCTCTCGAACTGATTTAATTCTTCTTGCATAGCAATCATCCATTGGTCGTCTCCTAATGCATCATCAACTTTGGAAGGTTCGATTTGAGAAACGAACGCCATGTTCAAGCAAGCATCTTTGAGATTCAATCTTGTTGAAACGCCTTGACTGATGTCACCGATGATTTTATCAATGTGGTGATCTTTATGGGTTCTCCATTCCTTAGGTAGATCATTGACATTTGATTCTTCCGGAATTTGTTCTTCTTGTTGTTCCAATTGATTCTCATTATTGGTCTTGGAGCCATCTTCTTGAGGAATATCTAAAATCTCATCATCATTATTTAAAACAATAGTATCCTCCTCAGAGGGGTTAGATTCATCAAATGATACATGCATAGATTCCTCAATAGTTAAAGTTCTTTTATTGTAAATACGATAAGCTTTACTAGATAAGGAGTATCCAAGAAAAATACCTTCATCTGATTTTTCATCAAACTTACCAAAGTTGTCTTTGTCTTTGTTAAGGACAGAACATTTGCAGCCAAAGACATGAAAGAATGAAATATTTGGTTTCCTTCCTCGAAAGAGTTCATACGGAGTCTTCTTCATGATAGGTCGAATATTAACTCTATTGCTCACAAAGCATGTCGTGCTTACAGCATCCGCCCAAAAGTATTTTGGAAGGTTTGAATCACTAAGCATTGTCCTTGCAAGTTCAATAAGATACCTATTCTTCCTTTCTACAACTCCATTCTGTTGAGGAGTCCTTGGTGCTGAGAAATTATGTGATATTCCATGTTCTTCACAGAAATCTTCAAAGGAGGAATTCTGGAATTCTCCACCATGGTCGCTTCTTACGGAGGCAATAGATAGTGACTTCTCATTTTGAATTTGCTTTGCATATTTCTTGAATGCCTTGAATGCATCATTTTTCTGCACTAAAAAGAGTGTCCAAGTATATCTAGAAAAGTCATCAACAATAACTAGAGCATATACATTACCTCCGAAGATCCTCGTTCTAGAAGGGCCAAACAAGTCCATATGAAGCAGTTGTAGTGGCCTAGTAGTGGATACCACATTCTTAGATTTGAAAGTTGATTTTGTTTGCTTTCCCTTTTGACATGCATCGCAAAGTCTATCTTGGATGAACTTTATCTTAGGCAGTCCAACAACAAGGTCATGCTTAATCAATTTGTTTAAATGCTCCATATGAATATGAGCGATTCGTTTGTGCCATAGCCATGAGTCATTGTTGTTTGCCATGAGACATTTAACCTTCAAAGACAAATCGTTAAGGGAAATCATAAAAATATTATTTACTCTGTTACCTTTAAGTTTAGCCTCATGCGTGACTTCAACTTCTATCAAACATTCATCTTTAGTGAACTTGATCTTGAAGCCTTTGTCACATAGTTGGCTAATACTTAGAAGATTATGCTTTAGTCCTTTGACATAAATAACATCTTCAATTGATGTGAAAGGTGGACCACCAACTTTTCCTATGCCAAGAATCTTTCCTTTGTTGTTATCTCCATACGTCACATAACCCTTGGTCTTAAGGGTTAGATGTGAAAATTTGTCGATATTTCCCGTCATATGCTTGGAACAACCACTATCGAGATACCATAGATTTGAAGTGGTCGTCAAGCTTACCTACAAAACAAGATTAGGTTTTGTTAGGTACCCAAGTTGCTTTGGGTACTTCATAATTAGTTCCTTTCTTAACCCACACATAATGCCCATTTGCCATGCCAAAGTTTTTAACATAACAAGCATTAGGTGTGTGTCCTCGAATACCACAATAAAAACAAGTAGGTTCAAATTTACTTCTATATCTAGAAGGATAAGATTTCTTCTTAGAGGGTACTTTCTTTTTAGGATAGTGATGAACTATTTTGGGAGTGATTTCTTTCTCTTTGGTTGGTTGATCGCTAGCCTTGACAAAGATGGTTTTGTTGGTACTTGGTTTTGAAAATTTTGAGTATCCAAGACCACTTTTGTCATTTGAGTATCTTTGTTGGCTAAGAACACCTTCCAATCCAATTTGTCCTTTTTCATACCTTTCAATAACCCTTTTCAATTGGACAATTTGGAAAGAGAGAGATTCACACTTTGTGCATACAAAATTCTATTTTTCATCACTAACTTTTTGCTTTTCATCTTTGAGATCTTTTTCAATAGATCTACATTTTTCTTCCAACGATGAAATTTGTTTCTTTTGTGATGAGATAGTTTTGTACAGAATTTTGCATTCATTTAACAATTCATTTATAGCACCTTGTGCATCACTATCAAAAAGAGAGAATACGTTACTAACCTTATCATCTTCGCTTTTGGAGTGGTGTGAGGCCATTAATGCAAGATTGGCACTTTCGTCACTATCAGAGTCGGATGACAAACTCAGTTCAACATCTTCCCATGCAACATATGCTTTCTTATCTTTTGATTCCTTCTTGCCTTTGTAGCCACTTTTCTTTGAATGTTTTGGACAGTCCGGTTTGATGTGACCTTGTTTACCACATTCATAACAAGTAACTTCTTGTGTTGATGAGGATCCTTCCTTCTTCTTGAAGTGTTTCTTCTTCTTTGAGTGCGAGAAGGCTTTGTCATTTTTACCAAAGAATTTTCCAAGTCTTCTAACGAGAAGCATGAAGTTTTCATCTTCATCAGGATTATCTTTCTTTTCGTCTTCCTTGGAGTCAATCTTCAAGGCAATGTTCTTAAACTTTTTTTTCTTGATTTTCACGCTTTTCCAATCTACCAAGTTCTGTCTCGTATTCTTGAAGTTTCCCGAACAAAGTTGCGGATGTCATAGTAGTGAGACTCTTCTTTTTTGAGATTGCCGTTACTTTTGGTTGCCATTCTCTAGTCAAGGATCTGAGCACTTTTAGGTTCAACTCATCATTGGTCAATGTTTTGCCAAGTTCCCTTAGATGATTTGTTAGATGCACAAATCTCTTTTGTAAATCAAGAATGGATTCTACGGGTTGCATGCGGAACAATTCATATTCTTGACTTAACGTATTAAGTCTCGATATCTTAACTTCAGTTATTCCTTCATGTGTTTCAACCAGTGTATCCGAAATTTCTTTTGCCGTTGTTCATGTTGAGACATGGAAGAATTCATCCATACTAAGTGCGCTTTGAAGGAGGTTTATTGCCTTTTTGTCATACATGACCTTTTTCTTATCATCATCATCCCATGTAGTTTTAGGCTTTGATGAACCAACGCCGTTTACTATAGTTACCGGAACAAAAGGGCCATTTTGGACAACGTCCCATATTTCTTCTCCTTGTGCTTCTAGATGAGCCTTCATACGGATCTTCCAGAAATCAAAATATTCACCACAGAATAGAGGAGGCTTGTTGCTACTTCCACCGTCTCTGAACACATAATTGTTGTTTGCGGAAGCCATTCTGGATCTAGTAGGAACAGGTTACCTATAACCTGCTTTGATGCCAATTGTAAGTTCAGATGTGCCTAAGAGGGGGGGGGGGTGAATTAGGTTCTTTAAAACTTTTTCTGAATTGTATGAATATTTTTGCACGAGTTTCTTTTCTTTCTTTTTCTGATAAGTGATGAAAGCAGTAAATGCGAAAAGAAAAGTAAAGAACACAGAGATGTATCCTGGTTCCCCTCACAGTCCGAGAGTACTCCAGTCCCCTTTCAACATTAAAGAGATTTCCTTATAGTTGGTAATTTGTACAAAGACTACCTAACAACCAAGAACAATCCTCTTGGACCAAGAACAATCCTCTTGGATTTTCACTAAGACCACAAAGAGAACAATCCTCCCTAAGTGTCTTTCTTGTTTCCAACAATCCTGAAAACAAGTATACAATAGTTTATTTGATTTGTATAAGAGTTTGAATAATGAAAGAGCAATGTCAATCACTTGATTGATCTTTTTTATTCAATATGAAATTTAAGATGGGATACTCTTCTAAGTGCTCAAGAACAATTTTCAGTATGCATATGAAAATGATGAACAAAAATCTTGAGTATAAAGAGTATGATCAAAAGAATAGAAAGTAATAGTTGTTAGTGATTGTTGTTGTATGTTTTTGTTTTTCAAAATTCTAAATAAAAATAATTTATAGTGAAGTAATACCTCTTCAATGAATCATAGCAATGTTTAGACCATTTTTACTAAAGAAATGTATTTGAAAAGATACAAAGATTTCCATGAAAAGGTGTTACAAAAAGTTGTTGGAAAAATAAAATTTTTCAAAATTTAAGGCACAACAGCCGGTTGCACTAAAGCAACAACCGATTGCTGTAAAAGCAACATTTAAAAATTTGGAAAAATATAACTATGACAACCGATTGTCATTGAGGAGCAATCGGTTGCTCATAAGTTAACGTTCAAAAAATTTGAAAACAGAACACATGACAATCGATTGCTGCTTAATGACAATCGATTGTATGTCAAACATAAGCTTTTGTTTTTTGGATGCAACCGATTATCCTAGCATGACAATCGATTGCTTGTGTACAAAAATTGAAAAATCATTATTTTCAAAGATTTTAAGCAATTTAAAACATCATTCTTCAATCTCACATAGTATATACTCAAAATACTATTTTAATAAAGTAAATGCATGATTAAAAATAGTTTTGAGCCCTAAGAGCATAAGATCAAAAATTTCTTATACCTTAAGCCATAAGTCTTGAAATGTTGATCTTGATCAATGAATCTTTGCTTGAGACAAATCTTCTATCTTGATCCATTCATTTTTGCATGCTAGCTTGTCTTCATCAAAACATTTGGAAAGCTTGATTTCACAGTCACTCTCCTTTGATCTGACTGATGACCAAAGCTGAGTCTCCAAACACAACCAAGGATTTGATTCCCAGGTCTATTGCAGCCTTGAGACCAAAGATGCAAGCTTCATACTCGGTCATGTTGTTGGTGCAGTTAAAGCAAAGTCTAGCGGTGAAAGGAGTATGGCATCCTTCTGGAGATATAAGCACAGTGCCGATACCGTTACCAAGTGCATTGGAGGCCCCATCAAAGTACAGGGTCCATCGGGATCCTTGTTCAGGTCCGTCATGTGGTCTGAAATCTTCAACGTTGTCCAATGTCATAATGTCTTCGTCAGGGAAGTCAAACTTCATGGATTGGTAATCTTCGACAGCTTGATGAGCCAGATGATCATCTAGCACACTTCCGTTTATAGCTTTTTGGGTCGTGTACTATATGTCGTATTCTGTCAGGATCATCTGCCATCTAGCTATCCTTCCAGACAAAGCAGGCTTCTCGAAGATGTACTTTATCAGATCCATCTTAGATATCAGCAGAGTGGTATGAGTCAACATATACTGCCTTAGC
Organism: Vicia faba; assembly: GCA_948472305.1. NCBI lineage: Eukaryota > Viridiplantae > Streptophyta > Magnoliopsida > Fabales > Fabaceae > Vicia > Vicia faba. The sequence goes on from OX451740.1 coordinate 1,125,442,915, forward strand.
CGGCGAGCAGCCCATACCAAAGCGATCAAGTTTTCTCGAGCAGTGAATACCTGGTTTCACAGTCGGTAAACTTTTTGCTAAGGTAATAAATGGCATGCTCTTTTCGGCCAGACTCGTCATGCTGCCCCAGTACGCACCCCATTGAATTTTCTAGGACGGTCAGATACATGATTAGCGGTCTTCCTTCGACGGGAGGCACCAAGACAGGAGGTTCAAGCAAATACTCTTTGATTCTGTCAAAGGTAATCTGGCATTCATCATTCCATCTAACCACCTGATCTTTCTTCAACAACTTGAAGATTGGTTCACAGGTAGATGTTAGGTGAGAGATGAACCTAGCAATGTAGTTTAGGTGTCCCAAGAAACCTCTGACCTCCGAATATGCCCTTGTTGCTGACAATGAAACCCAAGAGTTTACCGGACCGGACTCCGAATATGCACTTGTTAGGGTTTAACCTTAGCTTGTATTCCTTCAACCCGACAAACAACTTTTGCAAGTGGTCGAGGTGTTCTTCTTCTGTTTCTGATCGGGCTATCATGTCATCTACGTAGACCTCTATCTCATGATGTATCATATCATAAAATAAAGCTACCATGGTGCGTTGATAGGTTGCCCCAACATTCTTCAGTCCGAATGACATCACTTTGTAGCAGAACGTAACCCACTGTGTAACAAAAGTAGTTTTCTCCATGTCTTCAGGTGCCATTTTGATCTGGTTGTAACCTGAAAATCCGTCCATGAAAGAAAATACCTTGTGCTGAGCTGTGTTATCAACCAAGATGTCAATGTGTGGAAGCGGAAAATCATCTTTAGGGCTGGCCCTATTTAAGTCTCTATAATCCACGCACATTCTCACTTTGCCGTCCTTCTTAGGCACGGGCACAATGTTAGCAACCCATCGTGGATAGGAAGTAACAGCAAGAAATCCAGCATTTAACTGCTTCATAACTTCTGCTTTGATCTTTTCTGACATGTCGGGCCTCATGCGGCAGACTTTCTGTTTAACTGGTGGACAGTCTTCTCTTGTGGGTAGATGGTGTACCATAATATCTGTATCAAGTCCTGGCATGTCTTTGTATGACCAGGCGAAGATCTCAACATATTCATGTAACAACTGAATTAGGCGCTCTTTGACACTTGGCTCTAGGTTGGCACCCACTCTGACTTCTTTTTTGTCTTCCTCAGTACCCAAGTTGATTCTCTCTAACAGCTCCTCATGAGGTAGAATAGCCCTTTCTTCCTGTTGTAGCAGTCTAGCCAATTCTCCCAGAACCTCATAATCTTCCTCACCTTCATATTCGGCATGGTAGACCAGATCTTCATAGTCACTGAAGGCCATAGTAGAATTGTTACCCATGGAATCCGGAATGGAAGGGTACCTGCATTTGTGAGTGTGGGTGTGTGTAAGGGATATCCATCTTTAAACAAATAAAATGTAAAAAGAAAGACAATGAACACAAAAATTTATATGTGAAAACGTCCATGATTCGTTAAAATGGCATATGAAGATGAAAAAACCAAACCCTTACAAATGGACCTATGTGCCTCGGGTAACGCACAAGGTTACAAGTGTACGAATTGTTTGAGAATTATTACAAACCAACAGAAATGTTTGAAAGATAAATTACTGCGGTATGAAAGTAATCGGAACAAAGTCTTTTGCTTCCCAGTTGCACAGTCCTCCGTCAACAGTTGGAAAAATCCAGTCTTCCAGGCTGCTCTCCTCTTCACTATCCTCCAAAGCATTGACTCCATGATGGGTGATCTTCACTGGTGGCCCTCCAGCACGAGCGCGGCGTACAGCCTTTTGAGCAGAAGAAGTGAACCCCAAGACGAATTTATCTGATTTGTAAGGAAAGTCTGGAAGCTGCCCCCAGATTGTGCTTCCTCCTTCTTCAATCACAGCCTTTGCATCTTTGAGAGACGACATCCGAGGTGGAGGTCTGGTAATCATGGGTACAAAATACATTGTCTTGGTTGCCTCAATCTCCTGAGCTACCTCTTCAAAATGCTGGAAAGGGGTTTCGATGAATTCGCCATCCAATTCTACATAGCGGAAAGAATTTAGATGGATTATCATGTATTCCTCTTCGCCATGAACAATTATGATTTTCCCCTGGACAAGGTACTTGAGCATTTGATGCAGAGTAGAAGTGACGACTCCAGCATTGTGAATCCAGGGTCTTCCCAACAAGCAAGAATAGGAAGGACGGATATCCATCACATAGAATGTGGAGTTGAAGGTTTCAGTTCCCACTTTAATCGGGATGTCCACCTCCCCGTGGACCATCCTTTTAGAACCATCAAAGGCTCTGACAATTATATTGCTGGGCTTCAAGGTTAAACCTTTACAATCCAGTCTATCCAAGGCTTTCTTCGGCAAGACGTTCAGCAATGAACCAGTGTCTACCAGTACGTGTGCTAGGGTAGTCCCTCTGCATTCCACTGAGACATGCAAAGCGTCATTATGTTTTCGCCCTTTGGATGTTAAATCAGCATCGGATAATCCTAGACCATTGTCAGCTGTTAAGCTAGCTACACATTCTTGGAACTGATCCGCGGAGGTTTCCTGTGGCACGTGGGCCGTCTTCAAGAATCTTATCAAAGCTTTAGCATAAGCCTCTGAACAAAGCAGCAGGGCCAACATAGAGATCTTTGAGGGGGTTTGCCCCAGTTGTTCCACAACATCATAATCGCTTTTCTTGTTTATTTTCAAAATCTCTTCCATTTCTTTTTGAGAGGTTTCAGGGATGACCAATGGCTGAGCCCTCGTCCTGACGGGCTCTTCTTGGATCCCTTTCCCTCTATCATCAGCAGCAGCAGAGGGGACAAACACAGGAGTTACAACTTCTTCAATAATTGGAGTTCTCGCAGATATGTTTACCGGTGCAGGGGTAACCTTAGGAGCAGCTGAGGGTCCAAAGATTGCCTTTGGAGGGGCAATCTCTGGAGAGAAAATTCTTCCACTACGGGTGATTTTGCTCATTCTAGCAATGTTTCCAATGTCGGAAGTCTCTTCATCAGAACTCTCTTCAGTTGATCCAATTTGTTTAATACCGTGGTAGTAGATTTCCCCACCATAGTTCCACGACACTGATCTGTCGGACTTGTACGGGACGGGCCCGAGCATGGTTATCTTCAAAGGTGCAGTCTTTGGAGCGGATGTAATCTTAACAGGTCTTTTGGAGACCTTGGAAAGATTGGCGGATATGGTTATTATTGAAACATCATTGACAAGAGTCGGTGTAACAGGAGTATTTTCATAAAGGATTTCTTGGTTATCCATTAGGCGTTAGATGCCTAACTTCAACAATGGACAGTCGGTTGGTAAGGATGAACAAAGGCAATAATATTCTTCACTACCTGGGAAAATCCCAGCCTTCAGCAAATTCAACTTGATTATTGGTAGCTGAATTATCAAATCATCAACAGTAGCAACAAAAAGATCTTCTTCAACAGCATGGGCATTGTGGCCATGCTTTGGCATTGGAGCAGAGATTACACTAGGCTTTTCAGGGGCGTCGAATTCAACTTCTTTAGCATCTATCAAATCCTGAATCTTATTCTTGAGGGCCAAACAATTGTTGGTGTCGTGCCCCGGGCTCTCTGAATGATAAGCACACTTGGCGTTCGAATGGTAGTACGGAGAAGCAGTATTCTGGTTCTTCGGGGCCTCTTTCAAACTCGCAAGGTTTAACTTCAAGAGATGGGGTAGAACCTGAGCAGAAGTCATGTCTATCTGGGTAAATTGTCGTACAGGCCTTTTCCACCCTTGTCTGGTTAGTTCTGGGTTGATTATTTCTAGGCTGATCAACTGCAGACTTATGAATCATTACGGCCCCATCGCTGGCCGGCGCTCAACTCTTCCTTGACCTCTTTGGGAGTAGACATCTGATACTTCCTTCTTTGTCGGAAAAGTCTATTTGATGGCAGTGGAAACAGATGCATATTTTTGAATTTTCCCGTTTTTATGCCGGCTTCGACTCTCTCACCAGTTAGAATCAACTCAGTGAACCCCACAAAGGAGCTTCCAATCAGATGATTAAAGAAAGGCCCTGACAGAGTTCCCAAGAACATGTCTACTAGCTCTCTCTCAGATAGAGGTGGTTGTACTCGTTCTGCCAAGTCTCTCCATTTCTGGGCATACTCTTTGAAACCTTCATTTGAGACCATGCCCATACTCTGTAATTGAGTACGGGTTGGTGCTAAGTCCATATTGTATTAATACTGTTTATAGAAGGAGGCTGCCAAGTCTTCCCAATTATGCACATCAGACCTCTCCAACTGGTAGAACCAATCCAGCTGCGTCCCCGACAAACTGTCCTGGAAAACATGGACCCATAGGTCTTTGTCAGAAGAATGTGGTTGGATTTTCCTGACATAAGATCGTAGGTGCATCTTGGGACAAGACAACCCATCATACTTGGCAAATAAAGGTACTTTAAACTTAGAAGGGATTACAATTCCAAATACCAACCCTAACTCTTCAAAGTCCAGCCCAGGCACTCTTTGTATCTCCATGGCAGCTAGACGCTCTTCTAGATTTTTGTATTTTTCATCTGTAGGAGGGTATTGTTGTTCAGAGTAATCCTCTTCTTCCTCTTCTTCAGCTTCCGAATTTGAAGGCACTGCAGTCTCCTTACCCTTTCTCTCCCCTTCCTCAGAGGTTGATGGAAATTCTAGGACCCTTATGGCTTGATCTTCAAACCTTCTGCCCATGGTAGCCACACCAGCTCTCTTCTTCTTCTTTTTCTCTTTTTCTTTCTCTAGAAAAGTCTTGAGCTCCTCTTGCCCCTTGGCCAAGGTCAAGAGTAGTTGTTGGAATTGTGAATTCTGAGCTTGCAAGTCTTTGACCGTTTGTTCAATATCCATCTTGCTGAAATAAACAACAAAGAGATGAGGAAACTTGGTGTGAAGACCTGCTTATGCATATGATGAATGATATGTATTCATGTAATGCTGTCAAGGATTCAGAAATTCAAATTTGTTTTAAACAAAAAATAAACACACGTCATATTAATAAGATAGAATTGTTAGTACATCAATGCCACATGGGCAAAATAATACAAAATTCTAAGGTAAAAAGATGTTGCGCATCCTCTTTGGTGCAATGTAGGTGTTGAGAGTCTACTATTCATGAAGTTGACGAGTAAGTTCCAAAACCTTTTTCTCGCTTGCGTAGAATTGGGCTTCAAAAGTATCGCGTTCTCCCTTGAGCTGTATCTAACTCCTTTGTAAGTCTTCGAGTGATGTTGGCATGTCAGGATGTAGGAGGGTGTATGGAACCTCTCCTTCCATATCAGGCTCTATAATCACAGGGAGAATAGAGGGGTAAGGCATCATAAGACTTTGGGCGCGGATTCGTACCCACTTGAGGTAAGGCTCAAGGGGGATGGAATTCTTGTGTCCCAAGGTCTTACTGTTTACCTTGTTGGGCATCCTCCAAGCTCGGATGAACCTTTGTCGAAGTCCTTGATTGTCGTTGTGGAAGTCAAAAACCAAGTCTGGGATCATCATGTCATGTGGGCCATCCCTTCGGGCATACCCAAACTGTCTCAGAGCCAATCAGGGGTTGTAGGTAATGCCTCCCCTAATGCCAAGTAGAGGGACATTAGGGAATTCCCCACAACGGTCGACGATGATAACATTCTCCTTGGATCGAGAACACCAATGAATATCTGAATGTGTAAGAGTCATCAATCATTGTGACCATCTCAAACCTTGCTCATTCTTCAAGACTGATTGGGGAAGATGAGAAATAAACCATATTGCCAGTAGAGGAGTGCAACACATGAGAACACCTCTTTTCCTCATTGTTCATGTGTGAAAAGAGTGAAAGATATCTCCAAGCAATGTAGGCATCGGGTTGCGAGCCATGAAGATTTTGACAGCACTCACATCTATGAGTTGGTCAGGATTAGGGAACAAGACCATCCCATAGATGAGAAGAGCTACAATCTCCTCAAAAGCTTGTAAGTCCAAGGAATTCCAGCAGCTTTAGGCCTTCTCAAACAAGAACTTTGCCAAGAAGCCTTTGACACCACTTCTAGTTTCCCAATGCGTTGTGATATCAGATAATTGCAAGTGTAAGGCTTGAGCAATTTCTTTTGGCTTTGGATCTCTTTTCGTACCGTTGAAAGGTAGTTGATTGAGAATAGGGATCCTCAAGAGTTGAGAAAATTCCTCCAAAGTAGGCACAAGCTGGTAGTCAGGAAATGTGAAGTAGTGATGCAAAGGGTCAAAGAACTGGAAAAGAACTTTCATCATGTCTTCCTCTGTGATGGAAGTGACTAAGTTGAGAAGGCGACCATGTCTCTCGGTGAATAGAGAGTTTTCAGGAATCCTTGAAGCTAGCTCCTTGAGTTGCAGAGGAATTCTTACAAGGTTGACTTGGATCGTTTTCCTGCGAAGTGAACCTATAACCTACAAAACAGGAACAAAGATGAATTTCCAAAGTCCTTGAAATGGTTAGTGGATGCATATGATGCTTCATGATGTCCATGATGTTATGCACAAGTATATATGTACAAGCAAATCACACAAGTTCCTGGTTTAGGCTTGCATGGGGTTTCATAAATAAGTACCCTCTTGAAGTTTAGTTGGCTCAACCTGTCCTAGTAATAGTAACCGGGTTCTAAGGAGCTCAATATCACTGGATTGTTTCCTGTGTTCATAGTTTCAGTTTAGCCTCTTACCGGCGACCGAAATATTCCAAGGAACCAACCCTCAATGAGTGTAGTACCGAGTATCTACCAACTTCGGACTGCACTAAAGTCGCTCATCTCACTACATCCTAAAATGCCAAGTTGGTCAAGTAAAGGTTCTAAAAGTTCGTTAGTGCTTCATGACATCACTCAACGTCCCCGTATTCTCTTTGATTGACTCAAAGGCTACCGGTACCCAAAAATATTTCGCACTAACATAGCTATTGCTTAGACCGTGTCGGTATACCCAACACAATTTCCACAACGTATTGCTATTTACCTATGAATGTTTCCCAAATCCGGGTAGAAGATTCAAACCCAAACAATAGAACCAAAGTGTAAAGCATACAAGTCAAACAAGATAAGCATGTAAAGGTGATCTAAAACCCTAAGGTAACCCCACTTATAAAATTTTCCCCAGCAGAGTCGCCGGTTCTGTGATACGGTGGGAGAACTGACTTGAGGTTTTGCGTTTGTGTTTGCAAATGTTTCGGTTTAGCAAGAGTCGCCACCGACTTTTATTTTATCCAAAAGGAAAGGTCAAAAAGCACAGGAAAGACCTTTTAGATGTTTTCTTGAGTTCGGGGGGTAGATTATGAAAAGGGAAGGTTCTAGAACCCTTTTCATCCATGGTTTTCTATAGGCTCTTAGTTACTTGTTTAGATCACTTTCTTTGCTTTTCCAATTGTTTGAAATGGTGCTTTGTGGTTTTGAAAATATTTTGAAAAGAGGCCACTCGTTTGGGCAATCTTTGTAATGATTCTCATTTGTAAGAATGTATACAAAGATGTTTGTCTTTTGAAAAATGTTTCAATGTTTTGAAATTTGTTTTGGAAATGTTTTGAAATTTGTTTTGGAAATGTTTTGAAATGTGTTGTGTATTTTTGAAAATAGCAAGGATGGTTTGCAAATTGATCAAGTAACTAGCATCTTATCTACCTACTCAAAAGTCTTTCCTACACATTTTTATTCCTTTGACATTGTTGTTTTACCATTGCATTTGGTAAACAACCCTATCTTTGGATGTTAAACGGGACAGACGTGGGTCATCGTATGACCATGATAGCAATGGTGCCAAGTATCTTAGGAAGTTTTAGGGACTAAGGTCATTTGTTTAGGCAACCTTTTTGATAGCGTCATCGAGGGACTATGATCTTTTGTTTTGATTGATTTTGCCAAGATACCTAGCATGCATGCCATAGCCATTTTATAAGGCAACCAAGTGGGTGAAACCCTAGAGGTGCTTGTGTGAAATGTTTTGTCATTTTCATGCATTTGTTTGTCTTGTATTAGGTCATGCTATTTGTTTTGATTTTGTCTTATCATACAAACCCTAATTTACTAAACATGTATATAATGCGATAAATTGCATAAAGTAAATCTAAACTATTACAACAATATTATGGGAGAGGGGATACAAGTTTTGAATGGGGATATTTACACAAAATAAAACCCTAATTCACTATTACAACCCAATTGAATTTATACAATAAATAAATAAACAATTATTTAAATGTGCAATAAAATGTAAAAATGCAAAAAAAATGTTTTGTAATTGTTTTTATGTATGTGAAAAATAAAATTATCTAAGTCCTAAAAATAAGGAAAAAATGATATTATTATTTTTGAAAGGGGAAACCCTAATTTGTTTTAAAAGAAAATATTATTTTCTAATTATTTATTTTATTCATTTTGTTCAAAAAAAATAAATAATAATATATACAAAATGTTAAAAAATTGAAATATGTATGAAAATATTATTTTAAGTTTATAAATAATAAAAATAAAAATGTATGATATTTTTATATTATTTACAAGTTATTTTAAAAAATGATTTCTATTTATTAAAGTAAAACTATTTTTATATGCAAAAAATAAGATAAAAAATAAAATAAAATGCAAAAAATTAAGAAAATATTTTTGGGATTTTTTAATATTCAGAAAAAAAATAATAAAGTCAAAAATATAAAATATGCAAGAAAATATGAAAAATATCAAAAAATGCAAAGGGGATGCAAATAGGAAACAGGGGGGTGTAGAATGTAGAAAAAACAAGGCCCAGGCGCGCCAAGCCCAGACAGGTCGTCCCTGTCCTCCAGCCAGACAAAACGCGCACGCTTTTACTTCAAATCCTGTTCTTGCTCATGCTTGCATAAAATCAAAAATTCATAACACAAAAAGGGTAGCTCATGAACTCACGATTCCAATGATATAAAGAACATGACCTAACTCTAAAAGACCAAGGAGAATTTTAATGGCCCTAATTTCTGACCTAAAATTTTCATGAACTTCAACAATCAAATACTCTTAGCTCAGTTAATATAAATAGAAACTAAGCATATGTACAACTCAAGCAAGTTAAAAAATACATTTTTGCTTCACAAATCGTGACCTAAGGATGCCTAAATAGAGAGATAGAAACTTGAAAAATACCTTGTTCAGTTGAGTTTGGATATGGCAATGTGGGAACTTTGAGTGAGGCCTAAAGTTCTTGTGAGCTTCCTTGAAGTTCCCTCAAGCTTCTCCACTTCTCAGCTTGCCTTGTAGATGCTTGAATCTTGCTGCACGAGTCAACCTGCAAACCTTCAAAATGAAAATGGTGAAGCTTGAAACAAGGCACACAGTTGCAAGACAAGGGCCTGGACAGTTTAGGTGTGATGTATGGAATGTGTTTGAAGCCTTGAAACAAAAAATGCACAAGCAAAATATGATTTGGCTTGAGTTCTGCAGAAGATGCTCTGTTTGGGCAGAAACATGGGTTTTTTGTGTTTGAGAGTGTTTTGAATGCTATGGATTTGTGTATTGGCTTGTTACAATGTTTTGAGGTTGTTTGAAAATGATACAAAGTCTTGCCTTTAACAGATGGATCAGTTGTATTGACTTTTGCAAGTTTCTTGCTTTTGAAGAAAAGTTGGAAGTCACAATGCTAAAACCTGTACAGGCTTGCTTGCTAGCTGCACATAGTTGGTACAAGTTGCCTGATATTTGTGGATATTGTTTGCAGCAAAAGATTAGGTCCATGGCTCAAGATAAACAAAGTTGTAAAAAGCTAGCTTTATGAAAGTAGTATTATGAACTTTATGCCATTTTTGGATTAATTCATTGTGCAATGCTTCAAAAGTCAGAACAAGACCATTATCCAATGTGTTAGCATTCAATTATAGAGTGTAGAATGGATTAGGACCTGTAATACCAATTACAAGCATGTTTGAAACTGATTTGCAACTTGTAACATTGTGAAAATGCCTTGCACAAAAGTGATAAATTGCCATTTTCATTTCTTCGATTCACCCTAACAATAAATGATCTTGGAGAGTTCTTGGACATTTTAGAAAGCTTGTAACATGATCTACAGTCCATATTTGAAATGAATTTTGAGATTACTCTTGGAACTAGGTGAAAAGTTTCCATGAAGTTAGGTCAAAAATCTGCCTAAACTAGGGCAAAATTTCACTAAGTTAAAAAGTTTATGGACCCCTATTCACAAAATCATAACTTGATATCCAAGAATATTTTGGGAAAACTTTGTGAATAAAAGTTGTATATTTAATGGAGGTATACAAATTTCATGTTGGAAGTTTTCTTTGAATCCAATTGCATCATGGTGAAAAAGTTGGGAAAAGTTGGGAAAAAATAAGAATTTTTCAACACTTAGAAAAATTCTAAGTTATGAAAGTTTTTCAACTTAAACCCTAATTTCCAAAATTAAGTTTCTTGGTGAAAAAGTTTCATTTTTTGACACATCTTGATGAAGTATGACCCTTGGCACTTGATTTTGACCAAAAAGTCAAAGTTTGACTTTTCAGTGTATAGTTGATTTTTGATCAGTTGACTGGAAAATTCATATGTCAATCCAATGCATTTGAGATCTTTTGAACCTTGTGATTAGGTCAAGATGATGCTATTTAGTCCTTGAAATCATGTTTGAATCCAATTGTTCATTGGCTAGAACAAAAATCAGAAATTGCACTTCTATAGTCAAAACCCTAATTTTGACCATTTTACCCTTTTGATGATTTGATCAAATTTCTTGAGGAGTTGTGGTCCAAACTTGATCAAATGGTTCATATGAGGCTATAATGATGATGTGGATAAAAAATGATGAGGTTTTACTGTAAATTGGCCATGGTTGACTTTTCCCCAATACAACTGATTTTTAGGTCAACTGTCTAATTGACTGGGCAAAAAAGTGATTCAAGGCTTGAAACTTGGTATGAGCAATATTAGAGGTCCAATATGAAGTATGAAAGTCACATGAGGCATTGGAAGTCCAAAAATCCCTGTACAAACTCAAACCCTAATTTCAGGTTATCAGTGCGAGGAGAGGTCTTGAGCTGAGTAAACCCTAATCTGATTTTGAATCCAAGAAGTCTTGTGAGGGGAAATCTTGATAAAATGAGAGGGCAAATTTTGGGGTACAACAATGTTCATGACACCTTACAGGACCTCTAAGTCCATTCATGCATCATTTTAATATCTATTTAATTTATTTTGATTTTTAATTCATTTAAATTCAAAATTAAATCAAATAAATGTTGAATAAATATATAAGCCACAAAAGGCATGTGATCTGAATCTTTTGGAGGCCCAAGGTCATGCTACAAACCATGTAGACTTATTTGCAAATCAAATCTTCATTGGTTTTGGAAGATCTCAACTTATTTTCAAACAAAATCAAAGATATGATTTCATGAGGTATCCAAACCCACAATTTGACCTAATATTCTCTTCTATATATATACTCATTACATTCAGACCAAAAAGAGGACGGATAACAGCTTGTAGAGCCAACCCTAATTCTTCAAATTTTCAAAGAAACTAGGGCATGAGTAAACTCCTTCTCCAGAAAGTTTCAATCAACTTTGAGCATTCCATCAGCTTCCTGAGACCTCCAGGAGTCATTCCCAATCACTACTCAAGTCTACAACATCTCAGAACTCTCCAACCAAACATCTCCGATTTGTTCATGTTTTGCGATTTCAAACTACTTATTCATGCAATATAAATGAATTTTATGCATATATTCATGCTCATATTGATTATTGGAATTATTTTGAAGTATTATTTTAGTTTGAGTGCATGTATCACAATTCACCATTTCTAGGGCTCGAAGCTCTCAAAGCTTCGAAACCCTAGCTACAAGTCTTCTCAGTCAAAACTAACACCACCATTAAATTCGTGAGGTCTCAATTAGTGGATCTGGATGCTTTTCTTTTTTGTTTTGCTTTAATTTTACAGGTTTGGCATTTGGTCTCACCAGAGAAGAAGGTGGCACCACCGTTGGTGGTGGCGCTGACCTGGGTCAAGGGCATGTGTGACTCCCTCCCACTCTCTGTTTGGTCCATTTAAAAACTTCTAACCCCACCACTAGCACGCATTTTCAATTCTTGTTGATTTCTGGTTTTTAGAGTTTAACTTGTTTTATATATATATTACATGTTATTGAATTAATGCGAAACAACTATGGCCAGGTGGTAAGTGAGATGCTTCTTAAACGAGAGGGCGTGGGTTCGATCCCCCCTTTTGTCAAAATCTTTTCTTTATTTTCCAGGTTAACACATGCTCATTATATGTTGATTGATACTCATTCTTAATCACAAACAAGCATATGGCCTGATGGACGCAACTATCACCTTTGAGCCAAAGGGCGTGGGTTCAAGCTCCACCCCATACATTTCTATTTTTCTGCTTTGTTTCATATTTTCTTTAACTCATTTCTTTTTTAAACTAAATTAACAAATAAACAAAAATGCACAAAAAATTAATTTCTAACATTTTTTTATATTAGGACATTAAAAAATAATTTACTAACATTTTATTTTATTTTTCTATTTATTTTATTAGACAAATTGTATAGGATGTATTTTGTAATAACCTAGTTTAAATCCCCGCACCATTTCTTTATCATGTAACTGCCCCAAGGCCCTGTAATAGCGTAAGGCTTTACTTTTTCGCACTTATACTTTATGCCTTGTATATATAATTGTTTACCTAATAGGATTGTATGGCAAAAATTAAAATCAAATGTAGATAACACTAACTCAAGATAAAATAAACTAAAAACAAACACTTTTTACACTTGTACCTTTAGGGTAATCTCTCTTGTTGCCTTACAAATATTGGTCATGCCCCTCAAAATTAGGGATATTTTAGTAAAAGACACTTGACACAATCATCATAGTCCTTATAATACAAAAGATCATAGTCCCTCGAGTTTCCTACAAAAAGATGATCTAGTCCCTCGATGACCCTATGAGCAAAATGATGATAGTCACTTCGATACAATTTCTAAAGTATCCTTACATGTTGCCTTCTATGACCATACGATGACCATACGCCTGTCCCTTCACATCCAATAGATAGGATTATCTACCAACTAATGGTATGGATAATACTATCTCCAAAGGAAAGACAAAAACCTAGTGGGTAGGACTCTTGAATGCTTGTTCACAAACAAAACATTTTCCCACATCATACTTTCAAAATAATAAATTTTTTACCAAACACTTTGTATACATTCTTGGGGACTGATACAAGAATTATTACACAGTCTGCCTTAAATTGAAATTTCAAAATATTTTCAAACAATTCACACACAAAAAGCAAGTGATCTAAGAAATTAAGAGCCCGTAGATAACTACGGATGTAAAGGGTGCTAACACCTTCCCTTTACATAAGTTACCCCCTGAACTCAAAATCTTTCAAAGGTCTTTCCTGTTCTTTTCACCTTTCCTAAATATTGGATAAAAGAAAAGTCGGTGGCGACTCTTGCTAACTGCACATTTGCGATAACACTAAAAAAGTCAGTTCTCCCACCGTATTACAGAACTGGCGACTCTGTTGGGGAGGTAAACTCAAAAAGAGAGGTTATCTTAGATTTTAGATCACTTTTACTTGCTTTAATTGTTTGAATTGTTTTCTTTATATTTAAGGGCTTGTTTGGGTATTACTTGTGTGAAAGATCCTACACCCAGATCTAGTGATTCCTTAGGTAAGTAGAAATATATCATAAAGACTATATGACGTATACTGATATGGTTAACATGATAGCTACAGTTAGTGTGACACTTTGGTTTGTACAATTGTTCCTTGAGTTAGTCAAGGATAACATTAGGCTTCCGTGTGGTATCGTTAGCACTAACTTGCTTTTAGAACCTTAATTGACCCATCTTGGCCATTAGAAAGTAGTGAGATAGCCGACTTTGGTGCAGTATGAAGTTGGTTGATACTTAAGGCTACGCTCATTGAGATTCAACTTTCGGGATGTTTTGGTGGCAACTCAGTTGCCATGCTAAAATAAAGCCTTCGAGAAAGATCTGTGATATGAGATTCTTAGAATCCGGTTACTATTTTAGGACAGGTTGAGCCAATTTAACTTTAGTGGGGAAGGATACTTACTTATGGACTTCATGCAAGCCTTTAAACCAAGACTCTTGTATGACTTATTTGTGTTTGCTGCTTATTTAATATTAACACAACATCATGACACCATATCATCATAATATAACATTTTCACTAACCATTTCAAGGACCTAGGGATTTATCTTTGTTCATTGTTGCAGGTTATGGCCTCCGCTCGCAGAAACACTATCTGAATCAACTTTGTAAGGGTACCTTCCAAGCTTATGGATTTAGTCTCAAAGGTTCCCGAAAACTCTCAATTCACCAAAAGACATGGTTATCTACTCATTTTGGTTACCTCAGGTCTTGAAGAAGACATGATGAGTGTTCTATTCCAGTTCTTTGATCTTAAGCATCATTGTTTTACCTTCCCAGATTATCAGTTGGCGCCCATAATGGAAGAGTTCTCTAAGCTACTTGGAGTACCTATTCTTGATCAGACACCCCTCACCGGTTTAAAGAAAGTTCTAAAACCTGAAGTTATTGCAGAAGCCTTACATCTGAAGTGGTCAGACATTGTATCTAATTGGGAAACAAGAAATGGAGTTAATGGCCTTCTTGCTAGATTTCTGATAGAGAAAGCTTAGTTGTTTATAGATGCTATGAGTTTTCATGCTTTTGAGGAGATATTGGCTCTGTTGATATTTGGTTTGGTACTATTCCCTAATCCAGACCAACTCATAGATGTGAATGCCATCAAAATATTTCTTACTCATAATCCAGTTCCTAATTTGCTTGGAGATATTTTGCACTCTCTTCACACTTGTACTATAAGGGAGCAAGGGACTCTCATGTTTCATACCTTTACTATCTAGGTGGTTTATTTCGCACCTTCCCTGATCAATGATGAATAATGAACAAGGTTTGAAGTGGTCTCAAAGTATAATGTTACTCTCTCATTCAGATATCTATTGGTGTCCCGATCTTAAGAGGACATCACTATTGTTGACCGCTGTGGGGATTCCCTAATGTTCCACTCCTTGGCATAAATGGAGGTATTACTTATAACTATTATCTATCTCTACATTAATTTGGTTATGCTCGAAGAGATGGTCCCCATGATATGCTTATCTAGGGTATTGTATTCGATTACGAGAATGCTCCTCAAGGTTACCATCAAAGGTTTATACGTGTTTGGGGCATGGTGAATAAGATTGATAGCAAGACTTTGGGACAAGAGAACTTCATCCCTTTGGAGCCCTACCTCATATGGGTGCGATCTCGTGCTCAAAATCTTATAATTCCATATCCTGATATCCTACTAGTAACTGTGGAGCCTGTTGTTTAAGGATATGTTCCTCATACCATTTTCATCCAGATATGCCTACTAACCTTGAAGAGATACAAAAGTCTTGGATTCAATTGAAAGAATAAAGGGACACCTTTAAGACTCAGTTCTATGCTAGCGAGAAGAAGGTGTTGGAGCTGACAAAACGACTTCACGAAGAGCAGAGCCTTAATTCACATGTCAACACAAAGAGGAAGCGTCCATGAGAGACTTGAGTCTTAGGTCTTAGGAGTTCATAATTTGTTTCCTTGAAACCCTTTTATTTTCATTGTAAGCCTAAGAGGCAGTTGTAACACGGTGGGAGAAATGACTTGGTGTGATACGGTAGCAGAACCTACTGTTTTTACTTGTTTGCGTTTTGCGTTTTGTGTTTGCAAAATGTCGCGGTAAGCAAGAGTCACCACCGAATTTTATTTCATCCAACCGGAAAGGAAAAAAATACAGAAAAAAAAAATCCTTTTTCGAGATTTTGAGTACGGGGGGTAGATTATAGAAAGGAAAGGTGTTAGCACCCTTTCTATCCATGGTTTTCCATGGGCTCTTAGGTACTTGCTCATTTTTAAATTGCTTGTGTTTGTGTGCTTGTTTTTGATAAATGTTTTACTTTGTGATAACCCTTGTATCAGTCCTCAAGGGTGGGACAGAGTTGTTTTTGAAAATTGTTTTAAAAGGTGTAAGTGTGAAAAGTTTTGATTTGTGCAAGCACCTACTAGCATCTACCTACTCGAAAAAAGATTGTTTCTATTCTTGTTTCCATTAGACAACGCTATCCTACTATTGAGAAATAGGTAACACCGTCGTTGGAGTTTGTAAGGGTCAATTCAAAAGGGACGTACGATCACTAAAGCAACATTAGGACACCTTAGTAGTAACCCTAGAGTCTTAAGATATTTTTAAGGCAACATTTCCGAGGCAACATTCGAATGGGACATTTTGATCTTTTTAGACTTGAGGGCAACCACTAAGACACCCTATGCTTAATGATCGTTTACCGAAGGCAACCGAAGTGAGAGTATACCCTAAGAGTGAATATGTGCGAGTGATTTATTTTCAGTTTATTATCTTTGCACATTAGGGTTTTCTAACCGTTTTAATTTTTCATGCATTCTTGCCATACAATCCTAAACATACATCTAACAGTTAAATATTTGCAGGAATTAAAAATGCGAGAAAATAAACCTAACTATTACAAGGCTTCGGGGAGGGGGGTTAATTATATAACAAAAAATCGGGGATTTAAACAGTAAATAAAAACCCTAAGTTAACTATTACAAACCCTGAACAGTTACAAAATAATGGCAAAATAATCAACAAGCACACAACGAATTAAATGCGAGACGATTAGGGTTTTGACCCTTTGGCTAATCCTACTTGCGATTGATTAAAGGAAAAATATGTTTTTTTGTCATGTTTTGTTATTTAAGAAAATAATGGAGAATTAAATTAAAAGAAAATCCTAAGTTCTAATTAATGTTAATTTTTGAAAATAAATTAATTAATTCTAAACAACCTATTTTTGTATTTTTTTTTGTTTTATTTGAGAAAAAATAGAAAAATTAAATCAAAAGTTAACCTAATTTTCTAATTTTATTTTAATTCTAAAAAGAACAAATTAAAGTTACCCTAATTTAAATATTAATCTAATTAATTAACAAAAATTTAATTTAATAAGAAAACAACTAAATCTAATTTTTTAATGACTTTTCTTGATTTTTTATGATTTAATTAAAACTGATTTTAAAAAAAAATGATTAAACAAATTAAAATAGAAAATAAAAATCAAGAGAAATTGAGAATTGGGCCTGATAGTGTTAGCAAATCTGGGGGTGTTGAACTGAAATCTTTGGCCCATAATGCTCCCAAGCCTGGTTGACCACGCCTGATCTAGTACGTTGTTGACTTTGAGGAACACCATGGTCCTTCTTTGCTGGCACATTGGATCTGGGTAAGAGCACATCAAATGGCTGGATGTTGAGGTTGTATGGAATGCGCTTGAGAATGTGGTGTACCTGATCATATGAGAAAAAAATAATACAAAGCAAATGTTGGGACTTGGGATCGAACCCAGGTCCTCATGCTCAATTCCAATGCTTGCTTGCCAGCTGCGCTACTATGTTCTTTTGTTCATATAATAAAAACAAAACAATATAAGCACAATACACAATGGATTCAGAAAATGCGCGCTAAATTTAAACCAGCCATTCATGGGCTGCCACGCCTCATCTTCTTCCTTGGACCGTCGCTTTAGGTAAAATACTTTTACCTACGGACATTTGTACGTAAATATAACCCTGTTCATCTCAAAAATTGCATACGAGCAAGATAAATGAAAAGTACTGGTACCAATCAACTTGTCTCATCCTCACGAGCATCATGGTACCTGAATCAAGGCCCAATTTTTCCTGCATTGAAAACCCCTAAAACGAACTTGTAAACCCTAGCAATGGGAACATCATGTACAGGCATCAAAAATTCAATTAAATGGCATGGTTAGCTTGCAAAAATTATGACAAACACAAATATAACAATCAAAAGTGCTAATGATACAAGAATTGTGATAATCAAATTGAAAAAATGTGTCAAACCGTGTGAGGTGTAGCGCGCGTTTCTGGGTGTTTCGGGCCTTGCAAATGATTGGGACAGCTTCCTGGGACGTCTAGCAATGGATTGGGATAGCTAGGATGGCTTGAGATGGCTTGTGGAGTGAAAACCAATTCACACTTTTGCCAACTTTTTTCAGTTTTGTTCTATGCCTCTCATGACCTCCAACCCTTGTTTTTTGATATGGAATTCTTCATTATATAACCTAGAGTGAATTAGGTTAACAAACTTGGAATGAATATTTGCATTTATCCAAGATTTGATTTGATTTGCAAGTTATATGATATGTTTCTATTTTGATCCAAATCATGCCTTTCTTGTATCAATTGGCCTTAACTCGAATTGATCTTGTAAACTCAGCATATCTTGATTGCTAATCTGTCAAAAAAACAAATCAAATCATATCTTTGTTAATTTTCATCATTTATTTTATTTAATTCACTTTTTAATTAATGAAAAATCAAAATAAATTGAAAAATGAAGCACATAATGGGTGAGTGAACATTTGAGTCGTGGACCACATTATAATTGAGGTGCAAGCATAAAAATTTGGGCACATTTAGCAAAAAAATGCAAATTTGAGCATATTTGACTTTTGGCAATTTTGCAAAAATGACCAACTTGGCCAATATATAACTCTCTCAATTTTTACCCTAGAGATGTGTTATTGGACTTTTTAGAAAGCTTAGGATGTCCTCTAAACAACCCTTTTTGTCTCATCTCAATTGAGTCTTCCATGTTCATGTATGAAGCTTTGACCCAAAAGGTGTTTTTGTTGACTTTTCAAAAGGACCTATAATGTCAAAATTCATATCTTTTTGTGAGTGCATATTCTGCATTTGGGGGATGAAAATTAATTGTAGGAAATTGCATCCTCTTCAAAATGACCCTTGTATGGGTCATTTTTGATAAAGTATGAGAAAGTTATGCTTGGGCAAAGTTGAGTTGACTTTTCCTATAAAACCCTAATTTAGCAACTTTTGGGTTTTGATGAATTGTGAGAAATCCTTGAGGAATCATGATCAACTCTTGATAAAATTATGGATAATACTTCAAAATGAGGATGTTAACCAAAAATCTTGAAGTGTGACTGTATGTGGGCCACAATTGACTTTTGACCTAGTACAGTTGATTTTCAGGCATTTGAGCAATTGACTGAGCAAACTTCTTTTGCAAGGCTTGAAACTTGACATGGATGATCTTGAGAACATATTAGTACAATGGTGAGCATTTAAGTCCTTTGTGGTTCACACATCTTGATGAAGATGGAAACCCTAATTTGAGGTATACTGCCTTAGGAGAGAGTTTGTCTGGTCAACTCTTGAACTTCTTTGAGCAATTTGGGGACCTCACTTGCCATGTGTTGAGAAATATGGGAGGGAAAATTTGGGGGTACAACAGCTGCCCCTGTTCAATCTTCTTAAACATGAAGATGTAGATTGGCTCGTCTGCCTTTTGTGATCTGAAGGTGGAAGATGATTGAACATTAGAGTGCCCAGAAATTTGCACTCGCATGAAGAGGCACTTGATTTGTGATATCGGTAATGGGATTACATATGCCATTAGAAAGTTGAGGATTGAAGATTGTCGGGGATCGGCTTAAAGATGCCATCCGAAGAGGTGTCGATCGCATAAGAGATTCCTTTGCGAGAACCCGTATACTTGTTGTTGAGGAGGACTTCACTGGGGAATGCTGGTCTCTGTCTTGGGATAAATAGGGTTTTAGGAGCTTTAGTTGTCCGTTACTCTACTAGGGAATACCTCCAGTTTGGGGGAGCGAAGGTGAACTGCGTATCTGGTCGGGGTATATGCTGCACCGCGACTTACTGGAGAGATGAGAAATTAATCGTGTTTGATCGGGTCCTGGTCTTACAGTGTTGTGGACTGCTGTCTAGGGATAAGAGAGGAAGAACCCGAATAGTAAGGTTATGAGAAGGAACCTGGATAGTAGGATTACTTCGAGATGAAAGCCTAGATAGTAGGGCTGTGAGAAGGAACCTGGATAGTAGGGTTACTTCGATATGAAAGCCGGGATGGTAGGGCTGTGAGAAGGAACCTGTATAGTAGGATTACTTCGAGATAAAATCCTGGATAGTAAGGCTATGAGAAGGAACCTGGATAGTAGGATTACTTCGGTATGAAAGCCTGGATAGTAGGGCTTTGAGAAGGAACCTGGATAGTAGGGTTACTTCGATATGAAAGCCGGGATGGTAGGGCTGTGAGAAGGAACCTGGATAGTAGGATTACTTCGAGATAAAAGCCTGGATAGTAGGGATGTGAGAAGGAACCTGGATAGTAGGGTTACTTCGAGATGAAAGCCTGGATAGTAGGGATGTGAGAAGGAACTTGGATAGTAGGGTTACTTCGTATGAAAGCCTGGATAGTAGGGTTGTAAGAAGGAACCTGGATAGTAGGGTTACTTCGATATGAAAGCCAGGATAGTGGGGCTGTGAGAAGGAACCTGGATAGTAGGGTTACTTCGATATGAAAGTCGGGATAGTGGAGCTGCAAGAAGGAAACTGGATGGTAGGGTTACTTCATGAAGAGTTTGGGTAAAACTGCATCTGAAGTGAGAAGGGACCTGGGTAAGGTTGCTTTGTGGTGCCGATAATTACTCTGTTTAGCTTCGAGTGTTGATCATGTACCTGCTGGAAATTGTTAATAATAACTGTCTTTCCTGAAAGAAATACAGGGTTAGTTATGTGCGATGCATGAGATGCATTGTGATGAGGTTTTCAGAATAACTGAGATTATGTTATATGTAATGTATGCACATGTCATGATGTATGAACATGAAATGCTGACGTTAATAATCTGAGTCCGGGAAAATAAATCCTTGACTGCTGTTTGGAGAGCATGAGAGATGGTATTCTTAACTGCTTGTAAAAAAACCATAGTTCCTCTACTTCTATTGGGGATGGTGAAAAAGGATGACTTAGCCGGGGATTCACATCCATTCGGCTGGTGAATATTCTGCCGGAAGAGACCCTGTCTGAGGATAACTCTGCGGGGAATAACTCTCTTGCAGAGGAGATACTTTGTTGATAGATCTGCTGATTTGGAGAAATAAACTCAGCTGGGGATGAATTTCGTTGCCGGTGATAATGAATTCTGTTGGAGATTGAATTTCTGCTTGCGAGAGAAATAAACTCTGCTTGGGGAAAAATTTACTGACTCACTCGCGATTGTGAACCTCAGCTGAGGAGAGTTATGTCCTGTTCGAGAAAGCTAACATCATTGTCTTTGGATACTTTTTACTATGTGGGGAGTGTATGTACCACTACTCATGTTCCCAAGCTGGCTCTATCCCGGTACCTGATGGGCAAAGTAACCATAAGGTTTGGGCACCTCTTGTTTTCCCTGTTCCTGGAATTATGAGTAATCGTCTTTTGTTTCTTGTGTAAATATTTATGAACAGCCATTATTTTCAAATGTATATATCGAAAATGAATCATTTTACGTTCTTGCAAAACAAAACAGAAAAAGAAAAACAAATTGAAATTTCTGGTGAAAATGATTGTATTGGTTTTTTAAGTTGACCTGTAATAAGCGTTTTGTACAAGGAGGCTAACGTCCTAGTAAGAGAATGTCGCTGAAGGATAGAAATTACAATTTATGTTAAAGAAAGAAAAACAACTATGTGGAACGACCCCATCGGGTTTCAACTCTGCTATTGCCTCTATATCTTCAAGCGTCTCATCACTTTGCTACTTGGCTGAAGGTTGATCAGATTGATTGGCGTTGTCTGAGCTTGATAGTTGATACCGAAGTCTGGTTGCAAGATGATCTAATGAGACATAGTGTCACGCTTAAATCCCTAACTTTTTCCTAGACCGCCGTTTCGGGTTTTCAATCCACCGGGATACCCTTTTTTGCCCAAGTCGCCCTTTTAGGTTTTCGAATTTCAGGGTGTACAGTTTTTTCATTTTCATCCCTTACTTTTGCCCGAACCCTTTTGGTTCGCCGGGAAGCCCTTATTTTTGCCTAGGCCAGTCAACCTAGCGGGTCTTTGATTATGCGTAGTATCTTTTCACTATGTCTGCATTGACGGGGTGAGGAAGGTTGTCACCATCCATGGTGGTTAGAATCATAGCTCTTCCCGAGAAAATGTTCTTAACCACAAATAGCCCTTCGTATGTGGGGGTCCATTTGCCCCTGGGATCACCTTGCGGTAGTATGATGCGTTTGATCACCAGATCCCCGACTTGATATTCTTAACGTCTGACTTTCTTATTAAAAGCCTTGATCATTCGCTTTTGATACGTATAACCATGACAGATAGTAGTAAGTCTCTTTTCATCGATTAGATTCAGTTGATCAAGTCGGGTTTGGATCCAGTTGTCTTTGTTCAAACCTGCATCCTTCAGAATCCTGAGAGAGGGTATCTGGAATTTGATGGGTAGGACTGCCTCCATGTCATACACCAAAGAGTAGGGTGTTGCCCCTGTCGACGTCCGTGCTGAGGTACGGTACCCATGAAGAGCGAATGGTAACATCTCGTGCCAGTCTTTGTATGTCACTGTCATCTTCTGCACAATCTTTTTGATGTTCTTGTTAGCCGCTTCAGCAACCCCATTCATCTTTGGCCGGTAGGGAGAAGAGTTATGATGCTGAATCTTGAATTGTTTGCAGAGCTCAGTGATCATTGTGTTATTAAGATTTGTACCATTTTCAGTAATAATCCTCTTTGGTACACCATATCGACAGATCAGATTGTGTCGGATAAACCGCGCCACGATTTTCTTGGTTACAGTAGCAAAAGAAGCTGCCTCAACCCACTTTGTGAAATAATCAATTGCTACCAGAGTGAAGTGATTCCCGTTAGACTCCGTAGGTATGATCTCGCCGATCATGTCGATGCCCCACATTGCAAAGGGCCAGGGAGCCATCAAAACATTCAGGGGAACCAGAGGTACATGCACCTTATCGGCATAGACTTGGCACTTATGACAGGTTCGAGAGTGCTGATAACAATCAGTTTCCATAGTGGACCAGTAATATCCTTCCCGTAGGATTTTCTTCAACATGGTATGTCCACTGGAATGAGTTTCGAAGGTACCCTCGTGTAACTCTTCCATGATCCTCTCTGCCTCGCTCTTGTCTAAACACCGTAGTAGTGTGGAGTCATGGTTACGCTTATAGAGGATTCCATTACTCATGAAGAACTTTGCAGTGAACCTTCTCAGAAACTTCTTATCATTAAAAGATTCCCCCTCAGGGTATTCTTGAGCCTCAAGATACCTTTTTACCTCGTGAAACCAGGGTTTATCTGCTACCTCTTCAGTCTCAATGTCACAACAATGTGCGAGTTCGTCCAACCTCTCAATGGTAATCTGGGGAGCTTCATTGTCCCACCTAACTTTAAACATAGAAGACATGGTAGCTAGCGCTTCCACCAACTGGTTCTCTTCTCGTGGGAAATGTTCAAAGGTTACCTCCTCAAAGTGTGGGAGCAATGTCAGTACATACTCTTTGTAAGGAATAAGATTCGGGTGCTTCATATCCCACTCGCCTTTGATCTGACTTATTACCAGAGCGGAATCTCCGAATACACTCAAGAACTTAATCCTCAGGTCAATAGCAGCTCGAAGACCCATGATACACACTTCATACTCCGCCATATTGTTGGTGCAGTTAAAACATAATCGAGTGGTGAACGGAGTATGACAGCCCTCGGGAGATATAATTATAGTGCCAATGCCGTTACCCAGTGTGTTTGAGGCTCCATCAAAATAAATAGACCATCGGGATCCTTCCTTGGGTCCCTCATTCGGTCCAGGTTCTTCGCAGCCGGTTACCAACATGATATTCTCATCCGGAAACTCGAAATTCATGGACTGGTAGTCATCCATGGCCTGATGCGTCAAATGATCCGCCAATACACTCTCCTTGATTGCTTTTTGGGTTGTGTATTGGATTTTGTACTCGGTTAAGATCATCTGCCATCTTGCTATTCTTCCGGATAAGGTGGGCTTCTCGAAAATATATTTGATCGGATCCATCTTTGATATCAACAAGGTAGTGTGAGTCAGCATATATTGTCTCAGTCGGCGAGCAGCCCATGCCAAATCGCAGCAAGTTTTCTCGAGCAATGAGTATCGGGTCTCACAGTCGGTAAACTTTTTGCTAAGGTAATAAATTGCATACTCTTTTCAAACAGACTCGTCATGCTACCCCATCACACACCCCATTGAATTGTCTAGCACTGTCAAGTATAATATCAAAGGTCTTCCTTCAACTGGAGGCATCAAGATTGGTGGCTCTTGAAGGTATTCCTTGATCCTTTCGAAAGCGGTATGACATTCATCATTCCACTTTACCACTTGATCTTTCTTTAGCCGCTTGAAGATTGGCTCACAAGTAGCAGTCAGATGTGAAATGAACCTGGCAATGTAATTCAGACGTCCCAAGAAACCTCTGACTTCTTTTTCTGTGCGGGGAGCCGACATCTCTTGTATGGATTTTACCTTTGCGGGGTCTACCTGAATACCTTTGTCACTCACAACAAAACCCAGAAGCTTACCAGACCTTACCCCGAAGGTACACTTGTTCGGATTCAACCTCAGCTTGCACGTCTTCAACCTGTCAAACAGTTTCTGGAGATGGTCAAGGTGCTCTTCTTCAGTCTGGGACCTGGCTATCATGTCGTCAACATAAACCTCGATCTCGTGGTGAATTATATCATGGAACAAAGCAACCATGACGCGCTTATAAGTTGCCCCAACATTCTTTAACCCAAAAAGGCATTACCTTGTAACAGAAGGTGCCCCACTGTGTAACGAAGGTTGTCTTCTCCATGTCCTCAAGAGACATCTTGATCTGGTTGTAGCCAGAAAAACCATCCATGAAGGAGAAGATCTTGTGCTGCACGGTGTTGTCGACTAGAACATCAATGTGAGGAAGTGGGAATTCATCCTTGGGGCTTGCCCTGTTCAGATCTCTGTAGTCCACACACATCTGTACCTTACCGTCCTTCTTCGGTACCAGAACAACGTTGGCAACCCACTACGGATAAGAAGTGACAGCTAAGAATCCTGCGTCAAACTGTTTCATGACCTCTGCCTTGATTTTCTCTGACATTTCAGGACGCATACGGTGGACCTTCTTCTTTACCAGAGGGAAGTCTTCTTTAGTCGACATGCGATGTACAACAATATCAGTGTCCAAACCAGGCATGTCTTCATAGGACCAGGCGAAGATCTCAACATAGTCGTGTAGCATCTATATTAACCGTTGTTTGACACTAGGCTCCAGATTTGCACCTATTTTAACCTCTTTCCTGTCTTCCTCTTGTAATACCCCAAATTTGTCCTACCCTTTTACTTTTATTTGGTTTATGCATTGTCGCACTTTTCTCATGTACATAACTCCATTAGGCCATTTAACATTGCATACATTCGCTAACAACATAACTTCGCAAGGGGTCGAGAACCTTTAGGAATTAGGGTTTCAGTATCGGTTTTTAGTAGAGTTTGCTTGGAGCTAGGGTTTGGGTCTTCTTCACTATTTCGAGCCTTATCATCCATCTCCAAGAGTTCTTTAAGCCAATTATATTGTGGGCCTTGCAAGTCAAGATATCTCCGAAGATTGAGGTGCAAAAGCTTTGAGTTATGACACAAAGATGTTGTTGTGAATCATATGGTGCTCAAGATGTTGTTGTTATTTATGGCTTCTTGTACAATTCATTCAATTAGATTTCAATCAGGAGACTCTACATTGTGTATGGGAATTCATAAGGACCAGGGTTTGAGAAGCAGTACCTGTGTCGCAATCACCAGTTGGATTGGGGTTCTTTTTAGTGTACTTATGTTATCAAGTAAATTCGATTTTGTCTAGCCATAAATATCATAGGGTTTAGTTCAGCATATTAAGGTCTCGCTTGGTTCTTATCATCATTGGAAGTTTGGTTCAATTGAGTCTATTATCACTAATTCAGGGATTATTTTATTACTTAGATCACAAGCTATTCATGTTGGAACTTCATACAGTAAGCTAAGGTGAAATGTTTGATTGCAGGGGATCATTCTCAAACGATGAAGATATTCACCGAAAGCACTTCTTAACCCATTCATTGGTCCTTTATCTCATTTGTGCTCATTCAAATATCGCAATTGAATAATAATTTGGAAATTTAAATTTGAAGCAATGGAGGGAAGATACAAATTTAAATCCAATTTGAAAAGTCAGAATCATTACAATTATACATTTCCCATTACACTACACTACATTACATACATAGAAAGTTACTCCAAAGGGTACATTTTAAACTGATTGTCCTAATCCTCAAGCCTTGCTTCATTTATAATCTTCCATGACTCCATTATGCCCCATGTTCCAAGCTACTGTGTCCAAGCTGCTATAATATAAACCAAACCTGCAAATATATTAAATAAACTTTCATAAGCATATAAACCGATTACACTATCGCTAGTACACAAACTTGCAACGTCAAACCAATATCAAACCGATTTTAAAAAAAAACCAAACATATTCCATTCATCAACCCAACTCAAGATAATAGGGAATGCAACCGAAAACTAAATGGTTTTTAACAAACATGCTTCTAAGTAGCCCATTCCAAAACAGCCCTGCAAACATAATTCCCAAACTATTAACTGTTTAAATTCCGACTCAGCTTTAAACCTCCTAACTGTTTCTAAACAGAAGTTACCAACAGAAAACTTCATAACTAACTTAACCAATTCCTAACAGATTCATAACAAACCTATAACCATTCTAACTAACTGCCATATAACAACTACATAACCGACTATAACAGAAAATCAAAACTAACCCTAACTGTCCATAACCCATTCATTATATAACAGAATACAGAAAGGGAGAGATATACACGATTCAGCACACACAAATTCATAGAAAAAAGATATTAGAATTCCTCACCAGAGATAGATTCATTCTTCAATCTCGGGGAGAATCACCACAAAAACGAGAAAAGGTTCTCTGCAATTTTCATTCTTCCCCATCATCAATATTCAACCTTCTCTCGGCCCTTCTCATCTTCATCTCTGCAGCCAAACTACAACACTTGAACCATCATCATCATCACCCTTGCACCTTCAACCTTCACCCGAACGACACTTGTACCTTCACTCTGCATCATCTTCTTGAATTCAAAAAAACTACAGATAGAACAACGATAAACTTCACTATGATCTCCATCATCATCATAGCCTTCTGCTTTCACCTTGCAACATTCTCAACGAATCGACATCAACACCATTGTTCAATTTTCATCTCAAATCTGAGTTTACTTCTCAGATTCTGTCTCTACAACATTAAGAATGCACCGAAGCGTCATCCTCGCGTTAACTCGGTTCTTCAACAACAACACAGAGGAATGATATGTAAAAGAAGAATAATCAGAAAAGAAAAGCGTACCTGAGAGTTTATTTCTTGGCTTCTCGTCATCTTCATCGCCACGAAGAAGTGCCGGACATTCTCCAGCCGGTAAGCTTCAACTTCTCTCTATTTCTTCATCAATTTTGCTATACCGTGTTTGCTTTGTTCACGTTCAATGTGAAGTTTGTGAGAAAGGGAGCTGAACCTATGAAAGCGAGAGGAGTTGTGGTGGTGCTGGGCTGTCTTGCAGTGGAAAATGGAGTGGAAAATCAACAAAGGTGTGTGCGCCGCTATATGTCACATTTGAGGAGAAGAAACGGCGATTGATTGATGAGAATGGTAAAATGAGTCGCCAGAGAAGGAGGTTGCTCAACTGTTTGTGTTGAAGAAAGGGAGAAGAGGGTTTGTGAAGTGGAAGACACTGCAACCCAAATTCCACGTTATTATTCCCTTTCGAATTTTTTTTATTTTGTAATGGTGTTGGACTGAAGCTTTCACTTCCTTTGGGCCCATACTGCGTTTCTCTGTTTTTGGAGCTTGGAGCCTTGTCACAAAAACTAATTGGATTTCATCATTGATGAGTCCAGCGCCTCAATATTGGTCACACACCCTGATTTCAACACTATACCCCCTGACTTCATCTCTCGTTTAAATATTTGATTTAAGTTTTTTTCTCCTATTAATTATTGATTAATTGGTGATAGAATGATACGAAATAATAGAATATTTTAGAACTCTTTAGAATTTCTTTTTTAGAATTTCAATTAGAGTTTTTCATTATTTTTTATTTCATATTTGGTAATCATTTTTATTACCGTTTTTAGTCAAGATTTTTTGTGATAGTATCGATGTAACTCTTGCAATGTGGAATGCTCGGGATTAATTCTTTGGTCACTCGTTCAAGGAAGCTTTGGTAGAATTTTCTTACCGCTTGCGTGGCTTCGAAGAGGCAACATACCTTCTCCGTTCGGTATCGACACAACCTTAACTTATCTCTCATTTATGCGATTTATTGCATTTTGTTATTGTTTTCTAGAAATCATGAGAAGTAGGGCTTTACTGCAAGCTATGTATGCAAATATTAGATAGAATTCCCTCTAAATTCCAATCTTAGGACCACCATTGCATAATAACATTAGGTTTAGAAATAGGCTAGTCTCCCTTTAACTTTTCTTTCCCTTTTTTGCATATGCACCTAAAACTAAAACTTCTTTTTCTTTCAAAATTCAAAACACTTTAAATCTACTGATGAGAATCATGCCTTTGCTTACTATGGGAAATGATAAGCGAGTCTCTTCTCGATCTTATTGTCCTTCCATCTCAAGCCTAGGTGTGGGTCAATTCTCAAAGACTCCTTTCATGGATAAGTAGAAAAGTGGCTAATATCTCTCTCTCTCTTGAGGTCAACTAGTCATCATCTGCAACAAAATACGAACCAACTCAAATCTTTTATGCGCTCAAGCACTTTTCTCTAAAACCCTTTTCAGGTAAGGACATGATTAATTTACTTCTGTGCCAACGCATAAGTCTCCAAAGGTTGAGCTGCGGCAGAAGGCGGAATTAACTTCGTCCATAAAAACACAAACAAACAAACATGTGAGCCGAACTACGGTAGCTCTGATTCCTCAAAACGGATACGTAGGCATTGGGGTAGGGCCCAAGCAAGCATAATTTTATTTCCCATACATTCTTTCCTTTTTCTTTTGCATGCATTCTCCTTTCAGTAGTATAGTAAACAGTAAGCATAGATTAAACACACATGTGATACGGTGGGAGAACTGACTTGATGTTTTGCGTTTCATCGCAAATGTTGCGGTTTAGCAAGATTCGCCACCGAATTTTGTTTTATCCAAAAGGAAAGGTAAAAAAGCACAGGAAAGACCTTTGAGATGTCTTCTTGAGTTCGGGGGGTAGATTATGAAAAGGGAAGGTGCTAGCACCCTTTTCATCCATGGTTTTCCATGGGCTCTTAGTTACTTGCTTAGATAACTTGCTTTGCTTTTGAAATTGTTTGAAATGGTGCTTTGTGTTTGGTGTGGTTTTGAAAGTATTTTGAAAAGATTCCATTCGTTTAGGAAATCTTTGTAATGATTCTCGTTTGTAAGAATGTATACAAAGATGTTTGTCATTATTTTTGGGTATTTTTTATCATTAGAAAAAATAAATGCAAGTAAAAAATATAAAAATATGTAAGAAAATGCAAAAATATAAGAAAATAGTCAGGGGGTGCAAAAGTAATACAGGGGGTGTGAAAATCAAAAACAAAAAGGCCAGGCGCGCCAAAAAGCCTAAGACAGTCATCCCTTTCCTCCAGCCATTCCTTCCGCGTGCGTGTTTTCGTTCAACTTGTAACTCTCAGATGCTTGCACAAAAACAAAAACTTGTAACATGAAACTTGTGGCATTTTATCTCACGATTTCAACCATATCAATTTTGTGACCTAACTCTCAAAGGTCAGAGAGAATTTTAATGGCCCTAATTCATGACCTAATTGTTTTATGAACTTCAAGCTTCAAATTCTCATGGCACAGTTAATATCAATGACAAGTATGCATATGTACAACTTCACCAAGTTATGGACTATATTTTTTCTTCACAAATCGTGGCTTGAGGATGCCTAAATAGAGATATAGAGTTTTGAAAAATACCTCCTTCAATTGGATTTAGATATGATAATGTGGGTACTTCGAGTGAGGCCTGAGCATCGTGTGAGCTTCCCTGAACTTCCTTCAAGCTATTCCAATGCCTAGGTTGCTTTGTCGATGGATGAAACTCTTTGCACAAGTCAAGTTGCAAGCTTCCAAAGTGAAAATGGCAATGGCTGAAACAGGGGTTACAGCAACAATGTAAAGGCTTGGATAGCTTTAGTATGATATGTAGAAGGTGTTTGAAGTGTCAAGCCACAAAACGCACGAGCAAAAAATGACTTGGCTAAGATTTTGCATAACTGTATGCTTTTGGCAGAAAAATGGAGTTTTTGTATTCTGGAGAGTTTCAGATGTCAAGCATTTATCTTCTGAGTTGTGACAAGTTTGTATATTTGTATAGAATGGATACAAAGTCCACTCTTCATCTGATGTGCAAGCTTTTTTCTTTTCACCCGCTTTCTTGCTTTTTAAGTAAAGTGACATGACTTATGCAACATGCTTGTACTGGATACCACAAGGGCTGATAAGAGTTGTTATACATTGCTTGAGGCCTGTGGAATTTGTTTGCATCAAAGGGACAGGTCCAAGGCTCAAGGTTGACAAAATTGCAAAAGCTCACCTTTATGAAAATGGCATTGTGCACTTTTGGCCAAAAATGGAATTACAACTTGTACAATGCTTCAAAAGTGAAAATAAAGCCTTTAACCTCTGAGTTTTCATTTAATTATGAAGTGTAGAATTAGTTTAGGACCTTTAATGCAAGGTACAAGCATCCAAGATCATATTTGCAACTTGATACTTTGTGAAAATGGCATGAACAAAAGTGATAAAATGCCAATTTCTCTTCTTCGATTCTCCCTAACCACAAATTATCTTGGAGAGTTCATGGAAATTTTAGAAAGCTTGAAATGTTATCTATAATCCATCTTTGAAATTTATTTTGAGATACCTCTTGGAACTAGTTGAAAAATGTCCATGAAGTTGGGTCAAAAACCTGCCTAAATTAGGGCAAATTTTCACTAAGTTATTTAGCTCATGGACCTATGTTCACAAATTCATAACTTGAGATCCAAGAATATTTTGGGAAAAGTTTGTGAAGAAAAGTTATAGATTTCATGGAGGACTACAACTTTCATGTTGGAAGCTTTCTTTGAAACAAATTGAATCATGGTGAAAAAATGGTGAAAAGTTGGGAAAAAATAAGAAAATTTTCATAGAAAAATTCTAAGTTATGAAAATTTTCAAATTCAAAACCCTAATTTTCAAAATTGGTTTCTTGGTGAAAAAGTTTCATATTTTGACATATCTTGATGAATTATGACCCTTGGCATTTGATTTTGACCAAAAAGTCAAAGTTTGACTTTTCAGTGTACAGTTGACTTTTAATTAGTTGACTGCAAAATTCATCTGTCAATCCTATGAACTTGAGATCTTTTGAACTATGTAATTAGGTCAAGATGATGACATTGAGACCTTGAAATCATGTTTGAACTCAATTGGTCATTGGCTAGATTAAAAATCAGAAATTGCCATTTCTCAGTCAAAACCCTAATTTTGACCATTTTACCCTTTTGGTGATTTGATCAAATTTCTTGAGGAGTTGTGATCCAAACTTAATCAAATGGTACATATGAGTCTAAAATGTTGTTATGTATAAAAAATTATGAAGTTTGAGTGTAAATTAGCCATGGTTGACTTTTTCCCCAATACAACTGATTTTTAGGTCAACTGTCCAATTGACTGGGCACAAATGTGATTCAAGGCTTGAAACTTGACATGAGCAATATTAGGGGTCCAAGATGGTGTATGAAAGTCACATGAAGCATTGATGGTCCAAAAATCCTTGTGCAAACTCAAACCCTAATTTTGGGTTATCAGTGCAAGATGAGATGTCTTGAGCTGACCAAGCCCTAATCTTGTCTTGAGTCCAAGAAGTCTTGTGAGAAAAATCTTGATAAATGAGAGGGAAAATTTTGGGGTACAACAGCTGCCCCTGTTCAATCTTCTTGAACCTGAAGAGTTAGATTGGCTAGTTTTACCGTTCGTGACTCGAAGGTAAAAGATGATTGGACACCAGAGTGCCCGTAAATTTGCACTCGTCAAAATGTAGTTGAGGGAATGGGCTTAAAGATTACATTTGGAGAGGTGATAGAATCTTGTTGGAGATGGGCTTGTAGATGCCATCTAAGAATGTTTGTTGAATTGTAAGTCAAAAGAATAAGTATCAGAATGGTGTCCGTATTTGGAACGTATCCGAACTGTATCTGGAGGCTGAATCTTTATGAGCAATGGAGTAGCGTCCGTGTCTGGAGCGTATCTGAGCTGTGTCTGAATGAGTAACAGAGTAAATTCCGTGTTTGGAGTGTATGTGAACTGTATCTGAATAAGGATATGAATAAGTAACAAAATGACTTCCGTGTCTGGAGTATATCTGAACTTGAATCGTATCTGAAAGTTGAAATATGAATGAGCATCAGAATGGCATCCTTGTCTGGAGCGTATCTGGACTGTATCATGAAATCTGAATCTGAATGAGTATCAGGATGGAATTCGTATCTGGAGCGTATCTGAACTGTATCATGATTGCATATTTGTTAACGGTAGCTGTTAATCTTATCCTGAAAAGGGTAAAATGTTAGCTGAAACACAAAGTTATGTTGCATGAAATGTATGATGCAATATATGTGCTTTACCAATGTTTATGATATATGGATGTAATGTATGCGCATGTAAGCTGATTTGCTGAGGAAAATAAATCCTTGACTGCTGCCGGGGAAAATAAATCCTTAACTGCTGAGGATAAGAAACCCTTGATGACTTCTCTGGGGATATAGGGATCCTTCATGTCTTGAAGTTGGAGTATTTGACGAAAATTCCGTTGTGGGAGTAATGCCAAATACTACTTGAGTAATCTTCTTGGGGAATCCAGAGAACTTTGATGACTTCTGCTGGGAATTAAGAATGAGAATCTTCATTCTGTTGGGGATTAATGAAAACTCTGTGGGGAAGAAAACTATCTTGTTGGGAAGTAGTGAAGACTCTGTGAGAAAAGGCTTATTCTTGCTGGGGAACAAAGTTCAGGAGTTTGGGTTGTCTGCCAATCTACTGGGGAGTTATCAGAAATTGTTGTCTGGTTAGTTTTCAGGCTTCAAAATAACTTGCTGGGGAATCTGGAGAAACATGATGGTTTCCACTGGGGATTAATAGTTGGAAATTTCAGCTCCGCTGGGGATCTGTAGTTCAAAGTTTTGGCTCTGTTGGGGATCTGAATGACATACCATAGGGATTGTTCATGGAATAGCCCAAAGACATTTTCCTATCCTTTCAACCTGTCAGTAATTGGTCTTTTTCATTTCTGTTTATTTGTAAACAGTAATTATGTTCAAATGCATATGTTCATTAATGAATCATTGGACGTTTTTGCAAATAAACACAAGTGTAAAAAGAAAAGGACAAATAGTTTTCTGTACTTTGAAAGAAATATCTTTGTATTTACTTTGAATAAGTATTTTGTACAAAGGAGACAGACATCCTAGTAAGAGGATGGTGTCATAAAAATAAGGAAATTTTATACAAAGAAAGATAACTATGTGTAAAAAAATCCCATGGGGTTCCCATTCTGCTATAGCCTTCGCATCTCCGAATATCTTGTCCATTCGTTGCTTTGTCCGAAGGTGATTGGATTGATCAGAAGTTCAGAGTTTGTCAGTGAAGAGATTGTCCTTAAAGTGATCCGACGAGACATAGTCATACGCTTTAATTCCCTAACTTTTGCCTGGATCGCCCTTTCGAGTTTTTGATCCACCGGGAAACCCTTTTTTGCCCAAGTCGCCCTTTCGGGTTTTCAACTTGCCGGGTGTACATATTTTTTCATTTATCCCTAATTTTTGCCCGAACCTTTTGGTTCACCGGGATGCCCTTATTTTGCCTAGGTGTGTCAACCTAGCGGGTCTTTTATGCGTAGCATCTTTTGACTATGTCTGCGTTTGCAGGGTGTGGCAGGTCGTCACCGTCCATGGTGGTTAAGATCATTGCCCCACCAGAAAAGATGTTCTTGATTACAAATGGTCCTTCATAGGTAGGAGTCCATTTGCCCCTGGGATCACTTTGTGGCAAGATGATGCGCTTGATCACTAGATCTCCAACTTGATACACTTGGCGTCTGAATTTCTTGTTGAAAGCCTTGATCATCCGTTTTTGATACGTCTGACCATGGCAAATGACAGTAAGTCTCTTTTCATCAATTAAGTTCAACTGATCAAGTCGGGTTTGGATCTAATCGTCTTCACTCAAACCTGCATCCTTCATGATTCTCAAAGAGGGGATCTGAACCTCAATAGGTAAAACAACTTCCATGCCATAAACCAAAGAATAGGGTGTTTCCCCAGTTGATGTGCGAGCCGTGGTACGATACCCGTGGAGAGAAAACGGTAGCATCTCATGCCAGTCCTTGTAGGTGACTGTCATTTTCTGTATGATCTTTTTGATGTTTTTGTTCGTAGCTTCAACTGCACCATTCATCTTTGACCGATAGGGGGATGAATTGTGATGTTGAATCTTGAACTGCTCGCACAGGGCGGTGATCATAGTATTGTTAAGGTTTGTACCGTTGTCAGTGATGATTCTCTCTGGGATACCGTACCGGTAAATGAGATTCTGCTTGATGAAGCGGGCAACAACATTCTTAGTAACAGATGCGAAGGAAGCTGCTTCGACCCACTTTATGAAATAATCAATGGCCACTAGAATGAAGCGGTGTCCATTGGAGGCTGTAGGCTTGATCTCCCCAATCATATCGATTCTCCACATAGCGAATGGCCAAGGAGCTGTTAAGACATTTAGAGGAACTGGGGGCACGTGGACCTTGTCTGCATAGATTTGACATTTATGACAAGTCTGGGAGTGTTAATAGCAGTCTGCTTCCATGGTAGACCAGTAATAGCCTTCCTGTAGAATTTTCTTTGCCATCGTATGCCCGCTAGAGTGAGTGCCAAAGGTACCTTCATGCAATTCAGCCATGATCTTTTCAGCTTCAATCTTGTCCACACAACGGAGTAGAATAGAACCATGATTGCGTTTGTACAAGATGCCATTACTCAGGAAGAACTTAGCTGAGAATCTCCTTAAGAACTTTTTGTCATTGACTGAAGCTCCTTCTGGGTATTCTTGAGCCTCGAGATACCTTTTGACTTCATGAAACCAGGGCTGGTCCATTACTTCTTCGGTATTAATCTCGTGACAGTGTGCAGGTTCGTCCATCCGTTTAATGGTGATCTAGGGAGCTTCGTTATTCCAATTAAGTTTAAACATGGATGACATTGTATCTAGAGCATCTGCTAGCTGATTTTCTTCTCGCGGGAAGTGCTCTAAGGTAATCTGCTCGAAATGTGGTAGCAATGTCAAGACATGTTCTTTGTAAGGGGTAAGATTTGGATGCTAAGTGTCCCACTCTCCTTTGATCTGACCGATGACCAAATCTGAATCCCCAAACACAGCTAAAGATTTGATTCCTAAGTCTATGGCAGCCTTGAGTCCAAAGATGCATGCTTCACATTCTGCCATGTTGTTCGTACAGTTGAAGAAAAGCCTGGAAATGAAAGGAATATGGCATCCTTCCAAAGATATAAGTACAACACGATACCGTTACCAAGTGCATTGGAGGCCCCATCAAAGTACAGGGTCCATCGGGATCCTTGTTCAGGTCCGTCATATGGTCTGAAATCTTCAATGTTGTCCAATATCATGATGTCTTCGTCAGGGAAGTCGAACTTCATGGATTGATAATCTTCCACAGCTTGATGGGCCAGATGATCAGCTAGCACACTTCCCTTTATAGCTTTTTGGGTTGTGTATTGTATGTCATATTCTGTAAGGATCATCTTCCATCTAGCTATCCTCCCAGACAAAGCAGGCTTCTCAAAGATGTACTTTATCGGTTCCATCTTAGATATCAGCAGAGTGGTAAGAGTCAACATATACTGTCTCAGCCGGCGAGCAACCCATACTAGAGCGCAACAAGTTTTCTCGAGCAGTGAATATCTTGTTTCACAGTCGGTAAACTTTTTGCTCAAGTAATAAATGGAATGCTCTTTTCAGCCAAACTCGTCATGCTGCCCCAATACGCACCCCATTGAATTCTCTAAAACAGTCAAATACATGATTAGCGGTCTCCCTTCGACTGGCGGCATCAAGACAAGAGGCTCTTGTAAATACTCCTTGATTTTATCGAAAGCAATCTGACAGTCATCATTTCATCTAACTACTTGATATTTCTTCAACAGCTTGAATATTGGCTCACAAGTAGATGTTAGGTGAGAAATGAACCTAGAAATGTAGTTTAGGTGTCCCAAGAACCCTCTGACTTCCTTCTCAGTGCGAGGAGCAGGCATTTCTTGTATAGCTTTGACTTTGGTAGGATCAACCTCGATGCCTTTGTTACGGATAATGAAACCCAAGAGTTTACCGGATCGGACTCCGAATGTGCACTTGTTAGGGTTTAGCCTTAGCTTGTACTCCTTCAACCTGACAAACAACTTTTGCAAGTGACCAAGGTGTTCTTCTTCAGTTTGTGATCGGGCTATCATGTCATCTACGTAGACCTCTATCTCATGATATATCATATCATGAAACAAAGCTACCATGGCGCGCTGATAGGTTGCCCCGACATTCTTC
Source organism: Vicia faba (assembly GCA_948472305.1). Classification (NCBI taxonomy): domain Eukaryota; kingdom Viridiplantae; phylum Streptophyta; class Magnoliopsida; order Fabales; family Fabaceae; genus Vicia; species Vicia faba. The sequence goes on from OX451740.1 coordinate 1,125,479,590, forward strand.
AGTCCAAATGGCATCACTTTGTAGCAGAACGTACCCCACTGTGTGACAAAAGTAGTTTTCTCCATGTCCCCAGGTTCCATTTTGATCTGGTTATAGCCTGAGAATCCGTCCATGAAAGAAAATACTTTGTGCTGAGCTGTAATGTCAACCAGGATGTCGATGTGCGGAAGTGGAAAGTCATCTTTAGGGCTGGCCCTATTTAAATCTCCATAATCCACGCACATTCTCACTTTGCCGTCCTTTTTAGGCACGGGAACAATGTTAGCAACCCATTGCGGATAGGAAGTAACAGCCAGAAATCCAGCATTAAACTGTTTCATAACTTCGGCTTTGATCTTCTATGACATGTCGGGTCTCATGCGAAAGACTTTTTTCTTCACTGGTGGACAGTCTTCTCTTGTGGGTAGACGGTGTACCACAATGTCTGTATCGAGTCCCGACATGTATTTGTATGACCAGGAAAAGATCTCAACATAATCATGCAACAGCTGAATTAGGCGCTCCTTGACACTCGGCTCTAGATTAGCACCCGCTCTGATTTCCTTTTTGTCTTCCTCAGTACCCAAGTTGATCGTATCCAACAGCTCCTCATGAGGCAGAATAGCTCTTTCTTCTTGTTGTAGTAATCTGGCCAATTCCCCCGGCACCTCACAATCTTCCTCACCTTCGTATTCGGCTTGGTAGATCAGATCTTCAGAGTCACTCAAGGCTATAGCAGTATCGTTACCCATGAGATCCGGAATGGAAGGGTACCTGCATTTGTGAGTGTGGGTGTGTGTAAGGGTATAGCAATCTTAAAACAATAAAATGTAAAAGAAAGACAATGAGCACGGAAGGTTTATATATGAAAAAGAGTCCATGATTCATTGAAATGACATATGAAAATGAAATAAGAACCCTTACAAATGGACCGTTGTATCTCGGGTAAGACACAAGGTTGAAAAAGTATGAATTGTTTGGGAATTATTACAAGTCCAACAGAAATGTAAAAGATAAATTACTGCGGTGTGAAAGTAATCGAGATGAAGTCTTTGGCTTCCTAGTTGCACAGTCCTCCGCCGACAGTAGGAAATATCCAATCTTCCAGGCTGCCATCTTCTTCATTGTCCTCTAGTGCATTAACCCCTTGGTGGCTGATCTTCACAGGTGGCCCTCCGGCACGGGCGCGACGCACAACCTTCTGAGCAGTCGAAGTAAATCCCAGGCCAAACTTGTCTGATTTGTAAGGAAAGTCTGGAAGCTGCCCCCAGATGGTGGATCTGCCTTCTTCCACTACTGCCTTTGCATCTCTTAGAGAAGACATCCGAGGTGGAGGTCTTGTGATTATATGAGTTGAGGATACCGGCTTGGTCGCCACTATTTCCTGATAGACTTCTTCAAAATATTGGAAAGGGGTTTCAATGAATTCGCCATCCAATTATACATATCGAAAAGAATTCAGATGACTAATCATGTATTCCTATTCCCCATGGACAATTATGATCTTCCCTTGGACAGGGTACTTCAGCATCTGATGCAAAATGGATGTGACCGCACCGGCATTGTGAATTCAGGGACGTCCCAACAAGCAAGAGTAAGAAGGACGGATGTCCATCACGTAGAATGTTGAATTGAACGTCTGGGTACCCACCTTGATCGGGATGTCCACCTCCCCATGGACCATCCTTTTAGAGCCGTCAAATGCTCTCACAATTATATTACTGGGTTTTAATGTCAGCCCCTCACAATCCAACCTATCCAGGGCTTTCTTTGGCAAGACATTTAAAGATGATCCAGTATCAACCAAAACATGGGCTAGGGTGGTTCCCCTACACTCCACTGAGACATGTAGTGCGTCGTTGTGTTTTCTCCCCTTGGGGGTCAAGTCTGCATCAGAGAAACCCAGGCCATTGTCAGCTGTCAAACTGGCCACACACTCTTGGAATTGATCCGCAGACGTCTCTTGCGGTACATGAGCCATCTTCAGAAATTTTACCAAAGCTTTAACATGTGCCTCAGAACACAACAACAATGCTAACATAGAGATTTTGGAGGGGGTCTGCCCCAGTTGTTCAACCACATCATAATCACTCTTCTTTATGATCCTCAGGATTTCTTCCATCTCCTTCTTGGATGTTTCAGGAATAACTAATGATTGAGCCTTCATCAGGACATGATCCTCTTGAACATTCTTTCCTTTATTCTCAGCAGTGGAAGTAGGGGTAGGCATTGTACTGTCTTTGTCGGTAGGTACATTTGCAGGTACAATCACGGGTACAGACGTAATCTTCGGAACTACCACGGGTCCAAAGACTGCCTTTGGAGGGGCAATCTCTGGAGAGAAAATTCTCCCATTTCGGGTAATTTTGCTTCTTCCGGAAATGTTACTGATGTCGGAATTGTCCTCTTCGGAGCTCTCTTCTTCGGCAGTCTGTTCAATCTGTTTGACACCATGGTAGTAGATTTCTCCACCATAATTCCATGGTACCATTTTATCTGATTTGTACGGGGCTGGCCCGAGCATTGTTATCTTCAACGGAGTAGTCATTGGAGCAGATGTAATCCTAACGGGTCTTTTAGGGACCCTGGAAGGATTGGCGTAGATGGTTATTATAGAAACTTATTTAACTGGAATGGGTGAAATAGGAGCTTTCTCAAACAAGATTTCTTGGTTATCAATCAATTGTTGGATACCTTTTTTCAACAGAGGGTAGTCAAATGATGAGGATCGGCAAACATGGCAATCTTTTTCACATCCTGGGAAGATACCAACTTTCAACAGATTCAACTTAACGGTCAGGAGTGGAGTCAACAATTCATCCACGGTAGCAACAAATAAGTCTTCCTCAACAGCACTTGCATTATGTTCATGCCTAGGCATTGGAGCAGAAATAACATTCGGTTTTTCCGGCGCTTCAAACTCAACTTCCTTCGCATTGATCAGGTCTTGAATTTTGTTCTTCAGGGCCCAACAGTTGTTGGTGTCATGCCCTGGACTTTCAAAATGGTATGCACACCTGGAATTCGGATGGTAGTGGGGAGATGCAGTATTTGGATTTTTAGGGGCCTCTTTTAGCATGGCCAAATTCAACTTCAGAATATGTGGTAGGACTTGAGCTGGAGTCATGTTTATCTTGGTGAATTTCCGTACAGGCCTTTCCACCCTTTGTTGATTATTTTTCAGCTGATTGTTTCTTGGCTGGTCTGATGTAGGCTTTTGAATCATAACAGCCCCCATCGTTGGTCGGCGTTCCGTTCTTCCATGATTTCTATGTGCATAGACAGCAGACACTTCCATCTTTCTGGTGAAGGGCTTTTTTGCAACTGTAGAGGCAGACACGTCTTTTTGAATTTTCCCGCTTCTAATCCCGGCTTCCACCCTCTCTCCAGTTAAAATCAATTTAGTGAATCATGTAGAGGAACTTCCAATCAGATGATTAAAGAAAGGCCCTGATAGAGTTCCCAGGAACATGTCCACTAGCTCCCTTTAAGATAAAGGTGGTTGCACCCTTCCGGCTAAATCCCTCCACTTTTGGGCATAGTCTTTGAAGCCCTCATTGGACACCATGGCCATACTCTGGAGTTGAGTACGAGTTAGTGCCAAATCGGCGTTGTATTGATACTGTTTATAGAAGGCCGCTGCCAAGTCTTCCCAGTTATGGACATCAGACCTCTCCAACTGGTAGAACCAATCAAGCTGCGTTCCTGATAAACTGTCCTGGAAAAAGTGAACCCATAAGTCTTTGTCTGCAGAATGTGGCTGCATCTTCCTGACATATGAGCGGAGGTGCATCTTGGGATAAGACACCCCATCATACTTGGAAAATAGTGGCACTTTAAACTTCGGCGGGATTACTATTCCAGAAACCAACCCTAACTTCTCAAAGTATAGCCCCGGTACTCTCTGTATCTCCATAGCAGTTAGAAACTCTTCCAAGTGTTTGTATTTGTCATCGGCCGAAGGGTATTGTTGTTCAGAGTAGTCCTCTTCCTCCTCTTCTTCTGCTTCAGAATCTGATGGTACTGCCGTCTCCTTTCCTTTTCTTTCCCCTTCCTCAGAGGTTGTTGGAAATTCTAAGGTCCATCTGGCTTGTCCCTGAAATCTTCTGCGCATGATAACCACACCGACTGGCTTCTTCTTCTTTCTCTCTTTCTCTTTCTCTAGCAGAGTCTTGAGCTCCTCCTGCCCCTTGGCTAAGGTCAAGAGTAGCTGTTGAAATTGTGAATTCTGAGCTTGCAAGTCTTGAACCATTTGTTCAAGATCCATTTTGCTGAAATAAACAGCAGAGGGATGAGGAAACTTCTTGCAAAGACCTGTTTATGCTCATGATGAATGATATGTATTCATGCAATGTTTTCAAGGATTTGAAAAGTCAAATTTGTGTCAAACAAAAAGTAACACAAGTTATATTAATAAAATAGAATTTGAGTACATCAATGTCCCTAGGGTAAAATAATACAAAATCTTAAGATAAAAAGACGTTGCGCATCCTCTTTGGTGTAATGTAGGTGTTGAGAGTCTGCTCTTCGTGAAGTAACCGAGTAAGTTCTAAAACCTTCTTCTCTCTTGCGTAGAATTGGGTTTCAAAAGTATCACGTTCTCCCTTGAGATGTATCCAACTCCTTTGTAGATCTTCGAGTGATGTTGGCATGTCAGGATGTAGGAGGGTGTATGGAACCTCTCCTTCCTTAACAGGCTCTATAATCACTGGGAGAACAGAGGGGTAAGGCATCATAAGAATTTGGGTGCGGGTTCGTACCCACTTGAGGTAAGGCTCAAGAGGGATGGAATTCTTGTGTCCCAAGGTCTTACTGTCTACCTTGTTTGGCATCCTCCAAGCTCGGATAAACCTTTGGCGAAGTCCTTGATTGTCGTCGTCGAAGTTGAAAACCAAGCCTTGAATCAACATATCATGTGGGCTATCCCTTCAGGCATAACCAAACTGTCTTAGAGCCAAGCAGGGGTTGTAGGTGATGCCTCCCCTAATGCCAAGTAGAGGGACATTATGGAATTCCCCACAATGGTCGACAATGATAACATTCTCTTTGGATCGAGAACACCAATGAATATCTGAATGTGTAAGAGTCATCAATCATTGTGACCACCTCAAACCTTGCTAATTCTTCAAGATTAGGGAACAAGACCATCCCATAGATGAGAAGTGCTACAATCTCCTCAAAAGATTGCAAGTCCAAGGAGTTCCAACAACTTTGGACCTTCTCAAACAAGAACTTTTCCAAGAAGCCTTTGACACCACTTCTAGTTTCCCAATGTGTTGTGACATCAGATGAGTGCAAGTGCAGGGCTTGAGCAATCTCTTATGGCTTTGGATATCTTTCCGTACCGTTGAAAGGTAGTTGATTGAGAATAGGAATCCTCAATAGTTAAGAGAATTCTTCCAAAGTAGGCACTGGCTGGTAGTCAGGAAATGTGAAGCAGTAGTGCAAAGGGTCAAATAACTGGAAGAGAACCTTCATCATGTCTTCCTCTGTGTTGGAAGAGACCAAGTTGAGTAGACGACCATGCCTCTCGGTGAATGGAGAATTCTCAAGAATCCTTGAAGCTAGCTCCTTGAGTTATGGAGGAATTCTTACAAGGTTTACTTGGATAGTTTTCCTGCAAAGTGAATCCATAACCTACAAAACAGGAACAAAGATGAATTTCCAAAATCCTTGAAATGATTAGTGGATGCATATGATGCTCATGATGTCCATGATGTTATGCACGAGTATATATATGTACAAGCAAATCACACAAGTTCCTAGTTTAGGCTTGCATGGGGTTTCATAGGTAAGTACCCTCTTGAAGTTTAGTTGGCTCAACCTATCCTAGAAATAGTAACCGGGTTCTAAGGAGCTCAATATAACTGGATTGTTTCCTTGTTCATTGTTTCAATTCAAGCCTCTTAACTGGCGACCGGAATATTCCAAGGAAACAACCCTCAATGAGTGTAGTATCGAGTATCTACCAACTTCGAACTGCACCAAAGCCGGTCATCTCACTACATCCTAAAAGGCCAATTTGGTCAAGTAAAGGTTCTAGAAGTTCCTTAGTGCTTCATGACATCACTCAGCGGCCCCGTATTCTCTTTGATTGACTTAAAGGCTACCGGTACCCACAAATATGTGACACTAACATAGCTATTGCTTAGACCGTGTCGGTATACCCCGCATAATTTCCATAACATATTGCTATTTACCTATGATGTTTCCCAAATCCGGGTGGAGGATTCAAACCCAAACAATAGAACCAAATGTAAAGCAAACAAGTCAATCAAAGTAAGCAAATAAAGGTGATATAAACCCTAAGGTAACCCCACTTTTATAATTTTCCCCAGCAGAGTCGCCAATTCTGTGATACGGTGGGAGAACTGACTTAATGTTTTGCGTTTCATCGCAAATGTCGCGGTTTAGCAAGAGTCGCCACCGACTTTTATTTTATCCAAAAGGAAAGGTAAAAAAGAACAGGAAATACCTTTGAGATGTTTTCTTGAGTTCGGGGGGTAGATTATAAAAAGGGAAGGTGCTAGCACCCTTTTCATCCATGGTTTTCCATGGGATCTTAGTTACTTGCTTAGATCACTTTCTTTGCTTTTGAAATTGTTTGAAATGGTGCTTTGTGTTTGGTGTGGTTTTGAAAGTATTTTGAAAAGATGCCATTCGTTTAGGCAATCTTTGTAATGATTCTCGTTCGTAAGAATGTATACAAAGATGTTTGTCTTTTGAAAAATGTTTCAATATTTTGTAAGATGTTTTGAAAATGTTTTGAAATGTGTGTGTTTGAAAATAGCAAGGATTGTTTTGAAATGGAGCAAGTAACTTAGAAGCTATCTACCAACTCAAATGTCTTTCTTGTGCATTTTTTATTCCTTTGACATTGTTGACTTACCATTGATTTGGTAAGCAACCCTATCTTTGGATGTTAACGGGACGGGCGTGGGTCATCGTATGACCATGATAGCAATGTTGCCAAGTATCTTAGCATGTTTGAGGGACCAAGATCATTTTGTTTTAGGCAACCTTTTGATAGCGTCTTTGAGGGACTATGATCTTATTTTGTTTTGTTTTGCCAAGATACTTCGCATGCGTAACATGGCCATTTATTTTAGGCAACCAAGTGGGTGAAACCCTAAGGGTGCTTGTGTGCAAAGTGTGTCATTTTTCATGCTTTTGATTTGCATTAGGTCTTTTCTATTTGTTTGGTTTTTGTTCTTGTCATGCAAACCCTAGTTTACTAAACATGGTATAAAAGCGATAAATTGCGTAAAAGTAAACTAAACTATTACAACAATTATTATGGGAGGGGGGATACAAGTTTTTGAATGGGGATATTGCACAAAATAAACCCTAAAAATACTATTACAACCCAATTGAATATTGTGCGTATTAAATAAATGCAAGTATTTAAAATGCAATGCAAATGTATTTATGTAAAATGTTTTGTATTTGATTTTTTGTATGAGAAAAATGATTTATTTAAGCCCTAAAAATAAGAGAAAAAATATTATTAATTTTGAAAGGGTGAAACCCTAATTTTCAGTTAAAATAAAATATATGTTCTATATTATTATTTTGTCCATTTTTTTATACAAGAAAATAATAAATAATATTATGTACAAATATTAAAAATTAAAATATGTATGAAAATAAATATTTTATGTATATAAATAACATAATAAAGATGTATAGTATTTTTAAATATATTTACAATTTATTTTAGAAAATAAAGTATATTATCCTAATAAACTATTATTTATGCCAAAAAATAATAAAAAAATAAAATAAAAATGTGGAAATAAATAAATTATTTTTGGGTATTTTTTATCATTAAAAAAAATAAACGCAAGTAAAAAATATAAAAATATGCAAGAAAATGCAAAAATATAAGAAAATAGTCAGGGGGGTGCAAAAGTAATACATGGGGTGTGAAAATCAAAAACAAAAAGGCCAGGCGCGCCAAAAAGCCCAAGCCAGTCATCCCTGTCCTCCAGCCATTCCTTCTGCGCGCGTGTTTTCGTTCAACCTGTAACTCTCAGATGCTTGCACAAAAACAAAAACTTGTAACATGAAACTTGTGGCATTTTATCTCATGATTTCAACCATATCAATTTTGTGACCTAACTCTCAAAGGTCAGAGAGAATTTTAATGGCCCTAATTTGTGACCTAATTATTTTATGAACTTCAAGCTTCAAATTCTCATGGCACAATTAATATAAATGACAAGTATGCATATGTACAACTTCACCAAGTTATGGACTACATTTTTTCTTCACAAATCGTGGCTTGAGGATGCCTAAATAGAGAGATAGAGTTTTGAAAAATACCTCCTTCAGCTGGATTTAGATATGACAATGTGGGGACTTTGAGTGAGGCCTGAGGATCGTGTGAGCTTCCCTAAACTTCCTTCAAGCTATTCCAATGCCTATCTTGCTTTGTGGATGGCTGAAACTCTTTGCACAAGTCAAGTTGCAAGCTTCCAAAGTGAAAATGGCAATGGCCGAAACAGGGGTTACATCAACAATGTAAAGGCTTGGATATCTTTCGTATGATATGTAGAAGGTGTTTGAAGTGTCAAGCCACGAGCAAAAAATGACTTGGCTAGGATTTTGCAGAACTGTATGCTTTTGGTAGAAAAATGGAGTTTTTGTGTTCTGGAGAGTTTTAGATGTCAAGCATTTGTGTTCTGAGTTGTGACAAGTTTGTATATTTGTATAAAATGGAGACAAAGTCCACTCTTCATCTGATGTGCAAGCTTTTTTCTTTTCACCCACTTTCTTGCTTTTTAAGTAAAGTGACATGACTTATGTAACATGCTTGTACTGGCTACCACAAGGGTTGATAAGAGTTTTTATACATTGCTTGAGGTCTGTGGAATTTTTTTGCATCAAATGGACAGGTCCAAGGCTCAAGGTTGACAAAATTGCAAAAGCTCACCTTTATGAAAATGGCATTGTGCACTTTTGGCCAAAAATGGAATTACAACTTGTACAATGCTTCAAAAGTGAAAATAAAGCCTTTAACCTCTGAGTTTGCATTTAATTATGGAGTGTAGAATGAGTTTAGGACTTGTAATGCAAGGTACAAGCATCCAACATCAGATTTGCAACTTGATACTTTGTGAAAATGGCATGAACAAAAGTGATAAAATGCCAATTTCTCTTCTTCGATTCTCCCTAACCACAAATGATCTTGGAGAGTTCTTGGATATTTTAGAAATCTTGTAATGTGATCTATAATCCATCTTTGAAATTAATTTTGATATACCTCTTGGAACTAGGTGAAAAATGTCCATGAAGTTGGGTCAAAAACCTGACTAAATTAGGGCAAATTTTCACTAAGTTATTTAGCTCATGGACCTATGTTCACAAATTCATAACTTGAGATACAAGCATCTTTTGGGAAAAGTTTGTGAAGCAAAGTTGTAGATTTCATGGAGGAATACAACTTTCATGTTTTAAGCTTTCTTTGAATCAAATTTCATCATGGTGAAAAAGTGGTGAAAAGTTGGGGAAAAAAAAGAAAATTTCCATACTTAGAAAAATTCTAAGTTATGAAATTTCTCAAATTCAAAACCCTAATTTTCAAAATTGGTTTTCTTGGTGAACAAGTTTCATATTTTGACATATCTTAATGAATTATGACCCTTGGCATTTGATTTTGACCAAAAAGTCAAAGTTTGACTTTTCAGTGTATAGTTGACTTTTGATCAGTTGATTGTAAAATTCATTTGTCAATCCTATGAACTTGAGATATTTTGAACTATGTAATTAGGTAAATATGATGCCATTGAGCCCTTGAAATCATGTTTGAACTCAATTGGTCATTGGCTAGATTAAAAATCACAAATTGCCCTTTCTCAGTCAAAACCCTAATTTTGACCATTTTGCCCTTTTGGTGATTTGATCAAATTTCTTGAGGAGTTGTGATCCAAACTTGATAAAATGGTACATATGAGTCTAAAATGTTGTTGTGGATAAAAAATTATGAAGTTTGACTGTAAATTAGCCATGGTTGACTTTTTCCCTAATACAGCTGATTTTTAGGTCAACTGTCCAATTGACTGGGCAAAAATGTGATTCAAGGCTTGAAACTTGACATGAGCAATCTTAGGGGTCCAAGATGGTGTGTGGAAGTCACATGAAGCATTGATGGTCCAACAATACTTGTGCAAACTCAAACCCTAATTTTGGATTATCAATGCAAGATGAGATGTCTTGAGCTGACCAAGCCCTAATCTTGTCTTGAGTCCAAGAAGTCTTGTGAGGAAAATCTTGATAAATGAGAGGGAAAATTTTGGGGTACAATAACACCCATAATATAGATAACAAGAGTGGATACCGTAGAGTACTACGGGCATGTGGGGTGCTAATACTTTCCCCTCGCGTAACAGACTCCCTTACCCGATCTCTCATTCACAAGACCGTGACTTCTCCCTTCTCAAGTTTTCTCGATGTTTACCTTTCCCTACATGTGGGATAAAAGAAGTTCGATGGCGACTTCATTGTTTCATGATTTTCAGCCGGTTGTTTCACCTCTGTACCCAAATTCACTGACTCAACTGGCTCTTCATGAAGCTGTATGACCCTTTCTTCCTGCTGTAATAGTCTAGCAAGTTCTCCAGGCACCTCACAATCATCCTCACCTTCGTCCTCGGCTTGGTTGATTGGAATTTTGAAGTCATAACTAGCAATAGCAGAGCTGTTATCAATGGGATCCAGAGTAGATATGGATCTGCAGTATGATACGTGAGTGTGTGTAAGAGAATAGATGTTTTGATAAAGTGAGAGAAAAGAAAAACAAGGAGAGCAAAATTTGTATGCAAGAAATGTCCAATGCTTTATTAATGATATATGAAATGACAAATAATATCCCTCACAAGCAAAGCCAAGGTGCCTCGGGCAAGGCACCGAGCCGTAAAGTTTTAAATTGTTTATTACAATTCTTAAAATAAATGAGTCAATTACTGCGGAATAAAAGAAATAGGTATGAAGTCCCTAGCCGTCCATTTATTCGGTCCACCGTTGGTTGTTGGGTAGATCCAGCTGTCGACGTCTGAATTCTCATCATCAGCATCTTCTGTGGCAGAGACAACCTTAATAGCATTGATTCCTGAGCCATGCTTGGGCATGGGTGCAGTTATGACGTTGGGCTTCTCCGGAGTGTCAAACTCAATCTCTTTGGCTTCGATCAGGTGCTGCACCTTATTTTTCAGGGCCCAACAGTCGTTTGTATCATGACCTGGACTTTCTGAGTGATAAGCGCAGTGGGCGTTCGGGTTGTAGCGGGGAGATGTGGTGATGGGGTTCTTCGGGGCTTCCCTCAGAGTTACCATATTGGTCTTCAACAGTTGTGGTAAAATTTGAGACAGAGTCATATTGAGCCGGGTGAACTGCCTCTGTGGTCTTTCCACCCTTTGTTGATTGATGCATTGTGGAGCAACTCCGGGTCTTGGTATCACTACAACATTTACAGTTTGACGGTGTTCAGATATGCTTTGGCCCCTCGGGCTATAGATTGCACTGGATTCCTTCTTACCAGCAAAAGGCTTCTTTGCTGAACTCGAGGAGGCATCCTTCTGAATTTTACCACTTCGAATCCCCGCTTCTACTCTTTCTCCAGTTAAAATCAGCCCAGTGAATCCAGTTGATGAACTGCCGATCAAGTGATTGAAAAATGGATCAGACAGCGTACCAAGGAACATATCCACCAACTCCCTATCAGACAAAGGGGGTTGACCTTTCCCAGCCAAGTCTCTCCATTTTTTAGCATAATCTTTAAAACCTTCACCTGCACCCATGGACATACTCTAGAGTTGAGTACGAGTGGGAGAAAGGTCGGCATTGTACTGATATTGCTTGTAGAAAGCAGCAACGAGATCTTCCCAGTTTCGGACACTGGCTCCCTCCAACTGGTAGAACCATTCAATCTGAGTCCCTGACAGACTATCTTGAAATAAATGCACCCATAAATTTCTATCAGCGGTGTGGGGTTGGATTTTTCTGACATACGAGCGGAGATGGAACTTTGGGCAGGACACTCCATCATACTTGGCAAAAACTGGAGCTTTGAACTTCTGAGGGATGACCACTCTCGATACCAGTCCCAATTCTTCGAAATCCAATCTAGGTATCCTTTGAACTTCCATGGCACTCAGACGGTCTTCTAGCTGTTTGTATCTATCCTCAACAGGAGGATATTGCTCATCATCATAATCAATATCATTGTCAGAGACTGCGGGACTAGGGTCCTTTTCCCCTTCTTGGTTCTCCCCTTCCTTGGATGAAGAGGTCATATCAGTCTATTGCTTCAACCTTTCTCCAAATCTTCTACCCATATTCAGAATACCAGTCTTCTTCTTCTTCTTCTGTTTCAGAATGAGGGCTTTCAGATCCTCTTGCCCCTTTGCCAGACTGATGAACATTTGTTGGAACTAGGCGTTTTGTGCCTGAAGATCTTTGATGGCTTTATCGGAAGACATTTCTGCTGAAATAAACAGTGAAGAAGATGAGAAACCTGTAGTGGTACCTGTAATAATGTGTATGATAATGGGATGCGCATGTAATGATTTCAAAGACCTCGAGAAATTTAAATTTGCAAACCAAAATAAACAAAAACTTTATTAGCTTGAATTTGAAGGTTCAAAATGCCTTTAAGGCGTTACAAATAAGTAAATAAAACAAATCTAAAAACTAGAAAAGAAAAATCAAAAGTCCCATGGACGCTTTCTCTTTATGCTGATATAATCATTGAACACTCTTTCTTCCTAGGTCTACCTGGTGAGCTTTAAAACCTTCCTCTCCTGATCATGGAACGGTTCCCTGTAAGTATCCCGCTCATTCCTCAGCTGAATCCAAGACCTTTGTAACTCCCCAAGATCAGTGGGCATGTAAGGATAGAGAACCGTGTAAGGAATACCTTCTTCAGTAGTGGGCTCCACAATCACTGGTAATACGGCCACATAAGGCATCATAAGCTTCTGGGCACGAGCTCGTACCCATTGGAGGTAAGGCTCCATAGGAATGGAATTCTTTGGTCCCAAATCTTTGGGGTCATATCTGTTTACCATGCCCTAAGCTCGTATGAACCTTCGACGATACTCTTTAATATCATCCTCATAGTTGAATACAATGCCCTCAATAAGTAACTCATGGGGACCATCCCCTCGAGCATGACCAAATTGTCGCAAAGATAGATAAGGATTGTAAGTTATACCCCCTCTGATACCAAGTAATGGGACATTAGGGTACTCCCCACATCGGTCAATAACAGCAATGTCTTTCATATCTCGGGAACACCAAAGAATATCCATATGAGTGAGTCACATTATCATGTGCGACCAACCCAAACCTTCTTCGTTCTTTAGTACAGACTTAGGGAGGTGAGAAATAAACCACCTCGACAACAACGACATGCAGCACATAAGAGTCTCTCTTCTTTTCGTGGTACGAGTATGGAGAGTGTGCAAAATATCTCAAAGCAAGGTAGGCACAGGGTTGCGAGAAAGGAAAATCTTGATAGCATTCACATCTACGAAGGAGTCCGGATTAGGGAAGAGAACTAAACCATAGATAAGAAGAGCTAAGACATCCTCAAAAGCCTGAAAATCCATATCATCCCAAAATAGCTGAGCCTTGTCTATCAGAAATTTGGCTAAAAAACCCTCAACTCCGCTTCGAGTTTCCCAATTGGACACCATGTCAGCCCATTTCAAATGCAAAGTTGAGGCAATGACTTCTGGCTTAGGAACTTCTTCTATACCTGTGAAGGGTACCTACTCAAGAATGGGTATGCCCAATAGCTGAGAGAATTCTTCCAAGTTGGGTACCAACTGATAATCTGGAAAGGTGAAGCAGTGATGCTTGGGATCGAAGAACTGAAAAAGTACGCTCATCATCTATTCATCAAAGTTTGAAGTAACCAGGTTGAGAAGTTGACCGTGTCTCTTAATGAAAATAGAAGTTTCAGAAACTCTTGATACTAGCTCTTTGAGTTGGGAAGGTATCTCCATAAAGCTGATTCAGATAGTATTTCTACGCACAGAAGCCATGATCTGCAAAACAGAACAAAGATAAATTTCCTTGGTCTTTGAAATGGTTAGTGTAATGAAGCATGAATGCCATGTTATGATGCATTATGTCATGATAAACCACAGGTATAGCAAACACAGGTATTGCAAACACAGTCAAATCACACAAAGCTCTTAGGTTTAAGGCTTGCATGAGGTCAAAGGTAATACCCTCTTGAAGTTAAGTTGGTTTCAAACCTCTTCTAGAAAAGTAATCGGGTTCTAGAGGATCTCAATATCACTGACCATCCTTCATCGGTCATGGTTTCAGCTCACACCATCTTTTTTTGCGGCCAAAATATTCCAAAAGTATGATCTCAATGAGTGTAGCATCGAGTATCAACCAGTTCTCAGCTCTACACCGAGGCCGACTATCTCGCTACTTTCTAATTGCCAAGTTGGGAAATTAAGGTTCTAAGGTCAGTTGATGCTTCACGACACCATGCAACAACCCCGTATTCTCCTCGTTTCACCACAAGGGATACCAGTACCAACCAAAGTGCCACACCAACATAGCTACTACTTCAACCGTATCCGTCTATGCCGTACAGTTCCCTCACAGTCTATTGCTACTTACCTAAAAGGTGTTCCCCAGATCCGGGTGTAGGATCTATAGTAACCCCAAACAAAACCCTCAAAAATAAAGCAAACAAAGCAATCAAGGGAAGCAATTTTAATGACCTAGATCCTAAGGTCTACCCCACTTATAATTCCCCAGCAGATTCGCCAGTTCTTTGATACGGTGGCAGAACCGACTGTTTTTACTGGTTTGCATTTTGCATTTTGTGTTTGCAAAATGTCGCGGTAAGCAAGAGTCACCACCGAATTTTATTTCATCCAACCAGAAAGGAAAAAAGTACAGAAAAAATCCTTTTCGAGATTTTGAGTACGGGGGGTAGATTATAGAAAGGGAAGGTGTTAACACCCTTTCTATCCATGGTTTTCTATGGGATCTTAGGTACTTGCTCATTTTTAATTTTCTTGTGTTTGTGTTCTTGTTTTTGAAAAATGTTTTACTTCGTGATAACCCTTGTATCAGTCCTCAAGGGTGTGACGAAGTTGTTTTTGAAAATTGTTTTGAAAGGTGTAAGTGTGAAAAGTTTTGATTTGTGCAAGCACCTACTAGCATCTACCTACTCGAAAAAAGATTGTTTCTATTCTTGTTTCCTTTAGACAGCGCTATCCTACTATTGAGAAATAGGTAGCACCGTCGTCGGAGTTTGTAAGGGTCAATTCGAAAGGGACGTACGATCACTAAAGCAGTATTAGGACACGTTAGTAGTAACCCTAGAGTCTTAAGATCTTTCCGAGGCAACATTTCCGAGGCAACATTCGAATGGGACATTTTGATCTTTTTAGACTGGAGGGCAACCACTAAGACACCCTATGCTTAATGATCATTTACCGAAGGCAACCGAAGTGAGAGTATACCCTAAGAGTGAATATGTGCGAGTGATTTATTTTCAGTTTATTATCTTTGCACATTAGGGTTTTCTAACCGTTTTAAATTGTCATGCATTCTTGCCATACAATCCTAAACATACATCTAACAGTTAAATATTTGCAGGAATTAAAAATGCGAGAAAATAAACCTAGCTATTACAAGGATTCAGGGAGGAGGATTAATTACATAACCAAAAATCGGGGATTTAAACAGTAAATAAAAACCCTAAGTTAACTATTACAAACCCTGAACAGTTACAAAATAATGACAAAATAATCTACAAGCACGCGGCGAATTAAATGCGAGGCGATTAGGGTTTTGACCCTTTGACTAATCCTACTTGCAATTGATTAAAGGAAAAAAATGTTTTTTTGTCATGTTTTGTTATTTAAGAAAATAATGGAGAATTATATTAAAAGAAAATCCTAAGTTCTAATTAATGTTAATTTTTGAAAATTAATTAATTAATTCTAAATAACCTTTTTTTTTGTATTTTTTTGTTTAATTTGAGAAAAAAGAGAAAAATTAAATCAAAAGTTAACCTAATTTTCTAGTTTTATTTTAATTGTAAAAAGAACAAATTAAAGTTACCCTAATTTAAATATTAATCTAATTAATTAACAAAAATTTAATTTAATAAGAAAACAACTAAATCTAAATTTTTATGACTTTTCTTGATTTTTTATGATTTAACTAAAACTGACTTTAAAATAAAATAAAATGATTAAACAAATTAAAATAGAAAATAAAAATCAAGAGAAATTGAGAATTGGGCCTGATAGTGTTAGCAAATCTGGGGGTGTTGAACTGAAATCTTTGGCCCAGAATGCTCCCAAGCCTGGTTGACCACACCTGATCTGGTACATTATAAACTTTGAGGAACACCATGGTCCTTCCTTGTTGGCACATTGGATCTAGGTAAGAGCACATCAGATGGCTGGATGTTGAGGTTGTATGGAATGCGCTTGAGAATGTGGTGCACCTGATCATATGAGAAAAAATAATAAAAAGCAAATGTTGGGACCTGGGATCAAACCCAGGTCCTCATGCTCAATTCCAATGCTTGCTTGCCAGCTGCGCTACTATGTTCTTTTGTTCATATAATAAAAACAAAACAATATAAGCACAATACACAATGGATTCAGAAAATGCACGCTAAATTTAAACCAGCCATTCATGGGCTGCCACGCCTCATCTTCTTCCTTGGACCGTCACTTTAGGTAAAATACTTTTACCTACAGACATTTGTGCGTAACTATAACCCTGTTCATCTCAAAAATTGCATACGAGCAAGATAAATGAAAAGTACTGGTACCAATCAACTCGTCTTATCCTCACGAGCATCATGCTACCTGAATCAAGGCCCAAATTTTCCTACATTGAAAACCCCTAAAACAAACTTGTAAACCCTAGCAATGGCAACATCATGTACAGGCATAAAAATGCAATTAAATGGCATGGTTAGCTTGCAAACATTATGACAAACACGAATATAACAATCAAAAGTGCTAATGATGCAAGAATTATGATAATCGAATTGAAAAAATGTGTCAAACCGTGTGAGGTGTAGCGCGCGTTTCTGGGTGTTTCAGGCCTTGTAAATGATTGGGACAGCTTCCTGGGACGTCCATCAATGGATTGGGATAGCTAGGATGGCTTGTGGAGTGAAAACCAATTCACACTTGTGCCAACTTTTTTCAGTTTTGTTCTATGCCTCTCACGACCTCGAACCCTTGTTTTTTGATCTGGAATTCTTCATTATATAACCTAGAGCGAATTAGGTTAACAAACTTGGAATGAATCTTTGCATTTATCCAAGATTTGATTTGATTTACAAGATATATGATATGTTGCTATTTTGAGCCAAATCATGCCTTTCTTGTATCAATTGGCCTTAACTCGAATTGATCTCGTAAACTCAACATATCTTGATTGCTAATCTGTCAAAAAAACAAATCAAATCATATCTTTGTTAATTTTCATCATTTATTTGATTTAATTCACTTTTAATTAATGAAAAATCAAAATAAATTGAAAAATTAAGCACATTATGGGTGAGTGAACATTTAAGTTGTGGACCACATTATAATTGAGGTGTAAGCATAAAAAGTTGGGCCCATTTAGCAAAAAATGCAAATTTGAGCAAATTTGACTTTTGAAAATTTTGCAAAAATGGCCAACTTGGCCAATGCATAACTCTCTAAATTTTGACCCTAGAGATGTGTTCTTGGACTTTTTAGAAAGCTTAGGATGTCCTATAAACAACCCTTTTGGTCTCATCTCAATCGAGTCTTCCATGTTCATGTATGAAGCTTTTACCCAAAAGATGTTTTTGTTGACTTTTCAAAAGGATCTATAATGTCAAAATTCATATCTTTTTGTGAGTGAATATTATGGATTTGGGGGCTGAAAATGAATTGTAGGGAATTTCATCATCTTCAAAATGAGATTTGGATGTATCATTTCTGATAAAGTATGAGAAAGTTATGCTTGGTCAAAGTTGAGTTGACTTTTCCTATAAAACCCTAATTTAACAACTTTTGGGTTTTGATGAATTGTGAGCAATCCTTGAGGAATCATGATAAACCCTTGATCAAATGATGGACAATACTTCAAAATTTGGATATTGACAAAAAATATTGAAGTTTGACTGTATGTGGGCCATAATTGACTTTTGACCTAGTACAATTGATTTTCAGGCATTTGAGCAATTGACTGAGCAAAATTCTTCTGCAAGGCTTGAAACTTGACATGGATGATCTTAAGAACATATTAGGACAATTGTGAGAATTTGAGTCCTTTGTGGTTCAAACATCTTGATGAATATGGAAACCCTAATTTGAGGTATACTGCCTTAGGAGAGAGTTTGTCTGGTTAACTCTTGAACTTCCTTGAGCAATTTGGAGACCTCACTTGCCATATGTTGAGAAATATGGGAGGGAAAATTTTGGGGTACAACACTTGGGATGTTTTGCGTTTGATCGCACTTTTTGCGGATAGCAAGAGTTGCCACCGACTTTTCTTTTATCCAATAAAGGAAAGGGTGAAAAGAACAGGAAAGACCTTTGAGATTTTTTTCTTGAGTTCGGGGGGTAGATTATGAAAAGGGAAGGTGTTAGCACCCTTTTCATCCATAGTTATCTATGGGATCTTAGTTCTTTGCTAGATCAATGCTTTTGTTTGAAAATGTGCTTTGTGGTGGTTTTTGAAAGTATTTTTTGAAAAGCGCCTTTGTTTAGGCAAACTTTTGTAATGATTATTGTCTTTATAAGAATGTATACAAAGTGTTGGACTTTTGAAAATATTTCAAGTTTGGAAAGTGTTTAGTGTGTGTTTGGAAGGATGTTTTTTTTGAAAATGAGCAAGCAACTAAGAACGTTTCTACCTACTCAAAAGTCTTTGTTCTATTCCTCCTTCTTTAGACATTGCTATCTTACCATTGATTGGTAAGAAGCTTTATCTTTGGATGTAAAAGGGACGGGCGTGGGTCATCGTATAGTCATGATAGCAATGTTGTGAGATATCTTAACATTTCTCTTGAGGGACTAAGATCATTTGAAAGACAACATTTGAAGCGTCATCGAGGGACTAATGATCTTGTATTTTTGATTATTTCGCTAAGACAACTCACATTCCTAACATGACCATTTTTAGGAAACAAGTGGAGTTAACCCTAGGGGTGCATGTGTGAATAGTGTTTGATTTTCATGCATTTAATATTTGATTAAGGGTTGTCTACTTGTTGTTTTTATCTTCCCATATAAATCCTACTTTATCATCACTTATATGAAAGCGATAAATTGCGGAAAGTAAATATCCTATGCTATTACAATCACTTGGGGATGGGGGTGTAAAAATTTACAAATGGGGATTGCAAGGAATTAAATTCCTAATTATCTATTACAACCATATTGAAATAATGTATAAAAATG
This sequence comes from Vicia faba, assembly GCA_948472305.1. NCBI lineage: Eukaryota > Viridiplantae > Streptophyta > Magnoliopsida > Fabales > Fabaceae > Vicia > Vicia faba. The sequence goes on from OX451740.1 coordinate 1,125,499,011, forward strand.
TAAAATAAACTTGTTTTGTTTTTGTTAAGAGAAGAAATAAATTTACTTAAGAAAATATTTTTAGTTTTTTTTGTCTTAAAAGAAATAAAATAAAGCATGTGGATATAAAGTATTTTTTGGTGTTTTTGATTACTGAAAATAAAGTGATGGCAAAAATAATAAGGGGATAAGAGTCAGGATCAGCGTGCTGCTGAAAGAGGGGAGAGCAGAAGTTCTGACTCAGACACGCTGCAAATCAGAAAGCAAATGTTAACAAAAGGAAGGTAAGAAGTTCTGGATCCAGACTCCCTGACGTTCTGAGGTCACTGGGAACAAAGGAATGCCTAAAAGTTCTGATTGCTGAGAGAGTGAGGTGATAATGCTGTTGGGTGAGAATGTCTAGAAGTTCTGGTCCAGGAGTACTATTTTGACAAATGATGAGGTAAAAATGTTAAGAACTAAATGTAAAAGGTGTTTCTGGGATTATAACCCAGGACCCTTAACACTAATGCTTTGTGTGCGCGCTCTCTACCGCTGGGGTGCCTATGCATCTGGTATCAGAAGCAAAAACATAAGCATGCATCACAGAGTAAGCTCTGATGATAAACTTCATCTTCTCCTTCACGCCAATCAGAGCATCTACAACTTATTCATTTCTCAACAAAAAATGGAAAATGCAAACATAGCAGTTATGGCAAATTTCATCATGTTTTCATAAATACCAAGCATCAGAAGTGTAAAATAGAAACAAGCATGAACTTTGCTAATCCTAATTCTGAACCCTAATTTTCTCAAGAAGTTATGATCTGAAATATGATATACTAGGCCATGTTTTGTACCCAAAAATTTTCCCTCTCATTTCATCAACATTTCTCATCACAAAACTCTTGGAATTCAAGGTCAAGCTAGGGTTTGCTCTCCTCAAGACACCTCCTTTCACTGTTGACCTAAATTAGGGTTTGAGTTTGCACAGTGATGTTTTGACCTACAATTCCTAAAGTGACTTTCATACTTCATATTGGACTCACAAGTTTGTCCATACCAAGTTTCAAGCCTTGATTCAAATTTTTGCCCAATCAATTGGACAGTTGACCTAGAAATCAGCTGTATTGGGGAAAAAGTCAACTGTGGCCAATTGTCAGTCAAACCTCATGAAATTTGACACACATCAACATTATGAACTCATATGAACCATTTGATCAAGTTTGGATCACAATTCCATAAGAAATTTGATCAGATCACCAAAAGGGCAAAATGGTCATTTTTAGGGTTTTGACTGTACAAAGGCAATTTTTGACTGTTTGACCTAGCCAATGGCAAATCAAGCTCAACCATGGACTCAAGGACTCAATGACATTGTATTGACCCATTCAACAAGTTCAAAAGATCTCAAATGCATAGGATTGACAGATGAATTTTTCAGTCAACTGATCAAAATTTAACTGTATACTGAAAAGTCAAACTTTGACTTTTTGGTCAAAATCAAGTGCCAAGGGTCATTTTTCATCAAGACATGTCAAATTATGAAACTTGTTCATCAAGAAACCCAAAAATGCAAATTAGGGTTTAGAATGGAAAAATTTCATAACTTAGAAATTTTCTAAGTTATAAAATTTTCTTATTTTTTCCTAACTTTGTCCCATTTTTTCACCAAGATGCAATTGGATTCAAACAAAACTTGAAACATGAAAGTTGTAGTCCATCACAAAGTCTACAACTTTTATTCACAAATATTTATCAAAAGAAGCTTGTATCTCAAGTTATGATTTTTGGAACAAGGGTACCAAAAACTTTTAACTTAGAGAAATTTTGCCCTAGTTTAGGCAGGATTTTGACCCATCTTCTTGGCCATTTTTCACATAGTTCCACTTGGATTATTAAGTTTCATTTCAAAGATGGATTATAGTACATGTTGCAAGCTTTCCAAATTGTCCAATAACTCCTCAAACACCTTTGTGGTTAGGGAGAATCGAATGCTTGAAGTTGGACAAAACTCACTTGGCAACCATGGCCAATACATGTTCATACCACTTGCCAAATCTGACCTAGCTAGATTGGTTCACAATTACAGGCCTCTAAACCAGTTTGTACCCCATAATTTAATGCAAATCCATTGAGCCAATGCATTGTCTTGGTCATTAGGGTATTGTACACAAGTTTAATCCCTAAATAGAAAAAGCAATATTGCCACTTTTGCTTGGATTTTGCTTTATGTCAAAACAACATCATAGAGCCTTGAACCAGATCTTATGCTGCAAACCAAATCCACTAATTAGAGGGGCCAAGAGGATTGTATGCAGGGTGATAAGATGTCCTGTACAAGCCTGTAACCTCACTTCCACTTTCTTGCTTCAAAAACAAGAAAACTTGCCAAATGCCGAGAACTTGAAAGACAGAAAAGATCAACTTACACAAACACTTCAAACAAGTTTCATACACTCTTACAAGTCAGAAGCACGAGCCTTTCACCCCTAAAGCATCCTCATACTCCAAAATCCCATTTTCTTGCAAAAACAGGGCCAGTTCTGCATTTTGTAAGCCACCGTCAAATTCCCTCGTGCGTTTTGTCCAAAACTACTTCAAACATATTCCAATCAATCTACCTGAGCTATCCAGACCATTCACAAGTTTCTGTAACTCCATTAACACACATTGCCATTTTTGTTTGGAAGCTTTGCAAGTTGAGTTCTGTAGCATGATTCAGGCCACTTCAAAATAAACTAAGCATTGGGAAAGGTTCAGTGGACATCAGGACAACTCAAAAGAACCTCAAGCACCATTGAAAGTTGCTACATTGTCCAGCTCAAACTCAACTGAAACAGGTATTTCATGAACTTCTATCTCTCTATTTAGGAATAGTTAGACTTAGGTTTATGAATGAAGTATGTTGTATTCATAGCCTGAAACCAGACATGTGCTTAGTTTTCATTTATATTAATCGTGCTAGGAGAATTTCATCCATGAACTTTCTGAAAAAACTAGGTTAGAAATTAGGGCCAGAGAAATTCTCTCTGGTCTTTGAGATTTAGCTTAAGTTTTTTATATGGTTAGATTCGTTGTTTGATGCTCTACAAGTTTTATGTTTTGAGTTTTGTCAAAAAAGCACTGAATCAGGAGATACAAGTTTGTGTGGAAATCGCGCGTTTTGGTGTTTGAACAGAGGAAGAAGATGAAGTTCTTGGGAAGGGCCTGGTTATTTTTGCTTCTAACACTTGCATTTTCAGTTCACACCCCCTGACTCATTTCTTGTATATTTATCATTTTTGCATTTTTATTTTATTTCTGACTTTGATATTTTATTTTCTAAATATAAGAAATACTTATAAAATATTTTCTTAAATTTTTATATTTATTTGGTATTTATTTTAATTATTTCTAGCATTAATACATTAAATACTTTATATTTATTTTGTTTAAATTTAAAAATAATGTAAAAAAAATACTTTTATTTTTATTTATTATTTTTGTTCACATTTGAAAATATTTTCTTGAAATATATAGACATTTTTGTAAATAATTTATTTTTATTTTTCACATATTTAACATAATTAATATATATATATATATATATATATATATATATATATATATATATATATATATATATATATATATATATATATATATATATATATATATATATATATATATATATATATATATATATATATATATATATATATATATATATATATATATATATATATATATATATATATATATATATATATATATATATATATATATATATATATATATATATATATATATATATATATATATATATATATATATATATATATATATATATATATATATATATATATATATATATATATATATATATATATATATATATATATATATATATATATATATATATATATATATATATATATATATATATATATATATATATATATATATATATATATATATATATATATATATATATATATATATATATATATATATATATATATATATACTATGTTTTATTAAATAATTAGAATAAAAAGACCAAAAATATTACATTTTTATTTTTATCATTATTTATACTAAAAATACTTTTTTTGAATATATTTCATTTTTATACATATTAATATTTTTTGTATATAAAAAAAATACATTATATTCATTTTCCTAAGGAATTAGGGTTTTTGCCCTAAAAACAAAAATAAATTAAAAATAACCCTTTTTATTTATTTCTTTACTTTTCTTGCCATTGAAAATACTTTACATACACAAAAACCTTTTTTTGCATAATACATTTTATTTAATATTTATTTATTATATTTTATTTAAATATTGTACATTTAAAGATTACGCCTTACACATTCAATATGGTTGTAATAATTTAGGATTTAATTTCTTGCAAAATAATCCCCAATTCAAATTTGTACCCCCCTCCCTATATCATGTTGTAATAGTGTAGAATTTAAATTCTCGCACCTTTAAATGCTTTCAATTATGCCATGATTAGACTTAGGGTTTGTATGCAAAATCAAAACCAACAAATAGCTTGACCTAATCAAAGACAAAAATGCATGAAAAACAAACACAATGCACACTTGCACCCCTAGGGTTACAATCCACTTGTTGCCTTCAAAAATAGGCCATGGTATGCATGTAAAGTGTTTTGGCAAAACAAAAACAAAACAAAAGATCATAGTCCCTCGATGACGCTATCTGAGTTGCCTAAACAAAATGATCAAGTCCCTCAAGAAAATTGCCAAAAATACTTGACACAATTGTTATCATGGTCTATACGATGGCCCGCGCCTATCCCGTTTAACATCCTAACACAAGGTTGTTCACCAAATACAATGGTGAAGCAACACTGTTAAAAGGGTTAAAAACATAAGAAAGATCTTTGAGTAAAATAGGGTAGACAACTCTTAGTTACTTGATCAAAGCTTGCAAAAAACATCCTTGCTATCTTCAAAACATACTTCACAACACAAATATTAAAACCCTACTTTCCAAACATTGAAAACTTTTCAAAAGACAAAAACACCTTTGTATACATTCAAACAAGAATCATTACAAAGGTTGCCACAACAATGGCCTCTTTTCAAAACATCTTTTAAAACCACACACAAAGCACCATTTCAAACAATTGAAAAACAAAGCAAGTGATCTAAAGAAGTAACTAAGAGCCCATGGATAACCATGGATAGAAAGGGTGCTAATACCTTCCCTTTCTATAATCTACTCCCCGAACCCAAGAAAACATCTCAAAGGTCTTTCCTGTGCTTTTTGACCTTTCCTTAGGATAAAATAAAAAGTCGGTGGCGACTCTTGCTAAACCGAAACATTTGCAAACACAAACGCAAAATCCCAAGTCAGTTCTCCCACCGTATCACAGAACTGACAACTCTGCTGGGGAATACTTTAAAAGTGGAGTAACCTTAAGGCTTAGATCACCCTTGGCATGATTATATTGTTTTCTTTGATTTCTTTACATTTGGTTCTCTTGTTTGGGCTTGAAATCCTCCACCCGGATTTGGGAAACATTCATAGGTAAATAACAATACGTTGTGGAAACTGTGCAGGGTATACCGACATGGTTGAAGCAATAGTTATATTAGTGCGACATATTTGTGAGTACCGGTAGCCTTTGAGTCAATCAAAGAGAATACGGGGCCGCTGAGTGATGTCATAAAGCACTAATGAACTCTTAGAACATTACTTGACCATCTTGGCCTTTTATTAGGGGTAGTGAGATGACCGGCTTTGGTGCAATCCGAAGTTGGTAGATACTTGATACTACACTCATTGAGGGTTGTTTTCTTGGAATATTTTGGTCGCTAGTTAAGTGGCTAAACCAAAACAATGAACATAGAAAACAATCCAATGATATTGAGCTCCTTAAAACCCGGTTACTATTTATAGGACAGGTTTGAGCCAACTAAACTCAATAGGGTACTTACCTATGAAACCTCATGCAAGCCTGAAACTAGGGTTTTGTGTGACTTGCTTGTACATGTGCTTGTGCATACATCATGAACATCATAAAGAATCATATGCATCCACTAACCATTTCAAGGGTTTGGATCTCCATCTTTGTTCTTGTTTTGTAGGTCATGGAATCTCTTCGCAGGAAAACAATTCAAGTCAACCTTGTGAGAATCCCTCCTCAACTCAAGGAGCTTACTTCCAGGATTCCATAGAATTATCTCTTCAGTGAAAGACATGATAGACTTCTCAACTTGGTCAACTCCAACATTGAAGAAGACATGATGAAAGTTCTCTTCCAGTTCTTTGACCCCCTACACCACTGTTTCACATTTCCTGATTACCAACTAGTACCTACTTTGGAGGAATTTTCTTAACTCTTGAGAATTCCTATTCTTAATCAACTACCCTATAACGGTACGGAAAAAGAACCAAAGCCTGAAGATGTTGCTCAAGCATTACACTTGCAACTATCTGACATCAAGGGACATTGGGAAACCATAAGTGGTGTCAAGGGTTTCTTGGCAAAGTTTCTATTTGAGAAGGCACAAGACTGCTGGAATTCTCTTGATCTACAAGCCTTTGAAGAGATTGTGGCACTCCTCATCTATGGGTTGGTCTTGTTCCCAAACCCTGATCAGCTTATAGATGTGAATGCTATCAAGATTTTCATATCTCGGAATCCTATACCTACACTACTTGGAGACATCCTACACTCATTTTACACACGAACAATGAGGAAAAGAGGTGTTCTCATGTGCTATACTCCTCTCCTAGAAAGGTGGTTTATTTCTCACCTTCCACAATCAGTTTTGAAGAATGAGCAGGGTTTAAGGTGGTCACAACGATTGATGACCCTCATACATTCTGATGTACATTGGTGTTCTTGGTCCAGAGAAAATGTCATCATCATTGATCGTTGTGGGGAATTACCTAATGTCCCACTACTTGGCATTAGGGGAGGTATTACCTACAACCCTTGTTTAGCTCTAAGGCAGTTTGGATATGCTCGGAGGGATGGCCCTCTTGACATGCTGATTCCTGACCTAGTTTTTGACTTCGACAATGATGCGCAAGGACTTCGACAAAGGTTCATCAGAGCTTGGAGGATGCCCAACAAGGTGGATAGTAAGACACTGGGGCACAAAAATTCCATCCCCCTTGAGCCTTACCTCAAGTGGGTACGAACTCGCGCCCAGAATCTTATGATGTCATACCCTCACATTCTCCCCTTGATCAAAGAGCCTGTTATGGAAGGAGAGGTTCCATACACCCTCCTACATCCTGACATGCCAACATCATTGGAAGAATTACAAAAGAGTTGGATCCAACTGAAAGAAGAACGAAATACTTTTGAAGCCAGCTTCTATGCCAGTGAGAAGAAGGTTTTGGAGCTTACCCGCCGACTTCATGAGGAGGAAACTCTCAACACTTACATCGCACCAAAGAGGATGTGCAATGTCTTTTTACATTAAGAATTTTGTAATATTTTCCCCATGGGGCACTTATGTACTAACAAATTTCTTCTTAATATGACATGCGTTCTTTTTGTTTGCAACAAATTTGAATTTCTGAATCCTTGAATGCATTACATGAATAACATACCATTCATCATATGCATAAACATGTCTTCACACCAGGTTTCCTTATCTTTCTGCTGTTTATTTCAGCAAGATGGATTTGGAGAAGACGGTTAAGGATCTGCAAGCACATAATTCTCAATTCCAGCAACTCCTCATGACCTTAGCAAAGGGTCAAGAGGATCTGAAAGCTCTGTTGGAGAAGAATAAAGAGAAAAAGAAGAAGAGGCCCGGGGTAGCCACTTTTGGAAGAAGGTTTGAAACCTTTGCTAGGAAGGTCCTCGAGTTCCCCTCAATGTCTGACGAAGGGGCTGGTAAAGGAAAAGGGGCTACTGTACCTTCTGAATCTGAGGTTGAAGAGGAGGAAGAGGAAGAAGACGAAGACTACTCCGAACAACAATATCCCCCGGTGGATGATAAATATGAGAATCTTGAGGATAAATTAGCTGCCATGGAGTTGCAGAGGGTACCTGGTTTAGATTTTGAAGAACTAGGGTTGGTCGCTTGGATCGTTATCCCTCCCAAGTTCAAAGTACCAACATTTGCTAAGTATGACAGTCTGTCCTGCCCAAAGATGCACCTGAGATCGTATGTCAGAAAGATCCAACCCCACTCATCTGATAAAGACCTTTGGGTACACTTTTTCCAAGACAGCTTGTCAGGAACACAATTGGACTGGTTCTATCAACTCGAGAGATCAGAGGTTCACAATTGGGAAGACTTAGCTGCTGCTTTTTACCGTCAATACCAATATAATGCTGATTTGGCGCCCACTCGTACTCAGTTACAAAGTATGGGGATGGCTTCCAATGAAGGATTTAAAGAGTATGACCAGAAGTGGCGTGATCTGGCTGGAAGGGTGCAACCACTGTTGTCAGATAGAGAGCTAGTTGACATGTTTCTAGGGACCCTGTCTGGTCCTTTCTTCAATCATTTAATTGGGAGTTCCTCCGCGGAATTCACTGAACTAATTTTGACCGGCAAAAGGGTCGAGGCCGGTATTAAAAGTGGTAAGATTCAGAAAGATACCTCCGCATCCGCTGCTGTTAAGAAAACCTTCCCAGCTAAGAAGGAAGCCTCTGCTGTGTATTCTCAGAAAAGTCAGGGAAGAACCGAGCGCCGGTCAACTGTAGGGGCTGTGATGTTTCAAAACTCTTCAAATGATCAACCTCGCGGCAATCAGTCAAGACCTAATCCACAATGGGTAGAAAGGCCACAACGGCAGTTCACCCGAATCAACATGACGCCAACTCAAGTACTCACTCATTTGTTAAAACTGAATCTTACCAGTTTGAAGGAAGCGCCAAAGAACCCTAATACCTCCTCTCCATACTACCACTCCAATGCCAAGTGTGCTTACCACTCTGACAGTGTTGGGCACGATACCAATAATTGTTGGGCGCTTAAGAACAAAATCCAGGACCTGATTGATGCCAAGGAAGTAGAATTTGATGCTCCTGAGAAGCCCAATGTGATATCTGCTCCGATGCCCAAGCACGGTCATAATGTTCATGCCGTTATGGAAGACCATCATGTTACTGATGTTACTGATCTTTTGACCCCGTTACTAGTGATTAAAGAGAATTTGATGAGAGCCGGGATATTCCCAGGCTGTGGGAAGGACTGTTACTTTTGTTCAAACATACGAGCTGATTGCCCAATGTTGAAATCAGGTGTCCAACGCCTGATGGATACCCAAGAGATACTCTTCCAAAAAACCCCTGTTGATACCTTCACTCCTGTTACTCCTGCTACTTTTGCTACTTCAACCAACGATATTGCAATTATAACCATTTCCGATAATCCTCCCAAGGCTTGCAAAAGGCCTGTTAGGATTACGCCCGACCCTAAATTTGTACCATTAAAAATCACCATGCCGGGACCTGTCCCGTATCAATCTAGCAGAACGATACCATGGAACTATGGGGGAGAAATCTTCTATCATGGTATCAAACAGATTGAGGAAGTCCAAGAGAATTCTGAAGAAGAAAACCCTGATATAGGAAACATCGCGGGAACAAGCAAGATAACCCATAGCGGATGGATTTTTTCTCCGGAGATTGCTCCCCCTCGAGCAATCTTCGGACCCTCGAAAGCTTCTGTGCCTGTTAGACCATCTGTGCAAGGCCCGATGATTGAAGAATTGGATACTTCTGAAGTAAGAACATATGCTGATACTACCGACAAGGGTAAGGGGATACTAGAAGCGCCTGTCAGGACGAAGGCTCATGCTGTGGTTATCCTCGAAACCACCCAGAAAGAAATGGATGAAATCTTGAAAATAATCAGAAAGAGCAACTACGACGTCGTGGAACAGCTAGGGCAGACCCCTTCTAAAATTTCAATTTTGGCTCTTCTACTTTGCTCTGAGGCCCATGCTAAGGCCCTGATCAAATTTTTGAAAGTGGAACATGTACCCTAAGAGACTTCGGCTGACCAGTTTCAGGAATGTGTGGCCAGTCTTACGGCTGATAATGGCCTTGGCTTTTCCGATGCTAACATGACTCCCAAAGGAAGGAAACACAACGAAGCGCTACATGTCTCAGTTGAATGCAGAGAACCACCCTCGCCCATGTCTTAGTTGATACTGGTTCTTCCTTGAATGTGCTGCCGAAGAAAGCCTTAGACCGTCTGGACTGCGAAGGATTGACCCTCAAACCTAGTAACATCGTTGTTAGGGCTTTTCATGGGTCCAAAAGAGTGGTTCACGGAGAGGTTGACATTCCTATCAAAATAGGCACAAAAGTTTTCAACTCCACCTTTTACGTGATAGACATCCGTCCGTCATATTCGTGTTTGTTAGGAAGATCGTGGATCCATTATGCTGGGGCAGTTACCTCCTCTTTGCACCAAATGCTGAAATATCCTGTTAAGGGTAAGATTATAACAGTGCACGGCGAGGAAGAGTACATGATAAGTCATCTCAATTCCTTCCGCTATGTGGTGTTGGATGGCGAGTTCATCGAAATGCCTTTCCAACATTTTGAGGAAGTATCACATGAGATTGCAGTTGCAAAGACAATGGTTGAGGTGCCTGTCTTTCCCAATCATGTATCTAGGATGGCATCTCTCAAGGATGCAGAGGCTGTAATTAAAGAGGGGAAGAGCACAATGTGGGGGCAACTTCCTGATTTTCCCCATAAGACGGACAAGTTTGGGTTAGGGTTTACTGCTGCAGGATAAAAGGCTATGCGTCGCTCCAAGGCTGGAGGGCCACCTGTCAAGATCACTCACCACATAATCAATGTTGTAGAAGATGATCAAGAGGGCCACTTTGAAGATCGGATCTTTCCAACCGTCGAAGGGGGTTTAAGCAACTGGGAAGCAAAGGATTTTATTCCCATCACCTTTATCAACCAGTAACTTTATCTTTGAACAATTTCCCATTTTTTGGTCTGTAATAACTAAACAATTCATACACTATATTTACCTCATGCCTTGCCCGGGGCATGTAGGTCCATTTGTAAGGGCTTGATTTTCTTCATTATCATATTCCATGTTTTAATGAATCATTGGACGCTTTCATTTACAAACTGTTGTGTTCATTTTTCTTCCCTTTTGCATTTTTGTCTTGTTTAAGGATGGCTATCCCTTACACACACCCACACTCACAAATGCAGGTACCCATCCGCTCCGGATTCCATGGGTGACTATTCTGCTTTAACCTTCGATAACTCTGAAGATTTGGTCAATCATGCTGAGTACGAAGTTGACAAAGACTGTGAAGTGCCGGGAGAGTTAGCCAGACTTCTACAATAAGAAGAGAGGGTTATTCTGCCTCATGAAGAGTTGCTAGAAACCATCAACTTGGGGATAGAGGAAGACAGGAAAGAAGTAAAAGTGGGTGCCAACCTGGAACCAAGTGTCAAGGAGCGTTTAGTATAGTTGTTAAACGAATATGTTGAAATATTCGCCTGGTCTTATGAAGACATGCCGGGACTAGACACAGATATCGTGGTTCACCGTCTCCCTACAAGAAAAGATTGTCCACCGATCAAACAAAAGGTCCGCCGGATGAGGCCTGACATGTCTGAGAAGATCAAGGCTGAGGGAATGAAGCAATTCAACGCTGGGTTTCTGGCTGTTACTTTCTATCCACAATGGGTTGCTAACATTGTGCACGTGCCTAAGAAGGACGACAAAGTCAGAATGTGTGTGGACTATCGAGATTTAAACAGGGCTAGCCCTAAAGACGATTTTCCCCTGCCACATATCGACATCTTGGTTGACAACACAGCTCAACACAAGGTTTTTTCCTTCATGGATGGATTCTCGGGATACAACCAGATCAAAATGGCCCCCGAGGACATGGAGAAAACTACTTTTGTCACGTAATGGGGTACGTTCTGCTACAAAGTGATGCCATTCGAACTGAAGAATGCAGGGGCAACCTATCAACGCGCCATGGTAGCTTTGTTTCATGATATGATACATCATGAGATCGAAGTTTATGTAGACGACGTGATAGCTCGATCACAGACAGAAGAATAACACCTTGATCATTTGCAGAAGCTGTTTGCCAGGTTGAAGGAGTATAGGCTCAGACTGAACCCAAGCAAGTGCACTTTTGGAGTTAGGTCTGGTAAACTTTTGGGATTTATTGTCAGTAACAAAGGCATTGAGGTTGATCCAGCTAAATTAAAGGCTATACAAGAAATGCCTATCCCCCGCACTGAAAAGTAGGTTAGAGGATTCTTGGGACGCTTAAACTATATTGCGAGGTTCATCTCTCACCTGACATCTACCTGTGAGCCAATTTTCAAACTTTCGAAGAAAGATCAGGTAGTTGAATGGAACAATGATTGTCAAGTTGCTTTTGATAAGATCAAGGAGTATTTATTAGAACCTCATATCTTGATGCCTCCCGTTGAAGGAAGGCCGTTAATCATGTATCTGACTGTTTTGGATAACTCAATGGGGTGCGTACTGGGCCAACATGACGAGTCTGGCCGAAAAGAGCCTGCCATTTATTACCTTAGCAAAAAGTTTACCGACTGTGAGACTCACTACTCACTGCTCGAGAAAACTTGCTGCGCTTTGGTATGGGTTGCTCACCGGCTAAGGCAGTATATGTTGACTCATACCACTTTGCTGATTTCTAAAATGGATCTGATCAAGTATATCTTCGAGAAGCTTGCTTTATCTGGAAGAATCGCTAGATGGCAAATGATTTTGACTGAGTATGATATCCAGTATACTACCCAAAAAACTATAAAGGGGAGTGTACTAGCTGACCATCTAGCTCATCAAGCCTTCGAAGATTACCAATCTATGAGATTCGACTTCCCTGATGAGGACATCATGACATTGGACAACATTGAAGGTAACAGACCGTATGACGGACCTGAACAAGGATCCCGATGGACCCTGTACTTTGATGGTGCTTCAAATTCACTTGGCAACGGTATCAGTGCGGTACTCATTTCTCCGGAAGGTTGCCATACACCCTTCACTGCCCAACTTTGCTTCAGCTGTACCAACAACATGGCTGAATATGAAGCTTGCATCTTTAGTCTCAAGGCTGCTATAGACTTGGGAATAAAATCTTTGGTCGTATTTGGGGACTCGGCTTTGGTTATCAGTCAAGTCAAAGGAGAGTGGCACACTAAACATCCTAATCTTATCCCATACAAAGAACATGTCTTGACATTGTTGCCTCATTTCGAGCAGATTACCTTCGAGCATTTCCTGCGAGAAGAAAATCAGTTAGCCGATGCTCTGGCTACAATGTCTTCCATGTTTAAACTCAATTGGGATAACGAGGCTCCCCAAATTACCATCGAGCGAATGGACGAACCTGTGCACTGTCATGAGATTAATACCGAAGAAGTAGTGGAACAACCCTGGTTTCATGAAATCAAAAGGTATCTCCAGAATAGAGAATACCCTGAAGGAGCTTCCGTCAATGACAAAAAGTTCTTAAGGAGATTTGCTGCCAAGTTCTTCCTAAGCAATGACATCCTTTATAAGCGCAGCCATGATTGTGTTTTACTTCGTTGTGTGGACAAAGCTGAAGCAGAGTTGATCATGACCAAAATACATAGTGGCACCTTTGGCACCAACTTGAGTTGACATACGATGGCTAAGAATATTCTAAGGGCAGGCTACTACTGGTCTACCATGGAAGCTGATTGTCATCAACATTCCCGTACTTGCCACAAATGCCAAGTCTATGCCGACAAGGTACATATTCCTCCTGTTCCTCTCAATGTTATGATAGCTCCTTGGCCATTCGCAATGTGGGGCATTGACATGATTGGAGAGATCAATCCTACGGCATCCAATGGACATCGCTTCATCTTGGTCGCTATTGATTATTTCACCAAGTGGGTCGAAGCAGCTTCCTATGCCTCTGTTACAAAGAATGTGGTTTCCCGCTTCATCAAGCAGAACCTCATATGCCGGTATGGTATCCCCAACAGAATCATCACAGACAACGGTACAAATTTGAACAACACCATGATCACCGCTCTATGCGAACAGTTCAAGATTTATCATCACAATTCATCTCCCTATCGGCCGAAGATGAACGATGTTGTTGAAGCCGCGAACAAAAATATCAAGAAGATTATTTAAAAGATGACAGTCACCTACAAGGACTGGCATGAGATGTTACTGTTTGCTCTGCATGGATATCGTACCACGACACGTACTTCAACAAGGGCAACCCCCTTTTCTTTGGTATATGTCATGGAGGCTGTTTTACCTATGGAAGTTCAGATTCCTTCCTTGAGGATTATGAAGGATGCCGGTTTGAGTGAAGACGATTGGATTCAGACCTGGCTTGATCAACTTAACTTGATCAACGAGAAGCGACTTACTGTTATTTGTCATGGTCAGACGTATCAAAAACAGATGATCAAGGCTTTCAACAAGAAGGTCAGACGTCAGGTATATCAAGTCGGTGATCTTGTAATCAAGCGGATCATCTTGCGGCAAAGTGATCCCAGGGGCAAGTGGACTCCTACTTACGAATGACCATTTTGATCAAGAGCATCTTTTCTGGTGGGGAAATGATTCTGACCACCATGGACGACAACGATTTACTGCACCCTACGAACACGGACATAGTCAAAAGATACTACGTATAAAAACGACCCGACAAGTTTAAAACCCGAAAGGGCGACTTGGGAAAAAATGGGCATCCCGGTGAATCGAAAACCCGAAAGGGCGGTTCAGGCAAAAATTAGGGATAAAACAACAAAAATATGTATACCCGGCAAGTTGAAAACCCGAAAGGGAGACTTGGGCAAAAAAGGGTTTCCTGGTGGATCGAAAACCCGAAAGGGCGGTACAGGCAAAAATTAGGGAATTAAAGTGTATGACTATGTCTCGTCGGATCACTTTAAGAACAATCTCTTCACCAATAAGCTCCAAGCTTCTGATCAATCCAGTCATCGACGGACAAAGCAGCGAATGGACAAGATACTCAAAGTTGTGAAGGATATAGTAGAATGGGAATCCCATGGAATTGTTACACATAGCCATCTTTCTTTTGTATAAAATTTTTCAATTTTTACGACAACATTCTCTTACTAGGATGTCTGTCTCCTTTGTACAAAGATACTCACAAAAGTTAATACAAAGATACTTCAAAGTGCAGAAATTTGCTTGTCTTTCTTTTCTTTTTACACTTATGCTTTATTTGAAAACGTCCAATGTTTTGTTAAATAGGCATATGCATTTGAATATAATCACTGCTTACAAATAAAACGAAATTGAGAAAGGATAATTACTGATAGGTTGAAGGTGTAGGAAGATACCTTTATGCCATTCCAGAAGAAATCCCCCACAGTACATCATTCAGATCCTCAATAAAGCTAAAAATTTGGAGTATTATTCCCCATCGGAGTTAAGCTTCGAGATCCCCAGCGGAGCCAGTGCATTCTAAACTTGATTCCCCAGCTGAGTTAAGTTTCGAAGTTCCCATCAGAATTCAAACTCCCGATCCCCAGTGGAGCCAGAATATTCTAAACCTTCTCCCCCAGAGAAGTCAAATTTCCAACTATCAACCCCCGACGGAACTGTTCAACTTCCCCCAATTTCCCCCCACAGAGTTATCTCCTAGCAAGATCGAAGATTCTCGGTCTCATTTTTCCAAGTAGAAGCCTCCTAGGTTTTAACTCCCCAGTAGAGATTTTTCAGAGTTTTCCCTATTTCCCAGGAAAGTCATGAAGGATTCTTATTCCCTGCAGAAGTTGTCAAAGGCCTTGTTAATCCCCACAAATCGCCGAGGATTTTCAATCTCCAGCAGTCGCCAGGGATTTCTCCTTCTCAAACAATCAGAGATCTTTAATCCCCAAACAGTCAGCAGGGATTTCTCATCTTCAGCAATCAAATATTTTTGAATCCTCAGCTTCGGTCAAGGATTTACTTTCCCCGATAGCAGTCAAAGATTTCATTATCTCCAGTTATCAAGGATTTATTTTCCTCAGCAAGACAACTACTCAGCTTACATTTACATCCATTACATCCATATATCATAAACATTGATGAAACACAGTTCATTGCATCATACATATCATGCAACATAACTTTGTGTTTTAGCTAACATTTTACCCTTTTCAGGATAAGATTAAAAGGATATCGGTAACAATTATTCAGATACATTATGGATAAACCCCTGACACGGCGGTCATTCTATTACTCATTCAGAATTTCAAGTCAAAATACAGTACGGATACACCCCAGACACGACAGTCATTCTACTACTCATTCAGACTTCAGCAATCCGATACAGACTAGATACGCTCCAGACACGGCGGACATTCTATCTCTCATTCAGATTCAACTATCAACTTCAAGTTCAGATACGCTCCAAACATGGATGCCATTCTGGCCTTTACCCCATCAGTTTGATTCTCCCCAGTGCAGTCGCCACGAAAGTCATTCTATCACTTATTCAGACCCCAGTTATAGTTCCAGATACACTCCAGACATAGAAGTCATTCTGCTACTCATACAGATTTCAACTTCAGATACAGTCCAGATACGCTCCAGACATGGTTTCCATTCTGCCACTCATTCAGAACTTATCCCCAGCACACAATTGCCCCATATACATATGTTTCTCTATTACCCATTCAGAATACAGATACACTCCAGACACGACAGTCATTTTGATATTCATTCAAAGTTCAAATACAGTTACAGCTCATATACGCTCCAGACACGGACGCCATTCTTTTGCTCATACAAGACTCAGTCTCCAGATACAACTCAAATGCATTCCAGACACATATACCATTTTAATGCTCATTCCTCTGACCTACCACATTGCAATTCAACAAACATTCTTGGATGGAATCTTTAAGCCCATCTCCAGCAAGATTCTACCATCTCTAAATGGCATCTTTAAGCCCATTCCCTCATCTATGTTTTGACGAGTGTAAATTTACGGGCACTCTAGTGTTCAATCCTCTTTTACCTTCGAGTCGCGAAAGGAAAACTTGCCAATCTAACTCTTCAGGTTCAAGAAGATTTAACAGGGGCAACTATTGTACCCCAAAACTTGCCCTCTCATTTCATCAACATTTTTCATCACAAAACTCTTGGAATTCAAGGTCAAGCTAGGGTTTGCTCTGCTCAAGACACCTCCTTGCACGGTTGACCTAAATTAGGGTTTGAGTTTGCACAGTGATGTTTTGACCTACAATGCCCAAAGTGACTTTCATACTTCATATTGGACTCACAAGTTTGTCCATACCAAGTTTCAAGCCTTGATTCAAATTTTTGCCCAATCAATTGGACAGTTGACCTAGAAATCAACTGTATTAGGGGAAAAGTCAACTGTGGCCAATTGACAATCAAACCTCATGAAATTTGACCCACATCAACATTATGAACTCATATGAACCATTTGATCAAGTTTGGATCACAATTCCACAAGAAATTTGATCAGATCACCAAAAGGGCAAAATTGTCATTTTTAGGGTTTTGATTATACAAAGGCAATTTTTGACTGTTTGACCTAGCCAATGGCAAATCAAGCTCAACCATGGACTCAAGGACTCAATGACATTGTCTTGACCCATTCAAAAAGTTCAAAAGATCTCAAATGCATAGGATTGACAGATGAATTTTTCAGTCAACTGATCAAAATTTAACTGTATACTGAAAAGTCAAACTTTGACTTTTTGGTCAAAATCAAGTGCCAAGGGTCATTTTTCATCAAGACATGTCAAATTATGAAACTTGTTCATCAAGAAACCCAAAAATGCAAATTAGGGTTTAGAATGGAAAAATTTCATAACTTAGAAATTTTCTAAGTTATAAAATTTTCTTATTTTTTCCTAACTTTGTCCCATTTTTTCACCAAGATGAAATTGGATTCAAACAAAACTTGCAACATGCAAGTTTTAGTCCATCACAAAGTCTACAACTTTTATTCACAAAGTTTTCTCAAAAGAAGCTTGTATCTCAAGTTATGAGTTTTGGAACAAGGGTACCTAAAACTTTTAACTTAGAGAAATTTTGCCCTAGTTTAGGAAGGATTTTGACCCATCTTCTTGGCCATTTTTCAGATAGTTACACTTGGAGTATTAAGTTGCATTTCAAAGATGGATTATAGTACATGTTGCAAGATTTCCAAATTGTCAAAGAACTCCTCAAACAACTTTGTGGTTAGGGAGAATTGAATGTTTGAAATTGGCAAAAACTCACTTTGCAACCATGGCCAATACATGTTCATACCACTTGCCAAATCTGACCTAGCTAGCTTGGTTCACAATTACATGCCTCTAAACTAGTTTTTACTCCATAATTTAATGCAAATCCATTGAGCCAATGCATTATTTTGGTCATTAGGGTATTGTACACAAGTTTAATCCCTAAATAGAAAAAACAATATTGCCATTTTTGCTTGGATTTTCCTTTATGTCAAAACAACATCATAGAGCCTTGAACCAGATCTTATGCTAAAAACGAAATACACTAATTAGAGGGGCCAAGAGGATTGTATGCAGGGTGATAAGATGGCCTATACAAGCTTATAACCTCACTTCCACTTTCTTGCTTCAAAAACAAGAAAACTTGCCAAATGCTGAGAAATTGAAAGACAGAAAAGATCAACTTACACAAACACTTCAAACAAGTTTCATACACTCTTTCAAGTCAGAAGCACGAGCCTTTCACCCCTAAAGCATCCTCATACTCCAAAACGCCATTTTCTTGCAAAAACAGGGCCAATTCTGCATTTTGCAAGCCACCATCAAATTCCCTCGTGCGTTTTGTCCAAAACTACTTCAAACACATTCCAATAAATCTACCTGAGCTATCCAGACCATTCACAAGTTGTTGTAACTCCATTAACACACATTGCCATTTTTGTTTGGAAGCTTTGCAGATTGAGTTCTGTAGCACAATTCAGGCCACTTCAAAACAAACTAAGCATTGGGAAAGGTTCAGTGGACATCAGGCAAGCTCAAAAGAACCCCAAGCACCATTGAAAGTTGCTACATTGTCCAGCTCGAACTCAACTGAAACAGGTATTTCATGAACTTCTATCTCTCTATTTAGGAATAGTTAGACTTAGGTTTGTGGATGAAAGATGTTGTATTCATAGCCCTGAAACCATACATGTGCTTAGTTTTCATTTATATTAATCGTGCTAGGAGAATTTCATCCATGAACTTTCTGAAAAAACTAGGTTAGAAATTAGGGCCAGAGAAATTCTCTCTGGTCTTTGAGAGTTAGCTTAAGTTTTTTATATGGTTAGATTCATTGTTTGATGCTCTACAAGTTTTATGTTTTGAGTTTTGTCAAAAAAGCACTAAATCAGGAGATATAAGTTTGTGTGGAAAACGCGCGTTTTGGTGTTTGAACAGAGGAAGAAGATGAAGTTCTTGGGCTGGGCCTGATTATTTTTGCTTCTAACACATGCATTTTCAGTTCACACCCCCCTGGCCCATTTCTTGTATATTTATCATTTTTGCATTTTTATTTTATTTCTGACTTTGATATTTTATTTTCTAAATATAAAAAATACTTAAAAAACATTTTCTTAAATTTTTATATTTATTTGGTATTTATTTTAATTATTTCTAGCATTAATACATTAAGTACTTTATATTTATTTTGTTTAAATTTAAAAATAATGTAAAAAAAATACTTTTATTTTTATTTATTATTTTTGTTCACATTTGAAAATATTTTCTTGAAATATATAGACATTTTTGTAAATAATTTATTTTTATTTTTCACATATTTAACATAATTAATATATATATATATATATATATATATATATATATATATATATATATATATATATATATATATATATATATATATATATATATATATATATATATATATATATATATATATATATATATATATATATATATATATATATATATATACTATGTTTTATTAAATAATTAGAATAAAAAGACCAAAAATATTACATTTTTATTTTTATCATTATTTATACTAAAAATACTTTTTTTTGAATATATTTCATTTTTATACATATTAATATTTTTTGTATATAAAAAAAATACATTATATTCATTTTCCTAAGGAATTAAGGTTTTTGCCCTAAAAACAAAAATAAATTAAAAATAACCCTTTTTATTTATTTCTTTACTTTTCTTGCCATTGAAAATATTTTACATACACAAAAACCTTTTTTTGCATAATACATTTTATTTAAATATTGTACATTTAAAGATTACGCCTTACACATTCAATATGGTTGTAATAATTTAGGATTTAATTTCTTGCAAAATAATCCCCAATTCAAATTTGTACCCCCTCCCTATATCATGTTGTAATAGTGTAGAATTTAAATTCTCGCACCTTTAAATGCTTTCAATTATGCCATGATTAGACTTAGGGTTTGTATGCAAAATCAAAACCAACAAATAGCTTGACCTAATCAAAGACAAAAATGCATGAAAAAAAAACACAATGCACACTTGCACCCCTAGGGTTACAATCCACTTGTTGGCTTCAAAAATGGGCCACGGTATGCATGTCAAGTGTTTTGGCAAAACAAAAACAAAACAAAAGATCATAGTCCTTCGATGACGCTATCTGAGTTTCCTAAACAAAATGATCAAGTCCCTCAAGAAAATTGCCAAAAATACTTGACACAATTGTTATCATGGTCTATACGATGACCCGCGCCTGTCCCGTTTAACATCCTAACACAAGGTTGTTCACCAAATACAATGGTGAAGCAACACTGTTAAAAGGGTTAAAAACATAAGAAAGATCTTTGAGTAAAATAGGGTAGACAACTCTTAGTTACTTGATCAAATCTTGCAAAAAACATCCTTGCTATCCTCAAAACATACTTCACAACACAAATTTCAAAACCCAACTTTCAAAACATTGAAAACTTTTCAAAAGACAAAAACACCTTTGTATACATTCAAACAAGAATCATTACAAAGGTTGCCACAACGATGGCCTCTTTTCAAAACATCTTTCAAAACCACACACAAAGTACCATTTCAAACAATTGAAAAACAAAGCAAGTGATCCAAACAAGTAACTAAGAACCCATGGATAACCATGGATAGAAAGGGTGCTAATACCTTCCCTTTCTATAATCTACTCCCCGAACCCAAGAAAACATCTCAAAGGTCTTTCCTGTGCTTTTTGACCTTTCCTTAGGATAAAATAAAAAGTCGGTGACGACTCTTGCTAAACCGAAACATTTGCAAACACAAACGCAAAATCCCAAGTCAGTTCTCCCACCGTATCACACCATGTAAATGCAATATATAAATATGTACAAAATCAGAGCCATTATATCTACATTGTATCTTTGAAAATGCAAGCCTAACAATGCCTAAGTAGCAAGATAAAAGTCAGCAGAAACTTACCTTGCAGCTGGAAATTATTCTGTGAATTAGAGCCTGGTTCAGATTGTTGTGTTCTGGTCAACTTCCTCAAGTTCCCAGGAAGCTAGAACAACCCTTATCTTGAGCTATGAATGGTTGGAATGTTCTGGAACAACCAAGAAGCAAAGTTCTGATTTTTGAAATGGAGATTGGCGAAGATTGTGTTACAGTCTGAAAACAGAAGTTGGGACGGCTTCTAAGTATATACCAGAAAATATGGGGATGATTTGGCCAAGAAATGCACAAGGAAAATTTAGAGTTTGGATGCAAAAACTAGAAATTAGCAGGTTTTGTGTTTGGGCTGCAGTTTCAGGTTCTTGGAATTTTTTGCAAGGTTTCAAGGCTTTTTTCAATCTTCAACCCCCTTAACAGTTGCAAATGAAGTTTAATTTATAGGCAAAGGATTTAGAAGCTTGGAGAAGACAAGAGTATAACCATCATGGGTTATATCTCGTTGACTAATATTTGAAGCAAGTTTAGATATGCCTGGTTTCAAGGAAAAGTATAGTGGTTAACAGCTTTAAGAATACTTAATCTGAATTTGTAAGCATGATTTGTGGAGGAAGTACACTCAGAAGCAAAGTGAAGCATGGGTTTAAAATAAACTTTGTACAAAAGTTTACTTTTCAAGGACAGCAGTGGCACCTTTATGCCACACATGGGAAGATCCCTTGGATAAAGACTCAAAAGTTGGTGTGAGCATTAAATGATGATGAGATTTAACAAGCAAGAAAGCCCGCAACATGAGATTATACATCATAGCATGAATCTGGATTAGAAGTTCAACATCACTTAGAACAAATATCCAACTTCTCATCTTTAATTCTCCCTGCTTCAACATGATCTGAAGGAGTTCTCAGACTTTTCATAAATCTTATAACATTCTTTGTAGACCCTCTTTGAATTACTCTTGCAAACTCTGATTGAACCTACGTGAAAACTGGCCCAAAAGTTCTAACCAAATTCTGACTTGAAAATGCTCAGAATTTACTAAGTACTTTAGCTTCATGAACGTGCCTTCAAGGATGTATAACTTGAAATCCAAACATTTCTAGAAGAAGTTCGGTTCTGCAATGTTTTATATCTTCTTGAGATCTACAACTCTTGTGTCAGAAGTTCTTCCAGAATCAGCTTGCATCATGATGAAAATCTGGCCAGAAGTTCTGAACCTATCATCTTTTCTTAACACTTAGAAAATTTTCTAAGTGCTTAGAATTTTGACTTTTACAAAGTAATTTTGACTTTTTACTTTCTTGATGAAACAAACTTCATATTCTAACATGTCTTGATGAAATATGATTCTTGAAACTTGATTTTGATCCAAAAGTCAAAGTTTGACATTTCAGTGTGCATTTTGACCATTTTGCCCTTGTGCCAATTCCAAATCCAAATTGATGAATCAGTGCTACAAACTTGAGTCATGGAAAAATCTTATGAGAAAATCCTTGAAATGAGAGGATAAATTTTGGGGTACAACAGCTGCCCCTGTTCAATCTTCTTAAACCTGAAGAGTTAGATTGGTAAGCCTGCCATTCGTTACTTAAAGGTGGAAGATGATTGAACACTAAAGTGCCCAGAAATTTGCACTCGATGATGTGATGGTTGATTGTGTATGGAATGGGCTTAAAGATTCCATTTGGAGAAATGATGGAAATTTGTTGGAGATGGGCTTATAGATGCCATCCAGAGTGACTGGGAAAGGTATCAGGATAAATCTTTTGGTTGATTTATACTGAAATAGTAGATGTCTTTTGCCTGTTTTTAATTGGAAGAATTAAATCTAACCAGAAGAGGTCCTTGGTCGCCTGTTATTAAACTGGAAGAAATAAATCTAGCAAGAAGAGGTCTTTGATTCTTTATGATGGGCCTGTGTAGGGCTGCTTCAGGACGAGTTTGTGTAAAACTTCATCTGGAAAGGAGAAGGAACCTGGGTAGGGTTACTTCATGATGAGTCAGTGTAAAAATTCATCTGGAATGAGAAGGAACCTAGGTAGGGTTGCTTCATGATGATTCCATGTAAAACTTTATCTGGAATGAGAAGGAACCTGGGTAGGGTTGCTTCATGATGAGTCCCTGTAAAACTTCATCTAGAATGAGAAGGAATCTGGGTAGAGTTGCTTCATGATGAGTCAGTGTAAAACTTCATATGGAAATGAGAAGGAACCTGGGTAGGGTTGCTTCATGATGAGTCAGTGTAAAACTTCATCTGGAAATGAGAAGGAACCTGGGTAGGGTTGCTTCATCTGGTTGGTAGATAATCGTCCTGACTCATTACAGGTATTGATCTTAGAAAGAAAGATATTTTTCCTAGCTTGTTGCAAGGATTAATCTTCAATCAGTCATTCGTAGATAGTTTTCCTAGCTTGTTACAAGTATTAATCTGGAACTTGAAAAGGTTAGTCATTTGAGATAGTTGTCCCGTCTGGTTTCAGGTATTAATCTCTGACCTGAGAAAGAAAGATAGTTTTCCTGGCTTGTTACAGGTATTAATCTTTAATCTCCTCATGTAGATAGTTTTCCTGGCTTGTTATAGGTATTAATCTACAATCAGTCATTCGTAGATAGTTTTCCTATCTTGTTACAAGTATTAATCTAGAACTTGAAAAGGTTGGTCATTTGAGATAGTTGTCCCGTCTGGTTTCAGGTATTAATCTCTGACCTGAGAAAGAAAGATAGTTTTCCTGGCTTGTTACAGGTATTAATCTTCAATCTCCTCATGTAGATAGTTTTCCTGGCTTGTTACAGGTATTAATCTACAATCAGTCGTTCGCAGATAGTTTTCCTGGCTTGTTACAGGTATTAATATTGAACTTGAAAAGGTTGGTCATTTGAGATAGTTGTCCTGTCTGGTTTCAGGTATTAATCTCTGACCTAAGAAAGAAGGATAGTTTTCCTAGCTTGTTACAGGTATTAATCTTCCATCTCCTCATGTAGATAGTTTTCTTGGCTTGTTATAGGTATTAATCTACAATCATTCATTCACAGATAGTTTTCCTGGCTTGTTACGGGTATTAATCTGGAACTTGGAAAGGTTATTCGTTTGAGATAGTTGTCCTATCTGGTTTCAGGTATTAATCTTGGACCTTTTGAAGATTGTTGATGATAGCCATCTGTTGATTTGATCTTTCCTAAAAAGGTAAAGAGTTAGTTGTATGCCATGCCATGATGTATGAAGTGCATGGTGTAATGATGTTCTCAAAATAAATGAGATTGTATGCACTTGTCATGTATGTAATACGATGCATGAAATGCAAAATGTTATTGGAATAAACCCTTGACAATTGTTGGCGAGTTTTAGGAGGCTGAATCCCGGATGGCCGTAGGGGATGAAGAGTATGCACACCTTTCCAAACTTTGTCTTTAGAATGCTTATGCATGGGAAAAGAGTTTAGGAATCTTAGTTGTTTGTTGCTCTACTGGGGAGTTATTCCTGATCGGAGAGAATCGAAATTTAGCTGTTATCTGGTCGAAATCCAGGCTCGACAACAAATTGTTGAAGATAATGAAGTTAAATGTTATCTGGTCATATTCCAGGTTTCACAACGACTTATTAGGGAAGATTAAATTAACTGTTATCTGGTCGCATTCCAGGTTTTACAGAAAATTACTTGGGAGAGTGAAGTTAAATTGTTATCTGGTTGGGTCCAGGCTTTGCAGTAACTTACCGATGATTGTGGAAAAGTCTACTGGGGAAAAGGAGTTGTGGTCCCTTGTTTTGTAATAGTCAGAGAGGAAAAATCAAGTTGGTGAATCTGTAGTTTTTGGGGAAATAAACCATGTTTCCAATCGGTTGGATAGGTATTTTCTTTTGGCAGAACTCCACGAGGATTCTTGAGATCAACTCAGTTGGGAAGAAAGGTTTTCCAAAGATTGAAACTCTAGCTGGGAATTGTCTTGGTCCAGCTTTGTGGGGACTTGACTCGGGGTCACCCTTTGAAATGTATTTATGGGAAATATGGCAATGCCCCTAGTAGCAAGCGTTTGTAGCATTACTAGGAAATGTTGCTTGATTGTATGGAACTCTTTGTTGGAATTCACGTTTAATGCCTTAAGTGATTCAAATACAGTCCTTCCCCTGGTATATCCAACACCTCTCGAGATATTTCTTGGAATCTTTGCCGGATTGCCCCAAATGTGTTGGATAGTGACACGTTATGCCTCCTTGCTTATAAGAGATCTGTTATTTGAAGTGTGTTCCCACTTGAAGTGATTTTGTTCATTGAGAGAACTTTTTTTCACTGGATATTCATCGTGTGAATTTGTCCGTTGTCAAACAATTAATCATAAACAGTGATATTCAAATAATGCATAGTTTATGTTTGTCTTAAAGTTTTGAAAGTGCGTATTAGCAGATAACAGATTTTTTGTAAGAAAATTCAACTCAAGATTTAGAGTAAGCCCTACAGGAGTCAGAATACCTTTTGTAACAGTATACTTTCGAACTAACCCATTCTTCAATTAGGACTTTTGAAGGGTTGTAACGTGACCTGGCTCACGGTTTTAAGAAGAAAAGGATAAGGCTCAAAGTGTATTTGTACCCTCCCATTCTATGTAATGCTCTTTAGTCCTAAACTCAGTTAATTGTGCGTTTAAATCTCAATTGAGTATGGAATTTTTGCTCTGACACTAGGTAATGGTTCAGAAATTGAACGTTTGTTTGAGAAGGCAGTCATTTTTGCAACATTTTTTCGTGTTGTTGAGGATTTGTAGTGACCTCCTTTTTTTGATTTATTATCCCTGGTTTTTTTTCCTGACTGTTCTTGTTTTGAGATTACAGTCAGCGGGATGCCCCAGTTTTTCTTAAGTCTCCTTCGTAGGTTTTGACTTAATGGGCTTTTCTTTGAGAGATAATGACTGCCTATTTGGTAGGGAACCATCACCATCTTTTGATTCCAGAGGAAATTTTTTTATATTATTCGTTGTATACGAAGTGAAAGTTTGCGACTTAACGGGCATTTAAATTAACTGAGAGACTACCCTTCCCCAGGTTTTGATTAAAGGTTTTAATTTGTGTAAAAAGGAAACTCCTGCTTCTTTGGCCCAAAGGGGTTGACTAGAGATTATCTTCCTTATAACTCCAATGTTTAGGATTTGAAAGAAACACATGTACATTGTTAACAAGGTCTGTTTAAAAGCATACTGTATGAGATCATGGCATTGTTTTCGTCATCCTCCCTCTAAAGGCTTACAACTTTTTAAAACAAGAGTTGAATATAAAGGGAGTAAAAAGCATAGTTTAAATATAGTGAAAACGAATGGATTAATTCAAGACAAACATATGCAATGCATTAATGAAACAAAGCTTGACATTAATAGATAAGTGTTTGAAAAACAAAAGAGATTACAATTGAAAATTCAAAATGAACAAGAGCCTCATTGTCTGAACTTGTCACTTCAGATGGTGTGCCTTTGAGGGATGACAGAAGAATTCAGTCTAACCATATTGTGTAAACTCTAGCACTCCTTCGTCGATCAAGTCTTGGATCTTATTTTTCAAAGCCCAACAACCATCTGTATCATGCCCATGATTATTGGAATGGTATGCACATATTGCATTAGGATGATAGCTAGGAGCGAAGGTACTAGGATTCTGAGGAGGATCCCTTAATGTGACCAAGTTCAACTTCAGTAAGTGCTGCAAGACCTGCAATATTGGTATGTCGAGTTGGGTAAACTGTCTACCGGATGGGACCTGTTTACGCCGATTGCCCTGTCCTTATTGACGACGTGGCTGTTGGGCTCGTGACGTGGCAGCAAATTGAAAAGTTCTACTCTCCACCAAACTGGCCTCTTGTCTCACGGGGGGCCGAGTAATGACTTGATCCCCAATCTCGACCATTTGTTTCATTCGATCGCAACCATCTTGATGAAGTTTGTTGACGAGGTTCTTTAGCTTTTCTTGTCCCCGAGACAAGCTTTGGATGAGAGCCATCTGGCCCACCAATTGTCCCATCATTTGGAATTTCATTGTTGCCATTTCAGTTTGTAGGCGTTCGAATCAGTCATCCCTGTTATCTTCAGGATTTTCCATGGTCATACCCCTAGTAAGAAGCGCCTTGACCTCTTCTTGACCCTTGGATAGGTTCAAGAACAACTCTTGAAGTTGAGTGTTTTGAATCTGAATGCCCTTGATAGTCTGTTCTAGAGCCATCTCTTGCTGAAATAAATAGTAAGTAGATGAGAGATTTGTACAGGAGAAACATGTTATGATGCATGAAAAATGTGCTTGCAAATGATTTCAAGGATTTATAAGATTTAAATTTGTCTAGACAAAGAATGAACAAACGTCAAATTGCATTAATCAGTTCAAAAATGGTTACAATGTGCCTCTTGGGCTTACAAGATAAATTCCTAAGACAAAAAGGTCGAACACATCCTCTTTGGTGCAATGTAGGCGTTCAAGCTTTGTTCTTCGTGGAGTTGCCTTGTAAGCTCCAAAACCCTTTTCTCGTTCGCGTAGAACTGAGCTTCAAAGATATCTCGCTCTTCCTTTAGTTGAATCCAACCCTATTGCAAGTCTTCAAGAGAAGTAGGCATGTCGAGATAGAGGATAGTATACGAAACATCTCCCTTAACAATAGGCTCCACCATAACTGGTAGGATGGAGGGATAAGGCATCACGAGCTTCTGAGCATGAGCTCGTACCCAACTAAGGTAAGTCTCAAGGGGGATATGATTCTTGTATCCCAGTGTCTTACTATCCACCTTTCTTACCATCCTCCAAGCTTGCACAAACCTCTAACGGTAGCCTTGATCATCGCTCTCGTAGTCGAACACCACTCCTTGGATGAGCATATCATGAGGACCATCTCTTAGGGCATACCCACATTGTCGTAAAGCTAAGAAAGGGTTATAAGTGATACCTCCCCTAATGCCAAGTAAAGGGACATTAGGGAATTCCACACAATGGTCGATGATAGTAATGTTCTCCAAGTATCTCAAACACCAATGAATATCTGAATGTCTGAGTGACATCAACCTATTGGACCACCTCAAACCTTGTTCGTTCTTCAACACGGATCGGGGGAGATGCGAAAAAAACCACGTAGATAATAGAGGAGTGCAACACATGAGGGTTCCTCTTTTCCTCATAGTGCGAGAGTGGAGAGAATGTAGGATATCCCCCAACAAAGTAGGCACCAGATTGCGAGACATGAAGATTTTGACAGCATTTACATCTATAAGTTGGTCGGGGTTTGGAAAAAGTACCATCCCATAGATGAGAAGGGCCAAGATTTCTTCAAAGGCTTGTAAATCCAAAGTTTCCAACAATCTTGAGCTTTTTATAACAAGAACTTGGCTAGGAACCCTTTAATACCACTTCTTGTTTCCCAATTAGCCGTGACGTCGGATTGCTGCAAGTGAAGAGCTTGAGCAATCTCTTCAGGGCTCGGGTCTCTTTTAGTACCGTTGAAAGGTAGTTGATTGAGAATAGGAATCCTCAAGAGTTGAGAGAATTCTTCCATAGTAGGTACAAGCTAGTAATCAGGAAAGGTAAAGCCATGGTGCAAAGGGTCGAAGAACTGAAAAAAGAACCTTCATCATGTCTTCCTCAATGCTCGAGGTAACCAAGTTTAGGAGTCGACCATGTCTTTCGGTGAATGAAGAACTCTCAGGAACCCTTGATGCTAAATCTTTGAGTTGAGAAGGAATTCTTACGAGATTGACTTGGATAGTATTCATGCGGGTGGAGGCCATGTCCTACAAAACAGAACAAAGATAACTCCCAATAATCCTTGAAATGGTTAGTGCAAAACTTCAATGGTATGATGTTATGATGTTATGTACAAGTAAACATATAGACACAAAGCAAACAAGTCCTTAGGATTAGGATTTCATGGAGTTTATAGGTAAGTACCCTCTTGAAGTTTAGTTGGCTCAACCTGTCCTAGTAATAGTAACCGGGTTCTAGGGTATCTCAATACCACTGATATTTCTTCATCGGGCATTGCTTCAGCGCAAGCCTCTTTAACGGTGACCAAAATATCCCGAAAGTCTGATCTCAATGAGCGTTGTATCTAGTATCAACCAACTTCTAACTTCACCAAAGCCGACTACCTCACTACTTCTTAATGGCCAAGTTGGTCAAATAAAGGTTCTATAGTCAGTTAGTGCTTTATGATACAACACAACGGCCCCGTATTCTCCTTGAATACTCAAGGGTTATTGGTACCAACAAATGTGTCACACTAACGTAGCTGTTTCTTAGACTATGTCGGTATACCCTGCACAGTTTCCACAATCTATTTCTACTTACCTAAAAGGTGCCCCAGATCCAAGTAGAGGATCAAAACAAGCCCAAACAAGGAACCATAATGTAAATCAAACAAGTCAAACAAAAAAAAAGAAAGTAAAGGTGATATAGCCCTAAGGTAACCCCACTTTTAAGATTGTCCCTAGCAGAGTCGCCAGTTCTGTAACACGGTGGGAGAACTGACTTGGGATGTTTTGTGTTTGATCGCAATTATTGCGGATAGCAAGAGTCGCCACCGACTTTTCTTTTATCCAATAAAGGAAAGGGTGAAAAGAACAGGAAAGACCTTTGAGATTATTTTCTTGAGTTCGGGGGGTAGATTATGAAAAGGGAAGGTGTTAGCACCCTTTTCATCCATAGTTATCTTTAGGCTCTTAGTTGCTTGCTAGATCAATGTTTTTGTTTGAAAATGTGCTTTGTGGTGGTTTTTGAAAGTATTTTTGAAAAGCGCCTTCGTTTAGGCAAACATTTGTAATGATTCTTGTCTTTATAAGAATGTATACAAAGTGTTGGACTTTTGAAAATATTTCATGTTTGGAAAGTGTTTAGTGTGTGTTTGGAAGGATGTTTGTTTTGAAAATGAGCAAGCAACTAAGAACGTTTCTACCTACTCAAAAGTCTTTGTTCTTTTCCTTCTCCTTTAGACATTGCTATCTTACCATTGATTGGTAATAAGATTTATCTTTGGATGTAAAAGGGACGGGCGTGGGTCATCGTATAGTCATGATAACAATGTTGTGAGATATCTTAGCATTTATATTGAGGGACTAAGATCATTCGAAAGGAAACATTTGAAGCGTCATCGAGGGACTAATGATCTAGTATTTTTGATTGTTTCGCTAAGACATCTCACATGCCTAACATGACCATTCTTAGGCAACAAGTGGAGTTAACCATAGGGGTGCATGTGTGAATAGTGTTTGATTTGCATGCATTTAATCTTTGATTAAGGGTTGTCTACTTGTTGTTTTTATCTTCCCATACAAATCCTACTTTATCATCATTTATATGAAAGCGATAAATTGCAGAAAGTAAATATCCTACGCTATTACAATCACTTGGGGGTGGGGGTGTACAAATTTACAAATAGGGATTGCAAGGAATTAAAGTCTTAATTATCTATTACAACCATATTGAAATAATGTATAAGAAATGTAAAATAAACTTGTTTTGTTTTTGTTAAGAGAAGAAATAAATTTGCTTAAGAAAATATTTTTAGTCTTTTTTGTCTTAAAAGACATAAAATAAAGCATGTGAATATAAAGTATTTTTTGGTGTTTTTGATTAATGAAAATAAAGTGATGATAAAAATAATAAGGGGATAAGAGTCAGGATCAGCGTGTTGTTGAAAGAGGGGAGATCAGAAGTTCTGACTCAGACACACTGCAAATCAGAAAGCAAATGTTAGCAAAAGGAAGGTTAGAAGTTCTGGATCCAGACGCCCTGACGTTCTGAGGTCACTGGGAACAAAGGAATGCCTAGAAGTTTTGATTGCTGAGAGAGTGAGGTGATAATGCTGTTGGGTGAGAATGTCTAGAAGTTCTGGTCCCGGAGTACTGTTTTGACAAATGATGAGGTAAAAATGTTAAGAACTAAATGTAAAAGGTGTTTCTAGGATTAGAACCCAGGACCCTTAACACAAATTCTTTGTGTGCGCACTCTCTACCACTGGGGTGGCTATACATCCGGTATCAGAAGCAAAAACATAAGCATGTATCATAGAGTAAGCTATGATGATGAACTTCATCTTCTCCTTCATGCCAATCATAGCATCTACAACTTAGTCATTTCTCAACAAAAAATTGAAAATGCAAACATAACAGTTATGGCAAATTTCATCATGTTTTCAGAAGTACCAAGCATCAGAACTGTAAAACAGAAACAAGCATGAACTTTACTAATCCTAATTCTGAATCCTAATTTTCTCAAGAAGTTCTGATCTGAAATGCTCTCTACTAGGCCATGTAAATGAAATCTATAAATATGTACAAAATCATAGCCATGACATCTACATTGTATCTTTTAAAATGCAAGCCTAACAATGCCTAAGTAGCGAGATAAAAGTCAGCAGAAACTTACCTTGCTGCTGGAAATTGTTCTGTGAATTAGATCCTGGTTCAGATTGCTGTGATGTTCTGGTAAGCTTCCTCAAGTTCCCAGGAAGCTAGAACAACCCTTAATTTGAGCTATGAATGGTTGGAATGTTTTGGAACAGCCAAGAAGCAAAGTTCTGATTTTTGAAATGGAGATTGGCGAAGATTGTGTTACAGTCTGAAAACAGAAGTTGGGACGACTTCTAAGTATATATCAGAAACTGTGGGGATGATTTGGCCAAGAAATGCATAAGGAAAATTAGAGTCTGGATGCAAAAACCAGAAATTAGTAGGTTTTGTGTTTGGGCTGCAGTCTCAGGTTCTTGGAATTTTCTGCAAGGTTTCAAGGCTTTTTTCAATCTTCGACCCCCTTAACAGTTGCAAATGAAGTTTAATTTATAGGCAAAGGATTTAGAAGCTTGGAGAAGTCAAGAGTACATCCATCATGGGTTATAGCTCGTTGACTTGTTTTTGAAGCAAGTTTAGATAGGCCTGGTTTCAAGGCAAAATAGAGTGGTTAACAGCTTTAAGCACACTTAATCTGAATTTGTAAGCATCATTTGTGGAGGAAGTACACTCATAAGCAAAGTGAAGCATGAGTTTAAAATAAACTTTCTACAAAAGTTTACTTTTCAAGGACAGCAGTGGCACCTTTATGCCACACATGGGAAGATCCCTTGATAAAGACTCAAAATTTGGTGTGAGCATTAAATGATGATGAGATTTAACAAGCAAGAAAGCCTACAACATGATATTATACATCATAGCTTAAATTTGGATCAAAAGTTCAGCATCAACATAACTTAGAAAAAATATTCAACTTCTGATCTTTAATTCTCCCTGCTTCAGCATGATCTGAAGGAGTTCTCAGACTTTTCATAAAGCTTGTAACATGCTTTGTAGACCCTCTTTGAATTACTCTTGCAAACTCTGATTGAACCTACGTGAAAACTGACCCAAAAGTTCTAACCAAATTCTGACTTGAAAATGCTCAGAATTTACTAAGTACTTTAGCTTCATGAACGTGCCTTCAAGGATGTATAACTTGAAATCCAAACATTTCTAGAAGAAGTTCTATTATGCAATGTTTTAGATCTCCTTGAGATCTACAACTCTTGTGTCATAAGTTCTTCCAGAATCAACTTGCATCATGATGAAAATCTGGCCAGAAGTTCTGAACCTATCATCTTTTCTTAACACTTAGAAAATTTTCTAAGTGCTTAGAATTTTGACTTTTCCAAAGTAATTTTGACTTTTTACTTTCTTGATGAAACAAACTTCATATTCTAACATGTCTTGATGAAATATGATTCTTGAAACTTGATTTTGATCCAAAAGTCAACGTTTGACATTTCAGTGTGCATTTTGACCATTTTGCCCTTGTGCCAATTCCAAACCCAAATTGATGAATTAATGCTGCAAACTTGAGTCATGGGAAAATCTTATGGAAAATCCTTGAAATGAGAGGGCAAATTTTAGGGTACAACAACAGTTATAATTTAAACTTACTAATAAGAGTCTTTGTTTCTGTTTCCTTTTGATTAACAAATTTAAATCCCACGAGGTCCTTGAAAACATTGCATATGCATCTACATGCCATACATATAATTGCAAAACAGGTTTCCAAGACAGGTTTCTCATCTTCTTATTGTTTATTTCAGCAGAAATGGCCATCGACCAGACGGTCAAAGATTTCCAGGATTAGAATGCTCAATTCCAAGAGATGTTCCTAAGCTTAGCGAAGGGGCAAGAAGAACTGAAGATGCTCATCGCGAAAGAGAAGTAAAAGAAGACAAAGAAACCAACCGACATCCTTAACATGGGGAAAGGTTCAAAGGTCCAATCAAGCGAGCTCAAGATCTTGATATCCCATTGGACGAAGATGATGAACAAAATGAAGATGGTAAGAGTGTTAAAACTGAGAAAAAAAGCAACCATGGTTCTGACAAATGTTCTGATGAAGAGGAAGAAGATTATTTGGATGAAAAATATCCCCCTGCTGATGAGAAGTATAAGCTGTTAGAAGAGCGTCTGAAAGCTATGGAGATTCAGAAGGTGTCTAGCTTGAACTTTGAGGAGTTGGTCTTAGTCTCAAGAGTCGTCATTCCTCCTAAGTTAAAAACTCCTACCTTTTCTAAGTATGCCGGTGTTTCTTGCCCGAAGCTGCATTTGAGATCATAGTTCGGAAAATCCAACCACACACTGCTGACAAGAAATTGTGGTTGCATTTCTTCCAAGAGAGTCTGTCTGGAACACAATTGGAATGGTATTATCAACTCGAAGGTACCAATATTCATACATGGGAAGATTTGGTTGCAACTTTATATAGACAATATCCGTATAATTCTGATTTGGCACCAACCCGCATGCAACTACAGAGTATGTCCATGGGTTCTGATGAAGGCTTTAAAGAGTAAGCACAAAAATGGAGAGATTTTGCAGGCAGAGTTCAACCTCCTTTAGTTGATAGGGAATTGGTTGACATGTTCATGAGTATGCTAACAAGTCCTTTCTATAATCACCTACTTGGAAGTTCTTCATCCGGTTTCACTGAGATGATATTGACAGGGGAACATGTTTAGAGTGGAATTAGAAGTGGTAAAATTCAGGTGGCTACATCTTTGAATATTGCAAAGAAGTCATACAATATTAAGAAAGAATCCAATGATATGTACGACCAGAAGGGTTGTAATAAGAGTGATCGTAACCAATATGTGGGGGCAATTCTGATCTCTAATCCTGCACCAATGCAACAACAGAATAATTAGCATAGGCAGATCGCACCTAGGAGACAGTTCATAAAAATCATATGCCGTTGTATCAAGCATTGCAACACATGTTGAAGGTAGGGCTGATTACATTAAAGGATCCTCCTTAGAATCCCAATACTTCTTCTCCCAATTATAATCCCAATGCAAGGTGTGCATATCACTCCAACAGTCTTGGACATGACACTAATGGATGTCTGGATCTGAAAAATAAGATTCAAGATATGATTGACTATAAGGAGATTGAATTTGACCCTCCTGAGACTCCTAATGTGATTACCTCTCCTATGCCTAATCATGACAAGATCATTAATGTTGTTGATGATGTATCTTATGTTTATGCTGTGAGTGACTTGACTACTCCTCTGATGATTGTTAAGAAGAAGCTGTTGCGAGCAAATTTATTTCCGGGTTGTGTTGAAAATTTCTACCACTATGCGTCCCAATCCAATGGTTGTGTGCTATTGAAGGAAGGTATTCAACGTTTGATGGATGACCATGTAATTCTATTTGAGAAGATTCCTTCTATGGAGAGCTTATGTGAAAGTGTGTCTCAAGGCCTGAAGCTTGAAGATGTGTCTGTGATTACAATTTCTAGTACTCCTGTAAGGATCACTTTTAAGGGTCATGTGAAGATTACTTCCGAGCCTAGGGTTTCTCCTTTGATCATTACCGCACCTGGTCTAATTCCATATTCCTTTGACAAGTCTATTCCTTGGAAATATGGAGCTGATGTCTACTACCATGGTGTCAAGCAAGAACCATTGGTTGTCGAAGATTAAAATACTTAAGTTATTAATCGCAATGTTGGCAACATTGTTTGGACAAGTAAGCCTACCAGAAGCAGAAGGATTTTCTCTCTGGAAATCTCTCTAAAAGTTGTGACTCCACCAATTCATATCACTGTTATTGAGTCAACTACTGAGACTAGAGGAAAAGGACAGATGACTGAGCCTGCCCAGACTGAGGCATCGAAAGAGTTTACTGTTGAAGATACCTCCAAGAAAGAGATAGAGGAAGTACTAAAAATTATTCGAAAGAGTGACTATAAGATTGTTGAACAGTTGGGACCGACTCCCTCCAAAATATCTATGCTATATCTGTTGTTGTGCTCTGAAGCCCATGCTCAGGCTTTGGTAAAGTTTTTGAAATCTGCTCATGTACCGCAGGAAATCTCTATTGATCAGTTCTAAATTTATGTTACTAGCCTGACAATTGATAATAGGCTAGGCTTTTCTGACGCTGATCTGACTCTCACCGGAAGGAGCCATAATAAGGCCCTGCATGTCTCTATTAAGTGTATATGCACTTCCTTATCTCATATGTTGGTGGACACAGGTTCCTCGTTGAATGTATTGCCAAAAGATATTCTAGACAAACTTGACTACGAAGGGGTTATGCTAAAACCCAGTGATGTCATGGTAAGAGATTTGATGGTTCAAAGAGAATGGTGCATGGAGAGGTTGATCTTTTAATCAAAGTGGGTTCCCAGGTCTTCAACTCTACTTCCTATACGGTGGACATTCGTCCAACCTTTTCCTGTTTGCTTGGATGCCCTTGGATTCATGGGGCAGGCGCTGTTACTTCTACTTTACACCAAAAGTTGAAGTATCCAGTGAAAGGAAAAATCATTACAGTTTATGGCGAAGAAGAATACATGGTGAGCCACTTGAACTCCTTCAAGTATGTTGAGATGGATGGTGAATTCCTCGAGACTCCTTTCCATACCTTTGAATTCATTCCTCAGACAACTCCTATTGCTAAAGCTGCTCCTATTGTTCCTAAGGTTACCAGGATTCCACCAAGAATGGCTTCTCTGAATGACGCTAGGGTTGTGGTAGAAGAGGGTGGTTGCACTATTTGGGGTCAGCTTCCTGAAATTCCTTACAAGTCCGACAAATTGGGTTTGGGTTTCACCTTTGAGTCTCAGAGGGTTGTTCGTCATGCTCATGCTAACTCTGAGAGGCCTCCATTCCGCATCAACAACAATGGAGTTCACAAAAATCAAGTCAACATTGTAGAAGATGCTGATAGCGACTATGACCTAGACAATTGGATTTTTCCAACCACCGGCAGTGGGCTCAACAATTGGAAGGTTGAATACTTTATACCAATCTCCTTTAGTCAAGAGTAAATTCTATTTCCTGTTTTCTTATTTTCAAGTTTTTGGTTATGTAATTTGGACAATAAACCTTGTGCCTTACTCGGGGCACAACAGTTCATTTGTTAGGGTTGTCATACTTTATTCACATATTTTCATTCAATAAATCATTGGATGTTTGCATTCAAATTTCGCGCTCTTTGTCTTTATTTTACTTTATTTCTTCCAAAATATCTATGTGTTCTTACACACACCCACATAACAAATTGTAGATCCACATCCACTATGGATCTCATTGATAATAATTATTATATTGCCAATTGTGACTTCAAAAATATGATCTACCAAGCCGAGGACAAAGGTGAGGAAGATTGTGAAGTGCCTGAAGAGCTTTCTAGACTACTATAGCAAGAATAAGGATACAACCGCATGAAGAGCCAGTTAAGTTTGTGAACTTGGGTACTTAAGAGGTCAAGAAATAAATCAAGATAGGTGCCGACCTAGAAGACAGTGCCAAAAAGAGGTTAATCCAGATGTTACATGACTACGTTGAGATCTTTGCTTTGTCTTTGAAGACATGCCAGTGCTTGATACTGACATTATGGTTTACCGTCTACTGATGAAGGAATGTTGTCCTCCTATTAAGTAGAAGGTTCATTGTAGGCGTCCTGAGATGTCTGAAAAGATCAAAGCTGAGGTTATGAAGCAGTTCAATGCAGGTTTCTTAGATGTTACGTCCTATCCTCAGTGGGTTGCAAATGTGGTTCTAGTACCCAAGAAGGACGGTAAGGTGCGTACGTGTATAGACTACAGGGATTTGAATAGGGCAAGCCCCAAAGATGACTTTCCGCTACCGCATATTGATGTTCTGGTTGACAACACCACTCAGCACAAAGTATTTTCCTTCATGGATGGTTTCTCTGGTTATAATCAAATCAAGATGGCACCTGAAGACATGGAGAATACTACTTTTTTCACACAGTGGGACACTTTTTTTTACAAAGTCATGCCTTTTGGTTTGAAGAACGCCGATGCAACATATCAATATGCTATGGTAACTTTGTTCTATGATATGATCTATCACGAGATAGAGGTTTACATTGGTGACATGATAGCCATGTCTCAGACTGAAGAAGAACATCTTGACCACTTGCATAAGCTATTTGAGAGGTTGAAGAAGTACAAGTAGAGGCTGAATCCTAACAAGTGCCCCTTTGGGGTAAGATCCGGTAAACTCCTAGGTTTCGTCGTCAGCAGTAAATATATTGAAGTTGATCCAGCCAAGGTTAAAGCCATTCAAGAAATGCCAGCTCCCTGTACCGAGAATGAAGTCAGAGGTTTCTTGGGACGATTGAACTACATTGTCATATTTATTTCCCATTTGACTGCTACTTATGAGCTAATTTTCAAGTTATTGAAGAAAGATCAAGTAGTGAAGTGGAATGATGACTGTCAGATGGCTTTTGACAAAATCAAGAGTACCTCTAAGAACCTCCAATTCTGATGCCGCCAGTTGAAGGAAGACCGCATATCATGTACTTAACGGTGTTAGAGAGCTTAATAGGGTGTGTATTGGGGAAACATGACGAGTCTGGTCAAAAAGAGCATGCAATATACTACCTTAGCAAAAAGTTTACTGAATGTGAAACAAGATACTCATTGCTCAAGAAAACTTGCTGCACTTTGGCGTGGACTTCTCGTCGATTGAGACATTATATGTTGACTCATACTACTTTGTTGATCTCTAAGATGGATCTAATAAAATACATATTCGAGAAACCCACTCTCTCTAGAAGAATAGCTAGATGGAAAATAGACTCCCACATACGAAGGGTCATTCATGATCAAGAAGATATTTTCTGGCAGCTATGATACTTACCACCATGGACGATGAAGATTTTTCACACTCTGTGAACGCAGACCTCAAAAAATATTACACGTAAAAGAGACTCGCTAGGTTGACATGCCTAGGGAAAAATAAGGGCATCCCGACGAACCAATAGGGTTCAGGCAAAAATTAGGGACATATAAATAAAAATTATACACCCGGCAAGTCAAAAACTTGAAAAGACGGTTTGGGCAAAAAAGGGTATCCCGATGGACTGAAAACCCGAAAGGGAGGTCCAAGCAAAATTTAGAGATTAATGCGTATGACTATGTCTCGTTGGATCATCTACTTACAACCAACATTATTACCAATGACAAGTTCAAATGGTACAAATAAATCTAGTCATCTTCATCCGACGACAAGTGATGAGATTCTTGAAAACATAGGGGCAATAGCAGAGTTGAAACTCAATAGGATCATTTCCACATAGCTGTTTTTCTTTGTTTACCACTTTTTACTTTTCATATTTTACGATGATTTCCTCTTACTAGGATGTCTGTCTCTTTGTATAAAACCGCTTGTTTATAGGCAAACTTTCTAAATCAATACAAGTCCTTTTCATATTCAAAATTGTTTTACTTCCTCAGTTTTGTTTACAAATACGTCCAATGATTACTTTGAATAAACATATGAATTAGAACATGATTACTGGTTACAAATATTTGCATAAAAACAAGAATAACAATTACTAAAGACCCTAGGAGGTGGGATAAAGTTTCAGCTATTCTCAAATCCACACAAAGCAATCCTCACGAAGTTACCCCCAACAAAGGTACACTTCCCAGCAGGTCTAATATGCCCTCGAGCAGAAATTGGGGAATTATCTAACAGTTCATCTCTATATCCCCAATGGATAGCTTGACTTGTTCATTTCCCCCAGTAGATTGCCTGACAGACAGGAATGTGATCATTTCCCCAGCATCTTGCAGAAACTTCCTCAGCGCAGTCTATGGAGTTTTGTTCCCCATCAGAGTTTTATTCCCTCAATGCAGTTTACATGAATTTAATTCTCCAACGTAGTTTATTTCTCTAACACCATAAAATCCCCGATAAAATTCTCTTCTCCATCAATGTTTATTTGTGGCTATCCCTAGAAGAGCCAACACCTGTATCTGAAACCTGGTCAGATAATGCATCAGAGAATTATCCATCTCTTTTATCCCCATTCAGAGTATATAAAAATCAAATTACCCAAATGACAAACTACTGACTTTCCTGAAATACTTTTATCCCTAAGCAGAATTCAGAGATCCCCGGCAAAATATCCACAAACAGAAAGCGGGAATCCCTAGCAAAATCGTTCCCAGCTGAAATTGAAGATTCATATTCTTCATCCCCAGCAATAGTTAGGGGTTTATTTTCCCCAACTAAACATTGTTATACGAAGCTACCGCTGCCATCAGTGACATCTTGCATCCATACATCATTTACAAAATATCATAACATATGCATACAAAATACATTCTCATGTATTTTGAGAGCATCATTATGCAATGCATTACATACATCATGACATTGCAAAAAACTAACTTTGTTTTTAGGTTAGTTCATAAACAGATAAATATTGTCAACAATTTATCATCCTTCAATGATACTCCTTTGAATACTGTTAGGAGTAGACTTATTCCAGTACATCTTCTAGATACAGTTCAGATACGATCAAGATATAAATTCTTCTGATATTCATTCCAGTATGTCTTCTAGACAGAGTTCAGATACTATCAATATACAGATTCATTATGATATTCATGCTGGTACACCTTTT
Source organism: Vicia faba (assembly GCA_948472305.1). Classification (NCBI taxonomy): domain Eukaryota; kingdom Viridiplantae; phylum Streptophyta; class Magnoliopsida; order Fabales; family Fabaceae; genus Vicia; species Vicia faba. The sequence goes on from OX451740.1 coordinate 1,125,539,250, forward strand.
AGATACAATTAGACGTAGACTCATTATAATACGGATCTCAGATATAGTCGGGAAAAGACTCATTTTGATCCTCTTATAGATACATTCAAGAAATAGACTCATTCTAGAATATCATTCAGATACAATCGAGACATAAGATTCATTCTGACACTCCCTAGAGCATCTTCTAGATACAATTGGACACATACTCATTCTAGTATACTTCTCAGATATCGTCGAACGTAGACTCATTCTAATACTCATATCAATAGACACTTTGGATGGAATATATAAGCCCATCTCTGGAGGAACTCCATCACCTCTCTGAATGGAATCTTTAAGCCCATTCAAGCAATACAATCAACCAACAGTGTTACTTCGTGCACCAGTGAGTGCAAATTCCAGAACACTTAAGTTTTCAATCCCCTCCCACCTTCAGATCACGAATGACGTACATTCCAATCTAACTCCTCGGGTTTAAGAAGATTGAACAGGGGAAGCTGTTGTAACCCAAAATTTCCTCTCCCATTTCCAATACAAATTAATTCAAGACACTCCCTCAGGCTCATAGAAGTTTCAAATGCTCAAGACTTCTCAAGGATTGATCAGACAAGTTCTCCTCCTAAGAAATTCACCTACAACTAGGGTTTTGTTTTTATCCAAATAAATTGAGCTTCTAATGCCTAAAATGGGTTTCATAGTTCCTCATATGCTTCAAATAATCTTCATGTCAATTTTTAGGCCTTGCTTCACAAGTTTGCTCAGTCAATTGCTCATGAGTGAAAATCAGTTGTATTGGGTAAAAAGTCAACATTGATCAGTCTACAGTCAAACTTCAAGATTTTTGGTCAACATCAATATTTTGAAGTCACATTCATCATTTGATCAAAGGTTTGATCATAATTCATCAAGAAAACTCAAGATTCATCAAAATTCAAAAGTTACTAAATCAGGGTTTTTTTTCAAGAAAACTCAAGATTCATCAAGCACAACTTTCACATACTTCATCAGAAATTTCTCAACCAAAACCTATCTTTAAGGAAATTCAATTATCTACAACTTTGTCTCTCTAAGCTCAAGGCCAAAAATGCCTTATTTGAGAGATATGAGCCAAAGCTTTACATGTCACTTTGAAAGTCAACAAAAAGAGACTTTTTATGAAGGAAATTTACATCAAGTTAAAGACTTCAAATTAAAAAGTAATCAAAATGAAATTAGTAGGCGACATCTTGAGGTTTCAAAAAGTCCAAGATCACTTTCATATGACAATTTGAGAAAGTTATGTGTTGTGCAAGTTGGGCAATTTTGGAGAAAGTGCATGAAGTTCAATTTGAGCAAACTTGAATTTTTGGACTAATGGACCTATCTATTAAGGTCTAAACATGTTCACGACACCTTAGAGGATCTCTAAGTCCATTCATGCATCATTTTAATTTTTATTTCATTTATTTTTATTTTTATTCATTTAAATTCAAAATTAAATCAAATAAATGTTAAATAAATGTATAAGGCACAAAAGGCATGTGATCTGAATCTTTTGGAGGCCCAAGGTCATGCTACAAACCGTGTAGACTTATTTATGAATCAAATATTCGTTGGTTTTTGAAGATCTCAACTTACTTTCAAACAAAATCAAAGATATGATTTCATGAGGTATCCAAACCCACCATTTGACCTAATATTCTCTTCTATATACACTCATTACATTCAGACCAAAAAGAGGACGGATAACAGCTTGTAGAGCTAACCCCAATTCTTCAAATTTTCAAAGAAACTAGGGCACGAGTAAACTCTTTCTCCAGCAAGTTTCAATCAACTTTGAGCATTCCATCAGCTTCCCGAGACCTCCAGGAGTCATTCCCAATCACTACTCAAGTCTACAACATCTCAGAACTCTCCAACCAAACTTCTATGATTTGTTCATGTTTTGCTATTTCAAACTATTTATTCATGCAATATAAATGAATTCTATGCATATATTCATGCTCATATTGATTATTGGAATTATTTTGAACCATTATTTCTAAGTTTGAGTGCAGGTATCACAATTCACCATTGCTACGGCTTGAAGCTCTCAAAGCTTCGAAACCTTAGCTAGAAGTCTTCTCAGTCAAAACTAACACCACCATTAAATTCGTGAGGTCTCAATTAGTGGATCTGGATGCTTTTCTTTTTCATTTTTCTTCGATTTTGCAGGTTTGTCATTTGGTCTCACCGGAGAAGAAGGTGGCACCACCGTTGGTGGTGGCGCTGACCTATGTCAAGGGCATGCTCTCTCCCTCTATTTGATTGGTCCATTTAAAAACTTTTGACCCCACCACTAGCGTGCTTTTTCAATCTTGTTGATTTCTAATTTTTAGAGTTTAACTTGTTTTATATATATTACGTGTTATCGAATTGATGTGAAACAACTATGCCAAGTGGTAAGTGAGATGTTTGTTAAACGAGAAGGCGTGGGTTCGATCCCCCCTTTTGTCAAAATCTTTTCTTTATCTTCCAGGTTAACGCAAGCTCATTATATATTGATTGCTACTCATTCTCAATCACAAACAAGCATATGGTCTGATGGACGAAGCTATCACCTTTGAGCCAAAGGGCTTGGGTTCAAGCTTCACCCTATACATTTCTATTTTTCTGCTTTGTTTCATATTTTCTTTAACTCATTTCTTTTTTAAACTAAATTAACAAATAAACAAAAATACACAAAAAAATAGTTTCTAACATTTTAGATATTAGGACATTAAAAAATAATTTACTAACATTTTATTTTTGAAATTCTGGTGTATGCCAGTCTTCAGATGTTATACTCAATGTCTAGACATCTGATATGATATAATAAATACACTGCAAGGTAGATACCCAATTTTTTGTGATTCAGTACTAAAGTATAACAGAAGCATAGAGGTTGCCATATCTGCAGTTCTCGAACAAATAGCTTTGGTTTGTAAACTATCCATTCATAGCCTGATGTCTCAACATTGGTTGCAACATCATCTATCACATACCATGAAGCAAACAAACCCCTTAGTTCTGTTTATCATGCACACAAACCAGCAGGATATCCATTCATCTCTTTTGACATCATCTGTAACATTCACACAGTTTTATCCAAGCTGTACCAGATATACTTTGAAGGTGCAGAGGATAGACCACACGATGTACCTAGTTCTGTCCATCTGGTACACATGATCAACAGAGAGCAAACAACCTTCACAGTTCTGTTTCTCCTGCACAGATATCAGCATGATGTCTTAACATGTTCTGAGACATCATCTGTTACAACATTACAGTTTTACCTTGATATATAACAGACAGAATTATAAAGTGTTGAAGGTAAAAAAACACAATCAATTGTTAACCCAGTTCGGTGAAAACACACCTACTCTGGGGGCATACCAAGCCAGGAAGAAGATCCACTATCAGCAATACTAATTCAGGACTAAACTTCACAAGTTCCCATCCCTCACTTAATCATTTACCCAGTGCAACCTATACCTAGGAACTCCTAGATAGAAACCTACCAGTTTCCATTCCTATTGCCACAACAACAGAAGTCTTACTCCTACTCAAGAAGTAGTGCCCTCCCACTTGGTTTCCTACATTACAATGAATATGAAGTAATGCATAAATACTTAGACTTGCTTCATAGCTTCGTCCAAGAACACTCAAACTCTTACCTACAGGTATCGAGTTACACACATGGTAACCTTGCCACAGACCGACAGGTTTACCTAATAGAACACCCCCAATGTTACATTCTATGAGGCTTACAAATGATCTTCTGATCAATCAAGAGGGATCATTGAAAAACAGCAGCTCTGTTGAATATATAGCAGCTGCAACTTCAGTTAGGGTTTCCAAAAACCTAGGGATAATTCCGTTTGACCTAAAGACCAGGTCACAGGACTTTATTAACCAGGTTAGGGTTGAGCTAGGTTACCCCTCAGAAAACGCAGGATTCTGTTCAGGAAAGACTGATATATTTCTTGAAAAAACTCAGACTTATCCAACCTGCAAACCTGTTAGTTCAGAACAGGATGTCATAACATCTGTTATGACATCTGAGAAAACCTGTCTACTGATTTAGCAAAATGTGATCATTTTGCAAAATGCTCAGATACACACTTATAAACATCAGTACTTGAATTACAATATTTTTCTGCAAAGGTACCTAATGAGTCAGTACAAACTGAACTAGAATGTTATGACATCAGTCATGACATTCACACACACTTGGGTTTTACCAAAAATGCAAGCCAATAACTAAACACCTACAATTTTATTTTGCTATTTATTTTATTAGACAAATTGTATAGGATGTATAAAATTTGTAATAACCTAGTTTAAATCCCCACACAATTACTTTATCATGTAATTGCCCCAAGGCCCTGTTATAGCGTAAGACTTTACTTTTCCGCACTTATACTTTATGCCTTGTATATATAATTGTTTAGCTAATAGGATTGTATGGAAATAATTAAAATCAAATGTAGACAACCCTAACTCAAGATAAAATAAACTGAAAATAACACTCTTCACACTTGCACCTTTAGGGTAATCTCTCTTGTTGCCTTATAAATATTTGTCATGCCCCTCGAAAGTAGGGATATTTTAGCAAAAGACCCTCGATACAATCATCATGGTCCTTACGATACAAAAGATCATAGTCCCTCAATGTCCCTCGAGTTGCCTACAAAAAGATGATCTAGTCCCTCAATGATCCTATGAGAAAAATGATGATAGTCCCTTCGATACAATTGCTAAAGTATCCTTACATGTTGTCTTCTATGACCATACGATGACCCTACGCCTGTCCCTTCATATCCAATAGATATGATTATCTACCAACTAATAGTATGGATAATACTATCTCCAAAGGAAAAGGAAAAGAGTAGGAAAGACAAAAACCTGCTGGGTAGTGTTAGAACATAGTTTGGTTCTACATCCTTGTAAGAGTTTTGATGATAACAAGCACACAAAGAACAATTATGCTCCATAAATAAGTATTTTATTTTTCAGGGAAGTTTTGATGTAAGAAGCACATAAGATGAGATAGATCGTTGTTAAAACTCTGTTTTGACACATCTTACGTAGAAGCAAATATGTGTAACACACTTAAATAAAGAAGTTCTGATGTTACAACTTCTTAGTACACTAATGCTGCGAACAAGAACTCTGATATTCTGATATGTAAAGTCCAGGAAAGAAGTAAATGAGTCTCAACGGTAACATTCATCTTCTGATGTGATCTTTAGTAAGCATGTTCTGAAGCGTTACATTTTATTCATGGCTAATCAATAGTAACAACTGAAAGAAGACAAGAATCTCTATGTTTGGAAAGTACATTAACTACTATTTATCAACCTTCCAAAAGCATATTCTTGTGCATTTCCTATATAAAGAAGACATGAAGAAGAAACCAGATACAATTTTGATGTGCACTGAAAAAGAGAAATATTATTACCTTTCTATCTTGTGCTTTTCAATTGTGTAATACATCACTGTTGTGATATTGTTTTTTTAGAAAACATATTTGTACACACTTTAAATTATATTACTGTGTAATACCTTAAGAAAATTGGGTTGTGGTTTAAACTCAAAAATACTTTTACAGTTGTCATTGTATATGTGTAGTCAAGTTTGATTAGTGGATTAAGACCTCATTTAAGAGAGGCAAAATCATCTTGGCGGGTGGAATGGAGTAGTTTGAGTTTAAACGAACCAGGATAACCAATGTGTCTTTTATTTTAAGTTTTAAAAACCCCAATTAAAACCCCTCTCTTGTGTATCCATTCTTCAATTGGTATCAGAACATCTGGTTTTGAGTGCAAACACTTAACTGTGTCAGAAAAAAGATCCAAGCAAGAAAAAAACTATGGTGGGACCAATTCAGATCATCAACAATGATTATCATGATGAGAAAGATAGAATCAGCAGCAAACCTCCAATCTTTGATGGTGAAAACTTCGATTACTAGAAAGACAAAATTGAAAGTTTCTTTCTAGCTCATGATGTTGATCTTTGTGATATGGTGACTGATGGGTACATATATCTAGTTGACGAAAGTGGTCAGAATATCGACAAAAAAAGAATGACAGATCATCAAAAGAAATAATTCATAAATTATCACATATCTAGAACAATCCTCTTGAGTTCTATCTCGTACACTGAGTATGAGAAGATCATAAACAGAGAATCAACAAAACACATGTTTGAATCCTTGAGAATGACGCATGAAGGAAACATGCTAGTCAAAGAAACCAAATCTCTTGCTCTCATTCATAAGTATGAATCCTTCAAAATGGAAGAAGATGAAACCATTGAAACAATGTTATCAAGATTTCAAATTCTGGTTGTTGGACTAAAAGTTTTGGATAAAGGGTACTCAACAGAAGATCATGTAAAGAAAATCATCAGAAGTTTACCCAAGAAATGGAGACCCATGGTCACAACCCTAAATTGTGCCAAAGATCTGAACAAAATATCTCTTGAAGAACTTATCAGCTCCCTAAGAAGTCATGAGATAGAACTAGAAGAAGATGAGCCCCAAAAGCAAGGTAAGTTTGTTGCTCTTAAATCTAACAAAAAATATGAACCTAAAGTTTTTCAATAAAAAGAAGAGAACTCTGGTGGATCCTCATCAGAAGAAGATGAACTATCTTTTCTCTCCAGAAGAGTCAATCAGCTGTGGAAGCACAAGCAGAGGATGTTTAGAACTCCCAGAAGAACATGGAATCATTCTGAATAATCTTTTGGATACAGAAAATCCAATAACAGAGATATTGTTTGCTACAAATGCAATGAAAAAGGTCACTACAAAAGAGATTGTCCAAATGTTCAAAAAGAAAAACCTAAAAATAAGTTTTTCAAAGAAAAGTAGAAAAGCCTTATGGCAACATGGGATGAGTCAGAATCTTCTGAAGCTGAAACAGAATCAGAAGATGAATGAGCCAACATAGCCCTAATGGACAACATATCAGATGAAATTGGATCATTTGAATCAGAGTCAAACTTAGAGGAACAAGAGGTATTCTCTAAATTTTCTAGATCTCAATTAGAAGAAAGTCTGTTAGAAATTCTTGAAAGATATCAGCAACTTCGAGTCAAAAACAAGAACCTGAAAAAGGATTTGGTATCTAACTCTGAAGAAACTAATAAACTCAAAACAAAAAACTATGAGCTAAAAGAAACCATTTCTAAAATCGAAAAATAAAAATATGTTATTAAAAATAAATTACAAAAAGCTTAGAAAGAAACTGTCTCATAAGTTTCTAGTAACTCTGATAATATCATAAAAGAATATGATCATAACTTTCAAAAATCTCTAGCTAAAAACATAGATAGGAGCAAGATGGCTTCAATGATCTATGGAGTTACCAGAAATGGAAGAAAATGGATAGTGTGATACAATAGGAGAACTGACTTGGGTCGTTTGTGTTTGATCGCAATTGTGCGGTTAGCAAGAGTCGCCACTGACTTTTCTTTTATCCAAAAGGAAAGGTAAAAAAAGCACGGGAAAGACCTTTCGAGATTATTTCTCAGGTTCGGGGGGTAGATTATGAAAAGGGAAGGTGTTAGCACCCTTTTCATCCATGGTTTTCCATGGGCTCTTAGTTACTCGCTAGATCACTTTCTTTTGTTTGAATGTGCTTGTGGTGTGGTTTTTAAAAGTTATTTTGAAAATGTCTTTGCAATGGTTCTCGTCTCTATAAGAACGCATAAAAAGTGTTGTTTCAAAAAATAGTCCAAAGAGGTGTTTGTGTATTGTGTTTTTGAGGGTGATTTTGAAAAGATATTTTTGTAATGGTTCTCGTCTCTATAAGAATGTATACAAAAAGTTTTTTTCTTTTGAAAAAGGTTTTAATGTGAAAGTATTGGTGTAAAATGTTTGGTTGTGAGAAAGAGAGTGATTAAGAGCGAATCTACCTACTCGAAAGGTCTTGAATGTTCTTTTACTCCTTTAGATGTTTCTATCTTACCATTGATTTGGTAAGAAGCCCCATCGTTGGATGTGAAAGGACAGGCGCGGGACGTTTGTACAGTCATAGAAGGCAACTTGTGAGACACTTTAGCAATTTTCGTAAGGGACTAGATCGTTTTATCGAAGGCAACATCGAGGGACGTCGAGGGACTACGATCTTTTTATCGAAGGGTCTTTGCTAAAGTGTCCCATATTCGAGGGACATGACTGTATTTCCGAGGCAACGAGTGAGGTTACCCTAGAGGTGCGCGTGTGAAAAAGTGTGTTTGATTCAAGTTATTTTGTTCTTTGATTAGGTTATCTAGCGATTGATTTTTGAATCTTGCCATGCACGCCTAATTACTATACAGTATAAGGAAAACAACAAATTGCAGAAATTGAAATTCTACGCTATTACAGAGTTTTCGGGAACGGGGGTACAAATTCACAAATGGGGATGAGTCGAATGCGATTAAAAGTCCAAATAGGCAATCAATACAACCAAATCGAGTCGAACAATTAGTTAAAATTGTAACAGTCTATGAAATAAAATTAATTGACAAAGTATAGAAATTCTTGGTATTTTTGTTTGAAAAAGAGTTTTAAAAGAAAAATAGAAAAATCTATTCTATTAATTAGCTAAAGAGTTAAATCAAATGCATGTATTTTTTTTTCTTTTTGGAGTTTTGGTTATTTAGAAACTAAATGAACAATTTAAAGCTTAAGCACAAAATAATTAGTAAAATTAATTACAAAGTCCTAAACTAAATTCATTACAAAAATAACTAATTTTGAAGTTATATCTTTTTTATTTAATTGGATTTTTTTTTTAGAATTTAAACTAAATCTAAACTAATAGAGTTATTAAATTAATTTTACTAACTAAGTTGATGAGAAATAAAATGGATAAAAATTAAGAACATAATTTAAGCAAGGGTGTAAAGCAGTATGATGGGGTGTGAAACAGAAAACAGATTGGGCTTATAAGGTTTTGAAACAACAAAGCCCAAAGAACAAAATAGATTGTAAAAAAAAGATAGATGCTGGGTTTTTAAAAAAAAAGTTGGGCTTGGACCGGGTCGGGCCAGACCTGGGTACATTTATCTGATCACAAGGAGAGGGGGTTGTAGAAACCCTAAACCTCATCCATCCCTATTCTCTCTCTCACGAATTTCCTTTCTGTTTGTTCCTCGATCTCTCTATTCTCCATAACACAACCGTAACTCACCATCAAAGAAAAACCCCTAGGTCTCTCTCTTAACCTCACACTCTCAATCACGAATCAAAACCCCCAGCAGTGAAACAAAACCCAGGAACTTGATGTAAACCCTTATCCCTAAGTTTGATTTCAATGAATCTGACAGATTTTATAAGTTACAACATGAACAAACAAAGATTCAAGTAGCGAAATCGACAAGAAATCATACCAATGATACTCTGGGTAAGCTTATGATGTTGATACTTTTCTAGGGTTTTTTCTTCTGAAATGCGTATGTATTTGGATAGGGTTATATATTGATTGGTTAATTGATTGAACATAAGATTAATGATTTTTCTTTGTTTGATGTTGTTAAGGTTTGTAGATGAACATGGAAGGTGAGTGGAGTGGTGTTATGTTAGGCTTGGGCGAATGGTCGTTGACAGAAGGCAGTATTCAGAAGGATTCTGGGAAGATGATGGTTTGATGAATGGAAGTTTGCAGGTTCTGAGTTGATGAATGATGGTTGAAGTTTTTGTTGGTTCTGAGTTGATGAATGATGGTTGAAGTTTTTGTTGATTCTGAGTTGATGAATGATGGTTGAAGTTTTTTTTGATTCTGTTATCTTATGCTGGCTATTTTTCTTGATTTGTTTTTTGTTGGTTATGTTATTTTGTTTCTTGGTATACTGACTTGGTTTTATATTTTGCTGGTTTTTTCTGGTGTGGCTTTTGTGCTGTCAAAATGTCCCCCCTTCTCCTCTTTTGAAACTGTGGCTTTGTGGTGTGATAAGGGATGGAATTGGAGGGAAAATATTTAGACTTTTGAACATAAAGGATATTCTATTTTACTGTCTTTATTATGCAGCTTTGACTTGGTCTGTTTGTGTGCAATTTTTTTTGCTGTATACGGCAGTTGCTTTTGACAGTTTTTTTTGGGACTGTTTTAGAAAGCTGACTTTGAACACTTTGAGTGCAATTTTCATATTGCTATTTGTATGCAAATGCCGGGCTGGTATAATAGATGATGCAGGTTTGACAGTTTTGTGCAGGTGATATCCTTCTAACTTTTTCTCTTTCCTCTTTCCTCTTTCAATGAAAAAGCAATTTTGCTTATTTTTCTATGAAAAATTCTGAAGGGTTTGTATGATTGTAGGAAAATGATGACATGTTTGGGTTTGATGAGCTAACTAGCATGCTGCTTTTATGAATAATGCTTTGTTGTTTTTTTTATCTGCTTGCGTAGCAGCTTGTTGCTGCCTTGTTCTTTTTGTAAGCCTGCTATTTTGTTTATGCTGCTTGCATATTGACCTTGGACTTGGCAGCTTTGCTTGGCAGCTTGCTCTTTTGCAGCCTTGGGCTTATTGCTATATTTGTTTGTTTTCACAATTTGTTGTTGCTTGCTGCTTGTATAGCAGCCTGCTCTTGCTGCTTATGCTTGTTTTGCTTGTGATGCTGCCTTGGGTTTTAAGCTATTTTGCAGTAGAAAGAGTTTACAACTTTTATTTTCCCTTTTTGTGAACCAAGGCACAAACTTGTGATTTGAAAAATAGGAGAAGATGGACTATGATTAAAACAAGAAACCTTTAAATCTGATTCCACATACAAACCCTAATGATGAATATTAAAACTTGTTTTAGCAGTTAATTCTTGAATTTTCACATGCTTGCTAACTTCCTTTCTTGTTTCATGGGCACGAGGCATGGATGCAAATGAAGCTTGGATTGATTACTTGAGGATGAAGCAACAGAGACTTGAAGACCCAGAATAAATATTCCTCCTGTGTAGAAAATTTGTGATTCTTTGTGTTGTACCCCAAAATTTGCCCTCTCAGTTCTCAAAGGATCACCCTGAACCCTCAGGGTTGTTCCCATCCAATTTCAAGCCTTGAATTACAAACTTTCCAAGAAAGTCATTCACAAGGGAAAAATGGTCATTTGCACACTGAAAAGTCAAACCTTGACTTTTGGATCAAAACCAGGTTTCAAGAGTCATATTTCATCAAGACATGTTGAAATATGAAGTTTGTTTCATCAAGGAATTCTAAAGTCAAAATTCTAAAATACTTAGAATTTTTCTAAGTGTTTAAGAAACATGACAAGTTCAGAACTTCTGATCAGATTATCACCATGATGTAAGCAGATTCTGGAAGAACTTCTAACACAAGAGTTGAATACTTCAACAAGATCTGAAACATTGCAGAACAAAACTTCTCCTGGAAATGCTGGAATTTAAAGTTATAAATCTTCAAAGATACGTCCATAAAACTGAAGCACTCAACAAATTCTGGATATTTTCAAGACAAAGTTTGATTAGAACTTCTGGGCGAGTTTTCATGAAGATTCAACCAAAGTTTGCAAAAGTAATTCAAAGAAAGTCTACAAAGCATGTTACAAGCTTTCTGGAAAGCCTGAGAACTCCTTCAGAACATGCTGGGGCAGGGAGATTCAAAGATCAGAAGTTGGATGTTTATTCTAAGTTGCACAGATGCTGAACTTCTGGCCCAGATATTAGCTATGGTACACAATATCATAGCGCAGTATTTCTGGTTTGATAGATCTCATCATCATTTAATGCTCAGAACCACTTTTGAGTTTTTATCCAAAGAATTTACCCAAGTGTGAGAGAGAAGTACCATTGTTTTCCTTGAAAGACAAACTTTTGTACAAGGTTATGCTAGGCCCATGCTTTGCTTTTCCCTCTGAGGGTACTTTTCCTTAATTTATGCTTACAAATCCATCTTAGGCACGACTAAAAGCTGCTAACCACCATACTTGCTTCAAGAACAAGGCAACACCCTAGCATATGAAAGCCATATTCAATGCTTCGGTTAGAACATCACCAGATCCCAAAACCTCGTTTATACAACCTGCAGCACTGGTACATCACAGTCCTATAACCAATAACTAATTCAGTCCATACCTTCAACCCATAATTGCATCAAACTAGCATATGAAAACTGTGATAAAAAAGCAATGGAACAGGATAGCAAAAGGTGTTCAAATCCCATTTGTTTTTCCCCATAAAATCACAACAAATTCACCTATAAATAAGTTGCTCCATCACACTTTCAAAAGGGTTGGTTTTTGGAGAGAGAGATTTGTCAAAAAGAGAGAAAAGAAAGCTGTGAAACCTTTGTAAAAATCCAGAAATCCTAAACAGAAAACCAAACCTTTGTTCTTCCCGTTGAATCAAAGAACTTGGCATTTTCTCTTCCGCTGCTCTTGCTGACTCCAGAACATCTGAAGGCAGCAGTTCAAGTTCCAAACATACGCTCCAGATTCAAGGTAAGTCTTTCTGACTTTACATCTTTTCATTCAGAACATCATTAAATATGTAAATATCATAGTATTGATGTTGTCCATATCATTGCATAATTAAAAAAAAAACTGTGAATAAGAACTTCTTGATTAAGGCTAGGCTCAGAATTAGGATTAGAACTTCTATAAACTGTTGTGCTTTTATTCTTCTGATTTGCTGTTTGTAAAAAATGAATAAGTTATTGTTGTGCTGATTAATATGAGAAAGGAGTTGAATATAACACATAACTTCTATTTTACACTCACCATTTTAACCCACAGAACTTCCATGATTTTCTCACTATTAACATGCAATGAATTGCTGATGTTCACTCACTGTCCTAGCACAATACAAAACTTCTGAGTTCTTCTCGCTGTTTTAACACGTACAGAGCTTCTAAGGTTTTCTCACTGATCTCACATTCAGAACTTCAACACATAACAATCCAGAACTTCTGTGTTTTCCCTCTAACGTTTCTTGCAGGACCTCAGAATGTATCAATCCGGAACTTCTGATGCCCATTGAAGTTTCTTTCTGAGTCACAGCACTCCTGGAATCAGAACTTCTGATCCCTTTTGTTCTGCTTGCATCAGCACGCTGATTCTATATCTCATTATTTTCCCCTTTTTATCATTTTCAATATTAATACCCCTTTTTTTTATTAATATAACAAAGACATAAAAATATTTCCTTTTTAATAATTAATTTATTTCCTTTTATTTCTTAATTCATTAAGACAAAAAACCAATTTCTAAACAAATCCTTTTTTCTTTCTTGCATTATTATTTCAACATGGTTGTAATAAATAATTAGGATTTATTTTCTTGCAAACCCCCATTTGTAAATTTGTACACCCCATCCCCCTAATGATTGTAATAGCGTAGAATCTTTACTTTCCACACTTTTATTGCTTTCATATATTGTTAGTAATTAGGGCGTGTATGGCAAGATATGAAATCGACAAGTAGATTACCCTAATCAAGACTAAAATGCATGCAATCAAACACACTTGCACACTAGCACTCTTAGGGTAATCCCGCTTTGTGGCCTATCAGAAAAATAGTCATGTCCCTCGAATATGGGCGTTTTAGCAAAGACCTTTGATAAAAGATCGTAGTCCCTCGATGACCCTCAATGTTGCCTTCGGTAAACGATCTAGTCCCTAAATGACATTGCTAAAACGTCTCATAGGTTGCCTTCTATGACTATACAAATGTCCCACGTCCGTCAATTCACATCCAACGATGAGGCTTCTTATCAAATCAATGGTAAGGTAGCAACATCTAAAGGAGGAGGAAAAGAACATCTAAGACCTTTTGAGTAGGTAGATTCGCTCCTAGTTGCTCGTTTGCTCACAACAAAAACATCTTATCCACCAACACTCTCATTTTGAAACATTTTCGAAAGACAACACTTTGTACACGTTCTTATAGAGACGAGAACTATTACAAAGACACCTTTTCAAAATCACTTTCGAAAACACATCTCACAAACAAATCTTTGAACTATTTTCCAAACAAACACTTTGTACGCGTTCTTATAGAGACGAGAGCCATTACAAAGACGTTTTCAAAATACTTTCAAAACCCACACCACAAGCACATTCAAACAAAAGCAAGTGATCTAGCAAGCAACTAAGAGCCCATGGAAAACAATGGATGAAAGGGGTGCTAACACCTTCCCTTTTCATAATCTACCCCCCGAACTAAAGAAAACATCTCTAAAGGTCTTTCTTGTGCTTTTTCACCTTTCCTTTAGGATAAAAGAAAAGTCGGTGGTGACTCTTTCTAAACCATAACATTTGCGATCAAACGCAAAACCCTCAAGTCAGTTCTCCCACCGTATCACAGAATTGACGACTTTGCTGAGGAGATTATTCTAAAAAAGTGGGGTTACCTTAGGGTTAGATCACATCTACTTGCTTTCATTGTTTGACTTGTATACTTTACATTTCGGGTCCCTGTTTGGGTTACTGTTAAAAATCCTACACTTGGATTTGGGGACACCTTTTAGGTAAGTAGCAATAAACTGTGAGGGAACTGTGTGGGGTATACCGACACATTTGAAGCAGTAGCTATGTTGATGTGGAACTTTGGTTGGTACCGGTAACCCTTGAGTCAATCAAGGAGAGCACGGGGCCGCTGCGTGGTGTCATAAAGCATCAACTGACTTTAGAACCTTTAAATTTCACAACTTGGCCAGTAGGATGTAGTGAGATGACCGGCTTTGGTGCAGTCCGAAGTTGGTAGATACTCGATACTACACTCATTGAGGTTTGGTTTCTTGGGATATTTCGGTCGCCATTAAAGAGGCTTGAGCTGAAACAATGACCAAGAAAAAAATCTAGTGACATCGAGCTCCTTAGAACCCGATAACTATTACTAGGACAGGTTTAAGCCAACTAAACTTCAAGAGGATACTTACCTATAAAACTCCATGCAAGCCTAAACCTAAGGATTTGTCTGCTTTGTGTGCATATAAACTTGCTTACTTTGCATACTTGTACATAACGTCATAGCATCATACCATGGCATTTTCAATAACCATTTCAAGGATCTCAAGGGCCTATGATGCAGGGTCACGTTGAACCAGATGTCTATCAAGGGACAAGAGGATTTATTTTCCTCTGACAAAACACCATCAAAGATCAAGTACAACAAACTTGAGTCAAGGGCTAAAACCCACTTGACACAGTGAGCTTAATTCTCGTGGAAAGACATCCACCGATATGAAGTTCTCTAATCAGAACTGTAAGTGACTACTAACATTTACCCCGCGAGATCCTTGAAAACATGCATCTACATATCATGCATCATATCATGACAGGTTTCTCCCATACAAGTCTCCTTATCTTCCTACTGTTTATTTCAGTAGGGATGGCTCTAGAGCAGACTATCAAGGACATCCAGGCTCAAAATGCTCAACTCTGAGAAATGTTTTTGAACCTATCCTAGCGGCAAGAAGAAGTGAAAGCCCTCCTCACTAGGGGAATGATCATGGGGAATCCTGAGGGAAACAGAAATGACCAGTTGGAGCGGCTACAAACTGAGATAGTCGTAATGAAAGTCCAGATGATGGGACAATTGGTGGGCCAGATGGCTCTTATCCAAAATCTGGCCCAAGGACAAGAAGAGCTGAAAGTCCTCATCAACAAGCTTCGTCAAGACGGATGTAACCAAATGGGGAAAACATATAGAAGCGGGGATCCAGTCATCATTCAGCCTCCCATGAGAAAAGAGGCCGGTTTAAGGGAGAGAAGACCTTCCCAATTTGCTTCCACGTCACGAGCCCAATAACGACTTCGTCAACATCAACCAGAAAATCAGCAAAGGCAAAGCAAGCCCAAAAGACAGTTTACCAACATCATCATACCATTGTCCCAAGCTTTGCAACACATGTTGAGGATGAATCTGATTACACCAATAAGACCTCATCCAAATCCCAAAACTATTTCTCCCAGCTACAATCCCAATGCCATGTGTGCCTATCATTTCGATAGTCTTGGGCATGATACAAATGATTGTTGGGTGCTAAAGTACAAGATTCAAAACCTGATCGACGAAGGAATGCTGAAGTTCATACAAGATGGCCAGACTGAATTCTTCTAACGTACCTCAAAGGCTCACCACCTAAAGTGACAAGTTCAGACAAAGAGGCTTCTGTTCATTTGAATTTTCAGTTGTAATTTCTTTTGTTTGATCAAACACATATCTAGTAATGTCAAACTTTGTTTCATTAATGCATTGCATATGTTTATTTTGAATTAATCCATTCGCTTTCATTATATTTAAACTATGATCCCTTTATGATATTCAACTCTTGTTTCAAAAAGTTGTAAGCCTTTAGAGGGACGATAACGAAAACAATGCCTTAATCTCATACAGTATGCTTTTGGACAGACCTTACTGATGATGTACACGCGTTCTTTCAAATCCTAAACACTGGAGTTATAAGGAAGATAATCCCTAGTCAATCCCTTTGAGCCAAAGAAGTAGAAGTTTTCTTCTTTTTTTATATATTGAAACCTTTAATCAAAACCTGGGGAAGGGTAGTCTCTCAGTTAATTCAAATGCGCGTTTAGTCGCAAACTTTCACTTCGACAAGTGATATAAAAAATATTCCTCTGGGATCAAAAGACAGTGATGGTTCCCTACCAAATAGGCAATCATTATCTCTCAAAAAGAAAAGTCCGCTAAGTCAAAACCGACAAAAGGAGACTTAAGAAAAACGGGGGCATCCCGCTGGCTGTAGCCTCAAAACAAGAACAATCAGGGAAAATCAGGGATAACAAATAAAAAAAAGGGGTCACTACAAATCCTCAACAACATGAAAAATGGTGCAAAAAATGATTGTTTTCCGACAAATTTAACTTGTCTGAACCATCATCAAAACGTCATTCCAGACTCGATTGGAGTTCAAATGTACGATTAAATGAGTTTAGAACTGAAGAACGTCACGAAGAGCGGGTGGGTACAAATATATTTTGAGCCTTTATCCTTTGTTTCTTAAACTGTGAACCAAGCCATGCTATAACCCTTCAAAAGTTCTAATTGAAGCATGGGTTAGTTCGAAAGCATACTATTACAAAAGGTATCCTGACTCCTGTAAGGCTTTACTCTAAAATCCTGAGTTGATTTTTTCTTACAAAATTTCTTTACTTGCAAAAATGCTTTTTCAAAAGTTCCAAGACAAACATAAAATTTGCATTACTTGAATATCACTGTTTGCATATGGCTATTTGTTTGACAAACAGAGAAATTCACACCACGAATATCCAGTGAACGAAAGCTCTCTTAGTAAAAAAAATCACTTCAAGTGGGATGTCACTTACAATGAAAAATCTCCTATCAACAAGGGGCATGACATGCCACTATCTAAGCACACCTGGGGCAGTCCAGTCAAGATTCCAAGAAATCTCTCAAGAAGTACAGAATAACTAGGGGCAGGCCTCCATCTCCATCACTTGGGGAATTGAACGCAAATCCCGACAAAGGGTTACATACAGTCAAACATTTCCCGGCGGTGCCACAAACACTTGCTACTAGGGGCAGTGACAAATCTCCCCAAAATCCTTCTCATAGGATAATTCCCCAGCCAGATTTTTAATCTCTGAAAACCTCTTCCCAACTGAGTCGACTTTAAGAATCCTCGAGGATTTCTGCCAATGAAGTCGCTGCCTCTCCAACAGAGTAAGCAACAAGGTTGATTTCCGCAATAAACGGCAGGATTCCCCAGCTTGAGTTTGCCTCTCCGATTACTACAAATCAAAGGACCACAACTCCTCTTCCCCAGTAGACTACTCTATAATCCCCAACAAGTTACTGTGAAACCTGGACCTGACCAGATGTTAGTTCAACTTCGACTCCTCAGTAGAGCAACAGACGACTAAGACTCCTGAACTCTTTTTCCCCAAGCAGGAATCAACACTCTCCATAGAGTTTTCAACTTTCCCCAACGTAGTTCTCCTTAACAAAACAGGTATCCTCAGTGGAAACATTCTAAGCTAAGTTTAAAGACATACTTACTCTTCAACAACAATCCGGGATTTAATAACTCCCCAATACTTGTCAAGGATTTATTATCCAAGATAAAATTACATTTCAACAACATTCATAGCACATGCATACAAAATACATATAACATAAATCTCATTTATTTTGAGAACATCATTACGCAATTCATACATCATGACATTGCATACAACAAACCCTTTCCCTTTTCAGGAAAGATCGATCGGCAGATAAAGGTTATCATCTTTTGGAGTAGTAATCGCCCAAGATTCCTTCATCATCTTTTGGAGTAGTAATCATCCAAGATTCCTTCATCACCTTGTTGAGGTAGTAACCATCCAAGATTCCTTCATCATCCTGCTGAGGTAGTAATCGTCTAAGATTACTTCATCACCTTTCTAAGGTGGTAATCATCCAAGATTCCTTCATCATCCTGCTGAGGTAGTAATCATCCAAGATTCCTTCATCATCATTGCTGAGGTAGTAATCATCCAAGATTCCTTCATCATCCTGCTGAGGTAGTAATCATCCAAGATTCCTTCATCATTTTGCTGAGGTAGTAATCGTCCAAGATTCCTTTATCATTCTGCTGAGGTAGTAATCGTCCAAGATTCCTTCATCTTCCTGCTGAGGTAGTAATCGTCCAAGATTCCTTCATCATCCTGCTGAGGTAGTAATCGTCCAAGATTCCTTCATCATCCTGCTGAGGTAGTAATCATCCAAGATTCCTTCATCTTCTTGCTGAGGTACTAATCGTCCAAGATTCCTTCATCATTCTGCTGAGGTAGTAATTGTTGTACCCGAAAATTTTCCCTCTCATTTCATCAACACTTTCTCATCACAAGACTCCTGGAATTCAGGATCAAGCTAGGGTTTGCTCTGCTCAAGACCCCTCCTTGCACTGTTAACCCAAATTAGGGTTTGAGTTTGCACAAGGATATTTTGACCTATAATACCCAAATTGACTTTCATGCTTCATGTTGGGTTCACAAGTTTGCCCATACCAAGTTTCAAGCCTTGATTCAAATCTTTACCCAGTCAATTAGATAGTTGACCTAGAAATCAACTGTATTAGGGAAAGAGTCAACTGTGGCCAATTGACTGTCAAACCTCATGAAATTTGACCCTCATCAACATTATGAACTCATATGAACCATTTGATCAAGTTTGGATCACAATTCCACAAGAAATATGATCAGATCACCAAAAGGGCAAAATGGTCATTTTTAGGGTTTTGACTGCACAAAGGCAATTTTTGACTGTTTGACCTAACCAATGTCAAATCAAGCCCACATATGGAATCAAGGACTCAATGAAATTGTCTTGACCCATTCAACAAGTTCAAAAGATCTCAAATGCATAGGATTGACAGATGAATTTTTTAGTCAATTGATCAAAATTTGACTGTATACTGAAAAGTCAAACTTTGACTTTTTGGTCAAAATCAAGTGCCAAGAGTTATTTTTCATCAAGACATGTCAAATTATGAAACTTGTTCATCAAGAAACCCAAAAATGCAAATTAGGGTTTAAAATGAAAAAAAAATTTATAACTTAGAAATTTTCTAAGTTATGAAATTTTCTTATTTTTTCCTAACTTTGTCCCATTTTTTCACCAAGATGCAATTGGATTCAAACAAAACTTGCAACATGAAAGTTGTATTCCATCACAAATTCTACAACTTTGTTTCACAAAGTTTTCTCAAAAGAATCTTGTATCTCAAGTTATGATTTTTGGAACAAGGGTACTTAAAACTTTTAACTTAGAGAAAATTTGCCCTAATTTAGGCAGGATTTTGACCCATCTTCTTGGCCATTTTTCACATAGTTCCACTTGGAGTTTCAAGTTGCATTACAAAGAGGGATTGTACTACATGTTCCAAGATTTCAAAATTGTCCAAGAACTCCTCAAACACCCTTGTGGTTAGAGAGAATCGAATGCTTGAAGTTAGCAAAAACTCACTTTTGTCCATGGCCAATACATGTTCATAACAACTTGCAATTCTGATCTAGCTAGCTTGGTTCAACATTACAGGTCTCAAAACCAATTTTCACTCCATAATTTAATGACAATCCATCAGTATAAGCCTTTGTTTTGTTCACTTGGACATTATACACAAGATTAAGCCTTAAGTAGAAAAAGGCAAATTGCCATTTTTGCCTAATTTCACTTTATGTCAAAACCAAATACTTGAAGCATGGGGGCCGGATATTTGAGGCAAGATCAAGTCCACTAATTCCAGTAACCAAGAACAAAAGTTGCAGCATGATAGGAGGGCTTATACAGGGCTATAACATCATTTCCATTCTCTTGCTTCAAGTAGAAGAAAAGTGGCAAAACATAAGCAAGCTCTCATATCTGTTAACACAAGCTTACAAGAACTTTATGAACAAGTTCCATATCTCCCAGCAAGCCTAAAGCATGACCCTTTCATCACTCATACCTCCTGATACTCAGAACCACTGTTTTTCTGCAAAATAGGGCAGGTTCTGCATTTTGCAAGCCACAACAAAATTCCATCGTGCGTTTTGTCCCAAGATAGTCCCAACATCTTCCAATCAACTCACCTGAACTATCCAAGGCCCCCATTGCAAGCTGTAACACCTCTAACTCACTTTTCCATTTTCATTTCAAAGCTCTGCAGGTTGAGTTTTACAGCACGATTCAAGTTGTTTCAAAGCAAGCCAAACATTGGAGAAGCTTTCTTGGACCTCAGGCAAGCTCAACAGAAGCTCAAACCCCATTGAAGGTTGCTACATTGTCCAGCTCGAAGTCAACTGAAACAGGTATTTCATGGACTTCTATCTCCCTATCTAGGAATGGTTAGGCTTAGGTTTGTGAATGAAATATGTTGTACTCATAGCCCTGAAGCCATACATTTGCTTAGTTTTCATTTACATTAATCGTGCTGAGAGAATTTCACTCATGAACTTTCTGAAAAAACTAGGTTAAAAATTAGGGCTAGAGAAATTCTCTCTGGTCTTTGAGAGTTAATCCAAGTTTTTTATATGGTTAGATTCGTTATTTGATGCTCTACAAGTTTTATGTTTTGAGTTTTGTCAAAAGATCAAAGAATCAGGAGATACAGGTTGGGGTAGCTAGCGCGCGTTTTTTCAAATTCTGTTGGACAGAGGAAGAAGATGAAGTAGCTGGGCTGGGCCTGGCTACTTCCTACTTTTGGGACCCCCCATTTTCAGTTTCACACCCCCTGGCCCATTTTCTTATATTTTAATATTTTTACATTTTTATTTTCTTTTCTGACTTTGATATTTTATTTTCAAATATAAAAAATGATCCAAAAATATTTTTATAATTTTTTGCATTTATTTGGTATTTATTTTATTTATTTCCACCATAAAAATGTTTAAATACTTTATGTTATTTTGTTTAAATCTAAAAATAATGTAAAAAATATGTTTATTTTCATTTTTATTTTTATACACATTTGAAAATATTTTCTTGAAATATATACATTTTTGTAAATAATTTATTTCAATTTTTTTCACATTTAATATATTTAATGTATAAATATACTTATATATTTTATCTTATTAGATAATTAGGTCAAAATTACAAAAAAATGTTACATTTT
Organism: Vicia faba; assembly: GCA_948472305.1. Taxonomy (NCBI): domain Eukaryota; kingdom Viridiplantae; phylum Streptophyta; class Magnoliopsida; order Fabales; family Fabaceae; genus Vicia; species Vicia faba. The sequence goes on from OX451740.1 coordinate 1,125,560,788, forward strand.
CATTTTTGTTATTATTTTGGACCAAAAATGTCATTTTTACAATATACTTTTATTTTTTTATAAATTAGTATATTATTGCACATAATTAATAAATAATTTTTTACTTATTAAGAATTAGGGTTTCTTGCCCTAAATAGGAAAAATAATTAAAATTGATCTTCTTTATTTTACTTTTCACATTGAAAAATTACTTTTTACATACTAAAAGTATTTTGGCATAATACATTTTATTTACATTTATTTATTTTATTTATTTCAATTATTGTACATTTAAATATTGTATCTTGTACATTCGATATGGTTGTAATAACTTAGAATTTATTTTCTTGTCAAATACTCCCAATTCAAATTTGTACCCCCTCCCTATATCATGTTGTAATAGTGTAGCATTTAAATTCCCGTACATTTAAAAGCTTTCAATTATGCCATGCTTAGACCTAGGGTTTGTATGCAAATAAAATCAACAATTAGTTTGACCTAATCCAAGATAACATGCATGAAAAACAAACACAATACACACTTGCACCCCTAGGGCTTCATCCACTTGTTGCCTTCAAAAATGGGCCATGGTTGCATGTTGAGTACTTTGGCAAAACAAAAACAAAAAAAAAATATCATAGTCCCTCGATGACGCTATCTGAGTTGCCTAAACAAAATTATCAAGTCCCTCAAGAAAATTGCCAAAGATACTTGACACAATTGCTATAATGGTCTATACGATGACCCGCGCCTGTCCCGTTAAACATCCTAACACAAGGTTGTTCACCAAATACAATGGTGAAGCAACACTGTTAAAAGGGTTAAGAATATAAGAAAGATCTTTGATTAAAATAGGGTAGATAGCTCTTAGTTACTTGATCAAGCTTGCAAAAACATCCTTGCTACTTTTCAAAACACACTCCACAACACAATTTCAAAACCCTACTTTCAAACATTGAAAACCTTTCAAAAGACAAAAACACCTTTGTATACATTCAAACAAGAACCATTACAAAGGTTGCCTAGACAAGGCATCTTTTTTCAAAACATTTTCAAAACCACACACACAAAGCACCATTTCAAACAAGTGAAAAGCAAAGGCAAGTGATCTAAAAACAAGTAACTAAGAGCCCATGGATAGCCATGGATGAAAAGGGTGCTAGCACCTTCCCTTTTCATAATCTACCCCCCGAACCCAAGAAAACATCTCAAAGGTCTTTCCTGTGCTTTTTGACCTTTCCTTAGGATAAAATAAAAAGTCGGTGGCGATACTTGCTAAACCGAACAAGTGCGAAAACAAACGCAAATCCCAAGTCAGTTCTCCCACCGTATCACAGAACTGGCGACTCTGCTGGGGATAATTTCTAAAAGTGGGGTTACCTTAGGGTTTTAGATCACCTTTACATGCTTACTTTGATTGCTTTGATTGCTTTACTTTTTGGGTTCCTTGTTTGGGTTTGTTTTAAATCCTACACCTGGATTTGGGGGCACCTTTTTAGGTAAGTAGTAATAAATTGTGAGGGAACTGTGGGGGGTATACCGACATGGTTGAAACAGTAGCTATGTTGATGTGGCACTTTGGTTGGTACCGGTAACCCTTGAGTTGAATCAAGGAGAGTACGGGGCCGCCGCGTGGTGTCATGAAGCATCAATGGACTTTAGAACCTTACTTGACCATCTTGGCCTTTTTAGGGGTAGTGAGGTGATCGACTTTGGTGTAGTCCGAAGTTGGTAGATACTCGATACTACACTCATTGAGGATTATTTTCTTGGAATATTTTGGTTGCCAATTAAGTGGCTAAACTAAAACAATGAACACAGAAAATAATCCAGTGATATTGAGCTCCTTAGAACCCGGTTTCTATTTAGGACAGGTTTGAGCCAACTAACTTCAAGAGGGTACTTACCTACAAACCCCATGCAAGCCTAAACCTAAGGACTTGTCTGCTTTGTGTGAATATGATTACCTGTATATACACTTGCTTACTTTTGTATACATGTACATAACATCATACCATAGCATTTTTAATAACCATTTCAAGGATCTCGAGGGTCTTTTGATTCAGGGTCACGTTGAACCAGACGTCTACCAAAGGGTAAGAGGTTTCATTTTCCTCTAAATAAACACCGTCAAAGATCAAGTGCAACAACTTGAATCAGGGGCTATGACCCACTCGACATGGTGAGCTTGATTCTCGTGGAAAGACATCCACCATTACAAAGTTCTCCAATCAAAGATGTTGATCAAAGTTTAACCTCTAACATTTTCTTGTGTTTACCCTGAGAGATCCTCGAAAACATGCATCCACATATCATGCATTGTATCATAACAGGTTTTCCTTTTCAGGTTTCCTTATTCTCCTACTATTTATTTCAGTAGAGATGGCTCTAGAAAGGACTGTCAAAGATATCCAGGATCAAAATGCTCAACTTCAAGAAATGTTCTTGAACCTGTCCCAGGGGAAAGAAGAAGTGAAAGCTCTCCTCACAAGGGGCATGGTCCTAGGGAATTCAAGCAGTGTCAGGAATGATCAGTTGGAAGAGCTGCAGATTGAGCTGGCAACAATGAAGATCCATATGATGGGACAACTGGTGGGCCAGATGGCTCTCATTCAAGACCTGGCTCAAAGACAAGAAGAGCTCAGGATTATCGTCAATAAGCTGCTTCGAGATAACCAAGTGGGGCAAACATATAAGGTTGAAGATCAAGTCATCATTCAAACTCCTTTGAGACAAGAAGACAAGGGAAAGGCTCCCCAACTTGCTTTAGGGTCACAAGCCCAGCTACAATCTCGCCAGCATCAGCGGGGTAATCGGCGTAAGAAAAATACGTCTGGAAGACATTTCTCTGAGACTGACATACCATCATCCCTAATACTAAAACGCTTGTTGGAGGTCAACCTGCTTGCTTTAAGGGATCCTATTCGGAATCCCAATACCTCTACTCCTAGCTATCACCCCGACCCGTTTTGTGTATACCACTCCCATAGTCCTGGACATGACACCGATGACTGTTGGGCTTTGAAAAACAAGATCCAAGACTTGATTGGCGAAGGAGTGCTGGAATTCATGCCGGATGGCGAGATGAAAATTTTCCGCTAAGGGTTCTCCACCTGAAATGACAAAGCTCGAACTGAGAGACTTTTGTTCCATTTGAATTTTCAAAGTTGTAATTTCTTTTGTTATTCAAACAATTATCTGTTGATGTCAAACTCTGTTTCATTAATGCATTGCATATGTTTTTTCTTGAATTCATCCATTCGTTTTCACTATTTCTTAAACTATGTTTCCTACTTTCTTTATGATATTTAACTCTTGATAAAAAGATACAAGCCTTTAGAGGGAGGATGACGAAACAATGCCATAATCTCATACAATATGCTTTTGAACAGACCTTCCTGACGATGTACAGGCGTTTCTTTCAAATCCTAAACACTGGAGTTATAAGGAAGATAATCCCTAGTCAGCCCCTTCGAGCCAAAGAAGTAGGAGTTTTTTGTTTTAAATAAATTGAAACCTTTGAGTTAAACCTAGGGCAGGTTAGTCTCTCAGTTAATTCAAAAAAGATGCGCATTGAAGTCGCAAACTCTCAGTTCATAATACAACAAATGACATCAAAAACATTCCTTTGGAACCAAAAGACAGTGATGGTTCCTTACCTCATAGGCAGTCATTATCTCTCAAAAGAGAAAATCCCACTGAGCCAAAACCTACAAAGGAGGCTTAAGAAAGCTGGGGCATCCCGCTGACTGTAATCTCGAAAACAGGAACAGTCAGGCAAAAATTAGGGATAACGAATCAAAAACAAAAGGTCATAACCAATCCTCAACAACATGAAAAATGTTGCAAAAATGATGACTGCCTTCCAATAAATTCAACTGGTGAACCATCACCCAAAATGTCATTCCAAACTCGAATAGAGTCCGACGCACAATTAACTGAGTATAGGATTGAAGGACCTCACGAAGAGAGTGTGGGTACCAATATACTTTGAGCCTTTATCCTTTGTTTCTTAAACCGTGAACCAAGCCACGTTACAACCCTTCGAAAGTCCTAATTGAAGCATGGGTTAGTTTGAAAGCATACTGTACAAAAGGTATCCTGACTCCTGTAAGACTTTGCCCTAAATCTTGTGTGGAATTTGTCTTATAAAAAGTTTTCTGCTAAAAAACGCATTTTTTCAAAACTTCGAGACAAGCATAAACTTTGCATTATTTTAATATCATTGTTTGCACATGTTTATTTGTTTGACAACAAAGGAATTCACAACAGTGAATGTTCGGAGGAACGAAAACTCTTTCGGTGAATAAAATCACTTCAAGTGGGATGACACTCCCGTTACAAAAATCTCCTATCAACAAAAGGGGATTTGATATGGTATTGTCCAGTTAACCTGGGGCTGTCAAGTCAAGATTTCAACAAATCTTTCAAAATTCAGTGAACCTGGGGCAGTCCAGTCAAGATTTCAAGAAACCTCTCAATTACAGGTTAACCTGGGGCAAATCTCCGTCACCATCACTTGGGGCATTTAAACGTCAATCTCATCAAAAGGTTACGAACAGTCCAAGTTTCCTGACAATGCCACAAGCATCTGATACTAGAGGCAGTAATGAAACCTCTCCGAAATCTTTCTGAAAAGAAATTCAAGCATCCTCGAGAAGTTTATCATCTCTCTGAACAGACCAACAGTCATGGGTTTATTTCCCCAACACTTGTCAATGACTTATTCTCCAAAACAAATTGCATTTCAAGTTGCGGGCTTCCAAAATTTCCTTCATCACCTGTTGGAAGTTACAACCACCAACAGAATAACGGACAATTGAAGCTCCTAAAAATCTGTTTCTCTCAAGAATGAAGATTCTCATCCTTAAAACCTCAGAAGATTGGTATACTCCCAACTTCCTGACCCTTAACATAATGAAGATTCTCATCCTTGAAACCTCAGAAGATTGGTATACTCCCAACCTCCTGACCCTTAACAGAAAGAAGACTCTCATCCTTGAACCTCAGAATATTGGCATACTCCCAATTTCCTAACCCTTAACAGAATGAAGATTCTCATCCTTAAAACCTCAGAAGATTGGTATACTCCCAATTTCCTGACCCTTAACAGAATGAAGATTCTCATCCTTAAAACCTCAGAAGATTGGTATACTCCCAACTTCCGGACCCTTAACAGAATGAAGATTCTCATCCTTGAAACCTCAGAAGATTGGTATACTCCCAACTTCCTGACCCTTAACAGAATGAAGATTCTCATCCTTGAAACCTCAGGAGATTGGTATACTCCCAACCTCCTGACCCTTAATAGAATTAAGATTCTCATCCTTAAAACCTCAGAAGATTGGTATACTCCCAACTTCCTGACCCTTAACAGAATGAAGATTCTCATCCTTGAAACCTCAGAAGATTGGTATAATCCCAATTTCCCGACCCTTAACAGAATGAAGATTATCATCCTTAAAACCTCAGAATATTGGTATACTCCCAACTTCCTGACCCTTAACAGAATGAAGATTCTCATCCTTGAAACCTCAGAAGATTGGTATACTCCCAACCTCCTGACCCTTAACAGAATGAAGACTCTCATCCTTGAAACCTCAGAAGATTGGTATACTCCTAATTTCCCGACCCTTAACAGAATGAAGATTCTCATCCTTAAAACCTCAGAAGATTGGTATACTCCCAACTTCCTGACCCTTAACAGAATGAAGATTCTCACCCTTGAAACCTCAGAAGATTGGTATACTCCCAACCTCCTGACCCTTAACCGAATGAAGACTCTCATCCTTGAAACCTCAGAAGATTGGTATACTCCCAATTTCCTGACCCCTAACAGAATGAAGATTCTCATCCTTAAAACCCCAAGAGATTGGCATACACCCAATCTTATGACCCCAGACCTGAATGAAGATTCTCATTTTGGCTTCCCCAGTAGATTGGCATACACCCAACCTTCTGATATTACCGACAGAATGAAGATTCTCATTTCTCAAAGTGGTATAACATCTGAATTTCTGGTATCCCCAACAGAGTGAAGGTTCTCATTCTTAAAGTGGCATACGACCTAAACATGAACTTCTTCCAGACAGGAATAAGCTTTTTCTAGAATCCTGAGTTTTACTCTCCAACAGGATAGCTACTTTCAACAGTATGGCTATTCCCCATAGAATTCTTATTCCCCAAGCAGAATGAAGACTCTCATTCTCAGTACCTCACAAAGTATTCAGATATTCCCCAGTGAAAATCTCCTCAAGACAGGGATCCCCAGTAGATTGGCATACAACCCAAACTCCTGATTCCCCAACAGTGGTCCCAGGACTTCTCATTTTTTTAACGATCAAAGGATTTTCAATACTCTGCAGCAGTCAAGGATTTACTTCCCCAGGCAGCAGTCAAAGATTTCACTATCCAGGATTCATCTTCCTCAGCAAGACAACTACTCAGCTTACATGCGCATCCATTACATTCATATCATAAACATTGATGAAGTACAATTCACTGCATCATACATATCATGCAACATGACTTTATGTTTTAGCTAACATTTTACCTTTTTTTCAGGATAAGATTAAAAGGCTATCATTAACAATTATCCAGATACAGTACAGATACATCCCAGACACGGCGGTCATTCTAATACTCATTCAGACTTCAGCAACCCGGATACAATACAGATACACTCCAGACACGGCAGACATTCTGATATTCATTCAACATTCAAACACAGTTATAGATCAGATACGCCCCAGACGCGGACGCCATTATTTTGCTCATACAAACTCAGTCTCCAGATACAGTTCAAGTGCATTCCAGACACGGATACCATTTCGATACTCATTCTTTTGGCCTACAACATTGCAATTCAACAAAGGTTCTTGGATGGCATCTTTAAGCCCATCTCCAGCAAGATTCTTCCATCTCCAAATGGCGTCTTTAAGCCCATTCCCGCACCTATGTTTTGACGAGTGCAAATTTACGGGCACTCTAGTGTCCAATCCTCTTTTACCTTCGAGTCGCGAAAGGCAAACTTGCCAATCTAACTCTTCAGGTTCAAGAAGATTGAACATGGGAAACTGTTGTACCCCAAAATTTGCTCTCTCATTTCATCAACACTTTCTCATCACAAGACTCCTAGAATTCAGGATCAAGCTAGGGTTTGCTCTGCTCAAGACCCCTCCTTGACTGTTAACCCAAATTAGGGTTTGAGTTTGCACAAGGATATTTTGACCTATAATACCCAAATTGACTTTCATGCTTCATGTTGGGTTCACAAGTTTGCCCATACCAAGTTTCAAGCCTTGATTCAAATCTTTACCCAGTCAATTGGATAATTGACCTAGAAATCAGCTGTATTGGGGAAAAAGTCAACTGTGGCCAATTGACAGTCAAACCTCATGAAATTTGACCCACATCAACATTATGAACTCATATGAACCATTTGATCAAGTTTGGATCACAATTCCACAAGAAATTTGATCAGATCACCAAAAGGGCAAAATGGTCATTTTTAGGGTTTTGACTGCACAAAGGCAATTTTTGACTGTTTGACCTAACCAATGGCAAATCAAGCCCACATATGGACTCAAGGACTCAATGACATTGTCTTAACCCATTCAACAAGTTTAAAAGATCTCAAATGCATAGGATTGACAGATGAATTTTTCAGTCAACTGATCAAAATTTGACTGTATACTGAAAAGTCAAACTTTGACTTTTTGGTCAAAATCAAGTGCGAAGAGTTATTTTTCATCAAGACATGTCAAATTATGAAACTTGTTCATCAAGAAACCCAAAAAGGCAAATTAGGGTTTAAAATGGAAAAAAATTTATAACTTAGAAATTTTCTAAGTTATGAAATTTTCTTATTTTTTCCTAACTTTGTCCCATTTGTTCACCAAGATGAAATTAGATTCAAACAAAACTCGAAACATGAAAGTTGTAGTCCATCACAAAGTCTACAACTTTGATTCACAAAGTTTTCTCAAAAGAAGCTTGTATCTCAAGTTATGATTTTTGGAACAAGGGTACCTAAAACTTTTAACTTAGAGAAAATTTGCCCTAATTTAGGCAGGATTTTGACCCATCTTCTTGGCCATTTTTCACATAGTTCCACTTGGAGTTTCAAGTTGCATTACAAAGAGGTATTGTATTACATGTTCCAAGCTTTCCAAATTGTCCAAGAACTCCTCAAACACCCTTGTGGTTAGAGAGAATCGAATGCTTGAAGTTGGCAAAAACTAACTTTTGTCCATGGCCAATACATGTTCATAACAACTTGCAATTCTGATCTAGCTAGCTTGGTTCAACATTACAGGTCTCAAAACCAATTTTCACTCCATAATTTAATGCCAATCCATCAGTCTAAGCCTTTGTTTTGTTCACTTGGACATTATACACAAGATTAAGTCTTAAGTAGAAAAAGGCGAATTGCCATTTTTACCTAATTTCACTTTATGTCAAAACCAAATCCTTGAAGCATGGGGGCCGGATCTTTGAGGCAAGATCAAGTCCACTAATTCCAGTAACCAAGAACAAAAGTTACAACATGATAGGAGGGCTTATACAGGGCTATAACATCATTTCCATTCTCTTGCTTCAAGTAAAAGAAAAGTGGCAAAACATAAGCAAGCTCTCATATCTGTTAACACAAGCTTACAAGAACTTTATGAACAAGTACCATATCTCCCAGCAAGCCTAAAGCACGACCCTTTCATCACTCATACCTCCTGATACTCAGAACCACTATTTTTCTACAAAACAGGGCAGGTTCTGCATTTTGCAAGCCACAACAAAATTCCATCGTGCGTTTTGTCCCAAGATAGTCCCAACACCTTCCAATCAACTCGCTTGAACTATCCCAGGTCCCCATTGCAAGTTGTAACACCTCTAACTCACTTTGCCATTTTCATTTCAAAGCTCTGCAGGTTGAGTTCTACAGCACGATTCAAGTTGTTTCAAAGCAAGCCAAACATTGGAGAAGCTTCCTTGGACCTCAGGCAAGCTCAACAGAAGCTCAAACCCCATTAAAGGTTGCTACATTGTCCAGCTCGAAGTCAACTGAAACAGGTATTTCATGGACTTCTATCTCCCTATTTAGGAATGGTTAGGCTTAGTTTTGTGAATGAAATATGTTGTACTCATAGCCCTGAAGCCATACATATGCTTAGTTTTCATTTACATTAATCGTGCTGAGAGAATTTCACTCATGAACTTTCTGAAAAAAACTAGGTTAAAAATTAGGGCCAGAGAAATTCTCTCTGGTCTTTGAGAATTAATCCAAGTTTTTTATATGGTTAGATTCGTTATTTGATGCTCTACAAGTTTTATGTTTTGAGTTTTGTCAAAAGATCAAAGAATCAGGAGATACAGGTTGGGGTAGCTAGCGCGCGTTTTTTCAAATTCTGTTGGACAGAGGAAGAAGATGAAGTAGCTGGGCTGGGCCTGGCTACTTCCTACTTTTGGCACCCCCCATTTTCAGTTTCACACCCCCTGGCCCATTTTCTTATATTTTAATATTTTTGCATTTTTATTTTCTTTTCTGACTTTGATATTTTATTTTCAAATATAAAAAATGATCCAAAAATATTTTTATAATTTTTTGCATTTATTTGGTATTTATTTTATTTATTTCCACCATAAAAATGTTTAAATAATTTATGTTATTTTGTTTAAATCTAAAAATAATGTAAAAAATATGTTTATTTTCATTTTTATTTTTATACACATTTGAAAATATTTTCTTGAAATATATACGTTTTTGTAAATAATTTATTTCAATTTTTTTTCACATTTAATATATTTAATGTATAAATATACTTATATATTTTATCTTATTAGATAATTAGGTCAAAAATACAAAAAAATGTTACATTTTCATATTTGTTATTATTTTGGACCAAAAATGTCATTTTTACAATATACTTTTATTTTTTTATAAATTAGTATATTATTGCACATAATTAATAAATAATTTTTTACTTATTAAGAATTAGGGTTTCTTGCCCTAAATAGGAAAAATAATTAAAATTGATCTTCTTTATTTTACTTTTCACATTGAAAAATTACTTTTTACATGCTAAAAACATTTTGGCATAATACATTTTATTTACATTTATTTATTGTATTTATTTCAATTATTGTACATTTAAATATTGTATCTTGTACATTCGATATGGTTGTAATAACTTAGAATTTATTTTCTTGTCAAATACTCCCAATTCAAATTTGTACCCTCTCCCTATATCATGTTGTAATAGTGTAGCATTTAAATTCCCGTACATTTAAAAGCTTTCAATTATGCCATGCTTAGACCTAGGGTGTGTATGCAAATAAAATCAATAATTAGTTTGACCTAATCCAAGATAACATGCATGAAAAACAAACACAATACACACTTACACCCCTAGGGTTTCATCCACTTGTTGCCTTCAAAAATGGGCCATGGTTGCATGTTGAGTACTTTGGCAAAACAAAAACAAACAAAAAGATCATAGTCCCTCGATGATGCTATCTGAGTTGCCTAAACAAAATGATCAAGTCCCTCAAGAAAATTGCCAAAGATACTTGACACAATTGCTATCATGGTCTATACGATGACCCGCGCCTGTCCCGTTAAACATCCTAACACAAGGTTGTTCACCAAATACAATGGTGAAGCAACACTATTAAAAGGGTTAAGAATATAAGAAAGATCTTTGAGTAAAATAGGGTAGATAGCTCTTAGTTACTTGATCAAGCTTGCAAAAACATCCTTGCTACTTTTCAAAACACACTCCACAACACAATTTCAAAACCCTACTTTCAAACATTGAAAACCTTTCAAAAGACAAAAACATCTTTGTATACATTCAAACAAGAATCATTACAAAGGTTTCCTAGACAAGGCATCTTTTTTCAAAACATTTTCAAAACTACACACACAAAGCACCATTTCAAACAAGTGAAAAGCAAAGGCAAGTGATCTAAAAACAAGTAACTAAGAGCCCATGGATAACCATGGATGAAAAGGGTGCTAGCACCTTCCCTTTTCATAATCTACCCCCCGAACCAAAGAAAACATCTCAAAGGTCTTTCCTGTACTTTTTGACCTTTCCTTAGGATAAAATAAAAAGTTGGTGGAGACTCTTGCTAAACCGAACAAGTGCAAAAACAAACGCAAATCCCAAGTCAGTTCTCCCACCGTATCATAGTAATCATCCAAGATTCCTTCATCATTCTGCTGAGGTAGTAATCGTCCAAGATTCCTTCATCACCCTGCTGAGGTAGTAATCATCCAAGATTCCTTCATCTTCCTGCTGAGGTAGTAATCGTCCAAGATCCCTTCATCTTACTGCTGAGGTAGTAATCATCCAAGATTCCTTCATCATTCTGCTGAGGTAGTAATCGTCCAAGATTCCTTCATCACCCTGCTGAGGTAGTAATCATCCAATATTCCTTCATCTTCCTGTTGAGGTAGTAATCGTCCAAGATCCCTTCATCTTCCTGTTGATGTAGTAATCGTCTAAGATTCCTTCATCATTCTGCTGAGGTAGTAATCGTCCAACATTCCTTCATCATACTGCTGATTTTTCAGATACAGTTCAGATACGCTCCAGATACGGATTCCATCCTGTTGTACCCCAAAATTTGCCGTACCATATTCTTCAAAGTTTTCACAAGCATCACCTCAAATGGCTCAAGTCTACTCAAGGGCTACACAGTCAACCATCCTCCTAAGCCAGTCAAACTAGGGTTTTGGTTCTTGCAAGGAAATTGAAGTTTTCAAGGGCTCAATCAAGTCCCATATGCTCATACACATTGTCAAGCACCTACATGTCAAGTTTCAAGGCTCACAAGGTCAAGTTGCATAGTCAAAAACCCTAATTGCTCAACAGTCAACTGTAGGGGTAAAATGGTCATTTGATAGTCAAAAGTCAAAATTTTTGGTCAACATCTTATTTTGAAGCCACAAACATAATTTGATCAATTCTTGATCATGATTCTCAAAGCATGGCTCAAAAAGTCTCAAGATGCAAAAGTTTCTATTTTTGGACAGCTGAAAAGTCAACTGTAACTTGACCAAGGCATAACTTTTTCATGTTTCATCAGAAAAATCCCATCCAATGCTCATCTTAAAGGGGAAGACATTTCCTACAACTCATCTTCACACTCCAAGTCCAAGAAATGCTCTCACAAAAAGTTATCAATTTCAACATTATAGGTCATTTTCAAAAGTCAACAAAAAGGGACTTTAAGTCAAAGACCATAACTTGAGATTGGTAAACCAAAATGACATGGGACCAAAAACATTGGTTAGAGGACTTCAAGACCTTTCCAAAATGTCCAAGAACATGTTCATAACTTCAAAATTGAGCAAGATATGCATTGGAGAAGTTGGGAAATATTTGTGAAATGGCCAAAATCATTTATCCTTGAAATTTCATTTTTGACAAATGGGGCCCACTTTTTCCACTTGATTCAGCTTGGCCATGCTTCCCACGTGTCCCACAAATTATTTCAAAATTTAAAATTAATTTTTTCATTTTTATTTAATTTTATTTGATTTAATTCATTTTAAATCATTTTAAATCAAATAAAATCAAAGAAGTTAATTAAGGGGATATTTCTTGTATTGAATTGCTTCGATACATCATCATTGACATTCCAATTTCGTTCAAGGGGCTAAAAGAAGCAAGAATTCAAATTTTGGCTTAAGAATGGAAAGTGCTTCAATGGAGTTTATGGAGAATCCTAAGCATGAATGCATTGCATTATTGGCCATAATTTTGATCAAAACTCATTACATAAGAGATATGCAAGCCAACACAAAAGAGATTAACGACCTAAGAAGCTCAAAAATGGCAAGGACCAAAACAAAAATTTGTCAAAAAAGTGAGGGATTGAAAGCTAGGTTACAGGCACTTTGAGATCAAAAGAAGCACATAGCCTTCTTCATTGCCACGCCCTGAAGCTGAAGAGACCAAAGACACAGCCTGAGATCACCTATACGACGCTGTAAGTTGTCTCAAACTTGTCCCTGTGCACGAAATCCATACTCTCTATTCTTGCATCTTTTCTCAAATTTTTTGGTATAATCATGTTGTTTGTTTGATTCTGGATCTAATAGCATTATTCAATTCCATTTTTATGCTTTGTATGACCAAATCCGTACCTAGGGTTTGTGTATTTTGTTTTTAGGCATTTGGTTTTCAGGAGAAATCAAGACGAACCATGAGTAGGGATGTGATCAGGGGACCAAGACGAATGTATCCATGGCTTTAGGTGGCGTTTTCATGGCCTGAGGACCATTTTTGAAGCAGCCTGCGAACTTTCCTTCGGATAGAAATCCGCAGGTAAAAGAACCAGTGTCCAAGGAAGAAGACGCTGACGCGTCCCCTCCTCATTTGTCCGTTTGAATATCAGCGCGCTTTTTTTTCCAGGGAATACTTGATTTACTAATATAATATATACGTGTTATTATTGTTTCAATTAAAACATGCAGCTCAGCTGGCAACGCATCAGTGGATTCCTCCAAAGGGCACGAGTTCAAGTCTTGGTTCTGGCCTTTTTCCACCTTTTCCATAATTAACTTGTTTTCTTTGTTTTTCCTTGTTTTATATTTTTAATCTTAATTTAATTTATATTCAAATAATTTTCTCATGCATTTAAAAACTCACAAAAAATATTTTCCTTTTGTATTTTAATCAGAAAAATGTTTATTTAATTTTTGACATTAAAAATAATATTTTTTGCATGCATATTTTAATTAACTGTTAAATAATCATTAATTTGACTTTTATTTGCTTTTAGTTATTAAAATTGATCCAAAAAACACCAAAAATAATTATTCTATCATTAAATTAATTTAACTAATACTTTCATAAAAAACCAAAAAAATATAATTAACACTTTTATTATTATTTTTATTTTGTAAATAAATCATAATTAAACTAGTTTTTAATTAGGCCATTTAAACATTTTAATAATTAAAATAGATTTAGATTTAGGTTAATCTTTAACTTTGTTTCTTTTTATTTCTATTTTATTTTATAAAAAATATAAAAAAACAAAAAATATTTTCTTGTAATTAAAATAATTAATTAGTTTTCAATTTCATTTAATTACCAAAAAAGACAAAAAAATTAATTCCCTTTTCTTTATTCGCGCGTATTTAATTTGTTCGATTATTATGTAATTGCTCCGGATATGTAATAGTAAATAGGACCTTTTACTGTTTTTTATTTTCCGCACTTATTTACTTAAAACGGGTCTTTGTAAAGATTTGGCGATGTATAGACCCGCGCCTTGTAATAGCGTAGGACCTTTATTTTCCGCACTTTAATTTCCGCATCCCTTAACTGCTAAATTTTGCATGAAAGAATGAATGGCCCAAATAAAATCAAAGCGTAGCTCACCCCAATGCATGATCAAGATAAAACATAATTGAAAATGACACACAATTCACACACCACTCTTAGGGTACGCCTCACTGTTGCCTTGCCCCCTCAAAACGTGGTCGTCGAGTACAGGACGTTTTAGTAAGTCCTTATGTCCATGAACATGGCATAAGGGTAGCTTCTAAGGTGTCCTACTGTTGCTCTGGTGACCACACTGTCCCTACAAGCTCGAATTGTGGTCGTCGAGTATAGGACGTTTTAGTAAGTCCTTATGTCCGTTGATCCATATGCCTCAAAACAAGTTGCCTCGGAAAAGTTGCCTCGGAATAAAAAAGGATCAATGGCATAAGGGTAGCTTCTAAGGTGCCCTACTGTTGCTCTGGCGACTACACTGTCCCGATAAATGAATTGACCCGAACACCTCCAACGGTGGTGCTACCTACCTCTCAATGGTGGGATGGCATTACCTTAAGGACATTTACACAGCCTAATTCCTTAGGGTAGGTAGATGACTCATAGATACTTGCTCTAATTCAAAACAAATCAAAAACTCTTTTCACACCGACACTTTCAAAAAGTTTTCAAACAATACTTCATACACTCTTGAGGACTGATACAAGAGTTACCTAGAAGTTTTCAAACGAACTTTTTTTCAAAACCCACACACATTTGAAAAGCAAACATTTTTGAAAACACAAATGAGCAAGTATCTAAGAGCCCATGGATAACCATGGATAGAAAGGGTGCTAACACCTTCCCTTTCTATAAATCTACCTCCCGAACCGAGAAACTATCTCATAAGGAATTTTTCTGTGCTTTTGTCCTTTCCATGTTGGAGAAAATAAAAGACGATGGTGACTCTTGCTTCCGCGAAATTTTGCGAACCAGCGTTAAACAGTCAGTTCCAGATCCACCGATCACAGAACTGGCGACTCTGCTGGGGATACTTTATAAAGTGAGGTGTACCTTAGGATAGTTCATAACTGTGTTTTCAATTGTTGTGCTTTGTTTGCTTTATTATTGTGGGTTGCATCGGAGTTACAAAGATCCTAACCCGGATCTGGAGATACCCTGTTAGGTAGCATAAGTTGTGAGGGACCTGTCCGGCGTAGACCGACATGGGTGAAGCAGTGGCTACGTTGGTGTGGCACCTTGGTCTGTACCGATATCCCTTGTGTTGCAACGAGGAGAATATGGGTCTTCTGAGGAGTCATTAAGCACCAACCGACCTTAGAACCTTAAATGACCCAACTTGGCCAATAGAACAGTAGCAGTATGCTACGCCCATTGAGGCTAAACTCTCGTGATGGTTCTGGCTGCAAGAAAAGGTTGCGATGCTGGAGTTATGACCGATTGAGGGTAGTCAGTGATATTGGGATCCTCTAGAACCCGGTTACTTCTGATAGGACAGGTCTTAACCAACAAACTGAAAGAGGGTAATACCTAGACCCCATGCTGGCTTAAACTCTAAGGGTTTCTCTTGTGTGACTTGTGTGCCTTCCAACTTGACTATTTGCATGCTTGTTATCTGACACTTGAGTTTCTTGCAGGTTTTGTTTACAGTCCTTAATGGGGACTCATAACAGGGTTTACCTACATTACCCCATGCATAGCATAACATCATACCATTGCATACATACTGCATAAAGACTAACCCATTTCAAGGATCTCAAGGGTTTGTGATGCAGGTCATGATGAATCAAACTGTCCAGCAAGGGGCAAAGGGGATTTATTTTCCTCTAGCCAAGGTTGTCAGGGGCTATGACCCACTCGATATGGTGAGCCTTGACCCTTGAAGAAGGACTCTCAACAACCTGAAGTTCCTTCAATCAAGCTACATGATTCAGATTCTAACAATTTTCTCATTTATCCCGCGAGATCCTTGAAAACATTGCATGCATACATACATATCATTGCATTACAGGTATCCTCTTGACCGGTTGCTTAATCTTCTTCGCTGTTTATTTCAGCCATCATCATGAATCCTGAATCATCCGATGAGCAAGCTATCAGGGCCCTCCAGGCCCAGAACGCCTAATTTCAGGAGATGGTCATAAACTTGGCCCAGGGACAACAAGAGCTGAAGACTCTGATTCAGAAGAAGAAGAAGAAGAAGACTGTTTTGTTTAACCCAGACGCAGATCTGGGAATACACTGCAGATTGAAGCTGAGCGGACCACTCCATCTGTTGGGGAAGGCAGTCACCAAGAGGGAAGGGTTCCTAGCCCCGTAGTCTCTGACACCGAGACGGATTTCAATGATGAACAATACCCCCCTGCTGAAGACAGGTACAAATAGTTGGAGGACCGACTGAATGCTATGGAGATTCAACGTGTGCCTGGGCTGGACTTTGGGGACCTGGGTTTATCTCCTAGGGTGGTGATCCCTCACAAGTTCAAGGAACCTACCTTTGTAAAGTACGATGGGGCTTCCTGTCCCAAGCTGCACCTCCGTTCATACGCAAGGAAGATCCAGCCCCACACGGCATACAAGAATCTATGGGTCCATTTCTTCCAGGAGAGTCTTTCAGGGACTCAGCTCGAATGGTTCTATCAGCTGGATGGAACCAGTATTCGTAACTGGGTGGACTTGGCAACTGCTTTTTATAAGCAGTATCAGTATAATGCCGACCTCGCTCCTACGCGTACCCAACTCCAGGGTATGTCACTGGGGACGAGTGAAGGTTTTAAGGAGTATGCGCAAAGGTGGAGAGATCTGGCTGGAAGGGTGCAACCGCCCTTGACTGACCGTGAGCTCGTCGACATGTTCTTGGGGACTTTGTCTGGTCCATTCTACAACCATCTGATTGGGAATTCTTCTACTGGGTTCACAGATCTTATCTTGACTGGGGAGAGAATTGAAGCTGGTATCAAGTCGGGGAAGATTCAAGAAACCGCACCTGCTGATGCTCAGAAAAAGCCCCACAGTGAGAAGAAGGAGTCCAATGCTATACATGGTAAAAAGGGTCGTCATGATGTAGGGGCAATCCAGATCTCTGGTCCTACGCCCGTTCAACTAAGAAAGAGCCATAGGCGTAGGATAAAGTATCAAGATAGGAAGTATACTGACATCAATATGTCTTTGTCTCAGGCATTACAACAATTGCTGAAGGCAAAACTGATCACACTAAAGGATCCTCCTCAAAATCCTGATACTTCCTCTTCCAAGTACAACCCGGGTGTGAGATGTGCCTACCATTCTGACAGTCCTGGACATGACACCGACGACTGTTGGACCTTGAAGAACAAGATCCAAGACTTGATTGATGCCAAGGAGGTCAAGTTTGAACACTGATCCTACACCAAATCATCGAGAATGTCTTTTGTTCATTAGAATTTTCAATTTGTAATTTTCTTTGCTTGTTCAAACATTTGTTCATGTCAAACTCTTTTACTTTATCAATGCATCGCATATGTCTGTTTTGAATCAATATATTCGAATTCGCTATATTCAAACTGTTTTCATATTTTTGTGATGATCAACTCTCGGTTAATAATTCTAAGCCTCTTGAGGGAGGATGACGAAAACGATACCACAATCTACAATATGCTTTTGAACAGACCCCGCTGATGAGGTACAGGCATTGTTTCAATTCCTAAACACTGGAGTTATAAGGAAGATAATCCCTCGTCAACCCCTCTGAGCCAAAGAAGTAGGAGTTTTTCTTTTCGAAAATTAAAACCCTTTATCATAACCTGGGGCAGGGTAGTTCTCTCAGTTGATCCAAGTGCATAACAAATGGCACCAAAGAGGTCCTTACAAAAAAAAAGACAGTGATGATTCCGAATAATCATAAGGATAGGCAGTCATTATATCTCAAAAATAAAAACCCAATAAGTCAAAACCTATGAAGGAGACTTACAAAACTGGGGCATCCCGCTGGCTGTAATTCCAAAAAGAAACAGTTCAGGCAAAAAACAGGGATAATGAAAGAAAAAGAAAGAGGTCTTACAAACCCTAAACCAAACAAAAATTACTGCCTATTCAAATAAACGTTCAACATCCGAACCATCATTGGAATTTCAGAGCAAAGACTCAAACAAGGTCTAACGCACGATCAGCTGAGTTTAGGTTTGAAGAACATCACGAAGAGCGGGTGGGTACAAATAATTTGAGCCTTTATCCTTTGTTTCTTAAACCGTGAACCAGGCCACGCTACAACCCTTAAAAGTCCTAGCTGAAGCATGGATTATTTCGAAAGCATACTGTTACAAAAGGTATCCTGACTCCTTAAGGCTTGCGGTAAAATAACGAGTTGACATCACTGTTTACAAAAAAAATTCACTTGTTTTTATTAAAAACTGCATTTTAAAAAACGTCAAGACAGAAATAAGCTTTGCATTTTTATTATAACATTGCTTGCATATGACTATTTGTTTGAACAGCAGAGAAACTCGCACGAAGAATGTCTAATGAACAAGAGTACCTCCAATCAAGGGGCACGGCGTGATCATTTTCCGTCATCTGGGGCAGTCCAATCAAGATTCGGAGAATCTCTCAAAGGCCAAACTTCTAGGGGCAAACCTCTGCCTGAGCCACTTGGGGCATTGGACTTGAATTCCCAGCAACAAATCTTGCATGACCAAACATCTTCTGGTAGCGTGGCAACATAATAACAGGGGCACCTCCCTACATCCTGAGAGCATGGATATAGTCGAAAAAAATACTACGCGTAATCAAAGACCCGCTAGGTTGACACACCTAGGCAAAAATAAGGGCTTCCCGGCGAACCAAAAGGGTTCGGGCAAAAATAAGGGATGAAATGAAAAATCTGTACACCCGGCAAGTCGAAAACCTGAAAAGGCGGCTTGGGCAAAAATAGGTATCCTGGTGGACTGAAAACCCGAAAGGGCGGTCCAGGAAAAAGTTAGGGATCAAAAGCGTACGACTATGTCTCGGCATCTTGTCACTTGCTTACCAGAAGAAGACTGGTCAAATCGGCAGTTATCAAGATCTCCACAGGTATCTTCTCCCGCAGGAACTGGGGCAATAAGAATTATCTAAGCGATCTGGTTGCTCTGTCCACCAAGGTACCAAGGTAAGTTCGGCTGAAGAACGCAACCAAGATATCTTAACTCCCCAGAGAGTGAGCCAGCAAGTCAACATACTCTCCCCAAGCAATGTTATATTGTTGGCCTTAAGGAAATTAGGTATCCCTAACAGATCTCAACATTCCTCAGCGCAATATTCCCAACAGGCATCCTCGGAAATCTCGATTTAAGATTGTTCCCCGGCGGTATACGAACATTCAGTGGAGCCACTTTCCCAGTGCATATCAAAAATTTCCCCAGGAAAGTCCAGTCCAAAAGCCTCCCCAGGGAAGCAGAATCCATCTCCCCAGCAGGAAGCTTATCCCCAGTAGATTCTGGAAGCTTCCCCCCTGCAGAGCACGAACGCGTCTCCCGACTTTATTCAAAGGTTATTTCCCCACCAGGATATAACTGGGTTATCCTCAGCCAAGCCACGAAAAGATCGTCCTCGGCGAAGTCTTCTTATCCCCAGCGAAGTCTATTAAAACTTCCAACATAACAACGGTGTCCCCAACGAAGTTACCATCAACATATCAACAAAGTACCTCTCTTCCCACAGAGTATTGTTCCCCACAAGATCGTTAGAATGATTCTTCCCCGTAGAGTAATCTATTCGCCAAGTTTATTCCCCAACGGAGTCATCTTCTCCTACCGGTATTCTTGCAACCATCATCCCCAGCGGAAACAGCGAAGCTCTACTCAGCATCAGCCCAGGATTTAACTTCTCGGCACCCCTCAAGGATTTATTTTCCTAAAGACGAAAACATACATTCATAAACATCACATTTTCATACATTACAGCGTGCATATACGCATCACAAACATACAATCTCACTTATTTTGAGGACATCATGCACGTCATACATTATGACATTGCATACAATTAACTCGTTAATTTTTCAGGAAAGAACGATCAACAGATAAAAGTCTTTACCTTTTGAAGTAGAAGACGTCCAAGATTCTCTCATCATTCTGCTGAGGTTGTAGTCGCCTAAAGATTCTCTCATCATTCTGCTGAGGTTGAAGTCGCCAAAGATTCTCTCATCATTCTGCTGAGGTTGTAGTTACCTTAAGATTCTCTCATCATTCTGCTGAGGTTGTAGTCGCCTAAAGATTCTCTCATCATCCTGCTGAGGTAGTAATCGCCCAAGGTTCTCTCATCGTCCCGTTGAGGTAGTAATCGCCCAAGGTTCTCTCATCGTCCCATTGAGGTAGTAATCGCCCAAGGTTCTCTCATCGTTCCTGTTGAGGTAGTAATCGTCTAAGGTTCTCTTATCGTTCCTGTTGAGGTAGTAATCGTCCAAGGTTCTATCATCGTCCCGTTGAGGTAGTAATCGCCCAAGGTTCTCTCATCGTCCCATTGAGGTAGTAATCGCCCAAGTTTCTCTCATCGTTCCTGTTGAGGTAGTAATCGCCCAAGGTTCTCTCATCGTTCCTGTTGAGGTAGTAACTGTCCAAGGTTCTCTCATCGTTCCTGTTGAGGTAGTAATCGTCCAAGGTTCTCTCATCGTTCCTGTTGAGGTAGTAATCGTCCAAGGTTCTCTCATCGTTCCTGTTGAGGTAGTAATCATCCAAGGTTCTCTCATTGTTCCTGTTGAGGTAGTAATCGTCCAAGGTTCTTTCATCGTTCCTATTGAGGTAGTAATCGTCCAAGGTTCTCTCATCGTTCTTGTTGAGGTAGTAATCGTCCAAGGTTCTCTCATCGTTCCTGTTGAGGTAGTAATCGTCCAAGGTTCTCTCATCGTTCCTGTTGAGGTAGTAATCGTCCAAGGTTCTCTCATCGTTCCTGTTGAGGTAGTAATCGTCCAAGGTTCTCTCATCGTCATGTTGAGGTAGTAATCGTCCAAGGTTCTCTCATCGTCATGTTGAGGTAGTAATCGTCCAAGGTTCTCTCATCGTCCCGTTGAGGTAGTAATCGTCCCTGATCCATTCATCATCCTGCTGAGGTAGCAATCGTCTCAGATTCCTTCATCACATCATTACCAACAAAAACCTTTTGAAGTTCCAGATCCGATTCCTGTATCCTGCCAGGGAACGTCTAAAGAGTTTGAAGATCCGATTCCTGTATCTTGCCAGGGTGTATCTGTTGACGACTACATTACCAGACTCGATTCCTGTATCCTTCCAGGGCACGTCTGAAGAGTTTGAAGATCCGATTCTTGTATCTTGCCAGGGTGTATCTGTTGACGACTACATTACCAGACTCGATTCTTGTATCTTGCCAGGGCACGTCTGAAGAGTTCGAAGATCCGATTCCTGTATCTTGCCAGGGTGTATCTGTTGACGACTACATTACCAGACTCGATTCCTGTATCCTGCCAGGGCACGTCTGAAGAGTTCGAAGATCCGATTCCTGTATCTTGCCAGGGTGTATCTGTTGACGACTACATTACCAGACTCGATTCTTGTATCTTGCCAGGGCACGTCTGAAGAGTTCGAAGATCCGATTCCTGTATCTTGCCAGGGTGTATCTGTTGACGACTAATTCCAGACTCGATTCCTGTATCCTGGCAGGGCACGTCTGAAGAGTTCGAAGATCCGATTCCTGTATCTTGCCAGGGTGTATCTGTTGACGACTATATTCTACAGACTCGATTCCTGTATCCTGCCAGGGCACGTCTGAAGAGTTTAAAGATTCGATTCCTGCATCCAGCCAGGGCACATCTACATAAAGAGTTTGAAGATCAACTCCTGTAACAGGCCAGGTAACCATTTTCTTTCTCAGGTACACAAGTTCTCGCTAAGGAATCTCTTACACGATCGACACCCAGGTGGCATCTATAAGCCCATCCACATACCAACAATTCCAAATGGCATCTATAATCCCATTCTCGACAAGGTTCTGTCACATCTCCAGATGGCATCTATAAGCCCATCCTCCTATCCACCATCTCTCCAAATGGAATCTGCAAGCCCATTCCCGCTATCACACTGCTGATACTCAACTATGTGAGTGCAAATTTCTGGGCACTCTAGTGTTCAATCATCTTCTACCCTCGGATCACGAAAGGCACACAAGCCAATCTACATCCTCAGGTCTAAGAAGATTGAACAGGGGCAACTGTTGTACCCCAAAATTTGCCCTACCATATTCTTCAAAGTTTTCACAAGCATCACCTCAAATGGCTCAAGTCTACTCAAGGGCTACACAGTCAACCATCCTCCTAAGCCAGTCAAACTAGGGTTTTGGTTCTTGCAAGGAAATTGAAGTTTTCAAGGGCTCAATCAAGTCCCATATGCTCATACACATTGTCAAGCACCTACATGTCAAGTTTCAAGGCTCACAAGGTCAAGTTGCACAGTCAAAAACCCTAATTGCTCAACAGTCAACTGTAGGGGTAAAATGGTCATTTGACAGTCAAAAGTCAAAAATTTTGGTCAACATCTTATTTTGAAGCCACAAACATAATTTGATCAATTCTTGATCATGATTCTCAAAGCATGGCTCAAAAAGTATCAAGATGCAAAAGTTTCTATTTTTGGACAGTTGAAAAGTCAACTGTAACTTGACCAAGGCATAACTTTTTCATGGTTCATCAGAAAAATCCCATCCAATGCTCATCTTAAAGGGGAAGACATTTCCTACAACTCATCTTCACACTCCAAGTCCAAGAAATGCTCTCACAAAAAGTTAACAATTTCAACATTATAGGTCATTTTCAAAAGTCAACAAAAAGGGACTTTAAGTCAAAGACCATAACTTGCGATTGGTAAATCAAAATGACATGGGACCAAAGAAATTGGTTAGAGGACTTCAATACCTTTCCAAAATGTCCAAGAACATGTTCATAACTTCAAAATTGAGCAAGATATGCATTGGAGAAGTTGGGAAATTTTTGTGAAATGGCCAAAATCATTTATCCTTGAAATTTCATTTTTGACAAAAGGGGCCCACTTTTTCCACTCGATTCAGCTTGGCCATGCTTCCCACGTGTCCCACAAATTATTTCAAAATTTAAAATTAATTTTTTTCATTTTTATTTAATTTTATTTGATTTAATTCATTTTAAATCATTTAAAATCAAATAAAATCAAAGAAGTTAATTAAGGGGATATTTCTTGTATTGAATTGCTTTGATACATCATCATTGACATTCCAATTTCGTGCAAGGGGCTAAAAGAAGCAAGAATTCAAATTTTGGCTTAAGAATGGAAAGTGCTTCAATGGAGTTTATGGAGAATCCTAAGCATGAATGCATTGCATTATTGGCCATAATTTTGATCAAAACTCATTACATAAGAGATATGCAAGCTAACACAAAAGAGATTCACGACCTAAGAAGCTCAAAAACGGCCAGGACCAAAACAAAAATTTGTCAAAAAAGTGAGGGATTGAAAGCTAGGTTACAGGCACTTTGAGATCAAAAGAAGCACATAGCCTTCTTCATTGCCACGCCATGAAGCTGAAGAGACCAAAAACACAGCCTGAGATCACCTATACGACGCTGTAAGTTGTCTCAAACTTGTCCCTGTGCACGAAATCCATACTCTCTATTCTTGCATCTTTTCTCAAATTTTTTGGTATAATCATGTTGTTTGTTTGATTTTGGATCTAATAGCATTATTCAATTCCATTTTTATGCTTTGTATGACCAAATCCGTACCTAGGGTTTGTGTATTTTGTTTTTAGGCGTTTGGTTTTCAGGAGAAATCAAGACGAACCATGAGTAGGGATGTGATCAGGGGACCAAGACGAATGTATCCATGGCTTTAGGTGGCGTTTTCATGGCCTGAGGACCATTTTTGAAGCAGTCTGTGAACTTTCCTGCGGATAGAAATCCGCAAGTAAAAGAACCAGTGTCCAAGGAAGAAGACGCTGACGCGTCCCCTCCTCATTTGTCCGTTTGAATATCAGCGTGCTTTTCTTTTTTTATCCAGGGAATACTTGATTTACTAATATAATATATACGTGTTATTATTGTTTCAATTAAAACATGCAGCTCAGCTGGCAACGCATCAATGGATTCCTCCAAAGGGCACGAGTTCAAGTCTTGGTTCTGGCCTTTTTCCACCTTTTCCATAATTAACTTGTTTTCTTTGTTTTTCCTTGTTTTATATTTTTAATCTTAATTTAATTTATATTCAAATAATTTTCTCATGCATTTAAAAACTCACAAAAAATATTTTCCTTTTGTATTTTAATCAGAAAAATGTTTATTTAATTTTTGACATTAAAAATAATATTTTTGCATGCATATTTTAATTAATTGTTAAATAATCATTAATTTGACTTTTATTTGCTTTTAGTTATTAAAATTGATCCAAAAAACACCAAAAATAATTATTCTATCATTAAATTAATTTAACTAATACTTTCATAAAAAACCAAAAAAATATAATTAACACTTTTATTATTATTTTTATTTTGTAAATAAATCATAATTAAACTAGTTTTTAATTAGGCCATTTAAACATTTTAATAATTAAAATAGATTTAGATTTAGGTTAATCTTTAACTTTGTTTCTTTTTATTTCTATTTTATTTTATAAAAAATATAAAAAAACAAAAAATATTTTATTGTAATTAAAATAATTAATTAGTTTTCAATTTCATTTAATTACCAAAAAAGACAAAAAAAATTAATTCCCTTTTCTTTATTCGCGCGTATTTAATTTGTTCGATTATTATGTAATTGCTCCGGATATGTAATAGTAAATAGGACCTTTTACTGTTTTTTATTTTCCGCACTTATTTACTTAAAACGGGTCTTTGTAAAGATTTGGCGATGTATAGACCCGCGCCTTGTAATAGCGTAGGACCTTTATTTTCCGCACTTTAATTTCCGCACCCCTTAACTGCTAAATTTTGCATGAAAGAATGAATGGCCCAAATAAAATTAAAGCGTAGCTCACCCCAATGCATGATCAAGATAAAACATAATTGAAAATGACACACAATTCACACACCACTCTTAGGGTACGCCTCACTGTTGCCTTGCCCCCTCAAAACGTGGTCGTCAAGTACAGGACGTTTTAGTAAGTCCTTATGTCCATGAACATGGCATAAGGGTAGCTTCTAAGGTGTCCTACTGTTGCTCTGGTGACCACACTGTCCCTACAAGCTCGAATTGTGGTCGTCGAGTATAGGACGTTTTAGTAAGTCCTTATGTCTGTTGATCCATATGCCTCAAAACAAGTTGCCTCGGAAAAGTTGCCTCGGAATAAAAAAGGATCAATGGCATAAGGGTAGCTTCTAAGGTGCCCTACTGTTGCTCTGGCGACTACACTGTCCCGATAAATGAATTGACCCGAACACCTCCAACGGTGGTGCTACCTACCTCTCAATGGTGGGATGGCATTACCTTAAGGACATTTACACAACCTAATTCCTTAGGGTAGGTAGATGACTCATAGATACTTGCTCTAATTCAAAACAAATCAAAAACTCTTTTCACACCGACACTTTCAAAAAGTTTTCAAACAATACTTCATACACTCTTGAGGACTGATACAAGAGTTACCTAGAAGTTTTCAAACGAACTTTTTTTCAAAACCCACACACATTTGAAAAGCAAACATTTTTGAAAACACAAATGAGCAAGTATCTAAGAGCCCATGGATAACCATGGATAGAAAGGGTGCTAACACCTTCCCTTTCTATAAATCTACCTCCCGAACCGAGAAACTATCTCATAAGGAATTTTTCTGTGCTTTTGTCCTTTCCATGTTGGAGAAAATAAAAGACGATGGCGACTCTTGCTTCCGCGACATTTCGCGAACCAGCGTTAAACAGTCAGTTCCAGATCCACCGATCACACATCCTGATACTCATTCAGATTTAGCTTTCAAATACAGTCTAGATACAATCACCTTCGGATGACATCTTTAAGCCCATCTCCAACAACTATCCATTATCTCTCCAAATGGCATCTTTAAGCCCATTCCCTACATAATCAACCACAACATCATCGAGTGCAAATTTCTAGGCACTCTAGTGTTCAATCATCTTCTACCTTCAAGTCACGAATGGTAGATTCGCCAATCTAACTCTCCAGGTTTAATAAGATTGAACAGGGGCAGCTGTTGTACCCCAAAATTTGCCCTCTCAGTTCACAAAGGATCACCCTGAACCCCCAGGGTTGTTCCCATCCAATTTCAAGCCTTGAATTACAAACTTTCAAAGAAAGTCATTCACAAGGGCAATATGGTCATTTGCATACTGAAAAGTCAAACCTTGACTTTTAGATCAAAACCAGGTTTCAAGAGTCATGTTTCATCAAGACATGTTGAAATATGAAGTTTGTTTCATCAAGGAATTCTAAAGTCAAAATTCTAAAATACTTAGAATTTTTCTAAGTGTTTAAGAAACATGACAAGTTCAGAACTTCTGATCAGATTATCACCATGATGCAAGCATATTCTGGAAGAACTTCTAACACAAGAGTTGAAGACTTCAACAAGATCTGAAACATTACAAAACAAAACTTCTCCTGGAAATGCTGGAATTTCAAGTTATAAATCTTCAAAGATACGTCCATGAAACTGAAGCACTCAGTAAATTCTGGATATTTTCAAGACAGAGTTTGATTAGAACTTTTGGGAGAGTTTTCATGAAGGTTCAACCAAAGTTTGCAAAAGTAATTCAAATAAAGTCTACAAAGCACGTTACAAGCTTTCTGGAAAGTCTGAGAACTCCTTCAGAACATGCTGGGGCAGGGAGATTCAAAGCTCAGAAGTTGGATGTATATTCTAAGTTGCGCTGATGCTGAACTTCTGGCCCAGATATTAGCTATGATGCACAATATCATAGCGCATTATTTCTGGTTTGATAGATCTCATCACCATTTAATGCTCACAACCACTTTTGAGTTTTTATCCAAAGAATTTACCCACGTGTGAGAGATAAGTACCATTGTTGTCCTTGAAAGACATACTTTTGTACAAGGTTATGCTAGGCCCGTGTTTTGCTTTTGCCTCCGAGGGTACTTTTTCTTAATTCATGCTTACAAATCCATCTTAGGCATGGCTAAAAGCTTTTAACCACTATACTTGCTTCAAGAACAAGGCAGCACCCTAGCATATGAAGACCATATTCAATGCTTCGGTCAGAACATCACCAGATCCCAAAACCTCGTTTATACAACCGGCTGCACTGCTACATCACAGTCCTATAACCTACAGCTAATTCAGTCCATGCCTTCATCCCATAATTGCACCAAACTATCATATGAAAACTGTGATAAAAAAGCAATGGAACAGGATACCAAAAGGTGTTCAAATCCCATTTGTTTTTCCCCCTAAAATCACAAAGAATTCACCTATAAATAAGTTACTCCATCACACTTTCAAAAGGGTTGGTTTTTGGAGAGAGAGATTTGTCAAAAAGAGAGAAAAGAAAGTTGTGAAACCTTTGTAAAAATCCAGAAATCCTAAACAGAAAACCAAACCTTTGTTCTTCCCGTTGAATAAAAGAACTTGGCATTTTCTCTTCCGCTGCTCTTGCCGACTCTAGAACATCTGAAGGCAGCAGTTCAAGTTCCAAACATACCCTTCAGATTCAAGATAAGTCTTTCTGACTTTACATCTTTTCATTCAGAACATCATTAAATATGTAAATGTCATAGTATTGATGTTGTCCATATCATTGCATAATTAAAAAAAAATTGTGAATCAGAACTTCTTGATTAAGGCTAGGCTCAAAATTAGGATTAGAACTTCTATAAACTGTTGTGCTTTTATTCTTCTGATTTGCTGTTTGTTAAAAAATGTATAAGTTATTGTTGTGCTGATTAATATGAGAAAGGAGTTGAAATATAACACAGAACTTATGTTTTTCACTCACCATTTTAACCCACAGAACTTCCATAATTTTCTCACTGTTAACACGCATTGAACTGCTGATGTTCACTCACTGTCCTAGCACAATACAAAAATTCTGAGTTCTTCCCGCCTTTTTAACACGTGCAGAGCTTCTAAGGTTTTCTCACTGCTCTCACATTCAGAACTTCATCACGTAACAATCCAGAACTTCTGTGTTTTCCCTCTAACGTTTCTTGCAGGAACTCAGAATGTATCAATCCGGAACTTCTGATTCCCACTGACGTTTCTTTCTGAGTCATAGCACTTCTGGCATAAGAACTTCTGATCCCTTTTGTTCTGCTTGCAGCAGCACGCTGATTCTATATCTCATTATTTCCCCTTTTTATCATTTTCAATATTAATACCCCTTTTTTTATTAATATAAAAAAGACATAAAAATATTTCCTTTTTACTAATTAATTTATTTCCTTTTTTTTATTAATTCATTAAGACAAAAAACCATTTTCTAAACAAATCCTTTTTTCTTTCTTACATTATTATTTCAACATGGTTGTAATAAATAATTAGGATTTATTTTCTTGCAAACCCCCATTTGTAAATTTGTACACCCCATCCCCCTAATGATTGTAATAGCGTAGAATCTTTACTTTCTGCACTTTTATTGCTTTCATATATTGTTAGTAATTAGGGCGTGTATGGCAAGATATGAAATCGACAAGTAGATTACCCTAATCAAGACTAAAATGAATGCAATCAAACACACTTGCACACTAGCAACCTTAGGGTAATCCCGCTTTATGGCCTATCGGAAAAATAATCATGTCCCTCGAATATGGGCATTTTAGCAAAGACCTTCGATAAAATATCATAGTCCCTCGATGACCCTCAATGTTGCCTTAGGTAAACGATCTAGTCCCTAAATGACATTGCTAAAACGTCTCATAGGTTGCCTTCTATACCTATACAAACGTCCCACGCCCGTCCCTTCACATCAAATGATGAGGCTTCTTACAAAATCAATGGTAAGGTAGTAACATATAAAGGAGGAGGAAAAGAACATCTAAGACCTTTTGAGTAGGTAGATTCGCTCCTAGTTGCTCGCTTGCTCACAACAAAAACATCTTATCCACCAACACTCTCATTTTGAAACATTTTCGAAAGACAACAGTTTGTACGCGTTCTTATAGAGACGAGAACCATTACAAAGACACCTTTTCAAAATCACTTTCGAAAACACATCTCACAAACACATCATTGAACTATTTTCCAAATAAACACTTTGTACACGTTCTTATAGAGACGAGATCCATTTCAAAGACGTTTTCAAAATACTTTCAAAATCCATACCATAAGCACATTAAAAAAAAGCAAGTGATCTAGCAAGCAACTAAGAGCCCATTGAAAACCATGGATGAAAGGGGTTCTAACACCTTCCCTTTTCATAATCTACCCCCCGAACTCAAGATAACATCTCTAAAGGTCTTTCCTGTGCTTTTTCACCTTTCCTTTTGGATAAAAGAAAAGTCGGTGGCGACTCTTGCTAAACCGCAACATTTGCGATCAAACGCAAAACCCTCAAGTCAGTTCTCCCACCGTATCACACTTTGTAACAAAGCAAAAACTTGTAAACTATTCCATTTGTAATGTAATAAATACAAAGTCCTTGAATAAATTTGGTGTAATGAATTTTAATATTCAAAACTTGAATTTATTTAAACTGTTCAAATCTCAATTGAATGTTTTGGATTAAAACATCTTGGTTTGGTAACTTGGGTTTCAAGCAATCACAAAAATGGTCAAATAACCAATGCGTCTTGTACTCTAATCAAATTTCTAAACAAAATAAATTTTTAAAAAAATGGAACTTCATTGACAAAAAAATCACGCTTTGAGAACCATCATAAACCTTAACCAATTTCAAGAACAATGATGATTAAGAACAGTTGAAATCAAACAAATGACTTGCGACAATTCAATGACTTTTGAAGTTTTTCCAACGCAATTTTCTTTCGATCTTTGAAGATAAACTCGTGTGCGAAATTACCTATGACCATATACAGAAATAATCGTCTCAAGATCTCGTAATTTGGGGAAATCATAAACCTTAGAAATAAGGCGACAGTTGTTTAAGATTAGGTCAAAATCCAGGAAGTGACATTTAACGCATTCGAATTTTGATGATCTTCAATGCGTAATCAACTCTTGATTTGTGAAGTGAAATTGGAGATAACATCGAGGAGAGTCATACACAAGAAGAACCGCTCAAAAATATCGAATAATGAAGAAGTTACAATTGCTTGAACTTGGTCTAAAAAAGTCAGTTTTTTTGGGGTTAATGGAGTCATTTCCAGTCGTCTGAACCATTGACTGAGCAAACTTGTAACGCGAGGTCCAAAACTCAGCATGAACATCCTTGAGGAGACATGAAGATCTATGAAGACCATTTGAAACCTTAAAGAATCAATTTTCTTTGAGAAACGCCAAACCCTAATTATTGACTTACTGCATAGGAAGAGAATCTGTCTGACCAACTTCTGAGCCAAATTGAATATTAGAGAAGACCTAGGATAGTATCCTGAATAAAAATGAGAGGGAAAATTTTGGGGTACAACAGATTCCCCTGTTCAATCTTCTTAAACTTGAAAAGTGAGATCGGCATGTTTGCCGTTCGTAGTTTGAAAGTGGAAGATGATTGAACACTATAGTGCCCAGAAATTGCACTCGGTGATATGTTGTGTAGGGAATGGGCTTAAAGATGCCATTTAGAGAAATGATGGAGAGTTGTCGGAGATAGGCCGAAGGTGATTGTTGACAGAATTTAGACTAAGTCTAAGTTTGACTTTAACTGGGGGAAATGTGAAATCGACTGTATCTGGTCAGGTCTAGGTCTTGCAGTGTTGTAAACTGTTGTATGGAGATAAGGGAGAAGGAACCTGGGTAGTAGGGCTACTTCTAAGGGAAATCCTGGATCCGAATGAGTATCAGGATGGCATCCGTATCTGGAGCGTATTTGAACTGTATCTGAAAGCTGAATCTGAATGAGTATCAGAATGACATCCGTGTCTGGAGCGTATCTGAACTGTATCCGAAAGATGAATCTGAATGAGTATCAAGATAGCATCCGTGTATGGAGCGTATCTGAACTGTATTTGAAAGATGAATCTGAATGAGTATCAAAATGGAATTCGTGTCTGGAGCGTATCTGAACTATATATGAAAGCTGAATCTAAATGAGTATCAGAATGGCATCCGTGTCTAGAGCGTATCTGAACTGTATCCGAAAGCTGAATCTGAATGAGTATCAGGATGGCATCTGTGTCTGAAGCGTATCTGAACTATATCTGAAATCTGAATCTGAATGAGTATCAGAATGGAATTCGTGTCTGGAGCGTATCTGAACTGTATCTAAAAGATGAATCTGAATGAGTATCAGAATGGCATTCGTGTCTGAAGCGTACCTGAACTGTATCTGAAAGCCGAATCTGAATGAGTATCAGAATGGAATCCGTGTCTGGAGTGTATCTGAATTGTATCTGAAAGCTGAATCTGAATGAGTATCAGAATGACATCCGTGTCTGGAGCGTATCTGAACTGTATCTAGAAAAGCCTTTAAATATTGGTAGCTGTTGATTAACTTTATCCTGAAAAGGGTAAAATGTTATCCAATATGCAATGTCATGTTGCATGAAATGTATGCATAATGGGATTATGTTGTATGCATTCGTGTTATCAATGTTTATGATATATGAATGTGGTGTATGCGTATGTGAGCTGATCTGCTGTACTGCTGTTGGATTGGGGAAAATAAATCCCTGACTTCTGCTGAGGATATGGAGTGTAAGTATTCATGTTGTGAAGTTGAAGTGTTGATGAATTTCCTTTTAGAGAAATAAACTTTGTTTGTACGGGAAACGTCGTGTACTACTTGTAAAATCCTGTTGGGGAATCCTGAGAATTTTAGCGACTTCTACTGGGGAGTGATAACTGGAAATTTTGTTCTGTTGGGGATTAAACTGCACACTGTGGGGGATTTTATGGAGAACTTAGATATATTTCCTTATCCCTTAAAGGCATCAGTGATTATCTTTTTATTTTGTTCATTTATAAACAATAATTATGTTCAAATGCATATGTTCAAAAATAAATCATTGGATGTTTTTGCAAACAAAACACAAGAGTAAAGAAAATAGATAGTTTTTGCACTTTCAAAGGGATATCTTTGTATTGACTTTGAGTAAGTATTTTTGTACAATGGACAAACACTCTAGTAAGAGAATGCCGTCGTAAAAAAAAATAAAATTTGATATAAAGAAAAGATAGCTATGTGAAATAATCCCATGGGGATCCCATTCTGTTATAGCCTTCATATCTCCGAGCATCTTGTCTATTTGTTGCCTCGTCCGAAGATGATTGAATTGATCAGAACCTCTGAGTTTTTCAGTGGAAGCCAAAATTTGTCCACGACGTGATCCAACAGGACATAGTCATACACTTTAATTCCCTAACTTTTGCCTGGACCGCCCATTCGGGTTTTCAGTCCACCGGGAAACCCTTTTTTCCCAAGTCGCCCTTTCGGGTTTTCAACTTATTGGATGTACATTTTTTTTGTTTTATCCCTAATTTTTCCCCAAACCTTTTTGGTTCATCGGGATGCCCTTATTTTGCCTAGGTGTGTCAACCTAGCGGGTCTCTTATGCATAGTATCTTTTGACTATGTCCGTGTTTGCAGGGTGCGGTAGGTCATCACCATCCATGGTGGTCAAGATCACCGCTCCATCAGACAATATGCTTTTGATTACAAATGGTCCTTCATATGTAGGAGTCCATTTGCCCCCGGGATCACCTTGTGGCAGTATGATGCGATTGATCACCAGATCCCTGACTTGATACACTTGGCGTCTGACCTTTTTATTGAAAGCCTTGATCATTCATTTTTGATACATTTGACCATGGTAGATGGCAGTAAGCCTTTTCTCATCAATCAAGTTCAGTTGATCAAGTCGAGTCTGGATCCAATCTTCTTCGTTCAACCCTGCATCCTTCATAATTCTCAGAGAGGGGATCTGGACCTCAATAGGCAAGACAACTTCCATGCCGTACTTCAAGGAGTAAGGTGTTACCCCGGTTGATGTGTGAGCTATGATACGATACCCGTGGAGAGAGAATGGTAGCATTTCATGCCAGTATTTTTATGTGACTGTCATTTTCTGTATGATTTTCTTAATGTTCTTATTTGCAGCTTCGACAACACCATTCATCTTCGGCCGGTAAGGGGAAGAATTATGATGCCGGTAAGGGGAAGAATTATTATGGTGATCATAGTATTGTTTAGATTCGTACCATTGTCAGTAATGATCCTCTCCGGGACCATAACGATAGATGAGATTCTACTTGATGAACCGGGCGACAACATTCTTGGTGATGGAAGTGAAGGAGGCTGCCTCAACCCACTTTGTAAAATAATAAATGGCCACTAAGATGAAGCGGTGTCCATTAGAGTCCGTTGGTTTGATTTCCCCAATCACATCGATGCCCCACATAGCAAAGGGCCAAGAAGCCGTCAAGAAATTCAGAGGGACCAGAGGTACGTGTACCTTGTCAGCATAGATCTGACACTTGTGGAAAGCTCGAGAGTGTTGATAGCAATCTGCTTCCATGGTAGACCAATAATAGCCTGCCTGTAGGATCTTCTTTGCCATCGTATGCCCACTGGAATGGGTGCCAAAAGTGCCTTCATGTAACTCAGCCATGATTCTTTCAGCTTCAACCTTGTCTACACAGCGAAGTAACACAGAGTCATGGTTGCGTTTGTAGAGAATGCCATTACTAAGGAAGAACTTGGTAGAGAATCTCCTTAAGAACTTCTTATCGTTGATTGAAGCTCCTTCCGGATATTCTTGAGCCTTGAGATACCTCTTGACTTCGTGAAACCAGGGTTGGTCCACTACTTCTTCAGTATTAATCTCGTGACGGTGTGCTGGTTCATTCATTCGTTCGATGGTGATTTGGGGAGCCTCGTTATCCATTTAAGTTTAAACATAGATGACATTGTGGCTAGTGCGTCTGCTAGCTGAGTTTATTCTCACGGGAAATGCTCGAAGGTAATCTTCTCAAAATGTGGTAGCAATGTCAAAACATGTTCTTTGTAAGGGATAAAGTTAGGGTGTTTGGTGTCCCATTCCCCTTTGATCTAACTGATGACCAAAGCTGAATCTCTGAATACACTCAAATATTTGATCCTCGAGTCTATGGCAGCTCTGAGACCAAAGATGCATGCTTCGTATTCCGCCATGTTGTTTGTACAATTGAAGCAAAGTCTTGCGGTAAAGGGAGTATGACACCCTTCAGGAGATATGAGTACAACACCAATACCGTTGTCGACTGTGTTGGATGCCCCATCAAAGAACAAGGTCCATTGGGATCCTTGTTCAGGTCCGTCATATGGCCTGAATTCTTCACAGTTGTCTAACGTCATGATGTCTTCATATGAGAATTCGAACTTCATGGACTGCTAGTCTTCCACGGCTTTGTGAGCAAGGTGATCAGCTAGTACACTGCCCTTTATTGCTTTCTGGGTAGTATACTGTATGTCATATTCCGTCAGGATCATCTGCCATCTTGCTATTCTCCCAGAGAGAGCATGCTTCTCGAAGATCTATTTTATTGGATCCATTTTAGATATCAACAAGGTGGTATGGGTCAGCATATACTGTCTTAGCCAGCGAGCAGCCCATGCCAGAGCGCAACAAGTTTTCTCGAGCAGTGAATATCTGGTTTCACAGTCGGTAAACTTTTTGCTCAGGTAGTAAATAACATGCTCTTTTCGGCTAGACTCGTCATGCTGCCCCAACACACACCCCATTGAATTTTCTAAAACAGTCAGATACATGATCAACGGTCTTCCCTTGACTGGTGGCATCAACACAGGAGACTCTTGCAGGTACTCTTTGATTTTGTCAAAAGCAATTTGGCATTCGTCATTCAATTTGACTACTTGATCTTTCTTCAACAATTTGAATATTGGTTCACAAGTAGCTGTCAGGTGAGAAATGAATCTGGTAATGTAGTTCAAATGTCCCAAGAATCCTCTGACTTCCTTCTCAGTACGAGGAGCAGGCATCTCTTGTATCGCTTTAACCTTGGAAGGATGCACCTTGATACCTTTGTTGCTGACGACAAAGCCTAGGAGTTTACCAGACCTTACTCCAAACGTGCATTTATTTGGGTTCAACCTCAGCTTGTATTTCTTCATCCTCTCAAACAGTTTTTTGTAAATGATCGAGACGCTCTTCTTCCGTTTGAGATATGGCTATCATATCGTCCACGTAGACCTCTATTTCGTGATGTATCATGTCGTGAAATAGAGCTACCATGGCACGTTGATAGGTTGCCCCAACATTCTTCAGTCCGAATGGCACAACCTTATAGCAGAATGTGCCCTACTATGTAACAAAGGTTGTTTTCTCCATATCCCTAGGCGCCATTTTGATTTGGTTGTAGCCTGAGAGACCGTCCATGAAGGAAAACACTTTGTGTTGTGCTGTATTGTCAACCAGAATATCAATGTGGGGGAGTGGAAAATCATCCTTAGGGCTTGCCCTATTCAAATCTTCGTAGTCCATGCACATTTGTACTTTGTTGTCCTTTTTGGGGACGAGAACAACATTGGCAACCCATTGCGGATAAGAGGTAACAACCAAGAATCCAGCGTTGAATTGTTTCATGACTTATGCTTTAATCTTCTCCGACATATCTGGTCGCATACGACAAACCTTTTATTTTACCGGTGGACAATCTTCTCTTGTAGGTAGATGATGTACCACAATGTCTGCATCAAGTCCCGTCATGTCTTCATACGACCAGGCAAAGACTTCAACATATTCGTGTAACAACTGAATCAGATGCTCCTTAACATTGGGTTCCAGATTGGCACCCACCTTGACTTCTCTTTTGTCTTCCTCGGTACCTAGGTTGATCGTATCCACAGGTTCCTCATGGGGCTGAATGATTTTCTCTTCTTGTAGTAGTAATCTGGCAAGTTCCCCTGGTACTTCACAATCTTCCTCACTTTCGTCTTCGGCTTGGTAGATTAGATTTTCAGAGTCACAAAAGGCCATAGCAGTACCGTTACCCATGGGATCCCGAATGGATGTAGACCTGAATTATGAGTGTGAGTGTGTGTAAGAGTATAGCTATCTTTGAAAGAAATGAAAATGTAAAAAAGAAGAAAAATGGTGTGAAAGTTTGTATGCAAAACATCCATGATTCATTGATGTCATATGGAAATGAGATAATAACCCTTACTAATGGACCATTGTTCCCCGGGAAAGACACAAGGTTTTAAGAGTTTGAATTGTTTTAGTATTACAGATCCAACAAAATGTAAAGAAAATTTACTGTGGGATAAAAGTGATCGGGACAAAATCTATAGCCTCCCAGTTGCTGAGCCCTCCACTGACAATTGGGAAAATCCAATCCTCCAGGTTGTAGCTGTCTTCATCATCTTCCACCGCATTGACTTCACGATTGCTGATCTTCAAGGGTGGTCCTCCGGCACGAGCGCGGCGCCCATCCTTCTAGGAACCTGAAATGAAACCCAGACCAAACTTATCAGACTTATATGGGATATCTGGGAGTTGTCCCCAAATAGTGCACCCACCTTCTTCTATCACTGCCTTGGAATCCTTCAAATATGACATCCTGAGTGGAGCCCTGGTAATCTTGGGAACTTGAGACACAGCCCTGGTCACTGCCACATCTTACGGGACTTCTTCGAAGTTTTGGAATGGAGTTTCAATAAATTCACCATCTAATTCCACATATCTGAAGGAATTGAGATGGCTGATCATATACTCTTCTTCTCCATGAACGGTGATAATCTTCCCTTGAATCGGATATTTCAGCATTTGGTGCAACGTAGAAGTAACGACACTGGCATTGTGAATCCACAGACGGCCTAGCAAGCAGAAATATGAGAGGCGAATATCCATTACATAAAAATTTGAATCAAATGTTTGGGTTCCAACTTTTATGGGGATGTCTACTTCCCCATGCACCATCCTTTTTGAGCCGTTGAAGGCCCTCACCACTATGTTTCTTGGTTTCAATGTCAATCCCTCACAGTCAAGCCTATCAAGAGCTTTTTTAGGCAATACATTCAGAGACGAGCCAATATCCACCAAGACATGAGCCAAGGTTGTGCCCCTGCATTCCTCTGAGATATGCAATGCCTCATTATGCTTCCTTCCTCTTGGCGTTAAATCAGCATCCGAGAAACCTAAACCATTATCTGCAGTCAAGCTGGCTACACAGTCTTGGAACTGATCGGCAGATGTTTCTTGGGGTACATGGGCGGTTTTCAAGAATTTTACCAAGGCCTTTGCATACGCCTTGGAACATAGTAGTAAAGCCAGCATGGAAATTTTAGATGGAGTTTTCCCCAGTTGTTCAACTACATCGTAGTCACTTCTTTTTATGATCTTTATAATTTACTCCATCTCTTTCAGGGAGGTCTCAGTGATAGCCAATGATTGTGCCTTTGTCCGGACATGCTCAATTAGAATACTTTTATCTCGAGTCTCAGTTAACTCGGTAGTAGGAATGTCAGTAGGAGTGATAGCAGGTGTGATCGGTGGAAATAGAACCGACTGTTTTTTAGCTGGTTTCGTGAAATGTCGCGGTAAGCAAGAGTCGCCACCGTCTTTTATGTTCTCCAACATGGAAAGGACAAAAGCACAACAAAATTCATTATTTGAGATGTCTCTCGGTTCGGGAGGTAGATTTATAGAAAGGGAAGGTGTTAGCACCCTTTCTATCCGTGGTTATCCACGGGCTCTTAGGTACTTGCTCTTATGTTTTCAAAATTTGTTTGCTTTTCAAGTGTGTGTGGGTTTTGAAAAAGTTTGTTTGAAAGACTTCTAGGTAACTCTTGTATCAGTCCTCAAGAGTGTATGAAGTATTTTGTTTGAAAACTTTTAGAAAGTGTGAAGTGTGAAAAGTATTTTTGTTTGTTTTTTGAGAAAGAGCAAGTACCCATGAGTCATTTACCTACCCTAAGGAATTAAGTTGTGTAAGAGTCCTTTAGATAGTGCTATCCCACCATTGAGAGGTAGGTAGCACCATCGTTGGAGTTGTTCGGGTCAATTCGATTATCGGGACAGTGTGGTCACCGAAGCAATGGTAGGACACCTTAGAAGTAACCCTAATGTCCTAGATCCTTTTATCCGAGGCAACCGTTTCGAGGCAACTGGATCTTTAGACAAAGGGTGACCTCTAAGACGTCCTATACTTGATGACCACGTTTCGAGGCAACGAGTTAAGCATACCCTAGGAGTGGCATGTGCTTTGTGTGTTGTTTTTCAGTTAATGTTTGTCTTGTATATGTTATTTTGTGAGCTACGGATTGGTTTTATTTACATACATTCTTTCATGCATTTAACAGTTAGGGGTGCGGAAAGTAAATTGCGGAAAGATAAATTCTACGCTATTACAAGGCGCGGGTCTATACATCGCCAAAAATACAAAGACCCGTTTTGGTAAATAAGTACGAGAAATTAAATAAAGCGGTAAACCTAATTACTATTACATTCTTGGAAGCAATTACATAATAATCAAAATAAAATAAACGCGCGCGAATAAAAGTTAATCGGGAATGCCTTAAGGGTTTTGACCCTTTTAAGAAAAGAAATGAATTTTTGTCTTTTTTGTGATTAAATGAGATTAAAACTAATTGTTAAACTAATTAATTAATTTATTAAAAGAAAATATTTTTTTGTTTTTATATTTTTTTATGAAATAAAATAAAAGGAAATAAAATTAAAAGTCAATTAAAAACCTAATTCTAAACTTATTTTAATTATTAAGAAAAAAAGTTAAAGTTGCCTAATTAATAATTAATTCAATTTATTAGTATTTAATTACAAAAATAAAATGAAATTAATAATAATAATAATAATGTTAGTTCTTTTTGGATTTTTTTTTATGAAAAATAATAATTGGTTAATTGTTAATAAAAAAAAGAATAAGAAATCAAATAAAGCAAATAAAAAATGAGATGACAAAATAATAAAAAAGAAGAGCAAACCCAAGGGGGGTTTGGGCCAGTAATAAGGGTGTTGTAAGCAATCTGAAGCCCATTAACACAAAGCCACGTTTGACTTTGGAGATTGCCTGGAGCTGCATTGACTCATGAGCATGGTGTTCTTGCTTTCTGGGCCTTTGGATCTGCTTCTGAGGACACATGGCGTTTGGATGGAGGGGAGCCCATGGTGGAGTATGGTTGGAACGCTGCACACAAGCATAAGAAGAAAAATAATATGAAATTTGGGGGGGACCTGGGATCGAACCCAGGCCCCAAAGATTCCTAGGGGTGTAAGGAATGTGTTTTGATCAAGAAAAGGCCTTGAATCGTACTGAAGAATGGATTTCAGTTTGCAAATTTTCTCCAAGTTTTTGGAATTTTGTTTGGCCGTTTGAGAGAGTTCTAGGTCCTGAATTATGTATGAGAGGCTTGCATATATGGTTCTGAATGAGAATCAATCAATATCATGAGCCTTAAACCCTTGCAATGAAGTCTTGAGATTTCCTCTTTATCACCATTAAAGCTTTTGCCATTTTTGTCCAAAATTTGAATTTCATGCTCATAATAGGCTTGGCACGAATTTGGTATGTGATTCATGATACATCAAGGTCATTCAAACTCAAAGATACCATTTAACTCATTTTTTTTTATTTTTATTTGAATTATTATGGATTAAAGTGAATTAGAACCATAAAAATTAAATAAAAATGTAAAAATAAATGTTTGGTCTTGTAATGGGTCATGGGACACGTGGGTGGCATGAAAAGGCTGAACCAAGTGGAAAAAAGTGGGCCCTTTTGTCAAAAATTGAAGTTTCAAGGATAGTTGACTTTGGCCATTTCACAAAAATTTCCCAACTTCTCCAATGCATATCTTGCTCAATTTTGATCATATGAACATGTTCTTAGACATTTTGGAAAGGTCTTGAAGTCCTCTAACCAATGCCTTCGGTCCCATGTCATTTTGATTTACCAATCTCAAGTTATGGTCTTTGACTTAAAATGCCTTTTTGTTGACTTTTGAAAATGACCTATAATGTTGAAATTGATAACTTTTTGTGAGAGCATTTCTTGGATTTGGAATGTGAAGATGAGTTGTAGGAAATGTCCTCCCCTTCAAAATGAGAATTGGATGGGATTTTTCTGATGAACCATGAAAAAGTTATGCCTTGGTCAAGTTACAGTTGACTTTTTAGCTGTCCAAAAATAGAAACTTTTGACACCTTGATAATTTTTGAGCCATTCTTGTGAAATCATGATCAAGACTTGATCAAATGATGATTGTGGCTTCAAAATAATATGTTGACCAAAAATTTTGACTTTTGACTGCCAAATGACCATTTTGCCCCTACAGTTGACTGTGGAGCAATTAGGGTTTTTGACTGTGCAACTTGACCTTGTGAGCCTTGAAACTTGACATGTAGGTGCTTGACAATGTATATGAGCATATGGAACTTGATTGAGCCCTTGAAAAGCTCAACTTCCTTGCAAGAACCAAAACCCTAATTTTGATTGGCTTATGAGGCCTTTGAATTGTGCAACCCTTGAGAGATCTTGAAGCATTTGAAGATGATGCTTGTCAAAACTTTGAAGAATATGGGAGGGAAAATTTTGGGGTACAATAGTTGCCCCTATTAAATCTTCTTAGACCTGAGGATGTAGATCGGCTTGTGTGCTTGTCGTGATCCGAGGGTGGAAGATGATTGAACACTAGAGTGCCCAGAAATTTGCACTCACATAGTAGAGTATCAGCAGTGTGATGTCGGGAATGGGCTTACAAATGCCATTTGGAAAGATGGTGGATAGGATGATGGGCTTATAGATGCCATCTGGAGAGGTGACAGAACCTTGTCGAGAATGGGCTTATAGATGCCATTTGGAAGTGTAATGGGTAGCCGCGTCTGAATAAGAAATAGAATGGCTTCCGTGTCTGGAGCATATCTAGTCTGTGTCTAATTGCTGACGTCTGAATAAATAGTAGAATGAACGCCGCGTATGGGGTATATCCATACTGTGTTTGAGTGAGTGACAAAATGTCATCCGAATCTGGATCGTATCTGGACTATCTTTTGAATGAATCTGGACTAAACAATAGAATAGCATCCGGGATGGAGCATCTCTAAGTTGTCTTTAGAAGTTTGAATCTGAATAAGCAATAGAATAGCGTCCGGGTCCGGAGCATCTCTAAGCTATATCTCAAAGGAAATCTGAATAAGTATCAGAATGTTGCCATGTCTGGGTTACAACTGAACTATTTCTAGCAGGAAGTCTGAATAAGCATTAGAGCAGCATCCAGATCTGGAGCATCTTTAGGCTATCTCTGGAGAGAAAACTACAATAAACAATAGAATAGCATCCGTGGTTGGAGCATTTCTAAGTTATCTTTAGGAGTTTGAATCTGAATAAGCAATAGAATAGCGTCCAGGTCAGGAGCATCTCTAAGCCATCTCTGAAAAGAACTCTGAATAAGCAAAAGAATAGCGTCCACATCTGGAGAATTTCCCAGCTATATCTGAAAGGAAACTCTTGAATAAGCAAAAGAATAACGTCCATCTCTGGAGAATTTCTAAGCTATCTCTGAAGAGAAAATCTGAATAAGCAAAAGAACAACATCCATGTCTGGAGCATTTCCCAGCTATATCTGAAAGGAAACTCTTGAATAAGCAAAAGAATAACGTCCATCTCTGGAGCATTTCTAAGCTATCTCTGAAGAGAAAATCTAAATAAGCAAAAGAACAGCATCCATGTCTGGAGCATTTCCCAGCTATATCTGAAAGGAAATTCTTGAATAAGCAAAAGAATAACGTCCATCTCGGGAGCATTTCTAAGCCATCTCTGAAGAGAAAATATGAATAAGCAAAAGAACAGCATCCATCTCTGGAGCATTTCCAAGCTATATCTGAAAGGAAATTCTTGAATAAGCAAAAGAATAACGTCCATCTCTGGAGCATTTCTTGGCTATCTCTTCAATCTCTTTAATGTAGATATGCCTTGGATGGATACAGGAATTGAATCTGGAATTTATCGTCTACAGATATGCCCTGGCTGGATATAGGTATCGAATCTGGAATTGTGACAGTTGATAGTAACCGTCTTTGGATTGTCCTTTTTCCTCAAAAGGCAAAACATCAGTTATATGCAATGTCATGATGCATGGACTGCATGATTTTAAGATGCTCTCAACAATAAATGAGATTTGTGTTGTATGATGCGTATGCATGCTATAATGTATGAAGATGTGACGTTTATGAATGTATTCTCGTATGGAAAATAAATCCTTGACGAATGTCGGGAGTTTGAATCTTGGGCTGATGTTGGAAGAGTAGCGTTCTTCATTTCCGCTGGGGATGTTGATTGTAAGGATAAACCGGTAGGAGAAGATGACTCCGTTGGGGAATAATCCTGGTGAAGATACTACTCTGTGGGGAGTCACTCTGTAGGAAGAGATACTTCGTTGAGATTTTGATGAGAACTTCGCTGGGGATTCCATTGATAAGTTATGTTGGAGGATTTGATGAACTCCGCTGGGGGGTAGAAAGAACTTCGCCGAGGACGATCTTTCCGTGGTAATTGGCTGAGGATAACCCAGTTATAAGCTCTGGTGGGGAATAACCTTTGAATAAAGCCGGGGAGATGCGTTCGTACTCTGCAGGGGATAAGCTTCCAGAATCTGCTGGGGATAAGCTTCCAGAATCTACTGGGGAGATTGATTCAACTCTCTTGGGGAGACTTTTGAACTGTACTGGGGAATGGCTCCACATGGGTGTTTGGTATTCCGCCGAGGAATAATCTTATATTAAGACCGTCGGGGATGCTTTCTTAGGAACATCTGTATACTCCGATGGGGAATATTGAGATTTTATGGGAATACCCAACTTCCTTAAGGCTGACTATAGGCTAACTCTGCTTGGGGAGAGTATTGCTGACTTGCTGGAGATACTGTGCCTTTTCAGGGCTGATTGGGAGTCCAACTCTGCTCGGGGGAGAGTATTGTTGAACCTTGTCTTACTCTCGGGGAGTGGAGGCCTCTTGGTTATGTTCTTCAGCCGAACCTACCTTGGTTGACAGGACAACTAGATCGCTTGGACAACTCATTATTGCCCCTGTTTCTGATGTGGGAGAAGAAGATACCTTGTGGAGGTGCTTGATAACTGCCGGTTGACAAATCTTCTTCTGGTAGGCAAGTGACGAGATGACGGAACATAGTCGTATGCTTTTGATCCACAACTTTTGCCTGGACCACCCTTTCGGGTTTTCAATCCAACGGGATACCCATTTTTGCCCAAGCCGCCTTTTCAGGTTTTCGACTTGCCGGGTGTACAGATTTTTCATTTTCATCCCTTATTTTTGCCCGAACCCTTTTGGTTCGCCGGGAAGCCCTTATTTTTGCCTAGGTATGTCAACCTAGCGGGTCTTTGATTATGCGTAGTACTTTTTCGACTATGTCCACGCTCTCAGAATGCAAGGAGTTGTCACTGTCAATAGTGTGGAGTTGTCAGACTACCAGAAGATCTTCGTTTGATCGTCCAATGCCCCAAGTGATCCAGATGGAGATTTGCCCCAAGCTGGTTGGCCTTTTGAGGGATTCTCCGAATCTTGACTTAACTGCCCCAGATGATGGACAACGATCATGCCATGCCCCTTGATTGGAGGTGCTTCTGTTCATTTAGACATTCGTCGTGCGAACTTCTATGTTGTTCAAACAAATAGTCATATGCAAGCAATGTTATATTAAAATGCAAAGCTTATGTCTGTTTCGAAGTTTTTGAAAATGCATCTTTTTTAGTAAAAACAAGTGAATTTTGTAAAACTGTGACGTCAACTTATTATTTTACCGCAAGCCCTAAGGAGTCAGGATACCTTTGTAACAGTATGCTTTCAAACTAACCCATGCTTCAGCTAGGACTTTTAAGGGTTATAACGTGGCCTGGTTCACGGTTTGAGAAACAAAGGATAAAGGCTCAAATTTATCTGTACCCATCCGCTCTTCATGATGTTCTTCAAACCTAAACTCAGTTGATCATGCGTCAGACCTTGTTTGAGTCTTTGCTATGATGTTCCGGTGATGGTTCGAATGTTAACAACTTATTTTGAATAGGCAGTCATTTCTTTTTTTGTCGAAGGTTTGTATGACCTCTTCCCTTTTTTTCGTTATCCCTGTTTTTTGCCTGAACTGTTTCCTTTTTTTGGAATTACAGTCAGCGGGATGCCCCAGTTTTGTAAGTCTCCTTCATAGGTTTTGACTTGTTGGGCTTTTATTTTGAAACATGATGACTGCCTGTTTTTATGATTATTCGGAACCATCACTGTCTTTTGTTTTGGAAGGAATCCTTTGGTGCCATTCGTTGTGCACTTGGATCAACTGAGAAGACTACCCTGCCCCGGGTTATGATTAAGGGTTTTAATTTTCGAAAAGAAAAACTCCTACTTCTTTGGCTCGAAGGGGTTGACGAGGGATTATCTTCCTTATAACTCCAGTGTTTAGGAATTGAAACAATGCCTGTACCTCATCAGCGAGGTCTGTTCAAAAGCATACTGTAAATCGTGGTATCGTTTTCGTCATCCTCCCTCAAGAGGCTTAGAATTATTAACCGAGCGTTGATCATCACAAAAAAAATATGAAAGCAATTTGAATATAGTGAAAATAATTGGATTAATTCAAAAACAGACATACGCAGTGCATTAA
Source organism: Vicia faba (assembly GCA_948472305.1). Taxonomy (NCBI): domain Eukaryota; kingdom Viridiplantae; phylum Streptophyta; class Magnoliopsida; order Fabales; family Fabaceae; genus Vicia; species Vicia faba. The sequence continues at coordinate 1,125,605,700 of OX451740.1, forward strand.
TGAAATAAAAGAGTTTGCTATGACATTAATTGTTTGTATAAGCAAAAAAAAAACTTGGAAACTCAAATAAACAAAAGCCTTCAATGATTGGGAAAAGGAGCAGTGATTATGTTTGGAGTTTCTGGTGCTTCAAACTGAATCTCTCCGGCGTCAATCATGTCTTGGACCTTGTTCTTCAGAGCCCAACAGTTGTCTGTAGTATGCCCCGGGCTATCAGAATGGTATGCGCACCTATCGTTGGGATGATAGTTAGGAGCAGAAGTGTTTGGATTCCGGAGAGGAGCCCTTAAGGTAATCAGCCCTGCCTTCAACATTTGCTGTAGCGCTTGATCCAGTGACATGTTGATCTTAGTGAACTGTCTCTTGGGTGGGACCTCCTTACGTTGCTGCCCCTGTCCTTGTTGAGCAGGCCTAGGATTAAAGATCTGGGTTGCCCCTACATGTTGATCATGGCGACCCTTTTTACTATGCATAGCATTGGACTCCTTCTTCCCACTGTAAGGCTTTTTATGAGCATCAGCAGGTGCAGCTTCTTGAATCTTTCCAGCCTTAATACCAGCTTCAATCCTCTCCCCGGTCAAGATCAAATCTGTAAACCCAGCAGAAGAATTCCCAATCAGATGGTTGAATTAAGGACCAGACAGGGTCCCCAAGAACATGTCAACGAGCTCACGGTCAGTCAAAGGTGGCTGCACCCTTCCAGCCAGGTATCTCCACCTTTGCGCATATTCCTTGAATCCTTCACCCGTCCCTAGTGACATACCCTGGAGTTGGGTACGTGTAGGAGCGAGGTCGGCATTATACTGATACTGCTTATAAAAAGCAGTTGCCAAGTCCTCCCAGTTACGAATACTGGTTCCATCCAACTGATAGAACCATTCGAGCTGAGTCCCTGAAAGACTCTCTTGGAAGAAATGGACCCATAGATTCTTGTCTGCAGTGTAGGGCTGGATCTTCCTTGCGTATGAACGGAGGTGCAGCTTAGGACAGGAAGCCCCGTCGTACTTTACAAAGGCAGGTGCCTTGAACTTGTGTGGGATCACCACCCCAGAAGATAACCCCAAGTCTCCGAAATCCAACCCAGGCACACGTTGAATCTCCATAGCATTTAACCTGTCCTCCAGCTGTTTGTACCGGTCCTCAGTAGGAGGGTACTATTCATCATTGAAATCTGTCTCAGTGTCAGAGATCACAGGACTAGGAACCTCTCTCCCTTGGTGACTGCCTTCCCCCACAGATGGAGTAGTCCGCTCAGCTTCATTCTCCAGTGTATTCCCAGATCTGCGTCTAGGGTTGAACAAAATAGTCCTCTTCTTCTTCTTTTTCAACAGCAGAGTCTTCAATTCCTGTTGTCCTTGTGCTAAGCTCATGACCAGCTCCTGGAATTGGGCGTTCTGGGCCTGGAGGGCCTTGATAGCTTGTTCATTGGATGATTCAGGATTCATGATGATGGCTGAAATAAACAGCGCAGAAGATTAAGCAACCTGTAGAAAAGAGTACCTGTAATGATATGTATGTATGCATGCGATGTTTTCAAGGATCTCGCGGGGTAAACAGAGAAACTTGTTAGCATTTGAATTTTGTAGCTTGATGGGAGGAACTTCATGTTGATGAGAGTCCTTATTCAAGAGTCAAAGCTCACCATATCGAGTGGGTCATAGCCCCTGACTCAAGTCATCGACCTTGGATAGAGGAAAATAAATCCCCTTTGCCCCTTGCTAGATAGTTGATTCATCATGACCTGCATCACAAACCCTTGAGATCCTTGAAATGGATTAGTCCTTATGCAGGATGCATGCAATGATATGATGTTATGCTATGCATAGAGTGATGTAAGTAGGCCCTGTAATGAGTCCCAATTAAGGACTGTAAACAAAACCTGCAAGGAACCCGTGTGTCAGATGACAAGCATGAAAGTAGTCAAGTTTTAAGGCACACAAGTCACACCAGAAAGCCCTTAGAGTTTAGGCCAGCATGAAGTTTAGGTACTACCTTCTTTCAGTTTCGTTGGTTAAGACCTGTCCTATCAAAAGTAACTGGGTTCTAGAGGATCCCAATATCACTGACTACCCTCAATCGGTCATAACTCTAGCGTCGCAATCTTTTCTTGCAGCCAGAACCATCGCGAGAGTTTAGCCTTAATGGGTGTAGCATACTGCTACTATTCTATGGCCAAGTTGGGTCACATAAGGGTTCTAAGGTCGGTTGGTGCTTAATGACTCCTCAGAAGACCCATATTCTCCTCGTTGCAACACAAGGGATATCGGTACAGACCAAGGTGCCACACCAACGTAGCCACTGCTTCACCCGTGTCGGTCTACGTCGGACAGGTCCCTCACAGCTTATGCTACTTAAAAGGGTATCCCCAGATCCGGGTTAGGATCTATGAAACTCCGATGCAAAGCCCACAAATATAAAGCAATCAAAGCAAAGCAATTGAAAACATAAGTATGATCTAATCCTAAGGTACACCTCACTTTTATTTTCCCCAGTAGAGTCGCCAGTTCTGTGATCGGTGGAAATAGAACTGACTGTTTTTTAGCTGGTTTCATGAAATGTCGCGGTAAGCAAGAGTCGCCACCGTATTTTATGTTCTCCAACATGGAAAGGACAAAAGCACAGCAAAATTCCTTATTCGAGATGTCTCTCGGTTCGGGAGGTAGATTTATAGAAAGGGAAGGTGTTAGCACCCTTTCTATCCGTGGTTATCCACGGGCTCTTAGGTACTTGCTCTTATGTTTTCAAAATTTGTTTGCTTTTCAAGTGTGTGTGGGTTTTGAAAAAGTTTGTTTGAAAGACTTCTAGGTAACTCTTGTATCAGTCCTCAAGAGTGTATGAAGTATTTTGTTTGAAAACTTTTAGAAAGTGTGAAGTGTGAAAAGTATTTTTGTTTGTTTTTTGAGAAAGAGCAAGTACCCATGAGTCATCTACCTACCCTAAGGAATTAAGCTGTGTAAGAGTCCTTTAGATAGTGCTATCCCACCATTGAGAGGTAGGTAGCACCATCGTTGGAGTTGTTTGGGTCAATTCGATTATCGGGACAGTGTGGTCAACAAAGCAATGGTAGGACACCTTAGAAGTAACCATAATGTCCTAGATCCTTTTATCCGAGGCAACCGTTTCGAGGCAACTGGATCTTTAGACAAAGGGTGACCTCTAAGACGTCCTATACTTGATGACCACGTTTCGAGGCAACGAGTGAAGCGTACCCTAGGAGTGGCATGTGCTTTGTGTGTTGTTTTTCAGTTAATGTTTGTCTTGTATATGTTATTTTGTGAGCTACGGATTGGTTTTATTTACATACATTCTTTCATGCATTTAACAGTTAGGGGTGCGGAAAGTAAATTGCGGAAAGATAAATTATATGCTATTACAAGGCGCGGGTCTATACATCGCCAAAAATACAAAGACCCGTTTTGGTAAATAAGTACGAGAAATTAAATAAAGCGGTAAACCTAATTACTATTACATTCTTGGAAGCAATTACATAATAATCAAAATAAAATAAACGCGCGGGAATAAAAGTTAATCGGGAATGCCTTAAGGGTTTTGACCCTTTTAAGAAAAGAAATGAATTTTTGTCTTTTTTGTGATTAAATGAGATTAAAACTAATTGTTAAACTAATTAATTAATTTATTAAAAGAAAATATTTTTTTGTTTTTATATTTTTTAATGAAATAAAATAAAAGGAAATAAAATTAAAAGTCAATTAAAAACCTAATTCTAAACTTATTTTAATTATTAAGAAAAAAAAAGTTAAAGTTGCCTAATTAATAATTAATTCAATTTATTAGTATTTAATTACAAAAATAAAATGAAATTAATAATAATAATAATAATGTTAGTTCTTTTTGGATTTTTTTTAATGAAAAATAATAATTGATTAATTGTTAATAAAAAAAGAATAAGAAATCAAATAAAGCAAATAAAAAATGAGATGACAAAATAATAAAAAAGAAGAGCAAACCCAAGGGGGGTTTGGGCCAGAAATAAGGGTGTTGTAAGCAATCTGAAGCCCATTAACACAAAGCCACGTTTGACTTTGGAGATTGCCTGGAGCTGCATTGACTCATGAGCATGGTGTTCTTGCTTTCTGGGCCTTTGGATCTGCTTCTGAGGACACATGGCGTTTGGATGGAGGGGAGCCCATGGTGGAGTATGGTTGGAACGCTGCACACAAGCATAGGAAGAAAAATAATACGAAATTTGGGGGGGACCTGGGATAGAACCCAGGCCCCAAAGATTGCAAGCCACGTCTCCAACCACTGAACCAAGCGCGCGCGTTTGTTAGAATAATAAGAAAAAAAGAATATATGAAATGAGCGCACTATATGCTGAATCAAAAGGAAACGCGCGCGCTCATTTGAACCTGCCAATCATGTCCATCCACGTATTGTCTTCTTCATCTATTCCTGCAAAACAAAGAACAAGTAGCGGGGGTTTTAAACCCCCACAAAATACCAATGTCAAAAATAGCGATTAGCTATATAGTGAACATAAAAAGGGCGCGAGGTATGCTTTGGATTCGTCTCCTCCTGCTGGTTTCAGCCAAGTATGTTTGGAGGGTTAATTTTACAGTATGGAAAAAGCCCCAAATTACAAGCTCTGAAAACCTAGAACTCAACAATGGTATTTTGCGTTTTAAGGCACCATAATCAAATTAAGTCATATGGAAAGCTTCATATGGATCATGTGAGTACAATGCAATCAATAAAAAGTGTTAAAAACGCATGAATGGATGATTGTGATTTTGAAAAAGAAGGTAAACCATATGACTTGTGTGGCACGAATTCTTGAGGTTCTTGGCTCGTTCTTGGCTGCAAATGATTCCTGGGGGTGTAAGGAATGTGTTTTGATCAAGAAAAGGCCTTGAATCGTACTGAAGAATGGATTTCAGTTTGCAAATTTTCTCCAAGTTTTTGGAATTTTGTTTGGCTGTTTGAGAGAGTTCTAGGTCCTGAATTATGTATGAGAGGCTTGCGTATATGGTTCTGAATGAGAATCAATCAATATCATGAGCCTTAAACCCTTGCAATGAAGTCTTGAGATTTCCTCTTTATCACCATTAAAGCTTTTGCCATTTTTGTCCAAAATTTGAATTTCATGCTCATAATAGGCTTGGCACGAATTTGGTATGTGATTCATGATACATCAAGGTCATTCAAACTCAAAGATACCATTTAACTCATTTTTTTTATTTTTATTTGAATTATTATGGATTAAAGTGAATTAGAACCATAAAAATTAAATAAAAATGTAAAAATAAATGTTTGTTCTTGTAATGGGTCATGGGACACGTGGGTGGCATGAAAAGGCTGAACCAAGTGGAAAAAAGTGGGCCCTTTTGTCAAAAATTGAAGTTTCAAGGATAGTTGACTTTGGCCATTTCACAAAAATTTCCCAACTTCTCCAATGCATATCTTGCTCAATTTGGATCATATGAACATGTTCTTAGACATTTTGGAAAGGTCTTGAAGTCCTCTAACCAATGCCTTTGGTCCCATGTCATTTTGATTTACCAATCTCAAGTTATGGTCTTTGACTTAAAATGCCTTTTTGTTGACTTTTGAAAATGACCTATAATGTTGAAATTGATAACTTTTTGTGAGAGCATTTCTTGGATTTGGAATGTGAAGATGAGTTGTAGGAAATGTCCTCCCCTTCAAAATGAGAATTGGATGGGATTTTTATGATGAACCATGAAAAAGTTATGCCTTGGTCAAGTTACAGTTGACTTTTCAGTTGTCCAGAAATAGAAACTTTTGACACCTTGATAATTTTTGAGCCATTCTTGTGAAATCATGATCAAGACTTGATCAAATGATGATTGTGGCTTCAAAATAATATGTTGACCAAAAATTTTGACTTTTGACTTCCAAATGACCATTTTGCCCCTATAGTTGACTGTGGAGCAATTAGGGTTTTTGACTGTGCAACTTGACCTTGTGAGCCTTGAAACTTGACATGTAGGTGCTTGACAATGTATATGAGCATATGGAACTTGATTGAGCCCTTGATAACCTCAACTTCCTTGAAAGAACCAAAACCCTAATTTTGACTGGCTTAGGAGGCCTTTTAATTGTGCAACCCTTGAGAGATCTTGAAGCATTTGAAGATGATGCTTGTCAAAACTTTGAAGAATATGGGAGGGCAAATTTTGGGGTACAACAGTTTCCCCTGTTGAATCTTCTTAGACCCGAGGATGTAGATCGGCTTGTGTGCCTTTCGTGATCCGAGGGTGGAAGATGATTGAACACTAGAGTGCCCAGAAATTTGCACTTACATAGTAGAGTATCAGCAGTGTGATGTCGGGAATGGGCTTACAGATGCCATTTGGAAAGATGGTGGATAGGATGATGGGCTTATAGATGCCATCTGGAGAGGTGACAGAACCTTGTCGAGAATGGGCTTATAGATGCCATTTGGAAGTGTAATGGGTAGCTGCATCCGAATAAGAAATAGAATGGCTTCCGTGTCTGGAGCATATCTAGTCTGTGTCTAATTGCTGACGTCTGAATAAATAGTAGAATGACCGCCGCGTCTGGGGTATATCCATACTGTGTTTGACTGAGTGACAGAATGTCATCCAAATCTGGATCGTATCTGGACTGTCTTTTGAATGAATCTGGACTAAACAATAGAATAGCATCCGGGCTAGAGCATCTCTAAGTTGTCTTTAGAAGCTTGAATCTGAATAAGCAATAGAATAGCGTCCGGGTCCGGAGCATCTCTAAGCTATATCTCAAAGGAAATCTGAATAAGTATCAGAATGTTGCCATGTCTGGGTTACAACTGAACTATTTCTAGCAGGAAGTCTGAATAAGCATTAGAGCAGCATCCATATTTGGAGCATCTCTAGGCTATCTCTAGAGAGAAAACTGGAATAAACAATAGAATAGCATCCGTGGTTGGAGCATTTCTAAGTTATCTTTAGGAGTTTGAATCTGAATAAGCAATAGAATAGCGTCCGGGTCAGGAGCATCTCTAAGCCATCTCTGAAAAGAACTCTGAATAAGCAAAAGAATAGCGTCCACATCTGGAGCATTTCCCAGCTATATCTGAAAGGAAACTCTTGAATAAGCAAAAGAATAACGTCCATCTCTGGAGAATTTCTAAGCTATCTCTGAAGAGAAAATCTGAATAAGCAAAAGAACAACATCCATGTCTGGAGCATTTCCCAACTATATCTGAAAGGAAACTCTTGAATAAGCAAAAGAATAACGTCCATCTCTGGAGCATTTCTAAGCTATCTCTGAAAAGAAAATCTGAATAAGCAAAAGAATAGCATCCATGTCTGGAGCATTTCCCAGCTATATCTGAAAGGAAATTCTTGAATAAGCAAAAGAATAACGTCCATCTCGGGAGCATTTCTAAGCCATCTCTGAAGAGAAAATCTGAATAAGCAAAAGAACAACATCCATCTCTGGAGCATTTCCAAGCTATATCTGAAAGGAAATTCTTGAATAAGAAAAAGAATAACGTCCATCTCTGGAGCATTTCTCGGCTATCTCTTCAATCTCTTTAATGTAGATATGCCCTGGCTGGATACAGGAATCGAATCTGGATTTTATCGTCTACAGATATGCCCTGGCTGGATATAGGTATCGAATCTGGAATTGCGACAGTTGATAGTAACCGTCTTTGGATTGACCTTTTTCCTGAAAAGGCAAAACATCAGTTATATGCAATGTCATGATGCATGGATTGCATAATTTTAAGATGCTCTCAACAATAAATGAGATTTGTGTTGTATGATGCGTATGCATGCTATAATGTATGAAGATGTGACGTTTATGAATGTATTCTCGTCTGGAAAATAAATCCTTGACGAATGTCAGGAGTTTGAATCCTGGGCTGATGTTGGAAGAGTAGCGTTCTTCATTTCCGCTGGGGATGTTGATTGTAAGGATAAACCGGTAGGAGAAGATGACTCCGTTGGGGAATAATCCTGGTGAAGATACTACTCTGTGGGGAGTCACTCTGTAGGAAGAGATACTTCGTTGAGATTTTGATGAGAACTCCGCTGGGGATTCCATTGATAAGTTATGTTGGAGGATTTGATGAACTCCGTTGGGGGGTAGGAAGAACTTCGCCGAGGACAATCTTTCCGTGGTAATTGGCTGAGGATAACCCAGTTATAAGCTCTGGTGGGGAATAACCTTTGAATAAAGCCGGGGAGATGCGTTCGTACTCTGCAGGGGATAAGCTTCCAGAATCTGCTGGGGATAAGCTTCCAGAATCTATTGGGGAGATTGATTCAACTCTCTTGGGGAGACTTTTGAACTGTACTGGGGAATGGCTCCACTGGGGTGTCTGGTATTCCGCCGGGGAATAATCTTATATTAAGACCGCCGGGGATGCTTTCTTAGGAACATCTGTTTACTCCGATGGGGAATATTGAGATTTTCTGGGGATACCCAACTTCCTTAAGGCTGACTATAGGCTAACTCTGCTTGGGGAGAGTATTGCTGACTTGCTGGAGATATTGTGCCTTTTCAGGGCTGATTGGGAGTCCAACTATGCTCGGGGGAGAGTATTATTGAACTTTATCTTACTTCCGGGGAGTGGAAGCCTCTTGGTTATGTTCTTCAGCCGAACCTACCTTGGTACCTTGGTTGACAGGACAACTAGATCGCTTGGACAACTCATTATTGCCCCTGTTTCTGATGGGGGAGAAGAAGATACCTTGTGGAGGTGCTTGATAACTGCTGGTTGACAAATCTTCTTCTGGTAGGCAAGTGACGAGATGAAGGAACATAGTCGTATTCTTTTGATCCCTAACTTTTTCCTGGACCGCCCTTTCGGGTTTTCAATCCAACGGGATACCCATTTTTGCCCAAGCCGCCTTTTCAGGTTTTCGACTTGCCGGGTGTACAGATTTTTCATTTTCGTCCCTTATTTTTGCCCGAACCCTTTTGGTTCGTCGGGAAGCCCTTATTTTTGCCTAGGTATGTCAACCTAGCGGGTCTTTGATTATGCGTAGTACTTTTTCGACTATGTCCATGCTCTCAGAATGCAAGGAGTTGTCACTGTCAATAGTGTGGAGTTGTCAGACTACCAGAAGATCTTCGTTTGATCGTCCAATGCCCCAAGTGATCCAGATGGAGATTTGCCCCAAGCTGGTTGGCCTTTTGAGGGATTCTCTGAATCTTGACTTAACTGCCCCAGATAATGGACAATGATCATGCCATGCCCCTTGATTGGAGGTGCTTCTGTTCATTTAGACATTCGTCGCGCGAACTTCTATGTTGTTCAAACAAATAGTCATATGCAAGCAATGTTATATTAAAATGCAAAGCTTATGTCTGTTTCAAAGTTTTTGAAAATGCATCTTTTTTAGTAAAAACAAGTGAATTTTGTAAAACTGTGATGTCAACTTGTTATTTTACCGCAAGCCCTAAGGAGTCAGGATACCTTTGTAACAGTATGCTTTCGAACTAACCCATGCTTCAACTAGCACTTTTAAGGGTTATAACGTGGCCTGGTTCACGGTTTGAGAAACAAAGGATAAAGGCTCAAATTTATCTGTACCCATCCGCTCTTCGTGATGTTCTTCAAACCTAAACTCAGTTGATCGTGCGTCAGACCTTGTTTGAGTCTTTGCTATGATGTTCCGGTGATGGTTCGAATGTTAACAACTTATTTTGAATAGGCAGTCATTTCTTTTTTTGTCAAAGGTTTGTATGACCTCTTCCCTTTTTTTCGTTATCCCTGTTTTTTGCCTGAACTATTTCCTTTTTTTGGAATTACAGTCAGCGGGATGCCCCAGTTTTGTGAGTCTCTTTCATAGGTTTTGACTTGTTGGGCTTTTATTTTGAAAGATGATGACTGCCTGTTTTTATGATTATTCGGAACCATCATTGTCTTTTGTTTTGGAAGGAATCCTTTGGTGCCATTCGTTGTGCACTTGGATCAACTGAGAAGACTACCCTGCCCCGGGTTATGATTAAGGGTTTTAATTTTCGAAAAGAAAAACTCCTACTTCTTTGGCTCGAAGGGGTTGACGAGGGATTATCTTCCTTATAACTCCAGTGTTTAGGAATTAAAACAATGCCTGTACCTCATCAGCGAGGTCTGTTCAAAAGCATACTGTAAATCGTGGTATCGTTTTCGTCATCCTCCCTCAAGAGGCTTAAAATTATTAACCGAGCGTTGATCATCACAAAAAAATATGAAAGCAATTTGAATATAGTGAAAATAATTGGATTAATTCAAAAACAAACATACGCAGTGCATTAATGAAATAAAAGAGTTTGCTATGACATTAATTGTTTGTATAAGCAAAAAAAAACTTGGAAACTCAAATAAACAAAAGCCTTCAATGATTGGGCAAAGGAGTAGTGATTATGTTTGGAGTTTCTGGTGCTTCAAACTGAATCTCTCCGGCGTCAATCATGTCTTGGACCTTGTTCTTCAGAGCCCAACAATTGTCTGTAGTATGCCCCGGGCTATCAGAATGGTATGCGCACCTATCGTTGGGATGATAGTTAGGAGCAGAAGTGTTTGGATTCCGGAGAGGAGCCCTTAAGGTAATCAGCCCTGCCTTCAACATTTGCTATAGCGCTTGATCCAGTGACATGTTGATCTTAGTGAACTGTCTCTTGGGTGCGACCTCCTTACGTTGCTGCCCCTGTCCTTGTTGAGCAGGCCTAGGATTAAAGATCTGGGTTGCCCCTACATGTTGATCATTGCGACCCTTTTTACTATGCACAACATTGGACTCCTTCTTCCCACTGTAAGGCTTTTTATGAGCATCAGCAGGTGCAACTTCTTGAATCTTTCCAGCCTTGATACCAGCTTCAATCCTCTGCCCGGTCAAGATCAAATCTGTAAACCCAGTAGAAGAATTCCCAATCAGATGGTTGAAGTAAGGACCAGACAGGGTCCCCAAGAACATGTCAACGAGCTCACGGTCAGTCAAAGGTGGCTGCACCCTTCCAGCCAGGTCTCTCCACCTTTGCACATATTCCTTGAATCCTTCACCCGTCCCTAGTGACATACCCTGGAGTTGGGTACGTGTAGGAGCGAGGTCGGCATTATACTGATACTGCTTATAAAAAGCAGTTGCCAAGTCCTCTCAGTTACGAATACTGGTTCCATCCAACTGATAGAACCATTCGAGCTGAGTCCCTGAAAGACTCTCCTGGAAGAAATGGATCCATAGATTCTTGTCTGTCGTGTAGGGCTGGACTTTCCTTGCGTATGAACGGAGGTGCAGCTTAGGACAGGAAGCCCCGTCGTACTTTACAAAGGCGGGTTCCTTGAACTTGTGTGGGATCACCACCCCAGAAGATAACCCCAAGGCTCCGAAATCCAACCCAGGCACACGTTGAATCTCCATAGCATTTAACCTGTCCTCCAGCTGTTTGTACCGGTCCTCAGCAGGAGGGTACTGTTCATCGTTGAAATCTGTCTCGGTGTCAGAGACCACAGGACTAGTAACCTCTCTCCCTTGGTGACTGCCTTCCCCCACAGATGGAGTAGTCCGCTCAGCTTCATTCTGTAGTGTATTCCCAGATCTGCGTCTAGGGTTGAACAAAATAGTCCTCTTCTTCTTCTTTTTCAACAACAGAGTCTTCAATTCCTGTTGTCCTTGTGCTAAGCTCATGACCAGATCCTGGAACTGGGCGTTCTGGGCCTGGAGGGCCTTGATAGCTTGTTCATTGGATGATTCAGGATTCATGATGATGGCTGAAATAAACAGCGCAGAAGATTAAGCAACCTGTAGAAAAGAGTACCTGTAATGATATGTATGTATGCATGCGACGTTTTCAAGGATCTCGCGGGGTAAACAGAGAAACTTGTTAGAATTTGAATTTGGTAGCTTGATGGGAGGAACTTCATGTTGATGAGAGTCCTTCTTCAAGAGTCAAAGCTCACCATATCGAGTGGGTCATAGCCCCTGACTCAAGTCATCGACCTTGGATAGAGGAAAATAAATCCCCTTTGCCCCTTGCTAGACAGTTGATTCATCATGACCTGCATCACAAACCCTTGAGATCCTTGCAATGGATTAGTCCTTATGCATGATGCATGCAATGATATGATGTTATGCTATGCATGGAGTGATGTAAGTAGGCCCTGTAATGAGTCCCAATTAAGGACTGTAAACAAAACCTGCAAGGAACCCGTGTGTCAGATGACAAGCATGCAAGTAGTCAAGTTTTAAGGCACACAAGTCACACCAGAAAGCCCTTAGAGTTTAGGCCAACATGAAGTTTAGGCACTACCCTCTTTCAGTTTCGTTGGTTAAGACCTATCCTATCAAAAGTAACCGGATTCTAGAGGATCCCAATATCACTGACTACCCTCAATCGGTCATAACTCCAGCGTCGCAATCTTTTCTTGCAGCCAGAACCATCGCGAGAGTTTAGCCTTAATGGGTGTAGCATACTGCTACTGTTCTATGGCCAAGTTGGGTCACATTAGGGTTCTAAGGTCGGTTGGTGTTTAATGACTCCTCAGAAGACCCATATTCTCCTCGTTGCAACACAAGGGATATCGGTACAGACCAAGGTGCCACACCAACGTAGCCACTGCTTCACCCGTGTCGGTCTACGCCGGACAGGTCCCTCACATCTTATGCTACCTAAAAGGGTATCCCCAGATCCGGGTTAGGATATATGAAACTCCGATGCAAAGCCCACAAATGTAAAGCAATCAAAGCAAAGCAATTGAAAACATAAGTATGATCTAATCCTAAGGTACACCTCACTTTTATTTTCCCCAGCAGAGTCGCCAGTTCTGTGATCGGTGGAAATAGAATTGACTGTTTTTTAGCTGGTTACGCGAAATGTCGCCGTAAGAAAGAGTCACCACCGTCTTTTATGTTCTCCAACATGGAAAGGACAAAATCACAGCAAAATTCCTTATTCGAGATGTCTCTCGGTTCGGGAGGTAGATTTATAGAAAGGGAAGGTGTTAGCACCCTTTCTATCTGTGGTTACCCACGGGCTCTTAGGTACTTGCTCTTATGTTTTCAAAATTTGTTTGCTTTTCAAGTGTGTGTGGGTTTTGAAAAAGTTTGTTTGAAAGACTTCTAGGTAACTCTTGTATCAGTCCTCAAGAGTGTATGAAGTATTTTGTTTGAAAACTTTTAGAAAGTGTGAAGTGTGAAAAGTATTTTTGTTTGTTTTTTGAGAAAGAGCAAGTACCCATGAGTCATCTACCTACCCTAAGGAATTAAGCTGTGTAAGAGTCCTTTAGATAGTGCTATCCCACCATTGAGAGGTAGGTAGCACCATTGTTGGAGTTGTTCGGGTCAATTCGATTATCGGGACAGTGTGGTCACCGAAGCAATGGTAGGATACCTTAGAAGTAACCCTAATGTCCTAGATCCTTTTATCCGAGGAAACCGTTTCGAGGCAACTGGATCTTTAGACAAAGGGTGACCTCTAAGATGTCCTATACTTGATGACCACGTTTCGAGGCAACGAGTGAAGCGTACCCTAGGAGTGGCATGTGCTTTTTGTGTTGTTTTTCAGTTAATGTTTGTCTTGTATATGTTATTTTGTGAGCTACGGATTGGTTTTATTTACATACATTCTTTCATGCATTTAACAGTTAGGGGTGCGGAAAGTAAATTACGGAAAGATAAATTCTACGCTATTACAAGGCGCGGGTCTATACATCGCCAAAAATACAACGACCCGTTTTGGTAAATAAGTACGAGAAATTAAATAAAGCGGTAAACCTAATTACTATTACATTCTTGGAAGCAATTACATAATAATCAAAATAAAATAAACGCGCGCGAATAAAAGTTAATCGGGAATGCCTTAAGGGTTTTGACCCTTTTAAGAAAAGAAATGAATTTTTGTCTTTTTTGTGATTAAATGAGATTAAAACTAATTGTTAAACTAATTAATTAATTTATTAAAAGAAAATACTTTTTTGTTTTTATATTTTTTAATGAAATAAAATAAAAGGAAATAAAATTAAAAGTCAATTAAAAACCTAATTCTAAACTTATTTTAATTATTAAGAAAAAAAAGTTAAAGTTGCCTAATTAATAATTAATTCAATTTATTAGTATTTAATTACAAAAATAAAATGAAATTAATAATAATAATAATAATAATAATAATAATGTTAGTTCTTTTTGGATTTTTTTTAATGAAAAATAATAATTGGTTAATTGTTAATAAAAAAAGAATAAGAAATCAAATAAAGCAAATAAAAAATGAGATGACAAAATAATAAAAAAGAAGAGCAAACCCAAGGGGGGTTTGGGCCAGAAATGAGGGTGTTGTAAGCAATCTGAAGCCCATTAACACAAAGCCACGTTTGACTTTGGAGATTGCCTGGAGCTGCATTGACTCATGAGCATGGTGTTCTTGCTTTCTGGGCCTTTGGATCTGCTTCTGAGGACACATGGCGTTTGGATGGAGGGGAGCCCATGGTGGAGTATGGTTGGAACGCTGCACACAAGCATAGGAAGAAAAATAATATGAAATTTGGGGGGGACCTGGGATCGAACCCAGGCCCCAAAGATTGCAAGCCACGTCTCCAACCACTGAACCAAGCGCGCGCGTTTGTTAGAATAATAAGAAAAAAAGAATATATGAAATGAGCGCACTATATGCTGAATCAAAAGGAAACGCGCGCGCTCATTTGAACCTGCCAATCATGTCCATCCACATATTGTCTTCTTCATCTATTCCTGCAAAACAAAGAACAAGTAGCGGAGGTTTTAAACCCCCACAAAATAGCAATGTCAAAAATAGCGGTTAGCTATATAGTGAACATAAAAAGGGCGCGAGGTATGCTTTGGATTCGTCTCCTCCTGCTGGTTTCAGCCAAGTATGTTTGGAGGGTTAATTTTACAATATGGAAAAAGCCCCAAATTACAAGCTCTGAAAACCTAGAACTCAACAATGGTATTTTGCGTTTTAAGGCACCATAATCAAATTAAGTCATATGGAATGCTTCATATGGATCCTGTGAGTACAATGCAATCAATAAAAAGTGTTAAAAACGCATGAATGGATGATTGTGATTTTGAAAAAGAAGGTAAACCGTATGACTTGTGTGGCACGAATTCTTGAGGTTCTTGGCTCGTTCTTGGCTGCAAATGATTCCTGGGGGTGTAAGGAATGTGTTTTGATCAAGAAAAGGCCTTGAATCGTACTGAAGAATGGATTTCAGTTTGCAAATTTTCTCCAAGTTTTTGGAATTTTGTTTGGCTGTTTGAGAGAGTTCTAGGTCCTGAATTATGTATGAGAGGCTTGCGTATATGGTTCTGAATGAGAATCAATCAATATCATGAGCCTTAAACCCTTGCAATGAAGTCTTGAGATTTCCTCTTTATCACCATTAAAGCTTTTGCCATTTTTGTCCAAAATTTGAATTTCATGCTCATAATAGGCTTGGCACGAATTTGGTATGTGATTCATGATACATCAAGGTCATTCAAACTCAAAGATACCATTTAACTCATTTTTTTATTTTTATTTGAATTATTATGGATTAAAGTGAATTAGAACCATAAAAATTAAATAAAAATGTAAAAATAAATGTTTGGTCTTCTAATGGGTCATGGGACACGTGGGTGGCATGACAAGGCTGAACCAAGTGGAAAAAAGTGGGCCCTTTTGTCAAAATTGAAGTTTCAAGGATAGTTGACTTTGGCCATTTCACAAAAATTTCCCAACTTCTCCAATGCATATCTTGCTCAATTTTGATCATATGAACATGTTCTTGGACATTTTGTAAAGGTCTTGAAGTCCTCTAACCAATGCCTTTGTTCCCATGTCATTTTGATTTACCAATCTCAAGTTATGGTCTTTGACTTAAAATGCCTTTTTGTTGACTTTTGAAAATGACCTATAATGTTGAAATTGATAACTTTTTGTGAGAGCATTTCTTGGATTTGCAATGTGAAGATGAGTTATAGGAAATGTCCTCCCCTTCAAAATGAGCATTGGATGGGATTTTTCTGATGAACCATGAAAAAGTTATGCCTTGGTCAAGTTACAGTTGACTTTTCAGCTGTCCAAAAATAGAAACTTTTGACACCTTGATAATTTTTGAGCCATTCTTGTGAAATCATGATCAAGACTTGATCAAATGATGATTGTGGCTTCAAAATAAGATGTTAACCAAAAATTTTGACTTTTGACTGCCAAATGACCATTTTGCCCCTACAGTTGACTGTGGAGCAATTAGGGTTTTTGACTGTGCAACTTGACCTTGTGAGCCTTGAAACTTGACATGTAGGTGCTTGACAATGTATATGAGCATATGGAACTTGATTGAGCCCTTCAAAACCTCAACTTCCTTGCAAGAACCAAAACCCTAATTTTGACTGACTTAGGAGGCCTTTGAATTGTGCAACCCTTGAGAGATCTTGAAGCATTTGAAGATGATGCTTGTCAAAAATTTGAAGAATATGGGAGGGAAAATTTTTGGGTACAACAGTAGGGATTGTAACAGCTTTGTCAGTTGGAATATTGGTGGAGATGATTGTCGGGTATGTAATATCCTTCGGAGGAGCAACAACAACAAGAATGATTACGGGTCCAGAAACTGCTTTTGGGGGAGCAATTTCTGGAGAGAATATCCTCCCGCTTTGGGTAATCTTACTAGTCCCCGCAATATTGTTGATATCAGAGTTAACTTTCTCAAAACTTGAATCTTCGGCAGTTGGCCAATCTTGCTTGATACCGTGGTAGTAGACATCCCCTCCATAGTTCCATGGTATGGTTTTGTCTGACGAATACGGGACTGGTCCAGGCATTATAATTATCCAAGGGGTAACTTTTGGAACTAATGTAATTCTAACTGGTCTTTTGGTGGAGACCCTGGAAGAATTGGCGGAAATGGTAATGATAGAAACATCATTATAAGGAACAGGTGGAACAGAAGTCTTTTCGAACAGAATTTCCTTGTTATCTATTAGGCATTGAACGTCTTCTTTCAATAAAGGACAACTGGTTGGTGAGGACAAACAGAAATGGTAGCTTTCATCACAGCCTGGGAATACACTGGCATTTAATAAGTTCTTTTTGATAATCAGGAGTGGGGTCATAAGTTCATCAACTGAAGTAACAAACATATCTTCCTCAATGGTGTTGGCATTATGGCCATGTTTGGGCATAGGGGCAGAAATGACATTTGGCTTTCCGGGCGCATCAAATTCAATCTCTTTGGCTTCAATGAGATCTTGTACTTTGTTCTTTAGAGCCCAACAATTGTTAGTGTCATGGCCGGGACTTTCATAGTGGTATGCATAGCGGGTGTTAGGATGATAGTGAGGAGAGGTTGTGTTAGGGTTCTTTGGAGCTTCTTTCAAGGTCACTAGGTTGGATCTTAATAGATGTGGCAATACTTGAGATAGGGTCATGTTAATTCTGGTGAATTGTCTGACTGGTCTTTCCATTCTTGGCTGGATGTTTCTTTGCTGATCAGGCGCAGGTTTAGGAATCATAACAACCATCACCATTGGACAGCGTTCGGCTCTATCTTGATTTCTTTGAGGATATACATCAACCACTTCTTTCTTTCCGATGAATGGCTTTCTTACAGCTGCAGAAGAGGATGCATCTTTTTGGATCTTTCCATTCTTTATCCCGGCTTCTACTCTTTCTCCGGTAAATATCAATTCAATAAAACCTACCGGTGAACTCCCAATTAGATGATTGAAGAAGGGACCAGACAAGGTGCCCAAGAACATGTCTACCAATTCTCTTTCCGATAGAGGAGGTTGAACTCTTCCGGCTAAATCTCTCCATTTTTGCGCATAGTCCTTGAAGCCCTCACTTGAAACCATGGCCATACTCTGGAGTTGAGTATGGGTAGGCACAATATCAACATTGTATTGGTATTGTTTGTAAAAGGTAGCAACAAGATCTTCCTAATTGTGAATGTTGGCTCTTTCTAGTTGGTAAAACCAGTCAAGTTGAGTTCCAGACAAACCGTCTTGGAAGAAGTGTACCCATAAATCCTTGTCAGCGGTATGAGGCTGGATTTTCCTTACATAGGACCGGAGATGCATTTTGGGACATGAAATCCCATCATATTTGGCGAATGTCGGTGCTTTGAATTTTGGAGGTATGACAATCCCAGATACTAACCCCAATTCCTTAAAGTCCAAGCCAGACACTTTTTGGATTTCCATTGCACTCAACCACTCTTCTAGATGTTTATACTTGTCATTAGCTGGAGGGTATTGTTCTTCAGAATAGTCTTCTTCTTCCTCTTCTTCTTCTGATTCTGACAAGACAACTGTTTCCTTGCCTTTCCCATCTTGATTGTCTCTCTCACCGGATGTTGTTACAAAGTCTAGGGTCCTTCTTGTCTGCCAGTGGAATCTTCTTCCCATGTTTAGAACTCCTGTTATCTTCTTTGTTTTCTTCTTTTTATTTTCAACCAGCAAAGTCTTTATCTCTTCTTGTCCTTTGGCTAGAGTCAAAAGCATTTGTTGAAACTGTGCATTCTGAGCTTGGAGATCCTTCACCGTTTGCTCGAGATCCATCTTAATGAAATAAATAGTAGAAAGATGAGGAGACTTGTCGCAAGAAACCTGCTTATGTTATGATGAATGGTACATGTGTATGCAATGATTTAAATGAATTTAGAGATTCAAATTCGTTTTAGACAAAAAGGAAACACACATTATATTACTAAATTAAAGTTTTGAGTACATCCATGCCTCTTTTGGGCTTTACAAAGAGATACAAAAACTCTAAGATAAAAAAGTTGTATGCATCCTTTTTGGTGCGATGTAGGCATTCAGAGTCCGCTCCTCATGAAGTTGCTTAGTGAGTTCCAAAACCTTATTCTCGCTAGTGTAGAATTGGGCTTCGAAAGTGTATCTCTCCCCCTTGAGTTGTATCCAATCTCTTTGTAACTCTTCAAGAGAGGTGGGCATGTCAGGATGCAGGATAGTGTATGGAACATCTCATTCCATGACAGGCTCAATGATTACCGGGAGAATGGAGGTATAAGGCATCATAAGACTTTGAGCGCGAGTTCGTACCCATTTGAGGTAAGGCTCAAGAGGGATGGAATTATTGTGCCCCAAAGTCTTGCTATCTACCTTATTCAACATCCTCCAAGCTCAGATGAATCTCTGGCAAAGACCTTGATCATCGTTCTCGTAGTCAAATACAAAACCTTGAATGAGCATCTCATGTGGACCATCCCTTCGGGAATAACCAAACTGTCTTAAAGCTAAACAGGGGTTATAGGTGATACCTCACCTAATACCAAGTAAAGGTACATTAGGGAACTCCCCACAACAGTCGACGATGATAACATTCTCTATGGATCGGGAACACCAATGGATGTCTGAATGTTTGAGTGTCATCAACCTTTGTGACCATCTTGAACCTTGATCATTCCTTAATACAGATTGAGGAAGATGAGAAATAAACCATCTTGCCAAGAGAGGAGTGCAACACATGAGGATACCTCTTTTCCTCATAATACGAGTGTGAAAAGAATGTAGGATGTCCCCTAGAAAAGTAGGCACCAAGTTGCAAGATATGAAGACTTTGACGGTGTTCACATCTATGAGTTGGTCAGGATTTGGAAACAAAACAATCCCATATATGAGGAGAGCCACAATTTCCTCAAAGGCTTGCAAATCCAAAGAGTTCCAACAGTTTTTGGCTTTCTCGAACAAGAACTTTGCTATGAAACCTTTGACACCACTCCTTGTTTCCCAATGAGTTGTGACATTAGATGGTTGAAAGTGTAGAGCTTGAGCAATCTCTTCTGGATTTGGGTCTCTTTCCGTACCGTTGAAAGGTAGTTGATTGAGAATGGGAATCCTCAAGAGTTGGGAGAATTCTTCTAGAGTTGGCACAAGTTGATAATCGGGGAAAGTGAAGCAATGGTGTAAAGGATCAAAGAACTGGAAGAGCACCTTTAACATATCTTCATCAGTTTTGGAGGTGACCAAGTTTAGTATGCGACCATGTCTCTCGGTGAATGGAGAGTTTTCAGGAATCCTTGAAGCTAGCTCTTTAAGTTGAGGGGGAATCCTTACAAGGTTGGCTTGAATAGTTTTCCTGCGAAGAGAATCCATGTCCTATAAAACAGAAACAAAGATAAATCCCAAAACTCCTTGAAATGGTTAGTTAATGAGTATGATGTTATGATGTTCATGATGTTATGTACAAGTAAAATATATACAAACAAAGCAAACAAGTCCTTAGGTTTAGGCTTGCATGGAGTCTCATAGGTAAGTACCCTCTTGAAGTTTTAGTTGGCTCAAACCTGTCCTAATAATAGTAACCGGGTTCTAAGGAGCTCAATATCACTCGTTTGTTTCCTTGGTCATTATTTTAGCGCGAGCCTCTTCAATGGTGACCGAAATATCCCAAGAAACCAAACCTCAATGAGTGTAGTATCAAGTATCTACCAACTTCGAACTGCACCAAAGTCGGTCGTCTCACTAGGTCCTAATGGCCAAGTTGGTCAAGTAAAGGTTCTAAAAGTTCATTAGTGCTTCATGACATCACTCAGCGGCCTCGTATTCTCCTTGACTACTCAAGGGCTACCGGTACCCACAAATATGTCGCACTAACATAGTTATTGCTTAGACCGTGTCGGTATACCCTGTACAATTTCCATAATATATTGCTACTTACCTATAAGGTATCCCAAATCCGGGTAAAGGGTTCAAACCCAAACAAAGAACCATAATGTAAAGCATACAAGTCAAACAATGAAAGCAAGTAAATGTGATCTAAACCCTAAGGTAACCCCACTTTTAAAATTTTTCCCCAGCAGAGTCGCCAGTTCTGTGATACGGTGGGAGAACTGACTTGGGTCATTTGTGTTTGATCGCAATTGTGAGGTTAGAAAGAGTCGCCACCGACTTTTCTTTTATCCAAAAGGAAAGGTAAAAAAAGCACAGGAAAGACCTTTCGAGATTATTTCTCGGGTTCGAGGGGTAGATTATGAAAAGGGAAGGTGTTAGCACCCTTTTCATCCATGGTTTTCCATGGGCTCTTAGTTACTCACTAGATCACTTGCTTTTGTTTGAATGTGCTTGTGGTGTGGTTTTTGAAAGTTATTTTGAAAATGTCTTCACAATGGTTCTCGTCTCTATAAGAATGCATACAAAGTGTTGTTTCGAAAAATAGTCCAAAAAGGTGTTTGTTTATTGTGTTTTTGAAAATATATTTTCGTAATGGTTCTTGTCTCTATAAGAACGTATACACAAATTTTTTGTCTTTTGAAAAAAGGTTTTAATGTGAAAGTATTGGTGTAAAATGTTTGGTTATGAGCAAGCGAGCGATTAAGAGCGAATCTACCTACTCGAAAGGTCTTAAATGTTCTTTTCCTCCTTTAGATGTTGCTATCTTACCATTGATTTGGTAAGAAGCCCCATCGTTGGATGTGAAGGGACAGGCGTGGGATGTTTGTACAATCATAGAAGGCAACTTGTGAGACACTTTAGCAATTTTCGTAAGGGACTAGGTCGTTTTATAGAAGGCAACATCGAGGGACGTAGAGGGACTACGATCTTTTTTATCGAAGGGTCTTTGCTAAAGTGTACCATATTCGAGGGACATGACTGTATTTCCGAGGCAACGAGCGAGGTTAGCCTAGAGGTGCGCGTGTGAAAAAGTGTGTGTTGATTCAAGTTATTTTTTTCTTTGATTAGGTTATCTAGCGATTGATTTTTGAATCTTGCCATGCACGCCTAATTACTATACAGTATAAGGAAAACAGTAAATTGCGGAAATTGAAATTCTACGCTACTACAGAGTTTTCGGGAATGGGGGTACAAATTCACAAATGGGGATGAGTCGAATGCGATTAAAAGTCCAAATAGGCGATCAATACAACCAAATCGAATCGAACAATTAGTTAAAATTGTAACAATCTATGAAATAAAATTAATTGACAAAGTATAGAAATTCTTGGTATTTTTGTTTGAAAAAGAGTTTTAAAAGAAAAATAGAAAAATCTATTCTATTAATTAGCTAAAGAATTAAATCAAATGCATGTATTTTTTTTGTCTTTTTAGAATTTTGGTTATTTAGAAACTAAATGAACAAATTAAAGCTTAAGCATAAAATAATTAGTAAAATTAATCACAAAGTCCTAAATTAAATTCATTACGAAAATTAACTAATTTTGAAGTTATATATTTTTTATTTAATTGGATTTTTTATAGAATTTAAACTAAATCTAAACTAATAGAGTTATTAAATTAATTTTACTAACTAAGTTGATGAGAAATAAAATGGATAAAAATTAAGAATATAATTTAAACAAGGGTGTAAAGAAGTATGTTGGGGTGTGAAACAAAAAACAGATTGGGCTTAGAAGGTTTTGAAACAGCAAAGCCCAAAGAACAAAACAGATTGTAAAAAAAAGATAGATGTTGGGTTTTTTTAAAAAAGTTGGGCTTGGACCGGGTCGGGCTAGACCCGGGTCCATTTATCTGATCACAAGGAGAGGGGGTTGTAGAAACCCTAAACCTCATTCGTCCCTCTTCTCTCTCTCTCTCTCGCGAATTTCCTTTCTGCTTGTTCCTCGATCTCTCTATTCTCCATAACACAACCGTAACTCACCATGGAAGCAAAACCCCTAGGTATCTCTCTTAACCTCGCACTCTCAATCATGAATCAAAACCCCCAGTAGTGAAACAAAACCCAGGAACCCGATGCAAACCCTTATCCCCAAGTTTGATTTCAATGAATCTGACAGATTTTATAAGTTACAACATGAACAAATAGAGATTCAAGTAGCGAAATCGACAAGAAATCATACCAGTGAGACTCCGGGTAAGCTTTTGATGTTGATACTTTTTTAGGGTTTTTGCTTATGAAATGCGTATGTATTTGGATAGGGTTATATATTCATTGGTGAATTGATTGAACAAAAGATTAATAATTTTTCTTTGTTTGATGTTTTTAATGTTTGTAGATGAACATGGAAGGTGAGTGGAGTGGTGTTATGTTAGGCATTGGAGAATGGTCGTTGACAGAAGGTAGTATTCAGAAGGATTCTGGGAAGATGATGGTTTTATGAATGGAAGTTTGCAGGTTCTGAGTTGATGAATGATGGTTGAAGTTTTTGTTGGTTCTGAGTTGATGAATGATGGTTGAAGTTTTTGTTGATTCTGAGTTGATGAATGATGGTTGAAGTTTTTGCTGATTCTGTTATCTTATGCTGGCTATTGTTCTTGATTTGTTTTTTGTTGGTTATGTTATTTTGTTTCTTGGTTGTGATACAGTGGGAGAACTGACTTGAGGTTTTGTGTTTGTGTTTGCAAATGTTGCGGTTTAGCAAGAGTCGCCACCGACTTTTCTTTTATCCAAAAGGAAAGGTGAAAAAGCACAGGAAAGAGCTTTAGAGATATTTTCTTGAGTTTGGGGGTAGATTATGAAAAGGGAAGGTCTTAGCACCCTTTTCATCCATGGTTTTCCATGGGCTCTTAGTTACTTGCTAGATCACTTGCTTTTGTTTGAATGTGCTTGTGGTGTGGGTTTTAAAAGTATTTTTGAAAATGTAACTTCGTAATGGTTCTCATTTCTATAAGAACGCATACAAAGTGTTTGTTTCGAAAATAGTTCAAAGAGGTGTTTGTGAGATGTGTTTTTGAAAGTGATTTTGAAAAGGTGTCTTTGTAATGGTTCTCGTTTCTATAAGAACGCGTACAAAGTGGTGTCTTTCAAAAATGTTTCAAAATGAGAGTGTTTGGTGTATAAAATGTTTTTGTTGTGAGCAAGCGAGTAACTAAGAGCGATACCTACTCAAAAGGTCTTAGATGTGCTTTTCCTCCTCCTTTAGATGTTGCTATCTTACCATTGTTTTGGTAAGAAGCCCCATCGTTGGATGTGAAGGGACGGGAGTTGGGACGTTTGTATAGTCATAGAAGGTAACATATGGGACGTTTTAGCAATGTCATTTTAGGGACTAGATCGTTTTACCGAAGGCAACATCGAGGGTCATCGAGGGATTACGATGTTTTATCGAGGGTCTTTTCTAAAATGCCCATGTTCGAAGGACATGACTATTTTCCGAAAGGCAACAAAGTGAGATTACCCAAGAGGTACTAGTGTGCAAGGGTGTTTTATTTACATGCATAATTTTGTCTTGAATTAGGGTTTGCTAAACATTGGTTTTAGTCTTGCCATGCACACCCTAATTACTAACAGTATATGAAAATAGTAAAAGTGCGGAAAATAAAGATTCTACGCTATTACAATCATTAGGGGAATGCGGTGTACAAATTTCAAATGGGGATTGCTAGTAAAAATAAGTCCTGAGTTACTATTACAACCATATTAAAATGTACAATATAAGAAAGAAATGGACTTGTTTAGAAAATGTTTTTGTCTTAAGGAAATAAATTAAAAGGAAAATATTTTTATGTTAATATAAAAAAAATGATGAAAAGGTAAATAAATGAAAGACAGAAACAACGTGCTACTGCAAGCAAAAATAAACAAGGATCAGAAGTTCTGAAGTCAGGCGTGTGATGACTCAGAGAGGAACGTCAGTGGGAATCATAAGTTCTGAATTGGTAAACTCTGAGATCCTGCAAGAAATGTTAGAGGACAGGCACAAAAATTTTGGGTTGCATTCAGACAGTGGGCCACAAGTCAGAAGTTCTGTATTACACTAAAACAGTGAGTAAACTTCAGAAGTTCGGTGTATTGTCAGCATGTGAAAATTAGAAACTCTGAGTGTTTGAAAACAGCGAATGGAAACATCAAAAGTTCAGTGTATTTGAGATGTAAGGAGAACTTAGAAGTTCTGTGTTGTGTTAGAACAGTGAGTGAATCATCAAAAGTTCTATATTGTGCTAAGCCAGTGAGTGAATATCAGCAGTTCAGTTCGTTATCAGCATGTAAGCATCAGAAGTTCAGTGTGTGTTAACAGTGAGGAAAATCATAGAAGTTCTATGTGTTAAAACAATGAAGAGAACTCACAAGTTCTGCGTGCTTAAACAGTGAGAAAATCCTAGAAGTTCTGTGTGTTAAAATGGTGAGTGAAAAACAGAAGTTCTGTGTTACATTTTGACTTTTAATCGGCACACCAGCAATTCATTCAGTTCTTATTAAACAACAAATCAGAAGGATAACAACACAACAACTTATAGAAGTTCTAATCCTAAATCTGAGTCTATCCCTAATCAAGAAACTCTGATCCACAGTTTTTTCTACTTATGCAATGATATGAACAACATTAATACTATGATATTTACATGTTAATGATGTTCAGAATGAAAAACAAGTAAAGTGAGAAAGACTTACCTTGAACCTGGAGCGTGCTTGGAGCTTTGAGTGGTTGCCTTTGGATGTTCTGGAATCAGCAAGAGTAACGGAAGATAAAATGCCAATTTCTTTGATTCAAAGGGAAGAACAAAGTTTTGGTTTTATGTTTGGGATTTCTGGAGTTTTTATGAAGGTTTCACAGCTTTGTTTTCTCTCCTTTTTGCCAACCTCTCTTCAAAAGCCAGCCCCTTGAACATGTGATGGAGCAAAGTATTTATAGATGGGTTTGTTGTGGTTTTTTTTTTTTTTGGGGGGGGGGGGGGGACAAATGGGATTCAAACCTTTTTGGTATACTGTTCCATTGCTTTTTTAATCACAGTTTTCGTATGCTGATTTGATGCAAATATGGGGTTTGAGAAAGTGCAGGCGTGGACTGGGTCAGCAGCAATTTGGAGCGTTGTGGCAGCTGGTTGCAGGATTGTGCCATAGCAGGGCAGCAGGTTACTTAAACGAGGTTTTGGGATTTGGTGATGTTCTGATCGCAGAAGATCATAAGCGTAACCTCCATGTGCTGAGGAGTCACATTCTGATGGAAGATTATGTTCTGAACCATGTTTGCAACTTCTGACTGCACTTGCATGGAGGCTGGCTGAGAAGTTCTGAAGTATCACATGCTCTTAACACTTAGAAAATTTTCTAAATGTTTAGAAAATTTGATTTTTCCAAAGTAACTTCTGAATATTGATTTTTTGATGAATCAATCTCATGTCTTGATGAAATAAAATTGTTGAAACTTGATTTGATCTGAAAGTCAAAGTTTGACTTTTCAGTGTGCTTTTGACCATTTTTCCCTTATGGATGATTTCTTTGAAAAATTGCAGTTCAAGGCTTGGAATTGGATGGAAGCAAACTTGAGGATCCAGGGTGATTCCTTGAGAAATGAGAGGGAAAATTTTGGGGTACAACAACTGCCCCTGTTCAATCTTCTTACACCTGAAGAGTTAGATTTGTAAATCTGCCATTCGTGACTTGAAGGTGGAAGATGATTGAACACTAGAGTGCCCAGAAAATTTGCACTCGAAGATGTGTTAGTTGATTATGTAGGGAATGGGCTTAAAGATTCCATTTGGAGAGGTAACGGGAAATCATAGGAGATGGGCTTAAGGATGCCATCCAGAAAAGATTGGTTGCATAAGAGATTCCTGGTTGAAAATTCCTATACCTGCTGTCAAGGGGGACTTTGTCGGGGAATGTCGAATTATGCACTGGGAAGTAAAGTCTAGGAGCTTCGGTAGTCAATTACTCTACTGAGGAATTATCTCCTGACTGAGGAGGTGAAAGTAGAACGTATACCTGGTCAGGGTCCAGGCTGTACAGCAACTTGCTGGGGAAATGTGAAATTTACCGTATCTGATTGGGTCCAGTCCTTACAGTGTTGTAACCCGTTGTCTGGAGATAAGGGAGAAGGAACCTGGATAGTAAGGTGACTTAGAAATGAGAGCATTTTTGTACCCCAAAATTTGCCCTCCCATATTTCTCAAGACATTGCAAGAAAGATCTCCAAGTGGCTCAAGGTAGCTCAAGAGTTGGTCAGACAAGCTATCTCCTAAGACAGTCTACCCCAAATTAGGGTTTTGTGTTGCATCAAGATACTTGAGTCCAAATTACCTCAAGTTCTCCCAAATGTCCTAATATGCTCTCAAGATCATCCATGTCAAATTTCAAGCCTTGCAGAGGAAGTTTGCTCAGTCAATTGCTCAAGGGTCCAAAAATCGACCGTGCTAGGGCAAAAGTCAACTGTGACCTACAAACAGTCAAAACTCAATATTTTTGTCAAAATTCTCATTTTTAAGGATATTTCATCATTTTATCAAGGGTTGATCATGATTCATCAAGGATTGCTCAAAATTCATCAAGGTTCAAAAGTTGCTAAATTAGGGTTTTTGTAGGAAAAGTCAACTCAACTTTGACCCATCATAACTTTCTCATACTTTATGGGAAATGACCCATCCAAAGCTAATTTTGAAAACGATGCAATTTACTACAATCCATATTCATACCCCAAGATCAAAAAATGAAATCACAAGAAGTTATGAATTTGGACATTATAGGTCATTTTTGAAAGTCAACAAAAACACCTTTTTGGTCAAAGCTTCTAACTTGAGCATGGAATATCAAAATGATATGAGACAAAAAGGGTTGATTAGAGGACATCTCAAGCTTTCTATAAAGTCAAAGAACATCTCCAAAAGTTCAAAATTGAAGAAGTTATGCATTGTTGAAGTTGGACTTTTTTGCAAAATTGCCAAAAGTCAACTATCCCCAAAACTTCAAATTTTGCCAAATGGGCCCATTCTTTTCCACTTGATTTGAGTTTGCATTATTTCCCACGTGCCCTAGCTCCAGCCATGTGTCCACATCACATTTTTATTATTTAATTTGATTTTTATTTGAATTAATTTATTTTAAATCAAATAAAATCATATAAAATATAAAGCTTTGATAACACATAATTTTTTGGCTATTTCAGGCTCCAAATACAGCTATTATTTTCATCAAATTCGTATCAAATCAAATGTGTGCAAAAAAGATTGAAATTGAGCAAGTTTGGAAAGTTTTAATGGAGGAATCAAATCAAATTCATGAGCATTGATAGGGCAAGATTTGGACCAAGTTTTTCACCCTAATCCAATGTGCATTACATAAGAAAGCCAAGGACACGAAAATTAGGGTTGGCAATTACTTGTAGAGGTAGAACAACTTTGCAAAAAAATCAAAAAAAAGTTGGAGATCAAAATCCAGGTTAGAGGTAGTTTCAGGACTCGAGAGTTGTCTCAATCAATTGTTGTCCATCTCCAGAAGCTATTACGATCCTAACCACGCGTTTTCAAGCGTCCTAAAGCACTGTAAGTACATTACGGATCCGCTTCCTTCTTGAAATCACAAATCACTATTCTTGCATCCATTGAATGAAATAAATGCATATTCTTGACCTTCACATCATTTGCAAACTACTGGCAATAAAAAATTTGATTTATACGCTCTGTATCATGAAACGCCATGGCTAGGGTTTTGTTTCTGTTTTTAGGGGTTTTTGCTTCAGGTGAAATTGAGACGCGTGATGGACATGGTTGTATCCGGGAGGCTGAGACGAACACGACCATGCCCTTGAAAATCAGTTTTATTGCCTGAGGACAATTTTGGGATGAAGTTGCGTCCTTTGCTGCGGATAAAAATCCGCAGGTAATGTTACAGCGTTGGGAGGACAGGGATGAAGACGTGTCGTCCATCCATTAGCCAATTCAAATAATTGCGCGCGTTTTTTGTCTTTCTGGCAATTGCTTTGTTTTTTATATAATATATATTATTATTATTATTATTAACAAAACAACAGCGTGCTTCAGTGGTTGCCACCTAAGCCATAAAGGATCCAAAGGCTGGAGGTCAGGGGTTCGATCCCTGCCTCCAGCAATTTGTGTTTTCTCACTTATTTTCAGGTATTCCAGTACATACGCTAGTTTGCAACCCACCATACTCCCTCACTATCCAAGCGCCAGATGGCCAAAAGGCCAGATCTGGTGGTCAATGATGGAAGTCCACCATAAGCCAGGTCAATGCACGCATATTGGATCAGGAAAAGTCAATTTGGGTCAGCTTAATGGGCCTACAGAATTTCTACTCACACCCTTCAAAAACAGGCACAGTTCTTCTACTTTTTTTTTATATTTTGTTTTGTTTATTTAATTTATTTGTTTTATTTTATTTAACTAATTTTTTAACCAATAACAAAATTCTTTTTTTTATCAAATAAAATCACAAAAAAATACTTATTTTTATCCAATCAAATTTTAAAACTTTTATTTTTATTAATAAACTTATTAATTAATTAGGATATTAATTAGGAAACTTTGATTTATTTTGTAATATATTTAAAATTAATTATACTTAATTAGGTTTTAACAACTAGTTTAATTATTTTATTTTCTTTCTTAAAATAATAAAAAAAACCAAAACATGTCATTAATTTATCTTTCATTAATTAATTTATTTAATATTAATTTAGTTATTTAATTTAGGATTAATTTCTTTTCTTAAACAACAAAACCCAAAAAAAAACATTTTCTTTCAAAAGGGTCAAAACCATAATTCGCACTCGATTTAATTTCTCGCGCGCTTTATTTATTTTATCCAATTATGTATCTGCTTCCGGATTGTAATAGTTAAATAGGACATTTAATTTATTTACCGCTTTATTTTATTTTATTTTCAAAGGGTTTGTCTTTGGCGATGTAAATATCCGACGCCTTGTAATTTAAATTCCGCATTTTAAATTCCATAAATTACAACTGTTAGATGTTTGATAATAGGGTTTGCATGACAAGACTGAATGTTTAAATATTAAAATCAAATTAGATCACCCCTTAACATGTACAAAGATGAAAATAACTGAAAACGACACACTCGCACTTGCGCACTCTTAGGGTACACCTCACTTGGTTGCCTTCGTACACGGTCATTGAGTATAGGTTGTTTTAGAGGTCTTCCTCTTGTCTAAAAGATCATAGTTGCCTCGAAACGGTTGCCTCGGATATTGTTGCCTCAAACAAATGATCTAAGACATTAGGGTTACCGCTAAAGCGTCATAACATTGCTTTGGTGACCGTATGTCCCTCATTCGAATTGACCCTCAAACTCCAACGACGGTGCTACCCACTCACTAATAGTGGGATAACATTGTATAAAGGAAAATAGCATAGAACGATTCCTTTTTCGAGTAGGTAGATGGTTCTTAGATACTTGCTCTTTCAAAACAAAACAAAATTTTCACACTTACACTCCTTTTCGAACAAAGTTTTCAAAACACTTCATTACACTCTTGAGGACAGAAGCAAAAGTTAAATCGAAGTTTCAAAACAAAAACTTTTTCAAACCCACAAGCACAAAGAAAACAATTTTGAAAACAACTGAGCAAGTACCTAAGAGCCCGTGGATAACCACGAATAGAAAGGGTGCTAATACCTTCCCTTTCTATAATCTACCCCCTGAACCCGAGAAATATCTCGAAAAAGGAATTTTTCTATGCTTTTTTCCTTTTCCTTGTTGGATAAAATAAAAGTCGGTGGCGACTCTTGCTTACCGCAACATTTTGCAAAAACAAACGCAAAATGAAAACCAGCATTCCAAAAAACAGTCAGTTCTTCCCACCGTATCACAGAACTGGCGACTCTGCTGGGGAATTAATAAGTGGGGTGTACCTTAGGAATAGTTCATAATGTTTTCAATTTCTTGACTTTTATGCTTTATCTTTGTGGGTTTGAATCGGAGTTACTATAGATCCTAACCCGGATCTGGGGGATACCCTTTAGGTAAGTAGCAATAAACTGTGAGGGAACTGTACGACGTAGACCGATATGGTTGAAGTAGTAGCTACGTTGGTGTGGCACTTTAGTTTGTACCGATATCCCTTGTGGCACAATGAGGAGAATATGGGTCTTATAAGGGGTCATTAAGCACCAACTGACATTAGCACCTATAATTGACCAACTTGGCCATAGAACAGTAGCAGTATGCTACACCCATTGAGACCAAACTCTCGCGATGATTTCGGCCGCAAGAAAATGTTGCTAAACTGGAATTATGACCGATCGAGGGTGGTCAGTGATATTGAGATCCTCTAGAACCCAGTTACTATTTCTAGGACAGGTTTGAACCAACTGAACTGAAAGAGGGTATTACCTAGACTCCTTGCCAGCCTGAAATCTAAGGGCTATCTGTGTGACTTGTTTGCCCTTACCATGTTTGATATTTGTGGATACATGTGGTGTGTTTTATCATGACATCATACATCATGACATTGCATGCATCTTGCATTGGACTAACCCATTTCAAAGATAGAGGGGATTCATCTTTGTTCTGTTTTGTAGGTCATGGCACCCATGCGTAGAAACACTATTCGGATCAACTTTGTCCAGATTCCCAATCAGCTTAAGGAGTTGGTTGCAAAGATTCCAGATACTTCCTCCTTCATCAGAAGACATGGTCACCTCCTGGGTTTGGTCACTTCCAGATTAGATGAATAGATGATGAGTGTTTTGTGCCAGTTCTTTGATCCACTGTACCACTGCTTTACTTTTCCAGACTACCAGTTGGTCCCTACCTTGGAAGAGTTCTCTGATCTACTTGGTATCTCCATTCTAGAGAAGACCCCGTTCACAGGTTGGGAGAAAGTTCTTAGGCCGGAAGAGATTGCTTCAGCCCTCCATCTGACAAAGGCTGAGGTAATGTCTAATTAGGAAACTCGTAGTGGAACAAAAGGCTTCTTGGCTAAATTCTTGGTTGATCGGACTAATTAGTTCTGGGATAGTCTATACTTTCAGGCATTTGAAGACATTTTGGCTCTTCTCATATATGGTTTGGTATTGTTTCCTAACTCAGATTCTTTCGTCGACGTGAATGCTGTGAAGATTTTCATGTCCGGTAATCATGTGCCCACTCTCTTGGGTGACACTTTGCACTCTCTTTATGCCCGTACGACTCGGAAACGGGGAACCCTTATGTGTTGTGCACAATTGCTGACGAGGTGGTTTATTTCTCACCTCCCCAAATCAGTTTTGAAGAACAAGGAAGGTATGGGTTAGGCCTACAGGATTATGTCCCTGGCTCACATTGACATCATCTGGACTACTAAAGGCATGGAAGATGTGGTCATTATTGATCGCTGTGGGGAATACCCCAATGTTCCGCTGCTGGGAGTTCGAGGAGGGATCACCTATAACCCTTGTTTGGCCTTACGTCAGTTTGGGCGAGCTATGAGGGAAGGACCTCATGAGTTACTGATGCCAAGCATTGTCTTTGACTTCCAAAGGGATAGTGACGAGCAACGCCGCAAGTTCATACGAGCTTGGGACAGGGTACACAGGTCTGATCCGCATGAGCTAGGTGTGAAGACCTCTCTTCCGATGGAGCCATACCTCCGATGGGTTCGAATCCATGCCCAAAAGCTGGGAATGCCATATGAAGTTGTCTTGCCTGTGATTGTTGAGGTTGTTGATGAAGAAGGGGTTCCTCCTACCATCCTCCATCCATACATGCCTACTGACATTGGGGAATTAAAGAGGTCTTGGATGCAGCTGAGAGAAGAGCGGGATACTTACAGAGAAAAGTATCACGAGCAAGAGCGGAAGATCCAGAAGTTGACAAGGCAGCTGGAGAACAAGAAGATCCTCAACGACTATGTCCGCACCGATGGAAAGCGACCATGGGAGCGCTGATGACTTTTGTTATTTCTAGTTTTGATTTACTTTTTAGTTTTTCTTTCTTGTAACTCCTTAAAGGCATTTGTTGAACAATTGAATTCAAAGTTTATCTAATAAAAGTGTGTTTCATTTTGGTTTACGAATTTGAATCTCTAAAGTCTTTGAAATCATATCATGCGTATTTCATTCCCATGCACTTCATCACAGGTACCCTTACAGGTTTTCTCATCTTCTTCGCTGTTTATTTCAGCACCATGTCTTCTGAAATATCAACTGAACAAGCCATCAAGGCTCTGCAAGCTCAAAACGCCCAGTTCTAGGAATTGTTCATGAACCTGGCTAAGGGTCAGCAAGATCTGAAGACCCTTATCTTGAAAGAGAAGAAGAGGAAGAAGAAGAAGAAGAAGACGATCCTGCTGAATATGGGCCGCAGATTTGGAAACAATTTGTGAGAAGAGGTTGATTTGACTCACTCATCTGGAGGTGGAGATGATCAGGAAGAAAGGAGGGCACCTAGCCCTGTGGTTTCAGACAACGAGACTGACTTTGATGAAGACCAGTATCCTCCGGCTGAGGATAGATATAAGCAACTGGAAGAACGATTGAGCGCGATGGAAGTTCAAAAAGTTCATGGTCTGGACTTTGGAGATTTGGGTCTGTCATCTGGGGTGGTGATCTCCCACAAGTTTAAAGCACCAATCTTTGCTAAATACGACGGGGTTTCTTGCCCAAAATTGCACCTCCGCTCGTATGTTAGAAAAATCCAGCCATACACCGCTGATAAGAACCTCTGGATCCACTTCTTTCAAGATAGTGTTTCAGGGAATCAACTTGAATGGTTTTACCAGCTGGAAGGAGCTAGTATCTGTAATTGGAAAGACCTTGCTACTGCTTTTTACAAGAAGTACCAATACAATGCCGACCTCGCTCCCACGCGTACCCAACTTTAGGGTATGTCTATGGGTGCAGGCGAAGGGTTCAAAGACTATGCTCAGAAGTGGAGGGACCTTTCTAGAAGAGTGCAACCTCCCTTGGCTGATAGGGAACTATTGGATATGTTTTGGGGGACCTTGTCTGGTCCGTATTTCAACCATCTGATTGGAAGTTCGTTGTCCGGGTTTACTGAGCTGATTATGACCGGGGAAAGAATTGAGGCCGATATAAAATCTAGCAAAATACAGAAGGGTGCTTCGTCAAGCACCGAGAAGAAGCCTTTTAAGAAGGAGTCGAGTGTTGTTTTCAGCTCAAAAAGCCATAATAGACCTGAACACTACCAAGCAATCAATGCGGTGGTTATATCAAGACCTGTTGTTGCTCCTCAGTGCAACAATCAACCAAGGGCCGAGAGGCCTCAAAGACAATTCACTTATCTCAACATGACTTTATCCAAAATTCTGCCGCAGTTATTAAAGACCAACTTGGTGATTCCGAGGGATGCCCCAAAGAATCCCAACACTACATCACCGATGTACAATTCGAACGCCCGTTGTGCTTTTCACTCCGATAGCCCGGGGCATGATACGAATGATTGCTGGGTTTTGAAGAATAAAGTGCAGGACTTGATCGATGCTAAGGAAATTCAGTTTGAAGCGCCGGAAAAGCCTAATGTCATAACGGCACCTATGCCCAAACATGACGCAGGAGTGAATGCTATTGAAGACGATGATGAAGAGTTTGATGTTGATAGCTGGATATACCTGTCTGCTGATGATGGGCTAAGCAATTCGATAGTGAAGGATTCTATTCCCATTTCTTTTATTACCAGTAATGAGACCTTTTGTTTTGAATTTATAACAGACAATTTTTAAACTTTACGGCCCGGTGTCTTACCCGGGGCACCGTGGTTTTGTTTGTGAGGGCTTTATGTGTGTCATTTACATATATCATTAATAAAAGCATTGGACGTTCTTGAATTTCAAATTTTTGCGCTCCTTGTTTTTCTTTTATTATATATTGCAAAACGACTATTTTACACACACTCACGTATACAGGTCTACATCCACTCTGGATCTCACTGGTAACGACTCTGGCACTGCCAGTTATGACTTCAAAAGTCCGATCAACTTAGCCGAAGATGAAGGTGAAGATGATTGTGAAGTTCCTGGTGAACTTGCTAGGATGCTACTTCAAGATGAGAGGGCCATACAGCCGCATGAGTAGCCCGTGGAAACAGTAAATCTTGGTAAAGAAGAAGACAAGAAAGAGGTAAAGATCGGTGCAAATTTGGAGCTTAGTGGTAAGCAACGGTTGATTCAGATGCTGCGTAACTATGTTGAGATCTTTTCCTGGTCTTATGAAGACATGCCTGGGTTGGATACCGATATTGTGGTTCACTTATTGCCTACCAAGGAAGACTGTCCTCCAGTGAAATAGAAAGTCCGCCAAATGCGCCCGGAGATGTCTGAGAAAATCAAGGCTGAGGTTATGAAACAATTTGACGCTAGTTTTCTAGCAGTTACTTCTTACCCACAGTGGGTGGCCAATGTGGTTCCAGTACTGAAGAAGGATGGTAAGGTTCGAATGTGTGTTGACTATAGGGATCTGAACAGGGCAAGCCCCAAGGATGATTTCCCTCTACCTCATATCGACGTTCTGGTTGACAACACCGCACAACATAAGGTCTTCTCCTTTATGGATGGTTTCTCCGATTATAATCAGATTAAAATGGCTCCCGAAGACATGGAGAAGACAACCTTTGTTACTCAATGGGGTAATTTTTGCTACAAGGTCATGCCTTTCGGATTGAAGAATGCTGGGGAAACGTATCAACGCTCCATGGTCGCTTTGTTCCACGACATGATCCATCATGAGATTAAGGTATACATCGACGACATGATTGCCAGATCCCAGACTGAAGAAGAACATCTGGACCACCTTCAGAAGCTATTTGACATGTTGAAGTTGAAGAAGTGAAAAACACAAGAAGGGGGGTTAGATTGTAAAACTTGAAATCAAATTCAGACAACACGTTATTTTTATCCTAGTTCGTTTGATCTCAAACTACTCCAGTCCACCCGTCAAGGTGATTTCGCCTCTCTCCAACGAGGTCTTAATCCACTATATTCAACTGAATATTACAACTACTTTAACAACTGCTAAAGCCTTCTTGAGTCAAAACCACAAACCGGTTTCTCAAGGAAATACTTTCTTACAGATAAATGAAATCTAAGTGTGTTGAATGTTTTCTACAAAACTGTTTATCACAACTGTGATACTACACAAGTTAAGCTTATGAGAACTGGAATGCTAAAACAATAGAGTAAGTAATTTGAGAGCTTTAGCAAATTGTGAATGAGGATGAAGATGAATCGCTTTAGGCGTGTAGAGAGTTGTAGAGCATTAGCCAATCCGTTCCTCACTTGCTTGTTTATATAGCATTGGAAATGATACGTTGGAGTCAGTTATTCCGTTTCAATGCCAATTACATTCTTTCCATATTGAGAAGATCTTTGTCTGGAATAATTCCGTTGATAATAAAGTATCTTGAATGCACAGTACCGTTGCCAATTAAGCGTGTTCTGGCTTTGGCTTATTCTGACGCTGCTAGGTGCTGATGAATTGTTGTTGTCTTGATCAGAGTTTAGATTGTTACGCGCAGATCTGTTCATCAAGCTTCAGCGTAAGCACATGCTTTGATCTTCTGATTCTGGCATCTGATATAACATCCTCTGATGCTGATGTTGATATTTCATCTTCTGATGCTGATGATGATATTCTTATGCTGATACTCATCAGAGTTTCTGTAAAACACAATATAATTTTTAGGTAGCATATATGTCTTACATGAATCATACAATTTATATATTCTTGCATTTTGTTATCATCAAAACTTTAACTTAGGGTAGTAGATTCAAACTTTGTTCTAACAATCTCCCCCTTTTTGATGATGACAAAAACTAGATTTTTTCAATTGAAAATTAACGAGAAAAGTATCAGAGATAACCAAATAATAAATTGTATCAGAATTAAATAGGAAGTTATCAAAGATAAGAAGATAAGGGATAAAGAGGTATCAGAGTTTAGATCGGAAATACTCCCCCTGAATTTATTACTTCCCTTTAATTCCATGAGTTCTTTAGGATCAGATCTTTATTGACTTTCTTTGAACATCAGAACATCAGAGCTTCAGTGTATTAGAGTTCATCAGATTCTTGTACCTGTAAGCTATGCAGAACAAGAACATTCAAGTATATTAGAGTGTTAGAATGTTTGAGACTTTTGTCTCAATAAACCGTTATTGAAAAATATCAGTCTTTCTCCCCCTTTTTGTCAGCAATCAAAAAGTGCACATAATTGAGGAAGTAAAAAAATAATTGAAGTAAGAGAATTAGTGTAGAAAAACGATTGTATTCAGTTCAGAGCCAGAAAAATAGTACAAATGATATGCAAAGAAAACAATGAAAATATCAAGAGAAAAAAAACTAAGGGGCAGGTGGAAGGCGTGTGAACAGAGCCTCAAGCATGTTCTTAATTTGATCAGTGGTTTCCTTCTGCTGATGCACCATGCTGGATACTGAGTCAATCTTGTTGTCCTGAACATCCATCCTTGCTTTCATCCTTTGATCACTTTCATCCATTCTCTCCTGCAGACGAAGATCATTTTGCTTCAGCTCTTCAAGAGTCTGCCTGTCCAAGGCAGCTTGAGAGATGTCAGAGTCAGGGTGCTTCTGAGAGCTTTCTGCAATGTCTTCTTCTTGACACGCATCTTCTGCTGGTTGAACTGTTGATGCTGGACGCTTTTCAGACCAAGGCTCACTGTCCAGAAGAAGCACTTCCTCCTTCAGCAGCGGACTCATGACTGGACCTTCAACTTCTTTCAGCAGATTGCTGAAGTTCTGTTGAGCCTGTTCATAGTTTATGTCTTGCAGCTTAAAGGTTTCAGCGCGTACCCACTTTATGAATTGTGTCCAGAGTTGGTCTGAAGCAGCAGGATCAATCACTCTCGGACAAGCCTGCTTTAGAGAAGCAATCCAATTCTGCATGTCTGTTTCAAAATTCAAGATGCTAGAACCAACATCTGGTTGTTTGGGTTTGGGAATGGTGATTTTATGTTTAAGGGCCGCAAGGCGGTCAAGGACTGTTAGATCAATGAAGGTCTTGCTGTGGTCATCTGGATTTTGTTTGGGTGAGGGAGTAGGAGAGTCAGAAATGATTATTGGACTGTGTGGAGTGTTAGGTGGAGTAGTTTCTGGTGAGGATGGTAGTTGCGGTATGTTTACAGTTGTACCACAAGGCAGTTGAATGGCCAAGGGTTGTGGTTCAGAGGATTCAGGTGATTGAGGTTCAGGGGTTTGAGCCTCAGAGTGTTGAGACTCAGAGTGTTGAGACTCAGGTTGTGGAGATGATGGTTGAGGTGAAGGTGGATTAAGTTCTGGTTATGGAGAGGGAGGTGGAGGAGTTTCTGGTTCTGGTGATTGTGGATTTTCTGGTATTGGTGAGAGTGTATATTCTGGTTGAGGTGAATGGGCAGTTTCTGGTTGAGTGTTTGGATTTTCTGAGAGGGGAGCAGAAGAATGTTGATCAATTTCAGAAAGAACTTTATCAAGTTCTGATTCTGTTGATTTTGTGGGTTTTGGATTTTGAGGTTTGGTGCGGGATCTCCTGAGAGTTAGTGACTCAGAAGGGTCAAACTTTGGTTCGGTATCATCAATGGTTGGTATAGGAATTGGGAGTTCATATGAAGCAAGGGTTGGAATCAATGTTGGAACAACAGATGAATTTAAAACATTTACAGAAGACAAATTACCTCTCTTCTTTGGGGTCTGCTGGGATGGTCCTTCTGAAGCAGCCTTTCTCTTCTTAGTCTTCTTCAAAGTAACCTCTGGTGCTTGCTGGTGCAGATCTTTGATGTTCAGATCAGGATCTGTGCCATCAGCTTTACACGCGTCCAAGTATCTGAGAACAGTGACTGGTTTAGAGTCAATCTCAGAGAATATGGGAAAGTCACTCAGAGGGACTCTTCTGCTGGTGATGTCAGCAAGAGGAGTGACGCTGGGCTCCTTTCTGATATTCTCTATCAGTTTCATCTTCTTCAGATTCTTGGTGTTCAGCTGCTTGCCAACAGATGGTTCCAGAGAGCTTATTTTCTGTGCCTCTGTCAGGTGTTCTATCAGCCTATTCTCAGTTAGAATATCTGATATTAATCTGCCGAAGGGTATCCAATCCCTTTTAGTCTTTTCTTCTTCTCTCGTCTCCTTGACGCTGGTCTTCAGATGATTGAACAGAAGATCAGCAAGGTTGATCTTGGTCTTCTTTGCAATAAAATAGAGCAGAAATTGTTGATCTATGTTGATGTAGTCAGGAGAGCTTGTGGGCTTCCTGTGGTTGAAGCAGCCCAAGATGATCTTTTCCCAGATTCTGTGCTGATCCATCAAATCTCTGATCTTGCTGGATGGAACCCCATGCGTGAAAATCTGTCTAGCAACTATGGCAGTGTTTCCAGCTCTTTCTGCCATGTCAATACAGTGGATGCCACCACCGTTGTATCCAATCAGTCTAGCAATGTGATCTTCAGTAATCACAATCTTCTTGCCCATGACATATGAAGTAACCTGATATGTTGATGAAGACGCATGTATCCAGAATTCTTTTACCAATACAGGGAACGTTGGACCCACCAACCTATCAAAGTACCTTTCCCATCCTTGTGCCCTAATTTCTTCAGTCAAATCGAAGCCATTTTCTTTCAAACTGTTGAAATCAACGATCAGTTCAGACAGAACTTCCAAGTTCTTCACCAGTGTGAGTAGAGTTCTGAAGGGAATTTGGTACTGGTCAGAAGAAGCATCTTGCTGGGAACCTGCAGAAACAGTGCTAGAGGACGACATGTTCACACTAGGGTTTTTGAGAAAAAGCTTGAAAAAGGGTTTTCTTGAAAAAGATGAACACACAGTAAGAACACAGAAATATTTTGATGATTGTAAGAGACGGTAAAGATTAATGAATGATGTTAAGGCGTTTAAATAGGTTTCAAAAGATGTTTTGAAAATGTAAACGATTTTAAGAGAGAGAATTAACTCATGATTACACGCATTTAATGTTTGCTGATTTTGGGGGATTTGAGAAAGATATTTGGAATGGTTACCAGTGACATGTGTCTCAATGCATCCAATCAGCGCTTTGCCTTCTCAGAAACGTGCACGCGTGTTCTGCCTCAGGAATAAGCTGATGACTGGATGACACCTGTTTGATTTAGTGAACAACACATATATCCTTGAACTGAAATGCCCAGATCTTTAAGAATAGAGTCTGATACAATATGCATGTCTAAATTTATGCAAGAAGATTGATCAGAAGTTCACAGTGAAGTAAAACAAATTCTGAAGGTTAACATATAAACTTAAAACATTTTCACTCCGGGCAGAGCTTCATGCTGAGATGTTTCAGAATGAAGTTGAACCTATCTTCAGAAAGTGGTTTAGTGAAGATATCAGCCCATTGATGGTCTGTATCAATAAATTTTAAGTTCAAAATTCCTTTCTGAATATAGTCCCTAATGAAATGGTGTTTTACTTCTATATGCTTAGCCCTAGAATGCAAAATTGGATTTTTACTTAAGCAAATGGCAGAAGTATTGTCACAGAGTATAGGGATGTTACTCTCAAAAATCTGGAAGTCTTCAAGCTGACTTTTCATCCAGAGCATTTGTGTGCTGCATCCTGCTGCTGCTATGTACTCAGCTTCTGCTGTTGATAGCGCAATTGTGGATTGCCTTTTGCTGGACCAAGAGATCAGATTTTCTCCCAGAAACTGGCAGCTTCCAGAAGTACTTTTACGCTCTACTCTGTCTCCAGCAAAGTCAGCATCGCAGTAACCTACTAAGCTGTAATCACTAGATTTTCTATAAAATAAACCCAGATTAGTAGTACCTTTCAGATACTTGAAAATTCGCTTAACAACTGTTAAGTGAGATTCTCTAGGATCTGATTGGAATCTTGCACAAATACATACGCTGAATAAAATATCAGGCCTTGAAGCCATCAGATAAAGAAGAGAACCAATCATACCTCTGTAGACCTTCTGTTCTACCTTTTTGCTTACCTCTTCTCTTTCCATAATGCGCGTGGGATGCATTGGAATCTTTGATGACTTACATTCTGAGAGATCAAATTTCTTCAGAAGTTCTCTGACATATTTGCTCTGATGAATGTAAGATCCCTCTGGAGTTTTATTGATCTAAATTCCCAGAAAGAATTTCAGTTCCCCCATGAGGCTCATCTCAAATTCTGCCTGCATACACTTAGCAAATTTTCTTCCAAGAGAAGGATTAGTAGATCCAAAAATAATATCGTCAACATAAATTTGACAAACTAAGATGTCATTCTTAACTGACTTACAGAATAAGGTAGTGTCCACCTTCCCTCTGGTGAATTCTTTTTCTAACAGAAAGTTACTTAGTCTTTCATACCAAGCTCTGGGAGCTTGTTTCAGACCATATAGTGACTTCTTTAGTTTGAAAACATATTCTGGATTTTTTGTATTTTCAAAACCAAGGGGTTGGTGCACATAAACCTCTTCTTCTATATATCCATTTAAGAATGCACTCTTGACATCCATCTGATACAGAGTGATGCCTTTATTAACAGCAAACAAAATTAAAAGTCTGATAGATTCTAACCTGGCGATTGGGGCAAAGGTTTCTGTATAGTTTATCCCCTCTTGCTGACTATAACCTTGTGCTACCAGTCGTGCTTTATTTCTGATAACTTCACCTTATTCGTTCAGCTTGTTTCTGAACACCCATTTTGTTCCAATGACGTTGAATCCTTTTGTTTTGGGAACAAGATCCCATACGTCATTTCTGGTGAATTGATTCAGCTCTTCTTGCATTGCTAGAATCCAGTCGTTGTCCAGAAGTGCTTCATCAATTGAGGAAGGTTCAATCAGAGAAAAAAGTCCCATGAGGGATTCTTCAGAGTTTCTGAAGCTGGCTCTTGTTCTGATTGGATCTTCCTTTCTTCCTAAGATAGTTTCTTCTGGGTGATCCAAGCTGCTTCTGGGTAGTCTTTTCTGAGGTTGGTCAACAGATGTTGCTGGATTGCTATCAGTGCCTCTTTCTGATGTTGAAGGAGTGTCTTTATTTAGAGCTTTTGATGACTTGTCTTCAGACCCTGTAAATTCAACTTCCATACCTGCAAAAACTTCATTCTGCTTTGACTTTTCAGAGTCAAGCTTATCATCAAAACGAACACTGATTGATTCTTCCACAATCTGTGTTTCTGTATTGTATACTCTGTACCCTCTTGAGCGTTCAGAGTATCCTAACATAATACACTTCTGTGCTTTAGAGTCAAACTTGTTCAAATAATTTTTTGTATTTAACATAAAGCAAGTACATCCAAATGGGTGAAAATATGAAATGTTGGGCTTTCTGTTCTTCCACAATTCATATGGAGTCTTTTCCAGAATAGGTCTTATGGAGATTCTATTCTGAATGTAGCACGCTGTGTTTATTGCCTCTGCCTAGAAGATCTTAGCAACGTTTGTCTCATTGATCATGGTTCTGGCCATTTCTTGCAATGTTCTGTTCTTTCGTTCTACAACTCCATTTTGATGG
The DNA here is from genome assembly GCA_948472305.1 of Vicia faba. Lineage (NCBI taxonomy): Eukaryota > Viridiplantae > Streptophyta > Magnoliopsida > Fabales > Fabaceae > Vicia > Vicia faba. The sequence goes on from OX451740.1 coordinate 1,125,647,700, forward strand.
GGAGTTCTAGGACAAGAGAAATCATGCAGAATGCCTTTGTCATTAAAGAATGAGTAAAAATCTTTGTTTTCAAACTCTCCACCATGATCACTTCTGACTTTAACGATTCTAAGATCCTTTTCATTCTGAACTTGGTTACAGAAGGTGACAAACACAGAGTGTGACTCGACCTTGTGTCTTAAAAACTTTACCCATGTCCATTTGCTATAGTCAAATACGATTACTAACCCATACTTCTTGCCACTGACTGAAGCAGTTTTAACTGGTCCAAATAAGTCCATGTGCAGAAGTTCTAATGGCTTAGAGGTAGAAACAACATTTTTAGATTTGAAAGAAGGTTTTGCAAACTTGCCTTTCTGACATGCTTCACACAGAGCATCTGAATTGAACTTCAGATTAGGAAGTCCTCTGACTAGATTGAGTTTGTTAATCTGAGATATTCTTCTCATACTAACATGCCCCAATCTTCTGTGCCAGATCCATTGCTCGTTGTTAACAGACAGAAGACACTTTACATTCTGACTTTTCAGTTCAGAAAGTTTGATTTTATAAATTTTGTTTTTCCTCTTTCCATTAAATAGGATAGTCCCATCTTTCTGACTAACAGCTTTACATGATTTTTTATTAAAGATTATATCATAACCGTTATCACTTAATTGACTAATGGATAACAGATTATGCATTAATCCATCTACTAACAGAACATTGTTTATAGAGGGAAGATTTCCATTACCTACAGTTCCAGAGCCAATGATCTTTCCCCTCTGATTGCCTCCAAAGCCTACGTGGCCTCCAGGATTAAGTTCCAGGCTTTGGAACATATGCCTTCTTCCCGTCATGTGTCGTGAGAAGCCAGAGTCCAGGTACCATGACTGGTGTTTCTGATTTGCTGCTAAAGATATCTGCAACATGTATTATTTTATCCTTAGGCACCCATATTTTCTTGGGTCCTGATTTGTTAGCTTTGCCAAAACTCTGGTTAAATTTTGGTTTCACAAAATAATTACTACTAGTATATTTAATGTCATGTGTGTGACCATACACAAAGTGTGAATTCAGAGGAGTGTGTTTAATAGTTAAATCCATGGCATTCTTTGGTGTAGGAACCTTACCTTGGTATCTTATTCCCTTTCTGCCGTTTCTGCTAACTCCATAGATCATTGAAGCCATTTTGCTTCTATCTATGCTTTTAGCAAGGAACTTCTGAAAGCTATGATCATACTCCTTGATGATCTCATCAGCGCTGCTGGGAGTTTCAGAAATTGTTTCCTTCTGAGAGTTTTGTAAAACATTTTCTAATTTTGAAATTTTATTTTTCAACTCAGAATTTTCCAATTTGAGACTCTCAGTTTTGTCAGAGTCAGAATCAAGATTCCTTTTCAGGTTTCTGAATTTAACTCTGATCTGCTGGTACCTTTCTAGAATTTCGTTAAGGCTTTCAGCAAGTTCAGCCTTAGTAAAATTAATTGCAAAGTCAGGAAATACCTCTTCGGTGTCTGATTCTGAGTCTGATTCAGAAGCTTCACTGTCTTCTGATATGTTGGCCATGAGAGCTATGTTTGCTCTCTCATCATCTGATTCTGAGTTAGCTTCAGACGAGTCAGAGTCATCCCATGTAGCCATGAGACTTTTCTTCTTTTCTCTTCCAAACTTCTTTTTGGGCTTTTCCCTCTGAAGCTTTGGACAGTCACTCTTATAGTGTCCTTGCTCGTTGCATTCATAGCAAGTGATGTCCTTGGTGTTTGGCTTTCTGCTTCCTGAAGAGCCTTCAGATCTTCTGTATCCAGAGGAAGAGTCTGACCTTCTGTATCTGGAAGAGAACTCATTCTGATCAGATCTTCTGGGATTCCTGAACTTCCTTTGCCTCTGCTTCCATAGTTAGTTCACTCTTCTGGAGAGGAGGGAAAGTTCGTCTTCTTCTGATGAGGACCCATCAGATGTTTCTTCAATTGCCTGCAAAACTTTAGAGTCAGATTTTCTGTTAGATTTTAATGCTAGAGGCTTACCTTGCTTCTGAGGTTCATCAGCTTCTAGCTCTATTTCATGACTTCTGAGGGAGCTGATAAGTTCCTCCAGAGAAATTTTGTTGAGATCTTTAGCTAGCTTAAGCATTGTAACCATTGGCCTCCACTGTTTTGGCAAGCTTCTGATGATCTTCTTGACATGATCAGTAGTAGAGTATCCTTTGTCCAGAACCTTGAGACCAGCCACCAGAATTTGGAATCTTGAGAACATTGTTTCAATGGATTCACTTTCTTCCATTTTGAATGCCTCATACTTCTGAATGAGCGCAAGAGCTTTAGTTTCTTTGACCTGAATATTGCCTTCATGCGTCATTCTGAGTGAGTCAAACATGTTCTTTGCTGTGTCTTTGTTAGATATCTTTTCATATTCAGCGTAAGAGATGGCGCTGAGAAGAATGGTTCTGGCCTTGTGGTGATTTTTGAAGTCACGCTTTTGTTGATCAGACATTGCTTTCCTGTCAATCTTCTGACCGCTTGCATTCACTGGGTGCATGTAACCATCTGTCACCATGTTCCACAGATCAGCATCATGTGCCAGAAAGAAGCTTTCGATTCTGTCTTTCCAGTAATCAAAATTCTCTCCATCAAAGACTGTAGGTTTTTCGCTGAATCTGTCTTTGTCTTCATTGTTGTCATTGCTGCCGTGTTGATATGTTCCTGCCATTGTGTTTTTCTGACGCTGGATCTTGTACTGACACGGTTAAGTGTTTTAGCTCAGAACCAGGCGCTCTGATGCCAATTGAAGAAGTGAAAAACACAAGAAGAGGGGTTGAATTGTAAAACTTGAAATCAAATGCAGACAACACGTTATTTTTATCCTGGTTCATTTGATCTCAAACTACTCCAGTCTACCCGTCAAGGTGATTTCGCCTCTCTCCAACGAGGTCTTAATCCACTATATTCAACTGAATATTACAACTGCTTTAACAACTGCTAAAGCCTTCTTGAGTCAAAACCACAAACCGGTTTCTCAAGGAAATACTTTCTTACAGATAAATGAAATCTAAGTGTGTTGAATGTTTTCTACAAAACTGTTTATCACAACTGTGATACTACACAAATTAAGCTTATGAGAACTGGAATGCTAAAACAATAGAGTAAGTAATTTGAGAGCTTTAGCAAACTGTGAATGAGGATGAAGATGAATCGCTTTAGGCGTGTAGAGAGTTGTAGAGCATTAGCCAATCCGTTCCTCACTTGCTTGTTTATATAGCATTGGAAATGATACGTTGGAGTCAGTTATTCCGTTTCAATGCCAATTACATTCTTTCCATATTGAGAAGATCTTTGTCTGGAATAATTCCGTTGATAATAAAGTATCTTGAATGCACAGTACCGTTGCCAATTAAGCGTGTTCTGGCTTTGGCTTATTCTGACGCTGCTAGGTGCTGATGAATTGTTGTTGTCTTGATCAGAGTTTAGATTGTTACGCGCAGATCTGTTCATCAAGCTTCAGAGTAAGCACATGCTTTGATCTTCTGATTCTGGCATCTGATATAACATCCTCTGATGCTGATGTTGATATTTCATCTTCTGATGCTGATGATGATATTCTTATGCTGATACTCATCAGAGTTTCTGTAAAACACAATATAATTTTTAGGTAGCATATATGTCTTACATGAATCATACAATTTATATATTCTTGCATTTTGTTATCATCAAAACTTTAACTTAGGGTAGTAGATTCAAACTTTTTTCTAACAGAAGTTGTACAAGCTGAGGTTAAACCCGAACAAGTGCACCTTCGGAGTGAGATCTGGTAAACTGCTGGGTTTCGTTGTAACCGATAAAGGTATTCAAGTGGATCCTGCAAAGGTGAAGGCCATACAGGAAATGCCAGCTCCACAAACAGAAAAATAAGTCAGAGGCTTTCTTGGACGGTTGAATTATATTGCCCGATTCATCTCACACCTGACTGCTACTTGTGAGTCGATCTTCAAGTTACTGAAGAAAGATCAAGTGGTAAGATGGAATGATGAATGCCAGGCAGCTTTCGAAAGGATCAAGGAATATCTCCAAGATCCACCTATCATGATACCTCCAGTTGAAGGGAGACCTCTGATCTTATACTTGACAGTACTCGACAATTCAATGGGGTGCGTGCTGGGGCAGCATGACGAGTCTAGCCGAAAAGAGCATGCTATTTATTACCTTAGCAAAAAGTTTACCGACTACGAGACCCGATACTCGTTGCTTGAGAAAACTTGCTGCGCTTTGGCATGGGCTGCTCGCCGGCTGAGACAGTATATGCTGACTCACACTACTTTATTGATATCAAAGATGGATCCAATCAAGTATATCTTCGAAAAGCCTGCCTTGTCCGGAAGAATAGCAAGATGACAGATGATCTTGACTGAGTATGACATCCAGTACACGACCCAAAAGGCAATCAAAGGAAGTGTATTAGCGGATCATTTGTCACATCAAGCGGTGGAGGATTACCAGTCTATGAACTTTGAATAACCAGATGAGAGTATCATGTTGGTAACTTATTGTGAGACACCTGGATCGGATGAAGGACCCGAGGAAGGATCCCGATGGTCTATGTACTTTGGTGGAGCTTCGAACGCTTTGGGTAATGGAATTGGCGCCGTGATCATATCTCCTAAAGGCTCTCATACTCCGTTCACCGCCCAACTATGTTTCAACTGCACCAACAATATGGCGGAGTATGAAGCATGCATCATGGGTCTTCGAGCAGCAATTGACCTAAGGATTAAGTTCTTGAGTTTGTTCAGAGATTCCGCTCTCTTGATCAGTCAGATCAAAGGCGAGTGGGATACGAAACACCTGAATCTTATTCCTTACAAGGAGTATGTTTTGACGTTGCTTCCCCATTTCGAAGAGATAACCTTTAAACACTTCCCTAGAGAGGAGAATCAGTTAGCGGACGCGCTGACTACGATGTCTTCTATGCTCAAAGTCAATTGGGACAACGAAGCTCCCCGGATTATCATTGAAAGGTTGGACGAACCTGCACATTACTGTGATACTGAAGAGGTAACAGATAAACCCTGGTTCCACGAGGTGAAGAGGTATCTTGAGGCTCAGAGTACCCCGAGGGTGCATCTGTTAATGACAAGAAGTTTCTGAGGAGGTTCGCGGCGAAGTTCTTCATTAGCAATGACATCCTTTACAAGCGTAACCATGATTCAACCTTACTGCGATGTGTGGATAAGAACGAAGCAGAAAGGATTATGGTAGATTTACACGAAGGAACTTTCGGGGCTCATTCCAGTGGACACACCATGGCAAAGAAAATCCTACGGGCAGGATATTATTGGTCCACTATGGAAGACAATTGTTATCAGCATTCTCGGACATGTCATAAGTGCCAGGTCTATGCTGATAAAGTGCACATACCTCCAGTACCTCTGAACGTCTTGATAGCTCTGTGGCCTTTTGCAATGTGGAGTATTGATATGATTGGCGAGATCAGACCTACAGCGTCCAACGGGAATCGTTTCATCCTGGTAGCAATTGATTACTTTACAAAGTGGGTTGAAGCAGCTTCCTTTGCTACAGTGACCAAGAACGTCGTGGCACGGTTCATTCGGCACAATCTGATCTGTCGATACGGTGTACCAGAGAGGATCATAACAGACAATTGAACAAATCTCAACAATAAGATGATCACTGAGCTCTACAAGCAGTTCATGATACAACATCATAACTCTTCTCCCTACCGACCAAAGATGAATGTGGCTGTTGAAGCAGCTAATAAGAACATTAATAAGATTGTGCAGAAGATGACGGTGACATACAAAGACTGGCACGAGATGTTACCGTTTGCTCTTCATGGGTACCGTACCTCAGCGAGGACGTCAACAGGGGCAACCCCCTATTCCTTGGTATATGGTATGGAGGCCGTCTAGCCCATTGAAGTACATATACCCTCTCTTCAGATTATGAAGGATGCAGGTTTGAGCGAAGATGACTGGATTCAGACCTGGCTTGATCAACTAAATTTAATCGACGAAAAGAGACTTACTGCTATTTGTCATGGTCAAACGTATCAAAAGCGGATGATCAAGGCATTTAACAAGAAAGTTAGACGACAAGAGTATCAAGTTGGGGACCTAGTGATCAAGCACATAATCTTACCTCAAGGTGATCCCAGGGGAAAATTGACCCCTACTTACGAAGGGCCATTTGTGGTTAAGAACATTTTCTCAGGAGGAGCTATGATTCTAACTACCATGGATGGTGACGACCTTCCTCACCCCGTCAATGCAGACATAGTGAAAAGATACTACGCATAATCAAAGACCCGCTAGGTTGACTGGCCTAGGCAAAAATAAGGGCTTCCCGACGAACCAAAAGGGTTCGGGCAAAAATAAGGGATGAAAATGAAAAAAATTGTACACCTGGCAAGTCGAAAACCTAAAAAGGTGGCTTGGGCAAAAAAGGGTATCCCGGTGGACTGAAAACCCGAAGGGGTGGTCCAGGAAAAAATTAGGGATCAAAGCGTAACACTATATCTCATTGGATCACCTTGCAACCTGACTTTGGTATCAACTATCAAGCTCGGACGGCCCTAATCAATCTGATCTACCTTCAACCAAGTAGCAAAGTGATGAGATGCTAAAGGACATAAAGGCAATAGCAGAGTTGGAACCCAGTGGGATTATTCACATAGTTGTTTTTCTTTTTCACGAATTATGTAAATTCTATTTGTTCGGTGGTGTTCTCTTACTAAGACGTCAGCCTCTTGTACAAAAACGCCTATTTTCAGGCCAAACTTCAAAATCAATACAATTCATTTTTCAAAGAAACTTCAAATTGTTTTTCCTTTATCTGTTTTGTTTTGCAAAGAACGTCCAATGTTCATTTTTGATATATGCATTTGACATTAATTGCTGCTCATGAATATTTACATGCGAAACAAAAGACGATTACTCGTAATATCAGAAACAGGGGCAATAAGATTTGTCCAAGCTTTACAGTTGCCCTGTCCACCAAGTGCAAAGGTAGATTCAGCTGAAGAATATGGCCAAGGTGCTTTCACTCCCCGCAGAGTAAGGAAAGACAGTAATGATGGCTCTCCCCAACTGAGACTTGCAACTCTGAATGAATCAGTAATATTCTCCCCAAGCAGAGTTTATCTACCCTCAACACTAAAATATCTTAATATTCCCCAGCGGAGTATAAGAATATTCCCCGGCAGAATACAAAATATCCCCAGTGGAGTCTGTAATTTTTCCCAGCCCAGTCTGAAAAAGCATCCCCAGTGGAGTTTGGAAAAGCATCCCCAGCGGAGTTTGGAGAATTATCCCCACTAGACTTTGGAATATTACCCCCAACATAACTCAAAATATTATCCCCATTAGAGTCTAAAAGGTTATCCCTAGTGAAGTCGCAACTGAAAGATCATCCCTAGCGGAGTTCTTTCCTTTCACAAACAAGAAATTCAATCCCCAACAAGATTCAGTATCACCAGCAACGGTAATTCATCCCCAGCGGAATTTATCGGTGGAATCCTCAGCAGAGCATCTCTTCCCCACAGAGTAGTCTCCTCATCAGTTTATTCCCCAACGGAGTTATCCTCTCCTGCAGGTTTATTCTCATAATCATCTTCATTCGTTATCCCTGACGGAAACGAAGAATCCAACTCTTTTCTCCAGCAGCTATCTGGGATTTATTTTCCCCAGCTAAAGACATTACATTTTCATACATCATGGCACATGCATATACGCATCATACAACACAATCTCATTTATTTTGAGAACATCATTGCTTGATACATATCATGCATTGCATATAGCTAACCTTTACCTTTCAGGAAGGATGCAGTTAAATTCTCATAAAATTCAAAGCTATGAAGCTTTTATCCAAGTCGAATTACTGACAAGTTCTTAAATCTCAACAGAATTATCCTCAGTTGAATTACAGACAAGGTCCTAAATCTCGACAAAGTCCTCCGTCGAATTACAGACGAGTTCCTAAATCTCAGCAGAGTTTTCTCAGTTGAATTACGGGAAATTTCTTAAATCTCGATGAAGATGTTTCCCTCAGTCGAATTACTGACCAGTTCTTAAATCTCAACAAAATTATCCTCAGTTTAATTATAGACAAGGTCTTAAATCTCGACAAAGTCCTTCGTCGAATTACAGACGAGTTCCTAAATCTCAGCACAGTTTTCTCAGTTGAATTACGGGGAAGTTCTTAAATCTCGATGAAGATGTTTCCCTCAGTCGAATTACTAACCAGTTCTTAAATCTCAACAGAATTATCCTCAGTTGAATTACAAACAAGGTCCTAAATCTAGACAAAGTTCCTCCGTCGAAGTACAGACTAGTTCCTAAATCTCAGCAAAGTTTTCTCAGTTGAATTACAGGCAAGTTCTTAAATCTTGATGAAGATGTTTCCCTCAGTCAAAGTACTGACCAGTTCTTAAATCTCAACAGAATTATCCTCAGTTGAATTACAGATAAGGTCCTAAATCTCGACAAAATCCTTCGTTGAATTACAGACGAGTTCCTAAATCTCGGCAGAGTTCTCTCAGTTGAATTACGGGCAAGTTCTTAAATCTTGATGAAGATGTTTCCCTTAGTCGAATTACTGACCAGTTCTTAAATCTCAACAGAATTATCCTCAGTTGAATTACAGACAAGGTCCTAAATCTCGACAAAGTTCCTCCGTCGAATTACAGACGAGTTCCTAAATCTCGGCAGAGTTTTCTCAATTGAATTACAGGAAAGTTCTTAAATCTCGATGAAGATGTTTCCCCCCAGTTGAATTACGAATAAGTTCTTAAAACTCAGCAGAGATGTTCTCTCAGTTGAAGTACATGCAAGTTCCTAAATCTCAGCAAGATCAGACTTCCCCAGCGGAATCTTCTACAACAACAGGTATGCGAGCTCTCTCTAAGGAATCTCTTATGCGATCGACACTCCTGCAGATGGTATATTTAAGCCCATCCTCCCGCCAGCAATCTCCATATGGCATCTGTAATCCCATTCCCGACATCACAAGGCCGATACCACTTCATGCGAGTGCAAATTTCCGGGCACTCTAGTGTTCAATCATCTTCCACCTTCGGATCACGAAAGGCATGAAAGCCAATCTACATCCTCAGGTTTAAGAAGATTGAATAGGGGAGCTGTTGTACCCCAAAATGTTCCCTCCCATATTTCTCAAGACATTGCAAGAAAGATCTCCAAGTTGCTCAAGGTAGCTTAAGAGTTGGTCAAACAAGCTATCTCCTAAGGCAGTCTACCCCAAATTAGGGTTTTGTGTTGCATCAAGATCCTTGAGCCCAAATGACATAAATTGCTCCCCAATGTCCTAATATGCTCTCAATATCATCCATGTCAAATTTCAAGCCTTGCAGAGGAAGTTTGCTCAGTCAATTGCTCAAGGGTCCAAAAATCGACTGTGCTAGGGCAAAAGTCAATTGTGACCTACAAACAGTCAAAACTCAAGATTTTTTGTAAACATTCTAATTTTGAATGATATTTCATCATTTGATCAAGGGTTGATCATGATTCATCAAGGATTACTCAAAATTCATCAAGGTTCAAAAGTTGCTAAATTAGGGTTTTGTAGGAAAAGTCAACTCAACTTTGACCAAGCATAACTTTCTAATACTTTATGGTAAATGACTCATCCAAAGCTCATTTTTAAGAGGATAAAATTTCCTACAATCCATCTTCATAACCCAATATCAAAAAATGCACTCACAAGAAGTTATGAATTTGGACATTATAGGTCATTTTTGAAAGTCAACAAAAACACCTTTTTTGTCAAAGCTTCTAACTTGAGCATGGAATATCAAAATGAGATGAGACCAAAAGGGTTGATTATAGGACATCTCAAAATTTCTATAAAGTCAAAGAACATCTCCAAAAGTTCAAAATTGAAGAAGTTATGCATTGTTGAAGTTGGACTATTTTGCAAAATTGCCAAAAGTCAACTATCCCCAAAACTTCAAATTTTGCCAAATGGGCCCATTCTTTTCCACTTGATTTGAGTTTGCATTATTTCCCACGTGCCTTAGCTCCAGCCATGTATCCACATCACATTTTTATTTTTTAGTTTGATTTTTATTTGAATTAATTTATTTTAAATCAAATAAAATCATATAAAATCTAAAGCTTTGATAACACATAATTTTTTGGCTATTTCAGGCTCCAAATACAGCTATTATTATCACCAAATTCGTATCAAATCAAATGTGTGCAAAAAAGATTGAAATCGAGCAAGTTTGGAAAGTTTTAATGGAGGAATCAAATCAAATTCATGAGCATTGATAGGGCAAGATTTGGACCAAGTTTTTCTCCCTAATCCAATGTGCATTACATAAGCAAGCCAAGGACACGAAAATCAGGGTTGGCAATTACTTGTAGAGGCAGAAAACCTTTGCAAAAAAATCACAAAAAAGTTGGAGATCAAAATCCAGGTTAGAGGTAGTTTCAGGACTCGAGAGTTGTCTCAATCAATTGCTGGCCATCTCCAGAAGCTATTACGGTCCTAACCACGCGTTTTCAAGCGTCCTAAAGCACCATAAGTACATCACGGATCCGCTTCCTTCTTGAAATTGCAAATCACTATTCTTGCATCCATTGAATGAAATAACTGCATATTCTTGACCTTCACATCATTTACAAACTATTGGCAATAACCAATTTGATTTATACGCTCTGTATCATGAAATGCCATGGCTAGGGTTTTGTTTATGTTTTTAGGGGTTTTTGCTTCAGGTGAAATTGAGACACATGATGGACATGGTTGTATCCAGGAGGCTGAGACGAACACGACCATGCCCTTGAAAATCATTTTTATTGCCTGAGGACGATTTTGGGATGAAGTTGCGTCCTTTGCTGCGGAAAAAAATCTACAGGTAATGTTACAGCGTTGGGAGGACAGGGATGAAGATGTGTCGTCCATCCATTAGCCAATTCAAATAATTGCGCGCGTTTTTTGTCTTTCTGGAAATTGCTTTGTTTTTTATATAATATATATTATTATTATTATTAACAAAACAGCAGTGTGCTTCAGTGGTTGCCACCTAAGCCATAAAGGATCCTAAGGCTGAAGGTCAGGGGTTCCATCCCTATTGTTGTACCCAAAAATTTACCCTCTCCTTTTTATTAACATTTCTCATCATAAGGCCCTTGGAACTCAAGATCAAGCTAGGGTTTGCTCAGCTCAAGACACCTCCTTGCACTGTTGACCTAAATTAGGGTTTGAATTTGCACAGGGATGTTTTGACCTACAATGCCCAAAGTGACTTTCATACTTCATGTTGGACTCACAAGTTTGTCCATACCAAGTTTCAATTACTCATTACTCATTCAGACACGGCGGTCATTCTATTACTCATTCAGACTTTAGTAATCCGACACTGACTAGATACGCTCCAGACACGGCAGCCATTCTATCTCTCATTCAGATTCAATTATCAACTTCAAAGTTCAGATATGCTCCAGACACGGATGTCGTTCTGGCCCTTACACCAGCAACTTGACTCTCCCCAGTGCAATCGCCACAGAAGTCATTCTGTCACTTATTCAGATCCCAGTTACAGTCTCAAATATACTCCAGACACGGAAGTCATTCTGTTACTCATACAGATCTCAAATTCAGATACAATACAGATACACTCCAGACACGGAGGTCATTATGATATTGATTTGAAGTACAAATACAGTTACAGATCAGATGCGCTCCAAACACGGACGCCATTCCTTTGCTCATACATACCCAGTCTCCAGATACAGTTCAAATGCATTCCAGACGCGGATACCATTTTGATGCCCATTCTCCTGACCTACAACATTACAGTTCAACAAACACTCTTGGATGGCATCTTTAAGCCCATCTCCAGCAAGATTCTACCATCTCCAAATGGCTTCTTTAAGCCCGTTCCCTCAACAATATTTTGACAAGTGCAAATTTACGGGCACTCTAGTGTCCAATCTTTCTTTACCTTCGAGCCGCGAAAGGCAAAACTTGCTAATCTAACTCTTCAGGTTCAAGAAGATTGAACAAGGGAAACTGTTGTACCCCAAAATTTTCCCTCTCCTTTTTATTAACATTTCTCATCACAAGGCCCTTGGAACTCAAGATCAAGCTAGGGTTTGCTCAGCTCAAGACACCTCCTTGCAGTGTTGACCTAAATTAGGGTTTGAATTTGCACATGGATATTTTGACCTACAATGCCCAAAGTGACTTTCATACTTCATGTTGGACTCACAAGTTTGTCCATACCAAGTTTCAAGCCTTGAATCAAATTTTTGCCCAGTCAATTGGACAGTTGACCTAGAAATCAGTTGTATTGGGGAAAAAAGTCAATTGTGGCCAATTGACAGTCAAACCTCATGAAATTTGACCCACGTCAATATTATGAACTCATATGAACCATTTGATCATGTTTGGACTATAACTCCTCAAGAAATTTGATCAGATCATCAAAAGGGCAAAATGGTCATTTTTAGGGTTTTGATTGTGCAAAGGCAATTTTTGACTGTTTGACCTAGCCAATGGCAAATCAAGCTCAACCAAGGACTCAATGACATCATCTTGACCCATTCAACAAATTCAAAAGATCTCAAATGCATAGGATTGATAGATGAATTTTTCAGTCAACTGATCAAAATTTAACTGTATGCTGAAAAGTCAAACATTGACTTTTTGGTCAAAATCAAGTGCCAAGGGTAATTTTTCATCAAGACATGCCAAATTATGAAACTTGTTCATCAAGAAACCCAAAAATGCAAATTAGGGTTTAAAATGGAAAAATTTCATAACTTAGAAATTTTCCAAGTTATGAAATTTTCTTATTTTTTCCTAACTTTGTCCCACTTTTTCACCAAGATGCAAATGGATTCAAACAAAACTTACAACATGAAAGTTGTATTCCATCACAAAGTCTACAACTTTGGTTCACAAAGTTTTCTCAAAAGAAGCTTGTATCTCAAGTTATGATTTTTGGAACAAGGGTACCTAAAACTTTTAACTTAGAGAAAATTTGCCCTAATCTAGGCAGGATTTTGACCCATCTTCTTGGCCACTTTTCACATAGTTCCACTTGGAATTTAAAGTTCCATTGCAAATATGGATTATAGTACATGTTCCAAGCTTTCCAAATTGTCCAAGAACTCCTCAAAAACCCTTGTGGTTAGAGAGAATCGAATGCTTGAAGTTGGCAAACACTCACTTTTGTCCATGACCAATACATGTTCATACAAACTTGCATTTTCAAATCAGCATGTTTGATGCTAGCTTGCAGGCCTCAAAACCAACTTGAACTTCATAATTTAATGCATAACCAATGAATTAAGGTGTTATCTTGGCCATTTGGACATTACATACAAGATTAACCCTTATTTGGAAAAAGGTAAAATGCCATTTTTGTAAAACTTAACTTTATGTCAAAACCAAATCCTTGAGGCATGGGGCTAGATATTTGAGGCAAGATCAAGTCCACTAATTCCAGTAACCAATAACAAAAGATGCATCATGATTTAGGGCTTGTGCATGCATGCATTGGGAGGACACACACTCTTGCTTTAAAAAGAAGAAAAGTTGCAAAACATATCCATCTCTCATATCTGTTAAGACAAGCTTAGACAAACCTTGTAGACAAGTTCCATACCTCCCAACAAGCCTAAAACACGATCCTTTCATCACTTAAACCTCCTCATACTCAGAACCACTGTTTTTCTTCAAAATAGGGCAGGTTCTGCATTTTGCAAGCCACAAAAAAATTCCATCGTGCGTTTTATCCAAAGATAGTTCAAACACCTTCCAATCAACTCACCTGAACTATCCCAGGCCCCCATTGAAAGCTGTAACACCTCTAACACACTTTCCATTTTCATTTCAAAGCTCTGCAGGTTGAGTTCTACAGCAGGATTCAAGTTGTTTCAAAGCAAGCCAAGCATTGGAGAAGCTTCCTTGGACCTCAGGCAAGCTCAAGAGAAGCTCAAACACCATTGAAGGTTGCTACATTGTCCAGCTCGAAGTCAACTGAAACAGGTATTTCATGGACTTCTATCTCCCTATTTAGGAATGGTTAGGCTTAGGTTTGTGAATGAAATATGTTGTACTCATAGCCCTGAAGCCATACATATGCTTAGTTTTCATTTACATTAATCGTGCTGAGAGAATTTCACTCATGAATTTTCTGAAAAAATTAAGTTAAAATATAAATATTTAAATAAATGGGCCAATGGGCTGGGCCTTCCATTTATTTAAATATTTATCATTTTGACATTTTTATTTTTTATTCTGATTTTATTATTTTTTGTATAAATATAAAAAATGCCAAAAATAATTTTCTATATTTTCTCATATTTATTTGATATTTATTTTATTTTATTAAGAATACATATATAAATAAACTATTTTCTTTTTTTTTTAACAAAACTCAAAAATAATGCAAAAAAATATACTTACTTTCATTTATTATTTTTATTTATATTTGGAAAACATTTTCTTGAAAATATTCATCTTTTGTAAATAATTAATTTTTATTTTTTATGTTTAATATGTTTAATATATATATATATATATATATATATATATATATATATATATATATATATATATATATATATATATATATATATATATATATATATATATATATATATATATATATATATATATATATATATATATATATATATATATATATATACTTATGTATTTTATTTTATTAGATAATTAGGTAAAAAAATACAAAAAATACCACATTTTCATTTTTATTAATATTGTGTATTAAAAATATCATTTTCTATAATATACTCTTATTTTTTGTATAAATTAGTATATTATTGTATATAACTAATAAATAATATTATTTATTAAGAATTAGGGTTTCTTGTCCTAAAATAGAAAAATAATTAAAATTGATCCCTTTTTTATTTTATTTACATTTCACATTGAAAAAAAAATACTTTTTTGTATACATAAAAATCATTTTGTGCATAATACCTTTTATTTGACATTTATTTATTGTATTGTATTCAATTGTTGTACATTTAAATATTGCCTATACATTGGATATGGTTGTAATAACTTAGAATTTATTTTTCTTGTCAAAAACTCCCAATTCAAATTTGTACCCCCCTCCCTATATCATGTTGTAATAGTGTAGTATTTAAATTCTCGCACATTTAAAAGCTTTCAATTATGCCATGTTTAGACCTAGGGTTTGTATGCAAATAAAATCAACAATTAGTTTGACCTAATCCAAGATAAATATGCATGAAAAAACAAACACAATGCACACTTGCACCCCTAGGGTTTCATCCACTTGTTTCCTTCAAAAATGGGCCATGGTTGCATGTTGAGTACTTTGGCAAAATAAAAACAATCAAAAAGATCATAGTCCCTCGATGACGCTATCTGAGTTGCCTAAACAAAATGATCAAGTCCCTCAAGAAAATTGCCAAAAATACTTGACACAATTGCTATCATGGTCTATACGATGACCCGCGCCTGTCCCGTTTAAAGTCCTAACACAAGGTTGTTCACCAAATACAATGGTGAAACAACACTGTTAAAAGGGTTAAAAACATAAGAAAGATCTTTGAATAGAATAGGGTAGATAGCTCCTAGTTACTTGATCAAGCTTGCAAAACATCCTTGCTATTTTCAAAACACACTTCACAACACAGTTTCAAAACACTACTTTCAAACATTGAAAACTTTTCAAAAGATAAAAACACCTTTGTATACATTCAAACAAGAATCATTACAAAGGTTGCCACAACAATGGCCTCTTTCCAAAACATCTTTCAAAATCACACACAAAGCACCATTTCAAACTATTGAAAAGCACCATTTCAAACAATAGAAATGCAAAGCAAGTGATCTAAAGCAAGTAACTAAGAGCCCATGGATAACCATGGATAGAAAGGGTGCTAATACCTTCCCTTTCTATAATCTACTCCCCGAACCCAAGAAAACATCTCAAAGTTCTTTCCTGTGCTTTTTGACATTTCCTTAGGATAAAATAAAAAGTCGGTGGCGACTCTTGCTAAACCGAAACATTTGCGAACACGAACGCAAAATCCCAAGTCAGTTCTCCCACCGTATCACAGAACTGGAGACTCTGTTGGGGATAGGCTTTAAAAGTGGAGTAACCTTAGGTCTTAGATCACCCTTTGCATGATTATTGTTTGCTTTGATTGCTTTACATTTTGGTTCTCCTGTTTGGGCTTAAAATCCTCCACCCGAATTTGGGAAACATTCATAGGTAAATAGCAATACGTTGTGGAAACTGTGTGGGGTATAACGACACGGTTGAAGCAATAGCTATATTAGTGCGACATATTTGTGAGTACCGGTAGCCTTTGAGTCAATCAAAGAGAATACGGGGCCGCTGAGTGATGTTATGAAGCACTAGTGAACTAGAACCTTACTTGACCATCTTGGCCTTTTATTAGGGGTAGTGAGATGACCGGCTTTGGTGCAGTATGAAGTTGGTAGATACTCGATACTACACTCATTGAGGGTTGTTTTCTTGGAATATTTTGGTCGCTAGTTAAGTGGCTAAACCAAAACAATGAACATAGAAAACAATCCAATGATATTGAGCTCCTTAGAACCCGGTTACTATTTATAGGACAGGTTTTGAGCCAACTAAACTCAAGAGGGTACTTACCTATGAAACCTCATGCAAGCCTGAAACTAGGGTTTTGTGTGACTTTCCTGTACATGTGCTTGTGCATACATCATGAACATCATAAAGCATCATATGCATCCACTAACCATTTCAAGGGTTTGGATCTTCATCTTTGTTCTTGTTTTGTAGGTCATGGAATCTCTTCGCAGGAAAACAATTCAAATCAACCTCGTGAGGATCCCTCCTCAACTCAAGGAGCTTACTTCCAGGATTCCAGAGAATTCTCTCTTCAGTGAAAGACATGGTAGAATCCTCAACTTAGTCAACACCAACATTGAAGAAGATATGGTTAAAGTTCTCTTCCAGTTCTTTGACCCCCTACACCACTGTTTCACATTCCCTGACTACCAATTGGTACCTACTTTGGAGGAATTTTCTCAACTCCTGAGAATTCCTATTCTTAATCAACTACCCTACAACGGTACGGAAAAAGAACCAAAGCCTGAAGATGTTGCTCAAGCATTACACTTGCAACCATCTGATATCAAGGGGCATTGGGAAACCAGAAGTGGTGTCAAGGGATTATTGGCAAAGTTTTTGTTTGAGAAGGCACAAGAATGCTGGAATTCTCTTGATCTACAAGCCTTTGAAGAGATTGTGGCACTCCTTATCTATGGGTTGGTCTTGTTCCCAAATCCTGACCAGCTTATAGATGTGAATGCTGTCAAGATTTTCATATCCAGAAACCCCATACCTACATTGCTTGGGGACATCCTACACTCATTTTACACACTAACAATGAGGAAAACAGGTGTTCTCATGTGTTGTACTCCTCTCCTAGCAAGGTGGTTTATTTCTCACCTTCCACAAGTAGTTTTGAAGAATGAGCAGGGTTTAAGGTGGTCACAACGATTGATGACCCTCACACATTCTGATGTACATTGGTGTTCTCGGTCCAGAGAAAATGTCATCCTCATTGATCGTTGTGGGGAATTCCCTAATGTCCCACTACTTGGCATTATGGGAGGCATCGCCTACAGCCCCTGTCTAGCTTTGAGACAATTTGGATATGCTCGGAGGGATGGCCCTTATGACATGCTGATCCCTGACCTAGTTTTTGACTTCGACAACGATGCGAAAGGACTTCGACAAAGGTTTATCAGATCTTGGAGGATGCCTAACAAGGTGGATAGTAAGACACTGGGGCACAAGAATTCCATCCCCCTTGAGCCTTACCTCAAGTGGGTACGAACCCGCTCCCAGAATCTCATGATGCCATATCCTCACTGTTGTACCCCAAAATTTGCCCTCCCATATTCTTCAAGAAATTGCCAAGTCAAGCTTCAAAATTCCCCAAGGGTTGCACAGTGTAAGAGCCTCCTGAATAGTCAAAATTAGGGTTTTGGTTCTGATCAAGAAAATGAAGTTTCCAAAGGTCCAATCAAGTCTCACATGCCTACAAATATGGTCAAGCATCCTCATACAAAGTTTCAAGACTTTCAGCACAAAATTGCACAGTCAAAACCCTAATTGCACTACAGTCAACTATAGGGGCAAAATGGTCATTTGACAGTCAAAAGTTCAAATTTTTGGTCAACATCTCATTTTGAAGCCACAAACATCATTTGATCAATGCTTGATCATGATTCTCAAAGCTTGGCTCAAAAATCATCAAAATGCAAAAGTTTCCTTATTTGGACAGTTGAAAAAGTCAACTGTAAATTGACCAGGGCATAACTTTCACATGGATTATCATAAAAATTCCATCCAAAGCTCATTTTTAAGAGAAAGACATTTCCTACAACTCCTCTTCACACTTCAAGTCCAAGAAATGCTCTCACAAAAAGTTATCAATTTCAACATTATAGGTCATTTTCAAAAGTCAACAAAAAGGGACTTTAAGTCAAAGGCCATAACTTGAGATTGGTAAATCAAAATGACATGGGACCACAGGCATTGGTTAGAGGACTCAAAGACCTTTCCAAAATGTCCAAGAACATGAGCAAAGCTTAACAATTGAGCAAGTTATGCCTTGTGGAAGTTGGGAAACTTTTGGATATTTTGAAAATTCAACATTGATTCAAATGACCTAAAATTGCTAATGGGCCTATTTTTCTTCCACAATTCATCATCCAAGGCATGTGAACGACCACTTGGCCCAAAGGGAAGTTTTTCTTCATTTTTTATTTATTTATTTGAATTTTTATTAATAATAATTCATTTAAATCAATTAAATACATGAAAAATACTTAACCTAAGGTTTTAAATCTTTTTATGCATATTATATACTCAAGATTTCGTGCCTAACCATATATGGAAAGAATCAATTGGATTGGTCATGATTTGGTAGCAAAAGCACGTGAAAAAAGATTTGAAAATCATGGTGAAAAAATCAAATATTGCATTCATCAATTCATGGATTGTGGACTAATTTTATTTGACCTAATCATTCCATACATAAGCTAGAACACAACCCTCATGCTCATTGACAAAAAGCTGCGCTAGAAACTAAGACACAAACTTGAGAATTTTGCTTCAAAACTCAAAACTGAAAACAGGGTTGGAGGTCGTTTCAAGCTACAAAACTCATCCTATTGCCTTCCAAGGACATCAAGCAACCTTCCTGGATCAAAAACTGCAAGCTTTCATGCCCAGAAACGTGAGAACGATCTCACCTGTACAGAAAAAATTTTGTACTCTTGCATCTCAATTCATGCGTATTTAGCACTTTTTAATGTTTGATTCATATTCCTTGTTCAATTCTAATGATAACCAAACAGTTTAATTTTGTTTTTGTGCATCGTATGAAGATTTGCCATGGATGAGTATTAGGGTTTTGCAAGCTCTAATTTGGGCATTTCTTAATATGGCAAAATTAGGACACGTGAATATCACCATTGAATCAAGCATACTCAGACGAAAAGAAACCCACCCTCGCGCTCAATTTATGAGGCCTTATGGCCTATTCGCTATTTTCTAATATAGCACCTATAGCAACGTTTGAAAACCGTTGCTAAATTGTTCTTGTTTCAGGAAAAAAAATAAGCCAAGGAAGAGGATGACTAGGTGGCTACCAACGATTGGCCTGTTTAAATTTTCGCGCGGAAAACCAAGCATCAACGCGTTTTGCTTTATTATATTTATTTGTTATATTAATTCACAGATAAACAAAGTGGAGCAGTGGTGAAGCGCCTGAGTGGTAACGTTAATGACCTGGGTTCGAGCCCCAGGTCCTCACTATTCCCATATTATTTTTCAATCAAAATTCCTGTGCAGTGTCAATGCTGAAGATACATCATACGCCTGCAAAATCAAACGTCCACGCGTCCCAGGGTATGCAATCAAAGGCCAGGATCTCAAGAACATGATGCATGCTAGTCAATGCTTGGGTACGTGAACGCAAAAGTCAACCAGGCTTGAAGCTCATTGGGCCAGATTGCTAAAGATTTCACCTCCATTTGGGGACAACACCCCCCTCCAGTTTGCTTCTTTTAACTTTTTATATTTTTTTCTTTTCTTTGTTTTAATTAATCTTTTTTTTAATGCTTTAATTTAATGTTTTTATAACACCAAAAAACAATTAAAAAATCAGAAAAGAGAAAAAATATAATAAATATTTTATTTTAGTATGTATATTTTGTAAATAAATTCATAAATTAATTAGTTTTAAATTAGGTTTTAATTTTAACTTTTTTTAATAAAAATCTAAAAAATATAGAATTAGGGTTTATGATAATTTTTATTCCTTTTTATTTTTCTTCCATAATAATTAAAATATTAAATATTTATTTTTGTAATTAAATTGCATGTAAACAATTAGGTTTAATTTTAGGTTAAAGTTTAATGCTTTCTTAACAAATAAAAATCGTAGAATTAGGTTTAATTGCATTTAATTCTTTTTTCATTAAAATCACAAAATACCAAAAAATACCAAAAAAGACAATTTCTTTTCCTTTTAATTTTGATTAATTCATCGTTTAATTTAATTTTGCAAAAAGGGTCCAACGCCCTCGTTTAATTCTTATTCAATTCGCATATTTATTTTATTTCGCTTAATATTTATGTATCTCTCCCAAAGCCGTGTAATTAATTCCTCGCACTTTATTTTCCTTTATTTCTTTACTTTCTGTCAAATCGGGTTCGAGAAATTTTGGCGATGTGGACCCGCGCCTTTTGTAATAGCTTAGAATTTTTACCTTCTCGCAATCTTTAACTGTTAATCAAGGCATGAAAGAATGTATGGACAAAAATAAAAACAAGCGCTAGATCACCAATAACATGACAAAAGACAAAAATACTTGAAACGACACACAAATCACACACCACCCCTAGGGTACGCCTCACTGTTGCCTTGCCTCGAAAGGTGATCGTCGAGTAGAGGATGTCTTAGTAAGTCCTCATGATCCGGGAACCTGGCATGAGGGTAGCTTCTAAGGTGTCTTCCCATTGCTCTGGTGATCACCATGTCCCGAACCTCGAATTGACCCGAACACCTCCAACGGTGGTGCTACCTACCTCTCAATGGTGGGATGGCACTACTTTAAAGGACATTTACACAGACGAATTCCTTATGGTAGGTAGACGACTCTAGATACTTGCTCTAAATTTCAAAACAAATCAAAAATACTTTTCACACCGACACCTTTTCAAAAAGCTTTCGAAAACAACTTTTCAAACAGTCTTGAGGACCGATACAAGAGTCGAACTGAAATTTTCAAAGAAGATTTTTTAAAACCCACAGTTGAAAAGCAAACAAAGCATTTTTGAAAACACAGTGAGCAAGTATCTAAGAGCCCATGGATAACCATGGATAGAAAGGGTGCTAACACCTTCCCTTTCTATAACCTACCTCCCGAACCGAGAGCAATCTCTTTAAGGAATTTTTCTGTGCTTTTGTCCTTTCCATTTGGAGAAAATAAAAGACGGTGGCGACTCTTGCTTCCGCGACATTTCGCGAACCAGCGTTAAACAGTCAGTTCCAGATCCACCGATCACAGAACTGGCGACTCTGCTGGGGAAATCTTATAAAGTGAGGTGTACCTTAGGGCTAGTTCATAACTGTGTTTTCAATTGTTTTCCTTGTGTGCTTTAAATTGTGGGTTGCTCGGGAGTTCTATAGATCCTAACCCGGATCTGGGGGATACCTTCTTAGAAAGTAGCAACAAGGCTGTGAGGGAACTGTGCGGGGTATACCGACATGGTTGAAACAGTCTGCTACGTTGATGTGGCACTTTGGTGTGTACCGGTAACCCTTGAGTTCAGTCAAGGAGAGTACGGGGCCTCCGCATGGTGTCGCGAAGCATCAACTGACCTTAGGAACCTTAATTGAACTATCTTGGCCTCTTTAGGGTAGTGAGATAACTGACTTTGGCGCAGTCCGAGGTTGGTTGATACTCGATACTACACTCAATTGAGGGTTGCTTTCCTGGAATATTTCGGTCGCCAGTTCAGTGGCTAAATCGAAACGATGAACAATGAAAGCAATCCCGTGATATTGGGACCCTTAGAACCCGGTTACTTTGATAGGACAGGATGAACCCACCAACTTCAAGAGGGTACTACCCAGACCCCATGTTGGCCTTAAACCCTAAGGGCTTGTCTTGTGTGCCTTGTGTGCCTTACATGTTTGTCTTTGTAAATATCTGCGGTGTGTCTAATCATAGCATCATGACATCATCCAGCATCATATGCATTGACTAACCATTTCAGGGGTTCGAATTTTCATCTTTGTTCTTTGTTTTGTAGGACATGGAAACTGTTCGTAGAAAGACAATTCAAATCAGTCTTGTAAGGATCCCTCCTCAGCTTAAGGAGCTTATATCCAGGATTCCCGAGAACTCTTCATTCAGTGAAAGACATGGAAGCCTCATCAGCTTGGTCAACACCAACATTGAGGAAGATATGATAAAGGTCCTGTTCTAATTCTTCGACCCTCTGCATCACTGTTTCACCTTCTTGGACTATCAGTTGGTACCTACATTGGAGGAGTTCTCCCGGCTCCTGAAGATCCATATCCTTGATCAGCTACCCTACAACGGTACGGGAAAGGAACCTAAGCTTGAAGAGATTGCTAAAGCCTTGCACCTACAGTCATCTGACCTCAAGGGACATTGGGAAGTTAGAAGTGGTATCAAAGGGTTCTTAGCCAGGTTTCTGTTTGAAAAGGCCCATGAATGTTGGAACTCCCTTGACTTGCAAGCTTTTGAAGAGGTTGTGGCCCTCCTTGTCTATGGTTTGGTGTTGTTCCCTAACCCAGATCAGCTTATTGATGTCAGTGCTGTCCAGATCTTTATGTCCGGGAATCCTATACCTACGTTGCTGGGGGACAACCTTCACTCATGTTACACTCGAACCATGAGAAAAAGAGGTGTCCTTATGTGTTGCACTCCTCTCCTGGGAAGGTGGTTTATTTCGCACCTTCCACAATCAGTTTTGAAGAACGAGCGGGGTTTGAGGTGGTCACAACGGTTGATGACTCTCACACATGCAGATATACATTGGTGCCCTCGGTCCAGAGAAGATGTCACTATCATTGATCGTTGCGGGGAGTACCCTAATGTTCCTTTACTTGGAATCAGAGGAGGTATTACTTACAGCCCATGCCTGGCTTGGAGACAGTTTGGTTATGCTCGGAGGGATGGCCCTCATGACATGTTAATTCCTGACATAGTTTTTGACTTCGACAACGATACTCAAGGACTTCGCCAGAGATTTATCAGAGCCTGGAGGATGCCAAGTAGGATAGACAGCAAGACACTGGGGCACAGGAACTCCATCCCGTTGGAACCTTATCTCAAGTGGGTACGAGCTCTCTCCCAGAAGTTAGTAATGCCTTATCCCCATATGCTCCCTGTGATCAAAGATCTAGTCTTGGAAGGAGAAGTGTCCTACACTATTCAGCACCCTGACATGCCCACATCCTGGGAAGATATGCAGAAGAGCTGGATCCAGCTTAAGGAAGAACGGAATTCTCTCGAGACCAGTCTACATGCCAGTGAAAAGAAGGTCCTGGAGCTCACCCGCCTGTTGCATGAGGAGAGGAATCTCAACACTTACATAGCTCCAAAGAGGATGCGCAGTGTATTTTGGGATTGATTTGCTTTTGTATTATTTTGCCCATGAGGCCTTGATGTACTAAACAGTTATTTCCTTAATGACAACGTGTGTTCTTTTTTGTCTACAACAAATTTGAACTTTCGAACCCTTGAATACATTGCATAAACACATATCATTCATCATGTGCATAGCAGGTTTTCCCCTTTTCAGGTTGCTTACAGTTCTTCGCTGTTTATTTCAGCATCATGAATCCCGACTCGTCATCAACTGAGACATCCATCAAAGCTCTTCTGGCGCAGAATGCGCAATTTCAAGAATTAATCAAGGGTTTGGCTCAAGGCCAAGAAGAGTTGAAAGCTCTGCTCCTGAAGAAGGAGAAGAAGAAGAAGAGAAGAAATGTTCTGTTCAACTCGGGACGAAGGTTTGGTAATACTCTGCAGCATGAAGAGGCTGGTTCTTCTGTTGGCAAGAGTACTCCTCAAGCAGAAAAAGGTCCCAGTCCGGTAGTCTCCGACAACGAGACTGATTTTGATGAAGAGCAATATCCTCCTGCAGAAGACCGTTACAAGCAGCTGGAGGATAGGCTGAATGCTATGGAAATACAACAGGTACCTGGGCTGGATTTCGGAGATTTGGGTTTGTCTACTGGTGTGATTATTCCTCGGAAGTTCAAAGCACCATCTTTCACCAAATATGACGGGGCGTCTTGTCCCAAGCTACATCTCAGGTCCTATGTTCGGAAAATTCAACCGTACTCAGCGGATAAGAATTTGTGGATCCACTTCTTCCAGGAGAGTCTTTCAGGGACTCATCTCGAATGGTTCTATCAGCTGGATGGGACCAAGGTTCGTAACTGGGAGGAGTTGGCTACTGCTTTCTACAAGCAGTATCAATATAATGCCGACCTTGCCCCTACACGTACCCAACTCCAGGGTATGTCGTTAGGTTCAAGTGAAGGTTTTAAGGAGTACGCTCAGAAGTGGAGAGACCTGGCTGGCAGGGTGCAGCCTCCGTTGACTGATCGGGAGTTGGTAGACATGTTCTTGGGGACCCTATCTGGTCCATTTTTCAACCATCTTATCGGGAATTCGTCTGCAGGGTTCACTGATTTGATTCTGACTGGAGAAAGAATTGAGGCTGGGTTGAAGTCTGGAAAGATTCCGAAGGGTGCATCGTCTGGTTCTGAGAAGAAACCCTTCAAAAAGGAGGCTAGTGTTGTATATGGTTCCAAGAGATCAGAGAGATCTGAGCGCCGCCAATCTGTCAGTGCGGTAATGATTGCTAAGCTTGCTGCTGCTCTTCGGCCGACCAATCCTCAAAGGGCTGAAAGACCTCGGAGAGAGTTCACCCGGTTGAGTATGACCTTGTCGCAGATCTTACCACAGTTGCTCTCAACCAACTTAGTGACTGTCAGAGAGGCGCCGAAGTTCCCCAATACTACATCTCCTAAGTACAATCCAAATGCTCGTTGTGCTTACCATTCAGATAGCCCGGGGCATTCCACTGATGACTGTTGGGCATTAAGGAGCAAGGTGCAAGACCTTATCGACGCGAAGGAGATACAGTTCGAAGCGCCTGAGAGGCCGAATGTAGTTACTGCTCCTATGCCCCAGCATAGGGTAAATGCTGTTGACGAAGATGTTTACGCTGTTTCTGTGGATGATCTAGTTACTCCTTTGAAGACCGTCAAGAGGAACCTGCTGCTGGCCGGTTTATTTCCGGGTTGTAGTGAGGGTTGCCTGTTCTGTGTTGTTTCCCTATCTGGTTGTCCCTTGCTGAAGTTAGGCATCCAAAGCCTAATGGATAGCAAGGAGATTCTGTTTAAGAAGTCTGCTGTTCAGTTGGTTCCGGTGGAAGAAGTTTCTGTGGTTACCATCTTCAATAATCCAATCAAGGCTCTCCCGAAGAAGCCTGTTCAAATTATGACTGTGGCACCTGTGGTTATCACTGTTCCGGGGCCTCTTCCCTATGTATCTGATAAAGCTGTCCCCTTGCATTATGGGGCAGACGTATATGTGAATAGGATCAAACAAGAATTCAACACTGGCGCCAGCATCTGTGATATCACTAGCCCAGCCAAGGTTACCCGCAGTGGCAGGCTCTTCTCGCCTAACATTGCACCGCCTGCTACCCGAAGACCACTTCTTATAATTCCTACAAGTGTACCTGTTCCTATTGCCGATCAAGTTGTTTCTCCTGCTGCCGAGTCATCCAATGCTCGGGGCAAAGGAATTGAAGTTGAGCCTGCCCAGATGGAGGCACCTATACCTGTAACTGCTAAAGCCTCCCAACAAGAAATGGAGGAGATTCTAAAGATAATAAAGAAGAGTGACTTCAATGTTGTGGAACAGCTGGGGCACACGCCCTCCAAGATCTCCATGCTCTCTTTATTGCTGTGCTCCGAGGCCCATGCTAAGGCCTTAATCTCATTCCTCAAGACGGCCCATGTGCCACAGGAGACATCTGCTGTCCAATTCACTGATTGCGTAGCAAATCTGACAGCAGACAATGGCCTGGGTTTCTCAGATGCCGACCTGACTGCAAAAGGAAGAGACCACAATGATGCCCTGCATGTCTCTATCGAATGCAGGGGCACTACTATGGCACATGTATTGGTGGATACTGGTTCGTCCTTGAACGTGCTACCCAAGAAGGCTTTGGACCGTTTAGATTGTGAAGGCCTGGAACTGAAACCCAGCAATATCATCGTCAGGGCCTTTGACGGTTCAAAAAGGATGGTTCATGGAGAGGTTGACATTCCGATTCGTGTGGGCTCTCAGGTGTTTGACTCTACTTTTTATGTGATGGATATCCATCCATCTTACTCTTGTCTACTGGGTCGACCTTGGATCCATAAAGCTGGGGCAGTGACCTCTACCTTGCACCAGAAGCTGAAGTACCCCGTCAGAGGGAAGATCGTCACCGTGCAAGGAGAGGAGGAATATATGGTGAGTCACTTGAATTCCTTCAGATACATTGAGATGGATGGGGAGTTTATTGAAACCCCCTTTCAGCATTTCGAGGAGGTGCTTCCAATTTCAGCAACAGCAGAAACAACGGTCGGAGAGGATGTTCCCTTGAAGATGGATTCCCTGAAGGATGCCCGGGCTGTGGTTCAGAAAGGTGAATGTGCTAACTGGGGCAGGCTTCCAGACTTTACACAGAAGACTGACAAATTTGGGCTGGGTTTTACTGCAGAAGGTCAGAAAGCTATGCGGAAGGCGAAGACCAGAAGACCTCCTGTGTTCATTACAAATCCGGGAGTGAATGTTGTTGGGGAAGACAATGAAGTGGATGAAGCTGAATTCAATAGCTGGATCTACCCGACAACCGAAGGCGGATTGACCAATTGGATTGCCAAAGACCATACTCCTGTTACCTTTGTGACGCAGTAATAAATTTCTTTGTTTCGTTATTTGTAATAAACAATAAATAAACTCTATGGCCCGATGTCTTACCCGAGGCACCGTGGTTTCATTTGTGAGGGCATATAAATTGTCATCTCATATATCATGAATGAAAATCTTGGACGTTTTCTCGCATTGCAAATCTTATGCTCCTTTTCTGTCTTTTCTTCCTTTATACATATATTTCAAAACAGCTGTATTTACACACACACTCACTTATACAGGTTTCAATCCACTCTGGATCTCACTGGTAACGACTCTGCTACTGCCAGTTATGACTTCGAAAATCCGATCAACTTAGCCGAAGACGAAGGTGAAGATGATTGCGAAGTGCCTGGAAAGCTTGCAAGACTGTTACTTCAGGAAGAGAGGGCAATTCAACCCCATGAAGAGCCAGTGGAAACAATAAACTTGGGTACTGAGGCAGACAGGAAAGAGGTAAAGATTGGTGCCAACCTAGAGCTCAGCGTGAAGCAACGGTTGACGCAAATGCTGCATGATTATATGGAGATCTTTGCCTGGTCCTACGAAGACATGCCCGGGTTGGATACCGACATTGTGGTCCATAACTTGCCAACTAAGGAAGACTGCCCTCCGGTTAAGCAGAAGGTCCGCCGTATGCGTCCAGAGATGTCTGAGAAGATCAAGGCCGAGGTTATGAAACAGTTTGACGCCGGGTTCCTTGTAGTGACTTCTTACCCTCAGTGGGTTGCTAATGTGGTGCCGGTACCTAAGAAGGACGGTAAGGTCAGAATGTGTGTCGATTACAGGGATCTGAACAGGGCCAGCCCCAAGGATGACTTCCCTCTACCTCACATTGATGTCCTTGTTGACAATACAGCTCAGCACAAGGTATTCTCTTTCATGGATGGCTTTTCAGGTTACAATCAGATCAAGATGGCACCTGAAGACATGGAAAAGACTACATTTATTACTCAGTGGGGCACCTTTTGCTACAAGGTCATGCCTTTTGGACTAAAGAACGCTGGGGCAACCTACCAACGTGCCATGGTTGCTTTATTTCATGACATGATCCATCATGAGATAGAAGTGTATGTGGACGACATGATCGCAAGGTCCCAGACTGAGGAAGAGCACCTAGATCATCTGCAGAAGTTGTTTGACCGGTTGAAACTATACAAGCTGAGGTTGAACCCGAACAAGTGCACCTTCGGGGTAAGATAGGGAAAGTTGCTAGGCTTCGTGGTCAGTGATAAAGGTATTCAAGTGGACCCTGCTAAGGTTAAAGCTATTCAAGAAATGCCAGTTCCTAGGACAGAGAAGGAAGTCAGAGGCTTTTTAGGACGCCTGAATTACATTGCTCGATTCATCTCACACCTAACTGCTACCTGTGAGCCAATCTTCAAGCTGCTGAAGAAAGATCAGGTAGTACATTGGAACGATGAATGTCAGGCCGCTTTTGACAGAATCAAAGAGTATCTCCAAGAACCACCTATCCTTATGCCACCGGTTGAAGGGAGACCTCTGATACTATATCTAACAGTGCTTGACAACTCAATGGGGTGTGTGTTGGGGCAGCATGACGAGTCTGGCCGAAAAGGGCACGCCATTTATTACCTTAGCAAAAAGTTTACCGACTGTGAGACCCGATACTCAATGCTTGAGAAAACTTGCTGCACTTTGGTATGGGCTGCTCGCCGGCTGAGACAGTATATGCTGACTCACACTACCTTGTTGATCTCAAAGATGGATCCTATAAAGTACATATTCGAAAAGCCTGCTCTGTCTGGGAGAATAGCAAGATGGCAAATGATCTTGACGGAATACGACATTCAGTACACGACCCAGAAAGCCATCAAGGGAAGTGTATTGGCAGACCACTTAGCACATCAGGCCGTAGATGACTATCAGTTAATGAACTTCGAGTTTCCGGATGAAAGCATCATGATAGTAACTGATTGTGAAGTACCTGGACCGGATGAAGGACCTGAGGAAGGATCCCGATGGTCTATGCACTTTGACGGAGCCTCCAACGCTTTGGGAAACGGTATCGGCGCCATAATCATATCACCTCAAGGTACTCATACTCCGCTCACTGCCCGGCTATGTTTCAACTGTACCAACAACATGGCGGAGTATGAGGCGTGCATCATGGGTCTTCAAGCTGCGATCGATCTAAGGATCAAGTTTCTGAGTGTCTTCGGAGATTCCGCTCTTGTGATCAATCAGATCAAAGGAGAGTGGGATATGAAACATCCGAACCTTATTCCTTACAGAGAATGTGTGTTGACCTTGATCCCCCACTTCACAGAGATAACTTTTGAACACTTCCCGAGAGAAGAGAATCAGTTGGCGGACGCGTTAGCTACAATGTCTTCTATGTTCAAAGTTAAATGGGATAATGAGGCTCCCCGAATCATCATCTGGAAACTGGACGAACCGGCATACTGTTGCGATCTCGAGACTGAGTTGGTAACTGAGAAACCTTGGTACCAAGAGGTGAAGAGATATCTGGAAGCTCAGGAATACCCTGAAGGTACATCTGTCAATGATAAGAAGTTCTTGAGGAGGTTCGCAGCGAAGTTCTTCCTTAGCAACGGCATCTTGTACAAGCGAAACCATGACTCAACCTTATTGCGTTGTGTGGATAAGACTGAAGCAAAAAGGATCATGGAAGAGCTACATGAAGGGACCTTTGGTACACATTCCAGTGGGCACACTATGGCTAAGAAGATCCTTCGGGAAGGATATTACTGGTCCACAATGGAAGCTGACTGCTACCAACATTCTAGGACATGCCATAAGTGCCAGATTTATGCAGACAAGGTGCATGTTCCTCCAGTTCCCCTGAATGTTCTGACTGCGCCTTGGCCGTTTGCAATGTGGGGCATAGACATGATCGGTGAGATTAAACCTACGGCATCCAATGGGCATCGCTTCATCCTGGTAGCGATCGATTATTTTACGAAGTGGGTCGAAGCAGCTTCCTACGCTACGGTAACCAAGACTGTTGTGGCACGGTTCATTCGGCATAACCTGATCTGTCGATACGGCGTCCCCGAACAAATTATTACAGACAACGGTACCAACCTGAATAACAGGATGATCACTGAGCTCTGCGAGCAGTTCAAGATACAGCACCACAATTCTTCTCCTTACAGACCGAAGATGAATGGGGCTGTAGAAGCAGCAAATAAGAACATCAAGAAAATCGTGCAGAAGATGACAGTGACTTATAAGGATTGGCACGAGATGTTACCGTTCTCTTTACATGGGTACTGTACCTCAGCTAGGACGTCAACCGGGGCAACTCCTTTCTCTCTGGTTTATGGTATGGAGGCAGTCTTACCGATTGAAGTGCAAATACCCTCTCTCCGGATAATGAAAGATGCAAATCTGAGTGAAGATGATTGGATCCAGACACGACTTGATCAGCTCAACCTTATTGATGAAAAGAGACTTGCTGCTATCTGTCACGGTCAGACGTATCAGAAACGGATGATCAGGGCATTTAACAAAAAGGTCAGACCACAGGAATATCAAGTTGGGGATCTGGTAATCAAGCGAATTATCCTTCCTCAGAGTGATCCAAGGGGCAAATGGACCCCTACGTATGAAGGGCCATTTGTGGTTAAGCATGTGTTCTCAGGAGGAGCCATGATTCTAACCAACATGGATGGTGACGACCTTCCTCACCCCGCCAATGCAGACATAGTAAAAAGATACTACGCATGAAAAAAGACCCGCTAGGCTGACATGCCTAGGCAAAAACTAGGGCTTCCCGTCGAACCAAAAGGGTTCGGGCAAAATGAAGGGATGAAATGAAAAAATCTGTACACCCGACAAGTCGAAAACCTGAAAAGGCGGCTTGGGCAAAAATGGGTATCCCGGTGGACTGAAAACCCAAAAGGGCGGTCCAGGCAAAAATTAGGGATAAAAGCGTAATACTATGTCTCATTGGATCACTTTGCATCCAGAATCCGGTATCTACATCAAATTCAGACGGCATCGATCAGTCAGCTTCATCTTCGTTTAGGTCATCAAGTGATGAGACGCTCGGAGTTATAAAGGCAATAGCAGAGTTGAAACCCAGTGGATCATTCATATTTCACACAGCTGTTTCATTTTCTTTTGTACAAAATTTGTATAAACTCTTTTGTTCGGCGACGTTCTCTTACTAGGACGTCAGCCTCTTGTACACAACGCCTATTTTCAGGCCATTCAAAAATCAATATAAATATACTTTTCAGTTAAAAGTGCCCATTGTTTTTCTTTTTCTGTTTTGTTTTGCGACGAACGTCCAAGGTTCAATTTGTGATATATGCATTGACAATAATTTGCTAACTCATGAATATTTGCATACGAAACAAAGGATTAATTACAGGTAACATTGGAAACAGGGGCAATAAAGAGTTGTCTAAGCAATCTAATTGTTCTGTCCTCCGAGGTACCAAGGTAGGTTCAGCTAAAGGACATAACCAGCATATCATAATTCCCCAGAGAATGAGCCAGCAAGTCAGTGCACTCTTCTCCAAGCAAAGTTATCAAATTTTAAGGAAGTTGAGTATCCTCCAGTGGATCTCAACATCTCCCCAGCAGCATATATATCCTTAACAAGCATCCCCGGCAATCTTGGTCTAAAGATCGTTCCCCGGCGGCATATCAACATTCAAAGGAATCACTTCCCCAGCATATCAAAACTTCCCCAGGAGAGTTCAATCTAGTTCCCCAGGAAAGTTGGAATTCATCTCCCCAAGCTTATCCCCAGTAGATTCTGGAAGCTTATCCTCGCAGAGCACGAACGCGTCGCCCGACTTTATTTAAAGAGTTATTTCCTTACCAGGATATAACTGGGTTATCCTCAGCCAAAAGCCGTGGAAAGAGCGTCCTCGACGAAGTTCTCTTACCCTCAGCGAAGTCTATTAACACTTCCAATACAACAGGAGTATCCCCAGCAAGTTATTATCAACAACCCAGCAAAGTATCTCTCTCCCCACAGAGTATCGCTTCCCAGCAAGATCGTCAGGGTACCTTTCCTCCCCGCAGAGTTATTCCATTCGCCAAGTTTATTCCCCAACGGAGCTATCTTCTCCTATCGGTATTCTTGCAGCTATCATCCCCAGCGGAAGCGAAATCTGTTCTCCAACATCAGCCCAGGATATGACTTCCTGGCACCCGTCAAGGATTTATTTACTAGACAAAAAACATATATTCCTAAACATCACATACATCATTATAGCATGCATATACGCATCATAGCTTACAAATCTCATTTATGTTGAGAACATCATTGCTTGATCCATATCATGCATTGCATATGACTGACCTCTATCTTTCAGGAAAGATTCAGCTAAATTCTCAATCATCTTTCAAGACCTAGACCGGTTCAGTTAATCGACTCCAAAGATTTCTTATCCAGTCAAAGGCCTTCTCTAGTCCAGCTAAATCGACCCCAAACAGATTTTTCTGATGAAGACTCAGTAGAAGTTATCAAAGGTTTTTCTCACACGTCCGCTTTTGAGATTATAATTTCCTATGGTTATCTCCCCAATGTTGCGGAGATGATAATTCCATTCCAGGTTTTTCTCAAACGTCCGCTTTTGAGATTATAATTTCCTATGGTTCTCTCCCCAATGTTGCGGAGATGATAATTCCATTCCAGGTTTTTCTCAAACGTCCGCTTTTGAGATTATAATTTCCTATGGTTCTCTCCCAAATGTTGCGGAGATGATAATTCCATCCCAGGTTTTTCTCAAACGTCCGCTTTTGAGATTATAATTTCCTATGGTTCTCCCCCCAATGTTGCGGAGATGATAATTCCATTCCAGGTTTTTCTCAAATGTCCGCTTTTGAGATTATAATTTCCTATGGTTCTCTCCCCAATGTTGCGGAGATGATAATTCCATCCCAGGTTTTTCTCAAACGTCCGCTTTTGAGATTATAATTTCCTATGGTTCTCTCCCCAATGTTGCGGAGATGATAATTCCATCCCAGGTTTTTCTCAAACGTCCGCTTTTGAGATTATAATTTCCTATGGTTCTCTCCCCAATGTTGCGGAGATGATAATTCCATTCCAGGTTTTTCTCAAACGTCCGCTTTTGAGATTATAATTTCCTATGGTTCTCTCCCCAATGTTGCGGAGATGATAATTCCATTCCAGGTTTTTCTCAAACGTCCGCTTTTGAGATTATAATTTCCTATGGTTCTCTCCCCGATGCTGCGGAGACGATAATTCCATTCCAGGTTTTTCTCAAACGTCCGCTTTTGATATTATAATTTCCTATGGTTCTCTCCCCGATGTTGCGGAGACGATAATTCCATTCCAGGTTTTTCTCAAACGCCCGCTTTTGAGATTATAATTGCCTAAGGTTCTCTCACCGTTCCTGCTGAGATAGTAACCACCCCTGGTTCATTCATCACCGTTTGAAGCTCCAGATTCAGCTCCTGTAACCAATCAGGACATATCTACACAAAGCATCTGAAGACCAACTCCTGCAACATGCCAGGTACTCATTTTTCTTTTGCAGGTACGCAGGTTCTCGCTAAGGAATCTCTTACGCGATCAACATCCAGATGGCATCTATAAGCCTATCATCCTATTCATGAATCTCTAAATGGAATCTATAAGCCCATTTCCACCACCACTGCTACTATGTGAGCGCAAATTTCTGGGCACTCTAGTGTTCAATCATCTTCTGCCCTCGGATTACGAAAGGCACGTCAGCCAATCTGCATCCTCAGGTCTAAGAAGATTGAACAGGGGCAACTGTTGTACCCCAAAATTTGCCCTCCCATATTCTTCAAGAAATTGCCAAGTCAAGCTTCAAAAATCCCCAAGGGTTGCACAGTGTAAGAGCCTCATGAACAGTCAAAATTAGGGTTTTGGTTCTAATCAAGAAAATGAAGTTTCCAAAGGTCCAATCAAGTCTCACATGCCTACAAATATGGTCAAGCATCCTCATACAAAGTTTCAAGACTTTCAGCACAAAATTGCACAGTCAAAACCCTAATTGCACTACAGTCAACTGTAGGGGCAAAATGGTCATTTGACAGTCAAAAGTTCAAATTTTTGGTCAACATCTCATTTTGAAGCCACAAACATCATTTGATCAATGCTTGATCATGATTCTCAAAGCTTGGCTCAAAAATCATCAAAATGCAAAAGTTTCCTTATTTGGACAGTTGAAAAAGTCAACTGTAAATTGACCAGGGCATAACTTTCACATGGATTATCAGAAAAATTCCATCCAAAGCTCATTTTGAAGAGAAAGACATTTCCTACAACTCCTCTTCACACTTCAAGTCCAAGAAATGCTCTCACAAAAAGTTATCAATTTCAACATTATAGGTCATTTTCAAAAGTCAACAAAAAGGGACTTTAAGTCAAACGCCATAACTTGAGATTGGTAAATCAAAATGACACGGGACCAAAGGCATTGGTTAGAGGACTCAAAGACCTTTCCAAAATGTCCAAGAACATGAGCAAAGCTTAACAATTGAGCAAGTTATGCCTTGTGGAAGTTGGGAAACTTTTGGATATTTTGAAAATTCAACATTGATTCAAATGACCTAAAATTGCTAATGGGCCTATTTTTCTTCCACAATTCATCATCCAAGGCATGTGAACGACCACTTGGCCCAAAGGGAAGTTTTTCTTCATTTTTTATTTATTTATTTGAATTTTTATTAATAATAATTCATTTAAATCAATTAAATACATGAAAAATACTTAACCTAAGGTTTTAAATCTTTTTATGCATATTATATACTCAAGATTTCGTGCCTAACCATATATGGAAAGAATCAATTGGATTGGTCATGATTTGGTAGCAAAAGCATGTGAAAAAAGATTTGAAAATCATGGTGAAAAAATCAAATATTGCATTCATCAATTCATGGATTGTGGACTAATTTTATTTGACCTAATCATTCCATACATAAGCTAGAACACAACCCTCATGCTCATTTGACCAAAAGCTGCGCTAGAAACTAAGACACAAACTTGAGAATTTTGCTTCAAAACTCAAAACTGAAAACAGGGTTGGAGGTCGTTTCAAGCTACAAAACTCATCCTATTGCCTTCCAAGGACATCAAGCAACCTTCCTGGATCAAAAACTGCAAGCTTTCGTGCCCAGAAATGTGAGAACGATCTCACCTGTACAGAAAAAATTTCGTACTCTTGCATCTCAATTCATGCGCATTTAGCACTTTTTAATGTTTGATTCATATTCCTTGTTCAATTCTAATGCTAACCAAACAGTTTAATTTTGTTTTTGTGCATCGTATGAAGATTTGCCATGGATGAGTATTAGGGTTTTGCAAGCTCTAATTTGGGCGTTTCTTAATATGGCAAAATTAGGACACGTGAATATCACCATTGAATCAAGCATACTCAGACGAAAAGAAACCCACCCTCGCGCTCAATTTATGAGGCCTTATGGCCTATTCGCTATTTTCTAATATAGCACCTATAGCAACGTTTGAAAACCGTTGCTAAATTGTTCTTGTTTCAGGAAAAAAAATAAGCCAAGGAAGAGGATGACTAGGTGGCTACCAACGATTGTCCTGTTTAAATTTTCGCGCGGAAAACCAAGCATCAACGCGTTTTGCTTTATTATATTTATTTGTTATATTAATTCACAGATAAACAAAGTGGAGCAGTGGTGAAGCGCCTGAGTGGTAACGTTAATGACCTTGGTTCGAGCCCCAGGTCCTCACTATTCCCATATTATTTTTCAATCAAAATTCTTGTGCAGTGTCAATGCTGAAGATACATCATACGCCTGCAAAATCAAATGTCCACGCGTCCCAGGGTATGCAATCAAAGGCCAGGATCTCAAGAACATGATGCACGCTAGTCAATGCTTGGGTACGTGAACGCAAAAGTCAACCAGGCTTGAAGCTCATTGGGCCAGATTGCTAAAGATTTCACCTCCATTTGGGGACAACACCCCCCTCCAGTTTGCTTCTTTTAACTTTTTATATTTTTTTCTTTTCTTTGTTTTAATTAATCTTTTTTTTAATGCTTTAATTTAATGTTTTTATAACACCAAAAAACAATTAAAAAATCAGAAAAGAGAAAAAATATAATAAATATTTTATTTTAGTATGTATATTTTGTAAATAAATTCATAAATTAATTAGTTTTAAATTAGGTTTTAATTTTAACTTTTTTTAATAAAAATCTAAAAAATATAGAATTAGGGTTTATGATAATTTTTATTCCTTTTTATTTTTCTTCCATAATAATTAAAATATTAAATATTTATTTTTGTAATTAAATTGCATGTAAACAATTAGGTTTAATTTTAGGTTAAAGTTTAATGCTTTCTTAACAAATAAAAATCGTAGAATTAGGTTTAATTGCATTTAATTCTTTTTTCATTAAAATCACAAAATACCAAAAAATACCAAAAAAGACAATTTCTTTTCCTTTTAATTTTGATTAATTCATCGTTTAATTTAATTTTGCAAAAAGGGTCCAACGCCCTCGTTTAATTCTTATTCAATTCGCATATTTATTTTATTTCGCTTAATATTTATGTATCTCTCCCAAAGCCGTGTAATTAATTCCTCGCACTTTATTTTCCTTTATTTCTTTACTTTCTGTCAAATCGGGTTCGAGAAATTTTGGCGATGTGGACCCGCGCCTTTTGTAATAGCTTAGAATTTTTACCTTCTCGCAATCTTTAACTGTTAATCAAGGCATGAAAGAATGTATGGACAAAAATAAAAACAAGCGCTAGATCACCAATAACATGACAAAAGACAAAAATACTTGAAAACGACACACAAATCACACACCACCCCTATGGTACGCCTCACTGTTGCCTTGCCTCGAAAGGTGATCGTCGAGTAGAGGATGTCTTAGTAAGTCCTCATGATCCGGGAACCTGGCATGAGGGTAGCTTCTAAGGTGTCTTCCCATTGCTCTGGTTATCACCATGTCCCGAACCTCGAATTGACCCGAACACCTCCAACGGTGGTGCTACCTACCTCTCAATGGTGGGATGGCACTACTTTAAAGGACATTTACACAGACGAATTCCTTAGGGTAGGTAGACGACTCTAGATACTTGCTCTAAATTTCAAAACAAATCAAAAATACTTTTCACACCGACACCTTTTCAAAAAGCTTTCGAAAACAACTTTTCAAACACTCTTGAGGACCGATACAAGAGTCGAACTGAAATTTTCAAAGAAACTTTTTTAAAACCCACAGTTGAAAAGCAAACAAACCATTTTTGAAAACACAGTGAGCAAGTATCTAAGATCCCATGGATAACCATGGATAGAAAGGGTGCTAACACCTTCCCTTTCTATAACCTACCTCCCGAACCGAGAGCAATCTCTTTAAGGAATTTTTCTGTGCTTTTGTCCTTTCCATTTGGAGAAAATAAAAGACGGTGGCGACTCTTGCTTCCGCGACATTTCGTGAACCAGCGTTAAACAGTCAGTTCCAGATCCACCGATCACACTCACATTCTCCCCTTGATCAAAGAGCCTGTTATGGAAGGAGAGGTTCCATACACCATCCTACATCCTGACATGCCAACATCATGGGAGGAAATGCAAAAGAGTTAGATCCAACTCAAAGAAGAACGGGATACTTTTGAAGCCAGCTTCTATGCCAGTGAGAAGAAGGTTTTAGAGCTCACCCGCCGACTTCACGAGGAGGAAACTCTCAACACCTACATCGCACCAAAGTGTAATCTCAAGCCTCAACTAAACTTTAGTTTTGAGGAAAGACAAACAAGAACTATGGCAAGAAGGAAAAGAAGTGGAATTACTTAAAGCATCATTCACTCAAAGCTTCAAGGATCATGGCAAGCAAACAAGTATATCAATTCTCATTTGAACTAAATTGATTAGAAATGCTCAAAAATGATATACACACTTACCACAACACTTCACTTAAAGTTTTAAAGCAAATTCTAAGTTTTTCACTAATGTAAATCGATTAACATATCATGTAAATCGATTTACACATGTTTTTTCATTAACTGATTTCCCCTGGCAGCGATCGATTTACATGGAGTGTAAATTGATTGATTACTGAACTGAGTTAAATTTTTAACACTAGTAAATCAATTAACACATCATGTAAATCAATTTATACTTCAAATTTTTGAAAACAAGAACGTTACAAACCCGTGCAATCAATTTACATCTAATGCTAATCGATTTACACGTTGTAATTTTTGAAAAATCTGAACTTGATTCAAGATATCCTTCACACCTTTTCTCCAATAGTTGCATGGTCATACATTGCATCTTCTCAAGTTTTACAAACAGAAAAGTGTCCATTTGGAAAGGTATCTTGATTGCTTTAAATACTAAATATTTCAAAATTATAAAACAACTCTTCTCTCGTGCAATAATTCTGAACTTTGTAAAATATTCAAACTTCATATTTCTTAATTTTAAGAACAAAGATTTTCTGCACTTTCACACATATAAGAACATAAATCTTTGAGCATTTTCTAACCATTGTGTTACAGTTTGAATTGCTTACAAGAGAAGAAAGAAGAAACTTCATTGAAGTCACTCTATGTGATCAACATCTTTCAAGAAATCATATTTCATAGAATTATACAAAGTGTAACTTATTTCCAGGATTGTTGGAATTAAGTATTAGAATACTTTTGTACCATGTTGTCCATTGTTGGAAACAAGAGGTATCTTTTGAGAGGATTGTTCTCAAGAGACTTATTGGAAATCCAAGAGGGTGTTCTTGGTATTTGTTAGTGTCTTTAGTTGATAAGACTAGGAAGAGTCTTGTAAAAGTTCTAACAAAATAGTGAAATCTCTTGCGTGTTTGCAAGGGGACTGGACGTACTTCCGGGGTGTGGAAGGAACCAGGATAAATCTCTGTCTCTCTTTACTTTCTGCACTTTACCATTTTCCATAGCACTAAAACAAAACCAGAAAGTGTAAAATAAATCAAAAATCGACCACCACCTAATTCACGCCCCCTCTTAGGCGCAATCTTAAACTTACAATTGGTATCAAAGCAGGTTATAGGTAACCTGCTCCTAGAGATCCAGAATGGCTTCCGCAAATCATCAACCCGTTTTCAGAGATGGTGGTAGTAACAACAAGCCTCCTCTATTCTGTGGTGAATATTTTGACTTCTGGAAAA
The DNA here is from genome assembly GCA_948472305.1 of Vicia faba. Taxonomy (NCBI): domain Eukaryota; kingdom Viridiplantae; phylum Streptophyta; class Magnoliopsida; order Fabales; family Fabaceae; genus Vicia; species Vicia faba. The sequence continues at coordinate 1,125,686,872 of OX451740.1, forward strand.
TACGCATGAAGGCGCATCTAGAAGCGCAATGAGAGGAAATATGGGATGCCGTTGAAAATGGTCCATTTATCCCGGTAACGGTAATCAATGGCGTTGGCTCTTCAAAGCCTAAAACTGCATGGGACGACGATGATAAAAATAAAGTTCTCTATGACAAAAAGGCAATAAACCTTCTTCAAGGTGCACTTAGTATGGACGAATTTTTCCGTGTCTCGACATGCAAAACAGCAAAGGAAATATGGGATACCTTAGTAAAAACTCATGAAGGAACGGCTGAAGTAAAAAGATCAAGGCTAAATATCCTAAGTCAAGAATACGAACTATTTCGAATGCAGCCCGGAGAATCCATTCTTGACTTACAAAAGAGATTTGTGCACTTGACAAATCACTTAAGTGCTCTTGGTAAAACCATGACAAATGATGAACTCAACTTGAAAGTCCTTAGATCATTGACTAGGGAATGGCAACCAAAGGTAACGACAATCTCGGAAAAGAAGAGTCTCTCCGCAATGACTTCCGCTACATTATTTGGAAAACTTTAAGAATACGAAACGAAACTCGGTAGACTTGAAAAACATGAGAATCTAGAAAAGAAATCCAAAAACATTGCTTTAAAAATTGATTCAAAGGAAGTAGTAAAAAAAGACAATCCGGAAGAAGATGAAAATTTCATGCTTCTTGTTAAAAGACTTTGGAAGTTTTTTGGCAGAAATGACAAGGGCGGATCTCATGCAAATAAGAGAAAGCACTTCAAGAAAAGAGAAGCCTCCACATCAACACAAGATGTCTCATGTTATGAATGTGGAAAGCAAGGACATATCAAGCCAAACTGTCCAAATCTCCCAAAGAAAAACGGATTCAAAGGAAAGGACTCAAAACACAAGAAAGCCTACATAGCATAGAAAGATAATGATATGAGTAGTTCATCGGAATCGGAAAGCGACGAATGTGCAAATTTAGCCTTAATGGCATCGCATCACTCCAACGATGAAGAAGAGGTTAGTAATGAATTTAATCTTTTTGATGATGATGTTCAAGGTGCCATTGATGAACTCTTGAAAGAATGCAAAAGTTTATACAAAAAGGTGTCAAGCCAAGAAAAAGAACTTCTAATTTGTCTCGAAAAAATTGACACCATGACTAAAGATTTTGATCTTCAAAAACAGAATTTTATAAAAGAAAAGGAAAACTTTGCATGCTCTAAGTGTGAATCAAATGTCTTTCAAATTATTCAATTGAAAAGAGTCATTGAATGATATGAAAAAGGACAAATAAGATTGGAAGGATTACTAAGCCAAAAACGTTATCCAAATGATAAAAGAGGTCTTGGTTATGTGAATACTAAGAAACCAAGTAACAATCCCACTGTTTTTATAAAGGCTAGTAATAGTTCCAATCCCAAGATAGTAGAAAAGAAGCAAATTGTTCATAATCATCAAAAGAAAAAGCCTAATGTATCTAAAAGAAAACAAATTCCTAGATACAAGAGCAAATTTGTTCCAAACTATTTTTACTGTGGTATTATTGGACACACACCTAATGCATGCTATATTAGAAATTTCAGTATGGCTAGTGGACACTATGCATGGGTGAAAAAGGGAACTAACTATGAAGGACCCAAGGCCACTTGGGTACCTAACAAGAAATAATTTGTTTTTGTAGGTATGCTTGAAATCCACATCAAACCTTTGGTATCTTGACAGTGGATGTTCAAAGCATATGACAGGAGATGTACACAAATTTTCATATCTAGTACATAAAGCCAAAGGGCATGTCACTTATGGAGACAACACCAAAGGAATTATTCTTGGCGTTGGAATAGTTGGCACACCTCCATCCATTCAAATTGAGGATGTTCTCTATGTTGAAGGATTAAAGCACAACCTTCTTAGCATAAGTCAACTTTGCGATAGAGGGTTCAAAATCAAATTCAACAAAGAAGAATGCCTAATTATGGATGAGGCAACCAATGAGGTAAAACTCAAAGGTATAAGATCTAACAATATTTTTATGATTACTTTAGATGATTTGTCTATGAAGGTACAATTTCTTATGGTAAACAACAATGACGCTTGGTTATGGCACAAGAGGATTACTCACATACACATGGAGCACTTGAACAAATTAGTTAAGCATGACTTAGTTATTGGTCTACCAAAGATGAAATTCATCAAAGAAAAATTATGTATTGCATGCCAAAAGGGCAAACAAACCAAATCAACTTTCAAACCATAGAATGCGGTTTCAACAACAAGACCACTTCAATTGTTGCACATGGATCTTTTTGGTCCATCTAGAACAAGAAGCTTCAGAGGTAACATTTATGCTTTAGTTATTGTAGATGATTTTTCCCGTTTTACTTGGACTTTGTTTTTAGTGCACAAAAATGACGCATTCAAGGCATTCAAGAGATATGCAAAACAAGTTCAAAATGAGAAGTCATTAAAGATAACATCAATCCGAAGTGATCATGGTGGAGAGTTCCAAAACAGTTTGTTTGAAGAATTTTGTGAAGAAAATGGGATCTTCCACAATTTTTCAGCACCAAGAACTCCCCAACAAAATGGAGTAGTTGAAAGGAAAAATAGGTCTTTGGTAGAGCTTGCAAGAACCATGCTAAGTGACTCAAGTTTGCCTAAATATTTTTGGGCAGATGCGGTAAGCACGGCATGTTACATAAGCAATCGCGTGATCATAAGACCTATACTAAAGAAAACCCCATATGAGATTTACAAAGGAAGAAAACCAAATATCTCTCACTTTCACATTTTCGGGTGCAAATGTTTTGTCCTTAACAACGACAAAGACAATCTCGGTAAGTTCGATGAAAAATCGGATGAAGCAAGTAGACCTGACATCATGTTCAGCGTTTTCCTATGTGCAAGATATCAAGCCAATCCTAAAGAGTCTCACCTTGCAGCGGTCAAGCGCATAATAAAATATCTCAAAGGAACAACCAACATCGGATTATGGTATCCAAAAGGTAGTATGTGCAATCTAGTTGGTTATTCTGATGCTGACTATGCAGGTTGTAAGACTGATCGCAAAAGTACAAGTGGAACATGTCACATTCTCGGAAATGCCTTGGTTTCATGGTCATGCAAAAAGCAATCAAGCGTCGCTCTCAGCACTGTCGAAGCAGAATACATTACGGTTGGAAGTGGATGCGCTCAAATTCTTTGGCTAAAACAACAGTTACTTGACTATGGAGTAAACCTTGGATGCATTCCACTTCGATGTGATAACACAAGCGCGATCAACATTACAAAAAATCCAGTTATGCATTCCTGGACAAAACACATTGACATCAGACACCATTTCATCAGAGATCACGTACTCAAAGGAGATGTCGAGATTACTTTTATGGACACTCAAAATCAACTCGCGGACATTTTCACAAAACCACTTGCAAAGGATGCATTCTTCAAAATTCGTCGTGAACTCGGAATCCTGGATGAACAAGATATATAAGGTTCACTCTATCCTTAACTATACATAAATGTACATATATATGGGTTGAGAACTTGTTTCAATTGTTAAAAATATTATTTTAAAATTTTTTTCTTTTAAGTAAATCGATTTACTTAGTGTGTAAATCGATTTACCACTGAACCAAAATCATTTTTAATAAATTTTTTTTGTGTAAATCGATTTACCAAGTATGTAAATTGATTTACCACTGAAACTGAAGAGTTTTTATTTAATTTTTCACTGTGCAAATCGATTGATCCTACACACCAATCGATTTACACTTGTTTAGCATGTGATATTTTTATGAGTCTTTAATATATTGGTCAACCTTACCTTGCCTCTCAACCTCCCACCTTCTTTTTGACCAATCATGGAATCTTGACCAACTCCACTCAATTAAGTCTCATAAAGACCTCACTGACTCTACTCTACTATTTAATCTCACAAAACTCCCTCACTATCTCATAACACCAAAACTCACTCACTATCTCATAACAACACCAAAAATTCTCTATCTTCCTTACTTAAAACCCTAACCATCTCCATGGCTCCCAAAAGAAAATCAATAGCCTCAGAAAAAGGAAAGAAGAAAACTGTTGCAGCCTCTGAAAACTCATTGCTCGAGTACCTCTCGAATACACAACGTGAAAGATTCATCAAGCATTTTCAAAAGAAAATAATTTCAGCTCCCAAATTCGGTATGTTATCTACCTTTCCCGATGAATGCTTCACTTTTCAAAGGGATTTGATTGCTTATGGGTTAGAACCGTTAATATCATCACGTGGTTACTATTATCCGGATCTAGTTCGAGTATTTTACAGCAACATGCATTATGATAACAACAAATGCTATACTCATGTGCTCGGAACAAGAATTCCTCTGCATTCAAAAACAATAGGCAGAATTTTGAACATCCCATATACTGGAAGTTCTCTCTATGATCCAGAAGATGTTGACTGGGAAAATTATAGGAAGATAGAATTCTTCTACAGCATTGTCCAGTTGTCAGAAGCAGAATACCGTGCAAAGCGGATTCGTAGTCTTGGCGGTGTTATTCTGGCTCGTGACACTTGGAGTGCTGGTAATTTTCATATTGATGATAGATTGTTCCATTATTTTCTGGTATATATTTTATTTCCTAGATAAGGAAATCATTGTACTGTAACCAATCTAGAATTGCAAATTCTCTATGCAAGGAAAAATGGCATTTCGGTAAACTGGGCTAAACTGATTGTGGTGCATATGTTAAGAGTTGCCACAAGGGCTACTTTTCTGCCATATGCATACTTCATCACAAGGATCTTGGAAGCATTTGATATTGATTTTACTGGTTTTGAGAGGGTAGAAATGGATCCAATCAGCAATAGGATCTCCATCAAAAATGTTGATTCTCGGATGGGTGTTCATTTCAATTCTGAAGCAAAAACCATCACATATATTGGAGAGGATGTTGTAGGTGATGAAGGCAATAATGCGGATGAAGAAGAAAATGAAGTTCCTCCTCCTGCTGCCTCTTCTAGTCCAACCAACCAAGATGTTATGGATTTTATGACTCAACAGTTTGCATCTCTCAACACTAACATCAATGCTCAATGGACCGCGATAAATGATTCTACCTCCTCTCGCATCAATGCTTTTCAGAACGATGTGAACCAACAATTTTCATACCTCTACTCACATCTCCATATTCCTCCATACGATCCAAATAATCCAGCACCTCCTCCTCCTCAATACACCAAACCACCTCTACAACAACAGTTTCCATATCAAGGACCCTTCTAATATTTTCCTGACCAATATTATTAAATTCCTGTTATTTATCATTATGTTAGTTTTGTATTACTTCAAGTGTTAGTTTTTGTATTATGTGTATTTGAACTTTGTTCTATATTTTTAGAAATTTTCATTTTAGTTTATGTTCATATCTATTTCAAATTGTTATAAGTATCATCTTATGTTACATCTTTCCCCTCTTTTTGATAATGTCAAAGGGGGAGAAGGATGTGATAGCACTTTATGGTTGTTTGTTTCAGTTTTCTTTTCAGGGCAAGTTTTCAAATCTTTTTCTCCATAGGGGGAGAAATCTATCTTAGGGGGAGAAAACTCCTTTTGCTCCAATTCTGAACAACTCATAAAGAAAGATGGTTTGTCATCATCAAAAAGGGGGAGAATGTAATCTCAAGCCTCAACTCAACTTTAGTTTTGATGAAATACAAACAAGCACTATGGCAAGAAGGAAAAGAAGTGGAATTAGCTTAAAGCATCATTCACTCAAAGCTTCAAGGATCATGGCAAGCAAACAAGTATATCAATTTTCATTTGAACTAAATTGATTAGAAATGCTCAAAAATGATATACACACTTACCACAACACTTCACTTAAAGTTTTAAAGCAAATTCTAAGTTTTTCACTAATGTAAATCGATTAACATATCATGTAAATCGATTTACACATGTTTTTTCAAAAACTGATTGCCCCTGGCAGCAATCGATTTACATGGAGTGTAAATCGATTGATTACTGAACTGAGTTAAATTTTTAACACTAGTAAATCGATTAAAACATCATGTAAATCGATTTACACTTCAAATTTTTTAAAACAAGAACGTTACAAACCCGTGCAATCGATTTACATCTAATGCTAATCGATTTACACGTTGTAATTTTTGAAATATCTGAACTTGATTCAAGATATCCTTCACACCTTTTCTCCAATAGTTGCATGGTCATACAATGCATCTTCTCAAGTTTTACAAACAGAAAAGTGTCCATTTGGAAAGGTATCTTGATTGCTTTAAATACTAAATCTTTCAAAATTATAAAACAACTCTTCTCTCATGCAATAATTCTGAACTTTGTAAAATATTCAAACTTCATATTTCTTAATTTTTAAGAACAAAGATTTTCTGTACTTTCACACATATAAGAATAGAAATCTTTGAGCATTTTCTAACCATTGTGTTACAGTTTGAATTGCTTACAAGAGAAGAAAGAAGAAAATTCATTGAAGTCACTCTATGCGATCAACATATTTCAAGAAATCATATTTCATAGAATTATACAAAGTGTAACTTATTTCCAGGATTGTTGGAATTAAGTATTAGAATACTTTTGTACCTTGTTGTCCATTGTTGGAAACAAGAGGTATCTTTTGAGAGGATTGTTCTCAAGAGACTTATTGGAAATTCAAGAGGGTGTTCTTGGTATTTGTTAGTGTCTTTAGTTGATAAGACTAGGAAGAGTCTTGTAAAAGTTCTAACAAAATAGTGAAATCTCTTGCGTGTTTGCAAGGGGACTGGACGTACTTCCGGGGTGTGGAAGGAACCAGGATAAATCTCCGTGTCTCTTTACTTTCTGCACTTTACCATTTTCCATAGCACTAAAACAAAACCAGAAAGTGTAAAATAAATCAAAAATCGACCACCACCTAATTCACCCCCCCTCTTAGGTGCAATCTTAAACTTACACAAAAGAGGATGCGCAATGTCTTTTTACATTAAGAATTTTGTAATATTTCGCCCATGGGGCACTTATGTACTAACAATTTCTTCTTAATATGACGTGCATTCCTTTTTGTTTGCAACAAATTTGAATTTTTGAACCCTTGAATGCATTACATGAATAACATACCATTCATCATATGCATAAACAGGTCTTCGAGCCAGGTTTCCTTATCTCTCTGCTGTTTATTTCAGCAAGATGGATTTAGAGCAAACAGTAAAGGATCTACAGGCACAAAATTCACAATTTCAGCAACTCCTCATGACCTTGGCAAAGGGTCAAGAGGATCTCAAAGTTCTGCTAGAAAAGAATAAAGAGAAGAAAAAGAAAAAGAGACCGGGGGTGGCCACTTTCGGAAGAAGGTTTAAGAGTGATGCTAGAAGGACTCTTGAGTTCCCTTTGACGTCTGACGAAGGGGTTGGCAAGGGGAAAGGAGTTACTGTACCTTCTGAGTCTGAGGTAGAAGAGGAGGAAGAGGAAGCAGACGAGGACTATTCTGAACAACAGTATCCACCAGCGGATGCCAAATATAAGAACCTTGAAGACAGATTGGCAGCTATGGAGTTGCAGAGGGTGCCCAGATTGGATTTTGAGGAACTGGGGTTGGTAGCTGGGATTGTTATCCCTCCCAAGTTCAAGGTGCCAACATTTGCCAAGTACGACGGTCTGTCTTTCCCTAAGATGCACCTGAGGTCGTATGTTAGAAAGATCCAACCTGATTCATCCGATAAAGATCTCTGGGTACACTTTTTCCAAGACAGCTTGTCTGGCACTCAGTTAGATTGGTTTTATCAGCTCGAGAGATCAGAGGTTCACAATTGGGAAGACTTGGCAGCTGATTTTTATCGTCAGTATCAGTACAATGCTGATTTGGCGCCCACTCGTACCCAGTTACAAAGTATGGGGATGGCTTCAAATGAAGGGTTTAAGGAGTACGCCCAGAAGTGGCGTGATCTGGCTGGAAGGGTGCAGCCACCACTATCAGATAGGGAATTAGTTGACATGTTTCTGGGGACCCTGTCTGGCCCCTTTTTAAACCATCTAATCGGGAGCTCTTCTGCAGGATTTACTGAACTGATTTTTACCGGCGAAAGGGTGGAGGCCGGTATTAAAAGTAGAAAGATTCAAAAGGATGCTTCTGCATCCACAGCTGTTAAGAAACCTTTACCAGCCAAGAAGGAAGCATCTGTTGTGTACTCTCATAAGGGATTGGGAAGAACTGAGCGTCGACCGACTGTAGGGGCCGTGATGATTCAAAATTCGTCAAGTGATCACCCTCGTAACAATCAGTCAAGACCTAATCAACAACGGGTAGAACGGCCACAATGGCAGTTCACCCGCATCAACATGACACCCGCTCAGGTCCTTCCCCATTTGTTGAAGTTGAATCTGACCAGTTTAAAAGAGGCACCAAAAAACCCTAACACCTCCTCTCCGTACTACCACTCTAACGCCAAATGTGCTTACCATTCCGACAGTGCTGGGAACGGTACCAATAGTTTCTGGGCACTTAAGAACAAAATTCAGGACTTAATTGACGCCAAAGAGGTTGAATTTAATGCTCCAGAGAAGCCCAATGTTATATCTGCTCCGATGCCCAAGCACGGCCACAATGTGCATGCCATTTTTTAAAACCTCCATGTTACTGATGTTGCCAATCTGTTAACTCCTTTGCTTGTGATAAAAGAAAAATTTTTGAGAGCCGGGATCTTTCCTGGTTGTGGTAAAAATTGTTATTTTTGTTTGAACATTCAAGGTGATTGTCCAATGTTAAAGTCGGGTGTCCAACGCTTGATGGATACTCAAGAGATACTTTTCCAGAAAACCCTTGTTAACACTTTCAATCCGATTACTCCTGATACTTGTGATACTTCAACCAACGATATTGCTATCATAACCATTTCCGACAATCCTCCCAAGGCTTGCAAAAGGCCTGTCAGGATTACACCCAACTCTGAATGTGTACCTTTAAAGATCACCATGCCGGGACCTATCCCGTACCAATCAAGCAAAATGATACCGTGGAACTATGAGGGAGAAATCTTCTACCACGGCATCAAACAAATTGAAACGGTCCAAGAGATTTCTGAAGAAGACCCTGATATAGGGAACATTGCAGGTACAAGCAAGATAACCCGCAGTGGCCGGATCTTTTCTCCGGAGATTGCTCCCCCTCGAGCAGTTTTCGAACCCTTAAAAACTTCTACACCTGTTGGACCATCTGTGCAAGGCCCAATGATTGAAGAATTGGATACTCCTGAAGTAAGACCATCTGCTGATACTACCGACAAGGGTAAGAGGGTGCTGGAAGTGCCTGTCAGGACGAAGGCCCATGTTGTGGTTATCCCCGAAACCACTCAGAAAGAAATGGATGAAATCCTGAAAATAATCAGAAAACGTGACTACGACGTTGTGGAGCAGTTAGGGTAGACCCCTTCTAAAATTTCAATGTTGGCTCTTCTGCTCTGTTCTGAGGCCCATGCCAAGGCCCTAATCAAATTCTTGAAGGCGGCACATGTACCCCAAGAGACTTCGGCTGACCAGTTTCAGGAATGTGTGGCCAGTCTTACTGCTGATAATGGCCTTGGCTTTTCCGATGCTGACTTAACTCCCAAAGGAAGGAAACACAATGATGCGTTACATGTTTTAGTTGAAAGCCGGGGAACTACTCTCGCCCATGTCTTGGTTGATACTGGTTCTTCCCTGAATGTGCAGCCAAAGAAAGCCTTAGACCGTTTGGATTGTGAAGGTTTGACCCTCAAACCTAGTAACATCGTTGTTAGGGCTTTCGATGGTTCCAAAAGAATGGTTCATGGAGAGGTTGATATTCCTATCAAGGTAGGAACCGAAGTGTTAAACTCCACCTTCTACGTAATGGACATCCGTCAGTCATACTCGTGTTTGCTAGGAAGATCGTGGATCCATTATGCCGGGGCAGTTACCTCCTCTTTGCATCAGATGCTGAAATACCCTGTTAAGGGTAAAATCATAACTGTGCACGGCGAGGAAGAGTACATGATCAGTCATCTTAATTCCTTTCGATATGTGGAGGTGGATGGAGAATTCATTGAAACGCCTTTCCAACATTTTGAGGAAGTTTCTCTCGAGGTAGCAGCTGCGAAGACAACGGTTGAGGTGCCTATCATTCCCAAGCATGTATCTAGGATGGCATCTCTCAAAGACGTAGAGGTTGTGATTAAAGAGGGGAAGAGCACAATATGGGGACAGTTTCCTGACTTTCCCCATAAGACGGACAAGTTTGGTTTAGGGTTTACTGCTGCAGGACAGAGGGCTATGCGTCGCTCCAAGGCTGGAGAGCCGCCCGTCAAGATCTCACACCATGGAATCAATGTTGTAGAAGATGAAGATGAGGAGAGCCACTTTGAAGATTGGATCTTTCCGACTGTCGAATGGGGTTTGAGAAATTGGGAAGCAAAGGATTTTGTTCCTATCACCTTTATCAACCAGTAATTTTATCTTTGAACAATTTCCCATTTTTTATGGTCTGTAATAACTAAAACAATTCACACTATTTTCACCTCATGCCTTGCCTGGGGCATGTAGGTCCATTTGTAAGGGTTTGATTTTCTTCATAATCATATGCCATGTTTTAATGAATCATTGGACGTTTTTCATCTATAAACTGCTGTGTTCATTTTCCTTTCCTCTTTGCATTTTTATTTGTTTAAGGATGGTTATCCCTTACACACACCCACACTCACAAATGCAGGTACCCATCCATTCCGGATTCCATGGGCAACTATTCTGTTTCAGCCTTCGATAACTCTGAAGGTTTGGTCAATCACGCTGAGTACGAAGTTGACAAAGATTGTGAAGTGCCGGGAGAGTTAGCCAGAATTTTGCGACAAGAAGAGCGGGCTATCCTGCCTCATGAAGAGTTACTAGAAACCATCAACTTAGGGACAGAGGAAGATAGGAAGGAAGTAAAAGTGGGTGCCAACCTGGAACCAAATGTCAAGGAGCGCTTAGTGCAGCTGTTGAACGAATATGTTGAAATCTTCACTTGGTCTTTTGAAGACATGCCGGGGTTAGACACAGATATCGTGGTTCACCGTCTCCCTACAAGAGAAGACTGTCCACCGATCAAGCAAAAAGTCCGACGAATGAGGCCTGACATGTCTGAAAAGATTAAGGCTGAAGTAATGAAGCAATTCAACGCTGGCTTTCTGGCTGTTACTACTTATCCACAATGGGTTGCTAACATTGTTCCCGTGCCTAAAAAGGACGGCAAAGTCAGAATGTGTGTAGACTATCGGGATTTGAACAGGGCTAGCCCTAAAGACAACTTTCCGCTGCCACATATCGACATCTTGGTTGACAACACAACTCAGCACAAGGTATTTTCCTTCATGGATGGATTCTCGGGATACAACCAGATTAAAATGGCCCTAGAGGACATGGAGAAAACTACCTTTGTCACGCAATGGGGTACCTTCTTCTACAAGGTGATGCCGTTCGGACTGAAGAACGCAGGGGAAACCTATCAACACGCCATGGTAGCTTTGTTTCATGATATGATACATCATGAGATCGAAGTTTACGTAGACGACATGATAGCTCGATCACAGACAGAAGAAGAACACCTTAGTCATTTGCAAAAGCTATTTGATAGGTTGAAGGAGTATAAACTCAGACTGAACCCAAGCAAGTGCACTTTTGGAGTTAGGTCTGGTAAACTTTTGAGATTTATTGTCAACAACAAAGGTATTGAGGTTGACCCAGCTAAAGTAAAGGCTATACAAGAAATTCCTACCCCCCGTACTGAAAAGGAGGTTAGAGGATTCTTGGGACGCTTGAACTATATCGCCAGGTTCATCTCTCACCTGACGTCTACCTGTGAGCCAATTTTCAAACTATAAAAGAAAGATTGGGTAGTTGAATGGAACAAAGATTGTCAAGTTGCTTTTGATAAAATCAAGGAGTATTTGCTAGAACCTCCTATTCTGATGCCACCCATCGAAGGAAGGCCATTGATCATGTATCTGACTGTTTTGGATAACTCAATGGGGTGCGTACTGGGCCAACATGACGAGTCTGGATGAAAAGAGAATGCCATTTATTACCTTAGCAAAAAGTTTACCGACTGTGAGACTCGCTACTCACTTCTCGAGAAAACGTGTTGCACTTTGGTATGGGCTGCTCGCCGGCTAAGGTAGTATATGTTGACTCATACCACTTTGCTGATTTCCAAGATGGATCCAATCAAGTATATCTTCGAGAAGTCGGCTTTATCTGGAAGAATTGCTAGATGGAAAATGATCCTGACTAAATATGATATCCAGTATACTACCCAAAAGGCTATAAAGGGGAGTGTGCTAGGTGACCATCTAGCTCATCAAGCCGTCGAAGATTACCAGTCTATGAGATTTGACTTCCCTGACGAGGACATCATGACTTTGGACAACATCGAAGGTAACAGACCGTATGACGGACCTGAACAAGGATCCCGATGGACCCTGTACTTTGATGGTGCTTCAAATGCACTTGGAAACGGTATTGGTGTGGTACTCATCTCTCCGGAAGGTTGCCATACACCTTTCACTGCCCGACTTTGTTTCAGTTGTACCAACAACATGGCCGAATACGAAGCTTGCATCTTTGGTCTCAAGGCTTCTATAGACTTGGGAATCAAATCTTTGGTCGTATTTGGGGACTCGGCCTTGGTTATCAGTCAAGTCAAAGGAGAGTGGGACACCAAACATCCTAATCTTATCCCATATAAAGAACATGTCCTGACATTGTTGCCTCATTTCGAGCAGATTACTTTCGAGCATTTCCCGCGAGAAGAGAATCAGCTAGCAGATGCTCTGGCTACAATGTCTTCCATGTTTAAACTCAACTGGGATAACGAGGCTCCCCAAATCACCATCGAGCGAGTGGACGAACCTGCGCATTGTCATGAGATTAATACCGAAGAAGTAATGGAACAACCCTGGTTTCATGAAATCAAAAGGTATCTCCATACTAGAGAATACCCCGAAGGAGCTTCCGTCAATGACAAAAAGTTCTTAAGGAGATTTGCTGCCAAGTTCTTCCTAAGCAATGGCATCCTTTATAAACGCAGCCATGATTGTGTTTTACTTCGTTGTGTGGACAAAGCTGAAGCAGAGTTGATCATGACTGAAATACACAGTGGTACATTTGGCACCCATTTGAGCGGACATACGATGGCTAAGAAGATTCTAAGGGCAGGCTACTACTGGTCTACCATGGAAGCTGATTGTCACCAACATTCCCGTACTTTCCACAAATGCCAAATCTACACCGACAAGGTACATATTCCTCCTGTTCCTCTCAACGTTCTGACAGCTCCTTGGCCATTCGCAATGTGGGGCATTAACATGATTGGAGAGATCAAGCCCACGGCGTCCAATGAACATCGTTTCATCTTGGTCGCTATTGATTATTTTACCAAGTGGGTCGAAGCATCTTCCTTTGCCTCTGTTACAAAGAATGTGGTTGCCCGCTTCATCAAGAAGAAACTCATATGCCGGTATGGTGTCCCCGACAGGATCATCACAGACAACGGTACAAATTTGAACAATACTATGAGCACCGCTCTGTGCGAACAGTTCAAGATTTATCATCACAATTCATCTCCCTATCAGCCAAAGATGAACGGTGTTGTTGAAGCCGCGAACAAAAATATCAAAAGGATCATTCAAAAGATGACAGTCACCTACAAAGACTGGCATGAGATGTTACCGTTTGCTCTGTATGGATATCGTACCACGGCACGTACTTCAACAGGGGCAATCCCATTTTCCTTGGTGTATGGCATGGAAGTTGTGTTACCCATGGAAGTTCAAATTCCTTCCTTAAGGATCATGAAAGACGCTGCTTTGAGTGAAGACGATTGGATTCAGACCCGGCTTGATCAACTCAATTTGATCAAGGAGAAGCGACTTACTGCTGTTTGTCATGGTCGGCCGTATAAAAAACGCATGATCAAGGCTTTCAACAAGAAAGTCAGGCGTCAAGTATATCAAGTCGGAGATCTTGTAATCAAGCGGATCATCTTACCGCAAAGTGACCCCAGGGGCAAGTGGACTCCTACTTATGAAGGACCATTTGTAATCAAGAGCATCTTTTCTGGTGGGGCAATGATTCTGACCACCATGGATGGCGACGACCTGCCACACCCTGCGAACACAGACATAGTCAAAAGATACTACGCATAAAATGACCCGACAAGTTGAAAACCCGAAAGGGCGACTTGGGCAAAAATGGGCATCCCGGTGAATCGAAAACCCGAAAGGGCGGTTCAGGAAAAAATTAGGGATAAAACAAAAAAAAAATCTGTACACCCGGCAAGTTGAAAACCCGAAAGGGCGACTTGGGCAAAAAAGGGTTTCCCGGTGGATCGAAAACCCGAAAGGGCGGTTCAGGAAAAAGTTAGGGAATTTAAAGCGTATGACTATGTCTCGTCGGATCACTTTAAGAACAATCTCTTCACCAACAAGCTCCAAGCTTCTGATCAATCCAATCATCTATGGACAAAGCAACGAATGGACAGATACTCAGAGTTGCGAAGGCTATAGCAGAATGGGAACCCCATGGAATTGTTGCACATAGCCATCTTTCTTCTGTATATAAAATTTTCTCAATTTTTACGACAACATTCTCTTACTAGGATGTCTGTCTCCTTTGTACAAAGTTGTTTACCAAAAATTAATACAAATATACTTCAAAGTGCAGAAATTTGTTTGCCTTTCCTTTTTCTTTTTTTTTACACATATGTTTTATTTGAAAACGTCCAATGTTTGTTAAATAGGCATATGCATTTGAATATAATCAATGCTTACAAATAAAACGAAATTGAAAAGGATAATTACTGATAGGTTGAAGGTGTAGGAAGATATCTTTGTGCCATTTCAGAAGAAATCCCCTACGATACATCAGTCAGATCCCCAACAAAGCTAAAATTGGAATATATTTCCCCAACGGAGTTAAGATTCAAGATCCTCAGCAGAGCCAATACTTTCTAAAGCTTGATTCCCCAACTGAGTTGAATTTCAAAATTCCCATCAGAGTTAAGCTTCAAGATTCCCGGTGGAGTACGAAAACCCTGAAAATCTTTCCCCAGCGGAGCCAGAATAGTGAGCATTTCCCCACAGAGTTTACCTCATAGCAAGATCGAAGATTCTCGGTCTCTTTTCTCCAAGTAGGAGCCTCCAAGGTTTCCTTTCCCCATAAGAGATTTCCAGAAGTTCCCCTAGTCATGAAGGATTCTCATTCCCCGCAGAAGTTGTCAGAGGCCTTGTTAATCCCCAGCATCGGTCAATGAATTACTTCCCCCGACGGTAATCAAAGATTTCATTACCTCCAGTTACCAAGGATTTATTTTCCTCAGCAAGACAGCTAATCAGATTACATGCACATTCATTACATTCATATATCATAAACATTGATGAAATACAGTTCATTGCATCGTACATATCATGCAACGTAACTTTGTGTTTTAGCTAACATTTTACCCTTTTCAGGATAAGATTAAAAGGCTATCGCTAACAATTGTTTAGATACAATATGGATACACCCCAGACACGACGGTCATTCTATTACTCATTCAGAATTTCAAGTCAAATACAGTGCAAATACACCCCAGACACGACAGTCATTCTATTACTCATTCAGACTTCAGTAATCCGACACAGACTAGATACGCTCCAGACACGGCAGCCATTCTATCTCTCATTCAGATTCAATTATCAACTTCAAAGTTCAGATATGCTCTAGACACGGATGTCGTTCTGGCCCTTACACCAGCAACTTGACTCTCCCCAGTGCAATCGCCACGGAAGTCATTCTGTCACTTATTCAGATCCTAGTTATAGTCTCAGATATACTCCAGACACGGAAGTCATTCTGTTACTCATACAGATCTCAAATTCAGATACAATACATATACACTCCAGACACGGCGGTCATTCTGATATTAGTTTGAAGTTCAAATACAGTTACAGCTCAGATACGCTCCAAACATGGACGCCATTCCTTTGCTCATACAGACCCAGTCTCCAGATACAGTTTAAATGCATTCTAGACGCGGATACCATTTTGATGCCCATTCTCCTGACCTACAACATTACAGTTCAACAAACACTCTTGGATGGCATCTTTAAGCCCATCTCCAGCAAGATTCTACCATCTCCAAATGGCATCTTTAAGCCCGTTCCCTCAACAATATTTTGACAAGTGCAAATTTACGGGCACTCTAGTGTCCAATCTTCCTTTACCTTCGAGTCGCGAAAGGAAAAACTTGTCAATCTAACTCTTCAGGTTCAAGAAGATTGAACAAGGGAAACTGTTGTACCCCAAAATTTTCCCTCTCCTTTTTATTAACATTTCTCATCACAAGGCCCTTGGAACTCAAGATCAAGCTAGGGTTTGCTCAGCTCAAGACACCTTCTTGCATTGTTGACCTAAATTAGGGTTTGAATTTGCACCGGGATGTTTTGACCTACAATGCCCAAAGTGACTTTCATACTTCATGTTGGACTCACAAGTTTGTCCATACCAAGTTTCAAGCCTTGAATCAAATTTTTGCCCAGTCAATTGGACAGTTGACCTAGAAATCAGTTGTATTGGGGAAAAAGTCAATTGTGGCCAATTGACAGTCAAACCTCATGAAATTTGACCCACATCAACATTATGAACTCATATGAACCATTTGATCAAGTTTGGACCATAACTCCTCAAGAAATTTGATCAGATCATCAAAAGGGCAAAATGGTCATTTTTAGGGTTTTGACTGCACAAAGGCAATTTTTGACTGTTTGACCTAACCAATGGCAAATCAAGCTCAACAAAGGACTCAATGACATAATCTTTACCCATTCAACAAATTCAAAAGATCTCAAATGCATAGGATTGACAGATGAATTTTTCAGTCAACTGATTAAAATTTAACTGTATGTTGAAAAGTCAAACTTTGACTTTTTGGTCAAAATCAAGTGCCAAGGGTCATTTTTCATCAAGACATGCCAAAGTATGAAACTTGTTCATCAAGAAACCCAAAAATGCAAATTAGGGTTTAAAATGGAAAAATTTCATAACTTAGAAATTTTCTAAGTTATGAAATTTTCTTATTTTTTCCTAACTTTGTCCCACTTTTTCACCAAGATGCAAATGGATTCAAACAAAACTTGCAACATGAAAGTTGTATTCCATCACAAATTCTACAACTTTGGTTCACAAGGTTTTCTCAAAAGAAGCTTGTATCTCAAGTTATGATTTTTGGAACAAGGGTACCTAAAACTTTTAACTTAGAGAAAATTTGCCCTAATCTAGGCAGGATTTTGACCCATCTTCTTGGCCACTTTTCACATAGTTCCACTTGGAATTTAAAGTTGCATTGCAAAGATGGATTATATTACATGTTCCAAGCTTTCCAAATTGTCCAAGAACTCCTCAAACACCCTTGTGGTTAGAGAGAATCGAATGCTTGAAGTTGGCAAAAACTCACTTTTGTCCATGACCAATACATGTTCATACAAACTTGCATTTTCAAATCAGCATGTTTGATGCTAGCTTGCAGGCCTCAAAACCAACTTGCACATCATAATTTAATGCATAACCATTGAATTAAGGTGTTATCTTGGCCATTTGGACATTACATACAAGATTAACCCTTATTTGGAAAAAGGTAAAATGCCATTTTTGTAAAACTTCACTTTATGTCAAAACCAAATCCTTGAGGCATGGGGCCAGATCTTTGAGGAAAGATCAAGTCCACTAATTCCAGTAACCAATAACAAAAGATGCAGCATGATTTAGGGCTTGTGCATGCCTGCATTGGGAGGACACACACTCTTGCTTAAAAAAGAAGAAAAGTTGCAAAACATATCCATCTCTCATATTTGTTAAGACAAGCTTAGACAAACCTTGTAGACAAGTTCCATACCTCCCAACAAGCCTAAAACACGATCCTTTCATCACTCAAACCTCCTCATACTCAGAACCACTGTTTTTCTGCAAAACAGGGCAGGTTCTGCATTTTGCAAGCCACAACAAAATTCTATCGTGCGTTTTGTCCAAAGATAGTTCAAACACCTTCCAATCAACTCACCTGAACTATCCCAGGCCCCCATTGCAAGCTGTAACACCTCTAACACACTTTGCCATTTTCATTTCAAAGCTCTGCAGGTTGAATTCTACAGCACGATTCAATTTGTTTCAAAGCAAGCCAAGCATTGGAGAAGCTTCCTTGGACCTCAGGCAAGCTCAAGAGAAGCTCAAACACCATTGAAGGTTGCTGCATTGTCCAGCTCGAAGTCAACTGAAACAGGTATTTCATGGACTTCTATCTCCCTATTTAGGAATGGTTAGGCTTAGGTTTGTGAATGAAATATGTTGTACTCATAGCCCTGAAGCCATACATATGCTTAGTTTTCATTTACATTAATCGTGCTGAGAGAATTTCACTCATGAACTTTCTGAAAAAACTAGGTTAGAAATTAGGGCCAGAGAAATTCTCTCTGGTCTTTGAGAGTTAATCCAAGTTTTTTATATGGTTGAATTCGTTGTTTAATCCTCTACAATGTTCATGTTATGAGTTTTGTCAAAAAATCAAAGAATCAGGAGTTAGCCATTGATGCACAGAAGCGCGTGTTTTATGAACAAGAGGAAGAAGAAGAAGTCTGGATGGGCTGGGCCTGCTTGTTTTCACTTCTAACACCCCTATTTTCTATTTACACCCCCTGGCCCATTTATTTAAATATTTATCATTTTGACATTTTTATTTTTTATTCTGATTTTATTATTTTTTGTCTAAATATAAAAAATGCCAAAAATAATTTTCTATATTTTCTCATATTTATTTTATTTTATTAAGAATACATATATAAATAAACTTTTTTTTTTAACAAAACTCAAAAATAATGTAAAAAAATATACTTACTTTCATTGATTATTTTTATTTATATTTGGAAAACATTTTCTTGAAAATATTCATCTTTTGTAAATAATTAATTTTTATTTTTTATGTTTAATATGTTTAATATATATATATATATATATATATATATATATATATATATATATATATATATATATATATATATATATATATATATATATACTTATGTATTTTATTTTATTAGATAATTAGGTAAAAAAATACCACATTTTCATTTTTACTAATATTGTGTATTAAAAATATCATTTTTTATAATATACTCTTATTTTTTGTATAAATTAGTATATTATTGTATATAACTAATAAATAATATTATTTATTAATAATTAGGGTTTCTTGTTCTAAAATAGAAAAATAATTAAAATTGATCCCTTTTTTATTTTATTTACATTTCACATTGAAAAAAAATACTTTTTTGTATACATAAAAATCATTTTGTGCATAATACCTTTTATTTGACATTTATTTATTGTATTGTATTCAATTGTTGTACATTTAAATATTGCCTATACATTCGATATGGTTGTAATAGCTTAGAATTTATTTTT
Organism: Vicia faba; assembly: GCA_948472305.1. NCBI lineage: Eukaryota > Viridiplantae > Streptophyta > Magnoliopsida > Fabales > Fabaceae > Vicia > Vicia faba. The sequence continues at coordinate 1,125,706,334 of OX451740.1, forward strand.
CTTGTCAAAAACTCGAAATTCAAATTTGTACCCCCTCCCTATATCATGTTCTAATAGTGTAGTATTTAAATTCTCGCACATTTAAAAGCTTTCAATTATGCCATGTTTAGACCTAGGGTTTGTACGCAAATAAAATCAACAATTAGTTTGACCTAATCCAAGATAAATATTCATGAAAAAACAAACACAATGCACACTTGCACCCCTAGGGTTTCATCCACTTGTTGCCTTCAAAACTGGGCCATGGTTGCATGTTGAGTACTTTGGCAAAATAAAAACAATCAAAAAGATCATAGTCCCTCGATGATGCTATCTGAGTTGCCTAAACAAAATGATCAAGTCCCTCAAGAAAATTGCCAAAAATACTTGACACAATTGCTATCATGGTCTATACGATGACACGCACCTGTCCCGTTTAACGTCCCAACACAAGGTTGTTCACCAAATGCAATGGTGAAACAACACTGTTAAAAGGGTTAAAAACATAAGAAAGATCTTTGAATAGAATAGGGTAGATATCTCCTAGTTACTTGATCAAGCTTGCAAAACATCCTTGCTATTTTCAAAACACACTTCACAACACAGTTTCAAAACCCTAATTTCAAACATTGAAAACTTTTCAAAAGATAAAAACACCTTTGTATACATTTAAACAAGAATCATTACAAAGGTTGCCACAAAAATGGCCTCTTTCCAAAACATCTTTCAAAATCACACACAAAGCACCATTTCAAACAATTGAAAAGCACCATTTCAAACAATAGAAATGCAAAGCAAGTGATCTAAAGCAAGTAACTAAGAGCCCATGGATAACCATGGATAGAAAGGGTGCTAATACCTTCCCTTTCTATAATCTACTCCCCTAACCCAAGAAAACAATCTCAAAGGTCTTTCATGTGCTTTTTGACCTTTCCTTAGGATAAAATAAAAAGTCGGTGGCGACTCTTGCTAAACCGAAACATTTGTGAACACAAACGCAAAATCTCAAGTCAGTTATCCCACCGTATCACACCTGCCTCCAGAAATTTGTGTTTTCTCACTAATTTTCAGGTATTCCAGTACATACGCTAGTTTACAACCCACCATACTCCCTTACTATCCAAGCGCCAGATGGCCAAAAGGCCAGATCTGGTGGTCAATGTTGGAAGTCCACCATAAGCCAGGTCAATGCACGCATATTGGATCAGGAAAAGTCAATTTGGGTCAGCTTAATGGGCCTACAGAATTGCTACTTACACCCTTCAAAAACAGGCCCAGTTCTTCTACTTTTTTTTATTTATTTTGTTTTGTTTATTTAATTTATTTGTTTTATTTTATTTAACTAATTTTTTTAACCAATAACAAAATTCCTTTTTATCAAATAAAATCACAAAAAAATAATTTTTTTATCCAATCAAATTTTAAAACTTTTATTTTTATTAATAAACTTATTAATTAATTAGGAAACTTTGATTTGTTTTGTAAAATATTTAAAATTAATTAGACTTAATTAGGTTTTAACAACTAGTTTAATTATTTTATTTTCTTTCTTAAAATAATAAAAAAAAAAGCAAAACATGTCATTAATTTATCTTTCATTAATTAATTTATTTAATATTAATTTAGTTATTTAATTTAGGATTAATTTCTTTTCTTAAACAACAAAACACAAAAAAAAACATTTTCTTTCAAAAGGGTCAAAACCCTAATTCGCACTCGATTTAATTTCCCGCGCGCTTTATTTATTTTATCCAATTATGTATCTGCTTCCGGATTGTAATAGTTAAATAGGACATTTAATTTATTTACCGCTTTATTTTATTTTATTTTCAAAGGGTTTGTCTTTGGCGATGTAAATACCCGACGCCTTGTAATTTAAATTCCGCATTTTAAATTCCACAAATTACAACTGTTAGATGTTTGATAATAGAGTTTGCATGACAAGACTGAATGTTTAAATCTTAAAATCAAATTAGATCACCCCTTACCATGTACAAAGATGAAAATAACTGAAAACGACACACTCGCACATGCGCACTCTTAGGGTACACCTCACTTGGTTGCCTTCGTACACGGTCATTGAGTATAGGTCGTTTTAGAGGTCGCCGTATTTCTAAAAGATCATAGTTGCCTCGAAACGGTTGCCTCAGATATTGTTGCCTCAAACAAATGATCTAAGACATTAGGGTTACCGCTAAAGCGTCCTAACATTGCTTTGGTGACCGTATGTCCCTCATTCAAATTGACCCTCAAACTCCAACGACGGTGCTACCCACTCACTAATAGTGGGATAGCATTGTCTAAAAGAAAATAACATAAATTGATTCCTTTTTCGAGTATCTAGATGGTTCTTAGAAACTTGCTCTTTCAAAACAAAACAAAATTGTCACACTTACACTCCTTTTTGAACAAAGTTTTCAAAACACTTCATTACACTCTTGAGGACAGAAGCAAAAGTTAAATCGAAGTTTCAAAATAAAGACTTTTTCAAACCCACAAGCACAAAGAAAACAATTTTGAAAACAATTGAGCAAGTACCTAAGAGCCTGTGGATAACCACAGATAGAAAGGGTGCTAATACCTTCCCTTTCTATAATCTACTCCCCGAACTCGAGAAATATCTCGAAAAAGGAATTTTTCTGTGCTTTTTTCCTTTTCCTTGTTGGATAAAATAAAAGTCGGTGGCAACTCTTGCTTACTGCGATATTTTGCGAAAACAAACGCAAAACGCAAACCAGCATTCCAAAAAATAGTCAGTTCTTCCCACCGTATCACGAGCATGGGTAGTAGGGCTTATGAGAAGGAACCTGGGTAGTAGGGTTACTTCGTGATGAAAGCCTGGATAGTAGGGCTTGTGAGAAGGAACCTGGGTAGTAGGGTTACTTCGAGATGAAATCCTGGATAGTAGGGCTTGTGAGAAGGAACCTGGGTAGTAGGGTTACTTCGAGATGAAAGCCTTGATAGTAGGGCTGTGAGAAGGAACCTGGGTAGTAGGGTTACTTCAAAATGAAAGCCTGGATAGTAGGGCTGTGAGAAGGAACCAGGATAGTAGGGTTACTTCGAAATGAAATCCAGGATAGTAGGGCTGTGACAAGGAACCTGGATAGTAGGGTTACTTCGGAATGAAAGCCTGGATAGTAGGGCTGTGAGAAGGAACCTTGATAGTAGGGTTACTTCGTAATGAAAGCCTGGATAGTAGGGCTGTAGGAAGGAACCTGGATAGTAGGGTTACTTCAAAATGAAACCCTGGAAAGTAGGGCTGTGAGAAGGAACCTGGATTGTAGGGTTACTTCGAAATGAAAGCCTGGATAGTAGAGTTGTGAGAAGGAACCTGGATAGTAGGGTTACTTAGAAATGAAATTCTGGATAGTAGGGCTGTGAGAAGGAACCTGGATAGTAGGGTTACTTCAGAATGAAATCTTGGATAGTAGGGCTATGAGAAGGAACCTGGATAGAAGGGTTACTTCAGAATGAAAGCCTGGATTGTAGGGTTGTGAGAAGGAACCTGGATAGTAGGGTTACTTCGAGATGAAAGCCTGGATAGTAGGGCTGTAAGAAGGAACCTGGATAGTAGGGTTACATCGGAATGCAAGCCTGGATAATAGGGCTGTGAGAAGGAAGCTGGATAGTAGGGTTACTTTGAAATGAAAGCCTGGATAGTAGGGCTATGAGAAGGAACCTGGATAGTAGGGTTACTTCAAAATGAAAGCCTGGATAGTAGGGCTGTGAGAAGGAACCTGGATAGTAGGGTTACTTAGGAATGAAATCCTGGACAGTAGAGCTGTGAGAAGGAACCTGGATAGTAGGGTTACTTCAGAATGAAATTCTGGATAGTAGGGCTGCGAGAAGGAACCTGGATAGTAGAGTTACTTCGAAATGAAAGCCTGGATAGTAGGGCTGTGAGAAGGAACCTAGATAGTAGGGTAACTTCGGAATGAAAGCCTGGATAGTAGGGCTGTGAGAAGGAACCTGGATAGTAGGGTTACTTCGAAATGAAAGCCTGGATAGTAGGGCTGTGAGAAGGAACCTGGATAGTAGGGTTACTTCGAAATGAAAGCCTGGACAGTAGAGCTGTGAGAAGGAACCTGGATAGTAGGGTTACTTCAGAATGAAATTCTGGATAGTAGGGCTGTGAGAAGGAACCTAGATAGTAGGGTTACTTTGGAATGAAAGTCTGGATAGTAGGGATGTGAGGAGGAACCTGGATAGTAGGGTTACTTTGAAATGAAAGTCTAGATAGTAGGGCTGTGAGAAGGAATCTGTACAGTAGGGTTACTTCGGAATGAAAGCCTGGATAGTAGGGCTGTGAGAAGGAACCTGGATAGTAGGGTTACGCCAAAATGAAAGCCTGGATAGTATAGCTATGAGGAGGAACCTGGATAGTAGGGTTACTTCGGAATAAAATCCTGGATAGTAGGGCTGTGAGAAGGAACCTGGATAGTAGGGTTACTTCGGAATGAAAGCCTGGATAGTAGGGTTGTGAGAAGGAACCTGGATAGTATGGTTACTTTGGTATGAAAGCGTGGATAGTAGGGTTGTGAGAAGGAACCTGGATAGTAGGGTTACTTCGGAATGAGAGCCTGGATAGTAAGGCTGTGAGAAGGAACCTGGATAGTAGGGTTACTTCGTAATGAAAGCCTAGATAGTAGGGCTGTGAGAAGGAACCTGGATAGTAGGGTTACTTTGGAATGAGAGCCTGGATAGTAGGGCTGTGAGAAGGAACCTGGATAGTAGGGTTACTTCGTTATGAAAGCCTGGATAATAGGGCTGTGAGAAGGAACCTGGATAGTAGGGTTACTTTGAAATGAAAGCCTGGATAGTAGGGCTTGTGGGAAGGAACCTGGATAGTAGGGTTACTTCGAAAGGAAATCCTAGATAGTAGGACTTGTGGGAAGGAACCTGGATAGTAGTGTAGTGGTAGAAATGCTCAAAACTAAGCCATTGGATTGACTAGACTTTATACAAATTCAAATAAAAATCGGTACCGCGCTTTATTGTTCCCAAAGGAATGGGAAAAGAGAGAATAACCTAAAAAAGGGGAAATATTCAAGGTAAGGGGGTTAGTTATTCAAAAGGAAGATATTAGCACCCTAAACATCTACGATACTCCGCAGGAACCTCTTTGTAAAATCTGTATATTTTGGCTATAAAAATGTGTTATATATAAAATGGATGGTGGAGGTGAGAAAAGAAATATATTTTTATGATTTTTACACCCGTCGCGGTTGCGAACCTTTAGTACCTACGTACCACCTTTCGTGCAATAGGGGATCAGGGTATGCGTAGTTCCTCTTTTAAAAATTTGAAACACAAGTGTGTTGGTTAATTTTAAGAGATAAGGCATCATCGTCATTGTTCGTGTGGAAAACAAACTTACTACCCACAATCATGAGAAAGGAGAATTTGCATTATCTTAAAGTGGAGGATATGGCTTGGATTTTAAAATCAACAATGCCTCACTCAACACCCAAATGGAAAATATCTCTCTTCACTACATATTGTAGAAGTATAGTTGTTTGCATCACTACAAGGATTGACAAGAGTCAAATCTTTTAAGAAAAAGTTTAAGGGTAAAAGCCAAAGTGGCAAAATGGTTTGAAATTAGATTGGTTGACTTTTAGTCTTCTCATAAAAAATGTCAAAGTATTATTAAATTGATTGAGGTTTATTTATGAAAATGTTTTGAAAATGCACGGACCTAAGTCCAAGTTTATTATGAAAGTGTTTAAGTTTCAAAACAAGAAGAGTTTTCAAAAGGAGGGAGAAGTGTTTTAAAATTAAAGAAGATGGGAGGAGAAGAAGACACTATCCTAAAGTATAAGGTAAAAGCTAAGGATAAGAACCATCTAACCAACAAGTAGCCAAAAATTTGACATTATGAGTCAAGATAGAATTCCCATTCCTTGGATTGAACCCAAGCAAGCAAAGATACTAGACCTCTTCAAGTGTATTAAGTCTTCACAAAAATTGGGCAGAGTAACGGCTGTATACGGGTGAATTCCAGATTACAAACAGAGAATGTAATCACACAAAAAACCTGCACACAAAAACAAACAAGCAACCCAATGTCTTGAGGTAAACCTCGAGAGCTCCAGACAAAATAATCAGAAAAAATCACAAAGTCTCCAAGATAGGTCAAGGTTTCTAATCCTAAGTCCAGAAAAGTCCATTGCTCCATAATGCCAAGGATAGTAACCAGATAGTCTAAGTACCATTAAGAGTTTTTTAGGGTTTATGTTGATTATTAAGTATCTTAAGAAACAGGAAAGGAAAGCTCAAGTGAGCAAAGAAAAAAATGACAACAAAATAAATGCTCAAATGAGCAAAGATGAAAATGGCATGAAATGTAAATGCTAAAAAAATAAATAATACATAAAGCATAAAATAATAAGAAGCATAAAATAAAACAACTTAATAATTAGTAGTTAGTTGGATGACCATCTTGAAACTTGCATTTGGAACTCATTAGAGGATTGGTAGAACCAAAGCCTCCACACAACAAGTTGCATTTGCTTTTTGTCAAGTATATCATCAATTTGGAATTCTCATAAGTACCATGTAATGATCAACGATGTTTAAGTGATCCGCGTTGACCAAAGGTGCTGTAGATCCATTAGAGGATTGGTAGAACCAAAGCCTCCACACAATGAATCTCAAGGTTATTGGATCAAAGAGATCAAATTAACATACTTGGGCTGACAATCATAAGTTTGGGCCACGAATGATCATTTATTCGAATCGGGACAAAATTTAGCGCTATGTTAAGCAATCGTAAGTGGACTTATATTGAAGTTGCACCTATTTTGAGGCCGATCAATAGCAATCTATGCACCATTTGTTTTGAGACATGATATAGAGATCATGCTCCAACAACACTTAGTGCAATGAAGAAGGGGATGAGATGAAGGGGAATTAGGGTAAAAAAGAAAACCACATTTGAATTAATATTTAATAAAACTATTATTAAAATCATTCATCCATTTTTGTGGAGTTATACTCAACACCATGGATCCAATGATGTTAATAAAGCCATGCTCAAAAAATCAACCCAAGACAGCCAGAAAATATTCACAAAATAATAATATATTTAATATATGCATTAAAGGGTAAAAAAATGTTTTAAAAAATGGAAAATAATGGGGAAAAGGTCAATTATATTCAAATTAATCAAGAAATGAAAGTTAAGACCATAGAAAAATCAGAAAATACGTCAAGTATTTATACAATTTTTTTGGGAACTTTTAAAAGTCAGAAACTATTTTTTAAAATTAAAATAAATGGGTAAAATAAACAGAAATAGTAAAAAATATTAAAGTTAGAAACAAAAATAAAATAAGGTCACCAATATTTGTCACAATGTCATTGGATCATTCCATAATTTTTTCAGAATTAAAAAATGTGTAGAAGTATTTTTAAACATTTTAAACAAATCAAATAAGTGTAAAATTCACAAAAAATACCAAAACACAAAATTAATTTGTGAAAAAATAAAAATCAGAAAGAGAATATTCAAAAATATTTTTCATAATTATTTTGGATTTTTTGGACTAAAAATGAATTTTCTATGATTTTTTAAAATTTAAAACAATTAAAATTTAAAAATCAGAAAAACAAAATAAAAGAAAAAGATGTGGACCATTGGATGAGAGTCAAAACGCGTTAGTAATCAAATCCAAAGGATCTGGCGCACTGTGCATATCATGGTCTTTACTGAATAAAGCACTGAATCAAATGCAAAATCAGAAATTCAAAAAATATAAATGGCACGCTTTCATTGGTTAGAAGGTGACACGTTGGTCATCTTTAACCTCCAGCCTCATGAATTACAGGTCTCTTAAACTGTAAAATCAGAAGCTCAGACCTATTCCATTTGTTTCATCTCTTCAAGACGAAGATAACCATACCCTCGCGTCATTTTTATATAAACTGTAAGTCAAGCAATTTGGAAAGAAAGTTTTGAAAGGGGATTTGAAAATTCATGGTCAAAATGTGTTTCCAGATAAAAGTAACTGTTGCGACTAGAACCAGGGAAATGAGAGCAACACAATGGTACCAAAGTTTTGAAGAATTGATAAAGGAATATACCTATTGAAGTTGAGTTGCAGAGCTCTGAAACTGGACTTCTATGGAGCAATGTAGGGCACGATTCTTGAATGTAATGGTATGGTTAGGTTCAAGGAAGATCAAGGAAGGTGAATTGATGGAGAAAATGGACTGAAAAAGGCTTGAGAATAGGATTCGAAGTAGCTGAATTCTGAGTTGTGAAGCAAGTTTGGCAGGGTGATTCTGGCTATCTAAACTTGAGAAAATGAATGGGATAGGACATGTATTTATAGGAGAAGCAAATGGGATCAAAGTGAAGAGTGAATGATGCGTTTTGGAGGGAATTCGTGAAAACCTGATGCACGAGTGAAGTGTGATCCAAACTTCACCAAAACTCATCCAATTCTTGCGTTTTGATGCACTAATCCACTTGGGAAAGTTGGCTAATCATGTTTAGACCCAAAACGCGAGCTAATTTGAGGTTTTGAGGTTGTAACATGAAATTCAAAATCTGACTTGCAGGGAAACTTCAATTCCAAGTTACCACTTTTGAAACAATGGCATTTCCATCTCAGGGAGTCTTAAGCCATGATTCTTGATGCTTTGAAAAGATGAAAATTACATGGAGTCAAAGTTGGAGAAAAAGAGTTGACTTTCCATACTTAGAAATATTTCAAATTCTTCTTTAAAAATGACCTATAATATCTTGCATCCAAACATGGATTTCCACTTAGAATTTGATCTTGACTCAAAAATATGGAATAAAGTAGATCTCTTGAATGACATTTTGCAATTTTAACCTCTCAAAATCTCCAAAAATTGAGCAAGTTATGACTTGTTGAAGTTGGCCAAAAATCATGAAATGACCTATAATCTTTTGCATTCTTAAGGCAACTTCCATCCATTTTCTTACTTTGCACATAAAAGAAGGCATAAAGTACACATCCTTAAGATCATCATGGAAAAAGAATGGGCTCAAGGTGATAAAATTTTACCAAGTTATGACAATTTTAAGTCACATGGAAAATTAAGGATTCAACTGGATGACTCGTAATCTTTCTTCTTCACCAAGTCCCTTCCACATGGAAACTATTTGGAACTTTTGAAGTGATTTATTGGTAACTCTTTGAAGAGAAGAATGCTTTTGGAATCACTCAAAAATAACAAAAGATGGGCAAGATATGCCTCTTTGAAGTCCAAAACCCTAGCCTCTAGATCCAAAGAATGTTTTGTGGATCTTTGCCATGTTTGAACAAACTTTTTATGCCAATATTATTCCTTTGTGAATAGAAATTGTTGAGGATGATGATGAGGACTCATGGCCACCAAAACCAATTTCATATCAACTTCAAAACAACTTTAATGGTGAGGTTTGAATCTCTTAAGCTTTTGACTAGGGCATGGAAATAAACTCATGAACCCATGAAGCAACTTACTAAACCTCATTGTTTTTTACTACATTATAAACAAGTAAGACAAACCAATATTGCATTTTGTTAATTAGAGATAAAAATCAAAGCACAATATCTATGATCACAGAAGCAAACAAAGCAAGGTCCTTGGTAACTCCTCATAGAGCAAAGCTAAAGATAGGGAGAAGAACCAAAATCCGTAATTTGATTTTGTGGTGATTGAAACAATGTGGTATGATGAAGGGATCTTAGGGGCAAAAATTGGGGTACAACAAGTAGGGTTACTTCGAAATGAAAGCCTGGATAGTAGGGCTTGTAAGAAGGAACCTGGATAGTAGGGTTACTTCGAAATGAAAGCCTGGATAGTAAGGCTTGTGGGAAGGAACCTGGATAGTAGGGTTACTTCGAAATGAAAGCCTGGATAGTAGGGATGTGACAAGGAACTTGGATAGTAGGGTTACTTTGTTTGATCCTGTGGATTAGTTGACCCGTTTGGTTTTGGGAACTGACTTTCCCTTGGTTTCCTGCAGATATGACATGCATAACTGCTGGAATTATTCGTGATAACTGTCTTTCCTGAAAAGATAACAGGGTTAGTTATATGCGATGCATGAAATGCATTGTGATATGACGTCCTCGAGATTATGATGTATGTGATATGTATGCGCATGTAATGATGTATGAGCATGGGATGTTGGTCGTGACATATCTGAGTCCGGGAAAATAAATCCCTGACCGCTGCTGGAGAAAATAGAATTCCTGACTGTTGTAGAGAAATATGGATCTTCTACTTCTCCTGGGGATGATGAATGGAAGTGACTGTACTTTTGTCAGGGGGGAATTCTGTTTGAGAATAACTCTGCGGGGAACAATTTGGAAGGTGACTTTCCAAAAACTAAAGTAATGAGCTATGTCGGGGAACAATTTGGAAGGTGAATTTCCAAAAAATGAAGTAATGAGCTCTGTCGGGGATTGAGCTCCTTTATCCAGAGAAATAAACTCTTCTCGGGAGAAAACTTTATGAACCGCTTGCGATTACAAAATTTGGCTGGGGAACATAGATATCAGTTCTCTGAAGGAATTTGGCTAGGGAAAGTAACTCATGTTTGGGGAAGCCGAAGTCAAAGCTTTGGTTGCCCCTACTATGTGGGGAGGCATAGACATCACGGGGTCGCATTCTGAGGAAATGAGAATGACTTTGCATCAGGACTTTTTTTCCCCTGTACCTACTGGAGAAAGTGCCTATGGAGGCTTTGTAGATTGAGTGTTATCCCAACTTATGAGGTGCTTGGTAACTGCCGACCAGAATGATAAGTCTTCTACTGATAGGCAAGTGACAAGATGACGGGATATAGTCGTACGCTTTGATCCCTAACTTTTGCCTGGACCTCCCTTTCAGATTTTCAGTCCACCGAGATACCTCTTTTTTGCCCAAGCCGCCTTTTCTGGTTTTCGACTTGCCGGGTGTAAAGATTTTTTTTGTTTTTATCCCTAATTTTTGCCCGAACTTTTTTGGTTCACTGGGATGCCCTAATTTTTGCCTAGGCCAGTCGACCTAGCGGGTCTTTTCATGCATGGTCTTTTTCGACTATGTCCATGTTCTCAGGATGTAGGGCATTGTCACCGTCCATAGTAGTGAGTGTTGCCACACTACCAGAAGATGTTTTTTTGATCGTACATGATTCGTTGTTGGGATTCATGCCCAATGCTCCAAGTGATTCAAATGGAGACCTGCCCCTGGTTACTCTGCACTTCTTTGAGATATTTCCTAGAATCTTGACCGGACTGCCCAAGGTGTGCTGGATAATGACATATCATGTCCCTTTGTTAATAGGAGATTTGTCAATGGGAGTGTCGTCCTACTTGAATTGATTTTGTTCACTGAGAGAGCTTTCATTCACTGGATATTCGTTGTGTGAATTTCTCTGTTGTCAAACAAATAGCCATATGAAAATAGTGATATTCAAGTAATGCAAAGTTTATGTTTGTCTTTGAAGTTTTGAAAAATGCATTTTTAGCAAGTAAAGAAGTTTGTAATTCAACTCTGGATTTTGAGTAAAGCCTTAGAGGAGTCAGGATACCTTTTGTAACAGTATGCTTTCGAACTAACCCGTGCTTCAATTTGGACTTTTGAAGGGTTGTAATGTGGCTTGGTTCACGGTTTTAAGAAACAAAGGATAAAGGCTCAAAGTGTATTTGTACCCGCCTTTTCTTCGTGATGTTCTTCGGTCCTAAATTCAGTTAATTGTGCGTTTAAACTCCAATTGAGTCTGGAAAGACATTTTAGTGATGGTTCAGACAAATTAAGTTTGTCGGAAAGCAGTCATTCTTGCAACACTTTTTCATGTTGTTGAGGATTTGTAGTGACCTCTTTTTATTTGATTTGTTATCCCTGATTTTTTCCCGACTGTTCTTGTTTTGAGATTACAGTCAGCAGGATGCCCCAATTTTCTTAAGTCTCCTTTGTAGGTTTTGACTTAGTGGGCTTTTCTTTTGAGAGACAATGTCTTCCTATGTGATAGGGAACCATCACTGTCTTTTGATTCCAGAGGAATGTTTCTTGACGTCATTCATTGTATTACGAGATGAGAGTTTACGGCTTAACACGCGTTTGAATTAACTGAGAGACTACCCTGCCCCAGGTTTTGATCTAAAGTTTTCAATTTGTGTAAGAAAGAAAACTTCAACTTCTTTGGCTCGAAGGGGTTGACTAGGGATTATCTTCCTTATAACTCCAATGTTTAGGATTTGAAATAACGCCTGTACATCGTCAACAAGGTATGCTCAAAAGCATACTGTATGAGATTATGACATTGTTTTTGTCATCCTCCCTCTAAAGGCTTATAACTTTTAGCAAGAGTTGAATGTCATAAAGAGTGTAAAAAGCATAGTTTAAACGTAATGAAAACGAGTGGATCAAATCAAGATAAACATATGCAATGCATTAATGAAACAAATTTGACATTAATAGATAATTGTTTGAATAGCAAGAGGAATTACAAACGAAAATTTCAAAATGAAAAAGACACTCTCAATGATTTGGCATAGGAGAAGTGATCACGTTTGGAGTCTCTGGGGGGTCAAACTCGATCTCCTTGGCATCAATCAAGTCTTGAATCTTGTTATTCAAAGTCCAACAGCCTTCAGTGTCATGTCTGGGACTGTCAGAATGATAGGCACATCTTACGCTCGGATTGTACTTAGAAGAGGAGGTGTCGGGATTTTTAGGAGGATCCTTTAGCGTGATCAGCTTCAACTTCAGCAAATGTTATAACACTTGAGACAAAGGCATGTTGATGTTAGTGTACTGCCTTTCTTGATATCTTACCCTACACATATTGCTCTGTTGTTGTTAGTGATATTATTGTTGGGCTCGTGACGCAGAAGCAAATTGGAAAGGTGCACTCTAGGCTCCTTGTCTCATGGGAGGCTGAATGATGACTTGATCCCCAATCCTAGATGTTTGCCCCATTTGGTTACATTCATCCCGACGAAGCTTGTTAATGAGGACCCTCAACTCTTCTTGTCCTTGTGCCAGATTTTGGATAAGAGCCTTCTGGCCCACCAGTTGTCCCATCATCTGGACTTTCATTACGGCTTTCTCGGTTTGTAGTCGCTCTAATTGGTCATCTATGTCGTCCCCAGGATTTCCCATGATCATGCCCCTGGTGAGGAGTGTCTTGACCTATTCTTGTCCCTTGGATAGGTTCAAGAACATTTCTCAGAGTTGAGCGTTTTGAGCCTGGATGTCCTTGATAGTCTGCTCTAGAGCCATCTCTACTGAAATAAACAGTAGGAAAATAAGGAGACTTGTATGGGAGAAACCTTTCATGATATGATGCATGATATGTGGATGCATGTTTTCAAGGATCTCGCGGGGTAAACACAAGAAAAAGTTTGAACTTTGATCAACATCTTTGATCGGAGAACTTTGTATCGGTGGATGTCCTTCCACGAGAATTTAGCTCACCATGCCAAGTGGGTTGTAGCCCTTGACTCAAATTGTTGTACTTGATCTTTGACGGCGTTTTGGTTAGAGGAAAATAAATCCTCTTGCCCCTTGATAGACGTATAGTTCATTGTAAACCTGCATCAAAGACCCTCGAGATCCTTGAAATGGTTATTGAAAATGCTATGGTATGATGTTATGATGCTATGTAAAAATATGCGAGATAAGCAAATTTATATACAAGTAATCATATTCACACAAAGTAGACAAGTCCTTAGTTTTAGGCTTGCATGGAGCTTGTAGGTAAGTACCCTCTTGAAGTTTAGTTGGCTCAACCTATCCTAGTTAATAGTAACCGGGTTCTAAGGGATCTCAATATCACCGACATTTCTTTTAGGCATTGTCTCAGCACAATCAATCTTTTCTTGCGGCCAAGATATCCCAAAAGTCCAGTCTTAATGAGTGTAGTATCCATTATCAACCAATTTTCAGCTCTACACTGAAACCGGTTATCTCACTATGTCCTAATGGCCAAGTTTGTTCAATTAGGGTTCTAAAGTCAATTAGTTCTTTTATGACGCCACTCAGCGGCCCTGTATTCTCCTCGATTCATCACAAGGGATACTGGTACCCATAAATGCGTCACACTAACATAGCCATTGTTTCAACCATATCGGTCTATACCGTACAGTTTCCATAATCTATTGCTATTTACCTAAAAAGGTGTCCCAGATCCGGGTGGAGGATCAAAGCAAGCCCAAACAAAGAACAAATGTAAAGCATACAAATCAAACAAAGAAAGCAAGTAAAGGTGATCTAACCCTAAGGTAACCCCACTTTAAGAAATTTCCCAAGCAGAGTCGCCAGTTCTGTGATACGATGGGAGAACTGACTTGAGGTTTTGCGTTTGTGTTTGCAAATTTTGCGGTTTAGCAAGAGATGCCACCGAATTTTCTTTTATCCAAAAGGAAAGGTGAAAAAGCACAGGAAAGACCTTTAGAGATGTTTTCTTGAGTTCGGGGGGTAGATTATGAAAAGGGAAGGTATTAGCACCATTTTCATCCATGGTTTTCCATGGGCTCTTAGTTACTTTCTAGATCACTTGCTTTTGTTTGAATGTGCTTGTGGTGTGTGTTTTGAAATTATTTTTGAAAATGGAACTTCGTAATGGTTCTCGTTTCTATAAGAACGCATACAAAGTGTTTGTTTCGAAAATAATTTAAAGAGGTGTTTGTGAGATGTGTTTTTGAAAGTGATTTTGAAAAGGTGTCTTTGTAATGGTTCTCGTTTCTATAAGAACGCGTACAAAGTGTTGTCTTTCAAAAATGTTTCAAAATGAGAGTGTTTGGTGTATAAAATGTTTTTGTTGTGAGCAAGCAAGTAACTAAGAGCGAACCTACCTACTCAAAAGGTCTTAGATGTGTTTTCCTTCTCCTTTAGATGTTGCTATCTTACCATTGTTTTGGTAAGAAGCCCCATCGTTGGATGTGAAGGGACAGGTGTTGGGACATTTGTATAGTCATAGAAGGCAACATATGGGATGTTTTAGCAATGTTGTTTTAGGGACTAGATCGTTTTACCGAAGGCAACATCGAGGGTCATCGAGGGACTACGATCTTTTATTGATGGTTTTTGCTAAAACACCCATGTTCGAGGGACATGACTATTTTCCGAAAGGCAACAAAGTGAGATTACCCTAGAGGTGCTAGTGTGCAAGGGTGTTTTATTTACATGCATAATTTTGTCTTGAATTAGGGTTTGCTAAACATTGGTTTTAGTATTGCCATGCACACCCTAATTACTAACAGTATATGAAAACAGTAAAGTGCGGAAAATAAAGATTCTACGCTATTACAATCATTAGGGGGATGGGGTGTATAAATTTCAAATGGGGATTGCAAGTAAAAATAAGTCCTGAGTTACTATTACAACCATATTGAAATGTACAATATAAGAAAGAAATGGACTTGTTTAGAAAATGTTTTTGTCTTAAGGAAATAAATTAAAAGGAAAATATTTTTATGTTAATATAAAATAAAAAAGATGAAAAGAGAAATTAATGAAAGACAAAAACAGCATGCTACTGCAAGCAAAAATAAACAAGGATCGGAAGTTCTGAAGTCAGGCGTGTGATGACTCAGAGAGGAAAGTCAGTGGGAATCAGAAGTTCTGAATTGGTAAACTCTGAGACCCTGCAAGAAATGTTAGAGGACAGGCACAGAAATTCTGGGTTGCATTCAAACAGTGGGCCACAAGTCAGAAGTTCTGAATTACACTAAAACAGTGAGTAAACTTCAGAAGTTCGGTGGATTGTTAGCATGTGAAAATCAGAAACTCTGAGTGTTTGAAAACAACGAATGGAAACATCAGAAGTTCAGTGTATTTGACATGTAAGGAGAACTCAAAAGTTTTGTGTTGTGTTAGAACAGTGAGTGAATCATCAGAAGTTTTGTATTGTGCTAAGCCAGTGAGTGAATATCAACAGTTCAGTGCGTTATCAGAATGTAAGCATCCGAAGTTCAGTGTGTGTTAACAGTGAGGAAAGTCATAGAAGTTCTGTGTGTTAAAATAGTGAAGAGAACTCAGAAGTTCTGCGTGCTTAAACAGTGAGAAAATCCTAGAAGTTCTGTGTGTTAAAATAGTGAGTGAAAAACAGAAGTTCTGTGTTACATTTTGACTTTTAATCAGCACACCAACAATTCATTCAGTTCTTATTAAACAGCAAATCAGAAGGATAACAGCACAACAACTTATAGAAGTTCTAATCCTAAATCTGAGTCTATCCCTAATCAAGAAACTCTGATCCACTATTTTTTCTACTTATGCAATAATATGAACAACATTAATACTATGATATTTACATGTTAATTATGTTCAGAATGAAAAACAAGTAAAGTCAGAAAGACTTACCTTGAACCTGGAGCGTGCTTGGAGCTTTGAGTGGCTGCCTTTGGATGTCCTGGAATCAGCAAGAGTAACGGAAAAGAAAATGCCAAGTTCTTTGATTCAAAGGGAAGAACAAAGGTTTGGTTTTCTGTTTGAGATTTATGGAATTTTTTATGAAGGTTTCGCAACTTTGTTTTCTCTCCTTTTTTCCAGCCTCTCTCCAAAAGCCAGCCCCTTGAACGTGTGATGGAGCAAAGTATTTATAGATGGGTTTGTTGTAGTTTTGGGGGGGAAAACAAATGAGATTCAAACCTTTTTGGTATATTGTTCCATTGCTTTTTTAATCATAGTTTTCGTATGCTAATTTGATGCAAATATGGGGTTTGAGAAAGTGCAGGCGTGGACTGGGTCAGCAGCAATTTGCAGCGTTATGGCAGCTGGTTGCAGGACTGTGCCATAGTAGGGCAGCAGGTTACTTAAACGAGGTTTTGGGATTTAGTGATGTTCTGATCGCAGAAGATCAGAAGCGTAACCTCCATGTGCTGAGGAGTCATGTTCTGATGGAAGATTATGTTCTGAACCATGTTTGCAACTTTTGATTGCACTTGCATGGAGGCTGGCTCAGAAGTTCTGAAGTATCACATACTCTTAACACTTAGAAAATTTTCTAAATGTTTAGAAAATTTTATTTTTCCAAAGTAACTTCTGACTCCTGATTTTTTGATGAATCAATCTCATGTCTTGATGAAATAAAATTGTTGAAACTTGATTTGATTTGAAAGTCAAAGTTTGACTTTTCAGTGTGCTTTTGACAATTTTGCCCTTATGGATGATTTCCTTGAAATATTGCAGTTCAAGGCTTGGAATTGGATGGAAGAAAACTTGAGGATCCAGGGTGATTCCTTGGGAAATGTGAGGGCAAATTTTGGGGTACAACATTGGTATACTGACTTGGTTTTATATTTTGTTAGTTTTTTTTGGTGTGGCTTTTGTGCTGTCAAAATGTTCCCCCTTCCCCTCTTTTCAAACCGTGGCTTTGTAGTGTGATAAGGGATGGAATTGGAGGGAAACTATTGAGACTTTTGAACATAAAGGATATGCTATTTTACTGTCTTTAGTATGCAGCTTTGACTTGGTCTGTTTGTGTACAATTTTTTTTGCTGTACACGGCAGTTGCTTTTGACAGTTTTTTTTGGACTGTTTTGGAAAGCTGACTTTCAACACTTTGAGTACAATTTTCATATTGCTATTTGTATGCAAATGCTGGGCTGGTATAGCAGATGATGCAGGTTTGACAGTTTTGTGCAGGTGATATCCTTCTGACTTTTTCTCTTTCCTCTTTCCTCTTTCAATGAAAAAGCAATTTTGCTTATTTTTCTATGAAAAATTCTGAAGGGTTTGTATGATTATAGGAAAATGATGACATTGTTAGAACAAGATTGATTCTGATCATATCTCAGTTTTGATGATAACAATAAAATACATTTTATATAATTGATACTTTGATGAACATATTTACTTGTTTCAGATAATGTTCTGACATAAGCATTTTGATGTGTTGAGCTGAAAATAAATGAAGAAGTTCTTTAATGAAAGAACTATTTGTTTTAGCACAAGTTCTGATGCTGAATCTGATAAGAAATTATTTAATGCATCTTCTAACGCTTAGCAAGTTTCTGTGTAAACTATGTTTCAGAAGTTCTTTGAAAGCAAACGTTGATCAGAAGTACTTTGAAAGCAAACTATGTTCTAAAAGAATACTGCAAGCAAGCGCTGAAAAAAAGATTGCAAGCATGTTCTGAAGCAAGACGTGAAGCTAGTTCTGAAAGAATATAGAAGCTAACAAGTCTTGTCAAGTTTCAGGAAACATGCTCTGACAAAGTGTCGTTTGCTCATTTAATGCAAAGACGGTTACATGCACTCAAGTGTCTATGCTAGTTCATTGGAAAATGCAATACTGCAAGCAAAAACGCAAACATTAATTGCTCTCCACTTTTGAAGGCAGCAACAGTCATTTTATTCATACTATATATAGAAGATCATTTATTGCAAGCCAACAACTCAACAAATTCAAAACAGCAAGAACTACGTGAAAATATTCTGGGCTCACAAATTATTTTACATACACTTTGTGCAAAACTAATCTAAGTGAAAAATCATAGTTTGTGATATAGCTTTCTTAGAAGCAAATTTGTTTCACTATCTGTAAAGATTTAATTCTTGTTATTGTTCCTTGAGAGACCAAGTTTGGTCAGATTTCTCAAGAAGACTAGGACTAGTTTGAGTCTTAGTGGTGTTAGTCACTTGTAAGTTTACTTGTGCATTGTTAGTCACAACAGTTGTTGTATGATTGTAATCAGTTGATTATAGTGAATTAAGTCCTTGTTGAGAAAGGAGAAATCACCTTGGCGGGTGGACTGGAGTAGTTTGAGTTCAAATGAACCAGGATAAAAATAACTGTGTCTTTCCATTATTGTTGAGCCTTTAAGAAAAAGAAAAAGAGAAACTTATTCAACCCCCCCCCCCTTCTAAGTGTTTTCTCACCCTTCAATTGGTATCAGAGCTTGACTCTGAGCGCAACACTTAACCGTGTCAGGAAAAGATCCAGAAAGAAAACACAAATGGCAACTGAACAAAACAACAATAGCTACAACAAACCTCCTGTATTTGATGGAGAAGATTTTGAATATTGGAAAGATAGACTAGAAAGTTTCTTTCTAGGTCATGATATTGATATATGGGATATAGTCTTGGATGGTTACACACATCCTATAGACTCAGAAGGAAAAAAGATTGATAGAAAAAATATGGATAGACAACAAAAAGCTGATTTCAAAAATCACCACAGAGCTAGAAATATTTTTCTAAATGCTATCTCTAAAATGGAATATGAAAAGATCACAAATAGAGATACAACACATGATATGTTTGACTCTCTCAAAATGACTCATGAAGGAAACGCTCAAGTGAAGGAGTCTAAAGCTCTGGCTCTCGTCCAGAAGTATGAACCCTTCAAAGTAGAAGAAAGTGAATCTATAGAAGTTATGTTCTCAAGGTTCCAAACTCTGATCGCTGGCCTGAGAGTTCTGAACAAGCGATACACTAAGGCAGACCATGTTAAAAAGATCATCAAAAGTTTACCCAGAAGATGGGCACCTATGGTCACTGCTTTCAATGTCTCAAAAGATCTGAACAACGTGTCTCTGGAAGAACTCATCAGCGCTCTAAGAAGTCATGAGATAGAACTTGATGAGCACGAGCCTCAGAAGAAAGGTAAGTCTGTTTCCCTTAAATCAATTAAAAAATATGAAACTAATGCTTTTCAGGCTGAAGAAGAAAACTATGAAGAATCTGCATCTGAAGAAGACGAACTATCCTTGTTCTCCAGAAGGATCAATCAGCTGTGGAAGCACAAACAGAAGAAGTTCAGGAACTTCAAGAAGTCAGAAGATAAACCAGAATCTTCTGGACACAAAAAGTTAAATAGAAGAGAGATAATCTGTTATGAATGCAAAGAACCTGGACACTACAAGAGTGATTGTCCAAAACATCAAAGAGAAAAACCAAAGAAAAAGTTTGGTAGAAAGAAAGGGATGATGGCAACCTGGGACGATTCAGAATCCTCTGAAGATGAATCTGATTCTGAAGATGAGAACGCCAACCTAGCTCTGATGGCTACCACAACAGATGACTCAGACTGTGAGTCAGAACCAAAAGAGGTATTCTCTGAATTTACTAGAGATGAACTTGCTGAAAGTTTATCAGAACTTCTGGAAAACTATAGTCAGCTAAAAATCAAATACAAGAAACTCAAGAAGAGTCTTGCATCTGATCTTGAGAAACATGAAACAGAAAAATCTAAACTCAAAGAAAATAATTTTAAACTTAAAGAGGAAATTCAAAATGTTCCAAAAATTTCCAATTCAGATTATGTGTCAAGTTCAAAAGATATTCTGAAAGAATATGACTGTAGCTTTCAAACTTTTCTTGCTAAAAGCATAGATAGAAGAAAAATGGCTTCAATGATCTATGGAGTTAGTGGGAACAACAGAAGAGGAATTAGATATGAACCTCCCAAAGGGAAGGAGACATATATACCAAAACCTGTTGCTAAGATGACTTTCACCTATAAACCTCTGAACAAACAATTCAAGTTTGGACACACACATCATATTAAATATACATCACATTCTGGAAACTCTTATGCTAATCCAAAGTTCAAACAGAACTTTAAATACTCTAACCCAAGAGGACCCTAAAAGATATGGGTGCCTAAGGATAAAATAATATTTGTTGTAGATGTCCTTAACAACTCAATTGAGACACCATTCATGGTACCTGGACTCTGGGTGCTCATGACACATGACGGGAGGAAATTCTATGTTCCAAAACCTGGAATTTAAAGCTGGAGGAGATGTCAAGTTTGGAGGTAATCAGAAAGGGAAGATTATTGGTTATGAAACCATTGGAAACAGTAACCTTCCTTCTATCTCTAATGTATTATTAGTAGAAGGATTATCACATAACTTGCTGTCCATAAGTCAATTAAGTGACAAAGGTTATGACATTATCTTTAATCAAAATTCCTGTAGAGCTGTTAGTCAAAAAGATGGAACAATCCTCTTTTGTGGCAAGAGAAAGAACAACATATACAAAATTGATTTGTCAGATCTTAAATCTCAGAATGTTAAATGCCTTTTGTCTGTTAGCGATGAGCAATGGGTATGGCACAGAAGATTGGGACATGTCAGCTTAAGAAAAATCTCTCAATTAAATAAATTAAATTTAGTCAGAGGACTTCCCAATCTGAAGTACAACTCAGAAGCTTTGTTTGAAGCATGTCAAAAAGGAAAATTTTCAAAACCTTCTTTTAAATCTAAAAATGTTGTTTCTTCCTCTAGGCCATTAGAACTACTTCATACTGATCTGTTTGGGCCAGTTAAAACTGCATCCATCAGAGGCAAGAAGTATGGATTGGTCATTGTTGATGACTACAACAGATGGACATGGGTTAAGTTTTTTAAAACACAAGGATGAGTCACATTCTGTGTTCGTTGACTTCTATAACCAAGTGCAAAACGAAAAATATTTTAGAATTATAAAAGTCAGAAGTGATCATGGTGGAGAATTTGAAAACCATTATTTTGAAAATTATTTTAAAGAAAATGGTATTGTTCATGATTTCTCTTGTCCTAGAACTCCCCAACAAAATGGAGTTATAGAACGAAAGAATAGAACGTTACAAGAAATGGCCAGAACCATGATCAATGAAACTAATATGGCTAAGCACTTTTGGGCAGAAGCTGTGAACACAACATGTTACATTAAGAATAGAATCTCTATAAGACTTATTCTTGAAAAGACTCCCTATGAATTGTGGAAAAATAGAAAACCCAACATTTCTTATTTCCATCCTTTTAGATGTACTTGTTTTATTTTGAACACTAAAGAAAATCTGAACAAGTTTAATTCTAAAGCACAAAAGTGTTTTCTTCTTGGATATTTTGAACGCTCAAAAGGCTATAGAGTATACAACACAGAAACTCTGATTGTTAAAGAATCAATCAAAATCATGTTTGATGATAAGCTTGGCCAGCAACAGCCAAAGCAAATTGATATTTCTATAGGTACAGAAGATCATCCCTCAAACTCTGAAAAGTCAGAAGCAAAGGAAGACTCAGAAGCAAAGGAAGACTCAGAAGATCATCCTCTTGATAATGCTCTGGATAATCTCAGAATCTCTGAACAACCCACTCAGAAAAGATTTCCCAGAATCTCTTCAGCTCATAAAGAAGATGAGATTATTGGAAGGAAAGAAGATCCCATCAGAACAAGATCCTCTCTCAGAATCAATGAAGAATCATTGTTTGGATTGGTATCTCTGATTGAGCCAACCTCTATTGATGAATCTCTGGAAGACAATGATTGGATCCTAGCCATGCAAGATGAACTCAATCAATTTTCCAGAAACGATGTGTGGGATCTAGTTCCAAGACCCGAAGGATTCAACATTATAGGAACTAAATGAGCAAGGAGAGGTGGTCAGAAACAAAGCACGACTGGTTGCACAGGGTTATAGTCAACAAGAAGGAATTGATTATAATGAAACCTTTGCCCCAGTCGCCAGGTTAGAGTCTATAAGATTATTAATTTCTTTTGTTGTTCAAAATAACATTTCATTATATCAAATGGATGTTAAAAGTGAATTTTTAAATGGCTATATAGAAGAAGAAGTATATGTCCATTAGCCTCCTGGATTTAATGACTCAAAACATCCAGAACATGTTTTTAAATTAAAAAATTTTGTGTACGGTTTAAAACAAGCTCACAGAGCTTGGTATGAACGTTTGAGTAATTTTCTTTTAGAAAAAGATTTTACCAGAGGGAAAGTGGACACAACCTTATTCAGAAAGACATTTAAAAATGACATTTTAATTTGTCAAATTTATGTTGATGATATTATTTTTGGAACCTCTAATATCTCCCTTGGAAAAGAATTTGCTGAGACCATGCAGGCAGAATTTGAGATGAGCATGATGGGAGAATTGAAGTTCTTTCTGGGAATACAAATTAACCAGACTCCATAAGGTACTTACATACATCAGAAGAAGTATGTTAAAGAACTTCTGAAGAAATTTCAGATGTCAGAAAGCAAAGATGCTAAGACACCAATGCATCCAACATGCATTCTGGGAAAAGATGAGGTAAGTATGAAGGTAGATCAGAAGCTCTACAGAGGTATGATTGGATCCCTTCTCTATCTGACTGCATCTAGACCTGATATATTATTCAGCGTATGTTTATGTGCTAGATTCCAATCAGATCCTAGAGAATCTCACTTAACTGCTGTTAAGAGAATTCTGAGGTATCTGAAAGGTACTACTAATCTGGGTCTGTGTTACAAAAGATCAAAAGATTTCAGACTAGTAGGTTATTGTGATGCTGACTTTGGTGGAGATAGAATTGAAAGAAAGAGCACCTCTGGAAGCTGCCAGTTTATGGGTGACAATCTTATCTCATGGTACAGCAAGAAGCAAGCAACAATTGCACTTTCAACAACAAAAGCTGAGTATATATCTGCTGCTGGATGTAGTTCTCAGATGATCTGGATGAAAAGTCAGCTAGAAGATTTTAATCTTTATGAAAGTAAGATTCCTATTTTCCGTGACAATACTTCTGCAATTTGTCTTTCTAAATATCCCATATTACATTCTAAAGCTAAACACATAGAAATTCAATATCATTTTATAAGGGACTACATTCAGAAGGGAATTTTAAATTTAAACTTTGTAAAAACAGACCATCAATGGGCTGATATTTTTACCAAACCCCTTTCAGAAGATAGATTTAAATTCATTTTGAAAAATATTTGTATGGAATTATGTCCTAAATAAAATTGTATTTATCTTCTGTGTTTGCCTTCAGAATGTTCTAAAATGAATGTTTTGATTAACAACTCTTCAGAAGTTAGAAGAGAAGTTACATCAGAAGCTATACATAAATTTCTGAAATGCTCTAACGTTTCATTACAAGTATAGTTCAACAGTTCATTATATCAAACAGTTGTCCCATGCAACCTTTAGGAGATGAACACGTGGTGTGTTTCTCAAAGGTCACGCGTGCTAAGCTATTGGCGTCGTTCCTAGGTAATTGTTATGATTTGCTCAAATCTCACGCTTTCCCCCCAATTTTCATTATCATTAAATGTTAGTCATGATTAGATTCTTTTTAATTAATTTAAAAAAAAAAAAATATATTTACAGTTTTACATTTAAAACCTATTTCTCAAAAGTTTTCATATAAATACCTTTGTAAAAACCCTTTCTCACTTTTTACCTTCTCTTTCAAAATTCAACCGTCTTTGTGTATTTTTCACTACAACCCTTTTTCTTCTCTCAACCTAAGTGCTCAAATGGCCTCCTCCTCTACTCATTCTGGAAACACCCAATCTGAACAGTACGTCATTCCTAAGAGAACCACTCTGTTGTACCCCAAAATTTTCCCTCTCATTTATCAAGATTTTTCTCACAAGACTTCTTGGACTCAAGACAAGATTAGGGTTTGTTTAGCTCAAGATACCTCATCTTGCACTGATAACCTAAAATAAGGGTTTGAGTTTGCACAAGGATTTTTGGATCACCAATGCTTCATGTGACTTTCATACATCATCTTGTACCCCTAATATTATTCATGTTAAGTTTCAAGCCTTGAACCACATTTTTGATTAGTCAATTGGACAGTTGACCTAAAAATCAACTATATTGGGGAAAAAGTCTACCATGGCCAATTTACAGTCAAACTTCATAATTTTTGATCCACAACAACATTTTAGACTCATATGCACCATTTGATCAAGTTTGGATCACAACTCCTCAAGAAATTTGATCAAATCATCAAAAGGGCAAAATGGTCAAAATTAGGGTTTTTACTGAGAAAGGGCAATTTCTGATTTTTAACCTAGCCAATGACCAATTGAGTTCAAGCATGATTTCAAGGGTTCAATGGAATCATATTGACCTAATCACATAGTTCAAAAGATCTCAAGTTCATTGGATTGACAGATGAGTTTTGCAGTCAATTGATCAAAAGTCAATTGTACACTAAAAAGTCAAACTTTGACTTTTTGGTCAAAATCAAGTGCCAAGGGTCATAATTCATCAAGATATGTCAAAATGTGAAACTTGTTCACCAAGAAAACCAATTTTGAAAATTAGGGTTTTGAATTTGAAAATTTTCATAACTTAGAATTTTTCTAAGTATGAAAATTTTCTTATTTTTTCCCAACTTTCCACAACTTTTTCACCATGATGAAATTTGATTCAAAGAAAACTTCCAACATGAAAGTTGTAGTCCTCCATGGAATCTACAACTTTTCTTCACAAACTATTCCCAAAATATGCATGGATCTCAAGTTATGAATTTGTGAATATAGGTCCATGAACTAAATAACTTAGTGAAAATTTGCCCTAATTTAGGCAGGTTTTTGACCCAACTTCATGGACATTTTTAACCTAGTTCCAAGAGGTATATCAAAATTTATTTCAAAGATGGATTATATAGCACATTTCAAGCTTTCCAAAATGTCCAATAAATCTCCAAGATCATTTTTGGTTAGGGAGAATCGAAGAAGGGAAGTTGGCATTTTATCACTTTTGATCAAGCCATTTTTACAAAGCATCAAGTTGCAAATCAGATCTTTGATGTTTGAATATTTCTTTACAGGTCCTAAACTCATTTTACACTCCATAATTAAATGCAAACTCAGAAGTTAAAGGCTTTATTTTCACTTTTGAAGCATTGTACATGAGATATTTCCATTTTTGTCCAAAAGGTTACAATGCCATTTTCATAAAGGTGAGATTTTGCAACTTTACAAATCTTGAGCCTTGGACCTGTCCCTTTGGTACAAACAACTTCCACAGGTCTCAAGCAATTTGTACAAGTTCATTTCAGCTCTCAAGCAAGCAAGGACAGGCATGTTAGTATGGTCACTTCACTTTTCTTCAAATGCAAGAAAAGTTGCAAAAAGTGCTAGAACTTGTACAACTAGTAAGAGGTGGACTTGGATCCTTTCTATACATATTTACAAACTTGTTACAAACCAAAACACGATTACTTGAAAACTGAAACACTCTCAAACTCAAAAACTCCTTTTTTCTGCCCAAACACCCAGAATCTGCAGAACCAAGGCCAATTAATTTTTGGCTCGTGCGTTTTGTATTTTAACACTTGAAACACTTCATACACGTCATACCAAAGCAAGCCAAGCCCTTACTCTGATTCTGTAAGCCCTGTTTCAGCCATTGCCATTTTCACTTTGGAAGCTTGCAACTTGACTTGTGCAAAGAGTTCTAGCTATCCACAAAGTAAGCTAGGCATTGGAATAGCTTGAAGAAAGTTCAAGGAAGCTCACACAATCCTCAGGCCTCCATCAAAGTCCATGCATTGCTCTATCCAAATCCAACTGAAGGAGGTATTTTTCAAAACTCTATCTCTCTGAATAGGCATCCTCAAGCCATGATTTGTGAAGAAAAAATGCAGTCCATAACATGTTGAAGCTGTACATATGCATACTTGTCATTTATATTAACTGTGCTATGAGAATTTGAAGCTTGAAGTTCATAAAATTTTTAGGTCACAAATTGGGGATTCAAAAATTCTCTCTGATCTTTGAGAGTTAGATTACATATTTTATATTGTTGGAATCGTGATCTCAAATGCTACATGTTTTATGTTATGAGATTTTGTTTTTATGCAAGCATGTGAAAGATACAGTTTGAAGGGAAAACGCGCGCGTAAGGAGGATGGCTGGAGGACAGGGATGAAGTTCTGGGCCTTTGGCACCTTGGTCTTGTTGTTTTTGTTATTCACACCCCCTGACTTGATATTTGCACCCCTGGCTTTATTTGTTATATTTTTCATATTTCTTCATATTTTTATATTTATTGCTTTTGATTATTTTTTCTGAACAATAAAAAATCCTAAAAATAATTAAATAATTTTTTGCAATTTTATTTTATTTTATTATTATTTTTACTTGAAAAATAGTTTATTTTAATAAATAGAACTTATTTTATTAAATAATTTGTAAATATAATTAAAAATACTTACTATTTTTATTTAATTATTTATACACATAAAATATTTATTTTCTATACATATTTAATTTTTAATATTTTAACATAATATTATTTATTATTTTCTTGTACAAAAATGGACAAATAATAACATAAAGCATTATTTTCTTTTAATTAAAAAATTAGGGTTTCACCCCTTTCCAAAAATAATATTGTTTTTTTTCCTTTCTTTTTAGGGGTTTAATTAAATTATTTTCTCATACAAAAACAAAATACCAAAACATTTTTTGCATAAATACATTACATTGCATTTTAAATATTTGTATATTTATTTAATTTCGCACAATATTCGATTGGGTTGTAATAATATTTTTAGGTTTATATTTGTGCAAAAATCCCCATTCAAAACTTGTATTCTCCCTCCCATAATAATTGTTGTAATAGCTTAGTTTATTTTACGCAATTTATTACTTTCATATACTATGCTTAGTAAACTAGGGTTTGCATGACAAGAACAAAAACCAAACAAATAGAAAAAACCTAATGCAAGACAAAGGCATGAAAAATGACACACATTTCACACAAGCACCCTTAGGGTTTCACCCACTTAGTTGCCTAAAACAAAATGGCCATGTTACGCATGGGAAGTATCTTGGTAAAACAAAACAAAATAAGATCATAGTCCCTCGCTGACGCTATCAAAAGGTTGCCTAAAACAAAATGATCTTGGTCCCTCCAAACATGCTAAGATACTTGTCAACATTGCTATCATGGTCATACGAAGACCCACGCCCGTCCCGTTAACATCCAAAGATAGGGTTGCTTACCAAATCAATGGTAAGTCAACAATGTCAAAGGAATAAAAATGCACAAGAAAGACATTTGAGTATGTAGATAGCTTCTAAGTTACTTTCTCCATTTCAAAAAAATCCTTGCTATTTTCAAAAACAAACACACACACATTTCCAAAACATCTTACAAAACATTGAAACATTTTTCAAAAGACAAACATCTTTGTATACATTCTTACGAACGAGAATCATTACAAAGATTGCCTAAACGAATGTCATCTTTTCAAAATACTTTCAAAACCACACCAAGCACCATTTCAAACAATTTCAAGCAAAGGAAGTGATCTAAGAAAGTAACTAAGAGCCCGTGGAAAATTATGGATGAAAAGGGTGTTATCACCTTCCCTTTTCATAATCTACCCCCCGAACTCAAGAAAACATCTCAAAGGTCTTTCCTGTGCTTTTTTACCTTTCCTTTTGGATAAAAGAAAAGTCAGTGGCGACTCTTACTAACCGCGACATTTGTGATAAAACGCAAAACCTCAAGTCAGTTCTCCCACCGTATCACAGAACTGGCGACTCTGCTGGGGAATTTTATAAAAGTGGGGTTACCTTAGGGTTTAGATCACATTTATTTGCTTAACTTGTTTGACTTGTTTGCTTTACATTTTGGTTCTATTGTTTGGGTTTGAATCCTCCACCCAGATTTAGGAAACATTATATGTAAATAACAATACGTTGTGGAAACTGTGCAGGGTATACCGACACGGTCTAAGCAATAGCTATGTTAGTGCGACATATTTGTGGGTACCGGTAGCCTTTGAGTCAATCAAAGAGAATACGGGGCCGCTGAGTGATGTCATGAAGCACTAACGAACTTCTATAACCTTTACTTGACCAACTTGTCCTTTTAGGATGTAGTGAGATGACCGCCTTTGGTACAGTCCGAAGTTGGTAGATATTCGATACTACACTCATTGAGGGTTGGTTCCTTGGAATATTTCAGTCGCCAGCCAAGAGGCTTGAATTGAAACAATGAACAAGGAAACAATCCAGTGATATTGAGCTCCTTAGAACCCGGTTACTATTGCTAGGACAGGTTGAGCCAACTAAACTTCAAGAGGGTACTTACCTATGAAACCACATGCAAGCCTATACTAGGAACTTGTGTGATTTGCTTGTACATATATACTTGTGCATAACATCATGGACATCATGAGCATCATATGAATCCACTAACCATTTCAAGGATTTTGAAATTTCATCTTTGTTCTTGTTTTGTAGGATATGGATTCACTTCGTAGGAAAACTATCCAAGTCAACCTTGTAAGAATTCCTCCACAACTCAAGGAGTTATCTTCAAGGATTCCTGAGAACTCTCGATTCACCGAGAGGCATGGTCGTCTACTCATCTTGGTCTCCTCCAACACAAAGGAAGACATGATGAAGGTTCTCTTCCAGTTCTTTGACCCTTTGCATCACTGCTTCACATTTCCTGACTACCAGCTTATGCCTACTTTGGAAGAATTCTCTCAACTCTTAAGGATTCCTATTCTCAATCAACTACCTTTCAACGGTACGGAAAGAGATCCAAATCCAGAAGAGATTGCTCAAGCCCTGCACTTGCACTCATCTGATGTCACAACCCATTGGGAAACTAGAAGTGGTGTCAA
Organism: Vicia faba; assembly: GCA_948472305.1. Lineage (NCBI taxonomy): Eukaryota > Viridiplantae > Streptophyta > Magnoliopsida > Fabales > Fabaceae > Vicia > Vicia faba. The sequence goes on from OX451740.1 coordinate 1,125,735,644, forward strand.
AGGCTTCTTGTCAAAGTTCTTGTTTGAGAAGGCCCAAAGTTGTTGGAACTCCTTGGACTTGCAAGCTTTTGAGGAGATTATGGCTCTTCTCATCTATGGGATGGTCTTGTTCCCTATCCCTGACCAACTCATAGATGTGAGTGCTGTCAAAATCTTCATGTCACGCAATCCGGGGCCTACTTTGCTTGGAGATATCTTACACTCTTTTCACACTCGTACAATGAGGAAAAGAGGTGTTCTCATGTGTTTCACTTATCTCCTGGAAAGATGGTTTATTTCTCATCTTCCCCAATTAGTCTTGAAGAATGAGCAAGGTTTGAGGTGGTCACAACGGTTGATGACCCTTAAACATTCAGACATTCATTGGTGTTCTCGATCTAAAGAGAATGTTATCATTGTCGACCGTTGTGGGGAATTCCCTAATGTCCCTCTACTTGGCATTAGGGGAGGCATCACCTACAATTCGTGCTTGGCTCTAAGACAGTTTGGTTATGCCCGAATGGATGGCCCACATGATATGTTGGTTCAGGGTTTAGTTTTCGACTTCGACAACGACAATCAAGGACTTCGTCAAAGGTTCATCCGAGCTTGGAGGATGCAAAACAAGGTAGACAGTAAGACCTTGGGAAACAAAAATTCCATCCCTCTTGAGCCTTACCTCAAGTGGGTACGAACTCGCACCCAAAGTCTTATGATGCCTTACCCCTCCATTCTCCCAGTGATTATAGAGCCTGTTTAGGAAGGAGAGGTTCCATACACCATCCTACATCCTGACATGCCGACATCACTCGAAGATCTACAAAGGAGTTGGATACAACTCAAAGAATAATGTGATACTTTCGAAGCCCAATTCTACGTAAGCGAGAAGAAGGTTTTGGAACTCACTCGGTTACTTCACGAAGATCAGACTCTCAACACCTACATTGCACCAAAGAGGATGCACAATGTCTTTTTATCTTAGAATTTTGTATTAGTTTTCCCTAGGGACATTGATGTACTCAAATTCTATTTTATTAATATAACGCGTGTTCCTTTTTGTTTGAAACAAATTTGAATTTTCAAATCCTTTAAAACATTGCATGAATACATATCATTCATCATGAGCATAAACAGGTCTTTGCAACAAGTTTCCTCATCCTTCTGTTGTTTATTTCAGAAAGATGGACCTCGAACAAACGGTTAAAGACTTGCAAGCTCAAAATTCACAATTTCAACAGTTACTCTTGACCTTGGCCAAGGTACAGGAGGAACTAAAGACTCTGCTAGAGAAAGAGAAAGAGAAAAAGAAGAAGAAGCCAGCTGGTATGGTTATCATTGGAAGAAGGTTTCAGGGACAAGCCAGACGGACCTTAGAATTTCCAACAACCTCTGATGAAGGGGAAATAAAAGGAAAAGAAATGGAAGTACCATCAGATTCTGAAGCAGAAGAAGAGGACTACTCCGAACAACAATACCCTCCGGCCGATGACAAATAAAAACACTTGGAAGAGCGTCTAACTGCTATGGAGATACAGAGAGTACCAGGGTTAGACTTTGAGGAGTTAGGGCTGGTGTCAGGAATAGTAATCCCACCGAAGTTTAAAGTGCCATTGTTTGCCAAGTATGATGGAGTGTCCTGTCCAAAAATGCACCTTCGGTCTTATGCCAGGAAGATTCAGCCACATTCTGCTGACAAAGACTTGTGGGTCCACTTTTTCCAGGACAGTTTATCAGAAACGCAACTTGATTGGTTCTACCAGTTGGAGAGGGCTGATGTCCATAATTTGGAATACTTGGCAGAAGCCTTCTATAAACAGTATCAATACAACACCGATTTGGAACCAACCCGTACTCAACTCTAGAGTATGGCCATGGTATCCAATGAGGGCTTCAAAGACTACGCCCAAAAGTGGAGGGATTTAGCCGGAAGGGTGCAACCGAATTTATCTGAAAGGGAGCTAGTGGACATGTTCCTGGGAACTCTATCAGGTCCTTTCTTTAATCATCTGATTGGGAACTCCTCTGCAGGGTTTACTAAGTTGATTCTAACTGGAGAGAGGGTGGAAGCCGGTATAAGAAGTGGGAAAATTCAGAAAGATGCATCTACCTCTACAGTTGTAAAAAAGCCCTTCACTCGAAAGAAGGAAGTGTCTGTTGTCTATTCACAGAGGAATCAGGGAAGAACTGAGTGCCGATCAACAGTGGGGGCCGTTATGATTCAAAAGCCTGCATCAGACCAGCCAAGAAATAACCAGCCGAGAAATAATCAGCCAAGGGTGGAAAGGCCAGTACGGCAATTCACCAAGATAAACATGACTCCAGCTCAAGTCCTACCACATCTTATGAAGTTGAATCTTGCCATGTTAAAAGAGGCCCCTAAAAATCCAAATACTGCATCTCCCCACTACCATCTGAATGCCAGGTGTGCATACCATTCTGAAAGTCCAGGGCACGACACCAACAACTGTTGGGCTCTGAAGAACAAAATTCAATACCTGATAGATGCGAAGGAAGTTGAATTTGAAGCGCCTGAGAAACCGAATGGTATCTCTGCTCCGATGCCTAGGCATGGACATAATGTCAATGCTGTTGAGGAGGATTTATTTGTTGCCACCGTGGATGAACTATTAACTCCGCTCTTGATTATCAAGCTGAATTTGTTTAAGGCTGGTATATTCCCAGGATGTGACAAAGATTTCCATATTTGCCTATCCTCATCATTTGACTGGCCTCTATTGAAAAAAGGTATCCAACAACTGATTGATAACCAAGAAATTTTGTTTGAGAAAACTCCTATTTCACCCGTTCCAGTTAAAGAAGTTTCAATAATAACCATTTACGTCAATCCTTCCAGGGTCCCTAAAAGACCCGTTAGGATTACATCTGCTCCAACGACTACTCCGCTCAAGATTACAATGCTCGGGCCAACCCCGTAAAAATCAGATAAAACGGTACCATGGAATTATGGTGGAGAAATCTACTACCATGGTGTCAAACAGATTGAGCAGACTGTCGAAGAAGAGAGCTCCAAAGAGGACAATTTCGACATTAGTAACATTGCCGGAACAAGCAAAATTACCCATAGTGGAAGAATTTTCTCTCCAGTGATTGCCCCTTCAAAGGAAGTCTTTGGACCCGTGGCCGTTCCAAAGATTACCTCTGCACCAGTGATTATACCTGTAAGTGTACCTACCGACAAAGAAGACAATACAATTCCTATCCCTACTTCCACTGCTGAGAATAAAGGAAAGAATGTTCAAGAGGAGCCTGTCCTGACGAAGGCTCAATCACTATCTATTCCTGAAACATCCAAGAATGAGATGGAAGAAATCATGAGGATCATTAAGAAAAGTGATTATGATATGGTTGAACAACTGGGGCAGACCCCCTCCAAAATCTCTATGTTAGCACTGCTGCTTTGCTCTGAGGCACATGCTAAAGCTCTGGTAAAATTTCTGAAGACAACTCACGTGCCGCAAGAGACGTCGGCTGACCAATTCCAAGAGTGTGTGGCCAGTCTAACAGCTGATAATGGCCTGGGTTTCTCTGATGCTGACTTAACCCCCAAAGGGAGAAAACACAACGAGACATTACATGTCTCAGTGGAGTGTAGAGGAACGACCCTAGCCCATGTCTTCGTGGACACGAGATCATCTCTGAATGTCTTACCAAAGAATACCCTTGATAGGTTGGATTGTGAGGGGCTGACATTAAAACCCAGTAATATAATTGTGAGAGCATTTGACGGCTCTAAGAGGATGTTCCATGGGGAGGTGGACATCTCGATCAAGGTGGGTACCTAGACCTTCAATTCAACATTCTATGTGATGGACATCCGTCCTTCTTACTCTTGTCTGTTGGGATGCCCCTGGGTTCACAATGTCGGTGTTGTCACCTCCACTTTGCATCAGATGCTGAAGTACCCCGTCCAAGGGAAGATCATAACTGTCTATGGGGAAGAGGAGTACATGATTAGTCATCTAAGATCATAACAAGTTATGAATTTGGACATTATAGGTCATTTTGAAAAGTCAACAAAAACACCTTTTTTGTCAAAGCTTCATACATGAGCATGGAATATCAAATTGAGATGAGACCAAAAGGTTTTCTTAGAGGAGATCTCAAGATTTCTAAAAAGTCTAAGAACACCTCCAAAGATTCAAAATTGAGGAAGTTATGCATTGATGAAGTTGACATTTTTTGTAAAATTGCCAAAAGTCAACTATCCCTAAAACTTCAAATTTTGCCAAATGGGCCCAATTTTTTTCACTTGTTTTGAGTTGGAATTATAGCCCACGTGCTCTAACCTTGGCCACTTGTCCATATTTTATTTTTATTATTTATTTTGGTTTTTATTTGAATTAATTCAATTTAAATCAAAATAAATCAAATAAAATCCAAAAAACATTGAAACCAAGGATTTTGTGATGATTTCAGGTCTTAAATTACAGATTGCAAGCATTCAAATTCGTGCAAATGCATAGAGTGGACAAAAAGATTGAAAAAGCCATATTTGGAAAGATTTTAAAGAGGAATCAAATCAAATATCAAAAGCATTGAAAGAAGAAGATTTGGATGCAATTTGCAACCCTAATCCCTTCACTAATACATAAGGACTGCGTGCAGACCAAAAGGGAGGTGGGAAAAAGGCGTGAGAGCAAGAACAGAATTTGAAAAAAAACAAGCAAAAAGTGTAAGATCGAATTGATAGTTAGAGGCATCCTCAAGGCTTGCTATTGATCCCAATCGCTTCCTGGCACTCTCAGGAACCTAAAGCTATCAAGAACAAGGCCCTTCTGGTCCCTAATCGCACTGTAAGTCGTTCACGTTACACACCTGTTCTTGAATTCGAAACTCATGATTTATGCATTGTTAGGTTAAATCAGTTATACATTCTTGATCTATGAAGCATTTGCAACATTTCTGTATCGTTCAATTGCGTTTATATGGCCTGTAGCATTAATCACCATTGTTAGGTTTTCGAGCTTGGTTTTAGGGCTTCTTATTTCAGGAACAATTGGCCTTGGTAATGGGTATGGTTGTGATCAGGAGGACGAGACGAATCTAACCATGGTGTTAGATGTTATTTCGATGGCCCATGGAGGATTTTGGAAGCATATAGGCCTGTAGCAACGGACTTTGTCTGTAGGTATAGGTGGTTCAACTTTTAGCCACGGTGCAGGGAAGAAGACACAGACGTGGCCAGCTTCCATTGGCTTATTTGAATTTGCACACAAAAATAACATTACTGTACTTGTTTTGTATATTAATTTTATTATTTGTTATATGCACAATCAAAACAAAACAACGCAGTGGTTGCCACGCAGGTTCTCAAGGCGTTAGAGGCTGGAGGTCAGGGGTTCGATCCCTGCCTCCAGCATTTGTTATTTTCTCATTTGTTTTCAGGCAATTCTGTGCGCGTACAATCCAGGAGACCCACCATGGACCTTCATCATCCACGCGCCAGATGGCCAGATGGCCAGATCTAGTGGCCACCACTGAGGGTGCACCAAAGGCCAAGTCAAACGCCTACGTACTGGATCCAAAAAGTCAAAACAGATCATCTCAATGGGCCCAGGAAAATTGCTATTGGCACCCCCTAATTTCAGGCCCATCTCTCATCTTTTTTTATTTATTCCATTTAATTTATTTGCTATTTATTTTATTAACCAAAAATTATTTTCTTTTTATCAAAAATCACCAAAAATATTTTTATGTCCAAATAAATTTAGAATTTTATTTTTTCATTAATAAATCAATTAATTTAATTAGGTTATTAATGTTTTAGATAACTTTAATTTATTTTGCAAATAATTAAAATTAATTAGAATCAATAGGTTTTTATACTAACTTAATTATTTTATTTCTTTCCTAAAATAATAAAAAAAACTCCAAAAATATGTCATTTAATTATTTTTCATTTATTAATTTAATAACTAATTAATCTAGCATTTAATTTTAAGATTTAATTTCTTTTCTTAAAAAATATTAAAAATAACCAAAACATTTTCTTTTAATTAGGAGGGTCAAAACCCTTGTTTCGCATTCGATCTAATTTTCTCGGGCGCTTTATTTTTATCCAATTATTGTATCTGCTCCCAGTTTGTAATAATTAAATTAGGGAATTTATTTATTTTTTCCGCTTTTAAATTTCAAAGGGTTTGTTTTTGGTTATGTAAATACCCGAAGCCTTGTAATAGTTTAGTTTAAATTCCGCATTTTAATTATGCAAATTATTAACTGCTAGATATGTGAATAATTAGGGCTTGCATGACAAGAATAAATGTCTAATTTTAAACAGTTAGATCACCCTAAATGTGCAAAGATAAAAAACTGAAATCAACACACTCGCACATGCGCACTCTTAGGGTACACCCCACTTGGTTTCCTTCGGTAACGGTCATTGAGTATAGGTTGTTTAGAGGTCGCCCTCTTGTCTAAAAGATCATAGTTGCCTCAGAAAGGTCGCCTCAGACATTGTCTCCTTAGATAAATGATCTAATACATTAGGGTTACCGCTAAGATGTCCTAACGTTGCTTTAGTGACTGTATGTCCCTCTTTTGAATTGACCCTCAAACTCCAACGACGGTGCTACCTACTCACTAATAGTAGGATGGAATTGTCTAAAGGAAACAAACATAGAATGATTCCTTTTTTCGAGTAGGTAGATTAGTTCTTAGATACTTGCTCAAATAAAACAAAAATTTTTCACACTTACACTCCTTTACAAACAAGTTTTCAAAAAATTTTCATTACACTCTTGAAGACAGAAGCAAGAGTTAAATCGAAGTTAAAACAAAAAAATTTCAAAACCCACAAACACAAAGAAAACAATTTTGAAAATGATGAGCAAGTACCTAAGAGCCCGTAGATAACTACAGATAGAAAGGGTGCTAATACCTTCCCTTTCAATAATCTACCCCCCGTACTCAGAAATATCTCGAAAAAAGGAATTTTCCTGTGCTTTTTTCCTTTCCTTGTTGGATAAAATAAAAGTCGGTGGCGACTCTTGCTTACTGCGACATTTTGCAAAAACAAACGCAAAATGCAAACCAGCATTCCAAAAACAGTCCTGGTTCTGGCCACCGTATCACAGAACTGGCGACTCTGCTGGGGACGCTTAATAAGTGGGGTGTACCTTAGGATTAGTTCATATTATTTCAATTGTTTGATCTGTTTGCTTTATTCTTTACGGTTTGTATTGGAGTTATTATAGACCCTAACCTGGATCTGGGGATACCTTTTAGGTAAGTAGCAATAGACTGTGAGGGAACTGTACGGCATAGACTGATACGGTTGAAGCAGTAGCTACATTGGTGTGACACTTTAGTTTGTACCGATATCCGTTGTGGCGGAACAAGGAGAATATGGGGCTGCTAAGGGGTCATTAAGCACCAACTGACCTTAGAACCTATAATTGACCAACTTGGCCATAGAAAAGTAGCAGTATGCTACACTCATTGAGACAAAACTCTCGCGATGATTCCGACTGCAAGAAAAGGTTGCTAAACTGGAATTATGACTGGTCGAGGGTGGTCAATGATATTGAGATCCTCTAGAACCCGATTACTATTACTAGGACAGGTTGAACCAACTAAACTGAAAGAGGGTAATACCTAAACTCCATGCCAGCCTGAAATCTAAGGGCTACTGTGTGACTTGTTTGCCCTTACCATGTTTGCTATCTGTGAATACCTAAGGTGTGTTTCTATCATGACATCATGCATCATGACATTGCATGCATATTGCATTGGACTAACCATTTCAAAGACCAATGGGATTCATCTTTGTTCTGTTTTGCAGATTATGGCATCTATGCGTAGAAATACTATTCGGATCAGCTTTGTACAAATTCCTACTCAGCTTAGAGATTTGGTTTCCAAGGTTCCTGACACTTCCTCTTTTGACAGAAGACATGGTCACCTCCTCAGTCTAGTCACTTCCAAGCTGGATGAACAGATGACGAGCGTCTTATTCCAGTTCTTTGATCCATTATACCACTGCTTCACTTTCTCGGACTATCAGTTGGTCCCTACTTTGGAGGAGTTCTTTGATCTACTCGGAATCTCTATTCTAGAGCAGACCCCATTTACAGGTTTGGAGACAGCTCCTAGGCTGGAGGATATTGCCTCAGCCCTCCATCTTACAAGGGTTGATGTGGTGTCTAATTGGGAAACTCGGAGTGGGATAAAAGGCTTCTTGGCTAAGTTCTTGGTTGATCAGGCTAATCAGTTCTGGGACAGTTTAGACTTTCAAGTGTTTGAAGACATCCTGGCTCTTCTCATTTATGGCGTGGTTATGTTCCCTAATTCAGATTCCTTTGTTGACGTGAATGCAGTGAAGATTTTCATGTCCCGTAATCCAGTGCCCACTCTCTTGGGTGATATTCTGCACACTCTCTATACCCGTACTACTCGGAAACGGGGAACCCTTATGTGTTATGCACCATTGCTGGCGAGGTGGTTTATTTCTCACCTCCCTAAATTTGTATTAAAGAACGAGGAAGGCATGGGTTGGGCCTACAGAATTATGTCCCTTACTCACACGGACATCATTTGGAGTACTAAAGACATGGAAGAAGTAGCTATTATTGATCGCTGTGGGGAATAACCCAATGTTCCATTGCTGGGAATCAGAGGAGGGATCACCTATAATCCTTGTTTGGCCTTACGACAGTTTGGGCGAGCTAGGAGAGACGGACCTCATGAGTTGCTGCTTCCAAGCATTGTCTTTGACTTCCAGGGAGATGTTGGGGGACATCGCCGCAGATTCATACGAGCCTGGGATAGGGTCAACAGGTCTGATCCGTATGAGCTAGGCATGAAGACTTCTCTCCCAATGCCACAGTATCTCCAGTGGGTTCGAGCCCGCGCTCAAAAGTTGGGGATGTCGTATGATGTTGTCTTGCCGGTAATTATTGAGAGTACTGATGAAGAAGGGGTTCCTCCTACCATCCTCCATTCATACATGCCTACTGACATTGGGGCATTAAAGAGGTCTTGGATCCAGTTAAGGTAAGAACGGGATACTTACAGAGAGAAGTATCATGAGCAGGAGCGGAATATCCTGAAGCTTACAAGGCAGCTGGAGAATGAGAGGGTCCTCAACGACTATGTCAGCACCAAAGGAAAACGACCATGGGAGCGCTGATTGTCTTTTATTGTTTCTAGCATAGATTTGCTTTCAGTATTTCTTTTTGTAACGCCTTAAAGGCACCTGTTAAACATTGTTTCAAGTTTGAATTTAATAAAGTGTGTTTCATTTTGGTTTACAAATTTGAATCTCCCTAAAAGTCTTTGAAATCATATCATACGCATTCCATTCCCATGCACCTCATTACAGGTACCCTTACAGGTTTCTCATCTTCTTCGCTGTTTATTTCAGCAATCATGTCTTCTGAAACATCAACTGATCAAGCCATCAAGGATCTGCAAGCTCAAAATGCTCAGTTCCAGGAAATGTTCATGAACTTGGCCAAGGGTCAGCAAGATATGAAGACTCTTATCTTAAAGGACAAGAAGAAGAAGAAGAAAAAGAATATAGTCCTTCTGAATATGGGTCATAGGTTTGGGAACGGATTAAGACAGGATGTTAATTTATCTCACTCATCTGGAGGGGGAGAGAATCAAGAAGAAAGAAGGGCTCCTAGCCCTGTGGTTTCTGACAATGAGACTGACTTTGATGAAGACCAGTATCCTCCGGCTGAGGACAGGTATAAGCAACTTGAGGATCGGTTAAGCGCAATAGAAGTCCAGAAGATACCGGGGTTGGACTTCAGAGATTTGGTTTTAGCATCTGGGTGGTAATTCCCCATAAGTTTAAAGCACCAGTCTTTGCTAAATACGACGGGGTCTCCTTCCCAAAGCTACATCTCCGCTCGTATGTTAGAAAGATTCAACCATACACTACCGATAAGAACCTATGGATTCATTTCTTTCAAGATAGTCTTTCAGGGACTCAACTTGAATGGTTCTACCAACTGGAAGGAGCTAACGTCCGTAACTGGGAGGACCTTGCCTATGCTTTTTACAAGCAATACCAGTACAATGTCGACCTTGCTCCCACGCGTACCCAACTTCAGGGTATGTCTATGGGTGCAAGCGAAGGTTTTAAGGACTATGCTCAGAAATGGAGGGACCTTGCTGGGAGATTACAACTCCCTCTGGCTGATAGGGAGTTAGTGGATATGTTTCTAGGGACTTTGTCTGGTCCATATTTCAACCATTTGATCAGTAGCTCATCGTCCGGGTTTACTGAGCTGATTATGACCGGGGAAAGAGTTGAGGCCGGTATCAAGAGCGGCAAGATACAAAAAGGTGCTTCATCAAGTATCGAGAAGAAGCCTTTCGAAAAGGAGTCAAGCGCAGTTTACAGCTCGAGGAGCCAAAACAGACTTGAGCGAGGCCAAGTAGTGAATGCGGTAGTTATAGCAAGGCCTGTTGTTGCCCCATAATGCAATAATCAGCCAAGAGCAGAGAGGCCACAGAGACAATTCACTCGGCTCAGTATGACCCTGTCTCGGATTCTACCGCAGTTGTTAAAGACCAACTTGGTAATTCTGAAGGAGGCTCCAAAGAACTCCAACACCACATCACCGCTGTACAATCCGAACGCCCGTTGTGCTTATCACTCAGATAGCCCAGGGCATGATACCAATAACTGATGGGCTTTAAAGAATAAAGTGCAGGATTTGATTTATGCTAAGGAAATTGAGTTTGAAGCGCCGGAAAAGCCTAATGTTATGACTGCTCCTATGCCCAAGCATGGAGTGAATGTTGTAGGTGATGACTCGTTTGTGACTTCCGTAAAAGACATTGCTACTCCATTGATGACTGTGAAGAAGAACCTTCTGTTAGCCGGTTTATTTCCGGGCTATGGCGAAGGTTGCCATCTGTGTTCCGTCCTACCTACTGGTTGCCATCTATTGAAGTCAGGTGTCCAACGCCTGATGGATAACAAAGAAATTATGTTTGAGAAAACGTTGGTTCCATTGATTCCTTTTGAAGATGTTTCTATAATCACCATTTCTGCCAATTCTTCTAAGGCTTCCTCGAGAAAGCCTGTTAGAATTACATTTGTTCCGAGAATTGCTCCGTTGATCATTACCATTCCTGGACCTATCCCTTATATGCCAGATAAAGCTGTCCCGTGGCACTATAGGGATGACGTGTATTATCATGGGATTAAGCAAGATTTGAAGGGTGAAGAGGTTGATACTGACGCCAGCAATATTGTTGGATCGAGCAAGGTCACCCGCAGCGGAAGACTTTTCTCTCCTGAGATTTACCCACTAATTGTTCAAAAACCTGTTGTTATTACACCTGTCGGTACACCTGCTACTGTCCCTGTTCATGTTCCAATCCTTACCCCTATCGCCGAGTCATCTGACACTCGGGGCAAAAGGATCACCGGTGAGCCTTCCCAGATGGAGGCGCCAAAAAAGATTACTGTTGAAGCCTCTAGACAGGAGATAGAGGAAATTTTAAAGATCATCAAAAAGAGCGACTACAACATAGTCGAACAGCTGGGGCAAACCCCGTCAAAGATTTCTATGTTGTCTTTGTTGCTATGCTCAAAAGCCCATGCCAAGGCTCTGATTGCTTTCCTGAAAACTGCGCATGTGCTGCAGGAGACATCTGCTGACCAGTTCAAAGACTGTGTGGCTAGTTTGACTGCTGAGAACGGGTTGGGTTTCTCCGATGCAGACTTGACTGCCAAGGGAAAGAATCATAATGACGCTTTGCATGTTTCAATCGAGTGCAGGGGCTCTACTATGGCTCACGTGTTGGTGGATATTGGGTCTTCGTTGAATGTTTTACCCAATAAAGCGTTAGACTGGTTGGACTGTGAAAGGTTGATACTGAAGCCAAGCAATATTGTGGTTAGGTCCTTTGACGGGTCCAAGAGGATGGTACATGGAGAAGTGGATATTCCTGTCAAGGTTGGTTCCCAGACTTTCACGTCTACATTCTATGTGATGGACATTCGGATATCTTATTCTTGTTTGTTGGGTCGCCCATGGATCCATAAAGTTGGGGTAGTAACTTCTACGCTCCACCAGATGTTAAAATATCCAGTGAAGGGGAAAATTGTTACAGTACGAGGGGAAGAAGAGTACATGGTGAGCCACCTCAACTCTTTTCGATATGTAGAAATGGACGGGGAGTTCATTGAAACCTCGTGCAAAAACTTTGAAGAAGTCCCCCAGACTCTGGCGACGACCGAAATTGTTGCTGAAGATCCTCCAATGAAGATGGCTTCCCTCAAGGATGCTCGGGCTGTTGTTGAAAAAGGTGGGTGTGTGAATTGGGGCCAACTCCCTGACTTTGCACACAAGACTGAAAAGTTTGGTTTGGGTTTCACTGCAGAAGCTCAAAGGGCCGTTCGGCGTGCATGGATTGGAAGACCTCCCCTGTTTATCACTAATTCGGGAGTGAATGTGATTGAAGATGATGATGAAGAGTCTGAGTTTGACAGCTGGATTTACCCGACTACCGACGGTGAATTAAGCAATTGGACGGAAAAGGACTTCGTGCCAATTACTTTTATTACACAGTAATAAGACTTTTGTTTTGAGTTTTGTAACAGACAATTTTAAACTTTACGGCCCGATGCCTTACCCGAGACACCGTGGCTTTGTTTGAGGGCTTATTATGTGTCATCACCATATATCATTAATAAAAGCATTGGACGTTTTTCTTGCATTACAAATTTTGCGCTCCTTGTTTTTTATTTTCTATCTTGCAAAACAGCTATTTTACACACACTCACATATACAGGTATACATCCACTCTGGATCTCACTAATAACGACTCTGATACTGCCAGTTATGACTTTGAAAGTCCGATCAACCAAGCCGAGGACGAAGGTGAGGATGATTGTGAAGTGCCTGGGGAACTTGCTAGACTGTTACTTCAGGAAGAGAGGGTCATACAGCCGCATGAAGAGCTAGTAGAATCAGTGAATCTGGATACAGAGGTAGACAAGAAAGAGGTAAAGATCGGTGCAAATCTGGAGCCTAGTGTTAAGAAACGGTTGATTCAGATACTGCGTGACTATGTTGAGATCTTTTCCTGGTCTTATGAAGATATGCCTGGATTGGATACCGATATTATGATTCACCGCCTGCCTACCAAGGAAGATTGTCCTCTAGTGAAACAGAAAGTTCGCCAAATGCACCCGAATATGTCTGAGAAAATGAAGGCTGAGGTTATGAAACAATTTGATGCCGGTTTTCTAGCAGTTACTTCTTACCCACAGTGGGTTGCCAACGTGGTTCCAGTGCCGAAGAAGGATGGTAAGGTTCGAATGTGTGTTGACTATAGGGATCTGAACAGGGCAAGCCCCAAGGATGATTTCCCTTTGCCTCATATCGACGTTCTGGTTGACAACATCGCACAACATAAGGTCTTTTCCTTTATGGATGGTTTCTCCGGTTATAATCAGATTAAGATGGCTCCCGAAGATATGGAGAAGACAACCTTTGTCACACAGTGGGGCACCTTTTGCTACAAAGTCATGCCTTTTGGATTGAATAATGATGGGGCAACGTATCAGCGCGCCATGGTTGCTTTGTTCCACGACATGATCCATCATGATATTGAGGTATACGTCGATGATATGATCGCAAGATCCCAGACGGAAGAAGAACATCTTGAACACCTTCAGAAGTTATTTGACAGGTTGAAGTTGTACAAGCTGAGGTTAAACCCGAACAAGTGCACCTTCGGGGTGAGATCTGGTAAGCTGCTGGGTTTCGGCGTAAGTGATAAAGGTATTCAGGTGGATCCTGCAAAGGTGAAGGCTATACAGGAGATGCCATCTCCCCAAATAGAAAAAGAATTCATAGGCTTTTTGGGACGTCTGAATTACATTGCTCGATTCATTTCACACCTGACTGCTACTTGTGAGCCAATCTTCAAGCTACTGAAGAAAGATCAAGTGGTAAGATGGAATGATGAATGTCAGGCCGCTTTCCAAAGGATCAAGGAATATCTCCAAGAGCCACCTATTCTGATGCCTCCAGTTGAAGGGAGACCTCTGATCTTATACTTGACAGTACTCGACAACTCAATGGGGTGCGTGTTGGGGAAGCATGACGAGTCTGGCCGAAAAGAGCATGTTATTTATTACCTTAGAAAAAAGTTTACCGACTGTGAGACCCGATACTCACTGCTTGAGAAAACTTGTTGCACTTTGGCATGGGCTGCTCGTCGGCTGAGACAGTATATGCTGACTCACACTACTCTATTGATATCAAAGATGGATCCAATCAAGTATATCTTCGAAAAGCCTTCCTTGTCCAGAAGAATAGCAAGATGGCAGATGATCTTGACTGAGTATGACATCCAGTACACGACCCCAAAGGCAATCAAGGGAAGTGTGTTGGCAGATCATTTGGCACATCAGGCAGTGGATGATTACCAGTCTATGAACTTCGAGTTCCCGAATGAGAATATCATGATAATAATTGACTGTGAGACACCTGGACCGGATAAAGGACCTGAGGAGAGATCCCGATGGTCTATGTACTTTGATGGAGCTTCCAACACTTTGGGTAATGGCATTGGCGCCGTGATCATATCTCCTGAAGGCTCTCATACTCCGTTCACCGCCCGACTATGTTTTAACTGCACCAACAATATGGTGGAGTATGAAGCGTGCATCATGGGTCTTCGAGCAGAAATTGACCTAAGGATTAAGTTCTTAAGTGTATTCGAAGATTCCGCTCTCGTGATCAGTCAGATCAAAGGCGAGTGGGATACGAAACACCCAAATCTTATTCCTTACAAGGAGTATTTATTGATGTTGCTTTCGCATTTCGAGGAGATAACCTTTGAACACTTTCCTAGAGAGGAGAATCAGTTGGCGGACGCGCTGGATGTCTTCTATGTTCAAAGTCAATTGGGACAACTAAGCTCCCCGGATTACCATTGAAAGGTTGGACGAACCTGCACATTGCTGTGACATTGAGACTGAAGAGGTAGCAGATAAACCCTGGTTTCATGAGGTGAAGAGGTACCTTGAGGCTCAGGAGTACCCCGAGGGTGCATCTGTTAATGATAAGAAGTTTCTGAGGAGGTTCGCGGTGAAGTTCTTCATCAGTAATAGTATCCTTTACAAGCGTAACCATGATTCGACCTTACTGCGTTGTGTGGATAAGAAAGAGGTAGAAAGGATTATGGTAGAGTTACATGAAGGTACTTTTGGAACTCATTTCAGTGGACACACCATGGCAAAGAAAATCCTACGGGAAGGATATTATTGGTCTACAATGGAAGCCGATTGTTATCAGCATTCTCAAACCTGTCACAAGTGCCAAGTCTATGCTGATAAGGTGCACATACCTCCAGTTCCTCTGAACATCTTGATAGCTCCGTGGCCTTTTGCAATATGGGGCATCGACATGATCGGTGAGATCAGACCTACTACGTCCAACGGGCATCGTTTCATCCTGGTAGCAATTGATTACTTTACGAAGTGCGTTGAAGCAGCTTCCTTTGCTACAGTAACCAAGAACGTCGTAGCATGGTTTATTCGGCATAATTTGATCTGTCGATACGGTGTACCATAAAGGATCATTACGGACAATAGTACAAATCTCAACAATAAGATGATCACCGAGCTCTGCAAGCAGTTCAAGATACAGCATCACAACTCTTCTCCCTACCGGCCGAAGATGAATGGGGCTGTTGAAGCGGCTAATAAGAACATTAAGAAGATTGTGCAGAAGATGACGGTGACATACAAAGACTGGAACGAGATGTTACCATTTGCTCTTCATGGGTACCGTACCTCAGCGCGGACATCAACAGGGGCAACACCCTATTCCTTGGTATATGGTATGGAGGCAGTATTTCCCATTGAAGTTCAGATACCCTTTCTTTGGATTATGAAGGATGCAGGTTTGAGCGAAGATGACTGGATTCAGACCCGACTTGATCAGCTGAACTTAATCGACGAGAAAAGACTTACTACTATTTGTCATGGTCAGACGTATCAAAAGCGGATGATCAAGGCATTTAACAAGAAAGTTAGATGACAAGAGTATCAAGTTAGGGATCTGGTGATCAAGTGTATCATCCTACCACAAGGTGATCCCAGGGGCAAATGGACCCCTACTTACGAAGGGCCATTTGTGGTTAAGAATATTTTCTCATGAGGAGCTATGATTCTAACCACCATGGATGGTGACGACCTTCCTCACCCCGTCAATGCAGACATGGTGAAAAAATACTATGCATAATCAAAGACCCTCTAGGTCGACTGGCCTAGGCAAAAATAAGGGCTTCCCGGCGAACCAAAAGGGTTCGGGCAAAAATAAGGGATGAAAATGAAAAATTCTATACACCCGGCAAGTCGAAAACCTGAAAAGGCGGCTTGGGCAAAAAAGGGTATCCCGGTGGACTGAAAACACGAAAGGGCGGTCCAGGAAAAAATTAGGGATCAAAGCGTAAGACTATGTCTCATTGGATCACCTTGCAACCAGACTTCAGTATCAACTATCAAGCTCGGACGGCACTAATCAATATGATCTACCTTCAACCAAGTAGTGAAGTGATGAGATGCTCGAGGACATAAAGGCAATAGCAGAGTGGGAACCTAGTGGGATTATTCACATAACTGTTTTTCTTTGTTTTTCACAAATTGTATAAATTCTATTTGTTCGGCGGCGTTCTCTTACTAGGACGTCAGCCTATTGTACAAAAACGCCTATTTACAGGCCAAACTTCAAAGTCAATACAATTCATTTTCAAAGAAATTTCAAACTGTTTTTCCTTTTTCTGTTTTGTTTTGAAAAGAACGTCCAATGTTCATTTTTGATATATGCATTTGACATTAATTGCTGCTCATAAATATTTACATGCGAAACAAAAGACGATTACTTGTAATATCAGAAACAGGGGCAAATAAGATTTGTCCAAGCTTTTCAGTTGCTCTATCCACCAGGTACAAGGATAAATTTAGCCGAAGAATATGATCGAGGTACTTTCACTCCCCGCAGGGTAAGAAAAGATAGTAATGTCAACTCTCCCCAGCTGAGGCTCGCAACCGCGAATGACTCGGAAATATTCTCCCCAAGCAGAATTTATCCATCACCAGCACTAGACAATTATCCCCAGTGGAGTCTAGAAAATCTTCCCCAGTGGAGTTTGGAGAGTCATCCCCAACAGACTCTGGAAGATTGTCCCCAGTAGAGTCTAAAAGGTTATCCCCAGTGAAGTCGCAACTGAAAGATCATCCCCGGCGGAGTTCATTCCTTTCACAAACAAAAACTCAATCCCCAACAGGATTCAATATCGCCAGCAACGGTAATTCATCCCCAGCTGAATTTATCAGCGGAATCCTCAGCAGAGCATGTCCTCCCCACAGAGCCATATCCTCATCCGTTTATTCCCCAGCGGAGTTATCCTCTCCTGTAGGTTTATTCTCACAAGCATCTTCATTCGCTATCCCCAGAGGAAACGAAGAATTCAACTCTTTTTCTCTAGCAGCTATCCGGGATTTATTTTCCCCAGCTAAAAACATCACATTTTCATACATCATGATACATGCATATGCATCATACAATCACAATCTCATTTATTTTGAGAACATCATTGCTTGATACATATCATGCATTACATACAGCTAACCTTTACCTTTTAGGAAAGATACGATCGGATTCTCACAAAATTGAAGCTATGAAGCTATTTCCTCAGTTGAATTACGAACGAGTTCCTAAATCTCAGCAGAGATGTTTCCTCAGTTGAATTATGGACGAGTTCCTAAATCTCAGCAGAGATGTTTCCTCAGTTGAATTACAGACGAGTTCCTAAATCTCAGCAAATATGTTTCCTCAGTTGAATTACGGACGAGTTCCTAAATCTTAGCAGAGTTGTTTCCTCATTTGAATTACGGACGAGTTCCTAAATCTCAGCAGAGATGTTTCCTCAATTGAATTATGGACGAGTTCCTAAATCTCAGCGAAGATGTTTCCTCAGTTGAATTACAGACGAGTTCCTAAATCTCAGCGGAGATGTTTGCTCA
Organism: Vicia faba; assembly: GCA_948472305.1. Classification (NCBI taxonomy): domain Eukaryota; kingdom Viridiplantae; phylum Streptophyta; class Magnoliopsida; order Fabales; family Fabaceae; genus Vicia; species Vicia faba. The sequence goes on from OX451740.1 coordinate 1,125,753,654, forward strand.
GTTGAATTACGGACGAGTTCCTAAATCTCAACGAAGATGTTTCCTCAGTTGAATTACGGACGAGTTCCTAAATCTCAGCAGAGATGTTTCCTCAGTTGAATTACGGACGAGTTCCTAAATCTCAGCAGAGATGTTTCCTCAGTTGAATTGCAGACGAGTTCCTAAATCTCAACAAATTTGTTTCCTTAGTTGAATTATGGACGAGTTCCTAAATCTCAGCAGAGATGTTTCCTCAGTTGAATTACGGATGAGTTCCTAAATCTTGACAGAGATGCTTCCTCAGTTGAATTACGAACGAGTTCCTAAATCTCAGTAGAGATGTTTCCTCAGTTGAATTACAGACAAGTTCCTAAATCTTAACAGAGATGTTTCCTCAGTTGAATTACGGACGAGTTCCTAAATCTCAGCATAGATGTTTCCTCAGTTGAATTACGGACGAGTTCCTAAATCTTAGCAAAAATATTTCCTCAGTTGAGTACGGATGATCGAAGTGCCTAAATATCAGCATAGATGATTCCTGCATTAAGTACGGACGATCGAAGTTCCTAAATATCAGCAGAGATGATTCCTCCGTTGAGTACGGACGATCGAAGTTCTTAAATATCAGCAGAGATGATTCCTCCGTTGAGTACCGATGATTGAAGTTCCTAAATATCAGCAGAGATGTTTCCTCCGTTGAGTATGGACGATCGGAGTTCCTAAATATCAACAGAGATGACTCCACAGTTGAGTACGGATGATCGGAGTTCCTAAATATCAATAGAGGTGAATCCATAGTTGAGTACGGACGATCGGAGTTCCTAAATATCAACAGAGACGACTCACCAGCAGAATAACGGACGTCGAAGCTCCTAAATTTCTACTTCTCTCAACAAAGATCAGACTTCCCCAGTAGAATCTTCCACAACGACAGGTATACAAGCTATCGCTAAGGAATCTCTTATGCGATTAACACTCCTTCGGATGGCATCTTTAAGCCCATCTCCCGTTAGCAATTTCCAAATGGCATCTGTAAGCCCATTCCCGACATCACAAGACAATCACCACCTCATGCAAGTGCAAATTTCTGGGCACTCTAGTGTTCAATCATCTTCCACCTTCGAATCACGAAAGGCACGAAAGCCAATCTACACCCTCAGGTTTAAGAAGATTGAACAGGGGCAGATGTTGTACCCCAAAATTTTCCCTCCCATATTTCTAAAAACATTTCAAGAAAGATCCCCAAGTTGCTAAAGGAAGTCCAAGGGCTGGCCAGACAAGCTCTCTCCTAAGGCAGACTACCTCAAATTAGGGTTTCATGTTGCATCAAGATGCTTGAGTCCAAGTGATCCCAAGTGTTCACCAATGTCCTAATATGTTCTCAAGATCATCCATGTCAAGTTTCAAGCCTTGCAGAGGAAGTTTGCCCAGTCAATTGCTCAATGGTCTAAAAATTGATTGTGTTAGGGCAAAAGTCAATTGTGGCCTACATACAGTCAAACTTCAAGATTTTTGGTTAACATCCTCATTTTTAAGTATATTTCATCATTTGATCAAGGGTTGATCATGATTTATCAAGGATTGCTCATAATTCATCAAGACTCAAAAGTTGCTAAATTAGGGTTTTGTAGGAAAAGTCAACCCAACTTTGACCAAGCATAACTTTCTCATACTTTATGAGAAATGACTCATCCAAAGTTCATTTTTAATAGTATGCAATTCCCTACAATCAATATTCAGCTCCCAAGTTCAAAATATGCACTCACAAGAAGTTATGAATTTGGACATTATAGGTCATTTTGAAAAGTCAACAAAAACACCTTTTTGTCAAAGCTTCATACATGAGCATGGAATATAAAATTGAGATGAGATAAAAATGGTTTCTTAGAGGACATCTCAAGCTTTCTAAAAAGTCAAATAAAACCTCCAAAGAGTCAAAATTGAGGAAGTTATGCATTGATGAAGTTGACCTTTTTTGCAAAATTGGCAAAAGTCAACTATCCCTAAAACTTCAAATTTTGCCAAATGGGCCCAATCTTTTTCACTTGTTTTGAGTTGGAATTATAGCCCACGTGCTCTAACCTTGTCCACTTGTCCATATTTTATTTTTAATATTTATTTTGATTTTTATTTGAATTAATTCAATTTAAATCAAAATAAATCAAATAAAATCCAAAAACATTGAAACCAAGGATTTTGTGATGATTTCAGGTCTTAAATTACATATTGCAAGCATTCAAATTCGTGAAAATGCATAGAGTGCACAAAAAGATTGAAAAAGCCATGTTTGGAAAGATTTTAAATAGGAATCAAATCAAATATCAAAAGCATTGAAAGAAGAAGATTTGGATGCAATTTGCAACCCTAATCCCTTCACTAATACATAAAGACTGCGTGCAGACCAAAAGGGAGGTGGGGAAAAGGCGTGAGAGCAAGAATAGAATTTGAAAAAAACAAGCAAAAAGTGTGAGATCGAATTGATAGTTAGAGGCATCCTCAAGGCTTGCTATTGATCCCAATCGCTTCCTGGCACTCTCAGGAACCTAAAGCTATCAAGAACAAGCTCGTTCCGGTCCCTAATCGCACTGTAAGTCATTCACGTTACACCCCTGTTCTTGAATTCGAAACTCATGATTTATGCATTGTTAGGTTAAATCAATTATACATTCTTGATCTATGAAGCATTTGCAACCTTTCTGTATCATTCAATTGAGTTTATATGGCCTGTAGCATTAATCACCATTGTTAGGTTTTTCGAGCTTGGTTTTAGGGCTTCTTATTTCAGGAACAATTGGCCTTGGTAATGGGTATGGTTGTGATCAGGAGGACGAGACGAATCTAACCATGGTGTTAAATGTTATTTCCATGGCCCATGGAGGATTTTGGAAGCGTACAGGCCTGTAGCAACGGACTTTGTCCGTAGGTATAGGTGGTTCAAATTTTAGCCACGGTGCAGGGAAGAAGACGCAGACGTGGCCAACTTCCATTGGCTTATTTGAATTTGCGCGCAAAAATAATATTACTGTACTTGTTTTGTATATTATTTTTATTATTTGTTATATGTACAATCAAAACAAAACAGCGCAGTGGTTGCCACGCAGGTTCTCATGGCGTTAGAGGCTGGAGGTCAGGGGTTCGATCCCTGCCTCCAGCATTTGTTATTTTCTCATTTGTTTTCAGGCAATTTTATGCGCTTACAATCCAGGAGACCCACCATAGACCTTCATCATCCATGCGCCAGATGGCCAGATCTGGTGGCCACCACTGAGGGTGCACCAAAGGCCAAGTCAAACGCCTACATACTGGATCCAAAAAGTCAAAACGGATCATCTCAACGGGCCCAGGAAAATTGCTATTGGCACCCCCTAATTTCAGGCCCATCTCTCATCTTTTTTTATTTATTCCATTTAATTTATTTGCTATTTATTTTATTCACCAAAAATTATTTTCTTTTTATCAAAAATCACCAAAATTATTTTTATGTCCAAATAAATTTAGAATTTTATTTTTTCATCAATAAATCAATTAATTTAATTAGGTTATTAATGTTTTAGATAACTTTAATTTATTTTGCAAATAATTAAAATTAATTAGAATCAATAGGTTTTTATACTAACTTAATTATTTTATTTCTTTCCTAAAATAATCAAAAAACTCCAAAAATATGTCATTTAATTATTTTTCATTTATTAATTTAATAACTAATTAATTTAGCATTTAATTTTAAGACTTAATTTCTTTTCTTAAAAAATATTAAAAATAACAAAAACATTTTCTTTTAATTAGGAGGGTCAAAACCCTAGTTTCGCATTCGATCTAATTTTCTCGCGCGCTTTATTTTTATCCAATTATTGTATCTGCTCTCGGTTTGTAATAATTAAATTATGACATTTATTTATTTTTTCCGCTTTTAAATTTCAAAGGGTTTGTTTTTGGCTATGTAAATACCCGAAGCCTTGTAATAGTTTAGTTTAAATTTCGCATTTTAATTCTGCAAATTATTAACTGCTAGATATGTGAATAATTAGGGCTTACATGACAAGAATGAATGTCTAATTTTAAACAGTTAGATCACCCTAAATGTGCAAAGATAAAAAACTGAAATCAACACACTCGCACATACGCACTCCTAGGATACACCCCACTTGGTTTCCTTCGGTAACGGTCATTGAGTATAGGTTGTTTAGAGGTCTCCCTCTTGTCTAAAAGATCATAGTTGCCTCGGAAAGGTCGCCTCGGACATTGTCGCCTCGGATAAATGATCTAAGACATTAGGGTTACCGCTAAGACGTCCTAACGTTGCTTTTGTGACTGTATGTCACTCTTTCGAATTGACCCTCAAACTCCAACGACGGTGCTACCTACTCACTAATAGTAGGATAGAATTGTATAAAGGAAACAAACATAGAACAATTCCTTTTTTCGAGTAGGTAGATTAGTTCTTAGATACTTGCTCAAATAAAATAAAACTTTTTCACGCTTACACTCCTTTACAAACAAGTTTTTAAAAACACTTCATTACACTCTTGAAGATAGAAGCAAGAGTTAAATCGAAGTTAAAACAAAAAATTTTTAAAAACCATAAACACAAAGAAAACAATTTTGAAAATGATGAGCAAGTACCTAAGAGCCCGTAGATAACTACGGATAGAAAGGGTGCTAATACCTTCCCTTTCTATAATCTACCCCCCGTACTCAGAAATATCTCGAAAAAGGAATTTTCCTGTGCTTTTTTCCTTTCCTTGTTGGATAAAATAAAAGTCGGTGAAGATTGTTGCTTACCGCGACATTTTGCAAAAACAAACGCAAAACGCAAACCAGAATTCCAAAAACAGTCCCGGTTCTGGCCACCGTATCACACATACAATGGCGAAGAAAATCCTACGGGAAGGCTATTATTGGTCTACCATGGAAGCAGACTGCTATCAACACTCCTAGACCTGTCATAAGTATCAAATCTATGCAGACAAGGTGCACGTGCCTCCGGTTCCTCTAAATGTCTTAACAGCTCCTTGGCCCTTTGCTATGTGGGGAATCGATGTGATTGGGGAGATCAAGCCTACAGCCTCCAATGGACACTGCTTCATTCTTGTGGCCATTGATTATTTCAAAAAGTGGTTCGAAGCAGCTTCCTTCGCATCCGTTACTAAGAATGTTATTGCCCGCTTCATCAAACAGAATCTCATTTGTCGGTACGGTATCCCAGAAAGGATCATCAGTGATAACGGTGCGAACCTTAACAACACTATGATCACCGCCTTGTGCGAGCAGTTCAAGATTCAACACCATAATTCATCCCCCTATCGGCCAAAGATGAATGGTGCAGTCGAAGCTGCTAATAAAAACATTAAAAAGACCATACAGAAAATGACAGTCACCTACAAGGACTGGCATGATATGCTACTATTTGCTCTCCACGGGTACCGTACCATGACGCGCACATCAACTGGGGAAACACCCTATTCTTTGGTTTATGGCATGGAGGTTGTTTTACCTATTGAGGTTCAGATCCCCTCTTTAAGAATCATGAAGGATGCAAGTCTGAGTGAAGACGATTGGATCCAAACCCGACTTGATCAATTGAACCTAATTGACGAAAAGAGACTTACTGTTGTTTGCCATGGTCAGACGTATCAAAAGCGGATGATCAAAGCTTTCAACAAGAAAGTCAGATGCCAGGTGTATCAAGTTGGAGGCCTAGTAATCAAGCGCATCATCTTGCCACAAAGTGATCCCAGGGGAAAATGGATTCCTACCTATGAAGGACCATTTGTGATCAAGAATATCTTTTCTGGTGGGGCAATGATTTTAACCACCATGGACAACGACAACCTGCCACACCCTGCGAACGCAGACATAGTCAAAAGATACTATGCATAAGAGACCCGCTAGGTTGACACACCTAGGAAAAACAAGGGCATCCCGGCGAAACAAAAGGTTCGGGCAAAAATTAGGGATAAAATTAAAAAAATTTGTACACCCGGCAAGTTGAAAACCCGAAAGGGCGACTTAGGCAAAAAAGGGTTTCCCGGTGGATCGAAAACCCGAAAGGGCGGTCCAGGCAAAAGTTAGGGAATTAAAGCGTATGACTATGTCTCGTCAGATCACTTTAAGGATAATCTCTTCACAGACAAACTCTGAGCTTCTGATCAATCCAATCATCTTCGGATGAAGCAACAAATGGACAAGATATCCGGAGATACGAATTCTATAGAAGAATGGGAACCCCATGGGATTTTTTACACATAGCTATCTTTCTTTGTATAAAATTTTCTTATTTTTATGACACTATCCTCTTACTAGGATGTCTGTCTCCTTTGTACAAAATACTTATTCAAAGTAAATACAAAGATATCTCTTTAAAGTGCAGAAAAACATTTTGTCCTTTTCTTTTTACACTTGTGTTTTATTTGCAAAAACGTCCAATGATTCATTAATGAACATATGCATTTGAACATAATTACTGTTTACAAATAAACAAAATGAAAAAGAATGATTACTGACAGGTTGAAAGAATAGGAAAATGTCTTTAGGCTATTCCATGAGCAATCCCTACAGTACGTCATCAAGATCCCCAGCGGAGCCAAAACATCAATCCCCAGCGGAAACCTTTCAGTTTCTCCAAATTCCCCAGCAAGTTATCTTGAAGCCTGAAAAGCAACCGGATAACAGTTAACTTCTGTTTCTCCCCAACCTGGTAATGCCCCAGTAGATTGGAAGACAACCCAAGCTACTAAACTTTTTCCAAACAGGAATAAGCTTTTTCCCCATAGAGTTTTTATTACTCCCCAACAGAATGAAGATTCTCATTCTTAATTTCCAACAGAAGTCATCAAAGTTCTCTGGATTCCCCAAGCGGATTACTCAAGCAGTATTTGGCATTACTCTCACAACGGAATTTTTGTCAATACTCCAACTTCAAGACATGAAGAATCCCGATATCCCCAGTGAAGTCGCCAAGGACTTCTTATCCTCAACAGTCAAGGATTTATTTTCCTCAACAATACAGCAAATCAGCTTACATGCACATACATTACATCCATATATCATAAACATTGATAAAGCACATTTATTGCATCATACATTTCATGCAACATAACTTCGTGTTTCATCTAACATTTTACCCTTTTCAGGATAAGATTAACAGCTACCATTAACAATGTTCAAAGATTTCAGATACAGTTCAGATACGCTCCGGACAAGGATGCCATTCTGATACTCATTCAGATTCAGTCTCTAGATACAGTTCAAATACGCTTCAGATAAGGATGCCATTCTGATACTCATTCAGATTCAGTCTCCAGATACAGTTCAGATACGCTCCAGACACGGATGCCATTATGATGCTCATTCAGATTTCAACTTTCAGATATGGTACAAATACGCTCCAGACAGGGATGCGATTCTGATACTTATTCAGATTCCAAGTCAAGATACAATACAAATATGCTCCAGACAAGGATACCATTCTGATTACTCATTCAGACCTCAATTTCAAGATACAGTCCAAATACACTCTAAACACGGAAGTCATTATATCACTTATTCAAGATTCATCTTTCAGATACAGTCTAGATGCACTCCAGACACGGAAGTCATTTTGTCACTTATTCAGATTCCAGTCCAGATACACTCCAGACACGGAAGTCATTATGTTACTTATTCAGATTCTAGTTCAGATACAGTACGGATACGCTCCAGACAAGGATGCCATTCTGATACTCATTCAGATCTCAACATCTTTCAGATACAGTACAGAGACACTCCAGACACGGAAGTCATTTTGTTACTCATTCAAGATTCATCCCTCAAGATACGCTCCAGACACGGAAGCCATTATGTCATTAATTCAGATTCCAAGTTCAAATACAGTACAGATACACTCCAGACACGAAAGTCATTCTGTCACTTATTCAGATTCAGATTTCAAGATACGGTACAAATACACTCCAGGCACGGAAGTCATTCTGTTATTCATACAGATACAGCTCAGAGACGCTCCAAACACGGACGCTATTCTTTTGCTCATAAAGATTCAGTCTCCAGATATAGTTCATATACGTTCCAGATACGGACACCATTCTGATGCTTATTCTTTTGACCTACAACTTACAATTCAACAAACACTCTTGGATGGCATCTACAAGCCCATATCCAACAAGATTCTATCACTTCTCCAAATGGCATCTTTAAGCCCATTCCCTCAACTACACTTCGTCGAGTGCAAATTTACGGGCACTCTAGTGTCCAATCATCTTTTACCTTCGAGTCACGAACGATAAAACTCGCCAATCTAACTCTTCAAGTTCAAGAAGATTGAACAGGGGCAGATGTTGTACCCAAAAATTTCCCCTCTCATTTATCAAGATTTTTCTCACAAGACTTCTTGGACTCAAGACAAGATTAGGGTTTGATCAGCTCAAGATACCTTATCTTGCACTGATAACCTAAAATAAGGGTTTGAGTTTGCACAAGGATTTTTGGATCACCAATGCTTCATGTGACTTTCATACATCATCTTGGACCCCTAAGATTGTTCATGTTAAGTTTCAAGCCTTGAACCACATTTTTTATCAGTCAATTGGACAGTTGACCTAAAAATCAGCTGTATTGGGGAAAAAGTCAACCATGGCCAATTTACAGTCAAACTTCATAATTTTTTATCCACAACAACATTTTAGACTCATATGTACCATTTCATCAAGTTTGGACCACAACTCCTCAAGAAATTTGATCAAATCATCAAAAGGGCAAAATGGTCAAAATTAGGGTTTTGACTGAGAAAGGGCAATTTCTGATTTTTAACCTAGCCAATGACCAATTGAGTTCAAGCATGATTTCAAGGGTTCAATGGCATCATCTTGAACTAATCACATAGTTCAAAAGATCTCAAGTTCATTGGATTGACAGATGAATTTTACAGTCAACTGATCAAAAGTCAACTGTATACTAAAAAGTCAAACTTTGTCTTTTTGGTCAAAATCAAGTGCCAAGGGTCATAATTCATCAAGATATGTCAAAATGTGAAACTTGTTCTCCCAGAAAACCAATTTTGAAAATTAGGGATTTGAATTTGAAAATTTTCATAACTTCGAATTTTTCTAAGTATGAAAATTTTCTTATTTTTTCCTAACTTTCCACCACTTTTTCACCATGATGGAATTTGATTCAAAGAAAACTTCCAACATGAAAATTGTAGTCCTCCATGAAATCTACAACTTTGATTCACAAAGTTTTCCCAAAAGATGCTTGGATCTCAAGTTATGAATTTGTGAATATAGGTCCATGAACTAAATAACTTAGTGAAAATTTGCCCTAATTTAGGCAGATTTTTGACCCAACTTCATGGACATTTTTCACCTAGTTCCAAGAGGTATCTCAAAATGCATTTCAAATATGGATTATATAGCACATTGCAAGATTTCCAAAATTTCCAAGAACTCTCCAAGATCATTTTTGGTTAGGGAGAATCGAAGAAGGGAAGTTGATATTTTATTACTTTTGATCAAGCCATTTTTACAAAGCATCAAGTTGCAAATCAAATCTTTGATGTTTGAATCTTTATTTACAGGTCCTAAACTCATTCTACAGTCCATAATTAAATGCAAACTCATAAGTTAAAGGCTTTATTTTCACTTTTGAAGCATTGTACATGAGATATTTCCATTTTTGGCCAAAAGGTTACAATGCCATTTTCATAAAGGTGAGATTTTGCAACTTTACAAATCTTTAGCCTTGGACTTGTCCCTTTGGTACAAACAACTTCCACAGGTCTCAAGCAATTTGTACAAGTGCATTTCAGCTCTCAAGCAAGCAAGGACAGGCATGTTATTATGGTCACTTCACTTTTCTTAAAATGCAAGAAAAGTTGCAAAAAGTGCTAGAACTTGTACAACTAGTAAGAGGTGGACTTGGATCCTTTCTATACATATTTACAAACTTGTTACAAACCAAAAACACGATTGCTTGACAACTGAAACACTCTCAAACTCAAAAACTCCTTTTTTCTGCCCAAACATCTAGAATCTGCAGAACCAAGGCCAATTAATTTTTGGCTCGTGCGTTTTGTATTTTAACACTTGAAACACTTCATACACATCATACCAAAGCAAGCCAAGCCCTTACCCTTCTTCTGTAAGCCCTGTTTCAGCCATTGCCATTTTGACTTTGGAAGCTTGCAACTTGACTTGTACAAAGAGTTCTAGCTATCCACAAAGCAAGCTAGGCATTGGAATAGCTTGAAGAAAGTTCAAGAAAGCTCACACAATCCTCAGGCCTCCATCAAAGTCCCTACATTGCTCTATCCAAATCCAACTGAAGGAGGTATTTTTCAAAACTCTATCTCTCTGAATAGGCATCCTCAAGCCACGATTTGTGAAGAAAAAATGTAGTCCATAACATGTTGAAGTTGTACATATGCATACTTGTCATTTATATTAACTGTGCTATGAGAATTTGAAGCTTGAAGTTCATAAAAATTTTAGGTCACGAATTGGGGATTCAAAAATTCTCTCTGATCTTTGAGAGTTAGATTACATATTTTATATTGTTGGAATCGTGATCTCAAATGCTATATGTTTTATGTTATGAGATTTTGTTGTTATGCAAGCATGTGAAAGATACAGTTTGAAGGGAAAACGCGTGCGTAAGGAGGATGGCTGGAGGACAGGGATGAAGTTCTGGGCCTTTGGCGCCTTGGGCTTGTTGTTTTTGTTATTCACACCCCCCTAACTTGATATTTGCACCCCCTGGCTTTATTTATTATATTTTTCATATTTCTTCATATTTTTATATTTATTGCTTTTGATTCTTTTTTCTGAACAATAAAAAATCCTAAAAATAATTAAATAATTTTTTGCAATTTTTATTTATTTATTTATTTATTTTTACTTGAAAAATAGTTTATTTTAATAAATAGAACTTATTTTCTTAAATAATTTGTAAATATAATTAAAAATACTTACTATTTTTATTTTAATTATTTATACACATAAAATATTTATTTTCTATACATATTTAATTTTTAATATTTTAACATAATATTATTTATTATTTTCTTGTACAAAAATGGACAAATAATAACATAAAGCATTATTTTCTTTTAATTAAAAAATTAGGGTTTCACCCCTTTCCAAAAATAATATTATTATTTTTCCTTTCTTTTTAGGGGTTTAATTAAATTATTTTCTCATGCAAAAATAAAATACCAAAACATTTTTTGCATAAATACATTACATTGCATTTTAAATATTTGTATATTTATTTAATTTCGCACAATATTCGATTGGGTTGTAATAATATTTTTAGGTTTATATTTGTGCAAAAATCCCCATTCAAAACTTGTATTCCCCCTCCCATAATAATTGTTGTAATGGCTTAGTTTATTTTACGCAATTTATTGCTTTCATATACTATGCTTAGTAAACTAGGGTTTGCATGACAAAAACAAAAACCAAACAAATAGAAAAAACCTAATGCAAGACAAAAGCATGAAAAATGACACACATTGCACACAAGCACCCTTAGGGTTTCACCCACTTGGTTGCCTAAAACAAAATGGCCATGTTACGCATGCGAAGTATCTTGGTAAAACAAAACAAAATAAGATCATAGTCCCCCGCTGACGCTATCAAAAGGTTGCCTAAAACAAAATGATCTTGGTCCCTCCAAACATGCTAAGATACTTGGCAACATTGCTATCATGGTCATACGATGACCCACGCCCGTCCCGTTAACATCTAAAGATAGGGTTGCTTACCAAATCAATGGTAAGTCAACAATGTCAAAGGAATAAAAATGCACAAGAAAGACATTTGAGTAGGTAGATAGCTTTTAAGTTACTTGCTCCATTTCAAAAAAATCCTTGCTATTTTCAAAAACAAACAAACACACATTTCCAAAACATCTTACAAAACATTGAAACATTTTTCAAAAGACAAACATCTTTGTATACATTCTTATGAATGAGAATCATTACAAAGATTGCCTAAACGAATGGCATCTTTTCAAAATACTTTCAAAACCACACCAAGCACCATTTCAAACAATTTCAAGCAAAGCAAGTGATCTAAGCATGTAACTAAGAGCCCATGGAAAATCATGGATGAAAAGGGTGCTAGCACCTTCCCTTTTCATAATCTACCCTCGAACTCAAGAAAACATCTCAAAGGTTTTTCCTGTGCTTTTTTACCTTTCCTTTTGGATAAAAGAAAAGTCGGTGGCGACTCTTGCTAACCGCGACATTTGTGACAAAACGCAAAACCTCAAGTCAGTTCTCCCACCGTATCACACACTCTCATTCCAGTGGATAGATTAGAAGTTATAAGTGAATTGATGGTGGATTTTGATAACCTAAAAGCAAATGGGTTTGACCTTCTACCTACTTTGGAGTTTCAAGGATGGGGAAACTTCTTTGACCGTCTAGTTGGTCCTATTTTTCCACACCTTGTTAAGGAATTTTGGATACACGCTATTGCTTCACCAAAAGTCATCCTCTGATTTGTGATGGGTAAGGAAATCTCTATTACTGAAAATATCATCAGAAAACTAATGGGTTTTGAAGGAACTGAAGTGACTGAAATTTCAAGTGGCAGAATGGACATGTCAAAAGTTTATGCTGAAATTTTTACAAATGGGCAAGCGTCTTCAAAAATCAGAGATTTGAAGAATAAGTACAAGATCTGGGCTAGAATCATCCATGGTTACATTCATCATAGGAAGGAAATAAGTTCTCCCGACTATATAAATGTTGACCAACAATACCTGTTGTTCTGTCTAGGAACAAATTTTAAGATTGATTTACCCTATCTTCTGTTTGATCATCTCTGGAATCATGTCAAAGAAACTAGGGAAGCGGAAAGAGTGAAGAACCCTAAATCCAAAAGGAATTGGATTCCAATGAAGAGATTGATTTCAGACATTCTGACTGAGAATGGTCTGATTGCTTACTTGGATAAAGAAAACATGTTGGGGGAGTTAGAGCCTACATGTGGGAAAGCTCTGACAGGAAAGAACTTGGTGAAGAGAAAGATCATTGACAAATTGCTGATAGAACCAACTTCTTATGTTTCAGAAACCGTTAAGAGAAGAAGGATTCCAATTGCTGACTTTCCACTATTTAACTTAGGAGATCGCCCTCACATCATCCTGCATTACATTCAGATTTGCAAAGAAAGTGGAACTCCAATTGATCCTGCTTGGCTTCAAGGTAGACATGAAGCTGCTCTAGATGTTGTCTTTCAGCAACCAATGAAGAGGAAAGCAGTTGAAGGACCATCTGCTAGACCTCAAAAGAAGAAGAAGAAATCAGGTACACCTACTGAGACTATTTCTGTTTATGATTCTCTAAATATATCTACATCTGCTAAACCCCAAACCTTAGGTGACATAGATGTTGACATAGACTTGACCATACCCTCTGAACCTCTTGCTGAAAACCCTCAAAAAGATCACGTTTTATCAGACTTGAGTGATTTTGACTCTGATTACTCCTCTGAAACCCAAACAGAACCATCTCAAACACCTATCTCTCAAACTATTCATGCTGAAAACTTTTCTATACCACCTCTCAGACATTTATCACCCAGACCTACTGGATGGTATGATGCTGGCTCTTGGAGAATACTAGGAATAAACGTAGCTCTGGCCACACAAAAGCCACCATTCACCCTACCTTCTGAAAATATCTTTGCCATGAACAGAACACAACCTCAAAATTCTACCCCCATTGCTGATAACACAATCATCATTTCACCTGATTTCACACCACCCACATCTCCACAACTTCCAACACCTAACTCACCAATGCTTTCACCTTCTCACATTCCAGAACATACCCTAAATCAAACTCATGAACCATCAGAAACACATGAACCCTATGAAACTCATGCACCATCTGAACCTCATAATCCATCAGCAACACCTGAACCTTTTGAACATCCTGACCAATCAGCAACACATGAACAATCAGAAAATCCTGAACCAGCTGACTTTCTGAAAACTCTAGTTGATTTTGAATCTCTACAATTTCTGAAAAACAAAGCCTACAAAAAGGTTGTTCCCAAACCTGTTCAGCCAGATGTAAAAGTATGTTTTTAGAATTTTTTAACAGAAGTTCAAGCTTGGTTGGACCTGCTGAAGGAAGACCGCACCAGAAATGTGAACCCAACAGCAACAAATCTTCTGTGGGAAACATTCAGAAGAACCTTAGATGCTGAGTCACTGAAGTTGCAAGACTTATGTCCTTCTCAGGTGCTTGAGAAGTTCTCCAAACATCTGCATTCCTTCCAGTCAGAAGCTGCTGATATTTGGGACAAGAAGTCTACTCTGATGATTGTTAATGCTCCAGCTGATCAAATGGAAATTTCAGAAGATGCCTCTGAAGATTCAAATCCTCTGGCAATAGTTCTGTTTAATTAACCTTCTGCTAAAGCTGCACCTGAACCTGTGCCAACTCTTATGGTGGATCTGGGCACTCTACTTTCAACTTTTGTTTGTTCTGACTCAATGGTTTCTACTCCAAAGGTTGTATCTGCTGAAGCTTCTTCATCCTCTGCTCCTACTTCACTTGTTATGGATACTCTGAATGAGCTTAAGAGGGAAAATGAAGCTATTCACGAGCGCTTGGACAAGCAAGATCAGATAAACCAGGAAATCAGAAACTGGATGATGAAACAATAAGAATCTGCATCTGAGATCAAGAATCTTCTTATGGCTCTTGTTTCTAAGAAACCTTAGTGTCATTATGTTTCTTGTTTTTGTTTGTTGTTTTGTACCTCTGTATCTTTTATTAAAACCTTTACGCTCTTCAATTATTTTTATATACTTTTTGGTTATGCCAAAAAGGGGGAGAAAATGAGTATTTTGATCTAATCTCTGATTAATAGTTATTGGACTAAGTCTCAAACATTCTAACAAAATACAAATATTTCTTTCTTTGTTTAAAATAATTTTGCAAGTATCACTAAACTCTGGAAGTTTAATTCAAATGAACATTATCTTCAAAAGACTTGCTGAAGAAATCCTAGAAGAAAATCTCAAAGCTCTGATGAAAATTCTCAGGAAGTTTTTCTTATAGAAATGTTTATTTCAGGGGGAGATTCTTATCTCTTGTTCAATTTTATTTCTAAATCTGAATATTTTTGTCATCATCAAAAATGGGGAGATTGTTAGAACAAGATTGGTTCTTATCATATCTCAGAGTTTTGATGATAACAATAAAATATATTTTATATAATTGATACTCTGATGAACATATTTACTTGTTTCAGATAATGTTCTGACAGAAGCATTTTGATGTACTGAGCTAAAAATAAATGAAGAAGTTCTTTGATGAAAGAACTATTTTTTTAGCGCAAGTTCTGATGTTGACTCTGATAAGAAATTATTTAATGCATCTTCTAACGCTTAGCAAGTTTCTGTGTAAACTATGTTTCAGAAGTTCTTTGAAATCAAGCGCTGATCAGAAGTACTTTGAAAGCGAACTATGTTCTGAAAGAATTCTGCAAGCAAGCGCTGAAAAGAAGATTTGCAAGCATGTTCTGAAGCAAGACGTGAAGCTAGTTCTGAAAGAATATAGAAGCTAACAAGTCTTGTCAAGTTTCAGGAAACATGCTCTGACAAAGTGTCATTTGCTCATTTAATGCAAAGACGGCTACATGCACTCAAGTGTCTACGCTAGTTCATTGGAAAATGCAATACTGCAAGCAAACACGCAAACATTAATTGCTCTCCACTTTTGAAGGAAGCAATAGTCATTTTCTTCATACTATATATAGAAGATCATTTATTGCAAGCCAACAACTCAACAAATTCAAAACAGCAAGAACTACGTGAAATTATTCTGGGCTCACAAATTATTTTACATACACTTTGTGCAAAACTAATCTAGTGAAAAATCACAGTTTGTGATATAGCTTTCTTAGAAGCAAATTTGTTTCACTATCTGTAAAGATTTAATTCTTGTTATTGTTCCTTGAGAGACCAAGTTTGGTCAGATTTCTCAAAAAGACTAAGACTAGTTTGAGTTTTAGTGGTGTTAGTCACTTGTAAGTTTACTTGTGCATTGTTAGTCACAATAGTTGTTGTGTGATTGTAATCAGTTGATTATAGTGAATTAAGTCCTTGTTAAGAAAGGCGAAATCACCTTGGCGGGTGGACTGGAGTAGTTTGAGTTCAAACGAACCAGGATAAAAATAATTGTGTCTTTCCATTATTGTTGAGCCTTTAAGAAAAAGAAAAAGAGAAACTTATTCAACCCCCCCCCCCCCCCCACTTCTAAGTGTTTCTCACCCTTCAGACATGTTTGCGTTTGATGAGCTAACTAGCTTGCTGCTTTTATGAATAATGTTTTTTTGTTTTTTTTATCTGCTTGCATAGCGGCTTGCTGCTGCCTTGTTTTTTTTGAAGGCCTGCTATTTTTTTTATGCTGCTTGCATATTGACCTTGGACTTGGCAGCTTGCTCTTTTTCAGCCTTGGGCTTGTTGCTATATTTTTTTCTTTTCACAATTTATTGTTGCTTGCTGCTTGTATAGCAGCCTGATCCTGCTGCTTATGCTTGTTTTGCTTGTGATGTTGCCTTGGGTTTTAAGATATTTTGAAGTAAAAAGAGTTTACAACTTTTCTTTTCCCTTTTTGTGAACCAAGGCCCAAACCTTGTGATTTGCAAAATAGGAGAAGATGGACTATGATTAAAACAAGTGACCTTTAAATCTGATTCCACATACAAACCCTAATGATGAATATTCAAACTTGTTTTAGCAGTTAATTCTTGAATTTTCACATGCTTGCTAACTTCCTTTCTTGTTTCGTGGGCACGAGGCGTGGATGCAAATTAAGCATGGATTGATTACTTGAAGATGAAGCAACAGAGACTTGAATACATAGAATAAATATTCCTCCTTTGTAGAAAATTTGTGATTCTTTGTTACAAAGCAAAAAAACTTGTAAACTATTCCATTTGTAATGTAATAAATACAAAGTCCTTGAATAAATTTGGTGTAATGAATTTTAATATTCAAAACTTGAATTTATTTAAACTTTGCAATTCTCAATTGAATGTTTTGGATTAAAACATCTTGGTTTGGTAACTTGGGTTTCAAGCAATCACAAAAAATGGTCAAATAACCAATGCGTCTTGTACTCCAATCAAATTTCTAAACAAAATAAATGTTTAAAAAATGGAAATTCATTGCCAAACAAATCACACTTTGAGAACCATCATCAACCTCAACCAATTTCAAGAACAATGATGATTAAGAACACTTGAAATCAAACAAATGACTTGCAACGATTCGATGACTTTCGAAGTTTTTCCAACGCAATTTTCTTTCGATCTTTGAAGATAAACTCGTGTGCGAAATCACCTATGACCATATATAGAAATAATCGTCTCAAGATCTCGTAATTTGGGGAAATCACAAACCTTAGAAATCAGGAAACAATTGTTTAAGATTAGGTCAAAATCCAGGAAGTGACATTTAACGCATTCGAAATTTGATGATATTCTACGCGTAATCAGCTCTTGATTTGTGAAGAGAAATTGGAGATAACATCGAGGAGAGTCATATGAAAGAAGAACCACTAAAAAATATCGAATAATGAAGAATTTACAATTGCTTGAACTTGGTCTAAAAAAGTCTTTTTTTTTTGTTAATGGAGTCATTTCCAGTCGTCTGAACCATTGACTGAGCAAACTTGTAACGCGAGCTTTGAAACTCGGCATGAACATCCTTGAGGAGACATGAAGATCTATAAAGACCATTTGAAACCTTGAAGAATCAATTTTCTTTGAGAAACGCCAAACCCTAATTGTTGACTTACTGCCTAGGAAGAGAATTTGTCTGACCAACTTCCGAGCCAAATTGAATATTCGAGAAGACCTAGGATAGTATCCTGAATAAAAATGAGAGGAAAAATTTTGGGGTACAACAGATAGGATATAAGGGTAAAGAATTTAAACCAAAGAAAGTTAATGATATAGTCATAAAACACATACCTCTTTATTCTCACTTCACATATGGACATACAAATGACATAAAGTATACTAGTAATGCTTTTTCTGCTAAAGCAAAATTCAAACAAAATTTTGGTAACTCTAACAAACAAGGACCCAAAAAGATATGGGTACCTAAGGACAAAATTGTCTATATTGAATATGTCTTTAACAGCAAAACTGAAACACCAATATTGGTACCTGGACTTTGCATGCTCTCGACATATGACGGGAAGAAAGCATATGTTCCAAAGTCTGGAGCTTAAATCTGGAGGCTATGTAGGTTTCAGAGGCAATCAGAAAGGAAAGATTATTAGCTCTGGAACTATTGGTAACGATACACTTCCTTCTATAACTAATGTTCTGTTAGTAGATGGATTCATGCATAACCTATTACCCATAAGTCAATTAAGTGATAACAGTTATGATATAATCTTCAATCAAAAGTCATGTAAAGCAGTTAGTAAGAAAGATGGATCTATCCTTTTTAATGGAAAGAGAAAGAACAACATTTACAAAATAAAACTTTCTGAACTAAAAAGTCTGAATGTAAAATGCCTAATGTCTGTTAACGACGAGCAATGGGTCTGGCACAGAAGATTGAGGCATGTTAGTATGAGAAGAATATCTCAGATTAACAAACTCAATCTGGTCAGAGGACTTCTTAACCTGAAGTACAGCTCAGATGCTTTGTGTGAAGCATGTCAAAAAGGAAAGTTTGCAAAACCTTCTTTCAAAGCAAAAAATGTTGTTCCTACCTCTAGATCATTAGAACTTCTGTATATATATATGTTTAGACCAGTGAAAACTGCATCCATTAGTGGCAAGAAGTATGGATTGGTGATCATATATGAATATAGCATATGTACATGGGTAAAGTTCTTAAGACACAAGGATGAGTCACACTCTGTGTTCCTTACCTTCTGTAACCAAGTTCAAAAAGAAAAATATTTTATAATTGTTAAAGTCAGAGGTGATCATGGTAGGGAATTCGAAAACAAAAAAATTGAATTATTTTTTAATGAGAATGACATCTCTCATGATTTCTCTTGTCCTAGAACTCCTTAACAAAACAGAGTTGTAGAACGAAAGAATAGAACTTTACAAGAAATGGCCAGAACCATGATCAACGAGACTAACATTGCTAAGAACTTTTGGGCAGAAGCAACTAACACATCGTGTTATATTCAGAATAGAATCTCCATAAGACCTATTCTGGATAAGACTCCATATGAATTGTGGAAGAACAGAAAGCCCAACATTTCTTATTTCCATCCATTTGGACGTACTTGCTTTATTCTAAACACTAAAAAACATCTGAACAAGTTTGACTCTAAAGCACAAAAGTGTCTCATGTTAGGATACTCTAAACGCTCAAAAGGTTATAGAGTATATAACACAGAAACACGGATTGTGGAAGAGTCTATCAGTGTCAGATTTGATGATAATCTTGGCTCCTAAAAGTTAAAGTAGGGTAAAACTTTTTGCAGATATAGAAGTTCAATTTATAGGTACTGAGGAAACAACATCAGAAGTTCTATATGAAGAATCACAGTCAAAAGAAGAGGATGTCACAAATATTACAACAACATCTGAAGATCCCATCCAGAAAAGACAATCCAGAAGCAGATTAGCTCATCCGAAAAACACGATTCTGGGAAAGAAAGAAGACCCAATCAGAACAAGATATACATTCAGAAATTCTGAAGAATCTCTCATTGGACTAGTGCCTCTGATTGAGCCAACTTCCATTGACGAAGACCTTATGAACAATGACTGGATACTCGCAATACAGGAAGAACTAAATCAGTTCACCAGAAACGATGTGTGGGATCTAGTTCCTAAACCAAAAGGCTTTAACATCATTGGAACCAAATGGGTCTTCAGAAATAAGCTAAATGAACAAGGAGAAGTCGTCAGAAACAAAGCAAGACTGGTGGCACAAGGTTATAGTCATCAAGAAGGGATAGACTATACATAAACCTTTACTCCAGTCGCCAGGTTAGAATCTATCAGACTTTTAATTTCTTTTGTAGTAAATAATGGCATCACTCTTTATTAAATGGATGTTAAAAGTGAATTTTTAAATGTTTACATTGATGAAGAAGTTTATGTGCACCAACCCCCTGGATTTGAAAATTCAAAACATCCAGAATATTTTTATAAACTTAAGAAATCACTATATGGTCTGAAAAAGCTCCCAGAGCTTGGTATGAAAGACTAAGTAATTTTATGTTAGAAAATGATTTTACCAGAGGGAAGGTGGACATAACCTTTTTCTGTAAACTATTTAAAAATGCCATTCTGGTTTGTCAAATTTACGTAGATGATATAATTTTTGGATCTACTAAATCCTCTTTGGGAAAAGAACTTGCTAAGTCTATGCAGGCATAGTTTGAAATGAGCTTGATGGGCGAACTCAAGTTCTTTCTGGGTATCCAAATCAATCAAACTCCAGAAGGAACCTACATTCATCAAAGCAAGTATGTCAAAGAACTTCTGAAGAAATTTGACTTGTCAAAATATAAGCCATCCAAAACTCCTATGCATCCCACACGCATTCTGGAAAAGGAAGAGGTAAGTAAAAAGGTAGAACGGAAGCTATACAGAGGTATGATTAGTTCTCTCTTATATTTAACAGCTTCAAGGCCTGATATTCTATATAACGTTTGTCTTTGTGCTAGATTCCAATCAGATCCTAGAGAATCTCACTTAACTGTTGTTAAGCGAATTTTCAAGTATCTGGAAGGTACTACTAATCTTGGGCTTTGCTATAGAAAATCCAAAGATTACAAATTAGTAGGGTATTGTGATGCTGAATTCTCCGGAGACAGAATAGAAAGAAAAAGCACTTCCAGAAGCTGCCAATTTTTGGGAGACAATCTAATCTCGTGGTCCAGCAAAAGGAAATCCACCATTCCAATATCAACTATTGAAGCTGAATATATAGCAGTATTTGGATGCAACATGTTGCACCCCAAAATTTTCCCTCCTAATTTCCTTTATTTTGGCTTAGACTTTTGCATTCATCTGCATCTTTTTCATTAGGTCACTAACATGGCATACATTTCATTCAATATGGCTCTGAGGTTCAAAGTTCAGTGGTTGTGCGATACTAGGGTTTCATAGTGGTTAAGGCGCTCATATCCAATAAAGGACTTCTTCTCCCTCAAGCAGCAAGGCTATTATCTTCTGATGAACAACCGATTGTAGGTCATTCTGGTCAAGAACTCTAGGACGTGACCTAGCATATGTGGGCTTAGAATCATGACGTCCTTTCCTATAAGTATGCTTGTCATTTGATTAGGATTAATGACTGTGACATGATAATCGTCTACTCCTCAGTTAATCAAATTAGGTTTTGTTGAATCATGGTTCAAAGATGTTTCATCCGGATATTTCTTTGTGCGTCTGAACGAAGGATCAAGATTATGAGGGTTTCACATCAAGGGAATTCTTCTGTGATTCAGACTTTATCATCCATCTGTAAGATGCTCCTTATGACACTAATCTCAAGTTGAAATAACCAATCGCTAAGGGCTGAGGATTGAATTGTGAAGCGTGGTTCATGACCTAAGATATGAATTCATAGATTTCTCCTTAACCAAGGCCATCATTGTCCTCATCATTGTCATTTGTTATCTGCGATGTGAGTAGGTTTGGATTGAAGTAGGTTTCCCATAGAAGAATTCATGCAAGGTAATTCAAGGTTCAAGGCATTCAAGGCAGGGTTTGTTCAACATGGCATACCTGGTTGATGGGCTTACAAGCTCTTATGAGACCTTGAGATGCATAATCATGGGTCAATTTCAAAGATATGTGGATAAGATCTGTTGACTTCGGTTAAAGTAAGCTTTGAAAAATTAACTTTGGGACCAAGGTCTCCCTTGAATTTTCATCTAATATGTGTTGGGAATTCGAGTTGCATTTGAAGAATAGTATGGTAAAGGAAAAGAAATATTGGTTCAGAAAAGGAAGATTTCATTAAAAATCAGGGTTTCTATTCATTGATAAATGTTCAAGTAATTGAAGATCAGGGGAAATAAAGTTTCATGTTATTCTCGATCATGTTCTTTCATTATCATTTGTGTACATCTTTGATGATTAAAGGTCGTCAATTAGGGAAGGACTTTGTCAAGATAAGAGACTTGTGGATTAAAGGTCGTCAAGGTTGTGAATTTTTAGGATCAAGATCTTATTGGCTATTCGAATTATTTGTCATTCAAGTTGATTTGGGATTCAAGATTGAAGTTAGGAGTTCATTGAGAATGCAAGTGTGATTTGGACTTGAAGTTTGATTTAAATTCAAGATGTTCGAAAGTGTTTGACTGGATTAAAGTCGGCAAAGAGTCTTAAGTATTGTTCATATGGCTTTCTTGGAAGGTAAAGTGCAGACTGCGAGGTTTTGTTTCAAGTCAGAGTTCATACGCATTACAAAGATGTTCACCGTTATTTCAGATTCAAGTTCACAATGCGTTCAAACATTTATTCAAGAAAATACTATCCAATTCCATTCAATTTCATTCTCATTCATGGTTCAAGAAAATACTATCCAATTCCATTCAATTTCATTCAATTTTAAGAACACCCCACAAGAAAATTTGATGCTTTCATATCTTCAAGCATTTTTTCAAGACTTTGTCATTTAAACTCCGTCCAAAAAAAAATCCATCACCCGACATTTCAAGCTCAAAGTCACTAATAATTCACACTATAAATTTCAAGTTCATCCAAATCAAACATTCATTATAAAATCATTACAATCCCATTACACCAATATTCTACAAAGAAAAGAAAACGGTTACAAAATACACTTGAACAAAATTCCTTAGTCCTAAAGGTGCTAAAATTCCATGAGTAAACTTCTAATTCCATGCCATGTCAAAGTTCTTCATCTTCAGTTCATGACCTGCACATTCATACAAAAAAAATCCAACTCAATATAAGCAATCATGCCATCATATCAGCTTCTTCCCTGTCTCTAGTAACCAGCATCAACAACTTCGGCCGAATCGGTATCGGAACAAAGAGAATGGCAGAGTACGATCTGACACTGTGGATTGCTCCAAATCTCGACAGACATTTGGTATTCCCTCTCTTAGAGTTTCTCCAAGAGAGACAGTTATACGACGATAACCATGTCCTTAAGGCTAAGATCAATCTCTTGAACAACACAAACATGGTTGATTACGCCATGGACATTCACAAGACGCTCTACCATACTGAAGATATCCCTCAGGATATGGTCGAACGTAGGGCTGATGTTGTTGCTCGTCTCAAGTCTCTTGAAGATGCCGCCGCTCCTCTGGTTGCTTTCCTTCAGAATCCTGCTGTTGTTCAGGAGTTGAGGGCTGATAAACACTACAATCTCCAGATGCTCAATGACAAATACCAGATTGGTGCTGCACAAATAGAGGCATTATACCAATATGCCAAGTTTCAGTTTGAATGTGGAAGCTACTCTGGTGCTGCTGACTATCTTTATCAGTACAGAGCATTATGCACAAATAGTGAAAGGAGTTTAAATGCATTGTGGGGAAAGCTGGCAGCTGAAGTATTGATGCAAAATTGGGATATTGCTCTTGAAGAGCTCAACCGCCTGAAGGAAATAATTGACTCAAAGAATTTTTCATCACCTATTAATCAGGTGCAAAGCAGAATATGGTTGATGCATTGGAGTCTGTTCATCTTTTTCAACCATGACAATGGAAGAACACAAATCATTGATTTGTTTAACCAGGACAAGTATCTTAACGCAATCCAAACTAGTGCTCCACACCTTTTGCGATACTTGGCCACAGCATTTATTGTCAATAAGCGCAGGAGGCCTCAATTCAAAGATTTTATAAAAGTTATTCAACAAGAGCAGAATTCATACAAGGACCCCATCACCGAGTTTTTGGCTTGTGTTTATGTCAACTATGACTTTGATGGCGCTCAAAAGAAGATGAGGGAGTGTGAAGAAGTAATTCTCAATGATCCCTTCCTTGGTAAACGAGTTGAAGAAGTGTTCATCAAAATTTGACCATCAGCATTCTTCACTTTATAAATGCGAAGCACGAAAGAGAAAAAGATCTGCTGACATTGATGACACAACAGTACAAAAACAAAAGCGCCGTATTTCTTGCAATGCCGATGACCCCGTTGGCTTTGCAAGTAATCTAGGTTTGACGGATGAGCTTTCAATGCAATTGAATAGGTATCATGAGAGCAGGAGCTATGATGCCAGTGCCTCTGAAGCTCCTAAGTCTACTAGAGCTGCTACTGTTATAAAGAAGTCAGAGTCAGAAGGGAAACCAGACTTGAATTGTGTTACAACTAGGACTGGGAAGCGATCTAGGCCATGTAGTTGGAAGAGGCGTAAATGCAAAAAGCAGAAGCAATCAACTGCTGAAGATGTTGATCTAAATATTCAATGCAAGTTCCTTCCAAATAATACAGATTGCATGCTTGCTAATCAACAGCATGGTAACACCAACTAACATTTTCGTTCAACTACTAACTTCTTCACATAGCATATTACCTCTTAATAACAAAATTGCCTTCAACAAACTTAGCTAAATCCATTAACCTCCTTTCACAATAGAATTTCTAACTAATTTGCTACTAAACTGTCATATTCCCTAACTGTCCAGCAGAAAAATAACTAAACAGTATCCTAGCTACTCTTCATTCCAAAACTAACACATAACCTCCCCTCTAACCGATTTTCCAGCTCATCTCTTAACTACCGTAACACAACTTCCTCTAACAGCCTAACTCCTCTAACTCCAACCAATTCCAAACAGGACTTCTAACTTATAACTAACACAATTTCAACCAACCTTTCTAATTCAAAGATTCCTAATCGTTTCTTAACCAACTTCCAAAGTAGAATTTCTAAACAACAAGTTTCCAGCTTTCTTACAACCTATTCCCCAACTAAATTCCCTAACAGAATTTTCTAACCATAACTTCCTATCCAAAACCATATCTCAATTAACCAACTTAACTAACCCAAAAACAGTTACAACATACCTAACATTCAGTAACCAATTCATAACAAACTCTCAAACCTTCTAACCACTTATAACTGCATAACAAACTGCATCCTAACTTCCTAACAGAATTAACTAACCACATAACCAACTCATGGCTTATTTTACAACAAAACTTCCAGCATATATACATAATGGGGATGGACAGAATAGAGAGGATATTTAACACAGAAAAAAATATTACCTCTCAATCATCTTATTCTTCAAGTTCACGGGAGAATCACCAAAATTTCACCCTCTTCTCTCTGCTTCCTTCTCCATCACCACCAAAACAAATATTTGAGAATTCTCTCACTTCTCTCTTTCGATCTTCATTAGCATCCTTCATCATCTTCATCTTCAACTTTCTTTCTTCAATCATCTTTCTTCACCAACAATTGCAGCCACTTCACATCCTCATTCACCTTCAACAAAACTCCATCACCTTCAAGCACGAACAGCTTCAAACCATCTCCAAACCCTTCATCACTGCGTAACCTCTGTCATAAATTTTCAAGCCATGTATTCATCACGACAACACACAGTTTTTGCCATTTTCACCATATGATCTTCATCGACATCAACATTCTTCATAAATGAATTGTATCCTCCAACCTCACTTTAATTTGCTTCAACAATGCATCTTCGCCAACCTTCAAAATGTTCAATTCGGATTTTATTCCTCGGCTTACACCGCTTAAGGAAACAGAAAGAAGAACTGGAAGAAGAAGAAGAACAAAGAGTAATAACAAGAATCAGATAGGAAGCATACTGGAATTCGGAAGCTCCCGCTGGTTTTATCTCATCATCGCCGCCATTAAAGCCGCATCGGACGGACTCCGATCGGTAAACCCTCTGAACTTTCCAATCAATACTTCGTCTATAGCATATATTTCTTCTTCTACCTATTGATACCACCATTAGAATTGGGGAATCCTTCACCTCGTCCACTGGCCTAACATTGAAGCGAAGAAAGATTTGAGGAATTAAGGTTGGGACACCTTTGTCTACGGCGGGGAAACATCAGAATCGATCGGCGGATGAGAAGAGAGAATGAGACGGCAACGCACAGGCGAAGGCCGGCGGCGGCGCTTCTGTTTGCAAGCGGAGAAGAAGAGAACAACTCCCTCTTTTACCCTAACCCCTTTCTCAACTTTCCTATATTTTTTTATTTTAGTTTTAATTGTTTTTTTTGTTTTATTTGTTCTTTCTGAACCAGTATTTCTATTACATGTTTATTCTTTTATTATTAATTCAACAAATAAATACAATAATATGATTAATAATAAAATTAAGAATGATTAGTATGGGCCAAACTAGTCAATTCTTGGACCATGATTATTTTTATTTTCTTGCTGATTGTGTCCATTTTTGATGGGGCCTAATGTCATTGTATTTTTTGCAGCACATAGTGAATTTAGTTCGCACCTCCTGAGATCTTATTTCCCATACTCATTTCAATTGCGACTAATTTTGGCGATTTATTTTCTTTGGCAATATTGGTAAATAAAAGAGACTAGAGTGAGGAGTTTCATGAAGTTTCAAAGCTAGCTAAGAGCATAATTTTCAATCACTCGCTTAAGGAAGCTTTGATAGAATTCTCTTATGGCTTGCATGGTTGAAGAGGCGACAGACCTTCTCCGTTCGGTATCGTCACAACTCTATTTTTACTCCTGCACTTTACTACTTTCTAGTTAGAATTCCCTCGAGATTCTAACTTTAGGTATAATACACGATAACATTAGATTTAGAAATAGGCTAGTCTCCCAGTGACTTTCGTCTTCCTGTGACTTTCATCTTCCTGTGACTTTCGTCTTCCTGTGACTTTTGTCTTCCTGTGACTTTCTCTCCTTCTTTTCGCATATGCATTTAAAAACAAAAACTTCTTTTCTCGCAAACTTCAAAAATATATAAAAATTTACTGACAAAAACCATGTCTTGGCTAAGTTTGAGAGAGGATGAGCGGGTTTCTTCTCGACATTATTATTCTCTTGTTCTAAGCTTTGGTATGATTCAAGTCTCAAAGACTCATTTCATGAATAAATAGAGAAATGGCTAAAATCTCTCTCTTGAGGTTAACTAGCTATTATCTACAAGCAAAAACACCAACAAACATAAAAATCTTTTTGCCCTCGGGCCTTTCTTTCAAACCCTTTTCAAAAGAGCGTATTAATTCACTTCTGTGCTGACGCGTAAATCTCCAAAGGTCGAGTTGCGGCAGAAGGCGAGATTAATACTGTTCGTTAAAGAAAATATAAACAAACAAAAACATATAAGCCGAACTACGGCTGCTAGATTCCTTAAAACGGATACGTAGGCATTGGGGTAGGGCCCAGGCGAGCACAATTTTATTTTCCCTACATTCTTTTCTCCTTTTATTTTGCATGCACTTTCCCTTTAGCAATAATAAACCGTAAGCATAGATTAAACACACCCATAAGATAGACAACAAGAGTGGATACCATAGAGTACTACGGGCGTGTGGGGTGCTAATACCTTCCCCTCGCGTAACAGACTCCCTTACCCTTATCTCTTGGTCGTTCGACCTTGATTTCATCCTTCTCGGGTTTTCTCGATGTTTACCTTTCCCTACCTGTGGGATAAAAGACGTTCGATGGCGACTTCATTGTTTTGATGATTTTCAGTCGGTTGTTTCAGCTGGCGACTTCACTGGGGAAACTGGTCGACCAAATGCTGGTCCATCCCAGAGTCGCTCCTAGCTCTTGCTTTCTTTTCTTTGGGTGTTTATTTTTATGCTTTCAGTTTACTCATTTATACATGTTTGCCTGAGCATAAGTTTGCATTGCATTTTATTGCTTTCCCTATTTGTTATCCATTATGCTGGACTCGGTTTTCCATGTTGGGTGGGGATGTCACTTTTGAGGTAAAAGGCCCAGTACCCAGGCCATAGTGCACTAGGACACCTAGGAATAGAGTGGGGGCATGACGGCTATAGGACATGGTCCGATTAGTGCAGTCATGTCATATACCACGCTCGGATGAGGTTCAATTGAAAGTACTTTCATCATGCACGTCTGTGTTGCGATGATTTTACTTTCAGGTGGACCCGTGATTTTCAAGTTACCATTATCTCACCCTGACCTAGTCTTCACACGTGAGTGGGGAGGGATTTATCATTACAGGTACAGTTGGTGACTATGTTCAAATGGTTACTCGTGCTCAGTTGGTAACTAGGTTCTGATAGTGACTGTTGTTCTGTTGGTGACTATATGGGTCTAAGATTTATTTTATTTTTTTTGGATTCGGTATTCAGGATGGTTATCTAGTTATGTTCCGGACCTTTGATCCTGATATATTTTACTTGGTCAGAGATTATACAACGGTTAATCATGGTACTTGGTTCCATTGTATGCTGAATTTGGTTCTGAACCTTTGATCCTGTGATATCCATATTATTCAGCAGATTTATACAGCAGTTATCCAGAGGATTGTACAATTGTTATGCTGAATTTTTGAACTTATGTCATTGCACCTTGCATCATAACATGTTTATTTTACACAAAAAAGGAAGTGTGAAAGATTATATGCAAAAAAAAAAAAGTTTGAACATGGCATTGCATCCGCTCATTCACCTCATGCATCCATAGCAGGTACTCCGAAGGTATTCAGAAATGGGGAATCCTTATTCAGACTCGGTATTTTCTTTTCAGAGCTGCAAATCTTGACTTCTCATCGCTTCGTGGTCAGATTCAAGATATGGAATAACTTCGTGGGGAATTGGACGAGATGAAAGAACAGATGGGATTCGTGGTGCTAGACATGCAGGATTTGGTCCGTGGACAAGAACTCCTGAAAGAAGAGAACACTCAGTTAAAGACTCAATTGAATTTGGTTATGGAAATTTTGGGGACAATGTTGAAGAAAGAAGATGTTTCTATGCCTGCCACAATAGGAGTTACCATTCCTCCCCATAACCTGAGGACTCTTGTAGGTCAGGGAGTATCTCCTCCGCAACCGTGCATTCCAGGATCCTCCCCTCCGCAACAAGTTGTCACTTCCCGAGAGGACCCAAGAGGCAAAGTCCGTCAGCAAAGGCCAAAACAGCCTGGACGAAAATTTGATTCTATTCCAATGTTGTATGCACAATTGCTTCCTCCCCTGCTAGAATTACATTTGGTTAAACTCCGAATTTTCACTACACATGAAAAACGCCCTCATGGCTTTGACGACAATGCTAGGTGCGATTTTCATTCTAGGACACCTGGTCATGATATTGAAGATTGCGTAGCTTTTAAGCACCAAGTCCAGGACTTGCTTGATGCAGGGACAATTCTCTTCACTCCCGAAGGTCTGAGTGTGCAAATCAATCTTATGCCAACCACTACAAAGAATAGGGCTACGCCTTCTCCTCTTCAAAGTTCTATCTCACGATCGGAGTCACGTCATCCACAACCTATAATCCCGGAAAGTTCTCACCAGCAGTTGTTTGTAAGTTATGGAAATCGGTTGGTTAATCAAAACCAGAATGTTCCTCGTGTTCACTTGGATCAGTGTGCTACTCGGTAACAAACCTATCAAAAAAGACATACGCAACAAGGTAAGCAAAAGGATAAGAAGCCAAAGAGGGTGTTCGACATTGTTCCTTTGACTTATGGCCAGCTGTTCTCTCAGTTACTCAAGCTTTCCTTGGTGGAACCCAAGCCACTGAAGCCTGTCATTCCTCCTTGTTCTATGGATTCCAATCCTAATGTACAGTGTGATTACCATGCTGGGGCACTAGGTCATTCCATTGAGGACTGATGGGCTTTCAAAGAAAATGTGCAAGACCTGCTTGATGCAAAGGCTATCAATTTCGGGCCAGTCAGTTAAATTTGAGGTCTCCTTCGACTCAGTAAATGTCAAGATTGCCAGATCATCATCTGAAGCAACAAGTCCATACCGAGACTGGTCTCCTCAACGTAGTAATTTCTAGTTTCATTTTCAATTCTCATTTGTAATCTTTCTTGCTTTGGTTCAGTACTTTCTTGTATGCAAAACTTGTTGATTCTTGAATATTAATCATAATGCATTGAATATGTTTGTCTTAAATTAATCCATTCGTATTCACTCATTAATGTTTTTTCTTTACTTTTTGATACTTAACTCTTGTTAAATAAAAAAATATCTGAAGGGAGGATGATGAGTAATATACCAAAAATTTCAAACAGTGTGCTTTTGAGCAGGACCCTGCTGATGATGTACAGGCCTTGTTTCAATCCCCAAACACCGGAGATATAAGGGAGATAGACCCTCGTCAACCCCTTTGAGCCTTGAAGTAGGAGTTTCTTTTCTTTTCAGAAAAACCCTCACATTTAACCCGGGGCAGGGTAGATTTCAGTTAATCTGATTGGGCATTCAAAACTCATTAAAAGTGCACATCAAAGGATACAACAAAGGTTATCCTTCAGAAGGTTGAGAAAGAACAAAACCACAGTGGTTAAACTCTTATATATCAGCAGTGTGCATCAATGATAATGATATCCTAATAGATATCTCTCGCACATCGAAAGGTCAAAAGGTGATGATACCATAATGGCTATTTCCCGTCAACCAAACAGCAAGGCAGTCACACCTTTTTAAACAAATCAAATAATGACTCGAAATCACACGACTGGTTCAAACTAAAAGAAATAGTAAAATAAAGAGACAAAAAGCCTTGCTAAGTCAAAACTTGAAAAAACAAGTCGCTTAGGCAAAAGTCAGGGTATCCCGCTGGACTTCAAAATCAAATGCAAGAGGAATTTGTCCAGGAAAAAGTTAGGGAATAGAAAAAGAAAGCGAAAAGCGCGAAAAGAAAAAAAGGGATTACCAAATAAATATTCTCCACAAAAAAATAAAGTCGTGTGATCAAAATACCAAGAATTAAAGAGTGAGTGACTATCATATCCTTCCCGGCCATGGTAAACTCCTTCTGAGGAATGAGTGCTCGTATTAGTTTAACTGAATTTAGGATTGGAGAACATCATGGAGAATGGGTGGGCACCAAATATTTTGAGCCTTAAATCCGTTTTTTTTAAACCATGAACCAGGCCACGTTACAACCCTGAAAAGTCCTAATTGAAGCAAGGGTTAATTCGAAAGCACACTGTAAAAAGAAATACGGTAATCTGACTCCTATGAAGGCTTGCAAAAACTTTTGAGTTGGTATCACTCTATCTTTTTACTATCTTTTGTACAAATTTTTGATGTTTCAAATATAAATCTTTTAACTTCAAGACAAACATGAGCTTTGCATTACAATTATCATTCTTATAATAAACATTCTTTGCATATGAGTAAGTGCTTAAATATCGAGTAAGTTTGCATAATGAGCATCAGATGAGAATTTAATTATCTCAAAGGACAAATTGCTTCAGGACACCGTTTAAAGGTAAATCATTTGTGGGAATGGTCTTAACTTGGGGCAAATCTTCTATCGACTCCATCGAGTAAAAGAATACCAGTTTGAGAAATGATCTGAAGTAGATTGTAAAAGTTGGTCGCCCAAAGTTTCTAGTAAGCAGTGGTGCATTACTTTCAGTTGGTCCCAAGGGACATATCTCTTCAAGTATCTGATTAGAGATTGAAGCAGTTCAAGTCGAGGAGTATGGTTGTGAGGTAACCTATATTCAAGAGCCAACCACTCTAAGGTTACGTTGCCTTCAAAAATACTCAAATTTCTCATCCATCTGTGAGCATGAGGTAAAGGAAAAGGTTTGTCGAGATTCTGTTAAGCAAGGGGCAGGTGTGTAGAATATTCCGTCAAGTAGGTATTCAGCCAATCTGAAGCATTCAAGTCGGGATTTCATCCCTCAAATGACAGTCAAACTGGAGCAGTTACGTCGAGATTTGACAAATCTCTCTAAGAATGCATTGATCAGAGGAGAATCTTCCCAGAATTTGAAGGTGTATGAGCACTCGCCCAAACATAGTTGGAATCCTCTCCAATTTCGGTTATCTGAACATCATGTTCTAAAGTTCATAGCACTGAGGCAATTATGTCAAGATTTGATAAATCTCTCCAAGAATTTGTTGATTAGGGGAGAATCTTTTTAGAATTCAGAGATGCACGAGAATTCAATCAAGCATTGTTAAAGTTATTTCCAACTTTGGTCAGCCATGGGCAGTATTCTGAATTTCATAACACTGGGGCAGTTTATCTTGGTGGTATAAATCTCAAAAAGTCCTCTCGAGGCAATTTTTCTGCAAAAGCCTTACAGACTGGGGCAAGAATTCGTGTAAGGGCTTTCTCTCTTCTTGAGTGGTTGATCAGATCACATCCATGTATAGGCTAAACGACCTATGAATTTGAAAATCATGCCGAGAAGTTAAGATTGTTATCTTCAACTTATCAGAGACTTAAGACCATTTACTGATATCCTTTGTCCTAAGTTAAGGTCATTATCCCCAGTTGAAGTTTGGATTGTTATCCTCAGCAGGATATGAGCAGTAACGTAAAGATCATTTGAAGATTGTTTACCCATACAAGACGTGATGGAAGTGTCGTTTCATAGGAGGACGCCTCTCCCTAGTAAAAGATCTGTTGCTACTTAACAAAAGTATGTCTACCAAAGGGTTTCTCTTCTGAGATCTTTTTTTTCCCCAAGAAAGCATCCTCATTTCTCTGCAGGAGGAGATTGGTTCTTTCTCCCTGGAAATATAGAAGTTGTTTAAAGTCAAGATGATTTGTTTTCGGTGGACAGCAATTTATTTTTGCAGCATCTTCTCCAAAGTCCACTTTTCAGTGGCATTCCTCCTCAGAGTTGACGTGATGAAGTTGTAATCTTGCATCACATTTTTTTTACCCATCGATTGGTGGTTCAAATTTCTTATTCATCAGTGAAGTTTTCCATTCCACGCATGGGGCATATTGCCACATTTTTCTATTTTGCAAGTATTGTTGGTCTTTTATGACAAGAAGCATACCAGCAAGTGAATCAAGAAAGGTCTGCATATGACCAACATGAGGATTTCTGTAGAATGGGATTCAATCTCCCGAGTGAATGCTCACTTCTTCTCAAGACAGAATCATGTATCCCCAATAAGGGCGTACTCTCTCCCAGACATAAATCCTTATCTCCATTAAAAGTATGTCTGTGTGTAATCCCCACTGAAGTCAGTACTCTCAATGAGAGTTTGTTTAAGAGTTTGTCCCTCCCATAAGACTTATCTCTGAATAAATGCATTTCAACAAGTTTTCTATAAACTTCTTCATCAGCATAGTCTACTCAGCTTCGATAAATCCTGGAAAGATCGTTTCATTGGATTGTAGACCTTTGTTATATCCTCTCGAAGTCAGTACCATATATCTCCGTGGTAGGTATTTATCTCCCTAGGGAGGTTGTTGTTCATCGTCTCTCTGAAGTTCGTATCTTTTCTCCCTAGGGAAGTTTTGCCTAAGTCAGGTTTTCTTGAAGAGATGTTTGATTAACATGTTTGTTACGCCCAGCGGAGAAGGTCTCCTATATTATTTTTTCTGGGGCAGAGTACATAGACAAATGACGTTTAAAATTCTTTTATCCCAGTGATGGGATATGGATGAAATATTTCCTCGGTAGAGTTCCAAACCTCAAGCTTATGGTTCAAAGATGAACTTCTCTTCCTCAAGTGAAGATTGTTATCCTCGACAATAGTATCCTCTGTGTGGCCTGGGTAGATTCATTTTATTGAAAAATTTTGCGATTCCCCAATCAAAGTCACTTCTATCGAAGACTTACATCGGAAGGTCCCAATTCCCAGCAAGATTCTCTTTATCCTTGGAAAAAGATGTTGGATTTTTCCATAAGAAGTTGGGAGTTGGATCAGAGTTCGAAAATTTCCCTGAACTGCAATTTATTTTTGCAGTATTTTCCCCAGTGAGGCGAGTTTTCATTCCCTAGTGGAGCTTACTTTCTAGAACAAGTCTCATCTTCTCTCCAGTATGGTGCACATGGGAGCACCAATTATAACTCCTTCATCCCGGAATATGAAAGATTTTGTTGAGATGTCAGTGGTGGAGTTTCTTTCCTAGGATGTTTGGTTCTTCCCCAAGTGAAGATTTTTATCCCCCGACGTTGTTATCCCCAGTGTGGTCTGAGTAGAATTCTATTTATTTAAGAATTTCTATACTCCCCAGTAGAAGCTATCTTCGTAAAGAAGTTCTGCGCAAGAGAAAGCTTCCATCCCCAGCGAAGCTCTCCCCGTTCTAACAGAAGATAAAGTATCTACCCCCCAGGAATTTGGAAGTTTGATCAGAATTCAAGATTTTCTCTCAAACTGCAATTTATTTTTCGCAGTATTACTACCCAGGAAGTTATTTCTTCAATGTTATCAATCGTTCGAGGTTGATGCTTTCGAATCTCGATTTCCTACCGAAGTTCATATTGCATGTTCTCTACAGAAGATTAGATGTGCAAGAATAATCATTTGAAAGTTCATTGTCTTCCCAACATCCGATTATTGACGTGGTCTCCCCAGTGCATTACTAAACATGCATCATTACATTGCATCATTACATCGCATCTACTAAAACGCGTAGCATTTCTATTGTATGGAGCATTACGCTATAAAAAAATTCAAACATGCATAAGTATAAGCCAATTATGTCCACTTGTGGTAACCAGATTGTTATGCGCTCAGATTTGATTTATCTCCATAACAAGCCTAAGGGTGACTCTATTATGTTTCCCCAGCGGGGTTTGTTTTGATTCACCATCAGTCGGGTCTTTGGTATTCCTCCATCTCCCTAGTAAGTTTATGGTTTGCGCTTGCCTTTGCAAGCCTTTTTTTATTTTACCCGTGTTTGCTTTGCCGTTAGAGTGCGAGTAAGAGTCGGCGTATAGCCTTTCTTATTTCTCAAGTATTTGAGTGTCCATACTTGGTGTGTGGTAGTTCAGATGATTGCCACTCTTGAAGAATTACACCCCGCCTTTCGCCTGAGGGATTTTTTTTAGTTCTTGCGTATTTGCAACCTATCGAAAGCCTAACATGTTTTTCTTTGTTAGAGTCTGCTTAGACCAGTCCCTTTCTCTTGCAGAGTTCACATTCGATCGGTGCTCTTTGAAGGTCCTGCTTAGTCGGTTCCTTGTTTTGGTTTATCCACGTTAGTCGGGTCCTCCTTTCGTTAGCCTAGCTAATCTTTTATGTTAAGAGACTTTCAGTGTCTCTTCAAAGTCTAGTTGTCTAGCATCCTTATTTAGGCAAATGCGCCTTTTTGATTGGGGCTTTCTTCGGTTAGTCTCATTCCTGTGTTCGTTAGCAATTCTAAACATTTGTTTCTTGATGATCAACTTCGCTCTTGTGTATCTAACTCTGACCAGACATGCATACATGTATCTTTCAAAACCCCGCTTCGGCTGGTATCTTTTGTCAAAATCCCGCTTCGGATGGTGTCATTTCTTTTAAATCCACCTTCGATTGACATCATTTGTCCAAAGTCCCATTCGTTTGGTCTCCTTCCTCAGTAAATCCACCTTCGATTGACATCATTTGTCTGGAGTCCCATTCGTTTGGTCTCCTTCCTCAGTAAGTCCGCCTTCGATTGGTGTTTCTTTTCAAGAGCTTTCTTCGGTCTGTCTCTTTTGTGCGTATCCGATACCGACCACAGATATGTATCTTTGATGTCTCTTTTGTGCGTATCTGATACCGACCACGGATATGTATCTTTGATATCTCTTTTGTGCGTATCCGATACCGACCACGGATATGTATCTTTGATATCTCTTTTGTGCGTATCCGATACCGACCACGGATATGTATCTTTGATATCTCTCTTGTGCGTATCCGATACCGACCACGGATATGTATCTTTGATATCTCTTTTGTGCGTATCCGATACCGACCATGGATATGTATCTTTGATGTCTCTTTTGTGCGTATCCGATACCGACCACGGATATGTATCTTTGATATCTCTTTTGTGCGTATCTGATATCGACCATGGATATGTATCTTTGATGTCTCTTTTGTGCGTATCCGATACCGACCACGGATATGTATCTTTGATATCTCTTTTGTGCGTATCCGATACCGACGACGGATATGTATCTTTGATATCTCTCTTGTGCGTATCCGATACCGACCACGGATATGTATCTTTGATGTCTCTTTTGTGCGTATCCGATACCGACCACGGATATGTATCTTTGATATCTCTTTTGTGCGTATCCGATACCGACCACGGATATGTATCTTTGATATCTCTCTTGCGCGTATCCGATACCGACCACGAATATGTATCTTTGATATCTCTTTTGTGCGTATCCGATACCGACCATGGATATGTATCTTTGATGTCTCTTTTGTGCGTATCCGATACCGACCACGGATATGTATCTTTGATATCTCTTTTGTGCGTATCTGATACCGACCATGGATATGTATCTTTGATGTCTCTTTTGTGCGTATCCGATACCGACCACGGATATGTATCTTTGATATCTCTTTTGTGCGTATCCGATACCGACCACGGATATGTATCTTTGATATCTCTCTTGTGCGTATCCGATACCGACCACGAATATGTATCTTTGATGTCTCTTTTGTGCGTATCCGATACCGACCACGGATGTGTATCTTTGATATCTCTCTTGTGCGTATCCGATACCGACCACGGATATGTATCTTTCTATATCTTTTGTGCGTATCTGATACCGACCACGGATATGTATCTTTTCTATCTCTTTCTTACGTGTCCGATACCGACCACAGATATGTATTTTTGATGTCTCTTTCTTGTATATCCGCTACCAACCTCGGATATGTGTCTCTGATATTTTTTTTCGTATGTCTACTACAGGCTTCAGGCATATATCTTTTGATACCTTCCTTACAGGTGTTTGTTATTAAATCCCAACAGATGTTCCTTGATAACCAAGTTATTCTGCTGTGTATCAAACTCTGGTTAAACATACATCTAACCCCGATAACCCATGTAATCCAAAAAGAAAAATAATATAATAAAAATAGATTCCGAAAAAGAAAAATAATAATACCTGACTAACTCCGGAGCACAAATTTTTGGGTCCTTTTAATTATTTAATCTTCTTCCACCTTGAAAGTTCGAAAGGCTGGCGCCAATCTCTCCTTCAGGTTGAGGACGATTAAATAGGGGCAGCTGTTGCACCCCAAAATTTTCCCTCCTAATTTCCTTTATTTTGGCTTAGACTTTTGCATTCATCTGCATCTTTTTCATTAGGTCACTAACATGGCATACATTTCATTCAATATGGCTCTAAGGTTCAAAGTTCAGTGGTTGTGCGATACTAGGGTTTCATAGTGGTTAAGGCGCTCATATCCAATAAAGGACTTCTTCTCCCTCAAGCAGCAAGGCTATTATCTTCTGATGAATAACCGATTGTAGGTCATTCTGGTCAAGAACTCTAGGACGTGACCTAGCATATGTGGGCTTCGAATCATGACGTCCTTTCCTATAAGTATGCTTGTCATTTGATTAGGATTAATGACTGTGACATGATAATCGTCTACTCCTCAGTTAATCAAATTAGGTTTTGTTGAATCATGGTTCCAAGATGTTTCATCCGGATATTTCTCTATGCGTCTGAACGAAGGATCAAGATTGTGAGGGTTTCACATCAAGGGAATTCTTCTGTGATTCAGACTTTATCATCCATCTGTAAGATGCTCCTTATGACACTAATCTCAAGTTGAAATAACCAATCGCTAAGGGCTGAGGATTGAATTGTGAAGCGTGGTTCATGACCTAAGATATGAATTCATAGATTTCTCCTTAACCAAGGCCATCATTGTCCTCATCATTGTCATTTGTTATCTGCGATGTGAGTAGGTTTGGATTGAAGTAGGTTTCCCATAGAAGAATTCATGCAAGGTAATTCAAGGTTCAAGGCATTCAAGGCAGGGTTTGTTCAACATGGCATACCTGGTTGATGGGCTTACATGCTCTTATGAGACCTTGAGATGCAT
Source organism: Vicia faba (assembly GCA_948472305.1). Taxonomy (NCBI): domain Eukaryota; kingdom Viridiplantae; phylum Streptophyta; class Magnoliopsida; order Fabales; family Fabaceae; genus Vicia; species Vicia faba. Next base: position 1,125,791,542 of record OX451740.1, read on the forward strand.
AATCATGGGTCAATTTCAAAGATATGTGGATAAGATCTGTTGACTTCGGTTAAAGTAAGCTTTGAAAAATTAACTTTGGGACCAAGGTCTCCCTTGAATTTTCATCTAATATGTGTTGGGAATTCGAGTTGCATTTGAAGAATAGTATGGTAAAGGAAAAGAAATATTGGTTCAGAAAAGGAAGATTTCATTAAAAATCAGGGTTTCTATTCATTGATAAATGTTCAAGTAATTGAAGATCAGGGGAAATAAAGTTTCATGTTAATCTCGATCATGTTCTTTCATATTCATTTGTGTACATCTTTGATGATTAAAGGTCGTCAATTAGGGAAGGACTTTGTCAAGATAAGAGACTTGTGGATTAAAGGTCGTCAAGGTTGTGAATTTTTAGGATCAAGATCTTATTGGCGATTCGAATTATTTGTCATTCAAGTTGATTTGGGATTCAAGATTGAAGTTAGGAGTTCATTGAGAATGCAAGTGTGATTTGGACTTGAAGTTTGATTTAAATTCAAGATGTTCGAAAGTGTTTGACTGGATTAAAGTCGGCAAAGAGTCTTAAGTATTGTTCATATGGCTTTCTTGGAAGGTAAAGTGCAGACTGCGAGGTTTTGTTTCAAGTCAGAGTTCATACGCATTACAAAGATGTTCACCGTTATTTCAGATTCAAGTTCACAATGCGTTCAAACATTTATTCAAGAAAATACTATCCAATTCCATTCAATTTCATTCTCATTCATGGTTCAAGAAAATACTATCCAATTCCATTCAATTTCATTCAATTGTAAGAACACCCCACAAGAAAATTTGATGCTTTCATATCTTCAAGCATTTTTTCAAGACTTTGTCATTTAAACTCCGTCCAAAAAAAAATCCATCACCCGACATTTCAAGCTCAAAGTCACTAATAATTCACACTATAAATTTCAAGTTCATCCAAATCAAACATTCATTATAAAATCATTACAATCCCATTACCCCAATATTCTACAAAGAAAAGAAAACGGTTACAAAATACACTTGAACAAAATTCCTTAGTCCTAAAGGTGCTAAAATTCCATGAGTAAACTTCTAATTCCATGCCATGTCAAAGTTATTCATCTTCAGTTCATGACCTGCACATTCATACAAAAAAAATCCAAGTCAATATAAGCAATCATGCCATCATATCAGCTTCTTCCCTGTCTCTAGTAACCAGCATCAACAACTTCGGCCGAATCGGTATCGAAACAAAGAGAATGGCGGAGTACGATCTGACACCGTGGATGGCTCCAAATCTCGACAGACATTTGGTATTCCCTCTCTTAGAGTTTCTCCAAGAGAGACAGTTATACGACGATAACCATATCCTTAAGGCTAAGATCAATCTCTTGAACAACACAAACATGGTTGATTACGCCATGGACATTCACAAGACGCTCTACCATACTGAAGATGTCCCTCAGGATATGGTCGAACGTAGGGCTGATGTTGTTGCTCGTCTCAAGTCTCTTGAAGATTCTGCCGCTCCTCTGGTTGCTTTCCTTCAGAATCATGCTGCTGTTCAGGAGTTGAGGGCTGATAAACACTACAATCTCCAGATGCTCAATGACAAATACCATATTGGTGCTGCACAAATAGAGGCATTATACCAATATGCCAAGTTTCAGTTTGAATGTGGAAGCTACTCTGGTGCTGCTGACTATCTTTATCAGTACAGAGCATTATGCACAAATAGTGAAAGGAGTTTGAATGCATTATGGGGAAAGCTGGCAGCTGAAGTATTGATGCAAAATTGGGATATTGCTCTTGAAGAGCTCAACCTCCTGAAGGAAATAATTGACTCAAAGAATTTTTCATCACCTATTAATCAGGTGCAAAGCAGAATATGGTTGATGCATTGGAGTCTGTTCATCTTTTTCAACCATGACAATGGAAGAACACAAATCATTGATTTGTTTAACCAGGACAAGTATCTTAACGCAATCCAAACTAGTGCTCCACACCTTTTGCGATACTTGGCCACAGCATTTATGGTCAATAAGCGCAGGAGGCCTCAATTCAGAGATTTTATAAAAGTTATTCTACAAGAGCAGAATTCATACAAGGACCCCATCACCGAGTTTCTGGCTTGTGTTTATGTCAACTATGACTTTGATGGCGCTCAAAAGAAGATGAGGGAGTGTGAAGAAGTAATTCTCAATGATCCCTTCCTTGGTAAACGAGTTGAAGAAGTGTTCATCAAAATTTGACCATCAGCATTCTTCACTTTATAAATGCGAAGCACGAAAGAGAAAAAGATCTGCTGACATTGATGACACAACAGTACAAAAACAAAAGCGCCGTATTTCTTGCAATGCCGATGACCCCGTTGGCTTTGCAAGTAATCTAGGTTTGAAGGATGAGCTTTCAATACAATTGAATAGGTATCATGAGAGCAGGAGCTATGATGCCAGTGCCTCTGAAGCTCCTAAGTCTACTAGAGCTGCTACTGTTATAAAGAAGTCAGAGTCAGAAGGGAAACCAGACTTGAATTGTGTTACAACTAGGACTGGGAAGCGATCTAGGCCATGTAGTTGGAAGAGGCGTAAATGCAAAAAGCAGAAGCAATCAACTGTTGAAGATGATGATCTAAATATTCAATGCAAGTTGCTTCCAAATAATACATATTGCATGCTTGCTAATCAACAGCATGGTAACACCAACTAACATTTTCGTTCAACTACTAACTTCTTCACATAGCATATTACCTCTTAATAACAAAATTGCCTTCAACAAACTTAGCTAAATCCATTAACCTCTTTTCACAATAGAATTTCTAACTAATTTGCTACTAAACTGTCATATTCCCTAACTGTCCAGCAGAAAAATAACTAAACAGTATCCTAGCTACTCTTCATTCCAAAACTAACACATAACCTCCCCTCTAACCGATTTTCCAGCTCATCTCTTAACTACCGTAACACAACTTCCTCTAACAGCCTAACTCCTCTAACTCCAACCAATTCCAAACAGGACTTCTAACTTATAACTAACACAATTTCAACCAACCTTTCTAATTCAAAGATTCCTAATCGTTTCTTAACCAACTTCCAAAGTAGAATTTCTAAACAACAAGTTTCCAGCTTTCTTACAACCTATTCCCCAACTAAATTCCCTAACAGAATTTTCTAACCATAACTTCCTATCCAAAACCATATCTCAATTTACCAACTTAACTAACCCAAAAACAGTTACAGCATACCTAACATTCAGTAACCAATTCATAACAAACTCTCAAACCTTCTAACCACTTATAACTGCATAACAAACTGCATCCTAACTTCCTAACAGAATTAACTAACCACATAACCAACTCATGGCTTATTTTACAACAAAACTTCCAGCATATATACATAATGGGGATGGACAGAATAGAGAGGATATTTAACACAGAAAAAAATATTACCTCTCAATCATCTTATTCTTCAAGTTCACGGGAGAATCACCAAAATTTCACCCTCTTCTCTCTGCTTCCTTCTCCATCACCACCAAAACAAATATTTGAGAATTCTCTCACTTCTCTCTTTCGATCTTCATTAGCATCCTTCATCATCTTCATCTTCAACTTTCTTTCTTCAATCATCTTTCTTCACCAACAATTGCAGCCACTTCACATCCTCATTCACCTTCAACAAAACTCCATCACCTTCAAGCACGAACAGCTTCAAACCATCTCCAAACCCTTCATCACTGCGTAACCTCTGTCATAAATTTTCAAGCCATGTATTCATCACGACAACACACAGTTTTTGCCATTTTCACCATATGATCTTCATCGACATCAACATTCTTCATAAATGAATTGTATCCTCCAACCTCACTTTAATTTGCTTCAACAATGCATCTTCGCCAACCTTCAAAATGTTCAATTCGGATTTTATTCCTCGGCTTACACCGCTTAAGGAAACAGAAAGAAGAACTGGAAGAAGAAGAAGAACAAAGAGTAATAACAAGAATCAGATAGGAAGCATACTGGAATTCGGAAGCTCCCGCTGGTTTTATCTCATCATCGCCGCCATTAAAGCCGCATCGGACGGACTCCGATCGGTAAACCCTCTGAACTTTCCAATCAATACTTCGTCTATAGCATATATTTCTTCTTCTACCTATTGATACCACCATTAGAATTGGGGAATCCTTCACCTCGTCCACTGGCCTAACATTGAAGCGAAGAAAGATTTGAGGAATTAAGGTTGGGACACCTTTGTCTACGGCGGGGAAACATCAGAATCGATCGGCGGATGAGAAGAGAGAATGAGACGGCAACGCACAGGCGAAGGCCGGCGGCGGCGCTTCTGTTTGCAAGCGGAGAAGAAGAGAACAACTCCCTCTTTTACCCTAACCCCTTTCTCAACTTTCCTATATTTTTTTATTTTAGTTTTAATTGTTTTTTTTGTTTTTTTTGTTCTTTCTGAACCAGTATTTCTATTACATGTTTATTCTTTTATTATTAATTCAACAAATAAATACAATAATATGATTAATAATAAAATTAAGAATGATTAGTATGGGCCAAACTAGTCAATTCTTGGACCATGATTATTTTTATTTTCTTGCTGATTGTGTCCATTTTTGATGGGGCCTAATGTCATTGTATTTTTTGCAGCACATAGTGAATTTAGTTCGCACCTCCTGAGATCTTATTTCCCATACTCATTTCAATTGCGATTAATTTTGGCGATTTATTTTCTTTGGAAATATTGGTAAATAAAAGAGACTTGAGTGAGGAGTTTAATGAAGTTTCAAAGCTAGCTAAGAGCATAATTTTCAATCACTCGCTCAAGGAAGCTTTGATAGAATTCTCTTATGGCTTGCATGGTTGAAGAGGCGACAGACCTTCTCCGTTCGGTATCGTCACAACTCTATTTTTACTCCTGCACTTTACTACTTTCTAGGTAGAATTCCCTCGAGATTCTAACTTTAGGTCTAATACACGATAACATTAGATTTAGAAATAGGCTAGTCTCCCAGTGACTTTCGTCTTCCTGTGACTTTCATCTTCCTGTGACTTTCGTCTTCCTGTGACTTTTGTCTTCCTGTGACTTTCTCTCCTTCTTTTCGCATATGCATTTAAAAACAAAAACTTCTTTTCTCGCAAACTTCAAAAATATATAAAAATTTACTGACAAAAACCATGTCTTGGCTAAGTTTGAGAGATGATGAGCGGGTTTCTTCTCGACATTATTATTCTCTTGTTCTAAGCTTTGGTATGATTCAAGTCTCAAAGACTCATTTCATGAATAAATAGAGAAATGGCTAAAATCTCTCTCTTAAGGTTAACTAGCTATTATCTACAAGAAAAAACACCAACAAACATAAAAATCTTTTTGCCCTCGGTCCTTTCTTTCAAACCCTTTTCAAAAGAGCGTATTAATTCACTTCTGTACTGACGTGTAAATCTCCAAAGGTCGAGTTGCGGCAGAAGGCGAGATTAATGTTGTTCGTTAAAGAAAATTTAAACAAACAAAAACATATAAGCCGAACTACGGCTGCTCTGATTCCTAAAAACGGATACGTAGGCATTGGGGTAGGGCCCAGGCGAGCACAATTTTATTTTCCCTACATTCTTTTCTCCTTTTCTTTTGCATGCACTTTCCCTTTAGCAATAATAAACCGTAAGCATAGATTAAACACACCCATAAGATAGACAACAAGAGTGGATACCATAGAGTACTACGGGCGTGTGGGGTGCTAATACCTTCCCCTCGCGTAACAGACTCCCTTACCCTTATCTCTTTGTCGTTCGACCTTGATTTCATCCTTCTCGGGTTTTCTCGATGTTTACCTTTCCCTACCTGTGGGATAAAAGACGTTCGATGGCAACTTCATTGTTTTGATGATTTTCAGCCGGTTGTTTCAGCTGGCGACTTCACTGGGGAAACTGGTAGACCAAATGCTGGTCCATCCCAGAGTCGCTCCTAGCTCTTGCTTTCTTTTCTTTCGGTGTTTATTTTTATGCTTTCAGTTTACTCATTTGTACATGTTTGCCTGAGCATAAGTTTGCATTGCATTTTATTGCTTTCCCTATTTGTTATCCATTATGCTGGACTCGGTTTTCCATGTTGGGTGGGGATGTCACTTTTGAGGTAAAAGGCCCAGTACCCAGGCCATAGTGCACTAGGACACCTAGGAATAGAGTGGGGGCATGACGGCTATAGGACATGGTCCGATTAGTGCAGTCATGTCATATACCACGCTCGGATGAGGTTCAATTGAAAGTACTTTCATCATGCACGTCTGTGTTGCGATGATTTTACTTTTAGGCGGACCCGTGATTTTCGAGTTACCATTATCTCACCCTGACCTAGTCTTCACACGTGAGTGGGGAGGGATTTATCATTACAGGTACAGTTGGTGACTATGTTCAAATGGTTACTCGTGCTCAGTTGGTAACTAGGTTCTGATAGTGACTGTTGTTCTGTTGGTGACTATATGGGTCTCAGATTTATTTATTTATTTTTGGATTCGGTATTCAGGATGGTTATCTAGTTATGTTTCGGACCTTTGATCCTGATATATTTTACTTGGTCAGAGATTATACAACGGTTAATCATGGTACTTGGTTCCATTGTATGCTGAATTTGGTTCTGAACCTTTGATCCTGTGATATCCATATTATTCAGCAGATTTATACAGCAGTTATCCAGAGGATTGTACAATTGTTATGCTCAATTTTTGAACTTATGTCATTGCACCTTGCATCATAACATGTTTATTTTACACAAAAAAGGAAGTGTGAAAGATTATATGCAAAAAAAAAAAAGTTTGAACATGGCATTGCATCCGCTCATTCACCTCATGCATCCATAGCAGGTACTCCGAAGGTATTCAGAAATGGGGAATCCTTATTCAGACTCGGTATTTTCTTTTCAGAGCTGCAAATCTTGACTTCTCGTCGCTTCGTGGTCAGATTCAAGATATGGAACAACTTCGTGGGGAATTGGACGAGATGAAAGAACAGATGGGATTCATGGTGCTAGACATGTAGGATTTGGTCCGTGGACAAGAACTCCTGAAAGAAGAGAACACTCAGTTAAAGACTCAATTGAATTTGGTTATGGAAATTTTGGGGACAATGTTGAAGAAAGAAGATGTTTCTATGCCTGCCACAATAGGAGTTACCATTCCTCCCCATAACCTGAGGACTCTTGTAGGTCAGGGAGTATCTCCTCCGCAACCGTGCATTCCAGGATCCTCCCCTCCGCAACAAATTGTCACTTCCCGAGAGGACCCAAGAGGCAAAGTCCGTCAGCAAAGGCCAAAACAGCCTGGACGGAAATTTGATCCTATTCCAATGTTGTATGCATAATTGCTTCCTCCCCTGCTAGAATTACATTTGGTTAAACTCCAAATTTTCACTACACATGAAAAACACCCTCATGGCTTTGACGACAATGCTAGGTGCGATTTTCATTCTAGGACACCTGGTCATGATATTGAAGATTGCGTAGCTTTTAAGCACCAAGTCCAGGACTTGCTTGATGCAGGGACAATTCTCTTCACTCCCGAAGGTCTGAGTGTGCAAATCAATCTTATGCCAACCACTACAAAGAATAGGGCTACACCTTCTCCTCTTCAAAGTTCTATCTCACGATCGGAGTCACGTCATCCACAACCTATAATCCCGGAAAGTTCTCACCAGCAGTTGTTTGTAAGTTATGGAAATCGGTTGGTTAATCAAAACCAGAATGTTCCTCGTGTTCACTTGGATCAGTGTGCTACTCGGCAACAAACCTATCAACAAAGACATACGCAACAAGGTAATCAAAAGGATAAGAAGCCAAAGAGGGTGTTCGACATTGTTCCTTTGACTTATGGCCAGCTGTTCTCTCAGTTACTCAAGCTTTCCTTGGTGGAACCCAAGCCACTGAAGCCTGTCATTCCTCCTTGTTCTATGGATTCCAATCCTAATGTACAGTGTGATTACCATGCTGGGGCACTAGGTCATTCCATTGAAGACTGCTGGGCTTTCAAAGAAAATGTGCAAGACCTGCTTGATGCAAAGGCTATCAATTTCGGGCCAGTCAGTTAAATTTGAGGTCTCCTTCGACTCAGTAAATGTCAAGATTGCCAGATCATCATCTGAAGCAACAAATCCATACCGAGACTGGTCTCCTCAACGTAGTAATTTCTAGTTTCATTTTCAATTCTCATTTGTAATCTTTCTTGCTTTGGTTCAGTACTTTCTTGTATGCAAAACTTGTTGATTCTTGAATATTAATCATAATGCATTGAATATGTTTGTCTTAAATTAATCCATTCGTATTCACTCATTAATGTTTTTTCTTTACTTTTTGATACTTAACTCTTGTTAAATAAAAAAATATCTGAAGGGAGGATGATGAGTAATATACCAAAAATTTCAAACAGTGTGCTTTTGAGCAGGACCCTGCTGACGATGTACAGGCCTTGTTTCAATCCCCAAACACCGGAGATATAAGGGAGATAGACCCTCGTCAACCCCTTTGAGCCTTGAAGTAGGAGTTTCTTTTCTTTTCAGAAAAACCCTCACATTTAACCCGGGGCAGGGTAGATTTCAGTTAATCTGATTGGGCATTCAAAACTCATTAAAAGTGCACATCAAAGGATACAACAAAGGTTATCCTTCAGAAGGTTGAGAAAGAACAAAACCACAGTGGTTAAACTCTTATATATCAGCAGTGTGCATCAATGATAATGATATCCTAATAGATATCTCTCGCACATCGAAAGGTCAAAAGGTGACGATACCATAATGGCTATTTCCCGTCAACCAAACAGCAAGGCAGTCACACCTTTTTAAACAAATCAAATAATGACTCGAAATCACACGACTGGTTCAAACTAAAAGAAATAGTAAAATAAAGAGACAAAAAGCCTTGCTAAGTCAAAACTTGAAAAAACAAGTCGCTTAGGCAAAAGTCAGGGTATCCCGCTGGACTTCAAAATCAAATGCAAGAGGAATTTGTCCAGGAAAAAGTTAGGGAATACAAAAAGAAAGCGAAAAGGGCGAAAAGAAAAAAAGGGATTACCAAATAAAGATTCTCCACAAAAAAATAAAGTCGTGTGATCAAAATACCAAGAATGAAAGAGTGAGTGACTGTCATATCCTTCCCGGCCATGGTAAAATCCTTCTGAGGAATGAGTGCTCGTATTAGTTTAACTGAATTTAGGATTAGAGAACATCATGGAGAATGGGTGGGCACCAAATATTTTGAGCCTTAAATCCGTTTTTTTTTAAACCATGAACCAGGCCACGTTACAACCCCGAAAATTCCTAATTGAAGCAAGGGTTAATTCGAAAGCACACTGTAACAAGAAATACGGTAATCTGACTCCTATGAAGGCTTGCAAAAACTTTTGAGTTGGTATCACTCTATATTATTACTATCTTTTGTACAAATTTTTGATGTTTCAAATATAAATCTTTTAACTTCAAGACAAACATGAGCTTTGCATTACAATTATCATTCTTATAATAAACATTCTTTGCATATGAGTAAGTGCTTAAATATCGAGTAAGTTTGCATAATGAGCATCAGATGAGAATTTAATTATCTCAAAGGACAAATTGCTTCAGGACACCGTTTAAAGGTAAATCATTTGTGGGAATGGTCTTAACCTGGGGCAAATCTTCTATCGACTCCGTCGAGTAAAAGAATACCAGTTTGAGAAATGATCTGAAGTAGATTGTAAAAGTTGGTCGCCTAAAGTTTCTGATAAGCAGTGGTGCATTACTTTCAGTTGGTCCCAAGGGACATATCTCTTCAAGTATCTGATTAGAGATTGAAGCAGTTCAAGTCGAGGAGTATGGTTGTGAGGTAACCTATATTCAAGAGCCAACCACTCTAAGGTTACGTTGCCTTCAAAAATACTCAAATTTCTCATCCATCTGTGAGCATGAGGTAAAGGAAAAGGTTTGTCGAGATTCTGTTAAGCAAGGGGCGGATGTGTAGAATATTCCGTCAAATAGGTATTCAGCCAATCTGAGGCATTCAAGTCGGGATTTCATCCCTCAAAGGACAGTCAAATTGGGGCAGTTACGTCGAGATTTGACAAATCTCTCTAAGAATGCATTGATCAGAGGAGAATCTTCCCAGAATTTGAAGGTGTATGAGCACTCGCTCAAACATAGTTGGAATCCTCTCCAATTTCGGTTATCTAAACATCATGTTCCAAAGTTCATAGCACTGAGGCAATTATGTCGAGATTTGATAAATCTCTCCAAGAATTTGTTGATTAGGGGAGAATCTTTTTAGAATTCAGAGATGCACGAGAATTCAATCAAGCATTGTTAAAGTTATTTCCAACTTTGGTCAGCCATGGGCAGTATTCTGAATTTCATAACACTGGGGCAGTTTATCTTGGTGGTATAAATCTCAAAAAGTCCTCTCGAGGCAATTTTTCTGCAAAAGCCTTACAGACTGGGGCAAGAATTCATGTAAGGGCTTTCTCTCTTGAGTGGTTGATCAGATCACATCCATGTATAGGCTAAACGACCTATGAATTTGAAAATCATGCCGAGAAGTTAAGATTGTTATCTTCAACTTATCAGAGACTCAAGACCATTTACTGATATCCTTTGTCCTAATTTAAGGTCATTATCCCCAGTTGAAGTTTGGATTGTTATCCTCAGCAGGATATGAGCAGTAACGTAAAGATCATTTGAAGATTGTTTACCCATACAAGACGTGATGGAAGTGTCGTTTCATAGGAGGACGCCTCTCCCTAGTAAAAGATCTGTTGCTACTTAACAAAATTCTGTCTACCAAAGGGTTTCTCTTCTGAGATCTTTTTTTTCCCCAAGAAAGCATCCTCATTTCTCTGCAGGAGGAGATTGGTTCTTTCTCCCTGGAAATATAGAAGTTGTTTAAAGTCAAGATGATTTGTTTTCGGTGGACAGCAATTTATTTTTGCAGCATCTTCTCCAAAGTCCACTTTTCAGTGGCATTCCTCCTCAGAGTTGACGTGATGAAGTTGTAATCTTGCATCACATTTTTTTTACCCATCGATTGGTGGTTCAAATTGCTTATTCATCAGTGAAGTTTTCCATTCCACGCATGGGGCATATTGCCACATTTTTCTATTTTGCAAGTATTGTTGGTCTTTTATGACAAGAAGCATACCAGCAAGTGAATCAAGAAAGGTCTGCATATGACCAACATGAGGATTTCTGTAGAATGGGATTCAATCTCCCGAGTGAATGCTCACTTCTTCTCAAGACAGAATCATGTATCCCCAATAAGGGCGTACTCTCTCCCAGACATAAATCCTTATCTCCATTAAAAGTATGTCCGTGCGTAATCCCCACTGAAGTCAGTACTCTCAATGAGAGTTTGTTTAAGAGTTTGTCCCTCCCATAAGACTTATCTCTGAATAAATGCATTTCAACAAGTTTTGTATAAACTTCTTCATCATCATAGTCTACTCAGCTTCGATAAATCCTGGAAAGATCGTTTCATTGGATTGTAGACCTTTGTTATATCCTCTCGAAGTCAGTACCATATATCTCCGTGGTAGGTATTTATCTCCCTAGGGAGGTTGTTGTTCATCGTCTCTCTGAAGTTCGTATCTTTTCTCCCTAGGGAAGTTTTGCCTAAGTCAGGTTTTCTTGAAGAGATGTTTGATTAACATGTTTGTTACGCCCAGCGGAGCAGGTCTCCTATATTATTTTTTCTGGGGCAGAGTACATAGACAAATGACGTTTAAAATTCTTTTATCCCAGTGATGGGATATGGATGAAATATTTCCTCGGTAGAGTTCCAAGCCTCAAGCTTATGGTTCAAAGATGACCTTCTCTTCCTCAAGTGAAGATTGTTATCCTCGACAATAGTATCCTCTGTGTGGCCTGGGTAGATTCATTTTATTGAAAAATTTTGCGATTCCCCAATCAAAGTCACTTCTATCGAAGACTTACATCGGAAGGTCCCAATTCCCAGCAAGATTCTCTTTATCCTTGGAAAAAGATGTTGGATTTTTCCCTAAGAAGTTGGGAGTTGGATCAGAGTTCGAAAATTTCCCTGAACTGCAATTTATTTTTGCAGTATTTTCCCCAGTGAGGCGAGTTTTCATTCCCTAGTGGAGCTTGCTTTCTAGAACAAGTCTCATCTTCTCCCCAGTATGGTGCACATGGGAGCACCAATTATAACTCCTTCATCCCGGAATATGAAAGATTTTGTTGAGATGTCAGCGGTGGAGTTTCTTTCCTATGATGTTTGGTTCTTCCCCAAGTGAAGATTTTTATCCCCCGGCGTTGTTATCCCCAGTGTGGTCTGAGTAGAATTCTATTTATTTAAGAATTTCTATACTCCCCAGTAGAAGCTATCTTCGTAAAGAAGTTCTGCGCAAGAGAAAGCTTCCATCCCCAGCGAAGCTCTCCCCGTTCTAACAGAAGATAAAGTATCTACCCCCCAGGAATTTGGAAGTTTGATCAGAATTCAAGATTTTCTCTCAAACTGCAATTTATTTTTCGCAGTATTACTACCCAGGAAGTTATTTCTTCAATGTTATCAATCGTTCGAGGTTGATGGTTTCGAATCTCGATTTCCTACCGAAGTTCATATTGCATGTTCTCTACAGAAGATTAGATGTGCAAGAATAATCATTTGAAAGTTCATTGTCTTCCCAACATCCGATTATTGACGTGGTCTCCCCAGTGCATTACTAAACATGCATCATTACATTGCATCATTACATCGCATCTACTAAAACGCGTAGCATTTCTATTGTATGGAGCATTACGCTATAAAAAAAATTCAAACATGCATAAGTATAAGCCAATTATGTCCACTTGTGGTAACCAGATTGTTATGCGCTCAGATTTGATTTATCTCCATAACAAGCCTAAGGGTGACTCTATTATGTTTCCCCAGCGGGGTTTGTTTTGATTCACCATCAGTCGGGTCTTTGGTATTCATCCATCTCCCCAGTAAGTTTGTGGTTTGCGCTTGCCTTTGCAAGCCTTTTTTTATTTTACCCGTGTTTGCTTTGCCGTTAGAGTACGAGTAAGAGTCGGCGTATAGCCTTTCTTATTTCTCAAGTATTTGAGTGTCCATACTTGGTGTGTGGTAGTTCAGATGATTGCCATTCTTGAAGAATTACACCCCGTCTTTCGCCTGAGGGATTTTTTTTAGTTCTTGCGTATTTGCAACCTATCGAAAGCCTAACATGTTTTTCTTTGTTAGAGTCTACTTGGACCAGTCCCTTTCTCTTGCAGAGTTCACATTCGATCGATTCTCTTTGAAGGTCCTGCTTAGTCGGTTCCTTGTTTTGGTTTATCCACGTTAGTCGGGTCCTCCTTTCGTTAGCCTAGCTAATCTTTTATGTTAAGAGTCTTTCAGTGTCTCTTCAAAGTCTAGTTGTCTAGCATCCTTATTTAGGCGAATGCGCCTTTTTGATTGGGGCTTTCTTCGGTTAGTCTCGTTCCTGTGTTCGTTAGCAATTCTAAACATTTGTTTCTTGATGATCAACTTCGCTCTTGTGTATCTAACTCTGACCAGACATGCATACATGTATCTTTCAAAACCCCGCTTCGGCTGGTATCTTTTGTCAAAATCCCGCTTCGGATGGTGTCATTTCTTTTAAATCCACCTTCGATTGACATCATTTGTCCGGAGTCCCATTCGTTTGGTCTCCTTCCTCAGTAAATCCACCTTCGATTGACATCATTTGTCCGGAGTCCCATTCGTTTGGTCTCCTTCCTCAGTAAGTCCGCCTTCGATTGGTGTTTCTTTGCAAGAGCTTTCTTCGGTCTGTCTCTTTTGTGCGTATCCGATACCGACCACGGATATGTATCTTTGATATCTCTCTTGTGCATATCCGATACCGACCACGGATATGTATCTTTGATGTCTCTTTTGTGCGTATCTGATACCGACCACGGATATGTATCTTTGATATCTCTTTTGTGCGTATCCGATACCGACCACGGATATGTATCTTTGATATCTCTCTTGCGCGTATCCGATACCGACCACGGATATGTATCTTTGATATCTCTTTTGTGCGTATCCGATACCGACCATGGATATGTATCTTTGATGTGTCTTTTGTGCGTATCCGATACCGACCACGGATATGTATCTTTGATATCTCTTTTGTGCGTATCCGATACCGACCATGGATATGTATCTTTGATGTCTCTTTTGTGCGTATCCGATACCGACCACGGATATGTATCTTTGATATCTCTTTTGTGCGTATCCGATACCGACCACGGATATGTATCTTTGATATCTCTCTTGTGCGTATCCGATACCGACCACGGATATGTATTTTTGATGTCTCTTTTGTGCGTATCCGAAACCGACCACGGATGTGTATCTTTGATATCTCTCTTGTGTGTATCCGATACCGACCACGGATATGTATCTTTCTATATCTTTTGTGCGTATCCGATACCGACCACGGATATGTATCTTTTCTATCTCTTTCTTACGTGTCCGATACCGACCACGGATATGTATTTTTGATGTCTCTTTCTTGTATATCCACTACCAACCCCGGATATGTGTCTCTGATATTTTTTTTCGTATGTCTACTACAGGCTTCAGGCATATATATTTTGATACCTTCCTTACAGGTGTTTGTTACTAAATCCCAATAGATGTTCCTTGATAACCAAGTTATTCTGCTGTGTATCAAACTCTGGTTAAACATACATCTAACCCCGATAACCAATGTAATCCAAAAAGCAAAATAATATAATAAAAATAGATTCCGAAAAAGAAAAATAATAATACCTGACTAACTCCGGAGCACAAATTTTTGGGTCCTTTTAAGTATTTAATCTTCTTCCACCTTGAAAGTTCGAAAGGCTGGCGCCAATCTCACCTTTAGGTTGAGGACGATTAAATAGGGGCAGCTGTTGCACCCTAAAATTTGCCCTCCTAATTTCCTTTATTTTGGCTTAGACTTTTGCATTCATCTGCATCTTTTTCATTAGGTCACTAACATGGCATACATTTCATTCAATATGGCTCTGAGGTTCAAAGTTCAATGGTTGTGCGATACTAGGGTTTCATAGTGGTTAAGGCGCTCATATCCAATAAAGGACTTCTTCTCCCTCAAGCAGCAAGGCTATTATCTTCTGATGAACAACCGATTGTAGGTCATTCTGGTCAAGAACTCTAGGACGTAACCTAGCATATGTGGGCTTCGAATCATGACGTCCTTTCCTATAAGTATGCTTGTCATTTGATTAGGATTAATGACTGTGACATGATAATCGTCTACTCCTCAGTTAATCTGAAATTCTGGCTGCAGATACTCAATGTCACGTCCAATGTTATGACACCGTATCTGACTTACTATATGACAGTAAATACAAAAGCAGTAAAGAACACAGTCAATTGTTTACCCAGTTCAGTGTGCAACAACACCTACTCTGGGGGCTACCAAGCCAGGGAGAGAATCCACTATAAGAGATGTTAATTCAGGAATAAACCAACCAGTTTATCTCCTTCACTTAAGACCTACCCAATGCAATTCTAATCTAAGTACAACTTAAACCTGAGTTCCTACTCACTCCCCCTCAATCACAGCAGTGATACATAAACTAATTTGACTCAATAATTGATGAAGACACTCTTCAAAAAACAAACACTTGATTAAGCTTCACAGCTTTTTAATCAAGCAACACAATCACTCGTGCTTCACAGCTTTGAGTGATGCACACAACTAACTTGACTCTGCTTCACAGCTTTAGTCAAGGGACATTCAAACACTCTTGCTTCAAAGCTTAGAGTGCTACACAACCCTTACAATCGAAACCTATTCCAAGGCACTTATCACAATGATAATTGCTTGGAGTACAATAAACAAATCTATACAGATTACAAAATTGATCTTCTAATCAATCAGCAGGGATGTCTTGAAAAACAGCAGCTCTGTTGAATATATAGCAGCTGCAACTTCAGTTAGCGTTTCCAAAAACCTAGGGTTGATTCCGTTTGACCTAAAGACCAGGTCACAGGGCTTTATTAACCAGGTTAGGATTGAGCTAGGTTACTCCTCAGAAAACGCAGGATTCTGTTCAGAAAGGACTGAGTTATTTCCTGAAAAAACTCAGACTTATCCAATCCTGCAATCCTGTTAGTTCAGAACAGGATGTCATAACATCTGTTATGACATCTGAGAAAACCTGTCTACTGATTTATCAAAATGTGATCATTTTGCAAACATGCTCAGATACACACTTATAAACATCAGTATTTGAATTACAATATTTTTCTGCACATGTACCTAATGAGTTAGTACAGCCTGAACTAGAATGTTATGACATCAGTCATGACATTCACACATACACTTGGGATTTACCAAAAATGCAAGCCAATACCTAAACACCTACAAACTCCCCCTTTGGCAGATTTTTGGCTAAAGTCCCTAAACAATCAGAGATAGATAGCAGCAGAAATAAGTGACAGCAGAAAAATAGAACACAGAATGTTAAGTACTAATTAAGCAAGTACTAAAATATTCTCCCCCTCTTTAGCCACAAATGGGCCAAAGTTACATGTTCATAAAATTATACAGTTATCCAAAACAAAATAGTAAGAGCAACAGCAGCAAACAATTGAATACACTTCAGCACCAACCAGCAACACCACCAAACAACAGTCATCCTTCAAGCACTGTCATCAGATCCAGAGGATTCAGGCTTCTTTCTTTTCTTGTGAGCAATGTCAGCATTCTTCTCTTTGTTTGATGTCTCAACATTCTTAGAGACATTTGGATTTGTTTCAGCATTTGAGCTTTCTTGGTTCAGAGGAACAGAAATGCCAGGAACTGAGTGGTTCTCGTTCAGAATTCTTGAAACAATTTTTGCTATTGCTTGATTAACATAGGCTGTCCCTTCCCTATTTGCAATTTCAGGGGGAACTGAAGAGGAAGGATGAGATGGATGTCTTGTTCTCAATTCTTTGGCCTTGGTGGGGTTAGTTCTATGAGAACAGATCTCCAGAGCGTCAGAGTCCAGACAGGAAGAGATTGTCCCAGAATCTTGATCAGAGGAAGAGGTTGAGATGGTCGTATTGGATGATGATGGTGTTTGAGACATTTCGTCAGTTTTGAAGGACCAACAGCAAATGAGGAGAAATTTCTGATTGAGAGACTGGGTTTTGAGGAGACGAGAGATGAAGGGAGCAAAGGAGTGTCTATTCAACTTCTTAAAAGAATTGTAGGAAATGATAAAATACAATTTTAAATCAATCAGAACAGGCATAAGTCCTTTGGTCTTTGTTTTAAGCAAAATTAATTGCTACAATTCCTCATGTTGGCAAATACCCAGCTTACCCCTTAAGTTTTCAAATTGGTTTGCATCCAAAGCCTTGGTAAAAATGTCAGCCAGCTGTAGCTCAGTGGCAACATGTTCCAATTTGATTGTCTTCTCTTCTACAAGGTCTCTAATAAAGTGATGTCGTATGTCAATATGTTTGGTCCTGCTATGCTGAATGGGATTCTTGGATATGTTGATTGTACTCAGATTGTCACAGTACAATGTCATAACATCTTGTGTGACATTATACTCAGTGAGCATCTGTTTCATCCATATCATTTGAGAGCAGCTACTACCAGCTGCAATGTATTCAGCTTCAGCAGTTGAAAGAGACACACAATTCTGTTTCTTGCTGAACCAGGAAACCAGATTACTTCCCAAAAAGAAACATCCTCCAGAGGTGCTTTTTCTATCATCAGCACTACCAGCCCAATCAGCATCACAGTAGCCAGTCAGAGCTGGTTCACAGCCATGAGTATACAACAATCCATAGTTGTAAGTACCACTTACATACTTCAAAATTCTCTTTACTTGATTGATATGACTGACTTTGGGATCAGCTTGGTATCTAGCACAAACTCCAACTGCAAAGGCAATATCAGGTCTGCTGGCAGTTAAGTACAACAAGCTTCCTATCATGCTTCTGTACAGACTTTGATCCACCTTAACCCCACTTGAATCTTTGGAAAGCTTTAGATGAGTAGGAGCAGGAGTCCTTTTGTGACTTGCATTCTCCATACCAAACTTCTTTACAATATTCTTAGCATACTTGCTTTGAGATAAGAAGATTGAGTCCTCCATCTGTGAGACTTGTAGTCCAAGAAAATAAGTTAGTTCTCCCATGAGACTCATTTCAAATTCAGCCTGCATCTGGTCAGCAAAGTGTTTAACCATATGTTCTGACATTCCTCCAAACACTATGTCATCAACATATATTTGGGCAACCATCAACTTCCCTCCTTCAGTTTTGACAAATAGAGTTTTGTCCAAGCCTCCTTTTCTGTAGCCTTTGTCTGAGAGAAACTTTGTCAACCTGTCATACCATGCTCTAGGAGCTTGTTTCAGCCCATATAGAGCTTTTCTCAATTTGTAGACATGATCAGGATGTGTTGGATCCACAAAACCTTTAGGTTGTTCCACATAAGCTTCCTCATTTAAGTACCCATTTAGAAAGGCACTTTTCACATCCATCTGAAATAACTTGAACTTCAGAAGACAGGCAATTGACAACAAGAGTCTGATTGATTCCAACCTGGCTACAGGTGCAAAGGTTTCATCAAAATCGACCCCTTCAACCTGGGTGTATCCTTGAGCAACAAGTCTTGCCTTATTTCTGGTGACAACTCCTTCAGCATCTGACTTGTTCTTGAATATCCATTTTGTCCCAATAATGTTAGTTCCTTCAGGTCTAGGAACCAGCTCCCAAACTTCATGTTGCTTGAATTGGTTCAGTTCATCTTGCATTGCACCAATCCAATATTCATCAGTTAAGGCTTCCTTGACATTTTTTGGTTCCATTTTGGACACAAAACAAGAGTTTGAGATGATTTCTCTAGATCTTGTGATGACTCCACTATTGGGATCTCCTATAATGAGCTCTTTTGGATGATCCTTCTGAATTCTGATGGAAGGAGTCTTGCTAGATTCCTTTGATTCAGATTCTGTTGTGGTGGAGTTGGGTAGATCATCCTGTTGGGTTGAAGTCTCAAAGAATGTCTCAACAGTACACGGAACTTCTATTTCTTCATGATAGTCATCAATTATAACATTTATTGATTCCATCATGGTTTTGGTTCTGGAGTTGAATACTCTATAAGCTCTGCTGTTTGAGGAGTATCCTAGAAATATGCCTTCATCACTTTTGGAGTCCAGTTTTCTTCTTTGTTCACGATCAGATAGGATATAGCATTTGCTGCCAAACACATGGAAGTACTTCACAGTTGGTTTTCTTCCTTTCCAGAGTTCATATATGGTGGATGAGGTTCCCTTTCTCAAGGTGACCCTGTTATGAACATAGCAAGCTGTATTCATAGCTTCAGCCCAAAAGTACATAGGAAGTCTTTTGGCATGTAACATTGCTCTGGCAGATTCTTGTATGGTCCTGTTTTTTCTTTCCACAACTCCATTTTGCTGAGGTGTTATGGGAGAAGAAAACTCATGACTGATTCCTTCTGAAGCACAGAAGTCATCAAACTTGTTGTTTTCAAATTCCTTGCCATGATCACTTCTGATTCTGACAATACATCCTTCCTTCTCTCTTTGAATTCTCTTGCACAGTTCTCTAAAAACTTCAAATGCATCTGATTTTTCCCTAATGAAATTAATCCAGGTGAATCTGGAAAAATCATCCACAACCACATAGGCATATCTTTTACCACCAAGACTCTCTACTTGCATTGGTCCCATCAGATCCATATGGAGGAGTTCTAGAACCTTAGAGGTGGTCAGATGTCTTGACTTTGGATGTGACATCCTAGTCTGCTTACCCACCTGACATTCACCACAAACTCTTCCTTCATCAATTTGCAGTTTTGGAATCCCTCTGACTGCCTCCAAGGAGATAATCCTCTTCATACCCCTTAGATGAAGATGGCCAAGTTTTTGGTGCCACAGTTTCACCTCTTTTTCTTCTTTTGCAATGGAACACACAGATGAGAAATTGGTGTTCTCAGCCTCCCACAGGTAACAGTTGTCTTTGGATCTGACTCCTTTCATTACTATCTCTTGTTTGTCATTGATTACAAGGCATTCAGATTTTGAGAAATTGACCTTGAATCCTAGATCACACAGTTGACTGATACTAATGAGATTAGCGGTCAGTCCTTTCACCAGCAGTACTTCATTCAGACTTGGAACTCCAGGGCAGTCCAAATCACCAACTCCTTTGATTTCACCTTTAGCCCTATCTCCAAAGGTCACAAAACTGGTGGTGTGAGGTTTAACATTATTGAGGAGGTTCTTGATTCCAGTCATATGTCTGGAACATCCACTGTCAAAGTACCAGTCTTCCTTTGCAGAGACCCTCAGGGAAGTGTGAGCTATCAGTGCAGTAGCCTTTTTCTTCCATTGAGGAGCAAGTGGTACCTTTTTAGACTTAGGTTTGACACTTGAGTTCTGACTAGGGTATCCATGTAATCTGAAGCAGAAGGGCTTTATGTGGCCATATCTACCACAATGATGACATTTCCATCTTTGGTACCTTTTCCTCATATGTTTCTGTTCCTGATGTCGAGAGTTGTATTGAGACATCTGTTTTGACATTTGCCTACCAGAACCAGATTTCGTTGCTTTCATAAATCCTAGACCAGATTTATTTCCCACATTTTGTCTAACCTGAAGGATCTCTTCCAATTTGTCAGTTCCATTTGTCAACATCTTGACAGATTTGGTCATTTGATTCAGTTGTGAGTTCAGCAATTGAACTTCTCCTTCTAGATGACTTATAGTTTCAAGGTTTGCCCGTTTTTCAGCCTCCATCTTTATGATGAGTTTTGATTGTTTCTCATTCTGCACACAGACTTCAGTACTTCTGATACACAATTCCTTGTATGTATCAGCCAGTTCTTCAAAAGTCACCTCTTCATCACTGATGTCACTTTCAGAGGTACAAACACCAGTTAAAGCAGTAACTCGTTTGGCAGTCTCTTCTTCAGAATTACTTTCTGAATCACAGTCAGACCAAGTAACTGTCATTCCTTTTTGTTTCTTAAGAAAGGTAGGACATTCAGCTCGAATATTCCCATATCCTTCACAACCATGGCATTGAATTCCTCTGCCTTGCACTCCCTTCTCATCTGACCTTGGTCTTCTGCTGGAACTGTCAATGTTAGAGGAAATGTTATGAACATTAGACTTTGACTTTGGATCTATTCTTTTGATGAGTTTGTTGAACTGTCTTCCGAGCATGACTATAGCTTCTGAAATGTTTTCTTCAACATCAGTGTTGGACATAAGTGTTATGCTCTTGTTCTTTTTGACATCATCATTAGTGATTCCCATCTCAAAAGTATGAAGAGACCCAATAAGTTCATCCACTTTCAACTTGCTAATGTCCTGGGCTTCCTCTATGGAAGTCACCTTCATTGCAAATCTTTTAGGCAAGGATCTGAGAATCTTCCTCACCAGTTTTTCTTCTGACATTTTTTCTCCCAGTGCTCCTGAGGTGTTGGCAATCTCCAAGATGTTCATGTGAAACTCATGAATGGTTTCATCTTCCATCATTTTTAGATTCTCAAACTTAGTGGTCAACATCTGAAGCCTTGACATTTTTACTTTGGAAGTTCCCTCATGAGTAGTTTTGAGAGTGTCCCAAACTTCCTTGGCCAGTTCATATTGATGAACTAATCTGAAAATGTTTCTATCAATTCCATTGAACAAGGCATTTAGAGCTTTGGAATTTCCCAGGGCTAACTCATCTTCTTCTTTACTCCAATCTTCCTCAGGCTTCAGACTGATTGTCCCATCTTCCTCAGTTATGGTGGGATGAATCCATCCTTTGTCAGCAGCTCTCCAAGCCTTTTTGTCCAGAGATTTTAGGAAGGCAATCATACGAGGTTTCCAGTAGTCATAATTAGTTCCATCCAGAATGGGTGGTCTATTTCCAAAAACTCCTTCTTTGTCCATAGTGCCAGAAAGTGATATCCCTAGATCTCACCCAGTAATACAGGCAGGGTGCCTGCTCTGATGCCAATTGAAATTCTGGCTGCAGATACTCAATGTCACGTCCAATGTTATGACACCGTATTTGACTTACTATATGACAGTAAATACAAAAGCAGTAAAGAACACAGTCAATTGTTTACCCAGTTCAGTGTGCAACAACACCTACTCTGGGGGCTACCAAGCCAGGGAGAGAATCCACTATAAGAGATGTTAATTCAGGAATAAACCAACCAGTTTATCTCCTTCACTTAAGACCTACCCAATGCAATTCTAATCTAAGTACAACTTAAACCTGAGTTCCTACTCACTCCCCCTCAATCACAGCAGTGATACATAAACTAATTTGACTCAATAATTGATGAAGACACTCTTCAAAAAACAAACACTTGATTAAGCTTCACAGCTTTTTAATCAAGCAACACAATCACTCGTGCTTCACAGCTTTGAGTGATGCACACAACTAACTTGACTCTGCTTCACAGCTTTAGTCAAGGGACATTCAAACACTCTTGCTTCAAAGCTTAGAGTGCTACACAACCCTTACAATCGAAACCTATTCCAAGGCACTTATCACAATGATAATTGCTTGGAGTACAATAAACAAATCTATACAGATTACAAAATTGATCTTCTAATCAATCAGCAGGGATGTCTTGAAAAACAGCAGCTCTGTTGAATATATAGCAGCTGCAACTTCAGTTAGCGTTTCCAAAAACCTAGGGTTGATTCCGTTTGACCTAAAGACCAGGTCACAGGGCTTTATTAACCAGGTTAGGATTGAGCTAGGTTACTCCTCAGAAAACGCAGGATTCTGTTCAGAAAGGACTGAGTTATTTCCTGAAAAAACTCAGACTTATCCAATCCTGCAATCCTGTTAGTTCAGAACAGGATGTCATAACATCTGTTATGACATCTGAGAAAACCTGTCTACTGATTTATCAAAATGTGATCATTTTGCAAACATGCTCAGATACACACTTATAAACATCAGTATTTGAATTACAATATTTTTCTGCACATGTACCTAATGAGTTAGTACAGCCTGAACTAGAATGTTATGACATCAGTCATGACATTCACACATACACTTGGGATTTACCAAAAATGCAAGCCAATACCTAAACACCTACATAATCAAATTAGGTTTTGTTGAATCATGGTTCAAAGATGTTTCATCCGGATATTTCTCTGTGCGTCTGAACGAAGGATCAAGATTGTGAGGGTTTCACATCAAGGGAATTCTTCTGTGATTCAGACTTTATCATCCATCTGTAAGATGCTCCTTATGACACTAATCTCAAGTTGAAATAACCAATCGCTAAGGGCTGAGGATTGAATTGTGAAGCGTGGTTCATGACCTAAGATATGAATTCATAGATTTCTCCTTAACCAAGGCCATCATTGTCCTCATCATTGTCATTTGTTATCTGCGATGTGAGTAGGATTGGATTGAAGTAGATTTCCCATAGAAGAATTCATGCAAGGTAATTCAAGGTTCAAGGCATTCAAGGCAGGGTTTGTTCAACATGGCATACCTGGTTGATGGGCTTACATGCTCTTATGAGACCTTGAGATGCATAATCATGGGTCAATTTCAAAGATATGTGGATAAGATCTGTTGACTTCGGTTAAAGTAAGCTTTGAAAAATTAACTTTGGGACCAAGGTCTCCCTTGAATTTTCATCTAATATGTGTTGGGAATTCGAGTTGCATTTGAAGAATAGTATGGTAAAGGAAAAGAAATATTGGTTCAGAAAAGGAAGATTTCATTAAAAATCAGGGTTTCTATTCATTGATAAATGTTCAAGTAATTGAAGATCAGGGGAAATAAAGTTTCATGTTAATCTCGATCATGTTCTTTCATTATTATTTGTGTACATCTTTGATGATTAAAGGTCGTCAATTAGGGAAGGACTTTGTCAAGATAAGAGACTTGTGGATTAAAGGTCGTCAAGGTTGTGAATTTTTAGGATCAAGATCTTATTGGCTATTCGAATTATTTGTCATTCAAGTTGATTTGGGATTCAAGATTGAAGTTAGGAGTTCATTGAGAATGCAAGTGTGATTTGGACTTGAAGTTTGATTTAAATTCAAGATGTTCGAAAGTGTTTGACTGGATTAAAGTCGGCAAAGAGTCTTAAGTATTGTTCATATGGCTTTCTTGGAAGGTAAAGTGCAGACTGCGAGGTTTTGTTTCAAGTCAAAGTTCATACGCATTACAAAGATGTTCACCGTTATTTCAGATTCAAGTTCACAATGCGTTCCAACATTTATTCAAGAAAATACTATCCAATTCCATTCAATTTCATTCTCATTCATGGTTCAAGAAAATACTATCCAATTCCATTCAATTTCATTCAATTGTAAGAACACCCCACAAGAAAATTTGATGCTTTCATATCTTCAAGCATTTTTTCAAGACTTTGTCATTTAAACTCCGTCCAAAAAAAAATCCATCACCCGACATTTCAAGCTCAAAGTCACTAATAATTCACACTATAAATTTCAAGTTCATCCAAATCAAACATTCATTATAAAATCATTACAATCCCATTACACCAATATTCTACAAAGAAAATAAAACGGTTACAAAATACACTTGAACAAAATTCCTTAGTCCTAAAGGTGCTAAAATTCCATGAGTAAACTTCTAATTCCATGCCATGTCAAAGTTCTTCATCTTCAGTTCATGACCTGCACATTCATACAAAAAAAATCCAAGTCAATATAAGCAATCATGCCATCATATCAGCTTCTTCCCTGTCTCTAGTAACCAACATCAACAACTTCGGCCGAATCGGTATCGGAACAAAGAGAATGGCGGAGTACGATCTGACATCGTGGATGGCTCCAAATCTCGACAGACATTTGGTATTCCCTCTCTTAGAGTTTCTCCAAGAGAGACAGTTATACGACGATAACCATATCCTTACGGCTAAGATCGATCTCTTGAACAACACAAACATGGTTGATTACGCCATGGACATTCACAAGACGCTCTACCATACTGAAGATGTCCCTCAGGATATGGTCGAACGTGGGGCTGATGTTGTTGCTCGTCTCAAGTCTCTTGAAGATGCCGCCGCTCCTCTGGTTTCTTTCCTTCAGAATCCTGCTGCTGTTCAGGAGTTGAGGGCTGATAAACACTATAATCTCCAGATGCTCAATGACAAATACCAGATTGGTGCTGCACAAATAGAGGCATTATACCAATATGCCAAGTTTCAGTTTGAATGTGGAAGCTACTCTGGTGCTGCTGACTATCTTTATCAGTATAGAGCATTATGCACAAATAGTGAAAGGAGTTTGAATGCATTGTGGGGAAAGCTGGCAGCTGAAGTATTGATGCAAAATTGGGATATTGCTCTTGAAGAGCTCAACCGCCTGAAGGAAATAATTGACTCAAAGAATTTTTCATCACCTATTAATCAGGTGCAAAGCAGAATATGGTTGATGCATTGGAGTCTGTTCATCTTTTTCAACCATGACAATGGAAGAACACAAATCATTGATTTATTTAACCAGGACAAGTATCTTAACGCAATCCAAACTAGTGCTCCACACCTTTTGCGATAATTGGCCACAACATTTATTGTCAATAAGCGCAGGAGGCCTCAATTCAAAGATTTTATAAAAGTTATTCAACAAGAGCAGAATTCATACAAGGACCCCATCACCGAGTTTCTGGCTTGTGTTTATGTCAACTATGACTTTGATGGCGCTCAAAAGAAGTCGAGGGAGTGTGAAGAAGTAATTCTCAATGATCCCTTCCTTGGTAAACGAGTTGAAGAAGTGTTCATCAAAATTTGACCATCAGCATTCTTCACTTTATAAATGCGAAGCAAGAAAGAGAAAAAGATCTGCTGACATTGATGACACAACAGTACAAAAACAAAAGCGTCGTATTTCTTGCAATGCCGATGACCCCGTTGGCTTTGCAAGTAATCTAGGTTTGACGGATGAGCTTTCAATGCAATTGAATAGGTATCATGAGAGCAGGAGCTATGATGCCAGTGCCTCTGAAGCTCCTAAGTCTACTAGAGCTGCTACTGTTATAAAGAAGTCAGAGTCAGAAGGGAAACCAGACTTGAATTGTGTTACAACTAGGACTGGGAAGCGATCTAGGCCATGTAGTTGGAAGAGGCGTAAATGCAAAAAGCAGAAGCAATCAACTGCTGAAGATGTTGATCTAAATATTCAATGCAAGTTGCTTCCAAATAATACATATTGCATGCTTGCTAATCAACAGCATGGTAACACCAACTAACATTTTCGTTCAACTACTAACTTCTTCACATAGCATATTACCTCTTAATAACAAAATTGCCTTCAACAAACTTAGCTAAATCCATTAACCTCCTTTCACAATAGAATTTCTAACTAATTTGCTACTAAACTGTCATATTCCCTAACTGTCCAGCAGAAAAATAACTAAACAGTATCCTAGCTACTCTTCATTCCAAAACTAACACATAACCTCCCCTCTAACCGATATTCCAGCTCATCTCTTAACTACCGTAACACAACTTCCTCTAACAGCCTAACTCCTCTAACTCCAACCAATTCCAAACAGGACTTCTAACTTATAACTAACACAATTTCAACCAACCTTTCTAATTCACAGATTCCTAACCGTTTCTTAACCAACTTCCAAAGTAGAATTTCTAAACAACAAGTTTCCAGCTTTCTTACAACCTATTCCCCAACTAAATTCCCTAACAGAATTTTCTAACCATAACTTCCTATCCAAAACCATATCTCAATTAACCAACTTAACTAACCCAAAAACAATTACAGCATACCTAACATTCAGTAACCAATTCATAACAAACTCTTAAACCTTCTAACCACTTATAACTGCATAACAAACTGCATCCTAACTTCCTAACAGAATTAACTAACCGCATAACCAACTCATGGCTTATTTTACAACAAAACTTCTAGCATATATACATAATGAGGATGGACAACATAGAGAGGATATTCAACACAGAAAAAAAGATTACCTCTCAATCATCTTATTCTTCAATTTCACGGGAGAATCACCAAAATTTCACCCTCTTCTCTCTGCTTCCTTCTCCATCACCACCAAAACAAATATTTGAGAATTCTCTCACTTCTCTCTTTCGATCTTCATTAGCATCCTTCATCATCTTCAACTTTCTTTCTTCAATCATCTTTCTTCACCAACAATTGCAGCCACTTCACATCCTCATTCACCTTCAACAAAACTCCATCACCTTCAAGCACGAACAGCTTCAAACCATCTCCAAACCCTTCATCACTGCATAACCTCTGTCATAAATTTTCAAGCCATGTATTCATCACGACAACACACAGTTTTTGCCATTTTCACCATATGATCTTCATCGACATCAACATTCTTCATAAATGAATTGTATCCTCCAACCTCACTTTAATTTGCTTCAACAATGCATCTTCGCCAACCTTCAAAATGTTCAATTCGGAGTTTATTCCTCGGCTTACACCGCTTAAGGAAACAGAAAGAAGAACTGGAAGAAGAAGAAGAACAAAGAGTAATAACAAGAATCAGATAGGAAGCATACTGGAATTCGGAAGCTCCCGCTGGTTTTATCTCATCATCGCCTCCATTAAAGCCGCATCAGACGGACTCCGATCGGTAAACCCTCTGAACTTTCCAATCAATACTTCGTCTACAGCATATATTTCTTCTTCTACCTATTGATACCACCATTAGAACTGGGGAATCCTTCACCTCGTCCACTGGCCTAACATTGAAGCGAAGAAAGATTTGAGGAATTAAGGTTGGGACACCTTTGTCTACGGTGGGGAAACATCAGAATCGATCGGCGGATGAGAAGAGAGAATGAGACGGCAACGCACAGGCGAAGGCCGGCGGCGGCGCTGCTATTCGCAAGCGGAGAAGAAGAGAACAACTCCCTCTTTTACCCTAACCCCTTTCTAAACTTTCCTATATTTTTTTATTTTATTTTTAATTGTTTTTTTTTTGTTTTATTTGTTCTTTCTAAACCAGTATTTCTATTACATGTTTATTCTTTTATTATTAATTCAACAAATAAATACAATAATATGATTAATAATAAAATTAAGAATGATTAGTATGGGCCAAACTAGTCAATTCTTGGACCATGATTATTTTTATTTTCTTGCTGATTGTGTCCATTTTTGATGGGGCCTAATGTCATTGTATTTTTTGCAGCACATAGTGAATTTAGTTCGCACCTCCTGAGATCTTATTTCCCATACTCATTTCAATTGCAATTAATTTTGGCGATTTATTTTCTTTGGCAATATTGGTAAATAAAATAGACTTGAGTGAGGAGTTTCTTGAAGTTTCAAAGCTAGCTAAGAGCATAATTTTCAATCACTCGCTCAAGGAAGCTTTGATAGAATTCTCTTATGGCTTGCATGGTTGAAGAGGCGACAGACCTTCTCCGTTCGGTATCGTCACAACTCTATTTTTACTCCTGCACTTTACTACTTTCTAGGTAGAATTCCCTCGAGATTCTAACTTTAGGTCTAATACACGATAACATTAGATTTAGAAATAGGCTAGTCTCCCAGTGACTTTCGTCTTCCTGTGACTTTCGTCTTCCTGTGACTTTCGTCTTCCTGTGACTTTTGTCTTCCTGTGACTTTCTCTCCTTCTTTTCGCATATGCATTTAAAAACAAAAACTTCTTTTCTCGCAAACTTCAAAAATATATAAAAATTTACTGACAAAAACCATGTCTTGGCTAAGTTTGAGAGATGATGAGCGGGTTTCTTCTCGACATTATTATTCTCTTGTTCTAAGCTTTGGTATGATTCAAGTCTCAAAGACTCATTTCATGAATAAATAGAGAAATGGCTAAAATCTCTCTCTTGAGGTTAACTAGCTATTATCTACAAGCAAAAACACCAACAAACATAAAAATCTTTTTGCCCTCGGGCCTTTCTTTCAAACCCTTTTCAAAAGAGCGTATTAATTCACTTATGTGCTGACGCGTAAATCTCCAAAGGTCGAGTTGCGGCAGAAGGCGAGATTAATATTGTTCGTTAAAGAAAATATAAACAAACAAAAACATATAAGCCGAACTACGGCTGCTCTGATTCCTTAAAACGGATACGTAGGCATTGGGGTAGGGCCCAGGCGAGCACAATTTTATTTTCCCTACATTCTTTTCTCCTTTTCTTTTGCATGCACTTTCCCTTTAGCAATAATAAACCGTAAGCATAGATTAAACACACCCATAAGATAGACAACAAGAGTGGATACCGTAGAGTACTACGGGCATGTGGGGTGCTAATACCTTCCCCTCGCGTAACAGACTCCCTTACCCTTATCTCTTGGTCGTTCGACCTTGATTTCATCCTTCTCGGGTTTTCTCGATGTTTACCTTTCCCTACCTGTGGGATAAAAGACGTTCGATGGCGACTTCATTGTTTTGATGATTTTCAGCCGGTTGTTTCACAACACACAAATGCTCTGGATGAAAAGTCAACTTGAAGACTTTAACATATATGAGAGTAACATTTATATCCTCTGTGATAATACTTCTGCTATCTGTCTTTCAAAAAATCCTATTTTACATTCTAGAGCTAAACATATAGAAATTATACATCATTTTATTAGGGACTATATTCAGAAAGGAATTCTCTCATTAAAATTTATAGACATAGACCATCAATAGGCTAATGTTTTCACTAAACCCCTTTCTAAAGATAGATTTAACTTTATTCTGAAACATCTCAGCATGAAATTATGCCCAGAATGATAGTATTGTTTCTGTATACTTTAACCCTCAAAATTTTATGCTTTAATTTTCTTTGTGTGAACATCTTATCAATAGTTCTTCAGAAATATGAAGAAAAGTTGTATCAGGATCTATCCAGAAGATTTAAACATTCTGCGAAAACGGTTCATTTTAAAGAATGAAGCATGTCGTTCACAATATCAACATTTGTCAACTCTGAATGCAAGATCTTCCTCTAAGGCTGAACACGTGTTCAAATTCTGAAGAGACTGAAACCGTTGAGTTGATGCATTGAGGTTCGAGTCAAATCGGTAATTGTTCCATATCTTCACGCTATCCCTCTTTTCAGGAATCATTAAATGCATGTAATCATTTTCTTTAAATCTTTTTCTTTTTAAATTAAGAATACTATTTTATTTCCATTGGCTATTATACTTTGTTCGTTCACCATCACTATCACACTTCCACTCTCAATTTTTTCTCTCTTCAATTTGTTCAATCTTTCAAAAACCCTAAAAGAGTATGTGTGAACAAATGGCTTCCTCTTAACAATTTTCTCAAGGTTCTCAAAGCATTTCTGGTTCTTCCTCCTCAACATAAGAAAGTTACTTCAAACCCTCGAGAAATCTCCTCACACCCATTGAAGCTCTAGAAGTTCTGCGTGAGCTTATTATAGATTTCTTAAGCATGAAGGAAAATGGGTATGACTTAATCCCTGATGTTGAGTTCCAAGGATGGACTAAGTACTTTGATTGCCTCCTAGGTCCAGTTTTTCCAAAACTAGTTAAAGAATTCTGGATCCATGCCACAACTTCAAATCATCAGGTAACATCCTTCGTTATAGGAAAGAAAATCATCATCTCTGAAGATCTCATTGGGAAACTAATAGGTCACGATGGCGGCGGTATTTGATGTAGTGATATGGCTGATAAAAGTTCTGACCTAACCAAGATCTCAAAGGAAATCTTTACTTCTCGTCACCCGTCCAACAAAGTCAAAGACCTGAAGGATTACCTCAGAATTTGGTCTAAAATAATTTTGGGTTGCATCAATCACAGGAAGTCTACAAGTTCTCTAGTACATCAATATTGATCAGTAATACCTTCTGTACTTCTTCGCCACCAAAGCAAAAGTTAATCTTCCACATCTTCTGTTCAATCATCTGAAGACCAGCATAAAATAAACAAGAGAAGAAGAAAGAACAAAGAGAGATTAGATCCCTCTGGGAAGACTCATTTTAGATATTCTGAAAGAAAACAAATTGATATAACATATGACTGAGGCTCAACAAGCTAGCACTCTGGAAGCTTGTGCTCGCAAACCTCTCAATGCCAAAAATATGAAGAAAATGAAGATTTTTGAAAATATTAAGAAGGATCCAACAATCAACACCAAGGAAGTCATTACCACCCGAAGAGTGCCTCTGAAGGATTTTCCTCTCTTCACTCAAGCAGACTCTTCTCCAGATATTGTTCTCAGATATCTGTAAGCATGCAAGAGTGACAGTATGATTCCAAATATGGACATTCTTGATCTAAGGAAACAACCTCTGGAAGTTGCTCCCAAAAAACCAAGAAAAAGGAAAGCAGCTACAGAAGGAACTTCTCAAAAGACTCCCAAAGATGCCAAAAAGAAAGGTAACTCTTCTTTTGTTTCTATTATTGAATCAATATTGCTATCAACATCTGAAAACCCTTCATCCCTAAAGCCCACGAAAGATCCATATCCTCAAACCTTTGATGATTTTGACCTAGAATTTGACACCTAATTTCCTCTAAATAACCTTCTAAACAATCCACCTTCTACCCATCTTGACCAAACTCAGCCTGAACTTGCACAAGTTCTCTCTGATATTGATCAATTTGATCCGCTGTTTCAAGGTCCCTAAACTGAAAATCCAAACCTTGATTCTGATACTACAACATCCATACCTGGAATCACTTGCCCTCTCATGGTCTCTTAACCACCAATAATTCCCTTAACTTCTTCACAGACCCTCTTCACTCCAGATCTTCCATCTCCTTATCAGTCTACTCCTTCAAATTCATCCATAATCCTTCCCGACTCTCCCTCTCCAAATAACTACCCAGAAGATCCCCTTAGAAAAATCATAGATTTAGAAGCTTAGGACAATCTCGTCACAAGCTCTTAGAAAATTATCGTTCCAAAACCAAAACCAAAAGTCTCCAAAGCAGATGTTGGTAAATCCTTACTAATTTTTGAAACAGAAATACAGGAATGGGTTAACTCTCTAAAGCTAGCTTGCATAGAGAATCTCAATCCAACGCTTCTGATCCTCATTGGAACCAATTCAGAAAATGGTTCAACTCTGAATCTCTGAAACTAAAGGAGCTTAGATATGAAATCGCTCAACATAACTTTTGTGATCGCCTGAAAATCTTAAAGGATCAAATTCTGCGACACTGGGTAAAGAAGCCACTCCTTATGCTGGACAATACCCCTTGGGAAGCTCATAAGACATTAGAGTGTAATGAGCCACCCTCCGATCCTCTTCCTCTGGTCATGTTATAAGACAAAGGCAAGGAAGTAGAAGAAGCTCCTGCGTCAGAATCAGCTGCAGTTTGCTCTGAAAAAGTGGTCTCTTCTGCTGAAATAACCCCGTCTTCTATTGTGCTGAAAACTCTGAAGGATTTGAAGAAAGAAAATGTTGTGTTTAAGGAAATGTTAAACAAGCAGAATGAAACTTGCAAGGAAATTAAGGGGATACTTGGGAAACAAGAAGAATCGAACAATCAGATCAAGAGTTTATTGGAAGGCCTGTTCACACGACTTTCACCTCCTCAAACTTAGTTCTGAAATTTTTTCCTTCATTTTGTTTCTTATTTCCTTGATCCTTTTTTAATACAAAATTCATTTTATTGTCTTAGTGTTTTTATTTCTTTTTTATTCTTGACAAAAAAAGGGGAGAACATAAGATATTTCGAATATAACAGTATCGAGACTCTGTCTCAAACATTTTGAATATTATAACTTCTATGTTTATCCTTTGAAAGCAAACAGGAAAAATCTATTGAAAAGAAACCTCTGTTGAGGACAGTTGTGGACGCATCAAAAAATCTTCTTCTCAAAACTCTGATCAGAACAATCTTCAAGGAAGTATTTTTTCGAGTAGCCAACTCGGGGGGAGACTTTAATGCTTTATGTTCTTTAAGTATTATATCAAAATGTATAAGTTTTGGTCATCATTAAAAAGGGGGGATTCTTAGAACATAGTTTGGTTCTACATCCTTGTAAGAGTTTTGATGATAACAAACACACAAAGAACAATTATGCTTCCTAAATAAGTATTTTGTTTTGCAGGGAAGTTCTGATGTAAGAAGCATAAAAGATGAGATATATCATTGCTAAAACTCTGTTTTGACACATCTTACGTAGAAGCAAATCTGTGTAACACGCTTAAATAAAGAAGTTCTGATGTTGCAACTTCTGAGTGCACTAACGCTACAAACAAGAACTCTGATATTCTAATATGTAAAGTTCTGGAAAGAAGTAAAGCAGTCTCAACAGTAACATTCATCTTCTGATGTGATCTTTAGTAAGCATGTTCTGAAGCGTTACATTTTATTCATGGCTAATCAATAGTAACGGTTGAAAGAACACAAGAATCTCTATGTTTAGAAAGTACATTAACTACTATTTATCAACCTTCCAAAAACACCTTCTCATGCATTGCCTATATAAAGAAGACATGAAGTTGAAATTGGATATGATTTTGTTGTGCACTAAAAAATATAAATATTATTACCTTTCTATCTTGTGCTTTTCAATTGTGTAATACATCACTATTGTGATATTGTTTTTTTAGAAAACATATTTGTACACACTTTCAATTATATTACTGTGTAATACCTTGATAAAATCGGGTTATGGTTTAAACTCAAGAATACTTTGACAATTGTCATTGTATATGTGTAATCAAGTTTGATTAGTGGATTAAGACTTCGGAGAGAGGCGAAATCACCTTGGCGGATGGATTGGAGTAGTTTGAGTTCAAACGAACCAGGATAACCAACGTGTCTTTTATTTTAAGTTTTAAAAACCCCAATTCAAACCCCCCCCTTCTTGTGATTTTCTATTCTTTAGGTAGGACTCTTGAATGCTTGTTCACAAACAAAACATTTTCCCACATCATACTTTCAAAACAATAAATATTTTATGAAACACTTTATATACATTCTTGAGGACTAATACAAGAATTATTACAGTCTGCCTTAAATTGGCATTTCAAAATATTTTCAAACAATTCACACACAAAAATAAAGTGAGCTAAGCAATTAAGAGACCGAGATAACTACAAATGTAAAGGGTGCTAACACCTTCCCTTTACATAATTTACCCTCGGAATTCAAAATCTTTCAAAGGTCTTTCCTGTTATTTTCACATTTCCTAAATATTGGATAAAAGAAAAGTGGTGGCGACTCTTGCTAACCGCATATTTGCGATAACACTAAAAAAGTCAGTTCTCCCACCGTGATACGCAATTGTTTGGGCATGCATGGATCTTTTTATAATCAAGGCCTAAACCACTTATCATGGCTTTTGTCTTGTAAAATGATACAAGAATGTTTACATCAGGCATTGCTTCTTTCAACAATTCTAAGAGGGCAATGAATGAGGTATTGCTCTATCCGTGAAGACATTTCAACAAGTAGAGTCGAATCATGAATGATAGAGTGGAGAAGTCTTTGCATCCAGGGTATAGTTCTTTTTCCGCCTCTTTAATCAAATTATAAAACTTTCTAGCATCGTCATTGGAACATTCATGAACTCCATGTACTTTTTCCCTATCTATATGTATGTCATGCAATAAGCCAGGAATATCGTCATGTGATTCCTCTTGATCTTCCATCGCATCACCAATTTCCATAGACCTTTGTAGTTGCTCCCCATGGTGCAACCATGCGTCATAACCTTTTAGAAAACCTTTTCCTATTAAGTGATCCTTAATATTATATCTTGTTTTCCAATACAAATTTTTACACTTGGCACAAGGGCATAAAAACGCATCTTCTTGAGGTCTTTCATTAGTGTAGGCAAAGTTTAAAAATTGAGTAACACTATTGATGTACTCTTGACTAAACCTTGAAAATTTAGTCCACTCTTTATCCATCACTTTATAATCTAAATATTTGAAACACAAAACATAAAACAGATTCAAAACTGCATGCATACATAGCACATACATGAACATATACAAAACAAATATCTTTGGAGCTGTACTATAGAACCAATGCGGTTACTTATTATTTGTAGTACAATTAATAATGGGCTGCAATGACTTTAATTTCTAAAACTGCATAGAATTATCAAACCAAAATATTAATGAAAAATAGATATACTAAAAAGACGCCTTAGAATTTCATATTACTTTCAAGCAATGCAAGACAGTTGTATCACCTAGGACAAGGACTATAGATGGCTCAGTTGAATATTTTTCCTGGAACTAGAATAAAGACAGTCATGATAGTATCTATATCTGAAACACTAACACATCCTAAAATTTGATCATGAGTGGCAAAAAAACTAAGGTAAGCTATATAGAGAATGAAGCCTGAAGAAACTTGTGTTTAACCAAAAAATTAACAAGAATAATTGAACTAACTAACAGTTAACATCACTAACATAAACATAACATAGCAGTTAACTTGAATCAGTAACTAACATACTTTCTCGACCTCAAATCCATATCGGTTTCAACCCTAGTTACTCACCATAAAAAAACTCAGTGTTACTCACCATAACAAAATCACAGGCAAAACAAAATTAGCACAACTGGTAACAATGAAATCATAACAAAATTAAAAATGAAACCCTACGGATAACTCCAACGATAATTGACAAGGGGAAGCTTCTCTTGGTACCTCAACAAAGGAATCAAAACTGTAAAATAAAATATAGATTAGGTCAACTGCAAAACAAATGTTACAATCTTGTAATAGAAAATCACGGATAAGAAAAAGAGGAAATCGGGAGAAGAGGAGAAGTGGAGAAGTGGAGAAGAGGATCATACAGGGAAGAGGAGAAGCAGGGAACAAAGGAGACGTCGATCGAGGAACAAAGGAGACACCGATCGAGGAAGGAGACGCTTCAGATGCTTATGGCACTTCATTACAAAATTAGGTTATGGGCTTATGGCACTTCATGTTTTACTTTTTCAATTTTTTTTCTTCATTTTTTTAATCTAAAAAAAATAGAAATAAAATTAATTAATGAGAGGGAAACTAAAAAAAAAGGGGAAAATTCTGGCAAGGTATATTTTTTGGGCTTGGGCCACAGTTTGAAGTGAAAATCATAATGTCGCGGTTTTTCTTTGTGGCTTAAAATATCTACAGTTTGTTAACCGCGCCCAAAATATAAGTGTGTTTTTATAACCATGGCAATTGAAGAAAATACCACAGTTTCACACTCCGGATTCAATGTTTCAAAACATATGTCTACGATTTGAAAACCCTGATCAAATCTTGTATGTGGCCACAGTTTTTGAGTTGTGGAAAAATTTAGCGTGGCCATTGGCCAAAAATGTTGTAGTGTGAACTGAGTATAAGCTACCAACATGGTTCTCAAAAGGAACATCCTTAAACAAATAATAAAAAAGAGATATAAACCCAAGAGAGACTTGAGAACTTCTTCAGACGGATAATCTTCAAGAGGTCACTCTAGTCGCGCCAGAGCTCAGCAGCATGTACATGATTGGATGAGAAGAAGAAAACTCTTTCTAATCTCCACTACCTCACACTTAGTATCTTCTGTATTTTTCTCTTAGAATTGTTGAACTTCTTCCAAATCTCATAAAGGCTTTATATATAGACTCAAGTTAGGGTTTATGTTGCATTGGATCGTGGGCCTAAATGTTAAGGAAATCACATCAAACCCATACAAAAAGTAGCGCCAACACAAGATTCCATCTGCTTAGATAACAAGGAGCCGAGTACAAGGAGACATTTGTGGGGGGCACGACGTAGTGTGGCAGTCTTCCACAGCAGATGCAGGCGGTGCTGCGCAGTGTACCTTCTTTTGTCTTCTAGCGCCTACAACCTCAACCTTTAAATTTGAATTATTTTCTTCCTCTTTTTCAGCACAACAAAGTTTTCCTCCAATTTCTTCTTCCTTCCGCGCTATCCTTTGAAGCAACTAATTTCTTTATTAATTTTGTCTTTTCTCAAAGTCCATCTTCTTCCTCCCGCTATTGTTCCAAGCAGCAGACCATTGAGCCAAATACACAGCTATCTTTCAAGGATACACAGAAACACACAACTATCCAACAACTATCAAAAGAACTGATGAACAGCATAATCACAACTCTCAAACTATCACTCCTGATTACCTTCAGTCTCATACTTGAAACTGATACAACCTCCCCGCCTTGCAACCGAACTAGTTAGCACTGCCACGACCGATACAAGCAGACTGACTAGCATCCACAACATCACAGGAAACCAAACTTGCCACGATTCCCGTGCTAAACAGCATATTTTCAATCAGCAATGATGCCAAGACATGCTTTCAAGCCAATAATAATACCTTGGCGTTGGAGTATCTTTAACATGAAATCCTTATATATTTCTTTAAATATTCATTTGAAATCTCTAGCCATCTTAGCTCCAAATTACTTTTAAGACCTAAAGTCCCAAACTGCAAAATAGTATAATTTTGTTCATAATAACATTGATATCCATAGATCAAAAAATTTGTCTTTAAGAGATTTTGGTTCGGTCTCCCTCTCATATCTCTTGTAATCTTTTCCTTTTTCTTTTTATATATTTGGGTTTATTAAAAAAAATGACATTCAGTCTAATATAATATAATTTTAACAAAAATTGTTCAATAGAGCCCTAAATTTTAGAATTTTAAATTCAATGGCATGATCAGGTGGCATAAAATTAAAGTTTTTATTAAACAACTTTAGTTAAAATTATATTATATATCATAATATATCTTTTGTTTATATATAAAAATAACAAAACATAAGGAAACTTATACTTTTTAGAATAATTTAATTTAAATATTTCAATCTACAATAATATTTATAAAACAAACAAAATAAAATATTAATATTTATTGAAAAACATAAATAAAATATTGCACAACTATCTCATCTGCAATTTTCAAAACGTAGAAATCAGAAATTTACAAATTGTGAATTATCTAAACTAAAAAATAAGATCAATCCTGTGAAATGTGTTTGTTTAAAATTAAAACAATAAACTGACAAAAGCTTCACCTAAACGAATAGAGCAAATCTAAATTCATGAAAGAGATGTTGATCAGATAATTGTAGTCTGAAATTTTACAATCGTTATGATAAATTCGGATCAATATATCATAAACTCAATGACTCTTTCTAATCAACTTCATCAACAAACTTTTAAACACTAAAATATATAAATAATGAACAAAAAAAATCAAAAACACAAAAAACTCAATCAGATTTATGAAATCTGTAATTATAAAGAAGTGAAATAAAACAAATAGCAAATAAACATGGTCGAAGGCTCAGAGGATCCATTGGTGATTTTCGAATCACAAAGGAATTCTCAATTCCTTCATAAACTAGGTAGTTTAGAACATCATTGCCTTCAAAATAAAACACACATCAACGAAGAGCACAATGAAGAAAAAATTTCAAAAAATAGGGACGGAGAAAAAACGAAAGAGGCGATTCAAACTCAAGGACTGGTTGGGTGATAATTCAGCTGTATAAATAGGGGTGTTGAATTAGGTCTAGGGTTTGAGTCGTGGCTGAAATGACGGAACTGGGTGAGTCTATTGAGAAATTAACTTGTCATCTCCATATTATACCTATTATACATGTCACCTTCAAACATAGCAAATTTACAAAAGTGTCTCTGAAACATACTAGAATTTTTGAATTTTTCGGTTCCGTACCGAAAATTTAATACAAATACTAGAAATTTCATTAAATTTTCAAGTTTTTATCGTGTCATATAAACATAACTAGAAATTTGAAATTTCTGGTACCAGATATTTTAAATTTCCGATGTTTTTCATCATTATAAAAAAATTGGAAATTTGAAATTTTCGGTGTGTGAAAAATATTGGAAATTTCAAATTTCCGATAATATTGGGACTTTTTTTTTGTTTTTTTAACTATTACTTGAATAAAATACACCATGAAATAGAAAACCGACTTAATATATAAATAGAATAAATGTCATACATATTTACATTAAAAAAAACTACAATCACTGCCTAGACAATTCTTCTCAATGCCTGAAGCGACCCGCATATGCTGATTTCTATGCTTTTGTATCATTAGAACAATTCTCCCTCCAACGTTTAGTGACGGGAGACAGTGGACAATCGAGTTTCAACTTTACCTGAACTCAATTCTTTTCATTGACAAAACCAACAATAGTGATTGTATGCTGACTCATGTACGTGGGTGGAGCTATGAGAAGTGGGAAAAATGTTATGTTAAGTCTCATGAAAAGGGAAACAAATACGACATTATATCCAGAAGAAATATGATAACTCATATCAGGAATCGAC
Organism: Vicia faba; assembly: GCA_948472305.1. NCBI lineage: Eukaryota > Viridiplantae > Streptophyta > Magnoliopsida > Fabales > Fabaceae > Vicia > Vicia faba. The sequence continues at coordinate 1,125,830,748 of OX451740.1, forward strand.
ATTTATTTCTCCCTACCCTAGACACCCAAGTGCTTTACTTGCAATAAGTCCTACCAACAGAGATAGTGTCATGGAACAACTTAGAAAACAAGTCAGCATGTTGATGGCCTTGAGTAAACAACTGCTTCCAAACCTAATAACATGTATCTTCCCTATTCCAATGAAGATGAAATACAATGGAAACCATATTTTCCATCATTATCAACATCAATAATGTCATCGATGTATGGATGAAATGAAAGAAAGCAGGAAATTGTGACAAGTACTCAGCTCTTGCATATTTGGTAGAAGGTTGCTTACCAATCGACATGGTTGACAATTGACTTCCACTTGGTTTTGTGCATGATCTCTTTGTAGTCTGACTCCCCTACGAAGCATCAGCATATTCCCACTAACTAGGATCACGATTCACATCACTCTCCTCACCCTTTCTACTCTTCTTAACTCCTTTCTTTGGATTGTATTTCACCGACGGTGGACACATTGAAGTTGTGGATGGATAGGTTTGATCACAAACTTTTTTCTTCAACACTCTCTGACCCATAATATCTAAAGTACTGAAATGTCTCTTCAACTCTTCACACTCTTCTTCTAAATCCCACTTACTCTCCTTAGGACTCACATCATGTTCTGAAATGTGCAATTTCGTCCAAAATACATGAATTGATTCCAAAGGTACATGGGTGCCTAGAATTTGGAAACCGACAAGATGACATGCACACGGTAACCCATGTGTTATTCTAATGTAACAACCACACCTCTCCTTGCTTGCACCAACAAATTTTACTCTTTCTAGTTCTTGTCCAATGAGTTGTATACATTGTCTTGAGACAAAACTGTGCAATTTAGAATAGAATAGGGTGTTATACCGATGCTCAATGTTGGCGATACTTTTTTGAAACGACACTCTGATGGAACCTAACTGCAACTTCAACATTGTCTTCACAACATCCCAACTTCGACATAAATCACCATGACTTGTAGTCAACAAGTTCTTTAGTCTACAATGTACAGACTCCACCCTAGAAATCATGAACATATTATCTAAACAACTTTCAAATTAATATCTAAACATAAACTTATTTTTTGTTTGTCCAATGTACATTCATCAACCAGCTCACTCAACATATTTTCGGTACCTGTGCGATTAAAATGCAATTTCATCAACCAGCTCACTCAACATATTTTAGGATGGGAGAAGTAAAATTCTACCTATTTGTCTTGTAAGTGCAATAAAAAATTAACACAAGAGGAAACATATTCAACAACTTCACAGAGTCAGGGTGTCTCTCAAAGATATCAGTGACAATATTCAAATTCTCCCTATTTCTAGTCCAACATGTGTATTTATCTTGGTGAATAAGGCTCGATAAAATTTACTTTCTATCATTGCACCTCTCTTGCCCTATTTGTATGTTGCTCTAACTCGGTATGCCTGGGTAATACTCTTGAGGTTTTCTGGGTCTTTGTCTTTCAAAGCAGACACGATGTACCTTGGTGCCATATTGTACTTCGTCATTTCATTCACAAACTTTCTTTCATGATCTTTTAGACGGCCCAATATGTCATGACCTTACAAATCCTTATCTAGTATATGATTGTGCATCCCGCATCTAACCATCACCTTCCAACCGATACCACTTGGAACAAATCCCAACTTAAATGGGCATCTAACCTTCATAGTATAATTGCCATCAAAAGATTTCACATGTTCATTTTTCTTTTTGTAATTTCCTCCTCTGTCATAGCCCATAATCAATTTATCCTTCCTCCCTTGCAGTCCATTAGTAGAATCAGACTGAATTGTAACAACAACAATACCATGATTTTTTCCAATAGACTGTGCTCATTCTATAACTTTATCTCTTGATTCAAAAATTTGACAATTACAATAACATATAATTAGTAAACTTCATCAATTTACAAAACAAAATAAAATAAATAAAAATTGTGTAAATTAAATAGAAAACATATGGTATCTGTGATAAAGAATTGCGTAAGATCAGTACATGAATCCATAGAAGAAGCTGAAGCTGTCGATTCAGGACCACAAAGGTATAAAACTTCATCTACAGACATACCCAAATTTTCATGTATAACTGAAATTTCCGGCACACCGGAAATTCGATATTCCCGGTAAAGGTTGTCTACTAGAAACTTGCCAAATTTCCGGTACGTGTAATGACTTTTGTAAAAATTTACGGAAATTTTAAAATTTCTGGTAAATCGCAACCGGAAATTTCCGATAAATGGCAACTGGAAATTTGTAGAATGTACAGAATTTCCAGTATGCAACAAAACTCGGTACCAGAAATTTGTTAAGAGTACCAGAAACTTTGATTTTTTATCTCCTTTGACCAATAGTACATTTTTTTATAAAAGTAAAAAATTTAGAGTAAATAGTAAAAGGGGTTTTGAGAATAATGAAATTTGTTGGGTGGGGTGGGGGGGAGGGGCACATGTATAATATGGGGGGGACATGTTAATTTATTGAGTCTCTTACCTCTTATAGGCCATAATTTTCTAGAGGGACTTTGTTGACCCATTTTATGAATTGAAGGACCAAGACTGTTGCACCCCAAAATTTAACTTATTGATTTTTAAACTTTAAAGGATTATGTTTCATCATATGCATTCATGCACTTAGACAAGATCAAGGTATCTTTGGTTTTCATAATCCCTCTACAAGCTATTGAAAGTTGATTGTGTTGACAATCAATGCAAGAAGGGTCTTATGCCCTCAATCTTTGAGTCACTCAAGCTTTGGAGGTCTATCATACCTCAAGACATCTCAATTGTATCTTTGATTCATCAAAAGTTTGAAATTGCAAGTGTTGATTCTTTAATCACTTCTCTCTTATGCATCTCTTGAGATTAGGTTTTTGGCCAAATGAAGTATTTGACACTTGTGTGGTCCAATTCTATGAAGCAATATCCTTTCATTTTCATATGAGACATATTTGTTCAAATAATATCTCAACATGTCAAGAGGAATTAGGGTTTTGAAGCTTGATCAGCATCTCCTAACACATGGGGTTAAAATTAGGGTTTTGATTTTAATCAGGAGTTCTCTAACTCTTTGACCCAAATTTGATTCCATGCTTCTCTACATGTCAATGAGCACCTATGCGTGAGAGATAGATCATCAAGTTTGATTGGAAGAGGTTCAATTGAAAAGGGGGGAAATAGTCATTTTAACCAAATTCAACCAAAGTCAAAGTTGACCAAGTGGAATTTTGGTCAACTACCAATGTAAGTATCCTATTTTCATATTTCATGGTTAATTTTGTCATAAAATCAAGAAAATAGCTTTTTTTGAAGTTAACTTGTTGAATAAGTTATTTGAGCTTTTGAAATTTTGTCAAGTGCCCATAGTACTGAATCTTCACCATTCGTAACTTGCTGATTTTTTATTCAAATGGAGCAAACCATACATGCTTAGAAAGCTTGGAAGAAATACTACAACTTTGTCATTATGGGTTTAAGCCCCAAAAATGAAGGGATTTTGAGTTATTGAGTTTATAACTTTAAGGCACAAAGATGAAAGGTTGCTAGGATGCTTGCACGCCCAGGCCAGTCATTTCTACAAACACTTGGTGTGCCACATTCATCATTGGTTTTCTTTTGATTTAAGAAATGATTTGAAAAATGATTAAAAGTGAGTTGTAATTGGATGTATAAGCTACTATATGCTCTTCACTTCATATCAATTGGATCATTATTGAAAGAGATACGATCTTTTGAAATTCATGTTTCAAGATGGTTAACAAAGCCAAGTCTTGCTCGCATGCATGCCTGCAGCCTGCGCGCGCAAGGCTTACCAGCCCAATTTTTTCTTAACTTCATGCCAAATTTTCACAATTTTGCAAACTTCAATTTTAAAAACTCAAAATTACAATATTGTTTCCTATCATTCCAACTTTCCAAAGGCCTCAAAAACAAAGAAAATGACGGTCATTTGGGAGAATTTTGAGTTGTAGGTGAGTTGATCAATAAAGCCATGTATGCATGCAAGGTTTGGCCAAGTTGTAATTTTGTGTGCAGATGAAGTTTTGTTACAAAAGGCATGTTCTCACACTCATTACACACGAGTATCATCTCTTTCTTTCCCAAAGTATCCAAACAAAGCTCACCTCATGCCATGCACACGCTTCCCTCGTGTTTTTCCAAAATTGGCAATATTCTTTCCAATATTTTCTCATCACATGTGCACTCAGGATTGCCAGCTCACCACTCATGCACTTCTCACTCTCTTTTCCTCTCAAAACGCAGCAAGCACTACCCTCCTTACAAACAAAACGCAAGGCACCAACTCACACTTTTCTTATGTACCTTTTTCTGATTTCCTCTTTTGCCCTTAACCAAACTTGACCACCATACTTCCTCACTCTATATAAGAAGCTACATACTTAATTTTTGGAAGAGAATTCTCATTCACTCTCAATAAACTTCAAGTTGTTCTTCTTCATTCTTCAATAAACTTTCGTGCTCTCTCTTATCTCTCGCTTCAAGCCACTGATTTCTTCAACAATTCACCTCCATTGAAGCTCAAGGTGAAGATCCATCGGGTTTCTTTTCAAAATCAGAGGCAAAGAGTGAATTTATTTTTCACTCCTCGAGGTAAGCTTCCATGAACTTCAACTCCCCATTTCATCATGAATTTGTAGTATAGATCTTGATCTTACCATGCTAGTTGGCCGAATCTTAGATCTGATGTATGAATAGGTTGAAACTTGTGCTTGATTATTGCTTAATAAGTTACTTGAAAAATCCATAGATCCTCTGTTTTCATGTGAAACTCTTGTTTAGATCTTACATTTTCTGGTGAATCTAAGAGCATGTGCGCGTTCCTTGTATTTTTATGATGAGTTTTGATGTTTGGATCAGGTAAAATGGTTAAGAAATGAGTAAGATAATTGAATCTGAAAACTGTTTGATGGATTGCTTAACTTGAAATCGAGTTCATGTAGCAACTTAGTGTGGATTTTTCTTTATGATTTGTGCATCATTTTGTGATTTTCTTGGTCCTATCATGTTCTAAGATTTCGAGGTTTGGTGTTTATACTTTGCAAATCCATGAAGAAACGAGTGAGAAATTGTGGAATGAACATTGCTTGATAAAACTGAAATAGTTAGGGCTTAGTTACAGGGACGATTACGTGGAACTTTCTAATTGAACATGATCTTAGTTTCTTTTACAGCGCATTCTGCTTGAAACAAGTGTAATAGATTCCATTTTATTTGAATTTTAATTCAATTTTAATTGTTTTCTTTAATTTTGTTTTAATATTTTCTTGATTAAAAAATCATCAAAAAATATTATAGACTTTATTTTTAGTCTATTTTATAATTATGAACTTTATTTCATATTTTTATCATTTTTGCATGATTAAATAATTCACTTAGTTTATTAGGTGTTTTAATCACCTTTTAAGATTTTAAATTTTGTTTTCTAATTTTCATCAATCTAAAAAATCTACAAAAATTGTCCTGAGTTTGTTTTTGGGTTAATTCCATGAAAATAACTTCGTCTAATTTTTATAGAAATTGTGGCATGCTAATTAAATAAATTGGTTAGCTATGTCATTATTTTGCTAATTTTGTTGCATTGTGCAAATATTTTCTGTTTAAATTTTTCCTTTCAAGATAAAATTCCAGAAGAATATGTCTAGAATTCCTTAGATATTAATATAATTTTCATATTTTTAATTTGATTTACAATACAGCTTTCTTGCTTGTTTAAGTTTTAGAAGTTAATTATTGTTTTTGGTCCCTTTCCTTGTTTAGGCTTAAAGAAACACTTAAATATCTAATTTCTCTCATTTTTAAAAATCAAGAAATATAAGTTTGATGTTCTTGGATGATTCAAAGTTACAAAAATTACTTTGTTGAATTTTTACTCTTGACTTTACATTTTATTTGAAATATTTTTTTTAAACCTCTCTAGTTTGAGCCTTTTGCCAATTAGTCTTAATAATTTCAATTCATTTTCACTTTTTCAAGTCAATCCAAGAACTTCAAATGATGTTTCTGAATTTTATGCATCTTTAGGAAGTGAAGATTTAATTAGAACGAGTTTACAAGTCGTTTGCCTATTTATAACCTAATTTTGACTTAGAGACATGCATAGGATTTTTCCTTGACCAAAATGCTTGTATTTGAGAATTTGTGTGCATAGTTTTTAGCTAATTTTTGGAATAGCATATCCTACTGACTTGGTGCCTTTGTGATCCATTTATCCAATTTTTCTCATACTTCTAACCTCCTTTTCTCTTATCAAACATTGCGTATCTTTTATGGCTTTCTTGCTTGTGCTTTTGTGCATAGTCCTCTTATATTGTGTGCAATGCTTGGGTATGTTTTCTTTAATGGCTTTAAGGTGTGCTAACATGTGTGTAGTCTTATTATTTCACTCTTATTTGACACCTAATCCCATGTTCAATCCTTCACACACTTGTTCCTACTTCACATTCACTTTTTTGTTTTGGCCTAAGTGTATGCTTGATATATGTTGATGTTTGTTGAGGACTTTGAGTCCAATTTTGCAATGTTTAAATTTTTATCTTGACTTATCTTCTCATCTAAATTCTCCACGCTCTTATGATCCTTTTAGTTGACACTCATTTGTCAACTAACATGGTGACATAATGAGAGCTACATTTGCATTTTTACTTATCTTATCTGAGCTCCATTGTCTAATGGTTGCCTCATAATCTTTGTGCTATGTATCATTGATGTATCTTGATGTTGTATTTGGCCTATAACATCTAATAAATTTAGGTTTGATATTTTTATATCACCTATTCTTGCATGCATTAGAGACTACAACTTTTACAAGTTGTCATGACACTTGAGCATGTCACATCAATGACATTGCTTAAGGTTTAAAGTTCATGATGGATACTTTAAGATGGATCATGATAAATCCTTATGACCTATAAGTACCACTCTCTTTCATCTCATATGATCTTTACCAACTTCATTTAGTTTAAGGCAAATGTTTCCATCTTTTGTGATGTTGATTATCAAATCTTGTGACTTTGCTTGTGTGTGAAGTTTCATCTCTATATTATGTTACTTTTGAATATCATCTTAAGTTAACTTATAACACAAGTCACACATGTCATAATTCTAAAATTATGATCTCTTCACTTCATCTTTACTCTTTCAACTTAAACTTGCTAGTTCTTGTCTCTATACATCATTTCTTTTGTATGATATGTGTGCAACCTTCTTCCATGACTTGTGGCATTTAAATGTGGTTTATTAAAATTCATATTCTACTGACTTGAATTCTTTGACCTCCTTCTAGGCATTTCCCCTCATCATCTAATCCCCTTCTTGATTCTCTTTTTGCTTTAGGGTTGATTTAGGGTTTTGTTTTGACCTAGTTTGTATGCTCTGGTGTTTGTACCATAATATTCATGTCTAATTGAGTTTCACCTTAATTATTTGGTATGTGTTGGATGTATAGCATGTACATGTTTACTTTACCTTCTTCACATTACTTCTTTCCTCTCACATGATTGCTTGTAGGCTTCGCATGAAGACTTATGTCTACTTAGGATTTTTCATCCAACTTTTCTAGTATGATTTGGTTGTGAATTTTTCTCAAGTTTATTTACTTCATCTCTTTTATCTCACCTCATCTTATTATACTTCCTTGATTGCATATCATTTCTTTCTACTTCTTCTTCGCCACTTCTTCAAGTGTGTTCAAGAGTTTCATCTCTTATATGTGTTTCATCACATGGGTGTTGTGTATGCTTGATGTTTCATCATCTCATTTTCATATTGATGTTTTGTCATCTATCTCATGTTACTTGATGTTTTGTCATCTTAATACATGAATGTGATTTTTTGTCATCTCATTCTTTGCATGATGTTTTATCATCTCCTTCCATGCTTGATGTTTTTCCATCCATACTTGATACAAATTCTTTATGTCTTGTCATATATTTGTGTGATGTTTTTTCATCCCTTTTCATATCTTTGCTTGCTTCACCTTTTGTATGCTCCCCATAGGATCTTCAATTCACTCTTATCTATGTTTGAATTGAATAGACCTTAGGATCTTTATCCATGCATGAAAACATTAGGTAGATGATTCTCTCTCTTATCCTCAACTGTAGGATCAATAATGCATGACAACTTTAGGATTATTTTGCTAGTCTCCCTTAAATTTTTTCATCTCATTAAGACTAAAACTTCTTTTTTCTTTTCAAACTCTCACAACACTTAATAATAATTGATGGTAATTACACTTTTTACTAAGTATGGGAAATGATAATCGGGTTTCTTTTCGATCTTATCGTTCTTTTGTTCTTAGTTTTTGGTGTGATTTAAATCTCAAATCCTCTTTCAAGGTAAATAATACAAACCAATGCAAATCTTTTTATCTTCGGACTTTTTCTTTTAAATCCTTTTCAAAGAGGACATGCTTCGTTAGCATTGTTCATAAAAAACATTGCAACCAATGGAAATTTTTTAGCCGAACTACGATGCTCCAATTCCTTAAAAGGGATACATGGGCATCTGGTCACGGGGATCATCCGAGCGAAACTTTGTAAATATTTTTTTTCCCCGTGTTTTCTTTTGCATGCATTCTCTCTTTGCATTTTCCCTTTTTAGCATTAACCTTTAGACATAGATTAGACACATCCTTATATTAGAACAAACTTAAGTAGATCTTGTGCCACAGACGTGAGGGGTGCTAATACCTTTCGCTTGCGTAACCAACTTCCTTACCCTTTTTCTCTTGGTTGTGAGACCATGCTTATTTCTGTCCATCAGGTTTACTCAGTGTTTTATTTCCCTCTCTTGGGATAAATAACATTTACGGTGATTCTTCTGTTCCTTTTCGCCTCCATGTCGCACTTCGATGAAAATCTCAGACACGACAAAGACTAATCTAATAAACTAACTAACTCATACTCATTAATTTTATATATTTATTTAAATTTAAAAAATTATTTTTTAAAATACTAATACTAAGATATTATAATTTTCCTTAAACAATTAAATTAAAATATATAATATAATAACAACAATTTAGATTAAACATTAAGAACCTTTCATATCATTGCAAGAACTATGTTAAATATTGAATTCACATATAATCTGAAAATTATTTAATGTGTAGTCATTTTTCATATACTAGTAAAGAGAATAATTATAGTGTTTTTATTATAGATTGTTAAAAGTACATTATAGATAATTAACTTTTTTTTATTGTTGGTTGCACTTCTTTTGACTATAGTTGTTTTTTATTGGCTTCGTGTAGGATAGTTGATCTGGACTGGGCCCGCACTTGCCCTACTGTTGGGAGGCCCAATCCAACACCCTTGCATAAGGCCCAAAGGCAAGCAACCCAAGCTAGAGATCATTGGGTAACTCCCCACGCATCTGTTGGGGAACATGGCCCACGTGTCCCTATCATTTTCATCATAACTTCCCTCTAGAAATCACGGATCCAATACCTATTCTCCCGTGGCAATTAACCAAGGGAAGTTCACGTGTTGGACTTCATACACACGTAAGCCCTGACAGTCTTCGTTGTTGGGCCTCATCGTGGCCCAATATTGGGGACCTTTGCCCAACACTAGGGGCTATAAACACCCTCTCATTTGAGAGGGTCGGGTATTCATTCTCTCATACTCATACACACTTGCTTTCACTCTCCCTGAAACTTACTTTGGCATCAGAGTGTCTTACATATACCCCCCTATTTCACTTTCAACCTCAGCTCGGCGTAAGGCCTTGATGATCCACTCTGGTCAGGTACGTTCAATAGTTATACTTGTTTTTTTGGAAAACATAGGGTTAAAAGCCTAAGAGAGAACTACACACACCCTCCTCTTAGAGAGTTACCACAAAATTTTCCCTCATAAGCCTTAATTATAGTTTGGGAACACACCAAGTACAATTGTCTATGTTGTTTATCTACACTAATATTGGTCCTAGGATCCATAATGCCCAGCTTTGTCGTTCCGTCCGCACACACGTTAACTTCTCGATAGATCTTCGTCCACTTAACCTCCTGCATGTTCTCTAACTATTTCCTAATTTTCACAACCAGGCTGAGTTGTGGTGCCTTTTATATGCGTTTCAATAAGCAGCTGGAAAACTTCATAGTTATCTGTTTGAATATCCAAATTCAACAAGCCTTTTTCCTTAGCCAAGAATATTCCATCCCAAACTCCCCAAAGCTTAATTGTCAACACATTACAGGTCCCAAGAAATTAGGAAAAACCTACAATTCACTGCCCTTTATTATCTCTAATCATCCCACCATACCCTACCATACCAGTCCCTGACATTGCATAATCCATATTCAAAGCCACCTGATGCTCCTCAGGCGGATGCCATTTCAAAAAAGTCGTAGTAATGTATCTGTTGTGACATCTTTTGAGAAAACTAACACTGACATAATATTTTTTAAATTTTTCTAAAACGAGCCAACTCAAGTTAGCTGGAATCACATAATCGGGCTTGTGGATACACTGATTCCTCTAATATCACTATGTGTGACTCGATGTCACCCATAACTCAACCCAATTCAGATTAGTATTGCCTCGACACAACCTACCATACATGTTCAATTTAAACCAACTATCAATATATGCATTAAAAAATGTAATCTGATACTTATCTGCGACCAAGTACAACCACATAGGTTTTGCAATAATATAGTCCTGAAAAACATGGATAAGGGACTTTTCCTCCCAGGTAAATCCTTGCAAGAGGGGTATCCCAATCCTCTCAGGGCCAAGTGTTGATTTGTTTTGATACCACCGTGCTTAAGGTTCCAAACAAAGGAACGGATACGTTATGGCACTTTCAAATGCCAAATCTTCTTCCAGATTAAGTCTTTATTCTTATCCTGGAAGTTACATAAGATTTTATAAGCACTCGCAACGGTAAAACTCCCACTGCTATTACTATTCCATAGACAAATGTGCTCCCTAGTAGAATCATTTGGAGGAGGAATGGCCTGTAGCCTATTCAGCGCCTCATTTTTCAGCAATCTCCTAAGAAAACTCCAATTTCAATCACCACTCATGGAAGTCCAGTCCGCCACCACCATATCTTTGATATCTTCAGGCACATTTACCATATGATCTTTAATTATGAGACCTAGCCCGAGCCAACAATCATCCCAAAGATTGATGCGCTTGCCATTCCTCACCGACCATATCAACATTTTAATTTTTATAATAAAACTCGGCTTTTATGTAAATAATTATTTAATAGTATATTCATGTAAATATTGTATCATTTGATAATTGTATCCCATTCTTGTAGGATTTTTTGCATGGTTGAAGCACGAAGCATTCGAGATCGAATAAAGCTTCAAGATACGAGATTTGGAAGAAAACATGTTTTCCCAGATCAGGCTAAGCGCGGTCTTAGGGTGCTTAGCATGCCCTGGGAGTTGAGAAACCATTGGAGGGAAAGGCTTCCGCACTATGCATGATTTTGGGTGCTTAGCACGCTCTAAGGCGGTTTAGTGAATAAGTGGCAGCGCGCTTAGTGGGGTTTACAATTTTTTTCTTTTGTATAAATAGATTTAGAACATATTTTTAGGTATGGGGTTTTGGATATTTTTGTCCCAACTTCATCACCTTCATTCTTTTTAGTTTAGAGCTTAGAAAACAATATTTGTGGCTTGTAATCGGATGATCCGGGGCCGGGATCTTGGTTGATCGTGATTGACACCGTGAAATATTCAATTTCTTCTCCATTTCTTCTCTTTGCAAACTTCATTTGTTGGGGTTTTATTTGTAAGTATGCTTTGTTTATATGTATATTTATTACTCATGGTGTTGTATGAAGCTTTCTTTACAAAGCAATGTTGATGTTTATCCCTGTGAGCTTGCTTAATGTTTTAGTTTGAGTTGCTACAGACGTATACAGTCCAGATCTAGACTTAGGATGAATATCCGTTAGGTTCTAAACTCTAGATATATATTTAGGCTTAATGATCACTTTTGGTATCAACTCTTAATGCTTCCGTGTTGGTTGAGTTATGCGAGACATTACTGACGAAGATTAAAACGGTTGATATCTCACTTTGCGTTATAGGTGACCTCTGTTTGGGAGGTACATGATGATATTGACGAGTAGTTTAATTTGAGTGCAATTGAGTAGTACACTTAAGTATTTAACAAGTATATGAAATTCAATCCAGAGAGTTCACTCCTCTCTGAAGAATGTATTTATTTTCTGTTGATAACTTTACTTTCCGCACCTCATACCTTAAACCCATTATAACCCAATCTCATAAATATGGAAACTATTGAATGGAATTATTTCCCTTGCACTGATCTCCGTGGATAGGATAAAACCCGAAATACTTCCAATCTTTTGCTTGCCGCTTTATTGTGTCAATAGAAGTAAATATTAGTTTTTCAAAACCGATTCTTTGTCTAGATACCTAACATAAGGTTTCAAGTACCTCCATCTTGCACTCCATCTGCTGCTCTATTGCCTTGTCAAACACGAGGATGTCATCTACAAATATCAAATGTGTTAAGCAAGGACCATTTTTCCCAATACGCATACATATTCATACACCTTCATCTTGCTTATCGTTTATCATATGAGTGAGTTTATCCAGACTAAGCACGAAAAGGAAATTAGATATAGGATCTCCTTGCCTAGTCCCTTTCTTCATGTTAAAGTAATTTCCTTTTTAACCATTCCAATTCATATTCAACTTGGTTGTGGTTATGGACTCCATAACAATCTGCTTAAGCTTAACATGAATCCCAACTTCATCAAGGACTTTGGCCATAAATCCCCATCTCAACTTGTCATAATCTTTGAATAAATCAAGTTTTATAGAAAAGAAGCACTGCTTTCCCTTCAATCTTTGCATGTTGTGCATAACTTCATTTTTCACCACTATGTTGTTGTATGTGCTTCTCTTTGGGATGAAGCCAAATTGACAAGGTGAGATAACATTATCAATTATACTTTTATTGTTATGGTAAAGCATCAAGCAAAAGTAAGTATTTGTTTTATTGGATCCATGGGGATTAATGAAATATCAATGTCGTTCAATAATCACCATGATTTTAAGCTTACGTTTGCAAGATGTTTGAAAGTTTAAAGTTACAGAATGTAAAACGGATGAATGAAAAATAAATTTTCAGAGATATGAGAACTTGTCAAGATTGGATTTCATCCACCAATAAAGTATGCAATCTACCAATTAGTTATACACAATCTAAATATTCATCAATACTATCACGTATCGCTCAAAATAGATTTTATGTCTAAACATATTATGAGATTTCAACCTTTTAATCGACAATCTCTCAGCCTATTAAAAGATTCCAAACTTATTATAATCGATGATTTCCTATCCTATTAAACAATACAGTGCATTAAGAATCGATGCTTTCAGGGAATGTTAAACCTAAATTTATGTCTAGCATTTAGAATCTAATAGTGTTCATCTTAGATCAAGATTTGAACCTTATTTCTCAACATCAATTAAAATCTCAAGAATAACATGAAATTAAAGATAACATCAATATAGACTCATAAATAAATTGTATACAACACCATGATCAATAAAAATACATATTATTACGGTAAACTTACATCCAATCCCAACAAGAAAGAAATTTAGTTACCCATTATGATACAGTGGCAGAATCGACTGTTTATATACTGGTTTGCATTTTTTATTTGCAAATGTCGCGGTAAGCAAGAGTCGCCATCGACTTTTCTTTTATCCAAAAAAGGAAAGGGTTAAAAGAACAAAAAAAGACCTTTTTCGAGATTTTCTGGGTAAGGGGGGTAGATTATGGAAAGGGAATGTGTTAGCACCCTTTTCATCCGTGGTTTTCTACAGGCTCTTAGGTACGTGCTCATTTTTTAAAACTGTTTGTGTTTGTGTGTTTTGAAAGATTTTTGTTTGCTTTATGGTAACTCTTTTATTATTCCTCAAGAGTGTGATAAAGCGTTTTTGAAAATAGTTTTTGAAAAGTGTGTAAGTGTGAAAAAGTTCAGGTTTGAGCAAGTACTTAAGAACAATCTACCTACTCGAAAAAGGATCTTCTTTTCCTTCTTTCCTTTAGATAGTGATATCCTACTATTAGTGAGTAGATAGCCCTATTGTCGGATGTTGAGGGACTTATCGAAAGGGGTGTTATGGTTATTGAAGGAAACAGGTAAGGATACCTTAGCATTTCAAAGGGATTGTCATCATATAGGCAACATCGAGGGACAAGAACATTTTCTCGTAGGTAACTCAAGGGACGTTAAGGGACCATGATCTTTATGATGACTTTTAGAATTGAGGGTCTTTGCAAATATATTCCTACGTTCGAGGGGCATGAACATTTCCGAAGGCAACCAAGTGAGGAATACCCTAAGGATGTAAGTGTGAGAAGTGTGTTTTTTCAGTTATATTATCTTGAGATTAGTGATCTAATGGTTAATTGATTAATCTTGCCATGCATGCCTAATTTACTAGCAGTTATATATACAGAAAAATAAAATGGGAAAAGTATAAATATAGACTATTACATGACTTCGGGGAGGGGGATTTACATTTCAAACCAAATAGGGATAAGAAAATAAAGCAATAAAGTACATTCCTATTAGCTATTACATCCCGTATAACAGTTACATGACTATAAAACACAAAGGGAAATAAACGCACGAAAAGAAATATTACGTCTAAAAACTTAATAAGTAAATAACAAGAGAATCTTTTTTTTTGGCTAAGAGAAAGATTAATTTTAAACTTAATTTTAAAAAAAAATAAAAGTTCAAGGAAATGAACCTTAACTCTAATATATTTTTGGTATTTTTTTATTAAGAAAACAATTTAAACTAATAAAGAACCTAAGTCTAATTTGATTTTAAATTGATAAAATTGCATTAAAATAATTAATTAATTAATTAATTAATTAATTTTAGAAAGAAACTAATCCTTTTTTTTAAATGACTTATGAAAATAAATAAACAAAAGTAAAATGAAATTAGAAAACAAATAAAACAAATGGGCCTGACATCAAAACCCAAATGACGGGGTGTTGTTTGGAAAAAAGTGTTGGGCCCAAAAGTTAAAGTCCAGATTGGTGTTTGATCCTGTGTGGGCATGTCTGTGATAGCTCATGGTGCACCTGCATATGGTATCCTTTCATTCTAATCATATGTACATATGATGGCCAAGATATGATGAAGTAGGATAGGCCTGAACATGAGAAGCGCTGGATCTGCAGAATAATCACTAGAAAAATATAAAACGCTGGACCTGGGGCTCGAACCCAGGTCCTCCCCTTCACATACACGCTTCCCTGCCAACTGAACCAACATGTCATTCGTTACATAAAATGAAACAAGAATATTATATTTAAAAAAACGTCAATATCTGAAAAAACAAAAAAAAGCGCGCTCTATTTGAATGGACCAATGAGCCAATGCCACGCCTCGTCTTCTTCGTTCCTCTGTCGTCTTAGATCAAACACCTATAGTGACAGTTTTTCACTTGTCACTATAGCACCTGCAATTTATAAAACTCAATATACGCAACAAAAATCAAATGTGAGGCCATGGATTGATTGCTTTCAACCTCCTGAGCAAGATGGTGCCCTTGGTTTGGGCTAATTTTGGCCAATACAAAAAAACCCAATTTGGAGGTTCAAACCCTAGTTATGGTAAACTGTTATACCTTCACTCAAACTTCAATCCAACTATACAAAAAGCTTGCAAACACTTCAACAATCAGTAATGTATGATCAAAACACATTTATGTTACATGAATCAAGAAGAATGAATTTGGAAAAAAAATACAAACCGTGCAAATTGGTTGATGCGTTTGGCAATGTTTCAGAGCTTAGTAATGGTTGCAAATGCTTCTGGGGACCTCCAGGAGTGTGTTTTGATCTTTGTTTGCGACTAAAACAGGCTGGAGATGGAAATTCGAATTTGACAATTTTAGAGTTTTTTTTGCAAAAATTCCAGGGGTTCCCCAGGCTATGTATCCGTGTTTGATGTTTTCCAATGGCTTATTTATATAGAGAATGATGAGGAGACATTAAAAAACAAGCTTGTAACAGCCATCATCAATTGCTTGAATTCCATGAATGTCCATTTGTAACCTTGGCCAAAGTTATGGGATTTTGTCTATTGAATTTTGAATGAGTGCAAACATATTGGCCTTGTTGTACATGAAAATTGGGACCCCTCCATGCATTAAAACAAGCCTTAACCATATTATTTGTAATAATCTTGATTTATTTGATTTTTAATTAAATAAAATTAATATAAAATGAAAATAAAGTCAAGACTATGCAAAAATGGTTTTAGGAGTCCTCTATACTCTTAGGAAGATGTTTGAAGTTCAAGAATTTGAGCCATTGCCTTAAAAACTCAAATTTGCTAAATGCATATTTCTTGAAATTTCCCAAAGTTTCCCAACTTGGGAAAGCCATAACTTGCTCAATTTTTATCTCATGATGATTATCTGTGACTTTTTGGAAAGCCCAAGATGTGTACTTCAATCCCTATTTTTATCAATTTTGCATTTGAAGATGTTATCTTGATGTTAAAAGTCTTGGAAAAAAGTGGCTTTTATTAACTTTCTAAAAATGACCTGTAATGTATGAACTTGTATCTTTCAAATGGTGAATTTCTTTAACTTGAGGGTTGAAGAGAAGTTGTAGGGAGTTGAATTCTCTTCAAAATGAGCTTTGGTTGGAAAATTTCTGATAAACTATGAGAAAGTTATGCTTGGTCAAAGTTTGGTTGACTTTTCCTATAGAAACCCTATTTTTCCATTTTTTACTTTTGATGGGTTAGGAGCATTTCTTGAGGAATCATGATCAAACCTTGATTAAATGATGGATATTACTTCAAAATGTTGATGTTAACCAAAAATCTTGAAGTTTGACTGTACATGGGCCATAGTTAACTTTTGACCTAGCACAATTGATTTTCCAATACTTGAGCAATTGATTGAGCAAACTTGTTGTTCAAGGCATGAAATTTGGCATGGATTATCTTGAGGACATATTAGGACAATGGATAACATTTGGGATCCTTTGAGCTCAACCATCTTGATGAAAATGGAAACCCTAGTTAGGGGTTCATTGCCTTATGAGGAGAATTGTCTGGTCAATCCTTGGTCAACCTTGAGCAACTAAGAATCTCTAGGGGTATATCTTGTGTGAAAATGGGAGGGAATGTTTTGGGGTACAACATCTTCCCCTGTTCAATCTTCTAAACCTGAAGATGTAGATTGGATTGTCTTCCTTTCGTGATCTGGAGGTGGAAGATGATTGAACACTAGAGTGCCCAGAAATTTGCACTCGCCTGAAGTGAGACTGCTGGTGAATAATATCGAGAATGGGCTTAAAGATGCCATTTGGAAAAGATGACAGAATACTGTCGGAGATGGGCTTAAAGATTCCATCCAAGGAATATGACGGAGAGTCGTCGGAGATGGGCTTAAAGATGCCATCCGAAATCGATGTTGATTTTATAAGAATTCTCTTTGTGGGGATCCCTGTTCTTGCTATCCGAGGAGGAGTCCGCTGGGGAATGTCGGACTCTGTCTTGGGAAATAGAGTTTAGGAGCTTCAATTTTCCATTACTCTATTGGGGAGTCATCTCTTGACTGAAGAGACGGAAGTGAACTGCTATCTGGTCAGGATCCAAGCTTCATAGTGACTTGCTGAGGATGATGAGGCTGACTGATATCTGGTCGTATTTCAGGTTTCACAATGACTTATTGGGGAAATGAGATTAAACTGTTAAGAATCAGTAACAAATCAATGGTCGATTCGAACTTGTAATACGGTGGCAGAACCGACTGTTAATATTGGTTTGCGTTGTTTATTCGTAAATGTTGCGGTAAGCAAGAGTCACCACCGTCTTTTATTTTATCCAACAAAGGAAAAGGGAAAAAGAACAGAAAAACCTTTTTCGAGATATTTCTGAGTACGGGGGGTAGATTATAGAAAGGGAAGGTGTTAGCACCCTTTCTATCCATGGTTTCCCATGGACTCTTAGGTACTTGCTTATTTTGAAATTGCTTTTGTGTGTGTTTTGAAAAGCTTTGAAAGTTGCCTTAGTGCGGTGTTTCACTTTATGGTAACCCTTGTATCAGTCCTCAAGAGTGTGATAAAGCATTTTTGAAAACTTTTGTTTGAAAAGTTTGTTTGAAAGTGTATGGTGTAAAAGATTATTTTGAGCAAGTACTTAAGAGTTTCTACCTACTCGAAAAAGACTGTTCGTTTTTCTTATTTCCTTTAGACAACACTATCCTACTATTAAGGAGTAGGTAGCTCCATCGTTGGAGTTTGAGGGACAATCGAAAGGGACGATTACGGTCACTAAGGCAACTGGGAAAGATCTCTTAGTAATTATCCTAAAATTCTAAGATCACTTTTTTACCGAGGCAACGTCGAAAGGATCATCGAGGGACTAGTGATCTTTCGAATTAGAGGACATCCACTAAAAATTCTCACGTTTCGAGAATAGTGACTGTTTTCCGAAGGCAACCGTAGTGGGGAAAAACCCTAGGAGTGAGCATGTGCAAGTGTTGATTTTCAGATACCTGATCTTGCAATTAAGTGGTCTAAGATTGATTGATTAAGCATACAAGCCTAGGTTGCTAACAATCATATACAAGCATAAGATATAAAAGCGAGAAAGTAAAAAGAGTCATACGCTATTACAAGGCTTTTGGACAAATACATAAAGAATTGACTGAAAGTAAATTTGCGGAAATAATAAACCCTAATTAATCTATTACAAACTGGGCTCAGTTACATCAATAATAAAAATAATCATACGGCAAAAGTAATTACGCGTGAGAATAAAAACTTGGAAAAAAATTCAAAACCCTAAAAATCTAATTTTGCTCATTGAAAAATATTTTTTTGTGAAAAAAGATTTGAATTTAACCTAATTTTTCTAATCAATTTTAATTAATGAAGAATAAATTAAGGTTAATGGAAATATTAATTTGCAAAAATTAATTTATTAAAAAAAAGAACTAAGTCCTATTTTTTTTATTTTGATTTTATGACCTTTTATGGAAAAAAATTATTTAAAATAAATAAAACAATTTGAATAATTAAATAAAAAAGCATTAAATAAAGAAAGAAAGGGATGGGCCTGAGGGAGTGCGAATCCAAATTGAAGGGTTGCATGCTGAGATTCTGTCCAAAAAGCCCAATCCAATGGCCCAACACAACGCTGGATTCGGTGTGATTATGCCAGGAATATCCATCATGAGCAGCATCCTGGAAGCGTTAGATCTGAGCAAGAATGATCCAATGGTGATGGATATTGAGGCCTATGGTGTACGTGCTTGGAAAGAGACCACTGAATCTGCTAATAAATGTTTAAAAAAATGTTATATAGGAGGCAGGGGTCGAACCCCTGACCTCCTACACGCGCGCGCCCTGAAACCCTTCGCTTGTACCACTGAGCCAGCTTTCTATTCGTTGATATAAACAAACAACATATAATACATTTAATAATGAGTAAGTGTTATAAGAAAAAATACGCGAGATTCAAACTGTCCAACCAGACTTGGACACGCCATTTTCTTTCTCGCAGAATTGTCGTTTTGGGTATCAGACTTATACCTATGGACAAAGTCCATAGCTATAACCTATGACATTTCCAAAATGCATCATATGCATGATAAATCCCAACCAAGGGCATGGGTCGATTGGAAATTAACCACTGAGCTTGAATATACCCTTGGTTTAGCCTAATTTAACCTATATCAAAAAGCCCTAAAACATGCTTTGAAACCCTAAGAATGGCGTTTCACGATTCTTGCGTGTAAACTCAAATAAAATCATCCAAACATATTGCAAACATGATAATAAGCATCAATAAATGATTAAAACATGTTGATAATGCAAGAATTAAGGAAAACGATTTTCAAAAAAGGAGCAAATTGTGACTGTTATTATGCTTGATTCTTGATGCTTTGAGGCTTGGGAATGAGTGGGATAGCTTCAGTGAGTGTCCAAGAGTGTCGTTGTGTCCTTGGAATTGCTTGAAACGGCCTATGGAGGGATATGTGATCAACACTTTTTTACAAAAAGGTTGAACTTTGTTCTTGCTTTGTGGGAGGCAGGTTGCGCATAAAAACCTGTCCTTATGGTTGCAAATGCTTTATTATATGTAATAGAATTAATCTAGGTCATTAGAATTAGAAAGAATCCAAGATATAATGGTCATGAATTTTGATTCTAATCTTTCCACATTTGAATATTTCCTCTTGTATTGAGCTTGCACGATTTTGTTCTTTATTTGATAGCTCATGAGATATTCAATCAATTCTAAAAACAAATCTTATCCCATTTATTTGATTTATTTCTGATTTAGTTTGATTTTATTTGAATTTTAAATAAATAAAATCAAAATAAATTAAATAAATAAGTGAATAAGGCATGGAGTTATCTATATGTTGTGGACCATGCTAGGACTAAGATTCAATCTTGAAAAGATGGGCCAATATGAAAAAAAATGCAATTTTGGGCATTGTTGACTTTGTGCAAATCTCCAAAAATGGTCAACTTTGACAATGCATATCTCTCTCAACTTTGACCCTAAGATGGTGTTCTGTGACTTTTTAGAAAGCTTAGGATGTCCTCTAAATAACCCTTTGGATTTCATCTCCATCAGGTCTTCCATGTTCATGTAAGGAGCTTTGACCCAAAAGGTGTTTTTGTTGACTTTTTGAAATGACCTGTTATGTATGAACTTGTATCTTTTGATTGAAGCATTTCTTGACCTTGAGGGTTGAAGAGGAGTTGTAGGGAATTGGATTCTCTTCAAAACGAGCCTTGGATGAGATATTTATGATAAAGTATGACAAATTTATGCCTGGTCAAAGTTTGGTTGACTTTTCCTATAGGAACCATAATTTAGCAACTTTTGAGTTTTGATGAATTAGGAGCATTCCTTGAGGAATCATGATCAACCCTTAATCAAATTATGGATATCACTTCAAAATGTTTATGTTGACCAAAAATATATAAGTTTGACTGTATGTGGGTCACAATTGACTTTTGACCTAGTACCGTTGATTTTCAGGCATTTGAGCAGTTGATTGAGCAAACTTCTTGTGCAAGGCATGAAACTTGGCATGGATGATCTTGAGGACATATTAGGGCAGTGGAAACCATTTAGGACCCTTGGAACTCAAACATATTGATGAGGAGTGAAACCCTAGTTTGAGGTTCATTGTCTTTGGAGGAGGATTTGTCTGGTCAATCCTTAGTCAACTTGAGCAATTGAGGACCTCTAGGAGTATGTTTTGTGTGAAAGTGAGAGGGAAAATTTTGGGGTACAACAGCTTCCCCTGTTCAATCTTCTTGAACCCGAGGATGTAGATTGGCTGGTCTGACTTTCGTGATCTGAAGGTGGAAGATGATTGAACACTAGAGTGCCCAGAAATTTGCACTCGCCTGAAATGATACTTGAATGTGTAGGTGATATTGGGAATAGGATTACAGATGCCATTTGGAAAAGATTATGGAGGATCGTTGGAGATGGGCTTAAAGATTCCATCCGGAGAATGATGATTTCGTGAGATATTCCTTCGTGGGAATTCCTGTTCCTATTGTTGAGGAGGACTCCACCGAGAAATGTTGATTTATGTCCCTGGAAATAGAGTCTAGGAGCTTCGGTTGTCCATTACTCTACTGGGGAATTAACTCTTGATTGATGAGACAAAATTGAGTTGTTATCTGGTCGAGTCCAAGCTTCACAGTGACTGATTGAGGATGCTAAGGTTGACTGTTATCTGGTCATTTTCCAGGCTTCACAGCGACTTACTAGGGAAATGTGAAATCGACCGTATCTGGTTGGGTCCAGATTTTATAGTGTTGTAAACTGTTGTCTAGAGATAAAAGAGAAGGAACTTGTATAGAGCTTTCTCGGGATAAGTCCCTGCAAAATTGTGTCAGGTAATTCATGAAAAAGAGCCTGGATAATATGGCTATAAGAAGGAACTTGGGTAGTACGGTTACTTCGAAATAAAGCCTGGGTAGTAGGGCTATGAAAAGGAACCTGGGTAGTAGGGTTACTTCAAAATAAAGCTTGGGTAGTAGGGCTATGAGAAGGAACCTGGGTAGCAGGGTTACTTCGATATAAAGCATGGGTAGTAGGGCTATGAGAAGGAACCTAGGTAGGGTTGCTTCGTGATGAGTTCGGGTAAAAATGCATCTGAACCGAGAAGGAACCTGGGTAGGGTTGCTTCATGATGAGTTCGAGTAAAACTGCATCTGAATCGAGAAGGAACCTCGATAAGGTTGCTTCATGATGAGTTTGGGTAAAACTGCATCTGAACCGAGAAGGAACATGGATAGGGTTTCTTCGTGATGAGTTCGGGTAAAACTGCATCTGAACCGAGAAGGAACCTGGGTAGGGTTGCTTCGTGATGAGTTCGGGTAAAACTGCATCTGAACCGAGAAGGAACCTGGGTAAGGTTGCTTCGTGATGAGTCTGTGTAAAACTTCAGAAAGAAGGAGAAGGAACACGTGTAAGATTGTGTCATGAATAGCCCGTATAAGATGTACTTGGAAGTCAGAAGAAAACCGCGTGAGATTACTTCATGATGAGCCCATGTAAAGTTGTATTTGGTCGCACAGATAATTACTCTGTTTTGTTTCAGGAGCTAATCCTGGACCTGTTGAAAATTGTTGATGATAAATATTTGTTTATTAATCTTTCCTAAAAAGGTAAAGCATTAGTTGTATGCAATGTCATGATGTATGAAATGCATTGTGTAATGGTGTTCTACAAATAAATGAGATTGGGATGTATGCATTTGTACGGAAAATGCTATGACGTTTGTAGAATGATGTATGAATGTAATCTATGAACGTATCAGCTGTTCCATTGCAGTATTGTTGAACCAGGGAAAACAAATCTCTGATTGTTGCTGGCAATGAAGAATGTAGGTCTTCGGATTTTGTTAAAGCTGAACTGCTGGGAGATGATCTTCCGCTGCTAGAGGAATAAACTTTGTTGCGAAAGGAAAGCTTTGTGCACTGCTTGAGGATTTTGTGAAATCCTATTGGGGAATCCTGAGAAGTTTGATGACTTCATTGGGGAAAACCTGGTGCCAGAGCAATAGTTGGAAATTCCTGTTTTGCCATGGATACAAGAACACCTGATATCACTAGGCTATAAACTGGGGATATAGCGGCGACCTTGTGTAAGATACCCCTGCCTCTGTACCTGCTGGAGAATGTACCTGCGGAGACTTTATGGATAGTTGAGTGGCATCTCAACTCCTGGGGTGCTTGATAGATGCTGATTAGGATGATAAACCTTCTACTGACTAAACAAGTGACGAGATGACGAAACATAGTCGTACGCTTTAATCCCTAACTTTTTCCTAGACTGTCTTTTCAGATTTCCAGTCCACCAGGATACCCCTTTTTTTTCTCAAGCCGCCTTTTCAGGTTTTTGACTTGTCGGGTGTACAGATTTTTTTGTTTTTATCCCTAATTTTTGCTCGAACCCTTTTGGTTCTCCGGGATGCCCTTATTTTTGCCTAGGTCAATCAACCTAGCGGGTCTTTGTTCACACGTAGTGTTTTCCGAATATGTCCATGTTCATCGGGTACGAATAATTATCACTGTACATAGTAGTAAGTGTTGCCATACTGCCAGAAGATGTTTGTTTGATCGTACAGGATTTGTTGCTGGAATTCATGCCCAATGTCCCAAGTGATTCAGACAGAGATCTGCCCCTAGCTATTTGGCATTTTTGAGAGATTCCTTGAATCTTGACTTGACTGCCCCAGATGATGGACAATGATCCTACTGTGCCCCTTGGTTGGAAGTGTTATTCCACTTGAGGTGATCCTTTTTGTTTGAGAAGGTTTTTGTTCACTGAATACTCATTGTGTGAATTTCTCTGCCATTTGAACAATTAACCATGTGTAAACAATGTTATTTAAAGAATGCAAAACTCATGTCTGTCTTGAAAATTTTGAAAATATGTTTTGTGTAGTAAAACCAAATTTGTAAGAATGTGATATCAACTCAGGATTCGTAGTAAGTCCTATAGGAGTCAGGATACCTTTGTAACAGTATGCTCTCAAACTAACCCATGCTTCAGCTAGGACTTTTAAGGTTTGTAACGTGGTCTGGCTCACAGTTTAAGAAACAAAGGATAAAGGCTCAAAATTTATTTGTACCCACCCGTTCTTCATGATGTTCTTCAGTCCTATGCTCAGTTAATTATGCATTTTGAATCCCAATTGAGTTTGGCTTCTTGTCCTTAATATTCTAGTGATAGTTCAGCAATTGAACGTTTGTTTGAAGAAGGCATACATTTTTGTAACCTTTTCTTTTTGTTGAGGATTTGTAGTAACCTCTTTTTTTGATTTTGCTATCCCTGTATTTTACCTGAACTGTTTCTTTTGTGATTACAGTCAGCGGGATGCCCCAGTTTTTTTTCTTAAGTCTCCTTCATAGGTTTTGACTTAATGGGCTTTTATTTTGAGAGATAATGACTGCATGTTCTTAATGATCACGTGGAACCATTACCATCTTTTGGAGAGCATCTTCTACACTATTTTTCGTGTATGAAGGGAAAGTTGGCGATTGAATGCACATCTGAATTAACTGAGGAAACTACCCTGCCCCAGGTTATGATTAAGGGTTTTAATTTGTGTGAAAAGAAAAACTCCTACTTCTTAGGCTCAAAGGGGTTGACTAGGGATTATCTTCCTTATAACTCCAATGTTTGGGATTTGAAGCAACGCATGTACATCGTCAGCAAGGACTGTTCAAAAGCACATTGTATGGATTGTGGTATCATTTTCTTCATCCTCCCTCTAAAGGCTTAGAGCTTTTGATCAAGAGTTGAATATCACGAAAAGGAAGTATAAAGCAGTTTAAGCATAATGAAAACAAATTAATTCAAGACAAACATGTGTAATGCATTAATGAAATAACAAAGTTTTGACATGACTATAATTGTTTGAATAAACAAAGAAAAATACAACTTTAGCATTCAAATGAACAAAAATGCTTTCAATCCTAGCCATGATTTGGCATGGGAGAAGTGGTCACGTTGGGAGTCTCAGGAGGGTCGAATTCAATCTCCTTGGCGTCAATCATATTTTGAATCGTGTATTTCAGCACCCAACAATCATTAGTATTATGCCCCGGACTTCCAGAATGATAAGCACACCTTGCATCAGGATTGTAGTTAGGAGAGGAAGTCTTAGGGTTTGGATGAGGGCCTATCACCGTAATAAGATTCATCTTTAACATGTGTTGCAATGCTTATGACAATGGCATGTTGATTTGGGTAAACTGTCTCTTAGGCTCGTCTTTCCTTCGTTGATTACCCCGTTGTTGTGGTCGTTGCACGCATGCCGAATTAGAGACCAGCACTTCCCCCACAGATTGGTGGTAGTCTGCCTTATTACGACCCTTCTGGCCGTGCACAACATTAGCTTCCCTCTTACCACCAAATGACTTCTTCTCAACATTAGAAGATGAAGCCATCGGGATCTTCCCGCTCCTGATGCCACTTTCGATCCTCTCTCTAGTCAGAACCATCTCTCTGAACCCGGATGAGGAACTCCCAATTAGAAAATTGAAGAACGGGCCTGCAAGAGTACCCATGAACATGTCCACCATTTCCTGATCAGTCTGAGGAGGTTGAACCCTGCCAGCTAGATCCCTCCATTTTTGCGCATATTCCTTGAACCCTTCTCTCGAGCCCATGGACATATTCTACAGGTGCACTCGAGTTGGTGCAAGGTCAGCATTATATTGGTACTGCTTGTAGAAAGCAGTATCCAGGTCTTCCCATGTATGGATGTCCGTTCCTTCTAGCTGATAAAACCAATCCAGTTGAGTGTCAGACAAACTTTCTTGGAAGAAATGGACCCATAACCTCCGGTCGGCAGTGTGAGGCTGGATCTTTCTGACATATGACCTCAAGTGAAGCTTGGGACAGGAAACACCGTCATACTTAGAAAATGTGGGAACCTTGAACTTTTGTGGGATGACCACCCCTGGAACCAAACCTAACTCTTCAAAATCCAAATCGGGCACCCTTGGGATCTCCATGGCATTGAGCCGATCCTCCAGGTATTTGTATTTTTCATCAGCAGGAGGATACTACTTCTCATCATAGTCAGGTTCATCTTCTTCAGACGTTGGATTTTTGTCTCCTTCATCTGATTCCTCATCTTCTTCCTCTTGATCACCTCCTCCCTTTGATGAGGTTGCAAAATCTAGAGCTTGTTTAGTTGGCCTTCTTCTTCCCACATTCAAAACACGAACTGGTTTCTTTGCCCTCTTAGCCTTCTTTTTGACGATCAGAGATTTCAGGTCTTCTTGCCCCTGGGTCAGAGTCAGGAACATTTGTTGAAATTGGGCATTTTGAGCCTGAAGGTCTTTGATTGTTTGTTCAAGAGCCATTTATTTTGCTGAAATAAACAGCGAAAAGATGAGAAACATGTACTGGAAGACCTGTTATGAAATGATATGTATGATATATGTATGCAATGTTTTCAAGGATCTCGCGGGGTAAACAAGAAAATGTCAGAAGTTGAAATTTGCAGCTTTAGTTGAAGAACTTTGTATCGTTGAGTGTCCTTCTATGAGAGTCAAGCTCACCATATCAAGTGGGTCATAGCCCCTGAATCAAGTCATTGTGTTTTGATCTTTTGGAGAAATTGACTAGAGGAAAATAAACTCCCTTGCCCCTTGCTAGACGCCTGGTTTATCATAACCTGCATCACAAACCCTTGAGATCCTTGAAATGGTTAAGGAGATGTTATGCTATGGCATGATGTTATGATGTGTATGTTATGCGTTAAGCAAAAATGTAAGGTGACAAACACAATCCTGTAAAGAATTCAAGTTGTTAGACAATGAAGGCAAATAAGTCACACAAGCAGCCTTAGGTTTAGGCTTGGACGGGGTTTGTAGGTAGTACCCTCTTGAAGTTGGATTGGTTTAACCTGTCCTATAATAGTAACCGGGTTCTAAGGGATCTCAATATCATCGATCTTTCCCCCAAATTTCATTCCGATAGACAATTGACTTGCCACCGAACAAAACTCAAGAGTCAAACCTCAATGAGTGTAGCATCGAGTATTAACCGACTTTGGGTTTACACCAAAGACGGATATCTCACTACGTCCTAAAAAGCCAAGTTGGTCAATTAAGGTGCTAAGGTCAGCTGACGCTTTATGATACCACGCAGCGGCCCCGTATTCTCCTTGATTACTCAAGGGCTACCGGTACACACTAAAGTATCGCATCAATGTAGCTACTGTTTCAACCGTGTCAGTATACCCTACATAGCTCCCTTACAATTTATTTCTACTTACCTAAAAGGAATTCCCCGATCCGGGTTTAGGATCCAAACAACCCAAACAGATACCCTTAAAATTAAATCAAACAAGACAAGCCAAAGAAGCAATTAAAATGACCTAGACCCTAAGGTAAACCTCACTTTTTATTAATCCCTAGCAGAGTCGCCAATTCTGTAATACGGTGGCAGAACCGACTGTTAATACTGGTTTGTGTTGTTTATTCATAAATGTTGCGGTAAGCAAGAGTCACCACCGTCTTTTATTTTATCCAACAAAGGAAAAGATAAAAAGAACAGAAAAAAACTTTTTCGAGATATTTCTGAGTATGGGGGGCAGATTATAGAAAGGAAAGGTGTTAGAACCCTTTCTATCCATGGTTTTCCATGGGCTCTTAGGTACTTGCTCATTTTGAAATTGCTTTTGTGTGTGTTTTGAAAAGCTTTGAAATTTTCCTTAGTGCGGTGTTTCACTTTATGGTAACCCTTATATCAGTCCTCAAGAGTGTGATAAAGCGTTTTTGAAAACTTTTAATTGAAAAGTTTTTTTGAAAGTGTATGGTGTAAAAGATTATTTTGAGCAAGTACTAAGAGTTTATACCTACTCGAAAAAGACTGTTCGTTTTTCTTATTTCCTTTAGACAACACTATCCTACTATTAAGGAGTAGGTAGCTCCATCGTTGGAGTTTGAGGGACAATCAAAAGGGACGATTACGGTCACTAAGGCAACTAGGCAAGATTTCTTAGTAATTGTCCTAAAATTCTAAGATCACTTTTTTTACCGAGGCAACGTCGAAAGGGTCATCGAGGGACTAGTGATCTCTCGAATTAGAGGACATCCACTAAAAATTCCCACGTTTCGAGAATAGTGACCATTTTCCGAAGGCAACCGTAGTGGGGAAAAACCCTAGGAGTGAGCATGTGCAAGTGTTGATTTTCATATATCTTATCTTGCAATTAAGTCGTCTAAGATTGATTGATTAAGCATACAATCCTAGGTTGTTAAAAATTATATACAAGCATAAGATATAAAAGCGAGAAAGTAAAAAGAGTCATACGCTATTACAAGGCTTTTGGACAAATACATAAAGAATTGACTGAAAGTAAATTTGCGGAAATAATAAACCCTAATTAATCTATTACAAACCGGGAGCAGTTACATCAATAATAAAAATAATCATACGGAAAAAGTAATTACGCGCGAGAATAAAAACTTGGAAAAAAGTTCAAAATCCTAAAAATCTAATTTTGCTCATTGAAAAATATTTTTTTGTGAAAAAAGATTTGAATTTAACCTAATTTTTCTAATCAATTTTAATTAATGAAGAAAAAATTAAGGTTAATGGAAATAATTAATTTGCAAAAATTAATTTATTAAAAAAAAGAACTAAGTCCTATTTTTTTGTGATTTTGATTTTATGATTTTTTATGAAAAAAAATCGATTTAAAATAAATAAAATATTTGAAATAATTAAATAAAAAAGCATTAAATAAAGAAAGAAAGGGATGGGCCTGAGGGGGTGCAAACCCAAATTGAAGGGTTCCATGCTGAAATTCTATCCAAAAAGCCCAATCCAATGGCCCAGCACAGTGCTGGATTCGGTGTGATCATGCCAGGAATTTCCAGCATGAGCTGTAGCCTGGAAGCGTTAGATCTGGGCAAGAATGATCCAATGGTGATGGATCTTAAGGCCTATGGTGTACACGCTTGGTAAGAGGCCACTAAATCTGCAGATAAATGTTAAGAAAAATATTATGTAGGAGGCAGGGATCAAATCCCTGACCTCCTACACGCGCACGCCCTGAAACCCTTTGCTTGTACTACTGAGCCAGCTTGATATTCGTTGATATAAACAAACAACATATAATATATTTAATAATGAGTCAATGTTATAAGAAAAAATACGCGAGATTCAAATTGTTCAACGAGGCTTGGACACACCATTGTCTTCCTCGCAGAACCGTCATTTTAGGTATTGGACTTATACCTATGGACAAAGTCCATAGCTATAACCTGTGACATTTCCAAAATGCAACATAGGCATGATAAATGCCAACCAAGGGCATGGGTCGATTGGAAATTAACCACTGAGCTTGAATATACCCTTGGTTTGGCCTAATTTAACCTATATCAAAAAGCCCTAAAACATGCTTTGAAACCCTAAGAATAGCGTTTCAAGATTCCTGCGCGTAAACTCAAATCAAATCATACAAACATATTGCAAACATGATAATAAGCATGAATAAATGATTAAAACATGTTGATAATGCCAGAATTAAGGAAAACTATTTTTAAAAAAGGAGCAAACCGTGACTGTTATTATGCTTGATTCTTGATGCTTTGAGGCTTGGGAATGAGTGGGATAGCTTCAGTGAATATCCAGGAGTGTTGTTGTGTCATTGGAATTGCTTGAAACCTACTATGGATGGATATGTGATCAACACTTTTTGACAAAAAGTTTAAACTTTGTTCTTGCTTTGTGGGAGGCAGGCTGCGCATAAAAATATGTCCTTAGGGTTGCAAATGCTTTATTATATGTAATAGAATCAATCTAGGTCATTAGAATTAGAAAGAATCCAAGATATAATGGTCATGAATTTTGATTCCAATATTTCCACATTTTAAGATTTCCTCTTGTTTTGAGCTTGCACGATTTTGTTCTTTATTTGATAGCTCATGAGATATTCAATCAATGCAAAAACAAATCTTATCCCATATATTTGATTTATTTCTGATTTAGTTTGATTTTATTTGAATTTTAAATAAATAAGTGAATAAGGCATGGAGGGTCCCATAGGCCGTGGACCATGCTAGGACTAAGATTCAATCTTGATGAAAAGATGGGCCCATGTGGAAAAAATGCAATTTTGGGCATTGTTAACTTTGTGCAAATCTCCAAAAATGGCCAACTTTGACAATGCATATCTCTCTCAATTTTAACCATAAGAGGGTGTTCTTGGACTTTTTAGAAAGCTTAGGATGTTATAAACAACCATTTTGGTTTCATCTCCATTTGATCTTCCATATTCATGTAAGGAACTTTGACCTAAAAGGTGTTTTTGTTGACTTTTTGAAATGACCTATAATGTATGAACTTGTATCTTTTGATTGAGGCATTTCTTGACCTTGAGGGCTGAAGAGGAGTTGTAGGGAATTGAATTCTCTTCAAAATGAGCCTTGTATGAGAAATTTATGATAAATTATGAGAAAGTTATGCCTGGTCAAAGTTTGGTTGACTTTTCCTATAGGAACCCTAATTTAGCAACTTTTGAGTTTTGATGAATTAGGAGCATTCCTTGAGGAATCATGATCAAACCTTGATCAAATTATGGATATCACTTCAAAATGTTGATGTTGACCAAAAATCTTGAAGTTTGACTGTATGTGGGTCACAGTTGACTTTTGACCTGGTACAATTGATTTCCAGGCATTTGAGCAGTTGACTGAGCAAACTTCTTGTGCAAGGCATGAAACTTGGCATGGGTGATCTTGAGGACATATTATGGAAATGGAAACCATTTAGGACCCTTGGAACTCAAACATTTTGATGAGGAGTGAAACCCTAGTTTGAGGTTCATTGTCTTTGGAGGAGGATTTGTCTGGTCAATCCTTAGTCAACTTGAGCAATTGAGGACCTCTAGGAGTATGTTTTGTGTGAAAGTGAGAGGGAAAATTTTGGGATATAACAAAACTGAACCAGTGAAGGTCTTGATTTATCTTTGACTGGATAAGAATCAAAAAAATCTTAGTGTTGATTTAATTGAACCAGTAATAGTCTTGAATTATCTTCAGCTGGAATAGAAATCAGATAGATCTTAGTGTCGATCTGACTGAACCATAGGAAAATCTTGAATTAACTTTGACTGGATAAGAATCAGAAAAATCTTAGTGTCGATTTAACTGAACCAGAGAAAAGTCTTGGATCATCTTCAGCTGGAATAGAAATCAGAGAGATCTTAGTGTCGATCTGACTGAACCAGAGAAGGTCTTGGATTAACTTTGACTGGAATGGATATCAGAAGAATCTTAGTATCCATTCAACTGAATTAGACAAAAGTCTTGGAATATCTTCAACTGGAATAGGAATCATAGAGATCTTAGTGTCGATCTGAATGAACCAGAGAAGGTCTTTAATTAACTTTGACTGGAATGGAAACCAGAAGAATCTTAGGATCGATTCAGCTGAACCAGACAAAAGTCTTGGGATATCTTCAAATGGAATAGAAATCAGAGAGATCTTAGTGTCGATCTGACTGAACCAGAGAAGGTCTTTTGAGAACGTCTTTCTGAGGAAAATGCCAAAATATCCCTTCATCAGACATAGCTTTTGAGAAGACTATCGGGTCACGTAAGTAGTCAATAGTGTTTGTTGAATTGATCTTTCCTGAAAAAGGTAAAGAGTTATGATGTATGCAATGTGTATGCGTATGCCATAATATATGAATATGGGATGCTATTTGCGATATTTCTTAGCCTGGGAAAGTTAATCTCGGACTGCTGCAGAAGAGTATTAGGAAGACGAATCCTTTGTTTCCACTGGGGATGATGAATCGAGATGATTCACTGGGGATTCCCTCTTTCTATTTGAGGATATTCTTTCGGGGATTGACTCTGCTTGAGAATAACTCTGTGGAGGGAGATGATGTTTTGTTAGAAGGTTTTGCTGCTGTAGAGATATAAACTCTGTTGGGGAATAAGCTTCCGCAATTGGAGGAACAAACTCTACTTGGGAGGAGGTTTTATAAACTGTTTGAGATTATAAAACTCGGCTGGGGAATACATATTTAAGCTGGAGAAGATAATTCCTTCTTGGGGAAGAGGAGATCAAAACTCTGGTTGTTTCTACTCTGCGGCGAACATAGACGTCACGGGGTCGTATGTAACGGTGACTTCGTCTCAAACTGTCTCTGCCTCTGTACCTGCTGGAGGGAGTAACTGTCGGGATTACAAATTATTTTTTAGAGTTTTCCCCGTTTCTTAAAGTCATTAGCAGTTATCTTTATGTTTTTTATGCAAGTATTTGTGAACAGTGATCATATTCAAATGCATATGTCAAGAATAAGTCATTGGACGTTTTTGAAAAACAAAATAGAAAAAGAAAAAAAAATAGTTTTGTACTTTCAAGGAATGATTTATATTGATTTTTGAAGTTCGCCTATAACAGGAATTTTTGTACAAAGAGACTGACGCTCTGGTAGGAGAACACCGTCGTAAAAAATGAAAACTACATAAAATAGTGTACAAAGGGAAAACAGCTATGTGTAATAATCCCATTGAGTTTCAATTCTGCTATTGCCCCTATGTCTTCGAGCGTCTCATCACTTGGCTACTTGTCTGAAGCTGACTGGATTGATCGATATTGTTTGAGTCTTGGTAGTCAATACTGAAGTCTGATTACAAGGTGATCCAATGGGACATAGTTGTACACTTCAAATCTCTAACTTTTTCCTGGACCGCCCTTTTGGGTTTTCAGTCCACCGGGATACCCTTTTTTTCCCAAGACACCTTTTCAGGTTTTTGACTTGCCGGTGTACATATTTTTTTTGTATTTATCCCTAATTTTTTCCCGAACCCTTTTGGATCGCCAGGATGTCCTTATTTTTGCCTAGGCCAATCAACCTATAGGGTCTTTATTCATACGTAGTATTTTTTCACTATGTCCGCATTAACATGGTGGGGAAGGTCGTCACCATCCATGGTGGTCAGAATCATGGCTCTACCGGAAAATATACTTTTGACCACAAATGACCCTTCGTACGTGGGAGTCCATTTTCCCCTGGGATCACCTTGTGTTAGTATGATGCGCTTGATTACCAAATCACCCAATTGATATACTTTTCGTCAAACCTTTTGTTGAAAGCCTTGATCATTCGCTTTTGGTATATCTGACCATAAAAGCCAGCAATAAGCCTTTTCTCATCAATCAAATTCAGTTGATCAAGTCGAGTCTGGATCTAATCGTCTTCGTTCAAACTTGTATCCTTCATGATCCTCAGAGAAGGGATCTGGACTTTAATAGGTAGGATAGCCTCCATACCATATACTAGAGAATAAGGTGTTTCCCCTGTTGATGTACGCGCTGAGGTGCGGTAACCATGAAGAGAAAATGGTAACATCTCATGCCAGTCTTTATATGTCATCGTCATCTTCTGTATGATCTTTTTAATGTTCTTATTAGAAGCCTCCACATCGCCATTCATCTTCGTTCGATAAGGGGAAGAATTATGATATTGGATCTTGAATTGTTTAGAGTTCGGTGATCATTGTATTGTTGAGATTTGTACCATTGTCCGTGATGATTCTTTCTGGAACACCATACCGACGAATCAAGTTATGCTTGATGAACCGCGCCACAACATTCTTGGTAACAATAGCAAAAGAGGCAGCCTCAACCCACTTCATGAAATAATCAATGGCCACTAGGATGAAGCGATGCCCATTGGAAGCGATAGGCCTAATCTCTCTGATCATGTCAATGCCCCACATTACAAAGGGCCAGGGAGCCGTCAAGACATTCAAAGGAACCGAAGGTACATGTACTTTATCAGCATAGATCTGGAATTTGTGACAAGTTCGGGAATGCTGATAACAGTCTACTTCCATAGTGGACCAATAATATCCTTCCCGTAGGATCTTTTTAGCCATGGTGTGTCCATTAGAGTGGGTTCCAAAGGTACCTTCGTGTAAACCTATCATAATCCTCCCTGCTTCGCTCTTATCTACGCATCGAAGTAAAGTGGAGTCATGGTTGCGCTTGTAGAGCATTCCAGTATTGAGGAAGAACTTTGTGGAGAGCCTTCTTAGAAACTTCTTATCATTGATAGATGCCCCCTCAGGATACTCTTGAGCCTCAAGATACCTTTTCACTTCTTGGAACCAAGGTTTGTATGCTATCTCTTCAGTGTCAATCTCATAGCAGTATGCTGGTTCATCCATCCTCTCGATAGTGATCTGAGGAGCTTCGTTGTCCCACTTGACCTTGAACATAGACGACATAGTAGCTAGCGTGTCCGCTAACTGATTCTCTTCTCGTGGGAAATGTTCAAAGGTGACCTCTTTAAAGTGTGGAAGAAATGTCAGCACATGTTCTTTATAAGGGATGAGATTCGGGTGCTTAGTGTCCCACTCCCATTTGATTTGACTTATTACCAAGGCTAAATCCTCGAAAATGCTCAAGAACTTGATCCTCAGATCAATAGCAGCTTTAAGACCCATGATGCATGCTTCATACTCCGCCATGTTGTTGGTACATTTGAAACATAATCTGGTCGTGAAAGGAGTATGACAACCTTCAAGAGATATGATTACAGCACCAATGCAATTGCCGAGTGCATTGGAGGCTCCATCAAAAACCATAGTCCTTCGGGGTCCTTCCTCAGGTCCTTCATCCGGTCCAGGTTCTTCACAGTCAGTCACTAACATAATGTTCTCATCTGGGAATTCAAAGTTCATGGATTGGTAGTCATCCACAGCCTGATGAGCCAAATGATCATCTAGTACACTTCCCTTTATTTCTTTTTGGGTCGTGTATTGGATATCATATTCGGTCAAGATCATTTGCCGTCTTGCTATTCTTCTGGAGAGAGCGAGCTTCTCGAAGATATACTAGATCGGATCCATCTTAGATATTAACAAAGTAGTATGGGTAAACATATACTGTCTCAGTCGGCGAGCAACACATGCCAAAGCACAACAAGTTTTCTCGAGCAGTGAGTATCTTGTTTCACAGTCGGTAAAATTTTTGCTAAGGTATATATTGCATGCTCTTTTCGAACAGACTCGTCATGCTGCCCCAGCACATACCCCGTTGAATTATCTAACATTGTTAAGTACATTATCAAGGGTCTTCCTTCAATCGGAGGCATTAGAATTGGAGTCTCTTGAAGGTATTCCTTGATTCTCTCGACGGCGGTCTGGCATTTGTCATTCCACTTTACCATTTAATCTTTCTTCAGGAGTTTGAAGATTAGCTCACGAGTAGAAGTTAAATGGGAAATGAACCTGGAAATGTAATTTAGACGTCCCAAGAAACCTCTAACTTCCTTCTCAATGCGAGGAGTTGGCATTTCTTGTATAGCCTTCACTTTTGCAGGGTCTACCTGAATGCCCTTGTCACTGACAATGAAACCTAGAAGTTTACCAGACCTTACCCCGAAGGTGTACTTGTTCGGATTTAACCTCAGCTTGTACGTCTTCAACCTATCAAACAACTTTTGTATATGATCAAGGTGCTCTTCCTCAGTTTGAGACCTGGATATCACGTCATCAACCTAGACCTCTATCTCATGGTGAATCATGTCATGAAAAAAAGCTACCATGGCTCGTTGATAGGTTGCCCCAACGTTTTTCAACCCAAACGACATCACTTTGTAGTAGAAAGTGCCCCATTATGTGACGAAAGTTGTTTTCTCCATGTCTTCAGGTGCCATCTTGATCTGATTGTAACCAGAGAAACTGTCCATGAAGGAAAAGATCTTGTGCTGCATAGTGTTGTCAACCAGGACATCAATATGGGGAAGTGAAAAGTCATCCTTGGGGCTTGCCCTGTTCAAATATCTGTAGTCCACACACATTTTTACTTTGTCGTCCTTTTTAAGTACAGGTACTATGTTAGCAACCCATTGGGGATAAGAAGTGACAACTAGGAACCCGATGTTGAACTGTTTCATAACCTCTGCTTTGATCTTCTCTGACATTTCAGGGCGTATGCGACGAATCTTATGCTTTGCCGGAGGGCAATCTTATTTAGTTGGTAGACAATGAACCACAATATTCGTGTCTAGTCCTAGCATGTCTTTATATGAACAGGAAAATATCTCAACATAATCATGCAACATCTGAATCAAACGTTGTTTGACACAAAGCTCCAAATTTTCACCTATCTTGACCTCTTTTTTGTTCTCTTTTGTGCCCAAATTCACTGTCTCAACTGGCTCTTCATGAGGCTGTATAGCCCTTTCTTCCTACTGCAATAGTCTGGCAAGTTCTCCTGGTACCTCACAATCTTCCTCACCTTCGTCCTCGGCTTGGTTGATCAGATTTTCAAAGTCATAACCGGCAATATTAGAACTGTTATCAATGGGATCCAGAGTGGATATGGATCTGCAGTTTGATACGTGGGTGTGTGTAAGAGCATAGTTGTATAGATAAAGTAAAAAGCAGAAAAGAAAAATAGAGAGCGCAAAATTTGTATGCATAAACGTCCAATGCTTTATTAATGCCATATGAAATTGAAACATGATAACCCTCACAAATAAACCATTATGCCCCAGGCAAGACACATGACCATAAAGTTTATATTGTTTATTACATATCCAAAAACAAGAAAGACGATTACTTCTGAATAAAAGTAATTGGTATAAAGTCTTTTGTTGTCCAGTTACTGAGTCCACCGTTGGTAGTAGGAAAGATCCAGCTATCCATGTCATCGTCACCATCAATGTCTTCTAGAGCGTTGACTCTATAACTGCTGATGCATAGGGGAGGTCTTCCAGCACGAGCATGAAGGACAACCCTTTGAGCCCCTGAAGAGAAACCCAAACCAAACTTATCAAACTTGTATGGAATATTAGGGAGTTGTCCCCAGATGGTAGACCTACCTTCTTCAATAACTGCTTTTTCATCCTTGAGAGAAGCCATCTTCAAGGGAGGTATGGTGATCTTTGGCAGATTAGTGACAATTTCAGTTGCAACCATAGTCTGAGGTATCTCTTCGAAGTTTTGACATGGAGTCTCGATGAACTCGCCATCCATTTCCATGTACCGTGACAATCTTTCTTCTTACCGGGTATTTCATCATCTGATGCAGAATTGACGTGACAGCCCCCACTCCATGTATCCAAGGGCGAACCAACAAACAAGAATAAGATGGTCTGATATCCATCATGTGGAAGGTGGAGTCAAAGGTCTGAGAACCAAATTTGATGGGGATGTCCACCTTCCCGTGCACCATTATCTTCGATCCATTGAAAGCCCTCAATACAATGTTGCTAGGTTTCAGGGTCAAACCTTCACGGTCTAACCTATCCAGAGCTTTCTTAGGCAGCATATTCAATGATGAACCAGTGTCTACTAGCATATGGGCTAAAGTAGTGCCCCTGCACTCGACGGAAACATGCATCGCATCATTGTGTTTCCTCCCTCTAGGTGTTAGATCAGCATCAGAAAAACCCAAACTGTTATCAGCTATCAAACTGTCCATACAATCTTTAAATTGGTTAGCGGATGTTTCTTGTGGAACATGGGCCGTATTAAGGAACTTCACCAAAGCCTTTGCATGAGCTTCAGAGCACAACAGTAAGGCTAGCACATAAATCTTTGAAGGGGTCTTCCCGAGCTGTTCGACCACATTGTAGTCGCTTTTCTTGATAATCTTCAAAATTTCTTCCATTTCTTTCTTGGAAGCCTCTGGGGTAGATACTGACTGCACCTTCGTATGGATAGGCTCAATCAATATGTCTTTGCCCCGAGTCTCGACCGACTCGGTGATAGGGGTGTCAGCAGGGATAATCACAGGAATTACAGTAGTAGTATCAGCAGGAAAAAAAGTAGGAATGATCGCAGGACCAGTAACAGCTCTTGGAGGAGAAATCTCAGGGGAGAACACTCTTCCACTTCTTGTTATCTTGCTGGTTCCAACAATGTTGCCAATGTCGGGATCATTATCTTCAGAAACCTGGTCTTCAACAGCCAGCAGGTCTTGCTTGACGCTGTGGTGGTAGATGTCACCCTCATAGTTCCAGGGAACAATTTTATCCGAGGAGTATGGAATTGGCCCTGGCATGGTGATAATCAATGGAGCCAACTTCAGAGCAGATGTAATCCTGACGGGTCTTTTGGTGGAGACCCTGGGAGGATTCGCGGAAATGTTTATTATTGAAACATCCTTGCAAGAAATAGTCGTAACGGGAGTCTTCTCAAACAAAATATCTCTGTCATCCATCAGGCGCTGAACACGTGCCTTCAACAAATGACAACTAGTCGGTAGAGATGAACATGAGTGGCAACCTTCGCCACATCATAGAAATAAATCGTCCTTCAATAGGTTCTACTTAATAGTCAAGATAGAAGTAACAAGTTCCTCAACAGAAGTAACGAACACATCACCTTCAACAACGTTAAAACCACGGTCGTGCTTGGGCATATGAGCAATGATAACAATGGGGATCTCAGGGGCGTCAAATTCAATTTCCTTCGCCTCGAGAAGGTCATGCACCTTATTTTTCAAAGCCCAACAGTCGTTGGTATCATGGCCTAGACTTTCTGAATTGTAAGCACAACGAGAATTAGGGTTGTAGCGAGGAGAGGCGGTGTTGGGATTCTTTGGAGCTTCCCGCAAGGTTACCAGATTAGATTTCAACAAATGAGGCAAAACTTGAGATAAAGTCATATTTATCTGGGTAAACTTTCTAACCGACCTTTCTGTTTTCGGTTGATTATTCCTTTGTTGAGTAGGTGTAGGCTTAGAGATCATGACAGCCCCTACCGTTGGACGGTGTTCAGTTCTGTCCTGATTCCTTTGACGGTACACAACACTAACCTCTTTTTTCCCAGCAAATGGCTTCCATGCTGCATGGAGGATGCATCCTTCTGGATCTTACCTCTCCTAATTCTAGCTTCCACCCTTTCTCCTATCAAGATCAATTCAATAAAGCTAGCCGAGGAGCTTCCAATCAGATGATTGAAAAACGGACCAGACAGGGTACCCAGAAACATATCCACTAGCTCCCTATCAGACAGGGGGCGTTAGACTCTTCCTGCTAAGTCCCTCCACTTCTGAGCATAGTCTTTAAAGCCCTCAATCGAACCCATAGACATACTTTGGAGTTATGTACGGGTGGGAGCAAGGTCTGCATTATACTGATACTTCTTGTAGAAAGCAGTAACCAGGTCTTCCCAATTACGGATGTTGGCCCCTTCCAGCTGGTAGAACCATTCTAATTGAGTTTCAGACAGACTGTCCTGAATGAAGTGGACCCATAAGTCCTTTTCAGCAGTGTGAGGCTAGATCTTCCTCACATAAGATTGGAGGTGAATTTTGGGACATGAAACCCCATCATATTTGGCAAACACTGGCACCTTGGACTTTTGTAGGATGACAAACCTAGAGACCAAACCCAGCTCATCAAAGTCCAGACCTGATACCTTTCAGACCTCCATTGCATTCAAACGATCCTCCAGCTATTTGTATTTTTCATCAGCAGGAGGATATTATTCCTAAATCATAGTCAAATTCATCATAAGATTCTTTTGGACTGGAGTCTTCCTCTCTTGTTTCCTCCTCTTGATTGTCTCCTTCCTTTGATGAAGTTACCAGTTCAGAGGCTCGCCGCACTGGTCCTCTGATCCTTCTTCCCATATTCACTAACCCAGTTGGCTTCCTTGGCTTCTTCTTTTCTTTAACAAGCAGGGCTTTCAGTTTTTCTTGCCCCTTGGTCAGAGCCATGATCATCTGTTGAAATTGGGCATTCTGAGTTTGTATGTCCTTCACTGTCTGCTCTAGAGCCATTGCTGAAATAAACAACGACGAGGATGAGAAACCTTCTTTGAAACCTTCCTATGCAAAGATATGTATGATATATGTATGCAATATTTTCAAGGATTTCCAAGACTCAAATTTTCTTAAACAGAAAAATAGAAAACGTTAATTGCATTAAGAAGTTTTATTGGTCACAACGATGCCTCTTGGGCTTACAAAGGAGGTAACAAAGCAAAAGTAAACTCCCAAAGCAAAGAGACTCAAGCTTCCCACGGGCGCATCCTCTTTGGTGTAATGTAGGCATTTATATTCCTCTCCTCATGAAGTAACCGGGTGAGCTCTAGAACCTTCTTCTCATTGGCTTAGAATTGGGCTTCGAAAGTATCCTGTTCTTCTTTAAGTTGGATCCAGGATTTTCGTAGCTCCTCAAAATCAATTGGCATATCAGGATGAAGAACAACGTAAGGAGTGTCTCCTTCAGCAATTGGCTCTACAATCATAGGTAAGATGGAGGGGTAAGGCATCTTAAGACATTGAGCACGAGCTCGCACCCATTTGAGGTAAGGCTCAAGAGGGATTGAATTCGTGTGCCCCAGTGTCTTATTATCAACTATGTTTATCATGCCCCAAGATCGAATGAACCTTTTGCGATAACCCTGAACATCATTATCATAGTCAAATGTGATTCCTTGGACGAGTGTGTCGTGAGGACCATCCCTTCTAGCATTACCAAACTATCGCAACGCCAAACAAGGATTATAAGTGATTCCTCCCCTAATGCCTAAGAGAGTGACATTTGGGAATTCCCCACAGCGATCAATGATGGTAATATTCTCCGAGGATTGCGAACACCAATGAATATCTGAATGTGTAAGGGACATCAGCCTATGAGACCATCTCATACCCTACTCATTTCTCAAGATGGACCAGGGTAGGTGCGAAACAAACTACCTAGCCAATAGAGGAGTGCAACACAGAAGGGTCCCTCTTCTCTTTCAAGTTCGAGTATGCAGAGAGTGTAGAATATCCCCAAGTAAGGTAGGCACCATATTATGTGATAGAAAAACCTTAATCACATTCACATCTATGAGTTGGTCCGTGTTAGGGAATAGTACCATCCCATAGATGAGGAGGGCCAACACTTCTTCAAAAGCTTGTAAGTCCAGGCTATCCCAAAAATAGTGAGCTTTCTCAAATAGAAACTTAACTATAAATCCTTGAACAGTTTTTATGGTTTCCCATTTTGCCACTATGTCAGACTATTGTAAAGATAGAACTTGAGCAATCTCTTCAGGATTTGGGTCTCTTTCCATACCGTTGAGTGGTAGCTGATTAAGGATAGGTACTCCCAATAACTGAGAAAACTCCTCCATAGTAGGCACTAACTAGTAATCAGGAAAGTGAAGCAGTAGTAAAACGAGTCAAAGAACTGAAAGAGCACATTTAACATTTCTTCATCAGGGGTTGCAGTGACCAAGTTGAGAAGTTGATCATGTTTTTCAGTGAAGGGAGAGCTTTCAGGAATCCTTGATGCTAACTCCTTGAGTTGAGGATGCACTTTCACAAGGTTGATTTGGATAGTGTTCCTGCGAGCGGATGTCATGTCCTACAAAACAAGACAAAGATAAGCCCTAGAAAATCCTTTAAATGGTTAGTATGATATGCCATGTCATGATGTCATGATTATACTAAGAAATCACAGATATAGAAAGCACAAGCAAATCACACAAGAGACCTTAGGTTTAAGGCTTGCATGGGTTTTAAGGTAGTACCCTCTTGAAGTTGGATTGGTTCAACCTGTCCTATAAATAGTAACCGGGTTCTAAGGGATCTCAATATCACTGACCTTACCCACAAGCTTTGTTCGATAGGCGACTGACTCGCAACCAAAAAAAACTCAGGGGTCAAGTCTCAATGAGTGTAGTATCGACTATTTGCCGACTTTGGGAATACAACAAAGACGACCATCTCGCTATGTCCTAATGGACAAGTTGTTCATTTAAAGGTTCTAAGGTCATTTGACGCTTTATGACACCACACAGCGGCCCCGCATTCTCCTTGATTAACTCAAGGGTTATCGACACCAACCAAAGTGTCGCATCAACGTAGCCATCGCTTCAACCGTGTCAGTATACCCCGCATAGTTTCTATGATCTATTGCTACTTACCTAAAAGGTTTCTCCAGATCTGGGTGTAGGATCTATAGTAACCCCAAACAGTCCCTTAAAAGTAAAGCAAACAAACAAGAAAACAATTTAGAAATGATCTAGACCCTAAGGTAAACCCCATTTTATAATGTCCCCAGCAGAGTAGCCAGTTCTGTGATACTGTGGCAGAACCGACTGTTTATATATTGGTTTGCATTTTTTGTTTGCAAATGTCGCGGTAAGCAAGATACGCCACCGACTTTTCTTTTATCCAATAAAGGAAAGGGTGAAAAGAAAAGAAAAATATATTTTTCGAGATTTTCTGAGTAAGGGGGGTAGATTATGGAAAGGGAAGGTGTTAGTACCCTTTCCATCTGTGGTTTTCTACAGGCTCTTAGGTACTTGCTCATTTTTGAAAACTGTTTGTGTTTGTGTGTTTTGAAAGATTTTTGTTTGCTTTATGGTAACTCTTGTATTAGTCCTCAAGAGTGTGATAAAACATTTTTGAAAATAGTTTTTGAAAAGTGTGTAAGTGTGAAAAAGTTCAGGTTTGAGCAAGTACTTAAGAACAATCTACCTACTCGAAAAAGGATGTTCTTTTTCTCCTTTCCTTTAGATAGTGCTATCCTACTATTAGTGAGTAGGTAGCCCTATCGTCGGATGTTGAGGGACTTATTGAAAGGGACGCTATGGTCATTGAAGACAACAGGTAAAGATATCTTAGCATTTCGAAGGGATTGTCATCATATAGGCAACATCGAGGGACAAGATCATTTTCTTGTGGGCAACTCGAGGGACGTTAAGGGACCATGATCTTTATGATGACTTTTAGAATTGAGGGTCTTTGCTAAGATATCCCTACGTTCGAGGGGCATGACCCTTTCCGAAGGCAACCAAGTGAGAAATACCCTAAGGATGCAAGTGTGAGAAGTGTGTTTTTTCAGTTATATTATCTTGAGATTAGTGATCTAATGGTTAATTGATTAATCTTGTCATGCACGCCTAATTTACTAGCAGTTATATATACAAGAAAAATAAAATGCAGAAAGTATAAATCTAGACTATTAAATGGCTTCGGGGAGGGGGATTTACATTCCAAACCAAATAGGCAAAATAAAATAAAGCAATAAAGTACATTCCTATTAGCTATTACATCCCGTATAACAGTTACATGATTATAAAATGCAAAGAGAAATAAACGCACGAAAAGAAATATTACGTCTAAAAACTTAATAAATAAATAACAAGAGAATATTTATTTTTTGTTTTTGGCTAAGAGAAAGATTAATTTTAAACTTAATTTAAAAAAAAAATAAAAGTTGAAGGAAATGAACCTAAATTCTAATATATTTTTGGTATTTTTTATTAAGAAAACAATTTAAATTAATAAAGAACCTAAGTCTAATTTGATTTTAAATTGATAAAATTGCATCAAAATAATTAATTAATTAATTAATTAATTTTAGAAAGAAACTAATCCTCATTTTTTTTTATTTTAAAAAAAATACTTTTGAAAATAAATAAACAAAAATAAAATGAAATTAGAAAACAAATAAAACAAATGGGCCTGGCATCAAAACCCAAATGGGGGGGTGTTGTTTGGGAAAAAACGTTGGGCCCAAAAGTTAAAGTCCATATTGGTGTTTGATCCTGTGTAGGAACATATGTGATAGCTCATGGTGTACCTGCATATCGTATCCTTTCATTCTAATTAGATGTACATCTGATGGCCAAGATATGATGAAGTAGGATATGCGCCTGAACATGAGAAACGCTGGATCTGCAGAATAATCATCAGAAAAATATAAAATGATGGACCTGGGGCTCGAACCCACGTCCTCCCATTCACATACACGCTTCCCATCCAACTGAACCAACATGTCATTCATTACATAAAATGAAACAAGAATATTATATTTAAAAAAACATCAATATCTGAGAAAATAAAAAAACGCGCGCTCTATTTGAATGGACCAATGAGCCAATGCCACGCCTCGTCTTCTTCGTTCCTTCGTCGTCTTATATCAAACACCTATAGTGACAGTTTTTCACTTGTCACTATAGCACCTGCAATTTATAAAACTCAATATACGCAACAAAAATCAAATGTGAGGCCATGGATTTATTGCTTTCAACCTCCTGAGCAAGATGGTGCCCTTGGTTTGGGCTAATTTTGGCCAATACAAAAAACCCCAATTCGGAGGTTCAAACCCTAGTTATGGCAAACTGTTATACCTGCACTCAAACTTCAATCCAACTATACAAAAAGCTTGCAAACACTTCAACAATCAGTAATGTTTGATCAAAACGAATTTATGTTACATGAATCAAGCAAAATGAATTTGGAAAAAAAATACAAACCGTTCGAATTGGTTGATGCTTTGGAAATGTTTTGGAGCTTAATAATGGTTGAAAATGCTTCAGGGGACCTCCAGGAGTGTATTTTGATCTTTGTATAGGACTAAAACAGGCTGGAGATGGAAATTCGAATTTGACAATTTTAGTGTTTTTTTTTGCAAAATTTTCAGGGGTTCCCCAAGCTATGTGTCTGTGTTTTATGCTTGCCAATGGCTTGTTTATATAGAGAATGATGAGGAGACACGAAAAAACAAGCTTGTAACAGCCATCATCAATTGCTTGAATGCCATGAATGTTCATTTGTAACATTGGCCAAAGTTATGGGATTTTGTCAATTTTTGAATTTTGAATGAGTGTAAACATATTGGCCTTAATGTACACGAAAATTAGGACCCCTCC
Source organism: Vicia faba (assembly GCA_948472305.1). NCBI lineage: Eukaryota > Viridiplantae > Streptophyta > Magnoliopsida > Fabales > Fabaceae > Vicia > Vicia faba. The sequence goes on from OX451740.1 coordinate 1,125,875,477, forward strand.
ATGCATTAAAACAAGCCTTAACCATATTATTTGTAATAATCTTGATTTATTTGATTTTTAATTATATAAAATTAATATAAAATGAAAATAAAGTCAAGACTATGCAAAAATGGTTTTAGGAGTCCTCTATACTCTTAGGAAGATGTTTGAAGTTCAAGAATTTGAGCCATTGCCTTAAAAACTCAAATTTGCTCAATGCATATTTCTTGAAATTTCCCAAATTTTCCCAACTTAGGCAAGCCATAACTTGCTCAATTTTTATCTCATGATGATGATATTTGACTTTTTGTAAAGCCCAAGATGTCTAATTCAATCCCTCTTTTGATAAAGTTTGCATTTGAATATGTTATCTTGATGTTAAAAGTCTTGGCAAAAAGTGGCTTTTATTGACCTTCTAAAAATTACATGTAATGTATGAACTTGTATCTTTCAAATGGTGCATTTCTTGAACTTGAGGATTGAAGAGAAGTTATATGGAATTATATTATCTTAAAAATGAGATTTGGTTGGAAAATTTCTGATAAACTATGAGAAAGTTATGCTTGGTCAAAGTTTGGTTGACTTTTCCTATAGAAACCCTAATTTGCCATTTTTGACTTTTGATGGGTTAGGAGCATTTATTGAGGAATCATGATCAACCCTTGATAAAATGATGTATATCACTTAAAAATCTTGATGTTGACCAAAAATCTTGAAGTTTGACTGTACATGGGCCACAGTTGACTTTTAACCTAGCATAGTTAATTTTCCAATACCTGAGCAATTGACTAAGCAAACTTGTTGTTCAAGGCATGAAATTTGGCATGGATTATCTTGAGGACATATTAGGACAATGGAGAACATTTGGGATCCTTGGAGCTCAACCATCTTGATGAAAATTGAAACCCTAGTTGGGGGTTCATTTCCTTAGGAGGAGAATTGTCTGGTCAATCCTTGGTCAACCTTGAGCAACTGAGAACCTCTAGGGGTATATCTCGTGTGAAAATGGGAGGGAAAGTTTTGGGTTACAACACCCATGATAACTAAATACAAAGAGAAGAATGAAGAAAAACAATCATCCACTTTGATTTACCAATGATTGATTCAAACCCCAACTCCAATTCTTCAAAGATCACGCTCTCTTGTTGTTTTCTAAGTGTCTCACACTCCAAAATTGGTTTCTAGGTCAGAAAACCCTAAATTCTGCCCAAAAAGCCCCCTTTCAAAAATTGATTTGCTCATTATATATACAAAACCTATTTTTCTGATTTTTCCCAGCGAGCTAAAGCCTCGCCTGGCGAAATAACCTTTTTGCCTCACACCAGCCTGCCCAAAATACTTAAACTGCCCTGGTCACAATATCTAAATTTGTCCGATGACTAAAATCTTTCCTAGTGAATCCTAAGATCAAGCCTCACCCAAAAAACACTATGTGAAAAGTTACTGGAAAGTCTCTATTTTGTCTTGCCCCGTGCTCGCCTTTGCCTTTCTCGGCGACCTTGCTTCTTGTCCACCCCTAGCTCGCCCGGCGAAATAGCTTACATTCAACTTCTTTTCTTTGTGTTTTCTTCCTTGGTTTGTGCCTTCTTCTTATGGTTTGATGTAACACTTTTCTGCACAAAAACAAAAATATCAGATATACCACCACCAAATGAAATTTAAGCTACACACAAAGCAAAAGTTGGGGAATTCAATGATCGAAAATGCAAAATGGAGCTTAAAAGCGCCAAGTTTTAATGTGGAAATTTAGTCATGTTTGACACTTATCAAATTGTTCCCGGCTTAGAACTTGGTTTGTCCTCAAACAAGAATCTCACAATCCTAAAGAAACAAAAGCAACCTCCAATAAATCATGAACAATGAGTTTTTAGAAACGAAAACAAAATGCATGATTCAAATTCAAAAGCACAAGAAAGGTCATGCTTACCACTATAATACAATGACACCACGATCATGAAACAAATTCTAAACACAAAACTCATTTCAAAAATTCTGAAACAATACATGCTAGATCATGAATCACATCTAGCAAAAACTTCATCAATGGATGAAACACAAACACGAGGGACTTGACTCTCACCCAATAATCCTGCTAACATCCAGATTAAGTTATGCTTTCATCCAAAAAAAAATCATATTTAAAGCATAAAAGCACAAATCATAAAGGACTTTCAAGGGTTATAATGTGGCTTGGGTAACAAATAAGGGTCATATCTTAAGGTAGTTGAAACAAAATTGCCTAAACCTATAAGAGCATTCACTTATTGAATTCTCAAGCATTCACAATTGATCTTACCGGTGATCAAAACCTGTAATGGGCCGATAACTTCGTCTGTAATGCTGGTAATGAGGAGAAGGGGGTGTACATACAAGGAACTCTGACGCTCTAGTAAGAAAGAGTGTAAAGAGATACAAGATATAAAGTTTAGGGTTTTAGAAGTGAGAGATGAATCTTGAATACATGGCCCTCACAAGTGTGAGGGTTTATATAACGGCCCCCGACGCTTGGTCATTGATTCCTATTTTTGGATCTGGATATGAGGTTCCTTAAAAATAGGTAATTGTCAGGAACTAGCCGTTATAACGGGCAGAGATGCTCGAAACTAATTGTTATAAGGAGCGGTGAAGTATTCACAAGCAAGCATGATTATGGTCGTTCCTGGGTGGCTGTCCTCGTCGGATGACAGGATCCGAACTAGCCATTTTTGAGCGGGCAGATGTGGTCTCGTTGAACCTGGGGGTCAACCGACCATGGCTCCCCGTGTAAGGGGTAGAAGGGAAAAGTGTCCCTTATCCATTCCGACTAATTGGGCTAAGGTCATTAGGTCGTCCTAAACTCAAAAGTGGATTGGGCCATGCTTAATGATTGGGCCAGTCCATAACAGGAGCCCCCCCCCCCCCCAATTCGTTGCTCCTAGGCGTAGGAGTGATGAATTTAGAGTTAACATGCGTGTCGAGGAGGAGATAATGTCATTGGCGCTTATTGCAAGAGACGACGATGTTCCAAGATTAACTGAGGACGGGCATGTACGAGGAAACTACGTTGCCTCACGTGTTCGAAGTTGTTGTACCCCAAAATTTCCCCTCTCATTTATCAAGTATTTTCTCACAAAATCTCCTTTGGTTCAAGATTGCACTAGGGTTGATCAACTCAAGACACCTCCTTAAGCATTGATGACTGAAATTAGGGTTTGAGATTACACAAGGATAATTTAAATTTTAATGCATCATATGACTTTCATGGATCATTATGGACCCTCAAGATTGCTCATGTCAAGTTTCAAGTCTTGGATCACATTTTTGCTCAGTCAATTGATCAGCTGACCTAAAAATCAACTGTATTGGGGGGAAAAGTCAACTTTGGCCAATTTACAGTCAAACTTCATAATTCTTGATCCATATCAACATTGTGAACTCATATATGTAATTTTATCAAGTTTGGACCACATTTCCTCAAGAAATTTGATCAGATCATCAAAAGGGTAAAATGGTCAAAATTAGGGTTTTGACTGAGAAAGGGCAATTTCTGATTTTTGACCTAGCAAATGGTTGATTGGTTGGAAACATGATCTCAAGGATTCAATTGCATCATTTTTACCTAATGGCATGACACAAAACTTCCCTCAAGATCAATTGATTGATAGTTGATTTTCAGTCAACTGATCAAAAGTCAACTGCACACTAAAAAGTCAAACTTTGACTTATTGGTCAAAATCAAGTATCAAAGATCACAATTCATTAAAACATGTCAAAATATGAAACTTGTTCATCAAGAAATCAAAAAGTCAAGATTTCATTTTGAAAAGTCAAAGTTTCCAAACTTAGAAATTTTTCTAAGTGTTGAAAACTTCATATTTTTTCACAACTTTGAGCCAATTTTTCACCATGATGCAAGATGATTAAAAGGAAACTTTCAACATAAAAGTTGTAGATCTCAATGAGATCTAAAACATTCCTTTACACAACTTCTCCTAGAAATTTATGGATTTCAAGTTATGATTTTGTGAATACATGTTCATGAAACTTGGAAACTTAGTGAAATTTTGCCCTAGTTTAGGCAGGATTTTGACCTAACTTCATGACAATTTTTAACATAGTTCCAAAGGGAATTTTCAAAATTTATTCAAATAGGGGTTGTAGAGCACATTGCAAGCTTTCTAAAATGTCCTAGAACTCCTTGAGATCATGTTTGATCAAGGAGAATCGAAGGCATGAAGTTGGCATTTCATTCTTGAATTATAGGTCATTTTCATGATGAACAAGAATTCAAATCCATGCTAGGCTGCACAATCTTTGCTTTGCAGGCCTCAAACTTTCTTGGCACTCCATAATTAATGTTTTGTGCAGCTATTAAAGGCTTCAACTCAAGCATTCAATTCATTTCCCGTGCTTATTTCCATTTTGGGAAGAAAGTGCACATTGCCATTTTGGAAAAGTAGTTTTATCCACAAAATCAGTTCTTGAGCTTTGCACTTGTTTTCTTCTGATCATACACAATCTATAACCCAAAAGAAAATTGTCTAAAGCCTCTAAACAACTCAGATCATGCTTGTACTTTACCTTGAAACCATGTTTTCACTTTTCTTCAAAATCAAGTAACATAGCCATAACTTGTACTTGTATGATTCTGACCCTCTCAAGCCTCAAAACATTTTCCTTACTTATGAACAAGTTGTTTGCATCAAAACACACGAATATACAAGCTCCAAAACACACAAAAACTCATAATTGTATCACAAAACTCCATTATTGCATAATCTGACCAAAAACTTAAAACTCACATCTCCCTCGTGCGTTTCCAAGCCTTTTGGTTCCTAAAGCTTCTAAACATCAAATACAAAGCATCCAAAGTCCTTTTGCATAAATGTAACACCTCCATCATCAAGTTCCATTTTCAAAAACAGAGCTTTGTAAGTGGACTTCTCCAGAACTCCTCAGCCACTTTCAGCTCAAGCCAAGTATCACATTAGCTTCCTGAGAACTTGAGGAAGCTAACCCAATCACTGGAACTCATCAAAAGTTGCTCAAACTCAAAACACGATACCCAATTGCAAGGTGAGTTTTCTGACTTTTGAACTATTAATATAGGCATTGTTAGGCTTGCATTTGTGAAGATAGAATGTAGATATCATTGCCCTGAAACTATGCATGTCCATAAATTTCATTTATGTTGCTTGAGCATGAAGAATTTTGAGTTTAAACTTGCTGAAACATTTAGGTCAGAATTTGGTACTTTCATAAATTCATCTTTATCTTTGAATGTTAGCTTAAATTAGTTACATGGTTGGATTCGTGGTGAAAAATACACAAGTTTCATGTTTACATTTTTGAAAATGGTTGAAGAATGAGCAAGTTACAGATCCTTTGGGTGGAGGTTGAAGATGAAGTACAGTCAGGGCAAGTTTTATGTTATGTATTTATTTTTGTGCTAATGTTAACGGATGTATCACCACCCCAGTGGTTAAAGCACCGCCTGTCACTCCTTTGACATGGGTTTGAGCCCCACTGTCCGTTTTGCTTCTTTTTTTTTCATATTTTTCTGTTTCCTTTTTTTGTTTGAACAGGTTTGGGACTTCCAACATTGGGCCTGATTGTTTTTTTCTTTTATTAACCCCTGACTATGTTCAACACCCTCTGTCCCATTTTATTTCTTTATTTCATTTTCATTTTTATTTTTATTTTACTTTCATATTTTCTTTTAATAATAATTGTTATTAATATTATTTTTTATTGTTATTAATAAAAATCCAAAAAATATTTATTTTATTATTTTTGCACTCATATTTTATTTTTCTTTATAAAACTAAAAGAACAAAAACATTTTCTTAATAAATTAATTTCTTTCTTAATAATTATTATTTAGATAATTAGGTTTAATTATTATATTATATTATTTCTTGTAAATTAAAATTAATTTAGAACTTAGGTTTATTTTAATTAATTAATTTTACTATTATTTCTATTATTTAAAACCCTTTTCATAAATAAAACCCTAAAAAAATCTTTTTTTAGTTAATTTTTTTTCTTATTTAGTTTAAGTTAATTTTATTTAATTTTAAATTAATCTTTTTTTCTAATTAGGGTTAGGTTAAAATCCTTTCATAAAAATCAAATAAAAATCATGTTTCTTTACTCATTTGCATTCTTGCATTTTTATCTTCAATTTTGTACAATATTCAATATGGTTGTAATAATTATTTAAAAGAAAAGTCGATGGAGACTCTTGCTAACCGCAACATTTGCAATCAAATGCAAAACAACCAAGTCAGTTCTCCCACTGCGTTACATAACTGACGACTCTGTTGGGGATTATTTTAAAAGTGGGGTTACCTTAGGGCTAGATCACATTTATTTGCTTTCATTGTTTGATTTGTTTGCTTTACATTTTGGTTCTTTGTTTGGGTTTGTTTTAATCCTCTACCCGGATCTGGGGCACCTTTTAGGTAAGTAGCAATAGATTGTGGAAATTGTGCGGGGTATACCGACATGGTCTAAGCAATAGCTACGTTAGTGTGACGCATTTATTGGTACCCGGTACCCCTTGTGTTAAAACGAGGAGAATAAGAGGCCGCTGAGCGGCGTCATGAAGCACTAACTGACCTTAGAACCTTACATGACCAACTTGGCCATTATGAAGTAGTGAGATAGCCGGTTTCGGTGTAAAGCTGAAAATTGGTTGATACTCGATGCTACACTCACTGAGACTTGACTTCTGGGTTTTGTTTGGTTGCGAGTCAATCGCCTATTGAACGAAGCTTGTGGGAAAGGTCATTGATTTTGAGATCCCTTAGAACCCGATTACTATTAACTAGGAAAGGTTGAGCCAACTAAACTTCAAGAGGGTACTTACCTACAAGCTCCATGCAAGCCTAAACCTAAGGACTTGTCTGCTTTGTGTGTATATGATTATTTATATATAAACTTTCTTACTTTGCATACTTATACATGACATCATACCATATCATTTTCAATAACCGTTTCAAGGATCTCAACGGCCTATGATGCAGGGTCACGTTAAACCAGACGTTTATCAAGGGAAAAGAGGATTTATTTTCCTCTAACCAAACACCGTTAAAGATCAAGTACAACAACTTGAGTCAAGGGATACAACCCACTTGATATGGTGAGCTTAATTCTCGTGGAAGGACATCCATTGATACAAGGTTCTCCAATCAAAACTTAATATGGATATGGAACAAACGGTGAAAGATCTCCAAGCTCAAAATGCTCAATTCCAACAAATGTTTCTGGCTTTGGCTAAGGGGCAAGAAGACCTAAAGACTCTTCTTCTCAAAGACAAGAAGAAAAAGTCCAAGAAGTCAGTAGGCATCCTGAACATGGGAAGGAGACTTAAAGGACCACTCAAGGGGGTTCTAGATCTTCCAACTCCATCCAACATGGGGGATAGTCATGAAGAAGACAACAGTTTGGAGATTGATGAAGTTGAAGTTGATTACTCTAAGGAACAATATCCTCCCGCTAATGACAAGTATAAACAGTTGGAGGATCGCCTCATTGCTATGGAAATTCAGCAGATACTTGGCTTGGATTTAGGAGACATGGGTTTCGTTTCTGGAGTGGTCATCCCTCCAAAGTTCAAAATCCCTACCTTTGCCTTGTATGATGGATTTTCTTGCCCTAAGATGCACTTAAAGTCTTATGTCTGCAAGATTCAGCCATACACAACTGATCTGAATCTGTGGATCCATTTCTTCCAAGAGAGCCTGGTAGGGACTCAACTTGAATGGTTCTATCAATTAGAGAGTTTTCGCATCCACACCTAGGAGGATTTACCTGATGTTTTCTACAAGCAGTACCAGTACAACGCAGATCTTACACCAACTCGTGTGCAATTACAGAACATGACCATAGGTTCCAACGAGAGCTTCAAAGGATACGCCCAAAAGTGGAAAGATCTGGCTGGTAGGGTGCATCCCCCTTTAACTGACAGAGAGTTGATTGACATCTTCATGGGAACTTTGACAGGACCTTTCTTCAAACACCTAATTGGAAGTTCCTCGGTCGGGTTCACTGAGCTAATACTGACTGGCGAAAGAGTCGAAGATGGCATCAAAAGCGGAAAGATTCAAGGAGCTACACCCTCTGATGCTTAGAAAAAGCAATACAATAGGAAGAAAGAGTCCAATGTTGTGTATGGTCAAATAAGTCGTCATGACCAATACGTGGGGGCAGTCCTGATCTCTGGTTCTGCGTCGCACCGACAACAGCAAAGGGGAAATCAACGAAGGCCAGACGAGCCCAAAAGATAGTTTACCAACATCAACATGTCGTTGTCTCAAGCGCTACAACACTTGTTGAAGATGAATTTGATTACGTTGATAGGACCTCATCCAAACCCCAAAAATTCTTCTCCTAACTACAATATTAATGCAACGTGTGCTTATCATTCTGACAGTCCTGGGCATGATACTAACGATTGTTGGGCATTGAAGTACAAGATTCAGAATTTGATTGACACCAAGGAGATTGAGTTTGACCCTCCGGAGACTCCAAACGTAATCACTACTCCTATGCCGAACCATTGAGAGCGTCTTGTTCATTTTGAATTTTCATTTGTAATTTATTTTATTTCGAACAATTATCTATTAATGTCAAACTTTGTTTCATTAATGCATTAAATATGTTTGTCTTGAATTAATCCATTCATTTTTATTCTATTTAAATTATGCTTTACTCATTTTATGATATTCAACTCTTGTTTTCAAAGTTGCAAGCCTTTAGACGGAGGATGACGAAAACAATGCCATAATCTCATACAGTATGCTTTTGGACAGACCTTGCTAATGATGTACAGGCGTTTCTTTCAAATCCTAAACACTGGAGTTATAAGGAAGATAATCCCTAGTCAACCCCTTCGATCCAAAGAAGTAGAAGTTTTCTTTTTTCACAAATTGAAACCTTTAATCAAAACCTGGGGCAGGGTAGTCTTTCAGTTAATTCAAATGTGTGTTCAAATTGCAAACTCTCATCTCGTAACACAACGAGCAACATCAAAAACATTCCTTCTGAACCAAAAGATCGTGATGGTTCCCAATCAAATAAGAATTCATTTTAATATATATATATATATATATATATATATATATATATATATATATATATATATATATATATATATATATATATATATATATATATATATATATATATATATATATATATATATATATATATATATATATATATATATATATATATATATATATATATATATATATATATATATATATATATATATATATATATATATATATATATATATATATATATAACCCACTTAGTCAAAACCTATGAAACAGACTTAAGAAAAGCTGGGGTATCCCGCTGACTGTAATCTCAAAACAAGAACAGTCAGGAAAAAATTAGGGATAATAAAAAAAAAGAGGTCCCTTCAAATCCTCAACAACATGAAAAATGTTGCAAAAAATGACTGCCTTCCGATAAACTAATCTTGTTTGAACCATCACCAAAACGTCATTCCAGACTAAATTGGAGTTCAAACGTACAATTAACTGAGTTTAGGGCTGAGGAACATCACGAAGAACGGGTGGGTACAAATACACTTTGAGCCTTAATCCTTTGTTTCTTAAACCATGAACCAAGCCACGTTACTACCCTTCAAAAGTCCTAATTGAAGCACGGGTTAGTTCGAAAGCATACTGTTACAAAAAGGTATCCTGACTCTTGTAAGGCATTACTCTAAATCCTGAGTTGAATTTTTCTTTACTTGCTAAAACGCATTTTCAAAACTTCAGGACAAGCATAAACATTGCATTATTTGAATATCATTGTTTACATATGGCTATTTGTTTGACAACAGAGAAATTCACACAGCAAATATCCGATGAACAAAAGCTCTCTTAGTGAACAAAATCACTTCAAGCGGGATAACACTTCCAATGATAAATCTCTCATGATCAAAAGAGCACAGAATGACCTTTGTCCAACACACCTAGGGCAGTCCAGTCAAGATTCCAAGAAATCTCTCAAGAAATATTTAATTACCAGGAGCAAATCTCCATATGTATCACTCAAGGGGCATGTCACATTGATCAGGGGTTTGAACAATATCCACTATGAAGACTTATGGTACCACCAATTATTTGTCTGTACAAACAGTATCAGATGGTGTTAGTATCAGATGGTGTCAGTATCATGTCTTCAGATCCTCCCATGACAGTTCTTAGAAAATTCTGAGACTTGACCAAAGATCTTGGGTACCACCAATTTGTTCGTCTGTGCCAGTAGTATCATATGGTGTCAGTATCAGGTCTTCGATTTCTTCCACAACAGTCTTAGAAAATATCTCTAGGAAGTTCAGGGCTACCGAAAATGTGATCAAAATCTCAAGCGTCAAGGTGCACCAGAATAACTCTGAGGGCAAATAAGCTCCCACATAAAGGGTCATGTGCGACCAAGCAAACATTTTCTAGCATTGCTACAACACTCGCTACTAGGGGAAATGAAAAATTTCCCCAAAATCCTTCTCATAGGATGACTCTCAGCCAGAGTTTCAGTCTCTAAAAACTTCTCACCAACTGAGTCGACCTCAAGAACCCTCAAGGATTTTTCCCAGTAAAGAAGACACATCTCCACCAGACCGATAACAGGGTTTATCTCCCCAACAAACTACAGATTCCCCAGTTTGATTTTTCCTCTCCAACTACTACAAATCAAAGGACCACAACTACTCTCCCCCAATAGACTACTCTACAAGCCCCGACAAGTTACTGTGAAGCCTGGACCCGACCAGATATCAGTTCAACTTCGACTCCCCAGTAGAGCAACGAACAACTAAGACACCTGAACTCTTTTCCCCAAGCAAGAATCAACACTCTCCACATAGTTTTCAATATTCCCCAGCGGAGTTCTCCTCAAAACAACAAAACAGGAATCTCCGGTGGAGACATTCTAAGCAAAGTTTGAAGACGCACCTACTCTACAACAGCAGTCAGGGATTTATTGACTCCCTAGCATTTGTCAAGGATTTATTTTCCCAGACAAAAATACATTCATTAACATTTCACACATGATAAGTGCATACGACACAAACTCATTTATTTTTGAGAACATCATGACACCATGCATTTTATGCATCATGACATTGCATACAGCTAACGTTTTACCTTTTTCAGGAAAAGGTCAATCAACAGATGGCTATCATCAACCGTTTTCAAGTTCCAGATTAATACTTGTCACAAGTCAGGGCATTTATCTATACGACCAATTGAAGCAACCCTACACAGGTTCCTCCTATTTCAAGATGAAGTTTTATACGGACTCGTCATGAAGCAACCCTACACAGGTTCCTCCTATTTCAAGATGAAGTTTTACATGGACTCGTCATGAAGCAACCATACACAAGTTCCTCCTATTTCAAGATGAAGTTTTAGATGGACTTATCATGAAGCAACTCTACACAAGTTCCTCCTATTTCAAGATGAAGTTTTACACAGACTCATCATGAAGCAACCCTACACAGGTTCCTCCTATTTCAAGATGAATTTTTATACGGACTCATCATGAAGCAACCCTACACAGGTTCATCCTATTTCAAGATAAAGTTTTACACTAACTCGTCATGAAGCAACCCTATACAGGTTCCTCCTATTTTAAGATGAAGTTTTACACGGACTCGTCGTGAAGCAACCCTACACAGGTTCCTCCTATTTCAAGATGAAGTTTTACACGGACTCGTCATGAAGCAACCCTACACATGTTCCTCCTATTTCAAGATGAAGTTTTACCCAGACTCATCATGAAGCAACCCTACACAGGTTCCTCCTATTTCAAGATGAAGTTTTACACGGACTCGTCATGAAGCAACCCTACACAGGTTCCTCCTATTTCAAGATGAAGTTTTACACGGACTCGATATGAAGCAACCCTACACAGGTTCATCCTATTTCAAGATGAAGTTTTATACAGACTCGTCATGAAACAACCCTATACAAGTTCCTCCTATTTCAAGATGTAGTTTTACACGGACTCGTCATGAAGCAACTCTACACAGGTTCCTCCTATTTCAATATGAAGTTTTACACGGACTTGTCATGAAACAACCCTACATAGGTTCCTCCTATTTCAAGATGAAGTTTTACAATGACTCGTCATGAAGCAACCCTACACAGGATCCTCCTATTTCAAGATGAAGTTTTACACGGACTCGTCATGAAGCAACCCTACACAAGTTCCTCCTATTTCAAGATGAAGTTTTACACTGACTCGTCATGAAGCAACCCTACACAGGTTCCTCCTATTTCAAGATGTAGTTTTACACTGACTCATCATGAAGTAATCCTACCCAGGTTCCTTCTCAGAAAATTCCTTATGCAGTTTTACACAGACTCATCATGAATCAGCCCTACGCAGGCCCATCATAAATTGAATAATATTCAGATCCCTATTGGTTCAGATAAATCTCTCAATGATTTATTCTGATTCTTTCCTAGTAGACGTTTTCCTTGGTTCAAATAAATTGCTCAAAGATCTATTTTGATTCTCTCCAGTTAAATAATATTCAAGACCTCTTTTGGTTCAGTTTAAACCTCTCAATGGTTTATCCTGATACTTTCCAAACGAACATTTCTGGTTCAGATAAATCGCTCCAAGGATTTATTTTGATTCTTTTCTAGTTGAAATCAAGTTCAGACTTAGTCCATTTTCTGTCAACAGTTACCCTTGGATGGCATCTACAAGCCCGTCTCTGGAAAATCTCCATCATTCCTTCAAATGGCATCTATAAGCCCATTCACAATTCATCTTCGAGTGCAAATTTCTGGGCACTCTAGTGTTTAATTATCTTCCACCTTCAAGTCACGGTCGGATCCGCCAATCTAACTCTTCAGGTTTAAGAAGATTGAACAAGGGAAGTTGTTGTACCCCAAAATTTTCCCTCTCATTTATCAAGTACTTTCTCACAAAATCTCTTTTGGTTCAAGACTGCACTAGGGTTGATCAGTTCAAGACACCTCCTTAAGCATTGATGACTGAAATTAGGGTTTAAGATTGCACAAGGATAATTTAACTTTTAATGCCTCATATGACTTTCATGGATCATTATGGACACTCAAGATTGCTCATGTCAAGTTTCAAGTCTTGGATCACATTTTTGCCCAGTCAATTGAATAGTTGACCTAAAAATCAACTATATTGGGGAAAAGTCAATTGTGGCCAATTTACAGTCAAACTTCATAATTCTTGATCCATATCAACATTTTGAACTCATATATGTCATTTGATCAAGTTTGGACCATAATTCCTCAATAAATTTGATCAGATCATCAAAAGGGCAAAATGGTCAAAATTAGGGTTTTTATTGAGAAAGAGCAATTTCTGATTTTTGACCTAGCAAATGGTTGATTGGTAGGAAACATGATCTCAAGGATTCAATTGCATAATTTTTACCTAATGGCATGACTCAAAACTTCCCTCAAGATCAATTGATTGATAGTTGATTTTCAGTCAACTGATCAAAAGTAAACTGCACACTGAAAAGTCAAACTTTGACTTTTTGGTCAAAATCAAGTATCAAAGATCACTATTCATTAAAACATGTCAAAATAAGAAACTTTTTCATCAAGAAATCAAAAAGTCAAGATTTCATTTTGAAAAGTCAAAGTTTCCAAACTTAGAAATTTTTCTAAGTGTTGAAAACTTCATATCTTTTCACAACTTTGAGCCAATTTTTCACTATGATACAAGATGATTCAAAGGAAACTTTCAACATGAAAATTGTATATATAAATGAGATCTAAAACATTTCTTTACTCAACTTCTCCTAGAAATGCATGTATTTCAAGTTATGATTTTGTGAATACATGTTCATGAAACTTGGAAACTTAGTGAAATTTTGCCCTAGTTTAGGCAGGATTTTGACCTAACTTCACGGCAATTTTTCACATAGTTCCAAGTAGAATTTTCGAAAGTGATTCAAAGAGGGGTTGTAGAGAATATTACAATATTTCTAAAATGTCCAAGAACTCCTTGATATCATGTTTGAGCAAGGAGAATCGAAGGCATGAAGTTGGCATTTCATTCTTGAATTATAGGTCATTTTCATGATGAACAAGAATTCAAATCCATGCTAGGCTGCACAATCTTTTCTTTTCAGGCCTCAAACTTTCTTGGCACTCCATAATTAATGTTTTGCACAGCTGTTAGAGGCTTCAACTCAAGCATTCAATGTATTGCCCATGCTTATTTCCATTTTGGGAAGAAAGTGCACATTACCATTTTGGAAAAGTAACTTTATGCACAAAATCAGTTCTTGAGCTTTGCACTTATTTTCTTCTGACCCTACACAATCTATAACCCAAAATAAACTTGTCTAAAGCCTATAAACAACTCAGCCCATGCTTTTACTTTGCCTTGAAACCATGTTTTCACTTTTCTTCAAAATCAAGTAACATAGCCATAACTTGTACTTGTATGATTCTGACCCTCTCAAGCCTCAAAACCTTTTCCTTACTTATGCACAAGTTGTTTGCATCAAAACACACAAATATACAAGCTCCAAAGCACACAAAAACTCAGAACTGTATCACAAAACTCCATTATTGCATAATCTGACCAAAAACTTGAAACTCACATCTCCCTTGTGCGTTTCCAAGCCTTTTGATTCCTAAAGCTTCTAAACATCAAATACAAACCATCCAAAGTCCTTTTGCCTAATTGTAACACCTTCATCATCAAGTTTCATTTTCAAAAGTAGAGCTTTGCAAGTGGACTTCTCCAGAACTCCTCAGCCACTTTAAGCTCAAGCCAAGCATCACATTAGCTTCATGGGAACTTAAGGAAGCTAACACAATCACTAGAACTTATCGAAAGCTGCTCAAACTCAAAAACACGATACCCTCTTGCAAGGTGAGTTTTCTGACTTTTGAACTATAAATATATGCATTGTTAGGCTTGTATTTGTGAAGATAGAATGTAGATATCATTGCCCTGAAACTATACATATCCATAAATTTCATTTATGTTGCTTGAGCATGAAGAATTTTGAGTTTAAACTTGCTGAAACATTTAGGTCAGAATTTGGTACTTTCATAAATTCATCTTTATCTTTGAATGTTAGCTTAAATTAGTTACATGGTTGGATTCGTGGTGAAAAATACACAAGTTTCATGTTTACATTTTTGAAAATGGTTGAAGAATGAGCAAGTTACAGATCCTTTGGTTGGAAGTTGAAGATGAAGTACAGTCAGGGCAAGTTTTATGTTATGTATTTATTTTTGTGCCACTGTTAACGGATGTATCACCACCCTAGTGGTTAAAGCGCGCACTTGTCACCCCTTGGACCTGGGTTTGAGCCCCAACGTCCGTTTTACTTCTTTTTTTCATATTTTTCTGTTTCCTTTTTTTTGTTTGAACAGGTTTAGGGCCTCTAACATTGGGCCTGCTTGTTTTTTTTCTTTTATTAACCCCTGACTATGTTTAGCACCCCCTGTCCCATTTTATTTCTTTATTTCATTTTCATTTTTATTTTTATTTTACTTTCATATTTTCTTATAATTAATATTATTATTATTAATATTATTTTTTATTGTTATTAATAAAAATACAAAAATATTTATTTTATTATTTTTGCACTCATATTTTATTTTTCTTTATAAAACTAAAAAAACTAAAACATTTTATTAATAAATTAATTTCTTTCGTAATAATTAATATTTAGATAATTAGGTTTATAAACTTGTCTAAAGCCTATAAACAACTCAGCCCATGCTTTTACTTTGCCTTGAAACCATGTTTTCACTTTTCTTCAAAATCAAGTAACATAGCCATAACTTGTACTTGTATGATTCTGACCCTCTCAAGCCTCAAAACCTTTTCCTTACTTATGCACAAGTTGTTTGCATCAAAACACACAAATATACAAGCTCCAAAGCACACAAAAACTCAGAACTGTATCACAAAACTCCATTATTGCATAATCTGACCAAAAACTTGAAACTCACATCTCCCTTGTGCGTTTCCAAGCCTTTTGATTCCTAAAGCTTCTAAACATCAAATACAAACCATCCAAAGTCCTTTTGCCTAATTGTAACACCTTCATCATCAAGTTTCATTTTCAAAAGTAGAGCTTTGCAAGTGGACTTCTCCAGAACTCCTCAGCCACTTTAAGCTCAAGCCAAGCATCACATTAGCTTCATGGGAACTTAAGGAAGCTAACACAATCACTAGAACTTATCGAAAGCTGCTCAAACTCAAAAACACGATACCCTCTTGCAAGGTGAGTTTTCTGACTTTTGAACTATAAATATATGCATTGTTAGGCTTGTATTTGTGAAGATAGAATGTAGATATCATTGCCCTGAAACTATACATATCCATAAATTTCATTTATGTTGCTTGAGCATGAAGAATTTTGAGTTTAAACTTGCTGAAACATTTAGGTCAGAATTTGGTACTTTCATAAATTCATCTTTATCTTTGAATGTTAGCTTAAATTAGTTACATGGTTGGATTCGTGGTGAAAAATACACAAGTTTCATGTTTACATTTTTGAAAATGGTTGAAGAATGAGCAAGTTACAGATCCTTTGGTTGGAAGTTGAAGATGAAGTACAGTCAGGGCAAGTTTTATGTTATGTATTTATTTTTGTGCCACTGTTAACGGATGTATCACCACCCTAGTGGTTAAAGCGCGCACTTGTCACCCCTTGGACCTGGGTTTGAGCCCCAACGTCCGTTTTACTTCTTTTTTTCATATTTTTCTGTTTCCTTTTTTTTGTTTGAACAGGTTTAGGGCCTCTAACATTGGGCCTGCTTGTTTTTTTTCTTTTATTAACCCCTGACTATGTTTAGCACCCCCTGTCCCATTTTATTTCTTTATTTCATTTTCATTTTTATTTTTATTTTACTTTCATATTTTCTTATAATTAATATTATTATTATTAATATTATTTTTTATTGTTATTAATAAAAATACAAAAATATTTATTTTATTATTTTTGCACTCATATTTTATTTTTCTTTATAAAACTAAAAAAACTAAAACATTTTATTAATAAATTAATTTCTTTCGTAATAATTAATATTTAGATAATTAGGTTTATAAACTTGTCTAAAGCCTATAAACAACTCAGCCCATGCTTTTACTTTGCCTTGAAACCATGTTTTCACTTTTCTTCAAAATCAAGTAACATAGCCATAACTTGTACTTGTATGATTCTGACCCTCTCAAGCCTCAAAACCTTTTCCTTACTTATGCACAAGTTGTTTTCATCAAAACACACAAATATACAAGCTCCAAAGCACACAAAAACTCAGAACTGTATCACAAAACTCCATTATTGCATAATCTGACCAAAAACTTGAAACTCACATCTCCCTTGTGCGTTTCCAAGCCTTTTGATTCCTAAAGCTTCTAAACATCAAATACAAACCATCCAAAGTCCTTTTGCCTAATTGTAACACCTTCATCATCAAGTTTCATTTTCAAAAGTAGAGCTTTGCAAGTGGACTTCTCCAGAACTCCTCAGCCACTTTAAGCTCAAGCCAAGCATCACATTAGCTTCATGGGAACTTAAGGAAGCTAACACAATCACTAGAACTTATCGAAAGCTGCTCAAACTCAAAAACACGATACCCTCTTGCAAGGTGAGTTTTCTGACTTTTGAACTATAAATATATGCATTGTTAGGCTTGTATTTGTGAAGATAGAATATAGATATCATTGCCCTGAAACTATACATATCCATAAATTTCATTTATGTTGCTTGAGCATGAAGAATTTTGAGTTTAAACTTGCTGAAACATTTAGGTCAGAATTTGGTACTTTCATAAATTCATCTTTATCTTTGAATGTTAGCTTAAATTAGTTACATGGTTGGATTCGTGGTGAAAAATACACAAGTTTCATGTTTACATTTTTGAAAATGGTTGAAGAATGAGCAAGTTACAGATCCTTTGGTTGGAAGTTGAAGATGAAGTACAGTCAGGGCAAGTTTTATGTTATGTATTTATTTTTGTGCCACTGTTAACGGATGTATCACCACCCTAGTGGTTAAAGCGCGCACTTGTCACCCCTTGGACCTGGGTTTGAGCCCCAACGTCCGTTTTACTTCTTTTTTTCATATTTTTCTGTTTCCTTTTTTTTGTTTGAACAGGTTTGGGGCCTCTAACATTGGGCCTGCTTGTTTTTTTTCTTTTATTAACCCCTGACTATGTTTAGCACCCCCTGTCCCATTTTATTTCTTTATTTCATTTTCATTTTTATTTTTATTTTACTTTCATATTTTCTTATAATTAATATTATTATTATTAATATTATTTTTTATTGTTATTAATAAAAATACAAAAATATTTATTTTATTATTTTTGCACTCATATTTTATTTTTCTTTATAAAACTAAAAAAACTAAAACATTTTATTAATAAATTAATTTCTTTCGTAATAATTAATATTTAGATAATTAGGTTTAATTATTATATTATATTATTTTCTTTTAATTAGGTTTAAAATTAAAATTAAAATTAAAATTAAAATTAAAATTAATAAAACCCTAAAAAAATCTTTTTTTAGTTAATTTCTTTTCTTATTTAGTTTAAGTTAATTTTATTTAATTTTAAATTAATATTTTTTTATAATTAGGGTTAGGTTAAAATCCTTTCATAAAAATCAAATAAAAGTCATGTTTCTTTACTCATTTGCATTCTTGCATTTTTATCTTCAATTTTGTACAATATTCAATATGGTTGTAATAATTATTTAGGTTTAATTTTCTTGCAATTTCCCCATTTGTAAATTTGTACACCCCTCCCCTAATGATGTAATAGCTTAGTATTTTTATTTTCCGCAATTTAATTCTTTATATATAAATGCTGGTAAATTAGAGTTTGTATGAAAAGATAAAATCAATGTTTAGAAAACCTTAATTCAAAGACAAAACAATGCATGTAAATCAATACACTTGCACAGTTACACCCTTAGGGTAAATCCACTTTGTTGCCTTATGAAAATGGTCATAATATGCATGTAAGATGTATTAGCAAAAACAAACAAAATACAAGATCATAGTCCCTCGATGACACTACAAAAGTTGCCTTACAAATGATCTTAGTCCCTCAAAGAAAATGCTAAGATATCTTGAAACATTGTTATTCATGACTACACGATGACCTGCGCCTGTCCCTTTACATCCAAAGATAAGGTTACTTACCAAGCCATGGTAAAATAACAATATCAAAGGAAAGAGGAAATAAACAAGAAAGACTTTTGAGTAGGTAGAATATTCCTAGTTGCTTACTCATTTTCAAACTAAAACATCCTTGCTATTTTTAAAACAAACACCAATAATTTCAAAACATCTTTCAAACTTGAAAACATTTTCAAAAGACAAACACTTTGTACGCGTTCTTATAGAAACGAGAGTCATTACAAAGACGTCCTTTTCAAAATCACTTTCAAAAAAACACCTTCCACAAACACTCCTTTGAACTATTTTTGAAACAAACACTTTGTAGGCGTTCTTATAGAAACGAGAGCCATTACAAAGACATTTTCAAAATACTTTCAAAAACCACACAAAGCACATTTTCAAACAAAAGCAAGTGATCTAGAAAGCAACTAAGAGCCCATAGATAACTATGGATAAAAAGGGTGATAATACATTCCCTTTTTACAATCTACCCCACGAACTCAAGAAAACATCTCAAAGGTCTTTCATGTTCTTTTCAACCTTTCCTTTTGGATAAAAGAAAAGTCGGTGGCGACTCTTACTAACCGCGACATTTGCAATCAAACGCAAAACAACCAAGTCAGTTCTCCCACCGCATTACAGACGCGTGGGGAGACAAACAATTGACTGGATTTTGAATAGCTTGCGTATCATGCCTGCATCAAGCCATGCATTGTAGTAGTTTGTGATGATGACAGTCTAGGGGTTAGGGTTAATGATGGTCCATACGCTTCCCTAGGTCGCGAGTGAGCGTGCACGAGTACTGAGATTATTCTATAAATAAGGTTAGCAGAAGGCCATTTTCATTTTTCGCTTCTCTCTCTTCTTCGCTTTCGGCTTTCACAATTTCTTTTCTCTTCATTTTTCTGCCGTTCGCCGCCTTCTGCTATTGCGTCTGCATCGTTCGACCAGAATTCCACTTATTTGACCTTGTAAGTTTCTTATTTTTATTCCTTGTGTAAGTATTTGAGTGCGCCTAAGAGGGGGGTGAATTAGGACTTTGAAAAATTATCCGGTTTTAGAATACGTGTTCTTATTTTTCTGGTTTGGTGTTTAAGTGTTTCTTTCTTTTCTAGTTATAATTTAAGATGAAAGCGATAAATGCAGAAAAGTAAAGAACACAAGGATGTATCTTGGTTCCCCTCACAGTCCGAGAGTACTCCAGTCCCCTTTTAACATGAAAGAGATTTCATTATTGTTAGATCTCTAGATAAGACAACCTAGTCTTTCTATACAAGACTCTAACCAATAAAACCTAAAAAAATAATCCTCTTGGATCAACCAAGTTGAAATGAGAATAATCCTCTCACTTTCAACCTCTTGCTTCCAACAATCCTGGACAATAAGGAATACAAAACCAAATAATCTTAATTCCAACTATCCTGGAAAATAAGATATGAATATAACAAGAGTTTTTAGGAATATGAAATTGTAGAACAATTATCACTTTGAGTGATGTATCAATATGATTGATCTTCCCTTACAAACAAGAAACTTATAATGATAGAATATAGTACTCAAGTGTTTGTAAATATGGTATGAATTTTTCTAGATTGATATGGAAATACATGCGGAAAAATTCCTTGTGAAAGTTCAAAAACACAAACACTTGTTTTTAAAATTGAATGATTATAATGATGTTAAATTGCAATGTAAAAGGTTAATTGTAATTTTAAATTTCATGTATTTATATGAGCATAACACTTTTATGAATCATGGTGAAGTCATGGAAAAATATTATGAAAAAATACCAAGTTAAAATGAAAAGGGTTCATGAAGAAGTGCATGAAAAGGTGTTAAAAAGTTGATGTTTTTTTCAAATTCATATAGGGCTTGTTAAGTCAGTCTTAACGGATACCTGGCTTAACAAATGCATAACATTTTTTTTGAATTCAAAAATAAAATACTGCTTCAGACCGGTGCAAATTAGGGTGATTTTAGTGTTGTTACGATAGTAAAACTATCATAATTTACCAAAAATAGAATGTTTGAAAATTGAAAAAAATTAAAAAAATTTCTAATTATTTGAACCAAACTTATGCAACATCTATTGATTTATACAAATAAATAGATTATATTTGAAAGTGATTTAACATGGTTCAAACATGAAAAATAAATTTTCAAAAGTATGATAAAATATATTTTGTTTTAAAGCTAGAAATAGTGAAATAATTTCAATCAAATGAACCATGCATGCAAGTGAATTTGGATATTATTTTGAGCATTATTTTATCAATATATATTGCATGCTTATGCCTCAATAAATAAATATCAATGCAATTCTTCATAATTTTGCATTATTGACCCATAACCATATTGCTTCATGATGTTTTTTTCTCATTCTTTGATAAATGCACATAGTAGTTGTCATCATCAAAACATGATGTTGAAGAAGGTTGAGTTCACACTATGTAAGTTAGTCTTAGCTTTATTATACCTAGAATGAATGTGGTTAGGATTGTAGTTAGTTATGGAACCGTGGCTTTAGCGACTGTTGGCGCCTGACGGCGACTGTTGCGTTTCAAACGCCATCGCCGTCGAGAAAGTGAGGTTAAGCTGGATTCTGAGTGTTTTCTGGTTGTTTCAGCGTTGTGATTCTGGAGAAGGACGAGCTCGTTGCCGGTGGGACTCATGAGTTTTCTGATGAAGGTATACATTTTTCGATGAAGGTATGAAATTTTTGATGAATCTTCAAATGAATTTCTTGGTAGTGTGTCGGGAGACTCTCCTCGTGAGGGTTTATGGATTTGTTTGCCGGGGAGGATCTCCTTACAACTTCGTTTGTTGTTTGAGTAAGGGCTTTGGCCGAGGACACTGTTCTTGTGCCTTTGTACACCCTTTCACTTGACTAGCGATGGAAGGATGTATTTGATTTAATCATCGAATTCACTTTTATCCTCTTCTATTTAGGTGAAAATGGCTACTGATTCCGAGGATGAAAATATGGTCGAGTTGATCGAGACTTCCTAAGAAGAGCGAACAACCTAAGAGCCTCATGAGTGGATTTACCAGAGCCTTGGGGGATAGCCTTGATTTTTGCCTCCGTCCCCAAGGAGGCGTTTACAGCTGTGGGGGGCGAAACGAGTTCGTCAGGTGCTGAGGAGGAATGGAGAGTATTATTTTCTGGGAAGGATGAACGGATCTGCTCGCCATATGATACTGACCGGTTCCCTGTGTATGAATATGTTTTCAAAGAGATGGGTCTTCCGTGGCTTTTCTCAGACCTTTGGATGACAATTTTTCCCATATGGATTTGGCGCCCTTGCAACTTCAGCCTAACTCGCTCGCATTTACTCGAACATTTGAGATTGTTTGTGACTACCTCAAGGTTGGGGCTACTGTAGCCATATTCTCACCTTCAGCGACAAACGACCTCAGAGGGACAGTTTTCCTGGGTCTCTTTAAAGCAGTCAAAAAAGCTTTTTAAGGCGTACTCAGAGTCTATCTGTACGTTCATGGACAAGTACTACATCGTTCTGCCCGTGTCTATGAGGGTTATTGATTTCTTACTCGTCTAGGAGAGTATGAGGGATGATGACGGGAACCCCCTCCTCAACGAGGATGGCCGGTAGAGGAGGCACCAGGTTCAGAGATTCTAGTTTGCTTGGAGTCGGGATCATTTTGATCAGAAATCTGAGGAGTATCTTGTGCCGTCGAGCAACTTGGAGGGGGAGGATTTGGCGACCTACAACAAGCTTGTGGCTTACGTTCACAACTTCATCCCGAGTGTGTTACCAAGCGCGGGGAGGTCATCCTTGATGATGATATAAAGCATATGTTTGCGGCTTGACTTATTAATACGAACGGGCTCCTTGAATGTGCCTGCCATACCCTAAATTTATCCTACCATTTTACTTTTATCTGACTTATGCATTTTATAATCATGTAAATACCTCCATTAGGTAATTTAGCATATCATGCATCATTAATCAATAAATGTAGCATGGGATTGGGGTTTCACTTGAGCATTAGAGTTTCTCTATCTTTTACAGGTTTATCTCAACTAAAGATGCAAGGACCATGGATTAGGTTTTGTCCATTGGGCGAGGATTATTTGATAAAGACTCCAGGCTTGATAGTCATCTTTTAAAGATCTTATTATGACTTCATTCCACACATGAGATGTTCATGGTTGCTTAAAATACAAGTTATCCCGAGATGTTATTCCAAGAGTCGTAAACTCAATTATTAGAGGCCATCTCCTTGTGCTTATTGTCTCCACATAAATTAGGGTTTATTTCCCTAATCATGTGGACTTCAGAAGCATTTCTTTGTGATGTCTTGAGTTGATCAGTGGATACCATCATTCAAGGGATTCTATCATTGCTTAAGGTGCAGGCCATTAAAGGAATTTCAGGGTATGCACGATAAGCTAGGGTTTCTATTGTTTTGTCTTCATCAGAAAAGAAGACACTTATTAGTTGAATCTCAAGTCATGCGGTCATGGCCTTTATACAAGAAAGGAAGATGGTTTTGATTGGTTTCTCTTCACAAGTTAGGGTTTATGTGTTGTACCCCAATTTTTTACCTAAGATCCCATTTTTATTTTTGCATTTTAAGATAAGTCAAGGACACGAAATACGGTCGGTTTTAACGTCTCACTTTCGAGTTTTGACTATGCGAAGATTGTCAAGTGTTTTGAACATTTTTAGCATATGTATCACTAATTTCTAATCCCATACAAAGGTGTATGTTCATGTTTTCTTTTGCTTCATGTGCAGAGACAAGTCTGAATCAAGAGCATCAGGTGTCGCGCCTCAATTAAAGTTTTGAGTCTCCCAAGCCAGAAGTACGGTTGATTGTGGATTCTCGAAGACTGATTCATCAAGGCACACTGTTGCACCCTTAATTTCGCCCCTAATATGTTTTAGTCGCACTTTCATATCATATTTTGTTATTTGGTCACGATCATTAGTAAATATCTTCATTCATCATATTTTGCATCATTAGTCGTATTTAAGTTGACCAGAAAAGTCAGTTTAAATCAAAGTTTGCATCGTCTTTTAGTTAAAAAATACCTGACATTTCACTTCATGCATTTTTATCTCTTTACTCGTTTCTTGCATTGCTCCAAGTTGTTTATATGTCGATAATAAAAATATTTCGGTTTTATAGACAGACTGTTAAAAGCGATTCGACACTATGCGGGAAATTAGCGAGAAAATATTTCAAGTTTTCACCTTTTACCGATCATTTTATGAATCTGCGTTTCACGTAGATTATGACGGTATGCTCGCTTTATTTTTTCGGTACAGTTCGAAGTCTCGTTTTTAACCTTAAACGTCTGTTTAGTCTGATATTTTTATTATTATTTTATTTTTGATTTTTGACTTCTTGAATATTTTTTCTTTAATCTTCGTGACATGTAGTTTATTTTAATGTGTTCATTTTATTTTATCGGATAAATTTTCGTCTGTTTTTTATCGTTTTCGGTCATTTTGTGTCTTTACTTTTAATTCAGAAAAAATTCAAAAAAATTATTTTAAATTGAGTTATTTTTTATACTTTCAGGTTTTATTTTATTTTTGTCATTCAGGGACTTTTTGGTCACAAAAAATTATTGATTATACTATGCTTGATTCCTATTGGTTACTAACAAAAGTTACGGATCAGTAAATTGAATTTATTTTGAACGGAGCAGATCATTTTGAAATCATATTTTTTTCTTTTCATTGTCCTATTTAAGTAGCCTTGGTTCTTTGTAAAAAAGGGAGAGGAGTGAAAACAACAACAAAAAAGCAATACAATAATACTCCCTCATCTTCAATCTTCCTCCCTCTCTCTCCACGCATAACCCATAACCCCTCTCTTCCACTGTTAACCAATTCACACCATCCATCTCCTATTCAATTCATCGTTACAGCAATCCAATTCCTCTCTCTCTCACAAACACACAAATATTTATGTTTTTTTTCTTTCTGTGTGTGTTTTGTTTTTAACTAATCTGTTGCAAATCTATATTTGTTTCTGCTTCAGATAAAATGAAACGCGAGACTAAGCTGGAATTCTCCCCGGAAGAAGAAGATATAGTTGCAAAAATGTTTAGATTGGTTGGAAAAAGATGGCATCTCATTGCTGGAAGGATTCCAGGAAGAAGCGCAGAAGATATTGAAAAATATTGGAACTCAAAGTTTTCTTCTTCAACTGCATAAGTACCATTCTAATTTCCATTTTTTTTAGTTTTTATTTAATTTGATATTTTCTGCTTTTTTTATAATATTTTCTAGGTGTCAGCATGTAATTAGGTTCATTTAAAAAAAGTGAAAAAAATGGTTATGACGTAGATGTTGGTTAAGAAATAAGTTTGTTTTAATAAGTCAATATCAAAAATTTTGGTTTGTTTGTTTTTATTATATATTTTTAAAAAAATAAAATAAGTTTGAAATGTAAGAGAGTTTCCTACGTTTAGTTTTTTTAATTTAATTAGTTTAGATTAATATTAATCATAGTTTAATTTATTATCATTTTTAAAAATGCAATAAAAAAAAGATATATTAGAAAATCTAAAAATATTTTTAGTTAGTTAAATTAGTTAAATTTTCTTAGTTATACCCTCTCAATTTGTTTATTTTAAATAATAATTAGTTTAGTTAATCTAGTTATTTGTAGATTTAATTAAACAACTATGTTTTAGTTAACTAGATGATCTTAATTATTTAGATTAGTTTTAGACTTAATTTAATAACTTTAGAATTTTAATTTAATTAGATATAAAGTAGTAATGTTAGAACCTTTAATTAGTTTAGGTATATTTTGATAACTTAAAAATTTTAATTTGTTTAGATCTATTTTATAACTTTAGGACTTCCAATTAGCTTAGATATATTTTGATAACTTTAGAATTTTAATTTAATCTTAGAATTTTAATCTTTAATTTAGAATTAATTTAGTTTTGATTTAAGTTAGTAATTTTATTATTAATATAGTTTAGATTAAATTAGTAATTTTATAATGAATTTAGTTTATACTTAAACTAGTTTAGATGTAATTTAGCAACTTTAGAATTAATTTAGTTTAAACCTAATTCAGTAATATTAGAGTGTTAATTTATTTTAGATTTAATTTAATAACTTTCGAATTTCAGTTAGTAACTTTAGAATTTTAATTTAGTTTTAGTTAATAACTTCAAAATTTTATTTAGTTAGACACTTTAGAATTTAAAGTTTAGTTTACTTAGTAACCTTAGAATTTCAAATTAGTCTAGATAATTTTTTTTAATTACACTTTTCTTTTATTCATGATTCTTCTTTGTCCATTCATTTAGTTTCTTACAATTTATCTTGTTATCTACCTTGTTCGTTTCTCGTGGATTTTAACTATTTATGATTTCTTACTCGGATATTAGATCTACCCACTTATGATTAATTCCAAGGGAAATGTTTCAACTCAGCTGACTTCATGTCATCAAATACGTCTTCTACAATCGTGCGAATAGCCTCATTCATTTTTTGCTTGTTTACTATTTTTCCAAACTTAAGATAATTTTCCCAAAAGACTCCATTTTCAAACTCATACCTTTTAAGTTAAAACTTCGACATTAGGTTATCACATCTTCAAAATCTCTCCAACACCTATTTTTAGCCAAACGAACCATTTTAATCAAACAAACAATTTTAAACCAAAAAACAGATATTTCAAAAGGTTCCTGCGGAGTACCGCAGATGCATTGGGTGCTAATACCTTCCCATTGTATAACCAACCCCCGAACTCTCGATCTCTTTTCAAAACGCATTGTATTTTCATTACTTTTAAGTATTATTATACATTGCATATTTTAGGGTTTTATTTCGCTCTTTTCCCTTTTCCCTTGGAAATAATAAAGCGCGGTGGCGACTCTTGCTTTTGCGAGTCAAGTTAATTAATAGCTTGATCTCCGATTTTCACCGCTACAGAATTGGCGACTCTGCTGGGGAAAGATTGACCTCTTGCTGGTCCATCCCTAAGTGGGTTAAGCCTAATTTGTTTTATCTGCTTTATCATTATTTGATTGTTTGATTATATGTATATATTATGATTATTTGGGTGTTGATAATATTTACAAAGGACAAGTCCTATACCCGGACTAAGTTACACTTAGGAATAGGACGGGCGGTATAGTCATGTTAACTTTGAGGGAGTAATCCCGAAGGAGGAGGCATGAGATCCCCCACTCAGTGGAAGGCCCTTTTGAACGTAATATTTGTTTACCGAGTAATCGGGAAGACATTATTATTTTCGACCTGGGAGCCAGAGAAGCTGAGAACCGTAAAACCCTAACCCATCTTGGCCTTTTAGGTGTAGCGCGGAGATTATAACGGAGTAATCCGAAAGTAATTGTTACGCGATGCTATGCTCGGATGAGTTTCTCTTGAGAATATTATTGATTATTGAGTAATCAAGACGTTGGTAATATCCGAAGGAGGAATGTAGACTCCGGGAACTCTTAGAACCTTGTTCTACAGATGTGATTAAACCGTTAGTACATACCTTAGGGGTGTTCCTTACCTTGATTCCATGCTCGTGACGTTGAACCTTTCGACTTTATTTGTGACCTTGCTTGTGGTTGTTGCATAGCCATGCATTCATGCATCCATAAAACCCTTTTCACTTGACTTTGAAGGAATTTGGAGGTCTTTCTTTGTAAACATCACAAGTTTCGTCAAGCTCAATGGATCTTGGGTGTTGATAGGGCAAAAACCCTAATCCACCAAAATGGATGATTGATCTTGATGATAACTTGATCAATGTTTGGAGCCAATTTAAAATCATCTTCTATCTTCATACTTTAATGTTTACAACTTAATATCTTGAGTTCCTTGAAAATCAAATAAAAACTCTCTTTTGCATATCATACATCATTCTACATTTTTTGTTTCACTTTCAAAGGTCTTTTTCCGAGTCTTATTTTTCCTTTGGTCTCACAAGTGCAACGCTCGCGCTAAGAGAACAATGGAGAATATCAAGCAAGAGATTTCTGAACTCCACATAGAGATGACTAATTTGAAAGCTAGTGTGGAGCATTTAAATGGTTTGGTTGAAATTCTGGTTGCCGCCCAAGTCAATCCTTCTAGGAGGGAGGAAGCAATGATAAAAGTCTTCACTGAAACTCTAAAATCATTCTCTCATGAGAAGGTGATGGTTAATGCACCTAATGACTTTCCTGACAAGGTGAATGTGGGAGTGCGTCTAGAAGAAGACGTCGAAAAGGGATGTTTATATGAAGATGGTAGCTCAGCTAATGGTGTGAAGAAGTTTGATAATGACTTTTCCAAGAAGAGAACCAGAGGAAGAAATAATCATTGTCAGAATCATCATGTTTCTCTTATTCATCAACAGAATCAGCAAGTTCCTAATCAGAGGAAAACCCAGTTTGATCCAATTCCAATTACCTATACAGAGTTGTTCCCTATCCTGATGCAGAGGAATTTGGTTCAGACCCGACCTCCACCGAAGGTTCCTGAGAAGATACATTGGTACTACAAAGCTGATTTGGCTTGTACTTTTCATCAAGGTGCTCCTGGGCATAACTTGGAGGGTTGCTTTGCTTTGAAGATTGAGGTTCAGGAGTTGGTCAGAAGTGGTATCTTGTCATTCAAGGACGTTTGGTTTTGAAGTTCAAATCAAGCATGTGCCGAAGAGTAAACACGATTGATGGTCACTTTGAGTTTTGAAGGATGTTTTCGGTAATTCAAGTCCAGATGGAAAGCCTTCCTAGATTATTAACTTATTCGTGCTTTTTGTAGTTTTTCTTGTTTATCAAAACATTGTTTGCATGTAAGAACTTGTTTGCATCTGAATGATTATCTTAATACAATGGGTATGTTTGTCTTGAAGAAATTCATTCGTTTCACTCATATTTGTTTTCAAATTTTAAATTTCTTTTTGCATTATGATACCAACTTGTTTCCCATTCTCTTTCCTAGGCAGAGATTGAAGGGAGGATGATGATCTAAAAAACACAAAATCTCTGGTTGTATGCTTTTGAATAAAATCTTGTTGATGATGTACAGGCATTGTTTCTAATCCATAAACACCGGAGATATAAGGAAGATAATCCCTTGCTAACCCCTTTTGAGCCTTGAAGTAGAAGTTTCTTTTCTATACGAAAAAACCCTCAACTTTTAACCTGGGGCAGGGTAGTTTTCAGTTAATCCGATTGAGTGTTCAAAATTCATTAGGAAGATATTTCTGAAGAGAAATTACGAGGGATATCTTTCATGTATAATGAAGCCAGAAGATGTGTAATCACAATGTTATCCCTCATTCATCAAGAAACGAGGCAATCACAATCTTCTCAACAAGCAAATGCAAGCTAATGTCACACATTTTGTTCAAAAAGTCAAAAATCAAGAAAAAAGAAAAGCCTGCTAAGTCAAAAAAAAAACATGAAAACGTGTGACTTAGGCAAAATTAAGGCATCCCGCTGGACTATCAATTCAAAAGAATTAGTTCAGGCAAAAGTTAGGGAAAATAAAATTGCAAAGAAAAGGACTGCAAAGAAAAGTCCTCAGCAAAGAACAAATTGGTGACTACAAACACGAAGACATGGGGGTGGTTTCTACTCCGAAAGCCTCGTCGTTTCCTTGACCGTCACAAAATCCTTTTGAGAGATGAACACTCATGTTGAATTAACTGAACATAGGGTTGGAGAACATCATGAAGAATGGGTGGGCACCAAATATTTTGACCCTTAAAATCTTTTTTCTAAAAACCATGAACCAGACCACGTTACAACCTTCAAAAGTCCTAATTGAAGCAAGGTTATTTTGAAAGCATACTTCAATGAGATAGTGTTCCTGACTCCCATGAATGTTCTAAATAGTTATGTTGGTATCATATGTTTTTCCTATACAAAAATAAATGGTGCTTTAACTCGCAAAATTTGTGCGATATCTTTCAAAATCTTCAAGACTTACATAATTGTTGCATTAGAATTTTCATTCTCATTGTAAACTTTTTCTAACTGCAAAACATTTGTTTGATATCAAGGAAGCTCACATAAGCACCAGTGATGAGTTTATTCTTTTAAGGCTTGAAACTATGTTGAATAATTGGCGGATCACGTCAAGAAAAAATCATATGCAGGGGCATGTCACCTGAAGACCGTAAGCACGAACATGTTGATTCTCCCAGTTAATGCTTTCCCAACTTGTTTACCCTTTGGGGCAAAATTTGAAGACTTTGTTGTGACAAGTACAATCAATCCGGGGCAATCACGTCGAGATTCGACGAATCTTGCTAAGAGTTTAAAGACACCAGGGCATGGTGGATGCCAGGTCTTTTGTAAAATCCTCTTGAGACGATTTCTCCTCATCAACCAGATAGCTTGAGGCATTTTAGAAGTGAAGTTATTCGCAAGAATTGTCGTGCATCACGCAGCTCATCAGCAGTAAACTTGGGGCATCCAAAATTAGTTCCAGGGGCAATCTGGATTTGTCAAGATATGTGATATGTATTGCACACATTATCAGAGGGTGGTGTTCCCAGTATCTCCAGCTAAGCAAGACTTCTTTCCAGCTGAAACTTTGTTTGTGTTGTTATCCTTTCAATGGATTGTTTGCAATAGAAGACTAGACTTTGGGTTTTCTACCTGAAAATATCTTCCTCTCCAGAGATATTTAAGCCTTGTAAAAGGACCTTGCTCCAATGATGGCCTGTGTTTTATCTCCCGTAATGTTCCCATCCTGTTGAGATTAGCCTAGTGTCGAGCTGTACTATGACGTCTTATCATCTTCAGTCTATCTCCCCTGTCTGTTTTGTCAGCATATACATGACATTCATTTATTCATTCACACTTGCATCATGCATGCACATTGGTATTTGTTGATGTCATTGAGTTCGTACACCTTGGTTATGTCTATTCAAATAGCGTATTTGATCTTTCCAAATAGAGTGTCAACTTAAGCATAAAGTGTGCCTTCTTTCTAATTCCCCACTGAGTTAACTCTCGTGGAAGAATCTTGCTTTAGCTTTCCTTTTCCATCTCTGGATAGGATAAATCCCCATTTGAGTTATTTCCTCATTGGGTGGAGTCTTGTCTGACTGTTTTCTCTCCAGTTTTTTCCTGGATTGAGCTGTGTCTCTTGTGAACGATACTCTGTGAATATCTCTAGGCTGTGAAACCTAGATGGAAAGTGCATTTATTTTGCAATGTAAATACTTGGTCTCCTCAAGAAGGATTTACTCATGGTTCCCCATTGAAGATGAACTTTATTCCCCAGCAGTGTTATCACAACCTTTTTCTGGAATATCGACATGACAACAAGCGACTGACTCTTTATTTGAGCAGTTTGATTATTTCTGATTTCTCTACGACAAATGGCGGTCTCTTCATGAGCAGTTTGTCCATCCCCAATGAAATTATTGGCTCTCACCTCCAGCAATATCTTCACGATATTTTATGGGTATCTTTTTGGGAAACAGCAAGCGACAGTCTCTTCATGAGGCAACTTGTGTGTTATGGATACTCTTGACAAACAGCAAGCGGCAGTCTCTTCATGAGGCAACTTGTGTGTTATGGATACTCTTGACAAACAGCAAGCGGCAGTCTCTTCATGAGGCAACTTGTGTGTTATGGATACTCTTGACAAACAGCAAGCGGCAGTCTCTTCACGAGGCAACTTGTATATTATTGACACCTCGAAAAAAGGCAAGTGGCAGTCCTTTCATGGGTAGCTTGTACGTTATTTTTTCTTTTAAAAACGGCAAGTGGCGATCTCTTCATGAGCAGCTTGTACAGAAAACGGCAAGTGGCAGCTTCTTCATGAGCAGCTTGTACGTTAGTATTTTTGGAAGATAGCAAGTGGCAACTTATCTATTTGAGCAACTTGTGTGTTATTGTTCCCTTGAAAACGGCAAGTGGCAGCTTCTTTATGAGCAGCTTGTGGGTTATTGGCAACAAGTGGCAGACTCTTCATGAGCAGCTTGTATGCTTTGATATTCTTTGAAGACAGCAAGTGGCAGCTTCTTTATGAGCAGCTTATGGGTTTTGGCAACAAGTGGCGGACTCTTCATGAGCAGCTTGTGTGCTTTAATATTCTTTGAAGACAGCAAGTGGCGGTCTCTTCATGAGCGGCTTGTATGTTATTGACACCTTTAAAAGGAAGCAAGTGGCGGCCTCTTTATTTGAGTAGCTTGTGTATCCCCAACAATAATGTCTACTCAGCAAATGGCATCCCTTCGGAAAAAGTCACGTGGGAAAGTTTGTTATTTTATCCTTTTCAAGTGATATCTTGGTTAGAGAAGAAATGTGTTACCGTTCTTGGTAAAATTCAGAAATCAGAGATGTTTATCTCCAGCCACAGTGCTGATGTCAATCATTATGTTTTCCAGCCACAGTGCTGATGTAAATCATTTCTTTTTCCAGTCTTCGTACTGATGTAAATCATTTCTTTTCCAGTCTCAACACTGATGTAAATCATTCAAGAGTTTCTCATTTGAAGTCTATGACTCTGTTTCCCCAGTGGAGTTACAACCTCTTCCTCTGTGGGATTACTGTATAATGTGATTGGTTTCTCCAGCATAGTCTGTCTCATATGGCGTCATTCCCCATAAAATTCAAAACATCACATTCATATCATATCGTAAACATAATCGCGGTATCTTAAGGCCAAAAATTGTGTATTCTATATTTAAGTCCCTTCAATCTCGTCGAAATGAAGATCCCAATCTTCATATCTCCAGATAGAAGAAACTTAAATAGGGGAAGCTGTTGTACCCCAATTTTTGACCTAAGATCCCATTTTTATTTTTGCATTTTAAGATAAGTCAAGGACACGAAATACGGTCGGTTTTAACGTCTCACTTTCGAGTTTTGACTATGCAAAGATTGTCAAGTGTTTTGAACATTTTTAGCATATGTATCACTAATTTCTAATCGCATACAAAGGTGTATGTTCATGTTTTCTTTTGCTTCATGTGCAGAGACAAGTCTGAATCAAGAGCATCAGGTGTCGCGCCTCAATTAAAGTTTTGAGTCTCCCAAGCCAGAAGTACGGTTGATTGTGGATTCTCGAAGACTGATTCATCAAGGCACACTGTTGCACCCTTAATTTTGCCCCTAATATGTTTTAGTCGCACTTTCATATCATATTTTGTTATTTGGTCACGATCATTAGTAAATATCTTCATTCATCATATTTTGCATCATTAGTCGTATTTAAGTTGACCATAAAAGTCAGTTTAAATCAAAGTTTGCATCGCCTTTTAGTTAAAAAATACCTGACATTTCACTTCATGCATTTTTATCTCTTTACTCGTTTCTTGCATTGCTCCAAGTTGTTTATATGTCGATAATAAAAATATTTCAGTTTTATAGACAGACTGTTAAAAGCGATTCGACACTATGCGGGAAATTAGCGAGAAAATATTTTAAGTTTTCACCTTTTACCGATCATTTTATGAATCTGCGTTTCGCGTAGATTATGACGGTATGCTCGCTTTATTTTTTCGGTACAGTTCGAAGTCTCGTTTTTAACCTTAAACGTCTGTTTAGTCTGATATTTTTATTATTATTTTATTTTTGATTTTTGACTTCTTGAATATTTTTTCTTTAATCTTCGTGACATGTAGTTTATTTTAATGTGTTCATTTTATTTTATCGGATAAATTTTCGTCCGTTTTTTATCGTTTTCGGTCATTTTGTGTCTTTACTTTTAATTCAGAAAAAATTCAAAAAAATTATTTTAAATTGAGTTATTTTTTATACTTTCAGGTTTTATTTTATTTTTGTCATTCAGGGACTTTTTGGTCACAAAAAATTATTGATTATACTATGCTTGATTCCTATTGGTTACTAACAAAAGTTACGGATCAGTAAATTGAATTTATTTTGAACGGAGCAGATCATTTTGAAATCATATTTTTTTCTTTTCATTGTCCTATTTAAGTAGCCTTGGTTCTTTGTAAAAAAGGGAGAGGAGTGAAAACAACAACAAAAAAGCAATACAATAATACTCCCTCATCTTCAATCTTCCTCCCTCTCTCTCCACGCATAACCCATAACCCCTCTCTTCCACTGTTAACCAATTCACACCATCCATCTCCTATTCAATTCATCGTCACAGCAATCCAATTCCTCTCTCTCTCACAAACACACAAATATTTATGTTTTTTTTCTTTTTGTGTGTGTTTTGTTTTTAACTAATCTGTTGCAAATCTATATTTGTTTCTGCTTCAGATAAAATGAAACGCGAGACTAAGCTGGAATTCTCCCCGGAAGAAGAAGATATAGTTGCAAAAATGTTTAGATTGGTTGGAAAAAGATGGCATCTCATTGCTGGAAGGATTCCAGGAAGAAGCGCAGAAGATATTGAAAAATATTGGAACTCAAAGTTTTCTTCTATAACTGCATAAGTACCATTCTAATTTCCATTTTTTTTAGTTTTTATTTAATTTGATATTTTCTGCTTTTTTTATAATATTTTCTAGGTGTCAACATGTAATTAGGTTCATTTAAAAAAAGTGAAAAAAATGGTTATGACGTAGATGTTGGTTAAGAAATAAGTTTGTTTTAATAAGTCAATATCAAAAATTTTGGTTTGTTTGTTTTTATTATATATTTAAAAAAAAAATAAAATAAATTTGAAATGTAAGAGAGTTTCCTACGTTTAGTTTTTTTAATTTAATTAGTTTAGATTAATATTAATCATAGTTTAATTTATTATCATTTTTAAAAATGCAATAAAAAAAAAGATATATTAAAAAATCTAAAAATATTTTTAGTTAGTTAAATTAGTTAAATTTTCTTAGTTATATCCTCTCAATTTGTTTATTTTAAATAATAATTAGTTTAGTTAATCTAGTTATTTGTAGATTTAATTAAACAACTATGTTTTAGTTAACTAGATGATCTTAATTATTTAGATTAGTTTTAGACTTAATTTAATAACTTTAGAATTTTAATTTAATTAGATATAAATTAGTAATGTTAGAACCTTTAATTAGTTTAGGTATATTTTGATAACTTAAAAATTTTAATTTGTTTAGATCTATTTTATAACTTTAGGACTTCCAATTAGCTTAGATATATTTTGATAACTTTAGAATTTTAATTTAATCTTAGAATTTTAATCTTTAATTTAGAATTAATTTAGTTTTGATTTAAGTTAGTAATTTTATTATTAATATAATTTAGATTAAATTAGTAATTTTATAATGAATTTAGTTTATACTTAAACTAGTTTAGATGTAATTTAGCAACTTTAGAATTAATTTAGTTTAGACCTAATTCAGTAATATTAGAGTGTTAATTTATTTTAGATTTAATTTAATAACTTTCGAATTTCAGTTAGTAACTTTAGAATTTTAATTTAGTTTTAGTTAATAACTTCAAAATTTTATTTAGTTAGACACTTTAGAATTTAAAGTTTAGTTTACTTAGTAACCTTAGAATTTCAAATTAGTCTAGATAATTTTTTTTAATTACACTTTTCTTTTATTCATGATTCTTCTTTGTCCATTCATTTAGTTTCTTACAATTTATCTTGTTATCTACCTTGTTCGTTTCTCGTGGATTTTAACTATTTATGATTTCTTACTCGAATATTAGATCTACCCACTTATGATTAATTCCAAGGGAAATGTTTCAACTCAGCTGACTTCATGTCATCAAATACGTCTTCTACAATCGTGCGAATAACCTCATTCATTTTTTGCTTGTTTATTTTTCCAAACTTAAGATAATTTTCTCAAAAGACTCCATTTTCAAACTCATATCTTTTAAGTCAAAACTTTGACATTAGGTTATCACATCTTCAAAATCTCGCCAACACCTATTTTTAGCCAAACGAACCATTTTAATCAAACAAACAATTTTAAACCAAAAAACAGATATTTCAAAAGGTTCCTGCGGAGTACCGCAGATGCATTGGGTGCTAATACCTTCCTATTGTATAACCAACCCCCGAACTCTCGATCTCTTTTCAAAACGCATTGTATTTTCATTACTTTTAAGTATTATTATACATTGCATATTTTAGGGTTTTATTTCGCTATTTTCCCTTTTCCCTTGGAAATAATAAAGCGTGGTGGCGACTCTTGCTTTTGCGAGTCAAGTTAATTAATAGCTTGATCTCCGATTTTCACCGCTACATTATGTACTTCACAATGCAAAATCACTTCACTTGTATTGGTGGTTTACCTGTGATGCAAGTCATCTTCTGTGGTTTTCATTCAAATGCCTCAAGACTAAAACCTAAAGTTTCTTATGGAGCATTAGGGTTTATAGATCAATTGATTTAAGGAAGCCAAGATTCATTTGTTTCAAATTGATTAAGCATTTTTGTGATGTGTTCCACTAAAAGGTGCAACATGAAAAAGGCTTTATATACCATGGGTGCTGTAAATACAAAATTTGTGAGATACAAGCAAAGTTACCATCAAAAGAGAAAGAAAGATTCAAAATTTATGTGCATTTTCCCAAAGGTCATCAAAATTACAAGCCACAATTCAAGGCACATTTAAAAGAAGGGAAAACACTTCATTCCGTGGGAAGGCCAATATTTTTCACATTAAAAGTCATCACATCCAAGAGATCCGTTATAATTTCAAGCATCATTCAAATTTCATCCGAATTTGTTTGAGGCATTCAAAGTGTACAAATCCATCTCAATACTCCTAAGCCATTACAAGATCATGTTACATCATCATGTTTCAAGTATATTACAACTCTAAGAACCATATCCATACTTCAACTTCATTCAAAAAATTACAAGCGTACAAGTTCTAAATATCATGCAATCACATTTCAAATTTGTTTCTAAATATAAAATTCCTAGTTGCTGAACCGATGAATCTTCATGCTAAAACTTGGAATCTTTATCAATTTTCATACCATGAACTAAAATCTTCATTCACTCTTCATACTTCAACCTTTTTTCAATTCCATTCCATATGCAAGTTTATGTTTCACCTTCATGCCAAGTGAATCTATTAATCCAAAACTGAACTAAAATAACCCTGCATCAAAACATATCCAACCATGAAATCAGCTCATAAACTACCCATGAAACCAATTCAGCTCAAGACAATTAAAACATAAAATCCCGAAGCAATTACCACAGCATCAGAAATTACAATAAAAAGAAAAAAACAGATCTAACAGCTATGACTGATCTCTAACTTCCATAACGATCTCTGCCGTAACCGGAAAAAAATAAAGAATCGTCACCATTAAATTTCGTTCTAAGGATACGAAAATAACAGATAACCCTAATTTGTACAGAGATTCTAAATTCGTAAGTCAGCTAGACGAAAGGAATGTGTTAGACACAATTCGCAGTTAATTTTAAAAGTAATCCTATTTAATCCTTTTTCGAAAATATCTTATAATTTTGTTAAGTTAGTAGAAAATAGTTTGAGGTTGGTTAGCTATTTTGATTTAGGTTTTGAATCGTTGAAGAAGATCGGATCTTCATCAAAATTAAGTCGCTCTAGGCGAAATAATTGATTCGATTAAGTCTTGATAAAGAATCTTGATCTTTATCAGAATTAATTCGCCCGAGGCGAAGAAATTTGACTTAGTCGATAAGGATTTAATCCTTATTTGAATTCGATCGCTCTAGGCGAAGGAATTTGATCTTAGTTTATATGTGAATTTTAATATTTGATTCGGTGGATTGAAGAAAAGTTGATCTTCATTGAAATTAATTTGCGCTAGGCGAAAAAATTTATTTAATTTATTTCACATTTTTTTAATGTATTTTATTTAAATAATTAATTAATAAACGTTAAACCGACCAATCGATCACTTGAGGAAGTGCATCCATTATATTATTTATAAAAATGTTAAATTAATTTGATTACGAAAAAGTATTTATACTTATGAAGATAATTAGTCTAAACTAAAATAATCTAAAAACAGGTTTTATGTATTTCTTAACGAAACAAAATTAACTTACCCTAATAGTTGATTAACTAACTAAAAAAACAACTAACTAACTAATTAAATATAACAAAAATCAGAAGGGTGCTAAGTTAGAAAGAGTGTTAGCATAAGCAAGAGATTAAAAACAATGAACCCGAAGGCCCAATCACAACAATAAAACCCTAATACTATTAATAACAATTAAACAAGTAAAAAAAATCATAACATACAAAGAGGAGGCAGGCGCTGCTCCATGATGGGGAGTTGAATTTTCAAAGTCTCCAATGACAAATCGGTGCATGACACGTGTCTTGGGATATTAAAAAAAAATATGCAACAATATCTCTACATTATCAGCCAAACAAAGAGAAAGAAATTAAATCATTTTTGTTTTGATGTTCATGTGGTGACAAGTTTTGGTTTTTGAACACGGTGACTCGAATGATTTTCTCTCTATGTGCAGGTCGTTATTGTGGACCTTTGTTGAATGGTTTATAATGGATGAAAATTGTAACATATGGTGTTGGATGAATTTTGGTTTTCTGGTGTATTGTTTTTGTTTAAAGGATGGTTTGTGAAGGGTTGTGTTAGAGGCTTGAGTTAACTATATTTACAGGTTATATATTGATGGTTTTATTTGAAAGAGAAGGTTAGAGGTGATATGTTGTATAGTGTACTAAAATGTGAAAAGTGGTATGAACCGTGGTTAACTTTTTGACTCAAAATAAAGATTGTTGTTTAGAAGGGGGGAAATATGTACAAGTTTCTGTTGGAAATCTATAAAATATATATGATGAATTTTTACCAATCTTGATGAACAAGATTGACATCACCATGCAATTACAATGAATTATAAGAAATGAAAAGAAAAAAAAAAACAATTATTTTCTGCGGAGTTTCTCTCTGCCTACAAACTGTGGAAAACTTTGTTATTCACTTGAACCTACAAATTCTGTGAATACAACTTAATTGACTTGAGCCCAAAACTATAAAAGTCCAAAATACATATTTTGGCACTAAATCAAATCTATCTATTTTAGATCTAAATCAAATCTATCTAAATCTAAAACAAACCAAATCTCTGTGTAGCATTTTCGACACACCTACTTCGATATTCCCTTGTCTCTGTCGAGCAAACTGCTTTGACACAATGAATTACTTTCAAACACCACCTAATTCATTGTGTCTAAGATATCTACATTCATCATAGCTCTTAGTCTTCGAAATACTTTGACCTGCACACCCTTCATTATGATGTCTGCAATCTGATTCTCAATTCTGCAGTGTTACAAGTTCATCTTCCCATCTGCTACCTACTCTCGAAGATAGTGGAACCTCATTTCGATGTGCTTTCTTTGACTATGTGCTATCGAGTTCTTTTCCAGATTGATAGCTGACATGTTGTCGATCTTCATGGTAATTTCTCCATGATATTTCCCTGTTATCTCTTCGACCAAGTTCACCATCCAAATTGCTTGACATACACAAAGAGAAGCAACTATGTATTCTGCTTCGCATGATGATAATTTCACTACTGGTTCCTTTCTTGAACTCCAAGCAACTGGTGCACCACCTAACATAAGTACATATCCTGATGTTGATTTTCGATCTTCAGCATCACTACACCAACTCGAATCAGTGTATCTCACTAACTTGCATTCTTTTCCTTTATCAGTTGCAGGAAACAAAATGCCATAGTCGAGAATTTATTTCAGATACCTTAGTATCCTCTTCACCGCTGCTAGATGTGATACCTTTGGCTTCTGCATGAATCTACTTACCATACCTATACTATATGCTAAGTCAAGCCTTATATAACAAATGTATTCCAATGACCCAATAAGTCTTCTGTATTGGGTTGGGTTGATATCATCTTCATCTGCATCTTTCGACAGTTGCAATCTTGGTTCTGCAGGTGTCGAAGTCGAGTTGCATTCCTCCATCTCAAATCTCTTGAGAATTTCTCCTGCATATCTTCTTTGATGCATCATCAAACCTCTACTGCTCTTGTAGAATTCAATGCCAAGGAAATATGAAATCTCACCCAGATCAGACATTTCGAAATCCTTGCTGACATCACCTTTGGAGTCTTCTCTCTCACTTTTACAGCTACATATCAACAAATAATTGACATAAAGACATAGTATAAGCAATTCACAATTGCTTCTTCTTACATATACTCCATGTTCCATTGTGCACTTCACAAATTCCTTCTCCCTTAGGAAACTATCAATTTTCTTATTCCAAGCTCTTGGAGCTTGTTTCAATCCATACAGGGCTTTATGCATCCTGTACACCTTTCTCTCTTCGTCATGTTTCATAAACCCAACTGGTTGTTTAACATAAACTTCTTTGTCTAAGGGTCCATTCAGGAATGCACACTTCACGTCCATCTGACATATGTGCCATCTGTTTATTTCTACTAAACCAATAACCAACCTGATTTTCTCGATCCTAGCAACAGGTGCAAAAACTTCATCGAAGTCTATTCCTTCTTTCTGTAGAAATCCTTTTGCCACAAGCCTTTATTTGTGTCGAGTTACTTCCCCTTTGGAATTCATTTTCACTTTGTATACCCAGTTGACATCAATTGTCTTCTTGCCTTGAGGAAATTCGACAAGTGACCAAGTGTTGTTGTCTTCGATAGACTTCACTTCTTCGTTCATTTCTTCCACCCACTTCGAATCCTTCAATGCTTCAACTACATTGATAGGTTTGACATCTTCATAGAAAGCATAATGTACCAACTCCCCCTTCATTATCTATCACATCATCTGATGTAATCACACCATCTTGAAATCTTGCAGGCATGCGTCTTATTCTTTGAGGTCCGCTTGTACTTGGTTGATCTATAAATGTTGGTTCCTCTTGTCGAACTTCTTTTTTGACTTGAGTTTCTAGTTCTTCAAGTAGGATTCCCATTGAATCTTTCTTGACATTTTCAGTCCAATCTCATTCTTTAAGCTCATCTATGATCACGTCCCTGCTGATCACACTCTGCTTGTTCACTGGGTCGAACAACTTGTAACCTCCTGTCGAATGATATCTAACTAGAATCATTTGAATCGACTTGTCATCAAGTTTTATTCTCAACTGATCTGGAACATGTCTATGTGCAATAGATCCAAATACCTTCAGATGATTCAAGCTAGGTTTCACAGTAGACCAACATTCTTCTGGAGTAATTCCTTCTAGCTTTTCATAGGACATCTGTTCAAAATGTATGTTGCAGCCGACATAGCTTCACCCCAAAACTCTTTAGGTAATTCTTGCCTTTCAACATACTTCTTACCATATTCATGATGGTTTGATTCTTCCTTTCTGCAGTTCCATTATGCTGTGGAGTATAGGGTGTCACCACCTCATGCACAATCCCTTCCTTTTCACATAATATGTTGAAGTCTTTCGACACATACTCTCCACCACCATCAGTTCTAAAAACTTTGAGTTTTTGACCACTTTGTCTTTCGACCATAGACTTAAACTTTGAAAATACCTCGATCACTTCACTTTTCTTTTTGATCAAGTAAGTCCACAGCTTTCGACTGAAATCATCTATGAATGTAATAAAGTATTTGTTACCTTCCACCGAATCCACCTGGATTGATCCATATACATCAGAGTATATGACTTCAAGAATAACCTTCGACTTGCTTCCTGCGTCCTTGCTAAAGTTATTCTTGTGCTTCTTCGCCTGCAAACAATCCTCACATACCTCGTTTGGAATGTCGATTTTGGAAATCTTGAAACCATATTTCTTCTCTTCAAGTCTCTGATGTCTCTGAAGTTGAGATGACCTAGTCGATAATGCCATATTCATTCATCTCTGCTAGCTGCATTCGAAAGGCACTTGTGCTCCATCCCATTTAGTTCGATCTTGGAGGTTCTATTCTGAGACATAGGAGCCTTCAAGATTAATATTCCATTTGCGTCGACGACTCTCATCATCTTATCTTCGATTGACACTTTATAATTCTTTTCAACCAACTGCACTATACTGAGAAAATTGCTCTTCATGCCTGGTATGTACAACACATTAAAAATTACTGACCTCTTGCCATCTTTCATCATAATCATAACATCACCAATACCTTTAGCTGCTAGGGTATTGTCATTTGCGAATTTTACCATATTTTTCATTGAGGGCTTTATGTTGAGAAACCAGTCTTTCCTTCCAAACATATGTGATGAGCATGCTGAATCTAAGTACCATTGATCCTTGAATCTATCTTCATCTCTTGTTTTGACCATCAACATCATCTCTTCTTCTTCATGTTTTGCAAACTTTGCATCACTTTCTTGATTCTTTCGTTTTTATGGAAAATCACTCGAATAGTGACCATACTTCTGACAATTGTAACATTGAATTAGACTCTTGTCAGGTTTTCGACCACCACCTCTTCCTCTATTTGCAACACCACCTCTTTGGTTGCCTTGGTATGGTCTTCTCTGATTCGACATGTTTCCTTCGTTTTGGTTTCCTCTACCAGTCGATTTGTTGTAGCCGTCTCTACCTCTGTCGAACCACTTTCCTTGCCTTTGGTTTCTTTTGATGAATGTGCCTCCAAAGCCACATCACTCTTCGACTTGCCTGCAGCTCTTTCAGTCATTCTTTGTTCATGAGATTCAAGCATCCCATGAAGCTCTTCCTTTGCCAATTTCTACAAGTCTTTCCCCTCTTCTATAGCCACCACCACGTGGTCGAACTTAGGAGCCAAAGATCTCAAGATCTTCGAAACAACAACTCTTGTTGTTAATGTTTCTCTACATACCTTGATTTGATTCACTAGTTTTGTAACCATAGTGAAGAAATCAGATATGCTCTCACTATCTTCCATCTGAAGCAATTCATACATTCTCTTGTGAGTTTGTAACCTCACTTATTTCACATTTTCTGCACCCCCAAACGACTTCTCAAGAACCTCCCAAGTTTCTTTTGCAGATTCTGAATCACTCACTTTTTCAAAATTTTCCGGACTCAGACATTGATGAATTATAAACAGTGCTTTATAACTCAGCTTCTCAGATTCTGTGTGTTTTTTATTTTCTTCTTCTAAAGCATTTTCTCCATGCGCTTCCAATCCATCCTTTACAAGATCCCAAAAACCTTGACACTTGAATAAAACTTTCATCTATTTGCACCAATTCTCATAGTTGTCTACTTTCATAATTGGTAGAGTTGTTGGATTATTTGTATTCTCATAACTCGCCATCGTGAATTCTTCTTCTTCCTCAATCATTCTTGATCGATACTTCTCTTGAATCGATTAACCGAGCTCTTGATACCAGATGTTGGAAATCCACCAAATATTTATAATGAATTTCTACCAATCTTCATGAACAAGATTGATATCACCACATTATGACAATGAATTATGAGAAAAGAAAAGAAAGAAAATAATTATTTTCTGCAGAGTTTCTCTCTACCCACAAACTATGGAAAACTTTGTTATTCACTTGCAACTGAAAATTTTGTGAATACAACTTAATTGACTTGATTACAAAAATAGATGTTACTCCTTATTTATAGATTTAGGTTAGTTTTCTCCCTAAGCCAAAACCCAAAACTATAAAAACCCAAAATACTTATTTTGGTACTAAACCAAATATATCTATTTTAGATATAAATCAAATTTATCTAAATCTAAAACAAATCAAATTTGTGAGTA
The DNA here is from genome assembly GCA_948472305.1 of Vicia faba. Taxonomy (NCBI): domain Eukaryota; kingdom Viridiplantae; phylum Streptophyta; class Magnoliopsida; order Fabales; family Fabaceae; genus Vicia; species Vicia faba. The sequence continues at coordinate 1,125,919,173 of OX451740.1, forward strand.
GCATTTTCGACACACCTACTTCAACACTCCCTTATCTTTGTCGAGCAAATTGCTTCGACACAAGGAATTACTTTCAACATGTTCAACAAATCAAATATCGATTTGACTGAAAAAAAAGGCCTTTGGTGTGTGTTATTTGTGTGTAGAAATTGTGAAGGCTTGTCCTAGAAGTGAAAAAGGGTTTGTGAATGCACCGTATGATGATAAGGGTTTGTGAAAAAAATGCCCCCCCCACTCAGTGAAATTCGTCTGCTATTTATATTGAACTATTAGGTTTTAGAATTTATTATTGATTTGTTAATTTAGGAAGATTTGAATTGCATTCCTGTTATTTCAAATTGTGATTAATCATGAGGACTAAGTTTTAGAATTTTTGGGAAGATTTTATTCTATACTGGTAATTCAGTCAAATATTTCTTTCCGATTTGATTTCAATCAGGATAACTCTGAGAAAGTTTATACACTTTTGGATTGTAACTGCAAATTTTGATTAATGGAGGATCTGATCTCTTTGCATTTACAGCTTGATTTTGATTCGATACAGATTGGATGAATAGAACTTGTACACTTTTTCTTGGATTGGTTTTAGTACGATATATTGGTTTATTCAAAAAGAAAACACACATAATAACTTGTGATAATATATATTAATAATTACAAAAGCAAAATAATAACTAAAACATATTAATAATAATAACCTAATAATATGTAATATTTACTAATACTAAATAAAAATACAAGAATATAAATAAACTAAAAAGAGGTAGAAAATAATGAAATTAGTTCAAAAATAAGAAAGAAAGAAAGAGGAAGGGGTAATCAAATCTGAGACCCTATATTTGACATCCTCACACAATGATCAATTGAGCTATTTTACAAATTTGAAATAAAATGCTTTTGAAATAATAATGCACATACCAGGGCAATAATAATGCACGTATCCGTCCAAAATTTGGGGTATGCCAGTCCCTAACTGATTTGTAACCTCCTAATAACCTAGTACTAACAATATAACTGACGTTCTCAACTCAATAGCAAAAATTCCTAAGCTAACCCTAACAACTTCAACTAACTATATAATTGTTTCTCACTCTCTATTAACCAATCAATCATAGCCCTTCATCCTTCTAACAAAATTCTCATTCATCACACGCCATTTTAAACTTTATTCATTTTCTCATCCTCACTCTCCAACGATTCACTCTCCATTCACACACCCTAACGATTTTCATTCACCATAATAACCATCATCTTCACCACCATTCTCATCACCTTCTCTGCGTCGTCCTCCAGCTCCCTCACTATACGCTCGATCACCATAGCTGTTGGAGCTTCAACGTTTGAGGCTCTAAACAGTTGAGCTTCAACCACATCCTCACTTCTACAAAAACTCTTCACTCTCACGCTCACACTCGAAGGATCAACAGTAACGACTCACACACATAGAGGGAGAAGGTAGAAGAAGATAGAGGTAGAAGACGCGAAGAAGAGTTGAAAGCAAGAAAGAGTTACCTGCTATATTCAACGGTCTCTAGAATTTGCGTCGTCGAGGTAAACAATCTCTTCCTCCTTCTTCACGATTCTCGATACCACTGTGTAGAATGAGACCCCCGAGAAATTCCCTAAAGTATTGAATCAATAACTCACACCATCGTCGTTTAATTTCGTTTTATATTTTCTAGGGTTTTAGTTTCACTCAGATGTAGGCTAAAATAGAAAGAATAGGTGAGAACGAGTTCTGGAGATGGACAGGTGAGGTCAAGCTGAAGCCATTGATGTAAAGAATTTTGGGATTCTGAGCTTTTGGCCGCCATGAACATGTCGGTGTGGCGGCGTTTCTTATGAAAACAGAAAGAGACAAAGAGTGAACATTGAGAGAGGGAAAGGTTTAGTTGGTGTATAGAAGCTGAAGAGTCTCAGAAGTAGAACAAAACACATCGTTCGAATCGATCAACATTTCTGCCACAGGCATTGGATATTCATCCTTTGGAGTGGCTTTATTTAAATCCCTAAAATCTATGAAAATTCTTAAAGTTCCATTTTTATTCATCACGTGGACTATATTAGCTAACCATTCAACATACCTGGTTGTCCTGATGAATTTTCTCTTCAACATTTGTTCGATCTCTATTTTGATTTTGGATAGCACTTCTGGCGCAAACCTCTTTGGCATCTGTTTGACTGGTTGCTTTCCTGGATTTATAGGTAGTCTAATTTCCACCATCTCCCTGCTCAAACTAGGGATCTCATTGTAATCCCATTCAAAGCAATCTCTAAATTCTTTAAGCAGTTCGATTACTTGATCCTTCATCTTGCTGTCGATCTTAGTGTTGATGTATGTAATTCGCCTAATCACGCCATCACCCAGGCCGACTTCCTCCAATGGATCTTGTGCTTAAATCTTCAAAATATTCTCTCTTGTGTCTTTTTCAAACCCCAAAGGCTCTTCTTCATATATGAAGTTAAGCCTATGGCTTTCTGAAGCTATTGTTTGGCTTGGTTCTCCAAGCTTTTCCACCATAATGGCTTCAGGCGCCATATTTGAAACATTTCCATCCTCTAAAGCCGAATTTATCCTGCTTTAGACCATATAGGCCAAAATCCTTTCCAGAGCATTCGACTTAGGCATCATTATGAGTTTGTTCTTCCCACCCAGTAGGTTCAAATTTCCCTTCTGTAGTTGGATATGTATCCAGCTTTTCATGGTCCCAAATGAAACCATGAGTAGGGTGTAGGGTTAGAAAGTTGATCACATCAGGATGTGACTTGAACACTGCATCTTCAGGATTTCACGGAGATATGATAACTAATGCTTTGTCAAAATTCTTCCTATTGACCATACCCATATCAGCAGTAAAATAGCAGTGATATGCCTTAATGTTCTCCACAATCCCATCTTGACGCCATATGGATAAGTGTTGATGCATAGTTGATGGTACTGCCTCAAATTGCTCATAAACTTATGCTAGGTACAAAATAGAAGTTGGCGATATCGCTAACGATGAGGGTTTAAAATTAATATATTTCCCTAATTCATTGACAAAAAATGTTTTTACTTGGTTTACGACGTTGACTCCAAACTCCATACGTATTTGGGAGCAACTTGAGGGTATACTTCATGAGCAATTTTATGTTGGTCAGCCTAAGATAAGTTTGAAAGAATTATCCTTAATAAAGAGGAGGTCCTCTCAGTCAATGGAAGATTACCTAAATAGGTTTAGGGTCCTAAAGTCTAGATGCTTTACTAGGGTTCCTGAACATAAACTAGTCGAAATGGCCATTGGGGGGTTAGATTATTCTATTAGAAAAAGTTTGATCCTTAATCTATTACAGATATGTCCCAACTAGCTGACAAAGTTCGATATGTAAAACATTTGAAAACAAAGAAAATCAAGCGTGTCAAAGGACCATAGAAAAGGGAAAATTGCTTATATAGGTATAAAAGATTATTCCATAGAGTCTGAAGATGGGTACATGGAAGAAGGAAAGCTTAATGTGGTTGAATTGAAAGCCAGACCTCCGTATGCATGTAACCTTTAAGACCGTCAAAAGGAAAGACGATAGAAGAATAAAAAAATGATGTGTCTAGTACTAAAACATATACTTTTGATGTGTCAAAATGTGATGTGTCATACCCCTATTTTTGACCTAAGATCCGACCCTCCATTTGCATCATTGTATAACAAGTGTTCACGAGTGGTTTGACGTATTTTTTTGCCAATTCTTGAGTTAGATTTCAAAATTTTATAACTTCTTCAAATTTCGACATTTTTGAGCAGTTCTTTTTGCATCTGATTCTCCTTGACATCATTTACAATTTCTCTTTACAAGTCAAGAACTGATTATGCTTTGAAAAGCCATGAAAAATAGAAACGTTAGAAGTCGTTTATGAATTTAGTGGAATTCGATTTTATTGTGTTTTATTCATGATTTCTTTTCCATTTAAAGAAATCACAAAAAAATGTACTTAACATCCTGTTTTTTATTTATTTACTATTTTTACCTCTTTACTAAAAAATTATCAAAAATATGTTCTTTTATTAATTTAAATTTATATATTGGTATCATTTATTTCAAAAAAAAAAAATCTAGAAAAATTTATATAAGTCCTTTTATTTTCTTATATGTATTTTATTTTTTATCTTTTAATTTGCGCTTATATTTTCATTTATTTTAATTCAAGGAAAAAATCATAAATAGTTAATTTAATGTCTCTTTTATTTTCTATTTTGTATTTATTATTATTACTAACACTTTTAATTATTATTATTATTATTATTATTATTATTATTATTATTATTATTATTACTACTTTGTCCTTTTGTTTTTTTGTGTTAATAAAGAAAAGTTAGACCACTATAATGTAGTACAAATACTTCACATGGATTGCCAACTTGGACTTATAAATGACCAAAAATCATTCTCATAAAGTCACATGGATTGCCATATCAATACTCTCACCTAATTAACCCTATAAATAAGACATTTCTTTCTTTCATTTGGAGGAACAATACCATAAATTATTCATTAAACTAAGTCAAAGCTCTCTTCTTTTTTTCTCTTCATTTTCTTTCAAGTCATTTCTTCATTTTATTGAATAGGTAGGCCATTATACTTGTTATTTATTTAATTCAATTTCATTTTTACTATTTATTTATTTATTTAGTATCATAATTATCATCGTTTTGCAAGAAACTCCATTGATTTGAAATCAAGAGTTGAGAAGTGTTCTTGACTCCATAATTATCACCATTTTGCAAGAAACTCCATTGATTTCAAGAAACTCCAAAAGCAAAAGTGATTTATTGTTGTTTAATTTTCATTTTTTTCCTGTAATTTTTGTTGTTCATTTAATTATTTTGATCATAAATCCTTGGTCGTGAGATTGAGTAGATAAACTTTCATTATTCATTTTTTTTGAGAAAGTTATGACATTTATACTATTTTTATTATAGATTTCATCTTATTCTTCTTTATCTATTTTATTTTTATTTTTATTTGGATCAATTTGGAAAATATTTAAGTTTTTTTAGTTAATCTAAGCTTGTCGGACATTTGATGAACTTTTATCATTTCCAATCTACCTCTAAATGGTCCTTTGATCATTCAAGGTGCTTGAGATTGATGATAAGTTTGTCATAATGTATCTTCCTTGACTTTGTTATGATGCCCCGTGTTTGTTAATTGTACTACATATATAAGAGAATGAACTTAAAAGTGTCATTTCTTTAAAACGTAAGGGTACTATTGTACCCCAAAATTTACCCTCTCATTTCTCAAGTAATCTCTCACAAGATCTCCTTTGGTTCAAGACTGCACAAGAGTTGATCAACTCAAGACACCTCCTCAAGCACTGATGACTCAAATTAGGGTTTGAGTTTTCACAAATAAAAATGGATTTTTAATGCCCTATATGACTTTAATGGATCATTTTAGACCCTCAAGATTTCTCATGTCAAGTTTCAAGTCTTGGATCACATTTTTGCTTAGTCAATTGATCAGTTAACCTAAAATCAGCTGTATTAGGAAAAAAGTCAGTTGTGGTTAATTTAAAGTTAAACTTCATAATTTTTTATCCATATCAACATCATGAACACATATATGTCATTCGATCAAGTTATCATAATTCCTCAAGAAATTTGATCAGAACATCAAAAGGGAAAAATGGTCAAAATTAGGGTTTTTACTAAGAAAGTGCAATTTCTGATTTTTAACCTAGCAAATGACTTATTGGTTTGAGACATGATCTCAAGTATTAAAATGCATCATTTTTACCTAATGGCATGGCTCAAAACATTCCTCAATATCAATTGGTTAACAGATAAATTTCAATTAACTGATGAAAAGTCAATTGTACACTGAAAAGTCAAACTTTGACTTTTTGGTCAAAATCAAGTATCAAAGATCCCAATTGATCAAAACATGTCAAAATATGAAACTTTTTCATCAAGAAATCAAAAAGTCAAGATTTCATTTTGAAAAGTCAAAATTTCTAAACTTAGAAATTTTTCTAACTGTTGGAAAATTCATATTTTTTCATAACTTTGAGCCAAATTTTCACCATGATGCAAGATGATTCAAAGGAAACTTCCAACATGAAAATTGTAGATCCCAATGAGATCTAAAACATTATATAACACAACTTTTTCTATAAATGCATGGATTTCAGGTTATGATTTTAAGAAGACATGTTCATGAAACTTGAAAAACTTAGTGAAATTTTGCCCTAGTTTTGGCAGGATTTTGACCTAACTTCATGGCAATTTTTCACATAGTTCCAAGATGAATATTCAAAAATATCAAACATATAAGTTGTAGAGGATGTTACAAAAGCTTTCTAAAATGTCAAAGAAGTCATTGAGATCATACTTGATCAAGGAGAATCGAAGGCAATAAGTTAGGGTTTCATTCTTGTTTTGCAAGGAAAATTTGTGAAGAACACTTGATCCAATCTTCAAGCATGCTGTACAAATATTGCTTTGCAGGCTTCAAAATTGCTAATCACTCAATAATTAAATGTTTACATAACTGATAGATCCATTTTCTAAGTATTTGAGCCATTATCCAAGTTGCATTTCCATTTATGGCACAAAGTCACCATTCCATTCTTGAAAAGTTGCTTTAATTACAAAGTAAACTTGTCTTGAGCTTCTAACTTGTTTGTTCAGTACACACTCAACATACAAAGTCAGATAAACATGTTTAAAGTTTGTAACCACTCTAGATATCCTTGTACAATGCATTGGGACAATGTGTATCAAGCTTGCTTCAAAAACAAGCCAAAGAGCCATAACATGGGAACTTGTACTTCTGATCCCCCCAAGCTCTCAAAACCTTTTCCTATAAATTGAGACACTATTATGTAACTTAGTACACGATTTTGAAAGCCTGAAAAATCTCCCAAACTCCCTCTAGCCAAAAATTGCACACAAACTCCATTTGTGTGCAGGTTCTGACCTTGAACTTGTATCTTCTATTTCCATCGTGCATTTTCCCTCAAAACAATTTTCAAAGCTTCCTTACATTAAATACAACTCATCCATGTCCTTGTTTCCCAACTATAACACCATCTTCTTCATCTTCCATAGCCAAAAACAGAGCATTTCAAGTGGACTTCTCCAGACCATTTCAACCACTCTCCAATCAAGCTAATCATTGCATTTGCTTCCTGGGAACTTGAGGAAACTAACTTGATAATCACAACAACTTGAATAAAGCTCTAACTCAAAACACGATCTCCAGCTGCAAGGTGAGTTTTCTGACTTTTCATCTCATTATTTAGGCATTGTTAGGCTTGCATTTTCAAAGAAAAAATGTAGATATCATTACCCTGAAACTATACATATCCATAGATTTCATTTATATGGCTTGAGCTTAGAGAATTTTAAGATTGAAATTTCTGGAAAATTTTAGGGTTCAAATTAGGGCCAACGAAATTCTCATTCATCTTTGATTTTTAGCTTTAGTTATTTACATGGTTGGATTCATGAGAAAAAATGGAACAACTTTCATGTTTGCAATTTTAATTTTCATTGAGAAATGAGCAAGATACAGGTTGTCTGGCTGGGTGTGAGGTTGAAGATGAAGTTCAGGCCATGGACTTTATTTGTAATACATATTTATGATTTGATACAAGTTAACGGATGTATAACCATCCCATTGGTAGAAGCGCGCGCCTTTCACCTTTAGGACCTGGGTTCGAGCCCCAATATTTTTGCTTCTTTTTGTTTTAAATACAGCAGCGCCTGGGCCCTAAATCATTGGGCTTTGTCTTTTTTTGTTGACTTCTAACCCCCTGCTTGCTTTCACACTTTTGGCCCAACTCTTTTTTTTTATTATTTTCTTTTTGTTATTTTTATTTTATTTCTTTTTCTTTATTATATTTTTTATTACTATTATTATTATTATTATTATTATTATTATTATATTTTTTTTTTATATTTTCAAAACATTTTCAAAACATTTTCTAAACACTTACTTATTTCTTTTTATTATTATATAAAAAAAAGAACAAAAAATAGTATTATTATTGCTATTTTTATAAAGGTGTTTATTTCCTTTATAAAACAAAAAAAAAGAACAAAAAAATGTTCCTAATAAATTAATTTCTTTTTATTAGTAAATTAATATTTAAATTTAGGTTTAATTATTATTTTCTAAAATTAATTTATAATTGTCGGTTTTCTTTTAATTAATTAATTCCCAAATTTATTGTATTAACTTAAAACTTTTTTTTTATATAAAAATCCTAAAATTCATTTTATACTTAATTTCTTTCTTAATTAGTTTAAATTTAATTTTATTTATTTTTAACTAATCATTTTCTTAATTAGGTCAAGACTAAACCCTTTCATAAAAAACCAAATAAAAATCATTTCTTTTTCCATTTACATTCTTGCATTATTTTATTTTCAATTCTTGTACATTATTCAATATGGTTGTAATAGTTAGTTAGGTTTAATTTTCTTGCAATCCCCATTTGTAAATTTATATGCCCCCTCACCTAATGATTTAATAGTGTAGTAATTTTACTTTTCGAAATTTATCGCTTTATATAAATGCTAGTAATTATGGTTTGTATGGAAAGATTAAAATCAACAAGTAGCAAACCCTAATCCATGATAAACAATGCATGTAAATCAAACAAATTTGCACGCTTGCACCCTTAGGGTAATTCCACTTTGTTGCCTTACAAAAATGGCCATGTTATGCATGTGTGGTATCTTAGCAAAAGCAGATCAAAAATACAAGATCATAGTCCCTCGATGACGCTATAAATGTTGCCTTTCAAAATGATCTTAGTCCCTCAAAGAGAAATGCTAAGACATCTTACAACATTGCTATCATGGCTATACGATGACACACGCCCATCCCTTTTACATCCAAAGATAAAGCGTCTTACCAAATCAATGGTAAGATAGCAATATCAAAGGAAAGGAAGAAATGAACATAAGACTTTTGAGTAGGTAGATTGTTCCAAGTTGCTTGCTCATTTTTAAATTAAACATCCTTGCTTATTTTCAAAAAAAACACCAACACTTTCAAAACATTTTCCAAACATGAAATATTTTCAAAAGCCCAACACTTTGTATACATTCTTACGAACGAGAACAATTATAAAGTTTGCCTAAACAAAGGCGTATTTTCAAAATACTTTCAAAAACCACACAAAGCCCATATTTTCAAACAAAGCAAGTGATCTAGCAAGCAACTAAGAGCCCATAGATAACTATGGATGAAAAGGGTGCTAACACCTTCCCTTTTCATAATCTACCCCCCGAACTCAAGAAATAATCTCAAAGGTATTTTCTGTTCTTTTCAGCCTTTCCTTTTGGATAAAAGAAAAGTCGGTGGCGACTCTTGCTAACTGCAACATTTGTGATAAAATGCAAAACACCCAAGTCAGTTCTCCCACCGTATCATAGAACTGGCGACTCTGTTGGGGACAAAACTTAAAAGTGGGGTTACCTTAGGGCTAGATTACCTTTACTTGCTTTCATTGTTTGACTTGTTTGCTTTACATTTTGGTTCCTTGTTTGGGCTTGTTCTAATCCTCTACCCGGATTTGGGATACCTTATAGGTAAGTAGCAATATGTTGTGGAAACTGTGCGGGGTATATCGATATGGTTAAGCAATAACTACGTTAGTGTGACAAATTTGTGGGTATCGGTAGCCCTTGAGTAGTCAAGGAGAATATGGGGCTGTTGTGTGGTGTCATGAAGCACTAACTGACTTTTAGAACCTTTACTTGACCATCTTGGCCATTAGAACGTAGTGAGATAACCGGCTTTGGTGCAGTCCGGAGTTGGTTGATACTCGATACTACACTCATTGAGATTTAACTTCTCGGGATATTTCGGTCATCGTGAAAGAGGCTTGCGCTGAAACATTGCCTGATAAGACAGATCAGTGATATTGAGATCCCTTAGAACCCGATTACTATTTCTAGGACATGTTTGAGCCAACTAAACTTCAAGAGGGTACTTACCTATGAGACTCCATGCAAGCCTAAACCTAAGGACTTGCTTGCCTTGTTTGTGTATGCTTACTTGTACATAACATCATAAACATCATAACATCATACTCATTCACTAACCATTTCAAGGATTATTAGGATTTATCTTTGTTCTATTTTGTAGAACATGGCTTCTATCTGCTGGAATACTATCCAAGTCAATCTCGTAAGGATTCCTCCTCAAATCAAAGAGTTAGAATCAAGGGTTCCTGAGAATTCTCCATTCACCGAAAGACATGTTCGCCTCCTAAACTTGGTTACCTCCAACGCTGATGAAGATATGATGAAGGTGCTTTTCCAGTTCTTTGATCCTCTACACCATTGCTTCACTTTCATCTATTATCAGCTTGTACCGACTTTGGAAGAATTCTCTCAACTCTTAAGGGTTCCCATTCTCAATCAACTACCCTTCAATGGTACGGAAAGAGATCCAAAACCTGAAGAGATTTCCCAAGCACTACACTTGCAACAATCTAATATCACAACTAATTGGGAAACAAGCAGTGGTGTCAAAGGTTTCTTAGCCAAGTTCTTGTTCGAGAAAGCTCAAGATTGTTGGAACTATTTGGAATTACAAGCTTTTAAAGAAATCTTGGCCCTTCTCATCTATGGGATGGTTTTGTTTCCAAACCCTAACCAACTCATAGATGTAAACACTGTCAAAATCTTCATGTCTCGCAATCCAGTGCCTACTATGTTGGGAGATATCCTACATTCTTTTCACTCTCTCACTATGAGGAAGAGAGGAATCCTCATGTGTTGCACTCCTCTCTTGGAAAGATGGTTTATTTCGCATCTTCCCCGGTCTGTGTTGAAGAATGAGCAAGGTTTGAGGTGGTCCCATAGGCTGATGACGCTCAGACATTCAGATGTTCATTGGTGTTCTCGATCCTTGGAGAATGTCACTATCATTGACCATTGTGGAGAATTCCCTAATGTACCTTTTCTTGGAATTAGAGGAGGTATCGCCTATAACCCTTTCTTAGCCTTACGACAGTTTGGTTATGCCCGACAAGATGGTCCATATGAGATGCTCATCCAAGGAGTGGCATTCGACTACGAGAGCAATGATCAAAGCTATCATCAGAGATTTATACGAGCTTGGAGGATGGTAAGCAAGGTGGATAGTAAGACACTGGGACACAAGAATTCCATTCCCCTTGAGCGTTACCTTAAGTGGGTACGAGTTCGTGCTCAGAAACTTGTGATGCCTTATCCCTCCATCTTACCAGTTATCGTGGAGCCTGTGGTTGAAGGATATGTCCCGTACACTGTCCTCCATCCCGACATGCCAACTTCTCTCGAAGACTTGCAAAAAGGTTAGATTCAGCTAAAGGAAGAATGAGATACTTTCAAAGCTCAATTCTACGCTAGTGAGAAGAGGGTCTTGGAGCTTACAAAGCATCTATAAGAAGAGCAAAGTGTGAACGCTTATCTCGCGCCGAAGAGGATTCGTTCAGTCTTTTTATCTTAGAGAGTTATTTTGTAAGCTCAAGAGGCATGATGTATTCATTTTTAACTAATTAATGAAATTTGACGTTTGTTCATTATTTTGTCTATAAAAATTTAAATGTCATAAATCCTTGAAATCATTTGCATACACATCTTCCATGCATCATAACATGACAGGTTTTCACCTAACAGTTTTCCTTATCTTTCTGTTATTTATTTCAGCAAGATGGATCTAGAGAAAACTGTGAAGGATCTTCAGGCACAAAACTCTCAATTCCAAGAGACTCTACTGGCCCTATCCAAGGGGCAACAAGATATGATGGCATTACTAGCAGTTATGATGGCATTCCTTGAAATCCTTGGTCAACATGGGTAGAAGGTTCAAAGAGTCGATTCGTTAGATCCCGGTAGTGGAAGGCTCATCTGAAGAAGGTGAGAATCAGATTGGTGAATTTAAAATTACACAGGCTAAATGTATTAATGGTCAAGCGTCTGATGATGATTATTTTGACGAGCAGTATCCACCTGCCGATGTCAAGTACAAGCAGTTAGATGACAGATTGAAGGCTGTTGAGATTCAAGTCGTCCCCGGTTTAGTTTTTAATGATTTGGGTTTGATCTCTGGGGTTGTTATTCCCCATAAATTCAAAATACCAGTCTTTGTAAAGTACGATGGAGTTTCTTGTCCAAAACTTCACCTGAAATCTTATGTGGCCAAGATACAGTTGCACACCACTGATAAGAAACTTTGGGTTCACTTTTTTCAAGAGAGCTTGACCGGAACACAACTAGAATTGTTTTATCAGTTGGATGGTTCCCGTATCAATACTTGGGAAGACTTAGCTACCGCCTTCTACCATTAGTACCAGTATAACACCGACTTGGTGCCGACAAGAGTTCAGTTGCAAGATATGACAATGGGGAAGAATGAAGGATTCAAGGAATACGCAAAAAAGTGGAGAGACCTGGCCAGTAGGGTTCAACCACATTTGACTAATAGGGAGCACATTGACATGTTTATAGGCACTTTATTTGGTCCATTCTTTAACTTATTGGTTGGTTGTTCTTCTTCCGGCTTCACCGAGTTAATCCTAACTGGTGAAAGAGTTGAAAGCGGCATCAAAAGTGGGAAGATTCATATGGCATCCGCCTGCACTTCCAATCCTGTAAAGAAACCTTTTACTGCAAAGAAGGAAATCAATGATGTGTACGGGGAAAGGGCCTATACCAAGAAGAATGATCATCTGTCTGTTAACGTTGTTCGAATCTCCAATCTAACTCCTACTCAAAGACCATATGCAAATCATCAATGGTTTGAAACTCTGAGAAGACAATTTACGAGGATAGGAATGTCACTATCCCAAGCCGTACAACACTTACTAAAGGCTAATTTGGTGACATTACGCGATACTCCTGCCAATATAGATACCTCTTCACCGAAGTATAATCTGAATGTAAAATGTGCCTACCATTCAAGTAGCCCCGGGCATGAGACTGACCAATGCGGGGCCTTGAAGAATAAAATCCAGGGTTTGATCGATAACAAGACTATTGAATTCGATCCTCCTCCAACTCCAAATGTAATCACCGCGCCTATGCCAAATCATGGCAAGGGTGTTAATGTTGTTGAAGATACAATTTTTGTTGCCTCTGTCGAAGACTTGACTACTCCACTGAATATCATCAAGAAGAATCTGTTGAAAGTCAGGATTTTCCCTGGTTGTGTAAAGGACTGTGTTTGTTGTGCAAACAACTCAACAGATACGAAGGGCTAAAGGAAGGCATTCAACGCCTGATGGATAGCCACAAGATCCTATTTTGAGAAGACCCCGCTTGCCAAAAGTTTGACTAATAAATGTGAAGATCTCTCCATTATCACCATCTCAAACAAGCCTCTTAGGATCTCCTCCAAAGGTCTTATCAGGATTTCAAATGAACCAACTATTGCTCCACTAATAATTACCAATCCCGGACCAATTCCCTACTACTCAAATAAGGAAGTGCCATGGAACTATGGAACTGAGGTGTTTTACCATGGGATAAAACAAGAAGCTTGGATTGAAGAAGACAAAGCTAATAATGTTGGAAACATAGCTGGCTCAAGTAATGTAACCCGAACTGGGAGAATCTTTTCACCCAACATCTCACCACCAGTGGTTACAAAGGCACCCATCCGCGTTACTACGGCCAAGCCAAGTACTGATACAAGAGGGAAAGAAAAAGTTATTGAGCTTGTCGTGATAGAAATACCCGCAAAGGACGTTGCTGATGGAGAACCTTCCCCTCGTGAAATGGATGAGATCCTAAAGATTATAAAAAGGAGAAACTTCAAGATTGTGGAGCAGTTGGGGAAAACCCCTTCTAAGATTTCTATGTTGTCATTGCTACTCTGTTCCGATGTCCATGCTCGGACATTAATCAAATTCTTGAAAAAAGCTCATGTCCCTCATGAGACCACAACGGACCAGTTTGAGAATTGCATGGCGAGCCTAACGGCTGATAATGGTTTGGGATTTTCAGATGCTGATCTAACACTGCTTGGGAAGAACTGCAATAAAGCTCTACACGTTTCTGTCGAGTGCAAGGGGACCACCCTAGCACATGTTCTGGTCGACACTGGCTCTTCTCTAAACATGCTACCCAAAGGGGCATTAGACCGTCTAGACTGTGAAGGTTTGGTATTGAAACCAATTGATATCATTGTGGGGGATTTCGACGGATCAAAGAGGGAAGTTCATGGAGAGGTAGATCTTCCAATCAAGGGGGGCTCACAAATCTTCAACTCCACCTTCTACGTCATGGATATCCGTCCTTCCTATTCTTGTTTTTTGGGTCGCCCTTGGATCCATAAATCTGGGGCAGTAACCTCAACCCTCCATCAAAAACTCAAATATCCGGTCAAGGGAAGAATCGTCACCGTCTATAGAGAAGAAGAGTTTATGGTAAGCCACCTCAACTCTTTCAAGTACGTAGAGATGGATGGATAATTCATTGAGACCTCGTGTCAAGCCTTTGAAGTTGTGCCACCAATGGTTTCTGCTACCAAATGTTCCTCTGATGTATCCAAAGCTGTCAAGGTTGTGCCGAAGATGGTTTCAGTCAAAGATGCTTGTGCTGCAATTGAAGAAGGAAGTTATGATACTTGGGGACAACTCTTCGAGATACCATTCAAAGCGGACAAGCTTGGTTTGGGTTTCACCGTCAAGGCTCAAAAGGAGGTGAGGCATGCCCATGCAGGAAAGCCACCTCTCCGTATTAGAAGCCATGAGGTCAACGCTGAAGGTGATTCTGATGAGGAAGTTGCACTTGAAGATTGGGTGTATCCTACTACAACGGAGATGAAGAATTGGAATGCAAAGGACTGCATGCCCATCTCCTTCATCGAGGAGTAATCTACTTGTTTATTGCTTTTAATTCAAGAACATTTTGTCTGTAATATTTAAACAGTGACTTTTAAGCCATGTGCTTGGCCCGGGGAACTTTGGTCCATTTGTCAAGGGTTTTATTTATGTTCATCTAATCATATGATCATTCAATACAAACCATTGGAATATTTTGCATTCAAATATTTGCGTTCATTGTATTTCTTTTCTTCAAATACATTTTTCAAAATAGCCATGTACCTTACATGCACGCACACACACACACACACTCTTGCAGGTCCTCATCCACTCTGGATCTCATTGCCAATGACTCTACTATTGCCAACTATGACTTCGAATATCCAATTAACCAAGCTGAAGAAGAAGGCGAGGAAGATTGTGAAGTATTGAGAGAACTAGCCAGAATTCTATTACAAGAGGAAAAAGTTATTCTGTCGCACGAAGAGTCAGTTGAAGTCATCAATCTGGGTACCGAGATAGATAAGAAGGAAGTCAAGATCGGTGCTAACTTGGAAAGCAGTGTCAAGAGTAGGTTGGTTCAAATGTTGCATGACTATGTGGAAGTGTTTGCTTGGTCATATGAAGATATGCTAGGGTTGGATACCGACATCATAGTTCATCGTCTACCGACAAAAGAAGATTGTCCTCCTGTCAAGCAAAAGGTTCGTCGCATGAGGCCTGATATGTCTGAGAAGATAAAAGCTAAAGTGATGAAACAATTTGATGCGGGATTCTTAGTTGTGACATCTTATCCCCAATGGGTTGCAAATGTGGTTCCAGTGCCAAAGAAAGACGAAAAAGTTCGCATGTGCGTAGACTATAGGGATCTGAATAGGGCAAACCCCAAGGATGACTTCCCTCTACCATACATTGACGTCTTGGTCGATAATACTGCTCAGCATAAAGTCTTCTCTTTCATGGATGGATTCTCTGGCTATAATCAGATATGGATGGCTCCTGAAGACATGGAGAAGACTATTTTCGTTACGTAATGGGGCATCTTTTATTACAAGGCCATGTCGTTCGGATTGAAGAATGCAGGGGAAACATATCAAAGGGCTATGGTAGCTTTGTTTCATGACATGATACATCATGAAATAGAGGTATATGTGGATGATATGATTTCTAGGTCACAAAATGAAGAGGAACATCTCGATCACCTATACAAGCTATTCGAAAGGTTGAAAAAGTACAAGTTGAGGTTAAACCCTAACAAGTACACATTTGGGGTACGATCGGGAAAACTTTTAGGTTTTGTTGTCAGCAATAAAGGCATTGAAGTTGATCCTGCCAAGGTAAAGGCCATCTAAGAAATGCCAGTCCCCCACTCTGAAAAGGAAGTTAGTGGATTCTTGGATTGTCTCAATTACATCGCCCGCTTCATATCTCACTTGACTGCTACTTGTAAGCCAATCTTCAAACTCTTGAAGAAAGATCAAGTAGTCAGATGGAATGATGAATGCCAACCTGCCTTCGACAAAATCAAAGAATATCTGCAAGAACATCCTATTATCATGCCTCCAGTTGAAGGAAGACCCTTGATCATGTACTTGACAGTACTAGAGAACTCTATGGGGTGTTTTTTGGGCCAACATGACGAGTCTGGTCGAAAAGAGCATGCTATTTATTACCTGAGCAAAAAGTTTATCGACTGTGAAACCAGATATTCACTGCTCGAGAAAACTTGATGCGCTCTGGCATGGGCTGCTCGCCGGCTAAGACATTATATGTTGACTCATACCACTCTGTTGATTTCTAAGATGGATCCAATCAAGTATATCTTCGAGAAACCCGCTCTTTCCGGACGGATAGCCAGATGGAAAATGATCTTGACTGAGTACGACATTCAATACACAATGCAAAAAGCCATCAAAGGAAGCGTACTAGCAGATCTTTGGCCCATCAAGCTGTTGATGATCATTAGTCTATGAACTTTGACTTCCCGGATGAGAACATTATGCTGGTGACTGACTGTGCTAAACCTGGACCGTATAACGGACTGGACAAGGATCCCGATGGATTATGGTCTTCGATGGGGATTCCAACGCTTTGGGTAACGGAATTGGTGTTGTGATCATATCTCCTGAAGGTTTCCACACTCCATTCACTGTCAGACTATGCTTCGATTGCACGAACAATATGGCTGAGTACGAAGCGTGCATTTTGGGTTTGAAAGCTGCCATTGATTTAAGGATCAAGCATTTGAATGTGTTCGGGGATTCCGCTCTAGTGATTATCCAAGTAAAATGAGTTTGGGACACCAATCACCCTAATCTCATCCCTTACAAGTAACTTGTGCTATCTCTAATTCCTTACTTCGAAGAGATCACCTTTGAACACTTCCTTAGGGAAGAAAATAAATTGGTTGATGCTTTGGCCACCATGTCTTCTATGTTCATGGTCAGATGGGACAACGAAGCTCCTATGATTACCATTGAAAGGTTCTACGAACCCGCACACTGCTGTGAGCTTGACATTGACACAGAAAAGCCTTGGTACCATGAGGTGAAGAGATACATTGAAGCACAAGAGTATCCCGAGGGAGCATCCATAAATGACAAGAAGTTCTTACGAAGATTTTCAGCCAAATTCTTCTTAAGTAACAGAATCTTGTATAAACACAACCATGACTCTACTCTACTCCGATGTGTGGACAAGAAGGAGGCACATGAAATTATGGAAGACATGCACGATGTTCTCTTTGGCACTCACGCAAGCGGACATACGATGGACAAGAAAATCCTAAGAGCTGGCTACTATTGGTCAACAATAGAGACTGATTGCCATCAACATTTAAGAACTTGTCACAAATGTCAAATCTATGCTGACAAGGTCCATGTGCCTCGTATCCCTCTGAACGTCATGACTAATCCATGGCCATTTGCAATGTGGGGCATTGACATGATTGGAGAGATCAAGCCCACTGCTTCTAATTGACATCGCTTCATTATGGTCGCTATTGATTATTTCACCAAATGGGTCGAAGCCACCTCATTCGCCTCAGTCACCAAGAATGTGGTAGCCAGATTCATCAAACATAACCTCATTTGCCGCTATGGTATCCCCAAAAGGATCATCACCGACAATGGGATTAACCTCAACAATGCTATGATTACCGAGCTTTGCACTCAGTTCAAGATCAAGCATCACAATTCTTCTCCATATAGACCTAAAATGAATGGCGCAGTCGAAGCGGACAACAAAAACATCAAGAAGATTATGCAGAAAATGGTAGTAACCTATAAGGACTGGCATGAGATGTTATCGTATTCTCTACATGGCTACCGTACTTCAGATAGGACATCAACTGGGGCAACTATATTTTCTTTGGTCTATGGCATGGAAGTTGTTTTACCAGTGGAAGTTCAGATTCCCTCACTAAGGATTATGAATGAAGCAGGTCTAGGCGAAGACGAGTGGATTCAGACAAGGTTGGATCAGTTGAACTTGATCAATGAGAAGCGAATGGTTGCTGTTTGTCATCGTCAGATGTACCAAAAACGTATGATCAAGGCTTTCAACAAAAAGATCAAGCCTCGAGTATATCAAGCTTGTGACTTGGTGATAAAGCGCATCATTCTGCCACAAGGCGACCCCAAAGGCAAATGGACTCCCACCTACGAAGGTCCATTTGTTGTCAAGAGAGTGTTTTCTGGTGGTGCCATAATGCTGACTATCATGGATGGTGAATACTTCCAACATCCTATAAACGTGGACATAGTTAAAAAATACTATGCATAAGAGACCCGCTAGGTTGACATACCTAGGAAAAATAAGGGCATCCCGAAAAACCAAAAGGTTTGGGCAAAAATTAGGGATATATGCAAAAGATTATACACCTAGTAAGTTGAAAACCCGAAAGGGCGACTTGGGAAAAAATGGGTATCCTGGTGGGCTGAAAACCCGAAAGGGCGGTCCAGGAAAAAGTTAAGGATTGAATTCATATGACTATGTCCCGTGGAATCACCACAATCTACTTTATCACCAAGTTCTGAGTTCAAGTGGTCCAAGATCAATCCAATTAACTTCTGTCAATGGAAAGGGACATTCGTAGACATTGAGGCGATAATAGAGTTGGAATGCAATGAGATCATTTCACATGGCTATTTGTTTTTGATTTCAATCTTTGTTTTCCTTTCGATTTCCTCTTACTAGGATCTCCGTCTCTTTGTACAAAAAACGCCTATTCATGGGCAAAATATCAATACAAATATATTTTTAAGTGCAAACTTTCTATTTTTGTTTTGAGTGCAAAGTTGTCCAATGACTAAAATTGAACGAACATATGCATATGAACATAATTAAAACTATTTGGCACATGTGTCCTGCTAAGCAGCAGCAACATCTCTTTAATGTATATGGAATACCCCACAGAGTTATTTCATTAGCATTAACCTCACAAGATCGGTTACAATAAACCATTACTCAACAGAGTTACCCACAAAGTCTCTTTGCACAGGTTAATCTCCAACCAGAGTCTCAATCTCTTGGAAGCTCTTTCCCCAGCTGAGTTGATCCTACAAGAAGAAGAACTCATATCGTCAACAGTTCATCCAGTATTCATCAACATGGTTTATTTCCCCAAAATACAACAATTAGCGAATTTCCCCGGCATAGTCTCCCTTCCCCAGCTGAGGCTGTTATCCCCAGCTGAGTCTGTCCTCCCCGACTGAGTTTATCCTCCCCGACTGAGTCTAAACTCTCTAGCTTGAGTTTGCCTTTCAGACTATTACAAATCATAGGGCCACAACCCCTAATCCCCAGTAAAGTCATCAACAAAACCTTTACTATCTCCAAAAGATACTATGAAGCCTGGACCCGACCAGATGATAGTACAACTCTCAAGCCACTATGAAGCCTGGACCCGACCAAATAATAGTCAACTTCTCAAGTCACTATAGAGCCTGGACCCGACCAGATAATAGTGAAAACCTTTTCAGATACTATGAAGCCTGACCCCGACCAGATAATAGTACAACTTTCAAGAACCATGAAATCTGGACCCGACCAGATAATAGTATAACTTTTCAAAAACTATGAAGCCTGGACCCGACCAGATAATAGTATAACTCTTCAAAAACTATAAAGCCTAGACCCAACTAGATAGTAATTACCACTTCAAGTTACTATAAAGCCTGGACCCGACCAGATATCAGTTCAACTTCATCCGTTCTAGCAAGTTACTATAAAGCCTAGAATCCGACCAGATAATAGTTAACTTCCTTATCCCTAGCAAGTTGTTGTGAAGCCTGGATTCGACCAGATAACAATTCAATTTCAAGAAATTTTATGCAAAGCCTGGAATCCGACCAGATAACAGTTAATTTATTCTTCCCCAGTAAGTTACCGTGAAGACTGAATCCGACCAGATAGCAGTTGACTTCCTTATCCTCAACAAATTGTGAAGCCTAGATCTGACCAGATAACAGCTGACATTCAAGAGATATTCCCGAGCAGAAGCATTCTTTCAACCAAGTTTAAAGATATGTACATTCTTAATCCCCAACAGAAATTCAGGATTCAAAATTCCTCAGCAATAGTCAAGGATTTATTTTCTCGGGTAAACATACATCCCACATTCATACGTCATAGCATATCATACAAAATGAATTTAGCATGATCTCATTCATCTTGTGAACATCATGCATACATCTGAATTTTACTAACCCTTTTTTTCCCACAGTGTTGCACCCCAAAATTTTCTCTCCCATATTTTTCAATACATGCCAAGTGAGGCCCTCAAATTGCTCAAGGAAGTTCAAGGGTTGACCAGACAAACTCTCTCCTAAGGCAGTCTACCTCAAATTAGGGTTTCAGTTTGCATCAAGGTACTTGAGTCCAAAGGATCCTAAATTCTCACCATTTTCCTACTAGGTTCTCAAGATCATCCATGTCAAGTTTCAAGCCTTGCAAAGGAAGTTTGCTCAGTCAATTGCTCAAAAGCCTGAAAATCAACTGTGTTAGGGCAAAAGTCAATTGTGTCCTACATACAGTCAAACTTCAAGATTTTTGGTCAACTTCCTCATTTTGAAGTATTATTCATCATTTGATCAAGGGTTGATCATGATTCCTCAAGGATTACTCACAATTCATCAAAACCCAAAAGTTGCTAAATTAGGGTTTTGTAGGAAAAGTCAACTCAACTTTGACCAAGCATAACTTTCTCATATTTTATCAAATATGACCCATCCAAAGCTTATTTTGAAGAGGATGCAATTCTTTACAATTCATCTTCAGCTCCAAAGTTCAAAATATGCACTCACAAGAAGATATAAATTTGGACATTATAGGTCATTTTGAAAAGTCAACAAAAACACCTTTTTTGTCAAAGCTTCATACATGAACATGGAAGACTCAATTGATATGAGACCAAAAGTGTTTCTTAGATGACATCTTAAGATTTCTAAAAAGTCCAAGAACACATCTCTAGGGTCAAAATTAAAGGAGTTATACATTGGTAAAGTTGAGCTTTTTTGCAAAATTGCCAAAAGTCAAATGTGGCCAAAGTTGCAATTTTTGTCAAATGGGCCAACTTTTCGTGTTTGCATTGAGTTTGTAACATGATCCACGACCCACGATCCTTCTAACTTGTCTTTATTTTATTTTTGTCCTTTATTTTGATTTTTATTTCAATTAAATCAAATAAAATCAAAATAAAATCATGAAAATATCAAAACTAATCAAAGCTTGAGATTTTGTGCATGTTTAGGTCTCTTACACAGCTGGAAAGGAAATCAAATCGTGCAAGCTTCATTAGGACACAAAAAGATTGGATTTGGCTTGATTTGGAAAGACTTGCATAAGAATCAAATCATGATTCAATCATCTTAATTGAGAAAGATTTGAAGCAAGTTTGTAACCTAATTCATTCTAGGGTACATATAGAACAAGTGCAGACCAAAAGAAGAGGGATTGGAGGCGTGCAAAGGTGAAAACAACTTTCAAAAAAATCAAGAAAAGTTGCAAATTGTTTTCTCAGTTCCAGGCTTCCTCAAGCCTTTCCAGCCACATAAATAACTTCCTGGACGTTCTAGGATCCCATTCCAATCATTAGCAAGCATTTTCGTGCACAGAAACACGCTGTAAGTACCCCACGACTCCCATGTTTTTTTGAAATCGTATTTCATAATTCTGGAATTGTTAGCATATTTTATGGACATATTCTGAATCCTTGAAACATTTGCAAGCTAATGACAATACTTAATTGCATGTTTGTTAACCATACAGAAAGATGCCATGATTAGGGTTTAGGTTTCGTTTTTAGGGATTTTGCTTGCAAGAACAATTGGCCATGGAAGGTGGTACCATGATGCTCGTGAGGTTGCAACAAGTTGATTGGTACCATTGGTATTGATTTATGATGCTTACATAAGATTTTGGAGAAACACATGCTTATACCTACGCCCAGATGACTGTAGGTAAAAGTCAGAACTTTTACCAATGGAGGGAGGAAGAAGAAGGGTGGCGTGGCACTCTCTGATTTGCCTGTTCAAAATTCGCGCGTTTTAATATATTATTTTGTTTTTTCCAATATAATGATTGTTTGTCATTAACCATACAAATGAACAAGCCAGCTTAGATGGTCAGCGTACAATGGAAATTGCCAAAGGGCCTGGGTTTGATCCCCAGGTCCCCATATTTGTCAATATTATTTTCTTTTACATGATCAGGTATACGCGCGTGCATTGAGTCCACCATACACCATCATCCTTCAACCACCAGATCTCTAGCATGCCAGATCTAACACCTATCACGTGGGAGTCCACCATAGGCCTAGTCAAGCTTGCAACATGGGATTTGGAAAAGTCAAGTGGGCTAGGCGTTTTGGGCTCAGAAATTGCAATTCAGACCCCCCTGTTTGCTAGCACAACCAGGCCCATTTCTTTTTCTTTTGTATTTTTCATTCTATTTAATTTCTTTATTTATTTATTTTCTAAACACAAAATTAAATTCTTTTTTGAAAAAAAAAAATCATAAATTCAATTTTCACAAATTTAGATTTAGGTTTTATTTTTATCAAATTTAATTTAATAATTAGTTAAATTTAATTTTAGGGTAATTCTAACCTTTTTGTAAATAATTTAAAATAAATTAGAAAATTAGAGTTTGTTTGGTTTAATTTTTATTTCTTTTCTTAAATTAAATAACAAAAATACAAAAATAGGTCAAATTAATTATTTTTCTTAATTTAAATTAATTAGTAATTAGGTTTGTATTTATTCAATTAAAACCTTATTTTCTCAAAATAGTCAAAAACACAAAATTATGATTTTTCTTTCAATTAGGTTTAGAAGGAGTCAAAACCCTAATTTTTTCTCGTTCTCGTTTCATTGCGCGTGTTTATTTATTTTTACGATATTAATGTAACTGCTCATGGTATGTAATAGTTTAATTAGGATTTTCTTTATTTATCGTTTTTACAGGTTTTTGGCTATGTAATTAATCCCCCTCCCCGAAGCCTTGTAATAGCGTAGTTTTATTTCTCGCATTTTTATTCTCGCAAATATTAACTGTTAGATGTATGATAATAGGATTGCATGATAAGACTGTACGTTAATTTTAAAATGGTTAGCAAACCCTAAATGTGCAAAGATAATAACTGAAATCAAATCACTCGCACATGCACACTCCTAGGGTATACTCTCACTTCGGTTGCCTTCGGTAAATGATCATTAAGTATAGGGTGTTTGAGTGGTCATCCTCCTGTCTAAACAAAGATCAAATGTCCCGTTCGGAAATGTTTCCTCGGATATGTTGCCTCGGAAAGGTTGCCTCGGAAATGTTGCCTCGAATATGATCTTAAGACACTAGGGTTATTACTAAGACATCCTAACATTGCTTTAGTGATCGCACGTCCCTTTCGAATTGACCCTTACAACTCCAACGACGGTGCTACCTACTCACTAATAGTAGGGTAGCGTTGTCTAAAGGAAACAAGAATAGAAACAATTCTTTTTTGAGTAGGTAGACGCTAGTAGGTACTTGCTCAAAATCAAACTTTTCACACTTACACTTTTTTTCAAACAAAGTTTTCAAAAAACAACTTTGTAACACTCTTGAGGACTGATACAAGGGTTAAAACGAAGTAAAACAAAAACTTTTCAAAACACACAAACACGGAAAAAATTTCAAAATGATGAGCAAGTAGCTAAGAGCCCGTGGAAAAACACTGATAGAAAGGGTGCTATTACCTTCCCTTTCTATAATCTACCCCCGTACTCAAAATCTCGAAAAAGGAACTTTTTTGTGCTTTTTTCCTTTCCAGTTTGGATAAAATCAAAGTCGGTGGCGACTCTTGCTTACCGCGACATTTTGCAAACACAAATGCAAAACCCAAAACAGCATTTTCCTAAAACAAGTCTGGTTCTGCCACCGTATTACAGAACTGGCGACTCTGCTGGGGATTTAATAAGTGGGGTATACCTTAGGATTTAGTTCATCATAAAATTGCTTCTCTTGTTTGTTTTGGTTGCTTTACTGTTAAAGGTTTTTGTATTGGGAGTTACTATAGATTCTAACCCGAATCTGGGGACACCTTTTAGGTATGTAGAAATAAACTGGGAGGGAACTGTACGACATAGACTGATACGGTTGAAGCAGTAGCTACGTTGATGTGACACATTGGTTGGTACCGGTATCCCTTATGGAGAAACGAGGAGAATACGGGGCTGCTATGTGTGTCGTTAAGCATCAACTGACCTTAGAACCCATAATTGACCAACTTGGCCATTAGGAAGTAGTGAGATAGCCGACCTCAGTGTAAAGCTGAGAACTGGTTGATACTCGATACTACACTCATTGAGACCATACTCTCGAGATAGTTCCGGTTGCAAGAAAAGATTGCGCGAGCTGAAACCATGACCGATGGAGGATGGTCAATAATATTGAGAACCTTTAGAACCCGATTACTTTTGCTAGGACAGGTTGAAACCAACTGAACTTCAAGAGGGTAATACCTTTGACCCCATGCAAGCCTTAAACTTAAGGGATTTTGTGTGACTTGTTTGCCTTTGCCATGTCTGTTATCTGCTATACCTGTTGCTTTTATCATGACATCATGCATCATAACATAGCATGCATACTTCATTATACTAACCATTTCAAAGACCGAGGGGATTTATCTTTGTTCTGTTTTGCAGGTTATGGCTTCCATACGCAGAAACACCATTCGAGTTAACTTTGTGCAAATACCTGATCAACTCAAAGATTTAGCCTTGAGAGTTTCGGATACTTCTTCATTCATCAGGAGACATGGTCAGCTTCTTATCTTGGTTACCTCAAAGTTTGATGAGCAGATGATGAGTGTGTTTTTCCATTTCTTTGATCCGGTGCATCATTGCTTCACTTTCCTGGATTATCAGCTAGTTCCCACTATGGAAGAGTTTTCTCACTTATTGGGCATATCCATCCTTGAGAAGATGCCCTTCACAGGTTTGGAAGAGACTCCTATACCAGAAGACATTGCTCCAGCTCTGCATCTAAAAAGGACTGATGTAGTATCAGTAGCGATAAAATGTAGCGGGGTAAATCGGAGATCGAATTATCAATTAATTCGTCTCACAAAAGCAAGAGTCGCCACCGCGCTTTATTATTTCCAAGGGAAAAGGGGAAAGAGAGAAATAAAACCCTAAAGTATGCAATGTAAAATAATACTTTTAAAAGTAATGAAAATACAAGGCGTTTTTGAAAAGAGGTCTATGGTTCGGGGGTTGGTTATACAATGGGAAGGTATTAGCACCCAATATATCTATAGTATTCTATAGGAACCTTTTGAAATATCTGTTTATTAAAATTTGTTCGTTTGATTAAAAATAAATTGTTTTGGCCGAAAAGGGGTACAGACGGGTTTTTGAAAGTACGACGACCTAATGTCGAAGTTTTGACTTAAAAGATATAAGTTTTGAAAAAAATTAAATATTTGGGGAAAAATTATCTTAAGTTTTAATGAAAATGAAGATATTCGCGTGATTGGATTTGAGGACATGAAGTCAACAAATTTAATCATTTTTCCTTGGATTTAGACATAAACAGAATAACCAAATAAAGATGAAATAATCAAACAAAAAATTAGATAGATAATGATTAAGTGATATATAACTACAACAATGATTAAATAACGGACTAAATGGTGTGAACATGCATTTTTATATTTTTATTTAATATGTATAAGACAAGAGAATTAATTAAAGAAAATAACACGTTTTCTTCTTAAATTTATATATTTTTTATGTGTATTTTTTGTTATTAATATGAAGTATTATTTTAAGAATTATTAAATAATTCTAAACTAAATTAAAACTCTAAAAGCTATTAACTTAAATCTAATTAAAAATAATACTAAAAATTACTAAATTAATCCTAAACTTAAACTAATGAAATTGGTCAAATTATTAAAATTATCTAATTAAATTACACCTCTATTTGATTAAACTTACTAATTAACTAAATTAATAACATTCTAAAAAAAACTAATAGAAAGTAAATAGAAAGAGAGGTATCAAAAAAATAAAGGGGATAGACAATAAACCATTGCATGGGCTAAAGGGTTTTAAGGAGCCAAATCAAGACTAAACAGAAAAAGGGATGGGGGTTCCAATAGAATTCGTTGGGCTTTTAGGCAAGGGAAACGGGTTAAGCCCACACATTGAAACAAGGTTAGGGTTAAACATTTTGTCTTAGTTTTTGGGGAAAAATGGATTAGGGTTAACAAAGGGTACAGAGCGGCGCTCCTTCGTTATGGATTCGTCTTCGTCTTCCTCATTGCTCTCACACCCTCGCCTCTGAGTTCCTTTGCCCATGGCCATCGGCATCTTTAAACCTCCTCTTCCCTCCAACGAAATGCTAGGGCGATATATTCAAGGTAACCTTCGTTTTAAATCTCGTTAGGGTTTTATTATGATTTTGCATGTTTATGATTTTTACATCCATTTTTGATTCTGACTTCCTATTATTATGGTTATTTAAGGTACATGAAAGAAAAGAGGGAGAAACATTACCTTTGGAGACGGAGGAGGAAGGGGTTGAGAAAAGCTATGGCGGCCAAAGCGGTGAGGGAAGGCGTTGAATTAGGGCTTGCTCCGGTTTGTCTAGTATCTCGCCTTTGACTTTTATGTTTTGATGATGATTACTGAAAAATGCATGTTGAAAACCCCTTTGTCTTCTTCTTCTGCCTCGTTGCCTGATTTGCTTTGTATGCTTCTTTGTCCCTTCTTCCTCTTTGGCTTGCTGAGTATGCTTCTGAGTTGCCTTGAGATATTTGTTGGTACTTGCCCCCTGTACGCTTCTGAATGTGCTATTGTTGAAATATTGGTTTTGACTAGCTTGATGTGTTTGCTATCCTATGATGCTTCCAACTGAGGATTCATGTTGCCTCGATGATTTTTGATGATGATATGCTGGAAATGCCTTTGAATATATTTGATTTTTCTTCTTCTCTTCTGGTTGCTTTGATGCTTTGCTTCTGTGAACTTTTGCCCAGTGATGAGACTGTCTGAGGGCTTTTGATGCTTGAATGAGTTGCCTTGAACGTTTCTTTTTATTTGGTGGCCTTGATGCTTGGATGCTTGAATAATTTTCCTCTCTTCTTTCGACCTCACTTCTGTTGCTTTCTTTGTATATTGGCCTATGATGAAGTTTTTCTGAGACCTGATGGGTTTGGAAATTGGTTTGATAAGTTTGTGCTGTTCTGGTTTTTGGCTTTGGGCGTATTATGGTTCATGGCTATGGCTTTAGAACTGGGCAGGTTTCTTGTTGTTTTATTGCAGGTTCTATGGTTTAAGGCTTGAACACAGGTTGAAGCCTCTTGACAGGTTTACTGTTTTTTTAGGCTTCAGTTTTGGCATGGAATGGTAAGGTTTGAAACAGGTACAGGTTTCGGGCCTGGAGACTGGTTTTAGGCTTTGACAAGGTTTCACAGGTTTTATGGTTTTAGGCCATACTGGTTGTTGCTTTGGTGAAGCTTTTCTGGTTTTCTGGTTAGGCTTGATGTTGTTTGGGATATGGTTTTAAGTTCTGTGGCCTTGAGGCTTATGTTACAGGTTATCATTTTGAAAGTTGTAAGGCTTTGGTTGGACAGCATGCTGTTTACTGGTTTTTCAGGCCATGGTTTTTATGATATTTTGGCTTGGGACAATATATGGTTTTTGAATGCAGGCTCTTCAAGCTTTTTCTCTTTGAGAATAGGCTTGTGGTATTTGAACTCAGTTTTGGTTTTTAGGCTCTCAACAGGTTATGAACTCTGTTCTTTTTGCTTGAGATGTTTGTGTAGTTTTATATCAGTTTTGCTGGCCTCTATTTGATGGTTCAGGTTTTTGGTATATTTTCACTATTTCCTTTTGATGCTTCTGAACCTCTACTGTTACATTCAGTTTGTTTTGTATCCTTTTATGCTTCCCTTTTTTACTGTGCTACTGCAGTTTTACTTTATATCCCTTTTCTGCCTAAGGCCAAAACATGTAAAACCCACACTCTTTTCTCTCTTCTCTCTCCTTAGTACAGTTGAAACATTAAAATGTTATATGTACTTTGTGTTCTGAAAAAGAAAAGCTGGAAAATGATGAATTTAGGAAATATTTGCTTGCATATAGTTTTGATTTGCACACTTCCTCTTTGGCTTCTGCATTGTTACAGTATGGAGCCTTGTGTTGACATACCTCCATACTTGACAGTTTACGTTGGACTTTGCCTTTGAAAATGTAACTTTGACTTGGTTATTTGCATATGCTGTTGAACTATGCAATTTACAATTGAAATGTGCAATTGATTTTGAACTATGCAGTTGGTTTTGAAATATGCAATTGATTTTGAACTATGCAGTTTATTTTGGCACAATTGAATTTGTGCATATTTTTAACTTGTGCATTCATATTTATCAATAAATAAACATCCCTTTTTGTGAACCGGGAGAAATCCCGTGATTTGCAAAGAGGGTAAAAACTGATTCCAGCCGTTTGCTTTTAATGATGAATGCTAAATTAATCGTCTGCTTTTAATTGTATATCTTATTTCTGACTTTTTCTTTTAATTCTTTTGCAGGTAAAATCAAATGAGCATCAAAGAAGTATTGGATAGAAGATGAAGATTTAGAACTTAGAAAAAATTAGGATAGTTTTTATTTCACTTTAAACATTTGTAAAATTATCATTGTAAATACGTTGTAAATAAATACGGTATTTAAACAACAATTGTAACAATTAGAATAAAATGAATAAAACTCCAATATTTTACCAGTTAATTCTTTTCTTCTTTCCAATTATTTACTTTATCATTTATAATTCTTAAAATTATAATAACTGAAAATAAAATTTCAACTATTTAAATTCAGAATAATAAATAATTAAATAAACATCATTGATCAATTAATAAACTTCTTTTCAAATATTTACTTTATTATTTATAATTCTTTAAATTATATAATAACTGAAAATAAATTCCAATTATTTAAATTCAGAATAATAAATAATTAAATAAACATCATTGATCAATTAATAAACCTCTTTTCAAATATTTACTTTATTATTTATAATTCTTTAAATTATATAATAATTGAAAATAAATTCCAATTATTTAAACTCAGAATAATAAATAATTGAATAAACATTGTTTTAGCATTGATCAATTAATAAATTTAGCGTTTTAAAATAACCAGCTCTCGACTTGAAAAAGTTATGAATTTAAAAAAACTGCTTTGAAAATTGATAAAATAGGTCAAAAACAACTTGCAATGTAATGATGCAGATGGGAGATGGTATCTTAGGTCAAAATTTGGGGTACAACAGCTGCCCCTATTTAAGTTTCTTCTATCCGGAGATATGAAGATTAAAATCTTCGTCTCGACGAGATTGAAGGTACTTAAATACATAATACGCAAATTTTTGCCCTAAGATACCGCCATTATGTTTGATATGAATGTAGTGATTGAATTCACAGAGAAAGATTTTGTATGAAAAACAAGATAATGCGGGAGAAATCAAACACCAACAAAACGCAGGGACATAGGTTATACACTACTGGGGAGATGAGCCATCGACCTCAAATAATAGACTCTTGACAGCGAATAAAAATTTGAGAGAATACGGACTCTGACCCTGACAAAGAAGGCATCTTGCATAGGCCATAAAACAGATTATTGACCCAAAATAACAGTGAGTTCACAACTCAAGGTCAAAGATAGACAAAAAGTATCAATTTTGCTGATGATGGACTACCACTTCCGAGGGCAAAGATTCATAACAAACTTCTCTGCGAGATTTCCGGAGATATACTAATTAATGCTGAAATAATAATAAGATTGCAGATACATAAGCTGCTCAAATAAAGAAGCTGCCACTTGCTGCCTTCCAAAAAATATTATGACATACAAGCTGCTCAAATAAAGAAGCTGCCACTTGCTGCCTTCCAAAAAATATTATGACATACAAGCTGCTCAAATAAAGAAGCTGTCACTTGTTGTCTTCCAGAAAAAAAATAACGTACAAGTTGCTCATGAAGAGACCGCCGCTTGTCGTTTTCCAAAATAATAATAACACACAAGTTGCTCATGAAGAGACCGCCGCTTGCCGTTTTCCAACGATGTCTATAACGTACAAGTTGCTCATGAAGAGACCGCCGCTTACCGTTTTCCAAAATAATAATAACGCACAAGTTGCTCATGAAGAGACCGCCGCTTGCCATTTTCCAAAATAATAATAACGCACAAGTTGCTCATGAAGAGACCGCCGCTTGCCGTTTTTCAAAATAATAATAACGCACAAGTTGCTCATGAAGAGACGCCGCTTGCCGTTTTCCAACGATGTCTATAACGTACAAGTTGCTCATGAAGAGACCGCCGCTTGCCGTTTTCCAAAATAATAATAACGCACAAGTTGCTCATGAAGAGACCGCCGCTTGCCGTTTTCCAAAAATAATAACTCAGAAGGAAATTGCAATGACACTGGCAGAGAATAAAATCTTCGTCGAAGAGAACTGTGAATCAATCTTTCCGAGGAGATCACATATTTAAATGTGCAAAATAAATGCACCATTCGTCTAGGTCGCGACTTCACTGGGGAAAATCATGAGATAGCCTAAGCAAGAGGCAACAACTCCCTCCAGGAATAACCCAGAAAGAAAACAGTCAAACAAGACTCCACCCAATGAGAAAGTAACTCGATTGGGGGATTCATCCTATCCAGAAATGGACAAGGTAGGCTAAATCAAAAAATCATCCACGAGGATTAGCTCAGTTGGGGAATTTAGAAAGGAAACACATTTTCTGCCTAAGCTAACCTTCTACTTGGAAAGAAACATGTACATTGTCTTAATAAACAAAGTACACAACCCAAAATCAACGACAAATGTGAATATGCATGTTGATATAAGTGTAAATGAGTAAATGAATGTTATGCTGACAAAACAAACAGATGGAATAACTTGAAGACAATAATATGTCACGACATAATAGATACTCGGCCAATCTTAAAAAAGACGGAAAATAACTGGAACTGGAACCACAAAGCAACGTCAGAGCGTATCACGCTACAAGGCTCAAGTCTTCTGAGGAGAAAAGCATTCAAATCCAATCATCTAATACCAATAGACTACTGGCATGAGGCAAAGCGTACCACACTTCAGAAATCGCCCAAATAAAGGTAACCAAAACAACGCTTAACTGGAACAACTGGGGAGTCACCAAACTTAGTACCACGAGAAACGCAAGTTTACACAACCAACACCTCATGAAGATTTTGAAATAAAACATGTTCATCATGCAAGGATAAAATACTGTATTGTTTTGCATTTCATGGCTTGACCATCCTCAGAACAACTGTTAATATTCCTTTCATTATTCACGACGCATTTTTTAAAATAAGAATACTTTAAATAACTTTGTTTCAAATATTTCCGTAAAAATTAAAATTTTGCCCACAAATGGTAAATGCTCAAATTTCATTAATAAGATGGTAGTTCGCTAACAACGCGACTCCAATGGTTTACAAAAGTTTGGGAAATAGTACATGAAAGAAAGGGTTACACAAAAACAATGATCACTAATCTCCCTAACAACTTCGAATTCCAAAATGTGCTAAGATACCAAGACTGGTCTGACCAAAAGCTTGCCTAAGCCGCCCCTTCGGGTTTTCAACTTAGCAAACTGTCAACTCAAACCTAAGCGAAATATCTCTTGATTGCATCGGCATTCATGGAGCGCGGGAGCTCTTCACCGTCCATATTTGTGAGAATTAAGGCACCTCCAGAGAAAACTTTCTTGACGACATACGGTCCTTCGTAATTCGGAGCCCACTTGCCCCTAGAATCAGGTTGGAAAGATAATATCTTCTTGAGCACAAGGTCACCTTCTATGAACTCGCGTGGTCGAACCTTCTTATCAAAAGCCTTCTTCATTCTCTGCTGATATAATTGACCGTGACACAATGCTGTCAATCTCTTTTCTTCAATTAAATTCAACTGATCATACCTACTTTGACACCATTCAGCTTCAGAAAGTTTAGCTTCCATCAACACTCTCAGATACGGAATCTCAACCTCCACGGGGAGTACTGCTTCCATACCATAAACTAGGGAAAAAGGGGTTGCGCCCGTTGAAGTTCGAACTGAAGTACGATATCCATGCAGAGAAAACGGAAGCATTTCATGCCAATCTTTATAAGTTACTACCATCTTCTGGACAATCTTCTTGATGTTCTTGTTAGCCGCTTCAACTGCCCCATTCATCTTCGGTCTGTAAGGAGAAGAATTATGATGTTCGATCTTGAACTCCTCACAAAGCTCTCTCATTATCTTGTTATTCAAATTTGAACCATTATCCGTGATGATCTTGCTCGGGATACCGTATCGACAAATGATTTGATTCTTGATAAATCTGACTACCACCTGTCTGGTTACATTAGCATAAGATGCTGCTTCCACCCATTTAGTAAAATAATCGATCGCTACCAAGATGAAACGATGACCATTTGAAGCTTTGGGTTCAATCATTCCAATCATATCAATGCCCCACATAGAGAAAGGCCAAGGTGAAGAGATAACATTGAGGAGGGTCGGTGGCACATGTATCTTGTCCACATAAATCTGGCATTTATGACATTTCTTCACATATTTGCAGCAATCAGATTCCATTGTCATCCAATAGTAACCAGCTCTTAACATCTTTTTAGCCATTGCATGTCCGTTGACATGTGTGCCAAAGGATCCTTCATGTACTTCTTGCATCAGCATGTCTGCTTCATGTCTGTCTACACATCTGAGCAAGACCATGTCGTAATTTCTCTTATACAATACTTCTTCATTGAGGAAGAAACTGCTTGCTAATCTCCTCAACGTCTTCCTATCTTTATTGGATGCCCCAGGCGGGTACTCTTGAGTTTGAAGAACACGTTTAATGTCAAAGAACCACGGTTTGTCGTCGGTAACCTCTTCTACTGAGAACACATGAGCAGGTCTATCGAGGCGCATAACCCGGATTGTAGGCACATTGTTCCAACCAATCACTTGAAACATTGAAGACAAAGTAGCTAAAGCATCAGCCATTTGGTTTTCATCTCTAGGGATATGATGTAATTCCACTTTGTTGAAGAAAGTTAACAATCTTCTAGCATAGTCTCTGTAAGGGATCAAACCAGGATGACGATTCTCCCATTCTCCTTTGATTTGATTAATTACCAATGCCGAATCTCCGTAAATATCAAGAATCTTAATCCTTAAATCCACTGCTTCTTCGAGACCCATAATACATGCCTCATATTCAGCCATGTTGTTCGTGCAGTCAAACTTCAATCTTGTCGTGAACGGGATATGAGTACCTCGGGGAGTGACGATGATTTCCCCAATTCCATTTCCATAAGAGTTCACAGCTCCGTCAAATATCAAACCCCAATGCGATTCGAGATCAGGTCCTTCTTCAGGTAACGGCTCTTCACAATCTTTAGCTTTCAAGTACATAACATCTTCATCTGGGAAATCAAACTTGATGGATTGATAATCGTCAACTGGTTGGTGAGCCAAATGGTCGGCTAAAATACTCCCTTTGATTGCTTTCTGAGTGTGATACTCAATGTCATATTCGGATAACAACATCTACCAACGGGCTATTCTTCCAGATAAGGCGGGCTTCTCAAAGATATACTTGATCGGATCCATTTTGGAGATCAACCAAGTGGTGTGGTTAATCATATACTGGCGTAGACGGCGAGCAGCCCAAGCTAAAGCACAACAGGTTTTCTCAAGCAATGAGTATCGAGACTCACAGTCTGTGAATTTCTTACTCAGATAATATACAGCATGCTCCTTTCTTCCAGTCTCATCTTGTTGACCAAGCACACATCCCATGGAATCTTCCAATATAGTCAAGTACATAATCAAAGGTCTTCCTTCCACCGGAGGAATCAAAATGGGAGGTTCAAGCAAATATTCTTTGATGCTATCAAAAGCTCTCTGACAATCTTCTGTCCACACACATCCTTGGTTCTTTCGGAGAAGCTTGAAAATCGGCCCACAGGTAGCAGTCATATGAGATATAAATCTAGAAATATAATTCAGTCTCCCAAGGAATCCTCTTACTTGTTTTTCCGTCTTGGGTGCGGGCATTTCCCGAATAGCTTTGACTTTATCAGGATCTACCTCAATACCTTTCTGACTGACAATGAAACCCAGAAGTCTTCCAGAACGAACACCAAAAGTGCACTTGTTGGGATTCAGACAGAGTTTATACTTTCTCAAACGCTGGAATAACTTCAATAAATGTTCCAAATGATCTTCTTCAGTTTGTGATTTGGCAATCATGTCATCTACATACACTTCTATCTCTTTATGCATCATGTCATGGAACAAAGCAGTCATGGCCCTTTGGTATGTTGCACCAGCATTCCTTAAACCAAACGGCATAACCTGATAACAAAATGTTCCCCACGGTGTAATGAAAGCTGTCTTCTCCATATCTTCTGGTGCCATCTTGATTTGATTGTAACCAGAGAAACCATCCATGAAAGAAAAGACTTTGAACTTTGCGGTACTGTTGACCAATACGTCAATGTGCGGTAATGGGAAGTCATCCTTTGGGCTAGCTCTATTCAGATCTCTATAGTCTACACACATTCGAACTTTGCCATCCTTCTTAGCAACAGGCACTATATTGGCTAACCATTGAGGATAGACCGATGTAACAAGGAAACCTGCATTAATCTGTTTTTGAACTTCTTCTTTGATCTTGTCAGCCATATCGGGACGAGTCCTTCTCAACTTCTGCTTAATCGGCGGACATTCAGGTCTCAACGGTAAACGATGCTCCACAATATTGTTGTCCAAACCTGGCATATCTTGGTAGGACCAAGCAAACACATCAACATACTCTTTGAGAAGCTCCATCATTTTCTCTTTGACCTCTGGGATGAGCAATGCTCCGACCTTGACTTCCTTTTTATCTTCTTCATCACCAAAATTGATCAACTCTATAGGCTCTTCAAACGGCTGAATAATCTTTTCATCGTGCTCAAGTAAACGGGAAATTTCATCAGGAATCTCTTCACTATCCTCTTCCTCGGCTCTGAACACAGGGAATTCAAAGTTGGGAGAGGGAATAGGATCATTGTTTTCAATGGTTAAGTCATGGATTAATCTGCACATATGATTATGCTTTATTTTAGAAATTGATTTGTACAAATAAAACAAAAAGTTATTATATTTCCTATTACTACCAATTAATTTTCATTACTATTTCCCAGAAAAAGTGAAAAATAAAACAGTAGTGGACAAAATAACATTTTTATTCATGAGGGGAAATACTTGGAACAAAGAGCCCATACATTTTCTCTTTTGCCTTGGGCAGAGCAAAAGGATTTATTTTCAACATAGCCCGACACAAATACTTTTCGCCTTGGGCAGAGCGAATTTTTTTCAAAAATAAAGCAAAATATTACTCAAAAATGTGCATCACAACAGGAACATCAACATCAATCCAGTTCTGGCAAACCACTCCATGTGTTACAAAATCGGGTAAATCCTCTTCAGAATCGTCTCCTATTATAGCATCAACTTCAGGAGGAGTCGGATGGATAAAACCTGCGCT
The DNA here is from genome assembly GCA_948472305.1 of Vicia faba. Taxonomy (NCBI): domain Eukaryota; kingdom Viridiplantae; phylum Streptophyta; class Magnoliopsida; order Fabales; family Fabaceae; genus Vicia; species Vicia faba. Next base: position 1,125,955,085 of record OX451740.1, read on the forward strand.
TCGGAAAACCTCTTGTATCGGACGAGTAACTACTTCCTGCTTGACTCTTGTAGACACGGGATGAAAACCAAGACCTTCTCCAGACTTGTTCTCGGGCAAAGTCAACACCTGGCCCCAACCTTCAGCCAAACCACTTGCAACCACTCGTCGCGCATCCTCAAAAGAAGAAATAGATGTCCCTTGCTTCTTCACTTCATTATTAGCAACAGATAGAGCTTGGAATTGGGTTCCAACATCCTCATCAGCATCGATAAAAGAGAAAGATGACAAATGGCTTACCACCATAGCCTGCTCTCCACCAATCATTACCATCTTTCCATGCCTTACAAACTTCAATCTTTGATGGAGCGTTGAAGTGACTGCCCCTGCATCATGGATCCATGGACGACCCAATAGGCAACTGTAGGCGGCACGAATATCCATTACTTGAAAAGTGATCTGAAAAGTATGAGGACCAATTATTATAGGAAGATCCACTTCACCAATGACAGTCTTCCTAGAACCATCAAACGCTTTGACAATTACTCCACTGGGTCTCATGGGAGCACCTTGATATGAGAGTCGAGATAATGTAGTTTTGGGCATTACATTTAACGACGAACCTGTATCTACCAACACACTTGATAAAGTATCATTTCTGCAACTTATTGAGATATGCAAAGCCATATTATGGTTCCTTCCCTCCTCCGGAAGCTCTTCATCACTGAAACCAAGATTGTTACACGAAGTAATATTTCCCACGATTCCATCAAATTGGTCAACCGTCACATCATGATCCACGAATGCCTGGTCCAAGACCTTCATCAAAGCTTCTCTATGGGCACCAGAATCTCTCAGTAAAGCAAGCAAAGAAATCTTGGAAGGAGTTTGCAATAGTTGGTCCACAATCTTATATTCACTTCTCTTGATGAGCTTCAGAATCTCATCATCATCGGGATGAGGGATAGGTTCATTGGATCGGCCTATCTCAACCCTTGGTTCAACATTTCTCGCTAGAATTTCTGCCGGTATGGGCCTCCTGACTTGAACTTCTGGTCTCTTCAAAGGTACTGCTGCAAAGACACGTCCGCTTCTCGTAACTCTACTCACATCAGCGATGTTAACAAAAGACGGCCTTGTTGGTATAGGGACTTCTACCCCATTCTCAATCATTGTGGCATTATACTTATACGGTATAGCTTGGTCTGAGTTGTAAGGCACGGGACCAGGTGGATAAATGATCAAAGGAGCAACAGGTGCAGTCTGACTGTCGTAAACGATCTCTACTGGTTCAGGAAAATTGAATTGTGGTATTATAACATTCACTTCATCCACCGGATCTCTGTCATGTGTAATAGTGATAACCCTCTGGTCTAACAATTTTTGAATATCCTCCTTCACAATAGGGAAATCAACCTCTCTTGAACAAAATTCACAAACATCATAATCATGCTGATGCCTAAAAAAAGTAAGTCTTCTTAAGCTCTGATGTAACCTGATCAACGAATCTCTTATGTGTTCAACTTGAAAAACTCGAAACTTTCCTGGACAACCTTCCACCATATTCACTGATGCTGCCCCATGTCGAGGTAAAGGATTATCTCTAACATTTGGGCTAACATCCTTGAAAGACAAGATACCATTCTTAATCAACCTCTGCACATCCTCCTTTAAAGCAAAACAATTTTCAAGGTTGTGCCCCGGCGACCCTTGATGATATTCACAAAACTGATCTGCCTTGTACCACGGAGAAGTACTATTTGGTGCGACAGGAGGGGGCTTCGTCGTTATGAGGTTTTTTCTGATTAAAGCGGGGAACAATTCAGTATAAGTCATAGGAATGGCATCGAATTGCGGTTTCCTTGGCGAACGGTTCTGGTTGTTGAATGGATAAGCCTGTTGTCGAGGCTGCTGCTGAAATGGCCGTTGTTTAGTTGGTGGGGTTTGATGAGTTGGGGTCATCAATGCTGGGCGGACAGCCGGAGTGACTGCAGCAACGTGTGAGTAACCTCTCCTTGGTCTCCCTGGGAAGATCACGCTGACATCCTGCTCTTTTCTTTTTGGTAAAACACTTCCAAACCTCTTGGTACTGCTAGACGGACTTCCTTCTTTAACCAAACGCCTTTCACGAATCCCTTCCTCCAACCGCATGCCCATGCTTACCATTTCGGTGAAGTCACTGGGTGCGCTGGCAATCATTCTTTCATAGTAAAAGGAACCTAAAGTCTTCAAGAATATCTTTGTCATCTCTTTCTCCTCAAGAGGAGGATAGATTTGAGCAGCAATTTCGTGCCACCTCTGGGCGTATTCCTTAAAAGACTCTCTGTCTCTCTGGGACATCGCCCGGAGTTGATCCCTGTCCGGCGCCATGTCAACGTTATACTTATACTGGTGAACAAAAGCTTCGCTAAGATCGTTGAAGTTGCAGATCCGAATGCTGTCTAAACCCATATACCACTTTAGAGCGGCACCCGTCAAAATGTCTTGAAAATAGTGAATCAACAAGTCATGATCATCAGAATATGTAGACATCTTTCTCACGTACATAGTCAAGTGACTCCGAGGACACGAATCACCCTTATATCTTTCAAAGTCTGGCACTTTGAATTTTGCTGGAATCTTGACATTCGGAACTAAACACAGGTCATGAGTGTTCTTTCCAAACAAATCCTTCCCCTTTAACGCTCTGAGCTCCCTCTGCATTTCTTGGAACTGGTCTTGAAATTCTTCCATTCTATCAAAAAGACCCAGATTTTCAGCAGGCTCGGCAGGATAAGTAGGTTCATTCAAGTATGGCATAGAGTGAACCACAGGAGCGACAGTTGTCATCACTGGTTGCGGGAAAGGTGCTACAGACGGGATTACAGTCGGCATGGCAGTTGTCTCTGGTTGAGGAAAAGACATAGTAGGTTGAAACAAAGGCTGTACGACAGGCTGATACCCCTCTGGCACAAAGTTGTAAGGCATTCCCCACGGAAAACCTTTTGGCATCTGATATTGAAGCGGAGAGTTGATTTGAGTCACAGATGTTGGAACGGTGACAATCTCGGAAACCACAGTAGTTGAAGTCTGAATCTCAGCAGCTGTAGTCGATGGCTGATTCTGAGCAGCCATCAAACTTTCCACTAGCGCAGTTAACTTTTCCATCTCGATACGAAGGGTAGCAACCTCCCCACGAAGCTCGTAGTTTTCCTGTTCCAGATCTTCCATCTTCCTCTGACGATTGGCTCGAGTATCGTATCGGTGAGACAGCTTGACAATCTATCGGAGTGGACAAAGAAACAAGGATAAGACTCTAGAAAACATATGAAGTGGAATGTTGAATGATGCATGATGTGTGATGCAAATGATGATTCATTTTAATAGCTTTTCAAGGAACTTCAATAATTTTGCACACATCAATGGTAAAGGAATTTGGAACAACAAAAACTCATTTCATTAATCAAAAGCGGTAAATTACAACTTACAACTTTAGAACAACAAAATAATAAATTACACTTTGGGATAACAACCCAATAATAAAAGCAGTAAACTACAACTTTGGAACATGAAGCCCATAATAAAGCAGTAAATTACAACTTTGGAACATGAAGCCCATAATAAAAGCAGTAAATTACAACTTTGGAACATGAAGCCCATAATAAAAGCAGTAAATTACAACTTCGGAACATGAAGCCCATAATAAAAGCAGTAAATTACAACTTCGGAACATGAAGCCCTTTTACAGAGTTTTACAAAATGACATCAGTAAAATAAAACTAAAAGCTAAAGATCACTCAGAATCATCAGATGAAGGACCAAATGCCAACTGTAACCGGAGCTTCCTGATCTTCTCTTCATAAAAGTCTTCCATCTCTTTCTTTTCAGCTACCAATCGATCAATGATTTCCTTTTGTGGATTAGGAACGAGAGCAACACTTACTGAACCTTCCTTCTTTCTCTTCCTTTCACTAGCATATTTCTTCAGTAAAGCATCCTTTTGACGAAGCTTCTCATCATGATCAATGAACCAGCCGTCTTGAATAAATAGCAAATCCTCCTTTTCCTTTAGTTGTCGAGCCAGGACCCGATTCTCATATTCAGACATATTATACTTTTCTTTCGAAGCATCTCTCTCGGACTTCATCCTAGCCAGATTTCCTTGGTATTCTCCCATATTCTCGATAGGGATATCAACAGATGATGATGCAACGGTAGGGAATAAAGGTTTCTCAGGTTTATAAGGCATCTTGAGAGCACAAGCCCTAGCACGGACCCAATGTAGGTAAGGCTCCAAAGAGATGGCACCCCTATGTCCTAACATGTCTCTCCCTTTCCTATGGATGTGGCGCCAAGCTCCTTCGATCTCCCTCTTAGCTGCCTGGTGATCTTGTCCTTCTTGTAGAAAGAAACCACTCACATGGATGTTGTTTGGCTTGTCCCTCATCGGGTATCCAAACTGACGGCGCGCGAGAACATGATTATAATTAATTCCTCCTTTCGTACCAAGAAGGGGCACGTTAGGAAAATCACCACAGCTATCGATGATCTTCACGTCGTAGTAAGCTCGATTATACCAATCAATGTCGAAATGAGTGAGAGCCATAATTTTTGGCGCCCATCGCGGCTCCTTCTCGAGATCCCAGAAAACATCAGACCTAGGTAGATGAGAAACATACCACTGATACAGCAACGGTGCACAACAAATAATCATCCCTCCTTGATAAGAGTTTCGAAGATGGATGGAGTAGTAGGTATCTCCTAGCAACGTAGGGACCGGATTTCCAATCAAGAAAATTCTGATGGCGTTGATATCCACAAACTTATCAACGTTAGGGAACAAGAATAGACCATAAGCGAGTAAAGCAAAGACGTCTTCAAAGGCAATAGTATCTTTTATCTCAGCGGAATGACGAGCTTTCCTCAACAAAAATTGCGCAGACAAGCCTCGAATTCCCCCTTTTGTAGTCATATTCTCCTCTATCTCTGACTTCTTCAAGTGGGTGATGGTCGCTATCTCGTGAGATTTTGGTTCCTCTTCTAAGCCAGAAAAAGGAACACAGTCGGTGATTGTCAAACCAAGTATGTAGGAGTACTCTTCTAAGGTGGGCATTAACTGGTAATCCGGAAAGGTGAAACATTGATACAAAGGATCGTAAAATTGGACTAACGTACTAAGGATGCCTTCTTTCATCTTGCGCTTCATGAGAGGTATAATGGAGCCATAATTTTTCTGAAAATCCGTCGGATTCTTGATCTTAGGAATTAAACTCTTCAGTTCTTCAATCTCAGGCTCCTTAAAACTAAAACTTCGAGTGTTTCTCCTTCCGAATTCCATAATAATAGTACCTGAGATGTCTGCAAAAATCATTCCTAAGTTCCTTGAAAAACAAGTTTTTTTTTTTTTACAAAAAATGTTGATGAATGCATGAATGAATGATAATGCAACACTCACACACAAGTTCTCAAACATGGGGTTCAAAGGTTCAACGTTTGAGCATGGAGTCAAAGGTAAAGCCCACCCCAAGGTATGTACTAACGGTTCAATCACACCTGTAAGACAAGGTTCTAAGAGTTCCCAGAATCTACATTCCTCCTTCGGATATTACCAACGTCTTGATTACTCAATAATTAGCAATATTCTCAAGAGAAACTCATCCGAGCGTAGCATCGCGTAACAACTACTTCCGAATTACTCCATTATAGTCTCCGCGCTACACCTAAAAAGGCCAAGATGGGTTAGGGTTCTACGGTTCTCAATTTCTCTGGCTCCCAGGTCGAAAATGATAATGTCTTCCCGATTACTCGGTAAACAAATATTAATTTCAAAAGGGCCTTCCATTGAGTGGGGGATCTCATGCCTCCTTCTTCGGGATTACTCCCTCAAAGTTAACATGACTGTACCGCCCGTCCTATTCTTAAGTGTAACTTAATCCGGGTATAGGATTCGTCCTTTTTTGCAAAAACCCAAACAACCCCAATTTAAACACATAATCAAACAAATCAAATAATAATAAAACAGATAAAACAAATTAGGCTTAACCCACTTAGGGATGGACCAGCAAGAGGTCAATTTGTCCCCAGCAGAGTCGCCAATTCAGTAGCGATAAAATGTAGCGGGGTAAATCGGAGATCGAATTATCAATTAATTCGTCTCACAAAAGCAAGAGTCGCCACCGCGCTTTATTATTTCCAAGGGAAAAGGGGAAAGAGCGAAATAAAACCCTAAAGTATGCAATGTAAAATAATACTTTTAAAAGTAATGAAAATACAAGGCGTTTTTGAAAAGAGGTCTATGGTTCGGGGGTTGGTTATACAATGGGAAGGTATTAGCACCCAATATATCTATAGTATTCTATAGGAACCTTTTGAAATATCTGTTTATTAAAATTTGTTCGTTTGATTAAAAATAAATTGTTTTGGCCGAAAAGGGGTACAAACGGGTTTTTGAAAGTACGACGACCTAATGTCGAAGTTTTGACTTAAAAGGTATAAGTTTTGAAAAAAATTGAATATTTGGGGAAAAATTATCTTAAGTTTTAATGAAAATGAAGATATTCGCGTGATTGGATTTGAGGACATGGAGTCAACAAATTTAATCATTTTTCCTTGGATTTAGACATAAACAGAATAACCAAATAAAGATGAAATAATCAAACAGAAAATTAGATAGATAATGATTAAGTGATATATAACTACAACAATGATTAAATAACGGACTAAATGGTGTGAACATGCATTTTTATATTTTTATTTAATATGTATAAGGCAATAGAATTAATTAAAGAAAATAACACGTTTTCTTCTTAAATTTATATATTTTTTATGTGTATTTTTTGTTATTAATATGAAGTATTATTTTAAGAATTATTAAATAATTCTAAACTAAATTAAAACTCTAAAAGCTATTAACTTAAATCTAATTAAAAATAATACTAAAAATTACTAAATTAATCCTAAACTTAAACTAATGAAATTGGTCAAATTATTAAAATTATCTAATTAAATTACACCTCTATTTGATTAAACTTACTAATTAACTAAATTAATAACATTCTAAAAAAAACTAATAGAAAGTAAATAGAAAGAGAGGTATCAAAAAAATAAAGGGGATAGACAATAAACCATTGCATGGGCTAAAGGGTTTTAAGGAGTCAAATCAAGAATAAACAGAAAAAGGGATGGAGGGTTCCAATAGAATTCGTTGGGCTTTTAGGCAAGGGAAACGGGTTAAGCCCACACATTGAAACAAGGTTAGGGTTAAACATTTTGTCTTAGTTTTTGGGGAAAAATGGATTAGGGTTAACAAAGGGTACAGAGCGGCGCTCCTTCGTTATGGATTCGTCTTCGTCTTCCTCGTTGCTCTCACGCCCTCGCCTCTGAGTTCCTTTGCCCATGGCCACCGGCATCTTTAAACCTCCTCTTCCCTCCAACGAAATGCTAGGGCGACAGATTCAAGGTAACCTTCGTTTTAAATATCGTTAGGGTTTTATTATGATTTTGCATGTTTATGATTTTTACATCCATTTTTTATTCTGACTTCCTATTATTATGGTTATTTGAGGTACATGAAAGAAAAGAGGGAGAAACATTACCTTTGGAGATGGAGGAGGAAGGGGTTGAGAAAAGCTATGGCGGCCAAAGCGGTGAGGGAAGGCATTGAATTGGGGCTTGCTCCGGTTTGTCTAGTATCTCGCCTTTGACTTTTATGTTTTGATGATGATTACTGAAAAATGCATGTTGAAAACCCCTTTGTCTTCTTCTTCTGCCTCGTTGCCTGCTTTGCTTTGTATGCTTCTTTGTCCCTTCTTCCTCTTTGGCTTGCTGAGTATGCTTCTGAGTTGCCTTGAGATATTTGTTGGTACTTGCCCCCTGTATGCTTCTGAATGTGCTATTGTTGAAATATTGGTTTTGACTAGCTTGATGTGTTTGCTATCCTATGATGCTTCCACCTGAGGATTCATGTTGCCTCGATGATTTTTGATGATGATATGCTGGAAATGCCTTTGAATATATTTGATTTTTCTTCTTCTCTTCTGGTTGCTTTGATGCTTTGCTTCTGTGAACTTTTGCCCAGTGATGAGACTGTCTGAGGGCTTTTGATGCTTGAATGAGTTGCCTTGAACGTTTCTTTTTATTTGGTGGCCTTGATGCTTGGATGCTTGAATACTTTTCCTCTCTTCTTTCGACCTCGCTTCTGTTGCTTTCTTTGTATATTGGCCTATGATGAAGTTTTTCTGAGGCCTGATGGGTTTTGAAATTGGTTTGATAAGTTTGTGCTATTCTAGTTTTTGGCTTTGGGCGTATTATGGTTCATGGCTATGGCTTTAGAACTGGGCAGGTTTCTTGTTGTTTTATTGCAGGTTCTATGGTTTAAGGCTTGAACACAGGTTGAAGCCTCTTGACAGGTTTACTGTTTTTTTAGGCTTCAGTTTTGGCATGGAATGGTAAGGTTTGAAACAGGTACAGGTTTCGGGCCTGGAGACTGGTTTTAGGCTTTGACAAGGTTTCACAGGTTTTATGGTTTTAGGCCATACTGGTTGTTGCTTTGGTGAGGCTTTTCTGGTTTTCTGGTTAGGCTTGATGCTGTTTGGGATATGGTTTTAAGTTCTGTGGCCTTGAGGCTTATGTTACAGGTTATCGTTTTGAAAGGGGTAAGGCTTTGGCTGGACAACAGGCTGTTTACTGGTTTTTCAGGCCATGGTTTTTATGATATTTTGGCTTGGGACAGTATATGGTTTTTGAATGCAGGCTCTTCAAGCTTTTTCTCTTTGAGAATAGGCTTGTGGTATTTGAACTCAGTTTTGGTTTTTAGGCTCTCAATAGGTTATGAACTCTGTTCTTTTTGCTTGAGATGTTTGTGTAGTTTTATATCAGTTTTGCTGGCCTCTATTTGATGGTTCAGGTTTTTGGTATATTTTCACTATTTCCTTTTGATGCTTCTGAACCTCTACTGTTACATTCAGTTTGTTTTGTATCCTTTTATGCTTCCCTTTTTTACTGTGCTACTGCAGTTTTACTTTATATCCCTTTTCTGCCTAAGGCCAAAACCTGTAAAACCCACACTCTTTTCTCTCTTCTCTCTCCTTAGTACAGTTGAAACATTAAAATGTTATATGTACTTTGTGTTCTGAAAAAGCAAAGTTGGAAAATGATGAATTTAGGAAATATTTGCTTGCATATAGTTTTGATTTGCACACTTCCTCTTTGGCTTCTGCATTGTTACAGTATGGAGCCTTATGTTGACATACCTCCATACTTGACAGTTTACGTTGGACTTTGGCTTTGAAAATGTAACTTTGACTTGGTTATTTGCATATGCTGTTGAACTATGCAGTTTACAATTGAAATGTGCAATTGATTTTGAACTATGCAGTTGGTTTTGAAATATGCAATTGATTTTGAACTATGCAGTTTATTTTGGCACAATTGAATTTGTGCATATTTTTAACTTGTGCATTCATATTTATCAATAAATAAACATCCCTTTTTGTGAACCGGGAGAAATCCTGTGATTTGCAAAGAGGGTAAAAACTGATTCCAGCCGTTTGCTTTTAATGATGAACGCTAAATTAATCGTCTGCTTTTAATTGTATATCTTATTTCTGACTTTTTCTTTTAATTCTTTTGCAGGTAAAATCAAATGAGCATCAAAGAAGTATTGGATAGAAGATGAAGATTTAGAACTTAGAAAAAATTAGGATAGTTTTTATTTCACTTTAAACATTTGTAAAATTATCATTGTAAATACGTTGTAAATAAATACGGTATTTAAACAACAATTGTAACAATTAGAATAAAATGAATAAAACTCCAATATTTTACCAGTTAATTCTTTTCTTCTTTCCAATTATTTACTTTATCATTTATAATTCTTAAAATTATAATAACTGAAAATAAAATTTCAACTATTTAAATTCAGAATAATAAATAGTTAAATAAACATCATTGATCAATTAATAAACTTCTTTTCAAATATTTACTTTATTATTTATAATTCTTTAAATTATATAATAACTGAAAATAAATTCCAATTATTTAAATTCAGAATAATAAATAATTAAATAAACATCATTGATCAATTAATAATCCTCTTTTCAAATATTTACTTTATTATTTATAATTCTTTAAATTATATAATAATTGAAAATAAATTCCAATTATTTAAACTCAGAATAATAAATAATTGAATAAACATTGTTTTAGCATTGATCAATTAATAAATTTAGCGTTTCAAAATAACCAGCTCTCGACTTGAAAAACTTATGAATTTAAAAAAACTGCTTTGAAAATTGATAAAATAGGTCAAAAACAACTTGCAATGTAATGATGCAGATGGGAGATGGTATCTTAGGTCAAAATTTAGGGTACAACAGTATCCAACTGGGAGACACGAAACGGGGTTGAAGGTTTCTTAGCTAAGTTTCTGATAGATCAAGCTCAGCTATTCTGGGACAATTTGGACTTTCAGGCTTTTGAAGACATCTTGGCTCTCCTTATCTATGGTTTGGTTCTTTTCCCGAATCCAGATTCCTTCATAGATGTGAATGCGGTTAAGATCCTCCTGCCTCGCAATCCTGTACCTACTCTTCTGGGTGATATCTTGCATGCCCTCTATACTCGTATTGTGCGAAGAAGAGGGACTCTCATGTGTTGCATGCCGCTACTGGCAAGGTGGTTTATTTCGCACCTCCCCAAGTCCGTGTTTAAGAATGAGGAGGGTGTAGGATGGGCTTACAGGATAATGTCCCTTGCCCATACAGGCATTCTTTGGAGTTCTAAGGCTATGGAAAGCATTGTTGTCATTGATCAATGTGGGGCATACCCTAATGTCCCATTGCTCGGAATCAGAGGGGGTATAACCTACAGTCCTTGTTTAGCTTTGCGACAATTCGGCCGGGCTCGAAGAGACGGTCCTCATGAGCTACTTCTTACAGATATTGCATTTGACTACAAGGAGGACGTTGACGAGCACCGCCGGATGTTTATACGGGCTTGGGGCATGGTGAACAGGTCTGACCCTCAAGAGCTAGGACCAAGGACTTCTCTCCATATGCAGCCTTATCTCCAGTGGGTCCGAGCGCGAGCCCAGAAGCTTGGGATTCCTTATGAAGCTGTGTTGCCAGTAATTATGGAGCCCACCAATGAAGAGGGCATTCCTTATACAGGCCTTTATCCCTACATGCCCACTGATCTTGGGGCATTGAAGAGATCCTAGATTTAGCTGAAGGAGGAGAGGGATACCTACCGATACAAGTATCATGAGCAAGAAAGGAAGATCTTGAAGCTCACCAGGCAACTCGAGAATGAAAGAACAATCAATGACTACGTCAACACCAAGGGGAAACGTCCATGGGATTTCTGATTTTTCTTTTTCTAGTTTTAGATTTGTTTTTCATTTACTTCTTTGTAACGCCTTAAAGGCATTGTGGAACCTTTTTACAAGTTAATCTAATAAAGTTTATTTATTTTTGGTTTGCAAATTTAAATCTCCCAAAGTCTTTAAAATCATTACATACGCATCCCATTATCATACACACCATTACAGGTACCATTACAGGTTTCTCATCTTCTTCGCTGTTTATTTCAGCATGAAATGTCTTCTGATCAAGCTATCAATGATCTTCAGGCACAAAATGCCCAATTCCATGAGATGTTCTTGAGCTTGGCTAAAGGGCAAGAGGATTTGAAAGCTCTCATTCTGAAAGAGAAAGAGAAGAAGAAGAAGAATAAGAAGAAGAAGAAGAAGAAGAAGAAGAAGAAGAAGGTCGTTCGGCATAGTATGGGTAAAAGGTTTGGGGATAGGCTGAAACAACAAGCTGGTCTGTCCTTTTCATCCAAGGAAGGGGAGGACCAAGAAGAAGAAAAGGGCCCCAGTCCTGCAGTTTCTGATAATGATATTGATTTTAATGATGAGCAATATCCTCCTGCTGAGGATAGGTATAAGCAGTTAGAAGACCGTCTGAGTGCAATGGAGATTCAAAAGATCCTTGGTTTGGATTTCAGAGAGTTGGGACTGGTGTCTGGGGTGGTGATCCCTCATAAGTTCAAAGCTCCTGTTTTTGCAAAGTACAATGGAGTATCCTGTCCAAAACTCCATCTCCGCTCGTACGTCAGGAAAATCCAACCCCACACTACTGATAGAAATTTGTGGGTTCACTTCTTTCAAGATAGTCTGTCAGCGACTCAGCTTGAATGGTTTTATCAGTTGGAAGGAGCCAATGTCCGAAACTGGGAAGACCTTGCTGCTGCCTTTTACAGGCAATATCAGTATAACACCGACCTTGCTCCCACTCGTACTCAGCTTCAGGGTATGTCTATGGGTGCAAGCGAAGGTTTTAAGGACTATGCTCAGAAGTGGAGAGATTTGGCTGGAAGAGTCCAACCCCCTTTGTCTTATAGGGAGTTGGTTGACATGTTTCTGGGGACGCTATCTGGTCCATTTTTCAATCATCTGATTGGAAGTTCGTCATTTGGGTTTACTGAATTGATTTTGACTGGGGAGAGAGTAGAAGCTGGTACCCGAAGTGGTAACATACAGAAGGATACTTCATCAAGTGCAGTGAAGAAGCCTTTCACCGGTAAGAAAAAAGCTAGTGCAGCCTACGGCCCGAGGGGCCAGAGCAGACTTGAACACCGTCAAGTGGTGAATGCGGTAGTGATATCAAGACCCGCAGTTGCTCCACAATGCAACAATCAACAAAGGGTGGAAAGACCATAAAGGTAGTTCACTCGGCTCAATATGACATTGTCTCAAATTCTACCATAATTATTGAAGACCAATCTGGTAACTCTGAGGGAGGCCCCGAAGAATCCCAACACCATATCTATGCTATATAACCCGAATGCCCGCTGCGCCTATCACTTCGATGGCCCAGGCCATGATACAAACAACTGTTGGGCCTTGAAGAATAAGGTGCAAGACTTGATCGAAGCCAAAGAGATTGAGTTTGACGCTCCAGAGAAGCCCAACGTCATAACTGCCCTTATGCCCAAACATGGTCATGGAGTAAATGTTGTGGACGATGATTTATTTGTGACCTCCGTGGAAGAAATTTCTACTCCTTTGATGACAGTTAAGAAGAATCTATTGTTGGCCGGTTTATTTCTGGACTATGGCGAAGGTTGCCACATGTGTTCAATTATGCCTGCTGGTTGCCACTTATTAAAATCAGGTGTTCAACGCCTGATGGATAATAGAGAGATCCTATTCGATGAGACTATAATTCCGTTAGTTCCAGTTGAAGATGTTGCCATCATAACCATTTCCACCAATCCTTCCAAGGCTTCCTCGAGAAATCCTATTAGGATTACACCTGTTTAAATAATTGCTCCACTAATAATTATTGTCCCTGGTCCTATCCCTTACACTTCGGATAAGGCTATCCCTTGGCACTATGGGGCCGATGTGTATTACCATGGAGTTAAACAAGACTTGAAAAGTGAGGAAGCGGATGATGATATTAGCAATATTGTCGGGGCTAGCAAGGTCACCAGAAGTGGAAGACTCTTTTCTCCCAAGATTTCCCCTCTGACTGTCCAAAAACCTGTTGTCATTCCATCTGCTAGTACATCAACTACTATCCCAGTTCCTATTCAAGTTATCACCCATGTCGCCGAGCCATCTGGGACTCGGGGAAAAGAAATCACAGGTGAGCCTTCCCGGACGGAGGCACCTATGAAGATCATCGTAGAAACCTCTAAGAAGGAGATAGAGGAAATTCTGAAGATTATCAAGAAGAGCGACTACAACGTAGTCGAGCAGCTGGGGCAGACCCCGTCAAAAATTTCCATATTGTCCTTGTTATTATGTTCAGAAGCCCATGCCAAGGCTTTAATTGCATTCCTCAAAACCGCGCATGTGCCGCAGGAAACGTCAGCCGATCAATTCAAGGAATGTGTAGCTAGTTTGACTGCCGACAACGGGTTGGGTTTCTCAGACGCATATCTGACTGCTAAAGGAAGAAATCACAATGATGCTCTGCACGTATCGATCGAGTGAAGGGGCACTACTATGGCCCATGTACGGGTAGATACCGGGTCCTCATTGAATGTCTTACCAAAGAAAGCATTAGACCGTCTGGACTGTGAAGGTTTGATTCTAAAGTCGAGCAATATTATGGTCAGGGCTTTCGACGGGTAAAAAAGGATGGTGCACGAGGAGGTGGACGTCCCTGTTAAAGTTGGCTCTCAGACTTTTGCATCTACTTTCTACGTGATAGATATCCGACCATCATATTCTTGCTTGCTGGGTCGCCCTTGGATTCATAAGGCTGGGGCAGTGACCTCCACGCTCCATCAAATGTTGAAATATCCGGTAAAGGGGAAGATTGTCATGGTACAAGGTGAGGAGGAGTACATGGTGAGTCATTTAAATTCCTTCCGCTATGTGGAGATGGATGGAGAGTTCATCGAAACCCCTTGTCAGAACTTTGAAGAGGTCCCCCAGACTTTGGCGTCAGCTGAAGTTGCTGCTGAAAATCCTCCGTTGAAGATGGCTTCCCTCAAGGATGCCAGGGCTGTAATTGAAAAAGATGGGTGTGCAAATTGGGGTCAGCTCCCTGATTTCACACACAAAACTGACAAGTTTGGTTTGGGCTTTACTGCAGAGGCTCAAAGGGCTGTTCAGCGCATGCAGATTGGAAGACCTCCTCTGCACATCAGTAATCAAGGAGTGAATGCAATTGAGGACAGTGAAGAATATTTAGATATCGACAGCTGGATCTACCCTACAACCAATGGTGGCTTGAACAACTAGACGACTAAAGACTTCATACCCGTTTCTTTTATTACACAGTAATTGACTTTTGTTTTGAGATTTGTAACAGACAGTTTGAAACTTTACGGCCCGGTGCCTTGCCCGAGGCACCTTGGCTTTGTTTGTGAGGGCTTATTATTTGTCATTTTCATATATCATCAATAAAGCATTGGACGTTTTCTTGCATTACAAATTTTATGCTCTTTGTTTTTCTTTTCTATCTCGCACTTTATCAAAACAACTATTGTCTTACACACACTCACATATCATAATGCAGATCCACATCCACTCTGGATCTCGTTGATAACGACTCTGCTATTGCCAGTTATCACTTCGAAAATCCGATCAACCAAGCCGATGACGAAGGTGAGGATGATTGTGAAGTGTATGTGGAACTTGCTAGACTACTACAGCAGGAAGAAAGGGCCATACAGCCTCATGAAGAGCCAGTGGAATCTATGAATTTGGGTATAGAGGAAGACAAGAAAGAGGTTAAGATAAGAGCAAATCTGGAGCCTAGTGTCAAGCAACGATTGATATAGATGCTACGCGACTATGTTGAGATCTTCGCTTGGTCTTATGAAGATATGCCTGGTTTAGACACTAATATTGTGGTGCACCGCTTGCCAACTAAAGAAGACTGTCCTCCGGTAAAGCAGAAGGTTCGCCGTATGCGCCCTGAGATGTCGGAGAAAATCAAAGCTGAGGTCATGAAACAATTTGACGCTGGATTTCTAGCTGTTACTTCTTACCCACAGTGGGTTGCCAACGTGGTTTCGGCGCCTAAGAAGGATGGTAAGGTACAGACGTGTGTGGACTATAGATATCTGATAATGGCGAGCCCGAAAGACGATTTCCCACTGCCTCACATCGATGTTCTGGTCGATAATACCGTGCAGCATAAGGTCTTCTCCTTTATGGATGGTTTTTATGGTTACAATCAGATTAAGATGGACCCCGAGGACATGGAGAAGACAACTTTCGTTACACAGTGGGACACCTTATGTTACAAGGTAATGCCTTTCGGGTTGAAGAATGCTGGGGCAACTTATCAGCGCGCCATGGTCGCTTTGTTCCACGACATGATTCACCATGAGATTGAGGTTTACGTTGATGACATGATCGCAAGGTCCCAGACTGAAGAAGAATACCTTGACCATCTCCAGAAACTGTTTGACAGGCTGAAGATGTACAAGCTAAGGTTGAACCCGAACAAGTGCACCTTCGGGGTAAGGTCCGGTAAGCTGCTGGGTTTCATCGTTAGTGACAAAGGTATTCAGGTGGATCCTGCAAAGGTGAAGGCTATACAGGAGATGCTGCTCCCCATACGGAAAGGGAAGTTAGAGGTTGGGACGTCTGAACTACATTGCCCGATTCATTTCACATCTAACTGCTACTTGTGAGCCGATCTTCAAGCTACTAAAGAAAGATCAAGGGGTAAAATGGAATGATGAATGCCAGACCGCTTTCGAAAGGATCAAGGAATACCTCCAAGAGCCACCTATTCTGATGCCTCCAGTTGAAGGAAGGCCTTTGATCTTATACTTGATAGTGCTGGATAATTCAATGGGGTGCGTATTGGGGCAGCATGACGATGCTAGCCTAAAAGAGCACGCTATTTACTACCTTAGCAAAAAGTTTACCGACTGTGAGACCCGATACTCACTGCTCGAGAAAACTTGCTGCTCTTTGGCATGGGCTGCTCGCCGGCTGAGACAGTATATGCTGACTCACACTACCCTATTGATATCAAAGATGGATCCAATCAAGTATATCTTCGAAAAGCCTGCCTTGTCCGGAAGAATAGCGAGATGGAAGATGATCTTAACTGAGTATGACATCTAATACACAACCCAAAAAGCAATCAAGGGGAGTGTATTGGCGGATCATTTGGCGCATCAGGAAATGGATGACTACCAATCCATGAATTTCGAGTTCCCAGATGAGAACATTATGTTTGTGACCGACTATGAAGAACCTAGACCGGATGAAGGACCTGAGGAAGGATCCCGATGGTCTATGTATTATGATGGAGCCTCAAACGCGTTGGGTAATGTCATTAGCGCTATGATCATATCTCCTGAGGGCTGTCATACTCCATTCACCGCCCGATTATGTTTTAACTGCACCAAAAATATGGTAGAGTATGAAGCGTGCATCCTGAGCCTTCGAGCATCTATTGACTTGAGGATTAAGTTTTTGAGTGTATTCGGATATTCCGCTCTAGTGACCAGTCAGATCAAAGGCGAGTGGGATACGAAGCACCCAAATCTTATTCCTTACAAAGAGTATGTACTGACGTTGCTCCCACACTTTGAGGAGATAACCTTTGAACACTTTCCAAGAGAGGAGAATCAGTTAGCGGACGCGCTAGCTACCATGTCTTCTATGTTCAAAGTCATGTGGGACAATGAAGCTCCCCAGATTACCATTCAGAGGTTGGACGAACTCGCACATTGCTGTGATATTGAGACTGAAGAGGTAGTAGATAAACCCTAGTTTCACGAGGTAAAGGGGTATCTTGAAGCTCAAGAGTACCCCATGGTGCATCTGTTAATGATAAGAAGTTTCTGAGGAGATCCGCGGCGAAGTTCTTCATCAGTAATGATATCCTTTACAAGCGTAACCATGATTAAACCTTACTGTGATGTGTGGACAAGAACGAGGCAGAAAGGATTATGGCAGAGTTACATGAAGGTACTTTCGGAACTCATTCCAGTGGATATACCATGGCAAAGAAAATCCTACGGGCAGGATATTATTGGTCTACTATGAAAGCCGATTGTTATCAGCATTCTCGGACCTGTCATAAGTGCCAATTCTACGCTGATAAGATGCATGTACCTCCAGTTCCTCTGAACGTATTAACAGCTCCTTGGCCTTTTGCAATGTGGGGCATCGACATGATCGGCGAGATCATACCTACTGCGTCCAACGGGCATCGTTTCATTCCGGTGGCTATTGATTATTTCACGAAGTGGATTGAAGCAGCTTTCTTTGCTACATTAACGAAGAACGTTGTGGCGCGGTTCATCTGACACAATCTGATCTGTCGATATGGCGTACCAGAGAGGATCATTACGGACAATGGTACAAATCTCAACAATACGATGATCACCGAGCTCTGCAAACAGTTCAAGATACAACATCATAACTCTTCTCCCTACCGGTCGAATATGAATGGGGATGTTGAAGCGGCTAATAAGAACATCAAGAAGTTTGTGCAGAAGATGATGGTGACCTATAAAGACTGGCATGAGATGTTACCATTCGCTCTTCATGAGTATCGCACCTCAACACAGACATCAACAGGGGCAACACCCTATTCTCTAGTGTATGGCATGGAGGCGGTCCTGCCTATCGAAGTCCAGATACCCTCTCTCCATATTATGAAGGATGCAGGTTTGAGCAAAGATGACTGGATCCAAACCCGGCTTGATCAGCTGAATTTAATCGACGAGAGGAGACTTACTGCTATTTGTCATGGTCAGACGTATCAAAAATGAATGATCAAGGCTTTTAACAAGAAAGTCAGACGACAAGAGTATCAAGTCAGGGATCTGGTGATCAAGCGCATCATACTGCCGCAAGGTGATCCCAGGGGAAAATGGACCCCTACGTACGAAGGGCCATTTGTGGTTAAGAACATCTTCTTGGGAGGAGCTTTGATTCTAACCACCATGGACGGTGACGACCTTCCTCACCCCGTCAATTCATACATAGTGAAAAAATACTACGCGTAATCAAAGACCCGCTAGGTCTACTGGCATAGGCAAAAATAAGGGCTTCCCGACGAACCAAAAGGGTTCGGGCAAAAGTAAGGGATGAAAATGAAAAAACTGTACACCCGACAAGTCGAAAACATGAAAAGGCGGCTTGGGCAAAAAAGGGTATCCCAGTGGACTGAAAACCCGAAAGGGTGGTCCAGGCAAAAATTAGGGATCAAAGCGTAACACTATGTCTCATTGGATCATCTTGCAACCAGACTTCGGTATCGACTATCAAGCTCGGACGACGCCAATCAATCTGATCTACCTTCAACCAAGTAGCAAAGTGATGAGACGCTCGAAGATATAAAGGCAATAGCAGATTTGGAACCCAATAGGATTGTTCACATAGCTGTTTTTCTTTCTTTTACACAAATGTATAAATTTTGTTCTTTCGGAGGCATTCTCTTACTAGGAAGTCAGCCTCTTGTACAAAACACCTATTACAGGCCAATTTCAAAATCAATACAATTCATTTTACAATAAATTTCACAAAAAAATTGTTTTTCTTTTTCTATTTTGTTTTGCAAGAACGTCCAATGATTCATTTTTGATATATGCATTTAAAAATAATTATTGCTCATAAATATTTACACATGAAACAAAAGACAATTACTCGTAATTCTAGGAACAGGGGTAAACAAGAAATATTTGAACCTTACAGTTGCTCTGCCCATCAGGTACAGGGATAGACCCAGCTGGAGAATATGACTAAAGATACATACACTCCCCGCCGAGTAAGAAGCACCCAAAGATAGTGATGGTAATTCTCCCCAAGCAGAGTTTATCTATCACCAGCATTAGAAGATTATCCCCAGTGGAGTTTATTTCTTCCACAAGCAGAAACTCAATCCCCAACCGGGTTCATTATCTCCAGCAACAGTAATTCATCCCCAACCAAGGTTATTTCTCCAAATCAGCAGATCTCCTAGCAGAGTATCTCTCTTCCCCACAAAGTCATTCTCCCGCCAATTTATTCTCCAGCAGAGTCTCTCCCGGTGAAGTATTCTCAAACAAAACGGACACAAGTCTCTGGCTAATCATCTTCGGTCGTTATCCCCAGCGAGCGAAACTCTTTGTACTCTCCAGCAACAGTCCGGGATTTATTTTCCCCATCTAGAAAACATCACGAGAACATTGCATATCCATACATCATGGCATGCGCATAAATACAACACAATCTCATTTATTTTGAGAGCATCATTACTCGATACATGTCATACATCATGACATTACATACGACTAACTCTTTACCTTTCAGGGAAAGATACAATCAAATTCTCACAAGTTTCTCTGGTTCAGTCAAATCGGTGCTAAGATTTCTATTCCAGTTCAAGTTATGAAGCCCGGATTCGACCGGATAATATCTTGATTTTTCTGATTACTATGAAGCCTGGAATCGACCAGATAGTGGTATCTCTTAAATGCAAGCTATGAATCCCGGATACGACCAGAAAATAGTTGAATCCCCAGCAAAATATTGTGAAGCCTGGAAATTTACCAGATAGCAGTACAAAACACCATAAAGCCTGGAGTCGACCAGATAGTGGTATATCATAAACACAAGCTGTGAAGCCCAGAAATCGACCGGAAATTAGCTTAATAAGGTATTGTGAAGCCTGGAAATCGACCAGATAGCAGTACAGGACACCATGAAGCCTGTATTCGACCAGATAATGGTATAAGACCCCGTGAAGCCTGGATTACAACCAGATAGCGGAAAAAGACACTGAAGCCTGGGACTACGACCAGGTAACAATAGGGGACACTGTGAAGCTTGGATTTCGACCAAATAGCAGTCTACTCGGCCAATTACTATGAAGCCTGGAAATCGATCGGATATTAGTAGGCCCTAAAATAAATGGAAGCCTGGATGCGACCAGATAACCACTTGATTTCTTCTGAAGCCTAGAACACGACCAGATAAGAAGTAAGAAGTTGCGAAGCCTGGATTACGACCAGATAGCGGCAAAGGACTGAAGTCTGGAATTGACCAGATAACAATATAAGACACTGCGAAGCTTGGATTTTGACCAAATAGCAGTTTACCTGGCCAATTACTAAGAAGCCTAGAATCGACCCGATATTAGTATGCCTTAAATTCAAGTTGAAGCCCGGATGCGACCGGATAACAACTTAATTCCTTCTGAAGCCTGGAGTACGACCAGATAAGAATAGAGAAATTGCAAAGCCTGGAGAACGACCAGATAGCAAGTTTAATCTCATCTCCCCAGTAAGTCACTGTAAATTCTGGAGCACGACCAGATAGCAGTCGGTCTTATATTCCTTAGCAAATCACTGTAAAGCCTGGAACACGACTAGATATCAGTTCATTTTCACCTCCCCGACTAAGAGATGATTCCCCAATAGAATAACGGACGACTGAAGCTCCTAAAGTTCTATTTCTCTCAAGACAGAGACCAGTATTCCCCAGTGAAATCCTCCTCAACAACAGGTATACAGGCTCTCGTAAAGGAATCTCTTATGCGATCGACACTTCTTCTGATGGCATCTTTAAGCCCATCCTCCGTCATCAATCTCCAAATGGAATCTATAATCCCATTCCCGACATCATAAGACAAGTACCACCTCATGCGAGTGCAAATTTCTAGGCACTCTAGTGTTCAATCATCTTCCACCTTCGGATCACGAAAGGCAAGCAAGCCAATCTACATCCTCAAGTTTAAGAAGATTGAAAAGGGGAAGCTGTTGTACCCTAAAATTTTCCCTCCCATATTTTTCAATACATGCCAAGTGAGGCCCTTAAATTGCTCAAGGAAGTTCAAGGGTTAACCAGACAAACTCTCTCCTAAGGCAGTCTACCTCAAATTAGGGTTTCAATTTGCATCAAGGTACTTGATTCCAAAGGATCCCAAATTCTCACCATTATCCTACTAGGTTCTCAAGATCATCCATGTCAAGTTTCAAGCCTTGCAAAGGAAGTTTGCTCAGTCAATTGCTCAAAAGCCTAAAAATCGACTGTGCTAAAGCAAAAGTCAACTGTGTCCTACATACAGTCAAACTTTAAGATTTTTGGTCAACTTCCTCATTTTGAAGTATTATTCATCATTTGATAAAGGGTTGATCATGATTCCTCAAGGATTGCTCACAATTCATCAAAACCCAAAAGTTTCTAAATTAGGGTTTTGCAGGAAAACTCAACTCAACTTTGACCAAGCATAACTTTCTCATATTTTATCAAATATGACCCATCCAAAGCTCATTATGAAGAGGATGCA
This sequence comes from Vicia faba, assembly GCA_948472305.1. NCBI lineage: Eukaryota > Viridiplantae > Streptophyta > Magnoliopsida > Fabales > Fabaceae > Vicia > Vicia faba. The sequence continues at coordinate 1,125,976,807 of OX451740.1, forward strand.
ATTCCCTACAATTCATCTTTAGCTCCCAAGTTAAAAATATGTACTCACAAGAAGATATAAATTTGGACATTATAGGTCATTTTGAAAAGTCAACAAAAACACTTTTTTTGTCAAAGCTTCATACATGAACATGGAAGACTCAATTGAGATGAGACAAAAAGGGTTAATTATAGGACATCTTAATCTTTCTAAAAAGTCCAAGAACACATCTCTAGGGTCAAAATTGAAGGAGTTATGCATTGGTAAAGTTGAGCTTTTTTGCAAAATTGTCAAAAGTCAAATGTGGCCAAAGTTGCAATTTTTGTCAAACGGGCCCAATTTTTCGTGTTTGCATTGAGTTTATAACATGATCCATGACCCATGATCCTTATAACTTGTATTTATTTTATTTTTGTCATTTATTTGTATTTTTATTTCAATTAAATCAAATAAAATCAAAATAAAATCATGAAAATATCAAAACTAATCAAAGCTTGAGATTTTGTGCATGTTTAAGCCTCTAACACAACTGGAAAGGAAATCAAATCGTGCAAGATTCATTAGGACACAAAAAGATTGGATTTGGCTTGATTTGGAAAGATTTGCATAAGAATCAAATCATGATTCAATCATCTTAATTGAGAAAGATTTGAAGCAAGTTTGTAACCTAATTCATTCTAGGGTACATATAGAACAAGTGCAGACCAAAAGAAGAGGGATTAGAGGCGTGCAAAGGTGAAAACAACTTTCAAAAAAATCAAGAAAAGTTGTAAATTGTTTTCTCAGTTCCAGGCTTCCTCAAGCCTTTCCAGCCACACAAATCACTTCCTGGACGTTCTGGGATCCCATTCCAATAATTAGCAAGCATTTTCGTGCATAAAAACACACTGTAAGTACCCCACGACTCCCATGTTTTTTTGAAATCGTATTTCATAATTCTGGCATTGTTAACATATTTTATGGACATATTCTGAATCCTTGAAACATTTGCAAGCTAATGACAATACTTAATTGCATTTTTGTTAACCATACAAAAAGTTGCCATGATTAGGGTTTAGGTTTCGTTTTTAGGGATTTTGCTTGCAGGAACAATTGGCCATGGAAGGTGGTACCATGATGCTCGTGAGGTTGCAACGAGTTGATTGGTACCACTGGTATTGATTTATGATGCTTGCATAAGATTTTGGAGAAACACAGGCTTATACCTACGCCCAGATGACTGTAGGTAAAAGTAAGAACTTTTTCCAACAGAGGGAGGAAGAAGAAGGGTGGCGTGGCACTCCCTGATTTGCCTGTTCAAAATTCGCGCATTTTAATATATTATTTTGTTTTTTCCAATATAATTATTGTTTGTCATTAACCATACAAATGAACAAGCCAGCTCAGATGGTCAGCGTACAGTGGAAATTGCCAAAGGGCCTGGGTTCGATCCCCAGGACCCCATATTTGTCAATATTATTTTCTTTTACATGATCAGGTATACACGCATGCATTGAGTCTACCATATGCCATCATCCTTCAACCACCGGATCTCCAACATGCCAGATCTAACGCTTATCACATGGGAGTCCACCATAGGCCTAGTCAAGCTTGCAACATGGGATTTGGAAAAGTCAAGTGGGCTAGGCGTTTTGGGCTTAGAAATTGTAATTAAGACCCCCCTGTTTGCTAGCACAACCAGGCCCATTTCTTTTTCTTTTGTATTTTTCATTCTATTTAATTTCTTTATTTATTTATTTTCTAAACACAAAATTAAATTCTTTTTTGACAAAAAAAATCATAAAATCAATTTTCACAAATTTAGATTTAGGTTTTATTTTTATCAAATTTAATTTAATAATTAGTTAAATTTAATTTTAGGGTAATTCTAACCTTTTTGTAAATAACTTAAAATAAATTAGAAAATTAGAGTTTGTTTTATTTAATTTTTATTTCTTTTCTCAAATTAAATAACAAAAATACAAAAATAGGTCAAATTAATTATTTTTCTTAATTTAACTTAATTAGTAATTAGGTTTGTATTTATTCAATTAAAACCTTATTATCTCAAAATAATCAAAAACACAAAAATATGATTTTTCTTTCAATTAGGTTTAGACGGAGTCAAAACCCTAATTTTTTCTCGTTCTCGTTTCATTGCGCGTGTTTATTTATTTTTACGATATTAATGTAACTGCTCATGGTATGTAATAGTTTCATTAGGATTTTCTTTATTTATCGTTTTTACGGGTTTTTGGCTATGTAATTAATCCCCCTCCCCGAAGCCTTGTAATAGCGTAGTTTTATTTCTCGCATTTTTATTCTCGTAAATATTAACTGTTAGATGTATGATAATAGGATTGCATGATAAGATTGTATGTTAATTTTAAAATGGTTAGAAAACCCTAAATGTGAAAAGATAATAACTGAAATCAAATCACTCGCACATGCGCACTCATAGGGTATACTCTCACTTCGGTTGCCTTTGGTAAACGATCATTAAGTATAGGGTGTTTGGGTGGTCATCCTCCTGTCTAAACAAAGATCAAATTTCCCGTTCGGAAATGTTGCCTCGGAAAGGTTTCCTCGGAAATGTTGCCTCGAATATGATCTTAAGACACTAGGGTTATTACTAAGACATCCTAACATTGCTTTAGTGATCGCACGTCCCTTTCGAATTGACCCTTACAAATCCAACGACGGTGCTACCTACTCACTAATAGTAGGGTAGCATTGTCTGAAGGAAACAAGAATAGAAACGATTCTTTTTCGAGTAGGTAGACGCTAGTAGGTACTTGCTCAAAATCAAACTTTTCACACTTACACTTTTTTTCAAACAAAGTTTTCAAAAAACAACTTCGTAACACTCTTGAGGACTGATACAAGGGTTAAAACGAAGTAAAACAAAAACTTTTCAAAACATACAAACACGGAAGCAATTTTCAAAATGATGAGCAAGTACCTAAGAGCCCGTGGAAAACCACAGATAGAAAGGGTGCTAATACCTTCCCTTTCTATAATACCCCCGTACTCAAAATCTCGAAAAAGGAACTTTTCTATGCTTTTTTCCTTTCCAGTTTGGATAAAATAAAAGTCGGTGGTGACTCTTGCTTACCACGACATTTTGCAAACACAAACGCAAAACGCAAACCAGCATTTTCCTAAAACAAGTTTGGTTCTGCCACCGTATCACACACAGGTAAACCATTAAGTTCTAGTATAAATTGACCAAAGATTTGTGCTGATATTTACTCTAGTATTTGTTATCATTCCTCCAAATGGAATTTATAAGCCCATTCCCAATCCATCTTCGAGTGCAAATTTCTAGGCACTTTAGTGTTCAATCATCTTCCACCTTCAAGTCACGAATGGCGGATCCACCAATCTAACTCTTCAGGTTTAAGAAGATTGAACAGGGGCAACTGTTATACCCCAAAATTTTCCCTCTCATTTCTCAAGTAATCTTTCACAATATCTCCTTTATTTCAAGACACCTCCTCAAATTAGGGTTTGAGTTTGCACAAGGACAAATGGAATTTTAATGCCCTATATGAATTTAATGGATTATTTTTGACCCTCAAGATTGCTCATGTCAAGTTTCAAGTCTTGGATCACATTTTTTCTCAATCAATTAATCAGTTGACCTAAAATCAGTTGTATTGGGGAAAAAAGTCAACTATGGTCAATTTGCAGTCAAACTTCATAATTTTTTATCCATATCAACATCATGAACTCATATATGTCATTTTATCTAGTTTGGATCACAATTCCTCAAGAAATTTGATCAAAACATCAAAAGGGCAAAATGGTCAAAATTAGGGTTTTGACTGAGAAGGTGCAATTTCTGATTTTTGACCTAGCAAATGACTTATTGGTTTGAGAGATTATATCAAGGATTAAAATGCATCATTTTTACCTAATTTCATTGCTCAAAACATTCCTCAAGATCAATTGGTTGACAGATAAATTTCAGTCAACTGATGAAAAGTCAAACTTTGACTTTTTAGTCAAAATCAAGTATCAAAGATCACAATTCATCAAAACATGTAAAAATATGAAACTTTTTCATCAAGAAATCAAAAAGTCAAAATTTCATTTTGAAAATTCAAAATTTCTAAACTTAGAAATTTGTCTGTGTTGGAAAATTCATATTTTTTCATAACTTTGAGCCAAATTTTCACCAAGATGCAAGATGATTCAAAGGAAACTTCCAACATGAAAATTTTAGATCTCAATGAGATATAAAACATTGTAGGACACAAATTTTTCTATAAATGCATGGATTTCAAGTTATAATTTTAAGAAGACATCTTCATGAAACTTGAAAAACTTAGTGAAAATTTGCCCTAGTTTAGGCAGGATTTTGACCTAACTTCATGGCAATGTTTCACATATTTCCAAGATGAATCTTCAAAAATTTCCAACATAGAGGTTGTAGAGGATGTTACAAGCTTTATAAAATGTCCAAGAAGTCATTGAGATCATACTTGATCAAGGAGAATCAAATGCAAGAAGTTAGGGTTTCATTCTTGTTTTGCAAGGCAAATTTGTGATGAACACTTGATCCAATCTTAAAGCATGTTGTACAAATCTTGCTTTTCAGGCTTCAAACTTGCTAATAAATCAATAATTAAATGTTTACACAACTAATAGAGCCATTGTCCAAGCATTTGAGCCATTATCCAAGTTGTATTTCCATTTATGGCACAAAGTCACCATTCCATTCTTGAAAAGTTGCTTTAATAACAAAGTCAACTTGTCTTGAGCTTCTAACTTGTTTTTTCAGCATACACTCAACATACAAAGTCAGATAAACATGTTTAAAGCTTATAACCACTCTAGATAGCCTTGTACTATGCATTGGGGAAATGTGTATCAAGCTTGCTTCAAAAACAAGCCAAAGAGCCATAACATGTGAACTTGTACTTCTGATCACCCCAAGCTCTCAAAACCTTTTCCTATAAATTGAGACACTATTATGCAACTTAGCACACGATTTTGCAAGCCTGAAAAATTCTCACAAACTCCCTCTAGCCAGAAATTACACACAAACTCCATTTTTGTACATGTTCTGACCTTGAACTTGTATCTTCTATTTCTATCGTGCGTTTTCCCTCAAAACAATTTTCAAAGCTTCCTTACATCAAATACAACTCATCCCTATCCTTGTTTCCAGACTGTAACACCATCTTCTTCATCTTCCATAACCAAAAACAGAGCATTGCAAGTGGACTTCTCTAGACCATTTCAGTCACTCTCCAATCAAGCTAATCATTGCATTTGCTTCCTGGAAACTTGAGGAAGCTAACTTGATCATCACAACAACTTGAATCCAGATCTAACTCAAAATATGATCTCCAGCTGCAAGGTGAGTTTTCTGACTTTTCATCTCATTATTTAGGCATTGTTAGGCTTGCATTTTCAAAGACAAAATGTAGATATCATTTTCCTGAAACTATACATATCCATAGATTTCATTTATATGGCTTGAGCTTAGAGAATTTTAAGATTGAAATTTCTTGAAAATTTAGGGTTCAAATTAGGGCCAACTAAATTCTCATTCATCTTTGATTTTTAGCTTTATTTATTTATATGGTTGGATTCGTGAGAAAAAATGAAACAACTTTCATGTTTGCAATTTTAATTTTCATTGAGAAATGAGCAAGATACAGGTTGTCTGGTTGGGCATGAGGTTGAAGATGAAGTTCATGCCATGGACTTGATTTGTAATATATATTTATGGATTGATACAAGTTAACAGATGTATAGTCATCCCAGTGGTAGAAGCGCGCGCCTTTCACCTTTAAGACCTGGGTTTGAGCCCCAGCGTCCGTTTTGTTGTTTTTTTTCTTCATATTTTTGCTTCTTTTTGTTTTACATACAGCAGCAGGGGCCATAAATCATTGGGCTTTGTCTTTTTTTGCGGACTTATAACCCCCTGCTTGCTTTCACACTCCTGGCCCAACTCTTTTTTTTTATTATTTTCATTTTCTTATTTTTATTTTAATTCTTTTCTTTATTATATTTTTATTACTTTTATTATTATTATTATTATTATTATTATTATTATTATTATTTTTATTAATAAAAAATATAAAAGTATTTTTATTTATTATTTACACTTACTTATTTTATTTCCTTTATAAAACAAAAAAAAAAAAGAACAAAAACATTTTCCTAATAAATTAATTTCTTTTTATTAGTAAATTAATATTTAGATTTAGGTTTAATTATTATTTTCAAAAATTAATTTAGAATTTAGGGTTTTCTTTTAATTAATTAATTCCCAAATTTATCTTATTAACTTAAAACTTTTTTATATAAAAATCCTAAAAATCATTTTTAACTTAATTTCTTTCTTAATTAGTTTAAATTTAATTTTGTTTATTTTTAAATATTCATTTTCTTAATTAGGTCAAGACTAAACCCTTTCATAAAAAACCAAATAAAAATCATTTCTTTTTCGATTTACATTCTTGAATTATTTTATTTTCAATTCTTGTACATTATTCAATATTGTTGTAATAGTTAATTAGGTTTAATTGTCTTGCAATCCCCATCTGTAAATTTATATACCCCATCTCTTAATGATGTAATAGCATAGTAATTTTACTTTCCGCAATTTATCGCTTTATATAAATGCTAGTAATTAGGGTTTGTATGGAACGATTAAAATTAACAAGTAGCAAACCTTAATCCAAGATAAACAATGCATGTAAATCAAACACATTTACACACTTGCACCCTTAGGGTAATTCAACTTTGTTACCTTACAAAAATGGCCATGTTATGCACGTGGGGTATCTTAGAAAAAGCAGATAAAAAATACAAGATCATAGTCCCTCGATGATGCTATAAATGTTGCCTTTCAAAATGATCTTAGTCCCTCAAAGAGAAATGTAAGACATCTTACAACATTGCTATCATGGCTATATGATGACACAAGCCCGTCCCTTTTACATCCAAAGATAAAGCTTCTTACCAAATCAATGGTAAGATAACAATATCAAAGGAAAGGAAGAAATGAACATAAGATTTTTGAGTAGGTAGATTGTTCCAAGTTGATTGCTCATTTTCAAATCAAACATCCTTGCTTATTTTCAAAACAAACACCAACACTTTCAAAACATTTTCCAAACATGAAATATTTTCAAAATCCCAACACTTTGTATACGTTCTTATGAACGAGAACTATTACAAAGTTTGCCTAAACGAAGGCACCTTTTCAAAATACTTTCAAAAACCACACAAAGCGCAAATTTTCAAACAAAGCAAGTGATCTAACAAGCAACTAAGAGCCCATAGATAACTATGGATGAAAAGGGTGCTAACACCTTCCCTTTTCATAATCTACCCCCCGAACTCAAGAAATAATCTCAAATGTCTTTCCTGTTCTTTTTAGCCTTTCCTTTTGGATAAAAGAAAAGTCGGTGGCGACTCTTGCTAACCGTAACATTTGCGATAAAACGCAAAACACCTAAGTCATTTCTCCCACCGTATCACAGGTACATACATTCTATGCTCCATATGAAGTTACACTTCCCCCAAATCAGATTATTAACTTTATATTGTACTAACTTTACTTTAATATCATTTATATTTCGGCACTTTATATTTTCTTCTCTTTATTTTTATGCCATTTATCATCCATAACATTTTATTTTCTTTACTTTATGCATTTTTTCTTTTCCCACTTGAGCTTTTATCTTCTTTTTGCTCAATTGAGCTTCTTATTCTCTTTTGCTTGTTATAAGCCACTTAATAAAAAAAAATCTAAAATTGGTTCTTTAATCCTTGTACTATGGTTACAATCAATTTTTATCTGATGCATGGTTCTTGTCTGGTCTTCATCTGATTATTATCTTTGTGTTTGAATCCAAGGGAAAGCATCGTCTCGCTGACTTTAGTCATTGTGAGTCTTTATATTTTGTCCCTCATATTCGTTTCCCATTAGTTAAAACCTTTAAATTCCTATTTTCAAATTTACACCCTTTTAAGCCAAAACCTCGACATTAGGTCGTTGCATTTTCAAAACTTCTCATCTCCTCAATCCTTTTTGCAAACAAACTTTTTAACAAAAAATACAGATATTTCAAAAGGTTCATATAGGATACTATAGATACATAGGGTGCTAGTACCTTCCCTTTGTATAACCAACCCACGAACCTTCGATCTTTTCAAATGCATTATATTTTTCTTTACTTTTAGTATTGCACTTATTTTGCATATTTATGGGTCTTATTTCGCACTTTTCCCTTTGAAATAATAAAGCACGGTGGAGACTCTTTCTATTTGCGAGTCAAGTTAATTAATAGATTGATCTCCAATTTTCACCACTATAGAATTGGCGACTCTGCTGGGGAATTAAATTTTCTAAGTGGGTTAAACCTAATTTATTACATATGTTTTTGTTATTATTTATTGTTTTCTTATATGTGATATTTTGGGTGTTAATTACAACGGATAAATCCTATAACCGGACTAAGTACACTTAAGATAGAACGGGCGGTATAGTCATGTTAACTTTAGGGAGTAATCCCAAAAAAGGAGACATGAGACCCCCCTAATCAGTGGAGGCCCCTTTGATTGTAGTATTTGTTTACCGAGTAATCGGGAAGACATTGCTGCTCTCGACCTGGGAGCCAGAGAAGCTGAGAGTCGTAGAACCCCTAACCCATCTTGTCCTTTTTATATGTAGTGTGGAGACTATGATAGAGTAATCCGGAAGTAGTTGTCACACGATGCTGCACTCAGACGAGTTTTTCCTACGAATATTACTAATTACCGAGTAATTGGGACGTCAGTAATATCCAAAGGAATAATGTAGACTTTGGGAACCTTTTAGAACCTTGTTCGGCAGGTGATAAAACCTTATTACATACCTTGTGGGTGGTTCTTACCTTTGACTCCATGCTCGTGACGTTAAACCTTTGAACCTTGTATGTGTTTGTTGCATAGCCATACATTCATGCATTCATAAACATCATGACATGCTTGTGACATACGTGATCATTTCATTTCTAGGGAACCTTATCTTTGATTCTCGTATCAAGATCATTACTCATAAATGGACACTAGAAAGAGGTGTACCATCGGTTACAATGTTTGGATGCTAGTTCAAGTTGAGGTCACGAAGTCTGAAGATGAAGATCACCAAGAAGATTTTTACGACTTTCAGCTTCAAGAAGAGATTGATCATTTGAAAAGCATTATCAATAGAAGGGATGTGCTCATCAAGGAGCTAATTGAGATACCAAATATTAAAGCAACAAAGTAGATCTTTAAAAGGGCCCAAGAGCGGAGTAATGAGAATCTAGTTTGGGGTACCCTTGCTGATATAGAGTTTGGGTAAACATCTTCAGATTTATGATTTATATTTTTGATGATCACCGCTAGGCTTGTTGTTTGGGATCTCTTAGCTTTGTATTTTGTAGCCTTTAGAATCTTAACTTTGTATTAAACTTATTTGTCACATTTTGTTGTTAATTATTTCTCGCTTGAAGCTTGAATCAAAATTTGAGGTCCTTAGAAATGAATTGAACTTACCATGCATCATTCTACATTTTTGTTTCACTTTTGAAATTCATTCCCGAGTCTTATTTTCCCTTTGGTCCCAGAGTACAACGCTCGCGCTAAGAGGAAGATGAAAAATATTGAGCAAGAGATTTCTGAACTCTGTAAAAAGGTAACTACTTTGAAGGCTGGTATGGAGTATCTAACTGCTTTGGTTGAAACTTTGATTGTTTCCCAAGTCAATCCTTCTAGGAAGGAAGAAGATATATAAAAGGTATTCATAAAAATTCTGAAATCATTCTTTCATGAGAAGGTCAATAAACCCAGTGATTACCCTAAAAAGGTGAATGTGAGAGTGCTTCTAGAAGAAAATGCCCGAGAGGAACGTTTGTCTAAAAATGGTAACTCGACAGATAATGAAAAGAAGTATGGTGATAGCTTCGCCAATAAAAGAGAGCAAGACTCCATTGATACTTTGCAAGAAGGTAAAAGGAAACCTAGATGTAGAAAAAGGAGTTATCAACATCCACAAGTTATGCCATCGGTTAACCCAACTCCTGCAAATCATTCGTGAATGCAGCGAGGACCAAGGAGACCCCAAAGAAGGGAAGATCATCATCAACAACGACGTGTTTTTCCTATCACCCCTATGGTAAATACAGCTTCTGAAGCTCCCAACTAGCAAACTCCTAATCAGAGGAAAACTCAGTTTGATCTAATTCTAACTACTTATGCAGAGTTGTTCCCTGTCCTAATGTAGAGGAATTTGGTTTAAACCCTATCTCCATTGAAGACTCTTGAGAAGATGCGTTGGCACTACAAAGATGATTTGACTTGTGCCTTTCATCAAGGAGCCCCTGGGCATAGTATCGAACATTTTTATCCATTGAAAGCTGAAGTCCAAAAATTAGTCAGAAATGGTATCTTGTCGTTTAAAGATATTGATCTTGAGGTTCAAGTTAAGTCATTTCCAAAGAATAAACATGATTGAAGGATACCTTGGATTTTAAAGAAGACAGTCTTCTCAGTTTAATTAGAATTTTACTGGTTTTTTTTCATTTGTAATCTTTCTTGTTTATCATTGCAATGTTTGCATGTAGAACTTGTTTGCATTTGAATGATTATCTTAATACAATTAGTATGTTTGTCTTGAAGAAATCCATTCGTTTCACTCGTATTTGTTTCAATTTTAAAATTACTTTTTGAATTATGATACCAACTTGATATCCATTATCTTGCCTAGGCAAAGATTGGAGGGAGGATGATGAATTTAAAATGCAAGATTTTTGGTTGTATGCTTTTGGATAAAACCGTGTTGACGATGTACATGCATTGTTTCAAATTCCCAAAAACCAACGATATAAGGGAGTGAAACCTTTGTTAACCTCTTTGAGCCTTGAAGTAGGAGTTTCTTTTTTTTCAGAAAAACCCTCATTTTTAACACGGTACAGGGTAGTGTTCAGTTAATCTGATTGAGTATTCAAATCTCATCAAGAGTGCGCGTCTAAGGATACAACAATGGTTATCCTTCAAAAGGTTTAGGAAAGTCAAAATCGCAATGGTCAATCTTCGCCTATCAGTAGTGTGCATCAAACCAAGACGATATCCCAAGGGGTATCTCACGCACATCAAGTGGTCAACAAATAAGGACACAATAATGGCTATCCCTCATCTACAAGGAAATAAGGCAGTCACAATTCTTCCAACAAGTCAAGAATGAATCAAAGTCATGCGACGTGTTCAAAAGGAAAGAAAAGGTAATATGAATAAAAATGATGAAAAAAGAAAGAGACAAAAAGGCCCGCTAAGTCGAAACATGAAAAAACAAGTCGCTTAGGCAAAAGTCAGGACATCCCATTGGACTTCGGAGTCAAATTCAAAAAAGAATTTGTCCAGGCAAAAGTTAGGGAAAGCAAGCCTTAAAAGAGGGAAAGGATTACAACATAAAATCCTCAGCAAAGAAATAAATCATGTGATTAGACACCAAAAGTAAAAGTGAGTGATTTCCGTGTCTAAAGAATGTCAATGGTTCCTCAACCATCAACTAAATCCTCTCGGAAGATGAGTGCTCATTTTGATTTAACTGAACATGGGAATGAAGAACATTATGAAGGGGGTGGGCACCAAATATTTTGAGTCTTAAATCTTTTTTCTAAAACTGTGAACCAGACCATGTTACAACCCTCAAAAGTCCTAATTAAAACAGGGTTTATTTCAAAAGCACACTCCAACGAGATAGTGTTTCCTGACTCCCGTAAGTTATGCTAAAATATTTGTGTTGGTATTATATGATTTTGTTATCTTTCATACAAAAATAAATAATGCACTAATTCGCAAGCTAGGCGACATCTTTTCAAAAATCTTCAAGGCTTACATAACTGTTGTATTAGAATTTTCATTCTCAGAATAAACTTTTCTACTTGTAAAAACAATTGCTTAATGTCAAGGAAGCTTACATATAAGCACCAATGATGGTTTTAATCTTTTGAGGTCTGAAACTTTGTTAAGTAATCGGAGAATCATTTTTCAATAATGATTATATCCAGGGGCATGTCGCCTGAATACCTTCAGCATGAACATATTGCTGCTTTCATAGTTCGTTTACCCTCATAGGGAAAATTTGAAAACTCTATTATGCAAAATATAGTCAATATGGGGAAGTCACATCAAGTTTCGACGAATCTCTCTAAGAGTTTGAAGACACTAGAGCATTTTGGATGCCAGGTATTTTGTAAAATCCTCTTGAGATGATTTCTTCTCATCAACCATATAACTTGGGGCATTTTAGAAGTGAAGTTATTCGCAAGAATTGTCATGCATCATGCAGCTTATCAGCAGTAAACTTGGGACATCCAAAATTAGTTCCATGGTGTTGTACCCCAAAATTTTCCCTCTCATTTATCAAGATTTTCCTCACAAGACTTATTGGACTCAAGACAAGATTAGGGTTTGATCGGCTCAAGACACCTCATCTTGCACTGATAACCCAAAATTAGGGTTTGAGATTGCACAAGGATTTTTGGACCACCAATGCTTCATGTGACTTTCGTACATCATTTTGGACCCCTAAGATTGCTCATGTTAAGTTTCAAGCCTTGAACCACATTTTTGATCAGTCAATTGTCAACCATGGCCAATTTACAGTCAAACTTCATAATTTTTGATCCAAAACCACATTTTAGACTCATATGTATCATTTGATCAAGTTTGGATCACAACTCCTCAAGAAATTTGATCAAATTATCAAAAGGGCAAAATGGTCAAAATTAGGGTTTTAACTGAGAAAGGGCAATTTCTGATTTTTAACCTAGCCAATACCAATTAGGTTCAAACATGATTTCAAGGGTTCAATGGCATCATCTTGACCTAATCACATAGTTCAAAAGATCTCAAATTCATTGGATTGACAGATGAATTTTCCAGTCAACTGATCAAAAGTCAATTGTACACTGGAAAATCAAACTTTGACTTTTTGGTCAAAATCAAGTGCCAAGGGTCATAATTCATCAAGATATGTCAAAATATGAAACTTGTTGACCAAGAAAACAAAATTTGAAAATTATGGTTTTGGATTTGAAAAATTTCATAACTTAGAATTTTTCTAAGTGTGGAAATTGTCTTATTTTTCCCCAACTTTTCACCACTTTTTCACCATGATGCAACTTGATTCAAAGAGAACTTCCAAAATGAAAGTTGTAGTCCTCCATGAAATCTACAACTTTTATTCACAAAGTTTTCCCAAAATATGCTTGGATCTCAACTTATGAATTTGTGAATAGAGGTCCATGAACTAAATGACTTAGTGAAATTTTCCCTAATTTAGGCAGGTTTTTGACCCAACTTCATGGACATTTTTCAACTAGTTCCAAGAGGTATCTAAAAATGAATTTCAAATATGGATTGTAGATCACATTGCAAGCTTTCTAAAATGTCAAAGAACTCTCTAAGATCATTTGTTGTTAGGGAGAATCGAAGAAGAGAAATTGGCATTTTATCACTTTTGTTCATGCCATTTTCACAAAGTATCAAGTTGCAAATCTGATCTTGGATGCTCGTACCTTGCATTACAGGTCCTAAACTCATTCTACACTCCATAATTTAATGTTAACTCAGAATATAAAGGCTTTATTTTGGCTTTTGGAACATTGTACAAGAGATAATTCCATTAATGGCATAAAGGGCACATTGATATTTTCATAAAGGCGAGCTTTTGTAACTTTATCAACCTTGAGCCATTGACCTGTTACTTTGGTACAAACAACTTCCACAGATATCAAGCAATGTATACTAACTCTTTGCAGCTAGCAAGCCAGCTAGTACAAGCATGTTTAGTGTGGTCACTTCACTTTTCTTCAAAAGCAAGAAAAGTTGCAAAAGTCCAAAGGCTTGCACATCAGATGAAGAGTGGACTTTGTATCCATTCTATACATATTTACAAACTTGTCACAACTCAGGAGAGGAATTGATAGCATCCAAAACACTCTCAAGCTCAAAAAACAAAAAATTCTGCCAAAACATTGTAGTTCTGCAAAATCATTGCCAACTTCATTTTGGCTCGTGCGTTTTGCCCTTTAACATTTGAAACATCTTCCACATATCCTACCAAAGCTATCCAAGTATTCATCCTGCATGTGTAAGCCTTGTTTCAGCCATTGCCGTTTTCAAACTTGGAGCTTGCAACTTGACTTCTACAAAGAGTTTCAGCCATCCACAAAGCAACGTAGGCATTGGAATAGCTTCAGGGTAGTTCAAGGAAGCTCACACGATCCTCAGGCCTCACTCAAAGTACCCACATTGTCATATCCAAATCCAGCTGAAGGAGGTATTTTTCAAAACTCTATCTCTTTATTTAAGCATCCTCAAGCCACGATTTGTGAAGCAAAAATGTAGTCCTTAACATGGTGAAGTTGTACATATGCATATTTGTCATTTATATTAACTATGTCATGAGAATTTGAAGCTTGAAGTTCATGAAATAATAATTAGGGCCATCAAAATTCTCCCTGATCTTTGAGAGTTAGGTTACAAATCTTATATCATTGGAATCGTGAGATGAAATGCTACATGTTTTGTGTTATAAGTTTTTGTTTTTGTGCAAGCATGAGCAAGTTGCAGGTTTGATCGTGATGCGCACGCAGAGCTGAAGGACAGGGACGAAGATGACTGGCTTGGGCCTTGGCGCGCCTGGGCCTTCTGTTTTAATTTTTGCACCCCCCTGGCCACTATTTGCACCCCCTGATTCTTGTTTTTATATTTTTTTGCATTTTTCTTTATATTTTCATGTTTATTGCTTTTAATCATTTTTTCTGAACATTAAAAATCCTAAAAAATAATTAAATAATTTTTTGCAATTTTATTTTACTTTTTTTTTTTGCATAAAAAAATAGTTTATTAGGATAATATACTTTATTTTCTTAAATAAATTTGTAAATACATTTTAAAAATACTATACATTTTTATTTTATTATTTTACACATAAAATATTTATTTCCATACATATTTTAATTTTTAATATTTGTACATATAATATTATTCATTATTTTCTTGTACAAAAATGGACAAAATAAATAATAGAAAACATTATTTTCTTTTAAATCAAAAACTAGGGTTTCATCCCTCCAAAAATAATAATATTTTTTCTATTATTTCTAGGGTTTAAATAATTTATTTTCTCATACCTTAAACAAATACAAAACATTTTTTTCCATAAATACATTGCATTGCATATTTAAATATTTGTATATTTATTTATTTCGCACAATATTCAATTGGGTTGTAATAGTATTTTTAGGGTTTATTTTGTGTAATATCCCCATTCAAAAACTTGTATCCCCTCTCCCATAATAATTGTTGTAATAGCTTAGTTTACATTTACGCAATTTATCGCATTTATACCATGTTTAGTAAACTAGGGTTTGCATGACAAGACCAAAAACAAACAAATAGAAAATATCTAATCCAAGACAAATCAAATGCATGTAAAATGACACACATTGCACACAAGCACCCTTAGGGTTTCACCCACTCTGTTGCCTAAAACAAAAATGGCCATGTTACGCATGCGAAGTATCTTGGCAAAACAAAACAAAAATAAGATCATAGTCCCTCGATGACGCTATCAAAAGGTTTCCTAAACAAAATGATCTTGGTCCCTCAAACATGCTAAGATACTTGTCAACATTGCTATCATGGTCATACGATGACCCACGCCTGTCCCGTTAACATCCAAAGATAGAGTTGATTACCAAATCAATGGTAAATCAACAATGTCAAAGGAATAAAAATGCATAGGAAAGACATTTGAGTAGGTAGATAGCTTTTAAGTTACTTGCTCCATTTCAAACAACCCTGGCTATTTTCAAAACAAACACACACAACACATTCAAAACATTTCCAAACAACTTTCAAAACATTGAAACATTTTTCAAAAGACAAACATCTTTATATACATTCTTACGAACGAGAATCATTACAAAGATTGCCCAAACGAGTGGCCTCTTTTCAAAATACTTTCAAAATCACACCAAACACAAAGCACCATTTCAAACAATTTCAAAGCAAAGCAAGTGATCTAAGCAAGTAACTAAGAGCCCATGTAAAACCATGGATGAAAAGGGTGCTAGCACCTTCCCTTTTCATAATCTACCCCACGAACTCAAGAAAACATCTCAAAGGTCTTTCCTGTGCTTTTTTACCTTTCCTTTTGGATAAAATAAAAGTCGGTGGCGACTCTTGCTAAACCGCGACATTTGCAACGAAACATAAAACCTCAAGTCAGTTCTCCCACCGTATCACTGAAATGGCGACTCTGCTGGGGATAATTCTAAAAGTGGGGTTACCTTAGGGTTTAGATCACCTTTATTTGCTTACCTTGTATGACTTGTTTGCTTTACACTTTGGTTCTATTGTTTGGGTTTGAATCCTCCACCTGGATTTGGGAAACATCATAGGTAAATAGAAATACGTTGTGGAAACTGTGCGGGGTATACCGACACGGTCTAAGCAATAGCTATGTTAGTGTGACATATTTGTGGGTACCGGTAGCCTTTGAGTCAATCAAAGAGAATACAGGGCCGCTGAGTGATGTCATGAAGCACTAACACACTTCTAGAACCTTTACTTGACCAACTTGGCCTTTTAGGATGTAGTGAGATGACCGACTTTGGTGCAGTCCGAAGTTGGTAGATACTCGATACTACACTCATTGAGGGTTGGTTCCTTGGAATATTTTGGTCGCCAGTAAGAGGTTTGAATTGAAACAATGAACAAGGAAACAATCCAGTGATATTGAGCTCCTTAGAACACGGTTACTACTTCTAGGACGGGTTGAGCCAACTAAACTTCAAGAGGGTACTTATCTATGAAACCCCATGCATGCCTAAACTAGGAACTTGTGTGATTTGCTTGTACATATATACTTGTGCATAACATCATGGACATCATGAATCATCATATGCATCCACTAACCATTTCAAGGATTTTGGAATTTCATCTTTGTTCCTGTTTTGTAGGTTATGGATTCACTTCGCAGGAAAACTATCCAAGTCAACCTTGTAAGAATTCCTCCACAACTCAAGGAGCTAGCTTCAAGGATTCCTGAGAATTCTCCATTCACCGAAAGGCATGGTCGTCTACTCAACCTAGTCACTTCCAACACAGAGGAAGACATGATGAAGGTTCTCTTCCAGTTCTTTGACCCTTTGCATCACTGCTTCACATTTCCTGACTACCAACTTGTGCCTACTTTGGAGGAATTTTCTCAACTCTTAAGGATTCCTATTCTCAATCAACTACCTTTGAACGGTACGGAAAGGGATCCAAAGCCAGAAGAGATTGCTCAATCCTTGCACTTGCACTCATCTGATGTCACAACCCATTGGGAAACTAGAAGTGGTGTCAAAGGCTTCTTGGCAAAGTTCTAGTTTGAGAAGGCCCAAAGCTGTTGGAACTCCTTGGACTTGCAAGCTTTTGAGGAGATTGTGGCTCTTCTCATCTATGGGATGATCTTGTTCCCTAATCCTGACCAACTCATAGATGTGAGTGCTGTCAAAATCTTCATGACTCGCAATCCGGTGCCTACCTTGATTGGAGATATCTTACACTCTTTTCACATTCGTACAATGAGGAAAAGAGGTGTTCTCATGTGTTGCACTCCTCTCCTTGCAAGATGGTATACAAATAAGTCTTCCCCAATCAGTCTTGAAGAATGAGCAAGGTTTGAGGTGGTCACAACGGTTGATGACACTTTCATATTCAGATATTCATTGGTGTTCTCGATCCAAAGAGAATGTTATCATCATCGACCGTTATGGGGAATTCCCTAATGTCCCTCTACTTGGAATTAGGGGAGGCATCACCTACAACCCATGCTTGGCTCTAAGACAGTTTGGTTATGCCCGAAGGGATGGCCCACATGATATGCTGATTCAAGGCTTGGTTTTCGACTTTGACAACGACAATCAAGGACTTCGACAAAGGTTCATCCGAGCTTGGAGGATGCCAAACAAGGTAGCTAGTAAGACCTTGGGACACAAGAATTCCATCCCTCTTAAGCCTTACCTCAAGTGGGTACGAACCCGCGCCCAAAGTCTTATGATGCCTTACCCCTCTATTCTTCCAGTGATTATAGAGCCTGTTAAGGAAGGAGAGGTTCCATACACCCTCCTACATCCTGACATGCCAACATCACTCGAAGACTTACAAAGGAGTTGGATACAGCTCAAGGGAGAACACGATACTTTTGAAGCCCAATTCTACGCCAGCGAGAAGAAGGTTTTGGAACTCACTCGGTTACTTCATGAAGAGTAGACTCTCAAAACCTACATTGCACCAAAGAGGATGCGCAACATCTTTTTATCTTAGAATTTTGTATTATTTTTCCCTAGGGGAATTGATGTACTCAAATTCTATTTTATTAATATAACGTGTGTTCCTTTTTGTTTGACACAAATTTGAATTTTCAAATCCTTGAAAACATTGCATGAATACATATCATTCATCATGAGCATAAACAGGTCTTTGCAAGAAGCTTCCTCATCCCTCTGCTGTTTATTTCAGCAAAATGGATCTTGAACAAACGGTTAAAGACTTGCAAGCTCAGAATTCACAATTTCAACAGTTACTCTTGACCTTGGCCAAGGGGAAGGAGGAACTCAAGACTCTGCTAGAGAAAGAGAAAGATAAAAAGAAGAAGAAGCCAGCCGGTGTGGTTATCATGGGCAAGAGGTTTCAGGGACATGCCAGAAGGACCTTGGAATTTCCATCAACCTCTGAGGAAGGGGAAAGACAAGGAAAGGAGACGGCAGTACCATCAGATTCTGAAGCAGAAGAAGAGGAGGAAGAGGATTACTCTGAACAACAATACCCTCCAGCCGATGACAAATACAAACACTTGGAAGAGCGTCTAGCTGCTATGGAAGTACAGAGAGTACCGGGGTTGGATTTTGAGGAGTTAGGGTTGGTGTCTGGAATAGTAATCCCTCCTAAGTTTAAGGTGCCACTATTTGCCAAGTATGATGGGGTGTCTTGTCCCAAGATGCACCTCCTCTCATATGTCAGGAAGATGCAGCCACACTCTGCAGACAAAGACTTGTGGGTTCACTTTTTTCAGGACAGTTTGTCAGGAACGCAACTTGATTGGTTCTACCAGTTGGAAAGGGTTGATGTGCATAATTGGGAAGACTTGGCAGCCGACTTCTATAAATAGTATCAATACAACACCGACTTGGCACCAACCCGTACTCAACTCCAGAGTATGGCCATGGTATCCAATGATGGCTTCAAAGACTACGCCCAAAAGTGGAGGGATTTAGCCAGAAGGGTGCAACCACCTTTATCTGAAAGGGAGCTAGTGGACATGTTCTTGGGAACCCTATCAGGTCCTTTCTTTAATCACCTGATTGGAAGCTCCTCTGTAGGTTTCACTGAATTAATTTTAACTGGCGAGAGGGTGGAAGCCGATATAAGAAGCGGGAAAATTCAGAAAGACGCGTCTACCTCCACAGCTGTAAAAAAGCCTTTCGCAGGAAAGAAGGAAGTGCATGCTGTCTATGCATAGAGAAATCAAGGAAGAACCGAACAATGACCAACAATGGCGGCCGTTATGATTCAAAAGCCTGCATCAGACCAGCCGAGAAATAATCAGCCGAGAAATAATCAGCAAAGGGTGGAAAGGCCAGTACGGCAATTCACCAAGATAAACATGACTCCAGCTCAAGTTCTACCACATCTCCTGAAGTTGAATCTGGCCATGCTAAAAGAGGCCCCTAAAAATCCTAATACTGCATCTCCACACTACCATCTGAATGCCAGGTGCCCTTACCATTCTGAAAGTCCAGGGCACAACACCAACAACTGTTGGGCTCTGAAGAACAAGATTCAAGATCTGATAGACGCAAAGGAGGTTGAATTTGAAGCTCCTGAAAAACCGAATGTTATCTCCGCTCCGATGCCTAGGCATGGACACAATGCCAGTGCTGTTGAGGAAGACTTATTTGTTTCCACTATGGATGAACTGTTAACTCCGCTCTCGATCATCAAGTTGAATTTGTTGAAAGCTGGTATTTTCCCAGGATGTGACAAAAACTGCCATACTTGCCTATCCTCATCATTTGACTTCCCTCTGTTGAAGAAAGGTATCCAACAACTGATTGATAATCAAGAAATTTTGTTTGAGAATGCTCCTATTACACCCGTTCCAGTTAAAGAAGTTTTAATAATAACCATATACGCCAATCCTTCCAGGGTCCCTAAAAGACCCGTTAGGATTACATCTGCTCCAGTGGCTACTCCATTGAAGATAAAAATGCCCGGGCCTACCCCATACAAATTAGATAAAACGGTACCATGGAACTATGGTGGAGAAATCTACTACCATGGTGTCAAACAGATTGAACAGATTGCCGAAGAAGAGAGCTCCGAGGAGGACAATTCCGACATCAATAACATTGTCAGAACAAGCAAAATTACCCGTAGTGGGAGAATTTTCTCTCCAGAGATTGCCCCTCCAAAGGCAGTCTTTGGACTCGTGGTCGTTCCGAAGATTACATATGTACCAGTGATTGTACCTGCAAGTGTTCCGACCAACAAAGAAGACAACACAATTCCTATCCCTACTTCCACTGCTGAGAATAAAGGAAAGAATGTTCAAGAGGAGCCTGTGCTGACGAAGGCTCAATCACTAGTTATTCCTGAAACATCCAAGAAGGAGATGGAAGAAATCCTGAGTATCACTAAGAAAGGTGATTATGATGTGGTGGAACAACTGGGGCAGACCCCATCCAAAATCTCTATGTTATCCCCGTTGCTGTGCTCTGAGGCACATGCTAAATCTTTGGTAAAATTACTGAAGACGGCTCATGTGCCGCAAGAGACGTTTGCGGATCAATTCTAAGAGTGTGTGGCCAGTCTAATAGCTGACAATGGCCTGGGTTTCTCCGAAGCTGACTTAACATCCAAAGGGAGAAAACACAATGATGCACTACATGTATCAGTGGAGTGTAGGGGAACCACCCTAGACCATGTTTTGGTTGATACTGGATCATCCTTAAATGTCTTGCCAAAGAAAATCCTGGATAGACTGGATTGTGAGGGGATGACTTTAAAACCCAACAACATCATTGTGAGAGCATTTGATGGCTCTAAAAGGATGGTACATGGGGAGGTGGACATCCCGATCAAGGTGGGTACTCAGACCTTTAATTCAACATTCTACGTGATGGACATCCGTCCTTCTTACTCTTGCCTATTGGGACGCCCCTGGATTCACAATGCCGGTGCAGTCACCTCCACTTTGCATCAGATGGTGAAGTACCCTGTCCAAGGGAAGATCATAATTGTCCATGGTGAAGAGGAATACATGATTAGTCATCTAAATTCTTTCCGATATATGGAATTGGATGGAGAATTCATTGAAACCCCTTTCCAACATTTTGAAGAAGTCTCTCAGGAAATAGTGGCGACCAAAGCAGTATCCTTAACTCTTGTGATCACAAGACCTTCACCTTGGATGTCTTCTCTAAAGGATGCAAAGGAAGTAGTGGAAGAAGGCGGAAGCACCATCTGGGGGCAGCTTCCAGACTTTCCCTACAAATCAGACAAGTTTGGCCTGGGATTTACTTTAACTGCTCAGAAGGTTGTGCGCCGCACCCGTGCCGGAGGGCCACCTGTGAAGATCAGCCACCAAGGGGTTAATGTACTAGAAGACAGTGAATAGGATGGCAGCTTGGAAGACTGGATATTTCCTACTGTTGGCGGAGGACTGTGCAACTGGGAAGCAAAATATTTTGTCCCGATTACTTTCATACCGCAGTAATTTATCTTTTCCATTTCTGTTGGATCTGTAATAATTCACAAACAATTCGGACTTTTTCAACCTTGTATCTTACCCGAGGCACATAGGTCCATTTGTAAGGGTTCTTATTTCATTCTCATATGTCATTTAATGAATCATGGACGCTTTTTCATATATAAACCTTTTGTGCTCATTGTCTTTCTTTTACATTTTGTTGTTTTAAGATGGATATGCCCTTACACACACCCACACTCACAAATGCAGGTACCCTTCCATTCCGGATCCCATGGGTAACGATATTTCTATAGCCTTCAGTGACTCTGAAGATCTGATCTACCAAGCCGAATACGAAGGTGAGGAAGATTGTAAGGTGCCAGGGGAATTGGCCAGATTACTACAGCAAGAGGAAAGAGCTAATCTGCCTCATGAGGAGTTGTTGGACACAATAACTTGGGTACTGAGAAAGATAAGAAGGAAATTAGAGTGGGTGCCAACCTAGAGCCGAGTGTCAAGGAGCGCCTAATTCAGCTGTTGCATGATTATGTTGAGATCTTTGCCTGGTCATACGAAGACATGCCGGGACTCAATATAGACATTGTGGTACACCGTCTACCCATAAGAGAAGATTGTCCACTAGTGAAGCAAAAGGTCCGCCGTATGAGACCTGACATGTCAGTGAAGATCAAGGCCGAAGTTATGAAACAGTTCAATGCTGGGTTTCTGGCTGTTACTTCCTATCCACAATGGTTTGCTAACATTGCTCCCGTGCCTAAAAAGGACGGAAAAGTGAGAATGTGCGTGGATTATAGAGATTTAAACAAGGTCAGCCTTAAAGATGATTTTCCACTTCTGCACATCGACATCCTGGTTGACAATACAGCTCAACACAAAGTATTTTCTTTTATGGACGGATTCTCAGGCTATAACCAGATCAAAATGGCACCTGAGGACATGGAGAAAACTACATTTGTCACACAGTGGGGTACGTTTTGCTACAAAGTGATGCCATTTGGACTGAAGAATGTTGGGGCAACCTATCAACGCACCATGGTAGCTTTATTTCATGACATGATACATCATGAGATAGAGGTCTACGTAGATGACATGATAGCCTGATTACAAATTGAAGAAGAACACCTTAATCACTTGCAAAAGTTGTTTGTCAGGTTGAAGGAGTACAAGCTAAGATTGAATCCAAACAAGTGCACTTTCGGAGTCCGGTCCGGTAAACTCTTAGGTTTCATTGTCACCAACAAAGGCAACGAGGTTGATCTTGCCAAAGTCAAATCTATACAAGAAATGCCTGATCCTCGCACTGAGAAGGAAGTCAGAGGTTTCTTGGGACGCCTAAACTACATTGTTAGGTTCATTTCTCACCTAACATCTACTTGTGAACCAATCTTCAAGCTGCTGAAGAAAGATTAGGTAGTTAGATGGAATGATGACTGTCAAATTTCTTTCGATAAAATCAAGGAGTATTTACAAGAGCCTCCTGTCTTGATGCCACCAGTCGAAGGGAGACCGCTAATCATGTATCTGACCGTCTTGGAGAACTCAATGGGGTGCGTATTGGGGAAGCATGACGAGTCTGGCCGAAAAGAGCTTGCCATTTATTACCTTAGCAAAAAGTTTACCGACTGTGAAACCAGATATTCACTGCTCGAGAAAACTTGTTGCGCTTTGGTATGGGCTGCTCTCCGGCTAAGACAGTATATGTTGACTCATACCACTTTGCTGATATCTAAGATGGATCCGATAAAATACATCTTCGAGAAGCCTGCTTTGTCTGGAAGGATAGCTAGATGGCAGATGATTCTAATAGAATATGACATTCAGTACACGACCCAAAAAGCCATAAAGTGAAGTGTGTTAGCTGATCATCTGGCCCATCAAGCTGTAGAAGATTATCAATCCATGAATTTTGACTTCCCTGACGAAGACATCATAACATTGGACAATGTTGAAGATTTCAGACCATATGACGGACCTGAACAAGGATCCCGATGGACCCTGTACTTTGATGGGGCATCCAATGCACTTGGTAACGGTATCGGCGTTGTGCTTATATCTCCGGAAGGTTGCCATACTCCTTTCACGGCCAGACTTTGCTTCAACTGTACGAACAACATGGCAGAGTACAAAGCATACATCTTTGGTCTCAAGGCTGCCATAGACTTGGGAATCAAATCTTTAGTGGTGTTTGGGGATTCAACTTTGGTCATCAGTCAGATCAAAGGAGAGTGGGACACTAAGCATCTTAACCTTATCCCTTACAAAGAACATGTTTTGACATTGATACCACATTTCGAGCAGATTACCTTCGAGCACTTCCCGCGAGAAGAAAATCAGCTAGCAGATGCTCTAGCTACAATGTCATACATGTTTAAACTTAATTGGGATAATGAGGCTCCCCAGTGCACCATTGAATGAATGTACGAACCCGCACACTGTCACGAGATTAATACCGAAGAAGTAGTGGACCAGCCTTGGTTTCATGAAGTCAAAAGGTATCTCGAGGCTCAAGAATATCCAAAAGGAGCTTCAATCAATGACAAAAAGTTCTTAAGGAGATTCTCATCTAAGTTCTTCCTGAGTAATGGCATCCTGTACAAACGCAATCATGATTCTATTCTGCTTCGTTGTGCGGACAAGATTGAAGCTGAAAAGATCATGGCTGAATTGCATGAAGGTACCTTCGGCACTCACTCTAGCGGGCATACGATGGCGAAGAAGATTCTACGGGAAGGCTATTACTGGTCTACCATGGAAGCTGACTGCTATCAACACTCACGGGCTTGTCATAAATGTCAAATCTATGCAGACAAGGTGCACGTGCCCCTAGGTCTTCTAAATGTCTTAACAGCTCCTTGGCCTTTCGCTATGCGGGGAATCGATATGATTGGGGAGATCAAGCCTACAGCCTCCAATGGACACCGCTTCATTCTAGTGGCCATTGATTATTTCACAAAGTGGGTCGAAGCTGCTTCCTTCGCATCCGTTACTAAGAATGTTGTTGCCCGCTTCATCAAGCAGAATCTCATTTGCCGGTACAGTATCCCCGAAAGGATCATCACTGATAACGGTACAAACCTTAACAATACTATGATCACCGCCTTGTGCGAGCAGTTCAAAGTTCAACATCACAATTCATCCCCATATCAGCCAAAGATGAATGGTGCAGTTGAAGCTTCTAACAAAAACATCAAAAAGATCATACAGAAAATGACAGTCACCTACAAGGACTGGCATGAGATGCTACCGTTTTCTCTCCACGGGTATCGTACCACGGCTCGCACATCAACTGGGGCAACACCCTATTCTTTAGTTTATGGCATGGAGGTTGTCTTGCCTATTGAGGTTCAGATCCCCTCCTTAAGAATCATGAAGGATGCAGGTTTGAGTGAAGACGATTGGGTCCAGACTCGGCTTGATCAACTGAACTTAATTGACGAGAAGAGACTTACTACTATTTGCCATGGTCAGACGTATCAAAAACAGATGATCAAGGCTTTCAACAAGAAAGTTAGACGCCAAGTGTATCAAGTTGGAGATCTAGTGATCAAGTGCATCATCTTACCACAAAGTGATCCCAGGGGCAAATGGACTCCTACCTACGAAGGACCATTTGTAATCAAGAACATCTTTTCTGGTGGGGCAATGATCTTAACCACCATGGACGGTGATGACTTGCCACACCCTGCGAACGCAGACACAGTCAAAAGATACTACGCATAAAAGACCCGCTAGGTTGACACACCTAGGCAAAACAAGGGCATCCCGGCGAACCAAAAGGTTCGGGCAAAATTAGGGATAAATAAAAAAAATCTATACACCCGGCAAGTTGAAAACCCGAAAGGGAGACTTAGGCAAAAAAGGGTTTCCCAGTGGATCGAAAACCCGAAAGGGCGGTCCAGGCAAAAGTTAGGGAATTAAAGCGTATGACTATGTCTCGTCGGATCACTTTAAGGACAATCTCTTCACTAACAAACTTTGGGCTTCTGATCAATCTAATCATCTTCGGACGAAGCAACAAATGGACAAGATATTCGGAGATACGAAGGTTATAGCAGAATGGGAACCCCATGGGATTTTTACACATAGCTATCTTTCTTTGTATAAAATTTTCTTATTCTTTGTGACACCATCCTCTTACTAGGATGTCTGTCTCCTTTGTACAAAATACTAATTCAAAGTAAATACAAAGATATCTCTTTCAAAGTGCAGAAAACCATTTTGTCCTTTTCTTTTTTACACTTGTGTTTTATTTGCAAAAACTTCCAATGATTCATTAATGAACATATGCATTTGAACATAATTATTGTTTACAAATAAACAGGATGAAAAAGAACAATTACTGACAGGTTGAAAGGATAGGAAAACGTATTTAGGCTATTCCATGAACAATCCCTATAGTACGTCATTAAGATCCCCAGCGGAGCCAAAACTTTGAACTACAGATTCCCAGTTGAGCTGAAATTTCCAACTATCAATCCCCAGCGGAAACCATTCAGTGGCTCCAAAATTCCCCAACAAGTTATCTTGAAGCCTGAAAACTAACCTGACAACAACTTCTGATAACTCCCCAGTAGATTGGCAGACAACCCAAACTCCTAGACCTACTCCCTAGCAGCAAGCCTTCTTCCCCACATATTTTTTATTGCTTCCCAACAGAATGAAGATTCTCATTCTTAATTCCCTGCAGAAGTCATCAGAATTTTATCTATTCCCCAATAGAACAAGGATTCCCATTGTGTAATCCCCGGTAGAAGTCATCAAAGGTCTCTGGATTCTCCAAGCAGATTACTCAAGCAGTATATGGCATTGCTCGCAGTAGATTTTTGTCAATACTCCAACTTCAAGACATGAAGGATCCATATATCCCCAGGAAAGTCATCAAGTATTTTTAATCCCCAACAGTCGCCAAGGATTTCTCATCCTCAGCAATCAAGGTTTTTTAATCTCCAGTAGCAGTCAAGGATTTATTTTCCTCAGTAATACAGCTAACCAACTTACATGCGCATACATTACATTCATATATCATAAACATTGATAAAGCACATTTATTGCATCATACATTTCATGCAACATAACTTTGTGTTTCAGCTAACATTTTACCCTTTTCAGGATAAGATTAACAGCTACCATTAATAATGTTCAAAGATTTCAGATACAGTACGGATACACTCCATAAACAGAAGTCATTCTGCTACTCATTCAGATTCAACTTTAAGATATAGTACGGATACACTCCAGACACGTGTTGGCTCCTAAATTCGACACCTTTGTTTTGATTGATGACAGCCATTAAAAGCTGAAGAATGCTTTCGACTGGCTAAGCCTGTCGAAGTGCCTGTCGAAAGATGGCAAAAATACTTAGAAGATTTCTTCCAAGGAAGAAGGCTGATTGCCTTCGACGTCGAAGGAGTTTTCGTCGAAGACGTCTCTTGACGAACGTGTTCGATGGTCCAGGGTGGAGCAGTTTGAAATTCAAAGCTTTGGAGGGAAAACGGTTTCCAGCAGTTACTACGTGCTAACGTGCAAGGATCTGGAGCGTCGAACATGGAGAACGTGACAAGTGGCTTGATCTCGAAGCAGTGTAACTGCCCGACGGTTACTTGGAATGTTTTTGTATAAATAGGAGTAGACGTGTAGTTTCTCGCGTGTGTTCACAATAGATACATAGTCACTCATTTAGATTCAAGTACCCAGTGTGAGCGAACGAATTGTTGAGAAATGTATGTGTGAAACACCAATTTTATCAATTCAAGTCATTTACTTTTCCAGTATTTTACATGCTTTTCCCTTTAAGATTCCTGTCGAACCTTTACATTCAAGCCTTGTTTATTTTACCAAGCCTTTTCCTTTATGCAATTTACTTTAAACAATTTACTTAAAGCCTTATCCACATTAATTAAACTTCAAAATCAACCTATGTCCATAGGATCAATCTGATCGATCCTGCGAGTAACCAAATAAGTAACCATTTGGAGGATCAGCGGTTGTTTACCAAATCCCCAGGTAAACAAATTGGCACACCTGATGGGACTGTGTGTTGATTGTTGAAAAAATCTCATCTTTTCGAGTTGTATGTTATTGAGGAGTGGTAGAATATACACCAACGATAGCAATACTGCCAGAAGAAGGGAAGAGATGGCGAATCCGCCAAACAATAATGAAATTCCACCACCAAGTGTGGGAGCAACGGTTAATATGACCGTTAGTGAAGCGACGAATGTTGGTTCGATGCCAGCAGTGTCAGTCACAACTACAGGGCCAATAACTTCGTTTACAGGCCCCAGAATGCCTTTGGGAACCCCCCCTCCAAGGGGAAATACTGGCCCAAGGCCAGTGGTTCCCCCAGGATTTATTCCATTCTATGGTATGCCAACTTCTGAATTGGCAAGCCTGACGAATGCTGCGTCCACTTATTCAGACCCTTTCGTGAGTGCCACTTCGCCACTCCAAGGCTCTGGAGTAGGCATGGCGAATAGAAATAGGACCCAACTCTTAGGAGGAACGTCCCAAGTAGCCCATGGCCTTACAAATGCCTCGACAGCAGTCTTGAGGCAACAGATGGACGAAAGCAACCATGATATGGTGCAAATGTTGGCACAAACTTTGAGTACAGTGCTAAATCCTCTAATACAAAATACTACTCAGTCGAATCAGCAAGTTACAGCGCAAATGACGCGTTTGGCTGACTTCTTTGGAGTACCCCTACCTATTCGACAGCCCCAAAGGGCGCAAATAAGAGGAAATCAGGGGATATTTGTAGAGGAAGAAACCACCATTAATCAGGCTCAACAGCCTGTAGAACAACCTGTCGAAGAACCTAGGGTAATAGCCCCAGAGGTAAGGTTAGTGAACAGAAACCAAAATGCTGACGAAGTGGTTCAGCATATCCAACACCAAAACATGGGTTTGGAAAATAATCTGGCAACCATGATCGAAAGGATCATGACTCAGAATGGGATGAACATGGGCTTTCGAAGGCCCAACTTTACTTCTCCTTTGTCAGAATATGTGTTACAAACTGACTTACCCCCTAGAACCAAAGTCCCCAAATTTACTAAGTTCTCTGGGGACACGACAGAATCTACTGTCGAACATGTGGCTAGGTATTTGATCGAAGCAGGAGACATTTCAAATAATGAAAACCTAAGAATCAAATACTTCCCAAGTTCCTTAACCAAGAACGCTTTTACTTGGTTCACAACTCTACCCCCCAATTCGATCCACCATTGGACCCAGTTGGAAAGATTGTTCCATGAACAATTCTATATGGGGCAAACCAAGATAAGCCTGAAAGAACTGGCGAGTGTGAAGAGACGTTTCACTGAACCTATAGACGAATATCTGAATAGGTTTAGGTTGCTTAAGGCGAGATGTTTCACACAAGTGCCAGAACATGAGCTGGTCGAAATGGCCGCAGGCGGTTTAGACTATTCCATTAGGAAGAAGCTAGATACCCAGTACCTAAGAGACATGGCCCAACTGGCCGATAGAGTTCGACAAGTCGAACGCCTCAAAGCTGAGAAAGCTAAGGCAACGAAAACTCACAAGAGAGAAAGAATAGCTTATGTTGAGATGGACGACGAAGATCTAGAATCCTTCGACGATACTTTAGCTGTCGAAGAAGGAGAAGTCGATTTAGCAGAACTAAAACAAGGGCCTCCATACTCTTGTAAACAGTTAGTCCCCTCAAATGGGAAAAATCCCATTGGTCCAGACAGGACCAACGATAGGTTCCCAAAAAAGACTTATAGTTTTGACATCACAAAATGTGATGAAATATTCGACTTGCTAGTTAAAGATGGCCAAATGATAGTACCCCCTGGGGTAAAAGTGCCTCCTCTTGATCAAAGAAAGAAGAGAGGTTTTTGCAAATATCATAATTTTCTGGGCCATAAAACTTCTCAATGTTTTCTTTTCAGGAATCTTGTGCAAGACGCTATTGAGGAAGGGAGATTAAAGTTTGCTGACAAATCCCCCATGGCTGTCGACTCCAATCCAATGAAGGCTGAAGCCCACTATGCAGAACCCTCTGAGGTGAACATGATAGAGGCTACCAAGATCCAGTCGAAGAAGCCAGGCATTAACATGGTCGAAGTCTCTAAGGACCACATCAACATGCCAATCTTTGGCAGTTTTTCTGGAAACTTATCCAGGAAGACAATCGAGGCTGTCCAGAAAGCGGTCGAAGATCCAAAGTCGAAGACTGCTGAAGTACAAAAAACTGGACTAAAGCCCAGTTCCCAATTGGCCACTGTACAAGGCCAGACGGAGAATCTGGAGACACAAATGAAACAACTCACTCTTGCTACTAAGGATACAATGAATATCAACATGGTTGAACTTTCTGACCCTAAAACTTCAGAAGAAGCCATAAGGCAAGAGCAGGCAAATAAAACGGCTTTCCCTAGGGAAAACGAAAACTTGGCAGATTTTTTACAAAGATGCCAAAAGAAGAAATCAGAGGTTATGCTGTGTCCAAGATGCAGTTCTATCTTTGATAAAAAAGCTGCTGAGCACATACAAGGAGTAAGAGCAGCGAACAAGAGAAGGGAAAATTCTGACCTTCGACATGATCCCAGAAGGGGTTCTAATCAAGACAAGAGGCCTTTGACTTTTAGGCCTCCAACAAATGTACCAGTAGACACTTGGTACAAAACATCTGGCCGGAAAAGGCCAAGTGAAGAGAAATGGCATTCTTTCGAAGTGCCAAGAGGTTCCTCTTTAATTCAGAAGAAAGATCCTCAAGTTGCTGCACCCAAGGTTGCTCAAGTGTCCAGCAACTACAAGGGAAAGAATCCTATGTCTAGATCCCAATGGAGGAGATATCAAAGAAGGCGAAAAGCTGAAAGAGAGGCTGCCAACGAACCTAAGGCAGAAACTAGTTCGAATGTGCCTCAAAGGAAACAAAGAAAACCTCTTGAGAGAGAACCAGTTACCAACAGGCTAGTGTGGCCTAACCAGAGCGAAGTCGAAGACGAGGATGATGCTGAGTCCGACGATACCCTGGATATAATGGTGAACATTGTTTCAGTACTGCCCAGGGAATTCAATCGACAAGTAGAAGTCGAAGCCAGTGACTGGGAGGTGGAACAAGAAATGGCCAAACATAGGCCAGTGTGCTACTTTGTCATGGACAATGGCACTACAGAGGAACAAAATGGCTTCTTCGAGCCACCTACAGAGGCGATGAAGAATCACCTCAAACCTTTGTTCATAAGGGCCAAGCTCGAAGAGACCACTGTGAACAAAATATTGGTCGACTGTGGGGCCACTATCAATATTATCCCTCATTCTGTGCTAATAAAGATTGGCAAAAGGGATGAAGAAATAAAACCTCACAATATGGTCCTGTCCAACTATGAGGGAGGCATTGGGACCACCATGGGAGTGATCCAGCTCGACATAAAAGTTGGGTCGATCCTTCGACCAACAATGTTCATGGTCATATCAGCCAAACCTAACTACAACCTTTTGTTAGGCCGTGAGTGGATTCATGGTGTAGGTGCTGTGCCTTCATCGATGCATCAAAGACTGCTTCTATGGCGCCCAGATGGGCTGGTCGAAAACATAGAGGCTGATCAGAGTTACTACCTTGGCGAAGTAAACCACTTGGGGGTAACAGATTTCGACAAAAACTTGGCTCACATAGGGCCATGTCCAACTCCTGACTTCGACATGGCGCCAGCGCCAAACACTTTTTGCTCCCTATACCTGCATCCTGAGCATGGTTTCCAATGGGACAGAGAAGACTTGTCCCACATAGAGTTCAGTGGGCTAACTGGTATCCAACCAACTGGTTGGGGAAGTGAATTCAGTGATAATGACTGAGTCACAATCTCTGAAGCGAATTTCGGCCTATGTGGCTGAAACCAAGATGATAACGGCTCTCGAAGCCGAAGTAAAGTACATGGCCACACAGGCCAATGATCAACAATTATCTGCTGTTGGCCCAGGAAAGGATTTCGATCCAAGACCCCCTGACATCATGCCAGACGAAATGCAGGAACAGAGGCTCGACGCGATCTATGACGATGAGCCTTTGGGCTTCGAAAAGGATCCCTTGGCGAACAACATTAAGATGTTAGCACAAGACCCTTTAGAAGAAATCAACTTGGGCGAAGGATCAGAGAATAGGCCAACTTACATCAGCGCCAAAATTGATCCAGAACTTAGGTTGGAAGTAATCCAATTGCTGAAGGAGTTTAAAGACTGTTTTGCATGGGATTATGACGAAATGCCTGGTCTCGACAGAGGATTGGTAGAACTTCAGTTGCCAATCAAACCTGGAAAGAAGCCAATCAAGCAAAATCCGAGACGCTTCGCTCCAGAAATTTTGTCGAAAATCAAAACGGAGGTCGAAAGACTTCTGAAATGCAAATTCATCCGCGTTACAAGGTATGTCGAATGGATTGCAAATATTGTGCCAGTAATTAAGAAAAATGGCACGTTAAGGGTGTGCATAGATTTCAGAGATTTGAATGCTGCCACCCCCAAAGATGAATATCCTATGCCTGTGGCGGAAATGCTAGTCGATTCTGCCGCTGGCTACGAATACCTGAGTATGCTCGATGGTTATTCAGGATATAATCAAATTTTCATTGCTGAAGAGGATGTGTCGAAAACAGCTTTTCGATGCCCTGGGGCCTTAGGCACTTACGAATGGGTAGTGATGCCTTTCGGCCTAAAGAACGCTGGGGCAACGTACCAGCGAGCAATGAATACTATCTTCCATGATTTTATTAACACTTTTATGCAAGTTTATATTGATGATATTGTTATAAAATCTGTTTCCAGGAAGAGTCACATCGACCACCTTCGACAATCATTCGAAAGAATGAGAGAACATGGTCTGAAGATGAACCCTTTGAAGTGTGCGTTCTGTGTAAAAGCTGGAGATTTCCTGGGCTTCGTTGTCCACAAGAAAGGAATCGAAATAAATCAGAACAAGACGAAGGCAATTTTGGAAGCGAAAGCGCCATCGAATAAGAAGGAATTGCAATCTCTCTTAGGCAAGATAAATTTCTTGAGGAGGTTTATATCTAACCTAAGTGGGAAAGCTCAGGCCTTTTCACCCTTACTTCGACTGAGTAAGGAGGGGTTCGAATGGGGGCAGGAGCAACAAGAAGCTTTCGACAGAATCAAAGGGTACCTCACTAAGCCACCTATTTTGGTGCCTCCTTGTAGCAATAGGAGTATGAGATTGTACATAGCTGCATCTGACAAAACTCTGGGAAGTATGTTAGCCCAAGAGGATGAGAATGGAGTCGAAAGACCCATTTATTATCTCAGTCGAGTTTTGAATGATGCAGAAACTAGATATAGCGAAGTTGAAAAATTGTGTCTATGTCTGTATTTCTCTTGTACAAAACTCAAACAATATATAAAACCAGTTGATGTTTATGTTTCGTCTCATTTTGATGTTTTCAAATATATGTTGTCGAAACCTATCTTGCATAGTCGAATTGGCAAGTGGGCATTAGCATTGACTGAATACTCCTTGACCTTTATGCCTCTTAAGGCAGTAAAAGGACAAGTGGTTGCAGACTTCATAGTCGACCACTCTATTCAAGTCGAGGATATTAACTATGTGGAGATAGAACCTTGGAAATTCTACTTCGATGGTTCCAGCCATAAAAATGGAACAGGAGTAGGAGTCTTGCTTATTTCTCCAAATAAAATTCCAACAACATTCAAGTACCAAATCGAAGGTTCTTGTTCGAACAATGAGGCTGAGTATGAAGCTCTAATTACTGGCCTTGAAATATTGTTGGAATTGGGGGCAACTCGAGTCGAAATAATGGGAGACTCAGAGTTAGTCATCAAGCAAGTCACAAAGGAGTATAAATGCATAAGAGAGAATCTCATTATGTACTTTGTGATAGCAAATCGTTTATTGAAACAATTTGAAAGTGTCAATATTCGACACATACCCAGAGTCGAAAATCAAATAGCCAATGACTTGGCACAGATTGCATCTGGGTATAAAATTTCAAAAACGAGATTACAAAGAGCAATCGAAGTTCGAGAGAAGATAAGAGCAACTTGTCTATCACCAACAGACTTGGAATCAACAAGGTTAGGATATGCTGATCACTCAAACTTCGAGATTTCGTTCATTGATAATTTGTCAGACCAGGACTGGAGGAAACCCATTGTGGACTATCTTCAAAATCCAGGAGCTCCGACAGAACGAAAAACAAAATACAGGGCGTTGAGTTTTGTACTCATGGGTAATGAGTTATTCAAGAAGACGCCTGAAGGGGTGTTGCTGAAATGTTTAAGTGAAACTGAAGCATACATAGCCCTTTCGACTACGCATGCTGGGGCATGTGGGGCTCACCAAGCAGGCCATAAGATGAAATGGTTGTTGTTTCGACAAGGACTATATTGGCCCACTATGCTGAAAGATTGTGTTGAGTTCGCCAAAGGTTGCCAAGAGTGTCAAGTTCATACAGGCATCCAGCATGTACCAGCAAGCGAACTTCACTCGATAGTGAAGCCTTGGCCCTTTCGAGGATGGGCGTTGGATCTTATTGGAGAGATTCGACCAGCATCATCAAAGAGTCAGAAATACATATTGGTAGGCATTGATTATTTTACTAAGTGGATCGAAGTTGTCCCTTTAGTCAATGTAGACCAAGAAAATGTCATTGAATTTATTCAAAAGAACATTATATTTAGGTATGGAATCCCTGAGACAATAACAACTGACCAAGGTTCAGTTTTCACTGGTCGAAAGATGCAGGAATTTGCTCAGGAAACAGGTTTCAAACTCCTAACATCCACGCCTTACTATGCACAGGCGAATGGTCAAGTCGAAGCAGCTAACAAAGTGGTAATTGGCTTGATAAAGAAACATGTTGGGAAGAAACCAAAGAATTGGCATAAGACGTTAGACCAGATTTTATGGGCTTGTCGAACGTCCCCAAAAGAAGCCACTGGTACAACACCATATAGGCTAACTTTTGGCCATGATGCAGTATTGCCAGCAGAAATTTGTCTTCAATCTGCAAGAGTTCAGAGGCATTATGATATTCCTTCTGAGGTTTATTGGAATATGATGTTAGATGAACTGGTGGATTTAGACGAAGAGAGATTACACGCTCTCGACTTACTCAGGCTTCAGAAGAAAAGAGTCGAAGACTCTTATAATAGAAAGGTAAAACCTAAGGTATTTTTGCCCGAAGATTTAGTTTGGAAGGTAATTCTTCCCATGGATCGACGGGATCGAAGCATGGGGAAATGGTCACCCAAATGGGAAGGACCCTTCAGAGTTATCCAAACTTTTTCTGGTGGAGCCTATGAAGTCGAAGAGATAAGTGGTGATAAAAGGCTCTTGAGAGTAAATGGTAAATATTTGAAAAAATATAAGCCTATACTTCAAGAGATAAAAATAAAATAATAAACTAAATTAACCATAAAAATGCCAAAATGGAAATTTTTATTAATTTTCAGCCAAAATGGCAATTGTTGTCGAAAACGATTACAGAAGATGGTTACAAAAGAGAATCAAAAGGAAAGAGAATTCTTGAGTCGAAGATACTTAGCATGCTGCAAATCCAACCTCTTCTTGCACCAAGATTTTTCTTGCTCCAGTTTGGCAATTTGAGCGTCGAGGCTTTGGGCCCTCTCAGCGAACTCCAGGCCTTGCTTGATCTCAGTCTGGCTCTCAGCGTCTGGGATGGTCGAAAGAATTTCCTCCTGGAGCACAGTGTTGGCGTGTATCTTCGCCTCTATCTCTGCAATTTGTGCTCGGAAGGAGACATTCTCTCGCTCAATAGCATCGAACCTTTCCTGTGCAGACGTTTTCTGTTTCGACAACTCGGCAATTCGAGAAGTCGAACTTGAGACAGCAGTCCACGCAGATAAGCTCTTGCCATGCAGCGTTTCGAGCTGACTGTTAAAAGTTCGTTGGCGCCGGTAATCCGCTGAGACTTGGTCAATCATAGAATGTAATTCCATGATTAAGTCTGAGATTTCTGGGGCTGCAGCATCGAAATCAACAGCATTCAAAACCTCTTTTAAGCAAGATGGAGCAGTGGGGTCCCCCTCTAAAGCCTTCATTAAATCTCTCTTGAAGAACTGGGCCTTGACCTTCGCCAACGCATCATCAAGAGGAGAAGTCTCAGTAGATTTCCCCGACAGAGTAGGAATTTCCTGACTGGTGTCGGAAGAACTCTTACTCTCGACGATTGCATTAAGGTAGCTGACAGGGTCAGTTTGTTTCAAGATTTCCAAGTCCTTTTTCGACCTGTGCTTTGAGGAGGTGACCCTTGCCACAGTATTATCTTGGACTGGAGGCTGTTGAATGCTGAGTGCCTCGTTTGGTTGCTCTTCGACTTGAACTGAGGCGGTACTAGCGTCGACTCGTGGTTCTTCGTTAACCTCACCTTGGGGTCCTTCGCCGGCGTCATTCTGTGGTTCTTCGCTGGCGTCATCCTGGTGTTCTTCGCCAGTACCACCTTCATGCTCTTCGTCAACAGCATCTTGATTCTCTTCGCCATTGCCTTGGTCTCTTCCTTCAGGATTCTCTTCTGACGACAAGACCACCACAGGAACCGTTTCTGGCTGTGTTTCCTCCGCCATAGGTTCTTCAGTTGTCTTCTCCACCGTTTCAGCATTGGCCTCATGCTCAGTGTGGGCTTCGTCATTGCCCAAATCTTGCACCTGAGGCCTGCTAAGGTCAGCAGATTCCAGAGTTTCTGAAGTCCTTGGTGGGGAACTTCCAGTAGTGTCCTGAAAAAGCGGAAGAAGACAAATCTTCAGATGTCGAAAGAGACATAATCAAATACTGGTACCTATGCCTAAATTATAAGAAGGGTCCAATAGATTACCTGTGGATTGACTTCAGCCCCAGGGCTGGAATTATCACTTTCGACAGGCTGGGTAACTAGAGCGTTCAGTTCCTCCTCAGTTGGTTCTTCGATGACCACTGCAGGTGGCCTAGGCTTCCTCACACCAACCTTTATTCTGACGGTTCGACCTTCAGGAGCTGGAGTAGGAACAGAAGTGTCCTTCGTTAGCCTTCGCCTCTTTAAGGGAGAGGGAGGGGAATCACTTTCGTCATCACTCCCCGATTCGATCACCAAGGCTGCCCTTTTCTTGGGCGAAGGGGCCTATAAAACCAATAGGAATTCGATTGAATAATTACGTCGAAAATAAAAAATCGAAAGCCAGAATGAAAATGAAGAAAATCTGGTTACCGATGCAGGAGGCCTCCTCGAAGAGCCTTCCCCCTGTTGGTTGCCTGTTGTCTTCGCCGGCGCTATAGTCTTCGCCGGCGGTGGAGGTTTCGTCGAAGGGACCCCTCCTTGTGGGCCTCCTGTAGCCTTCTTGGCCAAGGGTTTTCGAACAACTGGAAGCGCTGGGGATTTGGTAAACAACCGCTGATCCTCCAAATGGTTACTTATTTGGTTACTCGCAGGATCGATCAGATTGATCCTATGGACATAGGTTGATTTTGAAGTTTAATTAATGTGGATAAGGCTTTAAGTAAATTGTTTAAAGTAAATTGCATAAAGGAAAGGCTTGGTAAAATAAACAAGGCTTGAATGTAAAGGTTCGACAGGAATCTTAAAGGGAAAAAGCATGTAAAATACTGGAAAAGTAAATGACTTGAATTGATAAAATTGGTGTTTCACACATACATTTCTCAACAATTCGTTCGCTCACACTGGGTACTTGAATCTAAATGAGTGACTATGTATCTATTGTGAACACACGCGAGAAACTACACGTCTACTCCTATTTATATAAAAACATTCCAAGTAACCGTCGGGCAGTTACACTGCTTCGAGATCAAGCCACTTGTCACGTTCTCCATGTTCGACGCTCCAGATCCTTGCACGTTAGCACGTAGTAACTGCTGGAAACCGTTTTCCCTCCAAAGCTTTGAATTTCAAACTGCTCCACTCTGGACCATCGAACACGTTCGTCAAGAGACGTCTTCGACGAAAACTCCTTCGACGTCGAAGGCAATCAGCCTTCTTCCTTGGAAGAAATCTTCTAAGTATTTTTGCCATCTTTCGACAGGCACTTCGACAGGCTTAGCCAGTCGAAAGCATTCTTCAGCTTTTAATGGCTGTCATCAATCAAAACAAAGGTGTCGAATTTAGGAGCCAACAAATTGCCCCCCAAGAATGCCTTATTTCGACTCTGAAAGAAAAAGGCATTCTTTGAAAACGCCATTCGACACCTGTTTTTCCACGCTTAGTCACAAGTTAACTTGTGCACTTTTTGTTGCTTTTTACCAACTATTGGCAATCCCAAGAACCCATCATTGATTTGATCCTAGGACGTCACTGTCAGTACGGCGTGCAGAACCAAAACATCACTTCATAATTTGTCATTATGACAAATTCAAAAAACGAGGACGCACGCTGCGTCTCTCTGTTTCTGCAGAAACGGCCAAAACAACAGGATGCTGCCACGCGTCCCACTACTTCCTGCAGCATTAAATGACATTTAATGTCCTCGTTATTGGGAATTTTTCCCACTACTATAAATAGTAGTGAATATCCCATTGTGGGACT
Source organism: Vicia faba (assembly GCA_948472305.1). Lineage (NCBI taxonomy): Eukaryota > Viridiplantae > Streptophyta > Magnoliopsida > Fabales > Fabaceae > Vicia > Vicia faba. Next base: position 1,126,015,117 of record OX451740.1, read on the forward strand.
TTTCACGCAAACCATCTCTCAAACTCCCTTGCTTTCTTGCAAACTTGTTCTCTTTGCAGAAAAACTCTTCCTTTTCCAACTTCATCTTCATCCTCAACAATGGCTTCTGTTTCAACTGCCCCCAAGACTAGCGCACCAACTGAACAACTTGCTAAACCCAAGGTCTTTGTAACTGCTCCGGTAGTGAACGCTACAGGGAAACGAAGGGTCCCTGAACCATCTGACATCTCCGTTCGTGATGCTTACTCGCGTCACTTGATGATTCCGGTTGGATACTCCAACCAAATCTTCGCAATGGCTGGACCCATGAACCCGAGCATCTCTGAAGCTCTAAAGATCAAGAGCTATTTCCCCATCGTCGAGAAACTTAAGCCAGTAGCATGCGCCAAGAAGGACGCAGAAGACAACGAAGACCCTACACACGAGAAGATTGACCTTCGTTTCTTCAACAGAAGTGTTAGAGTCTTCAGGTCCTGCCCTAATCTCACCCAGGACTATGTTGCTTGGCTAACAAAGCTGGAAAAACATCAAACTCCAGTCTGGAAGGAAATGGGAATCTTTGACCTAGTAATGCTGTCGAAGACAGGTTTAAACTACTCCCCAGAGATGCTTATAGCTTCGATGCTTTTCTGGGATAACTCTCACTTCACCTTTCACCTTCCATGTGGGATGTTAACCCCCACACTCTTCGACGTAGCAGCCATCATTGGCCTTCGACCAACCGGAGATTACTTCGACCCGGAAGAGATGTCGGAGGACCAAATTGGCTTCTCCGAAACCAAGCCAACATTCACCACCTTTATCAACCATTTTCACGACAGGTCGACGGACACAGTGTCGGATGTCGAACACATAGCGTTTCTAGCCTTATGGCTAACTCGCTTTGTGTTTTGTTCGAAGTCTCTGCAAGTGACCAAAAAGATGGTCACTCTGGCCACCCAACTGCATCACCGCCAAAACATCTGTTTGGCAGAACTAATTCTGGCCAGTCTTTATGACTCAATCAGCAATGGGGTTACTCTCTTGAAGCATGTCGAAGATAGGAACAGTTTGCTACTCGCTGGGCCTTTCTGGCTACTTCAACTGTGGCTTAACGCCACTTTCGAGTCTTTCATACCCAAGAAGACTCAGATAAATGAACAAGCCCCAGCGATAGCTAATAGGCGTATCGAAGGAATTAGGCTGGCTCTACTGACACCTGTAGAAGATGGGCTAGAGTTCCAACAAACCTTCACTAACTTCGTGCTGATGTTCGCTCGAAGGAAGGAATTCGTTTCAACTATGGCTCCATTTGCTCAACGAAAGGTGGGGCCAGCATGGTTTACGAGGCCACATCCCAAGGAGTCGAGTGGTCCCAATGTCGATGAGCACACTATACTTTGGGAGGCGTTCCTGACACCCAGGATCATGCCTCTTCGATTTAAGAGTTCTAAGACTCATCTGAGTCTGCTTGCTTATCAACCAAATCTGGTATCTCGCCAGTTTGGTATCATCCAAACCCTGCCTTCTCCCATTTTCCCAAGAGAGAAGTCAATGTTGTACTTCTGCAACGATTATACAGAAGAAGCTGCTACCAAGCATATCGGAAGGTATGCTGGTCGAACAATCCTCTCGCTGTTCAACTACCAGCTTAACTTCCTTTGCTCACCATCTTTTGAAGAGTGGTGGAGAAGCTATTACGCTGAGTACTTCTTCGACGAGAAGGACTTCATATCAGAGTTGCAGAAGTCTTTTGTCCTTGTGTTGGACAAAGTAAAGAAATGTAAGTTCATACTCTCACATTACTTTTTATCTTTCTCTTCGACTGTTAGCCTGTTAACTTTCCTTTTCGCTTCCAGTTGTTCGAAAACCCTTGGCCAAGAAGGCTACAGGAGGCCCACAAGGAGGGGTCCCTTCGACGAAACCTCCACCGCCGGCGAAGACTATAGCGCCGGCGAAGACAACAGGCAACCAACAGGGGGAAGGCTCTTCGAGGAGGCCTCCTGCATCGGTAACCAGATTTTCTTCATTTTCATTCTGGCTTTCGATTTTTTATTTTCGACGTAATTATTCAATCGAATTCCTATTGGTTTTATAGGCCCCTTCGCCCAAGAAAAGGGCAGCCTTGGTGATCGAATCGGGGAGTGATGACGAAAGTGATTCCCCTCCCTCTCCCTTAAAGAGGCGAAGGCTAACGAAGGACACTTCTGTTCCTACTCCAGCTCCTGAAGGTCGAACCGTCAGAATAAAGGTTGGTGTGAGGAAGCCTAGGCCACCTGCAGTGGTCATCGAAGAACCAACTGAGGAGGAACTGAACGCTCTAGTTACCCAGCCTGTCGAAAGTGATAATTCCAGCCCTGGGGCTGAAGTCAATCCACAGGTAATCTATTGGACCCTTCTTATAATTTAGGCATAGGTACCAGTATTTGATTATGTCTCTTTCGACATCTGAAGATTTGTCTTCTTCCGCTTTTTCAGGACACTACTGGAAGTTCCCCACCAAGGACTTCAGAAACTCTGGAATCTGCTGACCTTAGCAGGCCTCAGGTGCAAGATTTGGGCAATGACGAAGCCCACACTGAGCATGAGGCCAATGCTGAAACGGTGGAGAAGACAACTGAAGAACCTATGGCGGAGGAAACACAGCCAGAAACGGTTCCTGTGGTGGTCTTGTCGTCAGAAGAGAATCCTGAAGGAAGAGACCAAGGCAATGGCGAAGAGAATCAAGATGCTGTTGACGAAGAGCATGAAGGTGGTACTGGCGAAGAACACCAGGATGACGCCAGCGAAGAACCACAGAATGACGCCGGCGAAGGACCCCAAGGTGAGGTTAACGAAGAACCACGAGTCGACGCTAGTACCGCCTCAGTTCAAGTCGAAGAGCAACCAAACGAAATCAACAGCATTCAAAACCTCTTTTAAGCAAGATGGAGCAGTGGGGTCCCCCTCTAAAGTTGGCCAAGGGTTTTCGAACAACTGGAAGCGAAAAGGAAAGTTAACAGGCTAACAGTCGAAGAGAAAGATAAAAAGTAATGTGAGAGTATGAACTTACATTTCTTTACTTTGTCCAACACAAGGACAAAAGACTTCTGCAACTCTGATATGAAGTCCTTCTCGTCGAAGAAGTACTCAGCGTAATAGCTTCTCCACCACTCTTCAAAAGATGGTGAGCAAAGGAAGTTAAGCTGGTAGTTGAACAGCGAGAGGATTGTTCGACCAGCATACCTTCCGATATGCTTGGTAGCAGCTTCTTCTGTATAATCGTTGCAGAAGTACAACATTGACTTCTCTCTTGGGAAAATGGGAGAAGGCAGGGTTTGGATGATACCAAACTGGCGAGATACCAGATTTGGTTGATAAGCAAGCAGACTCAGATGAGTCTTAGAACTCTTAAATCGAAGAGGCATGATCCTGGGTGTCAGGAACGCCTCCCAAAGTATAGTGTGCTCATCGACATTGGGACCACTCGACTCCTTGGGATGTGGCCTCGTAAACCATGCTGGCCCCACCTTTCGTTGAGCAAATGGAGCCATAGTTGAAACGAATTCCTTCCTTCGAGCGAACATCAGCACGAAGTTAGTGAAGGTTTGTTGGAACTCTAGCCCATCTTCTACAGGTGTCAGTAGAGCCAGCCTAATTCCTTCGATACGCCTATTAGCTATCGCTGGGGCTTGTTCATTTATCTGAGTCTTCTTGGGTATGAAAGACTCGAAAGTGGCGTTAAGCCACAGTTGAAGTAGCCAGAAAGGCCCAGCGAGTAGCAAACTGTTCCTATCTTCGACATGCTTCAAGAGAGTAACCCCATTGCTGATTGAGTCATAAAGACTGGCCAGAATTAGTTCTGCCAAACAGATGTTTTGGCGGTGATGCAGTTGGGTGGCCAGAGTGACCATCTTTTTGGTCACTTGCAGAGACTTCGAACAAAACACAAAGCGATTTAGCCATAAGGCTAGAAACGCTATGTGTTCGACATCCGACACTGTGTCCGTCGACCTGTCGTGAAAATGGTTGATAAAGGTGGTGAATGTTGGCTTGGTTTCGGAGAAGCCAATTTGGTCCTCCGACATCTCTTCCGGGTCGAAGTAATCTCCGGTTGGTCGAAGGCCAGTGATGGCTGCTACGTCGAAGAGTGTGGGGGTTAACATCCCACATGGAAGGTGAAAGGTGAAGTGAGAGTTATCCCAGAAAAGCATCGAAGCTATAAGCATCTCCGGGGAGTAGTTTAAACCTGTCTTCGACAGCATTACTAGGTCAAAGATTCCCATTTCCTTCCAGACTGGAGTTTGATGTTTTTCCAGCTTTGTTAGCCAAGCAACATAGTCCTGGGTGAGATTAGGGCAGGACCTGAAGACTCTAACACTTCTGTTGAAGAAACGAAGGTCAATCTTCTCGTGTGTAGGGTCTTCGTTGTCTTCTGCGTCCTTCTTGGCGCATGCTACTGGCTTAAGTTTCTCGACGATGGGGAAATAGCTCTTGATCTTTAGAGCTTCAGAGATGCTCGGGTTCATGGGTCCAGCCATTGCGAAGATTTGGTTGGAGTATCCAACCGGAATCATCAAGTGACGCGAGTAAGCATCACGAACGGAGATGTCAGATGGTTCAGGGACCCTTCGTTTCCCTGTAGCGTTCACTACCGGAGCAGTTACAAAGACCTTGGGTTTAGCAAGTTGTTCAGTTGGTGCGCTAGTCTTGGGGGCAGTTGAAACAGAAGCCATTGTTGAGGATGAAGATGAAGTTGGAAAAGGAAGAGTTTTTCTGCAAAGAGAACAAGTTTGCAAGAAAGCAAGGGAGTTTGAGAGATGGTTTGCGTGAAAAGTCCCACAATGGGATATTCACTACTATTTATAATAGTGGGAGAAATTCCCAATAACGAGGACATTAAATGTCATTTAATGCTGCAGGAAGTAGTGGGACGCGTGGCAACATCCTGTTGTTTTGGCCGTTTCTGCAGAAACAGAGAGACGCAGCGTGCGTCCTCGTTTTTTGAATTTGTCATAATGACAAATTATGAAGTGATGTTTTGGTTCTGCACGCCGTACTGACAGTGACGTCCTAGGATCAAATCAATGATGGTTTCTTGGGATTGCCAATAGTTGGTAAAAAGCAACAAAAAGTGCACAAGTTAACTTGTGACTAAGCGTGGAAAAACAGGTGTCGAATGGCGTTTTCAAAGAATGCCTTTTTCTTTCAGAGTCGAAATAAGGCATTCTTGGGGGGCAATTTGTTGGCTCCTAAATTCGACACCTTTGTTTTGATTGATGACAGCCATTAAAAGCTGAAGAATGCTTTCGACTGGCTAAGCCTGTCGAAGTGCCTGTCGAAAGATGGCAAAAATACTTAGAAGATTTCTTCCAAGGAAGAAGGCTGATTGCCTTCGACGTCGAAGGAGTTTTCGTCGAAGACGTCTCTTGACGAACGTGTTCGATGGTCCAGGGTGGAGCAGTTTGAAATTCAAAGCTTTGGAGGGAAAACGGTTTCCAGCAGTTACTACGTGCTAACGTGCAAGGATCTGGAGCGTCGAACATGGAGAACGTGACAAGTGGCTTGATCTCGAAGCAGTGTAACTGCCCGACGGTTACTTGGAATGTTTTTGTATAAATAGGAGTAGACGTGTAGTTTCTCGCGTGTGTTCACAATAGATACATAGTCACTCATTTAGATTCAAGTACCCAGTGTGAGCGAACGAATTGTTGAGAAATGTATGTGTGAAACACCAATTTTATCAATTCAAGTCATTTACTTTTCCAGTATTTTACATGCTTTTCCCTTTAAGATTCCTGTCGAACCTTTACATTCAAGCCTTGTTTATTTTACCAAGCCTTTTCCTTTATGCAATTTACTTTAAACAATTTACTTAAAGCCTTATCCACATTAATTAAACTTCAAAATCAACCTATGTCCATAGGATCAATCTGATCGATCCTGCGAGTAACCAAATAAGTAACCATTTGGAGGATCAGCGGTTGTTTACCAAATCCCCAGGTAAACAACACGGAAGTTATTCTGCTACTCATTCAGATCCCAAGTTCATGATACAGTTCAGATACGCTCCAAATACGGATGCCATCCTGATACTCATTCAGATTCACTTATTTAGATTACAGTCCAGATACACTCCAGACACTAAAGTCATTCTGTCACTTATTCAGATCCTAGTTCAGATACGCTCCAGACGTGGAAGTCATTTTGTTACTCATTTAGATCCAGCTTTCAGATACAGTCCAGATACGCTCCAGATACGGATGCCATTATGCCGCTTATTCAGATTTCAGATTCTAGATACAGTATAGATACATTCCAGACACAGAAGTCATTCTGTTACTCATTCAGATTCAAGTATAGATACAGCTCGGATACGCTCCAGACACGGCTGTTATTCCTTTGCTCATTCAGATTCAGTCTCCAGATACAATTCAGATACGTTCCAGATACGGACCCCATTCTGTATTCATTCTTTTGACTTATAACTTACAATTCAAAAAACATTCTTGGGTGGCATCTACAAGCCCATCTCCAACAAGATTCTATCACATCTCCAAATGGAATCTTTAAGCCCATTCCCTCAACTATGTTTCGTCGAGTGCAAATTTATGGGCACTCTAGTGTCCAATCATCTTTTATCTTCGAGTCACGAACGGCAAAACTCGCCAATCTAACTCTTCAGGTTCAAGAAGATTGAACAGGGGTAGTTGTTGTACCCCAAAATTTTCCCTCTCATTTATCAAGATTTTCCTCACAAGACTTATTGGACTCAAGACAAGATTAGGGTTTGATCAGCTCAAGACACCTCATCTTGCACTGATAACCCAAAATTAGGGTTTGAGTTTGCACAAGGATTTTTGTACCACCAATGCTTCATGTGACTTTCATACATCATTTTGGACCCCTAAGATTTCTCATGTTAAGTTTCAAGCTTTAAACCACATTTTTTATCAGTCAATTGGACAGTTGACCTAAAATCAGATGTATTGGGGAAAAAGTCAACCATGGCCAATTTATAGTCCAACTTCATAATTTTTTATCCAAAACCACATTTTAGACTCATATGTATCATTTGATCAAGTTTGGATCACAACTCCTCAAGAAATTTGATCAAATCATCAAAAGGGCAAAATGGTCAAAATTAGGGTTTTAAATGAGAAAGGGCAATTTCTGATTTTTAACCTAGCCAATGACCAATTGGGTTCAAACATGATTTCAAGGGTTCAATGGAATCATCTTGACCTAATCACATAGTTCAAAAGATCTCAAATTCATTGGATTGACAGATGAATTTTCCAGTCAACTGATCAAAAGTCAATTGTACACTGGAAAGTCAAACTTTGACTTTTTGGTCAAAATCAAGTGCCAAGGGTCATAATTCATCAAGATATGTCAAAATATGAAACTTGTTGACCAAGAAAACCAATTTTGAAAATTAGGGTTTTGGATTTGAAAAATTTCATAACTTAGAATTTTTCTAAGTATGGAAATTTTCTTATTTGTTCCCAACTTTTCACCACTTTTTCACCATGATGCAACTTGATCCAAAGAAAACTTCCAACATGAAAGTTGTAGTCCTCCATGAAATCTACAACTTTTATTCACAAAGTTTTCCAAAAATATACTTGGATCTCAAGTTATGAATTTGTGAATAGAGGTCCATGAACTAAATGACTTAGTGAAATTTTGCCCTAATTTAGGCAGGTTTTTGACCCAACTTCATGGACATTTTTCACCTAGTTCCAAGAGGTATCTCAAAATGAATTTCAAATATGGATTATAGAGCACATTTCAAGATTTCTAAAATGTCCAAGAAATCTCCAAGATCATTTGTGGTTAGGGAGAATCGAAGAAGAGAAATTGGCATTTTATCACTTTTGTTCATGCCATTTTCACAAAGTATCAAGTAGCAAATATGATCTTGGATGCTTGTACCTTGCATTACAAGTCCTAAAATCATTCTACACTCCATAATTTAATTCTAACTCAGAAGATAAAGGCTTTATTTTGGCTTTTGGAACATTGTACAAGAGATAATTCCATTAATGGCATAAAGGGCACATTGATATTTTCATAAAGGTGAGCTTTTGTAACTTTATCAACCTTGAGCCATGGACCTGTTCCTTTGGTACAAACAACTTCCACAGATATCAAGCAATGTATACCAACTCTCTTCATCTAGCAAGCCAGCCAGTACAAGCATGTTTAGTGTGGTCACTTCACTTTTCTTCAAAAGCAAGAAAAGTTGCAAAAGTCCAAAGGCTTGCACATCTGATGAAGAGTGGACTTTGTATCCATTCTATACATATTCACAAACTTGTCACAACTCAAGAGAGGAATTGATAGCATCCAAAACACTCTCAAGCTCAAAAAACACAAAATTCTGCCAAAACATTGCAGTTCTGCAAAATCATTGCCAACTTCATTTTGGCTCGTGCGTTTTGCCCTTTAACATTTGAAACATCTTCCATATATCCTACCAAAGCTATCCAAGCATTCATCCTGCATCTGTAAGCCTTGTTTCATCCATTTCCATTTTCAAACTTGGAGCTTGCAACTTGACTTCTACAAAGAGTTTCAGCCATCCACAAAGCAAGATAGGCATTGGAATAGCTTCAGGGTAGTTCAAGGAATCTCACGCGATCCTCAGGCCTCACTCAAAGTCCCCAGATTGTCATATACAAATCCAGTTGAAGGAGGTATTTTTAAAAACTCTATCTCTTTATTTAAGCATCCTCAAGCCACGATTTGTGAAGCAAAAATGTAGTCCTTAACATGGTGAAGCTGTACATATGCATATTTTTCATTTATATTAATTGTGCCATGAGAATTTGAAGCTTGAAGTTCATGAAATAGTTAGGTCACAAATTAGGGCCATCAAAATTCTCCCTGATCTTTGAGAGTTAGGTTACAAATCTTATATCATTAGAATCGTGAGATAAAATGCTACATGTTTTGTGTTATAAGTTTTTGTTTTTTTGCAAGCATGAGCAAGTTGCAGGTTTGAACGTGATGCACGCGCAGAGCTGAAGGACAGGGACGAAGATGACTGGCTTGGGCCTTGGCGCGCATGGGCCTTCTATTTTAATTTTTGCACCCCCCTGGCCACTATTTGCACCCCCTGATTCTTGTTTTTATATTTTTTGCATTTTTCTTTATATTTTCATGTTTATTGCTTTTAATCATTTTTTCTGAACATTAAAAATTCTAAAAAATAATTAAATAATTTTTTGCAATTTTATTTTACTTTTTATTTTTTTTTTGCATAAAAAAATAGTTTATTAGGATAATATACTTTATTTTCTTAAATAAATTTGTAAATACATTTTAAAAATACTATACATTTTTATTTTATTATTTTACACATAAAATATTTATTTCCATACATATTTTAATTTTTAATATTTGTACATATAATATTATTCATTATTTTCTTGTACAAAAATGGACAAAATAAATAATAGAAAACATTATTTTCTTTTAAATCAAAAACTAGGGTTTCATCCCTCCAAAAATAATAATATTTTTTCTCTTATTTCTAGGGTTTAAATAATTTATTTTCTCATACCTTAAACAAATACAAAACATTTTTTCCATAATACATTGCATTGCATATTTAAATATTTGTATATTTATTTATTTCGCACAATATTCAATTGGGTTGTAATAGTATTTTTAGGGTTTATTTTGTGCAATATCCCCATTCAAAAACTTGTATCCCCCCTCCCATAATAATTGTTGTAATAGCTTAGTTTATATTTACGCAATTTATCGCATTTATACCATGTTTAATAACCTAGGGTTTGCATGACAAGACCAAAAACAAACAAATAGAAAAGATCTAATCCAAGACAAATCAAATGCATGTAAAATGACACACATTGCACACAAGAACCCTTAGGGTTTCACCCACTTGGTTGCCTAAAACAAAAATGGCCATGTTACGCATGCGAAGTATCTTGGTAAAACAAAACAAAAATAAGATCATAGTCCCTCGATGACTCTATCAAAAGGTTTCCTAAACAAAATGATCTTGGTCCCTCAAACATGCTAAGATACTTGGAAACATTGCTATCATGGTCATACGATGACCCACGCCCGTCCCGTTAACATCCAAAGATAGGGTTGATTACCAAATCAATGGTAAATCAACAATGTCAAAGGAATAAAAATGCATAGGAAAGACATTTGAGTAGGTAGATAGCTTCTAAGTTACTTGCCTCATTTTAAACAATCCTTGCTATTTTCAAAACAAACACACATAACACATTCAAAACATTTCCAAACAACTTTCAAAACATTGAAACATTTTTCAAAAGACAAACATCTTTGTATACATTCTTACGAACGAGAATCATTACAAAGATTTCCCAAACGAGTGGCCTCTTTTCAAAATACTTTAAAAATCACACCAAACACAAAGCACCATTTCAAACAATTTCAAAGAAAAGCAAGTGATCTAAGCAAGTAACTAAGAGCCCATGGAAAACCATGGATGAAAAGGGTGCTAGCACCTTCCCTTTTCATAATCTACCCCCCAAACTCAAGAAAACATCTCAAAGGTCTTTCCTGTGCTGTTTTACCTTTCCTTTTGGATAAAATAAAAGTCGGTGGCGACTCTTGCTAAACCGCGACATTTGCGACGAAACGCAAAACCTCAAGTCATTTCTCCCACCGTATCACACATGGGAAATCTAGATCTGTCAAGATATGTGATCTTCTTTGCACACATTATCAAACGGTGGAGTTTCCCAGTATTTCTAGCTAAGCAAGATTTTTGTCCAGCTGAAGCGGAGTTCGTGTTATTATCCTTTTAATGGATTATTGATGTTAGAAGATTGGACTTTAGGTTTTCTCTCGAAAAGTATCTTCCTCTCCACAGAGATTAGAGCCTTATAGAAGAAATATGCTCCATCGATGGCTTTTGTTCTATCTCCAGTAATTTTACCATCTTGTCGAGATTAGCCGAGTATCTGTTTGTACTGTGATGTTTTTTCATCTCCAGTTTATCTATTTTGTCTGTTTTGTCAGCATATTCATGACATTTCATTTATTCATTCACAATTACATCATTCATGCACATTCTCATTTCTCTAGGTTTAGGTCCATCTTCGTTGGTTGTGTTTATCCCCAAGTAACTTATTTCCTCTTTCCAAATAGAGTGACAACTTAAGTAGAAAGTGTACATCCTTTTTAATTCTCCACTGAGTTTATTCCTCGTGGAAGGGTTTATGTTTTAGCCTTCCTTTCATATCAGGATAGGATAAGTCCCAGTTGAGTTTATTAATCATCCGATAGAGTCTTGTTTGACTATTTCTCTCCACTTTTGTTCTTGGATTGAGCTTCGTCTCCTACAAATGTTACCCTGTGGATTTCTCTAGGCTTTGAAACATAGATTGAGAGTGCAGTTATTTTGCATCTATAAATACTTTTGTCTCCTCAGGAAGATTCTATTCATGGTTTCCACTGAAGATGAACTTTGTGCCCCAGTAGTGTTGTTGCAACACTCTTTTGGAATCTCAACATGAAGACAAGTGGCAGACTCTTTATTTGAGCAGCTTGATTATTTCTGGATTTCCTCTTTTATGGAAAACAAAAGTCTCTTCACGAGCATTTTGTCTATCCCTGATGAAGTTATTGATTCTCATTCCCAACAGTGTCTTTATAACACTATATTGAAATCTTTTGCCTGACAGCAAGTGGCGGCCTCTTCATGAGCATCTTGTGTATTATTGACATCTTTGAAAAGTAGCAAGTGACAGACTCTTCATGATAAACTTTTGTATTATTGATATCTTTAGAAGATAGCAAGTGGCGAACTCTTCATGAGCAGTTTGTGTATTATTGATATCTTTGGAAGATAACAAGTGGCGGACTCTTCATGAGCAGCTTGTGTATTATTAATATCTTTGGAAGATAGCAAGTGGATGACTCTTCATGAGCAACTTGTGTATTATTGATATCTTTGGAAGATAGCAAGTGGCGGACTCTTCATGAGCAGTGTGATACGGTGGCCAGAACCGGGACTATTTTTTAGGAATGCTGGTTTGCGTTTTGCGTTTGTGTTTGCAAAATGTCACGGTAAGCAAGAGTCGCCACCGACTTTTATTTTATCCAACTGGAAAGGAAAAAAGCACAGAAAAATTCCTTTTTCAAGATATTTCTGAGTACGGGGAGTAGATTATAGAAAGGGAAGGTATTAGCACCCTTTATATCCGTAGTTATCTACGGGCTCTTAGGTACTTGCTCATCATTTTCAAAATTGCTTCTTTGTGTGTTTGTGTGATTAGAAAAGTTTTTGTTTTGACTTTGATTTAACTCTTGCTTCTGTCTTCAAGAGTGTAATGAAGTGTTTTTGAAAACTTTGTTTGTAAAGGAGTGTAAGTGTGAAAAAGTTTGTTTGGATTGAGCAAGTACTTAAGAACTAATCTACCCACTTGAAAAAAGAATTGTTCTATGTTCGTTTCCTTTAGACAGCGCTATCCCACTATTAATGAGTAGGTAGCACCGTCGTTGGAGTTTGAGGGTCAATTCGAAAGGGGCGTACGGTCACTAAAGCAATGTTAGGACGTCTTAGTAGTAGCCCTAATCTAATGTCTTAGATCAATTATTCGAGGCAACAATATCTGAGGCAACCTTTCCGAGGCAACTTTGATCTTTTTACAAAAGGACGACCACTAAAGCACCCTATACTCAATGACCGTTTACCAAAGGAAACCAAGTGGGAGTGTACCCTAGGAGTGCGCATGTGCGAGTGATTCAATTTCAGATTATTTATCTTTGCACATTTTAGGGTTATCTAACTGTTTTAAAGTTTTACATACATTCTTGTCATGCATCCTAATATCATACATATAACAGTTTAATATTTTGCGGAATTTAAAGCGCGGAAATTAAACTATGTTATTACAAGGCTTCGGGTATTTACATAGCCAAAAACAAACCCTTAAAAAATAAAGCGATAAATGAAAATAAAAGTCCTAATTAAGCTATTACAACTTGTGAGTAGTTACATTAATAGGATAAAAATAAATAATAAAATGTGCGCGAGGAAAATTAGAACGAGAGAGAACTAGGGTTTTGACCCTTTCTAACCTAATTAAAAGAAAAATTGTTTTTGTTGTTTTTAATTATTTTTTAAAGAAAAAGAATTAGGTTTTAAGTTAAATACTAAATTAATTAGCTAATTAAATTAATTAATGAAAAATAAATAAATGGCTTATTTTTTATGTTTTTGTTATTTTAAGAAAAATAAAATATAATTAAGTTTAGACAAAAACCCTAATTTTCTAATTTTTTAATTATTTACAAAAAAAACAATTAAAGTTACCTAAAATTAACAACCTAATTAAATTAATTAAATTTTTATATAAAAAATAAATATCCTAAATTTAATTGGATGAAAAAATATTTTTGTGATTTTTTTCTAAAAGAAAATTAATTTGTTAGTAAAATAAATAAATTAAATTAATTAAGTAAAATATAAAAAAGAAAAGGAATAGAAACTTGGGCCTGCAATTAGTAGTTTGAGGGGGTGCAAGAATCAGATTCTGGGCCCAAAAGAGAAGCTCCACGTTGACCTGCCAGATTCCCTATGATGCATTGACCATGGTCTATTGTACTCCTTCATTGATGGCCTTTGGATCTGGCCAATTGGCAGGCTGGATGATGAGGTCCCATGATGGTCCTTTGGCTTGTAAGCGCGCTGGATCCTGAAAAGGAAAATAACATGAAGAAATTGGGGGACCTGGGATTCGAACCCAGGTCCTGAAGCAACGTACACTCGCCTGGCTACCAACTGCGCCACTTGTGTTAGTTGTATACAAAACAAGCAACAATTATTATATAATAAGCAAGAGGAATAAAAAGATATGCGCGCGAATTTTCAAACGGACGAGTGAGGTGATGCCACGCCATCATCCCTGTCCTTGGTCCATTGCTAAAAGTGAAACACTTTTACCTACGGACGTTTTTTTGTCACTACAAACAGAGCTCGTTCCAAAATCCTCCATGAGTAATATAAATGACATCTAATGTCATGGATCGAACCGTCTTGTCATCCTGAACATGATGGTACCCTTCATGAAGGCTAATTTTGCCTGCAAACAAAAAGCCTAAAACGAAACCCCAAACCCTAACAAGGGCAATTCTCAATTCAGTCCATATAAATGCAATTAAACATTACAAAAAGTTTTCAAATGTCTTAAGGATCAAGAATATATCATTAATTCATGCTATCAATGTCTAAATCATGGAATACGAATTCAAGAAAAGCCCAAGGTCGTGGCTGACTTACAGTTCATTTTGGTACTGGAAAGGCCTTGTTCTTGATTGATTTCGCTTGCTTACACTCCCAGGAAGCGATTGGGACAGCTAGAAGGCCTTGAGGATGCCTGGAAGTATCAATTCGTGTTTGCACTTTTTTGGTATTTTTTCAGGTTTTGTTCTTGATGATGCGCCTCCTTCTAGCCTTGCTTTAGGTCTGCACATCATCCTTATGTACTGAGGAATGAATTAAGGTTGAAAACCTGGCCTCAATCTTCCTCCATCAATGTCTTTGATCTTGATTTGATTCACTTTAAAATCATTCCAAAAATAGCCTAAAACCAATCTTTTTGTGCACTCTAAGCCTTTACACGAATTTGATCTCATGCTAGCTGGAATTTAAGACCTGAAACATGTATCAAATCTTGAGATTTCAATATTTTGGATTTTCTATGATTTGTTTTGATTTAAAATGATTTTATTCAAATAAAAATCATAATAAATAATAAAAATAAGATAATGACAAATGGAAAAGGCTAGGGCTCGTGGGCTATGTTTCCAACTCAAAACAAGTGCAAAAGATTGGGCCCATTTGGCAAAAATTGAAGTTTTAGGCATAGTTGACTTTTCGTAATTTTGCAAAAAGGGTCATCTTCAGCAATGCATAACTTCCTCAATTTTGACTCTTTGAAGGTTTTATTGTACTTTTTAGAAAGCTTTAGATGTCCTCTAAGAAACCCTTTTGGTCTCAACTAAATTTGACATTCCATGCTCATGTATGAAGCTTTGACAAAAAAGGTGTTTTAGGTGACTTTTCAAAATGACCTATAATGTCCAAATTCATAACTTCTTGTGAGTGCATATTTTGAACTTTGGAGATGAATATGGATTGTAGGGAATTTCATCCTATTCAAAATGAGCTTTGGATGGTTCATTTCTCATAAAGTATGAGAACGTTATGCTTAGTCAAAGTTGAGTTGACTTTTTCTATAAAACCCTAATTTAGCAGGTTTTGATTCTTCATGAATTATGAGAAATCCTTGATGAATCATGATCAACCCTTGATCGAATGATGAAATATACTTCAAAATGACGATGTTGACCAAAAATCTTGAAGTTTGACTGTATGTGGGCCACAATTGACTTTTGCCCTAGCAGAGTCGATTTTCAGGCCTTTGAGCAATTGACTGAGCAAACTTCCTCGGCAAGGCTTGAAACTTGGCATGGATGATCTTGAGAACATATTAGGACAATGGTGAGCATTTGGAATCCCTTGGACTCAAGTATCTTGATGCAACATGAAACCCTAATTTGAGGTAGATTGCCTTAGGAGGGAGCTTGTCTGGTCAACCCTTGGACTTCCTTGATCAACTTGAGGATCTTTCTTGAAATGTTTTGAGAAATATGGGAGGGAAACTTTTGGGGTACAACAGCTGCCCCTGTTCAATCTTCTTAAACCTGAAGATTTAGATTGGCTTGTCTGCCTTTCGTGATCTTAAGGTTGAAGATGATTAAACACTAAAGTGCCTAGAAATTTGCACTCGCATGAAGTGGTACTTGTCTTGTGATGTCGGGAATGGCCTTAAAGATGCCATTTGGAGGAGCATCGATCGCATAAGATATTCCTTAGCGAGAGCTCGTGTACCTGTTGTTGAGGAAGATTCCGCTGGGGAATGTTGACCTCTGTCTTGAGAGAAATAGAATTTTAGGAGCTTCGGTCGTCCGTTATTCTACCGGGGAATCATCTCTGTTGAATTTTAGGAACTTCGGTCATATGTTATTCTACTGAGGAACCGTCTCTTAGTCAAGGAGGTGAAAATGAACTACTATCTGGTCGTGGTCCAGACTTCATAGTGATAAGACTGACTGCTATCTGGTCGTAATCCAGGCTTTACAGTGACTTACTGGGGAGATGAGATTAAACTTGCTATCCAGCCGTAATCCAGGCTTCACAATTTCTCAATTCTTATCTGGTTATAATCCAGGATTCAGAAGGAATTAAGTTATTATCCGGTCGCATCCGGGCTTTAACTTGAATTCAGGGCACACTAATATCTGGTCGACTCTGGGATTCTTAGTAATTGGCTAGGTAAACTGCTATTTAGTCGAAATCCAAGCTTCACAGTGTCCCTCACTGTTATCTGGTCGTAACCCAGGCTTCACAGTGTCTCTTACTGCTATCTAGTCGTAATCCAGGCTTCGCGACATCTCATACCACTATCTGGTAGTAATCCAGGCCTTATGGTGTTCAGAGAAATCAAGATACTATCCGGTCGAATCCAGGCTTCATAACTTGTATTAAAGATATACCACTATCTGGTCGTAATCCAGGCTTCGTAGTATTCTTGGTTGCTATCTGGTCGTAATCCAGGCTTCACAATGTCTTCTACCATTATCTGGTTGTAATTCAGGCTTCATGGTCTTGTATTGCTATCTGGTCGTAATCCAGGCTTCACAATAACTTATTAAGTTGTTATCCGGTCGACTCCGAGATTCACAGCTTGTGTTTATAATATACCACTATCTGGTCGAATCCAGGCTTCATGGTAATTTGCTGAGCTACTATCCGGTCGTAACCCGGGCTTCACAGCTTGCTGGGGATTAAACTATTATCCGGTCGAATCCTGGCTTCATAGCTTGCTTTTAAGAGATACCATTATCTGGTCGTAATCTAGGCTTCGCGGTAGTCTGATACTGTTATCCGGTTGTTCCCCGGGCTTCACAATATGAGGGAGAGATTAAGATACTATCCGGTCGTACCCGGGCTTCATAACTTGAACTTTGTGAGAATTTGATTGTATCCTTCCTGAAAGGTAAGGGTTATCTAAATGTAATGCATGATATGTATCAGGCAATGATGTTCTTAAAATAAATGAGATTGTGTTGTATGATGTGTATGCATATGTCATGATGTATGGACATGCAATGTTTTTATGATATTCTCTAACTGGGGGAAATAAATCCCGGACTGCATGCTGGAGAATGAAGAGTTTCGCTCGCTGGGGATAACGACCAAAGATGATTGGGAGAATAATCCTGCTGGAGAATATATTGGTAAGAGAATGACTCTGTGGGGAAAAGATGCTTTGCTGAGGATTTGTTGACCTTGGAGAAATACCCTCGGTTGTGGATGAATTACCGTTGCTGACGATGATAAATCTGTTGGGGATGAACTTCCTGTTTGTGAAAGAAATGAACTCCGCTGGGGATAATCTTTTAGTGGCGACTTCACTGGGGATAATCTTCCAGAATCTACTGGGGATAATCCTCTAAAGCTGATGATAGATAAACTCAGCTTGGGGAGAATCTTACTGAGTCATTTGTGATTGTGAATCTCAGCTGGGGAGAGTTAACACCACTGTCTTTTTCTTACTCTGCAGGGAGTGAACTGTAAGGCTTGGACATTTCATGTTTGCCCCTGTTTCTGATATTACGAGTAATCGTCTTTTGTTTCGTATGTAAATATATATGAGCAACAATTATTGTTAAATGCATATATCAAAAATGAACATTGGACGTTCTTGCTAAAAAAAACAGAAAAAGAAAAGAAAATTTGAAATTTCTTTGTGAAAATGAATTGTATTGATTTTGAAATTTGGCCTGTAAATATGTGTTTTTGTACAAGAGGTTGACGTCCAAGTAAGAGAACACCGCCGAACGATAGAATTTACACAATTTGTGAAAAATAAAGAAAAACAGTTATGTGAACAATCCCACTGAGTTCCAACTCTACTATTTCCTTTATGTTTCTGAGCGTCTCATCACTTTGCTACTTGGTTGAAGGTAGGTCAGATTGATTAGTGTCGTCCGAGCTTGATAGTCGACACCGAAGTATGGTTGCAAGATGATCCAATCAGACATAGTGTTACGCTTTAATCCCTAATTTTTGCCTGGACCGCCCTTTCGGATTTTCAGTCCACCGGGATACCCTTTTTTTCCCAAGCCGCCTTTTCAGGTTTTCGACTTGCCGGGTGTACAAATTTTTTCATTTTCATCCCTTACTTTTGCCCGAACCCTTTTGGTTCGCCGGGAAGCCCTTATTTTTGCCTAGGCCAATAAACCTAGCGGGTCTTTGATTATACGTAGTATTTTTTCACTATGTCTGCATTGACGGGGTAAGGAAGGTCGTCACCATCCATGGTGGTTAGAATCATAGCTCCTCCTAAGAAAATGTTCTTAACCACAAATGGCCCTTCGTAAGTACGGGTCCATTTGCCCCTGGGATCACCTTGAGGCGGTATGATGCGTTTGATCACCAGACCCCCAACTTGATACTCTTGTTGTCTAACTTTCTTGTTAAATGCCTTGATCATTCTCTTTCAATACGTCTGACCATGACAAATAGCAGTAAGTCTCTTCTCGTCGATTAAGTTCAGTTGATCAAGTCGGGTCTGGATCCAATCGTCCTCACTCAAACCTGCATCTTTCATAATCCTAAGAGAGGGTATCTGAACTTCAGTGGACAAGACTGCTTCCATGCCATATACCAAGGAATATGGTGTTGCCCCTGTTGACGTCCGCGCTGAGGTGCGGTACCCATGAAGAGAGAATGGTAACATCTCATGCCAGTCTTTGTAGGTCACCGTCATCTTCTGCATAATCTTCTTAATGTTCTTATTAGCCGCTTCAACAGCCCTATTCATTTTCAACCGGTAAGGAGAAGAGTTGTGATGTTCTATCTTAAACTGTTCGCAGAGTTTGGTAATCATTGTATTGTTGAGATCTGTACCATTGTCCGTAATGATCCTCTCTGGTACACCATATCGACAGATCAAATTGTGCCGAATAAACCGTGCCACGACGTTTTTAGTTACTGTAGCAAAGGACGCTGCCTCAACCCACTTTGTAAAATAGTCAATAGCCACCAGAATGAAACGATGCCTGTTAGATGTAGTAGGTCTGATCTCGCCTATCATATCGATGCCCCACATTGCAAAAGGCCAAGGTGTCGTCAAAACATTCAGAGGAACTGGGTATGTGCACCTTATCAGCATAGACTTGGCACTTATGACAGGTCCGAGAATGCTGATAACAGTCGGCTTCCATAGTGGACCAATAGTATCCTGCCTGTAGAATTTTCTTTGCCATGGTGTGTCCACTGGAATGAGTTCCGAAAGTACCTTCATGTAACTCTGCCATGACGCTTTCTGCCTCGTTCTTATCTACACATTGCAGTAAGGTTGAGTCATGGTTACGCTTGTAAAGGATATCATTACTGATGAAGAACTTCGCCGCGAACCTCCTTAGAAACTTCTTATCATTAACAAATGCACCCTCGGGGTACTCTTGAGCCTCAAGATACCTCTTTACTTCATGAAACCAGGGTTTATCTGTTACCTCTTCAGTCTCAATATCACAGCAATGTGCGGGTTCGTCCAACCTCTCGATGGTAATCCGGGGAGCCTCATTGTCCCACCTAACCTTGAACATAGAAGACATGGTAGCTAGCGCGTCCGCCAACTGATTCTCCTCTCTGGGGAAATGTTCAAAGGTTATCTCCTCGAAGTGTGGAAGCAATGTCAATACATACTCTTTGTAAGGAATAAGATTTGGGTGTTTCGTATCCCACTCGCCTTTGATCTGACTGATCACGAGAGCGGAATCTCCGAATACACTCAAGAACTTAATCCTTAGGTCAATAGCGGCTCGAAGGTCCATGATGCATGCTTTATACTCCGCCATATTGTTGGTGCAGTTAAAACAAAATTGGGCGGTGAATGGAGTATGACAGCCTTAAGGAGATATGATCACAGCGCCAATGCCATTACCTAAAGAGTTTGAGGCTCCATCAAAGTACATAGACCATCGGGATCCCTCCTCAGGTCCTTCATCTGGTCCAGGTATTTCATGGTCAGTTACCAACATGATGTTCTCATCCAGAAATTCAATGTTCATGGATTGGTAGTCGTCTACAGCCTGATGCGCCAAATGATCTTCCAACACACTTCCCTTGATTTCCTTTTGGGTTGTGTATTAGATGTCATACTCAGTTAAGATCATCTTCCATCTTGCTATTCTTCCGGACAAGGCGGGCTTTTCAAAGATATACTTGATTGGATCCATCTTTGATATTAATAGGGTAGTGTGAGTCAGCATATACTGTCTCAGCCGGCGAGCAGCCCATGCCAAAGCGCAGCAAGTTTTCTCAAACAGTGAGTATTGGGTCTCACAGTCGGTAAACGTTTTGCTAAGGTAATAAATAGCATACTCTTTTCGGCCAGACTCGTCATGCTGCCCCAACACACACCCCATTGAATTGTCGAGTATTGTCAAGTATAAGATCAAAGGTCTCCCTTCAACTGGAGGCATCATAATACGTGGCTTTTGGAGATATTCTTTGATCCTTCCTAAAGCGGCTTGACATTCATCATTCCATTTTACCACTTGATCTTTTTTCAGCAGCTTGAAGATTGGCTCACAAGTAGCAGTCAGATGTGAAATGAATCAGGCAATATAATTCAACAGTCCCAAAAATCCTCTAACTTCTTTTTCTGTTCGGGGAGCTGGCATCTCCTGTATAGACTTCACCTTTGCAGGATCCACTTGAATACCTTTATCGCTAACGATGAAACCCAACAGTTTACCAGACCTCACTCTGAAAGTGCACTTATTCGGGTTTAACCTCAGCTTATACATCTTCAACCTGTTAAATAGCTTATGAAGATGGTCAAGATGCTCTTATTCAGTTTGGGACCTTGCAATCATGTCATCAACGTATACCTCAATCTCATGATGAATCATGTCGTGGAACAAAGCGACCATGGCGCGCTGATAAGTTGCCCCAACATTCTTCAATCCTAAAGGCATGACTTTGTAGCAAAAGGTACCCCACTGCGTAACGAAAGTTGTCTTCTCCATGTCTTCGGGAGCCATCTTGATTTGATTGTAACCAGAAAAACCATCCATAAAGGAGAAGACCTTATGTTGTGCGGTGTTGTCAACCAAAACATCGATATGAGGCAGAGGAAAATCATCCTTGGGACTCGCCCTATTCAGACCCCTATAGTCTACACACATACGGACTTTACCATCTTTCTTCGGCACCAGAACCACGTTAGCAACCCACTGTGGGTAAGAAGTAACAGCTAGAAACCCGGTGTAAAATTGTTTCATGACCTCAGCTTTAATTTTCTTAGACATCTTTGGGCGCATTCGGCGAACTTTCTGTTTCACTAGAGGACAATCTTCTTTAGTTGGCAAATGGTGAACCACAATATCAGTATCTAACCCAGGCATATCTTCATAAGACCAGGAAAATATCTCGACATAGTCCCGCAGCATTTGTATTAACCGTTGCTTGACACTAGGCTCCAGATTTGCACCGATCTTGACCTCTTTCTTGTCTTCTTTGGTACCCAAATTCACTGTTTCCACTGGCTCTTCATGCGGCTGTATGGCCCTCTCTTCCTGAAGTAACAGTCTGGAAAGTTCCCTAGGCACTTCACAATCATCCTCACCTTCGTCCTCGGCTTGGTTGATCGGATTTTCGAAGTCATAACCGGCAGTAGCAGAGTCGTTATCAGTGGGATCCAGAGTGGATGTAGACCTGTATTATGATATGTGAGTGTGTGTAAGACAAATAGTTGTTTTGATAAAGTGCAATATAGAAAAGAAAAACAAGGAGCACAAAATTTGTAATGCAAGAAAAAGTCCAATGCTTTATTAATGATATATGGAAATGACACATAATAAGCCCTCAGAAACAAAGCCATTGTGTCTCGGGCAAGTCACCGGGCCGTAAAAGTTTCAAATTGTCTATTACAAGTCTCAAAAGTCTATTACTGTGTAATAAAAGAAACAGGCACGAAGTCCTTTGTCGTCCAATTGTTAAAGCCACTGTCGGTAGTCGGGTAAATCCAGTTGTCGAAATCAGACTCTTCTTCATCATCTTCAATTGCATTCACTCCCTGGTCGTGTTTTGGTATAGGAGCAGTTATGACATTAGGCTTTTCTGGTGCGTCAAACTCAATTTCCTTAGCTTCAATTAAATCTTGCACCTTATTCCTCAAGGCCCAGCAGTTGTTGGTATCATGCCCTGGGCTATCAGAGTGATAAGCGCAGCGGGCGTTCGGGTTGTACAGCGGAGATGTGGTACTGGGATTCTTCGGAGCTTCCCTCAGAGTTACCAGGTTAGTCTTCAATAACTGTGGCAGGATTTGAGACAAGGTCATACTGAGCCGAGTATACTGTCTTTGCGGTCTCTCTACTCTTTGCTGAGTGTTGCGGTGCGGGGCAACAATTGGTCTTGATATTACCACCGCATTTACTGCTTGGCGATGCTTAGGTCGGTTTTGGATCCTCGAGCTATAAACTGCACTAGATTCCTTCTTAAAAGGCTTCTTTTCTGTACTTGATGAAGCACCTTTCTGTATTTTGCCACTTCTGATACCAGCTTCGACTCTCTCCCCAGTCATGATCAAATCCGTGAACCCAGACGATGATCTACCGATCAAATGATTGAAATATGGACCAGACAAAGTCCCAAGAAACATATCCACCAACTCCCTATCAGACAGAGGGGGTTGTACTCTTCCAGCCAGATCTCTCCACTTCTGAGCGTAGTCCTTAAAACCTTCGCTCACACCCATAGACATACCCTGAAGTTGAGTACGCGTGGGAGCAAGGTCGGTATTATACTGGTATTTCTTGTAAAAAGAAGCAGCAAGGTCCTCCCAGTTGCGGACATTAGCTCCTTCCAGTTGATAAAACCATTCAAGTTGAGTCCTTGACAGACTCTCTTGAAAGAAATGAACCCAGAGATTCCTATCAACAGTATATGGTTGAATCTTTCTGACGTATGAGCAGAGGTGTAGATTCGGGCAGGATACCCTGTCATACTTAGCAAAGATATGAGCTTTAAACTTGTGTGGGATCACCACCCCAGATGCCAGCCCCAAATCTCTAAAATCCAAACCGGGAACCTTCTGAATCTGCATGGCACTCAGACGGTCTTCAAGTTATTTGTACCTATCCTCGGCAGAAGGATACTGGTCTTCATCAAAATCAGTGTCATTGACAGAAACCACTGGGCTAGGACCCTTTCTTTCCTCTTGATTCTCTCCCCCTCCAGATGAATGGGACAAATCAGTTTCCTATCGCAAATTGTTCCTGAATCTGCGACCCATATTCAGGAGGACCACCTTCTTCTTCTTCTTCTCCTTGTCCTTCACGATAAGAGTCTTCAAATCTTGCTGACTCTTGGCCAAGTTCAAGAACATCTCCTGGAACTGAGCATTCTGAGCTTGAAGAGCCTTAATAGCTTGATCAGTAGGTGTTTCAGAAGACATTCTGTGTTGAAATAAACAGCGAAGAAGATAAGAAACCTGTAAGGGTACCTGTAATGAGGTGCATGGTAATGGAATGCGTATGAAATGATTTCAAAGACTTTGGGAGATTCAAATTTGTAAACCAAAATAAAACACACTTTATTAGATAAAAACTTGTAACAATGTTTAACAAATGCCTTTAAGGCGTTACAAAAGAAATAAGCTGAAAAGCAAATCTAGGCTAGAAATAATAAAAGACATCAGAAATCCCATGGTCGTTTTCCCTTAGTGCTGACATAATTGTTGATTATCCTCTCATTCTCAAGCTGCCTTGTGAGCTTCAAGATTTTATGTTCCTGCTCATGATACTTCTCTCTGTAGGTATCCCTTTCTTCCTTTAACTGGATTTAAGATCTCTTCAATGCCCCCAGATCAGTAGGTATATAAGGATGGAGGACTGTATAAGGAACCTCTTCTTCATTAGTATGCTCTACAATCACCGGCAGAACAACTTCATATGGCATCTCCAGCTTTTGAGCACGGGCTCAAACCCACTGGAGATAAGGTTGCATCAGGAGAGAAGTCTTCAGTCCTAGCTCATGTGGGTCAGACCTGTTCACCATGCCCCAAGCTCTTATAAACCTGCAGCGATGTCCCTCAACATCCCCCTTGTAGTCAAAGACAATGCTTGTAAGCAACAGCTCATGAGGACCGTCTCTTCGAGCTCATCCAAACTTTCGTAAAGCCAAACAAGGATTGTAGGTTATACCCCCTTGAATTCCAAGCAACGGAACATTAGGGTATTCCCCACATCGATCAATGACATCTACTCTTTCCATATCTTTAGAACTCCAAAGGATGTCCGTATGAGCAAGGGACGTGATTCTGTAAGCCCAACCTACACCTTCCTCATTCTTCAATACAGATTTGGAGAGGTGCGAAATAAACCACCTCGCCAGCAGTGGTGTACAACACATGAGAGTTCCCCTTCTCCGCACAGTATGGGTATAGAGAGCATGTAGAATATCACCTAGAAGAGTAGGCATTGGGTTGCAAGACATAAAGATCTTAACTGCATTCACATCTATGAAAGCATCCGGATTCAGAAAAAGAACCAAGCCATAGATGAGGAGAGCCAATATGTCTTCAAATGCTTGAAAGTCCAAACTATCCCAGAACTGTTGAGCTTGATCGATCAAAAAATTTGACAAGAAACCTTTAACCCCACTCCGAGTCTCCCAGTTAGATACTACATCAACCATTTTTAGATGTAGGGCTGAAGCAATATCCTCTGGCCTAGGAGCTATCTCCAAACCTGTAAAGGGTGTCTGCTTGAGGATAGATATGCCTAGTAAATCAGAAAACTCCTCCAAAGTAGGGACCAGTTGATAATCCGGGAAGGTAAAATAATGATGCAGCGGGTCAAAGAACTGGAACAACACACTCATCATTTTCTCATCCAACTTTGAAGTGACCAGGCTAAGGAGATGACCATGTCTTTTAACAAAGGATGAAGTATCAGGAACTTTTGAAACTAAGTCTCTGAGCTGAGCATGGATTTGCACGAAGTTGACTAGAATGGTATTTCTGCGCATAGAAGCCATAATCTGCAAAACAGAACAAAGATGAATCCCCTCGGTCTTTGAAATGGTTAGTCTAATGAAATATGCATGCGATGTCATGATGCATGATGTCATGATAAAAACACACCACAGGTATCACAGATAGCAAACATGGTAAGGGCAAACAAGTCACACAATAGCCCTTAAGTTTAGGCTTGCATGGAGTCTAGGTACTACCCTCTTGAAGTTCAATTGGTTCAACCTGTCCTAATAATAGTAATCGGGTTCTAGAGGTTCTCAATATCATTGACCATCTTCCATCAGTCATAGTTTCAGCTCACGCAATCTTTTCTTGCGGTCGGAACCATCTCGAGAGTATGGTCTCAATGAGTGTATCATATCACTACTTCTTATGGCCAAGTTGGTCAATTATAGGTTCTAAGGTCATTTGATGCTTAATGACCCATATAGCAGCCCCATACTCTCCTTGTTCCTCCACAAGGGATATCGATACCAACTAATGTGCCACATCAACGTAGCTACTGCTTCAACCGTATCGGTCTATGTTGTACAGTTCCCTCACAGTTTATTGCTACTTACCTAAAAGGTGTCCCCAGATCCGGGTTAGGATCTATAGTAACTCCGATACAAAACCCACAAAGACAAAACAATCAAATTAAACAATAGAAAACAATATGATGAACTAATCCTAAGGTACACCCCACTTATTAACTTCCCAGCAGAGTCGCCAGTTCTATTATACAGTGGCCAGAACCGGGATTGTTTTCTTAGGAATTGCTGGTTTGCGTTTTGCGTTTGTGTTTGCAAAATTTCGCGGTAAGCAAGAGTCACCACCGACTTTTATTTTATCCAACTGGAAAGGAAAAAAGTACAGAAAAATTCCTTTTTCGAGATATTTCTGAGTACGGGGGGTAGATTATAGAAAGGGAAGGTATTAGCACCCTTTCTATCAGTAGTTATCTACGGGCTCTTAGGTACTTGCTCATCATTTTCAAAATTGCTTCTTTGTGTGTTTGTGTGATTTGAAAAGTTTTTGTTTTGACTTCGATTTAACTCTTGCTTCTGTCTTCAAGAGTGTAATGAATTGTTTTTGAAGACTTTGTTTGTAAAGGAGTGTAAGTGTGAAAAAGTTTGTTTAGATTGAGTAAGTACTTAAGAACTAATCTACCTACTCGAAAAAAGAATTGTTCCATGTTCGATTCCTTTAGACAGCACTATCCCACTATTAGTGAGTAGGTAGCACCATCGTTGGAGTTTGAGGGTCAATTCGAAAGGGACGTACGGTCACTAAAGCAATGTTAGGACGTCTTAGTAGTAGCCCTAATCTAATGTCTTAGATCAATTATTCGAGGCAACAATATCCGAGGCAACCTTTCCGAGGCAACTTTGATCTTTTTACAAAAGGACGACCACTAAAGCACCCTATACTCAATGACCGTTTACCGAAGGAAACCAAGTGGGAGTGTACCCTAGGAGTGCGCATGTGCGAGTGATTCAATTTCAAATTATTTATCTTTGCACATTTTAGGGTTATCTAACTATTTTAAAGTTTTACATACATTCTTGTCATGCATCCTAATATCATACATCTAACAGTTTAATATTTTGTGGAATTTAAAGCGCAGAAATTAAACTACGCTATTACAAGGCTTCGGGTATTTACATAGCCAAAAACAAACCCTTAAAAAATAAAGCGATAAATGAAAATAAAAGTCCTAATTAAGCTATTACAACTTGTGAGTAGTTACATTAATAGGATAAAAATAAATAATAAAATGTGCGCGAGGAAAATTAGAACGAGAGCGAACTAGGGTTTTGACCCTTTCTAACCTAATTAAAAGAAAAATTGTTTTTGTTGTTTTTAATTATTTTTTAAAGAAAAAGAATTAGGTTTTAAGTTAAATACTAAATTAATTAGCTAATTAAATTAATTAATGAAAAATAAATAAATGGCTTATTTTTTATGTTTTTGTTATTTTAAGAAAAATAAAATATAATTAAGTTTAGACAAAAACCCTAATTTTCTAATTGTTTAATTATTTACAAAAAAACAATTAAAGTTACCTAAAATTAACAACCTAATTAAATTAGTTAAATTTTTATATAAAAATAAATATCCTAAATTTAATTGGATAAAAAAATATTTTTATGATTTTTTGATAAAAGAAAATTAATTTGTTAGTAAAATAAATAAATTAAGTTAATTAAATAAAATATAAAAAAGAAAAGGAATAGAAACTTGGGTCTGTAATTAGTAGTTTGAGGGGGTGCAAGAATCAGATTCTGGGCCCAAAAGAGAAGCCCCACGTTGACCTGCCAGATTCCCTATGATGCATTGACTATGGTCTATTGTACTCCTTCATTGATGGCCTTTGGATCTGGCCATCTGGCCACTTGGCAGGCTGGATGATGAGGTCCCATGATGGTCCATTGGCTTGTAAGCGCGCTGGATCCTGAAAAGGAATATAACATGAAGAAATTGGGGGACCTGGGATTCGAACCCAGGTCCTGAAGCAACGTACACTCGTCTGGCTACCAACTGCGCCACTTGTGTTAGTTGTATACAAAACAAGCAACAATTATTATATAATAAGCAAGAGGAATAAAAAGATATGCACGCGAATTTTCAAATGGACGAGTGAGGTGATGCCACGCCATCATCCCTGTCCTTGGTCCGTTGCTAAAAGTGAAACATTTTTACCTACGGACGTTTGTCCGTCACTACAAACTGAGCTCGTTCCAAAATCCTCTATGAGCAATATAAATGACATCTAATGCCATGGATCGAACCGTCTTGTCATCCTGAACATGATGGTACCCTTCACGAAAGCTAATTTTGCCTGCAAACAAAAAGCCTAAAACGAAACCCTAAACCCTAACAATGGCAATTCTCAATTCAGATCATATAAATGCAATTAAACATTACATAAAGTTTGCAAATGTCTTAAGTATCAAGAATATATCATTAATTCATGCTATCAATGTCTAAACATGGAATACGAATTCAAGAAAAGCCCAAGGTCGTGGCTGACTTACAGTGCGTTTTGGTACTAGAAAGGCCTTGTTCTTGATTGATTTCGCTTGCTTACACTCCCAGGAAGCGATTAGGACAACTAGAAGGCCTTGAGGATTCCTGGAAGTATCAATTTGTGTTTGCACTTTTTTGGTATTTTTTCAGGTTTTGTTCTTGATGTTGCGCCTCCTTCTAGCCTTGCTTTAGGTCTACACATCATCCTTATGTACTGAGGAATGAATTAGAGTTGAAAACCTGGCCTCAATCTTCCTCCATCAATGTCTTTGATCTTGGTTTGATTCACTTTAAAATCATTCCAAAAATAGCCTAAAACCAATCTTTTTGTGCACTCTAAGCCTTTACACGAATTTGATCTCATGCTAGCTGGAATTTAAGACCTAAAGCATGTATCAAATCTTGAGATTTCAATATTTTGGATTTTCTATGATTTGTTTTGACTTAAAATGATTTTATTCAAATAAAAATCAAAATAAATAATAAAAATAAGATAATGACAAGTGGAAAAGGCTAGGGCTCGTGGGCTATGTTTCCAACTCAAATCAAGTGCAAAAGATTGGGCCCATTTGGCAAAAATTGAAGTTTTAGGCATAGTTGACTTTTGGCAATTTTGCAAAAAGGGTCAACTTCACCAATGCATAACTTCCTAAATTTTGACTCTTTGAAGGTGTTCTTGGACTTTTTAGAAAGCTTGAGATGTCCTCTAAGAAACCCTTTTTGTCTCAACTAAATTTGATATTCCATGCTCATGTATGAAGCTTTGACAAAAAATGTGTTTTTGTTGACTTTTCAAAATGACCTATAATGTCCAAATTCATAACTTCTTGTGAGTTCATATTTTGAACTTGGGAGATAAAGATGGATTGTAGGGAATTATATCCTCTTAAAAATGAGCTTTGGATGGGTCATTTCTCATAAAGTATGAGAAAGTTATGCTTAGTCAAAGTTGAGTTGACTTTTCTTGCAAAACCCTAATTTAGCAACTTTTGATTCTTGATGAATTATGAGCAATCCTTGATGAATCATGATCAAACCTTGATCAAATTATGAAATATACTTCAAAATGATTATGTTGACCAAAAATCTTGAAGTTTGACTGTATGTGGGCCACAATTGACTTTTGCCCTAGCATAGTCGATTTTCAGGCCTTTGAGCAATTGACTGAGCAAACTTTCTCTGCAAGGCTTGAAACTTGGCATGGATGATCTTGAGAACATATTAGGACAATGGTGAGAATTTGGGATCCCTTGGACTCAAGTATCTTGATGCAACATGAAACCCTAATTTGAGGTAGACTGTCTTAGGAGGGAGCTTGTCTGGTCAACCCTTGGACTTCCTTGATCAACTTGAGGATCTTTCTTGAAATGTTTTGAGAAATATGGGAGGGAAAATTTTGGGGTACAACAAGCAGCTTGTGTATTATTGATATCTTTGGAAAGTAGCAAGTGGCAGACTTTTCATGAGCAGCTTGTGTATTATTGATATATTTAGAATATAGCAAGTGGCAGACTCTTCATGAGCAGCTTGTGTATTATAGATATCTTTGGAAGATAAAAATTGGTGGCTTCTTCTTGAGAAGCTTGTGCATTATTGATATCTTTGGAAGACAGCAAGTGGCGGCCTCTTTATTTGAGCAGCTTATGTATCCCAAACAATATGTTATTTCAACAGCAAATGGCGTCTCTTTTGAGAAATTTTCTCATCAACAGAAAATGGCATCTCTTTTTAGAAGTTTTCTCATCAACGGTAAATGGTGTCTCTTTTGAGAAGTTTGCTCACCAACAACAAATAGTATCTCTTTTGAGAAGTTTGCTCGCCAACAATAAATGGTATCTCTTTTGGGAAGTTTGCTCATCAACAACAAATGGTATCTCTTTTGAGAAGTTTGTTCATAAAAAAAATGGTATCTCTCCAGAAAAGTCCCGCAGAGAAGTTTGGCTATTATCTTTTTCTAGTTGAAGACTTGATAAAGAAGAAACTGGAACCCATTCGTCGTGGAAAAGTTTATTATCTTTTCTATCTTCGTTTATTGAGTTGGTAGTTTACCGTCATCTGTGAGTTGGTATCTTTTACTTTTCTACCTTCATCTATTGGGTTGGTAGTTTACCGTCATCTTTGAGTCGATATCTCTTACGTTTCTACCTTAATTTATTGAGTTGGTAGTTTACCATCATCTGTGAGTCAGTATCCCTTACTTTTTCACCTTCATCCATTGAGTTGGTAGTTTGTCTTCATCTGTGAGTTGGTATCTTTTTTTATCCTACCTTCGATAATTGAGTTGGTATTTTTCCATCATCTGTGAGTCGGTATATTACTTTACTACCTTCATCTATTGAGTTGGTAGTTTACCTTCATCTATGAGTCAGTATCTTATCAATCTTCTACTTTCAACTATTGAGTTGGTAGTTTATCGTCATTTGTGAGTCGGTATCTTGTTTGATCTTCTACCTTCAACTATTGAGTTGGTAGTTTACCGTCATCTATGATTCGATATCTTATCGATCTTCTACCTTCAACTGTTGAGTTGGTAGTTTACCGTCATTTATGAGTCGGTATCTTATTGACCTTCTACCTTCAACAATTGAGTTAGTAGTTTACCGTCATCCGTGAGTCGGTATCTTGTTTGATCTTCTATCTTTAACTATTGAGTTGGTAGTTTACCGTCATTTATGAGTCAGTATCTTATCGATCTTCTACCTTCAACTATTGAGTTGGTAGTTTACCGTCATCTGTGAGTCAGTATCTTATTGATCTTCTACCTTTAACTATTGAGTTGGTAGTTTATCGTCATTTGTGAGTCGATATCCTTTTTTATTTTTCTACCTTTGGGACTGAGTTTGAAATTTACCATCATCTTGATTCAGTAGCCATTTATATTTTCACAACCTATGTAAGGCGTCTTCCCTGATAGAGTCAGTAATTTTTTCTGCTCTCGAAGTTTTTCCCCAATAAGAGTCTCTCGATCGAAGTCAGTGGCTCTGTTCCCCAGTGGAGTTATAATATCTTCCCCTGTGGGATTACTTTATCATGTACTTGGTTTCTCCAATAGTAGTTTGTCTCATGTGGCGTCATTCCCTATAAAATTCAGAGCATTGCATCCATATCATATCATAAACATCATTGTGGTATCTTAGGACCAAAAATTATGTATTATATACTTAAGTATCTTCAATCTCGTCGAAATGAAGATTTCAATCTTCATATCTCCAAATAGAAGAAACTTAAATAGGGGCAGCTTTCATATCCCAAATTTTGACCTAAGATCCGACCCTCTATTTGTATCATTGCATAACAAGTGTTCACAAGTGTTTTGACCTATTTTTTTTGCCAATTCTTCAGTTAGATTTCAAAAATTTATAACTTCTTCAAATTTAGACATTTTTGAGCGGTTCATTTTGCATATGATTCTCCTTGATATCATCTACAATTTCTCTTTACAAGTCAAGAGCTGATAATGCTTTGAAAAGCCACGAAAAATAGAAATGTTAGAAGTCGTTTATGAATTTAGTGGAATTTGATTTTTATTGTGTTTTATTCATGATTTCTTTTCCATTTAAAAAAATCACAAAAAATGTACTTATCATCATGTTATTTTTTTATTTACTATTTTTACCTCTTTACTAAAAAATTATCAAAAATATGTTCTTTTATTAATTTAAATTTATATATTGGTATCATTTATTTCAAAAAAAAACTAAAAAAATTTATATAAGTCCTTTTACTTTCTTATATGTATTTTATTTTTTATCTTTTAATTTGCACTTATATTTTCATTTATTTTAGTTCAAGGAAAAAATTCATAAGCAGTTAATTTAATGTCTCTTTTATTTTCTATTTTGTATTTATTATTATTACTAACACTTTTAGTTATTATTATTATTATTATTATTATTATTGTTGTTGTTGTTATTATTATTATTATTATTATTATTATTATTATTATTATTATTATTATTATTATTATTATTATTATTATTATTATTATTATTATTACTTTGTCCTTTTGTTTTTTTGTGTCAATAAAAAAAAATTGGAACCACTATAATGTAGTAGAAACACTTCACATGGATTGCTAACTTGGACTTATCAATGGCCAAAAATCATTCTCATAAAGTCACATGGATTGCCACATCAACACTCTCACCTCATTCACCTTATAAATAAGATCTTTCTTTCTTTTATTTGGAGGAACAATACCATAAATTATTCATTAAACTAAGTCAAACTCTCTTCTTTTTTTCTCTTCATTTTCTTTCAAGTCATTTCTTTATTTTATTGAATAAATAGGCTACTATACGTGTTTTTTATTTAATTCAATTATATTTTTACTCTTTATTTATTTATTTATTTATTTATTTATTTATTTAGTACCATAATTATCACTATTTTGCAAGGAAACTTCATTGATTCAAAATCAAGAGTTGAAAAGTGTTCTTGAACCTCCAAAAGCAAAAGTGATTTATTGTTGTTTAATTTTCATTTTTTTCTGTAATTTTTGTTATTTATTTAATTATTTTGAGTATGGATCTTTGGTCGTGAGATTGAGTAGATAAACTTTCATTATTCATTTATTTAATTTTATGAAAAATTTAGAAAGTTATGACATTTATACTATTTTATTATAGACTTCATCTTATTCTTCTTTATCTATTTTATTTTTATTTTTATTTGGATCAATTTGGAAAGCATTTGAGATTTTTTAGTTCATCTAAGCTTGTCGTATATTTGATGAACTTTCATCATTTCCAATCTACCTCTAAATAGTCCTTTGATCATTCAAGGTACTTAGGATTGATGATAAATTTTTCATAATGTATCTTCCTTGGCTTTGTCATGATGCCCCATGTTTGCTAATTGTAATACATGTATAAGAAAATGAACTTCAAAGTTTTATTTCTCTAACATGTATGAGTACATACATTTTATGCTCCATATGAAGTTACATTTATCCCAAATCAGATTATTAACTTTATATTGTACTAACTTTACTTTAATATCATTTATATTTTCGCACTTTATATTTTCTTCTCTTTACTTTTATGTCATTTATCATCCGTAACATTTTATTTTCTTTACTTTATGCATTTTTTATTTGCTCACTTGAGCATTTATCTTCTTTTTGTTCAATTGACCTTCTTACTCTCTTTTGCTTGTTATAAGCCACTTAATAAAGAAAAAAAAAACCTAAAATTGGTTCTTTAATCCTTGGACTATGGTTACTATCAATCTTTATCTGATGCATGGTTCTTGTCTGGTCTTCATCTGATTATTATCTTTGTGTTTGAATCCAAGGGAAAGGATCGTCTCGTTGACTTTATGTCATTGTGAGTCTTTATATTTTGTCCCTCATATCCGTTTCCCATTATTTAAAACCTTTAAAACCCTATTTTCAAATTTATACACTTTTAAGCTAAAACCTCGACATTAGGTCGTTGCATTTTCAAAACTTCTCATCTCCCTGATCCTTTTTGCAAACAAACTTTTTAACCAAAAATACAGATATTTCAAAAGGTTCTTATAAGATACTCTAGATACATAGGGTGCTAGTACCTTCCCTTTGTATAACCAACCCCCGAACCTTCGATCTTTTCAAATGAATTGTATTTTTTTTTACTTTTAGTATTGCACTTACTTTGCATATTTATGGGTTTTATTTCGCACTTTTCCCTTTTCCCTTGGAAATAATAAAGCGCGGTGGAGACTCTTGCTATTTGCGAGTTAAGTTAATTAATAGCCTGATCTCTGATTTTCACAGCTACATGATGAAATATTTAATATTTTAGTTTCAGATGGTCAAATTATAGTGCCTCCTGACAGTAAAAATCTACCATTAGAGCAGAAACAAAAAAGATGTTTTTGCAAGTATCATAATTTTTTGGGTCATAACATTTCTCAATGTTTTATTTTCAGGGATTTGATTCAGAAAGCTCTGAAAGATGGTCAATCGAAATTGGTGAGAAACCAAAAAGCTCCATGATGGTCGATTCAGACCCTCTACATGTTGTTATGTGCACTTTGTCGAACCATTGGAAGTACTGATGATCGAAGATAATGATGGTCTTGAAGGCAAAGAGGCAGGCATTATCACTTCATTTGCATCATTGACAATCGAGACTACTGATGGTCTTGAGAATGAACAAGCTATGGCCACTGATCTAATGATAGTTGTAACAGTCTAGACTACCGAGGTTCTCAAAAGTGGCAATGGAACTTTGTCTAAGCCACAAGAAGTGATGTTGGTCGATTTTGTCGAAGAGCCTGAAGTCAAGCAAGATGACAAGGAGAAAATGGATTGTGAAACTAAAAAATAAGAATTATCTGAAGAAACAATTGTTGAGTTAATGAAGGTTGTTTTTCCCAAACCTGAAGGGGAGTTGGTGAATTTTCTGAACAGGTGCAAGTTGGGTAGTTCGAGGTCTATGTTATGACCAAATTGCAATATAGTCTATGATGAAAATGATGCGAAGAAAATTGAGGAATTGAAGAAGAAGCACCCTCAAGAGAAGAATCTAAAGGTGGTGTTCAACCACGCGAAGGGGGCATACAATTTCCAAGTGCCTTAAGGAAATCCTGGTTTTCCATATCAAAGGACTTTTATACCACCAACTGATGTTCCTAATAACAATTGGGTTCGTCCTTTCTATCCAAGGGGGCAAACCAAAATTGGAAGGTGGTAAAAAAGGGTTTAGGTTCAAGCCATAAATGGGAAATGATGGAGAAGGGATCTAATTCTTCCCAGAAGGAAAAAAATCCTCCCACATACAAAGGAAAAAAATCCTATGACAAAGACTCAATGGAGAAGGTTTCAGAGAAACAAGAAAGCAGCAAGAGAGGCGGAAATAAAAGTTACCCCATCAAAAGGTGAGAGCATCCTGAAGGAAGTGCACTGTCGGCCAACAAAATAGAGGTTATCGATGCTGGTTGTGTGTGCGTCACCAATAAAAGTTGAGAATCCCGCTGATGATAACATGGACGATGAACTATCTGATGACTTTGAAGACAGTTTAGATGATGGTTTGATTATACATTTAATATTGTGTCAGTCCTTCCTAATGAGTATGGTTTCGCGTTAGAGGCATCTGGGGACGAAGAGGAAACTATGTGTGTAGAATCAGCAGGCCAGAAACCCTTATGCTACTATGTTATGAATAATGGGGTGGTCGAAGAACAACATGCGATGTTTGAGAAGTCTACGTCTGATATGATGTACCATCTCTAGCCTTTATTTATAAGGGCTAAAGATGATGGTTTCCCTGTGAACAAAGTGTTTGTTGATGGTGGTGTCGTTGTGAACTTTATGCCACAATCATTGCTAAAGAGGAATGGTGAGTTCGACACTAACCTTAAACAACATAACATGGTTTTTTTGAACTATGAAGGAAAAACAAGTCACATACTAGGTGTGATTCAAGTAAATTTATCAATTGGCTCGATTTCAAGGACAACATTATTTATGGTAATTGCGTCCAAAGTGAACTATAATCTGTTGCTAGGACATGAGTGGATACATGGCATTGAGGCAGTACTGTCGAATTTCCATCAGTGTTTATCCATATGGCGCCAAGATGGGATTGTGGAGAACATTGAGGCAGATCATAGTTACTTTACTGAAGATGTTGGTATGGTCAACAGGAAGAATTTTGACAAAGCCTTAGCAACCATACCTCCCTGTGACCCTGAAGATGTAGTGTTCAAGTCACATCATGATGCAATCGAGTTTCTAACCCTACACCCCACTCATGGTTTCATTTGGGACCAAGAAAAGTTGGATACGTATCCAACTACAGAAGGGGAGTTTGAACCCACGGGATGGGAAGAACAAACTCATAATGATGCCTGAGTTAAATGCTTTGGCAAAGATTTTGGCCTACATGGCCGAAAGTAGGATAAATTCGGCCTTAGAAGCTAGCAATATTGCAAAAATGGCGCCTGAAGCCATTATGGTGGAAAAGTTTGGAGAACTAAGCATATCAACAGCTTCCGAAATCTAGAGGCTTGACTGCATATATGAAGAAGAGCCTTTGGGGTTTGAAAAAGACTCAAGTGGTTGTGTGTGATACGGTGGGAGAACTGACTTGAGGTTTTGCGTTTGTTTTCGCAAATGTTTCGGTTGAGCAAGAGTCGCCACCGACTTGTTATTTTATCCTAAGGAAAGGTTTAAAAAGCACAGCAAAAACCTTCGAGATGTTTTCTTGGGTTCGGGGAGTAGATTATAGAAAGGGAAGGTATTAGCACCCTTTCTATCCATGGTTATCCATGGGCTCTTAGTTACTTGCTTAGATCAACTTGCCTTGATTTTCAATTGTTTGAAATGGTGCTTTGTATGTGGATTTTTGAAAATGTTTTGAAAAGAGGCCAATGTGGTGGCAACCTTTGTAATGATCCATGTTGGGATGTATACAGAGGTGTATGTCTTTTGAAAAGTTTTCAATGTTTTTGAAAGTTATTTTGAAAGTGTGTTTGTGATGTGTGTTTTTAAAAAATAGGCAAGTGTTTTTGTTTTGCAAGTTGGCAAATAACCAAGAGCTATCTACCCTAAATTTCTCATAGATCCTTGTTATGTTTTAACCCTTTTAACAATTTTATTCCACCATTGTATTTGGTGGAAAATCTTGTGTTAGGATGTGAACGGGACGGGCGCGGGTCATCGTTTAGACCATGATTACAATGGTGCCAAATGTCTTTGGGAAATCTTTCTTTAAGGGACTTGATCATTTTTAGGCAACTTTCGAAAGCGTCATCGAGGAACTATGATCATTTGATTTGTTTTGTTTTGCCAAAGACACCTAACATGCAACATGGCCCATTATTGAAGGCAACAAGTGGAGTAATCCTAGGGGTGTTAGTGTGCAAGTGTATTTTATTGCATACAAGAGTGTATTTTACTAGCAATAAGAAGCGGAAATATAAAATCCTACGCTATTACAACAATTAGGGAGTGGGGGTACACATTTGTACATGGGGGGTTCAATGAGAAAAATAGACAAAAAAGAAAATAGCAAAAAACAAGATAGAGAGAAAGAGAGAGGGAGCCAGCGCGCTGCCGAGAGGTCATCAGAAGTTCTGACTCAGACTCGCTGCCAGATGATCAAACTTTTGGTTAAACTGTATGAGTTAGAGCTTCTGACTCTAGCACCTGCAAAACAGAAACCTGTTAGTGGGGAAATCAGAAGTTCTGACCCCCCTGCGCTGCAAGACAGAAGTTTGTTAGTGGGGACTTCATAAGTTCTGATCCTGCTGGAAAAACAATAACTCTCAGAAGTTCTGATATTATTGACAGCAAAACAGGCTTCAGATGTGCTAGCATCAAAGTCAGCACTTGGCTTTTCCCTGTACTAATCAGAACATCTGCAATTTTGTTGTTATTCCACAAAACAGGAAACATATTTGGAACAACTCCAGCAAATGTCAAAGTGTTTCAGAGGGCAGAACCAACAAGGTCACAGGCAGGTCCTACACTGGCTCAGAATGTTCTGAGGTACAAAAATCCTCAGAACACAAACAGCAACAATATGATATTTACATTATGTTTATTTGAGTATGCACAGCTGATGATGATTAGCAGCGTGATGAAGGTCAACAGGTGCTTACCTGGCTGTTGGAAAAGTTTGTGGATGAAAGCTAGCTTTTGGTTCTGATGGTACTCTGGACAGATTCTTTTTGAAAAGGGTAGGTGAAGGGGTGTGCGTATATAGGGTCCGAAGTTTGAAAAGGGTGTTTTTAGCTCACAAAGAAAACTGGGTATTTGATGAAGTTTGAAGGTAAGAAATTCAAAGTTATGAAACACTGGAGATTTTGGCAGAGTTTCACAGCACTTTCTTGCTAAAGATTTCTGTTTTTCTTCTAGCAATTTTTCTGTTTCTTTGGACCGCCTTTTCAATGGACAATGATTCTCTATTTATAGGCAAAACTCTTGTGGATTTCTTTGAACATTAAAGCGCCAACAGAGGCTGAGTTGTTCTTTGAAAGAAATTCCTGGGAAGTTGTGATAACAGATAGCCTTCAGCCTAGGCTGGAACAGCAGGCGTGGATTGGGGAGAAGTGACCTCTTAGGTGGACGGTGGCGTGTAGACCCATGCCAGAACCTGCATAAAGGCGTTTTCCCAGCCACACGTGAAGGGATTACTTGGATGAATGTTCAGGAGTGGTTGGGAGCATTAATGAGCATTAAATGGTGATGAGACTTATCAACACCAATATTCTGGTAATGGAAACCAAACTTTGAACCAACAGTTCTGTTTCACCAAGAATCAACGTAAACCATGCTCTGGTTTTGGCTTCCTGTTGTCTTAGCAAGTTCTAGGGATTCTCCTGATTTTCTGACACGTTCCTTGGACTTGCTTCTGGACCTCCTGGGCTTAGAGATTCTGTATCAATGTAACACCCACTCTTCTGACCTTTTCATCTTCTGATTTCAGCACGTTCTGAAAGAGCCTTCAAACTTCCTTGCTTCCTTTGCATTCCTTTAGCAAATTCTGGCTGAGCTTGCGTAACTGCTGAAAGAGTCATGTTCTGTCTGAGACTTACATATTGAACCACGTTTACAACTTCTGATTGAGCTGATGTAGCTTGCAACTTCTGACCGTTTCTATCTGGAGCTTGGTCCAGAAGTTCTGAAGCGCTGATTTTTTTCTTAAACACTCATTTTTTAGAGAAAAATTCCAAGTACTTAGAATTTAATTTTTCTCAAGATAAAAGCGTTGTCTTTAGAGCTTGTGTGATCATCTTGCTCTTGTAAATGGTTTTCTTGGGCAAAAAATGACAATTCAGGACTTGGATTTGTTTTAGAGGGACTCTGAAAATCCAAGATGATTTCCTGAAGAAAGAGAGGGCAAATT
Organism: Vicia faba; assembly: GCA_948472305.1. Taxonomy (NCBI): domain Eukaryota; kingdom Viridiplantae; phylum Streptophyta; class Magnoliopsida; order Fabales; family Fabaceae; genus Vicia; species Vicia faba. Next base: position 1,126,054,061 of record OX451740.1, read on the forward strand.
TTGGGGTACAACAGTTGCTTCTGTTCAATCTTCTTGCACCTGAAGAGTTAGATTGGCAGGCTTGCCTTTCGTAATCTGAAGGTGGAAGATGATTGAACACTAAAGTGCCCAGAAATTTGCACTCGCATAGTGGAGTATCAGCAATTGTGATGGCGGGGATGGGCTTATAGATGCCATTTGGAAGTGTTGATCGCTTAAGAGATTCCTTAGCGAGAACTTGCGTATTTTGAGAAAGAAAGATGTTTCCTGGCTTGTTACAGGTGTTGATCTTCAGTCTCTTCATGCAGATATGCCCTGGCTAGATACAGGTATCGAATCTACAATTGGTTGCTCACAGATGTGCCCTGGCTAAATACAGGTATCGAATCTGGAAATGTTGTCTACAGATATGCCCTGGCTAGAAACAGGTATCGAATCTGGAAATGGTTGTCTACATATATGCCCTGGCTGGATACAGGTATCGAATCTGGAAATGGTTGTCTACAGATATGCCCTGGCTGGATACAGGTATCGAATCTGGAAATGTTGTCTACAGATATGCCCTGGCTGGATATAGGTATCAAATCTGGAAATGGTTGTCTACAGATATGCCCTGGCTGGATACAGGTATCAAATCTGGAATTGCAAAAGGTTGGTAGAGATAGCTTTCCTGGCTAGATACAGGTGTAGACCTCTGACCTGAGAATGAAAGATAACATCCTGGCCTGTTGCAGGTGTTTGATCTTCAAACTCTTCATGTAGATATGCCCTGGCTAGATACAGGTATTGAATCTACAATCAATCACTCACAGATGTGCCCTGGCTAGATACAGGTATCGAATCTGGAATTGTGATAGTTGATAGTAATCATCCTTGGATTGTCCTTTTTTCTGAAAAGGCAAGACATCAGTTGTAGGCAATGTCATGATGTATGAAATGCATGAGGTCATGATGTTTTCAAGAATAAATGAGATTGTGTGATATGATGCGTATATGCATGCGTCATGGTGTATGATAATGTGATGAATGTTTTTTTGTCTAGGAAAATAAATCCTTGACGACTGCCGGGAGTTTGTGGAATCCTGGGCTGATGTTGAAGAGTGGAGTTCTTCGTTTCCGCTGGGGATGATGGTTGCAAGAATAAACCGGTAGGAGATGATGACTCCGTTGGGGAATAAACTTGTTGGAGAGATTACTCTGCGGGGAATTACTCTGTGGGAAGAGAAAACTTCGCTGAGGTTTTGATGAGAGCTCCGCTGGGGATTCCACTGATATGTTATGTTGGGGAATTTGATGAACTCCGCTGGGGATAGGAAGAACTCCGCTGAGGACGATCTTTCTGTATTAATTAGCTGAGGATAACCCAGTTATACTCTGGTGGGGAAATAACCTTTGGATAAAGTCTGGGAGAGACGTTCGTACTCTGCGGGGGATAAGTTTCCAGAATCTATTGGGGATATGGATTCCGCTTTCCTGGGGAAACTTTCAGACTATACTGGGGAATGGTTCCATTGTCGGTTGTCTGGTATTCCGCCGGGGAACAATCTTATATTAAGACTGCCGGGGATGCTTGTTGAGGAATGTCTGTACTCCGCTGGGGAATGCTGCGATATTCTGGGGATTCCCAACTTCCTTAAGGCTGACAGTAGACTAAACTCTGCTTGGGGAGAATATCACCGACCTTCTAGGGGAATGCTATGCCCTTTTAGGGTTGATGGGAGACCATCTCTGCTTGAGGAGAGTATGGCTGGATCTTGTCTTACTCTGTGGGGAGTGAAGGTATCTTGGTTACATTCTTCAGCTGACCTTACCTTAGTACCTCGGTAGACAGAGCAACTAGACTGCTTGGACAATTCTACATTGCCCCCTGTTTCTGATGTCACCTGTAATTACTGCTTTGTCTCGTATGCAAATATTCATGGTTAGCAATTAACGGCAAATGCATATATCAAAAATGAACATTGGACGTTCTTCGCAAACAAAACAGAAAAAGGAAAAATAATGGATAATTTGTCTGAAAGATTGAACTTGTGTTGATTTTGAAATTTGCCTGTAAATAGGCGTTTTTGTACAAGAGGCTGACGTCCTAGTAAGAGAACGCTGCTGAGCACAATAGGGTTTATACACTTTTGTGAAAAGAAACAAAACAGCTATGTGAAAATAATCCCACTGGGTTTCAACTCTGCTATCGCCTTTATGTCTTCAAGCGCCTCATCACTTTGTTGCTTAGTTGAAGATGAAGCTGATTGATTGATGCCGAATTCTGGGTGCAAGGTGATCCAATGAAACATAGTATTACGCTTTATCCCTAACTTTTGCTTGGACCGCCCTTTCGGGTTTTCAGTCCACCGGGATACCCATTTTTGCCCAAGCCGCCTTTTCAGGTTTTCGACTTGCCGGGTGTACAGATTTTTTTATTTCAATCCCTTATTTTTGCCCGAACCCTTTTGGTTCGCCAGGAAGCCCTTATTTTTGCCTAGGTATGTCAACCTAGCGGGTCTTTTATTCATGCGTAGTATCTTTTTACTATGTCTGCATTGGCGGGGTGAGGAAGGTCGTCACCATCCATGGTGGTTAGAATCATAGCTCCCCCTGAGAAGATATGCTTAACCACAAATGGACCTTCGTACATAGGGGTCCATTTGCCCCTGGGATCACTTTGAGGAAGAATGATGCGCTTGATTACCAGGTTTCCGACTTGATAGTCTTGTCGTTTGACCTTCTTGTTAAATGCCCTGATCATCCGTTTTTGATACGTCTGACCATGACAAATAGCGGTGAGTCTCTTTTCGTCGATTAGGGTTAACTGATCAAGCCGAGTCTGGATCCAGTCATCTTCGCTTAAGTCTGCATCCTTCATTATCCGGAGAGAGGGTATCTGGACTTCAATAGGCAAGACTGCCTCCATGCCATAGACCAAGGAAAAGGGAGTTGCCCCTGTTGACGTCCGTGCTGAGGTACGGTATCCATGAAGAGCAAACAGTAACATTTCGTGCCAATCTTTGTAGGTCACTGTCATCTTCTGCACAATCTTCTTAATATTCTTATTTGCCGCTTCGACAGCCCCGTTCATCTTCGGCCGGTAGGGAGAAGAGTTGTGGTGCTGTATCTTGAATTGCTCGCAGAGCTTAGTGATCATCTTGTTGTTAAGATTAGTACCATTATCCGTAATGATCCTTTCAGGTACGCCATATCGACAGATCAGGTTATGCCGAATGAATCGTGCCACAACGCTCTTGGTTACTGTAGCATAGGAAGCTGCTTCAACCCACTTTGTGAAGTAATCAATTGCTACCAAGATGAAGCGATGCCCGTTGGATGTCTTCGGTCGGATCTCGCCGATCATATCAATGCCCCACATTGCAAAAGTCCAAGGTGTTGTCAAGATGTTCAGAGGTAACGGAGGAATGTGCACCTTATCAGCATAGATCTGGCATTTGTGACACGTCCGAGAATGCTGATAATAGTCGGCTTCCATTGTGGACCAGAAATATCCTGCCCGAAGGATTTTCTTTGCCATGGTATGTCCACTGGAATGTGTTGCGAAGGTACCTTCATGTAGCTCTGCCATGATCTTTTCTGCTTCAGTCTTATCCACACAACGCAGTAATGTCGAATCATGGTTTCGCTTGTAGAGAATGCCATTGCTGAGGAAGAACTTTGCTGCGAACCTTCTCAGGAACTTCTTGTCATTGACAGATGCGCCTTCGGGATATTCTTGAGCTTCCAGGTACCTCTTCACTTCATGATACCAGGGTTTTTCTGTTACCTCTTCGGTTTTGAGATCACAACAATGTGCAGGTTCATCCAATTTCCAGATAATGATTCGGGGAGCCTCGTTGTCCCATTTGACTTTGAACATAGAAGACATCGTAGCCAACGCGTCCGCTAACTGATTCTCCTCTCTTGGGAAGTGTTCAAAAGTTATCTCCTCAAAGTGGGGAAGCAATGTCAGCACATACTCCTTGTAAGGAATAAGATTTGGGTGCTTCGTATCCCACTCGCCTTTGATCTGATTGATCACGAGAGCAGAATCTCCGAAGACACTCAGAAACTTGATCCTTAAGTCAATTGCAGCTTGAAGACCCATGATACATACCTCATACTCTGCCATGTTGTTGGTGCAGTTGAAACATAGTCGGGCAGTAAGTGGAGTATGAGTGCCTTTAAGGGATATGATCACAGCGCCGATACCATTACCCAAAGCGTTTGAGGTTCCGTCAAAGTGCATAGACCATCGGGATCCCTCCTCAGGTCCTTCATCCGGTCCAGGTACTTCAAAATCAGTTACTACCATGATATCCTCGTCTGGAAATTCAAAGTTCAACGACTGGTAATCGTCCACAGGTTGTTGTGCCAAATGGTCTGCCAATACACTTCCCTTGATTGCTTTCTGAGTCGTGTACTGGATGTCATATTCCGTCAAGATCATTTGCCATCTTGCTATTCTTCCGGACAAGGCAGGCTTTTCGAATATATACTTGATTGGATCCATTTTTGAAATCAACAGAGTAGTGTGAGTCAACATATATTGTCTCAACCGGCGAGCAGCCCATACCAGAGCGCAACAACTTTTCTCGAGCAGTGAGTACCGGGTCTCACAGTCGGTAAACTTTTTGCTCAGGTAATAAATAGCGTGCTCTTTTCGGCCAGACTCGTCATGCTGCCACAGCACACACCCCATTGAATTGTCAAGTACCGTCAAGTATAAGATTAGAGGTCTCCCTTCAACCGGTGGCATAAGAATGGGTGGTTCTTGGAGATACTCTTTGATCTTTTCGAAAGCAGCCTGACATTCATCATTCCAACGTACTACTTGATCTTTCTTCAGCAGTTTGAAGATTGGTTCACAGGTAGCAGTTAGATGCGAGATGAATCGGGCAATGTAATTCAGCCGTCCTAGAAACCCTCTGACTTCTTTCTCTGTCTTGGGAGCTGGCATCTCTTGTATGGCTTTCACCTTGGCAGGATCCACTTGAATACCTTTGTCGCTCACAATGAAGCCTAGCAATTTTCCAGATCTCACCCCAAAGGTGCATTTGTTTGGGTTCAACCTTAGCTTGTACAACTTCAGACGGTCAAACAGCTTCCGCAGATGGTCAAGGTGTTCCTCCTCAGTTTGGGACCTTGCAATCATATCGTCGACGTATACTTCTATCTCATGATGGATCATATCATGAAATAAAGCAACCATGGCACGTTGGTAAGTTGCCCCAGCATTTTTCAACCCAAAAGGCATGACCTTGTAGCAAAAGGTGCCCCACTGAGTAACAAAGGTGGTCTTCTCCATGTCTTCAGGAGCCATCTTGATCTGATTATAACCGGAGAAGCCATCCATGAAGGAGAATACTTTATGCTGAGCAGTATTATCAACCAGAACATCGATATGAGGCAGAGGGAAATCATCCTTGGGGCTGGCCCTATTCAAATCCCTGTAATCAACACACATTCGGACCTTACCATCCTTCTTCGGCACTGGAACCACGTTGGCAACCCACTGAGGGTAAGAATTCACTGCTAGAAACCCGGCATCAAATTGTTTCATAACCTCAGCTTTGATTTTCTCGGACATCTCTGGACGCATACGGCGGACCTTCTGTTTTACCGGAGGGCAGTCTTCCTTGGTAGGAAGGTGATGAACCACAATGTCGGCATCCAAACCAGGCATGTCTTCGTAAGACCAAGCAAAGATTTCCATGTAGTCATGCAGCATCTGAATTAACCGTTGTTTCACACTGAGCTCTAGGTTGGCACCAATCTTGACTTCCTTTCTATCTGTCTCAGTACCCAGATTTACCATTTCCACTGGCTCTTCATGTGGCTGAATGGCCCTCTCTTCCGGGAGTAGCAGTCTTGCAAGTTCCCCAGGAACTTCGCAATCATCTTCACCTTCGTCTTCGGCTAAGTTGATCGGCTTTTCGAAGTCATAACCGGCGGTAACAGAGTCGTTACTAGTGAGATCCATAGTGGATTGAAACCTGTATAAGTGAGTGTGTGTAAATATAGCTGTTTTGCAATATATGATAAAGAAAGAAAAGGAGTACAAAATTTGAAATGCAACAAACGTCCAATGTTTTGATTGATGATATATGAAAATGTCATACAAAAGCCCTCACAAATGGAGCCACGGTGCCCCGGGTAGGACACCGAGCCATAAAAGTTTCAACATATTGTTTGTTACAAATTGAAAACAAAAGAGTTCATTACTGAGTGACAAAAGTAATAGGGGTGAAGTCTTTGGCAGTCCAGTTGCTTGGTCCACTGTCAGTTGTTGGGTAGATCCAGCTGTCAAATTCCGATTCCTCCGCGCTGTCCTCAATAACATTTACTCCCGGGTTGGTGATGAACACAGGAGGTCTTCCAACTCTTGCTTTACGAACAGCCTTCTGAGCCTCTGCAGTGAAGCCCAAACCAAACTTGTCGGTCTTCGGAGTGAAGTCAGGATGTCGGCCCCAGTTTTCACATTCACCCTTCTTAATCACAGCCCGGGCATCCTTTAAGGAAGCCATCTTCAAAGGAGGGTCTTCAATTACAGTTTCAGCTGACGCCAGCGTCTGAGGCACCTCTTCAAAGTGTTGAAAGGGGGTTTCAATGAACTCCCCGTCCATTTCTATGTATCGGAACGAGTTTAAGTGGCTGACCATATACTCCTCTTCCCCTTGAACTTTAACAATCTTTCCTCTGACTGGGTACTTAAGCTTTTGATGTAGTGTGGAGGTTACAGCTCCAGCCTTGTGGATCCATGGACGACCCAGCAAACAAGAGTAGGATGGACGGATGTCCATCACATAGAAAGTAGGATCAAAAACTTGAGAACCAACCCTGATTGGAATGTCAACTTCACCATGTACCATCCTTTTCGAACCGTCAAAGGCTCGGACAACAATATTACTAGGCTTCAGCTCTAGACCCTCACAATCCAGCCTGTCTAAGGCTTTCTTGGGCAATACATTCAATGAAGAACCGGTGTCCACCAACACATGTGCAAGAGTAGTGCCCCTACATTCAATAGAGACATGCAGGGCGTCATTATGGTTCTTTCCTTTTGTGGTCAGATCGGCGTCAGAAAAGCCCAGACCGTTATCAGCAGTCAGGTTGGCAACACAATCAGTAAATTGATCAGCAGACGTTTCTTGCAGCACATGGGTCGTCTTCAGGAAGGAGATCAGGGCCTTGGCATGGGCCTCTGAACACAATAACAGTGATAGCATAGAAATTTTTGATGGGGTGTGCCCCAACTGCTCAACAACATTGAAATCACTTTTCTTGATAATCTTGAGGATCTCCTCCATCTCTTGCTGGGAGGCTTCAACAGTGGTTGTCTTCAGCGCCTCCGTCAAGGCAGGCAAATCAGTAGCAATCCCTTTGCCCCGAGCGTTAGAGGACTCGGCAACAGGGGTAGAAACAGGAACTTGATTAGGAAGTGGAACATGCACACTTGCGGGTGTGATGATAAGGGGTTTCTGAATAGCTGGTGGTGCAATATCCGGCGAGAACAGCCTACCACTGCGAGTAATTTTGGCAGGCCCGATGATGTTACTGATACCGGTACTTGTATCAAACTCTTGCTTCACTCCAAGAACATAAACATCTGCCCCATAGTGCCATGGGACAGCTTTGTCGGATGTATAAGGGAGAGGCCCCGGAACATGATGATGATAGGAGCAATCTTCTGAGTGGACATAATTTTGACAGGCTTCTTTGAAGGAGCCTTGGGAGGTTTGTTGAAAATAGTGACAATAGAAACCTCTTCAACGGGGACAGCAGGAACGACAATCTTCTCGAACAAGATTTCTTTGCTATCCATCAGGCTTTGGATACCTGATTTCAGCAAATGAAAACCAAAAGGTGAAACAGCACATAGAAGGCAATCTTCACCATATCCCGTAAATAAACCGACTAGCAACAGATTTCTTTTAACAGTTGATAATGGAGTAACAATCTCTTCCACGGAGGCTACATATCGGTCTTCTTCCATAGCATTCACTCCGTGCTGGGGCATGGCCGCAGTCACAACATTGGGCCTTTCAGGCGCCTCAAACTGTATTTCCTTTGCATCAATAAGGTCTTGAACCTTATTCCTCAGAGCCCAGCAATCGTCCGTAGTATGCCCTGGGCTATCAGAGTGATAAGCATAATGGGCGTTGGGGTTGTACTTTGGAGAAGCTGTGTTCACTACTTTCGGAGCTTCTTTGATAGTTACCAGGTTGGTTGATAGTAGCTGCCGCAAAATCTGAGACAGGGTCATACTAAGTCGGGTGTACTGCCTTTTGGGTCTCTCACCCCTTGGTTGGTTAAACTGCTGAGGAGCAGCAACAGGCTTTGAAATTACCAATGCATTGACAGCTTAGCGGCGTTCTGGCTTAACTTGTCTTCTGGGACCATAAACAGCACTAGCTTCCTTTTTGAAAGGCTTCTTCTCAATACTCGCAGCGGCACCTTTCTGTATCTTCCCTGACTTGATACCAGCTTCTATCCTCTCACCAGTCAAAATCAAATCTGTAAACCCAGCAGAAGAATTCCCAATCAGATGATTGAAGAATGGTCCGGACAGGGTCCCTAGGAACATGTCAACAAGTTCACGGTCAATTAAAGGTGGCTGCACCGTGCCAGGCAGGTCTCTCCACTTTTGCGCATACTCCTTAAATCCTTCGCCCGTCCCTAGTGACATACCCTGAAGTTGGGTACGCGTGGGAGCAAGGTCAGAATTGTACTGATATTGTTTATAAAATGCGGTGGCCAAGTCTTCCCAGTTTCGGATACTGGCTCCATCCAGCTGATAGAACCACTCGAGTTGAGCCTCGGAAAGGCTATCCTGAAAGAAATGGATCCAAAGGTTCTTGTCTGCAGTGTAAGGTTGGATCTTCCTTACATATGATCTGAGATGCAATTTCGGGCAGGACAGCCCATCATACCTTACAAAAACTGGCACTTTGAACTTCGGGGGGATCACAATTCCAGCAACTAATCCCAAGTCTTCGAAATCTAAACCGGGAACTCTCTGCAGCTCCATAGCTGCCAACCTGTCTTCCAAGCCTTTGTACTTATCATCAGTGGGCGGGTATTGTTGATCAGAGTAGTCTTCGTCCTCTTCATCCTCCTCTTCTTCAACCTCGGATTCGGAAGGTACTGCAGTCGCATTCCCTTTACTGGTTCTTTCTTCAGATGTAGGGGGAAATTCAAGCACTCTTCTGGCTTCACCCTCAAACCTTCTTCCTAGGGTAGCCACCCCGATTCTCTTCTTCTTCTTTTTCACTTGGTGTTTGTTCCCCAGCAGGGCTTTCAGATCTTCCTGACCCTTAGCCATGGTCATCAAGAGTTGTTGAAACTGTGCGTTTTGAGACTGCAAGTCCTTAACCGTCAGTTCGAGATCCATCTTACTGAAATAAAAAGCAGAAAGATAAGGAAACCTGGTGTGGAGACCTGCTTATGCACATGATGAATGGTATGCTTATGTATGCAATGCATTCAAGGATTTATAACATTCAAAATTGTTGCAAACAAAAAAGAACGCACGTCATATTAATAAGAAGAAATTTGTCAGTACATAAATGCCCCATGGGACAAATATTATAAAAACTTCTCAAGGTAAAAATACAGCGCGCATCCTCTTTGGTGCGATGTAGGTGCTAAGGGTCTCTTCCTCATGGAGTCGGCGGGTGAGCTCTAGAACCTTCTTCTCGCTGGCGTAGAAGCTGGCTTCAAAAGTGTTCCGTTCCTCCTTGAGTTTGATCCAACTCTTCTGCATCTCCTCCCACGATGTAGGCATGTCAGGATATAGGATGGTGTAGGGAACCTCTCCTTCCTTAACGGGCTCTTTAATCACAGGGAGAACATGAGGATAAGGCATCATTAGACTCTGGGCTCGGGCTCGTACCCACTTGAGGTAAGGCTCAAGAGGGATGGAATTCTTGTGCCCCAGTGTCTTGCTGTCAACCTTGTTAGGCATCCTCCAAGCTCTGATGAATCTTTGGCGAAGTCCTTGCGCATCGTTGTCGAAGTCAAAAACTAGGTCAGGAATCAACATGTCGTGAGGGCCATCCCTCCGTGCATATCCAAATTGTCTCAAGGCTAGACAAGGGTTGTAGATAATGCCTCCTCTAATACCAAGCAATGGAACATTAGGGAACTCTCCACAATGATCGACGATGATGACATTTTCTCTGGACCGAGAACACCAATGTACATCAGAGTGAGTAAGGGTCATCAACCGTTGTGACCACCTTAATCCTTGGTCATTCTTCAAGACAGATTGTGGAAGGTGCGAAATAAACCACCTTGCAAGGAGAGGAGTACAACACATGAGAACACCCCTCTTTCTCATTGTTCGTGTGTAAAATGAGTGAAGAATGTCCCCAAGCAATGTTGGTATTGGATTTCCGGATAAGAAGATTTTGACGGCGTTGACATCTACAAGCTGGTCAGGATTTGGGAACAAGACCAACCCATAGATGAGGAGGGCCACAATTTCTTCAAAGGCTTGTAGGTCCGATGAATTCCAACACTCTTGTGCCTTCTCGAACAAGAATTTTTCCAAGAAGCCTTTGACACCGCTTCTAGTTTCCCAATGCCCCTTGATTTCAGATGGTTGCAAGTGTAGAGCTTGAGAAACATCTTCAGGCTTTGGTTCCTTTTCCGTACCGTTATAGGGTAGTTGATTAAGGATAGGAATTCTCAGGAGTTGAGAAAATTCCTCCAAAGTGGGCACCAACTGGTAGTCGGGGAAAGTGAAACAGTGGTGAAGAGGGTCAAAGAACTGGAACAACACCTTCATCATGTCCTCTTCAATGTTGGTATTGACTAAGCTGAGCAGTCTACCATGTCTCTCACTGAAGGGAGAGCTTTCCGGAATTCTTGATGTGAGCTCCTTGAGTTGAGGAGGGATTCTCACAAGGTTGACTTGGATGGTTTTCCTGCGAGGAATTTCCATGACCTACAAAACAAGAACAAAGATGAAGACCTAAACCCTTGAAATGGTTAGTGAATGCATATGATGTTTTATGATGTTCATGATGCATGCACAAACATATGTACAAGCAATTCACACAAAACCCTAGTTTCAGGCTTGCATGGGGTTTCATAGGTAAGTACCCTCTTGAGTGTAGTTGGCTTAAAAACCTGTCCTATAAATAGTAACCGGGTTCTAAGGAGCTCAATGTCACTGGATTGTTTTCATTGTTCATTGTTTTGGTTTAGCCACTTAACTAGCGACCAAAATATTCCAAGAAAACAACCCTCAATGAGTGTAGTATCGAGTATCTACCAACTTCGGACTGCACCAAAGCCGGTTATCTCACTACCCCTAATGAAAGGCCAAGATGGTCAAGTAAGGTTCTAGGTCATTAGTGCTTAGTGACATCACTCAGCGGCCCCGTACTCTCCTTGATTGAACTCAAGGGTTACCGGTACTCACAAATATGTCACACTAATATAGCTATTGCTTCAACCGTGTCGGTATACCCCGCACAGTTTCCACACTGTATTGCTATCTATGAATGTTTCCCTAAATCCGGGTGTAGGATTGTAAACCCAAACAAGAGAGCCAAGATGTAAAGCAATCAAAACAAACAATTAGTCATGCAAGAGGGTGATCTAAGCCCTAAGGTTACTCCACTTAAAATAGCAATCCCCAGCAGAGTCTCCAGTTCTGTGATATGGTGGGAGAACTGACTTGAGGTTTTGCGTTTGTTTTCGCAAATGTTTCGGTTGAGCAAGAGTCTCCACCGACTTTTTATTTTATCCTAAGGAAAGGTTTAAAAATCACAGCAAAAACCTTCGAGATGTTTTCTTGGGTTCGGGGAGTAGATTATAGAAAGGGAAGGTATTAGCACCCTTTCTATCCATGGTTATCCATGGGCTCTTAGTTACTTGCTTAGATCAACTTGCCTTGATTTTCAATTGTTTGAAATGGTGCTTTGTGTGTGGATTTTTGAAAATGTTTTGAAAAGAGGCCAATGTGGTGGAAACCTTTGTAATGATCCATGTTGGGATGTATACAGAGGTGTATGTCTTTTGAAAAGTTTTCAATGTTTTTGAAAGCTATTTTGAAAGTGTGTTTGTGATGTGTGTTTTTAAAAAATAGGCAAGTGTTTTTGTTTTGCAAGTTGGCAAATAACCAAGAGCTATCTACCCTAAATTTCTCAAAGATCCTTGTTATGTTTTAACCCTTTTAACAATTTTATTCCACCATTGTATTTGGTGGAAAATCTTGTGTTAGGATGTGAACAGGACGGGCGCGGGTCATCGTTTAGACCATGATTGCAATGGTGCCAAATGTCTTTGGGCAATCTTTCTTTAAGGGACTTGATCATTTTTAGGAAACTTTCGAAAGCGTCATCGAGGGACTATGATCATTTGATTTGTTTTGTTTTGCCAAAGACACCTAACATGCAACATGGCCCATTATTGAAGGCAACAAGTGGAGTAATCCTAGGGGTGTTAGTGTGCAAGTGTGTTTTATTGCATACAAGAGTTTATCTTTGAATTATGATTTTCTATTTCATTGATTTTATCTTGCCATACATATACTAATTACTAGCAATAAGAAGCGGAAATATAAAATCCTACGTTATTACAACAATTAGGGAGTGGGGGTACACATTTGTACATGGGGGGTTCAACGAGAAAAATAGACAAAAAAGAAAATAGCAAAAAACAAGATAGAGAGAAAGAGAGAGGGAGCCAGCGCGCTGCTGAGAGGTCATCAGAAGTTCTGACTCAGACCCGCTGCCAGATGATCAACCTTTTGGTTAAACTGTATGAGTCAGAGCTTCTGACTCTGGCACCTACAAAACAAAAACCTGTTAGTGGGGAAATCAGAAGTTCTGACCCCCCCTGCGCTGCAAGACAGAAGTTTGTTAGTGGGGACTTCAGAAGTTCTGATCCTGCTGGAAAGACAATAACTCTCAGAAGTTCTGATATTATTGACAGCAAAACAGGCTTCAGATGTGCTAGCGTCAAAGTCAGCACTTGGCTTTTCCCTGTACTAATCAGAACATCTGCAATTTTGTTGTTATTCCACAAAACAGGAAACATATTTGGAACAACTCCAGCAAATGTCAAAGTGTTTCAGAGGGCAGAACCAACAAGGTCACAGGCAGGTCCTACACTGGCTCAGAACGCTCTGAGGTACGAAAATCCTCAGAACACAAACAGCAACAATATGATATTTACATTATGTTTATTTGAGTATGCACAGATGATGATGCTTAGCAGCGTGATGAAGGTCAGCAGGTGCTTACCTGGTTGTTGGAAAAGTTTGTGGATGAAAGCTAGCTTTTGGTTCTGATGGTACTCTGGACAGATTCTTTTTGAAAAGGGTAGGTGAAGGGGTGTGCGTATATAGGGTCAGAAGTTTGAAAAGGGTGTTTTTAGCTCACACAGAAAACTGGGTATTTGATGAAGTTTGAAGGTAAGAAATTCAAAGTTATGAAACACTGGAGATTTTGGCAGAGTTTCACAGCACTTTCTTGCTAAAGATTTCTGTTTTTCTTCTAGCAATTTTTCTGTTTCTTTGGACCGCCTTTTCAATGGACAATGATTCTCTATTTATAGGCAAAACTCTTGTGGATTTCTTTGAACATTAAAGCGCCAACAGAGGCTGAGTTGTTCTTTGAAAGAAATTCCTGGGAAGTTGTGATAACAGATAGCCTTCAGCCTAGGCTGGAACAGCAGGCGTGGATTGGGGAGAAGTAACCTCTTAGGTGGACGGTGGCGTGTAGACCCATGCCAGAACCTGCATAAAGGCGTTTTCCCAGCCACACGTGAAGGGATTACTTGGATGAATGTTCAGGAGTGGTTGGGAGCATTAATGAGCATTAAATGGTGATGAGACTTATCAACACCAATATTCTGGTAATGGAAACCAAACTTTGAACCAACAGTTCTGTTTCACCAAGAATCAACGTAAACCATGCTCTGGTTTTGGCTTCCTGTTGTCTTAGCAAGTTCTGGGGATTCTCCTGATTTTTTGACATGTTCCTTGGACTTGCTTCTGGACCTCCTGGGCTTAGAGATTCTGTATCAGTGTAACACCCACTCTTCTGACCTTTTCATCTTCTGATTTCAGCACGTTCTGAAAGAGCCTTCAAACTTCCTTGCTTCCTTTGCATTCCTTTAGCAAATTCTGGCTGAGCTTGCGTAACTGCTGAAAGAGTCATGTTCTGTCTGAGACTTACGTATTGAACCACGTTTACAACTTCTGATTGAGCTGATGTAGCTTGCAACTTCTGACCGTTTCTATCTGGAGCTTGGTCCAGAAGTTCTGAAGCGCTGATTTTTTTTCTTAAACACTCATTTTTTAGAGAAAAATTCCAAGTACTTAGAATTTAATTTTTCTCAAGATAAAAGCGTTGTCTTTAGAGCTTGTGTGATCATCTTGCTCTTGTAAATGGTTTGCTTGGGCAAAAAATGACAATTCAGGACTTGGATTTGTTTCAGAGGGACTCTGAAAATCCAAGATGATTTCCTAAAGAAAGAGAGGGCAAATTTTGGGGTACAACATTGTGCAATTAGGCGAATTACATACATCAATACTAAGATCGACAACAAGATGAAAGATCAAGTAATTGAATTTCTTAAAGAATTCAAAGATTGTTTTGCATGGGACTACAACGAGATGCCTGGTTTGAGTAGAGAGATGGTGGAAATTAAACTACCTATAAATCCAGGCAAGAGACCAGTCAAACAGATGCCAAGGAGGTTCATACGAGAAGTTCTATCCAAAATCAAAGTAGAGATCAAACGATTGTTAAAGGACAGATTCATCAGGACAACCAGGTACGTTGAATGGTTAGCTAATATAGCCCTTGTGGTAAAAAATAATGGAGCTTTAAGAATTTGCATAGATTTTAGGGATTTAGCTAATATCCAATGCTCGTGGAAGAAATGTTGGTCTACTCGGCCACAGGATATGAATATTTAAGTCTTTTGGATGGATATTCGGGTTGTAATCAAATTTTTATCGCTGAAGAGAACACCCACAAAAATGCGTTTTGATGCCCGAGGGCACTAAGCACATACGAATGGGTAGTCATGCCTTTTGGTTTGAAAAACGTTGGGGCTACTTATCAAAAATAAATGAACTCAATGTTTCATGATTTCATAGACACCTTTATACAGGTGTACATTGATGACATTGTAGTCAAATCGCCCTCAAGAGCTAGTCATTTAGACCACCTTCGATCGTCTTTTATTAGAATGAGGGAATATGGATTAAAAATGTATCCATTAAAATGCGCTTTTTGTGTTCATGCAAGATACTTTCTAGGTTTTGTAGTGCACAAGAAGGGTAAAGAGATTAACCAGAATAACACCAAGGCGATTTTGAGTACAAAAGCACCAACAACGAAGAAAGAGCTCCAATCGTTGTTGGGAAAGATAAATTTTTTGAGACGATTTGTATCAAACATGAGTGGGAAGACTTTGGCGTTCTCTTATTTGTTAAAACTAAGAAAATAATTCGAGTTCTTGTGGGAAATAGAACACCAAGAGGCATTCGATCGGTTAAAAGACTACTTGGTGAAGCCTCCAATGTTGGCACCCCCAAACAGAAACAAAGGCATGGAACTTTACATTTCAGTATCAGAGTCGACACTGGGAAGTATGATTTCCCAAGAAGATGAGAATAGATTCAAAAGAGACATGTATTACTTCAGTCGAGTGTTAACTGACACTGAAAGTAGATATAATGCAATTGAAAAACTGTGTTTATGTTTATATTTTTCATGTACTAAACTCAATAATTATATAAAACCAATTGAAGTTTCTATTTATTCTCATTTTGATGTCATTAATCATATGTTATCTAAAACTATCTTACACGGTCGAATTGGGAAATGGGCGCTAGCATTAACTGAACATTCTCTAACATATGTTCCTTTAAAAGCAGTAAAAGGAAAAATTATTGCAGACTTTATAGTTGACCATTTTGTGGTCGACATCAATGAAGCTTATATAAGCACTAAGTCGTGGCAATGCTATTTTGATGGTTCTAAACATAAACAAGGAACGGGAGTAGGGATCTTTATTTTATCACCAAATTGAGTTCCAACTAGATTTTGTTATAAGATTAAAGGTGAATTCTCTAATAATAAGGCTGAATACAAAGCCTTAATAATTGGACTTCAAATTATGTTAGACGTTGGAATCAAGGACTATGATATCAAAGGAGATTCAGAGTTAGTGGTGAAACGGTTGACCAAAGAATACAAATGAGTTAAGAATCATCTTGTGATGTATGTGGCCAAAGCATTGTCATTACTTTAGAAATTTGATAACGTGTCGATTAGTCATGTGAAGTGTATTGACAATCAAGAGGCGAACGACATGGCCCAATTAGTGTCTGAATATAAAGTACCTAAAGAGAGCATAGACGACTTCATTGAGGTTAGAGATAAATTGGTGTGTGAGAACACGCAAATGAAAAAAACTTGTGGGGCAGAGTCTGAAGTGATCCTTGATCTCCAAAATTATGATTATTTTGGAAATTTTGAAGTTTTTGCCATTGAAGCGTTAACTGAGAATAACTAGAGGAAATCTATACTCGATTACTTAAAAAATCCAGTTGGGATGACATAACTAAAAATTAAATACATGGCGTTATGTTACAGGTTGATTGGAAACGAATTGTTCATAAAGATGCCTAAAGGAGTGTTGTTAAAATGATTATGGGAAAATGAAGCATATGTAGCGACATCTGGAGTACATAGTGGAGCTTGTGGTACACATAAGGCAGGAAATAAATGAAACAATTGTTATGTCAAATAGGAGTATATTGGTCGACCATATTAAAAAATTGCATTGAGTTCGCCAAAAGCTACCAAGAATTACAAAAACATTCTGGAATTCAACATGTACCAGCTAGCGAATTACACTATATTGTCAAACCTTTGCCTTTCAGGGGATGGGCTTTGGATATTATAGGAGAAATTAACCTGCCTCATCAAAAGTCCATAAGTATATCTTAGTGGGTATTGATTATTTCTCAAAATGGGTAGAGGTCATTGCTCTGATTAAAGTGGATCAAGAGGAAGTAATGGACTTCATTCAAAACCAAATCATACATAGGTTTGGAATCCTATAGACTATAAAAACAGATCAAGGGACCGTGTTCGTAGGTCGAAAGGTAATTGAGTTTACTGCAGAGATGAGGTTCAAACTGTTAACATTAACGCTATATTACGCCCTGGCGAATGGACAAGTCGAAGCAGAAAACAAAGAAATTATAAGTTTGATTAAAAAACATGTTGGCCAAAAACCTAAAGCTGGCATATATCTTTGGGTTAGGCATTGTGGGCATGTCGAAACTCGCCAAAAGAGTTGACCAATACAACGCCTTTCAACTTAGTTTATGGACACGAGGAAATGTTGCCTCTAGAGATTCATTTGAAATCAGTCAGAGTGCAAAGGAAATCAAATATTCCTACTGAATATTACTGGGGAATGATGTATGATATGTTGGTAGATGTTGAAGAACACATGCTGGCAACATTAAATACTTTACTCAGACAGAAGGAACGAGTAGCAAGGGCCTATAACAAAAGGGTGAATGCAAAGGTGTTCGTCTTTGCAGATATGGTATGGAAAGTGATTCTGCCTATGGATAGGAGGGATATAGTCCTTAGAAAATGGTCACCAAACTGGGAAGGACCATTTCGAGTAGTGTAAGTTTTTTCCAACAATGCTTATGATATTGAGGAGCTTACGCCAGAAGGTCGAATACTCCGAGTAAATGGCAAATACTTGAAGAGGTATAGGCCTATGATAAACAAAAGGTAAAATTCATTAGATAATAAGGAGGCCACCAAAGGGCCTGAAATGTATCTAAGCATTACAAAGAAGTATGGAGAGAACAAATTCATATTACGGGTAAAACCGAAAGACTAAAAAGCACATTATTCTTGAGGGTTATATAGAATTCTTGAGCAAGCTCCAGACGATCATTGGTTAACGAGATAGAGGTGTCAAGATCGGATAGCTCAATATCCAACATGCCAACATGCTCCAGATGAGAGACACCAACCAGAGCTTCATTATTCAATGCCTGTTCAGCTGCATGAAACCCAACAGCTTGCAAAGTCTTTGCTTCGTCAATTTTCCTCTCCAGCTCTTCAATTTGTTGCTTCAATAATATGATGTGTTGTTGCCATTGGGAAATATTTGTTGCCCTAGTGTTAAAGTCTGCTCTCTCTTTGTCAAGAGTTTCCTTCAGTTCTTCACTAGCAGCCATGGAAGAATTCACAAAAGCTAATTCAACAGTGCACTCTTTCTCCTTGGGAATGCTTCTTTCCTGGATCTCTTTCTTTTTAGCCAAGTCAACTAAGAGCTGATCAAGGAAGATATACACTTCAACCACGAATTTCAGGACTAAAGGAGAAGCAACTTGAATGTCAACTTTCCTCATCATTTCTTTAATCTTAATACCATTAGAGGGATACGCCTCCATATGGGTGGCCAAATCAACATGGAAGAGCATGGTTTTGAGATGATCAAAGACTTCTTCTTGAGTCCTAATAGAATATATACCTCCAAATGAAGTAGAAGTACTAGAGCCTCCATCAGTCAAACGGTTCCTGGCGTTCACCAAAAATTTTAAATACTCAAAGGGGTTGGTTTTCCTTAGAGTAGCAACTTGTTGGGGCGACATGGTGGTGGTCTCATGAATCACGTTGAGAGGGTTGGAGATGGTTCCAAAAGAGGATGGTGCCTGAAGAGTCACTTTTTCCATTTGGAAAATATTTTGGTTAGTAGTTGCGGTGACATAAACAACATCACCATGTTCTGGATCCTCTAAGACATCACCTCCAATACTCCCCCAGACTGTCATTATTGGCGTCATCCTTCAATCCCCCACTGATAGGGGAATACTAAGAAGTACCCTGAGTGATGGAAGAGTTGAGGTCAATCCCAGAAGGCTCACTACCAGTAAAGACCACAGTTGGTTTCTTTTTGATCTTGGGAGATTTCAAGATAATCTTAGTGGGGCATTTTTTTGTTTTAACTGTCGGTCACTGAAATAATAAAGGAAAGTGAGAACCGAATCATCAAAAGGACAAAAAATTTCTAAGATAAAGAGTCTTTAAAGAATAAGGTACCTGATGGTCTACTTCAGGACTACAGTTAATGCTCTCTGGTCGAGTTGGAACAGGCTGTAAAACTCGTTCTCTTTCCACCACCAGAGCAAGCGCAGTGGCGAAAGTGGCCTTTTTTTAGGAGACCTCAAATCAGGTCGACCGAGGTTTTTTGAATTTTTTGGAGATGGAAGGCGAATATGTGTCGTCAACTCGTTTCTCTTGATTATAAGAGTGTTTCCGTCTCTTTAGGAACGACTCAGGAGGGATGATGATGTTAGCTTCAGGAGCCTATGAATGTGTCGACATAATCACTGGGTTAGAAAGGAACGCCAACAACTAGTGAACTATCAAGGTAGTAAATTACATAAGAAGAAGTTCTAAAGGCCTCATTAGATAAGGGAGAAACAATCGCACCACTGATAGCTTCTCTGGCGTGTTTCTTGTGCTCGACAGTTGAATAAGGCAATAACATAAGAAGAAGCGTTAGGAGTAAAAACATAAATAAGAAGGCAACTGATGGTTACAATATTAAGCCATAACTTTCTTAAACTTTTGTTGCATGGATTCAAAGGCATGGTTCAGTCGAGCTTTGAAAGACTTGAGAGTCCCATTACTTTGCACAAAGTGCATAGTCCACCATTCATATAACTCCTTAGTGGTATAGAAGAGAGGCTCGAAAGCGACAAGAGTTAACTTGGGGATATCAACAACAAAGTGTTGAAGTAGTTGAACACATTCTCCATCACTGTAGCTGGTAGATGAAAGGCTCAGCTCGTCTGATGGCTTATAAAAGCTGTGAGGCAAACGTTAGGACAAACCAAACTGTCTAGCCACCAGATTAGGCTAATAGCATAAGAGTGTCATGCCATCATTAGCTCTTACCCTAGATTCTATGGGCCTAGGGGTTAAAAAATCTTGCCAAATGGCTTTGGATTCAGGGACCTGCGTAGTATCGACAGGAGGAAAGGGACGAGTAAACCACTCAAAACGTGTGGTCTAGAGGCAAAGGGTGCCATGCTTGGCTGAAAATAAGTGCACCCGAAGAAAAACTTCAAGTATTTCTCAAGAGACTCCTCTCGAGTCATGTTATTGTTAGAAGGCATCATTGTAACAAGAAAAGGCTTTCGTTGGCACGATTTCCGAATGCAGTCTCATGTGCTTTAGAGAGGTGCAGTTTGAGCTGGCTTGCAAAAGTGACATTTAACCACAATTGAAGTAGCCAGAAAGGCCCAGTAAGCAGATAGCTTGCAGTAGATGAAAGTGAGGTCATATGATCGACCCCCATGCTGAGTGATTCATAGAGCGATCCCAAAATAAGTTTGCCCAGGCATACGTGTCGACCCAAATGAAGGTGATGAGCTAACACAATGAATTGTTTGGCTACATTCAGAGATCTACTGTAGAAAACATACTTAGAGAGCCACAAGGCCAAGAAGGCAATGTGTTTTTCATCAGACACAGTGTCGACACCTTTGGCATGAAAATGCTCTATATATTTGGTGAAGCCAGTAATGCCCTTTTCGAAAGGAATAACATTTTCGTATGATTCAGTGGGGAGAAATGCTTCACCGTAGGGCAGAGACCAGTGATGGCTGCAACTTCAAACAGGATGGGAGAGAGCATCCCAGCTGTAAAATGGAAGGTGTTTGTAGAGCCTTCCCAGAAGTAGAGTGCATAAATCAACATGTCATTGAAATAACTAGGGCCAATCCTAGAAAGTTGAATCAAGTCAAAAAAGCCTTGAGACCTTCAAACGTCACCCTTCACTTTTTCTACTTTATTCAACCATGCAATATGATCTTGGTTGACAGCGGGGGTGGAACAAAAGACTTTAGACGTACGATATATATGCAGAAAATCTACGAGGCAATCTCTGTTGATAGGGGGTTTGGTGGTTTTGTGAGTAGGGAAGCAACCTTCCAAGTGTTTAGGTACCCTAACCTCATCAGGAATAGGCCCCAATAGAGTGTGAGAAGCGTCATTGTAGATGAAGGGAAGTAACAGCTGGGAGCGAAATATTTGGAGATTGCGTGTTAGCGTTGGTTCTAAGACAAATTTTTTTTATCATGAATAAAGAAATCCTTCATGTTGGAAACCAATTCAATTTCCTGAGGAGTTTGAATGTGTTCAGAGATTTGGCTTCAAGCGACCATGGAGATGATGGAAGGTTTTTTTTCTGGGTAAAAGAAATAAAATGAAGATGAAAAGTTTTGTGGTGTACGAAGACAAAGAGCTTGAGTATGAAATGAAACGTAAAAAGGAAATCAGAGAGATGAAGTGGGTATTTATATCACCAAGGAGACCAAATGTTGAGGAGAAAGTGGCTACACGACTGACACGTATCTAACAGGTGGCAACGAAGTTGAAGAAGTTGGTGAGTTGGGGGTCACGATTATCATAGGAATTTGAAACTAGAAAATAGGGTAGTGGCTGTGTGATCGCTGATGTAACGTTTGAGGGAAAAGGTCATGATCACGATGACATCATTTCACACTAAGAGAAAAAGATTAAAATGTCCATTTCCGTTCTTTCAGTCGAAAAGGACATTTTGGGGGGAAATTTGTTGGCTAGGATTTTTACAAAGGGGTCCAAATCCAACCAAAAGCAAAAAAGGTTCTTTGAATATTTTTTGATTATAGGAAGTCGACCGCATAAGCTATCAACCGAAAGAGATTTCATGAAGAGCAATTTGGGCCTGTACACGCGGTCGACCAGAAGAGAGGCCTCATGAGGAATGGATTGGGCTAAGATTGTTAAAAATCCCAAAAGAGGGAATAACTAACGAAGCAAAGTCTTATGAATAGAGAATATGGGTTCGATATCAAGAATGGAGAACGTGGGTTCGCGAAGAGAAGCTACAATAGAGAATGTGGATTCAATGGCAAAAATGGAGAACGTGGGTTCGTGAAGGGAAGTTACAAGGGACACATGGATCTTAAGGAAGTGAAACCCGCCAAGAAAGTAGTTATTTTCATGTATTATAAATAAAGCACTTAGTGCATAGTGTAAGAAGTTCAAACTTTCACATTCCTACACGCTAGTCACTCAGAGTACCCAAGCTAATGAGCGAAATGAGTCAAGCACGAGCAATGTATATTTGAATCAACCTATTTTCAATTGTTTTGATTTTATGTCATCTATTTTTACAGTTTAAAAGTCTTTGTTTTATTTTGTGTTTCTCACTTTATTGCTTTTAGGTTCGTTTTGCCTTAGTCGAACGAAACCCTTTTGAAAACACTTTGTGAAAACACTCGAGAACTGGGGCACGGTATTGAGATTCCCTAGTCGATCTCGTCAGTAAACTTTCTGTTAAGAGACCAGTGTTGTTTACTAAAACAAGAGGTAAACAGGTCCACACGACTCAAAGGAGCTTTTATATTCCTTCCCTCCAAATTCAATCTAATAATAAGGTCTTCAACTCCTTATTCCTCATACAATTTCTCTACCATGTGGGTGGGTTCCTTTAGCACGTGTTCCACATCGCAACCTCTTCCTTTGGATCCTTTTTTAGGTCAACTCAAGCCTAACAACATGGCATTTTTCCGTACATTTTTTATGCTTGTATTTTCTACCCTTGTTTGGTGCTTTCTCATTGGTCACTTCCACCTTTATTGTTTTCCCCAACCTATTTCCAATATGTGAAAGCACGCAGTGATCATATAATACTATAGGGAGCCCCGAGATACAAACCCAAACAACAATCTGTTCAACATTGTCACTCACCGGGTCAAAATTCAAACACCATTCTCGGACTGTTAGGTAGTGATCATATATATGCCACAGTCCTCCCAACATTGCAATTTGTTTATCTTCTTCATTTGAGAACGTGATCAAGAAGTTATCATAGCCAAGGTAAACTATGTGTTGGCTCCTAAATTTGACACCCTTGTTTTTATTAATATCAACCATTAAAGCTGAAGGATGTTTTCGACCAGCTGGGTCTGTCGAAATGCCCATCGGAAGATGGCAATGTACTTAGAGGATTTCTTCCAAGGGAGAATTTGGTTTCCTTCGACGTCGAAGGTGTTTCTCGTCGAAGATGCTTCTCGACGAAGGCGTTCGATTGTTCAGAGTGGAACGGTTTGAAATTCAAGCGTTTGGAGGGAAAACGGTTCCCAGCGGTTACCAAGTGCAACGTGCAAGGATCTGGAGCGTCGAACGCTGAGAACGTGCCAAGTGGAGTCATCTCGAAGCAGTGTAACTTCCCGACGGTTACTTGGGATGTTTTAGTATAAATAGTAGTAGTTCACGCAGTTTTTCGCGTGTGTTCACAATTATATACAAAGTCACTCATATAGATTCGAGTACCCAACGTGTGAGAAAGAATTGTTGAGAATGTATGTGTGAAACACCACTTTTATTAATCAAAGTCATTTACTTTCCAGAAACTTTACTTGCTTTCTTCTTTACTTTTCCCGTCGAAGCCTTTTATTTCAAGCCTTCCTTTATTTTGTCAAGCCCACTTCTTCATGCAATTTACTTAAAGCCTCTTTATTTTCTTGTCATTTAACCATTATCCAACTTAATCAAAACCCCAAAATCAACCATGTCTTAGGATCAATCTGATCGATCCTGCGAGTAACCAAATAAGTAACCATTTGGAAGATCAGCGGTTGTTTACCAATAACCACAGTAAACAAATTGGCACACCCGGTGGGACTGTGTGTTGATTTTTGAAGTTTAACCTTTTTAGACATAATCTCATCTTTTTCGAGGAGTGTTGCATGTTATTGAGAAGTGGTAGGATATACACTAACGATACCAATACTTCCAGAAGAGGAGAAGAGATGGTGAATCTGCCAAACAATAACGAAATCCCACAAACGAATGTGGGAGCAACGGTTATCCCGACCGTAAGTGAAGCGATAACCGCTGGTTCAACACCAGCAGTAACGGTCACAACAACGGGGCCATTACCTCTGTTCACATGCCCCAGAGTGCCTTTGGGAACCCCCCCACCAAGGGGAAATTTAGGCACAAGGCCTTATGTTCCCCCATGATTTATGACAGGCGGTCATAATCGAGAACCACTCTATGGCATGCCAACTTCTGACTTGGCTAGCCTGACGAACGTTGCGTCCACTTTTTCAGACCCTTTAGTGAGTGCCTCTTCGCCACTCCAAGGTTCTGGAGTAGGTATGGCGAATAGAAATAGGACCCAACTCTTAGGAGGAACGTCCCAAGTAGCACATGGCCTTACAAATGCCTCGACAGCAGTCTTGAGGCAACAAATGGACGAAAGCAACCATGATATGGTTCAAATGTTGGCACAAACTTTAAGTACAGTGCTGAACCCTCTAATACAAAACACTACCCAATCGAATCAGCAGATGACAGCGCAAATGACGCATTTGGCTGATTTCTTTGGAGTACCCCAACCTATTCGACAGCCCCAAAGGGCGCAAATAAGGGGAAACCAGGGTGTATTCTTAGAGGAAGAAACCACTATCAACCAAGTCCAACAGCCTGTCGAAGAAAACCTTAGGGCACGATTGGAGCAACCTGTCGAAGAACCTAGGGTAATAACCCCAGAGGTAAGGTTAGTTAACAGAAACCAAAATGCTGACGAAGTAGTTCAGCATATCCAATATCAAAACATGGGTTTGGAAAATAATCTGGCAACCATGATCGAAAGGATCATGACTCAAAATGGGATGAACATGGGCTTTCGAAGGCCCAACTTTACATCCCCGCTGTCAGAATACGTGTTACAAACAGACTTACCTCCTAGATGTAAAGTCCCTAAATTCACTAAGTTCTCTGGGGACACGACAGAATCTACTGTCGAACATGTGGCGAGATACTTGATCGAAGCAGGAGATATTTCAAACAACGAAAACCTGAGGATTAAGTACTTCCCAAGTTCTTTAACAAAGAATGCTTTTACTTGGTTTACAACTCTCCCCCCCAATTCGATCCATCATTGGACCCAGTTGGAAAGATTGTTCCATGAGCAATTCTACATGGGGCAAACCAAGATAAGCCTGAAAGAATTGGCCAGTGTAAAGAGACGTTTCACTGAACCTATAGACGAATATCTAAATAGGTTTAGGTTGCTCAAAGCAAGATGTTTTACACAAGTGCCAGAACATGAGTTAGTCGAAATAGCCGCAGGCGGTTTAGATTATTCCATTAGGAAGAAGTTAGACACTCAATACCTGAGAGACATGGCCCAACTGGCCGATAGAGTTCGACAGGTAGAACGCCTCAAAGCTGAAAAAGAAAAGGCAACGAAAACTCATAAGAGAGAGAGGATAGCGTACGTTGAGATGGATGACGAAGATCCAGAATCCTTCGACGAAACTATAACTGTCGAAGAAGGAGAAGTCGATCTAGCGGAACTAAAACAAGGGCCACCATACTCTTGCAAACTGTTAGTCCCCTCAAGTGGAAAAAATCCCACTGGTCCAGAAAGGACCAACGATAGGTTCCCCAAAAAGACTTATAGTTTTGATATTACAAAATGTGATGAGATCTTTGACTTGCTTGTAAAAGATGGCCAAATGATAGTACCCCCAGGGGTAAAAGTGCCTCCTCTTGATCAAAGAAAGAAGAGAGGCTTTTGTAAATATCATAATTTTCTGGGCCATAAAACGTCTCAATGTTTTCTTTTCAGGAATCTTGTGCAAGACGCTATCGAAGAAGGGAGGTTGAAGTTTGCTGACAAGACCCCCATGGCTGTGGACTCTAATCCGTTGCAGGCTGGAGCCCATTATGCTGAACCTTCAGAGGTGAACGTGATCGAGGCATCCAGAAGCCAGTCGAAGAGGCCAGGAATCACAATGGTCGAAGTCTCAAAGGACCATGTCAACATGCCAATCTTTGGCAGTTTTTCTGGGAATTTATCCAGAAAGACAATTGAAGCGGTTCAGAAAGCGGTCGAAAGCCCAAAGCTGGAGATAGTTGGAGCCCAAAAATCTGGAACGAAACCCAGTTCTCACTTGGCCGCAGTTCAAGGCCAGACAGAGGACTTGGAGATTCAAATGAAGCAGTTGACTCTTGCCAACAAAGATACCATGAATGTCAACATGGTCGAAGTCTCTGAACCAAAAGCATCAGAGGAGGCCATGAGGCAAGAACAAGCTAACAAGACTACTTTCCCTCGGGAAAATGAAAATCTGGCAGATTTCCTGCAAAGATGCCAGAAAAAGAAGTCAGAAGTGATGTTGTGTCCAAGATGCAGTTCGATCTTTGACAAAAAAGCTGCTGAACATATTCAAGGCGTAAGAGCAGCAAATAAGAGAAGGGAAAATGTTGATCTTCGACATGATCCCAGAAGAGCCTCCCAAAGAGGTTCAAACCAAGAAAAGAGGCCATTGACTTTCAGGCCTCCAACTAATGTGCCAGTAGATACATGGTACAAAACATCTGGTCGAAAGAGGCCAAGCGAGGAAAGATGGCACTCTTTCGATGTGCCAAGAGGTTCATCTTTAACACAGAAGAAAGAGCCTCAGGTTGCTGCCCCTAAAGTTACACAGGTGTCAAGCAACTACAAAGGGAAAAATCCCATGTCTCGATCTCAATGGAGGAGATACCAGAGGCGACGAAAAGCTGAGAGGGAGGCTGCTAATGAACCAAAGGCAGAAACCAGTTCAAATGTTCCTCTAAGGAAGCAAAGGAAACCTCTGGAAAGAGAGCCAGTAACCAACAGGCTAGTTTGGCCTAACCAAGGTGAAGTTGATGACGAAGATGGTTCTGAGTCTGATGACACTTTGGACATCATGGTGAATATAGTCTCAGTGCTGCCCAGAGAGTTCAACCGACAGGTGGAGGTCGAAACAAGTGATTGGGAAGTGGAGCAAGAAATGGCCAAACATAGGCCAGTGTGCTATTTCGTCATGGATAATGGCACTACTGAGGAGCAAAATGGGTTCTTCGAACCACCAACAGAGGCGATGAAAAATCACCTCAAGCCTTTATTTATAAGGGCTAAACTCGAAGAAACCACAGTGAATAAAATCTTGGTGGATTGTGGGGCAACCATCAACATTATTCCTCACTTTATGCTAAGGAAAATAGGCAAAAGTGATGAGGACATCAAGCCTCACAACATGGTCCTGTCGAACTATGAAGGCGGCATAGGGACCACTATGGGAGTGATCCAACTGGATATCAAGGTGGGATCTATCCTTCGACCAACGATGTTTATGGTCATATCGGCCAAACCTAACTATAATCTTTTGTTGGGCCGTGAATGGATTCATGGTGTTGGAGCTGTACCATCATCAATGCACCAGAGGTTGCTGCTATGGCGTCCTGATGGGATGGTCGAAAACATAGAAGCGGATCAAAGCTATTACCTGGGCGAAGTGAATCACCTAGGGCTGGCAGACTTCGATAAGAACTTGGCTCACATAGGGCCATGTCCAACACCTGACTTCGACTTGGCGCCAGCGCCAAATACTTTTTGTTCCCTATACCTGCACCCTGAGCATGGTTTTCAATGGGACAGAGAAGACTTGTCCCACATAGACTTCAGTGGGTTAACTGACATCCAACCAACTGGTTGGGGAAGTGAATTCAGTGATAATGACTGAGTCACAATCATTGAAGCGAATTTCGGCTTACGTAGCCGAAACAAAGATGATAACGGCTCTCGAAGCCGAAGTAAAGTACATGGCCACACAGGCCAATGATCAACAGTTATCTGCTGCAGGTCCTGGAAAGGATTTCGATCCAGAACCTCCTGATATCATGCCAGAAGGAATGCAGGAACAGAGGCTCGACGCCATCTATGACGATGAGCCTTTGGGCTTCGAAAAGGACCCCTTGGCGAACAACATCAAAATGTTAGCGCAAGATCCTTTAGAAGAAATCAACTTAGGCGAAGGGTCAGAGAAAAAGCCAACTTACATCGGCGCAAAAATTGACCCAGAACTTAGGTTGGAAGTAATCCAATTGTTGAAAGAGTTCAAGGACTGTTTTGCATGGGATTACGACGAAATGCCTGGTCTCGACAGAGGATTGGTAGAACTTCAGTTGCCAATCAAACCTGGGAAGAAGCCAATCAAGCAAAGTCCAAGACGCTTCGCTCCAGAAATACTGTCGAAGATCAAAACGGAAGTCGAAAGACTGCTGAAGTGCAAATTCATACGCGTTACGAGGTATGTCGAATGGATTGCAAACATTGTGCCAGTAATTAAGAAAAATGGTACGTTGAGGGTGTGCATAGATTTCAGAGATTTGAATGCTGCTACACCCAAAGATGAATATCCTATGCCTGTGGCGGAAATGCTAGTCGATTCTGTCGCTGGCTATGAATACCTGAGTATGCTCGATGGTTATTCAGGATATAATCAAATATTCATTGCTGAAGAGGATGTGTTGAAAACAGCTTTTCGATGCCCTGGGGCTCTAGGCACTTACGAATGGGTAGTGATGCCTTTTGGCCTAAAGAACGCTGGGGAAACATACTAGCGAGCAATGAATTCTATCTTCCATGATTTTATTAACACTTTTATGCAAGTATATATTGATGACATTGTTATAAAATCTGTTTCCAGGAGGAATCATATTGACCACCTTCGACAATCATTCGAAAGAATGAGAGAACATGGTCTGAAGATGAACCCTTTGAAGTGTGCATTCTGTGTGAAAGCTGGAGATTTCTTGGGCTTCGTTGTCCACAAGAAAGGAATCGAAATCAACCAGAACAAGACGAAGGCTATTCTGGAAGCGAAAGCGCCATCGAATAAGAAGGAACTGCAATCTCTGTTAGGCAAGATAAATTTCTTAAGGAGATTCATATCTAACCTAAGTGGGAAAGCTCAAGCCTTTTCACCCTTACTTCGACTGAATAAAGAGGGATTCGAATGGGGGAAAGAGCAACAAGAAGCCTTCGACAAAATCAAAGGGTACCTCACCAAGCCACCTATTTTGGTGCCTCCTTGTAGCAATAGGAGTATGAGATTGTACATAGCTGCATCCGACAAAACTTTGGGAAGCATGTTAGCCCAGGAAGATGAGAATGGAGTCGAAAGACCCATTTACTATCTTAGTAGAGTTTTGAACGATGCATAAACTAGATATAGCGAAGTGGAAAAATTGTGTCTATGTCTGTATTTCTCTTGTACAAAACTCAAGCAATATATAAAACCAGTTGATGTGTATGTTTCGTCTCATTTTGATGTTTTCAAGTACATGTTGTCGAAACCCATCTTGCACAGTCGAATTGGCAAGTGGGCACTAGCGTTAACTGAATACTCCTTGACCTTTATGCCTCTTAAGGCAGTGAAAGGACAAGTGGTTGCAGACTTTATAGTCGACCACTCAATTCAAGTTGAGAATATTAATTATGTGGAGATAGAACCCTGGAAATTCTACTTCGATGGTTCCAGCCATAAAGATGGAACAGGAGTAGGAGTCTTGATTATCTCTCCAGAAAAAATTCCAACAAAATTCAAGTACAAGATATCAGGTTCTTGTTCGAACAATGAGGCTGAGTATGAAGCTCTAATTACTGGCCTTGAGATATTGTTGGAATTGGGGGCAACTCGAGTCAAAATAATGGGAGACTCAGAGTTAGTCATTAAGCAAGTCACAAAAGAATATAAATGCATAAGAGAAAATCTCATTATGTACTTCGTGATAGCAAATCGTTTATTGAAAAAATTTGAAATGGTCAATATTCGACACATACCCAGATTGGAAAATCAAATAGCCAACGACTTGGCACAAATTGCATCTGGGTACAAGATTTCAAAAACGAGATTACAAAGAGCAATCGAAGTTTGAGAAAAGATAAAAGCAACTTGTCTATCACCAACAGACTTGGAATCGACAAGACTAGGATATGCTGATCAAAGTAACTTCGAAATTTCGTTCATAGATAATTTGTCAGAGCAAGATTGGAGGAAGCCCATTGTGGATTATCTTCAAAATCCAGTAGCTTCGACAGAACAAAAAACAAAGTACAGGGCGTTGAGTTACGTACTCATGGGTAATGAGTTATTTAAAAATACGCCTGAAGGGGTATTGCTAAAATGTTTAAATGAAACTGAGGCATACATAGCCCTTTCGACTACGCACGTTGGGGCATGTGGGGCTCACCAAGTAGGCCATAAGATGAAATGGTTGTTGTTTCGACAAGGACTATACTGGCCCACCATGTTGAAAGATTGTGTCGAGTTCGCTAAAGGTTGCCAAGAATGTCAAGTCCATACAGGCATCCAACATGTACCAGCAAGCGAACTTCACTCGATAGTGAAACCTTGACCTTTTAGAGGATGGGCGTTGGACCTCATTGGAGAGATTCGACCAGCATCATCAAAGAGCCAGAAGTATATATTGGTAGGCATTGATTATTTTACTAAGTGGATCGAAGCTATCCCTTTAGTCAATGTAGACCAAGAAAATGTCATTGAATTTATTCAAAAGAACATTATCTTTAGATATGGAATCCCTGAGACTATAACTACTGATCAAGGATCAGTTTTCACCGGTCGAAAGATGCAGGAATTCGCTCAGGAAACGGGCTTTAAACTCCTAACATCAACGCCTTATTATGCACAGGAAAATGGTCAAGTCGAAGCAGCGAACAAAGTAGTGATTGGCTTGATAAAAAAGCATGTTGGGAAGAAGCCAAAAAATTGGCATAAGACGTTAGACCAGATCTTGTGGGCCTGTCGAATGCCCCCAAAAGAAGCCATAGGTACAACACCATATAGGCTAACTTTTGGCCATGACGCAGTGTTGCCAGCAGAAATTTGTCTTCAATCTGCAAGGGTTCAGAGACATTATGATATTCCCTCTGAAATTTATTGGGATATGATGTTAGACGAACTAGTAGATTTAGACGAAGAAAGATTGCGCGCTCTTGACCTACTAAGGCTTCAGAAGAAAAGAGTAGAAGACTCTTATAATAAAAAGGTGAAACCTAAGGCATTTTCGCCTGGAGAATTAGTTTGGAAGGTGATTCTTCCCATGGATCGACGGGATCGAAGCATGGGAAAATGGTCACCCAAATGGGAAGGACCATTCAGAATTATCCAGACTTTTTTTGGTGGAGCTTATGAAGTCGAAGAGTTAGGTGAAGATAAAAGGCTCTTGAGAGTAAATGGTAAATATTTGAAAAAGTATAAACCTATACTCCAAGAGATAAAAATAAATAACAAGTAACGACTAAATTAACCATAAATAAGCCAAAATGGAAAATTTTTATAAATTAGCCAAAATGGCAATATTGTCGAATACATATTAAAATATATGGTTAAAGGGCTGAATCAATCAGAAGGGGATGGAATCCTTGAGTCGAAGGTATTTAGTTTGCTGCAACTCCAATCTTTTGTTGCACAAGGCATTCGCCTGGGCAAGCTTGGCAATTTGATCGTCGAAGGCTTGAGCTTTCTCAACAAATTCTAGGCCTTGTGTGATTTCAGCTTGACTTTCGGTGTCTGGAACAGTCGAGAGAAGTTCCTCCTTGCGCTTAGTATTGGCATTCATCTTAGCCTCTAGTTCTTCGATTTGCTCCTTTATGGAAGCATTCTCTCGATCTATGGCATCAACTTCTTCTTGTTTAGATGCTTTTTGCTTCGACAACTCCGCAATTCGAGAAGTTGTCTCTGCTACAGCAGTCCATGCAGAAGAGCTTTTGCCATATAACACTTCAAGCTGGCTATTAAAGCCCCTTTGTCGCCGATAATCTGCTGAGACTTGATCAATAATGGAGTGTAACTCCATGATAAAGCCTGAAACCTCCGGAGGCACAGCTAGCAAGTCTACAGCATTCAAAACAGCCCCCAAATATGATGGAGCAGTAGGGTCCCCCTCCAAAGCTTTCATCAAATCCTTCTTGAAGAACTGAGCCTTAACCTTCGTCAAAGCCTCATCGAGAGGAGAAGTTTCAGTGGACTTCCCCGACAGAGTAGAAGCCTCCTGACTAATATCAGACGAACTTCCCTTGCTCTCGATGATGGCATTCAGATAGCCAACAGGATCAGTTTGCTTCAGGAGTTCTAAGTCTTCTTTCGACCTATGCTTTGTTGAGGTGACAACCTTTGCAGCAGCGTTGTCTTGGGGTTGAGGCTGTTGAGTAGCATTTGCCTCGACTTGACTCTCTTCGACTTGGACTTCGGCAGTACCAGCGTCATCATGATCCCCTTCGCCAGCGCCACCTTGATCCTCTTCGCCAGTGTCATCGTGGTCCCCTTCGTCACGATGTTCTTCCGACAGATCAACCACCTGAATCTCTTTTGGTTGTTGCTCTTCTGTTTGTGGATCTTCTGTTGGTTGTTCTGCTGTCTCAGCATTGGCTTCATTTGTTTCAGTATTGGCTTCATCGTTCGCCAAGTCTTTCTCTTGTGGCCTACTGAGTTCAGCAGAGTCCAA
Organism: Vicia faba; assembly: GCA_948472305.1. Classification (NCBI taxonomy): domain Eukaryota; kingdom Viridiplantae; phylum Streptophyta; class Magnoliopsida; order Fabales; family Fabaceae; genus Vicia; species Vicia faba. Next base: position 1,126,086,439 of record OX451740.1, read on the forward strand.
TGTTTCAGAAGTCCTTGGCGCTGAGCTTTCAGTGGTTTCCTGAAAAAAGAAGAAGAAGAATCTTCTAAGTTAGAAAGAGACATAATCGAACGTGGGTATCGGCACCTGAGTTAAAAAGGGATCAAAGAGATTACCTGCAAAGGAGCTTCAGCCCCAGGGCTGGAATTGTCGCTTTCGACAGGTTTATTGAGAAGAACATTTAGTTCCTCCTTCGTTGGCTCTTCAATAATTATTGGAGGTGGCCTGGGCTTTCTCCCAGCAACCTTTATTCTGATTGTTCGAGTCTCAGGAAGAGGAACGTCCTTCTTCAGCTTTCGCCTTTTAAGAGGAGCAGGGGGAGAATCGTCTTCTTCATCACTCCCAGATTCGACCGTCAGTGCTGGTCGTTTCTTGGGTGAAGGTGCCTAAAAAAACCAATTGGAGTTCGATTTAGAAGCTGCATCGAAAGTCAGAATGTTAAAGCCAGAAGAAAATAATAAAAGTCTGGTTACCGATGCAGAAGGCGTTTTCGAAGGGCCTTCCCCCTGTTGGTTTGTTGTGGTCTTCGCCGGCGCTATAGTTTTCGCCGGTAGTGGAGGTTTTGTTAAGGGGCCTCCTCCATGATGGCCTTCTGCAGCCTTCTTGGCTGCAGGCTTTCGAACAACTGAAAGTAGACAAAATAATTAACAGGCTACCAGTCGAAAGGGAAAGACAAAGTAATTTGGAAGGATGAACTTACATTTCTTTATTTTGTCCAAGACAAGAACAAAAGACTTCTGAAGTTCGTCCACGAAGTCCTTCTCGTCGAAAAACTCCTCAGTGTAGTAACTTTTCCACCACTCCTCGAAGGATGGTGAGCGGAGAAAGTTAAGCTGATAGTCAAACAACGAAAGAACTGTTCGACCAGCATACCTGCCGATATGCTTAGTGGCAGCGTCTTCAGTGTAGTCGTTGCAAAAGTATAACATAGACTTCTCCCTGGGAAAAATTGGAGAAGGAAGTGTTTGAATAATACCAAACTGGCGAGACACCAAGTTTGGTTGATACGCGATTAGACTCAAGTGAGTCTTGGAGCTCTTGAATCGCAGGGGCATTATTCTTGGTGTGAGAAATGCTTCCCACACTGTTGTATGTTCTTCGACCTGAGGACCACTTGACGACTTAGGATGTGGCCTCGTGAACCACTCTGGACCAACCTTTCGTCGAGCAAAGGGAGCCATGGTCGAAGCAAACTCTTTCCTTTTTGCAAACATCAAGACGAAGTTTGTAAAAGTTTGTTGAAGCTCCAGCCCATCTTCCGTTGGGGTCAGCAGAGCCAATCTGGTGCCTTCGATGCACCTATTTGCTATTTCCGAAGCCTGCTCATTTATTTGAGTCTTCTGAGGTAAGAAAGACTCGAAGGTGGCATTGAGCCACAGCTGAAGCAGCCAAAAAGGTCCAGCAAGCAGCAGACTGGCTCTGTTCTCGATGATCTTCAAAAGAGTCGCTCCGTTGCTAATCGACTCGTATAGATTCGCCAAAATCAATTCTGCCAAACAGATATTTTGGCCATGGTGGAGTTGGGTGGCGAGAGTGACCATCTTCTTGGTCACCTGTAAAGACTTGGTGCAAAACACAAAGCGTGACAGCCATAAGGCTAGAAACGCGATATGCTCTACATCCGACACAGCGTCCGTCGACTTATCGTGGTAATGATTGATGTACGTGGTGTAGGTTGGTTTTGTGGCAGAGAATCCAATCTGATCCTCCGACATTTCCTTTGGGTCGAAATAGTCCCTAGTGGGTCGAAGGCCAGTGATGGTGGCCACGTCGAAGAGCGTGGGAGTCAGCATTCCACAGGGAAGATGGAAGGTGAAATGGGTGTAATCCCAGAAGAGTAAGGAAGCTATCAACATTTCTGGGGAATAGTTAAGACCCGTCTTCGACAACATAACCAGGTCGAATATCCCCATGTCTTTCCAGATCGAAGCCTGGCGTTTCTCCATTTTTTCCAGCCAAGCACTATAGTCAGGAGTGAGGCTAGGGCTAGACCTGAAAGCCCTAACACCTCTGTTGAAGAAACGAAGGTCGATTTTCTCCTTAGCAGGATCTTCATTATCCTCTGCATCTTTCTTAGAGCATCCAACCGGTTTGAGTTTTTCAAGTACCGGAAAGTAGCTTTTGATCTTCATGGCTTCAGCAATGCTTGGGTATAGTGGGCCAGACATGGCAAAGATTTGGTTGGAGTATCCAACCGGAATCATGAGTTGGCGTGAATAAGCATCACGTACAGCAATGTCCAAGGGCTCAGGGACCCTTCGTTGGCCCGTGGGAGTAACTACGGGAGCAGTGGAGAAAATCCTGGGTTTAACATTTCCAGGGGGGATGTTAGCGCTAGGAGCGGTGGAAGAACCGGACGCCATTGTTGATACTAAGGTTGAAGATGAAGTGAAGAACAGGTGGTTTGCAAAGGTTGCAAGAGTTTGTATGCAATAAGGAATATCTGAAGGCAAGGTAGCATGAAAAAGTCCCACAATGGGTACTTGGCGCTATTTATAGTAGTTGGGGAAATCCCCAAATTCGAGGACATTTAATGCCATTTAATGTTGTAGAAGGTAGTGGGACACGTGGCGTCTCCCTATTGATGTAGCCGTTCTGCAGAAATGAAAGGGTGCAGCGTGCGCCCTCGTTTTTGGGAATTGTCATGATGACAATTTGTGAAAAGACGTTTGGCACGCTGCACGCCATACTGAAGTGACGTCTTAGGTACGGATGAAATGATGGCTTTTCCTTGGGATTGTCAGTGGTTGGTAGAAGACAAAAAAGTGCACAATTTAATTTGTGACTAAGAGTGAAAAGACAGGTGTCGAATGGCATTTCAAAGAATGCCTTTTTCTTTCAGAGTCGAAATAAGGCATTCTTGGGGGGCAATTTGTTGGCTCCTAAATTCGACACCCTTGTTTTTATTAATATCAGCCATTAAAGCTGAAGGATGTTTTCGACCAGCTGGGTCTGTCGAAATGCCCATCGGAAGATGGCAATGTACTTAGAGGATTTCTTCCAAGGTAGAATTTGGTTGCCTTCAACGTCGAAGGTGTTTCTCGTCGAAGATGATTCTCGACGAAGGCGTTCGATTGTTCAGAGTGGAACGGTTTGAAATTCAAGCGTTTGGAGGGAAAACGGTTCCCAGCGGTTACCAAGTGCAACGTGCAAGGATCTGGAGCGTCGAACGCTGAGAACGTGCCAAGTGGAGTCATCTCGAAGCAGTGTAACTGCCCGACGGTTACTTGGGATGTTTTAGTATAAATAGTAGTAGTTCACGCAGTTTTTCGCGTGTGTTCACAATTATATACAAAGTCACTCATATAGATTCGAGTACCCAGTGTGTGAGAAAGAATTGTTGAGAATGTATGTGTGAAACACCACTTTTATTAATCAAAGTCATTTACTTTCCAGAAACTTTACTTGCTTTCTTCTTTACTTTTCCCGTCGAAGCCTTTTATTTCAAGCCTTCCTTTATTTTGTCAAGCCCACTTCTTCATGCAATTTACTTAAAGCCTCTTTATTTTCTTGTCATTTAACCATTATCCAACTTAATCAAAACCCCAAAATCAACCATGTCTTAGGATCAATCTGATCGATCCTGCGAGTAACCAAATAAGTAACCATTTGGAAGATCAGCGGTTGTTTACCAATAACCACGGTAAACACTATGTTAAGAATTCCATGTTGAACCCACAAACTATTGAGTAGAGATTCTAGAGCCTTGTAACCAATCTTGCGCCCCAAAATCTTCACTATAACCCCTTGCTTCCATAGCTTCTATATTCTTTCTTCTCAATAGTCTGAATAGTCCCTCCATCCTCTGGACATTCCTCTATCCCGTCTTGATTCACCCTTCTACATTTTTTATTCTTGATGTTTCTCCCATTACCATTTATTTGAAATAAGGAACTCTGAGCAAGCATTGCGTAAAACTTGGCCTAGATTCCTAAGTGTTGTCTGAACTTACTATTTGTTTTCCTTTAACTTTCCCTGTGATACGTTCCAATTGATCGTCTTTTTCCAGAAAGCCTTATTGGTTTGCAGAGGCAAACCCTAACAGAGGATTCATGACTTCTCTTGGATAGTTATAGTTTAACCATGACAAAAAAATAGAGATTCTATTAAACCATGATTTAACCTAGCAAATATTTTATGAGAACTTATTTAACCATAGTTTAACTCTGATAAATTTGAGGTCCTAAACGGTAGCTCGCCTTGTATGCTCTCAAAGACGACCCTGATAGTTGTATTTACGAATCTTTTAAATTTGATCTTTAAATCTTGAGGTTTATCCTGATTTTAGTGAGTTTTCGTAGTGATTTTGGTGAGCTTTTAGAGTTCAACTCACCTCTATTTTTTTAAAGCAAAAAAAAAAATTATGTCATAAAATTTACTCTCATATCTCAATCTATTTTGTGATAAAGTGAAACCACTCAGTATAATTTTTATTTGAATGCTTATTTTTAATGCTAAAAAATAACATTTAATCTCTTGAAAATTAACTTGTTCTCCAAAAAAGGAGTGTGGTCTCGAATTCAATAGTCTACTAATGTTAACATGAGTTATTTGATGAAGTTGGGTTGATATCTACTATAATTTATTAAAACATGGTCACAAACACTTCAATGACTTCATATAATTATCATCACATTATAAGTATCCTAAGGTGACACTTTAAAATGATACTTTCATATTCTCATGTATTTCTTGTGAAATTCTCCAATATTGAAATTTGTTTGAGAGGACATGTGTTTTTTTATTTATATATTTTATTATATATTAAATATTTATTAATAAACCGTTCTTTAAGAGCGCGTAAGATGAGCTATAATATATAATCTCAAATTTATTACAGTTAAAATATAAATAAATTGTAATAGATTTGTCATGGCTAAATCATGACTAAATGGAATCTCAAAATTTTTTTGATCAAAATTGAACTATGACTAACATACGCATGACGTCCAAAAACATTCGACGAAAGATAAACATCAATTTTTGTAAACAAAATGTTAAGAACATAAAAGAAATGTATCCTTATCATTTTTAAATAGACACATAATGTCCTTTCTAGGGGAACAATTAAATCATGAAACTTATACTTATTCTAAAGAATGGACATGGTTGAAGCGAATGTTCGTCGCCCATTAAAATAACTAAGTATCTAAAAGGGTTTGTGTAATGGTAAGATCCTAAACAATGGAACCTAAAGTACATCATGGATCATACACTAAGAAAGTTTGTATTGTGGAGTACATAACACGCCCAAGAGCGAGTCCCTTATCAATTGTATGATGTGCCCATCATGGCCAATACACTAATACACATGCTTATCTAGTACTTGCTAGTGCATTCCAACTTAGACATCAAAGTATCAAATGATTTAATTATTAGCATATAGAAGGAGGGTTTTTTTTTTTTTTTCTTATCTCTAATATATTTTATTTTTGATTATATTTATCAAAACCTTTTTATTAACAAATCTTTCTATAATGTATTTAAGCGTCTATTTTATTTATGTTTGAAGACACAATTCAACTTCACTATTTTGTTTATGTTTGAAGTCACTTATTCAAAACAGATGATAAATAATTGATAGTAGTATATGGAATTAGTACGCAATTATCTAAAGAACATTGTTATTACAACACCTGAATATTTTTTTGTCACAACTCAATCATCCCAAATTGATTTCTCCATAGGTGAATCCTCATGTGGAAGATGATGATGATGAAAATCATTCATAATTTCCAATCTATGTTGTTGTGGTTCATGCAGACTTGAATTTGAACCTCCAATTCCCAAGAAATCATGCACTCTTGCCACATCACTTCCATGGATCAAATTTGAACAATCAGTAACCTCTTGTGCCACATTTTTCATCAATCCTTGGCCAAACATTCCCATGTCATTAGCATTATTATCAAATAGTAATGAAATCTCTTGATGTTGTTTTTGATACAATTGGTTGGTAAATGCTCCACCACCACTAACACCAGCCATGTTAGATAAATCACTGTGGTGTAGCAGTGGATTAAATTGTTCATAAGAGGGTTGATTTTGGTTTTGGTTATGGTTATGGTTATGCTGCATCATGATGGAACCAGAAAGATGATCATGATTAGGACTAATCATACTACTAACAAAGCTTTTCTGCATCATGGAAGAGTTAACACTATTGCTTGCAGTAGCACCCATCTGTGCTGCTTTTTGTAATAAAGCCGTAGCCGACATTTGAACCGAGCCAGAAATTAGTCCTCCGAGTTTGTTATCATTGAAGTAATTGAAGCTATTGGAATTCGAACTGAGTTGAAGAGATGAAGAAGAGGGAGGTAAGGTTTTCGGGCCACCGAAAAGTGCACCTGCACTTGTTGAAAACATGCCACCACATGCATTGGTTGATCTGAATTGTATTGGAACATGTTCTTGAGTCGGCGATTTTAGCGAGTCGCTGATTAATTCCGACGAAATGTTGGAAATAGTTGTTAGAGGCATAGTAGAGATATCATTATGCATTTGATTTTGTAAGTTTGGTGGCATGCCACTGGTTAATCCTTGGTTCACTCTGTGGTTTTCTTCAGTTAATGCATCACAGAAAGCTCTATGAGTTATAAAACTGTCTCTCCTGCATTATGCAGAAAAAAGTTTCATTAGCAACCGACTAATCCAAGGGACCAATTCTATCGTTTACAAGCGGAGGGCCATTTAAAGTCATGGCAAAACTTTGTATGGAATGAGTCAACACAAAAATTGTTAGCATCTAACAGAATTTAAACCTAAGACCTTAAAAGAAACACACTCTCAGGACACAAGTCTTCACCAACAGGCCAATCTCAGAGAATTCACGTGATTTTTGTATAAAGAAACAGACGCAAAAATAAGGGATAAATACGAATTTAGAGTAGTGTTACCTAGAAAATATGGTTCCACAATCACATTTGTATTCCCTTGTGCCACAAGTTTTCTGGTGAGCTTTCCAATCAGATTGAACAGCGTATCTTTTAGAGCACTTATCACATTTCCATTTCTTCTCGCCGTGTTTGCGGCTATAATGCTTTTTGATACCAGTAAGGTCGCCTAACGCGCGAGCTGGGTTATGGTGGACACACGATGATTCAGGACACACGTACACCTTTTTCTTCACTTCTGTGCTTGTTCTTTGTCTAAGTTTCCATGGAAGATTGTGACCTCTACGGTGTAACTGAAGATTTTGGTCTCTTTGAAAGCCTTTGTTGCATATCTCACACACAAATCTGTTTGTTGCCATTAACGTTGTTGGTGATAAAGCTACAACTTCAGCACTAGGATCTATTTCATCAAAATATATCCATTAATAGAGTACTTTGGCATATAGTAGTATATAACAAGAATATGGTAGAAATTTATAGACACCTGTTTGAATTGACTTATTCGAGCTTATACACTGATACAATCAATTGCGAGATTGTTTGAAAGAGTTTATACAAATAGCTCATGACATGTCCATCTATAGTTTTCAGCTTATTTCCATAAGCTCTTCAAGATAGTTTATTAAAAAAAAAATTTATAGCTTATGAAAACAAGTTATTATAGCCAATATCAAAACAGTTTGACTTAAATTTCTCTTTTGTCATACAAAATAGCTAATACATAAGCACTTATAGTATAAGTTGTTTATTCAATCATGATTTAATGTTTAAGTTTGCAAATAGAGCAACTACATATAATATAACTATACAAAATCATCATTTGAATGCAAAATTCATCAATTATAGTTTTGAGTTTTTGCCTGGTGTTCCTGGAAGATTTCTTTTCTTCTTGGTTTGTTGTTGATTGCTGGAACCATTGCTATTTGAGGCACCAGATGGTCCTGAACTTGAATCATTGAGATTATTTTGAACCTGTTCTTCACCATTGTTTCCTGAGGAGAAGCTTCCTTCATCACCTGAAATATTTGACATTTTCAATATAAATAAATTGAAACAAATATAGAAGCTTCTTTTCTTGTTATTGATGGTGGACCACACTAAAAGCTATGAATGATGTTTGGTTTTTTTGTGTGTAGTCTAAACAAGAATCAACTTTCTCTCTATAGAGGAATTAGAAAGATATTGCTGCCATGAAAACAATATTGGAAGCTGGTCTTCTTTGGCTTTATATAATTATATATAATGTTCATTATTAATATACATCATAGAGTTTATACAAATAAATTGCGTTCATATTTTTTTTTATGGTAATATTAATCTTTTAAAAATTTAGATTTGATTTATGAGACACATCATCGTTTCATTTTGTCAAAAAATATTTATCTCAAATTATAAGTCATTTTACAATTTTAATATATCATTAATGAATTTTGTTTAATATTAATATATTCTCTATTATTAATTTATTTTTTTTCTTTATATTTTTTTAATTTCGTTTTTCAACTAAGAACACTTGGATGAGATAAAGTGAATCTCTTCCGACTTAACTAAAGATTTTGGATTCTATATTTTTTGTAAAATTATATATTATTTCATTTTTTTATAAAATAATAATTATATTTTTTAATTTGTGAACATCTTATAATTTAGAATGGAGGGGTATTATGCTTATGTAGGTCTTTAAATTTTTTGTAAAAGATTGTGATATCTTGTGCTAGGAAAACAATTTCAAAGAAAAATAATACGAAAACATGTTGTTTGTCTCACAATTAAATTTCTAGTCTTCTGTCCCACCAATAGAAAAAACTTAATAAATTTACACATATATATATTTTCTTCTATTCAACAATATATTAAAACATTTCGTATTGATCTTTTCTAATATAGATCAATTGAAAAATTTACTTATTACTATTTCTTTTCATATACTCTGACCGGCCAAAATATATCAAATACACATCTCTATCAGAATTCTATGTCATTATTAAAACAACTAATATAGGTAAATGCCCCTAACTTTTTGGCATAATACTATTGTAATATTAGTGTAATACTATTGTAATATTCTTGCATTCCCATTACAGACAAAATTAATTTCTCCTTTCCTCTCTTTTAGGAGGAAAATAAATAGAGGCTCAGTTCTCAGCTTTGTCAATTCTATCAGGAAGTTTGTTTCATTTATTTATACTTAAATCTCTTATTTTTTTCTTCCCAAAATAACTATATGGTTGAAAGGAAACATGGCAATTAAGTATCTTCACATAGATAATGACAAGTTAGCAGCAACTAAATAGTTTATAATGACATAAAAGAGTGTTGCTGGCGAGTTAACCAAGATTTATTCTAGTTCTAGCTTACTATAAGAGTAACGACAATAACTAAGACTAAGACCACCCTATGATCACTCAATATTCCATTGTTTAAACTAATATATGTTGGTTAGGATTTTTGTAAAGGATTAAAATTCAACCAAAAATAAAATAGATTTTTTAAAGACTTTGAATTATAAGAAATCGATCATAGAAGCGGTCGATCGGAAGAAGTTTTCACAAAAGGTCAATTTGGACTTGTGGACGCAGTCGACAAGAAAAAAGGTTTCATGAGAAATGGATTAGTCCCAAGAGTGTTAAAAAGCCCAAAAGAGAACATAACTAGCAAAGCAAAGCATTGTGAGTGGAGAACGTGAGTTCGATAGCAGGAGCGGAGAACGTGGATTCGATAGCAGGGATGAAGAACATGGATTCATGAAAGGAAGTTACAAGAGACACGTGTCTCATGAAGAACAAAGCCCGCTGGAAAGTAGTTATTTTTATGTATTATAAAGAAAGTACTTAGTGTATAATGTAAGAGGTTCAAACTTTCACATTTCTACACGCTTCATATATTTGGTGAAGCTAGCAATGTCCTTCTCAAAAGGAATAACCTTTTTGTCTGCTTCAGTGGGAAGTAACGCTTCACCTGTGGGCGGAGACCAGTGATGGTCGCAATATCAAACAGGGGGGAGTAAGCATCCTAGCTGCAAAATGGAAGGTATTTGTTGAGCCTTCCCAGAAGTAAAGTGTGGAAATCAACATGTGATTGCAATAACTAGGACCAACCCTAGAAAGCTGAATCAAGTCAAAAATACCTTAAGCCTTCCAAACGTTACCCTTTACCTTATCTATTTTATTCAACCATGCAATGTAATCTTGGGTGACAGCAGGGTGGAATGGAAGACCTTAGACGTTGAATAGATGTGTGAAAAATCTATAGAACAATCTCTGTTGATAGGGGGTTTGGTGGTTTTGTGAGTAAGGAAGCAGCCTTCCAAGTGTTTAGGTACCCTAACCTCATCAGAAATAGGCCTCAATAGAGCGTAAGCAGTTTTGTTGCAAATGAAGGGAAGCAACAACTAGGAGCGAAAAGTTTGGAGATTGCGTGTTGGTGTTGGTTCTAAAACAAAAGTATTTTGATCATGAATGACGAACTCGCTCATGTTAGAAAACAGTTCAATTTCATGGGGAGTTTGAATGTGTTTAGAGATTTGACTTGAAGTGGCCATGGAGATGACAAAATGTTTTTCTGGGTAAGAAGGAAAATGAAATCTTCTATAGGGTACGAAGATAAAGAGCTTGAGTATGCAAAGAAACGTAAAGAGGAAATTGGAGAGATGAAAGGGGTATTTATACCATCAAGGAGACCAAACATTGGGGAGAAAGAAAAAAATTGTGGCTATACGACCGACACGTGTCAAACATATGGCAACTGAGTTGAAGAATTTGGTAAGCTAGAGGCCACGATTATCCTCAGAATTTAAAACTTGAAAATAGGGAAGTGCTTGTGTGATCGCTGATGTAACGTTTGAGGGAAAGGGTCATTGACTAAAATGACGTCACTTCATACTAAGAGAAAAGGATTAAAATGTCCATTTCTGTTCTTTCAGTCGAAAAAGATATTTCGGGGGGCTATTTCTTGACTAGGATTTTCACAAAGGGTTAAAATACAACCAAAAGAAAAATAGGTCTTTGAAGACTTTGGATTATAGAAAATCGACCATAGAAGCGATCGACTGGAAGAGGTTTTCATAAAAGGCCAATTTGAGCTTGTGGACGCAGTCGACCAGAAAAGAGGCCTCATGAGAAATGGATTGGCCCCAAGAGTGTTAAAAAGCCCAAAAGAGGGCATAACTAGCAAAGCAAAGTATTGTGAATGGAGAATGTGAGTTCGATAGCATCAGTGGAGAACATGGGTTTGATAGCAGGGATGGAGAATGTTGGTTTATGGAAGGAAGTTACAAGAGACACGTGTCTCATGAAGAAGCAAAGCCCGCTGGAAAGTAGTTATTTTCATGTATTATAAATAAAGTAATTAGTGTATAATGTAAGAGGTTCAAACTTTCACATTCCTACACGCTTCATATATTTGGTGAAGCCATCAATGTCCTTCTAAAAAGGAATAACATTTTCGTCTACTTCAGTGGGAAGAAACGCTTCACCTGTGGGGCGGAGACCAGCGATGGCCGCAATATCAAATAGGTTAGGAGTAAGCATCCCAGCTGCAAAATGGAAGGTGTTTGTAGAGCCTTCCTAGAAGTAAAGTGCGAAAATTAACATATGATTGCAATAACTAGGGCCAACCCTAGAAATCTGAATCAAGTCAAAAAAGCCTTAAGCCTTCCAATCGTCACCCTTTACCTTATCTACTTTATTCAACCATAAAATGTAATCTTGGTTGACAGCAGAGCGAAATGGAATACCTTAGACGTTGAATAGACGTGTGAAATATCTATTTGGAAATATCTGTTGATAGGGGGTTTGGTGGTTTTTTGAGTAGGCAAGCAGCCTTCCAAGTGTTTAGGTACCCTAACCTCATCAGGAATAGGCCCCAATAGAGCGTAAGCAGTTTTGTTGCAGATGAAGGGAGGCAACACCTGAGAGTGAAATGTTTGAAGCTTGCGTGTTGGTATTGTTTCTAAAACAAAAGTGTTTTGATCATGAACAAAGAACTCGCTCATGTTTAAAACCAGTTCAATTTCATGGGGAGTTTGAATGTGTTCAGAGATTTTGCTTGAAGTGGCCATGGAGACGACGTAAAGTTTTTCTGGGTAAGAAGGAAAATGAAATCTTCTGTAGGGTACGAAGACAAAGAGCTTGAGAATGCAAAGAAACGTAAAGAGGAAATTGGAGAGATGAAAGCGGTATTTATATCATCAAGGAGACCAAACATTGGGGAGAAAGAAAAAACATTGTGGCTACACGACCGACATGTGTCAAACAGATGGCAACAGAGTTGAAGAAGTTGATAAGTTGGAGTCCATGATTATCCTCGGAAGTTGAAACAAGAAAATAAGGAAGTGGATTTGTGATCGCTAATGTAACATTTGAGGGAAAAGATCATGATTACAATTAAGTCACTTCACACCAAGAGAAAAGGATTAAAATGTCCATTTATATTCTTTTAGTTGAAAAGGACGTTTTGGAAGACAATTTGTTGTCTAGGATTTTCACAAAGGGTTAAAATCCAACCAAAAGAATAATACGTTCTTTGAAGACATTGAATTATAGGAAATCGATCATAGAAGCATTCAACTGGAAGAGGTTTTCATAAAAGGCCAATTTAGGCCCGTGGACGCAGTGGACCAGAAAAGAGGCCTCATGAGAAATGGATTGGGCCCAAGAATGTTAAAAATCCCAAAAGATGGCATAACTAGTAAAACAAAGCATTGTGAGTGGAGAACATGGGTTTGATAGCAGGAGTGGAGAACGTGTGTTCGATAGCAGGGATGGAGAAAGTGAGTTCATGGAAGGAAGTTACAAGAGACACGTGTTTCACGAAGAAGCAAAGCCCGCTGGAAAGTAGTTATTTTCATGTATTATAAATAAAGCACTTAGTGTATAATGTAAGAGGTTCAAACTTTCACATTCCTACGTTCTCCATATATTTGGTGTAGCCAACAATGTCCTTCTCAAAAGGAATAACCTTTTCGTCTGCTTCAGTGGGAAGAAACGCTTCACCTGTGGGGCGGAGACCAGAGATGGTCACAATATCAAACAGGGTGGGAGTAAGCATGCCAACTGAAAAATGGAAGGTGTTTGTAGAGGCTTCCTAGAAGTAGAGTGCCGAAATCAACATGTGATTACAATAACTAGGGTCAACCCTAGAAAGCTGAATCAAGGGAAGAAAGCCTTAAGCGTTCCAAACATCACCCTTTACCTTCACTACTTTATTCAACCATGCAATGTAATCTTGGTTGACAGTAGGGGCAGAACATAAGACCTTGGACGTTCAATAGATGTGTGAAAAATTTATTGGGTAATCTCTGTTGATAGGGGGTTTTGTGGTTTTATAAGTAGGGAAGCAACGTTCCAAGTGTTTAGGTACCCTAACCTCATCAGGAATAGGCCCCAATAGAGCGTAAGAAGTTTTGTTACAGATGATGGGAAGCAACAACTGGGTGCGAAAAGTTCTGAGATTGCGTGTCGGTGTTGGTTCTAAAACAAAAGTGTTTTGATCATGAACGAAGAACTTGCTCATGTTGGAAACTAGTTCAATTTCATGGGGAGTTTGAATGTGTTCAGAGATTTGGCTTGAAGTGGCCACGGAGATGACAAAAAGTTTTTCTGGGTAAGAAGGAAAATGAAATCTTCTGTAGGGTACTGATACAAAGAGCTTAAGTATGTAAAGAAACGTAAAGCACAAATTGGAGAGATGAAAGGGGTATTGATACCATCAAGGAGACCAAACATTGGGGAGAAAGAAAAAAAATTGTGGCTACAGGACCGGCACATGTCAAGCAGATGGCAACTGAGTTGAAGAAGTTGGTAAGTTGGAGGCCACGATTATCGTCCGAAGTTGAAACTCTAAAATTGGGAAGTGGTTGTGTGATCGCTGATGTAACGTTTTAGGGAAAAGTTCATGATTACATTGACGTCACTTCACACTAACATAAAAGGATTAAAATATCCATTTATGTTCTTTCAATCGAAAATGACATTTTGAGGGGCTATTTTTTGGCTAAGATTTTCATAAAGGGTAAAAATCCAACCAAAAGAAAAATTGGTTCTTTGAAGACTTTGAATTATAGGAAATCGACCATAGAAGTGGTCAATCGAAAGGGGTTTTCATAAAAGGCTAATTTGGGCCTGTGGACACAGTCGACTAGAACAGACGCCTCATGAGAAATAGATTGGGCCCAAGAGTTTTAAAAAGCCCAAAAGAGGGCATAACTAGCAAAGCAAAGCGTTGTGAGTGGAGAACATGGGTTCGATAGCAGGAGTCTAGAACGTGGGTTCAATATTAGGGATGAAGAACATAGGTTCATGGAAGGAAGTTACAAGAGACACTTGTCTCATAAAGAAGCAAAGCCCGCTGGAAAGTAGTTTTTTTCATGTATTATAAATAAAGCACTTAGTGTATAATGTAAGAGGTTGAAACTTTCACATTCCTACACGCTCAATATATTTTATGAAGCTAGCAATGTCCTTCTCAAAAGGAATAACCTATTTGTTTTCTTTAGTTGGAAGAAACGTTTCACCTGTGGGGCGGAGACCAGTGATGGCCGCAATATCAAACAAGATGGGAGTAAGCATCCAAACTGCAAAATTGAAGGTGTTCGTAGAGCCTTCCCAGAAGTAGAGTGCGAAAATCAACATGTGATTGCAATAACTAGGGCCAACCCTAGAAAGCTGAATCAAGTCAAATAAGCCTTAAGCCTTCCAAACATCACCCTTTACCTTCTCTACTTTATTCAACCATGCAATGTAATCTTGGTTGACAGCAGGGGAGGAACGGAATACCTTAGACGTTCAATAGATGTGTGAAATATCTATTTGGAAATATCTGTTGATAGGAGGTTTGGTGGTTTTGTAAGTAGGGAAGGAACCTTCCAAGTGTTTATGTACCCTAACCTCATCGGGAATAGGCCCCAATAGAGCGTAAGCAGTTTTATTGCAGATTAAGGGAAGCAAAAACTGGGAGCGAAAAGTTTGGAGATTGCGTGTTGGCGATGGTTCTAAAGCAAAAGTGTTTCGATCATGAACGAAGAACAGTCTAATGTTGGAAACCAATTCAATTTCATGGGGAGTTTGAATGTGTTCAGAGATTTGACTTGAAGTGGCCATGGAGATGACAAAAAGTTTTTCTGGGTAAGAAGGAAAATGAAATCTTCTGTAGGGTACGAAGACAAAGAGCTTGAGTATGCAAAGAAACGTAAAGAGGAAATTAGAGAGATGAAAGGGGTATTTATACCATCAAGGAGACCGAATGTTGGGGAGAAAGAAAAAAATTGTGGCTACACGACCGACACGTGTCAAACATATGGCAATTGAGTTGAAGAAGTTGGTAAGTTGGAGGCCACGATTATCCTCAAAAGTGGAAACTAGAAAATAAGGAAGTGGTTGTGTGATATGTGATGTAATGTTTGAGGGAAAATGTCATGATTACAATAACGTCACTTCACACTAAGAGAAAAGGATTAAAATGTCCATTTCTATTCTTTCAGTCGAAAAGGACATTTTGGGGGGAAATTTGTTGGCTAGGATTTTCATAAAGGGTTAAAATCCAACAAAAAGAAAAATAGGTTCTTTGAAGACTTTGAATTATAGGAAATCGATCATAGAAGCAGTCAACTGGAAGAGATTTTCATAAAAGACCAATTTAAAGAAGTTGGTTCAAACTTTCACATTCCTACACGCTCCATATATTTGGTGAAGCCAACAATGTCCTTCTCAAAGGGAATAACCTTTTCGTTTGCTTCAGTGGGAAGAAACGCTTCACCTGTGGGGCGAAGACTAGTGATGATCGCAATATCAAACAGGGTGGGAGTAAGCATCCTGTAGCGGTAGAAATGTTGAGACTAAGCCATTGGATTGAATTGACTCGCACAAATTAAAATAAAAATCGCCACCGCGCTTTATTGTTTCCAAAGGAATGGGAAAAGAGAAAATAACCCAAAAGAGGGGAGAAAGATTCTAGGTAAGGGGGTTGGTTATGCAAAGGGAATGTATTAGCACCTTAAACATCTACGGTACTCTGCACGAACCTCTTTGAAAAATCTATATATTTTGGCTATAAAACGTTGTATAAAAATAGATTGTGATGATGAGAAAAGAAGTATTTTTTTAATGATTTTTGCACCCACCACGGTTGTGAACCTTTAGTTCCTACATACCACCTTCCGTGCAGTAGGGGATTAGGGTACACATAGTTCCTCTTTTTAAAATTTTAAAACACAAGTGTGTTGGTTAATTTTAAGAAGGAGGGAGAAGATTTTTGAAATTAAAGAAGATGGGAGGAGATGGAGGGACTATCCTAAAGCATAAAGTAAAAGTTAAGGAGAAGGACCATCTGACCAACACGAAGCCAACACTTGACATAATGAGCCAATGTAGAATTCCATCCTTTGGATTTGAAACCAAGCAAGAAATTATGATAAACTTCTTAAGAATACTAAGCTTCAATTGCATTAAGTCTTCACAAAAATTGGACAGAGTAACAATTGTATACAGATGGATTCTAGATTACAGAAAAAGTGTGTAATCATAATAACCTGCACACAAAGCAAACAAACAACCCAATGTCTTGGGGTAAACCCCAAGAACTCCAGACAAAATTTGCAATAGAAGTCACAAGGTCCCTAACATAGGTCAATGTCTCTACTCCTAAGTCCAAGAAGTCCATAACTCCAAAATGCCAAGGATAGTAACCAACTAGTCCAAGTGATATTAAAGTTTTTTAGAGTTTAAGTTGATTATTAGGTATCTTCAAAAAGAATTGAAAAGCTCAAGTGAGAAAAAAAAAGACATGAATATAAAGGCTCAAGTGAGCAAAGATGAAAATAGCATGAAATGTAAATGCTAAAGTAAATGGGATATAAAGTAAAAGTTGAAAATAAAAGCATAAAATAAGGCCAATTGTTAGGAATTAGTAGTTAGTTGGATGACAATCTTGAAACTTGCATTTGGAACTCATTAGAAGATTGGTAGAACCAAAGCCTCTCAACAACAAGTTGCATTTGTTTTTTGTCAAGTATATCATCCATTTAAGAATCCTCAAGATAACAACTAATGATCAATGATGTTTAAGTGATCCACTTTGACCAAAATTGATGAAGATTCATTAGAGGATTGGTAGAACCAAAGCCTCCTAACAATGAATCTCAAAGTTATTGGATCAAATGGTTCAAACCAACATACTTGGGCTTGCAAACATAGCTTTGGGCCACGAATGATCATTTTCTCAAATCAGAACAAAATATAGCGCTATGTTAAGCAATCGTAAGTGGACTTATATAGAAGTCGCACCTATTTTGAGGCCGGTCAATAGAAATCTATGCACCTCATGTTTTGAAACATGATATGTAAATCATGCTCTAACAACACTTAGCACAATAAGAATGGGATAAGATAAAGGAGGAAGGGGAAATGAATAAACCACATTTGAACCAAAAATTTAATCAAACTATTATTAAAATCATTCATCCATTTTTATGGAGTTAGACTCAACACCATGGATCCAATGATGTTAATAAAGTTCATGATTAAAATTTCATGGTCCAAGATCAGCCAAAATTATATACAAAAATAAAATTGTATTTAAAATAAAAGAAAAGAAAAAGGTTTTTAAATTATTTTAAAATGAAAAATAGAGAGAAAAATAGCAACTATATTCAAATTAATCAAGAAAAAATAAGTAAGACCATAAAAAAATTAGAAATAAACTCAAATATTTATATGAAATTTTTGGTAATTTTTTTAAGTCAGAAACTATTTTTAAACTAATTTAAATTAGTCAAATAAAGGAAAAAAGATCAAAAATAGTAAAAATTAAGATAAAATTCCATAAAAAATTAAGAAGGTCAGAAACAACGGAAATGATTTTTACAAAAAATTTTAGAATTAAAAAATGTCAGAAAGTATTTTTTTAAACAATTAAAATAAAGCCAATAAGGTAAAAATTATGAAAAATACCAAACATCAAAATAAAAATATGAAAAAATATTTATAAAGTCAGAAATAATTCAAAATATTTTTGAATATTTTTTTCATAGTTTTTGGGAAAAAGATAAAAGAGTTATAAATTTTTGAAATTTAAAACAATTAAAATATAAAATCAGAAAATAAAAATAAAACTATAAAAATGTGGACCATCAGATTATAGTCAAAACGCGTTAGTAAGCTGATCAAGTGGATCAGATGCGCTGTGCTTGATATGGACCTTATTTGGAAATGTATTGGATTAGAAAAAGGGCAACCAGTGAAAACAAAACAATTGGCGCGCTATCATTGGTTGAGACGAGACATGTCATCATCTTCAACCTCCAGACACCCTGCAATGGAGATTTTATGAGTTTCTTCAAACAGAAAAATTAGAATCTCAGACTAGTATCATTAGATTCGTCTCTTCAAGCCGATCCTAACAACACCATCGCGCCAAATTTATATAAAGTGTGCAAGGAGATATGAATCAAAAACTCAGAAAATAGCGAGCACCTTTCAGTTGAGATTTCTCTCTCAATTCTCAATGGATTTAAAAATTGTAAGAAGCACAAGAATCAAAAGAAGGAGTAGAGTAAGTTAGTGATTCACTTGGATTCAAATGGTGGAGAATTCTACCTATTCGAAGTTCAAGAATGGAGCTCTGAAAATGAACTTCCGTAGCTTGAATTATGGCTCGTTCTGCTTGGTTTAAGTGTTGGAGAGTTTGTATGATGATGAAGGATGATGATTGTGCAAATAATTTTGGAGGAAAAGGCTTAAATCTCAGAAATTGATTTCAAAAATTTGAAGTTCGTGTTAGGTTTTGGCAGGGTGTGTTTGGCTCTCAAAGGTTGAGGAAATCAATGAGTGATGATCCTCTATTTATAGGGAAGTGAATGGGATGCTCAAGCGTGTGGAATGATGAAGTTTGGAGGGAATTCATGTGAATCTACAACATGGGAAAAGTGTGACTCATTTTTGATCAAAACTCATCCAAACCTTGCATTTTGATGCACTAATCACTTCTGGAAGTTCAATAAACATATTTAGGAGCAAAAATGCGCAACAATAGAGTTTCAAATTTCTGACTTGGTGAAAAATTCAGTTTCAAATTGCCAAATTCAAACCAATGGTATTCTCAACTCAAGGGGTCTTAGGATATGATTCTTGAAGCCTTAAAAAGAGGAGATTACAAGCTTTATAGTGTGAAAAGAATGGAATCAAATGGATGTTTGAGCTGAAAGTTGTAATGGGTCAAAGTTGAGAAAAAGAGGTTGACTTTCCATACTTAGAAAATATTTAAGTTTTTCTTCAAAAATGACTTATAATGTCTTGCATCCAAACATGGCCTTCCACTTGAAATTTGTTCTTGACCAAAAAATATGGTATGATATAGATCTCTTGAATGAAATTTTGAAACTTGAAACATTCAAAATATCCAAAAATTGAGAGAGTTATGACTTGTTGAAGTTGGCAAAAATTCATGAAATGACCTATAATCTTTTGCATCCTTAGGGCATCTTCTATCCATTTTAACACTTTGAACATAAAATAAAGGTTTAAGTCCACATCTTCAATATCATTATGGAAAAATAATGGGCTCAAGGTGATAAAAATTTATCAAGTTATGATCATATGAAGTCACATAAATGGAATTTGAAGGT
Organism: Vicia faba; assembly: GCA_948472305.1. NCBI lineage: Eukaryota > Viridiplantae > Streptophyta > Magnoliopsida > Fabales > Fabaceae > Vicia > Vicia faba. The sequence goes on from OX451740.1 coordinate 1,126,105,969, forward strand.
TCGTCTAGAGGACTTGTAATATTCTTTCACCATCAAGTTTCTTCCACACAAAATTTCTTTGAAACTTTTGAAGTGATTTGTTAATAACCTTATGAAGAGAAGGATGTCTTTGTAATCACTCAAAAATACCAAAAAATGAGCAAGATGTACTCCTTTGAAGTTCAAAACCCTAGCTCATAGAACAAGAAAATGCCTTGGGAAACCTTTGCCATTTTGACCAACCTTCTTGCACAAATAACTTTGTCATGTGAATATAAGTTGTTGAGGATGATAAGGAGAAATCATAGCAACCAAAAACACTTTCAAATCTTGAAAATTGAAGGAGATAGGCACTTGTGATCAATGAATTAAATATTATTCCAATTGGGTCTAACTTCTTCAATCAACCCTTGTACTTTTGAACTATATTTTGACAAATTGTAGTGTGATGAATCATAATAGACTTTTCCATGACATTACTTCAAAGAATATCCAATGGTGAAGCTTGAATCTCAATGAAGATTTGTTGAGGAAGGCACATAAACGGACTCATGAATCCATAAATCAATCTTGATGGAATGTATCGTGCTTTCACCTACATCATCAATAATTTAGGGCAAACAAATATTGTTTTATTAGTTAAAGAATAATCAAAACAAAGCATAGATGATCACGAAGTACAAGTCAATGTGCTTGGTGATTCCTCATAGAGCAAAGCTAAAGATAGAGAGAAGAATCAAACCCTAGTGTATTGTCTTGTTGTGATTGAATTGATATGATATGGTGGAGGGATCTTAGGGGGAAAAGTTGGGGTACAACAACTGCCCTTATTTAAGTGTCTTCTATCCAGAGATGTGAATATTAAAATATTTGCGTCGACGCGATTGAAGATACTTAAATATAAAACAAGCCCTATTTTTGGCCCTAAGATACCATGCAATGCTTATGATTATGAGTGCAGATGGACAAATCTAAAAGAACGCAAAACATCACGGGAGATGTAGCAAATAAAACAGGGATCCGACAAGAAAACTTGACCAGGAAAATAAATCATTGGTGAACCTAAAGACCGGACCCTGTTGGGGGTAAAGCCCGAAAGAGGAGATAAAGCATTATCAATTCAAAAGATTGAGGAGAGAAAGTAAAAGGTAACAGTGACTGATAGATGACTGCGAACCAACCCCGCTTGGAGGGAATGGAAAAAAATTAATGTCGACCCCCTGGGGAAAGGAATGGTAAGATAATATCAGTAAATTCAATAAACGGGTGAGAAGCCAATATTCATGACTGCAAACAAAAGATTCTACGGAGAAAAAGAATCTCAATGATGAATTACCTTCCATAATGACAAGGCTACCATTCATCGGAGTAACAATATCTCATCAACGAACTACCTTCCATAATTACAAGGCTACCATTCATTGGAAAAAGAAAATATCATCTACAAACTACCTTCCATAATGACAAGGCTACCATTCATTAGAGTAACAACATCTCAACAACGAACTATCTTCCATAATGACAAGGCTACCATTCATTAGAGTAACAACATCTCAATAATGAACTACCTTCCATAATGACAAAGCTACCATTCATTGGAGTAACAACATATCAATAAGGAACTACCTTCCATAATGGCAAGGCTACCATTCATTGGAGTAACAACATCTCAACAACGAACTACCTTCCATAATGACAAGTTTACCATTCATTAGAGTAAAAACATTTCATCAGCGAACTACCTTCCATAATGACAAGGCTACCATTCATTGGAAAAAGAAAATCTCATCAAAGAACTACCTTCCATAATGACAAGGCTACCATTCATTAGAGTAACAATATCTTAACAATGAACTACCTTCCATAATGACAAGGCTACCATTCATTGGATTAACAACATCTCATCAACGAACTACCTTCCATAATGACAAGGCTACCATTCATTAGAGAAAGAAAATCTCAATCTTCTCCGGGAGCTGTCAGATTCACTAGGGGAATTACAGGTTGCTCAAATAAAGAGGCATGCTTCTTGTTGCTTATGAGGAGGGATTGCAATAATGACTTCCTGAAGGAAGAAATATGGCTTCCTGGGAAAGGATATGGAACTCCCAGAGAACTGATAATATATTCCTACTGAGGAAATAAAATCTTCTCGTGCAAAATAAATGCACATTCTCAAACTAGGGCTCAAAGCTTGCCGAAATCCAGATAATAATATTGCTGAGGGTACCCATTAAAACTAGAAATAAACCGGAATGAAGCAGTCAACCAAAATACATCTCTTGAGAAATAAACTCAAGAGGGAAAACCATTCCATCCAGACACGGGATGAAAAGAAGGTTGAAACCAAAATTCTTCCACAAGGGATAGCTCAGTGGGGAAATTAAAAGGATATACACTTTCTGCTTAAGGTTGACACTCTATGGGAGAGAGGATAACACGACTCTGCAAAATAGGATAATGTATCAATCAAAACACTAATTAATACAAATGAGCAATGACTATGCATGATGCATGTATGAAAGTATGAATGTTATCATGTATATGCTGACAAAACAGACATATAACACTGGGGATAAACATACAAAATTAAAAATGGGTACAATCAAAACTCGGCTAAATCACAATCAGGGTGGAAATTCCATAGGAAAGTAAGCACCAACTGAAGAAAAAAATTCCTATTTCATAACTTAAACTCATTGGGAAGGAACAAGATAAATCATAGCAGATTAACATAAAAAGGTGATATAACATCTTCCTCCAAGTTTCACCGGGGAAACCACACAGACTTTAGTGGGGGAAACAAAAATGTTCGAAGTTCACACTTCTGCCAAGGTTGATTTCTCTAGGGAAAACAATATCACATCGTTGAGGCATCAGTTGGGGATGACATGCTGACTTTATTGGGGTGGGTAATACTATGTCGTCAAAGGAGACATCGAGATACATTATTTAATAGTGTTGATTGCACCCACTTCTCCGGGGAGGAAGTATCGAACCTCATGGGGACAACAATTTCAGAGAAGTGTACCATTTCAAATTCACTTGGGGGGAATATCAAGAAATCAAACACTACGACAAGAAAACTTATGGGGATTTTAAATCCAATCCAACACTCGGCTGGAGAAAACCTAAAAAGTTGATAACCGTTCAACACTTATTAAATAAGACATTACCCTTGCCTGACTATCGGGAAAACAAACAAAATGCCAGTATTGCCGAAAGGGAGATGCTTCGCAAGTGAGTCTAACTCAACATGTACGGGGAGAAAAGACTTTATTATATGAGTGAAGCCTTCACTGGGGAATCTTGGGTAGAGCCTTCATATCATACAAACCTTTGAGTTTATCCATCCCAGAAGTCACTAATTTTGTTCTCCTTGTGTCATAAAATCTAAAGCAATATGTAATTTGTAAATTCTTTTCAAAAATAATTTTGTTATTTAATCTGTCTGCTTTGATCATTACTATCGATAATAAATGAAATCTTTATAAGCTGAATAAAATAAGAATTGCAAGGAATTGGATAGAAGGCTCAAACTTTATTAATAGAATGGTAGCTTGCGAATGGCAAGACTCCATAGATGATTACAAAGTTTGGAACACGGTAATATACTTTGGAAAAGATACATTGAGCTACAAGGACCACTATTCTCCCTAACAACTTTGAATTCCTGAGCAGAGACTTCAGTCGAAGAGTAGCAAAATCCAAGCAGATTGTTGCTCCAATGATCAAGTCTTGTCTGATGAAATTACTTGCTAGAAAATCCCTAACTTTTGCCTAGGTTTCCCTTGTGGGTTTTCAACCTACCGGGAAAATTTATTCTATTTATGTCTCTAATTTTTTACTAGACCGCCCTTTCGGGTTTTCGGCCTACCGAGACGCTCCTTTTTTCCTAAGGTTCCCTTTCGGGTTTTCGTCTTAGCGAGCCGTTCTTTTATTTTTATAGGCGAAGTATGTTTTGACTGCATCAGCATTCACAGGATGTGGGAAATCCTCGTCGTCCATTGTTTCAAGAATCAATGCACCGCTAGAGAAGGCTTTCTTGACAACATATGGTCCTTTAAAATTGGGAGTCCACTTGCCCCTAGAATCAACGTTAAAAGACATGATCTTCCTGAGTACGAGGCCGTCTTCTCTAAATTCAAGAGGTTTGACCTTCTTATCAAAAGATTTCTTCATTCTCTTTTGGTATAATTGACCATGACATAAGGCCGTCATTCTTTTCTCTTCTATTAAATTCAGTTGGTCAAACCTGTTTTGGACCCATTCAGCCTCTAACAACTTGGCTTCCATCATTACATACAAAAAGGGATCAACTTCAATGGGGAGCACTGCTTCCATGCCATATACAAGAGAGAACATGGTTACCCCTGTTGAAGTGCGTACAGATGTTCAATACCCATGCAGAGAAAAAGGGAGCATCTCATGCCAATCTTTATAAGTAACAACCATTTTCTGGATGATTTTCTTGATGTTTTAATTGGCCGCTTCAATAACCCCATTCATCTTTGACCTGTAGGGAGATGAGTTATGGTGGACAATCTTAAATTCCTCATAAAGTTCAGACATCATTTTGTTATTGAGATTTGAGCCATTGTCAGTAATAATCCTACTTGGCACACCATACTAACATATGAGGTTGTTCTTGATGAAGCGCACTACCACTTGTTTAGTGACATTAACATATGAAGCTACCTCCACCCATTTGATAAAATAATCAATTGCCACCAAGATGAAACGATGCCCATTTAATGCCTTTGGTTCAATCATTCCAATCATGTCAATACCCACATAGAGAAAGTCCATGGGGAAGAAATAACATTGAGAAGTGTTGAATGTATGTGAAGTTTATTAGCATAAATCTGGAATTTATGCCACTTCTTCGCAAATTTGTAATAGTCAGATTCCATTGTCAGCCAATAGTAACCTTCCCTAAGCATCTTTTTCTCCATCGATTGTCCATTAGCATGGGTACCAAATGAACCTTCGTGAGCCTCATGCATCAACATGTCTGCTTCGTGTCTATCCATGCATATGAGCAAGACCATGTCATGATTTCTTTTATACAATACATCTTCATTGAGGAAAAATCTGCCCGCCAACCTTCTCAATGTCTTTCTATCCTTATTTGATGCACCAACTGGGTATTTTTGGGTCCGGATGAAATGCTTGATATCAGACTACCAAGGTTTTTCATCTACCACATCTTCTGTTGTAAACACATGAGCCGGTCTATCCAAACGTCGTACTGTAATACGAGGCACATCATTCCAAGTATTAACCTGATATATAGAAGCCAGAGTTGCCAAAGCATCCGCCATCTGATTTTCATCTCTTGGAATATGATGGAATTCAACTTTGTTAAAGAAGGGTAATAGCCTTCTAACATAATCTTTGTAAGGGATCAAGCCGAGGGGACGAGTATCCCATTCTCCTTTAATCTGATTAATAACCAAAGCCGAATCATCATACACATCTAAAACTTTGATTCTAAGATTAATGGCCTCCTCGAGACCCATAATACAAGCCTCATATTCCGCCATATTATTAGTACAATCAAATGTCAGCCTTGCAGTAAAAGGAATGTGTGATCAATGCGGATTGATGATCACCGCACCAATTCCTTTTCCGTAAGCGTTCACTGCTCCATCAAATACCATGCCCCAGCGAGATTCAGGATCTGGAGCTTCCCTAGGTAACAGTTCATTACAATCTTTTGCTTTCAAGAACATCACATCCTCATAAGGAAAATCAAATTTGACGGATTGATAGTCATCTACCGGTTGGTGAGCAAGATAATCCACCATCACACTACTTTTTATGGCCTTTTGAGCGTGGTACTCAATGTCATATTCAGACAATAACATTTCCCAGCGGGAAATTCTCCCAGTAAGAGCAGGATTTTAAAAAATATACTTAATTTGATCCATTTTGGAAATCAACCAAGTAGTATTATTCATCATATATTGTCGCAATCGCTTTGCCGCCCAGGCCAGAGCATAACATGTATTCTCCAACATAGAATACCGTGACTCACAATCAGTAAATTTCTTACTGAGATAGTATATGGCGTATTCTTTGTTTCCTATTTCATATTATTGTCCCAAAATACAACCCATAGAACTATCCAACACTGTTAGATACATGATTAATGGTCTTCCTTCAACGAGAGGGAGCAAGATAGGAGGTTCAAGTAGATATTCTTTGATACTTTCAAAGGCCCTCTGGCAATCCTCTGTCCACACGCAACCCCGATCTTCCTTTAGCAACTTAAAGATCGGTTCACATGTTACAGTCATGTGGGAGATGAATATGGAAATATAATTCAGACGCCCAAGGAAGTCTCTAAATTGCTTCTCAGTCCTTAGCGCAGGAATTTCTTGAATAACTTTGACTTTATCAGGATCAACTTCAACCCCTTTCTGGCTGACAATGAAACCTAACAACTTCCCTGATCAGACACTGAAGGTGCATTTGTTTGGATTTAGGTGGAGACGGTATTTCTTCAAATGCTGAAACAACTTCAATAAATCTTCTATATGCCCTTCTTTAGCCTGTGATTTGGAAATCATATCATCAACATACACCTCTATTTCTTGTTGCATCATATCATGGAATAGGGTTGTCATAGCCCTCTGGTACGTTGCACCAGCGTTCTTCAACACGAAGGGCATCACTGTGTATCAGAATGTTCCCCGGGCTGTGATAAACATTGTTTTTTCCATGTCCTCAGGAGCCATTCTTATTTTATTATATTCGTAAAATTCATCCATGAATGAGAATACTTTAAATTTTGCTGTGCTGTCAATCAGCATATCAATACGCGGCAATGGGAAATCATATTTTGAAATAGCTTTATTTATATCTCTGTAATCTATGTACATGCGGACTTTTCCATCTTTCTTTGGTATGGGCACACTATTGGGTATCCATTAAGGATACACTGAAGTCACAACAAAACCGACATTAATCTATTTTAAGACTTCTTCTTTGATTTTTACTACCATACCGGGGTAAGTTCTTCTCTACTTCTGCTTGACGGGAGGACACTATGGCTTCAAAGGAAAATGATTCTCCATAATATCAGTATCTAGACCCGGTGTTGTACCCCAAAATTTTCCCTCCCATTTTCACTCAAGACATGCTTCTAGAGGCCCTCAATTTCCCTAGGATGACTAAGAATTGACCAAACAAATTCTCCTCCTAAGGCAATGAACCTCAACTAGGGTTTCAATTTTAAGAAAGATGTGTGAGTCCCAAGGATCCCAAATGTTCTCCATTGTCCTATTAGATCCTCAATACCATCCATGTCAAATTTCATGCCTTGAACAACAAGTTTGCTCAGTCAATTGCTCAAATGCCTAGAAATCAACTGTACTAGGCCAAAAGTCAACTGTGGCCCAAATACAGTCAAAATTCAAGTTTTTTCGGTCAAAATCAACATTTTGAAGTTATATCCATCATTTGATCAAGGGTTGATCACGATTCCTCAAGAAATGCTCCTAACTCATCAAAAGTCAAAAATGGCAAATTAGGGTTTCTATAGGAAAATTCAACCAAACTTTGACCAGGCATAACTTTCTCATACTTTATTTGAAATTTTTCCACCAAGGATCATTTTGAAGAGAATCCAATTCCCTGCAACTTCTCTTCAGCCCTCAAGTTCAAGAAATGCCTCAATCAAAAGATACAAGTTTATACATTATAGGTCCTTTCAAAAAGTCAACAAAAATACCTTTTGGGTCAAAGCTCCTTACATGAACATGGAAGATCCAATTGAGAGGAAAACAAAAAGGTTGCTTATAGGACATCCTAAGATCTCAAGAAAATCAAAGAACACCCTCTTATGGTTAAAATTGAGAGAGATATGCATTGCTAAAGTTGACCAATTTTTGGAAATATGCATGAAGCCAATATTGACCTAAGTTGAATTTTTCCAAATGGGCCCATGTTTTCACACTTGGAACTTGTTCTTAACATGGCCCACGACCCTTGATCTCAGTCATGCATTATTTTATTATTTATACTATTTATTTTGATATTTTATCCATTAAAATGCAAAATTAAATAAAGTAAATAATAAAAATAATAAAAGATTTGATTGTGAATCTTTTTCTTATCAAATGATGGACAAAATATGCTGGCATACCAAAAGAAAAATGTGCAAACCAAGATGGGAAAGGATGTCCCAGATATGAAAGATTTTCAAGTGGATATTTGGAACAAAACTTTCACTCAATTCCATGGATCTTTTTCTTTATTTGTAACCCTATTCTGATTCACTACATAAGCAAAATAAGTCTAAACCTAATGGACATGCGCAACCTGCCTAACGGGACCCCAAGAGAACTTGCCAAATCTCAAAAAATATTGCAAACACATATCTCGTGTTCCAGCCACTATCAGGATTTTTCAAGCATTCAAACACTCCCTGAGGCTTCCAGGACCCCATCCCAGTCTTCAAGCAAGCAGTGCAACGTCCAGATCAAGCGTATCACCATTACTCTGTTTGGTATAGTTTGACGATCTCAAACTTTTGCTTCACGTAATATAAATAATTTTCATATGCATATTTGTGTTTATACTAATGATTATATGTTTTTAGAGTCATTACATGAGAGATTTAACGCAGGGATGAAGGTTTTCCATTGTTAGGTCAAAGTTTCAGCCAAGCTTTGTATCTCAAGATACATGCCTCTTCAGAGCAAACCAACCATGCCATTATGTTCGCAAGGGTCTAATTAGGCTAGTAGGGTTCTTTTCGTGTCCGTTTTCATGAGATTTCGCAGGTTTTTATTTTTGTCCAAGCGGAGATTATGACCGGAACCACCATCCACGGTGGTTTGACCGGCCAAGGACTCTGCGTGGCATATTAGGATGCTGTGATTGGTCCATTCAAATGGCAGGGACCCACTTGGTACACGTGCATTGTACAATCAGCACTAAGGACCAGATTCACATTATATATTTATTATTGTGTTTATATTACCGAAAGTAAAACCGTCCCGACGATAGAGACAACGCGCTTAAGGATGTGTATGTGTGCAAGGGCAGGGGTTCGATCCCTGCCTCTTGCATAATATTTTTCTGAATTATTCCTTGCAGATCCAGTGGTTCCACACCAAGCGCGCATACCATGTGCTCAATCATCATCGTCAGATCTCAGGTGGCCTGGATCTAATGCCTAGCATGCAGTCCCCATGATGGACCTCCAAGCTTGCCTCCCACTGAATCCAGTGCAGCTGTGGGCCAACTAGATCTGGTCATTGGTGGAATTCAACTGCATCTCCCCTCAATTGGGTTTCTCACCCCCTCAGGCCCATTTGTCTAACTTCCTTATTCTAATTTTTTTTAATTAGTTTTTTTTTGTTTATTTACTTTTTTTAAAATCATAAAATCATAAAATAAAATAAAAATCATAAAAATTCTAGGACTTACAGTTTTTTTTTATAAAATTAATTTTTTCAAATTAATTTAATTAAATTTTAACTTTTTTCTTTAATCTAAAATTAGTTAGAAATTAGGTTAAACTTCTAATTTTTATTCATAAAATACAAAAAATATTTTTTAATAAACAATTAGATTTTCTAGGGTTTAGAATTTATTTCAGTCTTAATTTTTGCACGCTATTATTTTCCATACGACTATTTTTTATTATTTATGCAACTGCGCCCGGTTTGTAATAGTTAATTAGGGTTTTCAATTTTCACATTTTTACTTTTCAGTCATTATTTATGTAACTACACCAAAGCCCTGTAATAGCGTAGGAACTTTTATTTCTCGCTTTATATTTTCTTATATGCTCGTATATAAATTGCTAGCAAATTATGCGTGCATGACAAGATTAAATCAATTAATCAGTAGGCCACTAACTTCAAGATAACTATCTGAAAAAAAAGCACACTGTTGCACACTTGCACCCTTAGGGTACTCCTCACTTGGTTTCCTCGAAAAATAATGGTCATGTCCCTCGAACATAGGGATATCTTAGCAAAGACCCTCATCTTAAAAGTCATCATAAAATATCATAGTCCTTTACTGTCCCTCGAGTTGCCTACGAGAAATGATCTTGTCCCTCGATGTTGCCTATATGATGACAATCCCTTCGAAATGCTAAGGTATCCTTACATGTTTCCTTAAATGATCATAATCGTCCCTTTCAATAGTCCCTCAATATCCAACAATAGGGCTACCTACTCACTAATAGTAGGTTCGCACTATCTAAAGGGTAGGAGGAAAAGAACATCCTTTTTCGAGTAGGTAGATAACTTTTAGGTACTTGCTCAAGAATAAATTTTTTACACTTACACACTTTCAAACTTGTTTTCAAAAACGCTTTATCACACTCCTGAGAACTGATAAAAGAGTTACCATAAAGCAAACAAAAACCTTTCAAAACACACAAACACAAAAACAATTTTCAAAATGAGCAAGTACCTAAGAGCCTGTGGAAAACCACGGATGGAAAGGGTGCTAACACCTTCCCTTTCCATAATCTACCCCCTTACTCAGAAAATCTCGAAAAAGGTCATTTTCTTTTCTTTTCACTCATTCCTTTGTTGGATAAAAGAAAATTCGGTGGCGACCCTTGCTTACCGCAACATTTGCGAACAAAAAACACAAAACTAGTATAAATGTCGGTTCTGCCACCGTATCACAGAACTGGCGACTATGCTGGGGATTCTTATAAAAGTGGGGTTTACCTTAGGGTCTAGATCATTTCTAAAATGTTTCTTTGTCTGTTTGATTGCTTTACTTTTAAGGGTATTGCTTGGGTTGCTATAGATCCTACACCCGATCTGGGGAAAACCTTTTAGGTAAGTAGCAATATATCGTGGAAACTATGCGGGGCATACCGACACGGTTGAAGCGATGGCTATGTTGATGCGACACTTTGGTTGGTACCGGTAGCCCTTGAGTTAATCAAGGAGAATATGGGGCTGTTGCATGGTGTCATGAAGCATCAATTGACCTTAGAACCTTTAATTGAACAACTTGGAAATTAGGACGTAGTGAGATGGCCGTCTTTGGTGTATTCCCAAGGTCGGCAGATACTCGATGCTAGACTCGTTGAGATTTGACTCCCGAGTTGTGTTTGGTTGCAATTCAGTTGCCTATCGAACGAAACTTGTGGGAAAGATCAGTGATATTGAGATCCCTTAGAACCCGGTTACTATTTATAGGATAGGTTGAACCAATCCAACTTCAAGAGGGTATTACCTTAAAACCCATGCAGGCCTTAAACCTAAGGTCTTTGTGTGATTTGCTTGTTTCTTGCTATATCTGTGATTTCTTAGCATAATCATGAAATCATAATATTGAACATCATACTAACCATTTCAAGGATTTTCTAGGGCTTATCTTTGTCTTGTTTTGTAGGACATGACATCCGCTCGCAGGAACACTATCCAAGTCAACCTTGTGAAAGTACATCCTCAACTCAAGGACTTAGCATCAAGGATTCCTGAAAGCTCTCCCTTCATTGGAAAAACATGGTCGACTTCTCAACTTGGTCAATTCAAACCCCGATGAAGAAATGTTAAAGGTGCTCTTTCAGTTCTTTGACCTGATACGTCATTGCTTCACTTTTCCCGATTACCAATTAGTGCCTACTATGGAGGAGTTTTATCAGTTATTGGGGGTACCTATCCTTAATCAGATACCATTCAATAGTATGGAAAGAGACCCAAAGCCTGAAGAGATTGTTCAAGCTCTGCCTTTACAACGGTCTAATGTAGTGGAAAATTGGGAAACCAGAAGAAGTGTCCAAGGATTTCCAGCTAAGTTCCTATTTGAGAAAGCTCAATATTTTTTAGATACCCTAGATTTACAAGCTTTTGAAGAAGTGTTGTCCCTTCTCATATATGGGATGGTACTATTCCCTAACACAGATCACCTTGTAGATGTGAATGCGGTTAAGGTTTTTCTGTCGCATAATCTGGTTCCTACATTACTTGGGGATATTCTACACTCTCTTCATACTCGCACTCTAAAGAGAAGAGAGACCCTTCTGTGCTGCACTCCTCTATTGGCTAGGTGGTTTATTTCACACCTACCTCGATCTGTTTTGAGAAATGAGCAGGGTATGAGATGGTCTCATAGGTTGATGTCCCTTACACATTCGGATATTCATTGGTGTTCTCGGTCCTTGGAGAGTGTTTCCATCATTGATCACTGTGGGGAATTCCCTAATGTCCTTCTCTTAGGCATTAGGGGAGGAATCACTTATAATCCTTGTTTGGCATTGTGACAGTTTGGTTATGCCAGAAGGGATGGTCCTCATGACACACTCGTCCAAGGAATCATATTTGACAATGAGAATGATGTTCAGGGTTATCGTAAGAGGTTCATTCGAGATTGGGGTATGATAAATAGAGTTGACAGCAAGACACGAGGGCACAAGAATTTCATCCCTCTTGAGCCTTACCTCAAATGGGTGTGAGCTCGTGCTCAATGTATTATGATGCCTTACCCCGCCATCTTACCTGGGATTATGGAGCCAATTACTGAGGGAGACACTCCTTACATTATGCTTCATCCTAACACGCCAACTGATTTTGAGGAGCTGGGGAAATCCTGGATCCAACTCAAAGAAGAACGAGATACGTTCGAAACCTAATTCTACGCCAGCGAGAAGAAGGTTTTAGAGCTCACCAAGTTACTTCACGAAGAGAAGAGTATAAATACTTACATTTCACCAAAGAGGATGCTCCTGTGGGAAGCTTGAGTCTTGCTTTGCTTGGAGAGTTTTATTTTTGCTTTGTTCCCTTGTTAGCCCAATAGGAATTATTAACGTTTAAGAAAATTTGAGTCTTAGAAATCCTTGAAAACATTGCATACATATATCATACATATCATTGCATAAGCAGGTTGCAAAGTAGGTTTCTCATCCTCTTCGCTGTTTATTTCAGCAATGGCTCTCGAACAAACAATGAAGGATCTACAGACTCAGAATGCTCAGTTTCAACAGATGATCATGGCTCTAGCCAAGGGGCAAGAGGAACTGAAAGCCCTGATTGTTAAAGAGAAGACTAAGAAGCCAAGGAAGACAACTGGTGCGGTAAATTTTGGAAGGAGGTTCAAAGGACCGGTAAGGAAAGTGGTAGAGCTAACATCTTCATCAAAAGAAGGAGATAATCAAGAAGGGGAGACAAGAGAGGAAGACCCCAATCCAAGGGAATATGATAATGAGACTGACTACAATGAAGAGCAGTACCCTCCGGCCGACGAAAAGTACAAATAGCTGGAAGAGCGTCTGAGTGCAATTGAAATCCAGAAGGTGCTAGGGATGGATTTTGAAGAGCTGGGTTTGGTTTTTGGGGTTGTCATCCCACAAAAGTTCAAGATACCGGTGTTCGCCAAATATGATGGGGTTTTATGTCCCAAGATGCACCTCTGATCTTATGTGAGGAAGATTCAGCCTCACACTGCTGACAAGGACTTATGGGTCCACTTCTTTCAAGATAATCTATCTGGGACTCAACTAGAGTGGTTCTACCAGCTGAAAGGGATCAACATTCGTAATTGGGAAGACCTGGCTGCTGCTTTTTATAAGCAGTATCAGTACAATGCAGACCTTGCTCCCACCTGTACACAACTCCAAAGTATGTCTATGGGTTCGAGCGAGGGCTTTAAAGACTATGCTCAGAAGTGGAGGGATTTAGAAGGAAGAGTCCAACCCCCCCTGTTTGATAGGGAGCTAGTGGATATGTTTTTGGGTACCTTATTTGGACCGTTTTTCAACCATCTGATCGGAAGCTCTTTAGTGGGTTTTACTGAGCTGATCTTGATGGGAGAAAGAGTGGAAGCTGGGATTAGAAGTGGCAAGATTCATAAGGATTCCTCTTCAAGTGCGGTAAAGAGACCTTTCATAGGGAAACAGGAGGTCAGTGCTGTTTACAACCAACGAAATCAGGGAAGAATCGAGTGCCGTACAACGGTAAGGGCTGTTATGATCTCTAAACCTACACCTACTCAACAAAGGAACAATCAGCCTAGAGCATAAAGGCCTGTAAGACAGTTTACCCGTATAAACATGACTCTGTCTTAAGTCTTGTCGCACTTGCTGAAATCTAATTTGGTGACTTTGCGGGAAGCTCCTAAGAACCCTAACACCGCGTCTCCTTGCTACAACCAAAATGCTCGCTGTGCTTAGCAATCAGACAATCCAGGTCATGATACAAATGATTGTTGGGCTTTGAAAAACAAGGTGCAAGACCTGATCGAGGCGAAGGAAATTGAATTTGATGCTCCTGAGATTCCTAATGTTATCAGTGCTCTTATGCCCAAGCACAACCGTGGTGTTAATGCTATTGAAGATGATATGTTCGTTACTTATGTTGAAGAACTTGTTACTCCTCTCATGATCGTTAAGTGGAACTTGTTGAAAGCCAGTTTATTTCCAGGTTGTGGCAAAGGTTGCCACTTATGTTTATCTCTATCGATTGGTTGTCATTTTTTGAAGGTAGGTGTTCAGCGCCTGATGGATGATAGAGAGATTTTGTTTGAGAAGACTCCCGTTTCGACTGTTCCTTGCAAGGATGTTTCAATCATAACCATTTCTGCCAATCCTCCCAGGGTCTCCACAAAAAGACCCGCCAGGATTACATCTGCTCCAAAGTTGGCTCCATTGATTATCACTATGCCAGGGCCAACCCATACTCCTCGGACAAAGCTGTTCCTTGTAACTATGAGGATGACGTCTACTACCACGGCGTGAAGTAAGACTTGTTGGCTATTGATGACCAAGTTTCCGAAAATGCTGATCCCGACATTGGCAACATTGTTGGAACCAGCAAAATAACAAGAAGTGGAAGAGTGTTCTCCCATGAGATTTCTCCTCCAAAAGCTGTTACTAGTCCTGTAATTATTCCTACGGTTGTTCCTGCTGATACTACTACCACAATTCCTGTGATTACCCTTGTTGCCACCCCTATCACCCAGTCGGCCGAGACTCGGGGAAAAGACATACTGATTGAGCCTGTCCAGATGAAGGCGTATTCAGAATCTATCCCAGAGGCTTCCAAGAAGGAAATGGAAGAAATTTTAAAGATTATAAAGAAGAGCGACTATAATGTGGTCGAACAACTAGGGTAGACCCCTTATAAGATTTCTATGCTATCCTTACTATTGTGCTCTGAAGCTCCTGCAAAGGCTTTGGTGAAGTTCTTTAAAACTGCCCATGTACCACAAGAAACCTTCGCTGACCAATTTGAAGATTGCGTGGCCAGTTTGACGGCTGATAACAGTTTGGGTTTTTCTAAT
This sequence comes from Vicia faba, assembly GCA_948472305.1. Lineage (NCBI taxonomy): Eukaryota > Viridiplantae > Streptophyta > Magnoliopsida > Fabales > Fabaceae > Vicia > Vicia faba. Next base: position 1,126,121,215 of record OX451740.1, read on the forward strand.
GCTGATATGATACCCAGAGGGAGAAAACACAATGATGCGCTGCATGTCTCCTTCGAATGCAGGGGCACTACTTTTCCCCATGTTCTAGTAGATACTGGTTCATCATTGAACATGCTGCCCAAGAAGGCTCTTGACAGGTTAGACTGTGAAGGTTTGACCCTGAAACCCAGCAACATTATAGTGAGAACTTTTGATGGTTAGAAGAGGATGGTGCACGGGGAGGTGGACATCCCCATTAAAGTTGGTTCTCAGACCTTCGACTCCACCTTCTACGTGATGGACATCAAACCGTCTTATTCTTGTTTGTTGGGTCGCCCTTGGATCCATGGGGTGGGAGCTGTCACGTCCATTCTGCATCAGATGATGAAATACCCGGTAAAAGGAAAGATTGTCATGATACATGGTGAAGTGGAATATATGGTAAGCCACATGAACTCCTTCAGATATGTGGAAATGGATGGTGAGTTCATCAAAACTCCGTTTCAGAACTTCGAAGAGGTGCCTCGGACCATGGCTGCAACTGAAACTGTCACCAATCTGCCTAAGATCACCAGACCTCCCTTGAAGATGGCTTCTCTCAAGGACACCAAAGCAGTTATTGAAGAAGATAGGTGTACCATCTGGGGCCAACTCCCTGAAATTCCGTACAAATTTGATAAGTTTGGTTTGGGTTTCTCTTCAAGGGCTCAAAGGGCTATTCTCCGTGCTCGTGCTGGAATACCTCCCCCACGCATTAGAAATCATGGGGTCAACGCTCTAGAAGATAGTGATGGTGACTACGGCATGGACAACTGGATCTTCCCTACTACCAACGGTGGACCCAATAACTGGACGACAAAAGACTTTGTACCAATTACTTTTATTCAGAAGTAATTGTCTTTCTTGTTTTTGGATATGTAATAAACAATGTAAACTCTATGGCCATGTGTCTTACCCGGGGGGAAATGGTTTATTTGTGAGGGTTATCATGTTTCAATTTCATATGGAATTAATAAAGGATTGGACGTTTTGCATAAAAATTTTGCGCTCTCTGTTTTTCTTTTCTGCTTTTTACTTTGTCTATACAACTATGCTCTTACACACACTCACGTATCAATTGAAGATCCATATCCACTATGGATCCCATTGATAATAGTTCTGCTATTGCCGGTTATGACTTTGAAAATCCGATCAACCAAGCCGAGGACGAATGTGAGGAAGATTGTGAGGTACCCAGAGAACTTGCTAGGCTGTTACAACAGGAAAAAATGTCTATACAGCCTCATAAAGAGCCAGTTGAGACAATAAACTTGGGCATATAAGAGGACAGAAAATAAGTCAAGATAGGTGTAAATCTAGAGCTTGGTGTCAAACAGCGGTTGATACGAATGTTGCATGACTATGTCGAGATATTTTCCTGGTCATATGAAGACATGCCAAGACTGGACACGAATATTATAGTTCATCGCCTGCCAACTAAAGAAGATTGTCCTCCTGTAAAGCAGAAGGCCCGTCGTATGCATCCTGAAATGTCAGAGAAGATCAAAGTAGAGGTTATGAAATAGTTCAACACCGGGTTCTTAGCTGTCACCTCTTATCCCCAATGGGTTTCTAACGTAGTCCCGATGCCTAAAAAGGACGACAAGGTACGGATGTGTGTGGACTACAGAGATCTGAATAAGGAAAGCCCCAAGGATGACTTTCCACTTCCCCATATTGACGTTCTGGTTGACAATACCGCGCCACACAAGATCTTTTCCTTCATGGACGGTTTCTCTGGTTACAATCAGATCAATATGGCACCTGAAGACATGGAGAAGACAACCTTCATCCTACAATGGGGCACTTTCTGCTACAAAGTGATGCCGTTTGGGTTGAAGAACATCGGGGAAACCTATCAGCGAGCTATGAGAGCTTTGTTTCATGACATGATTCACCATGAAATAAGGGTCTATGTTGATGACATTATAGCCAGGTCTCAAACTGAGGAAAAGCACCTTGATCATCTACAAAATTTGTTTGATAGATTGAAGACGTACAAGTCGAGGTTAAATCCGAACAAGTGTACCTTTGGGGTAAGGTCACTTCTTGGTTTCATTATTAGTGACAAGGGCGTTCAGGTAGACCCTGCAAAGGTGAAGGCTATACAAGGGATGCTGGTTCCTCACACTGAGAAGGTGGTTAGAGGTTTCTTGGGACACCTTAATTACATTGTCAGATTCATTTCACATTTAACCGTTACTTGTAAGCCAATCTTTAAACTCCTGAAGAAAGATCAAGTGTTAAAGTGGAATGACGGATGCCAGACTGCCTTCAAGAGAATCAAAGAATACCTTCAAGAGCCTCCAGTTATGATGCCTCCGATTGAAGGAAGACCTCTGATAATGTACTTAACAATGTTAGATAATTTAATAGGGGTGTGTTCTAGGGAAGCATGACGAGTCCGGTCGAAAAGAGCACGCAATATACTACCTTAGAAAAAAGTTTACCGACTATGAAACAAGATACTCAATGCTCGAGAAAACTTGTTGCACTTTGGTATGGGCTACTCGCCGACTAAGACAATATATGTTGACCCACACTACTTTGTTGATATCTAAGATGGATCCCATAAAGTATATCTTCGAGAAGCCCGCTCTCTCCGGAAGAATAGCAAGATGGCAAATGATCTTGACAGAATACGACATCCAATACACGACCTAGAAAGCGATAAAGGGAAGTGTACTAGATGATCATTTGGCTCATCATGCTGTGGATGGCTACTAGTCCATGAATTTTGAGTTCCCGAATGAGAACATAATGTTAGTAACTGACTATGAAGAACCTGGACCGGATGAAGGACCTGAAGAAGGATCCCGATGGACTATGGTTTTTGACGGAGCCTCGAACACACTCGGCAATGGCATCAGTCCTGTAATCATATCTCCCGAGGGTTGTCATACTTCCTTCACCGCCAGATTATGTTTCAACTGTACCAATAACATGGCGCAGTATGAAGCATGCATTATGGGTCTCAAAGCTGCTATTGACCTAAGGATCAAGTTCTTGAGCATTTTCGAGGATTCAGCCTCGGTAATAAATCAAATCAAAGGGGAGTGGGACACGAAGCACCCTAATCTCATCCCTTACAAAGAACATGTGCTGACATTGCTTCCACACTTTGAAGAGGTCACCTTTGAAAATTTCCCACGAGAAGAGAACCAGTTAGTAGACGCGCTAGCTACTATGTCATCTATGTTCAAGGTTAGATGGGACAACGAGGCTCCCCAGATCACTATTGAAACGTTAGATGAACTAGTATACTACTATGAGATGGACACTGAACAAGTAGCTGGAAAACCTTGGTTCCATGAAGTGAAAAGGTATCTCGAGGCTAAAGAATATCCTGAGAGGGCATCTATCAATGATAAGAAGTTTTTGAGAAGGTTCTCCGCAAAGTTCTTCCTCAGTAATGGAATCCTCTACAAGCGCAACCATGACTCTACTTTACTTCTGTGAGTAGACAAGAGCGAAGCAGAGAGGATCATGGAAGATTTACATAAAGGTACTTTTGGCACCCATTCTAGTGAACATACCATGGCTAAAAAGATCCCACATGCAAGACACTATTGGTCCATTATGGAAGCAAACTGTTATCGGCATTCCCGAACTTGTCACAAATGCCAGATCTATGCTAATAAAGTACATGTACCTCTGGTTCCTTTGAATGTCTTGACGACTCCCTGGCCCTTTGTAATGTGGGGCATTGACATGACTGGAGAGATTAGGCCTGCCACTTCCAATGGACATCGCTTCATCCTAGTGGCCATTGATTACTTCACGAAGTGGGTTGAGACTGCTTCTTTTGCTACTGTTACCAAGAATGTTGTGGTGCGATTTATCAAGCATAACCTGATTTGTCGGTATGGTGTGCCAGAGAGAATCATCACAGACAATGGTACAAATCTCAACAATATAATGATCACCGAATTCTGTAAACAATTCAGGATCCAACATCATAATTTTCCCCCTTACCGACCAAAGATGGATGGCGTTGTGGAAGCTGCTAACAAGAATATTAAGAAAATCATACAGAAGATGATGGTGACATAAAAAGACTGACATGAGATGTTACCATTTGCTCTTCATGGTTACCTTACCTCTGCATGTACGTCAACAGGGGAAACACCTTACTCTCTGGTATATGGTATGGAGGTTGTCTTGCCTATTGAGGTCCAGATCCCTTCTTTAAGGATCATGAAGGATGCGGGCTTGAACAAAGACGATTGGATCCAGACCCGACTTGATCAACTGAATTTGATTGATGAGAAAAGGCTTACCATTGTCTGTCATGGTCAAATGTATCAAAAACGGATGATCAAGGCTTTCAACAAAATGGTCAAACGTCAAGTGTATCAAGTGGCTGATCTGGTAATCAAGCGCATCATGCTTCCACAAGGTGATCCTAGGGGAAAATGGACTCCCACATATGAAGGGCCATTTGTAATCAAAAGCATATTTTCGGGTGGAGACATGATTTTGACCATCATAGATGGTGACGACCTTCCTCACCCTGTTAATATGGACATAGTGAAAAAATGCTACGCATAAATAAGGACCCGCTAGGTTGACTGGCCTAGGCAAAAATAAGGGCATCCTGGCGAACCAAAAGGGTTCGGGCAAAAATTAGGGATAATACAAAAAAAATCTGTACATCCGGCAAGTCAAAAACCTGAAAAGGCGGCTTGGGAAAAAAAGGGTATCCCGGTAGACTAAAAACCCGAAAGGGCGGTCCGGGAAAAAGTTAGGGATTTGAAGCGTACAACTATGTCCCATGGGATCACCTTGCGACCAGACTTCAGTATCAACTATCAAGCTCAAATGGTACCAATCAATCCAGTCAGCTTCGAATGAGTAGCAAAGTGATGAGACGCTCAGAGACATAAGAGAAATAGCAGAATTGAAACTCAATGGGACTTTTACACATAGATGGTTTCTCTTTGTACACTATTTTGTGTAGTTTTCATTTTTTTTACAACGGTGTTCTCTTACTAGAACGTCAGTCTCTCTGTACAAAAATGCTTGTTATAGGATAACTTCAGAAATCAATACAAATCATTTCTTGGAAAGTACAAAACTATTTGTTTTCCTTTTTTTGTTTTGTTTTACAAAAATGTCCAATGATTATTTTTGACATATGCATTTAAATATGATTACTGTTCACAAATACTTGCATAAAAAACAGAAAGACAGTTGCTAATGACTTTAAGGAACATAGTAAAGTCTAAAAAACAATATGTAGTCCCAACAGTTACTCTTTCAGCATGGTACATGGGCAAAGACAGTTCGAGACAAAGTCACCGCTACATATGACCCCGTAACGTCTATGTTCCCCATAAAGTAGAAACAACCAAAGTTTTGATCTCTTCTTCCCCAAGAAGGAACTACTTCCTCCAGCAAAGTTCCTTCAGAGAGCTGAAATCTGTCTTCCCCAGCCGAGTTTTATAATTTCAAATAGTTTATAAAACCTCCTCCCGAATAGAATTTGTTTCTATAACTGCAGAAGAATCCCCAACAAAGTTTATTTCTCTACATCGACAAAATCATCCAACAAAGCATCTCCTTCCCCATAGAGTTATTCTCGGGCAGGAGTTAAGAATTCCCCGACAGATTACCCTCAAACAGAAAGAGGAAATCCCTGGAAAATCATCTCCATTCGTCATCCCCAACAGAAATGAAGAATTCAGCTTCCCAACACTCTTCAGCAGCAGTCAGGGATTTATTTTCCCGGACTAAGAAGTGTCGCAATAGCATCCCATATTCATATATCATGACATGCGCATACATATCGCATACAACATAATCTAATTTATTTTGAGAACATCATCACAATGCATTTCATACATCATGACATTGCATATGACTAACTCTTTACCTTTTCAGGGAAAAGATCAAATCAATAAACACCGTTGACTACTTACATGACCTGGTAGTCTTCTCAAAAGCTACGTCTAACGAAGGGTTATTTCAGCATTTTCCTCAGAAAGACATTCTCAAAAGACCTTCTCTAGTTCAGTTAGATCGATACTAAGATCTCTCTGATTTTTATTCCAGTTGAAGATATTCCAAGACTTTTGTCTAGTTCAGCCGAATCGATACTAAGATTCTTCTGATTTCCATTCCAGTCAAAGTTAATCCAAGACCTTCTCTAGTTCAGTTAGATAGACACTAAGATCTCTTTGATTTCTATTCCAGTTGACGATATTCCAAGACTTTTGTCTGGTTCAGTCGAATCGATGCTAAGATTCTTCTGATTTCCATTCCAGTCAAAGTTAACTCAAGACCTTTTCTGGTTCAGTTAAATCGACACTAAGATTTCTATGATTTCTATTCCAGTTAAAGAAACTATGAAGCCCGAAACCCGACCGGATAATAGTCAATCAACAATTCAAGACACTGTGAAACCTAGAATTTGACCAGATAACAGTATAAGATGCTGCAAAGCCTAGAATCTGCCCAAATAGCAGTTTACTCTGTCAATTACTATGAAGCCTAGACTCGACCAGATAGTAGCACACCTCAAATTCAAGTTGAAGCCTGGATCCAACCAGATAACAGCTTAATTTCTTCAAATCACTGAAGCCTGGACACGACTAGATAATAGCTCAAGTCACCGAAGCCTGGATTCTGACTAGATAACAGTTTAAAAAACTGCAAAGCCTAGAGTACGACAAGATAATAATTTAATATCATTTCCCCAGTAAGTCACTCTGAAGCCTGGAATGCGACCAAATAGTAGTCAACCTTATTATCTTAAGCAAGTCACTATGAAGCCTGGATCCCGACCAGATAACATTTCACTTCTGTCTCTTCAATCAAGAGATGACTCCCAAGTAGAGTAATGGATAACTGAAGATCCTAAGCTCTATTTCCCAAACAAAGACTAACATTCCTCAGCAGAGTCTTCCTCAACAACAAGAATAGGGATTCCCACAAAGGAATATCTCATGAAGTCAACATTGCTCTGGATGGCATCTTTAAGCCCATCTCCAAAGATCTTCCATCATCTTCTCCAAATGGCATCTATAAGCCCATTCCCGATATTATTAACACAGTTAAGTATCGTTTCAGACGTGTGTAAATTTCTGGGCACTCTAGTGTTCAATCATCTTCCACCTTCAGATGATGAAAGGCAGACCAACCAATATACATCCTCAGGTTTAAGAAGATTGAACAGGGGAAGTTGTTGTACCCTAAGATTTTCCTTCCCATTTTCACTCAAGACATGCTTCTAGAGGCCCTCAATTGCCCTAGGATGACTAAGAATTGACCAAACAAATTCTCCTCCTAAGGCAATGAACCTCAACTAGGGTTTCAATTTTAAGCAAGATGTGTGAGTACCAAGGACCCCAAATGTTCTCCATTGTCCTAATAGGTCCTCAAGATAATCCATGCCAAATTTCATGCCTTAAATAATAAGTTTGCTCAGTCAATTGTTCAAATGCCTGGAAATTAACTATACTAGGCCAAAAGTCAACTGTGGCCCAAATGCAGTCAAACTTCAAGATTTTTGGTCAACTTCAACATTTTGAAGTGATATCCATCATTTTATCAAGGTTTAATCATGATTGCTCAAGAAATGCTCCTAACTCATCAAAAGTAAAAAAATGGCAAATTAGGGTTTCTATAGGAAAAGTCAACCAAACTTTGACTAGGCATAACTTTCTCATACTTTATCAGAAAATTTTCCACCAAGGCTCATTTTGAATATATTCCAATTCTCTACAACTTCTCTTCAACCATCAAGTTCAAGAAATGTCTCAATCAAAAGATACAAGTTCATACATTATAGGTCCTTTCAAAAAGTCAACAAAAACACCTTTTGGGTCAAAGCTCCTTACATGAACATGGAAGATCCAATTGAGATGAAACAAAAAAGGTTGCTTAGAGGACATCCTAAGCTCTCTAAAAAGTTCAAGAACACCCTCTTAGGGTTAAAATTGAGAGAGATATGCATTGCTAAAGTTGACCAACTTTTGGAAATATGCATGAAGCCAATATTGACCTAACTTGAATTTTTTTCCAAATGGGCCCATGTTTTCACACTTGGAACTTGTTATTAACATGGCCCACACCCCTTGAGCTCAGTTATGAATTATTGTATTATTTATACTATTTATTTTGATATTTTATCCATTAAAATGCAAAATTAAATAAAGTAAATAATAAAAATAATAAAAGATTTGATTGTGAATCTTTTTCTTATTAAATGACAGATAAAACATGCTGGCATACCAAAAGAAAAACGTGCAAACCAAGATGGGAAAGGATGTCCAAGATAGGAAAGATTTTCAAGTGGATATTTGGAACAAACCTTGAACTTAATGCCATGGATATTTTTCTTTATTTGTAACCCTATTCTGATTCACTACATAAGCACAATAAGTCTAAACCTAATGGACATGCGCAACCAACCTAACAGGAACCCTAGAGAACTTTCAAAATTTCAAAGAATATTGCAAACACATATCTCATGTTCCAGCCACTATCAGGGTCTTTCAAGCATTCAAACACCTCCCTGAGGCTTCCAGAACCCCATCCCAGTCTTCAAGCAAGCAGTGCAACGTCTAGATCAAGCGTATCACATTACTCGGTTTTGTATATTTTGACGATCTCAAACTTTTGCTTCACGTAATATAAATGATTTTAATATGCATATTTGTGTTTATACTAATGATTATGTGTGTTTAGAGTCATTACATGAGAGATTTAACGCAGGGATAAAGGTTTGCCATTGTTAGGGCAAAGCTTCAGCCAAGCTTTGTATCTCAAGATACAGGCCTCTTCAGAGCAAACCAACCATGCTATTATTTTCGCAAGGGTCTAGTTAGGCTAGTAGGGTTCTTTTCGTGTTCGTTTTCATGAGATTTCGCAGGTTTTGATTTTTGTCCAAATGGAGAAGATGACCGGAACCACCATCCAGGGTGGTTTGACCGGCCAAGGACTCTGCATGGCATATTAGGATGTTGTGGTTGGTTCATTCAAATGTAAGGGACCCACTTGGCAGACGTGCATTGTACAGTCAACACTAAGGACCGGATTTACATTATATATTTATTATTGTGTTTATATTACCGGAAGTAAAACCGTCCCAACGATAGAGACAATGCGCTTAAGGCTTTGTATGTGTGCAAAGGCAGGGGTTCGATCCCTACCTCTTGCATAATATTTTTCTGAATTATTCCTTGCAGATCCAGTGGTTCCACACCAAGCGCGCATACCATGCACTCTATCATCATCATCATCACATCTCAGCTGGCCTGGATCTAACGCCCAGCATGCAGTCCCCATGATGGACCTCCAAGCTTGCCTCCCACTGAATCCAGTGTAGCTGTGGGCCAACCAGATCTGGGCCTTGTTAGAATTCAACTGCATCCCCCCTCAATTGGGTTTCTCACCCTCTCAGGCCCATTTTTCTAACTTCCTTATTCTAATTTTTTTAATTAGTTTATTTATTTTTGTTTATTTACTTTTTTTAAAATCATAAAATAAAATAAAAAAATCATAAAATTTTTAGGACTTAGAGTTTTTTTTTATAAAATTAATTTTTGCAAATTAATTTAATTAAATTTTAACTTTTTTCTTTAATTTAAAATTAGTTAGAAATTAGGTTAAACTTCTAATTTTTTTCATAAAATACAAAAAATATTTTTTAATAAACAATTAGATTTTCTAGGGTTTAGAATTTATTTCAGTCTTAATTTTTGCATGCTATTATTTTCCATACGACTATTTTTATTATTTATGTAACTGCGCCCGGTTTGTAATAGTTAATTAGGGTTTTCAATTTTCGCATTTTTACCTTTCAGTCATTATTTATGTAACTACACCAAAGCCCTGTAATAGCATAAGAACTTTTATTTCTTGCTTTATATTTTCTTATATGCTCGTATATAAATTTCTAGTAAATTAGGCGTTTATAACAAGATTAAATCAATTAATCAATAGGTCACTAACTTCAAGATAACTATCTGGAAAAAAAAGCACATTGTTGCACACTTTCTCCCTTAGGGTACTCTTCACTTGGTTGCCTCAGAAAACAATGGTCATGTCCCTCGAACATAGGGATATCTTAGCAAAGACCCTCAGCTTAAAAGTCATCGTAAAAGATCATAGTGCCTTACTGTCCCTCGAGTTGCCTACAAGAAATGATCTTGTCCCTCGATGTCGCCTATATGATGACAGTCCCTTCGAAACGCTAAGGTATCCTTACATGTTGCCTTCAATGACCATAATGGTCCCTTTCGATAGTCCCTTAACATCCAACGACAGGGCTACCTACTCACTAATAGTAGGATAGCACTATCTAAAGGGTAAGAGGAAAATAACATACTTTTTCGAGTAGGTAGATAACTGTTAGGTACTTGCTCAAGAAAATCTTTTTTACACTTACACACTTTCAAACTTCTTTTCAAAAATGCTTTATCACACTCTTGAGGACTGATACAAGAGTTACCATAAAGCAAACAAAAACCTTTCAAAACACACAAACACGAAAATAGTTTTCAAAATGAGCAAGTACCCAAGAGCCCGTGGAAATCCACAGATGGAAAGGGTGCTAACACATTCCATTTCCATAATCTACACCCCTTACTCAAAAATCTCGAAAAAGGTCTTTTTCTGTTCTTTTCACCCTTTCCTTTGTTGGATAAAAGAAAAGTCGGTGGCGACTCTTGCTTACCGCAACATTCGCGAACAAAAAATGCAAAACCAGTATAACTTTCAGTTCTGCCACCGTATTACACTCAACATATCTTGGTAAGACCAAGGAAATATGTCCACATATTCTTTCAATAGCTCAGTCAGTCTACTCTTCACATCAGGATGCAACGGTGCTCCAATCTTGACTTCTTTTGGCTCCTCTTCTGAACCTAAATTGATTGTTTCCAATGACTCTTTATATGGCTGAATGGCATTTTCCTCATGCTCGAGCAACCATGAAACCTATTATGGAATCTCATCATATTCTTCTTCTTCTTCCGTCCCAAACACAAGATATTCAAAGTTGGGAGAGGGTGTAGGGTCATTGTATTCAACAGGTTTATTAGTTAATCTGCACACGCAATATGTGATGTCTTTTAGAAACTGACACATATATCAAGTGATTATGCAGATTCATTTTCAATTATTATTTTATTCAAAAGGTTTTTATTTATTATTACATCTTTCCATGAAAAAGTAGAAAAGTAAAAGACACAATTTTGAGAATCAAAGACAACTTTTATTTATGATTTTAATGATCAAAGCAAACAAATAAGCCCATACAATATTAACTTTCATCTTGGGCAAAATGAAATCTTTTTGCAAGTATTTAACAAAAACAAATTACTTTGAGACATGGATGCAAGAAGGAACATCATAAGTGACCCTGTTCTGGATTTTGACTCCAGGCGTCACATAATTCATCATTTCCTGATCTTGTTCATCATCCTCAATAGCATTAACTCCATAAACAGTTGGATGAAGGTAGCCTCCGATGTGAAAAACATCATGATAGTTGCTCATAGTAGAATTTGGCTTCAAACCTTCGCCTTCGCCATTCTTTGCATAGAATCCTAAACCAACCCTGTTCTTGTTCACCGGAGGATCAACGACTTGTCCCCATACTTTACTTGGACCATTATGCACAACCTACTGAACATCCTTGAATGAAGTCATAGAGTTCTCATTCCCTCTTATATTATGAACAGGCAGAGCCTGGAACTGCGTCCCCACAACAGCTTCATCTGCTTCTACAATACTGAAAGATGATAGATGAGATATCAACAATGCTTGCTCTCCATTTATAATAACCACTTTGCCTTTGTGCATGAAATTCATCTTATGGTGTAGAGTGGAGGTGACGACCCCTGCTTCATGTATCCATGGTCTTCCTAGTATAAAACTATATGCGGGTACAATATCCATGACTTGGAAAGTGATATGGAACAGATGCGGGCCTATGTGAATAGGCAGATCGACCTCCCAAATAACCGACTTTCTTGACCCATCGAAAGCTTTAATAATAATACCATGGGCGCATATGAGCCCCTTGATATATCAACTTTATCAGCATACTCCTCGGTATCACATTCAAGGCGGATCCATTATTAATCAACACATTTGATAATGAATCACTTTTACAGTTCATGGATATATGGAGAGCTAGATTGTGATTCCTCCCCTTGTCAGGCAGTTCATCATTGCAAAAGCTTAGGTTATTACATGATGTAATATTACCTACCACACTACTGAATTAATCTAATGACATGTCATACTCCACGAAGGACTGGTCTAACACCCTCATTAAAGATTCTCTATGGGCAACCAAATTCATCAATAATGCCAAGATAGATATTTTTGAAGGAGTCTGCAATAATTAATCCACAATTCGATAGTCGATCATCTTGATTATCTTCAAAACATCATCCACGTCTTTCTCCAGGGTAGCTCCACTGGATTCCCCAACAGTCTGCTTATCTTTAACACTTTCTACAACCTTCTTACCAGCACTGTCATTTCCCTGATCAATCGGTGCAAACACACGACCACTGCAAGTCACTCTACTAGTCTCAGCAATATTTCCAACATTGGACAAAGGCTGGATGGGAACTTCCACACCATTCTCTAAAATAGTAGCATTGTATTTGTACAGTACAACTTTGTCTGATTTGTAAGGAACGGGCCCTGGCAAGCAAATCACCACAGGGGAAACAGCTGGCTTGCTACAATATTCAATTTCAACAGGGGCGAAATCATTGAAACACGACACAATCACATTCACACCTTATTCAGAAAATTTTGACATTAAAGAATCATCGCTGGAGAACATACCCTCATCTGAGGAAAATAATTCATCCGCAGAAGCATATTCATCATCTGATTCTTCCTCAGCCGAGTAGGCTTCTATCTTGTTGACCTCATGGTAATCATCACTTTGGCTTGAAACCTTGATAGTTCCATTGTTCAATAACAATTGAATACCTTTCCTTACAAAGGAACATCCTTGGGAATCCCTGCAGCAAACTCGGCAAGATCCATAGTGGTGCTCTACCTGACCAGCCATGTGGAAGAAAGTAGCATGAAATTGTACGAGATCATCATTCATATGTTCTACATCAAAGATCCTGAACTTTCCAGGACATCCGAAGACCATGTTCACTTCCTCCTCATACTCTGTCCTAGGCCTGATTATATGGATGAGGCCCTCATCCATCAACTCCTGCAAATCAGCCTTTATCTTATCTCAACCTTGTATATTAGTACTACAGATATCACAACCAGCATGGTCATGAGTATAGTTGAAGATGAGAAAAACACAAGAAGGGGGGGTTGAATTGAAAAACTTGGATCAAAAACAGCTTAATGACACAGTATTTTTATCCTGGTTCGTTTGATCTCAAACTACTCCAGTCTACCCGTCAAGATGATTTCGCCTCTCTCCAACGAGGTCTTAATCCACTAATCTCAAAAGATTACAACAACTACTTTAACAACTGTTAAAGTCTTCTTGAGTACAACCACAAACCGATTAATCTCAAGGAAATCTTTTACAGATAATTGAACAAGAATGTGTTGTTGTTTTCTAACAAAAACAGTTTATCACAACTGTGATAATTACACATGTTAAGCTTATAATATAGAATAAATTTGCTAGAGCTTGAATATGCGTGATTTGGAATTCTCTGCAAATTGATGTGTGCGTACGTACATGCTTCTTTTTGCAAGCAGACTTTTTTATATAGGCAAGCAAGAGACGTTGTCCATAAACAAGTTTAATGTTAATAACACACTTTCCATTTGTAGAAGATCTTGTCTGAAGAAAGCTGTTGGCATTTAATTCTGTCTTGAATAATCAGTAACGCTTCAAAGTCTTCTTTGCTTTAACTGCTGATGACGCTTCAGAGTGTTGATGACTTGGTTGATATGTCTTTGTTCAGAGTCAGAGTTTACTTGTTTAAGCGTAGATTCTGGTCATCAAACTTCAGTGTAAAAACTATTTTGCTTCAGCGTGTAATACTTTAGCTTATCTTCTGATGCTGATCCCATCAGAACTTCCGCATACATAAAACATATTTTTAAGGTGCATATTTGTTCTTTGTATATATTCTTTGTATTTGTTATCATCAAAGCTCTAATCAAGGGTTGTAGAATCAAACTATGTTCTAACAATCTCCCCCTTTTTGATGATGACAAAAACCAGATTTTTCAATTAAAAATAAAGAATAAAAAGTATAGAATTAAGAAGAAAAACTCTCCCTGAGTTGATTACTTTCCTTAAATTCTTTGAGTCCTTGAGCATCAGAATTTGACTACGTCTTTCATCAGAGTTTTGTACCTGTTCAAGCTTTTTAGAAGAAAGAAGTTAAGTAGTTCAGAATGTTTGAGACTTCTGTCTCAGTAATCCGTTATTGAAAATATCTTATTCTTCTCCCCCTTTTTGTCAGTTATCAAAAAGGCTATATAATCAGAGCTAAAAAGGATTTATATTAAAAATAAGAAGCAATGATAAGAAGTTCAGAACAGCAGAAATGTAGAACAAATATTACAGATAAACAGATTTTAAAAACAAATGAAAATCTAAGAGGGAGGAGGAAGGCGCGTGAACAAAGCTTCCAACAAGCCCTTGATCTCGGTGCTGGTTTCCTCTTGTTTGCTTAACATGCTCTTGATTTCCTTGATTGTATCATCCTGTTTATCCAACCTATCACGAATAACAATATCTGATCTCTTTAGTTCTTCCAAGGTTTGCCTTTCATAGGAGGGAGCTGGAGAATCTTCAGTAACTGGATGCTTCTCAGAGCATTCTGCAACATGGTCATTTTGAACCAATTCTTTACAGAAATCATCTCAGCTGGAGCAGCAGTCAGAGTGAGACCTTTTGACTCTGGTTGAACATTGTCTGATGGGCGATGTTCTGAACAGGGAGCATTGTACAGAGGGAGAATTTCTTCCTTGAGAAGTTGGCCCAGAACGTGGTCTTCGAATATCTTTAGCAGATTACTGAAATTCTGTTGAACTTGTCCGTAGCACTGTTCTTGCATCTTATGAGTTTCAGAACTTATCCATTTTCTGAAACTTGTCCAAAGATAATCTGAGGCAGCAGGATTGGTTATCTCAATACTAGCTTGCTTCAGGGAGGTTATCCATTTTTGCATTTCTGTTTCAAACATCAATAAACAAGTATCAACATCTGGTGTGGGTTCAGATGGTTTTGGTTTTGGAATGGCAGTTTTATAAGTTATGGCAGCAAGGCGTTCAAAAACAGTTAGATCAATGACAAGTTTAGCGTTATCATCTGGATTTTTCTTTGGTGAGGGAGTGGGAGAGTCTGGTATAATTATTGGACTGGTTGGGGAATTTGGTGGAGTTGATTCTAGTGAAGAGGGAATTTGGGGAATGTCCAGAATAGTGAGGGGCATACGGATGGCTAGAGGTTAAGTGATTCCTGGAATGGGAATTGTATATGAATATGAAGTAGGTTCTTCAGATTGGTTGGATGTAAGATGGTGAGGTTCTGTTTCACAGGATTCAGAAGGTTGGATCTCAGAAGTTTGAACTTCTGGTTGTGATTGTTCAGGTTGTGGGGATGGTGAATTAATGTCTGGTTGAGGAGATGGAGGTAGTGGTATTTCTGGTTGAGGAGAGAGGGGAATATCTGGTTGTGGAGCCTCTGTGGTGGTTTCAGAGATTGGATTTTCTGGGATTAGAGGGTTTGGATTTTCTGGTGTGGGAGCAGAAATATTTTGGTCAAAAGATTCAATGTCTGACAGAAATTTTGCAAGTTCTGGTTGAGTTGTTTCAATATTTGGATTGATAGGAAGGGAGTGAGTTTCTCTAAGACTTAGAGTTTCTGAGGGGCAAACCCTATGTCAAAATCATCAAACGTTTGTGGGGTAGGAATTTCTGAATGGGTAGGTAAGGGTCCAGATGTTGATAAAGATATTGATTCTAAAACATTAACAGAAGAAGGATTACCTTTCTTTTTAGCAGCTTTAGGAGTCCGCTGAGATGATCCTTCTGCTGCTGCCTTTCTTTTCTTGTTCTTCTTCAACAAAACTTCTGGAGCCGCCTATTGCAAGTCCTGAATATTTACCCCTGGTGCAGTGCCATCTGCCTTGCATGCATCCAAATATCTAACGATAATCTCAGGCTTGGAATCAATTTCTGAGAACATAGGGAAATCATCCAGATGGATTCTTCTGGAAGTAATGGTTGCAAAGGATGTAACATTGGGTTCCTTTCTGATGTTCTCAATAATTTTCATCTTTTTCAGATTCTTCGCATTTAAAGGCTTCCCAGCAGTTGCCTCTAGAGAGGTGATTTCTTGTGCTTCTGTTAGATGCTCTATCAACCTATTCTCTGTCAGAATATCTGATATCAGCCTTCCAAGGGGTATCCAGTCCCTTTTGGTACACTCATCTTCTCTAGTCTCCTTAACACTGGTCCTCAGATGATTGAATAGCAAGTGAGCCAGATTCACCTTAGTCTTCTGGGAGATAAAGTAGATCAGAAACTGCTGATCAATGTTTATGTAGTCAGGAGAGCTGGTTGGCTTCCTGTGGTTGATGCATCCCAAAATTATCTTAGCCCATATTCTGTGATGATCCTTCAGATCCCTTATCTTGCTGGAGGGAAGACCCAAAGTGAAAATTTCTCTTGCAATTGAAGCAACATCAGCACATCTTTCAGCCATGTCTATACACCTTACGCCACCACCACTGTAACCTATCAGTCTTGCAATTAGGTCTTCAGTAATTACTATCTTCTTCCTCATTACATACGAAGTGACTTGATGGTTGGAGGATGAAGCATGAATCCAGAATTCTTTCACAAGGATTGGAAACGTTGGACCTAGAAGACGGTCAAAATACCTGTTCCATCCTTGAGCTTTTACCTCTTCAGAAAGATTGAATCCATTTTCTTGAAGACTGTCAAAATCCACGATTAGTTCTGAAAGCACTTCTAGGTTGTCAATGGGCGTGAGGAGAGTTATGAACGGTTCTTCATATTATTCCACAAATTTTGTTCTCTGAGTACTGGTATTTGGGATGCTTGAGGAAGCCATGTTCACACAGGAATTTTGAGAAGAAATTGAAAGGGTTTTGAAAGTACAAGCAGAAAACAGTTAGAATAGATTGTGAGAGTAAAAGTGAAAGAGTGTAAAGAGTGAAACTTGTGTTTAAATAGAATTTTTGAAAACATAAACTGAAAGAGAGAGAAATAATTAGTAATGATTATAAGCATTAATGACAGCTGATTTTAGGGGATTCAGAAAGATATTGGAACGGTTACCCACGACATGTGTCTCAATGCACCCAATCAGCGCTTTTGACCTTTCAGAAAAGTGAACGCGTGTTCAGCCTCAGAAGGTAGCTGATGAATGTATGACAACTGCTTGCTTGCGTGAATAGCACACATCTATTCTTGAAATGAAACGCTCAGATCTTCATGGATAGATTCTGATGCAATCTGTACTTCTAAAATTCTGAAGGCAGATTGATCAGCAGTTCACAGAAAATAACCAAAATTCTGAAGATTAAGATATGTAAATAAAACAGTTTATTCTGGGCAAAGCTTCATGATGAGATGTTTTAGAATGAAGTTAAACCTATCTTCAGAAAAAGGTTTTGTAAAGACATCAGCCCATTGATGGTTTGTGTCAATAAATTTTAAATTAAGAATCCCTTTCTGAATATAGTCCCTAATAAAATTATGTTTTATTTCTATATGCTTAGCCCTAGAATGCAAAATAGAATTTTTACTGAGACAAATATCAGAAGTATTGCCACAGAAGATAGGAATGTTACTCTCAAATATATTGAAGTCCTCAAGTTGACTTTTCATCCAGAGTATTTGCGTGCTACATCCAGCTGCTGCTATGTATTCAGCTTCTGCTGTTGATAGAGCTATTGTGGATTGTCTTTTGCTGGACCATGAGATCAGATTTTATCCCAGAAACTGGCAGCTTCCAGAAGTGCTTTTACATTCTACTCTGTCTCCAACAAAATTAGCATCACAGTATCCTACTAAGCTGTAATCATTTGATTTTCTATAAAACAAACCCAGATTAGCAGTACCTTTCAGATACTTGAAAATTCGCTTAACTGCTGTTAAGTGAGATTCTCTAGGATCTGATTGGAATCTAGCACAAATGCAAACACTGAATAGAATGTCAGGCCTTAAATCCATCATATACAGAAGAGAACCAATCATACCTCTGTAGACCTTATGTTCTACCTTTTTACTTACCTCTTCTTTTTCCAGAATGCACGTGGGATGAATTGGAATCCTTGAGGGCTTACATTCTGAGAGATAAAATTTCTTCAGAAGTTCTCTGACATATTTGCTCTGATGAATGTAAGTTCCTTCTGGAGTTTGATTTATTTGAATGCCTAGAAAGAATTTTAGTTCCCCCATTAGACTCATCTCAAATTCTTCCTGCATACATTTAGCAAACTCTCTTCCCAGAGAAGGTTTTGGTGGATCCAAATATGATGTCATCAACATAAATATGACACACTAATATGTCATTCTTAATTGTCTTACAGAATAAGGTTGAGTCCACTTTCCCTCTGGTGAATTCCTTTTCTAACAGGAAGTTACTTAGTCTTTCATACCAAGCTCTGGGAGCTTGTTTCAGACCATAGAGTGACTTCTTTAGTTTGAAAACATATTCTGGGTTTTTGGAACTTTCAAAACCAGGGAGTTGGTGCACATATACCTCTTCTTCTATATAGCCATTTAAGAATGCACTTTTGACATCCATCTGATACAGAGTGATGCCTTTATTAACAACAAAAGATATTAAAAGTCTGATAGATTCTAACCTGGCGACTGGAGCAAAGGTTTCTGTATAGTCTACCCCCTCTTGCTGACTATAACCTTGTGCTACCAGTCATGCTTTGTTTCTGATGACTTCACCTTGTTCGTTCAGTTTGTTTCTGAACACCCATTTTGTACTAATGACGTTGAATCCTTTTGGTTTGGGAACCAGATCCTATACGTCATTTCTTGTGAAATGATTTAGCTCCTCTTGCATTGCCAGAATCCAGTCATTGTCCAAAAGTGCTTCATCAATAGTTGTTGGTTCAATTAGAGAAACTAGTCCCATGAGGGATTCTTCAGAGTTTCTGAAGGTAGATCTTGTTCTGATTGGATCTTCCTTCCTTCCTAAAATTGTTTCTTCTGTGTGATCAATGTTGCTTATGGATGGTCTTTTCCGGAGTTGATCAAAAGAAGGTGATGGATTGCTTGTAGTGACTCTTTCTGATGTTAAGGGAGTGTCTCTATTGAGAGCTTCTGATGAGTTGTCTTCAGTACTCGTGAGTTCAACTTCCATACCTGCAAGGAATTCATTCTGCTTTGACTTTTGAGAGTCAAGCTTATCATCAAACCGAACACTGATTGACTCTTCAACAATCTGTGTTTCTGTATTGTATACTCTGTACCGTCTTGAGCGTTCAGAGTATCCTAACATAATACACTTTTGTGCTTTGGAGTCAAACTTGTTCAAATAAGTTTTTGTATTCAAAATAAAACATGTACATCCAAAAGGGTGAAAATAAGAAATGTTGGGCTTTCTGTTCTTCCACAATTCATATGGAGTCTTTTCCAGAATAGGTCTTATGGAGATTCTATTATGAATATAACACGCTATGTTTATTGCCTCTGCCCAGAAGATCTTAGCAACGTTAGTCTCGTTGATCATGGTTCTGGCCATTTCTTGCAATGTTCTGTTCTTTCGTTCTACAACTCCATTTTGCTGGGGAGTTCTAGGATAAGAGAAATCATGCAGAATGCCTTTTTCATTAAAGACTATTTCAAAAATTTTATTTTCAAATTCTCAACCATGATCACTTTTGACTTTGACGATTCTAAGATCCTTTTCATTCTGAACTTGGTTGCAGAAGGTAACAAATACAGAGTGTGGCTCGTCCTTGTGTCTTAAGAACTTTACCCATGTCCATCTGATATAGTCATCTACGATTACTAACCCATACTTCTTGCCACTGACTGAAGCAGTTTTTACTGGTCCAAATAAGTCAATGTGCAGAAGTTCTAATGGCTTAGAGGTGCAAACAACATTTTTGGATTTGAAAGCAGGTTTTGCAAACTTGCCTTTCTAACATGCTTCACACAGAGCATCTAAATTGAACTTCAAGTTAGGAAGTCCTTTGACCAGATTGAGTTTGTTAATCTGAGATATTCTTCTCATACTAACATGCCCCAATCTTCTGTGCCAGATCCATTGCTCGTTGTTAACAGACAGTAAACATTTTACATTCTGACTTTTCAGTTCAGAAAGTTTGATTTTATAAATGTTGTTTTTCCTCTTTCCATTAAATAGGATAGTCCCATCTTTCTGACTGACAACTTTGCATGAATTTTGATTGAAGATTATATCATAATCGTTATCACTTAATTAACTTATGGATAACAGGTTATGCATTAATCCATCAACTAATAAAACATTACTTATAGAGGGAAGATTTCAATTACCTACTGTTCCAGAGCCAATGATCTTTCCTCTCTGATTGCCTCCAAAGCCCACGTGGCCTCCAGGCTTAAGTTCTAGGCTTTGGAACATATGCCGTCTTCCCATCATGTGTCGTGAGCAGACAGAGTCCAGGTACCATGACTGGTGTCTTTGCTTTGCTGCTAAAGATATCTGCCACATGTATTATTTTATCCTTAGGTACCCATATTTTCTTGGGTCCTAATTTGTTAGTTTAACCAAAATTCTGATTGAATTTTGGTTTGACAGGATAATCACTAATCGTGTATTTTATGTCATGTGTGTGCCCATATATAAAGTGTGAATCAAGTGTAGTGCGTTTTATAACTAAATCCATGGCATTTTTTGGTGTAGGTACCTTACCTTGATATCCTATCCCTTTTCTGCCATTTCTGCTAACTCCATAGATCATTGAAGCCATCTTGCTTTTGTCTATGTTTTTAGCTAGAAACTTCTGAAAGTTGTGATCATACTCTTTGATGATCTCATCAGCATTGCTGGGAGTTTCAGGGATTGTTTCCTTCTGAGAGTTTTGCAACTGGTTTTCTAATTTTGAAATTTTTTCTTTTAACTCAGAATTCTCCAATCTGAGACTCTCCGTCTTATCAGAGTCAGAAGCAAGATTCCTTGTCAGGTTTCTGAATTTGACTCTGATCTGCCGATACCTTTCTAGAATTTCGTTAAGGCTTTCAGCAAGTTTAACCTTAGTAAAGTTTATAGTAAAGTCAGGGAATACCTCTTCAGTGTCTGATTCTGAGTCTGAACCAGAAGCTTCACTGTCTTCAGATACATTTTTCATGAGAGCTATGTTTTCTCTTTCATCATCTGATTCTGAGTCAGCTTTAGATGTGTCAGAATCATCCCATGTAGCCATGAGGCTTTTCTTCTTTTCCTTGATAAACTTCTTTTTGGGCTTCTCCTTCTGAAGCTTTGGGCAGTCACTTTTGTAGTGCCCTTGCTCGTTACATTCATAGCAGATGATGTCTTTGTTGTTTGGCTTTCTGTATCCTGAAGAGCCTTCAGATCTTCTGTGTCCAGAGGAGGATTCTGACCTTCTGTATCTGGATGAGGATTCATTCTGATTTTCTGATCTTCTAGGATTCTTGAACTTTCTTTGCCTCTGCTTCCACAGTTGGTTCATCCTTCCGAAGAGGAGAGACAGTTCATCTTCTTCTGATGAGGATCCATCAGAGGTTTCTTCTACAACCTACAAAACTTTGGAGTCGGATTTTCTGTTAGATTTTAAAGCTAATGGCTTGCCTTGCTTTTGAGGTTCGTCTTCTTCTAGCTCTATCTCATGACTTCTGAGAGAGCTGACAAGTTCCTCCAGAGATATTTTGTTGAGATCTTTGGCTAGCTTAAGCAATGTGACCATTGGCCTCCACTGTTTTGGCAAGCTTCTGATGATCTTCTTAACGTGATCAGTAGTGGAATAACCTTTGTCAAGAACTTTTAAACCATCAACAAGAATTTGGAATCTTGAAAACATAGTTTCTATTGATTCACTATCTTCTATCTTGAATGCCTCATACTTATGATTGAGCGTAAGGGCTATGGTTTCTTTGACTTGAATGTTGCTTTCATGCGTCATTCTCAGAGAATCAAACATATTCTTGGCAGTTTCTCTATTTGATATTTTCTCATATTCTGAATATGAGATGGCGCTGAGAAGGATTGTTCTGGCCTTGTGATGATTTATGAATTCACGCTTTTGCTGATCAGACATCATTTTCCTGTCAATCTTCTGACCACGTTCATCCACTGGGTGCGTGTATCCATCAGTCACCATGTCCCACAGATCAGCATCATGGGCCAGAAAGAAACTCTCAATTCTGTCTTTCCAGTATTCAAAGTTCTCTCCATCAAAGACTGGAGGTTTGCCACTGAATCTGTCCCTTTCTTCATTGTTGTCATTGCTGATGTTTTGACTTGGTCCTGCCATTGTATTTTTCTGACACTGGATCTTGTACTGACACAGTTAAGTGTTTAAGCTCAGAACCAGGCGCTCTGATGCCAATTAAATATGAGAAAAACACAAGAAGGGGGGGGGGGTTGAATTGAAAAACTTGGATAAAAAACAACTTAATGACACAATATTTTTATCCTGGTTCGTTTGATCTCAAACTACTCTAGTCCACCCGTCAAGGTGATTTCGCCTCTCTCCAACGAGGTCTTAATCCACTAATCTCAAAAGATTACAACAGCTACTTTAACAACTGTTAAAGTCTTCTTGAGTACAACCACAAACCAGTTAATATCAAGGAAATCTTTTACAGATAATTGAACAAGAATGTGTTGTTATTTTCTAACAAAAATAGTTTATCACAACTGTGATAATTACACATGTTAAGCTTATACTATAGAATAAATTTGCTAGAGCTTGAATATGCGTGATTTGGAATTCTCTGCAAATTGATGTGTGCGTACGTACGTGCTTCTTTTTGCAAGCAGACTTGTTTATATAGGAAAGCAAGAGACGTTGTCCATAAAGCAAGTTTAATGTTAATAACACACTTTCCTTTTGTAGAAGATCTTGTCTAAAGAAAGCCGTTGGCATTTAATTTTGTCTTGAATAATCAGTAACGCTTCAGAGTCTTTGCTTTAGCTGCTAATGACGCTTCAGAGTGTTTATGACTTGGTTGATAGGTCTTTATTCAGAGTCAGAGTTTACTTATTTAAGCGCATATTTTGGTCATCAAACTTCAGCGTAAAAACTGTTTTGCTTCAGCGTGTAATACTTTAGTTTATCTTCTGATGCTGATCCCATCAGAACTTCTGCATACATAAAACATATTTTTAAGGTGCATATTTGTTCTTTGTATATATTCTTTGTATTTATTTATTCTTTGTATTTGTTATCATCAAAACTCTAATCAAGGGTTGTAGAATCAAACTATGTTCTAACAATAGTAACTAAACTCGCAAAGGTATGCATGCCTCTTTATTAAGTCTCCTCTGACCAAGTTAATATTATAAATGCGGAAGTACCATGGACAACTAGCAACCATGTTGACAATATTCACTCCTCCATGTTTTGGGAGATGGTTATCTTTTACATTAGGACTGACATCTTTGAAGGACAAAGACCAGATCTAACCATTTTTTACACTTTGGACTTTAGACGATAACAGTTTTCCATATTATGCCCTGGTGCACCCTGATGGAAAGCGCACCTTTGATATGCCTTGTAGTACCAAGGCAAAGGGGATGGTATAGCAGGAGGTGGCCTAGTATGGACCAAATTTTTCTGGATCAATGCTGTGAGTAGCTCTGCATAAATCATAGGGATAGATTCAAAAGGCCCTCTTCTCTGGTTTTGCCCTTGACTTCCCTAAGGGGTTGGTCTTTGATAAGCGACTATAGTTAGAGCCGCATTAATAACTGGAGTTACCGAGGCAACCTGTTGATGGTGCTGATGATTTCTTCTAGAAGGATTAACCATTCTCTCTTGAATAACAACATTTGTTTCCCCCTCTTTCTTTTTAACAAATCCAAATGACGGTTTTTTCATACTACTGGAACTTTCACTTTTTGTCAGACGACCTTCTCTTATAGCCTCTTCCAAACAAACACCCATTCCCACCATTTAAGTAAAATCACTGGGTGCACTTGCCACCATTCTCTCATAGTAGAATGCACCAAGTGTCTTCAGAAAAATCTTTGTCAATTCTTTCTCTTCCATGGGAGGAATTTTGTTGGGCGGCTACCTCACGCCATCTCTGCACATATTCCTTAAATGATTCCTTGTCCTTCTGGACCATGGCCCAGAGTTGATCACGGGCAGGCTCCATGTCCACATTGTATTTGTACTATCTAATAAACGCTTCACCTAAGTCGTTGAAATAATGAATATTGGCACTATCCAGGCTCATGTACCATTTCAATGCTGCACTGGTCAAACTATCTTGAAAGAAATGAATCAACAGGCGTTAATCATCTGTATGAGTAGACATTCTCCTTACATACATCACCAAATGAGCATGAGGGCAAGTGTTTCCCTTATACTTTTCAAACTCTAGTACTTTGAACTTTGCAGGTATCTTCACATTTGGAACCAAGCACATATCATTCACATTCTGCCAAACAACTCTTTCCCTCTGAGGGCCTTCAACTCTTTCTGCATTTTATCCATATGATCCTGAAAATAGTCCATTTGATCATAGAATCCCGAGCTTACGATTGGTGGAGGAATAGGGAGATACACTTCGTCATTAGCAAACGGGACCATATTCACCAAAGGAAGTGCAACATAGTGAATCTTGTTTCTAGCAGCAAGGGTAACATGCACTACAGGAGGTGCAGGAGCAGTAGTAGCCTATGTAAGCGGAGAAATCTGAGCATCCGGATTAAAACCTTCTGGCATAAAGTTCTCTGGAATTCCCCAAGGAAATCCCAAAGGCATACGATTTTTAACAACAGCTGGAGTAGCAGAAACAGGAATAGTCGGAGCTTCAGTAGTAACCTTTGTCTATTGAGGCTGAGCAATTAGTGGCTGATTCTAAGCCGCCACCAAAGATTCCATTAGAGTAGTGAGATTTTCCATACCGGCCTTCAAAGAAGAAACCTCCTCACACAGCTTGCGATTCTCTTGTTCTAAATTATCTATCTTCCTTCTGAGATTAGCCAGAGTATTGTACTGATGAGACAACTTGTTGTTCAAAGTAAAGAAGCTCATTAAGACACCTGGATACGAACAAAGAACGCAAGAAGCATACACAGTATGATGCATGATATGCAATGCACATGTCTTATTTTATTATTAATATTTCCCGGGGCTTAAAGATTTATAGACAATTTTGCATATATCAAAGTAATAACACATTTGAAATACTGAATTTTTTTATTATAATAACTTCAAAATGGATTACAAGTTTCAATAATCCCAAGTACAAGATGAAAGTAAAGTCTAAAACCCTAAGAAGCAAAGATGATGGTGATCACTCTATACGCTGACGCTTCCTTGTAAGTCTGGCAATCTGAGCCTTCAACCTCTGGTTTTCTTCTGCATATCTGGTGGTGACCTCCTTCCAATCATCTGAATC
Organism: Vicia faba; assembly: GCA_948472305.1. Taxonomy (NCBI): domain Eukaryota; kingdom Viridiplantae; phylum Streptophyta; class Magnoliopsida; order Fabales; family Fabaceae; genus Vicia; species Vicia faba. The sequence continues at coordinate 1,126,146,772 of OX451740.1, forward strand.
AGGAAGTGAAGAACTAGGGCCTAATTGAGGTTTATAGGAAAATAAATCCCCTTGCCTCTCCACCGGCTTTACAACACGACTCTCAAGAATCTTAATCAAGTCGTCTTTCTCCTTCAAGTCTGCTTGGTAGGAAACCTCTAAGTCTGGCACTTATTCTTCCAAGCTTCCTTTTCTTGTTGCATCCTGACTAAAGAAAACTTGAGCTCTTCCACATCATCTAATAGGGGAAGAATGGTCTTCATAAACATATCAGGCATAGGTGCTTCTCTGGAATACGACATCTTCGATTGAATGGCTCTTGCTTGTATCCACTGAAGACGGGGATCCAAAGAAACAACTCCCCTAGGTCCCAAGTCCTTCCTACTCTTCCTGTGAATGTGACGCCAAGCCTTTGCAATCTTCTCCCTAGCTTCCTTATGGTCTTCTCCCTCTTTTAGGAAATGAATACTATTTGGCTTATCCCTCATCAGATATCTAAGCTGTCTCCATGCAAGAACAAGGTTATAGTTAATTCCTCCCTTTGTACCAAGAAGAGGTACATTTGGGAAACTACCAAAACTATCGACAATATCTACATCATGGTAAGCCTGATGATACCAAACAAGATCTGAATGAGTAAGTGCCATAATCTTTGGAGCCCAACGAGGTTCCTTCTTGACATCCTAGAAAGCATCAGATCGAGGCAAATGAGAAATAAACCACTGATACAACAAAGGCGTGCAACAGATGATCATCCCTCCATGATAAGAATCCAGAAGATGAATAGAGTAATAAGCATCACCCAATAATGTAGGAACTTGGTTCCCTATCATAAAGATCCCGATGGCATTGATATCAACAAATTTGTCTACATTGGGGAATAAGAACTAACCATAAGCAAGTAGAGCAAAGATGGCCTCAAAAGCAACCATACTCTCTATCCTAGCAAAGTAGCGAGCTTTCTCCAATAAGAAATGATCTGGTAATCCTCTAATCCCCCCTTTGGTAGTCATGTGGTTTCAACCTCAGACTTCCCCAAACGAATCAAAGCAGCAATCTTATGGTATTTTGGCTCCCCCTCCAAACCAATAAAAGGAACACGATCGGTAATAGGTAAATCCAGCAGATAAGAATACTCCTATAGTATAAGCATCAATTGATAATCAGGGAAAGTAAAGCATCAATACATTGGATCATAGAACTGGACCAAAGTCGAGAGAATGCCCTCATTCATCCTGAGCTTCATGAGAGAAATGATGGACCCATACTTCCTCCGGAAATCTGCAAAACACTCAATCTTAGGAGTCAGACTCATCAACTCATCTATCTTGGGATCTTTGAAACTGTACTTTCTGGTGTTTCTTTTTCAAGAATCCATAGTAAAAAATTACCTGAGATACTCACTAAGAGTCAACTTTTAAGTCCCTTGAAATAAAATGTCTTTAAGTGATGCTCATGGGTGCATGAATGCATGATGCAACAATCACACACAAGATCACAAACATAGGGTTCATAGGTTCAACGTCACGAGCATGAGGTCAAAGGTACTACCCATAAGGTATGGTCTAAATGTTATCACCTGGCGAACAAAGTTCTAGAGGTTCCTAAGGTCTACATCCTTATTTCGAATATTACCAACTTCTCGATTGACTTGGTAATTAGTAATATTCTCAAGAAAAACTCGTCTGAGTGTAGTATCGTGTGAAAACTATTTTCGGATTACTCCATCATAGCTTCCGCACTACACCTAAAAGGACAAGATGGGTTAGGTATTCCTTGGTCCTCAGTTTCAGCAGGCTCTCAAGTCGAAAGCAGCACGTCTTCCCGATTACTTGGTAAATGACACTACAGTCAAAGGGGCCTCCACTGAGTGGGGGATCTCATGTCTCCTTTTTTAGGATTACCCCCTCAAAGTTAAAATGACTATACCGCCCGTCCTATATTAAGTTTGCCCAAGTCTGGGTATAGGAATTGTGAGAAATCACCAAGCACCCTGAAAACCAGGAAAATCCAGACAAACATATATACAACACATAATATACAACAAACAGTTAGAACATATACATAAATAAACAAAGATAGGCTCAACCCACTTAGGGATGGACCAGCAAGAGGTCAATCTTTCCCCAGTGAAGTTGCCATTTTTTCTGTAGCGGTAGAAATGTTGAGACTAAGCCATTGAATTGACTTGACTCGTATAGATTAAAATAAAAATCGCCACTGCGCTTTATTGTTTCCAAAGGAATGAGAAAAGAGAGAATAACCCAAAAGAGGGGGGAAAGATTCTAGGTAAGGGGGTTGGTTATGCAAAGGGAAGGTATTAGCACCCTAAACATCTACGGTACTCCACATGAACCTCTTTAAAAAATTTGTATATTTTGGCTATAAAATTTGTATAAAAATAGATTGTGGTGATGAGAAATGAAGTATTTTTTAATGATTTTTGCACCCGCCGCGGTTGCGAACCTTTAGTGCCTATGTACCATCTTATGTGCAATAGGGGATCAGGGTACATGTAGTTCCTCTTTTTAAAATTTTAAAACACAAGTGTGTTGGTTAATTTTAAGAGATAAGACATCATCGCCATTGTCCAAGTGGAAAACATACTTACTACCCACAATTATGAGAAAGGAGAATTTGCGTCATCTCAAAGTGGAGAATATGGCTTGGATTTTAATATCAACAAAACCTCACTCAACACACAAGTGGAAAATATCTAACTTCACTACATATTGTAGAAGTATAGTTGTTTGAATCACTACAAGGATTGGCAAGAGTCTAATCTTTTGAGAAAAAAAGTTTTAAAGATAAAATCCAAAATGGCAAAAATAGTTTGAATGAGATTTATTGACTTTTAGTTTTTCACAAACATGTCAAAGAATTATTAAATTGATTAAAATTTAATTAAGAAAATATTTTTTGAAAATGCATGGACATAAGTCCAAGTTTATTATGAAAGTGGTTCAAGTTGTAAAACAAGAAGAGATTTTGAAATAAGGGGGAAGATTTTTGAAATTAAAGAAGATGGGAGGAGATGAAGGAACTATCCTAAAGCATAAAGTAAAAGCTAAGGAGAAGGACCATCTGACCAACAAGAAGCCAATACTTGACACAATGAGTCAATGTAGATTTCCATCCTTTGGATTTGAAACCAAGAAAGAAATTATGATAAACTTCTTAAGAATACCAAGCGTCAATTGCATTAAGTCTTCACAAAAATTGGGCAGAGTAACAATTGTATATAGATGGATTCTAGATTACAGAAAAAGTGTGTAATCATAATAACCTGCACACAAAGCAAACAAACAACCTAATGTCTTGGGGTAAACCCCAAGAAATCCATACAAAATTTGCAATAGAAGTCACAAGGTCCCTAACATAGGTCAATGTCTCTACTCCTAAGTCCAAGAAGTCCATAACTCCAAAATGCCAAGGATAGTAACCAAGTAGTCCAAGTGATATTAAAGTTTTTTAGAGTTTAAGTTGATTATTAGGTATCTTCAAAAAGAATTGAAAAGCTCAAGTGAGCAAAAAAAAAAGACATGAATATAAAGGCTCAAGTGAGCAAAGATGAAAATAGCATGAAATGTAAATGCTAAAGTAAATGGGATATAAAGTAAAAGCAGAAAATAAAAGCATAAAATAAGGCCAATTGTTAGGAATTAGTAGTTAGTTGGATGACAATCTTGAAACTTGCATTTGGAACTCATTAGAAGATTGGTAGAACCAAAGCCTCTCAACAACAAGTTGCATTTGCTTTTTGTCAAGTATATCATCCATTTAAGAATCCTCAAGATAACAACTAATGATCAATGATGTTTAAGTGATCCAATTTGACCAAAATTGATGAAGATTCATTAGAGGATTGGTAGAACCAAAGCCTCCTAACAATGAATCTCAAAGTTATTGGATCAAAGGGTTCAAACCAACATACTTGGGCTTGCAAACATAGGTTTGGGCCATGAGTGATCATTTTCTCAAATCGGAACTAAATAAAGCGCTACGTTAAGCAATCGTAAGTGGACTTATATAGAAGTCGCACCTATTTTGAGGCCAGTCAATAGAAATCTATGCACCTCATGTTTTGAGACATGATATATAAATCATGCTCTAACAACATTTAGCACAATAAGAATGGGATAAGATGAAGAGGGAAGGGGAAATGAATATACCATATTTGAACCAAAAATTTAATCAAACTATTATTAAAATCATTCATCCATTTTTATGGAGTTAGACTCAACACCATGGATCCAATGATGTTAATAAAGTTCATGATCAAAATTTCATGGTCCAAGATCAGCCAGAATTATGTACAAAAATAAAATTGTATTTAAAATAAAAGAAAAAAAAGGTTTTTAAAATGAAAAATAGAGAGAAAAATAGCAACTATATTCAAATTAATTAAGAAAAAATAAGTAAGACCACAAAAAAATCAGAAATGAACTTAAATATTCATATGGAATTTTTGGTAATTTTTTTAAGTCAGAAACTATTTTTAAACTAATTTAAATTGCTCAAATAAAGGAAAAAAAGATCAAAAATAGTAAAAATTAAGATAAAATTCCACAAAATATTAAGAATGTCAGAAACAATGGAAATGATTTTTATAAAAATTTTTAGAATTAAAAAATGTTAGAAAGTATTTTTTAAACAATTAAAATAAAGAAAATAAGGTAAAAATTATGAAAAATACCAAACAACATATAAAAAAAATATGAATTTTTTTTCATAAAGTGAGAAATAATTCAAAGTATTTTTGTATATGTTTTTCATAATTTTTGGGTACAAATCAAAAGAGTTATGAATTTTTGAAATTTAAAACAATTAAAATATAAAATCAGAAAATAAAAATAAAACTAAAAAAAATGTGGACCATCAGATCATAGTCAAAATGTGTTAGTAAGGTGATCAAGTGAACCAGATGTGTTGTGCTTGATATAGACCTTATTTGAAAATACATTGGATCAGAAAAAGGGAAACTAGTGAAAACAAAACAATTGGCGCACTATCATTGGTTGAGACGAGACATGTCATCGTCTTCAACCTCCAGACACCCTGCAATGGAGATTTTATGAATTTCTTCAAACGGAAAAAATTAGAATCCCAGACTAGTATCATTAGATTCGTCTCTTCAATCCGATCTTAACACCACCATCACACCAAATTTATATAAAGTGTGCAAGGAGATATGGATCAAAAACCCAGAAAATAGCGAGAACCTTTCAGTTGAGATTTCTCTCTTAATTCTCAATGAATTTAAAAATTGTAAGAAGCACAAGATACAGAAGAAAGAGTAGAGTAAGTTAGTGCTTCATTTGGATCCAAATGGTAGAGAATTCTACCTGTTCAAAGTTCAAGAATGAAGCTCTAAAAATGGACTTCTCTAGCTTGAATTATGGCTCGTTCTGCTTAATTTAAGTGTTGGAGAGTTTGTATGATGATGAAGGATGGTGATTGTGCAAAATTTTTTGGAGGAAAAGGCTTAAATCTCAGAAATTTATTTAAAAAATTTGAAGTTCGTGTGAGGTTTTGGCAGGGTGTGTTTGGCTCTAAAAGCTTAAGGAAATGAATGAGGGATCATCCTCTATTTATAGGGGAGTGAATGGGATGCTCAAGCATGTGGGATGATGAAGTTTGGAGGGAATTCGTGTGAATCTGCAGCATGGAAAAAGTGTGACTTATTTTTGATCAAAACTCATCCAAACCTTGCGTTTTGATGCACTAATCACTTCTGGAAGTTCAATAAACATGTTTAGGAGCAAAAACGTGCAACAATTTTTTGATTAGGATCCAAAACAAGAGTTTCAAATTTCTGACTTGGTGAAAAATTCAGTTTCAAATTGCCAAATTCAAACTAATGGCATTCTCAACTCAAGGGGTCTTAGGACACGATTCTTGAATCTATAGAAAGAGGAGATTACAAGCATTATAGTATGAAAATAATGGGATCAAATGGATGTTTGAGATAAAAGTTGTAATGAGTCAAAGTTAAAAAAAAGAGGTTGACTTTCCATACTTAGAAATTTTTTAGGTTTTTCTTCAAAAGTGACTTATAGTGTCTTGCATCCAAACATGGCCTTCCACTTGAAACTTTTTCTTTACAAAAAAATATGGTATGAAGTAGATATATTTAATGACATTTTGAAACTTGAACCATTCAAAATCTCCAAAAATTGAGAGAGTTATGACTTGTTGAAGTTGGCAAAAATTCATGAAATGACCTATAATCTTTTGCATCCTTAGGGCATCTTCCATCCATTTTCACACTTTGCACATAAAAGAAAGGTTGAAGTTAACATCTTTAATATCATTACGGAAAAATAATGGGCTCAAGGTGATAAAAGTTGAAAAAGTTATGATCATTTGAAGTCACATAAAGGGAATTTGAAGGTTCGTCTGGAGGACTAGTAATCTTCTTTCACCATCAAGTTTCTTCCACATAAAATTTCTTTAAAAATTTTAAAGTGATTTTTTAATAACCTTTGAATAGAAGGATGTATTTGGAATCACTCAAAATACCAAAAAATGAGCAAGATGTAACCCTTTGAAGTTTAAAACCCTAGCTCCTAGAGCAAGAAAATGCCTTGGGAAACCTTTGCCATTTTGACCAACCTTCTTGCACAAATACATTTGTCATGTGAATATAAGTTATTGAGGATGATAAGGAGAAATCATAGCAACCAAAACTACTTTAAAATCTTGAAAATTGAAGGAGATAGGCACTTGTGATCAATGAATCAAAGATTTGTCCAATTGTGTCTAACTTCTTCAATCAATCCTTGTAATTTTGAACTATATTTTGACAACTTAAAGTGTGATGAATCATAATAGAATTTGCCATGACATTACTTCAAATAATTTCCAATGGTGAAGCTTGAATCTCAATTAAGCTTTGTTGAGGAAGGCACATAAATGGACTCATGAATCCATAGATCAATCTTGATGGAATATATTGTGCTTTCAACTACATCATCAACAATTTAGGGAAAACAAATATTGTATTTATTAGTTAAAGGATAATAAAAAAAAAGCATATATGATCACAAATTAAAAGTCAAGGTGCTTGGTGATTCCTCATAGTGCAAAGCTAAAGGTAGGGAGAAGAATCAAACCCTAGTGTCTTGTCTAGTTGTGATTGAATTGATATGATATGATGGAGGGATCTTAAGGGCAAAAATTGGGGTACAACACATCCCAACTGCAAAATGGAAGGTGCTTGTAGAGCCTTCCAAGAAGTAGAGTGCGGAAATCAACATGTGATTGCAATAACTAGGGCCAACCCTAGAAAGCTGAATCAAGTAAAAAAACATTAAGCCTTCCAAACGTCACCCTTTAAATTATCTACTTCATTCAACCATGCAATATAACCTTGGTTGACAGCAGGGCGGAACAGAAGACCTTAGACATTAAATAGATGTGTGAAAAATCTATAGGGCAATCTCTATTGATATGGGGTTTGGTGGTTTTGTGAGTAGGGAAGCAACCTTCCAAGTGTTAAGGTACCCTAACCTCATCAGGAATAGGCCCCAATAGAGCGTAAGCAGTTTTGTTGCAAATGAAGGGAAGCAACAACTAGGAGCAAAAAGTTTGGAGATTGCGTGTTGGTGTTGGTTCTAAAACAATTTTTTTTGGATCATGAACGAAGAACTCGCTCATGTTGGAAACCAGTTCAATTTCATGGGGTGTTTGAATGTGTTTAGAGATTTGACTTGAAGTGGCCATGGAAATGACGAAATGTTTTTCTGGGTAAGAAGGAAAATGAAATCTTCTATAGGGTACGAAGACAAAGAGCTTGAGTATGCAAAGAAACGTAAAGAGGAAATTGGAGAGATGAAAGGGGTATCTATACCATCAAGGAGACCAAATATTGGGGAGAAAGAAAAAATTGTGGCTATACGATTGACACGTGTCAAATAGATGGCAACTGAGTTGAAGAAGTTGGTAAGCTAGAGGCCACGATTATCCTCGGAAATTAAAACTTGAAAATAGGGAAGTGCTTGTGTGATCGCTGATGTAACGTTTGAGGGAAAATATCATGATTACAATGACATCACTTCACACTAAGAGAAAAGGATTAAAATGTCCATTTCTGTACTTTCAGTTGAAAAGAACATTTTGGGGGGCAATTTGTTGGATAGGATTTACATAAAGGGTTGAAATCCAACCAAAATAAAAATAGGTTCTTTGAAGACTTTGAATTATAGGAGATCGACCATAGAAGCGGTTAACCGAAAGAGGTCTTCATAAAAGGCCAATAGGTACCCAAACTCATCAAGAATAGGCCCCTATATAGTGTAAGCAATTTTGTTGCTGATAAAGGGAAGCAACAACTAGGAGAGAAAAGTTTGGAGATTGTGTGTTGGTAATGATTCTAAAACAAAAGTGTTTTGATCATGAACAAAGAACTCGCTCATGTTGGAAATCAATTCAATTTAATGGGGAGTTTAAATGTGTTCGGAGATTTGGCTTGAAGTGGAAATGAAGATGACAAATAGTTTTTCTGGGTAAGAAGGAAAATTAAACCTTCTATAGGGTACAAAGACAAAGAAATTCAGTATGCAAAGAAAGATAAAGAGGAAATTGGAGAGATGAAAGGGGTATTTATACCATCAAGGAGACCAAATGTTGGTTAGAAAGAAAAAAATTATGGCTACACGACCGACACATGTCTAACAGATGGCTACTTAGTTTAAGAAGTTGGTAAGTTGGAGGCCACAATTATTCTCAAAAGTTGAAACTAGAAAATCAAGAAGTGGTTGTATGATCGCTGATGTAACGTTTGAGGTTAAATGTCATGATTTAAATGATGACACTTCACACTAAGACAAAAGGATTAAAATGTCCATTTTTGTACTTTAAGTCAAAAAGGACATTTTGGGGGGCAATTTGTAGTATAAGATTTTCAGAAAGGGTTAAAAGCCAACCAAAAGAAAAATAGGTTCTTTGAAGACTTTGAATTATAGGAAATCAATCATAGAAGCGGTCAACCGAAAGAGGTTTTCATAAAAGGCCAATTTGGGCCTGTGGATCCAGTCGACCAGAAAAGAGGCCTCATGAAAAATGGATTGGGCCCAAGAGTGTTAAAAATCCAAAAAGAGGGTATAACTACCAAAGTAAAGCGTTGTGAGTGGAGATCATGGGTTTGATAGAAGGAGTGTAAAATGTGGGTTCAATAGCATGGATGGAGAACGCTGGGTTCGTGGAAGGAAGTTACAAGAGACACGTGTCTCATGAAGAAGCAAAGCCCTTTGGAAAGTAGTTATTTTCATGTATTATAAATAAAGCACTTAGTGTATAATGTAAGAAGTTCAAACTTTCACATTCCTACACGCTCAATATATTTAGTGAAGCCAGTAATGTCCTTCTCAAAAGGAATAACCTTTTCATCTGCTTCAGTGGGAAGAAATGCTTCACATGTGGGGCGGGGACTAGTGATGGCCGTAATATCAAACAGGGTAGAAGTAAGCATCCCAACTGCAAAATGGAAGGTGTTTACAGAGCCTTCCCAGATGTAAAGTACGGAAATCAACATGTGATTGCAATAACTATGGCCAACACTAGAAAGCTAAATCAAGTCAAAAAAGCCTTAAGCCTTCCAAACGTTACCCTTTACCTTATCTACTTTATTCAACCATACAATGTAATCTTGGTTGACTGTAGGGCGGTATTGAAGACCTTAGATGTTGAATATATGTATGAAAAATCCATAGGGTAATCTCTGTTTATAGGGGGCTTGGTGGTTTTGTGAGTAGGGAAGAAGACTTCCAAGTATTTAGGTACCCTAACCTCATAAAGAATAAGCCCTAATAGAGCGTAAGAAATTTTGTTGTAGATTAAGGGAAGCAACATATGGGAGTTAAAATTTTGGAGATTGCATGTTGGCGTTGTTTCTTAAACAAAAGTATTTTGATCATGAATGAAGAACTCGCTCATGTTGGAAACCAGTTCAATTTCACGAGGAGTTTGAATGTGTTCAGAGATTTGGGTTGAAGTGGCCATGGAGATGACCAAAAGTTTTGTTGGGTAAAAAGGAAAATTAAATATTCTATAGGGTACGAAGACAAAGAGCTTGAGTATGCAAAGAAACGTAAAGAGGAAATTGGAGAGATGAAAGGGGTATTTATACCATCAAGGATACCAAACTTTGGGGAGAAAGAAAAAAACTATGGCTACACGACCGATACGTGTCAAATAGATGGAAACTGAGTTGAAGAAGTTGGTAAGTTGGAGGCCACAATTATCCTCAGAAGTCGAAACTAGAAAATTGGGAAGTGGCTGTGTGATCGCTGATGTAACGTTTTAGGGAAAAGGTCATGATTACAATGACGTAAATTCACACAAAGGGAAAAGGATTAAAATGTCTTTTTCTGTTCTTTCAGTCAAAAAGGACATTTTGGGGAGAAATTTGTTGGCTATGATTTTCACAAAGGTTTAAAAGCCAACCAAATGAAAAATAGGTTCTTTGAAGACATTGAATTATAGGAAATTGACCATAGAAGCAGTCAATCGGAAGAGGTTTTCATAAAAGGCCAATTTGGGTCTGTGGACGCAATCGACCAGAAAAGATGCCTCATCAGAAATGGATTGGGCCCAAGAGTGTTAAAAAGCCCAAAAGAGGGCATAACTAGCAATGAAAAGCGTTGTGAGTGGAGAACATGGATTTAATAGTAGGAGTGGAGAATGTGGGTTCGATACCAGGGATGGAAAACGTAGGTTCATGGAAGGAAGTTACAAGAGACACATGTCTCATGAAGAAGTAAAGACCGCTGGAAAGTAGTTATTTTCATGTATTATAAATAAAGCACTTTGTGTATAATGTAATAGGTTCAAACTTTCAAATTTCTACACGCTCCATATATTTGGTGAAGCCAGAAATTTCCTTCTCAAAAGGAATAACCTTTTCGTCTGCTTCAGTGGGAGGAAACATTTCACCTGTGGGGCAGAGACCAGTGATGGCCGCAATATCAAACAGGGTGGGAGTAAGTATCCCAGCTGCAAAATGGAAGGTGTTTAGAGAGCCTTCCCAGATGAAAAGTGTGGAAATCAACATGTGATTGCAATAACTATGGCCAACACTAGAAAGCTAAATCAAGTCAAAAAAGCCTTAAGCCTTCCAAACATTACCCTTTACCTTATCTACTTTATTCAACCATGCAATGTAATCTTGGTTGACTGTAGGGCGGTATTGAAGACCATAGATGTTGAATAGATGTGTGAAAAATCTATAGGGCTATCTCTGTTTATAGGGGGTTTGGTGGTTTTGTGAGTAGGGAAGAAGAATTCCAAGTATTTAGGTACCCTAACCTCATCACGAATAAGCCCTAATAGAGCGTAAGCAGTTTAGTTTTAGATGAAGGGAAGCAACATCTGGGAGTGAAAATTTTGGAGATTGCGTGTTGGCGTTGTTTCTGAAACAAAAGTGTTTTGATCATGAATGAAGAACTCACTCATGTTGGAAACCAGTTCAATTTCACGAGGAGTTTGAGAGATTTGGGTTGAAGTGGCCATGGAGATGAGGGAAAGTTTTGTTGGGTAAGAAGGAAAAGGAAATCTTCTATAGGGTACAAAGACAAAGAGTTTGAGTATGCAAAGAAACGTAAAGAGGAAATTAGAGAGTTGAAAGGGGTATTTATACCATCAAGGATACCAAACTTTGGGGAGAGAGAAAAGAAACTATGGCTACACGACCGACACGTGTCAAATAGATGGCAACTGAGTTGAAGAAGTTGGTAAGTTGGAGGCCACAATTATTCTCAGAAGTTGAAACTAGAAAATTGGGAAGTGGTTGTGTGATCCCTGATGTAACGTTTTAGGGAAAAGGTCATGATTACAATGACGTCAATTCACACTAAGGGAAAAGGATTAAAATGTCTATTTCTGTTCTTTCAGTCAAAAAGGACATTTTGGGGAGAAATTAGTTGGCTATGATTTTTACAAAGGTTTAAAAGCCAACCAAATGAAAAATAGGTTCTTTGAAGACGTTGAATTATAGGAAATTGACAATAGAAGCGGTCAACCGGAAGAGGTTTTCATTAAAGGACAATTTGGGTCTGTGGACGCAATCGACCAGAAAAGAGGCCTCATGAGAAATGGATTAGGCCCAAGAGTGTTAAAAATCCCAAAAGAGGGCATAACTAGAAAAGAAAAGCGTTGTGAGTGGAGAGCATGGATTTGATAGTAGGAGTGGAGAATGTGGGTTCGATACCAGGGATGGAAAACATAGGTTTATGGAAGGAAGTTACAAGAGAAACATGTCTCATGAAGAAGCAAATCCCAAAGGAAAGTAGTTATTTTCATGTATTATAATTAAAGCACATTATGTATAATGTAAGAGGTTCAAACTTTCACATTCCTACACGCTCTATATATTTGGTGAAGCCAGAAATGTCCTTCTCAAAAGGAATAACCTTTTCGTCTGCTTCAGTGGGAAGAAACGCTTCACCTATGGGGCGGAGACCAGTGATGGCCGCAATATCAAACAAGGTGGGAGTAAGTATCCCAACAGAAAAATGGAAGGTGTTTGTAGATCCTTCCTAGAAGTAGAGAGCGGAAATCAACATGTGATTGCAATAACTCGGGCCAACCCTAGAAACCTGAACTAAGTCAAAATTGCCTTAAGCCTTCTAAACGTCACCCTTCACCTTCTCTACTTTATTCAACCATGCAATGTAATTTTGGTTGACAACAGGGGCAGAACAGAAGACCTTGAACGTTCAATAGATGTGTGAAAAATCTATAGGGAAATCTCGATTGATAGGGGTTTTAGTGGATTTGTGAGTAGGGAAGCAGCCTTCCAATTGTTTAGGTACCCTAACCTCATCAGGAATAGGCCCCAATAGAGCATAAGAGGTTTTGTTTCAGATGAAGGGATGCAACAACTGGAAGCGAAAAGTTAGTAGATTGCATGTTGGCGTTGGTTCTAAAACCAAAGTGTTTTGATCTTAAATGAAGAACTCGCTCATGTTGGAAACCAATTCAATTTCATGGGGAGTTTGAATGTGTTTAGAGATTTGGCTTGAAGTGGCCATGGAGATGACGAAAAGTTTTTATGGGTAAGAAGCAAAATGAAATATTCTGTTGGGTATGAAGACAAAGAGCTTGAGTATGCAAAGAAAATTAAAGAGGAAATTTGAGATATGAAAAGGGTATTTATACCATCAAGGAGACCAAATGTTAGGGAGAAAGAAAAAAAAATAGTGGCTACACGACCGACACATGTCAAATAGATGGCAACTGAGTTAAAGAAGTTGGTAAGTTAGAGGCCACCATTATCCTGGGAAGTTGAAACTAGAAAATCGAGAAGTGGTTGTGTGATCGCTGATGTAACATTTGAGGGAAAATATCATGATTATAATGACGTCACTTCACACTAAGAGAAAAGGATTAAAATGTCCATTTCTGTACTTTCAATCAAAAAGGATATTTTGGGGGGCAATTTGTTGGATAGGATTTTCAAAAAGGGTTAAAAGCCAACCAAAAGAAAAATAGGTTCTTTGAAGATTTGAATTATAGGAAATCAACCATAGAAGCGGTCAACCGAAAGAGGTTTTCATAAAAGGGGAATTTGGGCCTGTGGACGCAGTCGACCAGAAAAGAGGCCTCATGAGAAATGTATTGGGCCCAAGAGTGTTAAAAATTCCAATAGAGGGCATAACTAGCAAATCAAAGCTTTGTGAGTGGATATCATGGGTTCGATAGCAGGAGTGTAGAACATGGGTTCGATAGCAGGGATGGAGAACATGGGTTAATGGAGGAAGTTACAAGAGACACTTGTCTCATAAAGAAGCAAAGCCCACTGGAAAGTAGTTATTTTCATGTATTATAAATAAAGCACTTAGTGTATAATGTAAGAGGTTCAAACTTTTACATTCCTACACGCTCCATATATTTGGTGAAGCCAACAATGTCCTTCTCAAAAGGAATAACCTTTTTGTCTGCTTCATTTAAAAGAAACGCTTCATCTGTGGGGAAAAGATCAGTGATGGCTGCAATATCAAATAGGGTGGGAGTAAGCATCCCAGATGCAAAATGTAAGGTGTTTGTAGATCCTTCACAGTAGTAAAGTGCAGAAATCTACATGTGATTGCAATAACTAGGGCCAACCTTAGAAATCTGAATCAAGTCAAAAAAGGCTTAAGCCTTCCTAACGTCACCCTTTACCTTATCTACTTTATTCAACCATGTAATGTAATCTTGGCTGACAGCAGGGCGGAACAAAAGACCTTATACCTTGAATAGATGTGTGAAAAATCTATAGGGAAATCTCCGTTGATAAGGGGTTTGGTGGTTTTGTGAGTAGGGAAGCAACCTTCCAAGTGTTTAGGTACCCTAACCTCATCAGGAATAGGCCCCAATAGAGCATAAACAGTTTTATTTCAGATGAAGGGAAGAAACAACTAGGAGCGAAAAGTTTGGAGATTGCATGTTGGCGTTGGTTCTAAAACCAAAGTGTTTTGATCATGAACGAAGAACTCGCTCATGTTGGAAACCAATTTATTTTCATGGGGAGTTTGAATGTGTTTAAATATTTGGCTTAAAGTGTCCATGGAGATGACGAAAAGTTTTTCAAGGTAAGAAGGAAAATGAAATCTTCTGATGGGTACAGAGGCAAAGAGCTTGAGTATGCAAAGAAACGTAAAGAGGAAATTTGAGAGATGAAAAGGGTATTTATACTATCAAGGAGACCAAATGTTGGTTAGAAATAAAAAAATTATGGCTACACGACCGACACATGTCTAACAGATGGCTACTTAGTTTAAGAAGTTGGTAAGTTAGAGGCCACTATTATCCTCAGAAGTTGTAACTAGAAAATCGAGAAGTGGCTGTGTGATCGCTGATGTAACATTTGAGGGAAAATATCATGATTACAATGACGTCATTTCACACTAAGAGAAAAGGACTAAAATGTCCATTTTTGTACTTTCAGTCTAAAAGGACATTTTAGGGGGCAATTTGTTGGATAGGATTTTCAGAAAGGGTTAAAAGCCAACCAAAAGAAAAATAGGTTCTTTAAAGACTTTGAATTATAAGAAACGACCATAGAAGCGGTTAACTGAAAGAGGTTTTCATAAAAGGCCAATTTGGGCCTGTGGACGCAGTCGACTAGAAAAGAGGCCTCATGAGAAATGTATTGGGCCCAAGAGTGTTAAAAATCCCAAAAGAGGGCATAACTAGCAAAGCAAAGCGTTGTGAGTGGAGATCATGGGTTCGATAGCAGGAGCGTCGAACATGGGTTCGATAGCATGGATGGAGAACATGGGTTCATGGAGGAAGTTACAAGAGACACTTGTCTCATAAAGAAGCTAAGACCACTGGAAAGTATTTATTTTCATGTATTATAAATAAATCACTTAGTGTATAATGTAAGAGGTTCAAACTTTTACATTCCTACACGCTCTATATATTTGGTGAAGCCAGCAATGTCCTTCTCAAAAGGAATAACCTTTTTGTCTGCTTCAGTTGAAAGAAATGCTTCACCTGTGGGGCAGAGACCAGTGATGGCCGCAATATCAAACAGGGTGGGAGTAAGCATCCCAGATGCAAAATGTAAGGTGTTTGTAGACCCTTCACAGAAGTAAAGTGTGGAAATCTACATGTGATTGCAATAACTAGGGCCAAACCTAGTGTGATAAGGTGGGAAAGAACTGACTGTTTTTTGGAATACTGGTTTGCGTTTTGCGTTTGTTTTCGCAAAATGTCGTGGTAAGCAAGAGTTGCCATCGTCTTTTATTTTATCCAACAAGTAAAGGAAAAAAGCACAGAAAAATTCCTTTTTCGAGATATTTCTCGGGTTCGAGGGGTAGATTATAGAAAGGGAAGGTGTTAGCACCCTTTCTATCTGTGGTTATCCACGGGCTCTTAGGTACTTGCTCATATTGTTTTCAAATTTTTTTTCTTTGTGTTTGTGGGTTTGAAAAAAAGTTTTTGTTTGAAAAGGAGTGTAAGTGTGAAAATTTTGTTTTGTTTTGAAAGAGCAAGTACTTAAGAACCATCTACCTACTCAAAAAAGGAATCGTTCTATGCTAATGTCCTTTAGACAGGGCTATCCCACTATGAATGAGTAGGTAGCCTCGTCGTTGGAGTTTAAGGGTCAATTCGATTAAGGGATGTGCGGTCACTAAAGCAATGTTAGGATGCCTTAGTGGTAACCCTAATGTCTTAGATCATTTTTCCGAGGCAACCGTTTCGAGGCAACTATGATCTTTGGACAAGAGGGCGACCTCTAAAACTTCCTATACTCAATGACCGCGTACGAAGGCAACCAAGTGGGGTGTACCCTAAGAGTGCGCATGTGCGAGTGTGTCGTTTTCAGTTTATTTTATCTTTGTACATGTCAATAATGATCTATATTGATTTTAGGTTTAAACATTCAATCTTGTCATGCATTCTCTATTACCAAACATCTAACAATTTATAAATTGCAAAAATTAAATTGCGGAAATTAAACTAACTATTACAAGGCGTCGTGTATTTACATCGCCAAAAGCAACCCTTGAAATTAAAATGCGGAAAATAAATAAAGCGACAAAAAATATTCAAAGTCCTATTAAGCTATTACATTCCGGAAACAAATACAATATTGAAATAAAATGGATCGCGTGCGGGAAATTAAATCGGGCGAGTTCTAGGGTTTTGACCCTTTGTTATTCAAGAAAAGATTTTTGTGGTTATTTTTTAATTAAGAAAGAAATTAAACTAGGTTAATTATTAAATTAATAAATAAATTAATTAATAAAAATATTTTTGGGTTTTTGGTATTTAAAGAAATAAAAATAAGTTTGATCAATGTTAATAAAACCTAATTGTCTAAGTTAATTTTAATTATTGCAAAATATATTAAAAGTTATTCCTAATTAAAACTAAATTAATTAAATTAATATTGTTAACAAAAATAAAATACTGAAATTTAATTTAAATAAGAAAATATTTTTTGGTTTTTAATTTTATGAAGAAAAAGATTTAATTGGTTAGTTAATAATAATAATAATAACAATAACTAATTAAAAGAAATAAAAAAATAGAAAGACTTAGGAGGTTTGGGCCTGGAAAAGGGGTTTGATCAGCAATTTTATGGCCTAATTGGCGCAGGCCTGGTTGACTTCTGGGCTCCCATGTACACTGGTTGACTTGGTCCCATGGTAGACCATCATCTGGGATCACCAGATCTGGCCTTGGGCCATCTGGCGCTTGATTGAGTGAGGCTGTATGATAGGCCCTGCGCTTGGATTTACACTGGATAACCTGTAGAAAAATAACAACAATGCATATGGGGGATCTGGGATTCAAACCTAGGTCATGTTGGTCACTGAACACACGCCACTACCACTCAGCCATCACGCTTCATCTGTTAATATATTAGTCAATAATAATAATATGGGGAAAACACGTTCATATGCCAGAATTAAAAAAATGCGCGAATATTTGAATTGGCCACAGGGGGACTGACGCATCATCGTCTTCTTCCTCCAACCCTGTAATTTTTCCTATTGATTCATATCCGCAGCTGAATTCGTAGGTGTTTCTAGTGATTTCTGGTAAACAACCGCTAGTCTTCCAAACTATCGAATAATCTTTCTGACTGTTATTCAATCCCTCTGGTAACTCACAGGATCGACTAGATTGATCCTAGGACTCCTTGGATATTAAGGTTACTCTCACGATCGAACAGATATTCATGGTTGATATTTGAGTGTTTGGCTTATTTTGATTTCTCTCTCTAAAAGTCTAAAGATGTAATCAAAATGTGTGTGTGAAACTAAGTTGCATGGATAAATGTTAATTGTAAAGACATGTAAAATTGCATAAAAGTCAAGTAAATGGTTTCAAATCATAAAACAGTTAATGTAAAGGATTTCTGGAACATAAAAGGTTTGAAATATGAAGAAAGCGTTTAATGCAAGAAATCTGTAAATGACTTTAAGTAAAAATATGCGTTCGAAGGATAAAACTTGAAGGTAAAGGTATGGAAAATATGACAGTTTTCTAAGATGTAAATTGCTTGAAATGTGAAGAAAGCATTAAAATGTAAAACTTTGAAGAAGAGATTTCGAAGTGAAAAGACTGTAAATGAGAAAACTTGTAAATGCTATTTGACAAAAAGATAAAGGAAAGTGCTGGGAATGGTAAAAGGTTTTCATTAAATCAGAAATACATGGTGCTATCATACATACATTTCTCTTGCATTCGTTTCCCTTGCCATGTGGTAGTTTGAATGTTACTGAGTATTTTGTATAATAGATATGACACACGAAATCCTAATACTAAGACTTCTATTTATACTAATTCGACCATAACGGTCTTGCTATAGGATTATGCCACGTTCAGAACATGCAGGACAATGCCTCTTTAATCTTTCCACGTGTCCCCAAATGCACCAGCACATAACTTTCAAACTTCGAAAGTCCCGCTTCCATTTGAATTTCAAATGCTTTGGTACTTCTCCGTTTCGAACGCTCTTCCCAGACACAGCCTTGTTGTTATTTCGAGACTTCTTTAGATACGTTCCCATAATTGCCACTCGAAACTCCAAGTTTTGACATACTTATTCGAAACACTGCTTCTGCTACTTCGAAACATGACGCTTTACCTCATTTCGATCGAAATGTTTAATTCATTTGGCTTCTAATATCATTATCAAAATCTTCAGCCAACAAATTGCCCCTTTAAAATATGTATTTCGATTCCTCTGAGAAATACCTATTTTAAACACCTACACAAGATTTTGATGTGACTTTCGAATCATCGTAACATTTAATGCATTTGACTCCAGTCACGTCAATCATAGCACCTTTTGGATTCCTTAACCGCCTGGAGCCACTTCACAGCATGGTGCAGTTACAAATAATGATTATCTTTAAATCACGCCTATTACCCATGTTAACTTTACGCCACCTCTTCATCACACCAACCCATGATTTCCACGTATCACACCCTTATTCAGTGGGTGCTTAAACTTCCCCATTATAAAACATCACCAACTTAATCTTTTTCTTTTCTTTTCACACTCTAAATCTTTTACCCTCCTTCTCTCGTCAAAAAACCCAAGCTTTCAACATCTTTCAAAAATGTCTTCTTCTACTTCATCCCAACTCAAGAAAGTCTCCAAGAAGAAAGTAAAAACTGCAGGAGCTACCATGGAAAGTAAAATCATCACTCACCAAGGTCAATCCGTTCTTGCCCCTCAGATGATTTCAAAGGAAAAAGAAATGCTGTATGCGTCACAGGTACTCATTCCTACCTCTTACGATTTTTGAAATATTAAAAGACACCAGGACGATTTTCGCAGTTTGTTATAGTTTTAAACTCTTATTTAACAAAATGGACGCCCCTAAGGCAGTAGAATCTCCTAGTTCAAATACCATAGAAAACCCAACTGTTCCTCCTAAGGACCCTTTTGTATTGGATTATGTAAAAAGTAATTTTAAGCCATTTCGATCTTGCCCCACCTCTGATATTGCTTATCAAAATTGGTTCAAGAAAGTAGAAGCTAAGAAATCCCAGCAATGGGAAGAATTAGGTATCTATAACCTGATTAAGCTATCGAAGCCTGGTTTCACCTACAACCACCCTCTGCTATTCGCGTCCCTCTATTTCTGGGATAGTACCTATAACACTTTCCATCTCCCAGGTGGAATGATCACCCCAACCTTCTTCGACATAGCAGCCATCACTGGGCTATCGCCAGTGGGAGAAACTTATATACCCGACAACGAAGAACATTCAAGCATAATTGACTTTGAAGTCAAGCTAGCCAGCTTTTCCAAGTTTATCAGTCATTACCATGCTGAGGGGGACAATGTATCTGACGTAGAGCACATTGCTTTCTTAACCTTGTGGCTGTCAAGATACGTTTTCTGCAGTAGATCCCTACAGGTAGCTAGTAGGTTCATTCCTCTAGCTAGGGACTTGCATGAAAATCGAAAAGTGTGCCTAAGTGAACTGCTCTTAGTTGACCTTTATGAAAGCCTGAGGTCAGCTGTTTCGAGCCTCAAATCCCACACCTCCAAAAATATTCTGTTGGCTGGCCCTTTTTGGTTACTTCAACTATGGCTAAATGCCATGTTCGAACCCTCCTTATCAACCGCCAACACCATTGATGAGCAAGATTCTGAGATAAATGATAGGATAGTCGAAGGCACTAGGCTTCGAAGATTAACTCCCAATGACGACAAAGATGACTTCAAAGTCTAATTCTTGAAGTACATCATGATATTCTCCAAAAGGCACAAGTTCGAAGAGAGCATGGCGCCTTTTGCTTCGAGGGATCATGGACCTTCTTGGTTCACCATGGCTCTCTCAGAAGCTATCAAGAGCAAGGAGATTCAGGATGTATGGAGAGCCTTTTTGCTGCCTAGACTTATTTCTTCAAGAATAACTCCAGCCAAGAACCAGATTTTTCTCTTTGCCTACCAACCAAACTTTGTTTCGAGGCAGTTTGGCTTATGCCAACTGATTCCTGAACCTTTATTTCAAACTGAGAGCGCCATCACTTCTGGACGAACTTTCAAGGCATGGGAAGCCAAGATACAGCAAGAACAATATCAAGGCTTTGCCCAATTTGAGCTGATAACCTTCGAACCTACCCATCTCACGGCTAAAGGATTTCTGGAATGGTGGACCAAGTTTTATCAAACTTATATGTTCGATACACTTACAATTCAACAGAAACTAATTGATGCCTTCGATGTGCAGGTACCAACAAAGAAAGGTATGTTTACTCATGCCAAAGAGATTAAAGCTTTCCAAAATTATTTTGAAACTACTTATGACCCCACGCGCTTGGACTCCACTGTGCATCAAGCGGCTGAGACCTTGAAGGAAAAATTTAAACAAAAAGTTTCTAAGTTAAAACTTCCTTCAGGGCTGTCACCTGAGGATAGGTATATGTTGGCATTCGAAATGCATCCACCTAAATTTCCCAGATTACCTACCTCAGAACTGGCTCTGGCTTGGTTTCCCCCATATCCTTGGTGGTTTACTTGCAAAGAGATGTTCAAATATCTTCAAAGGAAACCAAAGCCATCTGAGACTGTGACATGGGCTCGATACTAGCTTCATGATTTCTCAGGACACCTTCGATACGACCTTTCTGCCATGTCAATTAAATCTGATCAAGGCACAGGTGCGAATGCTTGGGAAAATCCCAAATGTCTTTTATTTTCCATATCTTTAACCTTTGCTTTAATTGTTTCGATTTTCAGCCATCAGGATAAAGACAGCTGCCTCGAAGTCGAAAGAAGGGAGCGCCTCTCAAGCCTCCATCGAAACTACTGACAAAGTGACTCCACCCGAAACAACCACTATTGCTGCAACCACAACAACAACAATAATACCAACAACAACCGGTGTTCCAATTCCAACGGTAATCACTTAGCCTTGATGTTTCGAATTCACTCATGCTTTATGGTTTGCATCTAACTCCTCGTTTAAAATCTTTTCAGACCAATAAGCTTCCTCCTACTACTCCCAAGAAGCGGAAATCAAGCACCACTGGGGAAGATCCCAAGGCTGGAGGAAACTTAAATACTGCTTCGAAGAAGAAGCCAAAGAAAGATATTTCGAAAAGTACCGTCCCAACTAGTGTCTCTGGACTTGATTCCAGGGATGCTGCTCCCTCACCAAAATCCAAAAATCCACCTTCGACCTCCAACCCAACGTTGGAACGTATAGCTAGTAACCTCTCCTCCGAGAGTCCACAGGTAAATTGAACCTTTAAATTTTTGACAATAATAACTTCTTATTACCTTGGTGAATATTTTTAACATTCTGTTGTTCCTTGCAGAACATCTTGAATCCAGCTTCCACTATTTCGAACTCACCATCCAGAGCTGCTACTCCGCTCAACTCCTCTCCTCAAGGAGATTCCAGCAACCTGGTTCAAAATAAAGGTTCCTCCAATATGGCGGTTCTGGCTGGAACTTCTGAACAGCAGGATGATCAAGGTACCTCCATTCCTCTGAAAGAGATAAACGAAACAACACTTCAAACGTCTGCAGAGGATTTGCAAAGGGCTTCTCTTTAAAAGTCCCCTCTTGAAACTCTTCAAGAGGACCCAAAGGACACTCAAACTGAAGAAGAGAAAGCTGATTCTGGGCAAAGAGCCGAAGAATCTGCAGACGAAGAATCTGAGGAGGAGAATGCCAATGACGGTTCGACTGCTGGGACGGAGTCCAACGCAAATAGCAGTGAAAGGGATGGTATCGAAGTGGTGGACTTGGATGAGGATGAAGAAGACCAAGAGCACGAAACGAATGAAGGGGATGGTAATGCAACCAACAAACCCATAGAGGTTGAAATGGATGTGGCTCCCCTACGTGTGGAACTCCCTCAATCCTCTCTGTCTCGAATGACTGACGAGGAACTGGCACTTCTGAGACGAAATGACCCTATTGGGTACATGAAGGCAAAGTTGGCTCAGAGGGACATCCCACTTGCTAGGGCTGGCACAAGTTCGACCAGCTATCCTCTTCCCACAGATGAAAGAATTGTTCTTCTTAATAAAATTAGGAAAACCATTCTCAATGTGGATATATTCGAAGTGCTTAAGCAAGATAGTACTGCTTGCTATACTATGAAGGAGCTGCTCACAAAGGTCAATCTTTCCACCTGCTCCTTGCCAGTTAGTACTCTCTTGTTTGATCTTCAGACTTTGCTGGACAACGTAACTGGTTACCTTCTCCAAGACGAATCTGCTGCCAAGAAGGTTCAAGAGAAACGCATTGCCATGGATGCTGCTTATGAACAAGCTTCGAAACTCTCTCAAGAAGCTGAGGATCAAGCTATGCATCTGAAGCAGGCAAAAACTGATTATGAGGCTCGAGCTGAATCCATACTTCTTTGGGAAAGGCAGATTCTGGAACTTCAACAGAAGGTTAAGGAGGCTAAAGAATAACAAATAGCCTTCGAAACCAATACTGCTGGTAACCAATTCGAAGAGCTTCTCAACCAGGGGCTTGCGGAAATGGAGACTGCAGAACAACTTAAAGGAGAAGTGGCAACCTTGGAAGGAGCCAGGCGGTTCGCTCAGCAGAAACTTGAATCATTTCGAAGCACTTTTAATCGATTGAAAAATAATTCTTATTTCTAGATTTTGATGTTTATTTGACTATAATTTTGGTTTCTTACATGTAATATTCGAACAACGCCATTTTGGCATTTTATCTTGCCATCTTGGCTTTTATAACATCTTGTTTACGTTGTTACTATTCGAATCTCCTGCAGGCGTGGCTTATATTTCTTTAAATATTTCCCATTAACCTTTAGGATACGTTTATCATCCACGAGTTCTTCGATTTCGTATGCATTGTTTGAGAATACTTTTAATATTCGAAAAGGTCCTTCCCAATGAGGTGACCATTTACCTAACGCTTTATTCTTCTTGTCCATAGGCAATATGACTCTCCAAACCAAGTCATTAATAATGAATACTTTTTTCTTCACCCTTTTATTGTATGTTCTGGCCACTCTTTCTTTTTGCCTCATCAAAATTTCCAATGCATGTAATCTAATTTCGTCCAACTCAACTAATTCAATCATCATCATTTCCCAATATAATGCAGCTGGGATTTCGTTTTGTCTCTGAATTCGAACTGATTGTAGATGAATTTCTACTGGCAACACTGCATCATGACTAAATGTGAGTTGGAAAGGCGTAGTGTTAGTAGCTTCCTTAGGAGATGTTCTACAAGCCCATAATATTTGGTCCAGAGTTTTGTGCTAGTTTCTTGGCTTTTTGCCAATATGCTTCTTGATTAATCCTATTATTACTTTATTTGCTGCTTCGACTTGACCGTTTGCTTGAGCATAATATGGCGTTGATGTTAGCAATCTAAACCTCATTTCTTGGGCAAATCCTTGCATCTTTCTACCAGTAAACACAGAGCCTTGGTCTGTAGTTATGCTCTCTGGCAATCCGAACCTATAGATAATGTGCTTTTGTATAAATTCAATAATAGCCTCTTGATCAGCAACTATCAGTGGTATAGCTTCGATCCACTTGGTAAAATAATCTATTTCCACCAAGATGTATTTCTGTCCTTTGGACGAAGCAGGATTTATTTCTCCTATCAAATCCAATGCCCATCCTCTAAATGGCCATGGTTTGATGATCGAATGCAACTCACTTGCAGGGGCATGTTGAATTCCTGCATGTTTCTGACATTCCTCACATCCTTTAGCAAAGTCTATGCAATCTTTGAGCATGCTAGGCCAATACAAGCCGTATCGAAATAACAACCATTTCATTTTATGGCCTGCTTGATGTGCCCCACATTCCCCATTATGGACTTCAGACAATGCTAAATATGCCTCACTTTCTCCTAGGCATTTTAATAATACACCCTCTTGGGTCTTTTTAAACAATTCGTTCCCCATGAGGAGATATGACAATGCTCTATATTTTGTCTTTCTATCCACATTTAGAGTTGGGTCTGCTAAATAACTCTTCAGTGGACTTCGCCAATCCGCATCTGACAAAGTATTTATGGCTAATATTTCGAATCCCTGTTTCTCAGCATATCCCAATCTCATACTTTCCAGATCCGATGGTGTGAATCTAGTAGCCATAACTCTTCCCCTTAATTCAACCAAATCCTTGAAGTTCTTGGTAGACACTTTATAACCCGAAGCCAACTGCGCTAAGTCATTTGCTTCTTGGTTCTCTATTCTTGGTATGTGTTGAATATCCATGTATTCAAATTTCCTCAATAGCCTATTGACTATGACGAAGTATACCATTAAATTTTCTTTTATGCACTTGTATTCCTTTGTGATTTGTTTGACCACTAATTCAGAGTCTCCTTTAATTTCGACTCTGGTTGCCCCCAATTCCAACAAAGCTTCAAGTCCAACAATGAGCGCTTCATACTCAGCTTCGTTGTTCGAACAACGAGGACCATCTAATTTATACTTGAATTTTGTTGGAATTCCTTCAGGAGAAATCAAAAGGACTCCAACACCACTTCCATTCCTGTGGGTTGAACCATCAAAGTACAATTTCCATGGTTGCATTTCGACGTAATGATCGTCTGCTCAACCAAAGAATGGTCCACAATGAAGTCAGGAATCACTTGACCTTTCATAGCTTTTAAAGGCATGAAAGTCAAAGAATATTCTGTTAAGGCTAAAGCCCACTTGCCAACTCTGCTATGCATTATTGGTTTTGAAAGCATATGTTTAATGACATCGAAATGAGATGAAACATAAACATCAACAGGTTTTATATAATACTTGAGTTTCATACAAGAGAAATATAAGCAGAGACATAGCTTTTCTAAATTTCTATATCTGGTCTCTGCATCATTTAGCACTCTACTTAAATAGTATATGGCTCTTTCGATGCCATTTCTATCTTCTTGTGCTAGCATACTACCTATACTAACTTCAGAGGCAGATATGTACAATCTCATGGGCTTCCCCCATGAAGGTGGAGACAAAATAGGAGGCTGAGAAAGGTATTCTTTTATCCTGTCAAACGCTTCCTGATGAGCTTCGTTCCATTCGAAGGCTTGGCCTTGCTTTAGACGAAGTAACGGAGAAAAAGCTTGGGTTCTTCCACTTAGGTTCGAAATGAATCTTCTGAGGAAGTTAATTTTCCCTAACAGAGATTGCAACTCCCTTTTTGACATAGGTGCTTTCGTCTCCATTATGGCTTTGGTTTTGTTCTGGTTGATTTCGATTCCTTTCTTGTGAACCACAAAACCAAGAAAATCTCCAGCCTGCACAAAAAATGCACATTTAAGGGGATTCATTTTTAAGCCATGTTTTCTCATTCGCTCGAATGATTGGCTTAAATGATGCAAATGTGCTTCTGCAGATATGGATTTGATGACTATATCATCAATATACACCTGCATGAAGGTTTCAATGAAATCATGAAAAATTGAATTCATTGCCCTTTGATAAGTTGCTCCAGCGTTCTTTAAACCAAAAGGCATCACCACCCATTCGTAGGTGCCTAAGGCTCCTGGGCAACAAAATGCTGTCTTTGCAACATCTTCTTCAGCAATGAAAATCTGGTTATACCCAGAGTATCCATCTAACATACTCAAGTATTCGAACCCTGCAGCAGAATCTACTAGCATTTCTGCCACAGGCATGGAATATTCATCTTTAGGGGTTGTAGTGTTTAAATCCCTAAAATCTATGCAAATTCTTAAAGAACCATTTTTCTTAATAACAGGTACTATGTTTGCTAACCATTCGACGTCCCTTGTTGTTCTGATGAATTTGCAACGCAGCAACCTTTCGATCTCAGCTTTAATTTTTTGTGAGAACCGCTGGTGCGAATCTTCTGGGAGTTTGTTTGATGGGCCTCTTGCCATCTTTGATTGGCAGTCTGTGTTCGACTAACTCCCTCTTTAAACCAGGCATCTCGTCATAATCCCATGCAAAGCAATCTTTGTTTTCCTTGAGGACTTCGATCACTTCCTTCTTGAGGCCTGGGCTAAGTTTAGCACTTATGTAGGTTACTCTTTTCGTTTTTTCATCCCCTAAGTTGACTTCTTCGAGTGGATCTTGTGCCAACATTTTGGCACCTGAGTTTATGGGGTCCCTTTCGAAGCCTAAGGGTTCTTTATCATAGATGGCATCCAACCTTTGATCCATCTCAAACTCTTCGAAGGGTGAGCATTTCGAACCATCCCCACTTACTTCGTTCATCTTTATAGTTGATTTATTTATTTCAGCCTCTAAGGCCGCTTTTGATTCGTTCTCAGCCATATAGGCCGAAATCCTTTCAAAAAAGGTAGACTCAATCATGGATAAGGTTGTCGAAGTCCTGGCCTGCTGGCCGTTTTTGTATAGTGCTTTCGACTCCCTCTTCTTCACTGATTATTGTTCTATCCCAGTAAAGGCCATCATGGCGAAGGGTCATGTAGTAGTGGGCGTTTCTAGTTTCATTAATCTCATCATTTGGAACACACGGAGCAATCTTTGCCAGATTTTTATCATAATCCCTCTTGTCAACTAAATTGACAGTTGACATAAAGTAACTCTGGTCTGCTTCGATGTTTTCCACGATTCCATCATCTCTCCACAGAACTAGTCGCTGATGCATTGACGAAGGAACTGCCCCCACGCCATGGATCCACTCCCTTCCCAGCA
Organism: Vicia faba; assembly: GCA_948472305.1. Lineage (NCBI taxonomy): Eukaryota > Viridiplantae > Streptophyta > Magnoliopsida > Fabales > Fabaceae > Vicia > Vicia faba. The sequence goes on from OX451740.1 coordinate 1,126,173,856, forward strand.
GTAAGTTATAGTTGGCCTTGGCTTCGATCACCATAAACATGGTGGGCCTACAGCTTGAGCCTATTGTCAATTCCAACTGGACCACTCCCAGTGTTTTGCCCACTTTTCCCTCATAATTGGACAGAACCATATTATGGGGCTTGATGTCTCCTTCGCGGATCTCTAATCTTTTTAGCATGAAATGGGGTATCAAATTGACTGCAGCACCCCCATCCACTAGAACTTTGTTCACACCATGGACACCAACTTTCGCCCGAATAAAAAGTGGCTTGAGATGGTTCTTCATTGCAGGTTCTGGACGTCGAAGAACGCATTTTGTTCCTCAACAGCCCCATTGTCCATCACATAGTAGCACACAGGCCTATGTTTCATCAAATCTGTGGTTTCTTCCTCCTCATATTCATTGATTTCGGTTTCCTGCCCAAATTCGCAGGGAAGCACAGACACCACGTTACAGTTCAGGTTAAATGAAGACTCCCCCTCCGATTCGAAGTTATCTGTTATCATATCTTCTTCCTCTTCCGGGCCTGGAGTGTATTCCTTTGGTTCATCGCGTTGTTCTTCAGAGAAGAGCCTCCTATTGACTGGAGGTTTGTCTTCAGTTTGATTTTTTGGTTTGTTGGTGCTAGATTCACCTTGGTTTTTTATTGAAGTAACCCCTTTGTTTGCCACAACTTCCCTCTCAGCCTTTCGAATCCTTTGCTGTCTGCGCCACTGGGATCTTGACATGGGGTTCCTTCCTTTGTAATTTTCTAATCTCACCTCCTCCCTTTTTGCTGTGTTGAATTGCCTCCTGTATGTCACAGCATGGCGTGCATTTCGTTCAGCGTTTCTCCATCTATCTTTGCCTTTGTCATTTCTGACCTGTAACCATCTATCGGTTGGCACTTCAGCAGGGAGTTTGAAAGTCACTCTTCGAGCAGCCTTGGGGTGAGGGCTATCAGGCCTTCGCTGTTTGTGTCTGCTGTCGAAGCGTGGGCCCATCTGGACAGTTTCTTGATGGTTCCAGCAAGGGGCAAAGGGAATCGTTTCGAAAGCCCTGGCCATGCTTTGGTCATACACAACAGAACACCTTGGGCAAATCAAGCACTTGGTTGCCCATTTGTAGCAGCGAAACACAAATTCCAGCAAACTTTCTCCAGCCTTGGGATAACACCTAAAAAGCTGGTTATCCTGGCGCCAATTGTTGCCAGTTCGAGTCCTCTGTACCCTTTCGAAATTCGCAGCGATTCTTTGATTGCAGAGGATGCTGCACCTAGGGCACAATATCATGCCTGAATCTCCTTTGTGGCATGTCATGAGATAATCCTTGAGACTAGCATCTCCAGTGTGATTATCCCCCATTCGATATTTTTCTTTTTCTAAGTATTTTTCTACTTCCTCCATCTCAGAGCGGGGTCTTTCCATATCCACCATATTTATTTCAACGTCTTCCCCCTTAGCTTCATCATCGCCCCATCCTGTGGGCTTTATATCCTTAATCTGAACCTTCGAACTCTCTGGGGCAGAATATTTGACCAAATAGTCAAATTTTCCACTGGGTTCCCCTAGAGTGTCCCATATTTCCTTCTGAGGGGAAATTGGCTGCATGATTTGGACTTTCTCCAATTCCAGCCTCAAGCCTTCAATGACTTGTGTTAATTCTTGGTTTTGATTTCCCTGGCCTTCAGTAGCCTGGGTTTCTCTTGCAACAGCTACAGGTGCGGCAATCAAAGTCTCTGGCGTATTCTGGATGTCTTCAGTGACCTCCTTATTGACTTCGACCATCACCCAGTTTTCAGCTTCAGTACCCTTCTCTCCTGTTAGGGCGTCGCTTCGATCAGTTTCCACCATGTTGACCTCTCCAATGCATGCAGGCTCGGAGTAGTTGGTGTCTGCGACGTCCAAGGGATCTTCGTCCACTTTCATCTTCACCTTATCAGCAAACTTTAGTCTGCCATCTTTGATCGCGTTTTAAATTAGATCCCTGAAAAGAAAACATTGTGAGGTTTTGTGGCCTAGGAAACTATGATATTTGCAAAATCCTCTCTTCTTTCTCTGATCCAAAGGAGGTATTTTGACATTTGATGGCACAATTAGTTGGCCATCTTTGACGAGTAAGTCAAAAATCTCGTCACATTTAGTGACATCGAAGGTATAAACCTTCTTTGGAAATTTGTCACTTTTCTCATTTTCAACAATGTCTTTCCCTTTTGTGGGAACTAACAATTTGCAGGAATAAGGCGGGGCCTGTTTTAATTCAGCGAGGTCGATTTCGACCTCTTCGAATTCGAATTCAGGATATTCTTCTGCTTCCTCAGTCCCAACATAGGAAATCCTTTCTTTCTTGCTATTCTTAAAGACTCTGGCTTTTTCGGCCTTTAGTCTTTCGACCTGTCGAACCCTATCGGCTAACTGAGCCATATCCCTCAAATATTGAGTGTCTAGTTTCTTTCGAATAGAATAATCCAAGCCACCAGCGGCCATTTCGACTAACTCATGTTCAGGCACTACTGTGTAACATCTGGATTTCAAAAGCCTAAATCTATTCAGATAATCATCTATGGGTTCGGTGAACTTTCTCTTAACACTGGCCAATTCCTTCAAACTTATTTTCGACTGTCCCATGTAAAATTGTTCATGGAATAATCTCTCTAAGAGAGCCCAAGTGTCAATGGACCCAGGAGGCAAAGTGGTAAACCATGGGAAGGCGTTTTTTGTCAAGGAACTTGGGAAGTATTTGATCCTGAGATCTTCATTATTGGCTATATCTCCCGCTTCGGTTAGATATCTCGCTATGTGTTCGACTGTTGACTCATTGGTATCCCCAACGAACTTTGTAAATTTAGGGACTTTATATCCCCTTGGTAAATCAGTATGCATTATGCAATCCAATATAGGAGAAGCATAATTTGGCCTTCTCATTCCTGTGTTGAGGCCATTCTGGGCCATGACTCTCTCTATCATGGTGGTTAAGTTGTTTTCTGCCAAGATGTTATCGTTTCGAACTCTATGAACGACAGCATCGGCATCTTGATTTCGACCAACCAAAACAACTCCCCTAGGTTGTTCTTCTCGAAACTCTGGGGCTTCTAGCCTTTCGACCCTTGCCCCTGGTTCCATAATTTCTCTTTGTGGGCCCGGGATTATTGGGGCTTCTAACCTTGGTGCCCTGGCCCCTAAGTTAACTTCTTCTCTGGGTGGTCTATAAATTGGGTCGTTAGCAATTTGTTCTATAACAGGCATGTTTGCTCGAAATCCCGCCTGATTCTGCCTACGCCTTTCTGGGGGAGCAAAGAAATCTGCTATTCGACTCATATTGTCAGCATTTTCTCTGTTTGTCACAGTCACATTTTGCAATATTGGGGCAAATATCTCCTGCATGGTTTGTGCTAACACCTCTATCATATTATGGTTACTGTCATCCATCAATTGCCTAAAAGCCAACTGGTTGTCTGTGGTTAAGATAGGCATTGTGCTATAACCCACTGACCCTTGGTTATTTGTCATAAACTGATTCGCCCCAGACCCAGACCCTAGTTGTGGAGATGAATTCGATGTGGAATTGTGTAAACCTGCCATAAAAGATGTTGGCATTCCATAAGAGGAATTTCTGGTTCTATTCCCATCGAAACCGGGTGGTCTAGTTAATGGAGTGGCGAAATGGGATTGTGTCCATGATGGTGGAGCGAATCCCCCAGGGTAACCAATGGTTCCAGTATTTCCTAAGATCGAACTATTAGTTGATATGCCACTTACTCCATTGGTGGCTACGTTACTGGTTGAAGATGCAACAGACTGTGCGTTCGAAGGGATTACATTAGATGTTCCGATCGAAGTGGACGCATTAGTGCCTGTTGTATATGGGCCATTTTGGTCCCCTTGTTGATTGTCAGAATTAGACATTTTGTCCAAACGTTTTCTTCTGGATAAAGGTTGGTTGCTGTTGGTTATCTTACCACTTCTCAGGTTCATAAAACAACAAACTTCTTAGGTTCCAACGTTTTTGTAATGGTTATGTCTCAACAATCTTTATTTCTAATATCCAATTATTGGTCCCACCAGGTGTGCCAATTTGTTTCCAGTGATTTCTGGTAAACAACCGCTAGTCTTCCAAACTATCGAATAATCTTTCTGACTGTTATTCAATCCCTCTGGTAACTCACAAGATCGACTAGATTGATCCTAGGACTCCTTGGATATTAAGGTTACTCTCACAATCGAACAGATATTCATGGTTGATATTTGAGTGTTTGGCTTATTTCGATTTCTCTCTCTAAAAGTCTAAAGATGTAATCAAAATGTGTGTGTGAAACTAAGTTGCATGAATAAATGTTAATTGTAAAGACATGTAAAATTGCATAAAAGTCAAGTAAATGGTTTCGAATCATAAAACAGTTAATGTAAATGATTTCTGGAACATAAAAGGTTTGAAATATGAAGAAAGCGTTTAATGCAAGAAATCTGTAAATGACTTTAAGTAAAAATATGCGTTCGAAGGATAAAACTTGAAGGTAAAGGTATGGAAAATATGACAGTTTTCTAAGATGTAAATTGCTTGAAATGTGAAGAAAGCATTAAAATGTAAAACTTTGAAGAAGAGATTTCGAAGTGAAAAGACTGTAAATGAGAAAACTTGTAAATGCTATTTGACAAAAAGATAAAGGAAAGTGCTGGGAATGGTAAAAGGTTTTCATTAAATCAGAAATACATGGTGCTATCATACATACATTTCTCTTGCATTCGTTTCCCTTGCCATGTGGTAGTTTGAATGTTACTGAGTATTTTGTATAATAGATATGACACACGAAATCCTAATACTAAGACTTCTATTTATACTAATTCGACCATAACGGTCTTGCTATAGGATTATGCCACGTTCAGAACATGCAGGACAATGCCTCTTTAATCTTTCCACGTGTCCCCAAATGCACCATCACATAACTTTCAAACTTCGAAAGTCCCGCTTCCATTTGAATTTCAAATGCTTTGGTACTTCTCCGTTTCGAACGCTCTTCCCAGACACAGCCTTGTTGTTATTTCGAGACTTCTTTAGATACGTTCCCATAATTGCCACTCGAAACTCCAAGTTTTGACATACTTATTCGAAACACTGCTTCTGCTACTTCGAAACATGACGCTTTACCTCATTTCGATCGAAATGTTTAATTCATTTGGCTTCTAATATCATTATCAAAATCTTCAGCCAACAGTAGGTCAACCCTAAAATCGATTCTAGGCCATGAAAATTCCTCCCAAGACCATGGTTATGCTCGTCTTCCTCCTCCGGTCATGTCTATGTCCATCAATGGAGCTAATTTTGCCTGTGAAAGAAATGCCCAAAAAACAAACTACAAAACCCTAGGTTCGGCTATGGGGTTACAGTCCATATAAATGCAATTAAACAATGCCAAAAGTTCAGAAATTACATAAACATCACAAATATGTCAAAGGTTTGCCAGAAAAATGCAAGAATAGAGAGTTAAGGTTTTGGAAACAGGGCCGCGAAACGGGACACTTACAACGCGTTTTGATGGCTGTGAGAGCTTGCTTTGGATTGATTCTGACTCAGTGATTGTCCAACAAGCGATTGGTGTTGAGTTTCGCTTCTGAAAATGCCTCTAAGTGTGATTTTGGTTTCACACTTTTTCCATCTTTTTTCAAGTTTTGTTCTTGGTGTTCTTGCAGCCTCTAGGTCTCAAATTCGTGTGCTTTGGCTTGTATATGTAATATGCAATGTATTAGGTCAACATTTGTGGACTAAATCTTTGCACATCATGACTATGAGATTTGATTTGATCCACCATTGAAGATTTGCCAAAATTGTCAAAAACTCAATCTTTTTGCACATGGAATGCTTGATACGAATTTGATACACTTGATGATGATGATTCAATCCTGAAATAGCCAAAAAGAGATCAAATAATCAATGTTTGGATTTTATTGGATTTAATTTGATTAAAAATGAAATAATTCATTAAAAATCAAATAAAATAATAAAATTGATAAATGGACACAAGACTGAAGCTAGGACACGTGTGTAATGTGGCAAGATCAAATCAAGTGGAAAAGAATGGGCCAATTTAACAAAATTTGAAGTTTTGGGGATAGTTGACTTTTGGCAATTTTGCAAAAATACCAAACTTCAACAATGCATAACTTCTTCAATTTTTCACTTTTGGAAGTGTTCTTTGACTTTTTAGAAAGCTTGAGATGTCCTCTAACCATCCCTTTTTGTATCATCGCATTTTGATATTCCATGCTAAAGTTATAATCTTTGGCAAAAAAAGTGTTTTTGTTGACTTTCAGAAATGACCTATAATGTCCAAATTTATAACTTCTTGTGAGTGCATTTTCTGATCTTGGGGTATGCAGATGGATTGTAGGAAATTGCTTCCTCTTCAAAATGAGCTTTGGATGGGTAATTTCTCATAAAGTATGAGAAAGTTATGCTTGGTCAAATTTGAGTTGACTTTTCCTACAAAACCCTAATTTAGCAACTTTTGAGTCTTGATTAATTTTGAGCAATCCTTGATGAATCATGATCAAACCTTGATCAAATGATGAAATATCCTTCAAAATGGGAATGTTGACAAAAAATCTTGAGGTTTGACTGTATTTGGGCCACAATTGACTTTTGCCCTAACACAGTCGATTTTGCGACCCTTTGAGCAATTGACTGACCAAACTTCCTCTGCAAGGCTTGAAATTTGACATGGATGACTTTGAGAACATATTAGGACATTAGGGAGCATTTGAGGTCATTTGGACTCAAGGATCTTGATGCACCACAAAACCCTAATTTGGGATTGACTGCCTTAGGAGATAGCTTGACTGTCCAACTCTTGAGCAAACTTGAGCAACTTGAAGGTTTTTCTTGAAATGTTTTGGGAAATATGAGAGGGAAAATTTTGGGGTACAACAGCTGCCCCTGTTAAATCTTCTTAAACCTGAGGAGGTAGATTGGCTTTCGTGCCTTTCGTGATCCGAAGGTGGAAGATGATTGAACACTAGAGTGCCCAGAAATTTTCACTCGCATGAAGTGGTATCAGCCTGGTGATGTCGGGAATGGGCTTACAGATGCCATTTAGAGACTGTTGATAGGTGGTCTGAACTTCGACTGGAATACGAATCAGGGAGATCTTAGCGTCGACCTAACTGAACCAGAGAAGGTCTTGGATTAACTTTGGCTGGATAAGAATCAGAAAAATATTCGAATCAATTTAGATGAAATAGACAAAAGTCTTGGAATTTCTTCAACTGGAATACGAATCAGGGAGATCTTAGCATCGATCTGACTGAACCAGAGAAGATCTTGGATTAACTTTGACTGGATAAGAATCAGAAAAATCTTCGAATCGATTTAGCTGAACCAGACAAAAGTCTTGGAATATCTTCAACTGGAATACGAATCAGGGAGATCTTAGCGTCGATCTGACTGAACCAGAGAAGGTCTTGGATTAACTTTGACTGGATGAGAATCAGAAAAATCTTAGAATCGATTTAACTAAACCAGACAAAAGTCTTGGAATATCTTCAACTGGAATACGAATCAGGGAGATCTTAGCATCGATCTGACTGAACCAGAGAAGGTCTTGGATTAACTTTGACTGGATAAGAATCAGAAAAATCTTAGAATTGATTTAACTGAACTAGACGAAAGTCTTGGAATATCTTCAACTGCAATACGAATCAGGGAGATCTTAGCATCGATCTGACTGAACCAGAGAAGGTCTTGGATTAACTTTGACTGGATAAGAATCAGAAAAATCTTCGAATCGATTTAGCTGAACCAGACAAAAGTCTTCCATAGATGTAGTTTTTCTTAGGGGACTACCAGGTCATATGAGTAGTCAACAGTGTTTACTGATTCGTCTTTCCCTGAAACGGTAAAGGGTCAGTCATATGCAATGTCATCATGTATGAAATGCACGATATATATCAAGCAATGATGCTCTCAACATAAATGAGATTGTATGGTATGATGCGTATATACATGTATCATGATGTATGGAAATGTGATGTTTTAGCTGGGGAAAATAAATCCCGGATAGCTGCTGAAGAATAGAGCTGGATTCTTTGTTTCCGCTGGGGATGGCGAACGAAGAGAATAAACCTGCAGGAGAGGATGACTCCGTTGGGGGAATAAACTGATGAGGAGATTACTCTGTGGGGAAGAGATGCTCTGCTGAGGATTCCACTGATAAATTCCGTCGGGAGGAATTATCATTGCTGGTGATATTGAATCTTGTTGGGGGATTGAATTCCTATTTGTGAAAGGAAAGAACTTCGCTGGGGATGATCTTTCAGTGGCGACTTTATTGGGGGTAACCTGTTAGACTTTTGTGGGGATAATACTCTGAGTTCTGCTGGGAATGATCCTTTGAACTCGGCTGGGGAGATTTATTTTTGTACTCCGCTGGGGATAAACTTCCAGAGTCTACTGGGGATGATGCTTCAACTCTGTTGGGGAAGCTTTTTCAGACTGTGTTGGGAAAATTTTAACTACACTTGGGGTATCTTGTATTCTACCGGGGAACATTCTTATAATCTTCTAGGGAATATTAAGACTGCCGGGGATATCAAGCCTTTTTAGTGCTGATGGTAGATCAACTCTGCTTGGGGAGAGCATTGCTGATTCGTTCATAGTTGCAAGTCCCAGCTGGGGGAGAGCTACCGTTACTGCCTTACTCTGCGGGGAGTGAAGGTATCTTAGCCATATTCTTCAGATGAATTTACCCGGTACCTGGTGGACAAAGCAACTATACAATTTGGACAATTTTTATTGCCCCTATTTCTGATATTACCCGTAATCGTCTTTTGTTTCACATGTAAATATTCATGAGAAGAAATTAATGTCAAATGCATATGTCAAAAATGAACATTGGACGTTCTTTGCAAGACAAAACAAATAAAGGAAAACAGTTTGAAATTTCTTTGAAAATGAATTGTATTGATTTGTAGTTTAGCCTATAAATAGGCGCTTTTGTACAAGAGGCTGACGTCCTAGTAAGAGAACGCCGCCGAATAATAGAGTTTACACAATTTGTGAAAAACTAAATAAAACAGCTATGTGAATAATCCCACTGGGTTCCAACTCTGCTATTTCCTTTATGTCTTCGAGCATCTCATCACTTTGCTACTTGGTTGAAGATGAATCAGATTGATTAGCGTCGTCCGAGCTTGATAGTTGATACCGAAGTCTAGATGCAAGGTGATCCAATGAGACATAATGTTACGCTTTGATCCCTAATTTTTTCCTGGACTACCCTTTAGGGTTTTTATTCCACCGGGACACTCTTTTTTGCCCAAGTTGCCTTTTCAGGTTTTCGACTTGCCGGGTGTATAGATTTTTTCATTTTCATCCCTTATTTTTGCCTAAACCCTTTTGGTTCACCGGGAAGCCCTTATTTTTGCCTAGGCCAGTCAACCTAGAGGGTCTTTGTTTTATGCGTAGTATCTTTTCACTATATCTGCATTGACAGGGTGAGGAATGTCGTCACCATCCATGGTGGTTAGAATCATAGCTCCTTCTGAGGAAATGTTCTTAACCACAAATGGCCCTTCGTAAGTGGGGGTCCATTTGCCCCTGGGATCACCTTGAGGTAGGATGATGCGCTTGATCACTAGATCCCTAACTTGATACTCTTGTCGTCTGACTCTCTTTTTAAATGCCTTGATCATCTGTTTTTGATATGTTTGACCATGACAAATAGCAGTAAGCCTCTTTTCGTCGATTAAGTTCAGTTGATCAAGCCGGGTCTGAATCCAGTCATCTTCGCTCAAACTTGCATCCTTCATAATCCGAAGAGAGGGTATATGAACTTCAATGGGCAAGACGGCCTCCATGCCATATACCAAGGAATATGGTGTTGCCCCTATTGACGTCCGCGCTGAGGTACGGTACCCATGAAGAGCAAATGGTAACATCTCGTGCCAGTCTTTGTATGTCACTGCATCTTTTGTACAATCTTCTTAATGTTCTTATTAGCCGCTTCAACAACCCCATTCATCTTCGGCCAGTAGGGAGAAGAGTTGTGATGCTGTATCTTGAATTGCTTGCAAAGCTCAGTGATTCTTGTTGTTGAGATTGGTACCATTGTCCGTTATGATCCTTTCTGGTACACTGTATCGACAGATCATATTGTTCCGAATAAACCGTGCCACGACGTTCTTGGTTACAGTAGCAAAGGAAGCTGCTTCAACCCATTTCGTAAAATAATTAATTTCTACCAGGATGAAATGATGCTCGTTGGACGCGGTAGGTCTGATTTCGCTGATCATATCAATTCCCCACATTTCAAAAGGCCACGAAGCTGTCAAGACGTTCAGAGGTACTGGAGGTATGTGCACCTTATCAGCATAGACTTGGCACTTGTGACACGTCCGAGAATGCTGATAACAGTCGACTTCCATCGTGGACCAATAATATCCTGCCCGAAGGATTTTCTTTGCCATGGTGTGTCCACTGGAATGAGTTCCGAAAGTACCTTCATGCAACTCTGTCATGATTCTGTCTGCCTCGTTCTTATCCATGCATCGCAGTAAGGTTGAGTCATGGTTGCATTTGTAAAGAATGCCATTGCTGATGAAGAACTTCGCTGCGAACCTCCTCAGAAACTTCTTGCCATTAACAGATGCACCCTCAGGGTATTCTTGAGCCTCAAGGTACGTCTTTACTTCATGAAACCAGGACTTTTCTGTTACCTCTTTAGTCTCGATGTCACAACAATGTGCAGGTTCATCCAATCTTTCAATGATAATCCGGGGAGCCTCGTTGTCCCAATTGACTTTGAACATAAAAGACATCGTAGCCAGCGCGTCCGCCAACTGATTCTCCTCTCTAGGGAAGTGTTCAAAGGTTATCTCCTTAAAATGTGGAAGCAACGTCAATACATACTCCTTGTAAGGAATAAGATTTGGGTGTTTCATATCCCACTTGCCTTTGATCTAACTGATCACGAGAGCAGAATCTCCGAATACACTCAGAAACTTTATCCTTAGGTCAATTGCTGCTCGAAGACCCATAATGCACGCTTCATATTCCGCCATGTTGTTGGTGCAGTTGAAGCATAGTCGGGCGGTGAATGGAGTATGAGAGCCTTTAGAAGATATGATCACGGAGCCAATGCCATTACCCAAAGCGTTCGAAGCTCCATCAAAGTACATAGACCATCGGGATCCTTCCTCAGGTCCTTCATCCGGTCCAGGTGTCTCACAGTCAGTCACTATCATGATATTCTCGTCTGACAATTCAAAGTTCATAGACTAGTAATCATCCACTGCCTGATGTGCCAAATGATCTGCCAACACACTTCCCTTGATTGCCTTCTGGGTCGTATATTGGATGTCATACTCAGTCAATATCATCTGCCATCTCGCTATTCTTCCGGACAAGGCAGGCTTTTCGAAGATATACTTGATCAGATCCATCTTTGATATCAATAGAGTAGTGTGAGTCAGCATATACTGTCTCAGCCGGCGAGCAGCCCATGCCAAAGCGCATCAAGTTTTCTCGAGCAGTGAGTATCGAGTCTCACAGTCGGTAAACTTTTTGCTAAGGTAATAAATAGCATGCTCTTTTAGGCCAGACCCGTCATGCTGCCCCAGCACACACCCCATTGAGTTGTCGAGTATTGTCAAGTATAAGATTAAAGGCCTCCCTTCAACTGGAGGCATCAGAATGGGTGGCTCTTGGAGATAATCTTTGATCCTTTCAAAGGCGGCCTGGAATTCATTGTTCCATCTTACCACTTGATCTTTCTTCAATAACTTGAAGATTGGCTCACAAGTAGAAGTCAGGTGTGAGATGAATCGGGCAATGTAGTTTAGTCGTCCCAAAAAGCCTATGACTTCTTTCTCTATTTGGGGAGCTGGAATCTCTTGTATGGCCTTCACCTTTGCCGGATCCACTTGAATACCTTTATCGCTTACGACGAAGCCCAGCAGTTTACCAGATCTCACCCCGAAGGTGCACTTGTTCGGGTTTAACCTTAGCTTGTACAATTTCAACCTGTCAAATAACTTTTGCAGATGGTCCAAGTGTTCTTCCTCAGTCTGGGACCTTTCAATCATGTCATCGACATATACTTCAATCTCGTGATGGATCATGTCATGAAACAAAGAAACCATGGCACGCTGATACGTTGCCCCAACATTTTTTAATCCAAAAGGCATGACCTTGTAGCAAAAGGTACCCCACTAAGTAACAAAAGTTGTCTTCTCCATGTCTTCGGGAGCCATCTTAATCTGATTATAACCGGAGAAACCATCCATAAAGGAGAAGACTTTATGCTGAGCGGTGTTGTCAACCAGAACATCAATATGAGGTAGAGGAAAATCATCCTTGGGACTCACCCTGTTCAGATCCCTATAGTCAACACACATTCGAACCTTACCATCTTTATTCGATACAGGAACCACGTTGGCCACCCACTGTGGGTAAGAAGTAACTGCTAGAAAACCGGCGTCAAACTGTTTCATAACTTCGGCCTTGATTTTCTCAGACATCTCTGGGCGCATTCGACGGACCTTCTGTTTCACTGGAGGACAGTCTTCCTTGGTAGGCAGGCGGTGAACCACAATATCGGTATCCAACCCAGGCATATCTTCATAAGACCAGGCAAAGATCTCAACATAGTCACGCAACATTTGAATCAACCGTTGCTTCACACTAAGCTCCAGATTTGCCCCGATCTTGACCTCTTTCTTGTCTATCTCTGTACCCAGATTCACTAATTCCACCGGCTCTTCGTGCGGCTGAATAACCCTCTCTTCCTGAAGTAACAATCTTGCAAGTTCACCAAGCACTTCGCAATCATCTTCACCTTCGTCTTCGGCTAAGTTGATCGGACTTTCGAAGTCATAACTGGCAGTAGCAGAGTCGTTACCAGTGAGATCCAGAGTGGATGTAGACCTATATATGTGATTGTGTGTAAAATAGCTGTTTTGCAATATGTAATAAAAGAAGAACAAGGAGCGCAAAATTTGAAATTCAAGAAACATCCAATGCTTTTATTAATTATATATGAAAATGACACACATAAAGCCCTCACAAATGAAGCCACGGTGCCCCGGGTAAGACACCGGGCCGTAAAGTTTAAAACATTGTCTGTTACAAATTCAAAACAAAAAGTTTCATTACTGAGTAAAAAAAGAAATAGGGATGAAGTCCTTTGCTGTCGAGTTGCTTGGTCCACCGTCGGTCGTTAGGTAGATCCAAATGTTGAATTTAGACTCTTCAACGTCGTCTTCAATGGCATTCACTCTTGAATTGCTGATGAACAAGGGAGGTCTTCTGATCTGTGCATTTCGAACAGCCTTTTGAGCTTCTGCAGTGAAACCCAAACCAAACTTGTTAGTCTTCAGTGCAAAATCAGGGAGTTGTCCCCAATTTGCACACCCACCTTTCTCGACAACAGCCCGGGCATCCTTAAAGGAAGCCATCTTCACGGGAGAATCTTCAACAACAGTTTCAGTTGATGCCAGCGTCTGGGGAACCTCTTCAAAATGCTGAAATGGGGTCTCAATGAACTCCCCATCCATCTCTACATATCGGAAAGAATTGAGGTGGCTCACCATGTACTCCTCCTCTCCTTGTACTGTCACAATATTCCCTCTGACCGGGTACTTCAGCTTCTGGTGGAGCGTAGAGGTAACTGCCCCAGCTTTGTGGATCCATGGACGACCCAACAAACAAGAGTAAGATGGCCGAATGTCCATCACATAGAATGTAGATGCAAAAACCTGAGAACCAACCTTAATCGGGATATCAACTTCTCCGTGCACCATCCTCTTAGACCCATCAAAGGCCCTGACGACAATGTTGCTTGGTTTCAACTCCAACCCTTCACAGTCCAACCGGTCTAGAGCTTTCTTAGGCAAAACGTTCAATGAGGAACCAATATCCACCAATACATGAGCAAGAGTGGCGCCCCTGCATTCAATGGAGACATGCAGGGCATCGTTGTGATTCTTCCCTTTAGTAGTCAAATCAGCGTCAGAGAAACCCAATCCATTATCAGCAGTCATACTAGCCACGCAATCTTTAAACTGATCAGCTGACGTTTCTTGCGGTACGTGTGCAGTCTTAAGGAATGCAATCAGATCCTTGGCATGGGCCTCTGAGCATAGCAATAGTGACAACATAGAGATCTTGGACGGGGTTTGCCCCAGCTTCTCGACTACATTGTAGTCTCTCTTTTTGATGATTTTCAAAATCTCTTCCATCTCTTGTCTAGAAGCTTCAACAGTAATCGTCTTTATTGCCTCCGTCTGGGCAGGCTCACCGGTGGTCCCTTTGCCCCGAGCGTCAGAGAACTCGACGATAGGGGTAAGAATAGGAACTTGAACAGGAATAGTAGCAGGTACACTGGCAGGTGTAATAACAACAGGTTTCCGGGCAGTTGGTGGAGAGATATCAGGGGAGAAAAGTCTTCCGCTGCGGGTGACTTTATCAGGTCCAACAATGTTGTTGACGTCAGTATTAGCATCCAACTCTTGTTTAACTCCATGAAAATAAACATCATCCCCTTAGTTCCAAGGGACAGCTTTATCAGATGTATAGGGGATATGCCCTGGAACAGTGATGATCAACGGCGCGATTCTTGGAGCAGATGTAATTCTAACAGGCTTCCTCGAGGGAGCCTTGGAAGAATTTTCGAAGATGGTGATAATGGCAACTTATTCAGTAGGGACTAAAGGAACAACAGTCTTCTCAAACAGAATTTCTTTACTATCCATCAGGCGTTGGACACCTTATTTCAAAAGATGGCAACCGGTTGGTAGAACAGAACACATACGGAAACTTTCGTCACAGCCCGAAAATAAACCGGCTAGCAAAAGGTTCTTTTTCACAGTCATCAGAGGGGTAACAATGTCGTTCACAGAAACCACAAACGAGTCTTCATCTATAGCATTCACTCCATGCTTGGGCATAAGAGCAGTCACAACATTAGGTCTTTCGGGCGCCTCGAACTCAATCTCCTTAGCATCAATTAAGTCCTGTATTTTGTTCTTAAAAGCCCAACAATCATCTGTATTATGTCCCGGGCTATCAGAGTGAAAAGCACAGCGGGCATTAGGGTTGTACTTAGGTGATGTAATGTTGGGATTCTGCGGAGCCTCCCTTGGAGTTACTAGATTGGTCTTTAATAACTGCGGCAGAATCTGAGACAAAGTCATGTTGAGATGGGTGAATTGCCTTCGAGGTCTCTCGGCCTTTTGTTAATTGTTGCGCTGAGTAGCACCAGCAGGTCTTGAAATAACAACCGCATTAACAGCTTGGCGGCGTTCAGGTCTATTCTGGCTTTTCAAACTGTAGACAACACTGGACTCTTTCTTAAAAGGCTTTTTCTCGGTGCTTGATGAAGCACCCTTTTGTATCTTACCAGCCTCAATCCTTCCACCGGTCATAATTAGCTCTGTAAACCTAGACAAAGAGCTTCCAATCAGATGGTTGAAAAATGGACCAGACAAGGTCCCCAGAAACATATCCACAAGCTCTCGATAAGCCAAGGGTGGTTTCACTCTTCCGGCGAGGTCCCTCCACTTCTGAGCATAATCTTTGAAACCTTCGCCCGTTCCCATTGACATACCCTGGAGTTGGGTACGTGTGGGAGCAAGGTCGGAATTGTATTGGTACTGCCTGTAGAAAGCAGCAGCCAAATCTTCCCAACTGTGGAAACTGGCTCCGTCTAACTGGTAAAACCATTCAAGCTGAGTCCCTGAGAGACTGTCTTGAAAGAAGTGGATCTATAGGTTCTTATCAGCGGTGTACGGCTGAATCTTCCTTACATATGATCGAAGGTGCAGCTTCGGACAAGAAACCCCATCATACTTAGCAAAGGCTGGTGCCTTGAACTTATGGGGAATTACCACCCCAGATGATAGACCTAGATCACCAAAGTCCAGACCAGACACTTTCTGTACCTCCATCGCACTCAACCGGTCTTCCAGTTGTTTGTATCTATCCTCGACCGGAGGATACTGGTCTTCGTCAAAGTCCGTCTCATTATCTGAGACCACAGGGCTAGGATCCCTCCTTTCTTCCTGACTATATTTCCCTCCAGATGAGGTGGTCAAATCAACTTCATCCCGTAGCCTGTTTCCAAACCTGTGATCTGTGTTAAACAGGACTGTCCTCTTCTTCTTCTTCTTCTTCTTCTCTTTCAGAATCAGGGTCTTCAGATCTTGCTGACCCTTAGCTAGATTCATGAACAACTCTTGGAATTGGGCATTCTTGGCCTGTAGGGCCTTGATTGCTTGCTCAGTTGATGGTTCAGCAGACATGATGAGTGCTGAAATAAACAGCGAAGAAGATAAGAGACCTGTAATGGGTACCTGTTATGAAGTGCATGGAATGAAATGCATACGCTATGATTTCAAAGACATCGAGAGATTCAAATTTATAAACCAAAAAGGAAACACACTTTTATTAGGTAAACTTGAAATTCAAATTATTCAACAAATTTCCCTTAAGGCGTTACAAGAAAGGAAATACTGAAAAGTAAATAAAAAATGGAAAGGAAATAATCAAAGGGCAATCAGTGCTCCCATGGTCGCTTCTTGTCGGTGCGGACATAGTCATTGAGGATCCGCTCGTTCTCCAACTGTCTAGTCAAATTCTGGATCTTCTGCTCTTGCTCGTTAAACTTTTCTCGGTAAGTGTCCCACTCTTCTCTCAGCTGCATCCAAGACCTTTTCAGTGCCCCAATGTCAGTGGGCATGTAAGGATGGAGGATGGTAGGAAGAACCCCCTCTTCATTAGCAACTTCAACAATGATAGGCAGGACGGCTTCATACGACATACCCAGCTTTTGGGATCGGATACGAACCCATCTGAGATATGGCTCCATTGGAAGAGAAGTCTTTGAACCCAGCTCATGTGGATCAGATCTGTGAACTCTATCCCAAGCCCTTATGAACCTGCGGCGTTGCTCGTTGCTATCCCCTTGAAAATCAAAGATGATACTAGGCATTAGCAGCTCATGAGGTCCTTCTCTCCTGGCTTGCCCAAACTGACGTAAGGCCAAGCATGGGTTATAAGTAATCCCTCTATCGGTTCTTATCAGTGGAACATTGGGGTATTCCCCACAACGATCAATAATGTCCACCTCGTCCATACCCTTGATAGTCCAGATGATGTCATTATGAGAGAGAGAGACATAACCCTATAGGCCCAGCCCATGCCTTCTTTGTTCTTCAACACTGATTTGGGGAGGTGCAAAATAAACCACCTCGCCAATAATGGAGCACAACACATCAAGGTTCCCCGCTTTCGGGCAGTACGGGCATAAAGCTGATGAAGAATGTCACCCAAGAGAGTGGGTACAGGATTACGAGAGATGAAGATTTTCACCGCATTCACATCAACAAAGGAGTCAGGGTTCGGAAACAACACCAAGCAATATATCAGAAGAGCTAGAATATCTTCGAATGCCTTGAAGTCTAGACTATCCTAGAAATAATTAGCCTTACCAACCAAGAACTTAGTCAGAAAGCCCTTTGCTCCACTTCTAGTCTCCCAATTAGCCATTACCTCATCCTTTGTCATATGAAGGGCTGAAGCAATCTCTTCTGGCCTAAGGATCTTCTCCCAACCAGTAAACAGGGTCTGCTACCGGATAGGGATACCAAGCAGATCATAGAACTCTTCTAAGGTGGGGACCAACTGATAGTCCTGAAAAGTAAAGCAATGGTACAACGAATCATAGAATTGGACCAGGACACTCATCATCTGCTCGTCCAATTTGAAGGTAACCAAACTGAGAAGATACCCATGTCTTCTGATGAAGGAGGTAGTATCAGGCATCTTTGCAATCAATTCTTTAAGCATAGTGGGAACCTGGACAAAATTGATCCGGATGGTTTTCCTACGCATGGGCATCATGACCTACAAAACAGAACAAAGATGAATCCCTCCTGTCTTTGAAATAGGTTAGTCCAATGCAAGATGTATGCAATGTTATGATGTCATGATGTCATGATAGAGATCACACCACAAGTATCCACAAATAGAAAACACGGTAAAGGCACACAAGTCACACAGAGAGCCCTTAGATTTCAGGCTGGCAAGGAGTTTAGGTACTACCCTCTTTCAGTTTAGTTGGTTCAAACCTGTCCTAAAAAAAGTAACCGGGTTCTAGAGGATCTCAATATCACTGACTACCCTCAATCGGTCATAATTCCAGTTTAGCAACCTTTTCTTGCGGCCGGAATCATCGCGAGAGTTTAGCCTCAATGAGTGTAGCATACTGCTACTGTTCTATGGCCAAGTTGGTCAATTTAAAGGTTCTAAGGTTAGTTGGTGCTTAATGACCCCTTAGAAGACCTATATTCTCCTCGTTCCAATACAAGGGATATCGGTACAGACTAAAGTGCCACACCAACATAGCTACTGCTTCAACCGTATCGGTCTATGCCGTACAGTTCCCTCACAGTTTATTGCTACTTACCTAAAGGGTATCCCCAGATCCGGGTTAGGATCTATAGTAACTCCGATTTAAGCCCACAAGTATAAAGCATACAAAGCAAACAATTTAAAACACAATGATCTAATCCTAAGGTACACCCTACTTATTAAGCGTCCCCAGCAGAGTCGCCAGTTCTGTGATACGGTGGGAAAGAACTGACTGTTTTTTGGAATGCTGGTTTATTTTTTGCGTTTGTTTTTGCCAAATGTCGCGGTAAGCAAGAATCGCCACCGTCTTTTATTTTATCCAACAAGGAAAGGAAAAAAGCACAGAAAAATTCCTTTTTCGATATATTTCTCGGGTTCGGGGGGTAGATTATAGAAAGGGAAGGTGTTAGCACCCTTTCTATCCGTGGTTATCCACGGGCTCTTAGGTACTTGCTCATATTGTTTTCAAAATTTCTTTCTTTGTGTTTGTGGGTTTGAAAAAAAGTTTTGTTTGAAAAGGAGTGTAAGTGTGAAAATTTTGTTTTGTTTTGAAAGAGCAAGTACTTAAGAACCATCTACCTAGTCGAAAAAGGAATCATTCTATGCTAATGTCCTTTAGACAGGGCTATCCCACTATGAATGAGTAGGTAGCCCCGTCGTTGGAGTTTAAGGGTCAATTCGATTAAGGGACGTGCGGTCACTAAAGCAATGTTAGGACGCCTTAGCGGTAACCCTAATGTCTTAGATCATTTTTCCGAGGCAACCGTTTCGAGGCAACTATGATCTTTGGACAAGAGGGAGACCTCTAAAACTTCCTATACTCAATGACCGCGTACGAAGGCAACCAAGTGGGGTGTACCCTAAGAGTGCGCATGTGCGAGTGTGTCGTTTTCAGTTTATTTTATCTTTGTACATGTCAATGGTGATCTATGTTGATTTTAGGTTTAAATATTCAATCTTGTCATGCATTCTCTATTACCAAACATCTAACAGTTTATAAATTGCGGAAATTAAATTGCGGAAATTAAACTAACTATTACAAGGCGTCGGGTATTTACATCGCCAAAAGCAACCCTTGAAAATAAAATGCGGAAAATAAATAAAGCGACAAAAAATATTCAAAGTCCTATTAAGCTATTACATTCCGGAAACAAATACAATATTGAAATAAAATGGATCGCATGTGGGAAATTAAATCGGGCGAGTTCTAGGGTTTTGACCCTTTGTTATTCAAGAAAAGATTTTTGTGGTTATTTTTTAATTAAGAAAGAAATTAAACTAGGTTAATTATTAAATTAATAAATAAATTAATTAATAAAAATATTTTTTGGTTTTTGATATTTAAAGAAATAAAAATAAGTTTGATCAATGTTAATAAAACCTAATTGTCTAAGTTAATTTTAATTATTGCAAAATATATTAAAAGTTATTCCTAATTAAAACTAAATTAATTAAATTAATATTGTTAACAAAAAATAAAATACTGAAATTTAATTTAAATAAGAAAATATTTTTTGGTTTTTAATTTTATGAAGAAAAAGATTTAATTGGTTAGTTAATAATAATAATAACAATAAATAATTAAAAGAAATAAAAAAATAGAAAGAGTTAGGAGGTTTGGGCCTGGAAAAGGGGTTTGATCAGCAATTTTACGACCCAATTGGCGCATGCCTGGTTGACTTCTAGGCTCCCATGCGCACTGTTTGACTTGGTCCCATGGTAGACCATCATCTGGGATCACCAGATCTGGCCTTGGGCCATCTGGCGCTTGATTGAGTGAGGCTATATGATAGGCCATGCGCTTGGATTTGCACTGGATAACTTGTAGAAAAATAACAACAATGCATATGGGGGACCTGGGATTCGAACCCAAGTCCTGTTGGTCACTGAACACACACCACTACCACTCAGCCATCACGCTTCATCTGTTAATATATTAGTCAATAATAATAATAATAATATGGGGAAAACACGTTCATATGCCAGAATTAAAAAAAAGCGTGAATATTTGAATTAGCCACAGGGGGACTGATGCGTCATCGTCTTCTTCCTCCAACCCTGTAATTTTTCCTACAGATTCATATCCGCAGCTGAATTCGTAGGTCAACCCTAAAATCGATTCTAGGCCATGAAAATTCCTCCCAAGACCATGGTTATGCTCGTCTTCCTCCTCCGGTCATGTCCATGTCCATCAATGGAGATAATTTTGCCTATGAAAGAAACGCCCAAAAAACAAACTACAAAACCCTAGGTTCAGCTATAGGGTTAAAATCCATATAAATGCAATCAAACAATGCCAAAAGTTCAGAAATTTCATAAACATCACAAATATGTCAAAGATTTGCAAGAAAAATGCAAGAATAGAGAGGTAAGGTTTTGGAAACAAGGCCATAAAACAGGACACTTACAGCGTGTTTTGATGGCTGTGAGAGCTTGCTTTGGATTGATTCTGACTCAGTGATTATCAAACAAGCGATTGGTGTTGAGTTTCGCTTCTGAAAATGCCTCTAAGTGTGATTTTGGTTTCACACTTTTTCCACCTTTTTTCAAGTTTTGTTCTTGGTGTTCTTGCAGCCTCTAGGTCTCAAACTCGTGTGCTTTGGCTTGTATATGTAATATGCAATGTATTAGGTCAACATTTGTGGACTAAATCTTTGCACATCATGACTATGGGATTTGATTTGATCCACCATTGAAGATTTTCCAAATTTGTCAAAAACTCAATCTTTTTGAACATGGAATGCTTGATACGAATTTGATACACTTGATGATGATGATTTAAACCTGAAATAGCCAAAAAGAGATCAAATAATCAATGTTTGGATTTTATTGGATTTAATTTGATTAAAAATGAAATAATTCATTAAAAAATCAAATAAAATAATAAAATTGATAAATGGACTCAAGGCTGAAGATAGGACACATGTGTAATGTGGCAGGATCAAATCAAGTGGAAAAGAATGGGCCCATTTGATAAAATTTGAAGTTTTGGGGATAGTTGAGTTTTGGCAATTTTGCAAAAATGCCCAACTTCAACAATGCATAACTTCTTCAATTTTGCACTTTTGGAAGTCTTATTGGACTTTTTAGAAAGCTTGAGATATCCTCTAACTAACCCTTTTTGTCTCATATCATTTTGATATTCCATTATCAAGTTATAAGCTTTGGAAAAAAAGGTGTTTTTGTTGACTTTTAGAAATGACCTATAATGTCCAAATTTATAACTTCTTGTGAGTGCATTTTCTGATCTCTGGGTATGAAGATGGATTGTAGGAAATTTCATCCTATTAAAAATGAGCTTTTGATGGGTCATTTATCATAAAGTATGAGAAAGTTATGCTTGGTCAACGTTGAGTTGACTTTTCCTACAAAACCCTAATTTAGCAACCTTTGAGTTTTGATGAATTTTGAGCAATCCTTGATGAATCATGATCAAAACTTGATCAAATGATGAAATATCCTTCAAAATGGGAATGTTGACAAAAAATATTGAGGTTTGACTGTATTTGGGCCATAATTGACTTTTGCCCTATCATAGTCGATTTTGGGACCCTTCGAGCAATTGATTGACCAAACTTCCTCTGCAAGGCTTGAAATTTGACATGGATGACCTTGAAAACATATTAGAACATTAGGGAGCATTTGAGGTCATTTGGACTCAAGGATCTTGATGCACCACAAAACCCTAATTTGGGATTGACTGCCTTAGGAGATAGCTTGACTGTCCAACTCTTGAGCAAACTTGAGCAACTTGCAGGTTTTTCTTGAAATGTTTTGGGAAATATGAGAGGGAAAATTTTGGGGTACAACACCTAGAAAGATGAATCAAGTAAAAAAAGTCTTAAGCCTTCCTAACGTCACCCTTTACCTTATCTACTTTATTCAACCATGCAATGTAATCTTGGTTGACAGTAGGGCGTAACGAAAGGCCTTATACGTTGAATAGATGTGTGAAAAATCTATAGGGTAATCTCTGTTGATAGGGGGTTTGGTGGTTTTGTGAGTAGGGAAGCAGACTTCCAAGTGTTTAGGTATCCTAACCTAATCAGAAATAGGCCGCAATTGAGTGTAAGCAATTTTGTTTCAGATAAAGGGAAGCAACAATTGGGAGCGAAAAGGTTGGAGATTGCGTGTTGGAGTTGGTTCTAGAATAAAAGTTTTTTTATCATGACCAAAGAACTCGCTCATGTTGGAAACCAATTCAATTTCATGGGGAGTTTTAACGTGTTCAAAGATTTGGCTTGAAGTGGCCATGATGATGACGAAAAGTTTTTCTGGGTAAGAAGGAAAATGAAATCTTCTGGAAGGTATATAGACAAAGAGCTTGAGTATGCAAAGAAACGTAAAGAGGAAATTGGAGAGATGAAAAGTGTATTTATACCATTAAGGAGACAAAACATTGGGGAGAAAGAAAAAAAATTATGGCTACACGACCGACACGTGTAAAACAGATGGCAACTGAGTTGAAGAAGGTGGTAAGTTAGAAGTCACGATTATCCTCAGAAGTTGAAACTAGAAAACCACGAAGTGGTTGTGTGATCGTTGATGTGATGTTTGAGGGAAAAGTTCATGATTAAAGTGACATCACTTCACACTAAAAGAAAAGGATTAAAATGTCCATTACTATTCTATCAGTCGAAAATAATATTTTGGAGGGCATTATGTTGGCTAGGATTTTCAAAAAGGATTAAAAGCCAACCAAAAGAAAAATAGGTTCTTTGAAGACTTTGAATTATAGGAAACTGACCGTAGAAGCGATCAACCGGAAGAGGTTTTCATGAAAGGCCAATTTGGGCATGTGGACACAGTCGACATGAAAAGAGGCCTCATGAGAAATGGATTGGGCCCAAGAGTGTTAAAAATCCCAAAAGAGGGCATTCCTAGCAAAAAAAAGTGTTGTTAGTGGAGATTATGGGTTGGATTGTAGGAGTGTAAAACGTGGGTTCGATTGCAGGGATGGAGAACGTGGGTTCATGGAAGGCAGTTACAAGAGTCACTAGTCTTATAAAGAAGCAAAGCCCACTGGAAAGTATATATTTTATGTATAATAAATAAATCACTTAGTGCATAATGTATAAGGTTCAAACATTCACATTCCTACACACTCCATATATTTGGTGAAGCCAGCAATGTCCTTCTCAAAAGGAATAACCTATTCGTCTGCTTCAATGAGAAGAAACGCTTCACCTGTGAGGCGGAGACCAATGATGGCCGCAATATCAAACAGGGTAAGAGTAAGCATCCCAAGTTTAAAATGGAAGGTGCTTGTATAGCCTTCCCAAGAGTAGTGAGTGGAAATCAACATGTGATTGCAATAATTATGGCCAACCATAGAAAGCTAAATCAAGTCAAAAAATCCTTAAGACTTCTAAATGTCACCCTTTACCTTATCTACTTCATTCAACCATGCAATGTAATCTTGGTTGACAGTAGGGCATAATGGAAGACCTTAGACGTCGAATAGATGTGTGAAAAATCTATAAGGCAATCTATGTTGATAGGGGGTTTGGTGGTTTTGTGAGTAATGAAGCAACCTTCCAAGTGTTTAGGTACCCTAACCTCATCAGGAATAGGCCCTAATAGAGCGTAAGCAGTTTTGTTTTAGATAAAGGGAAGCAACAATTGGGAGAGAAAACTTTGGAGATTGCATGTTGCCGTTGGTTCTAAAAAAAGTGTTTTGATCATGAACGAAGAACTTGATTATGTTGGAAACCAATTCAATTTCATGGGGAGTTTGAATGTGTTCAGAGATTTGGCTTGAAGGGGCCATGATGATGACGAAAAGTTTTTCTGGGTAAGAAGGAAAATGAAATCTTCAGTAGGGTACAAAGACAAAAAGCTTGAGTATGCAAAGAAATGTAAAGAGGAAGTTGGAGAGATGAAAAGGGTATTTATAGCATCAAGGAGCCAAAACATTGTGGAGAAAGAAAAAAACAGTGGCTACATGACCGACACATGTCAAACAGATGATAACTGATTTGAAGAAGTTGGTAAGTTAGAGGTCACGATTATCCTTGAAAGTTAAAACTAGAAAATCATGAAGTGGTTGTGTTATCGTTGATTTAACATTTGAGGCAAAAGGTCATGATTACAATGACTTCACTTCACACTAAAAGAAAATGATTAAAATGTCCATTATTTTTCTTTCAGTCGAAAAGGTCATTTTGGAGAGCAATCTGTTGGCTAGGATTTTCACAAAGGGATAAAAGTCAACCTAAAGAAAAATAGGTTCTTTGAAGACTTTGAATTATATGAATTCGACCATAGAAGCGGTCAACTAGAAGAGGTTTTTATGAAAGGCCAATTTGGGCCTGTGGATACACTTGACCAGAAAAGAGGCCTCATGAGAAATGGATTGGGCCCAAGAGTGTTAAAAATCCGAAAAGAGGGCATAACTGGCAAAGCAAAGTGTTGTGAGTGAAGATCATGGGCTGGATAGTAGGAGTGTAGAACACGGGTTCGATAGCAAGGATGGAGAACGTGGGTTCATGGAATGAAGTTAAAAGAGACACTTGTCTTATAAAGAAGTAAAGCCCACTGGAAAGTGGTTATTTTCATGTATTATAAATAAATCACTTAGTGTATAATGTAAGAGGTTCAAACTTTCACATTTCTACACGCTCCATATATTTGGTGAAGCCAGTAATGTCCTTCTCAAAAGGAATAACCTTTTCGTCTGCTTCAATGGGAAAAAACACTTCACCTATGGGGCGGAGACCAGTGATGGTCCCAATATCAAACAGGGTAAGAGTAAGTATCCCAGCTTCAAAATGGAAGGTGTTTGTATAGCCTTCCCAAGAGTAGCGAGTGGAAATCAACATATGATTGCAATAATTAGGGCCAACCCTAGAAAGCTGAATCAAGGAAAAAAATCCTTAAGCCTTTCAAACGTCACCCTTTACCTTATCTTGTTTATTCAACCATGCCATGTAATCTTGGTTGACAGCAGGGAGGAATGAAAGACCTTATACGTTGAATAGATGTGTGAAATATCTATAAGGAAATCTTTGTTGATAGGGGGTTTGGTGGTTTTGTGAGTAGGGAAGCAGCCTTCCAAGTCTTTAGGTACCATAACCTCATCAATAATAGGCCTCAATAGAGCATAGGAAGTTTTGTTGCAGATGAAGGGAAACAACAGTTGGGAGTGAAAAGTCTGAAGATTGCGTGTTGGCATTGTTTCTAAAAAAAGTGTTTTGATCATGAACGAAGAACTCGCTCATGTTTAAAACCAGTTCAATTTCATAGGGAGTTTGAATGTGTTTAGAGATTTGGCTTGAAGTCGCCATGGAGATGACATAAAGTTTTTCTGGGTAAGAAGGAAAATGAAATCTTTTGTAGGGTACGAAGAAAAAGAGCTTGAGTATGCAAGGAAATGTAAAGAGGAAATTGGAGAGATGAAAGGGGTATTTATACCATCAAGGAGACCAAATGTTGGGGAGAAAGAGAAAAAACTATGGCTACACAACCGAAACGTGTCAAACAGTTGGCAATTGAGTTGAAGAAGTTGGTAAGTTGGAGGCCACGATTATCCTCGGAAGTTGAAACTAGAAAATATTAAAGTGGCTGTGTAATGGCTGATGTAACGTTTGAGGGAAAAGGTCATGATTACAACGACGTAACTTCACACTAAAAGAAAAGGATTAAAATGTCCATTTCTGTTCTTTTAGTCGAAAAGGACATTTTGGGGGGCAATTTGTTGTATAGGATTTTCATAAAGGGTTAAAATCCAAAAAAAAAAAGAAAAATAGGTTCTTTGAAGACTTTGAATTAAAGGAAATTGACCATAGAAGCGGTCGACCGAAAGAGGTTTTCATAAAAGGCAAATTTGGGCTTGTGGATACAGTCGACCATAAAAGAGGCCTCATGAGAAATGGATTTTTGCCAAGAGTGTTAAAAATCCCAAAAGAGGGCATAACTAACAAAGCAAAGTGTTGTGAGTGGAGAACATGGGTTCGATAGCAGGAGTGGAGAATGTGGGTTCGATAGCAGGGATGGAGAACATGGGTTAATTGAAGGAAGTTACAAGATATACGTATCTCATTAAGAAGTAAAGCCCGCTGAAAAGTATTTATTTTCATGTATTATAAATAAAGCACTTAGTGTATAATGTAAGAGGTTCAAACTTTCATATTCCTACACGCTTCATATATTTGGTGAAGCCAACATTGTCCTTCTTAAAAGGAATAACTTTTTCGTCTGCTTCAGTGGGAAGAAACAATTCACCTGCGGGGCGGAGACCAGTGATGGCCGCAATATTAAACAGGGTAGGAATAAGCATCCCAACTGCAAAATGGAAGGTGCTTGTATAGCCTTCCTAAGAGTAGATTCCGGAAATCAACATGTGATTGCAATAATTAGGGCCAACCCTAGAAAGCTGAATCAAGTCAAAAAATCCTTAAGCCTTCTGAATGTCACCCTTTACCTTATCTTCTTTATTCAACCATGCAATGTAATTTTAATTGACAACAGTGCTGAATGGAAGACCTTAGACGTTGATTAGATGTGTGAAAAAATATAAGGCAATCTTTGTTGATAGGGGGTTTGGTGGTTTTTTTGAGTAGGGAAGCAACCTTACAAGTTTTTAGGTACTCTAACCTCATCAGGAATAGGCCCCAATAGATCGTAAGAAGTTTTGTTGCAGATGAAGGGAAGCAACAACTGGGAGTGAAAAGTTTGGAGATTGCGTGTTGGTGTTGTTTCTAAAACAAAAGTGTTTTGATCATGAATGAAGAACTCACTCATGTTTGAAACCAGTTCAATATCATGGGGAGTTTGAATATGTTCAGATATTTGGCTTGAAGTGGCCATGGAGATGACATAAAGTTTTTCTAGGTAAGAAGGAAAATGAAATCTTTTGTAGGGTACAAAGACAAAGAGATTGAGTATGCAAAGAAACGTAAAGAGGAAATTGGAGAGATGAAAGGGGTATTTATACAATCAAGGAAACCAAACGTTGGGGAGAAAGAAAAAAATTGTGGCTACACGACCGACACGTGTCAAATAGTTGGCAATTGAGTTGAAGGAGTTGGTAAGTTGGAGGCCATGATTATCCTCGGTAGTTGTAACTAGAAAATAGGGAAGAGGCTGTGTGATTGCTGTTGTAATGTTTGAGGGAAAATGGCATGATTACAATGACGTCATTCAACACTAAAAGAAAAGTATTAAAATGTTAATTTCTGTTCTTTCAATCGAAAAGGACATTTTGGGGGGCAATTTGTTGTCTAGGATTTTCATAAAGGGTTAAAATCCAACAAAAAGAAAAATAGGTTCTTTGAAAACTTTGAATTATAGGAAATCGACCATAGAAGTGGTCGATAGGAAGAGGTTTTCATAAAAGGCAAATTTGGGTCTGTGGATGCAGTCGACCAGAAAAGAGGCCTCATGAGAAATGGATTGAGCCCAAGAGTGTTAAAAAGCCCAAAAGAGGGCATAACTAGGAAAGAAAAGAGTTGTAAGTGGAGAAGGTAGGTTCGATAGCAGGAGTGGATAACATGGGTTTGATAGTACGGATGGAGAACGTGGGTTCATGGAAGGAAGTTACAAGAGACACGTGTCTCATGAAGAAGCAAAGCCTACTGAAAAGTAGTAATTTTCATGTATTATAAATAAAGCACTTAGTGTATAATGTAAGGGGTTTAAAATTTCATATTCCTACACGCTCCATATATTTGGTGAAGCCAGGAATGTCCTTCTCAAAAGGAATAACCTTTTCGTTTACTTCAGTGGGAAGAAACGCTTCACCTATACGGCAAAGACCAGTGATGGCTGCAATATCAAACAGGGTAGGAATAAGCATCCCAGCTGCAAAATGGAAGGTGTTTGTAAAGCCTTCCCAGAAGTAGAACACGAAAATCAACATGTGATTGCAATAACTAGGGCCAACCCTAGAAATCTGAATTAAGTCAAAAAATCCTCAAGCCTTCCAAACATCACCATTTACCTTCTTTACTTTATTCAGCCATGCAATGTAATCTTGGTTGACGGCAGGGGTGGACCAGAAGACCTTGGACGTTCAATAGATGTGTGAAAAATTTATAGGTAAATCTTTGTTGATAGGGGGTTTGGTGGTTTTGTGAGTAGGGAAGCAGCCTTCCAAGTGTTTAGGTACCTTAACCTCATCAGGAATAGGCCCCAATAGAGCGTAAGCAGTTTTCTTGCAGATGAATGGAAGCAACAAATGGGAGAGAAAAAATTAGAGATTGCGTGTTGGCGTTGGTTCTAAAACAAAAGTGTTTTGGTCATGTACAAATAACTCGCTCATGTTGGAAACCAATTCAATCTCATGGGGAGTTTGAATGTCTTCAGAAATTTGGCTTGTAGTGGCCATGGAGATGACATAAAGTTTTTCTGGGTAAGAAGGAAAATGAAATCTTCTGTAGGGTACAAATAAAAAGAGCTTGAGTATCAATGAAACGTAAAGAGGAAACTGGAGAAATGAAAAGGGTATTTATATCGTCAAGGAGACAAAACATTGGGGAGAAAAAAAATAACTATGGCTACACGACCGGAACGTGTCAAACAGATGGCAACTGAGTTGAAGAAGTTTGTAAGTTAGAGGCCACGATTATCCTCTAAATTTGAAACTAGAAAATCAAGAAGTGGTTGTGTGATCGTTGATGTAACGTTTGCGGGAAAAGGTCATGATTACAATGATGTCACTTCACACTAAAAGAAAAGGATTAAAATGCCCATTACTGTTTTTTCAGATGAAAAGAACATTTTGGGGGAAAATTTGTTGGATAGGATTTTCAAGAAGTGTTAAAATCCAACCAAAAGAAAAATAGGTACTTTGAAGACTTTGAATTATAGGAAATCGACCATAGAAGCGGTCAACCGGAATAGGTTTTCATGAAAGGCCAATTTGGACCTGTGGACACAGTCGACCATAAAAGCGTCCTCATGAGAAATGGATTGGGCCCAAGAGTGTTAAAAATCCCAAAAGATGGAATAACTAGAAAAGCAAAGTGTTGTGAGTGGAGATCATGGGTTGGATAGTAGGAGTGTAGAATGTGGGTTCGATTGCAGGGATGGAGAACGTGGGTTCATGGAAGGAAGTTACAAGAGTCACTAGTCTTATAAAGAAGCAAAGCCCACTGGAAAGTATATATAGTTTATGTATAATAAATAAATCACTTAGTGTATAATGTATAAGGTTCAAACTTTCACATTCCTACACGCTCCATATATTTGGTGAAGCCAACAATGTCCTTCTCAAATGGAATAAGCTTTTTGTCTGCTTCAATGAGAAGAAAAGCTTCACCTGTGGGGCGGAGACCAATGATGGCTGCAATATCAAACATGGTAAGAGTAAGCATCCCAACTTCAAAATGGAAGGTGTTTGTATAGCCTTCCCAAGATTAGGGAATGGAAATAAACATGTGATTACAATAATTAGGGCCAACCCTAGAAAGCT
The DNA here is from genome assembly GCA_948472305.1 of Vicia faba. Lineage (NCBI taxonomy): Eukaryota > Viridiplantae > Streptophyta > Magnoliopsida > Fabales > Fabaceae > Vicia > Vicia faba. Next base: position 1,126,203,648 of record OX451740.1, read on the forward strand.
GAATCAAGTCAAAAAATCCTTAAGCCTTCCAAACGTCACCCTTTACCTTATCTACTTTATTCAACCATGCAATGTAATCTTGGTTGACAGCAGGGCGGAATGGAAGACCTTATACGTTGAATAGATGTGTGAAAAATCTATAAGGCAATCTCTGTTGATAGGGGTTCAGTGGTTTTGTGAGTAAGGAAGCAGCTTTCCAATTGTTTAGGTACCCTAAACTTATTAGGAATAGGCCTCAATAGAGCGTAAGCAGTATTATTACAGATGAAGGGAAGCAACAACTAGGAGTGAAAAGTTTGGAGATTGCGTGTTGGCATTGGTTCTAAAACAAAAGTGTTTTGATCATGAAAAAAGAACTCACTCATGTTGGAAACCAATTCAATTTCATGGGGAGTTTAAACTTGTTCAGAGACTTGGCTTTAAGTGGCCTTGGAGATGACGAAAAGTTTTTCTGGGTAAGAAGGAAAATGAAATATTCTGTAGGGTAAAAAGACAAAGAGCTTGAGTATGTAAATAAACATAAAATGGAAATCGGAGAGATGAAAGGTGTATTTATACCATCAAGGAGACCAAACGTTAGGGAGAAAGAAAAAAAACTATGGCTACACGACCTACATGTGTCAAATAGATGGCAACTGAGTTGAAGAACTTGGTAAGTTAGATACCACGATTATCCCTGGAAGTTGAATTTAGAAAATCGGGAAGTGGCTGTGTGATTGCTGATGTAACATTTGAGGGAAAAGTTCATGATTTACAATGATGTCACTTCACACTAAGAGAAAAGGATTAAAATGTCCATTTCTGTTCTTTCAGTCGAAAAGGACATTTTAGGGGGCAATTTGTTTGCTAGTATTTTCATAAAAGGTTAAAATCCAATCAAAAGAAAAATAGGTTAGTTGAAGAATTTGAATTATAGGAAATCAACCATAGAAGCAGTCAACCTGAAGAGGTTTTTATAAAAGGCCAATGTGGGACTATGGATGCAGTCGACCAGAAAAGAGGCCTCATAAGTAATGGAGTGGGCCCAAGAGTGTTAAAAAGCCAAAAGAGGGCATAACTAGCAAAGAAAAGCGTTGTGAGTGGAGAACATGGGTTCAATAGCAGGAGTGTAAAACTTGGGTTCGATAGCAGGGATGAAGAACTTGGGTTAATGAAAGGAAGTTACAAGAGACACTTGTCTCATAAAGAAGCAAATCCCGCTAGAAAGTAGTTATTTTTATGTATTATAAATAAAGCACTTAATGTATAATGTAAGAGGTTCAAACTTTCATGTTCCTACATGCTCCATATATTTTGTGAAGCCAGCAATGTCCTTCTAAAAACGTATAACCTTTTTGTCTGCTTCAGTGGGAAGAAACGCTTCACCTGTGGGGTGGAGACCAGTGATGGCCGCAATATCAAACAGGGTGGGAGTAAGCATCCCAGCTGCAAAATGGAAGGTGTTTGTAGAGCCTTCCCAGAAGTAGAGTGCAGAAATCAACATGTGATTGCTATTACTAGGGCCAAACCTAGAAAGCTGAATCAAGTCAAAAAAGACTTAAGCCTTCCAAACGTCACCCTTTACCTTCTCTACATTATTCAACCATGCAATGTAATCTTGGTTGACAGCAGGGGCGGAATGGAAGACCTTAGTCGTTCAATAGATGTGTGAAAAATCTATAGGGAAATCTCTGTTGATAGGGGGTTTTGTGGTTTTGTAAGTAGGGAAGCAACCTTCCAAGTGTTTAGGTACCATAACCTCATTAGTAATAGGCCCCAATATAGCGTAAGCAGTTTTATTGCAGATGAGAGAAGCAACACTTGGGAGCGAAAAGTTTGGAGATTGCGTGTTGGCGTTGGTTCTAAAACAAAACTGTTTTGATCATGAACGAAGAACTTGCTCATGTAGGAAACTAATTCAATTTCATGGGGAGTTTGAATGTGTTCAAATATTTGGCTTGAATTGGCCATGGAGATGATGAAAAGTTTTTCTGGGTAAGAAGGAAAATATAATCTTTTGTAGGGTACGAAGACAAAGATCTTGAGTATGAAAAGAAACTTAAAGAGGAAATTGGAGAGATGAAAGGGGTATTTATACCATCAAGGAGAACAAACGTTAGGGAGAAAGAAAAAATAATTGTGGCTACACTACTGGCACGTGTCAAACAGATGGTAACTGAGTTGAAGAAGTTGGTAAGATGGAGACCACGATTATCCTCAGAAGTTGAAACTAGAAAAATAAGGAAGTGGTTGTGTGATCGGTGATGTAAAGTTTCAGGGAAAATGTCATGATTATAATGAAGTCACTTCACACTAAAAGAATAGGATTAAAATGTCCATTTCTATTCTTTCAGTCGAAAAGGACATTTTGGGGGGCAATTTGTTGGCTAGGATTTTCACAAAGGGTTAAAATCCAACCAAAAGAAAAATAGGTTCTTTGAAGACTTTGAATTATAGGAAATTTACCATAGAAGGCGTCGACTGGAAGAGGTTTTCATAAAAGTCCAATTTGGGCCTGTGTGTTGTACCCGAATGTGTGCCCCTAAGATTCCTCTATTATTTCATACTATCACAATGCAACAAGATCACACACTAGGGTTTGGTTCCTCTCCTTATCTTTGGCTTTGCTCATGGGGAATTACCGAGCACCTTGACTTGTATTTTTGTGATCATCTATGTTTGGTTTTGATTAACTTCTAGCTAATAAATACAATGAATGTTTTCCCTAATTGATGATGTTCTAAGAGTGAGCACAACACTTTCCATCAAGTTGATTTACCGGTTCATGAGTCTATTTCCATGCCTTCTTCAACAAAAGCTTCATTGAGATTCAAGCCTCATCATTGAAGATGTTTTGGATTAATATCATGACAAAGTCTATTATGAGTAACCATGCCTCAAGCTGTCGAAGATAGTCAAAAAATACAAGGTTTGATTGAAGAAGTTTTACCTAGTTGGATAAACTCTTGATTTCTTGATCACAAGTACATATTTTCCTAAATTACCAATATTTTTAAGTGGTTATGGATGCTATGGTTCCTCATTATCATCCTCAGTAACTTCTATTTACATGACAAAAATATTTGTGCAAGAAGGTTAGTCAAAGTTGAAAAGGGTTCTCAAGGCATTTTGTTGCTCTAGGAGCTAGGGTTTTGAACTTCAAAGGGGTATATCTTGCTCATATTTTGGTATTTTTGAGTGATTTCAAAGACATGCTTCTCTTCAAAGGGTTATTGACAAATTATTTCAAAAGTTTCAAGGAAATTTTGTGTGAAAGGTACTTGATGATGAAGAAAGATTACAAGTCCTCTAGATGAACCATCAATTTCCCTTATGTGACTTCAAAGGACCATAACTTGGTAAATTTTTATTGAGCCCATTATTTTTCCACATTGATTTTAAGAATGTTAACTTCATCCCTTATTTTAAGAGAAAAGTGTGAAAATGGATATAAGATGCCCTAAGGATGCAAAAGATCATAGGTCATCTTATGAATTTTTTCCAACTTCAACAAGTCATAATTTTCTCAATTTTTGGAGATTTTGAATGGTTCAAGATTCAAAATGGAATTCAAGAGATCTACTTCATGCCATCTTTTTCGGTCAAGAGAAAATTTCAAATGGAAGACCATGTTTGTATACAAGACATTATAGGTCATTTTTGAAGAAATACTTAGAAATTTTCTAAGTATAGAATGTCAACCTCTTTTTCTCAACTTTGACTCATTACAACTTTCAACTCAGGAATCCATTTGATTCCATTATTTACACATTATAAATCTTTTGATCTCATCTTTCTAAAGCTTCAATAATCATGTCTTAAGACTCCTTGAGCTGAGAATTCCATTGGTTCAAAAGTGGTACCTTGAAACTGAAGTTTCAACTTAATTCAGAATTTGAAATCCTTGATTTGGCTTCTAAACATAATTTTTCTGTGCGCTTTTGCCTTTAATCACGTTTTATGAACTTCCAGAAGTGATTAGCACATTGAAACACAAGGTTTGGATGAGTTTTAATTAAAAATAGAAGTCACACTTTTCTTGTTTTCAACTTCACACGATTTCCCTCTAAATCCCATCATTTCACACGCTTGAGCACTCAATCAACTTCCCTATAAATAAAGGACCAAACATCATTCATTTCTCAAGCTTAGAGAGCCAGAATCACCCTACCAAACTCCCTCTTGAACTCAATTTTCTGCAATTTCAAATTTGCTCTTATAACCTTTCTCAATCCAGTTTCTTTGTCAATTTACCTTCCTTGAACCTCACTGAAGCTGACACAAGAAGAATTAAGTTCTAAGCCTCCCTAAATCATGCTAGCCAAGTCAAGTTTAAGAGCTCTGCAACTTAACTTCAATAGGTAGATTCCTTCATCAATTCTCTCAAACTTTGATACTTTTATGAAGCTCTCATCATCCTGATTCTAGTCGCAACACTTGTTTTTAACTGAAAGTACATTTTGGCCATGGAATTTCAAATTCCTTTTCAAATCTTCTCTTCCAAAACGATTGAGTTACAACTTATATAAATTTTTCGCGAGGGTACCATTGGAATCTTCTTGAAGAGACGAAGCAAATGATACCGGCCTCATGTTCTAATTTTACAGTTTCATGGACCTGTAAATCTCGTGGTTGGAGGTTGAAGATAACCAACGTGTCATCTATCAACCAATGAAAGCATGCCACACCTTTTTTCAAAATATGATTTAATTAATGATTCCATACTTTATTCACTAAAGACCATGATATGCACAATGCGTGACTTTATTTTTTATTTCTGATTTTTATATTTTAATTGTTTTAAACTTCCAAAATTCATAGAAAATTCATTTCTGACTCAAAAATTATGAAAAAATTCTCAAAAATATTTTCAAATATTCTCTTTCTGAATTTTATTTTCTCATAATTTTATTTTTAGATTTCGTATTTTTTTATAATTTTTATTTGTTTTGGTTTGTTTTTAAATTATTTAAAAAAAAATACTTTTGAGCATTTTTAAATTCTGAAAAAATTCATCGACATCATTTCCATAATTTCTGACCTTTTGAAATTTTATTTAGAATTTTATTTTGACTTCTACTATTTTTTATATTTTTCCACTTATTTGAGCAATTTTAATTAGTTTAAAAATATTTTATGACTTTAAAAAATCACCACAAATTTTATATAAATATTTGAACTCATTTCTGATTTTTCTAAGGTCTTATTTGATTTTTCTTGGATGTTTTGAATATAGTTGCTATTTTCTCCTTTTATTTTTATTTTAAAACCATTTTAAAAATATTTTTTCTTTATTACTAAATACAATTTTATTCTGCATATATTCTGGCTGATCTTGGACTATGAAATTTTGATCATGAGCTTTATTAACATCATTGGATCCATGGTGTTGAGTTTACTCCACAAAAAATGGATGAATGATTTTAATAATAGTTTGATTAAATTTTTGGTTCAAATATGGTTTAATTCTTACCCCATCCCTCTTCATCTTATCCCCTTCTTTATTGTATCAAGTGTTATTGGAGAATGATTTGCATATCATTTCTCAAAACATATGGTATACAGATTTCTATTGACAGGCCTCAAAATAGGTGCGACTTCTATTTAAGTTCACTTACGATTACTTAACATAGTGCTAAATTTTGTCCCAATTCGAGAAATGATCATTCTTGGCCCAAACCCATGTTTGTAAGCCCAAGTATGTTAATTTGAATCCTTTGATCTTATCAATCCTCTAATGAATCTTCATAATCTTTTGTCAAAGTGAATTACTTAAACATCATTGATCATTTATTATTGCCTTGAGAAATTTAAATGGATGATATACTTGACAAAACACAAATGAAACTTGTTGTTGAGAGACTTTGGTTTTATTAATTCTCTAATGAGTTTCAAATGTAGGATTCAAGATAGTCATTCAACTAACCTCTAATTTCTAACAATTGAATTTGTTTTATGCTTTTACTTTATGCATTTACTTTAAGCACATTTACTTTAGCATTTTTTATTTCATGCTATTTTCATCTTTGCTCATTTGAGGATTTATCTTTATGTCATTTTTATTTTGCTCACATGAGCTTTTCATTTCTTTTTGAAGATACCCAATAATCAACTTGAACCATAAAAAATTTAATGTTACTTGGACTACTTGGTTACTATCCTTGGCATTTATGGAGATTGTGGACTTCTTAGACTTAAGATTAGAAACCTTGACTTATCTTTGAGACCTTGTGACCTCAATTATTATTTTTGTCTCGAGTTCTTGGGGTTTTCCCTAAGACATTGGGTTATTTGTTTGTTTTGTGTGCAGGTTATTGTGATTACATGCTTTGTCTGTGATATGGAATTCATCTGTATACAACTGTTACTCAGCCCAATTTTTGTGAAGACTTAATGAAAATGAAGCTTGTTTTTCTTAAGAGGTTTATTATCTTTGTTTGCTTGGTTTCAAATCCAAAGTATGGGAATTCTACATTGACTCATTGTGTCAAATGTTGGCTTTTTGTTGGTTAGACGGTTCTTTTCCCTAGCTTTTACCTTATGCTTTAGGATAGTCCCTTCTTCTCCTCCAATATTCTTTAATTTCAAAAATATTCTCCCTCCCTTTTAAAACACTTCTTGTTTCTAAACTTGAACCGCTTTCGTAATAAACTTGGACTTAGGTCCATGCACTTTCAAAAAAACATTTTCTTAATCAAACTTTAACCAACTTAATAATACTTTGACAGTTTTGTGAGAAGACTAAAAGTCAATCAATCACATTCAAACTATCTTTGCCACTTTGGATTTTTACCTTAAAACTTTTCTCAAAAGATTAGACTCTTGTCAATCTTTGTAGTGATGCGAGCTACTATACTTTTACGATATGTAGTGAAGTGATATATTTTCCACTTGGGTGTTGAGTGAGGATTTGTTGATTTTAAAATCCAAGCCATATCCTCTACTTTGAGATGAAGCAAATTCTCCTTTCTCATAATTATGGGTAGTAGGTACGTTCTTTCACTCGGATAAAACGATGATGTCTCATCTCTTAAAATTTGCACGGAAGGTGGTACGTGGGCACTAAAGGTTCGCAACCGTTGCGAGTGTAAAAATTGTAAAAAAACATTTCTTTTCTCATCCCCACAATCTATTTTTGTATACAACTTTTATAGACAAAATACACAGATTTTCAAAGAGGTTCCCGTGGCGTACCGTAGATGTTTAGGGTGATAATACCTTCCCTTTGCATAACCAACCCCCGAACTTAGATTCTCTCCCTCCTATTTTGGGTTATTTTATCTTTTCCCATTCCTCTGGAAAAATAAAGCGCGATGGCGATTTTTATTTTGATCTGTGCTAGTCAAGTCAATCTAATGGCTTAGTCTCAACATTTATACCGCTACAGAAAAAATAGCGACTTTACTGGGGAAAGATTGACCTATTGCTGGTCCATCCTTAAGTGGGATGAGCCTATTTTTTCTTATCTGTATATGTGCTATTATCTGTTGTATATTATGTGTTGTATATATGTTTGTCTGGATTTTCCTAGTTTTCAGGGTGCTTAGTGATTTCTCATAAGTCCTATACTCGAACTTGGGAAAACTTAAGATAGTACGGGCGTTATAATCATGTTAACTTTGAGGGAGTAATCCCAAAAAAAGGAGGCATGAGATCCTCCACTCAGTGGAGGCTCCTTTGTCTGTAGTGTCGTTTTCTGAGTAATCAGGAAGACGTGCTGCTTTCGACCTGGGGGCCTGCTGAAACTGAGGACCGAAGGACCTTTAACCCATCTTGTCCTTTTAGGTGTTGTGCAGAAGCTATGACGGAGTAATCTGGAAAAGGTTGTCACGCGATACTATGCTCGAACGAGTTTTTCTTGAGAGTATTGCTAATTACCGAGTAAATTGGGTAGTTGGTAATATTCGAAGGAAGGATGTAGACTCTGGGAACCTCTTATAACCTTGTCCGAAAGGTGATAACTTTTAGATCATACCTTATGGGTAATAACTTCTACCACATGCTTGTGACGTTGAACCTATGAACCTTATGTTTGTGATCTTGTGTGTGATTGTTACATCATGCATTAATGCACCCATGAGTATCTTCTAAAAACATTTTTTTCAAGGGACTTAAAAGTTGAATCTTTGCGAATATCTCATATACTTTTTTACTATGGATTCTGGAAAAAGAAAGACCGAGAAGTACAATTTCAAAAATCCCAAGATAGATGAGTTGGTGAGTCTGATTCCCGAGATCGAGAGTTTTACAGGTTTTCGAAGGAAGTATGGGTCCATCATTTTACTTATGAAGCTCAGGATGAAGGAGGGTATTCTCTCGACTTTAGTCCAATTATATGATCCGATGTATCTATGCTTTACTTTCCTTGATTACCTATTGATGCCTACATTAGAGGAGTATTCTTATCTGTTGGGTTTACCTATTACCGACCGTGTTCCTTTTACTGGTTTGGAGGGGGAGCCAAAATCCCATGAGATTGCTGCTTTGATCCACTTGGGGAAGTCTGAGGTTGAAGCCCACATGACTTCCAAAGGAGGGATTAGAGGACTACCAGCTCAGTTCTTATTGGAGAAAGCTTGCTACTTTGCCAGGATGAAGAGTATGGTTGCTTTTGAGGCTATCTTTGCTCTACTTGCTTATGGATTGTTCTTATTCCCTAATGTCGACAAATTTATGGATATCAACGCCATTAGAATATTTATGATTGGAAACCCAGTTTTTACATTACTGGGTGATGCTTATTACTTTATTCATCTTCGGGATTCTTATCATACATGAATAATCATTTGCTGCACACCTTTATTGTATCAGTGGTTTATTTCTCACTTGCCTCGATCTGATGCTTTCTGGGATGTCAGGAAGGAACCTCGTTGGGATCCAAATATTATGGCCCTCACTCATTCAGATATTGTTTGGTATCATCAGGCATACTATGATGTGGAGATTGTCAATATTTGTGATAGTTTTCCCAATGTACCTCTTCTTGGTACAAAGGGAGGAATTAACTACAACCATGTTCTTGCACGACGACAACTTGGATATTCAATGAGGGATAAGCCAAATAATATCCATTTGAGTGGTTTCTTCCTTAAAGAGGGAGAAGTTCATAAGGAAGTTATGGAGCAGATTGCAAAGGCTTGGTGTCATATTCACAGGAAGGGTAGGAAGGACTTGGGACCTAGAGGGGCTGTTTCTTTGGAGCCTTATCCTTAGTGGGTACAAGCAAGAGCCATTCAGTTGAAGATATCGTATTCCCGTGAAGCACCCATACCTGATATGTTTGTGAAGACTACTCCTCCCCTATTAGATGAGGTGGAAGAGCTTTAACTTGCTTTAGTCAGGACACATCAGGAAAAGGAATCTTGGAAGAATAAGTGTCAGACTTTAGAGGTCTCTTACTTAGCAGACCTGAAGGAGAAAAATGATCTGATCGAGATTCTTGAGAGTCGTGCTGTAGAGGCGATGGAGAGGCAATAGGATTTATTTTCCTCTCGAGCTCATTCCAGACCTAGTTGCTCACTTCCCGACTCTGGTGATTGGAAAGAGATCGCCGATAGGTTTGCAGATGAGAACGAACAACTAAAGGCTCAGATTGCAAGACTCTTAGAGAAACGTCAACGTGTATATTGATCTCCATACGCTTTGATTTTATAGGATTTTTTACTTTATCTTCATCTTGTACTTGGGATTATTTAAACTTGTACTAAAAAGTTGTAATCCGTTTTGTAGTTATCATAATGAGATTTTCAGTATTTCAAATGTGTTAGTACTTTGATATTTGCAAATTGTCTATAAACCTTTGAGTTCCTTGAAACAATAGTAAAATAAATCATGTGCATTAAATATCATGCATCATATTGTACATACATCTTGCATTTTTATTCATATCCAGGTGTCTTACTAAGCTTCTTTACTTCATTCAACAAGCTGTCTCATCAATAAAATACTCGGTCCAATTTCAAAAGCAAGATGGATAATCTAGAACAAGAGAATCACGAGCTGCACGAGGAAGTTTTTATTTTGAAGGCCGGTATGGCCAATCTGACTGCTCTAAGGGAATATTTGGTGGCTTCTCAAAATCAGCCACCACTTGCTCAACCTCAACAGACAACAGTTGCTTCTGAAGCTCTGACAGTTCCTGTTTCTGTTACTCCAGATGTTGTTGTTTAAAATTGCATGCCTCAGGGATAACCATGGGGGATGCCAGAGAACTTCATTCCAGAAGGTTATAATCAAGATGCTCAAGTTGTTCCACTTGCTCAGGCTGCTGCTGCTCCTGCACCTCCTGTAGTGCATATTACCCCTGCTGCTATAAATGAGATTCACTATGCTGCACCTCCCTTGGTGAATGTTGTACCATTTTTTAATGATGAAGTGTATCACCCTATTCCTCCACCAAGTGAAAGATTGGGTGTCTATGATCGAATGGATGATTTTCAGGACCAATTTGATAAGATGCAGAAAGAGTTAAAGGCCCTCAGAGGAAAAGAACTGTTTGGGCAGAATGTGAATGATCTGTATTTGGTTCCAAATGTAAAAATACCTGCAAAGTTCAAAGTACCGGAATTCTAGAAGTACAAGGGCAACACTTGCCCTCGTACTCACTTAGTGATTTATGTGAGAAGAATGTCTACTCATACTGATGATCAACGCCGGTTGATTCATTTCTTTCAAGATAGTTTGACTGGTGCAACATTGAAATGGCACATGAGCCTGAATAGTGCAAACATTCACTCTTTCAATGACTTGGGTAAAACTTTTATTAGACAATACAAATACAATATAGACATGGTGCCTGACCGTGATCAACTTAGGGCCATGGTCCAGAAGGACAAGGAGTCATTTAAAGAATATGCACAGAGATGGCGTGAAGTAGCCACCCAGGTGATTACTCCAATGGAAGAAAAAGGAATGATGAAGATTTTTCTGAAGAATTTAGGTGCATTCTATTATGAGAGAATGGTGGCGAGTGCACCCAGTGATTTTACCGAGATGGTAGGAATGGGCGTCCATTTGGAAGAAGCTGTAAGAGAAGGTCGTTTAACAAAAAGTGAAATTTCTGGCAATGTGAAGAAACCATCATACATGTTTGCTAAAAAGAAAGAAGGAGAGACAAATGTTATTATTCAAGAGAGAAGGGTTAATCATCTTAGAAGAAATCATCAGCGCCATCAACAGATTACCTCGGTAACTCCAGTTGTTAATACAACTCCGACTACAGTCGCTTATCAAAGATCAGCCCCTCAAGGAAATCAAGGGCATAATTATAGGAGAGGGCCTTTTGACTCTATCCCCATGAGTTATGTAGAGTTACTCCCAACATTGATCCAGAAAAAGTTGGTCCAGACTAGGCCACCCCTACTATACCATCACCTTTGCCTTGGTACTATAAGGCAGATCACATGTGCGCTTTCCATTAGGGTGCACTAGGGCACAATGTGGAAAACTGTTATCCCCTGAAAGATGAGGTACAGAAAATGGTGAGATCTGGCCTTTTTTCCTTCAAAGATGTCAGCCCAAATGTAAAACATAATCCTCTGCCAAAGCATGGAGAAACAAATACTGTCAACATGGTTGCTAGTTATCCAGGGGACTTCCGAATTTATGATATCAACTTGGTCAGAGGAGACTTGGTAAAGATGCATGTAGACCTTTATGAGTTTAGTTACTATACTCATGACCGTGCTAGTTGTGGTATCTGTAGTACTGATATACAAGGGTGCGATAAGATAAAGGCTGATTTGCAGGAGATGATGGATGAGGGCCTCAGCCATATAATTAGGCCTAGGGCAGAATAGGAGGAGGAAAATATAATTAGTCATAGCCCCTGACTCAACTTGTCGTGTTTTGATCTTTTGACAACATTGGCTAGAGGAAAATAAATACCCTTTCCCCTTGCTAGACGTCTGGTTCATCATAACCTGCGTCACAAACCCTTGAGATCCTTGAAATGGTTAAGGAAATGCTGTGGCATGATGTTGTAATGTGTATGCTATGCGTTAAGCAAAAATGTAAGGTGACAAACACAACCCTGCAAAGAATGCAAGTTGTTAGACAATGAAGGCAAACAAGTCACACAAGCAGCCTTAGGTTTAGGCTTGCATGGGGTTTGTAGGTAAGTACCCTCTTTAAGTTTAGTTGGCTCATCCTGTCTTAAAAATAGTAATCGGGTTCTAAGGAGTCTTAATATCATTGATCTTCCTTTATCGAGTTATTTAAGCTTAACAATCTTTTCTTGCAGCCGAAATATCTCGAAAGTCCGATCTTAATGAGTGTAGTATCGAGTATCAACCAATTCCCAGCTTTACACCGAGACCAACTATCTCACTACTTTCTAATGGCCAAGTTTGTTCAACTAAGGTTCTAAGGTATGTTAGTGCTTCACGACACCACACGGCGACCCTGTATTCTCCTTGTTTCAACACAAGGGATACCGGTACCAACCAAAGTGTCACACCAACACAACCATCGCTTCAACCATATCGGTCTACACCGCACAGTCTCCATGATCTATTGCTATTTACCTAAAAGTGTCCCCAGATCCGGGTTTAGGATCTATACAAGAATACCCCAACAAACCTTTAAAAGTAAAGCAATCAAAGCAAACAAAGAAAGAAATTTAAAATGATCTAGACCCTAAGGTAAACCCCACTCTATAAGTATTCCCCAACAGAGTCTCCAGTTCTGTGATACGGTGGCAGAACCGGCTGTTTATACTAGTTTGCATTTTTTGTTTGCAAATGTTGCGGTAAGCAAGAGTCGCCATCGACTTTTCTTTTATCCAACAAAGGAAAGGGTGAAAAGAATAGAAAAAGACCTTTTTTCGAGATTTCCTGAGTAAGGAGGGTAGATTATGGAAAGGGAAGGTGTTAACACCCTTTCCATCCATGGTTTTCCATGGGCTCTTAGGTACTTTCTCACTTTCTAAAATTGCTTGTGTTTGTCTATTTTGAAAAACTTTGAAAACTGCCTTAGTGCGGTGATTCACTTTATGGTAACTCTTGTGTCAGTCCTCAAGAGTCTGATAAAGCGTTTTGAAGACTTTTGTTTGAAAAGTGTTTGAAAGTGTGTGAAAAAAGGGTTGTTTGAGCAAGTACCTAACAATTATCTACCTACTCGAAAAAAGATTGTTCTTTTTCTCCTATCCTTTAGTCCGTGTTATCCTACTATTGGTGAGTAGGTAACCCTAGTCGTTGGATGTTTGAGGGACTATCGAAAGGGACGTAATGGTCATTAAAGGCAACATGTAAGGATACCTTAGCATTTCAAAGGGACTATCATCATAAGATCATTTCTCATAGGAAATTTGAGGGACGTTCAGGGACCATGATCTTTGTGATGATTTTAACTGAGGGTCTTTGCTAAGAGTATCCCTATGTTTCGAGGGACATGACCATTGTTTCCGAAAGCAACCAAGTGAGGTAATACCCTAGGGGTGCAAGTGTGCAAAAGTGTGTTTTTTTAGATATATTTATCTTGAATTTTAGTGATCTACAAATTGATTGATTAATATTACAGGCCTAGGTTGCTAGCAAATTATATACATGCATATAAAATATAAAAGCGAGAAATAAAGGTCCTAAGCTATTTCAAGGCTTTGGGGAAATTACATAAGGAATTGACTGAAAAATAAAGTGCGGAAATAAAATCCTAGTTAAGCTATTACAAACCGAGCACAGTTACATAATTAACAAAATAATGCTAAACTAAATAAAAGCGCGCCTGAATTGAAAATGCGCCTCAAATTCTAAGTGAAAGGAACTTTTGGTTTGTTTTTGTTATAAAAGAAATTGAATTGAAAAAAAAATCCCAGGTCTATTCAATTTTAGTTTTTTTAAAGAAAATATTAAAATAGTTAATTAATTAATTAACAAAATTAATTTACTGTAAAAAAATAACCTAATGTCTTTTTGGAGTTTTTCTTTTATGTTAATTAAAATTTAGAAAAAAAGTAAAGACAAACAACCAAAAGAAAGGGACACCAAATCGAAAGACCACCAGGCAGGAAACAAAAATAAAGCAATATGGGGAACAAGGCCTGGATCGAAGAGGTCTGGGTCGCTCTTTGATCCAATGAGCTGATCGAAGATCTCATTCGAGGGTCTTGGGGCGCTATAACTAAAACATTAGAAATTGAAACGGTGAGGCCTGGATCGAAGGAGTTTGAGAGAATGCGCGTCTGGGGCGTTCGACCAAAATGTGACATCCTTCGATCTGGGATGCTGGACCTGCAAGGAAATTCGTTAGAAATTGACCATACAGGGCCTGGGCTCAAACCCGGGTCCCTTTGATTGCACAAATTCCTTTTCATCCCTTTAGTTGTTTGCTCATTTGAAAGGCATGACACCTGCTTTTAGTCCTATAGATTGGGTAATTCAAAAACTAAATAATACAGAAAAAACGTCCCATTCTAAATCAGTCCTTGAACCTGGATCTGGGTTGATTTCGATTTGTCAAAGTCAAGATCATGAATTTCTAAAGTAATCAGCCTCAAAAAATTTATCCATGGGGTTCAAATGCATGAACACTGAAGCTTGCATACACTTTATTAACTCGTTCACAAATAATAACAAAAAACTATGAATATGCAATTATGAGTCTAATTCAAGATTTAAATGGGATCAAATATTTTCACCACTGGAGATGCCTGGATCTGGACGGAAGGTGTGAGATAGCTAGGGACACACGCGAGTGTATGCCTATATGAATTCCAAGAACTCGAGCAAAGTGTCAACCTGGGCAGAAGGTGCCTGCAACAGAGTCTGGGCTTTCATGGGGCAGGCTGGTGTTATTTTTCTGAGGCAGCCTCTGTGTGTTTTTCGTCATGCCCTTTGTGTGGATGCTATGCATGTGTGAATTCCCTTTCTATCTGTCCCCTTTTTTGTGTGAGGTCATGAGGTTTATATAGGTAAAGGAATTAGGTCACTATTTGTGTATCAAATCTTGGCCCATTATGATGAAGAGATTTGATTTGATTTCTTCATGAAGACTTGCTATATTTGATTTTTATACGTTACTGCCAGCCTGTTATGAGCTATTTGGGCCTTCAACATGATGAAAATTGAAAGCTGACTTACATATCCACTTCCCTTCGATTGAGCCTTCCTCTGCTTCGATTTCTTCAAAGTCCCAATTCGAATTACTCCAGCTTTGATGTCACAACAACTTCGATTGAGAATCCTTCTGTTTTGATTGCCTCAAAGTCCCAATTCGAATCTATTCAACACATTTCCTATTATGCAACTTCGACTAGCCCTTGACCTTGTGGTGAGTCCAAATTCTGATTCGAAGTATTCAAAGCTTCCTTCATCAAAGCATCTTAGATGAAGACAAACTCTGCACTTAAATTCCATTCAAAGATCATTTCATTCTGGTGTTCTGATTGAGGTAAAGTATGAAGTTCCAGTCGAAAGACCCTCTGAAGTACTAATCGAAGGACCTTTTGAAGTGCCAGTGGAAGGACTTTTTGGAATACCAATTGAAGGGTACCTTTTAAAACACCAATCTAAGCTTCCTTGTTTGAGAAGCTAAATTGAAGGATTCCTTGCCATGTCAATTGAAAGGTCTTTCAGAATGCCAATCGAAAGGCTTGGCCACCATGCCAATCGAAGGTCTTGGCCATGAGGCCAACCGAAACGCCTTATTCAGGTGCCAATCGAATGCTACTTTATTCTGATACCAATCAAAGTGCCTTGCTCAGACACCAATCGAAGTACCTTGTTGACTCCAAACAAATTGCCTTGTTCAGACTCCAATCGAAGTGCCTTGTTCAGACTCCAATCAAAGTGCCTTGTTCCGACTCCAATCTAAAGGAACTTTTGAGATGCCAATCGAAAAGCCTCGTTAACAGGCCAATCGAAGGAAACTTAGAAACATCATTTGAAAAATTTCCTTGTCTTTAGGCAAAGGTTTGTAATGAGATTTTATTGTACTAATGATATGGCAGAGTATGAGGCTTGTATCATGGGTCTCGAGGAGGCCATTGATCTCAGAATCAAAGTTCTGGATGTATATGGTGATTCAACTTTGGTGGTAAATCAAATTAAAGGAGAATGGGATACTTGTCACCCTGGCTTGATCCCTTACAAAGATTATGCAAGAATATTGCTACTCTTCTTTAACAAAGTTGAATTCCATCATATTCCCAGAGATGAAAATCAGATGGCGGATGCTTTGGAAACTCTGGCTTCTATGTATCAAGTGAATACTTGGAATGATGTGCCTCATATCACAATGTAACATTTGGATAGACTGGCTCATGTGTTTACATTAGAGGGAGTATTAGATGAAAAACCATGGTATTATGATATCAAGAATTTTCTCCGGACTCAGGAATACCCGGCTGGGGCGTCAAATAAAGATAGAAAAACACTGAGAAGGTTGGCAGTCATCTTTTTCCTCGATAAAGGTGTGATGTATAAAACAAATTATGACACGGTCTTGCTCAGATGCGTGGATAGACACGAGGCAGACATGTTGATGCATGAAGTCCATGAAGGTTCCTTTGGTACCCACGCCAATGGACATTCAATGGAAAAGAAGATGCTTAGGGCAGGTTACTATTGGCTGATAATGGAACTTAACTATTAAAAATTTGCAAAGAAGTTCCATAAATGCCATATTTATACTGACAGGATTCATGTGGCTCCAACGCTTCTCAACGTTATTTCTTCCCCATGGCCTTTATCTATGTGGGATATTGACATGATTAGAATAATTGAACCCAAAGCATTGAATGGACATCATTTCATCTTAGTGGCAATTGACTACTTAACCAAATGGGCGGAGGCAACTTCATATGCTAATGTCACTAAACAAGTGGTAGTGCACTTTATTAAGAACAATCTCATATGTCAGTATGGTGTACCAAGCAGAATTATCACTGAAAAAGGCTCAAGAATAATATGATGATGACATAACTTTGTGAGGAGTTCAAGATTATCCACCATAATTCATCTCCTTACAGGCGAAAGATGAATGGGGCTGTTGAAGCTGATAATAAGAACATCAAGAAGATCATCCAGAAAATGGTTAACACTTATAAAGATTGGTATGAGATGCTCCCTTTTGCTTTGCATGGGTATCGAACATCTGTCTGCACTTCAATAGGGGAAACCCTATTTTCCCTTGTGTATGGCATGGAATCAGTTCTCCCCATTGGGGTTGAGATTCCCTCTTTACGCGTGATAATGAAAACCAAGTTGTCAGAGGCTGAATGGGTCCAGAACAGGTTTGACTAGTTGAATTTGATTGAAGAGAAGAGAATGACGACTTTGTGTCATGGTCAGTTATATCAGAAGAGAATGAAGAAGGCTTTTGATAAGAAGGTCAAGCCTCTCAAATTCAGAGAAGGTGACCTCGTGCTCATGAAGATCATGTCTTTCAACGCTGATTCTAGGGGCAAGTGGACTCCCAATTTTGAAGGCCCATATGTCATCTAGAAAGCCTTCTCTGGCAGTGCATTGATTCTTGAAACAATGGATGGCGAGGAGTTCCCAAGTCCTTTGAATACTGATGCAATCAAGAAATAGTTCGCATAGATAGATAAAAGAACAACTTGCTAAGACGAAAACCCGAAAGGGCGGCTTAGGAAAAAAGGAGCGTCTTGGTAGGCCGAAAACCCGAAAGGGAAGTCTAGGAAAAAATTAGAGACATAAACAAAATAAATTTTCCCGGTAGGTTGAAAACCCGCAAGGGAAATCTAGGAAAAAGGTAGGTATTTTCTGGCAAGTAACTGCATCAGACAAGACTTGATCATTAAAGCAACAATCTTCTTGGATCCTCACTACTCTTCAACTGAAGTCATTGCTCAGGAATTCAAAGTTGTTTGGGAGAATAGCGGTCATTGTATCTCAATGTATATTTTCCACTGTATATTACCATTTTCCAAACTTTGTAATCATCTATGGAGTCTCGCCATTTGCATACTACCATCCTATTAATAAAGTTTGAATCTATGGAGTCACTCACATGAAAAAAGTATATTCAATCTTGGTATGCTGAGATGGAATCATTTGCAAAACGTCGCCCTTTGTAGTGCTAGCATTCTTGTTGTTGTTTGCTTCCCAGGAAACCAGGAAAGGGCAATATCTTTTCTAAGAAGTGTTGTAATAGTTGTTAACTTTTTGGGTTTTCTCCCGCCAAGTTCTGGGTTTGATTTAAAATCCCAATAAGTTTGATTTCTTGCTGTAATAAATCCCCAAGTGAAGCTGAGATTTGTTTCTAGCTGGAAATTGTTATCCCCGTAAAGTTTCATAATTTCTCCCTAGAGAAGTTGTTGTAATACTTACTCTCAGTATTGAAGAATGTATTTTTGGTTTCCCCTCGACGATGTGTTGTTTCCCTCCTCAATGAAGCCAGTGCGAATTCCCTAGCTGATGTCTCGACAATGTGATATTTTTGTCCCCAGTGAAATTAACATTGCAATTCCCAGTAGAAGTATAGACCTTGAAACATTTGTTTTCCCTATTGAAGTATGTGTGATATTCCCCGGTGAAGCCTAGAGAAGGATATTATATCCTTGTATTTGTATTGATTCACTGTTTTGATTTGGTTATTTTCGAATTTTGTTCTTTCCCAGGGAAGTTAAGCCGTGAAGTAGGAATTTGTTTCCTCAGTTGGTGCTTACTTTCTTATGATGTTTTCATCTCGGATGTGATTTGGCCGAGTATTGGATGTACCCAAGTTGGTTTTATCTGGTTATCCTCAGTGTTATATGTCTATTTTGTCAGCATATACATGATGACATTCATACATTCATACACATATTATACATTGTCTGAATTTAGTAAATCATTGCTCATTTGCATATTTTTGTTAACATATTACCCTGTTTTGCAGAGTTGTATTATCCTCTCTCCAATAGAGTGTCAATCTTAAGCAGAAATTGTATATTCTTTCAATTTCCCCACTAGGTTATCCCTCGTGGAGGAATTTTGTTTTAGCATTCATGTTCAACTCATTGTCTGGATAGAATATGGTTCCCTCTTAAGTTTATTTCTCATGAGATGTTATTTTGATTAACTGTTTCATTCCGGTTTATTTCTGGTTTGAATGGGTGGTCCCCAGCAGTATTATTATTTTGATTTCTGGAAGCTTTGAGCCCTAGTATGAGTAGGTGCATTTATTTTGCACATGAATATTTTATCTCCTCAACAGGAACATATCGACATTTCCATAGGAAGTCATGTTACTTCCCCCAGGAAATCACTGTTGAAATTCTTTCTTGTAACAACAAATTGCAGGTCTCTTTATTTGAGCAACCTGTACTTCCCTAATAAGTCTGACAGATCCCAGAGAAGGTTCAGATATGTTACTCCAATGAATGGTAGCCTTGTCATTATGGAAGGTAGTTCGTTGTTGATATTTCTTACTCCAATGAATGGTAGCCTTGTCATTATGGAAGGTAGTTCG
Source organism: Vicia faba (assembly GCA_948472305.1). Lineage (NCBI taxonomy): Eukaryota > Viridiplantae > Streptophyta > Magnoliopsida > Fabales > Fabaceae > Vicia > Vicia faba. The sequence goes on from OX451740.1 coordinate 1,126,223,040, forward strand.
TTGTTGAGATTTATTACTCCATTGAATGGTAGCCTTGTCATTATGGAAGGTAGTTCGTTGTTGACATTTGATACTCCAATGAATGTTAGCCTTTTCATTATGGAAGGTAGTTCGTTGTTGAGATTTTTTACTCCAATTAATGGTAGCCTTGTCATTATGGGAAGTAGTTCTTTGTCGAGATCTTTTTCCTATGAATGGTAGCCTTGTCATTATGGAAGGTAGTTTGTTTTTGAGATTTGTTACTCTAATGAATGGTAGCCTTGTCATTATGAAAGGTAGTTTGTTATTGAGATTTTGTTGCTCCAATGAATGGTAGCCTTGTCATTATAGGAGGTAGTTCATTGTTGAGATCTTTTTCCTATGAATGGTAGCCTTGTCATTATGGAAGTTAGTTCGTCGTTGGGATTCTATTTCTCTGAAGAAGTTCATTTGTTTCCGGTCGTGAGTACTGAATGCTTACCCTAATATTCGTATTTACCGGTATTATCTTACCACTTCTTTCCCCGGTGGGTCGATGTTACTCTTTTTCTATCTCCTCAATGAGTGGATAGTTCGTAGTCATCTGTCGATCACTGTTATCCTCTACCTTCTCTCCTCAATATTTGAGTTGATGACACCTTATATCCTCTATGGGATTTACCCCAATAGAGTCAAGTCTTTTGTTCGCCAGTGATTTATTTTCCCGGTCGAGTTTTCTTTTGATCCCTGTTCTTATTTCCTATATCCCCAGTGATGTCTTGCTTCCTTCTTAGATTTGTTCACTTACACTCATAATCATAAGCATTACATGGCATCTTAGGCCCAAAAATAGGGCTTGTTTTATATTTAAGTATCTTCAATCGCGTCGACACAAAGATTTTAACCTTCGCATAGAAGACACTTAAATAAGGGAAGTTGTTGTACCCCAATTTGTTCCCCTAAGATTCCTCTATTATTTCATACCATCATAATGCAGCAAGATCACACACTAGGGTTTGCTTCCTCTCCTTATCTTTGGCTTTTCTCATGGGGAATCACCAATCACCTTGACTTGTATTTTTGTGATCATCTATGTTTAGTTTTAATTAATGATTGTTTTCCCTAATTGATGATGTTATATGTGAGAGCACAACACTTTCCATCAAGTTGATCTACAGGTTTATGAGTCTATTTCCATGCCTTCTTAAACAAAAGCTTCATTGATATTCAAGCCTCTTCATTGAATATTTTTTTAAGTAAAATCATGACAAAGTCTATTATGAGTCATCATGCCTCAAGTTGTCAAAGATAGTCAAAAGATACAAGGTTTGATTGAAGAAGTTTGACCTAGTTGGATAAACTCTTCATTTCTTGATCACAAGTACATATTTTCCTCAATTCCAAATACTTGGAAGTGGTTATGGTTGATATGGTTCCTCATTATCATCCTTAATAACTTCATTTTACATGACAAAAATATTTGTGCAAGAAGGTTGGTCAAAATTGAAAAGGGTTCTCAAGGCATTTTGTTGCTCTAGGAGCTAGGGTTTTAAACTTCAAAGGGGTATATCTTGGTCATATTTTGGTATTTTTGAGTGATTCCAAAGACATGCTTCTCTTCAAAGGGTTATAAACAAATAATTTCAAAATTTTCAAGGAAATTTTGTGTGAAAGGTACTTGATGATGAAGAAAGATTACAAGTCCTCTAGACGAACCATCAATTTCCCTTATGTGACTTCAAAGGACCATAACATGGTAATTTTTTATCTCCTTGAGCCCATTACTTTTCCATATTGATTTTAATAATGTGATCTTCATCCCTTCTTTTAAGTGAAAAGTGTGAAAATGGATAGAAGATGCCCTAAGGATGCAAAAGATTATAGGTCATCTTATGAATTTTTTCCAACTTCAACAAGTCATAACTTTCTCAATTTTTGGAGATTTTGAATGGTTAAAGTCTCAAAATTCCATTCAATAGATCTACTTCATGCCATCTTTTTTGGTCAAGAGAAAATTTCAAATGGAAGACCGTGTTTAGATGCAAGACATTATAGGTCATTTTTGAAGAAAAACTTGGAAACTTTCTAAGTATAGAAAGTCAACCTCTTTTTCACAACTTTGACTCATTGCAACTTTCAGCTCAGGCATCCATTTGATTTCATTCTTTGCACATTATAAAGCTTAAGATCTCATCTTTTTAAAGCTTCAAGAATCATGTCCTAAGACTCCTTGAGCTAGGAATGCCATTGGTTCAAAAGTGGTACCTTGAAATTGAAGTTTCAACTCAAGTCAGAATTTAAAATCCTTGATTTGGCTTCTAAACACAAGTTTTATGCGTGCTTTTGCTTCTAATCGTGTTTAATGAACTTCCAGAAGTGATTAGCACATTGAAACACAAGAATAATCTTTACTGCTCACTAGTTCATCTTTGATTGGTGAATACAGCTTGTATGCACCAATAGAAGGATAACCTATGAACACCAAGACTTTACTTCAATCATCCAACTTCTTCCTCACCTGTTCAGGTACATGCCTGAAACACATTGATCCAGAAACTCTAAGATGACTTATATTTGCCTGGTTCGACCCTAACAACCCTTCTATGAAATCACGCCATGTTTAAAGGTGGTATGTCCTTCGAACCATAAGATCAAAGCTTTCAAATTCAACATATTCTTCTTTTCGAAGCACCAATTCAACCAACATGGCAATCGAAATGTCTTTCCTTGTAATTATTTGATGGGCCTTTATTTCAATATTTCGAAAACGAACCTTTCAAAGCTCTTTACTAGCTCTGCATCAATCGAAGACTTCATAAAAGCCTCCTCGCGCTTTCTTTCAAACTATCCTTCTTTCGATCCTAGTGCTTCATTGGGCATCATATTAGACTATATACCGCTGTCGAAGCTGCTTCGACCCCAAAGCTCTTAGGCGTATTCTTAGTTTTCGACCTACACCTTGTCATGTAAACTTCTTTTCTTTCTTTCAACTATGCCATTATGCTTAGGCGTATAGGGTGCCACGAAAATCATTTGAAGTCCTTGTAAACCAAAATTCTTTGTAAGAAATGAAACCTTAGATGGAAATCCATTTTTTAGGAGGAGAATTTGTCTGGTCAATTCATGGTCAACCTTGAGAAAATGGGGACCTCAATGAGAATGCCTTGAATAGAATGGGAGGGCAAATTTTGGGGTACAACAGATATGTTATGGGTTTGTTATGGAAATGTTGGATTTCAACAATTATAAATATGTATCTCTTGAATTCTTGTCTTTACAACCTTCGTAACTTTAAATCAGAAGACTAAGAGAAGGGTTTGTAAACTCTAGTGGTAATATTAGAGAGGAAAGGGTAAATTCCTAATATTATGTTCTTGGAATTTGTGAAAGTCTTGGAGATATCGTTGTTGCGGTAAAGCAACAAACAAAAGTAAGTATTCTTAATTTTCTTTTATCGTCTCCACAGGGATTAGTGCGAGAGATAGAATGTCGTTCAACAGTTTCTACATCTCTGAGCTTGGTTTTGAATGATTTATATGTGTAAAATATGGAAAGTAATATTACATGCAAGAAAATAAATACATTCTAAGAGAGGAGATAACTCTTCCGGGTTTGGATTTCATCTACCCTATCTAATACTTAAATTTATCGATTAGTTGTACGCAACCTAAATTACTCCTTAATATCATCACATATCACTCACATCAATGTTCATGTCTGAAGCACCTACGAGAGTTCTACCATATTCTCTCGTCAGTGATGTCTCACATAACTAAACAACTCGAAGCATTAAGAATCGGTAATGTAGCAGTGGAAAATTAGAGATTAGGCTATTGATTAACTTAACTCACAAAGCAAGAGTCTCCACCATACTTTATTGTTTCCAAAGGAATGAGAAAAGAGCTAATAAAATCCACAAAAGTTTTAAAACAAAACTAATAAAACAAAGAGATTAAGGTACGGGGGTTAGTTGTACAAAGGGAAGGTGTTAGCACTCTAAACATTCATGGTACTCCATGGGAACCTCTTGAAAATCTGTGTATTTGGTCAAAATTGGTTATTTGCAAAAATATTATAGAGGTGAGAAAATAAATGATTTTTATAATTTTGATTCGGAAAGACTTCAAGAGCCCCATGCCTACGTATCTCTAATTTGCAACGAAGAAATCAGAATCACGTAGTTATTATAAAAAATAACAAAGTTGTTTGTTGGTTAATTTTAAACGAAGAGACATTTTGTCATCTTAAGGAGAATACTCAACCAATCATCCATAAACATGAGAAAGATGGACCTTTGCGTCATAATGAAAGAAGGGCTCTAAGTTGGATATAAATCAACAAGTATGCCACTAAATATTTCAAGTGGAAAAGAATCAACACCATATCAATCAATATTATGGAGATAGGAGAATTACATATCAACTATGAAGAGGACTCATGTCTAATCTTTGAGAAAAGATTTTAAAATAAAAGCCAAATGGCCAAAGATTTGAATGATTTATTGTGTTTTTTTAAAATTCTTTTTGAAATTTTTTAATATGTTTAAGATGTCTTAGGATTTATTTAACGAAATAAGTTTGAAAATTCACTTGACAAATTTAAGGTTTTTATTTAAAGTGGTTTAAGTTTTTAAAACAAGAAGGTTTTGAAAAAGAGAGAAGATTTTAAAAATTGAAGAAGATGGACAAGAAATGAAGGGAATATCCTAAAGCATAAAGTAAAAGCTAAGGTAGAAAAGATCTGACCAAACTAGAGAAATCATCTTGACATAAGTCAAATTATGCATCCATTCTTGAAATTCTGGCACTATAAAAACAGATGTCAAGACTGGTGTCTCAACACCAAAACACAATGTCAGAACAGATGTTAAGACATCATCTACCAGGTACACCAATTTGCAGAATATGAATTATGCAGAAAAATAAATTGTTGATGATAAAATAACACAGTTAATTGTTAACCCAATTTAGTACAATATCACCTACTCTGGGGGCTACCAAGCTAATAAGGAAATCCACTATGATAGTATTATCTCAAAGCTCAACAACCATAGTTTACAACTTATCACTTATCACTACCTTGTGCTATTTATATCTAGAAACCCTCTAGATATGAGATCCTCCTCTCACTTTTCCGCGTCTGAGATTTTCATTGAAGCGCAAAGGAGGCAGAAAGAAGATTCACCATCAATATTATTTATCCCATGAGAGGGAAAGGAAACACTGAGTAAACCTAAAGAAGGGAAATAACATGGTCTTTCGACCAAGAGAAAAGGTAAGGAAGTCGATTACGCGTGGGAAAGGTATTAGCACCCCTCATGTATGTGGAACTCCACTGGATCCACTTATGTTTATTCTAATAAAAGGGTTTGTAAAAAATATAAAGCTTAATGCTAAGGGAATGCATGTTAAGTATATACAAAAAGAAATTTTTTATTAGTTGTGCCTGCTGCGGTTGCAAACCTTTGTGCTTATGTACCACCTTTCGTGCAATGGGGATTAGGGCGCCCACTGTTCACCTAAAAAGGTGTTTTGGTTTGTTGTGTGGTTTTTATGAACAATGCTAGTGAATCATGTCCGTTTTGAAAAGGTTAAAAGAAAAAGTCTAAAGACAAAAAGGTTTGCATTGGTTGGTGTTATTTTACCTTGAAAAAGGATTTATGATTTGAACCACATTACTATGATTGAAAGAAACACAAGGTTCGGGAACAAACCCCTTTATGCTTCTCCCAATGGCTTAAGGCTCTTGACACATGGTTCAAATCATTAGTGTTAAGTGTTTTGACATTTTATTAAGAAATAAGTTTTAGTTTTAACATGGATTCAAAAGAGAAATACTAAGCAAAAGGGGATCTCAATCCTATAAGTTGTCATGCTTGTGGACATAAAGTTAAGGTGAGAGGGAGCTCTACCTAATGTTATCATACATGGATTCCAAACATAAGGTTTATTTAGTTCAATCTTAGAGAATAATGAACTAAAGGTCATATGGGGAGCATGCAAATATCATAAAAGAGAAGAATAATTGCAAGGAATCAATAAGATAAGATAAATAAGGCTAGCGATCATCAAAAGGGGAACTTAGACAAGTTACCAAACAAATACCTACTTAGATAAGCAAGTAAAGATAGGAGAAGAGATGATAAAACATCACACAAGGATGACAAGACATCAAGAATCAATGATGGTAATGCATCAAATATAAGATGACAAAACATCAAGTAAATAAGCACATAAGTGGATACCTAAGTAATAGATGATGAGACACCACACAAAGATGATAATGCATCAAGTGTTAAAGAAAAGGGATAGATGGTAAAACATCAAGCATACATGAATTAAGATGAAAAATCATCAAGTATCAAATAAAAGAGAATAATGATAAAACATTATTAAACACACAAGTCAATGTGATAAAACACATAAGAGATAGAGATCTCACAAACAAACTTGAAGAAATGAAGAAGGGAAGTAAGAGAGCAATGATAAGAAATCAAAGAGGCATGGTATATAAGCCCATCAAGGTATAACATAAGTGTTGGTCCTATCATGTTTAACACCTTAGACTACCCTAGTCATATCAACATGTGTTAAGAAGTAGAAGAATTTACCTAACTAGGAAAGTAGAAGTGCAAGTGTGTATTTAGAAGATAACTTTTCAACACATGTCAAAATCATCAATCAAAGTTAGAGACAAGAGGTGGATACCTAAGTCTAAACATACTTCAAGACATCACAAATTATCATCAAGAGACTACATGTTTATAAACTTTACTCAATCAAAGAAAGTAAGCACGATGAAGGGAGATGAAACCCCTAAGGGTCATGAACAAGATGTAGAGATCTAAAGATCACAGGAAAAGGAAAAAAAGAAAGCACATTAGCATAAGAGCATTCATGTGTCAAGTGTCTAGCCAAGCATGGTATAAGAAGGTAAGAGGAAGTGAGATAAATGGAGAAGTGCATAAGTCAGAAGCAAACACATCAAAGACTCATCATAATCATCACACAAGTATACTTCTGAAATATTCACATTAAAGTTATACATGGAAAGGATCACAATCAACCCTAAGTGGACATAAGTCCTCATGCATTGCTAACAAGCAATCAAATTGGAAAATAAGTAGTAATATGAAGAATAAGAGGTAAAAATAGATATTTAATACACTTATCAAAAACCTCATGGTCAATAAGAAGTTTAATTAGTCACTGAAAACATGGTTCAAACACCAAGGCACACAAACTAGCATCAATCAAAGTTGTAATGTAAAGTGGAAACAAGTGTGTGATTAATTGAACATGGAATAATGTGTCAAGTAAGATTGAAGTCAGAAGCAAACATTAGAGGTTAACACAAACCATTAATCTATAAACACCCCTAATGTATCACTACTAAAACACATATAAAGGTTAGTGTAAGAATTGGCCAACTCTGCACCTTAATATGCTCCTAAAGGAAAGTGAAGCACAAGAAAGAGATGGATGAAGAGAGAACGTGTTTAGAGGGTTTCAAAGCACATAGTTCAGTATAAAACCTCTAATATGAAACATTTAAACATCACAATCAAAGATATAAAGTTTCACACAAAACACACAAGGGAAGTGGCCAAAGGAGACAGGCAAGTGTGTTAAAATTAAACAAGTAAAGATTAAATGGTGAAAGATTAATTGAAGAATTATGGAATGTGTGACTTGTATAATAAGTTAACTCAAGATGAGGTTCAAGAGTTTAATACGGTGGCATAACTGATTGTTAATACTGGTTTTGCATTTGTGTTCGCAAATGTCGCGTTAAGCAAGAGTCGCCACTGACTTTTCTTTTATCCAACATAGGAAAGGGTGAAAATAACAGAAAAAGACCTTTTCGAGAGTTTTCTGAGTAAGGGGGTAGATTATAGAAAGGGAAGGTGTTAGCACCCTTTCTATCCGTAGTTTTCTACGAGCTCTTAGAGGTTTGCTCATTTTAAAAATACCTTTGTGCTTTGTGTTTGAAAATGTTTTGAAAACGCCTTAGTACGGCGAACTTTGTAATGTTTCTCGGGATAGTGGAGAAAGTATACAAAGTGTTTTGAAATGTCTTTTGAAAAGTAGTTTTTGTGTAAGTGCAAAATATTTTGAGCAAACTTCTAACATCTATCTACTTTTATACTAGAAAAAGGGTCATTCTTTTCCTCCTATCCTTTAGACAATGCTATCCTACTATTAGTGAGTAGGTAGCCCTATCGTCATATGTTGAGGGATAATCGAAGGGACATTTTTACAGTCACGAAGGAAACTTGTGGAGACGCTTTAGCAATTTTGTTTTAGGGACTAAATCATTTACTGAAAGGCAACTGTAGGGTCATCGAGGGACTATGATATTTTCTGATTTATGGGTCTTTCCTAAAGCGTTCCTTCCTCATGACTGTTTTATTTAAAGGCAACCAAAGTCGGAGATACCTTAGAGGTGCGCATGTGCAAGTGTTTGATTTCATTTTATTTAATCTTTTCACATTTAGGGTTTTCTACTATTTTAATCATTTAATCTTTCCATTCAATCCTATGATCATTCATCTAACAGTTAATAATAGTGAAAAATAAAATGCGAGAATCTTAAACCTAGCTGTTACAAGGCTTTGGGGAGGGGGTTACATATCTAAACTTGGGGTTCAACAGTAAATAAAAGCTGTAAACTAAATCCTTGTTAAAAACTATTTCAAACCCGTAATCAGATACAATAATTGGAAAAATAAATAAGTAAACGTGTGCGAGGAATGACACGGAATAGATTAAATATCCTATAGAATCTACTTAATTAATGAATTTTTTTTTGTATTTTTATTTAAGAAAAAAAGTAAACTTGAATTTTGCAAATTAGTCCTAATTTCTAATTAATTTTAATTAAGGAAAAAAAATCAAGTTACCCTAATTAAATTAATTGATTTTTAAACAAAATTAATTTTAATAAAAAGAAAACTAATTCTAATATTTTTTTAATTTCTTGATTTTATGATTTAATTAAGAAAATGTTTTTTTAAGACAATTAGAATAAATAATTAAAACAATAAAAAAATTAATAAAGAAATTAAAGCAAAAATAAAATAAAATAAAATGAGTCTGCTAGGAATAACAATCTGGGGGGGGGGGGGGGTGATTCTTAATTTTGCAAAGCCCAAAATTGATGGCCCTTCTTCCTGCGCATGATCCAATGGGGATCACCTTTGGATGGTCTACCATGCTCTTAGCTGGCTGTATGTTGGATCTGATCAGTGGATGATCCAAGATATGAGATTTTGAGGTGTATGGTGAAATCCTGGCGATGAAGCACGCTGGATCTGAAACAAGAAAATCAGAAAATATGAAAAATGTCTGGACCTGGGGTCGAACCAAGGTCCTTCCTCTCACACGCGCTTGCCTTTACCATCTGTGCTGAATTGTTAGTCATGAATATATTTAAATAAATAAAATATAATATAAACAAGCTATTATGCCCAGAAACGCGCGCAAATTCAAATCTCCTAATGGGAGTCTGCCACCTAATTGTCTTCTCCCTGGAACTGTCGCCTTAGGGACTGGGCTTTTACCTACAGACAGATTCGTCACTATAGGCTATAGTGACAGTTCTTGTACGTGGCTACAAACCCGTAAAACTCAAAAATGCAGCACAAGCAAAATAAATCCCAACCAAGGGCATGGATCGATTGGAAATAATCCCCTAAGCACGAATAGACCCTTAATTTGGTCTAATTTTTCCTCTAACTAGGGTTCCCCAAATTGGAGCTCTGGAACCTAACCATGGCAGATGCACGTGCCCGCACTCAAACTCCAATCAAAGTATTCCAACACGTTGTAAACATGATAACAAGCATATATATATATATATATATATATATATATATATATATATATATATATATATATATATATATATATATATATATATATATATAATCAAAACATGTTTATCATGCCAGAATCAAAGAAATCGAAATTGAGAGGATGTGCAAACCGTGATGAAGGGTTGGCGTGATTCTGCAGGTTTTAAGCCTTGGGAATGCTTGCAATGGCTTCAGAGGCTCTACAGGAGTATGTTCTGATACTTGTTTGGGACTGAAACAAGCTGGAAATGGAAATTCGAGTTTGACAACTTTAGTGTTTTTTTTTTAAAATTTGATAGGGGTTCTCCAGGTCATGTATGTCTCATTGATGCTTGTCAGAAGCTTATTTATATAGAGAAGGATGAGAGGACAAGAAAATGCCATGTTTGTAACAGCTACAGACAAACTTTTGAATGCCATGAATGTCCATTTGTAACCTTGTCCAAAGTTAAGGGATTTTGTCCATTTTTGAATTTTAAATGAGTGCAAACATTTTGGCCTTGCTGTACACGAAAATTGGGACCTCTCTATGTACCAAAACCAAGCCCAAATGATAATGGCCCATATACTTTGAAATAATCTTGATTTATTTGATTTTTAATTAAATAAAATTGATATAAAATGCAAATAAAATCAAGACTATGCAAAAATGGTCCTATGGGTCCTCTATGGTCTTAGGAATATGTATGAAGTTCAAGAATTTGAGCCATTGCCTTAAAAATTCAAATTTGCCCAATGCATATTTCTTGAAATTTCTCAAATTTTCCCAACTTTGGCAAGCCATAACTTGATCAATTTTCACCTCATGATGATTATCTTTTACTTTTTGGAAATACCAAGATGTCTACTACAATCCCTCTTTTGATCAATTTTGCTTTTGAAGATGTTATCTTGATGTTAAAGGTCTTGGAAAAAAGTCGCTTTTGCTGACTTTCTAAAAATGACATGTAATGTAGGAGGTTGCATCTTTCAAATGGTGCACTTCTTGAACTTGAAGATAAAAAATGGATTGTAGGGAATTGGATTATCTTCAATATGGGCTTTGGTTGGGGCCAAATGGACAAAGTATGAGAGAGTTATTCCCATTCAAAGTTCAGTTGACTTTTCCTATAGAAACCCTAATTTTACAAATTTGACTTTGATGAATTAGGAGCATTTCTTGAGGAATCATGGTCAACCCTTGATAAAATGATGATTATCACTTAAAATCAATGTTGTTGACAAAAAATATTGAAGTTTGACTGTATATAGGCCACAATTGACTTTTGACCTAGTACAGTTGATTTTCAGGCATTTGGGCAATTGACTGTGTAAACTTGTTTTGCAAGGCATGAAATTTGTCATGGACATTATTGGAGGCATAATAGGACCATGTAAAGCATTTGAAGTCTTTGGAGTTGACATATCTTGATTCAAATGGAAACCCTATTTGGGGGTTCATTGCCTTAGGAGGAGAATTTGTCAGATCAATTCTTGGGCATCCTTGGGCAAGTTGAGGACCTCAATAGGAATGTGTTGAGTAAAATGAGAGGGAAAATTTTGGGGTATAACAACTACCCCTGTTCAACCTTCTTAAACCTGAGGATGTAGATTGGCTTGTCTGCCTTTCATGATCTGAAGGTGGAAGATGATTGAACACTAGAGTGCCCAGAAATTTGCACTCGCAAGAAGTGAATGTCGATCGATAATATCGGGAATGGGATTACATGTGCGATTTGGAAGGCGACGGAGAATCATTGGAGATGGGCTTAAAGATGCCACCCAGAAAAGATATCGGTTTCATAAAAGATTCCTTTACAAGAATTCTTGTACTTGCCGTTGAGGAGGACTTCACTGGGGAATGTTGATTTATGTCATGGGAAATAGAGTCTAGGAGCATCGGTTGTCCATTACTCTATTGGGGAATTAACTCTTGATCGATGAGACAAAAGTGAGTTGTTATATGGTTGAGTCCGAGTTTTATAACGACTTACTAGGGAATATAAAATCGACCGTATCTGGTCAGGTCTAGGTTTTACAGTGTTGTATACTATTGTCCAGAGATAAAAGAGAAGGAACATATATATGGCTTTCTCGGGACACGTCCATGTAAAACTGTGTCAGGTAATTCATGAAAAGGGGCCTGGATAGTAGGGCTATGAGAAGGAACCTGGGTAGTAGGGTTACTTCGAAATAAAGCCTGGGTAGTAGGGCTGCTTCGAAATAAAGCATGGGTGGTAGGGCTGTGAGAAGGAACCTGGGTAGTAGGGTTACTTCGAAATAAAGCCTGGGTAGTAGGGCTGCTTCGGAATAAATCATGGGTGGTAGGGCTGTGAGAAGGAACCTGGGTAGTAGGGTTACTTCGAAATAAAGCCTGGGTAGTAGGGCTGCTTCGGAATAAAGCCTGGGTGGTAGGGCTGTGAGAAGGAACCTGGGTAGTAGGGTTACTTCGAAATAAAACCTGGGTAGTAGGGCTGCTTTGGAATAAAGCCTTGGTGGTAGGGCTGTGAGAAGGAACTTGGGTAGTAGGGTTACTTCGAAATAAAGCCTGGGTAAGATGTGAAAAACATAAGAAGGGGGGTTGAATTGTTAAAACTTGAAATCACATGCAGACAACACGTTATTTTTATCATGGTTCGTTTGATCTCAAACTACTCCAGTCCACCCGTCAAGGTGATTTCGCCTCTCTCCAACGAGGTCTTAATCCACTATATTCAACTGAATACAAAACTGCTTTAACAACTGCTAAAGCCTTCTTGAGTCTAAACCACAGACCGGTTTCTCAAGGAAATTCTTTCTTATAGATAAATGAACAATTATGTGTGTTTGATGTTTTCTACAAAAACTATATATCACAACTGTGATAATACACTAATGAAGCTTATATGAACCTAGAATGCTAGAGCTATGGAGTAAACGGTTGAGAGCTTTAGCAAACTGAATGAGTGAGGACGAAGATGATTGGCTTATGCGTGTAGGAGAATTGTAGAGTATTAGCCATTTCCTTTCTCACTGATTTGTTTAAATACTTCTTGGAATAGATACGTTGCAGTCCATAATTCCATTTCAATGCTCATAACATTCTTTCAATTTTGAGAAGATCTTTGTCTTGGAATTAAGCCGTTGGTAATTAATCTGCCTTGAATGCAGTACCGTTGAAACTTCAGAATGTTCTGCTTAATGAAGATCTGAGCGTTCTTGGCTTTAGCTTATTCTGGCGCTTCTGAGTGCTGATGACATGGTTAAGATCTTGATCAGAGTCGGAGTATGTTAAGCGCAGATTCTGTTCATCAAACTTCAGCGTAAGCACATGTTTTGATCTTCTGGTGCTGACATATCTTCTGATGTTGATGCTGATTATTGATATTCTGATGCTGATTCCATCAGAGTTTCCTGCGAATACACAACATAATTTTGAGTAGCACATATGTCTTATATAAAACTCATAATTCATTTTAATCTTGTATTTTGTTATCATCAAAACTCTAACTGAGGGTTGTAGAATCAAACTATGTTCTAACAATCTCCCCCTTTTTGATAATGACAAAAACTAGATTTTTTCAATTAAAATAAAATGATGAAAGTATCAGAGTTTAAGGATAAAGAGGAAACGGTATTAGAGATAGTCAGATAATGAGTAAAAGTATCAGAGCTAAGAGAGTAAGGAATAAAAAGTATCAGAGTGATGATGAGAAAAACTCCCCCTGAGTTGATTATTTCCCTTTGATTCCTTAAGACCTTGAGTATCAAACCTTTATTGAACCTTTCTTTGAGCATCATAATTTTACTTTATCAGAGTTCATCAGATTCTTGTACCTGTAAGCTTTTCAGAATAGCAAATATATAAGGATGTTAGAATGTTTGAGACTTTTGTCTCAGTAAACCGTTATTGAAAAATATCATTCTTTCTCCCCCTTTTTGTCAGCGATCAAAAAGCATATATAAGCAGAGTCAAAAAGATCAGAGCAAAACACGTATATATTAAAACAGAAGCAATGATAGTTTAGAACAAGTAGAAATATTACAGACAAACATGTGAAGAAAACAAGGAAAACATAAGAAAAATTTAAGAAGAAGGAGGAAGTCGTGTGAACAGAGCTTCCAACATGCTCTTGATTTGTTCGCTGGTTTCGTTTTGCTTAGCTACCATGTTTGCTATAAATTCAATCTTGATATCCTGCTTGTCCATCCGTTCATTCATCAGCATATCTGATCTCTTCAAATCCTCCAGAGCCTGCCTGTCAAGAGAGGAAGCCTGAGGATCTTCAGATACAGGCTGCTTCTCAGAGCTTTCTGTAGTTTTTTCTGCTTGACCCAAGTCTTCAGCTTGAATTATCTCTTCTTCTGCAGGTTGAACTTGAGATGCTGGACGCTTTTCAGACCAAGGCTCACTGTCCAGATGGAGAACTTCTTCCTTCAGCAGCTTGCTCAGAATTGGACCTTCCATTTCCTTCAGCAGATTGCTGAAGTTCTGTTGAGCCTGTCCATAGCTCTGGTCTTGCAACTTGAAGGTTTAAGCGCAAACCCATCTTCTGAACTGTGTCCAGAGGAAATCTGATACAGCAGGATCAACCACTTCCAAACTTGCATGTTTCAAAGAAGATATCCATTTCTGCATATCTAATTCAAAGTTCAACATGCTGGAACCAACATCTGGTTGTTTAGGTTTAGCGATGGCTGTTTTCTGGTTTATTGCAGCAAGGCGTTCAAGGACTGTTAAGTCAATGACAGTCTTGCTGTGGTTTTCTGTATTTTTCTTAGGTGAGGGAGTGGGAGAGTCAGAAATAACGATTGGACTTGATGGGGTGTTTGGTGGAGTAGTTTCTGGTGAGGAGGGAAGTTGAGACATATTAACAGTTGTACCACAAGGCAATTGAATGGCCAAGGGTTGTGGTTCAGGAGACTCAGAGGTTTGAGCCTCAGAGTTTTGAGTCTCAGGTTGTGGTGATTGTTCATGTTGAGGAGAGGGTGGATTACTTTCTGGTTGGGGAGAGGAAGGTTTTGGGATTTCTGGTTCTGGTATGGGAGAGAGTGGAGTTTCTGGTATTGGTGAAAGTGGGATGTCAGGTTGTGGAGAAATGGGAATTTCTGGTTGTGTATTTGGATTGTTTGTTTCAGGAGCGGAAGTATGTTGGTCTATGTCAGACAGAACTTGTGCAAGTTATGGTTCTGGTATGGTTGCAGTGTTTCGATTTTGTGGTTTGGAGCGGGATCTTCTGAGGGTTAATGACTCAGAAGGGTCAAAGTCAATGTCAAAATCTTCAAAGGTTTGGGGTGTTGGGATATCAGCCTGAGTTGGAGTGGGAGTAGGAATAGATGAGGAAACAGCAGTTGAATTTAAAACAGATACAGAAACAGGATTACCTCTTTTCTTTGGAGTCTGTTGAGATTATCCTTCTGGAGATGCTTTTCTCTTCTTAGTCTTCTTCAGAACAACCTCTGGTGCCTTCTGCTGAAGATCTTGAATATTTAGATTACGTGTTGTACCATCAGCTTTGCACGCATCCAAATATCTCAGAATGATTTGAGGCTTTGAGTCAATCTTTGAGAACATAGGAAAGTCGTCCAGAGGGATTCTCTTGCTGGAGATTTCAGCAAAAGGAGTGATGCTGGGCTCCTTTTTAATGTTCTCTATCAGCTTCATCTTCTTTAGATTCTTGGCATTCATCTGCTTGCCAACAGAAGGTTCCAAGGTGCTGATCTCTTGTGCCTTTGTCAAATGTTCAATCAGCCTATTCTCAGTCAGAATATCTGATATCAATCTGCCCAAGGGTATCCAATCCCTTTTAGTCCGTTCATCTTCTCTTGTCTCCTTGACGCTTGTTCTTAGATGGTTGAACAGAAGATGAGATAGATTAATATTTACCTTCTGATTGATAAAATAGATCAGAAATTGTTGATCTATGTTTATGTAATCAGGAGAGCTTGTAGGCTTCCTGTGGTTGAAACAACCCAGAATAATCTTTGCCCAAATTCTGTGCTTATCTTTCAGATCCCTTATCTTGCTGGAGGGAAGCCCCAGCGTGAAAATTTCCCTTGCTATAACAGCAACATCTGAGCATCTTTCTGCCATGTCTATACAGCGAATACAACCACCATTGTATCCAATCAATTTTGCAATCAGGTCTTCAGTAATCACAATTTTCTTCCCCATGATGTAGGAAGTGACTTGGTGATTTGAGGAAGAGGCGTGAATCCAGAATTCCTTAACCAAGATAGGAAAAGTTGGACCCACCAACCTGTCAAAGTATTTCTCCCATCCTTGAGCTTGAATCTCTTCTGATAAATCAAAACCATTTTCCTTCAAACTGTTGAAATCCACTATAATCTCTGACAGAACTTCAAGATTCTTGACTGGAGTGAGTAGCGTTCTGAGAGGAACCTCATATTGCTCAGCTGATGCATCTTTCTGGGAACTTGAAGAGAGATTGCTGGAAGATGCCATGTTCACATGAGTTCTTGAGAGAAAAAAAATTGAAAGGGTTTTCTTGAGAGGGAAGAACACAATCACATATATCAGAAATATTTCTTGAAAACGAAAGTAAGGGTAAAAGTTGTGAATGGTGTTTAAATAGATTTTGAAAAAGTTTTTGAAAACATAAACGCTTAAGAGAGAGAAATAAATCATGATTAATAGCATTTAATGATGGCTGATTTTAGGGGATTTCAGAAAGATACTTAAACGGTTACCAGTGACATGTGTCTCAATGCATCCAATCAGCGCTTTGCCTTTTCAGAAGCGTGAACGCATGTTCAGCCTCAGGAAACAACTGATGACTGGATGACACTTGTTTGCTTTGAGTGAACATCACTTCTATCCTTGAACTGAAGAGCTCAGAGCTTCATGGATAGATCTGATACAATCTGCATTTCTAAAATTCTGAAAAGAGGATTGATCAGAAGTTCAGAGTAATAAGCATAATTCTGAAGGTTAATATATAAAATTAAAACAGTTTTATTCTGGACAGAGCTTCATGCTGAGACGATTCAGAATGAAGTTGAACCTATCTTCAGAAAGTGGTGTTGTAAAGATATCAGCCCATTGATGGTCTGTATCAATAAATTTTAAGTTTAAAATTCCTTTCTGAATATAGTCCCTAATAAAATGATGTTTTATTTCTATATGCTTAGCCCTAGAATGCGAAATTGGATTTTTACTTAAGCAAATAGCAGAAGTATTATCACAGAGTATATGAATGTTACTCTCATAAATCTGGAAATCCTCAAGTTGACTTTTCATCCAGAGCATTTGTGTGCTGCATCCAACTGCTGCTATGTGTTCAGCTTCTGCTGTTGATAGAGCAATTATGGATTGTCTTTTGCTGGCCCATGAGATCAGATTTTCTCCCAAAAACTGGCAGCTTCCAGAAGTGCTTTTGCATTCTACTCTGTCTCTAGCAAAGTCAGCATCACAGTAACCTACTAAGCTGTAATCACTAGATTTTCTATAAAACAAACCCAGATTAGTAGTACCTTTCAGATACTTGAAAATTCGCTTAACAACTGTTAAGTGAGATTCTCTAGGATCTGATTGGAATCTTGCACAAATGCATACACTGAATAAAATATCAGGACTTGAGGCTGTCAGATAAAGAAGAGAACCAATCATACCTCTGTAGACTTTCTGTTCTACCTTTTTGCTTACCTCTTCTCTTTCCAGAATGCACGTGGGATGCATTGGAATCTTTGATGGCTTACATTCTGAGAGATCAAATTTATTCAGAAGTTCTATGACATATTTGCTCTGATGAATGTAAGTTCCTTCTGGGGTTTGATTGATCTGAATGCCCAGAAAGAATTTCAGTTCCCCCATTAGGCTCATCTCAAATTCTGCCGGCATACACTTAGCAAATTTTCTTCCCAGAGAGGGATTAGTAGATCCAAATATTATATCATCAACATAAATCTGGCAGACTAAAATGTCATTCTTAACTGTCTTACAGAATAAGGTTGTGTCCACCTTCCCTCTGGTGAATTCCTTTTCTAACAGGAAGTTACTTAGTCTTTCATACCAAGCTCTGGGAGCTTGTTTCAGACCATACAGTGACTTCTTCAGTTTGAAAACATATTCTGGATTTTTTGAACTTTCAAAACCAGGGGGTTGGTGCACATATACCTCTTCTTCTATATAGCCATTTAAGAATGCACTCTTGACATCCATCTGATACATAATGATGCCTTTATTAACAGCAAAAGAAATTAAAAGTCTGATAGATTCTAACCTGGCGAATGGAGTAAAGGTTTCTGTATAGTCTATCCCCTCTTGCTGACTATAACCTTGTGCTACCAATCGTGCCTTGTTTCTGATGACTTCACCTTGTTCATTCAACTTGTTTCTGAACACCCATTTTGTTCCAATGATGTTGAATCCTTTTGGTTTAGGAACTAGATCCCAAACGTCATTCCTTGTGAATTGATTCAGCTCCTCTTGCATTACTAGAATCCAGTCATTGTCTAGAAGTGCTTCATCAATTGAAGATGGTTCAATCAGAGAAAAAAGTCCCATGAGGGATTCTTCAGAGTTTCTGAAGCTGGCTCTTGTTCTGATTGGATCTTCCTTTCTTCCTAGGATTGTTTCTTCTGGGTGATCCATGCTGCTTCTGGATGGTCTTTTCTGAGGTTGATCAACAGAAGATGCTGGATTGCTTGCAATGCCTCTTTCTGATGTTGAGGGAGTGTCTCTGTTAAGAGCTTCTGATGACTTGCCTTCAGTACCTGTGAATTCAACTTCCATACCTGCAAGTAATTCATTCTGCTTTGACTTTTGAGAGTCAAGCTTATCATCAAAGCGAACACTGATTGATTCTTCCACAATCTGTGTTTCTGTATTGTATACTCTATACCCTCATGAGCGTTCAGAGTATCCTAACATAATACACTTTTGTGCTTTAGAGTCAAACTTGTTCAAATAATTTTTAGTATTTAAAATAAAGCAAGTACATCCAAATGGATGAATATATGAAATGTTGGGCTTTCTGTTCTTCCACAATTCATATGGAGTCTTTTCCAGAATAGGTCTTATGGAGATTCTATTCTGAATGTAGCACGCTGTGTTTATTGCCTCTGCCCAGAAGATCTTAGCAACGTTAGTCTCGTTCATCATGGTTCTGGCCATTTCTTGCAATGTTCTGTTCTTTCGTTCTACAACTCCATTTTGCTGGGGAGTTCTAGGACAAGAGAAATCATGCAGAATGCCTTTGTCATTAAAAAATGATTCAAAATCTTTGTTTTCAAACTCTCAACCATGATCACTTTTGACTTTGACGATTCTAAGATCCTTTTCATTATGAACTTGGTTACAGAAGGTAACAAACACAGAGTGTGACTCGTCCTTGTGTCTTAAGAACTTTACCCATGTCCATCTGCTATAGTCATCTATGATTACTAACCCATACTTCTTGCCACTGACTGAAGCAGTTTTAACTGGTCCAAATAAGTCAATGTGCAGAAGTTCTAATGGCTTAGAGGTGGAAACAACGTTTTTAGATTTGAAAGCAGGTTTAGAAAACTTGCCTTTCTGACATGCTTCACACAGAGCATCTGAATTGAACTTCAGGTTAGGAAGTCCTCTGACCAGATTGAGTTTGTTAATCTGAGATATTCTTCTCATACTAACATGCCCCAATCTTCTGTGCCAGATCCATTGCTCGTTGTTAACAGACAGAAGACACTTTACATTCTGACTTTTCAGTTCAGAAAGTTTGATTTTGTAAATGTTGTTTCTCCTCTTTCCATTAAATAGGATAGTCCCATCTTTCTGACTAACGACTTTACATGAATTTTAATTAAAGGTTATATCATAACCGTTATCACTTAATTGACTTATGGATAACAGATTATGCATTAATCCATCTACTAATAAAACATTACTTATAGAGGGTAGATTTTCGTTACCTACTGTTCCAGAGCCAATGATCTTTCCCCTCTGATTTCCTCCAAAGCCTACGTGGCCTCCAGGCTTAAGTTCCAGGCTTTGGAACATATGCCTTCTTCCGGTCATGTGTCGTGAGCAGCCAGAGTCCAGGTACCATGACTGGTGTTTCTGCTTTGCTGCTAAAGATATCTGCAACATGTATTATTTTATCCTTAGGTACCCATATTTTCTTGGGTCCTGATTTGTTAGTTTTACCAAAACTTTGGTTGAATTTTGGTTTGACAAAATAATTTCTACTAGTGTATTTGATGTCATGTGTGTGCCCATATACAAAGTGAGAATCAAGTGAAGTGCATTTTATCACTAAATCCATGGCATTCTTAGGTGTAGGTACCTTAACTTGGTATCCTATTCCTTTTCTGCCATTTCTGCTAAATCCATAGATCATTGAAGCCATCTTGCTTCTATCTATGCTTTTAGCTAGAAACTTCTGAAAGATGTGATCATACTCCTTGATGATCTCATCAGCACTACTGGGAGTTTCAAGAATTGTTTCCTTCTGAGAGTTTTGTAATAGATTTTCTAATTTTGAAAGTTTATTTTTCAACTCAGAATTCTCCAATTTAAGACTCTCAGTTTTATCAGAGTCAGAAGCAAGATCCCTTTTCAGGTTTCTGAATTTGACTCTGATTTGCTGATATCGTTCCAGAATCTCATTGAGGCTTTCAGCTAGTTCAGCCTTAGTAAAATTAATAGCAAAGTCAGGAAATACCTCTTCTGTGTCTGATTCAGAGTCTGATTCAGAAGCTTCACTGTCTTCTGTTATGTTTGCCATGAGAGCTATGTTTGCTCTCTCATCATCTGATCCTGAGTCAGCTTTGGATGTTTCAGAGTCATCCCATGTAGCCATGAGACTTTTCTTCTTTTCCTTGCCAAACTTTCTTCTGGGATTTTCCTTCTGAAGCTTTGGGAAGTCACTCTTGTAGTGTCCTTTCTCGTTACATTCATAGTAGATGATGTCTTTGTTGTTTGTCTTTCTGCTTCCTGAAGAGCCTTCAGATCTTCTGTGTCCAGAGGAGGATTCTGACCTTCTGTATCAGGAGGAAGATTCGTTCTGGTTCTCAGATCTTCTGGGATTCCTGAACTTTCTTTGCCTCTGCTTCCACAGTTGGTTCACCCTTATGGAGAGGAGAGACAGTTCATCTTCTTCTGATGAGGACCCATCAGAGGTTTCTTCAACAACCTGCAAAACCTTGGAGTCAGATTTTCTGTTAGATTTTAAAGCTAAAGGCTTACCTTGCTTTTGAGGTTCATCAGCTTCTAGCTCTATCTCATGACTTCTGAGGGTGCTGACAAGTTCCTCTAGAGAGATTTTGTTGAGATCCTTAGCTAGCTTCAGCGCTGTGACCATTGGCCTCCACTGTTTTGGCAAGCTTCTGATGATCTTCTTAACATGATCAATAGTAGAATTCCTTTTGTCCAGAACTTTGAGACCAGCAACCAGAATCTGAAATCTTGAGAACATTGTTTCAATAGATTCACTTTCTTCCATCTTGAATGCCTCATACTTCTGAATGAGCGCAAGAGCTTTAGTTTCTTTAACTTGAAGGTTGCCTTCATGCGTCATTCTCAGTGATTCAAACATGTTCTTTGCAGTGTCTCTGTTTGATATTTTTTCATATTCAGAGTAAGAGATAGCACTGAGAAGAATAGTTCTGGCTTTGTGATGATTTTTGAAATCACGCTTTTATTGATCAGACATTGCTTTCCTGTCAATCTTCTGACCATTTGCATTCACTGGGTGCGTGTATCCATCTGTCACCATGTCCCACAGATCAGCATCGTGGGCTAGAAAGAAGCTTTCAATTCTGTCTTTCCATTAATCAAAGTTATCTCCATCAAAGACTGGAGGTTTTTCCACTGAATCTGTCTCTTTCTTCATTGTTGTCATTGCTGATGTTTTGATGTGGTCCTGCCATTATGTTTTTCTAACTCTGGATCTTGTACTGACACGGTTAAGTGTTATGAACTCAGAACCAGGCGCTCTGATGCCAATTGAAGATGTGAAAAACACAAGAAGGGGGGTTGAATTGTTAAAACTTGAAATTAAATGCAGACAACACATTATTTTTATCCTGGTTCGTTTGATCTCAAACTACTCCAGTCCACCCGTCAAGGTGATTTCACCTCTCTCCAACGAGGTCTTAATCCAATATATTCAACTGAATACAAAACTGCTTTAACAACTGCTAAAGCCTTCTTGAGTCTAAACCACGTACCGGTTTCTCAAGGAAATTCTTTCTTACAGATAAATGAACAATTATGTATGTTTGATGTTTTCTACAAAAACTATATATCACAACTGTGATAATACACTAATGAAGCTTATATGAACCTAGAATGCTAGAGCTATGGAGTAAACGGTTGAGAGCTTTAGCAAACTGAATGAGTGAGGACGAAGATGATTAGCTTATGCGTGTAGGAGAATTGTAGAGTATTAGCCATTTCCTTTCTCACTGATTTGTTTAAATACTTCTTGGAATAGATACGTTGCAGTCCATAATTCCATTTCAATGCTCTTAACATTCTTTCCATTTTGAGAAGATCTTTGTCTTGGAATTAAGCCGTTGGTAATTAATCTGCCTTGAATGCAGTACCGTTGACACTTCAGAATGTTCTGCTTAATGAAGATCTGAGCGTTCTTGGCTTTAGCTTATTCTGGTGCTTCTGAGTGCTGATGACATGGTTAAGATCTTGATCAGAGTCGGAGTACGTTAAGCGCATATTCTGTTCATCAGACTTCAGTGTAAGCACATGTTTTGATCTTCTGGTGCTGACATATCTTCTGATGCTGATGCTGATTATTGATATTCTGATGCTGATTCCATCAGAGTTTCCTGCGAATACATAGCATAATTTTGAGTAGCACATATGTCTTATATAAAACTCATAATTCATTTTAATCTTGTATTTTGTTATCATCAAAACTCTAACTAAGGGTTGTAGAATCAAACTATGTTCTAACAGTAGGGCTGCTTCGGAATAAAGCCAGGGTGGTAGGGCTGTGAGAAGGAACTTGGGTAGTAGGGCTGCTTCAGAATAAAGCCTGGGTGCTAGGGATGTGAGAAGAAACCTGGGTAGTCAGGTTACTTCGAAATAAAGCCTGGTTAGTAGGGCTGCTTTGGAATAAAGCTTGGGTGGTAGGGCTGTGAGAAGGAACCTGGATAGTAGGGTTACTTCGAAATAAAGCCTGAGTATAAGGGCTGCTTCGGAATAAAGCCTGGGTGGTAGGACTGTGAGAAGGAACCTGGGTAGTAGGGTTACTTTGAAATAAAGCCTGGGTAGTAGGGCTGATTCGGAATAAAGCCTGGTGGTAGGGCTGTAAGAAGGAACCTAGGTAGTAGGGTTTCTTCGAAATAAAGCCTGGGTAGTAGGGCGGCTTTAGAATAAAGCCTGGGTGGTAGGGCTGTAAGAAGGAACCTGGGTAGTAGGGTTACTTCGAAATAAAGCCTTGGTAGTAAGGCTGCCTCATTTGATCACGTAGAATAGTTGACCCGTTTGGTTTCGAGAACTGATTTTCCATTAGTTGTCTGCAGATATGACATGTATAGCTTCATGGATTTAACCTTGAACTGTTTGAATTATTGATGATAACCATCTATCCTGAAAAGGTACATGATTAATTATATGAGATGCATACAATGCATTGTGTGATGATGTTCTCAAAATAAATGAGATTATGATGTATGCAATATGTATGCGCACTTCATGATGTATGAACATGAAATGCTATTGTGACATACCTGAGCCTTGGAAAATAAATCCCTGACTACTATTGGAGAGTGCTAGAAATTGAATTCCTGACCGTTGTAGAAAAATTGGTTCTTCTACTTCCGCTGTGCATGATGAGTAGAGATGATTTGTCGAGGATTTCCTCTTTCTGTTTGAGGATGTTCTGCCGGGGATTGACTCTGCTTGAGAATTGATTCTGCTTGAGAATAACTCTATAGAGGGAGATGCTTGTTGGAAGATTCTGCCGATGTAGAGAAATAAACTCTGTTGGGGAATGAGCTTTCGCAGTTTGCAAGATAAACTCTACACGGGAGGAGGTTTTATGAACCACTAAAACTTGGCTGGGGAAAATAGACTTCAGCTCTCTGAAGGAACTTTGCTGGAGAAAGTAATTCCTACTTGGGGAAAAAGAGACCAAAAGTTTGGTTGTTTTTACTCTGCGTGGAGCATAGACGTCACTAGGACGTATAATAAGGATACAACGATGACTTTGCATCAGAACATTTCTACCCCTGTGCTTGCTGGAGATTTTATGGATGGATCTATGTTGTGATTGTACTTGAACATATATCGTATGAGTGTCAGAATGACATCCGTCTTTGGATTGTATCTGCATTGTACTTGAAACATGTGTTGAATGAGGGTCAGAATGACATTTGTCTCTGGATCGTATCTTCACTGTACTTGAAACATGTGTTAGATGAGTGTCAGAATGATATCCGTCTTTGGATCGTATCTGCACTGTACTTGAAACATGTGTTGAATGAGTTTCATAATGACACCCGTCTCTGAATTGTATCTACACTGTACTTGAATAGAATATGGAGTAGGTGTCAGGATGACATCCGTTTTTGGATCGTACCTGAACCGTTTCTATATGAGAATTTGAAGTAAGTGTCAGGATGACATCCGTCCTTGGATCGTACCTGAACCGTTTCAAGATGAGAATCTGGAGTAAGTATCAGGATGACATCTGTCTTTGGATCGTACCTGAACCGTTTCTAGATGATGTGTTGAAATAAGTGACAGAATGGCATCCGTCTCTGGATTGTATCTGCATTGTACTATGATAGAATCTGGAGTAGGTGTCAGGATGACATTCGTTTTTGGATCGTACCTGAACCGTTTCTAGATGATAATCTACTTTATTCAGAATGTTTCCGTTGGGAAATCCCGAGAAGCTTGGCGACTTCATTGGGGAATTTTTGTTGGAGCAGTAATTTGGAGATTTTGCTCTGCCAAGGGTATGATAACACCTGACATCAATAGGATGCATTCTAAGAACATGGAAGTGACCTTGTAGTAGAACGCCCCTGTCTCGATACCTGTTGTAGAAAATATCAACCGGGGATTTTGTAGATGGTTTAACTGTTATCCCAACACTTGGAGTCCTTGGTGAATGCAGATCAACATGATAAACCTTCTACTGATTAGACAAGTGACAAGATGACGGGATGTAGTCGTACACTTTAATCCCTAACTTTTGCCAGGACTGTCTTTTCAGATTTTTAGTCCACCATGATACCTTTTTTTGCCCAAGCCTCCTTTTCAAATTTACGACTTGTCGGGTGTATAGATTTTTTGTTTTTATCCCTAATTTTTGCCTAGGCCAGTCAACCTAGCGGGTCTTTGTTCATGCGTAGTATTTTTCGACTATGTCCATGTTCACCAGGTACGTAGAATTGTCACTGTCCATTGTAGTAAGTGTTGTCACACTGCCAGAAGTTGTTTATTTAATCGTACATGATTCGTTTCTTAGAATTCATGCCCAATGCCCCAAGTGATTCAGATGGAGATCTGCCCCTGGCTATTCAGCATCTTTGAGAGATTACTTGAATCTTGACTTGACTTCCCCAGGTGATGGACAATGATCATGCTGTGCCCCTTGGTTGGAAGTGTTTTTCCACTTGAGGTGATCCTTTTTATTGAGAAGGTTTTTGTTCACTCGATATTCGTCATGCGAATTTCTCTGCTGTTGAACAAATAGTCATATGCAAACAATAGTATTTTAAGAATGCAAAGCTTATGTCTGTCTTGAAGTTTGAAAATTCATTTTTATTAAAACAAACAAATTTTGTAAAAGTGTGATGTCAACTTTGGATTTGTAGCAAGTCCTACAGGAGTCATGATACCTTTTGTAACATTATGCTCTCGAACTAACCCATGCTTCAGCTAGGACTTTTAAGGGTTGTAACGTGGCCTAGTTCACGGTTTAAGAAACAAAGGATAAAGGCTCAAAATTTATTTGTACCCACCCGCTCTTCGTGATGTTCTTCAGTCCTATGCTCAGTTAATTGTGCCTTTTGAATCCCAATTGAGTCTGGCTTCTTGTCCTTGATGTTCCGGTGATGGTTCGTATACTGAAAGTTTATTTTGAAGAGGCAGTCATTTTTGTAATCTTATTTTTGTCAAGGATTTGTAGTAACCTTTTTTTTGGTTTTCGTTATCCCTTCTTTTGCCTGAACTGTTTCTTTTGCGATTACAGTCAGCGGGATGCCCCAGTTTTTTCTTAAGTCTCCTTCATAGGTTTTGACTTAACGGGCTTTTCTTTTGAAAAATAATGACTACCTGCTTTGATGATTATGCGGAACCATCACCTTCTTTTGATTTGGAAGGATATCTTTGATGCCATTCATTGTGTAGGAAATGGAAGATTGCGACTGAATGCGCGTCTGAATTGACTGAGAAACTACCCTGCCCCAGGTTATGATTAAGGGTTTTAATTTGTGTGAAAAGAAAAACTCCTACTTCTTTGGCTCAAAGGGGTTGACTAGGGATTATCTTCCTTAAAACTCAATTGTTTTTTATTTGAAACAACGCCTGTATGTCGTCAGCAAGGTCTGTTCAAAAGCACACTGTATGGATTATGGTATTGTTTTTGTCATCCTCCCTCTAAAGGCTTAGAGATTTTGATCGAGAGTTGAATATCACAAAAAAGTAAAACACAATTTAAGTATAGTGACAACAAATGAAATAATTTAAGACAAACATATGTAATACATTGATGAAATAACAAAGTTTGACATAAATAAGTGTTCGAACAAATCAAAAGACAATTACAAATTGAAAATTCTAATGAACGAAAAGCCTTCTTGTCAGAACTTGTCACTTTAGATGATATGCCTTTGAGGAATGGCAGAATAATTCCAGTTGACCATCTTGTGCAAATTCTAGCGCTCCTTCATCAATCAGGTCTTGAATTTTATTTCTCAATGTCCAACAGCTATTGGTGTCATGTCCAGGACTGTTGGAGTGGTACGCACATCTTGCATTTGGATTGTACCTTGGGGAGGCTGTGTTGGGATTTTGAGGAGGGTCTTTAACGTAACCAGCTTGTCCTCTAACATTTGTTGGAATGCTTGAGCCAATGACATGTTGATTTCGGTAAAGCGTCTTTCAGATGTATTCCTCTTACGCCGATTGCCCTATTGTTGTTGGAGAGGTTGTGGTTGGGCTTATGACGTAGTAGCAATTTGGAAAGGTCTACTCTCCAAGCTAACTTTTTGTCCCATCAAGGGTTGATGAATGACTTTGTCCCAACCTCGATTATTTATTTCATACGGTTGCATCCGTCTTGATGAAGCTTGTTGACAATGGTCCTAGGCTCTTCTTGTCCCCGGGCTAGGCTTTGGATAAGAGCCATCTGCCCCAACATTTGGATTCTCATTGCTTCCATCTCAACCTGCAGCTGTTCAACCTGGTCATCCTTGTTGTTATCAGAACGATTCTTGGTCAGATTCCCAGCGAGGAGTGCTTTCAATTCTTCCTGCCACTTGGATAAGTTTAGGAACATTTACATGAACTGAGCCTCTTGAGTTTGAAGATCTCTGTTGTCTTGTTGGAGAGCCATTGTTGTAATAAACAGCGAGAACATGAGAGACCTGTACAGGAGCCTACCTGTTATGCGATGACATGTATGATATGCAAAACTTTTCAAGGATCTCGCGGGGGAAACAAGAAAAATGATAGGCGTTGAACTTTACAATTTTGATTGAAGCACTTCGTATCGTTGGAGGTCCTTCTACGAGAGTCAAGCTCACAAGGTTGTTAAGTTTTGATCTTCTAATGACATTGGCTAGAGGAAAATAAATCCACTTGCCCCTTGCTAGATGTCTGATTTATCATAACCTGCATCATAAACCCTTGAGATCCTTGAAATGGTTAAGGAAATGTTGTGGCATGATGTTATGATGTATATGCTATGCGTTAAGAAAAAGTGTAAGGTGATGAAAACAAGTAAACCCTGTAAGAAATCCAAGTTATTGGATAATGACTATAAACTAATCCTGCAAGGAAATCATGTTGTCAGATAATAAAACCCTGCAAGTAGTTCAAGTTGAAAGCAAACAACTCACACAAAAAACCTTAGGTTTAGGCATGCATGGGTTTTAAGGCAGTGCCCTCTTGAAGTTGGATTGGTTCAACCTGCCCTATAATAGTAACCAGGTTCTAAGGGATCTCAATATCACTGATTTTTTCCCCTAAATTTCGTTCCGATAGACAATTGACTTGCCACCAAACAAAACTCAATAGTCAAACCTCAATGAGTGTAGCATCGAGTATCAACAGACTTTGGGTTTACACTAAAGACGGCTATCTCACTACGTCCTAAAAAGCCAAGTTGGTCAATTAAGGTGCTAAGGTCAGTTGACGCTTTATGATACCACGCAGCGGCCCCGTATTCTCCTTGATTACTCAAGGGCTACCGATACACACCAAAGTATCTCATCAACGTAGCAACTGTTTCAACCATGTCGGTATACCCCGTACAACTCCCTCACAATTTATTGCTACTTACCTAAAAGGAATTCCCCGATCCGGGTTTAGGATCCAAACAACCCAAACAGATACCCTTAAAATTAAATCAAATATGACAAGCCAAAGAAGCAATTAAAATGACCTAGATCCTAAGGTAAACCCCACTTTATAAATCATGTCCCCAGCAGAGTCGCCAGTTCTGTAATACGGTGGCAGAATTGGCTGTTAATACTGGTTTTGCGTTTGTGTTTGCAAATGTCACGGTAAGCAAGAGTCTCCATCGACTTTTCTTTTATCCAACAAAGGAAAGGGTGAAAAGAACAGAAAAAGACCTTTTCGAGAGTTTTCTGAGTAAGGGGGGTAGATTATGGAAAGGGAAGGTGTTAGCACCCTTTCCATCCGTAGTTTTCTACGGGCTCTTAGAGGTTTGCTCATTTTAAAAATACCTTTATGCTTTGTGTTTGAAAATGTTTTAAAAACGCCTTAGTATGGTGAACTTTTAAATGTTTCTCGGGATAGTGGAGAAAGTATACAAAGTGTTTTGAAATGTCTTTTGAAAAGTAGTTTTTGTGTAAGTGCAAAATGTTTTGAGCAAACTTCTAACAGCTATCTACTTTTATACTCGAAAAAGGGTGGTTCTTTTCCTCCTATCCTTTAGACAGTGCTATCCTACTATTAGTGAGTAGGTAGCCCTATCGTCAGATGTTGAGGGATAATCGGAGGGACGTTTTTACAATCACGAAGGCAACTTGTGGAGACGCTATAGGAATTTTCTTTTAGGGACTAGATCATTTACCGAAAGGTAACTGTAGGGTCATCGAGGGACTATGATATTTTCTGATTTATGGGTCTTTACTAAAGCGTTCATGCCTCATGACTGTTTTATTTAAAGGCAACCAAAGTGGAAGATACCTTAGAGGTGCGCATGTGCAAGTGCTTGATTTCATTTTATTTAATCTTTGCACATTTAGGGTTTTCTATTGTTTTAATTATTTAATATTTCCATTCAATCCTATGATCATTCATCTAACAGTTAATAGTAGTGAAAAATAAAATGCGAGAATCTTACACCTAGCTATTACAAGGATTTGGAGAGGGGGTTACATATCCAAACTTGGGATTCAACAGTAAATAAAAGCAGTAAAATAAATCCTAGTTAAAAACTATTACAAACCCGTAATCTGATACAATAATTGGAAAAATAAATAAGTAAGCGCCCGCGAGGAATGAAACGGGAATAGATTAAATATACTATACAATCTACTTAATTAAAGAAAATATTTTTTGTATTTTTATTTAAGAAAAAAAGTAAAATTGAATTTTGCAAATTAGTCCTAATTTCTAATTAATTTTAATTAAGGAAAAAAAATTCAAGTTACCCTAATTAAATTAATTTATTTTTAAACAAAATTAATTTTAATAAAAAGAAAACTAATTCTAACATTTTTTGTGATTTCTTGATTTTATGATTTAATTAAAAAGAAGTTTTTTTAAGAAAATTAGAATAAATAATTAAAACAATAAAAAAAAGTAATAAAGAAATTAAAGCAAAATAAAATAAAATAAAATGGGCCTGCTAGGAATAGCAATCTGGGTGGTGTGATTCTGAATTTTGCAAAGCCCAAAATTGATGGCCCTTCTGCCTACGCATGATCCAATGGGGATCACCTTTTGAGGGTCTACCATGCTCTTAGTTGGTTGTATGTTGGATCTGATCAGTGGATGATCCAAGGTATGAGATTTTGAGGTGTATGGTGAAATCCTGGCTATGAAGCACGCTGGATCTGAAACAAGAAAATCAGAAAATATGAAAAATGTCTGGACCTGAGGTCGAACCAAGGTCCTTCCTCTCACACGCGCTTGCCTTTACCATCTGTGCTGAATTGTTAGTCATGAATATATTTAAACAAATAAAATATAATATAAACAAGCTATTATGCCCAGAAATGCATGCGAATTCAAATCTCCCAATGGGAGTCTGCCACCTAATTGTCTTCTCCCTAGAACTATCTCCTTAGGGACTGGGCTTTTACCGACAGACAAATTCGTCACTATAGGCTATAGTGACAGTTCTTGTGCGTGGCTACAAACCTGTAAAACTAAAAAATGCAGCACAAGCAAAATAAGTCCCAACCAAGGGCATGGATCGATTGGAAATAATCCCCTGAGCACGAATAGACCCTTAATTTGGCCTAATTTTGCCTCTAACTAGGGTTCCCCAAATTGGAGCTCCAGAACCCTAACCATGGCAGATTCTCGTACCTGCACTCAAACTCCAATCAAAGTATTCCAGCATGTTGTAAACATGATAACAAGCATATCTATAATCAAAACATGTTTATGATGCCAAAATCAAATAAATCGAAATTGAGAGGATGTGCAAACCGTGATGAAGGATGGCCATGATTATGCAGGTTTCAAGCCTTGGGAATGCTTGCAATGGCTTCAGAGGCTCTCCAGGAGTATGTTTTGATACTTGTTTGGGAGTGAAACAAGCTGGAAATGGAAATTCGAGTTTGATAACTTTAGTGTTTTTTCTTTAAAATTGGACAAGGGTTCTCCAGGTCATGTATGTCTCTTTGATGCTTGTCAGAAGCTTATTTATATAGAGAATGATGAGAGGACACGAAAATTCCATGTTTGTAACAGCTACGGACAAGCTTTTGAATGCCATGAATGTCCATTTGTAACCTTGGCCAAAGTTAATGGATTTTGTCCATTTTTGAATTTTGAATGAGTGCAAACATTTTGGCCTTGATGTACACGAAAATTGGGACCTCTCCATGTACCAAAACAAAGCCCAAATGATAATGGCCCATATACTTTGCAATAATCTTGATTTATTTGATTTTTAATTAAATAAAATTAATATAAAATTAAAATAAAATCAATACTATGCAAAAATGGTCCTAGGGGTCCTCTATGGTCTTAGTAATATGTTTGAAGTTCAAGAATTTGAGCCATTGCCTTAAAAATTTGAATTTGCCCAATGCATATTTCTTGAAGTTTCCCAAATTTTCCCAATTTGGGCAAGCCATAACTTGATCAATTTTCATCTCATGATTATGATCTTGTACTCTTTGTAAAGATCAAGATGTCTACTTCAATCCCTCTTTTGATCAATTTTGCTTTTGAAGATGTTATCTTAATGTTGAAGTTCTTGGAAAAAGTGGCTTTTGTTGACTTTCTGAAAATGACATGTAATTTATGAGCTTCCGTCTTTCAAATGGTGCACTTCTTGAACTTAAAGATAAAATATGGATTGTAGGGAATTGGATTCTCTTAAATATGGGCTTTGGTTGGGGCCAAATGGACAAATTATGAGAAAGTTATGCCCATTCAAAGTTCAGTTGACTTTTCCTATAAAAACCCTAATTTTGAAATTTTGTCTTTTGATGAATTAGGAGCATTTCTTGAGGAATCATGGTCAACCCTTGAACAAATGATGATTATCACTTAAAAACGATGTTGTTGACAAAAAATCTTGAAGTTTGACTGTAAATAGTCCACAATTGACTTTTGACCTAGTATAGTTGATTTTCAGGCATTTGGGAAATTGACTGTGCAAACTTGTTCTACAAGGCATGCAATTTGTCATGGACATTCTTGGAGGCATAATAGGACCATGGAAAGAAATTTAAGTCTTTGGAGTTGACACATCCTGATTCAAATGGAAACCCTGGTTGGGGGTTCATTGCCTTAGGAGGAGAATTTGTCTGATCAATTCTTGTGCATCCTTGGGCAAGTTGAGGACCTCAATAGGCATGTGTTAAGTAAAATGGGAGGGAAAATTTTGGGGTATAACAAAGAGTAACAAAGAAGAATATGAAACTTCATGTAGAAGCAAAGTCACCTAATTGATGATTAACATCATCTAAAGATGTATAAGACTTATCTTAAACCAAATAATGTTTATAAAGATCAAATGAAATAAGGTGATACTTATAGATCATGGGGAAATATCAAGGTCCCTCTTAAAGTATCCATCATGAACTTGAAGCCTCAAATAATGTCATCAATATAACATGCTCAAGTATCATGACAAACTAGAAAAAGATGTAGACTTGAGTGCATACAATAATTTTTACCTAAATAGATCAAAGCTAATGTTATTAGATGTTATGGGCACTAGCCAACATCTAGATACATGAAATATACATGGCACAAAAACTCATGAAGCAATCATGCTCAAAACACAAGTAAGGAAGAAAATGTAGCTTATAATGTGTCACCATGTTGGTTAGGAAATGAGTGCTTAACCAAAATTATCATAGAATCTTGGAGAATTAATATGAGAATAGAAGTTAAGATCAATACTTAAGCACAAATATGTTGGACTCAAAGTCCTTTTGAAGATTCAAAAGCCATTACACACAAACTATGTCAAAGCAATAATGTGGCTCCTAACTTGTCATCATGATGACTTGACAATGAGATGTAAATCAAAGAATAAAAGGAGATATGCATGAAAGAACTTAAGACCTTAGAGGTCATAAGCAAGTTCAAGAGATATCAAGTAATTAGGATCCATGGTACTCAAGTAGAAATGCACAAAAGCATCATCCTAAACCATAATCACAAAAGATGAACAAATAACTTTAAACAAAGGGGAAATGATAGAATACTTGAATGGTTCATAAACATGAACTCAAGGCTATAAACATGACAATGAGAATAATAGTAAGAGGAAGGAACTTTGTTCCTTATAGGTTGCACAAGTGCATACCTTATATCTCAAGCAACAATAAGCAAGTCCAATAATAGTAAGACAAAGAGAATTGGCCAAATGAAGTCATATGGTTATCAAGTCCTCAAAAGACTATCCTTGAAGCTATCATACCTAGATTATGATCATTGGACCTCAATATTCCTCAATATTAAACCATAAATCATAATAAAGATTCAACTCAGGGTTTAAAACTTAGTCAATTAGGAGTTTAAAACAAAATGATCATCAATAGCTAAAAAGGATAAAATAAATTGTTCCAAGCTAATATGATTCTAAAGGAAACAAAAGATCACCAATTGTCCAAAAATCAGCCCCAAAATATTTTCATAAGCTAGAAAATGAAAAGCAACAAGTTCAAGCAAGTTTCAATGGAAAATTTCCCTTAAAAATTAAGTTAAAAATAGAAAAAAGACTTGTAAATTCAAACCAATTTAATTATAACTTCCTTAAGGTCTCTAAAAATCAGAAACAATGGTTAAAGTTCTTCTATCAACATGGTAGAGTGAAAAATATTTGCAAACATCAAGACTAGTTAACAAAGTACTCAAACTAGACATGTTTAACAAAGTATTTTGTGAAAAATATAATATAAAAACTTATAATTCAAAAAAAAAATTTTCATGATATTAATTCATCCAAGAACATTAAAAAAAATTATCTTGAATTTATAGGCAAAGAAAATTGGAATTTGAAAGAAAACATTGCAAGTAGTCAACCAAAACCCTAGAAACTGGGAAGTTAACTTCAATATTAATTTACCAAAGCTAAAATTCCAATAAATTTGGTGTAAGACCACCAAAAGTTATAGAAAACTCTAAGGATCAACACAAATATTTTGGCACAATTTTTAGGTTAAATAAAAATCAGAAATAAAATCCAAACTCAAGTGAAACAAGAAAATTCACAAGAAAAACACATTTCATAAATTAACTTAATTAATGTGTTTCTGATTTTTAAAAATTTAAATAAAAATCATAGAAATAAAATATACTCACTGAAGATCATTTTCAAATGTTTCCATAATTTTTAAATTGACAAAACTATTTAAAATAAAATCAAGAAAACAATTGAATAAAAGAGTGAAAAATAAGAACAAAATTCAAAATAATATAAACAAATGAAAAGCGCACACGGTGGGACCGAATCAATTCCAATGGTCGAATCAGAATTTTCCTTCCTTGTTCGAACGGTTAAACAAAACCCTAACCAACATGTGATCAAGTAAACTTAAGATCTAACTTACAGACTCATTTCTCAATGAAACCTCATGAGATTTGAAGCAAAGTTGTAGATCTCATGGATATCTACAACGTGACACCAAGAACTACATCAAACAAGATCTAATTCATAGATAAAATGGATCAAACTTCCACTGATTATCACTTTTCACACAAAAATTTAGAACACGATGCAAGCTCAGATTCAAGCAAATTTATACATCAAACATATCGTTTGGCCAACTAACAACATCATGAACACGAATTCAACAATTAAAATCAATTGTAAGTACAAATGCAAGCTCATGAAAACAGATCCATGGAGTTTGAAGAGTTACCTAGTGGAGCGACTCCATTGGCTTCTTCAAATCGTGCGTGTGAAGTTCAGAAACCCAGGAAAATCACTTGAGCAAGCTTTCAATGAGAAGAATTAGCACCAAATGATAGAGATATGATGGATAAAATATGAAACCCGATACTTTCTTCTTGAGAGAATTTGAGTGAAATTAAGAGAGAGTTCCAGCTTGCTTTCAGTGTGAATGAATTGTGTATGTTGAACGAAGAGAAGAAAGCTTAATTTATAACCGTTGAGAGTGAGGTTAAGAGTATGGTTAAGAGTGACCACGATTAAGAAAAGTGTGCTCAACCAGTTTGATCAAAAAGTGAAATCACATGGGTGCTTGCATTTTGCCTTGTGTGCCTATGAGCTTGAGAGTCGTTTTAAGGATGAAATAGAGAGTGGAGAGTGAGTGCAATGTGTGTGAGTGGTGAGATAGAAAGGTTGTACATGGGGTGAAAAATAATTGGAGGGAATTTTCCTCTTTTGGAAGGTCACAGAGGAAGCATGTATGCATGTGCATTTCCATTTGTTTGACTTATTTGGGAAAATATGAGGTGTGCAAAAGGAATAAGGCATGTGTACTGATCTCTGGCCAGAGATTTGTGTAGCAAAACTTTCTCTTATGCACAAAACAAATAAGTCATGACCTGACATGTTATATGCCTCGTGCCCTATGAAAGTGTTCCAGCCTAAAGCAATTTTCTCACTCATCTCTTCATCATTTGAAGAGTTCTTGTGATGTATGTAAAACTCATGTGATGTACTCCAATATTGGTGAAGAGAGTAAATCAAAATGAAGATAGTAACTTGATAAAAACTTGGCAGGAATATTGGTGCTTTGAGATGCCTTGTCATGCTGACAATTTTCCAACTTCAAACCCTCAAGTCCTAACCTCAATATCTCTTTCCACAATGCACCAAATGAAACAATCTTTGAATCAAATTGGAAGAGGGAGGTTCAAACTTAAATTTTGATGTTGATGAGTTTTTGAATCTCCAAATCTGGACACGAAAATCTCACATTTTATGCCCATGACTTAAAAAAATCACTAAGTGTCAAGAATGTTCATAACTTCCAAGCTCCATAACTTTTTCTCCTTTCACTTTTTGGACTTGAGCTCCCAAGGACAAAGTTAAATAACATTTTCTCCTATTTCCATGGATGTATGGTTTGTAATTTCCAGATCAAAGATGAGAAAGTTATGATTTTCCAAAGTTAGCACAAAATATTGAAGATTTTCAAACTTAGAAACTTTTTTGAGATAGATTTTTTGACAAGTTACTTCCAAAATCCACCAAAATCTTTATTTTATTTCACTAATGGCCATGTGATATCAAAATATGAGTATTGGCTACTTAGTTAACCAAAGGTTCACTTGGTCAACTTTGACTTTGGTTGAATTTTGTCAAAATGACTATTTTACCCCTAATTGACCAATTAAATCTCTTCCAATCAAAATTGGTGCTCAATATTTCAACCATAGGTGTTTAGAAACATGTAGAGAAGCATGGAATCAAGTATTGCTCAAAGACTCAGAAATCCTTATTTTATCATAAACCCTAATTTTAAACACTTGTGTTAGGAGATGATGATCAAGCCTCAAACTCCTAGTTCCATGGAGCATGATGAAGCACTTCTTAAACAAATATGTATCATATCATGATGAAAGGGTATTACTTCAACAAATTTGATCATACAAGAACCACACACTTAAACTTGCCAAAACCCTAATTTCAAGAGATGAATAGGGGAAATGTGATTCACTTCAAAACACTTGCCATCTTCAATATTATGAAGAACCAATGAGACAATTGTCTTGAGGTATGAGAAACCCTTATAGCTTGAGTGATAAAAAAAAAATAATGGTGTGGGACCCTCCTTGCACTGATTGTCAATACAACCAACTTCTATTGTCTTGAATAAGACCATGAGAACCAAAATACCTTGATCCTATAAAAAATGCATGAATGTGTATGATAAAACATAAGGCATATAAGGTAAAAAGAAGAGGGAAAATGCTGGGGTGCAACACACTTCCATAATCACCTCAATGATAAAACCAGTCAGAAACCAGTGACAAGAACCAAAATAGAAGATTACACTTCCTATAAACAATACTCGACTCTTTGCTTAAAAGCTCATGAGTGAAAACAATAACTTGATATGCAATCAACTTTTTGCTTAAAAGCTCACGAGTGATTTCCAAGTAACAATAAACAATCAGTCTATCTCAATGTATCAAAAGATACATGGGTGACCTACAAAGAACAAATAAAGCACCTAAAGTACTCTCAAAACCCTAAACCCTTATATATGCACCCATCGTTTTTTATTGTGAATGATTGTTATTTTCGGTTCAACAAGTACTTATTTATAGACTCTTTTAGTATGGGATTGGAATATTCAATCAAATTCAATCTTCTAATTTTAAATCAGCTGCAAGATCTTTTACAAAATCAAGAACCAATACTCAAAGTTTCCTAAAAAGTCTCAAAGATCCTTTTTATGAAACCAAATCAAATCTACAATGTTCCTAAAATATCCTTGATTAGTTGTGCCTGTATGAGAACTAAAATCATCCAAAATCTTATATTTTACAATCAAATCTTGAAGGATTTTAACAATTGTATTGTTCTAATGTTCTGGTATAACATGTCAGAACATCTATAAAAAATACTAACAACAGACTTTGTTTTACTAGTTGTTCAATATGTCATGACATCTTGCTCAACATCTGCTATGAACCATGTTTTAGCAAAACTTATGCCAATCAAAAAAGCATGGATCTAACAATCTTCCCCTTTGGTGAATTTGGGCTAAAACAACCTTAGCACAATCAACTTGGAGAGAGGAATAAAACCACAACCATAAAACTCAAGCTACATGAAAAATATGTAAACTTTGTACAAAACAACAAACATAAAAATATATCAAAGATACATTGCAGTTACAGAGAGACTCGTCCTCACACACAACTCTTCTCCAAAAGTCCAGAACATAAATGTCAAGACATGTGGTCTGACATCATACAAAACAACTCCAACAACAATTCCAGCCAAATTCAGGCAGGTCCATTATTCCCCTTGTCACTCATAATCAAAAATCCCCCACAAGGGAAAATACAAATCACCAGAAAATCCAAATTACCAAATATGAACTATCCAATTTCACACATCAGAGGCACATGTAGAAGAAGAAAAATGAGCCTCATATCATAATTCTCTATAAAACACATCAGTCAAGATGTCAGAATATCTAGTAAGACATCATGCACACATACCACCATCAATAATAGCAGCAACAGAAGTACCAAAAAGCATGACAGACAATCATGCTCCCCCTAAATAGTTGCATACAACAAGCAACCACAATAGAATACTCTTCCCTTAGTAGTAGTACAATCCTATCACACTGTTAGTCAACATGTCAAGACATGTGACATGACATCGGGACAAACAATAACACACTAACATTTTACTCCCCTTTTTTAGCCAAAAATTTACAAAAATAAAGTAAATGTAAAAAAAAATTGGAAGCACATAATGCATACAAGCATAAACACATATGTAAGCACAAAATATCAATGGAAACAAACAAAACTCAGATGGAAACACACATTCAAGGGTGGAAACACACAATTGCAGATGGAACGCAAGGTTCCTTAAGAACCCAGAAGTCCAGTTCACACCTAAGCTTTTCAAACTGATATACATCCAAAGCTTTGGTGAAATACCAACCAGTTGTTTCTTAGTGGTTATATGCTCCAGAGCAATCACCTTGTCTTCAACAAGATCTCTGATAAAATGATGATGAATATCAATATGCTTGGTCCAACTATGTTGAATAAGACATCCTACTTGACATTATATTCCTTCAACATTTGTTTCATCCACACCATTTGTGAACAACTACTTCCAGTTTTAATGTACCCAGCATCAGAAGTAGATAAGGAAACATAATTTTGTTTCTTACTATACTAGGAGATCAGATTATTTCCTAAAAAGAAACATCCACCAGAAGTGTTTTTCTATCATCAGCACTTCCTTCCCAATCTGCATCACAATACCGTACTAGCATGGAATCTGAACCATGAGAGTATAACATGTCATAGTCACTATTACAATTTATGTACTTCAGAATCCTCTTTACTTGATTGATGTGACTTATTTTTGGCTCAGCTTTATATCTTGCACAAACACCCACAACAAATGTGATATCAGGTCTGCTAGCTGTAAGGTACAATAAGCTACCAATCATGCTTATGTACAAGCTTTGGTCAATAATAACACCTTTTTCTTCTTTTGATATATTTAAATGAGTAGGATTAAGTGTCCTCTTGTGACTTGCAAGTGTCAATAACAACACCAATTTCACATCCATTTGAAATAGTTTAAACTTCAATAAATAGGTCACTCCTAACAGAAGTCTAATGGATTCAAGTCTAGAAACTGGAGCAAAAGTCTCATAAAAATCCATTCCTTTAATCTGAATGTAACCTTGTACCATAAGTCTGGCTTTATTTCTAAGACAACCCCACTTTCATCAGTTTTGTTCTTGTACACCCACCTTGTACCAATGATATTTTTCCTAGTAGGCCTAGGAACTAAGTCCCAAACTTCATTCCTCTTGAACTTACTAAGTTCTTCTTGCACGGCATTGATCCATAATTCATCAGTTAAAGCCTCTTTTACATTCTTGGGTTCAATCTTAGAAACAAAAATTAGAAACAACCTCCATTGATCTAGTAGTAATCCCTTGATCAAGATTTCCTATAATAAGCTTTTTAGGATGATCTTTCTAAATTCTGATTGAAGGACTCTTATTAACTTGTTTGTTATTAGGTTCAGCATCAACAATATCAGTATTAGTGTCATCTTCTTCCACATCTTCTGACTCATCATTCATTTGGAATGATGTTCCAACATTGTCTTCAACATCATGTTTACTTTCTAAGCTTGAGTCATCAACCACAACATTTATGGACTCCATCATGACCTGAGTTATGCTGTTAAAAACTATATAGGCTCCGTTATTTATAGAATAACTGATAAGTGCAAATTGTAGCTATTTTTGTATATATTTTTTATTACACTTATCGACTTTTTGTTGTTAATATTGGTTGAATAAACCCGACTTTTGTGTAAATCTGTTTAGTTTGTGTTTATTTGTGTTTTTGTGTACATAATGTATCATTTGATGTTTTTCCGTTCATTTTGTAGGTATTTGTTGCATTTTGGAGTATCGAGGAATAAGGTGTCAAAGGCATGGCTCCAGATGCGCATTTTCGGAATAAAAGACGAGTTTTGGGAAGTTCTATCTAGGAGAGCCCACTTAGCATGTAGAAGGCCGCTAAGTGGAAGTGCGCTCAGCGTATTTTGTAGCGCGCTGCTTGTGCTTTTAAATTTTTGCATAAGCATTATTTTTAAGCCCGCTTAGCACGGATATCGTGCTTAGCGCGGTTTAGAGCAGTTTTATATGTAAAATAAAAAAGTCGTGCTTAGCATGCCAGGCCTGCTTATCGCGGTCTATTGAGATTTTTTTATAACTTCAGTTTTAGTTCATTTTTAGGTTACGGTTTTGTGGAAGTTTTTGCTCCCAACTCCATCAACCTCCAATTTTGTTAGTATTGGCTTAGATAACAACTATGGAGCTTGCATACGGATGATCCGGGGTGGATTGCTCTTTGATCAGTGATGAAAAACCGGTAGATTTGCAGTTCATTTCCCTTTTTCTCTCTGTATTCTCTATTGGTTGGGTTTGTACATGTATTTACTTTGATATTATGTATATTTACCTCTCTTGGTGTTATATAAAACTTTCTTTACAAATCTTTGTCGATTGTTATCCTTGATTTTTGCCCAGTGCTAGGGATTTGAGTTTCTATAGACATATACTGCTTAGATTCTTATATAGGATGATTATCTAACAGTGTCTGAATTATAGAGATAGAATTAGCACTGTTATTCACTTAGAGTTTCTGTGATTAATGCCTCTATGTTGTTTGTGTCACTCCGAGAGATCGTCAACACAAGTGAGCATGGTTGACTTATGTGTTGTTGAGGTGGTTGAGTGGTCCCTACCAAGGTGATGTAGTCGATCTTTCAATTTGGGTTAGAAATGACTTAGGTTGTGAGTGACATGTGATGATATTGATGAATATTGTATGTTTAGTATAACAGGTCGATATGTTTAAGACTGTGAGAAGTAGTATATATGCATGCTTGATAAGTTATTCTTTTTTCCTTTTTATACATTTATTTTCTGTTGATACTTTTCCTTTCAACCCATTTATTTTCCAAACTCATTAACAAGAGATTTTTCGAACGACATTTCAATACACCGATCTCTATGGACACGATACGATATAACCTATATCACCTGGTAAATTAATAACTTACTTTTTGGTTGCCGCTTTACCGCTTCCAGCAAAATGGTGTCGTTGCCAAGGATTGGTGTTTATTGTTTTGCATTGAGATAATTTCTTTGTTTTTGAGTTTTATAATTAATGTATATGTTGTATAGAATATGTACATAAACTTTTCTATTTTTACTTGTATATGTTTTGTGTTTACTTTCCATACTTGTGCATATATGTGTTTTTCTTTGTTTTCACGTATTGTTGTGAATTGTCTCGTTTTCGTAACATCTGTTGTGTGGTTGTTAGGACACTTTCTTTAGGATTTTTGTGGTGTGATAATACCATGGCATGCCAAGAGGAGGTTACTAGCTCGTACAATAAAGGCATCGAGCTTATGACATAAAACAAGTATGTTTTGTTTGTATTCGTTTATGTATGTGTTGACTTGTGTTTTAACAAGTTGAAATTGGACCTGTTTTAAATTCTTAAATTTTCACTTTTCAACTTATTTAATTCACTTTCAACTGTTTGTTTTGTTATGTCAATTTGTGTTTTTCCGCAAGTTTGTCGTATTTAGCTTGAGGAAGTTTGTA
Source organism: Vicia faba (assembly GCA_948472305.1). Classification (NCBI taxonomy): domain Eukaryota; kingdom Viridiplantae; phylum Streptophyta; class Magnoliopsida; order Fabales; family Fabaceae; genus Vicia; species Vicia faba. The sequence continues at coordinate 1,126,264,495 of OX451740.1, forward strand.
TGTTGTAAATATTGTGTGTAGTTAAGATTGTGTAGGTGATTGTGGAGGGTGTTGATGCACTGCTGTTGATGTCTTGTTTTTCTGTAGCTGGTGTAGCGCGCTTAGCATGCTCTGTGCCGCTTAGCGCGCCCTGTTGTGCAGAACCAATGAATTCTTTTTAATTTTTCGCTTGGCTCTCCTTTTTCCCACTTCACCCAAGGATTTATAGTATAGTAATTGTGATACGGTGGGAGAACTGACTTGAGGTTTTGCGTTTGTTTTCGCAAATGTTTCGGTTGAGCAAGAGTCGCCACCGACTTTTTATTTTATCCTAAGGAAAGGTTAAAAAGCACAGCAAAAACCTTTGAGATGTTTTCTTGGGTTCGGGGAGTAGATTATAGAAAGGGAAGGTATTAGCACCCTTTCTATCCATGGTTATCCATGGGCTCTTAGTTACTTGCTTAGATCAACTTGCCTTGATTTTCAATTGTTTGGAATGGTGCTTTGTGTGTGTGGTTTTGAAAACGTTAAAAAGAGGCCAATGTGGTGGCAACCTTTGTAATGATCCATGTTGGGATGTATACAAAGGTGTATGTCTTTTGAAAAGTCTTCAATGTTTTTTTGAAAGTTGTTTTGAGAGTGTGTTTTGAAAAATGGCAAGTGTTTTTGCAAGTTTGATCAAGTAACTAAGAGTGGTCTACCCCTAAGTTTACTCAAAGATTTTTCTATGTTTTTAACCCTTTTAACAATTTTGTTCCACCATTGTATTTGGTGGACAATCTTGTGTTAGGATGTGAACGGGACGGGCGCGGGTCATCGTATAGACTATGATAGCAATGTTGCAAAGTATCTTAGTTTTTTTTTCTTTTGAGGGACTAAGATCATTTTTGTGAGGCAACTTTCGAAAGCGTCATCGAGGGACTATGATCTTTTGATTTTGTTTGTTTTACTAAGATACTTTGCATGCGTAACATGGCCCAATTTTTAAGGCAACAAGTGGATGTAACCCTAGGGGTGTTAGTGTGCAAGTGTGTTTTATTGCATACAAGAGTTTTTCTTTGAATTAGGATTTTATATTTCATTGATTTTATCTTTCCATACACATCCTAATTACTAGCAATAAGAAGCGGAAATATAAAATCCTACGCTATTACAACAATTAGGGAGTGGGGATACACATTTGTACATGGTGGGTTCAACGAGAAAAATACACAAAAATGAAAATAGCAAAAAACAAGATAGAGAGAAAGAGAGAGGGAGCCAGCGTGCTGCTGAGAGGTCATCAGAAGTTCTGACTCAGATCCGCTGCCAGATGATCAACCTCTTGGTTAAACTGTATGAGTCAGAACTTCTGACCCTGGCACCTGCAAAACAGAAACCTGTTAGTGGGGAAATCAGAAGTTCTGACCCCCCTGCGCTGCAAGACAGAAGTTTGTTAGTGGAGAACTCAGAAGTTATGATCCTGCTGGAAAGACAATAACTCTCAGAGGCTCTAATATTATTGACAGCAAAACAAGCTTCAGATGTGCTAACGTCAAAGTCAGCATTTGGCTTTTCCCTGTACTAATCAGAACATCTGCAATTTCGTTACTATTCCACAAAATAGGAAACATATTTGGAACAGCTCCAGCAAATGTCAAAGTGTTTCAGAGGGCAGGACCAATAAGGTCACTGGCAGGTTCTACACTGGCTCAGAACGTTCTGAGGTATGAAAATCCTCAGAATACAAACAGCAACAACATGATATTTACATTATGTTTATTTGAGTATGCACAGCTGATGATGCTTAGCAACGTGATGAAGGTCAGCAGGTGCTTACCTGGATGTTGGAAAAGTTTGTGGATGTGAGCTAGCTTTTGGCTCTGATAGTATTCTGGACAGATTCTTTTTGAAAAGGGTAGATGAAGGTGCGTGCGTATATAGGGTCAGAAGTTTATAAAGGGTGTTTTTAGTTCACACAGAAAAACTGGGTATTTGATGAAGTTTGAAGGTAAGAACTTCAAAGTTATGAAACACTGGAGATTTTGGCAGAGTTTCACAACACTTTCTTGCTAAATATTTCTGTTTCTCTCTTAGCAAATTTTCTGTTTCTTGAACGCTCTTTTCAGTGGACAATGATTCTCTATTTATAGGCAAAACTCTTGTGGATTTCTTTGAACATTAAAGCGCCAACAGAGTTTGAATTGTTCTTTGACAGAAATTCCTGGGAAGTTGTGATAACAGATAGCCTTCAGCCTAGGCTACAGCAGCAGGCTGGATTGGAGAGAAGTGACCTCTTAGGTGGACGGTGGCGTGTAGATCCATTCCAGAACCTGCATAAAGGCGTTTTCCAAGCCACACGTGAAGGGATTACTTGGATGAATGTTCAGGAGTGGTTGGGAGCATTAATGAGCATTAAATGGTGATGAGACTTATCAATATCAATATTCTGGTAAATAGAAACAAACTTTGAACCAGCAGTTATGTTTCACCAAGAACAACGTAAACCATGCTCTGGCCTTGGCTTCCTGTTGTCTTAGCAAGTTCTGGGGATTCTCCTGATTTTCTGATACGTTCCTTGGATTTGCTTCTGGACCTTCTGGGCTTAGAGATTCTGTATCAGTGTAACACCCACTCTTCTGACCTTTTCATCTTCTGATTTCAGCATCTTCTGAAAGAGCCTTCAGACTTCCTTGCTTCTTTTGCATTCCTTTAGCAAATTCTGGCTGAGCTTGCGTAACTGCTGAAAGAGCCATGTTCTGTCTGAGGCTTACGTATTGAACCACGTTTACAACTTCTGATTGAGCTGATGTAGCTGCTGAAGAGCCAACTTCTGACTGCGCCAAGCTTGCAACTTCTGACCGTTTCTATCTGGAGTTTGGTCCAGAAGTTCTGAAGCGTTGATTTCTTCTTAAATACTCATCATTTTTTTTAGAGAAAAATTCCAAGTATTTAGAATTTGATTTTTTTTTTCAAGATAAAAACGTTGTCTTCAGAGCTTTTATGATCACCTTGCTCTTGAAAATGGTCTGCTTGGGCAACAATGACAGTTCTGGACTTGGATTTGTTTCAGAGGGACTTTTGAAAATCCAAGATGATTTTTTGAAGAAAGAGAGGGCAAATTTTGAGGTACAACAGTAATTAATAGTAATATTTTTAATTCTTTCTTTTGTTGTTTGGACTCAAATTTTGGTTAGATAGCTTGAAGTCGCATTTGGTGATTTTTCGATTTTGAGTGTTTCAACTTGCGGATGTATGGTTATGATAATTTTTAAATTTGGTACTCGCCAGTGTCATACCCCAAATTTTCCCTACTAGATCCTGGTAGTTTTTTTCATTTCTAAAATTTATTTGTTATAAAGTTTTATTCATAAAGATATGAGGGTTTAGAGTTTATAAAGAAGGATTTATATTGTAAAGAAATCATGGGCCTTTCTCAATCAGAAAAAGCCCATGTAACTTTTTAGTCCATTTCAAGTATTAAAAGGAGGGGTTTTGTTAGTTAAGTTTTTATTTGGGTCCATTTTAGAAGGGGAGTATACTATTACTTAAAGGGGGTGTATGTTGCAATCAAAGAGGTGTATGAGTATTTTGTTTTTAAGGCCCAAAATAAGATAGTTAGGCCCATTTCAAGTTTTTGTTGTAAATTATATTTTGTTATTATTATCAATATTATCAAAGCTATTATTCTTATTTTAATTATGCCAGCTTTTTTTATTTAAAAAAAAAAGAAAAATAACAAAGGGCAAGGCCCTTAAATCACATAACCCATTCACACATAAAAAAAAGGGATGTATGTTTTTTCAAAGGCCCAGCGATAGAGAGAGGCGGTCCGTGCAACTTTTTAGTCTGTCTTTCAAAAAATGGTTTTGTTTTAATTATTATTATTATTTTATTATAATAATGATACTTATTATTATTATTATAATTAAATAGTGCACTTTAAACTTAATGATTTTTTTTATTGATTAAGATAAAGGACTTGTTCTTTCTGCACGACCCAATATTTTGCATCAAGGCCCAAGCCCAATAAAAAAAACAATCATTGTGTTAATTATAGAAAAATAACGCCTTTTTTTTAAAAAGCCTAAGAACAACTACGTTCAGATCTTTAAAACAAAACCTAATACATAAATAAATCTCAAATTAAAACAGAAACAAATATTAACATTCAAAGAATTAATCAATACAAATCAAGACCCATTTACAACAAAATCAAACCTTATTTACAAATCGAGCTAAATATATAAACATAGTAATGCTAATCAAAATCGAATCAAGCATCACACAAACAATTTGTAGACAAAAATCAAATGACATTCAAACCCTAATAAAATTGTTTACACAATTACAGACAAACTAATTTCTTTCCTAATATCTATTTTCTAAAATAATCTATTCTCTAAGCTATAAAACCTAACAACTGAGAACAGAAAAAAAGTAGAATTTTGAAAACAAAATGATTACAGGAGGATGATAGAGGGGACATGGGGAAGAATAGAGAAGGCCTGAAGTCCTCAAATTTCCTCTGAAAAGCCTCTTGTCGTCTCGTCCTAGATCTAAGGTTTCAACATCTGAAACCCTAAGATCCCTTCAATCATCGCGCCGTTACATCATCCTTACCATCACCTCATACATGCGAAAGAATGAAACAGGGGGTTAGCGAAAAAAGCATTTACCAAAAGAAAACGTGAAACAAACACGACGAGGGGTAAAATAACTTAGATTTTTTTCTATTTTGCATTTTTGAACTGTTGCGATTAGGGTAGGGGATTAGTGGTTCTTTGATGTTGTTGGATAAGAGAGATGAGAGGCAGAGAGAAGGAGAGGTAACATCATTACCGTAAGGCTCGGTTAGGGTTTATGTGAGAGAAGGAACGAAAATGCAGAGAAAGAGAGAGATGAAATAAGTGAGAAATAAAAAAACTGTTGTGTAAAAAATAAATTATAAAATGTTTAATAATCCTACGTGTGTCACCACATAGTTACCGTGCACTTTCAATCATAGCCACACGATCTCGATCACACGTCCCATAATGCACATGCCCACACATAACCGTACATCCACTCACTCACTGACCAACGGACCAAAACCTCTTGTTGGGCCTAGCCCATTAGCTACTCGGACCCCCCCCCCCCCTTTATTTTGTTTTTGCTAACACATGCATAAGCGTACCCCCTGGCCAAACGGGCCAAGTTTAATATCTGGGCTTGGACTCATACTTCCCGCACCCTCCAAATTGTTGCTTAATGTAAAAACATACCCCCTACACTTATGGGCCAAATCCAATATCTAGATTTTGGCCCATGCTATTAGCACCCCCCTATTTTACAAGCTTAGCATAATTTACACCCCCTTACGTTTTTAATCTTTTTTCTTTATTATTTTATTTTATTATTTTTTTACATTTTTCATTTTTTATATATTTATAAATTATAACATCATATTAACTATTATTTTTTTGTAAATCAAGTTAATTATTTTTAACTCATAAAAAATATATTTTATTGATTGCATTAAATTATTCTTTTAAATGCGCTTAAAAAATTATTTTCACAATTAAATACTTAAAAATATTCAATCAAACCCCAAATCATTTTTCATAAATTAAATTAATTCAAAGAATTAATTTTCAAAAAGGATTACGAAGCACATTTAATTAACTGTGCGCTTTGTCTAAATATCTCCGCTATTTACACACCTAGACTAAGTATGCGAGAAATTCAAATATCTTCATAATCCATAAAAAACACAAACCAACCGCGAACTACGAAATGAGACTCTGATTCCTCCTAAGAGGATACATAGACATACAATTAAAAATCGTGGCGAGTCTCCCTAATTAAAATTAAAACCCCTTTCCCCTAATTAATATTAAACCCTATTTCCTAAAAATTACGCTTCTAAACCTAGTATCATTGTGAACAAGGTAGATAAGGGGTGCCTAACACCTTTCCTTCGTCTAGAACCCAGTCAGACCTAGAATCTCTGAACTTTTTATGGTTATTCCTTTATACTACTCCCTTCCTTAGGAAACAAATTAAGGGCGGCGACTCTGATTTAAAAAACAATTGCAACAGCTAACGACTCTGCTGGGGATTTAACCTAGACTTAGAAGCCTTATCTTTTGGTTTTAGGGTTTTTCTTATATTTGAGTTTTTATACTTGTTTATTTATTTATTTATTTGTCTCTTGTTATTTTATCATATTATTATATCATATTATTATATCTATGGTGAGATTTAAATTTTATAAAAAATATTTTCAAAAACCCTTAGCAAGAAGGTTTGTCTATTAGCCAAGGGGATACATCACTTGTTTTACCCCAAAATTTGTCCTCTCATTTCACTCAAGACATGCCTCCAAAGATCTTCAATTGCTCAAGTTGATTAAGGATTGACCAGGCAAATCCTCCTCTTAAGACAATAAGCCTCAAACTAGGGTTTCAATTTCAAGCAAGATGGTTGAGTCCTAAGGTTCCCAAATGTTCTCCATTGCCCTAGTATGTCCCTGAGATCACCCATGTCAAATTTCATGCCTTACACAATACGTTTGCTCAGTCAACTACTCAAGTATTGGAAAATCAACTGTACTAGGTCAAAAGTCAATTGTGACGCAAATACAGTCAAAATTCAAAGATTTTTGGTCAACATCAACATTTTGAAGTAATCACCATCATTTGATCAAGGGTTGATAATGATTCCTCAAGAAATCCTCCCAACTCGTCAAAAGTCAAAAATGGCAATTTAGGGTTTCTATAGGAAAAGTCAACCAAGCTTTGACCAAGCATAACTTTCTCATACTATATTAGAAATTTTCCAACCAAGGCTAATTTTTAAGAGAATCCATTTCCCTACAACTTCTTTTCAGCCCTCAAGGTCATGAAATGCCTCAATCAAAAGTTACAAGTTCATACATTATACGTCATTTCAAAAAGTCAACAAAAACACCTTTTAGGTCAAAGCTCCTTATATAAACATGGAAGATCCAATTGATATGAAACCATAAGGGTTGTTTACAGGACATCCTAAGCTTTCTAAAAAGTCAAAGAACACCCCCTTAGGGTAAAAAATAGGAGAGATATGCATTGCTAAAGTTAACCAAAATTTGGAAATTTGAATGAAGTCAGCATTGGGAAAATTGATATTTTTCCAAATTGGCCCATGTTTTCTTGTTTGAAACTTGTTCCTAAGATGGCCCACGACCCCTGAGCTTATCCACTTATTATTTAATTATTTTTATTATTTGTTTTGATTTTTTATTTATTTAAATCAAAGTAAATCAATTTAAATAGTGGAATAATGAAATAAAATCCAAGATTTGATTTTAAGAGCACATTATGAGTCTATGATCAGCTGGCAACTCAAGGATTTCGTGCAAGGAATGATTGGAACAAAAATAGCAAGATTTGGCATATTTTAGAAACTAAAAATATCCATAGAAAATCAAATCTTGTTTCCATAATTTTTCAAGATTGCATCTGTTTTTGTTGACCTAATTCGTTCTATTATATATTCATAACATTCCGAGAGCAGAAAAACAAGGATTGATCGTGTGAATTGGGAGAACAAAACTGAATTTTTGACAAAGAAAGTGGTGATTAGATTTTCTTCTAAAAAGAGATTCAAGGACTTTCAAGGCTAGCTATCAATTCCTGGCAGTATTTGGGAGCTATTTAGACCATTACCACGCCTTAACACCTTCAGAAATCGCACATATAGATTCACGGTTTATTCTTCATTCTTGAATTTGGTTTTGACAATTTACGTATTATAAAAGATTTCTAAATATACATTCATGTTTGTATCATCATTTAGAATATGTTTGTATAATTAATTATGAGTTTTGATGTATATTTAACTGACTTCCATTGCTAGGGTTTGAAGCTTCGTTTTAGGGTTTTTTGTTTCAGGTAAAATTAGGGCAAAAGATGAGTACCATTGTACTCACAAGATCAAACCTAGTTGATCTAAATTCTTGGATTTCATTTTTTTTTGCATGATTGTGATTTTTGAGATATGCAGGATTATAGTTACAACACATGTCCATAGGTAAAAGTCATGTCTAAAACAACAGTTTCCTATGGAGATGATGATGGCGTGTCCAAACCTGGTTGGACAGTTTGAATCTCGCGCGCGTTTTATTACATCATTGACTCATTATGTTATATAATATATTATTTGTATTTTGTATAACAAATAACCAAGCGTCCCAGTGGTTAGAAGGAAGGGTCATAAGGCGTTGCGTGTGGGAGGTCAGGGGTTCGACCCATGCCTCCTACATGTTATTTTTCTTAACACTTGTTTGCAGTTTCCATGCATTCATTCTAAGCGCGCACACCATAGATCTCCAGATCACCACCCTTGGATCGTTCCTTTGCCAGATCTCACGCTTCCAGGCTGCATCTCCATGGTGGCCATCCCAGCAAGGCTCCCACTGAATCCAACGCTTGCTATGGGCCAACCAGACTTGGGCTTGGCAGAATTCAACAATAATACCCTCCAATATGGGCCTACACCCCCTCAGGCCTAATTTCTAATCTTTTCTAGTTTTTGTTTATTTATTATCATTATTTAGTTTAACTATTTTTTATTAATCAATTTTTTTTCTATAAAAAATCATAAAATTAAAATCACAAAAAAATAGGATTTAGTTTTTTTTCATAAATTAATTTTTGTAAATAAATTAATTTCACCAACTTTAATTTATTTTCCATCAATTAAAATTATTTAGAAAATTAGGTTAAACTAAAACATTTTTCATAAAAATCCAAAAAAAACAATATTTTAATGATCAAATTAGGTTTTTTTAGGGTTTTGAATCTTTTCTCCAGTTTTTTATTCTTGCGCTTAATTATTTTTTCTGAACAATTATTTTTCATTATTGATGTAACTGTGCCCGGTTTGTAATAGCTTAATTAGGTTTTTTTCAATTCCGCATTTTTACTTTTCAGTCATTTATTATGTAATTGCACCAAAGCCTTGTAATAATTAGGAGCTTTATCTTTTCTCCATTTATTTTCCCGCTCGATACACTGTTTAGATGAATGTTTAATAGGGTTGCCTGAAAGTTAATGATTAATTGAACCTAGATAACCCTAAATGCACAATATAAAATGTTTGAAAAAAGAACACTGCTGCGCACTTGCACCCTTAAGGTATACCTCACTCGGTTGCCTTCGAATTACGGTCATAATTCTCAAAACGTGAGAATTTTTAGTGGTTGTCCTTAAGTCTAGAGATCACTAGTCCCTCGGTGACCCTCTTGACTGTTGCCTCAGTATAAAAGTGATCTTAGGGCTTTAGGACAGTTACTAAGAGATCTTGCCCTGTTGCCTTAGTGACCGTATGTCCTTTTCGATAGTCCCTCAAGCATCCAACGACTAGGGCTACCTACTCACTAATAGTAGGATAACACTGACTAAAGGATAGGAGGAAAAGAACAAACTTTTTTCGAGTAGGTAGATAACTGTTAGGTACTTGCTCAAACAATTCTTTTTACACACCACACTTTCAAACACTTTTCAAACAATGTTTTCAAAACGCTTTATCACACTCTTGAGGACTGATACAAGGGTTATCATAAAGCAAATCACCGCACTAAGGCATTTTCAAAGCTTTTCAAAACACACAAACACAAGCAATTTTAGAAAATGAGAAAGTACCTAAGAGCCCATGGAAAACCATGGATGGAAAGGGTTCTAACACCTTCCCTTTCCATAATCCACCCCCCGTACTCAGAAATACTCAAAAAGGTCTTTTTTTGTTCTTTTCACCCTTTCCTTAATTTGGATAAAAGAAAAGTCGATGGCGACTCTTGCTTACCGCAACATTTGCGAACAAAAAATGCAAAACCAGTATTAATAGTCGGTTCTTCTACTGTATCACAGAACATGCGACTCTACTGGGGAAAAATATAAAGTAGGGTTTACCTTAGGGTCTAGATCATTTTAAAATTGCTTTCTTTGTTTGCTTTGACTGCTTTATCTTTGAGGGTTTGTTGGGGTATTGTTGTAAAGATCCTATACTCGGATCTGGGGCATCTTTTTAGTTAAATAGCAATAGATCGTGGATATTGTATGGTGTAGACCGATATGGTTGATGCGATGGCTGTGTTGGTGTGACACTTTGGTTGGTACCGGTATCCCTTGTGTCGAATTAAGGAGAATACGGGGCCGCCACATGGTGTCCTGAAGCACTAACGAACGTTAGAACCTTAGTTGAAAAAACTTGGCCATTAGAAATTAGTGAGATATCCGGTCTCGGTGTAAAGCTGGGAATTGGTTGATACTCGATACTACACTCATTGAGATCGAACTTTTGGGATGTTTCGGCCGCAAGAAAAGATTGTTAAGCTGAAATAATACCGATAAAGAAAGATTAGTGATATTGAGATTCCTTAGAACCCGATTACTATTTCTAAGACAGGTTGAGCTAACTAAACTTCAAGAGGGTACTTACCTATGGAATCCATGCAAGCCTAAACCTAAGGCTACTTGTGTAATTTGTTTGCTTTCTTTGCCTATCAATTTGAATTAGTTGCAGGGCTTTGTTTGTATTCCTTGCAGGACCTTGTTTGTATAAATCCAATAAATTGGTTTCTTACCCTACATTTTTGCTTGATGCATAGAATACACATCATATCATCATATCATAACATTTCCTTAACTATTTCAAGGATCTCAAGGGCCTGTGATGCAGGTTATGATAAAGCAGACGTCTAGCAAGGGGAAAGTGGATTTATTTTCCTCTAGCCAATGTCGTCAAAAGACTAATACATGACAACTTGAGTCATGGGCTATGACCCACTTGATATGGTGAGCTTGACTCTCGTAGAAGGACTCTCAACGATACAAAGTTCTTCAATCAAAGCTGCAAAATTCAAGTTCTGACATTTTCTTGTTTACCCCGCGAGATCCTTGAAAACATTGCATACATATATCATACATATCATTGCATAAGCAGGTTTGAAAGCAGGTCTCTCATGTTCTCGCTGTTTATTTCAGCAATGGCTCTCAAACAAAACAACAGAGATCTCCAAACTCAAGAGGCTCAGTTCCTTGAAATGTTCCTAAACCTATCCAAGGGGCAGGAAAAGTTGAAAGCACTCCTCGCTGGGAACCTAGCCAAGAAAAATCCTGAAGACAATAAGGATGACCAGTTGGAACAACTGCAAGATGAAATGGAAAGGATGAGAATCTAGATGAGTAATCAGATGGCCCTTATCCAAAGATTGGCTCGGGGACAAGAAGAGCTGAGAGCCATTATCAACAAACTTCATCAAGACGGATACAACCGTATGAAGCAAGCAGTCGAGGCCGGGGACCAAGTCATTGATCAATCTCTGAGAAGACAAGAGGTTGGTTTGGTGAAGAGTGGACCTTTCCAAATTGTTACTACCTCACGGGTCCAACAACAACCTCGCCAACAACGACAGGGTAATCGGTGTAAGAGGGATTCATTTACTAGGCAATACACCAAACTCAACATACCAATTTCACAAGTCTTGCAACACATGTTGAACTTGAATTTGGTCACATTGAAGAATCCTCCTCGGAATCCTAATACTTCCGCTCCTACTTACAATCCTGATGCAATACGTGTGTATCACTCCAACAGTCAAGGGCATGACATTGATAGTTGTTGAACATTGAAATACAAAATACAAGACCTGATTGATGAAGGAGAATTGGAGGTCACACTAGATGGTCAACTGGAATTTTTCTGTCATTCCTCTAAAGCCCACCATTTGAATTGACAATTTCTGACAAGAAGGCTTTTCTTTCATTATAATTTTCAATTTGTAATTTTCTTTTGATTGTTCGAACATTTATTCATGTCAAACTTTGTTACTTTATCAATGCGTTGCATATGTCTATTTTGAATCAATTCATTTGTATTCACTATATTTAAACTGCTTTCCTTTTTGTGATATTCAACTCTTTATTAAAAGTCGTAAGCCTTTAGAGGGAGGATAACGAAAATGATACCACAATCTCTACAGTATGCTTTTGAATAGACCCCGTTGACAATGTACAGGCATTGTTTCAAATCCTAAACAGTGGAGTTATAAGGAAGATAATCCCTAGTCAACCCCTTTGAGCCAAAGAAGTAGGAGTTTCTCTTTTCACACAAATTAAAACCCTTAATCATAACCTAGGGCAGGGTAGTTTTCTCAGTTAATTCAAAGGTGCATTCAGTTGCAAGCTTATACTTCATACACGACAAATAGTGTAGAAGATACATTCCAAAAGATGGTGATGGTTCCGCATAATCATTAAAGCAGACAATCATTATCTCTCAAAACAAAAGCCCATTAAGTCAAAACATATGAAGGAGACTTAAGAAAAAAATTGGGCATCCCACTGGCTGTAATCACAAAAGAAATAGTTCAGGAAAAAGATAGGTATAACGAAAACCAAAAAAAGAGGTTACTACAAATCCTCGACAAAAAAAAGATTACAAAAATGACTGCTTTCTCAAACAAACGTTCAATTTCTGAATAATCACCAAGTATCAGAGCAAAGATTCCAGAACTCAATTGGGGTCTAAATGTGCAATTAACTGAGCATAGGACTGAAGAACATCATGAAGAATGGGTGGGTACAAATAAAATTTGAGCATTTATCCTTTGTTTCTTGAACAGTGAACCAGGACACGTTATAACCCCTAAAAGTCCTAGTTGAAGAATGGGTTAGTTTGAAAGGATACTGTTACAAAAGGTATCCTGACTCCTGTAAGGTTTGCTATAAATCATGAGTTGATATTACTCTCTTGCAAAATTTGTTTTACTAAAAAATGAATTTTCAAAAAAAAAACTTTCAAGACAAACATAAGCTTTACATTTTTAAAATATCATTGTTTGCATATGACTATTTGTTCAACAACAGAGAAATTCGCATGACGAATATCTAATGAACGAAAAACCTTCTCAATGAAAAGGATCACCCAAGTGGAAAAACACTTCCAAACAAGGGGCACGACATGATCATGGTCCATCATCTGGGGCAGTCAAGTCAAGATTCAAGGAATCTCTCAAAGATGCCAAATAGCCAGGGGCAGACCTCCATCTGATTCACTTGGAGCATTGGACATGGATTCTAGCAACGAATCATGTACGATCAAACAAACATCTTCTGGCACTGTGGCAACACTTACTACTGTGGACAATGACAATTCTCCATACCTGATGAACGTGGACATAGTCAGGAAATACTATGCATGAAAAAGACCCGCTAGGTTGACAGGCCTAGGAAAAAATAAGGGAATCACGACAAACCAAAAGGGTTGAGGAAAAAATTATGGATATACATATGGAAAAAACTCTACACTTGGCAAGTCGAAAACCTGAAAAGGTGGCTTGGGAAAAAAAGGTTATCCTGATGTACTAAAAATATGAAAGGACAATCCAGGAAAAAGTTAGGGATTAAAGGGTACGACTACGTCCCATCATCTTGTCACTTGTCTATCAGTAGAAGGTTTATTACCCTGATCTGCATCTATTCAAAACCCCAGAAGTTAGGATAACAGTCAAACCATCTACAAAATCCTAGTATATACCTTCTTCAGTAGGTACAGAGGCAAGGGAATGCTACTACAAGGTCACTGCCATGTTCTTAGCATGCAACCTATTGATGTTAGGTGTTCTCATACCCTCGGCAGAGCAAAATCTCCAAATTACTGCTCCAACGAAAATTCCCAAATGAAGTCTCCAAGCTTCTTGGGATTCCCTAAGATAATTACAGAGTTTCCCTTCCCAAACATAAACATTCTAAATAAACCAATTCCTCTTCTAGAAACAGTTCAGGTACGATCCAGAGACGGATGTTATCCTGGTACCTATTCCATATTTCTCTTCTAGAAACAATTTAGGTACGATCCAGAGACGGATGTTATCCTGATACTTATTCAAATTCTTTTCAAGTATAATTTAGATACGATCCAGAGACGGATGTCATTCTGACACTCATTCAAAACATGTTTCAAGTACAGTTCAGATACGATCCAGAGACGGATGCCATTCTGAGACTCATTTAACACATGTTTCAAATACAGTTCAGATACGATCCAGAGACGGATGTCATTCTGACACTCATCAACACCTGTTTCAAATACAGTTCAGTACATCCAGAGACGGATGTCATTCTGACACTCATTCAACACATGTTTCAAGTACAGTTCAGATACGATCCAGAGACAAATGTCATTCTAACACTCATTCAACACATGTTTCAAGTATAGTTCAAATACGATCCAAAGACGAATGTCATTCTGACACTCATTCAATACATGTTCAAGTACAATCACGACATAGATCCATCCACAAAATCTCCGAAGGTACTTCCTCCAACAGGTACATGGGAAGAAACATCCTGATGCAAAGTCATTGTCGTATCCTCAGCATACGTCCTAGTGACGTCTATGTTCCCCACAGAGTAGAAAGAATCAAAGTTTTGATCTTTCCCTCCCCAAGCAGGAATTATCTCCTGAACAAAGTCCCTTCAGAGAGCTGAAATCTGTCTTCCCCATCCGAGTTTTATAATTTCAAACAGTTCATAAAACCTCCTCCCCGGGTAGAGTTTGTTCCTCAAACTGCAGAAGCTCATTCCCTAACAGAGTTTATTTCTCTTCATCGGCAAAATCTTCAACCAAAGCATCCTCCCTCCATAGAGTTATTCTCAAGCAGATTCAATCCCCAGCTAATCATCTCCATTCACCATCCCTAGCGGAAATGAAGGATTCAACCTCTCAATACTCTTCAGCAGCAGTCAAAGATAAATTATCTTTAAAAAGCACACGGTTGCACACTTGCACCCTTAGGGTATACCTCACTCGGTTGCCTTCTAACAATTCTCGAAATGTGAGAATTTTTAGTGGCTGTCCTTAAGTCTAGAGATCACTAGTCCCTCGATGACCCTCTCGATTGTTTCCTCGATATAAAAGTGATCTTAGGGATTTAGGACAATTACTAAGAGATCTTTCCCTGTTTCTTTAGTGACTGTGCGTCCCTTTCGATAGTCCCTCAAGCATCCAACGACTAGGGCTACCTACTCACTAATAGTAGGATAGCACTATCTGAAGGATAGGAGGAAAAGAACAAACTTTTTTTCGAGTAGGTAAATAACTGTTAGTTACTTTCTCAAACAATTCTTTTTCCACACCACACTTTCAAACACTTTTCAAACAAAGTTTTCAAAATGCTTTATCACACTCTATAGGACTGATACAAGGGTAATCATAAAGCGCCGCACTAAGGCATTTTCAAAGCTTTTCAAAACACACAAACACAAGCAATTTTAGAAAATGAGCAAGTACCTAAGAGCCCATGGAAAACCATGGATGGAAAGGGTGCTAACACCTTCCCTTTCCAAAATTTACCCCCCGTACTCAAATTCTCGAAAAGGTCTTTTTTTCTAATCTTTTCACCCTTTCCTTAATTTGGATAAAAGAAAAGTCGGTGGCGACTCTTGCTTACCGCAACATTTGCAAACAAAAAACTCAAAACCAGTATTAACAGTCAGTTCTGCCACCGTATCACAAAACATGCGACTCTGCTGTGGAAAAATATCAAGTGTGGTTTACCTTAGGGTCTAGATCATTTTAAAATTGCTTTCTTTGTTTTCTTTGATTGCTTTATCTTTGAGGGTTTGTTGGGGTATTCTTATAAATATTCTATACCCGGATCTGGGGCATGTTTTTAGGTAAACAACAATAGATCATGGAGACTGTACAACGTAGACTGATATGATTGAAGTGATGGCTGTGTTGGTGTGACACTTTGGTTGGTACCGGTATCCCTTGTGTCGAATCAAGGAGAATACGGGGCCGTCGTGTGGTGTCCTAAAGCACTAACGGACCTTAGAACCTTAGTTGAACAAACTTGGCCGGTCTCGGTGTAAAGCTGGGAATCGGTTGATAATCGATACTACACTCATTGAGATTGTACTTTTGGGATGTTTAGGCCGCAAGAAAAGATTGCTAACCTGAAATAATACTGATAAAGAAAGATCAGTGATATTGAGATTGCTTAGAACCCGATTACTATTTCTAATACAGGTTGAGCCAACTAAACTTCAAGAGGGTACTTACCTATGGAATCCATGCAAGCCTAAACCTAAGTCTACTTGTGTGACTTGTTTTCTTTCTTTGCCTAACAACTTGAATTCATTGCATGGCTTTGTTTGTATTCCTTGCAGGACCTTGTTTGTATAAATCTAATAAATTGGTTTCTTACCCTGCATTTTTGCTTAATGCATAGTATACACATCATAGCATCATATCACAACATTTCCTTAACCATTTCAAGGATCTCAAGGGCCCGTGATGCAGGTTATGATAAAGAAGACGTCTAGCAAGGGGCAAGGGGATTTATTTTCTGGCCAATACCGTCAAAGACCAAAACATGACAACTTGAGTCAGGGGCTATGAACCACTTGATATGGTGAGCTTGACTCTCGTAGAAGGACTCTCAATGATACAAAGTTCTTCAATCAAAGCTGAAAAATTAAACTTCTGACATTTTCTTGTTTACCTCGCGAGATCCTTGAAAACATTGCATACATATATCATACATATCATTGCATAAGCAGGTTTTAAAGCAGGTCTCTCATGTTCTCGCTGTTTATTTCAGCAATGGCTCTCAAACAAAACAACAGAGATCTCCAAACTCAAGAGGCTCAGTTCCTTGAAATGTTCCTAAACCTATCCAAGGGGCAGGAAAAGTTGAAAGCACTCCTCGCTGGGAACCTAGCCAAGAAAAATCCTGAAGACAATAAGGATGACCAGTTGGAACAACTGCAAGATGAAATGGAAAGGATGAGAATCTAGATGAGTAATCAGATGGCCCTTATCCAAAGATTGGCTCGGGGACAAGAAGAGCTGAGAGCCATTATCAACAAACTTCATCAAGACGGATACAACCGTATGAAGCAAGCAGTCGAGGCCGGGGACCAAGTCATTGATCAATCTCTGAGAAGACAAGAGGTTGGTTTGGTGAAGAGTGAACCTTTCCAAATTTCTACTACCTCACGGGTCCAACAACAACCTCGCCAACAACGACAGGTTAATCGGAATAAGAGGGATTCATTTACTAGGAAATACACCAAATTCAACATACCAATGTTGCTAGTCTTGCAACACATGTTGAAGTTGAATTTGGTCACATTGAAGAATCCTCCTCGGAATCCTAATACTTCCGCTCCTACTTACAATCCTGAGGCAATATGTGTGTATCACTCCAACAGTCCGGGGCATGACACTGATAGTTGTTGGACGTTGAAATACAAAATTCAAGACTTGATTGATGAAGGAGCATTGGAGGTCACACCAGATGGTCAACTGTAATTTTTCAGTCATTCCTCTAAGGCCCACTATTTGAAGTGACAAGTTCTGACAAGAAGGCTTTCCGTTCATTAGAATTTTCAATTTGTAATTTTCTTTTGATTGTTCGAACATTTATTCATATCAAACTTTGTTACTTTATCAACGCATTGCATATGTATATTTTGAATAAATTCATTCGTATTCACTTTATTTAAACTGCTTTCCTTTTTTTGATATTCAAATCTTGATTAAAAGTCGTAAGCCTTTAGAGGAAGGATGATAAAAATGATACCACAATCTCTACAGTATGCTTTTGAATAGACCCCGCTGACAATGTATATGCATTGTTTCAATTACTAAACAGTGGAGTTATAAGGAAGATAATCCCTAGTCAACCCTTTTGAGCCAAAGAAGTAGGAGTTTTTCTTTTCACAGAAATTAAAACCCTTAATCGTAACTTGGGGCAGAGTAGTTTTCTAAGTTAATTCAGAGGCGCATTCAGTCACAAGCTCATCCTTCATACACGACAAATAGTGTAGAAGATACCTTCCAAAAGATGGTGATGGTTCTGCATAATCATCAAAGCCGACAGTCATTATCTATCAAAACAAAAGCCCATTAAGTCAAAACCTATGAAGGAGACTTAAGAAAAAATCTGGGCATCCCGCTGGCTGTAATCACAAATAAAACATTTCAGGAAAAAGATAGGGATAACGAAAACCAAAAAAAGAGGTTACTACAAATCCCCGACAAAAAAAAAGATTACAAAAATGTCTGCCTTCTCAAAAAAACATTCAATTTTTGAACCATCACCAAGTATCAGAGCAAAGATTCCAGAACTCAATTGGGATCAAAATGCGCAATTAACTGAGCATAGGACTGAAGAACATCACGAAGAATGGGTGGATACAAATAAAATTTGAGCCTTTATCCTTTGTTTCTTGAACCAGGCCACCTTATAACCCTTAAAAGTCCTAGCTGAAGCATGGGTTACTTCTAAAGCATACTATTACAAAAGGTATCCTGAGTCCTGTAAGGTTTGCTATAAATCATGAGTGTATATTACTCTCTTGCAAAATTTGTTTTACTAAAAAATGAATTTTCAAAAAAAAAATTTCAAGACAAACATAAGCTTTTCATTTTTAAAATATCATTGTTTGCATATGACTATTTGTTCAACAACAGAGAAATTCGCATGACGAATATCTAATGAACGAAAATCCTTCTCAATGAAAAGGATCACCTCAAGTGGAAAAACACTTCCAAACAAGGGGCACGGCATGATCATGGTCCATCATCTAGGGCAGTCAAGTCAAGATTCAAGGAAAATCTCAAAGATGCCAAATAGCCAGGGTCAGACCTCCATCTGATTCACTTGGAGCATTGGACATGGATTCCAGCAACGAATCTTGTACGATCAAACAAACATCTTCTGGCAGTGTGGCAACACTTACTACTATGGACAATGACAATTCTCCGTACCCGATGAACGTGGACATTGTCAAGAAATAATATGCATGAAAAAGACCCGCTAGGTTGACAGGCCTAGGCAAAAATAAGGGAATCACGACAAATCAAAAGGGTTCAGGCAAAAATTATGGATATACATATGGAAAAAACTCTACACTTGGCAAGTCAAAAACCTGAAAAGGTGGCTTGGGCAAAACAGGTTATCCTGATGGACTAAAAATATGAAAGGACAATCAAGGAAAACGTTAGGGATTAAAGGGTACGACTATGTCCCATCATCTTGTCACTTGTCTATCAGTAGAAGTTTTATTACCCTGATCTGCATCTACTCAAAACCCCAGGAGTTGGGGTAACAGTCAAACCATCTACAAAATCCCAGTATATACCTTCTTCATTAGGTACAAAGGCAAGGGAATGCTACTACAAGGTCACTTCCATGTTCTTAGCATGCAACTTATTGATGTCAGGTGTTCTCATACCCTCGGCAGAGCAAAATCTCCAAATTATTGCTCCAACAAAAATTCCCAAATGAAGTCTTCAAGCTTCTTGGGATTCCCTAAGAGAATTACATAGTTTCCCTTCCCCAACAGAAACATTCTAAATAAACCAAGTCCTCTTCTAGAAACTGTTCAGGTACGATCCAGAGACAGATGTTATCCTGGTACTTATTCCATATTTCTCTTCTAGAAATAATTCAGGTACGATCCAGAGACAAATGTTATCCTGATACTTATTCAAATTCTTTTCAAGTATAGTTCAGATACAATCCAGAGACGGATGTCATTCTGACACTCATTCAAAACATGTTTCAAGTACAGTTCAGATACGATCCAGAGATGGATGCCATTCTGACACTCATTTAACACATGTTTCAAATACAGTTCAGATACGATCCTGAGACGGATGTCATTCTGACACTCATCAACACCTGTTTAAAATATAATTCAGATACATCCAGAGATGGATGTCATTCTGACACTCATTCAACACATGTTTCAAGTACATTTCAGATACGATACAGAGACAGATGTCATTCTAACACTCATTCAACACATGTTTCAAGTACAGTTCAAATACGATCCAAAGACGAATGTCATTATGACACTCATTTAATACATGTTCAAGTACAATCACGACATAGATCCATCCACAAAATCTTCGAAGGTACTTCCTCCAGCAGGTACATGGGAAGAAACATCCTGATGCAAAGTCATCGTCGTATCCTCAGCATACGTCCTAGTGACGTCTATGTTCCCCACAAAGTAGAAACAATTAAAGTTTTGATCTCTCCATCCCCAAGCAGGAATTATCTCCTGGAACAAAGTCCCTTCAGAGAGCTGAAATCTATCTTCCCCATCCGAGTTTTATAATTTCAAACAGTTCGTAAAACCTCCTCCCCGGGTAGAGTTTGTTCCTCAAACTGCGGAAGCTCATTCCCTAACAGAGTTTATTTCTCTACATCGGAAAAATCTTCAACCAAAGCATCCTCCCTCCACAGAGTTATTCTCAAGCAGATTCAATCCCCAGCAAATCATCTCCATTCACCATCCCTAGCGGAAATGAAGGATTCAGCCTCTCAATACTCTTCAGCAGCAGTCAAAGATTTATTTTCGCAGGCTAGGAAATGTCGCAATAGTTCGATATTCATACATCATGGCATGCACATACACATCGCATACAACATAATCTCATTTATTTTGAGACCATCATCACAATGCATTTCATACATCATGACATTGCATACAACTAACTTTTTACCATTTTCAGGAAAGATCAATTTAACAAACACCGTTGACTGCTTACGTGGCCCGGTAGTCTTCTCAAAAAGCAACGTCTGATGAAAGACTATTTCAACATTTTCCTCAGAAAGATGCTCTCAAAAGACCTTCGCTGGTTTAGTCAGATCGACACTAAGATCTCTCTGATTTCTATTCCAGTTGAAGATATTCCAAGACTTTCGTTTGGGTCATTTGAATCGATGCTAAGATTCTCCTAATTACTATGCGAATTAAAGTTAACCTAAGATTTTTTCTGGATCACCCAGATTGACACAAAGATCTCTCTGATTATTATGCCAGTTGAAGATATTCCAAGACTTTCATCTGGATCAGTTGAATCGATACTAAGATTCTTCTGATTACTATGCCAGTAAAAGTTAATTCAAGGCCTTACCCTGGTTCAGTCAAATCGATACTAAGATTTCTATCCTAGTTGAAGACAACTCGAGACCTTTTTCTGGTCCATTCGAATCGATACTAAGATTTCAATTCCAGTTTAAGAAACTGCAAAAACTGGAGTACGACCAGATGACAGTTTAATCTCATTTCCCCTGTAAGTCGTTGTGAAGCCTGGAATACGACCAGATAGCGGTCAACCTTATTATCCTCAGTAAGTCACTGAAGCCTGGACACGACCAGATAACAGTTCAAGTCGTTGTGAAGCCTGGAGCACGACCAGATAACAGTTAGCCTTAGTATCCTCAGCAAGCCACTGTAAATCCTGGATTCCGACCAGATAACAGTTTGAGAAACTGCAAAGCCTGGAGTATAACTAGATAACAGTTTAATCTCATTTCCCCAGTAAGTCGCTGTGAAGCCCAAAATACGACCAGATAGCCGTTCACTTATGTCTCTTCAATCAAGATATGACTCCCCAGTAGAGTAGTGGATAACTGAAGCTCCTAAACTTTATTCCTCAAAATAGAGACCAACATTCCGCAACAGAGTCCTCCTCAGCAACAGGAATAAAAGCTCTCACAAAGGAATATCTCATGAAATCATCATTTTTCTGGATGGCATCTTTAGGCCCATCTCCGACAACTCTCAGTCACATTCCCTAGATGGCATCTTTAAGCCCATCTCCGACGACTCTCAGTCACATTCCCTGGATGGCATATTTAAGCCCATCTTCGACGATCTTCCTTCATCACTTCCAAATGGCATCTGTAAGCCCATTCCCGACGTCATCAACTACCAGTATCATTTCAGATGAGTACAAATTTCTGGGCACTCTAGTGTTCAATCATCTTCCACCTTCAGATCACGAAAGGCAGACCAGCCAATCTACATCCTCAGGTTTAATAAGATTGAATAGGGGAAGTTGTTGTACCCAAAAAAAATTTCTCTCATTTCACTCAAGACATGCCTCCAAAGATATTCAATTGCTCAAGTTGAGTAAGGATTGACCAGACAAATCCTTCTCTTAAGACAATAAGCCTCAAACTAGAGTTTCAATTTCAAGCAAGATGGTTGAGTCCTAAGGGTCCCAAATGTTCTCCATTGCCCTAGTATGTCCCCAAGATCACCCATGTCAAGTTTCATGCCTTACACAACAAGTTTGCTTAGTCAACTTCTCAGGTATTGGAAAATCAACTATATTAGGTCAAAAGTCAATTGTGACCCAAATACAGCCAAACTTCAAATATTTTTGGTCAACATAAACATCTTGAAGTAATCACTATCATTTAATCAAGGGTTTATCATGATTCTTCAAGAAATCCTCCCAACTCATCAAAAGTCAAAAATGGCAATTTAGGGTTTTTATAGGAAAAGTCAACTAAACTTTGACCAGGCATAAATTTCTCATACTTTATCAGAAATTTTCCAACCAAGGATCATTTTGAAGAGAATCCATTTCCCTACAACTTCACTTCAGCCCTCAAGGTCAAGAAATTCCTCAATCAAAAGTTACAAGTTCATACGTTATATGTCATTTCAAAAAGTCAACAAAGACACCTTTTGGGTCAAAGCTCCTTATATGAACATGGAAGATACAATTGAGATGAAACCAAAGGGGTTATTTATAGGACATCCTAAGCTTTATAAAAAGTCTAAGAACACCCTCTTAGGATAAAAAATGAGAGAGATATGGATTGCGAAAGTTGACTTAATTTTGGAAATTTGCATGAAGTCAACATTGAGCAAAATTGATATTTTTCCAAATGGGCCCATGTTTTCTTGTTTGAAACTTGTTCCTAAGATGGCCCACGACCCCTGAGCTTATCCACTTATTATTTTATAATTTTTATTATTTGTTTTGATTTTTTATTCATTTAAATCAAAATAAATCAATTTAAATAGTGGAATAATGAAATAAAATCCAAGATTTGATTTTATGAGCACATTATGAGTCTATAATCAACTGGCAACTCAAGGATTTCGTGCAAGGAATGATTGGAACAAAAATAGAAAGATTTGGCCTATTTTAGAAACTAAAAATATCCATAGCAAATCAAATCTTGTTTCCATAATTTTTGAAGATTGCATCTATTTTTGTTGAACTATTTCATTCAATTATATATTCATAACATTCCCAGAGCAGAAAAACAAGGATTGTTCGTGTGAATTGGGAGAACAAAACTCAATTTTTGACAGAGAAAGTGGTGATTGGATTTTATGCTACAAGGAGACTCAAGGACTTTCAATGCTAGCTATCAGTTCCTGGAAATATTTGGGAGCTATTTGGACCATTACCACGCCTCAACACCTACAGAAACCACACATACAAATTCACAGTTTGTTCTTCATTCTTGAATTTGGTTTTGAGAATTTACGTATTATAAACGATTTCTAATTATACATTCATGTTTGTATCATCATTTAGAATATGTTTTTATAATTAATTATGAGTTTTGATGTATATTTAGTTGACTTCCATTACTAGGGTTTGAAGCTTCATTTTAGGATTTTTTGTTTCAGGTAAAATCAGGGCAAAAGATGAGTACCATTGTACTCACAAGATCAAACCTAGATGATCTGTATTCTTGGATTTTATTTTTATTGTGTGATTGTGATTTTTGAGATATGCAGGTTTATAGTTACAACATATGTCCGTAGGTAAAAGTCCTGTCTAAAACGACAGTTTCCTTTGGAGAAGATGATGGCGTGTCCAAACCTGGTTGGACAGTTTAAATCTCGTACGTGTTTTATTACATCACTGACTCATTATGTTATATAGTATATTATTTTTATTTTGTATAACAAATAAACAAGCGTCCTAGTGGTAAGAAGGAAGGGTCATAAGGCATTGCGTGTGGGAGGTCAGGGGTTCGACCCCTGCCTCCTACATGTTATTTTTCTTAACACTTGTTTGCAAATTCCATGCCTTCATTCTAAGAGCGCACACCATAGATCTCCAGATCACCACCCTTGGATCGTTCCTTGGCCAGATCTCACGCTTCCAGGCTGCATCTCCATGGTGGACATCCCAACAAGCCTCCCACTGAATCCACCGCTTGCTATGGGCCAACCTGACTTGGGCTTGGCAGAATTCAGCAACAACACCCTCCAATCTGGGCTTACACCCCCTCAGGCCTAATTTCTAATCTTATCTAGTTTTTTTTTATTTATTATCATTATTTTATTTAACTAATTTTTATTAATCAATTTTTTTCCATAAAAAATCATAAAATTAAAATCACAAAAAAATAAGATTTAGTTTTTTTTCTAAATTAATTTTTGTAAATAAATTAATTTCACCAACTTTAATTTATTTTCTATCAATTAAAATTAATTAGAAAAATTAGGTTAAACTTAAACCTTTTTCATAAAAATCTAAAAAAAATATTTTAATGATCAAATTAGGTTTTTTTTAGGGTTTTGAATCTTTTCTCCAGTTTTTTATTCTTGGGCTTAATTGTTTTTGCGAATGATTATTTTTCATTATTGATTTAACAACGCCAGATTTGTAATATCTTAATTAGGTTTTTTTCAATTCCACATTTTTACTTTTCTGTCATTAATCATGTAATTGAACCAAAGCATTATAATAATTAAGAACTTTATCTTCCCGCCATTTATTTTCCCGCTCGATACACTGTTTAGATGAATGTTTAATAGTGTTGCCTGAAAGATAATGGTTAATTGAACCTAAATAACCCTAATTACGCAAGATAAAATATCTGAAAAAAGCACACTGCTGCACACATGCACCCTTAGGGTATATCTCACTCGGTTGCCTTTGAATTATAGTCACAATTCTCGAAACGTGAGAATTTTTAGTGGTTGTCCTTAAGTCTAAAGATCACTAGTCCCTCGATGACCCTCTCGACTGTTGCCTCGGTATAAAAGTGATCTTAGGGCTTTAGGACATTTACTAAGAGATCTTGCTCTATTGCCTTAGTGACCGTACATACCTTTCGATAGTCCCCCATGCATCCAACAACTAGGGCTACCTACTCACTAATAGTAGGATATCACTATCTAAAGGATAGGAGGAAAAGAACAAACTTTTTTCGAGTAGGTAGATAATTGTTAGGTACTTGCTCAAACAATTCTTTTTACACACCACACTTTCAAACACTTTTCAAACAAAGTTTTCAAAATGCTTTATCACACTCTTGAGGACTGATACAAGGGTTATCATAAAGCGAATCGCTGTACTAAGGCATTTTCAAATCTTTTCCAAACACACAAACACAAGAAATTTCAGAAAATGAGCAAGTACCTAAGAGCCCATGGAAAACCATGGATGGAAAGGGTGCTAACACCTTCCCTTTCCATAATCTGCCCCCCGCACACATAAATTATCGAAAAGGTCTTTTTCTTTTCTTTTCACCCTTTCCTTAATTTGGATAAAAGAAAAGTCGGTGGCGACTCTTGCTTACCGCAACATTTGCAAACAAAAAATGAAAAACCAGTATTAACAGTCGGTTCTGCCACCGTATCACATCAGCCATATGAGTTTATGTGACGACTTCGCATAGAGACGGTGGAATTCCCCAAAAGGAATACGTCTCAAGAGACATCCTCTTGGGAAGTAGGACTTTGGACTGACACATATGATTCTTTGTAACACATTCAAACTAAAGTCTCATGATGAGACTTTTCATGACCTAGAGACGAAGGTTTCGGTCTACAAAGAGGCTCCACTTAAGGGAGGCCCTTATGCCTTTCCCTCTAGTGTTATTCATGATACCCTTAAAGAAACCACCTTATGAGGAGCGTAGAATATCCATAGGCCAATACTAGGAACCTACCAACTAAGGATACCTTTCACAAATCCCATTACAATCCCTAAACGCGCAAGGGTTATCTTTTATTCCACTACTATCTTTAGCCCGTAGGGCTTCCGCCTATGTCATAATCCCTAGCTTATAGGGATTTCTCGTCGTCTTTCATTAGGCCATAATCCTAAAGAAATTCATTATTGTTTCAATCTCTGAGACAATGTAGGATATCATCATATCCATTTCTATCGTTATCTACCTCCTTAAGGAGCTCTTTCCTGTCTCAATCTCTGAGTCAGTGTAAGACATCATCATTTCCATATATATATATATATATATATATATATATATATATATATATATATATATATATATATATATATATATATATATATATATATATATATATATATATATATATATATATATATATATATATATATATATATATATATATATATATATATATATATATATATATATATATATATATATATATATATATATATATATATATATATAAACATGTATAGGGTACCCCTACATCTACCATCATACTACGTCTACATCGCATTACATATCCATGAAACTTTTTACGTACCTAAAAGAAAAAGTATATATTTTTGCATACCCAAGCATTTTCATACATCTCTTCCACTCACTGAAAACTTCCACCCTTATCCCAACTGTGATCCAGCTAGAAAGATTCCTGATACTCACAAGCGAACCTAAAGCATGTCTCAAGAAGCCATGGAGGAACTCAAAAGAGTCCAAGAACTATTGAAGGAGGAGGTCCACCAGTTGAAGACTCAAATGAACTTGATCATTCAATTATTACTGATGAGCAAAGGTAACCCTTCGACATCCCAACCACATGCCTATTGAGCATCACAGATGCCACCACCATGGGAAGTTTCCCCACCTCAACAACAACTACAACAATCCTATCAACATAAGGGATGTGCCCAACAAAGGGGAAGACAAAAACTACCCCCAAGAAGATTTGATTCACTTCCCTTACCGCATAGTCAACTACTACAACATTTACTCAAGGCATCTTTGGTAGGTCAGAAGTCACTGAATCCTCTGAATGGGACACTCCCGCCAAAGTATGATGCAAATTCCAGGTGCGAGTATCAAGCCAACTCTCCAGGACATACCACTTGTTAAGTTTCATTTGTTATAAACTTATATCTTTGGATGAGTAATTCTAATGAAATAATCATGCATGTTTTTGAAATTGTTTCGTTCATATTCACTCTTTCATCACTTTCCATTTCACTTTTAACTCTTCCATTCTCAATTAACCAAATTTGAGAGAGAATGATGAAAATACAAAATAATCGAATTTTGCTGATGTATGCTTTTTAATTGTAAGACTTAGCTGACGATGTAAGACATTGTTTCACTTCCCAAACAATGGAGAAATAAGGAGTTAATCCGTAGTTAACCCCCTAGTGCCAGAAGTCAGAGTTCTTTCTATTTTATAAAAAAAACCTTAATCTTAACTAGGGGCAGGGTAGATTTCAATTAATTCGATAATGTATTCAAATCCCAGAAGAATCGAAACGATCTAAGAAAAAGTTCAAGCATATCTCTTTCCTCGATACATCATTGAGAGAACGACCTAAGCAAAGGTTCAAGCGCATCCTTTTCCTCGCATTCATCATCCAAGATTGAGGAATCAACAAAGATAAAGTCCACGATGTCTTATTCCCCAGTACATCAATCAAGATCATGGAAACAATGAAGACAAAGCTTACAACAATCAGCATGACAGTCACAAGTGTCAAAATTGAAAAGCAAAAAGAAGTTCAAAACAAAAATAATAAAAAGTTCGCTATGTCAAAAAGAAAAAAAAAACTTGACTTAGGCAAAAGTTAGGGCATCCCGATGGACCGAAAATTAAACAAAAATGGCCTATGCAAAAATAAGGGATTAAAAACGAAAAAACCAGAGAACAATCTTGTGACTTCCACCATAGGAATCATCAAGGCTTCTCATTAGCCCTTGGATCTTACCAATTCTTGGATCTTATTAATGCTTGGATCTTATCAATTCTTTTCTTTGGTGCTTCGATCTTACCAATGCTTGGATCTCATCAACGCTTAGATCGTATCAATGCTTGAATCTTATCAATGCTTTTCATTTACGCTTGGATCTTTATCTATGTTACCCATCATTTGCGCGACTTCGAAATTTCTCTTGGGGGATTAAATGCATTTATTGCATTAATTGAAATTAGGACTGGAGAACATCAAGGAGAATAGGGTGGGCTAAATAAATTTTGATCCTTATATATTTTGTTTCTTAAACCACTAAGCATGGTCACGTTACAACCTTTAAAAGTCCTAATTGAAGCTAGGTTCACTATGAAAGCATACTCAGCAAGATTTGTGTTAAGCTAACTCCTATGTATGCTAAAATTATTTCTAACTACTTCGCTTGTTTGAATATACATCTTTAATCATCCATTTCAATTCAAACTTCGATTTCAAAACTTTCTTGTGCATCAAACAGAATTACTTTTTCAAAATGTACAATTTTATCTACAAATTAATACTTAGCATCAAGGAGATCTCCAAGAATTTTGGTTTAATCAAAAGCGATCCATTTCATGGGGAAAAGCATCTAAGGAAGAACCCTATAATCATAGGCAAGACTAATGATCGTAGGGGTATATCACATGAAGATACTATTGACAAGGGATGATCATTTCTAGATTCAATCAACTTCAATCAAAATTCAAGCACTATTCAATTAGGGACATACCTTTTGAAGGAGCATTCCTTAATCAAGTCATATCACAATAGGGTATGAATCAGTTTCCTCATTTTAACAAACCTCTTAAGGCCTTAATAATTAGGGGAAACCTTCCAAGTTTCAAATGTTGGGGCAGTACGTACCAAGTTCATCCTACTGCACATAGGGTCCAAATTTCCATTTAAGCAACTTCAAGTACAAACTTTTCAAGCTTCGAATACTTGGGGAAATGTATGCCAAGTTCATGGTAAGGTCTAAAGTTCCCTCTGAGGGTGCTTCCTCCAGATCCTAGAGATTGAGGGGCACATCTTTCAAAATTTGAATGTTGGGGCAAACTACTACGAGGCTCGATCAAAAGAAGTTGATTCAAAATGGTTCATTAAAGCTAAACACTTTCAAAAGTATTTTAATCAGGGGCATAATGAAAAATAGTGGGGGTCATTCATATTATGATCAAACTATTTCATTGCTCATATCAATGAGAATCTCCTCTAAGACCCTACCAACATATTAAGGAAAGACAATCCATATAGGGGCAAGATCCCAGTGTACTATCATAACCTCCAGTAGATCTTTCTCCTACAACAAGCAATCTTCAAGTTCAAATCGAGTATCGGGAAATCATGATAGCATAACATTCAACCATCATGTGATAAGCAACATTATTGCATAAGCGAACCTCTACGCATTAATCATCCATAACCCATCATAAGGGCATCCGTCAAAAAACCATATGAGACATTATTATAAAGCAAGGCTGCATAAATCATGCAATAGGGCTTTTTGATCCAAAATCAAGCTATACTTATCATCTCATCCATCTAACAAAGTCCGAAAACATGAGTCGAACATATCTCAAAAAGCCCAATTACACATTCGCATTTCATAATCCAACATCCATTCACACATATCCAAGTCACTCACTACATACATCAGTCAACCATTACATTGCATGCATAATCATAAAGCATAATGCATAGAATAAAACCAAGTTTCATGTAAATACAATCATCATTGTCAAATAAAGTTATAATTCTACATTGAATCTCGGTAGTAGATTCCCCTTGTTGATCTCAGTAGACGATTTTCCAGAAGACCTCGGTAGAAGGTACTTCTCAATTTAATCTCGACAGTAGATTCCCTTGGTTAATCTCGTCAGTTGATTATCTAGAAGACCTCAGCAGAAGGTAATTCTATGTTAAATCTCGACAGTAGATTCCCCTGATTAATCTCGGCAGATGATTTTCAAGAAGACCTCGGCATAAGGTAATTTTATGTTGAATCCTGACAGTAGATTCCCCTGGTTAATCTCGGCAGATGATTATCCAAAAGACCTCGGTAGAAGGTAATTCTATGTTAAATCTCGAAAGTATATTCCCATGGTTAATCTCGGTAGTTTAATTATCCAAAAGACCTCGGCAGAAGGTAATTCTTTGTTGAATCTCACCAGTAGATTCCCCTGGTTAACCTCGGCATGTTGATTATCCAGAAGACCTCGACAGAAGGTAATTCTATGTTAAATCTCGACAGTAGATTCTTCTAGTTTATCTCAGCATATCATTATCCAAAAGACCTCGGAAGAAGGTAATTCATAACCGAATCTGGCAGAAGATTCCCCTGGTTAATCTCGGCAGATGGTTATCCAGAAGACCTCGGCAAAAGGTAGTTCACACTCGAATCTCAGTAGTAGATTCCCCGGGTTGATCCCAACAGATGATTATCCAAAAGACCTCGACAGAAGGTAGTTCACACTTGAATCTCAACAATATTTCCCCTAGTTGATCCCACCAGATGATTATCCAGAAGACCTCTACAAAAGGTAATTCACACTCGAATCTCAGCAGTAGATTCCCCTGGTTAATATCAGAAATTGATTATCTAGAAGACCACAACAGAAGATAATTCACAATCGAATCTCCGTAGAAGATTCCCCTAGTTAATTTATACAAAAGGTAGTTCACACTCAAATCTTGAAAGTAGATTCCCCTAGTTGATCCCGATAGATGATTATCCAGAAGACCTTGGTAGAAGGTAGTTCACACTCGAATCTCGGAAGTAGATTCCTCTGGTTGATCTCGATAAATGATTATCTAGAAGACATCGGCAGAAGGTAATTCACACTAGAATATTGATAGTAGATTCCCCTGGTTAATATCGGAAATTGATTATCCCGAAGACCTCGATAGAAGGTAATTCTATGTTAAATCTCGGAAGTAGATTCCCTTGGTTAATCTCAATAGTTGATTATCCAAAAGACCTCGGTAGAAGGTAATTCTATGTTAAATATCGATAATAAATTCTCCTGGTTTATCTCAGCAAATGATTATCTAGAAGACCTCGACAGAAGGTAATTCACAATCGAATCTCGGAAGTAGATTCCCTTGGTTAATCTCAGCAGCTGATTATACAGAAGACCTCGGCAGAAGGTAATTCTATGTTAAATATTGACAGTAGATTCTCCTGGTTTATCTCGGAAAATGATTATCCAGAAGACCTCGGAAGAAGGTAAATTACAATTGAATCTTGGCAGAAGATTCCCCTGGTTAATCTCGGCAGACGATTATCTAGAAGACCTCGGTAGAAGGTAGTTCACAATCGAATATCGGTAGTAGATTCCCCTGGTTGATCTCGAAATGAGATTATATATAAGACCTCAGAAGAAGGTAGTTCATAATCGAATCTTGGAAGTAGATTCCCCTAGTTGATCTTGGCAGATGATTATCCAGAAGGCCTCGATAAAAGATAGCTCACAAACGAATATCAGCAGTAGATTCCCCTGGTTGGTCACTATAGTTGATTATCCAGAAGACCTCGGCAGAAGGTAGCTCACATTTTAATCTCGACAATAGATTCCCCTGCTTGATCATGACAGTTGATTATTAAGTAGACCTCGGCAGAAGGTAGCTCATAATTGAATCTCGGCAGTAGATTCCCCTGGTTGATCATGGTAGTTGATTATCCAGAAGACCTTGGTAGAAGGTAGCTCACAATTGACTCTCGATAGTAGATTCCCCTGGTTGATCACGATAGTTGTTTATCCAGAAAACCTCGACAGAAGGTGGATCACATTTGAATATTGGCAGTAGATTCCCTTGGTTGATCATGCAAGTTGATTTTTTAGAAGACCTCGGTAGAAGGTAATTTCTCAACAGAATCTCGGCAGTAGATTCTCCTGTGTAAATATCTGTATTTGATTTCCCAGAAGACCTCAGTAGAAGGTATTTGCTCGACAAAATCTCGACATTAGATTCCCCTGGTTAATCTCAACGATTGATTTTCTATAAGACCTCGGCAGCAGGTAATTCTTAATCGATTATCGACAATAGATTCCTTGGAAATCTCAGCAGTAGATTTCTCGTTGAAAAGATTCACATCAAGCATGACGTATACATAACCATATCAAAATCTCAAGTTCATTCACAACATTTGGTGAACCTAACATACAGAAACCCCAAATAACATTTGATAAAGCATCAAAGTCTATTCTGATTATAAAAACATCGAAAGAAAATCCACACCCATTTCTATGCCCACACCTACATCTACGACTATGACAATGTTCACACTAACGTCCATATTTACGTCCATACCTACGCCTACACCTACAATACAGACATTAAGATCTCACTGACACTTTTCATCAAATTCAAATCAACTTGGAGATACAATAATTGGCAACAAACAATGTTGAGAAGTTGGTGACTACAAGAACCAGTGGTTTAAAACGGAAAATTATCAAAAACATTTTTAAAATACTTGGGGCATACACACTCAATACATATACACTTTGGGTTCCATACTGATTTAAGAAATCATGCACATACATCACACATGGCATTTCTCATAACTTGCTTTGGGAAGAACCAATATCTTTGGGCTCTACATCAGATTATTACCTTGGTTAAAAACAGATACAATCGGAAAAAATACGATCTCATCTTTGATTTATTTATCTAAGATTTGGATCATCAAAACAACTTCCTCCATAATTTAACTCATTGTGTCAGGCTCTATGCAGCAATGCGTTTTCCTTCTTCACGATATAGTTCATTGTGTCAGGCTCCATGCAGCAATGTGCAAAGTCCGTAATGTAACACATTGCATCAGGCTCCTTTCAACAATGTGTTTCCAACTTTGCGATATAACTCATTGTGTCAGGCTCCATGCAACAATGTGAAAATTTTGCAATTTAATCCATTGCATCAATCTCCATGTAGCAATGTATTACTTCCTATGTGATATAGTTCATTGCGTCAGGCTCCATGCAACAATGTTGTTATCAAACTTTTTAGGCAATATAGCTCATTGTGTCAGGCTCCATGCAACAATACACGAAATATGCAATTTAACTCATTGCATCAGGCTTCATGCAGCAATGTGTTTTCCTCCTTGGCGATCTAGCTCATTGTGTCAGG
The DNA here is from genome assembly GCA_948472305.1 of Vicia faba. Taxonomy (NCBI): domain Eukaryota; kingdom Viridiplantae; phylum Streptophyta; class Magnoliopsida; order Fabales; family Fabaceae; genus Vicia; species Vicia faba. Next base: position 1,126,297,369 of record OX451740.1, read on the forward strand.
CTCCATGCAACAATGTGTAAAATCCACAATGTAACTCCTCATGTCAGGCTCCACGCAGAAATGTGTTTCTTCCTCTATGATCTAGCTCATTGTGTCAGGCTCCATGCAGAATTGTGTGAAATATGCAATATAACTCATTGCATCAGACTACATGTAGAAATGTGTTTTCCTTCTTTGCGATATAGCTCATTGTGTCAGGATCTATGCAGCAATGTGGGAAATCTACAATTCAACTCATTACGTCAGTCTCCATGCAACAATGTGTTCCCTTCTTCGCAATATAGCTCATTCTTTCAGGCTCCATGCAACAATGTTGTGAAATCTATAATTCCACCCATTGCATCAGGCTCCATGCAACAATGTTATCATCAAACTTTTTCCATTGCATCAGTCTCCATGCAGTAATGTTGTTTCCTTACCTACAACATAATCTATTGCTTCAGTCTCCATGTGGCAATATGTTTTATTCTTTGCAATATAGCTCATTGTGTCAGGCTCCATCCAATAATGTTGCAAAATCTACAATTAGACCATTGCGTCAGTCACCATGAAGCGATGTTATCAAACTCTTTCCATTGCATCAGTCTCCATGCAGCAAAGCTATTACCAGACTTTATCTATTGCATCAGTCTCCATGCTGCAATATTGTTATCAAACTTTTTCTACGATATAATCCATTGCGTCTGTCTCCAGGATGCAACTTCATTATCAAAGGTTCTTCCTCAATATAACTCGTTGCCTCAGTCTCCATGCAACGATGTGGTTATCGAGCTCTTCTCGAATATTTATCCCCTAGGTTACAATGAATAAATCAAATCAAACCAGAACTTGCTATATTAGTCTCCAAGCATTGGTAAGTCAACTTTCCAAACTTGTATTATTTACCTCCTATGTTTTGGTAAATATGCAAAATTTACAATCACTTTTAGTTACTGACGAGTTATCCGTGTCATCATATCTAATTTAATACAAACCTTGGTGCAAACGCTGGTAAAATGATACATCATCATCTATTCCTATTCTTTACACTCGTTGGAATATTGTACAACATATCCTTATAATCTTTCGGACAAATTTAGGGGTCTTACAATATTTAATATATTTCTGATCAGAACATGCGAGACCTTTGTATTCTTGCACTATTCAATCAAAAAACAATTAAATAGGGGCATATGTCATACCCTAAAATTTTTCCTACTAGTTCCAGATAGTTGTTTTTTTCATTTCTAAAATTTATTTGTAATAAAATTTTATTCATAAAGATATGGGGGTTTAGATTTATAAAGACATGTTTATATTGTAAAGAAATCATGGGCCTTTCTCAATTAAAAAAGGCCCATGTAACTTTTTAGTGCATTTCAAGTATTAAAAGGAGGGGTTTTGTTAGTTAAGTTTTTATTTGGGTCTATTTTAGAAGGGGAGTATATGATAATCCGGAAATGTATCGAATATTTGGATCAATTTACATGAATTTTATCCTCATTTTAATTAATTAAATTACTCTTTATTCTTATTATGCTGGTATTTTCTATGTTTTCATGAATTTGATATTTGCAAGTGTGATCGGTGGATCTGGAACTGACTGTTTAAAGTTGGCTTCGCGAAATGTCGCGGAAGCAAGAGTCGCCACCGTCTTTTATTTTCTCCAAATAGAAAGGACAAAAGCACAGAAAAATTCCTTATTGAGATTGCTCTCGGTTCGGGAGGTAGATTTATAGAAAGGGAAGGTGTTAGCACCCTTTCTATCCATGGTTATCCATGGGCTCTTAGATACTTGCTCATTTGTGTTTTCAAAATCTTTGTTTGCTTTTCAATTGTGGGTTTAAAAAAGTTTCTTTGAAAATTTCAGTTCGACTCTTGTATCAGTCCTCAAGAGTGTTTGAAAAATTGCTTTTGAAAGCTTTTTGAAAGGTGTCGGTGTGAAAAGAAGTTTTTGATTTGTTTTGAAATTAGAGCAAGTATCTACGAGTTATCTACCTACCCTAAGGGATTAGTCTGTGTAAATGTCCTTAAAGTAGTGCCATCCCACCATTGAGAGGTAGGTAGCACCACCGTTGGAGGTGTTCGGGTCAATTCGAGGGTTCGGGACATTGTGGTCACCAGAGCAATAGGAAGACACCTTAGAAGCTACCCTCATGCCATGTTCATGGACATGAGGACTTACTAAAACATCCTCTACTCGACGACCACTTTTCGAGGGGCAAGGCAACAATGAGGCGTACCCTAGGGGTGGTGTGTGAATTGTGTGTGATTTTCAGTTATATTTATCTTGTTCATGCATTGGTGATCTACGCTTTTTTTTTATTTTTTTGGCATTCATTCTTTCATGCAAGTTATTAACAGTTAAAAGATGCGGGAAGATAAAAGTCCTACGCTATTACAAAGGCGCGGGTCTACAACGCCAAATTAAACCAAGACCCGATTTGAAATAAATAATAAAAAAAATGCGGAAAGTAAATCCCCTAATTAATCTATTACAAGGCTTTGGGGCAAGTACATGAAATTTAAAAAAAGAAATAAAAGTAAATATGCGAAAAGAAATAAAATCGAGAATGCGAGGGCGTTGGACCCTTTTAAATAAATTAAATTACAATTAATAAATTAATTAGGTTAAATAAAGAAAAGAACCTCTTTTTTTGGAGTTTTTGTATTTATGGAATTTAAGAAAATTAAACGGAATTAAAACCCTAATTCTAAGCATTTTTTAATTATTAAAGAAATAAGTTCAAGTTTGACCTAATTTACATTAATTATTTACATGGCATATTTATTTATAAAAATAATTAATACTTAATAATGGTAAAAAGAAAAGAAAAAGAATAAAAACATTAAAACCCTAATCTCTATATTTTTTAATTTATTAAAAAAAATATTGAATTAAACCTAGAATTAACACTAAATTAGTTAACAAAATTTATTTACAAAAAAAAAAACTATTTATGAATTAAATATTAAAACATATTTTTATTTTTTAGTTTCTGATTTTTTGGTATTTTTATGTTATAAGAAATTAATTTGTGGAATTTAAAAAGAAAGTAATTAAATTAAAGCAAATAATAAAAAAAATAAAACAAAGAATGAAGGAGAGAAATACAAACAAAAGGGGGTGGTAGACCCAATTATGGAGGTTTGTGGACAGCAATTAGGCCCACTAATTCCTGGCCTTGTTTGACTTTTTCCAGCGCGTGTGTGGCATGGTCAACTGGTGTGTATGATGGACCTCTCATCCTGGCCTTCAGATTCGTCTCCTGGGACATGTGGCGCGCCAGGATATTGGATGCATGGTGGACCACTGAAAGACACGCTGCGTAGGAACACATTAGGCAAAATAATATTGAGAAGGGAGGGGACCTGGGAATCGAACCCAGGTCCCAATACCTGCAAGCCAAACACACTAACCACTAAACCACTCAAGCTTCTTTGTTATTATAGTGGGGCGTAATTAATATATTTGGAAAATCAGGATTATGCTGAAAAAACAAAAAAAAGGCGTCATTTATTCAAACCAACCAAGCATGGTTCCACACGCAAGCATCTTCTTCCTTGATCTTTCATTTTGCCTGAAAAATAACATCAAATAGCGGGGGTTTTAAACCCCCACTAACTCAAACCTGGAAAATAACGAATAGCTCATACGCAAATATAAATAGGGCGCGACTAGTGAGTTTGATTCGTTTTGAGGTCCTGAGTCCAATGGCATAGGTCTTATGGTTCAATTTTTCCATATGAATGAAGCCCTCTTTTTAAGCTTCTGAAACCCTAATGCATGTTCATGGTATTTTTGCATACAGGCGTCCAAAACTCAATTGAATGGTACCAATGGCTTTAGAAACATCATGTTAGTATAAATCACATATTAAAAGTCATGAATAACGTATGAAAATGCAAACACGATTATCAAAATTTTACAGAAAAGTTAGACTCCTATCTACCAATTCTTTGCGCTTGGAGAGTTGATTTTTGATTGGAGTAGCTTCCTGGATGCCTTGGCAAGCTATTGGAATGGTTATCTTGCCTTGAAACGCACTGAAACTGTGTTTTCAGTTTTGAACTTTTTGACAAAAATGCAAAGTTTGTATGTTCTTCTGAGCGCAGCTTTTCATGTTTTTTAGCATTAGGTTTAGGTTTGTGCTTATATGAGGAATGAATTAGGGTAAGAATTCAAGCCAAGAAACCTTTGCATTGATGTTTTTGAGATTTGATTTTCATGTAATCTTTTTCAATCTTTTCCATGCCCTTTTGATATCAATCATGGCCAAATATTTTCATATTAGTGATGCACGAAATCTTGAGGTTTTATGGAGAGAATATGCTGCAAAAAGGGATTGGAAAACATGATTTTCTATTTTAGTCATATTTTATTTTAATTAAATGAACTAATAATAATAATAATTCAAATAATTAATAAAAAATGATAAAATAACTCCCTTTAAAGTCAATGGGTCGTGCATAGCTTTTGGATGATGATTCATGGAAGAAATTGAGGCCCATTAGCAATTTTGAGGCATTTGAAGCAAAGTTGACTTTTCAAAATTCCCAAAAATTTCCCAACTTCCACAAGGCATATCTTGCTCAATTCTTAAGCTTTGATCATGTTCTTGGACATTTTGGAAAGGTCTTGAAGTCCTCTAACCAATGCCTTTGGTCCCATGTCATTTGGATTTACCAATCTCAAGTTATGGTCTTTGACTTAAAGTTCCTTTTTGTTGACTTTTGAAAATGACCTATAATGTTGAAATTGATAACTTTTTGTGAGAGCATTTCTTGGACTTGAAGTGTGAATATGAGTTGTAGGAAATGTCATTCTCTTAAAAATGAGCTTTGGATGGAATTTTTCTGATAAACCATGTGGAAGTTATGCCTTGGTCAAGTTACAGTTGACTTTTTCAACTGTCCAAATATGGAAACTTTTGCATCTTGAGACTTTTTGAGCCATGCCTTGAGAATCATGATCAAGAATTGATCAAATGATGTTTGTGGCTTCAAAATAAGATGTTGATCAAAAATTTGGACTTTTGACTGTCAAATGACCATTTTGCCCCTGCAGTTGACTGTAGGGCAATTAGGGTTTTTGACTGTGCAATTTTGTGCTGTAAGTCTTGAAACTTGGCATGTGGATGCTTGACCATGTTTGTAGGCATGTGGGACTTGTTTAGACCCTTGGAAACTTCAACTTCTTTGTCAGAACCAAAACCCTAGTTTTTGACTGTTAGGAGGCCCTTGAACTGTGCAACCCTTGGGAGATTTTGAAGCATGCTCTTTGCAAATCTTGAAGAATATGGGAGGGCAAATTTTGGGGTACAACAGTTGCCCCTGTTCAATCTTCTTAAACCTGAGGATGCAGATTGGTTGACGTGCCTTTCGTAATCCGAAGGTGGAATATGATTGAACACTAGAGTGCCCAGAAATTTGCGCTCACATAGTAGTGTGATGGTGGGAATGGGCTTATAGATGCCATTTGGAGATTAATGGATAGAATGATGGGATTATAGATGCCATGCTGAGAGGTGATGGATAGGTGGATGGGCTTATAGATGCCATCTGGATGTCGATCGCGTAAGAGTTTCCTTAGCGAGAACTTGCGTACCTGAAAAAGAAAATGATTACCTGACCTGTTATAGGAGTTGGTCTTCAAGCTCTTTGTATAGATGCACCCTGGTTGGTTACAGGTATTGGGTCTGGAGCTTCAAACAGTGATGAATGAATCAGGGATGGTTACTACCTCAACGGGACAATGAGAGAACCTTGGGTGATTACTACCTCAACAGGAACGCTGAGAGAAACTTGGGCGATTACTACCTCAACAGGAACGCTGAGAGAATCTTGGGCGATTACTACCTCAACAGGAACGCTGAGAGAACCTTGGAGCGATTACTACCTCAACAGGAACGCTGAGAGAATATTGGATGTCTTCTACTGGGATAAGAATCAGGGAGATCTTAGGGTCGATCTGACTGAACTGGAGAAGGCCTTTGACTGGATAAGAATCAGGGAAATCTTAGGGTCGATTTAACTGAACCGGGCAAGGTCTTGGAATATCTTCAACTGGATAAGAATCAGGGAGATCTTAGGGTCGATCTGACTGAACCAGAGAAGGCCTTTGACTGGATAAGAATCAGGAAAATCTTAGGGTCGATTTAACTGAACCGGACAAGGTCTTGGATTAACTTTGAATGGATAAGAAACAGAAGAAATCTTAGAATCGATTTAACTGAACCAAACGAAAGTCTTGGGATAGCTGAGAACCTAACTGGATCTTTCCTGAAAGGTAAAGGTCAGTCATATGCAATGCATGATATGGATCAAGCAATGATGTTCTCAACGTAAAAGAGATTGTATGTTTATGATGCTTATATGCATGCTATAATGTGTGGAAATGCGATGTTTATGAACGTATGTTTTTGTCTAGGAAAATAAATCCTTGACGGGTGCCAGGAAGTTAACTCCTGGGCTGATGTTTGAAGAAAAGAATATTTGTTTCCGCTGGGGATGATAGTTGCAAGAATACCGGTAGGAGAAGATAACTCCGTTGGGGAATAAACTTGACGAATGGATTACTCTGCGGGGAGAAAATTATTCTAGCGATCTTGCTGGGGAATAATACTCTGTGGGAAGAGAGGTACTTTGCTAGGATATTGATGGTAACTTCGCTAGGGATACCATTGTTGTGTTGGAAATGTTAATAGACTTCGCTGGGGATAGGAAGACTTCGTTGGGGACGATCTTTCCGTGGCTCTTGGCTGAGGATAACCCAGTTATATCCTGGTAGGGAAATAACCTTTGAATAAAGCCGGGAGACACGTTCGTATCTCTGTAGGGGATAAGCTTCCAGAATCTACTGGGGATAAGCTTACTGCTAGGGAGATGGATTCAAACTTTCCTAGGGAAATCTTGATTGGACTCTCCTGGGGAAATTTTTGAACTGTAATTTTTGTAAGCTGAAAGAGGGAACCTATGTAGGGTTGCCTGATGATGAGCTCGTGTAAAACCGCATCTTGGAAAGAAGGACACCTGTGTAGGGTTACTTTAAGGTTGGGCTCGTGTGGAGCTGCATTTGGAGTTGAAGGAAACCTGTGTAGGGTTTACTGACAATGAGTCCGTATAAAACTGCATCCTTGAAAATAGCGGACCTGTGTAGGGTTTCTAGGTGACGAGTCCGTGTAAAACTACATCTGGAGTTTTGAGAAGGAAACCTGTGTAAGGTTTACTGATGACGAGTCCGTGTAAAACTACGTCTGGAAAGAGATAACCTGTGTAGGGTTACTTCGGGATAAGTTCGTGTAAAACTTCTGGAGGAACCGGGGTAAGGTTACTGCAGGATAAGTTCGTGTAAAACTTTTTGATGAACCGGGGTAAGGTCATCTTGAGATAAATCCGTGTAAGACTTCTGGAGGAACTGGGGTAAGGTTACTGTAGGATATTTTCGTGTAAAACTTCTGGGTGAACCGGGGTAAGGTCATCTTGAGATAAGTCCGTGTAAGACTTCTGGAGGAACCGGGGTAAGGTTACTTGTGGAGGGTGAGTCCGTGTAAGACTTTGTATGAAAATTGAGAAGGAACCGGTGTAGGGTTACTTTGATGATAAGTCTGTGTAAGACTTTTTCTGAAAGAATAGGAACCGGTGTAGGGTTGCCTGTGGATGAGTCCGTGTAAGACTTTGTCTGAAAGTTGAGAAGGAACCGGTGTAGGGTTGCCTGATGATGATCAAGTGGATGATTGTCCTGTTTGGTTTCGGATGTTAACCCACGATCTGGAATTTTTAAAGGTAGATGGTAATCATCTTTGTATTAACCTTTCCTTGGTACTTTGGTTGACAGAGCAACTGGATCGCCTGGACGACTCATTATTTCCCCTGTTTCTGAGGTGAGGGGAAAAGATACCTTGTGGAGGTGCTGGATGACTGCCGATTGACAAATCTTCCTTTTGGTAGGCAAGTGACGAGATGCCGGGACATAGTCGTACGCTCTTGATCCCTAACTTTTGCCTGGACTGCCCTTTCGGGTTTTCAGTCCACTGGGATACCCATTTTTGCCCAAGCCGCCTTTTCAGGTTTTCGACTTGCCGGGTGTATAGATTTTTTCATTTTCATCCCTTATTTTTGCCCGAACCCCTTTTGGTTCGCCGAGAAGCCCTTGTTTTTTCCTAGGTATGTCAACCTAGCGGGTCTTTGATTATGCGCAGTATTTTTTTTCCGACTATGTCCACGCTCTCAGGATGTAGGGAGGTGCCCCTGTTGTAGCGTTGTGTCGCCATACCAGAATATCTTCGTTTGATCGTCCAATGCCCCAAGTGATCCAGATGGAGGTTTGCCCCTGGCTGTTTGGCATCTTGAGAGATTCCTTGAATCTTGACTGGACTGCCCCAGATGATGGACAATGATCAGGCCATGCCCCTTGATTGGAAGTGCCTTTGTTCACTAGGCTTTCATCGCGTGAATTTCCCTGTTGTTCAAACAAATAGTCATATGCAAACAATGTTATATCAAAAATGCAAAGCTTATGTCTGTCTTGAAGATTTTGAAAATGCATGCTTTTTCATAAAACAAGTGAATGTTTGTAAAATGTGATGTCAACTCCGTATTTACCGTAGGCCTTAAGGAGTCAGGATACCCTTCATAACAATATGCTTTCGAACTAACCCATGCTTCAGCTAGGACTTTTAAGGGTTATAACGTGGCCTGGTTCATGGTTTAAGAAACAAAGGATAAAGGCTCAAATTATTTGTACCCACCCGTTCTTCGTGATGTTCTTCAAACCTAAGCTCAGTTGATCGTGCGTTAGACCTTGTTTGAGTCTTTGTCCTGATGTTCCAATGATGGTTCAGATATTGATGATTTATTCTGAATATGCAGTCATTTTTTTGTTTTTGTTGAGGGTTTGTATGACCTCTTTCTTTTTGATTTCGCTATCCCTAAATTTTGCCTGAACTGTTTCTTTTTTTTGGTTTTACAGTCAGCGGGATGCCCCAGCTTCGTAAGTCTCCTTCATAGGTTTTTTTGACTTATTGGGATTTTTATTTTGAGAGATAATGACTGCCTGTCTTTATGATTATTCGGAACCATCACTGTCTTTCTTTGTTTTGTAAGGACCTCTTTGGTGCCATTCGTTATGCACTTGGATCAACTGAGAGAACTACCCTGCCCCAGGTTATGATTAAGGGTTTTAATTTTCGAAAAGAAAAACTCCTACTTCTTTGGCTCAAAGGGGTTGACGAGGGATTATCTTCCTTATAACTCCAGTGTTTAGGGATTGAAACAATGCCTGTACCTCATCAGCGGGGTCTGTTTAAAAGCATACTATAGATTGTGGTATCGTTTTCGTCATCCTCCCTCAAGAGGCTTAGCATTATTAATCGAGCGTTGATCATCAGAAAAAATATGAAAATAATTTGCATATAGTGAATACGAATGTATTGCCTCAAAACAGACGTATGCGATGCATTAATGGAATAACAACGTTTAACATGAGTAAATGTTTGAACAAGAGAAAATTACAACTTGAAAATCCTAATGAACAAAAGTCTTTTCATCTTCAGGGCTTGTTACTTCAAATGGTGAGCCTTGGAGGGATGGTAGAAAAACTTAGCCTGACCATCTTGTGTGAACTCCAATGCTCCTTCATCAATCAGGTCCTGGATCTTGTTCTTCAGAGCCCAACACTCATTTGTATCATGTCCTGGACTGGCAAAGTGGTAGGCACACCTTTTATTGGGATGATAGGTAGGAGCTGCTGTGTTGGGGTTCCGGGGATGAGCCCTTAATGTGATCAGATTCAATCTCAACAGGCGTTGTAGAGCTTGAAACAGCGACATATTGAGCTGGGTGAATTGCCTCCTAGGCTTGTCTGGCTGAAGCTGGTGAGGTTGATGCTGAATTTGTGACACTGAAGCCATTTGAGGAGCTCTCTTATCCTCTTGCCTCAAAGGTGGTTGAATGATGACTGGCTCTTTACCCTTAGATATTTGCCCCAGTTGGTTATCCCGAAGCAGTTGGTTGACGAGAACCCCGAGCTCTTCTTGTCTTTGAGCTAAGCCTTGAATGATAGTCACCTGCCCCAGCATCTGGGCTCTCATTGCATCCACCTCGGCTTGCAGATGTTTCAGCCGTTCGTCCTTATCATCCTCAGCACTGTTCCTGACCAAGGTCCCCATGAGAAGGGTTCTCAGCTCTTCCTGTCCCTTGGATAGATTCAGGAGGATTTCCTCGAACTGAGTCTCTTGAGCATAAAGGTCCTGGTTGTCTTGTTGGGAAGCCATTGCTGAAATAAACAGCGAAGAAGGTAAGTGACCTGTCAAAAGGGTACCTATTATGCGATGATATGTATGTACATATATGCAATGTTTTCAAGGATCTCGCGAGGTAAACAAGAAAATTGTTAGCATTCAAATCCGGTTGTTTGATTGAAGGCACTTCATCTTGTGGAGAGTCCTTCTTCAAGGGTCAAGGCTCACCATATCGAGTGGGTCATAGCCCCTGACAACCTTGTCTAGAGGAAAATAAATCCCCTTTGCCCCTTGCTGGACAGTTGGTTCGTCATGACCTGCATCACAAGCCCTTGAGATCCTTGAAATGGGTTAGTCCTTATGTAGGATGCATGCAATGGTATGATGTTATGCTATGCATGGGGTAACGTAGGTAAACCCTGTCATGAGTCCCAATTAAGGACTGTAAACAAAACCTGCAAGAAACTCAGTAAACCCTGTTATGAGTCTCAATTAAGGACTATAAACAAAACCTGCAAGAAACTCAAATGTCAGATAGCGTGCAAATAGTCAAGTTGGAAGGCACACAAGTCACACAAGAGAAGCCCTTAGAGTTCAGGCCAGCATGGGGTCTAGGTATTACCCTCTTTCAGTTTGTTGGTTAAGACATGTCCTATCAAAAGTAACCGAGTTCTAGAGGATCCCAATATCATTGACTACCCTCAATCGGTCATAACTCCAGCATCACAATCTTTTCTTGCGGCCAGAACCATCACGAGAGTTTAGCCTCAATGGGCGTAGCATACTGCTACTGTTCTAATGGCCAAGTTGTGTCATTTAAAGTTCTAAGGTCTGTTGGTGCTTAATGACTCCTCAGAAGACCCATATTCTCCTCGTTGCAACACAAGGGATATCGGTACAGACCAAGGTGCCACACCAACGTAGCCACTGCTTCACCCATGTCGGTCTACGCCGGACAGGTCCCTCACAGCTTATGCTACCTAAACAGGGTATCCCTAGATCCGGGTTAGGATCTATGTAACTCCCATGCAACCCACAATTTAAAGCAAACAAGTCAATACAATTGAAAAACAAATTTATGAACTATCCTAAGGTACACCTCACTTTAAAAGATATTCCCAAGCAGAGTTGCTAGTTCTGTGATCAGTGGATCTGGAACTGACTGTTTAACGCTGGTTTCGCGAAATGTCGCGGAAGCAAGAGTCGCCACCGTCTTTTATTTTCTCCAAATGGAAAGGACAAAAGCACAGAAAAATTCCTTATTGAGATTGCTCTCGGTTCGGGAGGTAGATTTATAGAAAGGGAATGTGTTAGCACCCTTTCTATCCATGGTTATCCATGGGCTCTTAGATACTTGCTCATTTGTGTTTTCAAAATGTTTGTTTGCTTTTCAATTGTGGGTTTAAAAAAGTTTCTTTGAAAATTTCAGTTCGACTCTTGTATCAGTCCTCAAGAGTGTTTGAAAAATTGATTTTGAAAGCTTTTTGAAAGGTGTCGGTGTGAAAAGAAGTTTTTGATTTGTTTTTAAATTAGAGCAAGTATCTACGAGTCATCTACCTACCCTAAGGGATTAGTCTGTGTAAATGTCCTTAAAGTAGTGCCATCCCACCATTGAGAGGTAGGTAGCACCACCGTTGGAGGTGTTCGGGTCAATTCGAGGGTTCGGGACATTGTGGTCACCAGAGCAATAGGAAGACACCTTAGAAGCTACCCTCATGCCATGTTCATGGACATGAGGACTTACTAAAACATCCTCTACTCGACGACCACTTTTCGAGGGGCAAGGCAACAGTGAGGCGTACCCTAGGGGTGGTGTGTGAATTGTGTGTGATTTTCAGTTATATTTGTCTTGTTCATGCATTGGTGATCTACGCTTTGTTTTTATTTTTTTGGCATTCATTCTTTCATGCAAGTTATTAACAGTTAAAAGATGCGGGAAGATAAAAGTCCTACGCTATTACAAAGGCGCGGGTCTACAACGCCAAATTAATCCAAGACCCGATTTGAAATAAATAATAAAAAAAATGCGGAAAGTAAATCCCCTAATTAATCTATTACAAGGCTTTGGGGCAAGTACATGAAATTTAAAAAAAGAAATAAAAGTAAATATGCGAAAAGAAATAAAATCGAGAATGCGAGGGCGTTGGACCCTTTTAAAGAAATTAAATTACAATTAATAAATTAATTAGGTTAAATAAAGAAAAGAACCTCTTTTTTTGGAGTTTTTGTATTTATGGAATTTAAGAAAATTAAACGGAATTAAAACCCTAATTCTAAGCATTTTTTAATTATTAAAGAAATAAGTTCAAGTTTGACCTAATTTACATTAATTATTTACATGGCATATTTATTTATAAAAATAATTAATACTTAATAATGGTAAAAAGAAAAGAAAAAGAATAAAAACATTAAAACCCTAATCTCTATATTTTTTAATTTATTAAAAAAAACATTGAATTAAACCTAGAATTAACACTAAATTAGTTAACAAAATTTATTTACAAAAAAAAAACTATTTATGAATTAAATATTAAAACATATTTTTATTTTTTAGTTTCTGATTTTTTGGTATTTTTATGTTATAAGAAATTAATTTGTGGAATTTAAAAAGAAAGTAATTAAATTAAAGAAAATAATAAAAAAAATAAAACAAAGAATGAAGGAGAGAAATACAAACAAAAGGGGGTGGTAGACCCAATTATGGAGGTTTGTGGACAGCAATTAGGCCCACTAATTCCTGGCCTTGTTTGACTTTTTCCAGCACGTGTGTGGCATGGTCAACTGGTGTGTATGATGGACCTCTCATCCTGGCCTTCAGATTCGTCTCCTGGGACATGTGGCGCGCCAGGATATTGGATGCATGGTGGACCACTGAAAGACACGCTGCGTAGGAACACATTAGGCAAAATAATATTGAGAAGGGAGGGGACCTGGGAATCGAACCCAGGTCCCAATACCTGCAAGCCAAACGCACTAACCACTGAACCACTCAAGCTTCTTTATTATTATAGTGGGGCGCAATTAATATATTTGGAAAATCAGGATTATGCTGAAAAAACAAAAAAAGGCGCCATTTATTCAAACCAACCAACCATGGTTCCACACGCAAGCATCTTCTTCCTTGATCTTTCGTTTTGCCTGAAAAATAACATCAAATAGCGGGGGTTTTAAACCCCCACTAAATCAAACCTGGAAAATAACGAATAGCTCATACGCAAATATAAATAGGGCGCGACTAGTGAGTTTGATTCGTTTTGAGGTCCTGAGTCCAATGGCATAGGTCTTATGGTTCAATTTTTCCATATGAATGAAGCCCTCTTTTTAAGCTTCTGAAACCCTAATGCGTGTTCATGGTATTTTTGCATACAGGCGTCCAAAACTCAATTGAATGGTACCAATGGCTTTAGAAACATCATGTTAGTATAAATCACATATTAAAAGTCATGAATAACGTATGAAAATGCAAACACGATTATCAAAATTTTACAGAAAAGTTAGACTCCTATCTACCAATTCTTTGCGCTTGGAGAGTTGATTTTTGATTGGAGTAGCTTCCTGGATGCCTTGGCAAGCTATTGGATGCCTTGAAACGCACTGAAACTGTGTTTTCAATTTTGAACTTTTTGACAAAAATGCAAAGTTTGTATGTTCTTCTGAGCGCAGCTTTTCAGGTTTTTTAGCATTAGGTTTAGGTTTGTGCTTATATGAGGAATGAATTAGGGTAAGAATTCAAGCCAAGAAACCTTTGCATTTATGTTTTTGAGATTTGATTTTCATGTAATCTTTTTCAATCTTTTCCATGCCCTTTTGATATCAATCATGGCCAAATCTTTCCATATTAGTGATGCACGAAATCTTGAGGTTTTATGGAGAGAATATGCTGCAAAAAGGGATTGGAAAACATGATTTTCTATTTTAGTCATATTTTATTTTAATTAAATGAACTAATAATAATAATTCAAATAATTAATAAAAAATGATAAAATAACTCCCTTTAAAGTCAATGGGTCGTGCATAGCTTTTGGATGATGATTCTTGGAAGAAATTGAGGCCAATTAGCAATTTTGAGGCATTTGAAGCAAAGTTGACTTTTCAAAATTCCCCAAAATTTCTCAACTTCCACAAGGCATATCTTGCTCAATTTTTACGCTTTGATCATGTTCTTGGACATTTTGGAAAGGTCTTGAAGTCCTCTAACCAATGCCTTTGGTCCCATGTCATTTTGATTTACCAATCTCAAGTTATGGTCTTTGACTTAAAGTGCCTTTTTGTTGACTTTTGAAAATGACCTATAATGTTGAAATTGATAACTTTTTGTGAGAGCATTTCTTGGACTTGAAGTGTGAAGATGAGTTGTAGGAAATGTCATTATCTTCAAAATGAGCTTTGGATGGAATTTTTCTGATAAACCATGTGGAAGTTATTCCTTGGTCAAGTTACAGTTGACTTTTTCAACTGTCCAAATATGGAAACTTTTGCATCTTGAGACTTTTTGAGCCATGCCTTGAGAATCATGATCAAGAATTGATAAAATGATGTTTGTGGCTTCAAAATAAGATGTTGATCAAAAATTTGGACTTTTGACTGTCAAATGACCATTTTGCCCCTGCAGTTGACTGTAGGGCAATTAGGGTTTTTGACTGTGCAATTTTGTGCTGTAAGTCTTGAAACTTGGCATGTGGATGCTTGACCATGTTTGTAGGCATGTGGGACTTTTTTAGACCCTTGGAAACTTCAACTTCTTTGTCAGAACCAAAACCCTAGTTTTTGACTGTTAGGAGGCCCTTGAACTGTGCAACCCTTGGGAGATTTTGAAGCATGCTCTTTGCAAATCTTGAAGAATATGGGAGGGCAAATTTTGGGGTACAACAGCAAGGCATGTGCGAAGAAAGTCAAGAAAAGTCAGCTAATCGTATTTAAAATCCGCACAAAGAAAGAGCAATTATGAAATTAAGGGGTGTGTGGTAGAATTGGGTGCATTACAAGTAAAAAGCCTTGGAAGAATAAAGACGAAAGAAGCACTGGGCCCAACCCACCCAAGGCCCAAAGGAGTGTAACGACCGTTACATATTACCTAGCCCAGGTGTAATGACTGTTACACCTTGCCACGCCAACCCTTCCCCAAAAGCAGGAGTGTAACGACCATTACACTGAGTCCTTCAATCCGTAGCGGTCGCTACGGAGGCAAATCAGGAGGAGAAAATATCTCAACTCTCTGCGTATCTCCAAGCCTATAAATAGGACCTCAAATCTCCATTTTTGAGGATGTTTTCTTTTCTCTGCTTTTACTCTTACTCTGCCGAATATTTTCCGCATTATTTCTTTTCGTTTATTTTACTGATCTATGGGAGACACCTGAAGTCAGCCAAATATTCTTCCATTGTATATTCAGGTTTAATTTAAGTATTTTATTTATTTATGCCATGATTGTCTGAAATGTTTAGTTTATTTAAATTGTTTGATGGTAGTTATTTCTATTGCGCTGTTATTGAATTGTATAACATGCTAGGCTAAATTTATTTATCGGTAGGAAAGGTCATATAGCCAACAGGGTTTAGCAATGCCAATTGATCAGTTCCTTTTTAAAAAGAATAATTTTCTGGTTTCAATTGCTAGTTCTAAATATTAACTGTTTTGTTACGAGAGTAAAATACAAATAGAAGTTAGGATCAATAAAACGAGAGTTTGAGATAATAACTGGACAGTGGTAATTGTGCATCAACTTAAAATACAGCGAGAGCGCTTTTAAGTTGATTAGGTTTTGTTTGTTTCCAAAAACTATTTTTAAACTCTAATTGAAACAGCGAGAGAACTCACTTAGGTTTGATCGTAGGATCTGAATCAATAAACACGAGAGTGTAAGAAGAGGGTTTTCAAACAAATAATTCCTACTGAAAACTGTTTTGTTAATCCGAGTTCGGTAAATGAGTTGTTAAATCCTTGAAGTCCGACCATTACATACTGATATTCTCCCTTGAATCTAAACTAGATTATAATCAGTTAGGTTCCCTAAACCCCCTATTAATTACATTATTATCCTTAGATTTACGTAGTAACCTAAGATAACGATAGTTAGACATTTATTCCCTTGGGATTCGATAATCTTTAAAGCTACACACGATAGGACTGTATACTTGCGGTCTAGATTCTTTAAGACTCACAAACCAGCGATCAAGTTTTTGGCACCGTTTCCAGGGACTAACAAGTCGATATCGTAATTCTTTTAGTTA
The DNA here is from genome assembly GCA_948472305.1 of Vicia faba. NCBI lineage: Eukaryota > Viridiplantae > Streptophyta > Magnoliopsida > Fabales > Fabaceae > Vicia > Vicia faba. The sequence continues at coordinate 1,126,313,819 of OX451740.1, forward strand.
CGTTGTAGAGACTAAGGCACCATTCCCAATTGTATGCAAAGCACTCACTCTAAAGGTGAAGGATTAGTGATACCAATTTCCGAATATGAGCGCTCTATTACTAGAAGACACCGAGTACGAGTATCTCGTAAAAATCAATCCCTCTCTCAATCTTCTATCCCTGCCGGACAAGTTGAAGAACCAGACATGGGTGATCAGCCACGTCCGCTCAAATCTTATGCTATTCCTTCGCAGGAAGAACCACATAATAGCATTGCTGCTCCTCCGATCGAGGCTAATAACTTCGAACTCAAACCTTCCTTATTGTCTGATGTAAAACAAAACCAGTTTTCTGGAGGGTCAATGGACGACCATAATCTACATTTATCGATGTTTCTGCAATACACAGATATAGTTAAGAATAATGGAGTCTGTCAAGAGGCGATAATACTTCGTATTTTCCCTTTTTCTCTAAGAGACAGAGCCCGAAACTGGCTCCAGTCTCTACCAGCTAACTCGGTTACCTCTTCGGATGATTTGAAGAAAGTCTTTCTTGCAAGATATTTCCCACCAAGTAAGACATCTATGCTAAGATCCCAAATAAGAGATTTTCGACAAAAGGACAACGAGTCTCTTTTTGACGCTTGGGAAAGATACAAAGACATGCTGAGGCTCTGTCCATATCATGGCCTAGAAGAATGGTTAATCATCCATACCTTCTATAATGGTCTCCTTTATAATACAAGATTAACGATAGATGCTGCCGCATGTGGCGCACTTATGGATAAATCCTACGTTGCTGCTTATGCTCTCATAGAAAGTATGGCTCAAAACCACTATCAATGGGGGAGTAAAAGAGGTCAAGCAAACAAAGATCCCGTAGAGAAAGCACTGACAAAAGGCGGTATGTACGAGATTAACAGTCTTGATAGCGTTCATGCTAAGGTAGACGCTCTCGTCTAGAAGATGTATAGCTTAACCACAATATTTCCAGCCGTCATGGCTGTTATAACTCCAAATTGTGAGATATGCAGAGTACTTGGACATGCTGCTGTTGAATGTAAAATATTAGTAGGAACCATCCCCCCCCCCCCCCCCCACACCCCGACCAAGTACACTATGATCAAGGAAACCCTTACTCGAACACTTATAACCCTGGATGAAAAAATCATCCAAATTTCTCATATAAGAACACCAATGCGTTGTATGCGCCTGGCCAAGCACCCGTTGTACCACGAGGATATCAAAAAGCACCTGCAGCTGCTCCTACTATTCCTAGGAAGTCTAACCTCAAAATTCTAATGGAAAATTTTATAGCTACCCAAGCTCAAACTAACAAGGAATTTCTAAACCAAAATATTCACACTAGTGAGCAAATCAAACAGTTGGTAAACAAAGTAGATGCTTTAGACACCCATAACAAAATGCTTGAAACCTAGATTTTGCAAGTGGCCCAACAACAAGCACCTACTTCTGCACCTGCTGGTACATTTCCAGGACAACCTGAACCGAATCCAAAAGGACATGCCCATGCTATTATATTGCAAAGTGGAACTGAATACGATGGACCAATTGATCCTAGAGCTGAAAACCCAGCCATGTCCCAAAGTTATAGAAAAACAACCGAGGAGGAAAGCGAACCAAAAGAGAAGGAGAAGGTGGGTTATGGAGAGACAGAAGAAAAGGAAAAACCTTATGTGCCTCCACCGCCTTACAAACCAACAATCCCATATCCTCAAAGACTTACTCAATCTAGAAGTGCGGGACAATTTAAGAAATTTGTTGAACTTCTGAAACAATTAAACATCACGATACCATTCAAATAAGCTATCACTCAAATGCCCCTGTACGCTAAGTTTCTCAAAGAAATAATGTCAAACAAGAAAAAGATAGAAGATAACGAGAGAATTACGCTCACTACTGAGTGTAGCGCAATCATTCAGAACAAAATGCCTCAGAAGCTGAAGGATCCCGGAAGTTTCTTTATACCCTGTAATATAGGTAAGTATGTCATAGACAAAGCTTTATGCGACTTAGGAGCTATTATCAGTGTTATGCCCCTATCCATATCCAAAAGGCTTGACATTGGAGAATTAAGACCAACCAAGATGTCAGTACAACTAGCAAGTCGCTCTGTCAAATACCCCGTGGGAATTCTAGAAAACATTCCGGTATGCATAGGTCAATTCTACATCCCTATAGATTTCATCATTATGGACATTAAAGAAGACAGCGTAACCCCTATAATATTGGGAAGACCATTTTTAGCCACTGCTGGAGCTATTATAGATGTTAAAAGAGGAAAGCTAACTTTTGAAGTTGGAGAAGAGAAAGTGGAGTTTATCCTGACACAGTTCCTACAGGCCCCAACTATAGATGATACATGCTATATGTTAGATGTAATAGACGAATGTGTCAAAGAGATGGAGTCAGGAGAAGAAACTCATTCTGAAACTATGAAGATTTCGATGCCCCTAATTTTTAAAGATGATGATTGGTGTCCCGAATATCGAGATGACAGTTTAAGCGAATGCCAAGCACTGACACCAAATCATATGCACTTGTCTGAAGAAACCCAACTTGGAACTTAAAGTTTTACCCAAAACCCTAAGATACGAATTCCTAGATTCCGAACTAAAAAGACCCGTGATAGTCAACGCAGACTTAAGACAAACTGATACGGAAAAACTATTGCACATCTTAAGAAAATACCCCTCGGATTTAGGATATAATATTGCTGATATTAAAGGAATAAGTCCTTCCATCTACATGCATCGCATTATGCTGGAAGATGACTGTAAATCTTCGAGAGAACATCAGAGAAGAATTAACACGATCTTGAGCACTGTAGTCAAGGATGAAGCAACTAAACTTATAAATACAGGTATCATTTATCCAATCTCAAATAGCCAATGGGTTAGTCTAGTCCACTATGTACCCAAGAAAGGAGGAATCACAATCACGACAAACAAAGTGGGAGAACAAATAGCAGAAAGAGTCGTGAATGGAGCCATAATGTGCATTGACTACAGAAAACTAAATAAAGCAACTCGAAAAGACCATTTCCTTCTACCTTTTATTTACCAAATGCTTGAACAATTGGCTAAGCATTCTTACTACAGCTATTTAGACGGTTATTCAGGATTTGTTCAAATTCCTATCCACCCTAATGACCAAGAAAAGACAACATTCACGTGTCCTTATGGTTCATTTGCTTATCGACGAATGTCGTTCGGACTATGTAATGCGCCTGCAACACTCCAAAGATGTATGATGTCCATCTTTGCCGATTTTATAGAAGATATCATGGAAGTGTTCATGGATGACTTCTCTGTATGCGGGAAAAGTTTTGAAGGATGCATGTCAAACCTGGAAAGGGTACTGGAAAGATGTGTACAGGTAAACCTAGTGTTGAACTCGAAGAAATGCCATTTTATGGTAAAACAAGGAATTGTACTTGGACACATAGCTTATGAAAAGAGGATCGAAGTAGACAAAGCTAAGATTGAAGTAATAGAAAGCCTCCAACCCCCAAAAACTGTAAGAGAAATACGAAGTTTCTTAGGCCATGCCAGTTTCTACGGATGCTTCATAAAAGATTTCTCGAAAATTTCTAAACCTCTGACTAACCTCTTAATAAAAGAAGCTGAGTTCATCTTTCGTGATGACTGCCTGAAGGCGTCTGAACGGTTAAAAGCAGCTCTCATATCTGCACCTATCATACAACCACCTGATTAGAGTTTACCATTCGAGATAATGTGTGTCACAAGCGATTATGCATTAGGTGCAGTCCTAGGACAAAGAAGAGACAAAAAACCCCATGCAATATAATATGCAAGTAGGAATTTGGATTTTGCACAGATAAACTATGCCACTATAAAAAAGGAACTCTTGGATGTCATTTTTGTATTAGATAAATTTCGTTCATATCTAGTAGGCGCATAGATTATTATCTACACTGATCACGCAGCTATTAGATACCTATTAGCTAAACAGGATTCCAAGCCAAGATTATTAAGATGGATCTTACTCTTACAAGAGTTTGATTTGGAAATCAAAGATAAACTAGGATATGAAAATCTTGTTGTCGACCATCTATCTAGGATGGAAAATCTTAAACCTGAAGAGATACCCATCAATGACGATTTTCCATATGAACACTTGGTAGCCCATATGAGGTCTGAAAACTCAGTTGAAGAATGCCCTAAATTTTGCAACAATGACGAGAAAACTGAAGTATTGGAAGCAGTATCTACTCAAATTTCACTGCCCTGGTATGCTGACTATTTCAACTAATTAGCAGCAAAAGTCCTTCCTTTTGATTTAACTTATCAGCAAAAGAAGAAATTCTTTCACGATCTCAAACACTATTATTGGGATGAGCCCTTACTATTCAAGCGAGGCCCTGAAGGTATTTTTCGTTGAAACATTCCTGAGAGTGAATTAGAGAGCGTAATAACTCATTGTCATGAAGCCCCTTATGGTTGATACGCTAGCACCTCAAAGACTTGCGCAAAAATCCTACAAGCTGGCCTTTATTGGCCCAGTCTATGGAAAGATGACCATGCTGTAATTCCAAAATGCAATCGGTGTCAACGCACTGGTAACATATCTAGGAGCGATGAGATGCCTCAAAACGGTATCCTAGAAGTAGAGATATTTGACGTATAGGGGAATTGACTTTATGGGACCTTTCCCATCGTCTTCTGGCAACAATTACATATTAGTGGCAGTAGATTACATATCCAAATGGGTAGAGGCTGTAGCCTCTCAAACAAATGATGCGCAAGTAGTGATTAGGTTATTCAAAAACATAATTTTTCCAAGATTGGGTGTTCCGAGATTAGTCATCGGTGATGGTGGCTGTCATTTCATTTCTAAAATTTTCAATAAACTCTTAGAAAAGTATGGAGTCCGACACCACATAGCAACACCTTACCACCCATAAACAAGTGGGCAAGTGGAAATCTCTAATAGGGAGATTAAGCAAATACTTGAGAAAACTGTTGGCACATTTAGGAAAGATTGGTCGTCTAAACTACATGAAGCATTGTGGGCATACATAACAACATACAAGACACCCATTGGAACCACACTTTTCAAACTAGTCTACTTTCCATGATTTATGGTGGAGCAAAATCAGAAGTAAACAAGGTGTGTACTCAAGACAAATTTTGTACCAACAAGCTTGCTTTTCAAGAATAAGAATGGAAACTTTTTACCTTAAATGGAAAGTTATTTGGATAATGACTTGTATATCTTGGGTAATGGTTCAAGATTTTGTGTAAACATTAAATTATGGAGAGATTTGCAAAAAAGAAGGCCAGTAACATAACATTATGCAGCATAACATGTAGATTGGATCATGTGTTCTTCACCAAAAAGACTTGTAATTTAAGGATGGATGCCCAACTTCATGCCCTTGAATCTCCTAGCTCAAGTATGATAATTTCATGATCTTGGATGTTTTGGAAAGCTTGAAACATCCTCTATAACTTTCATGTTGTCCATTTTGACAAAATCATCTTGGAACTATGTGAAAAATTGCCAAGTAGTTGGGATAAAATCCTAACCAAAATCTGTTGAAAATTTCTAAGTGTTAGATGAAAATGTCATGACTTCATGGGCTTATATCTTAAAATTTAAGAATTTTTTGGACATCAACCTTATAATTCAATGTTGTGGAATTCATCAAGATTTACAACTTCCATGTTGAAAATTTTCTTTGAATCATCTTGCATCTTGGTGAAAAATTGGTATGAAGTTACGAAATAAACATGTATAAAACAGTTAGAAAAATTTTTAAGTCTTGGAAAGTTTGACTTTTCAAATTGACTTTTGACTTTCTTTACTTCTTAACGATAAAGCTTGATATTATTGAATATATTGATGAATTTTGATCTTTAAAACTTAATGTTAACCAAAAAGTCAAAGTTTGACTTTTGGTGTATCAGTTGACTCTTTTTATCAGTTGACCAAATTTCATCTATCAATCCAATGATCTTGAGAAATGTTTTGAGCCATGAAATTATGTCAAAATGATATCATTGTGTCCTTGATATCATGTTTCAAACCAATAAGCCATGTATTAATTCAAAAGTAAAGAATCAGTCATTCTTAGTCAAAACCCTAATTTTGACCATTTTTCCTTTTGATGACTTGAACATTTTTTCTTGAGGAGTTGTGATCCAAACTTGATCAATTGATGCATATGACTTCAAAATGTTTATATTGGTCAAAAATCTTGAATTTTGACTGTAAGTTGACCACAATTGGCTTTTTACCCAATACAACTGATTTTCAGCCATCTGAGCAATTGACTGGGTAAACTTGTGATCCATGACTTGAAACATGATATGAGTAATCTTGGAGGTCCATTATGATACATGAAACTCATTTGAGGAATTAAAAGTTCAATTGTCCTTGTGAAAATCAAAACCCTAATTTGAGGCATCAATGTTGAGGAGATTGCTTGATCTAGTCAACACTTGTGCAAGCTTGAGCTAATGAAGATCTTGTGAGAAATATCTTGAGAAAGGAGAGGGAAAATTTTAGGGTACAAAAACTTCCCCTGTTCAATCTTCTTAAACCTGAAAAGTTAGACTGGCGTGTCAGCCATTCGTGACTTGTAGGTATAAGATAATTGAACACTAGAGTGCCTAGAAATTTTCACTTGCTGGTGTACGAAGTAATGTTGTTGGTTGATTGTGTCGGGAATGGGCTTAAAGATGCCATCCCAAATGACCGCTGGTAATTATGAAGTTGACCAAGAATATTATTTTAACGTATATTGGAAAGAATCTTGTGGTGACTACTACTTCAATAGGTAATGAAGGCATCTTGACGACTACTACTTCAACATGTAATGAAGGAATCTTGATGACTACTACTTCAACAGGTAATAAAGGAATCTTGAAGACTACTACTTCAACAGGTAATGAAGGAATCTCTAACGACTACTACTTCAACAGATAATGTAGGAATCTATGGCGACTACTACTTCAACAGGTAATGAAGGAATCTGACGACTACTACTTCAACAGGTAATGAAGGAGTCTCTGACGACTACTACTTCAACAGGTAATGAAGGAATCTGACGACTGCTACTTCAACAGTTAATGAAGGAATCTGACGACTACTACTTCAACAGGTAATAGAGGAGTCTCTGACGACTACAACATCAACATTTAATGAAGGAATATGACGACTACTACTTAAATAGGTAATGAAGGAGTCTCTGACGACTACTACTTCAACAGGTAATAAAGGAATATGACGACTACTACTTCAAAAGGTATTGAAGGAATCTCTGACGACTACCACTTCAACATGTAATGAAGGAATCTCTGACTACTACTACTTCAATAGGTAATGAAGGAATCTTTGACGACTACTACTTTAACAGGTAAAAGGAGGAATCCAAGTTTGATTTTGTGTCGGAGAGATATTATTTAGAATGACTCCCGGGGATAAATCTTCTATTGAAATATTTGTCAGATTTTAGCCTCTGGAGAAATTTGTAGATGGTTGATGACATGCATCTGTTGATTGATCTTTTCCTGAAAAGGTAGAGAGTTAGTTCTATGCAATGTCATGATGCATGAATTTCGTAATGATGTTATCAAAATAAATGATATTGTGCTATATGTGTTTTGTATGCATATGTCATGATATGTGACTGTGTAATGTTATTGAAATGTATCTACGTCTAGGAAAATAAATCCCTGACAACTACTGGTGAGATTTGGGAAGCTTAAATCCTGGACTACTGTTGGAGATGAAGAGTACGTGTGTCTTCAACCTTGTTTAGAATGCTTCCATTGGGAATTCATGTTTGTTTGTTTGAGGAAACTCTGCAGGGAATGTTGGTTTCTGCTTGGGAAGTATGGTTCAAGAAATTTGGTTGTTCATGGCTCTACTGGGGAATTTGATTCTTATATGCCCTGAATGGGGATAAAAGAGATGACTAAACTTTTGACTTGTCTGGGGGAGGATGAAGTTAACTGTTATCTGGTCGGATTCTAGGCTTCGCAACAACTTTTTGGAGATAGTATCAACTCCGCTGGGGAAAAGGAATTTTGTCAGTTGATCTATAGTAGTATGAAGAATAAACTCAAACTGGGGAGATTGTAATCTCTTTAGGAAATAAAACCTATTGAGGAAAGTATTCTGGTTACCTCATTGGGGAAATGAATTCTTTTGGTGTAGAACTTTTGCAAGGTTTATTTTCCAGCTTTGGAAGTCCAAACTTGGATGGGGAAGAGAATTCCCAGGGAATATGTTAATTGGAACTCTGGATGGAAAATGTATGAATTCACTCCGTGGGGATAAGTTTACTGAAGTAACTCTGTGGGGATATCCCAAATCCTTGATCAAATGCTTATTACTATTTTTGTGCGTTCATTTATTAACAGTTAATCATGTTCATATGTTCATTCGATTTTAGTCATTGGACGTTTTTGCACTCAAAACAGAAATAACAAAGATGTTTGTACTTCAAAGTATATTTGTATTGATAATTTTCCTATAAACAAGCGTTTTTGTACAGGGAGACAAAAATCCTAGTAAGAGGAAGTTGTCAAAAAATGAAAAGAATACAAAGTGAAAACAAAATTGTATAGCCATGTGAAAGTGATCTCATTGAGTTCCAACTCCTCTATTGCCCCTATATATTCGAAAATCATCCCTTGTCGTCGAAAGAAGTTAATTGGATTGATCTTGTACCATTTGAACTTTTAACCTTGGCAATAGAGCTGACTGTTAGTGAACCGAAGGGACATAATCGTACGCTTTAACCCTTAACTTTTACCTGGACCGCCCTTTCCGGTTTCCACTCTACCAGGATACCCTTTTTTTCCCAAGCCTCCCTTTCAGGTTTTCGACTTGCCGACTGTACAATCTTTTGTATGTAGCCCTAAATTTTTCCCGAACCTTTTAGTTCATCGAGATGCCCTTATTTTTGCCTATATATGTCAACCTAGCGGGTCATTCATTATGCATAGTATTTTTTGACTATGTTCGCATTCATAGGATGCTGGAAATCTTTGTTGTCCATATTAGTTAGCATCATAGCAACTCTAGAGAATACTTTTTGGACAACAAATGACCCTTCGTAAGTGGGAGTTCATTTTCCCCTGGGGTCTCCTTGTGGTAAAATAATGCTCTTTATTACCAAGTCACCAGCCTGGAATGCTCGAGGTTTGATCTTTTTGTTGAAGGCCTTGATCATACGTTTTTGATATATTTGACCATGACAGATAGCAACCAGCCTTTTTTCATCAATCAAGTTCAACTGATCCAATCTTGTATGAATCCATTCATCTTCACCTAAGCCCTCTTCTTTCATAATCCTTAGAGAAGGAATCTGAACTTCGACGGGCAGGACAACTTCCATGCCATAGACTAAGGAAAATGGGGTTTCCCCAGTTGAAGTTCGAGCTGAAGTACGGTTGCCATGGAGATCAAACAATGGCATCTCATGCCAGTATTTGTAGGTCACTACCATCTTTTGCACAATCTTCTTTATATTTTTATTGGAATCTTCCACTGTGTCATTCATCTTAGGTCTGTACAGAGAAGAATTATGATGCTTAATTTTGAACTGCGTGCAAAGTTTAGTGATCATGGCATTGTTGAGGTTTGTACTATTGTCAGTGATAATCCTTTCATGGATGTCATACTGATAGATGAGGTTATGCTTAATAAACCTGGCTACAACATTCTTAGTGACTGAGGCAAATGAAGCTTCTTCGACCCATTTTGGTGAAGTAATCAATGGCAATGAGGATGAAACAATGTCCATTAGAGGTAGTGGGCTTGATCTCTCCAATCATGTCAATGCCCCACATTGCAAATGGCCACGGAGCAGTCATGATATTCAAAGGAAATGGAGGCACATGAACCTTGTCGACATAGATTTGACACTTATGGCAAGTCCTAAAGTGATGGTGACAATTAGTTTCCATAGTCGACCAATAGTAATCAGCTCTTAGAATCTTCTTGGCCATAGTGTACCCGCTAGAGTGAGTTCCAAAGATACCTTCATGCACGTGTTCTATGATCTTTTCTGCTTCTTTCTTGTCCACACAATGGAACAGGGTAGAATCATGGTTGCGCTTGTATAGGATCCCATTGCTTAGGAAGAATTTGGATGAAAACCTTCGCAGGAATTTCTTATCATTGATGGAAGCTCCCTAAGGATACTCTTGTGCTTCCAGATATTTCCTCACTTCATGGTACCATGGTTTCTCCTTGTCAGTGTTGATCTCACAACAGTATGTGGGTTCCTCAAATCTTTCAATCATTATTCTAGGAGCCTCGTTGTCCCACTTGACCTTGAACATGGATGACATGGTGACTAAGGCATCTGCCAACTGATTTTCTTCTCTTGGAAAATGTTCGAAGGTAACCTACTCAAAGTACGGGATTAGGGTTAAGACAAGCTTTTTGTAGGGGATCAGATTAGGAAGTTTGGCATCCCATTAACCTTTAACTTGACTGATTACTAAAGTCGAGTCTCCAAATACGCTTAAGAAATTGATTCCTAGGTCGATAGCAGCCTTTAGTCCTAAGATGCATGCCTCATATCCAGCCATGTTGTTCGTACAGTCGAAGTACAGCCTAGCATTGAAAGGTGTATGGTAACCTTCAGGAGAAATAATCACAACACCAAATCCATTACACAAAGCATTGGAAGCCCCATCAAAAACCATAGTCCACCGGGATCCTTGTTCAGGTCCGTCATACCATCCAGGCTTTTCACAATCTGTTATTAGCATGACATTCTCGTCCGGGAATTCAAAGTTCATTGATTGGTGGTTATCAACATCTTGATGGGCTAAATTATCCGCTAGCACACTTCCTTTGATGGCCTTTTGTGCAGTATATTAAATATCATATTCAGTCAAGATCATCTCCCATCTAGCTATTCGTCCGGAGAGAGTTGGCTTCTCGAAGATATATTTGATGGGATCCATCTTAGAAATCAATAAGGTAGTATGAGTCGACATATAATATCTTAGCCGGCGAGCATCCCCTTGCCAAAGCGCAACAATTTTTCTCGAGCAGTGAATATCTAGTTTCACATTCGGTAAAAAAATTTCTAAGGTAGTACATTGCATGCTCTTTTCGGCCAGACTCGCCATGTTGACCCAGCACACACCCTATTGAATTCTCTATTACAGTCAAGTACATAATCAGAGGTCTTCCTTCACTTGGAGGCATTAGGATTAGAGGTTTTTGTAAATATTCCTTAATCTTGTCAAAGGAAACTTGACAGTCGTTGTTCCATCTGACTACATGATCTTTCTTTAATAATTTAAAGATTGGCTCACAAGTAGCAGTCAAGTGAGATATGAATCAGGAAATATAATTGAGTTGACCTAAAAAACCCTGACCTCATTCTCAGTACAGGGCGCTGGCATTTCTTGTATGGATTTGACTTTTGCAGGGTCGACCTCAATACCTTTTCCACTGAAGACAAACTCTAGGAGTTTTTTAGAACTTACCCCAAAGGTGCATTTGTTTGGATTCAGCCTCAACTTGTATTTCTTTAACCTTTCAAATATCTTGTGTAGATGATCAAGGTGTTGTTCCTCAGTTTGCAATCTTGCAATCATGTCATCAACATAGACTTCAATCTGATGATGAATCATGTTATGAAATAGGGCTACCATAGCTCGTTGATAGGTTTCCCCTGCATTCTTCAAACTGAAAGGCGTGACCTTGTAACAGAAGGTGCCCCATTGTGTAACAAAAGTGGTATTTTCTATGTCTTCAGGCGCCATTTTGATCTGGTTATATTTGGAGAAGCCATCCATGAAGTAGAAAACTTTGTGTTGAGCAGTGTTATCAACCAAGACATCGATATGTGGTAGTGGGAAATTATCCTTGGGGCTTGCCCTATTCAAGTCTCTATAGTATATGCACATACAGACTTTACAGTCTTCCTTAGGCACCGGGACCACATTTTCCACCCATTGAGGGTATGACGTCACTGCCAGGAAACCTGCATTAAATTGTTTCATTACCTCAACCTTTATCTTCTCAAACATATCTTGTTGCATGCGACGAACCTTTTGCTTGACTGGAGGAAAATCTTCCTTCATTGGAAGGCGATGAAATACAATATTAGTAACAAGCCCCAACATATCTTCATATGACCATGAAAACACCTCATCATAATCATGCAGCATCTAGAACAACCTCCCTTTGAAACTTTTATCTAGTTTAGTGCCGATCTTGACTTCTTTTTTGTCTGCCTCGGTACCTAGGTTTATCACTTCAACTGGTTCCTCGTGTTGTTGAATGGATTATTCCTCTTGCATTAGAAGTCTGGCGAGTTCCTCGGGTATTTCACAATCTTCCTCGCCTTCATCTTTGACTTGATAGATTGAATTTTCAAAGTCATAGATGGAAATAGCAGAGTCGTTGAGATCCGGAGTGAATTTGGATCTGCAAATGTGTGTGTGTGTGCATGTAAGGTCACATGGCTATTTTTTGAAAATGCAGTAAAGAAAGACAATGAGCGCAAAATTTGGATACAAAAGAGTCTAATAATTTTTCATTAAAATGAGCATATGGCATATGAAAATGACAAACCCTTAACAAATGGACCAATGTTCCCAGGGCAAGGCACATGTCTTAAAGTCATTGTTTCAATTAAATTGAAGATAGAGTTCTTAAATTAATAAAACAGTAAATGGTAATTACTCCTTGTTGAAGGAGATTGGAATGAAGTCCTTGGTACGCCAGTTGTTGAGTCCTTCATCAGTAGTCGGGTAGATCCAGTCATCAAAGTCACAATCATCATTAGAGTCTTCAAGAGCATTCACTTCATCATTATTGATGCAAAGAGGTGGTTTCCCTAAACGAGTACGCTTGACCTCTTTTTGAGCTTTGGTAGTGAAGCCCATACCACATTTTTCTGACTTGGAAGGGAAATCAGGAAGTTGTCCCCAAATGTTGCAACCTCCTTCTTCAACAACAACACAAGCATCTTTAAGAGAGGCCATCCTTGGTGTATCTTTAGCAGATTTAGGAGTGTCGGGAGTGGCCTTGGCAATGACAACCATGGGAGAGACCACTTCGAAGGCTTGATAAGGAGTTTCAATGAACTCCCAATCCATTTCAACATATTTAAACGAATTTAGATAGCTGACCATAAACTCTTCTTCACCACAGGCGGTAACAATTTTCCCCTTGAACAGATATTTCAACTTCTGATGTAGTGTGGAAGTTATCGCACCTGCCCCATGGATCAATGGGCATCAAGCAGGCATGAATAAGCAAAATGGATATCCATCACATAGAATGTTGATTTTAAAACTTGAGACCCAACTTTTATGGGGAGATGAACTTCTCCATGAACCATCCTATTTTAACCATTGAAAGCCCTTACTTCAATGTCGCTTAGTTTCAACACTAGTCCATCATAGTCTAGCCTGTCCAAAGCTCCTTTAGGTAAGACATTGAAAGAAGATCCAATATCCACTAATACATGTTCCAGGGTATTGCCCTTGCATTCTAGCGAGATGTGGAGAGCTTTGTTGTGATTCTTCCCCATTGGGGTCAAATCTACATCAGAGAACCCTAAATTGTTCTCGACAGTCAAGCTTGCTACACAGTTTTCAAATTTATCGATCGTAGTTTCTTGAGGAACATGGGCGTTATTCAAGAATTTTATCAGTGCTTGAGCATGTGCCTCGGAGCACAGCAATAAAGACAGCATGGAATCTTCGAGGGTGTTTGCCATAATTGTTCCACTATCTTGTAATCACTTTTTCCGATAATTTTTAGGATCTCCTCCATCTCTTGGGTAGATGGATCCTTAATAGTAATGTCTTTTGTGGGCGCCTCTGTCCTGGCAGGCTCAGTCAATTTTTCCTTTCCTCTAGTGTCAGCAACATGTTTAACAACGGTAATATAAATGTGTGTAGTAGTGTTTGTCGAAGCTAAAATTTCTAGAGAGAAGATCTTCCCCGTCCTAGTAACTTTACTCGACCTAGTGATATTTGTAATGTTAGCAGCTTCATCTTTATCATCCCAGGAATATTGTTGGATACCATAGTAGTATACTTCTGCCCCATAATTCTAGGGCACCGCCTTATCAGAAGAGTAAGGGATTGGACCCGGTGTAGTGATGATTAATGGAGCTATTCTTGGTTCACTGGGAATCCTAATAGGACTTTTGGAGGTGATCCTAATAAGTTTGTTGGAGATAGTAATGATGGAAACATCTTTAAATTCATGATATACACTTTGGGTCAAACCTTTCGCAGATGGAGTTATTTCAAATAGAATCTCATGGATATCCATCAGGTGTTGGACAAATTTCTTAAGCCATTCATAACCAGTAGTTTGTACACCACAACAACAATAGTCTTCAAGGTAGCCAGGGAATACTCTGACTTTCAACAAATTATATTTGATAGTCTTCAAAGGAGTAGTTAAATCATTGATGGAGGGAAAAAAAGAGGCATCTTCAATATCATTGACACCCTTACCATGATTTGGCATAGGTGTGGTGATTACATTGGGAGTTGACGGAGGGTCGAATTTAATTGTCTTATTATCAATTAGGTCTTGGATTTTTTCTTTAGAGACCAACAATCATTGGTATCATGTCTGGGGCTGTTTGAGTGGTAAGCACATTTGGCATTAGGGTTGTATTTAGGAGACGAGGTGTCAGGGTTTTGGGGAGGATCCCTCAATGTAACCAGCTCCACTTTTAGTAAGTGATGCAATTCTTGAGACAGTGACATATTGATCTTAGTATACTTCCTTTCTTGAAACTTCATCCTTTGCCTATTTCCTTGTTGTTGTTGATTAGGTGTAGGATTGGAAGTTAATACTGCCCCTACTGAATGATGGCGGTCATTCTTAGTACAGCTTCTTGATCCATATACATCATTAGTCTCTTTTTTTCCAGCAAATGGTTTTTTCTCAAAATCAGAGGTGGAGGACCTCAGTATTTTCCCACTTTCAACCCTCTCACAAGTCAAGATCAATTCAGTGAATCCGAATGATGAACTTCCAATCAGTAAGTTAAAAAATGGTCCAGTCAAGGTTCCCATAAACATGTCTACCAATTCTATATCAGTTAATGGTGGATGCACCCTGCCAGCCAGGTCTCTCCATTTTTTAGCGTATTCTTTGAAGCCCTCGTTGGCACCCATGGTCATTCCTTGCAATTTCACCCTAGTTGGTGCAAGATCAGCATTATATTGATATTGGTGGTAAAAATCAGTGGCCAAATCCTCCCAAGTATGGATCTTAGTCCCTTCAAATTGGTAAAATCACTCCAACTGTGTCCCAACTAGACTTTCTTGAAAAAAGTGCACCCACAGTTTCTTATCAGCGGTATGCGGCTGAATTTTGAGGACGTAAGATCTTAGGTGAAGCTTCGAACATGAGACACCATCATACTTGGCAAAAGCAGGGATCTTGAATTTTTGGGGAATGACTACCCCAAGAACGAAACCCAAGTCACCAAAGTCCAAGTCAGGCACAACTTAGATTTCCACAACTTTCAATTTGTCTTCTAGTTGTTTATATTTATCGTCAGCTGGTGGATATTGCTCATCAAAATAATATTCGTCTTCAGAGATTTGATTGTTTCCACCCTAGAACGGGTGCTCCTAGCATCTTCATCTTGATTTTCATCCTCTTCGGAAGAATCCTATTCAACTTGGACTTGTCTTACGGGCCCTTTAAACCTCTTCCCCATGTTGATTATAATTTTCTTGTTGGTCTTCTTCTTCGTGACAAGAAAAGCCATCATTTCTTGCTGCCCCTTTGCTAAGTTGAGCAGAGTTTCTTAAAACTGAGGAAAATTGTGTCAGAAAACCTGCTTATGATATGATGCATGTTATGCGAATGAAATTTTTTCAAGGATTTTATGGAATTTAAATTTTCTAAACAAAGAGAAGACAACAAACATTAATTGCATTAATAAGTTCACGAATTACAAATGCCTCTCTTGGGCTTATAATGGAAGAAGAAAAAATAATACAAAATAAACTCCTAAAACAAAAAGGACTCAAGCTTCCCATGGGCGCATCCTCTTTGGTGCAATGTAGGCATTCAGGCATCGCTCTTCATGAAGTTGCCTCGTGATCTCCAAAAACTTTTTCTCGCTTGTGTAGAATTGTGCTTCAAAGGTATCTCGTTCCCCTTTGAGTTGAATCCATGATCTTTGCAATTCCTTGAAGTCGGCAGGCATGTCAGGATGAAGAAGAGTGTAAGGGGTGTCTCCCTCAGCAATGGGCTCCATAATCACAAGTAGGATGGTGGGGTAAGGCATCATGATACTTTGACCATGAGTTCATACCCACTTGAGTTAAGGCTTAAGAGGGATGAAATTTGTATGCCCCAAAGTCTTGATATCCACTTTGTTTACCATTCTCCAAGCTCGTATGAACATTTGACTATAGCCTTGGACGTCACCCTCATAACCGAATACCAAAACTTGGATGAGCGCATCATGGGGACCATCTCTTCGCGCATACCCAAACTTCTGTAATGCAAGAGAAGGGTTATAGGTGATACATCCCCTAATACTCAAGATTGGGACATTAGGGAATTCCCCATAATGGTCGATGATGGTAATATCCTCCAAAGATCGAGAACACCAATGAATACCCGAGTGCGAGAGTGACATCATCCTTTGAGACCATGTCAAGCCTTGCGCATTCTTCAAAATATATAGAGGTAGTTGCAAAATAAACCACCTAGATAATAATGGAATTTAACACAAAAGAGTACCCCTTTTCTTCATGGTGCGAGTGTGAAAACAATGTAGAATGTCTCCAAGCAAAGTAGGTATGGGATTACGAGAGAGAAAAACCTTGATGGCATTCACATCTAGGAGTTATTCTGAATTGGTAAATAAAATCAAACTATAGACTAGAAGGGCCAAGACGTCCTCAAAAGATTGAAAATCCATATCTTCCTAAAGCAAACGAGCCTTTTCCATCAGAAACTTGGCTAAGAAACCCTTAACTCCACTTCTTGTCTCCCAATTTGTCACAATGTCAAATCTCTTCAAATGCAAGGCTTTGGGAATAACTTCATGCTTTGGAGTTTCCTCTAAACCGGTGAATGGTATTTGATCAAGCACATGATCTCATAGAAATTGAGAGAATTCTTCTAATGTAGGCACCAATTGGTAGTCGGGAAATGTGAAGCAATGATGCATAGGATCAAAGAATTGGAAAAGCACACACATCATTTCTTCTTGGAAGTTTGAGGTAGCCAAGTTGAGAAGTCGACCATATTTCTTGGCGTAGGGAGAATCTTCAGGAACTCTTGATTCTAAATCTTGAAGTTTAGGATGCACTTTCATGAAGTTGACTCGGATGGTATTCCTACGAGTGGAAGCTATGTCCTACAAAATAGAAAAAAGATAAATTTCTAAATCCTTGAAATGGTTAGTGAGAATGCTTATGATGTCATGATGTTTATGATGTCATGAATAATAATCACAAATAAAGCACACAAAGAACTTAGGTTTAGGCTTGCATGGGTTTCATAGGTAAGTACCCTCTTGAAGTTTAGTTGGTTCAACCTGTCTTAGAAAGTAACTAGGTTCTAGGGAAACTCAATATCACTGATCTTTCTTCATTGGGCATTGTTTTAGCACAATCAATCTTTTCTTGCATCTAAAATATCCCAAAAGTCCGATCTCAATGATCGTAGTATCGAGTATCAACCAATTTTCATCTTTGCGCCAAAGTCGGCTATCTCACTACTTCCTAATGACCAAGTTGTTCAACTAAAGGTTCTACGGTCAGTTAGTGCTTTATGACACTGCACAACGGCCCCATATTCTCCTAGATTCAACACAAGTGATACCGATACCAACAAATGTGTCACACTAATGTAGCCATTGTTTCAACCATATCGGTCTACACCGTACAGTTTCCACAATCTATTTCTACTTACCTAATGATGTTCCAAGATCCGGGTAGAGGATCTATTCAAGAAACACAAACATAGGCCTAAAGATGTAAAGCAGACAAGTCAAACAAATGAAAGTATTTTAAATGTGATCTAGTCTCTAAGGTAACCCCACTTTTAAGTTAAATCCATAGCAGAGTCTCCAATTCTGAAATACGGTAGGAGAACTGACTTGGGTGTTTTGCGTTTTATCGCAATTTTTGCAGATAGCAAGAGTCGCCACCGAATTTTCTTTTATCCAATAAAGGAAAGGGTGAAAATAACAGGAAAGACCTTTTGAGATATTTTCTTGAGTTCGGGGGGTAGGTTATCAAAAGGGAAGGTGTTAGCAGTATTTTCATCTATAGTTATCTATGGGCTCTTAGTTGCTAGCTCACTTTGAAATGCTTTATTTGAAATGTGTTTGTGATTAGTATTAAAAGTATTTTTGAAAGTTCCTTTTCTTAGGCGAACTTTGTAATGATTCTTGTTTCTATAAGAATGCATACAAAGTGTTGACTTTTGAAAATATTTCATTTAAAAGTGTTGGTGTGTTTTGAAAGATGTTTTGAGGATGGTTGTGAGCAAGCAACTACGAGCGTTCTACCTACTAAAAAATTCTTAGTTCTTTTCCTCCTCCTTTAGATATTTCTATCTTACCATTGATTTATAAGAAGTTCTATCATTGGATCTGAAGGGACGGTCGTGGGTCGTCGTACAGTTATAGAAGGCAACATTGTAGGATACCTTAGCAATTTTTCATAAGGGTCTAAGATCGTTTACTGAATGCAACATTTTAAGGTTCATTGATGGACTACAATCTTGTATTCAAGGGTCATTGCTAAAATATCCCACGTTCGAGGGACATGACTATTTTACTCGGGGTAACAAGTGGGGGTTACCCTAGAGGTCCAAGTGTGCAAAGTGTTTGTTTTCATGCATTTTGTATTGAGATTAGGGTTCTCTATTGTTTGATTTTTAGTCTTTCCACACACACCCTAATTACTAGGAATTATATTAAAAGTGATAAATTGCGGAAATTTAAAGTTCTACACTATTACATCTTTTTTAGGGACGGGGGATACAAATTTACAAATGGAGAATGAAAGCAATTAAAACCTAATTAATATTACCACCGTATTGAATAATGAATAACAATAAAAATATAAATAAATATAAATATAATGTAAAGATAATGTAAAAAAAAAAAAGGAAATTGTTTTAAAAAACTTTTATGTATTAACACATACCCTTATGTATTGATACAAAAACTTTTTATGCATTGACACATGCACATATGCATTGGCTCATATCTTTTTTTATTGAAACATGCACTTATGCATCAATACATATCATTCCTTGCTCCTGGATATTAAAACCAACTCAGTATGAGTCGATACATAAAGGTTTGCGTCGGCTCATAACCTGTTTTGCATCGACACATGCACTTAAGTATCAATACATATCATTTCTTTGTTCCTGGAAGTCAAAACTGTAACACCCCTTCTAATTTCCCTAAATAAAAGGCAAGAATTAAAATCAGAGAAAATAAATTTGCACGGAAGGGATGTCACAACACACATCACACTCCAAAATTTTAAAGAAAAACGGTCGGGGTACGTTTGTAAATTTAAGCATATCAACACAAAACAAACATACATAAATATTTAACTTCTTTCTCTCGTGCAAACGCAACGGAGTTTCAATATTTAACTTCATCTCCATTCATGGAGGAATCAAACATAATTCAAGGCATCAAGCCATGATAATTCACATAAAGCATATGTTATCAAGTCTCACATACACAAAGTAAGGATTATATACATCATAATCCGAATACAAAATAGACGAGTTCGACACTAAATATACCACCCCCCCCAGGTGTTACTACCAGAGCATCGACTCGACTCTAATCAAAATAAAACATATTGCAATCCAATGCATCCGCTAACTAGCGCCTCGCGCTACCATCCTCGGTACCTGAACAATGCCATCAAAAGCATTTTCAAACAGAAGGGTAAGAATTCCAATAATCATATAACATGTAATTAAGGTAAAGCAATGGCAATAAATAAAGCAATACATCATGATCATATTCATTTTATCACATATAGTATCCGTACTCAAGGAAGTCATTTCCAACACATGAACCATATAAACCAATTATCTGAATACTCACATCATTGGCACATAACCATTATTCAAACAACAACAATATTGGCACATAACCAAACACATCAACACACATACACAATATACACAATTATGCATGTGACTCAAAACACGACTCAACATATGCGAATGCGGCACCGACTTGTGGACCCAAAGTTCCACCGCTTATTTTTCCACATAGGATCAAAGCCACTACGTCTATTTCCACTATAGGATCAACGTCTATTTTTGTGGACCCATGTTTCATCGCCTATGTTCCCTTTCCGGGTCAAAGCCACTATGTCTATTTCTATTCAAGGATCAACGTCTATAAAATATGAACCCACTGTTTCACCGTCTCTATTTCAAGACCAACCATGCCATGCAATGTACAACCAACAACTCGTATGCAATTAAGACCACTTCCGACCTTAACATACACATACCACATATTCCAACACAATGAAATACCAACAATTGTACATGCATTGCAAATATAATTCACAAATCAAGTAATGTACAAGTTTAAACAATGTTACTTCCATGATTTATTCAAATCAAACACAATTTCATAAACCGGAAGCATTCAACTTAATTCGACTTCACCTGGAAAATTCACATTTTTCAACAAAAATGCCACTCAACATATCAACCAAAATTACTACCATAAACTGCATGATAATTCGGACTGTTTGGGTTAAAATCGATTAATTAATTATCGGCCAAAAATTCTATTATTTCTACTTTATAAATCCTACAAAATTATTTATTAAAGATATTAAATCATTATTATTAAATAATTTTGTATTTGTAAATCGGAACGTAATAGCTATGGTATATCTAATATTTATTCATTTCGTCGCCACTGTATGCAAATTAAGTGCCTCCAATTTCACTCTTGCGCTACTGTCTAGCAAAACGAAAGCCTCTAAGTACTACTTCATTTACTCGCTACAGTAACAGGAATGTGTCTTAAGTACCAATTCACTTCTATGCTACAGTAACATGTGCCAATTCTCCTAAATACATTTTCCTCTTGCGCTACAGTACTTCAAGCCAAGTGCCCTTCATAGCTACTTCATATAATCACTCCTTTTAGCGCTACAGGATGCTAAACTAACTGTTTCTAATGCCACTACACTTCCTATGCTATGCGCAACTGAACAGTCAATTTACCATCAAATATATTCATTTAAAATTGGCGCTACAGTGGTGATCATGTTTTTTTTTTAAATACTACTTCTTTCTTTTAACGCTACAGTATTGCAATATAATACTCCTACATACTACTCCAATTACTACATTACTTATCGCTACTGTATTTGCAAGCCAAGCCTTTTATTACTACTTTATCTTGTATTGCTACAACAAGCCATTAATACTCCATGTGACTTTAACTACTAATTCTCTTCAACTCTACAGTTCAAGCAATTCACAGGCGCTACGGTAATGCTACGGCAAGCAAGTACTTACTTCTAAATATTACCATACTTTGCGCTACAGTATGAAAAATATGGAATTTTGCAAAGAAAATACTAAGGCATGTGTATAACTAATCATATTGGATCCTAAATCATCTCTCAATTTCATCAATCTACCAATTTTTTTTTCATCATAACATAGTAGTGAAACTAATACCCTAAACCCCTAATTTATTCCAAAATCAAAACTATAAAATCACACACTAAATAATTGGTGGAAGTCAAACCCTTACCTCTAGTGTTGATTTTCTTGGAGCAAGATGATGATTTTGTAGAACAAACCCTAGCCTTCTCCTTCTCTTCTCTTCTTCTTCTCTCTTTTCTTTCTTCTTTCTCTTCTTACCAACTACTCTTAATAACTCTACTTTTCTATTTTATAAAACTATCCTTCTACTACTAACTTTCCTCCCTCTATCTTTCTAAAATTATAATTTGGCCCCGACAATTATTTAATTCAAATTATAATATATAACTCTATTAAAACAATATTACACTAAATAATATTTATTCTATATAAAACTAATCATGCCAATTAATCAAACAAAGACAAATATTACTACCCACCAAATTAATATTATTCTAAATAATATTTCGACATAATAAATATTTTTATTTCATATTACCCAATTAATATTTTAATCGATATCAATTGAATATATTTCTCAAAATAGATATAATTTAATAGTTTTGGAAAATAATTAATGAAATAACATTTAAATATAAACGGAGTGTTACAAAAACCAACTCAGTATGAATCGACACATAATGCTTTACATCGACTCATTTCTGTTATGTGTCGACTCATTCGTGTTTTTTATTGACTCATAACCTGTTTTGTACCTAATATGTGTCGACACATACAGTTATGCATCGACTGATACTGCTGTTTTTTACTTCCAACATTTTATGCTCCATATATGAGTCAATTCTTAACACATGGTTAATGAAAATAAGAAGTAAACATATGGTTAGCTTCAGGGAAATGATATCTACATTTTATCTTCATAAATGAATCACAAATGATGCTTGTATAAAGAGCTCAAAGTCAAGAAAAGTTACCTTGAAACTAAAATTTGTGTTTTGATTTTGAGTTGTTATATTGTCTTGGAGAGGTCAAGTGACTGTTTTTGAGTTTGGAGAATGGTGATAGTGATGTTAAAGAAGTTGATTTTGTGTTTGAACAACTTCTATATGATGTATATGTAGTATTTGGATAGTTTGTTTAAACAAAACTTGCAAGGTGCGAGAGGTTCAATGGTTTGGACTTCAAAGCTCTACATAGTCCCAAGATGAAGTACAAAAGTTTATGGTATAGAGGGGCTACTTTCCATGATTTATGGTGGAGTAAAATCAGAAGTAAACAAGGTATGAGCTCAAGACAAATTTTGTACTAACAAGCTTGCTTTTCAAGAATAACAATTGTAACTTTTTACCTTAAATGAAAAGTTATTTGGATAGTGGCTTGTATCTCTTGGGTAATGGTTCAAGCTTTTGTGTAAACATTAAATTATGGAGAGATTTGTAAGCAAGAAGGCCTGCAACATAAGATTATGCAGCATAGCATGCAGATTGGATCATGTGTTCTTCACCAAAAAGACTTGTAATTCAAGGATGGATGCCCAACTTCATACCCTTGAATCTCCTAGCTCAAGTATGATAAGTTCATGCTCTTAGATGTTTTGGAAAGATTGAAACATCCTCTATAACTTTCATGTTGGCCATTTTGACAAAATCATCTTGGAACTATGTGAAAAAATGCCAAGAAGTTGGGATAAAATCCTGACTAAAATCTGTTGAAAATTTCTCTAAGTGTTAGATGAAAATGTCATGACTTCATGGGCTTATATCTTCAAATTTAAGCGTTTTTTGGACATCAACCCTCTAAAATAAAGTTTTAGAATTCATCAAGATCTACAACTTACATGTTGAAATTTTTCTTTGAATCATCTTGCATCTTAGTGAAAAATTGGTATGAAGTTATGAAATAAACATGTATAAAACACTTATCAAAATTTCTAAGTCTTGGAAAGTTTGACTTTTCAAATTGACTTTTGACTTTCTTGACTTGTTGATGACCAAGCTTGATATTCTTGAATGCCTTGGTGAATTTTGATGTAAACTTGATCAATTGATGCATATGACTTCAAAATGTTGATATTGGTCAAAAATCTTGAAGTTTGGTTGTATGTTGACCACAATTGACATTTTACCCAATATAGTTTATTTTCAGTCATCTGAGCAATTGACTGAGTAAACTTGTGATCCAAGACTTGAAACTTGACATGAGTAATCTTGGAGGTCCATTATGATCCATGAAACTCATTTTAGAAATTAAAAGTTTAATTGTCTTTGTGAAAATCAAAATCCTAATTTAAGGCATCAGTGTTAAGGAGATGGCTTGATCTAGTCAACACTTATGCAAGCTTGAGCTAATGAAGAGCTTGTGAGAAATATCTTGAGAAAACTTTAGGGTACAACACCTGTCTTCTTTCAAGACTTTATCTGTAACCTATCTTATTGTTGGCTGTATAGATAGTTGCCCCGTCTTGTTTCGGGAATTAATCTCTGACCTAGTCACATAAATAGTTGCCCCATCTTATTTCGGGAATTAATCTTAGACCTGTTTGAGAATTGTTGATGATATTTGTCTATTTGTAGATTTTACCTGCAAAGATAAAGAGTTAGTTGTATGCAATGTCATGATGTATAAAATGCATTGCTTAATGATGTTCTCAAAGTAAATGAGAGTATGCTATATGCATTTCGTATGCATATGCTATGATATTCATAAATGATGTATGAATGTGAAATGTCATCGAAGAATATTGGTAGCTTTGCATAACGTCTCTGACTGTGGAAAATAAATCCATGACTGGGGATCACTGTCTTCCATTTCTAGAAACTCTGTTGGGGAATTTGATTTCTATTTGGGGAGAAGAGTTCGGGAACATCGACCATTTGTCGCTCTATTGGAGAATTTAATTCTTATATACCCTGACTGAGGATAAAAGAGATGGATAACCTTTCGAGGTGCTGCATGACCGAGTTTTTGATATGGACGTTGACTCATCTGGGGAGTATAAGATTAACCGATATCTTGTCTGATTTAAGATTCAGTAGCAACTCTCTGGGGTAGGCAATCAGGACTACCCTTTGCTGGAGAGAGAAATTTTTTGGTGATTTGTTGTAGTCAACGGGATAGACTCAAGTTGGGGAGACTATATCCCATTGGGGAAATAAACCATGTTGGGGAAATAAACCCTGCTGGAGAAGTTACTCTTACAAGGAAATGAACCCTACTGAAGTAGAGAGTTTTGTAGGGGTTTTTACAGTGTTGGAGAAATAAACTCAGTTGGGGAAGAGAAATTCTAAGAACTGTGTGGTGACATATTCTTTGACAAGGATTGGGACATCGTAAGTTGGCGACATTTCCAGGAAAAGATCATAATCCTTTATCCGCTAGGGGGATCTGCTAGTGAGTATGATTAGGGTAATATAGACTTGTGGGACATGTATCTTTGTTGAAGATGAGCTTGTGAGGATGACTCCGCGGGGGATAATCTTATGGGCACTTCTCTGTGGGGCAACTTCACTGGGGATTATTCTGTGGGGGTTTATGGATGACTTGAACATTATCCCAACTCCTAGATTCTAGAGTAAATGCTTATTCCTATTTTTATGCATATATTTGGTAATAGTAATCATATTCATATACAAATGTTCATTCAATTCAGTCATTGGACGTTTTTGCAAAAAAAAACATAAAAAGTAAAACAAGATTTGAATTTTGATATTGTGTTTATATTGATAGTTTGCCTATAAACAAGAGGTTGTCATACAAAGAGACATAAATTCTAGTAAGAGGAAATCGTCATGAAATGAAAAGAGTACAAAGTGAAACAAAACCTATAACTGTGTAAATGATCTCATCAGGTTTCAACTCTGCTATTGCCTCTATGTCTTCGAGCATCTCATCCCTTGTTATTGGAAGAAGTTGATTGCATTGATTTATATCGTTTGAATTTAATGTTGGTAATAAAGTTAGATGCGAGTGATCCAACGAGACATAGTTGTACGCTTTAATCCTAATTTTTCCTGGACTTCCCTTTCAGGTTTTCAGTCCATCGGGATACCATTTTTTGCCCAAGCCGCCTTTTCAGGTTTTCGACTTGCCGGGTGTACAGTCTTTTACATATATATCCCTGATTTTTTCTCGAACCCTTTTGGTTTTTTGGGATTCCCTTATTGTTTCCTAGGCCAGTCAACCTAGCGGGTCATTTTTCATGCGTAGTATCTTTTGACTATGTCCGTGTTCACAGGGTGTGGAAGATTTTCACCGTCCATGGTGATAAGTATCATAGCTCTGCCCAAAAATATCTTCTTGACTACAAATGGCCCTTCGTAGGTGGGATTACATTTGCCCTTGGGTTCACCTTGTGGTAGGATGATGGCCTTTATTACCAAGTCACCAGCCTGATATACCCGATGCTTGATCTTTTTGTTGAAAGCTTTGATCATACGTTTCTGGTACATTCTACCATGATAGGCAGCAGCCAAACTTTTCTCGTCAATTAAATTCAACTGGTCCATTCTAGTCTGAATCCATTTGTCTTTGTCTAAATCCACATCTTTCATAATTCTCAGGGAAGGAATCTGAACATCGACGGGTAAGACGGCTTCCATATCATAGATCAGAGAGAACGAGGTTGCCCCAGTTGATGTCCAAGATGAAGTGCGATAGCCATGAAGCACAAACAGTAAAATCACGTGCCAATATTTATAGGCCACTATCATCTTCTGTATAATCTTCTTAATGTTCTTATTGGCGGCTTCCACTGTGCCATTCTTCTTTGGTCAATAAGGGGAAGAATTGTAGTGTTTGATACCTTACAAATGATCTTAGTCCCTCAAGAGAAATGCTAAGGCATCTTACAAAATTGCATTTTATGACTATACGATGATCCACGCCCGTCCCTTCACATCCAAAGATAAGGCTTCTTACCAATCAATGATAAGATAGAAACATCAAAGGAAGGAAGAAATGAACAAAAGACTTTTGAGTAGGTAGAACGTTCTTTGTTGCTTTCTCACAATCCATCTTCAAAACAAACATCTTTTCAAACACACTAAACACTTTCAAAACACACGAAATATTTTCAAAAGTCCAACACTTTATATGCATTCTTATAGAGACGAGAATCATTACAAAGTTTGCCTAAAGGAAGGCACTTTTCAAAAATACTTTCAAAACCCACCACAAACACATTTCAAACAAAGAAATTTCAAAAGTGATCAAGCAAGCAACTAAGAGACGGTAGATAATTGCGGATGAAAAGGGTGCTAACACCTTCCCTTTTCATAACTTACCCCCCGAACTCAAGAAAATATCTCAAAGGTCTTTCCTGTTCTTTTCACCCTTTCCTTATTGGATAAAAGAAAAGTCGGTGGAAACTCTTGCTATCCGCAACAATTGCGATAAAACACAAAACGCCAAAGTCAGTCCTCCCACCGTATTACAATTGGGTTTCAGTACAACCCCTTCACAATCAAGTTTTTCCAATGGGTCTTTCGGTAGAATATTTAACGAGGAACCTATATCAACCAATACATGAGCCAAAGTAGTTCCCCTGCGCTGTATGGAGACATACAGGTCCATATTGTAGTTTCTTCCTTCTGGAGTCAGATCAGCATCAGAGAAACCTAATCCATTATCATTCATTAAGCTAACAAGATAACTTCCAAATGGATCAGTAGAAATCTCTTGTGGTATGTAAGCAGTCTTCAAAAATTTCATTAAAGCCTGTGCATGGGCTTCAGAACACAATAACAGGGATAACATGGAGATTTTGGATGGGGTCTGCCCCAACTGTTCGACAATCATGTAATCTCTCTTGCGAATGATCTTTAATACCTCTTCCAACTCTTGTCCAAAGGTGTCTTCAACTGCCACTTCTTTAAGTGCCTCCGTCTGGGCAGGCTCCAACATTTGTTCTTTATCCCGAGCCTCAGCAGTTGATTTGGTAGTTATAACTTTTGCAGGTGTAGCAACAGTCTTTAGACAGATTTCCGGGGAGAAAACACTTCTTCTTCTAGTAACCTTACTAGTCCAAGCAATATTGTCAATGTCGGGATCAACAACCTCAGTAACTTCATCTTCAATGGTCGATAGTTGTTGCTTGACGCCATGGTAGTAAACATCGGATCCATAGTTCCAAGGAATATCTTTATTTGAAGAACATGGGATAGGTCCAGGTCTAGTGATGATCAGAGGATAAACTTTCAGATTGGAATTAATTCTTACAGGACCTTTGGAGGTAATCCTGACAAGAGGACCAGATATTAAAGATAGGTCTTTGACCCAGATTCTAAGCAGACGGAACCTTCTCGATGAGAATTATATGATTTTCCATTAGGCGCTGAATGCCTTCTTTCAGTAATTTGCAGCCATTGGGTTGGGCCGCAAAGTAATAACTTCTTTCGATACAGCCCAAAAATAAACTGGCCTGCAACAGATTCTTCTTGATGATTGGTAGGGGAGTAACCAATTCAATTATGGTAGCAACATAAAGAACATCATCAATAGAAGTTATGCCTTTATCATGCTTTGGCATAGGTGTAGTAATCACATTCATGGTCTCCAAAGGGTCAAACTCAATCTCCTTGTTGTCAATCATGTCCTTAATTTTATTTTTCAGGGCCAAGCAATTCTTGGTATCGTGCCCCAGACTGTTGGAATGGTATGCATACTTCGCATTTAGATTGTATCGAGGAGAGGAGGTGTTGGGATTTTGAGGAGGCTCCCTTACTATTATCAACTCTGCTTTCAGTAAGTGATGTAATGCTTGAGATAGTGGCATGCTGATCTTCATAAACTGCCTTCTTAGAGCATCTGACCTACGATGATTTCCTTGTTGTTGTTATTGATGAGGCGCCATATTAGAAATTAATACCGCTCCCACAGACTGATTATGGTCATTTTTAACATGACCCTTCTAGCTATAAACAACATTGGTCTCTTTCTTACCACTGAATGTCTTCTTCACAGCACTCAAAGACACAACCACTTGAATTTTTCCGCTCTTAATACCACTTTTAACATGTTCTCCAATTAGAATCAGCTTAGTGACACCATATGAGGAGCTTCCAATTAGATGGTTAAAGAATGGACTTGTCAAAGTTCCCATGAACATGTCCACCAACTCCCTATCATATAGTGGAGGTTGAACTCGTTCGTCCAGATCTCTCCATTTTTGGGCATACTCTTTAAACCCTTCATTC
The DNA here is from genome assembly GCA_948472305.1 of Vicia faba. Taxonomy (NCBI): domain Eukaryota; kingdom Viridiplantae; phylum Streptophyta; class Magnoliopsida; order Fabales; family Fabaceae; genus Vicia; species Vicia faba. The sequence goes on from OX451740.1 coordinate 1,126,342,645, forward strand.
GAGCCCATAGTCATGTTTTGTAATTAAACGCAAGTTGGTGCAAGGTTAGCATTATATTGATACTATTTGTAGAAATTAACAGCTAGGTCTTCCTAAGTACGGATGTTGGTTCCTTCCAGCTGATAGAACCACTCGAGTTGTGTACCAGACATACTTTCCTGAAAGAAGTGATCCCATAACTTCCTGTCAGTAGTATGGGGTTGGATCGTCCGAACATAGGACCTCAGATGAAGTTTGGGACAAGAAACACCATCATATTTAGCAAAAGTGGGGACCTCGGATTAATGAGGGATAACTACTCCCAGAATAAGACCCAGCTCTTCACAAATAAATCCAGGCACTTTCTGGATTTCCATGGCCTTGAGGCAATCTTCCAGCTACTTGTATCTGTCGTCAGAAGGAGGATACTATTTAGAATAATAGTATTCATCATAATCTTGACCAGAACCAAGGTTATTATTCTCTTTAGCTTTCACACTTTCTTCATCTTTCTCTTGGTTATCTTCTTCATTCAGGGGAACCTCAAAATCTAGATCCCTTCTGACTAGACCCATGAATCTTTCTCCTATGTTGAGAAAGATTGTTGGCTTTTTAGTCTTATTCTTATTCCCCTCGGTGATGATGGTCTTTAACTCATCTTGACCCATAGCTAAGTCGAAGAACATCTGCTGAAACTAAGTGTTATGAGCTTGAAGTTCGTTCACAGCTTGTTCGAGTGCCATCTTTTACTGAAATAAACAACAAGAAGATGAGAAAACATGTCTAGAAGGTACCTCTTATATGATGATATGCATGATGTGCAAATGCAAGTGCAATGTTATTAAGGATCTTTGTGGAATTTAAATTTGTTTAAACAAAAGGAAACAAAAGAAATTTTAGTAATAAGTTCAAATTATAATTGCTTTCAATAAAAAAGAGTTACAAAACAACAAAATATGAATTTAAATCTCCTATGGACGCTTCCTCTTTGTGTTCACATATGCATTAAGGTTTTGTTCTTCGTGGAGTCATTTCCTCAACTCCAGTACTTTCTTCTCACTAGCATAGAATTGAATCTCGAAGGTATCTCTTTCCTCTTTAAGTTGAATCCAGGACCTCTGTATTTCTTCGAAGTCTGTAGGCATATCGGGATGAAGAACGGTATGAGAAACATCCCCTTCAATAATAGGCTCTACGATCATTGGTAAGATAACAGGATATGGCATGTTATGATTCCGACCCCGAGACCGCACCCATCTGAGGTAAGGCTCTGGAGGAATGAAATTCTCATGTCCCAAAGTCTTGCTATCAATCTTGTTGATTATGCCTCAAGCACGTATAAATCTTTAATGGTAATTTTGAGGATCATTCTCATAGTCTAACATAATACCATGGATGAGCATATCATGAGGATCATTCCTTCGAGCATAACCAAACTGACACAGAGCCAGAGAAGGGTTGTAAGTGATGCATTAGGGAATTCCCCACAACGATCAATAATAGTGTCATCTGCCTGAGATCGAAAAAACCAATGGATATCTTCATGAGTGAGTGACATCAATCTTTGAGACCACCTCAAACCTTGTTCATTCTTTATCACTGATTGGGGCAGGTGCAAAATAAACCACCTGGACAGTAAAGGTATACAGCACATAAGAGTTCCTCGCTTCTTCATAGTACGAATGTGGAGGGAATACAGGACATCTCCGAGCAAAATAGGTAACTGATTATGAGTGAGAAATATTTTGATGGAATTCACATCTATTAATTAGTCCGGATTAAGGACCAATCTCAAACCATAGATTAGCAAAGCCAAAATATCTTCAAAAGTGCGAAAATTCATGGCATCGAGAAACCACGGAGCCTTCTCTATCAGAAATTTAGGAGAAAAACCCTTGACCCCTTTCCTTGTTTCCCAATTAGCTACAATGTCTGATCATTTCAGATGTAAGGCTACTGGAGCATCTTCAGGTTTCGGAACTTGCTCTAGACCGGTGAAGGGTATCTGGTCAAGAATAGGAACTTTAAGAAACTTAGAGAATTCTCCCATTGTGGGAACCAACTGATAATATAGGAATGTAAAACAATGATGCTTCAGATGAAAGAACTGGAAAAGAACATTCATCATGTCTTGCTGGAAGCCAGTAGTAATCAAACTGAGTAGGTGACCATGTCTCTTGGTGAACTGATAATTGTCGGGAACCCTTGAGACTAATTCCTCGAGCTTGGAAGTTAACCTTACGAAGTTGATCCAGATAGTATTCCTACGACTGGAAGCCATGACCCTGCAACATAGAACAAAGATACTTCCCCTAGATCCTTGAAATGGTTAGTCATGATGTTATGATGTTATGATGTCATGTTTAAATAGATAATCAAACACAAGCAAAGCGCGCAAAGGTCTTAGGTTTAAGGCTTGCATGGGGTTTGAAGGTAAGTACCCTCTTGAATTTTAGTTGGCTCAACTTGTCCTAAAGAAGTAACCAGGTTCTAGGGATCTCAATATCATTGATTTTTCCTACAGGTTTCATCTATCACGGCAACTAACTTGCCGCCAAACAAAATTCGAGAGTCGAACCTCAATGAGTGTATTATCAAGTATCAACCAACTTCAGACTACACCAAATTCGGCTATCTCGCTACCTTCTAATGGCTAAGTTGGGTCAATTAAGGTTCTAAGGTCAGTTATTGAATATGACACCACGCGATAGCCTAATATTCTTCCCGACTAACTCGAGGGACACCAATACCAACCAATGTGTCACACTAACGTAGCCATCACTTCAACCATATCGGTATACACCATATAGTTTTTGTGATCTATTGTTACTTACCTAAAATGCCCCCAGATCCGGGTGTAGGATCTTTGCAAGAAATAAACCTAAATAAGCCTTTAAAAATAAAGAAGATAAATCAAACAAGGAAAGCATTTAAAAGTGATCTAACTCTAAGGTAACTCCACTTTTAGTAATCTCCTGCAGAGTCGCGAGTTCTGTTACACAGTGGGAGAACTCACTTTTTTTGCGTATTATCACAAATGTTGCGGATTGCAAGAGTCACCATCGACTTTTCTTTTATCCAAAAGGAAAGGGTGATAAGAACAAGAAAGACCTTTGATAATTTTCTGAGTTTGGGCGGGTAGGTTATGAAAAGGAACGGTGTTAGACTCCTTTTAATTTGAAGTTATCTATGGGCTCTTAATTGCTTAGCTCGCTTTGAAAATTGCTTTGTGTATGTGATTGGAAAATATTTTTGAAAAATGCCTAAGTATGGCAACTTTGTAATGATTCTTATATCAGTTAAGAATGCATACAAAGAGTTTGTTTTTGAAAATATTTCAGAGAAAGTGTTTGTGAAAAGGATATTTTGAAAAGTTTTCGCGAGTAAGCGATTAAGAACTATCTACCTACTCAAAAGTATTTCGTGTTATTTTCCTCCTCATTTAGATAGTGATACCCTACCATTAGTTAGTAGGAAGCCCTATCTATTAGATGTGAAGGGACAGGTGCAGGTCATTGTTATGGTCATAGAAGGCAACTTGTAGAGATACCTTAGCAATTCGAAGGGACTATCATGATATGTTCATAGGAAACATTGAGGGACAAGATCAATTCTCGTAGGCAACTCGAGGGACATCGTGGGACTATGATCTTTATAATGATTTTTACCGAGGGTCTTTGCTAAGGGTATCCCTATGTTCGAGGAACATGATCATTTTCCGAGGCAACGAGTGAGGTCACCCTAGAGGTGAGTGTGTGAGAAATGATTCAATTCGATTATTTATCTTGATTAGGGTTATCTAACGGTTAGTTTTAGGTCTTGCTATACATGCCTAGTTACTACTCAATAATAAGGAAAACGATAAATTGCGAAAAGTAAAGTGCGGGAAATAAAAATCCTACGCTAATATAAGGCTTCGGGAGCGGGGGTACAACCAATAAAATCGGGGAAAAAGGGGTAAACCCTAATTACAACTATTACAAACCGTAGCAGTTGCATAATCAGAAAAATAATGAAAATAATAAAGTACGCAAAGATTGTAAAATAAAGGGAAGAAGAAAATTGTTTTATGATTTTCTGAATTATGTTTGGTACATATGTTTAAATATACATATATTCATAAATTGTACAACTTCTTATATATGAAACCAGAGTTAATTTCATCCATAAGGTTCTCAACCTTAGTCAGCAGGATCTTCATATTCAACTTGTCTTAGAATACTCAGTGAACTTATTCAAAGTTCCTGGAATGAAACATCAAATAAACAATTAGCAGCAACAACATTATATATGTTTAAGTTTAAGATTCTGAGAATAAATATTATCAAAATCATTTTACTTTCTCCCCTTTTATCAGAAATAAAAAAGGTAATAAAGAGACAGAAAAATAAACTTTTGAAGATAACCAACACATAGTTAAAACTTCATTAAAACAAGGCTTTAAAAGATATAATTGTTTTAGAAATAGAAGAAAATAAAACTTAAGTTCTAAGACAAAGGTCTAATTCTAAGAATCCTTGTTAAGCTTTTCCATCAGTTGCTTTAACATCTCAGTCATCTGATTGAAGGAAGTTTCTTGAGCAACGCTGTTTTCTACATTTTTGTCCAGACTTTCTTGGATACACTGATTGGTCTCTTGGAATTTTTCCAAAGTTTCCTTCAGCCCAATTATTTCATTCTCAATGTCCATAGTAGGCTTCACTTCAGAGCAAGAAGGTTGAATGTCAACCACTGCTAATGTAGTACCAGAAGTACTAGATGAGGGGATAGCTTCTAAGGCAAGCACAACTTCTGGTTTTGGAGCAGGTAAGAAGAGAACCTTTGTGGTGGCTTCTTCCAAGGCTTTGTACTTCTTGAAGCTTCAATAATACCATAGGATTCCATGATTATGGAGTCTCTTTCCAGCCAATATCAGAATTACTTCAAAATAACTTTTAACTTCCTCTAGATTTATGCTAGTTAGGGTTCTTCTTTCTTCCTGTTTTAGAGCATTTCTGACACACACTATAAAATGGTACAATAATTCATTCAGAGGAATGTGTTGAATGTATTTTATAGCAAAGTATACGAAGGGTTTCATGGCGTATGGACAAGGATCCATGTCAGGCACAATGATAATATTTAGGATTTCTTCTTCAGATAGGGGAACATCTTGATGTTCAGCAAGACCTTCTGCAGACTGGGAGAAATAGTTCGATGCAGGAGAGTTAATATTAATTTCCTTAGGAGAAATGAAGGAGGAGTGTGGAGATGGATGTTTAAAAGAGGTTGTATTTAACTAAGGCTCTATAGGAATAGAGGCAGGGGCGTATGTGGTTTTTGAATCTTCTTGGTTGGAGGCAACTGGATGTTCATTTAATTCTATTTTAGAATATCTAACTCTAGAGGGAGCAGTGGATCCTTTTGAAATCCTAGAAACCTTAGAGGGTTCAGAGCTATATGAGCTTCCAAGCATCAGAGAACGCCTTCTGGTTACCCTTATTTTCTTGGGAGCTATAGAGTTTTCTCTATCCTTAGATTCTTTAGCCAATTTCCTTTTTCTCTTTGGAGTGGGAGAAATGCGGGTCTTATCATTGATCACTGATGATCAATCAAGAAGAAAGTTTGGAAATCCTATCATCGTAATTCGTCTCCCCTTTAAATCTGATGTACTTGGTTCCTCAGGATACTGTATTTCTTCTCCCTTTTTCAGACCAAGATATCTTAGGGTAATTCCATTTATGGAGGCTCCGGTGATCACATTTGAATCTTGAGTCTTTAGAGAGTAAAAAAGATGACTTTCAACAAGAATGTATGAAATAAGTCTTTCAAAAGTAATTGTCATCTTATTTTTGGATCCTCCATCACTTGATTCAGTAACAATGGTTTTCAGATGATTGAACAAAATTACTGGATGGTTAATTCTCTCAGAAGTTTTAATGGCATGCAGAAGATACTTCTGGTCAGTATTGACACGATCAGGAGAGTTTGTTCGATATCGGGGAGTGAGACTACCCAGAAATATTCTAAACCAAACCCTTAGTTTAGGAATCAGAAATTTTTACTTTTGTTCCTTAGCCCCTTTTTGTTAGATAACATTAACTATACCAGATTTCTTGTAGACCTCTATTGACATGTTAGTCAGAGTAGATCTCGTTCTATCAAGACTATAGAGCATGGCTATGTCTTCTTCTGTAACATAGATCTTCTTTCCATGGATGGTCTAACATACATGTCCACTTATAGATACATATGTGTGTATCCAGAAGTCTTTAACTAGATCAGTGAAGATTTGCCCGTGAAGCTAATCAAAGTAGTTTGCCCATTTTAGAAAGCTAACAACATCATGTAGATCAAAATCGTTTGCAGCAAGATATCTGATATGCACAAAGCTTCAACAAGGACTACCAACTCATTCACAAGGTTATAAAGGAATACTTTGGGATGTTGCTCAGACGATGATAGATCTAGGCTAGCGGTTACTTGCTGAGATACCATAGACGAGGAAGAGCAGATGCAAACTGAAGGATTTTTAGGGTTTTTGAGAGTTTGGTGCTGAGAGAAATAAAAAAAGGAGGAAAGAGAATGATAGAGGGTGTGAGGTGATGGGAGTAGGTTTTAAATCACCTTTTGAAGTAATTACAAAAACTTTGAATAGAGCAACAATCTGACACAGAGTAAATTAAAAAGATTTTTTAACTTATTCTCAAGATCGTCTGACTTCTCAACATATCACATAAATATTTAGTAATGGCTTAGAAAGGATAGTTTTATTAAATTAAAGCAAAAAACCTTTCAATTTTTGACAACACATTTAATTGTTATAAACTCTTTAGATTCTAGAGGATAGAAGAAATAAAAAATTTCTTCCTTAAGTAATATTAATAGAAGTGAACATCATTAGATAAAAAAAATACATTTCATAGGATGGTAATAATAAGCATTTGAAAACATACCTTGCTGTAATAATTCCATGAGCTTTTCTTCAGAAGTTCTATTATTATCAGAATTATATTTAGTCATATCCCTCAGAATCAGTACTTCAAAATGTGATGGATTTGTTTGAGCCTTTGTAGAGGAGTCTGAGCATTAGAAATTTATGCATTTTTTGACTCCTTTACTTTTTGTACTTCTATAACAGTTATATTGCTTTCAGATTTTGAATTGGAATCTTCATAAGGAATCTTTATCTTATTAACTCCAATTTGATTGAGTACAAACGATTGAGAATATTGAGTGTGACTTATCCTTGAATTTTGCAAGCTGCAATCATGTCCATTGATCTACTATTCCAAAGTCTATGATTTTTCTTTATTAGATCATATTAGAAATCCATGATATTTCCAAGCTTAAGTTCCAGGCTTTGGAACATATTCCGTTTTCCCATCATGTGTTGCAAGCATCTAGAGTCCATATACCAAGGCAGGTGTTTCAACTGCACTACTAAGGATGTCTGCAACATAGATTATCTTATCTTTTGGTACCCATAATTTTTTGGGTCCTTTCTTGTTAGCTCTACTAGAGTTGTGAACAAATTTAGTTTCAATAGTAGAATAATCATATTTACAGGTGTTAAAACTATTTGGGTTAGTCGATTGAATATCATCAGATTTCTCTTCATCTTTTCCATCTTCTTTTGGCACAAACCCAGTAGACACAAAATGAGAGTGTAAGGTGGTTGGTATGTTTTCCTTATTAGATTTAGAATTTTCATGAGGATCATAACCAATACCCTTAACTTTATTTCTGCTTATACCATAGATCATAAAAGCTAGCATGCTTTTCCCTATGCTCTTAGCTAGAAATTTTTGGAAAGCTTTGTCATATTTCTTGATGACATCATCAGAACATTCAAAGGCTTCTAGAAGAGTTCTCGTGCCTTTAAGGGCAGAGTTTTCATCTTTTAATAAAAAGTTTTCTTCATTTAAAACAAAAATGTATTCCTTAAGCTTAGTGTTTTCAACAAATATAGATTCATGGGTCTTTTTGAGATCCTTGAACTGAATCTTGAGTAACTCATGTTTTTCCAAGATTTCAACTAAGGAATATGTTAATTCAGAATGAGTAAGATCAGAGAATACCTCTTTGTAGAATATTTCTTCTGTTTTTGAATCAGCTTCATCTTCTGGGGGGATTACTTCACTTGATGTTCCAACATGAGCCATCAGCGCCAAGTTAGCATGTCCTCCTTCAAAGTCGTATTCAGAAGAGTCTGAGTCATCCCATGTTGCCATTAGCCCTTTCTTTTTGCCTTTGAGAGCTTTATTTTTTGGTATGTCCTTTAGAAGCTTGGGACATTCACGCTTGTAGTATCCTGGATCATTACACTCATAACAAATGACTTCGTTGTCACTAGACTTCTATTGACCAAAAGTTGATTCAAAGCAACCTCCAATCCTCCTTAAACTTTTGAACTTGTTGCCTTTATTTCTCTTCTAGAGATGGTTAACCCTGCTGGACAACAAAGACAACTCATCATCTTCATTATCAAGATCATATTCTGAATCCTTTATCTCTTCTGGTTGAAGAGATTTGGACTTCTCAGATTTCTTGATGGACTTGAGCGCAATAGATTTTATCTTCTTCTACGGTTCTTCTTATTCTAGCTCAATCTCATGACATCTTAAAGAACTTATCGGTTCTTCTAGAGAAGCGTTGTTAAGATCCTTTGCAAGCTTGAGTGCAGTTACCATAGGCCTCCATTTGGATAGAAAGCTTATGATAATATTCTACACATGATCTGTCATTGAATAGCCTTTGTTCAGAACTCTCAATCCTGCAACCAAGGTTTGAAGTCTTGAGAAGATAACTTCAACACTTTCATCATCCTCCATCTTGAAGGCTTCATATTTCTGAATCAAGGCCATCGTCTTAGTTTCTTTGACTTGATCATTTCCTTCATGAGTCATCTTAAGAGAGTCAGATATCGACTTAGCAGAGTCTTTATTTGTGACCTTCTCATACTCAATATAAGAAATCACATTCAAAAGGATAGTTCTTGCTTTATGATGATTCTTATATTCTTTCTTTTGTTGATCAGTCGTAGCTCTCCTAGCTATCTCTTTTCTAGTAGCATATGTGGGAGGTACGTAGCTATCAACTACCATATCCTAAAGATCAACATCATGACCTAGAAATAATCTTTCTAGTCTATCTTTCTAGTATTCAAACTTTTCACCATCAAAGATGGGAGGTTTTACATTGTAGCTTTTATTGTTTGAATCAAAAGCAGCATTAGTTAGTGTGGGTTCAACCATTGTGTTATGGACTGGCCCGACAGCTTGATTGGGCCCATTCTAAGAAATGTCATGAGTGCCAACCGCTGGCCATTGCCCAGGCTGCTCGCACGTTTTGGGTAATGCCTCCCCTCTTGCCCTTCTGGCCCAGCACCAACCCAAGATTCCCTTTGAGCATCTCCTCATCCTTCCCAACACCAACGTCGTGCGGGCCTCCAAGAACCGGCCAGGGGGATTCCCGTAACCAGCCCTCCCCCGGGACCAACGACTAGTTAAGTGCACATCTGCCCGGTTTGACCAAGTCCTGGCAGTTACTTGATTTTCCGGACCCGCATATCTAGGCAGGAAATCAGGAACCAATGGCCATGCGCCAAGGGAATTATATAAACCCTCACACCTATGAAGGCTAGGTATCACATATTCACTACTCACTACCTTATATTTTGCTAGTACCTCCTTGCTCCCACTCTTACTTGATCGTTGGAGTACCTTGCAGGTACAACCCCCTCTCTCATCTGCCCGACTGAAGATCATCCTCCAAGCACTCTCCAAGTTCTGATCAACTGCAAGATCAATGGCGCCGTCTGTGGGAAGCTGCTATCCCCATCTTTCTTCCCTCAGAACCTAAGATCAAAGCAACTATTCTTTCAAGATCCATCTCTCATATCATGGCCGACTATAATGATCTCTACCTGTCTGGAAAGACCATCCTTTCCCCTGCTCACAAGACTGATGGAGGCCAGGAACACCCTCACCTTAAGGCAACCTGGGCCCCTGTGACGGACAAATGCGTCCCCTGATTCCGCTAATGCCTGACATGGTGACGATCAACTCTTGGATGAATGGCGTTCCAAGAATCCTGCTGAGGAACTCCTAGAAAACTTGCAACCAGTCCCTATCCTTGTCAACACCGATCCGGCCATGGCAGCATTACTCGCTGCCCTAAATCAGACCAACACCCTTATCCTTCAACAAAATCAGAGGATAGGGGCCTTGGTAAACAGGCGTTCAAGATCTCCTCCCCGGAGAGCCCAAAGACGAAGTTACCTCAGTGCATCACCACCCAGGCATGGTCCACCACCCAAAATGGAAAGGCGCGACATTTCTTTCTTCAAGAAACGCAATCGCACACCTCCTTCCCGAGATCAAGACTCCCCTTCATTCAAGAGGAGAAAGGATAAAAGGAAGATCGACCGCGCTCGATTTCCCTCTCCCGAGCCAAAGCAAAATCGAAGGAGCCCCTCCTCTGACGGGGGAGAAACTACCACTCTCCTTCTCCATCTCCCGTCAATAGTGAAGATGACAATCCCCACAGACCATTATCAAGGGAGATCACCTAAGCTCCACTTTCTGCCGGCCTAGAGAAGCCGCCCACTCTAGGGACCTACGACGGCACTACAGACCCTGACGATCACATCGAGAACATCGATGCCCTCCTCGACTATAGAGGGGTCAGGGGCGCCATAAAGTGCAGACTCTTCCCAACCACTCTCAGGAAGGTGGAGATGGTGTGGTACAAAGGTTTCCCAAAAAATCCATCACCTCGTGGAAACAACTCAGAAGAATGTTCGCAAGACATTTCACTGCCTCTCGTCGACACCCTAAATCATAAGCTTCACTCGAAGCGATCATACAGGGCAGGGACGAATCTCTGAGGGCATATATTGAATGTTTCAACAAAGAAGTGGTCTAGGTCCCGACAACGGACAACATGAAGAAATACCTACTCGAGCGTGGGCTTCGTCCCCGTAGCGACTTTGCCAAGGCTGTAGGCATAGAAACACCAGCCACGCTCGATTCCCTTCTCCTAAAGGCCCAAGCATACATACAGTACAAGGAGAAGGAGGAAGCCAACAGTGCCCGGGAATCCATGCACATGGAGAGTGCCAGAACCTCGAAGAATGACGAACCCTCGACATCCCGTCAAGGGGAGAAGAAACGGAAGGACAAGTCCCGTGATCCTAAAGACTACAAGGGGACAGTCGGTCGTTTCCACGACTACACCCCCCTGACAACCTTAAGAGAGATTATTATTTCCGAATTCGCTAATTCAGAGTTCAAGCAAGCGGGGGTGCGTTTTCCCCGACAAACACCGTTGAAGCCAGGAACCGACAAGAGCAAGTATTGCAGGTTCCACAAGAGTCACGACCACAACACATAGGATTGCATCCATCTCAAGGATGTAATCAAAATATTAATCAAAGAGGGCACCTCAAGCAGTATAAGAAAAAAGAGGCCGCCCGTGACGAAGCACTAGAGACAAAGAATATCGAAGAAGGGAAGAAATCCGCCGACCTCGACACCATTCCGGTTGCCTAAAGCATCTTACGGCTGGAAGACTTCTACTTTCCGGACATGGAGGGCGCCCCCCTGTACTTCTCCACTCACAGTCCGTGGGAATCCTTCCCCACAACCATGGTCATTTCCGGAAGAGGGTTCAATAGGCATACAGTTGGATCAGTGAAGAGAAGGTTCGACCAACTCATCGAGGCCAACTCTGAGATGGACGCCACGCTCGACAAGTTTCGAGGAGGGTCTCACCCGCTCGCATTCTACAGGGAACACTTACTGGGAGGAGCCCCAAATTCGAGCATCCCACTACTCGTGAGAGCTCGGATGGATAACTTCAACGTGCGTCACATTTTGGTCGACCAAGGCAGTTTGGTTGAAATTATATACGCCCAATAGTTCAACACTCTACAGTTGAATGAGAGCCACGTAAACCCCTACGTGGGATCTTATCTTCAAGGTTTCAATGGGGCCAGCACGAAGCCATGGGGGTACGTGGAGCTAATCATCACCTTTGGGAGGGGGATAACGTCCAGAGCCATCAAGACCCAATTCTTGGTGGTGGACTGCCCATCCCTCTATCAATGCATCTTTAGGAGACCCACTTTAGCCGAGCACATCGCGGTCCCTTCCACCGTTCTTCTCAAGATGAAATATTACACGACCAAAGGTTTGGTCGCCACTCTTCACGGGGACATCCAAGAAGCCGGGAGATGCTTTGAAGCTTCTGCAAAGGGCCTCAGCTCCATCAACACCCAGCCTCGAACAACCACTCGAGCCACGCTGCCCCCTAGCTCCGAGGAATCCAGGCCACTGCCAAGGGTCGACACTATTGACCTAGACAGTCGGTTCTCCATGGAGGACATGGTCGAGCAAAGGAAGAAGGGGAAGGAGCCTATGGTTGAAGACGAAGGGTTAACTTCCTCTGGCCATAACGAGCTCTCAAGTCACGCATGGCCTATCCCGGACAGCGACTTCGAGCTAGTTCCTCTCAGAGAAGACCCCACCACGGGAGTAAAGATCGGAGCGGAACTCCCCTACCTGGCTAAAAGGAAACTCAAAGCTTGCCTGTGAGAGAATGCTGATCTCTTTGCCTAGAGTGCAGCCGAGATGCCCAGTTTAGACCCTGATGTCGCATGCCATTAGCTGACCATTAATGCCACTATTAAGGCGGTCGCGCAGCGCTGAAGAAAGTAGTCGATCGAGAAGTCACATTCTACTGAATTAGCTGTAAATACCTCCTAGAGGCACATTTTATTTCTGAAGCCTAGTACACTACTTGGCTCTCCAATGTAGTCCTAGTTAAAAAATCTAATGGAAATAGAGAATGTGCATTGACTATACCGATCTTAACCGGGCTTGCCTAAAAGATGCTTATCCCCTCCCCAATATTGACAAACTGGTCGACAATTTAGCCAGTTTCAAACTATTATCTTTCATGGATGCATACTATGGTTACAACCATATTCCCATGGCGAAAAAGGACAAAAAATATATCGACTTCATGACCAAGTCGGGAAATTGTTACTACAACATAATGCCTTTCGGCCTGAAGAACGCGGGCGCTACCTACCAGCGTATGATGAAAAAAGTCTTTTGCAACGAAATAGGTGACATGCTTGAAGTGTATATGGACGACATGATCGTCAAGTCCACCGAAGAGCTCGACCATGCCGCCCATTTGAAAAAGGTGCTAGAGCAAGTACAAAAGTGTAGGATGCGATTCAATCTAGAAAAATGCACCTTAAGCGTACAGTCAGGAAAGTTCATCGGGTTCTATCTGACAGAACGATGCATCAAGGCGAACCCCGACAAATGTCGGGCCTTCTCCGATTTTCCGACACCCACCTCGAAGAAATCCATCCAGATCTTAAACGGCATGCTCACTTCTCTTTCCCGATTCGTGGCAAAATTCGCCCAGTACGCACTCCCCTTGTTCAAACTCCTGCACAAGAAAGCCACTTTCGAGTGGACGCTCGAATGCAAGAAAGCCCTCACCCACTTGAAAAGAGCGCTCACACAGCCGCCCATCTTATCCCGGCCTGGGAAAGACAAAGTCCTCTACCTTTATCTAGTTGTCGCCTCTGAGGAAATAAGCGCGACACTAATAAGGGAAACCCCGGAGGGACAAAGGCCAATTTACTTCATGAGCAAAGCCCTGCAAGGCCCGGAAGCAAGGTATCAGCAAATCGAGAAAGTAGCCATGGCCCTCGTTAACACTGCGAGGAGGTTAAGACACCACTCTCTGGCTGATACCATAGTGCTCCGGACGTATCAGCCAATAAAGCAGCTGCTCGGAAGACTAGACATGGCGGGAAGAATGTTGAAATGGTCTCTGGAACTCTCCGAATTCGATATCAAATACGAAAGTAGAAAAATTCCTTAAGGCTCAAGCTTTGTCCGACTTCGTAGCGGAAATGACCTCACCCAGGGATCTAGAAGGCACGCGCCGCTGGACAATCTTCGTCAATGGTGCCTTCAGTATGACAGGAAGCGGCGCCAGAATCATATTAGAGAATGAGGAAGGGACGTTGGTCGAAGTTTCCTTTGCCTTGTATATCTCGACCTCTAACAATCAAGCCGAATACGAGGCATTCCTCGCAGGATTATGGCTAGCCGAAGATCTGGGAGCTGAGGAAGTAAAATTCTTCACCGATTCTCAGCTGGTCGCCTCGCAAGTCCGAGGAGAATATCAGGTCAAAAATGGCCAACTCACCAAATATTGGGCCCTGGTCCAGGAGGCGAAGAAGAAATTCAGGTCTGTGGATGTTCAACACTTTCCTCGCAAGCACAACGCCTGCGCAGACATTTTATTCAAACAGGCTAGCAGAAAGAAGAAGGGAGGAAATAAGTCTGTAATACAAGAGGTACTCCCTCGACCAAGCACCCAGATACCATCTGCCACACTCGGAATATTTTCCATCGGGGACAAAGATTATTGGATGACCCCCGTACACGATTACCTCATTAAAGGCAAACTCCCCGACGACCCGAAAGAGTCGATCGTCTTTAGACGAAGGGCCTGCTCATACGTATTGATCGAGGGAAAACTCTATAGAAGAGGATTTTCCATCCCACTCATCAAGTGTGTCATCCAAAGCATATCGGAACGCATACTATACGAAATCCACGAGGGTATCGGCAGTCAGCATCTGGGCGGAAGATCCCTCACGAGGAAAGCCTTGCGTGTAGGATACTACTGGCCCACCATGCAGCATGATGCAAGAGAACATGTGAAGATATGTGATAAATGCCAAAGACACGGGGACATGCATTTAGATCCTCCTAGCGAGCTCAAATCCCTCTCCTCTCCCTGGCCATTTGCCTGGTGGGGACTAGACCTCCTCGGCCCATTCGTGGTCAGAACCAATCAGAACAAATATCTGATTGTAGCGGTCGACTACTTCACTAAGTGGATAGAGGCCGAAACCCTGGACAAAATCACTACTCACAACGTCCTTCGCTTCTACAAGAGAAATATTCTGGCTCGTTTAGGCATCCCACAAGCGATAGTCACCGACAGCGGAACCCAGTTCACGGATCACACCTTCCATGAATTCGTCACAAAGCTTGGTACGACCCAACATGTCGCATCCTTGGAGCACCCCCAGACCAACGGCCAGGCCGAGGCTGCCTACAGGGTGATACTCATAGGCCTTAAGTAAAGGTTGGACGTAACCAAGAAGCGATGGGTCGAGGAACTGCACAGTATGCTCTGGGCGTATCGAACGACCACTCACTTATCTACCGGGGAATCTTCGTTCCGACTAGCATACGGGACATAGGCCATTATCCCCGTGGAGATCGGGGAACTTTCCAGACGAACCGAGGCACCTCTCGACGAGGAGATGAATGACGTTGCCCTCAGAGAAGAGCTCGACCTGGTTGAAGAAATTAGAATGGGAGCGGCCCTGCGAGAGGCCTTGCTCAAACAAAAAATAGCCATGTGCTACGACGCTAGGGTGATACGTTGAGAGTTCAAAGTCGGCAGACTTGTCCTGAAGAGAAATCGCAAAGAATCTCGCGAGGGAAAGCTTGCGGAAAACTGGGAAGGTCCTTATCACGTCTTCACCAAAACGGGAACCGAAGCGTATTACCTAGAAAATTTACAAGGGGAACAGCTCGTTCGATCATGGAACACTGAAAAGCTAAAACAATACTACAGTTGAAAACACTAAGTTGTCGGCAGGTTTGGTCGACAAGACAGACTCGCCTGAACTCAACCACATGTGCGCGCCTAGGCACAAGCGTATCACCCAAAAGTATTTAGAAGGGGCGAGGTTCTTCTCTGTTGACGAGCGTACCCTCAGCCCGACATGGACAACTCAGCCGAACTCCACAGTCTTTGTGCCACGATGGTAGAATTTCCGACTCGTGACGGGAAGTTCATGCTGCCGAACTCGTCTCCCTCGAAAACGAGACCTGGATTCCGGCCCTCACCCAGCATTCACCCTGGCAGCTCGATCGGATTCCCCGCACCAACGAGCATACAAAACAAGCACATCCCCGATATGAACTCTGCAGAATACGAAAGTCCTAATCAGAATAACTTGTCAACAATCATGCAAATGGCATATTAAATTTTCAAAGCAAAACGACCAATGGCCGGAAAATAAACAAAATGACCAGTTGGGCCAAAATTGTGCGAATACTACATACACGGGCAATAGCCTAGGAAATATCAAATATTATAAAAAAAACGGCACGCGGGCCGAAACTAATGGACGGTAAACCCTCTGCTTCTCCTTCGATGATAGGCGACAGTCGGGCAAGATCCCCAGTCGGTTGGTCGATGACATCCCTTAAGTAGTCAGGAAACAAAATCTGTCCGCCAACCACATAATAGTTAACCCCCATTCCCTAAGTGTTGAGCTCAACACCGAGATTCAACACACGTATCTGATTCACACATTATCGAAGCTCCCCTCGGAAGCAGCCTGGGCATCATCCACTATAAGCTGAAAATAGGCTACTAGCTCTGCGCGAGTCTTCAGATCCTTGGTGTACTCTGGCTCGTCCTCAGCAGGCGCTAGCTCGGAATTCAAGGCCGCCACCTTTCCTTCAAGATTCTCTCTCTTGAGCATGAAAACGCTGCGCTCCTCGGCCAACTTCCCCGACTCTGCCTCGAACATCTTTAGGGCTTTGTATTTATCGACCAAGGCCTTCTCAGCCATCGCCAACTTGGCTCGGAGGTGTTGTACCCCAATTTTTTTCCCTAAGATCCCTTCATCATACCATGTTGATTCCATTACAATAAGATCACACTAGGATTCTTGGTTCCCCTCCCTATATTTAGCTTTGCACTTTGAGGAATCACCAAGCACCTTGACTTGTATTCTTTTGTGATCATGAATTTTTTTGTCTTGATTTCTTCTTTTAATTAATAAAATGCAATGTTGGTTTGTCTTGCTTGTTATCCATGTAGGTAAAGGCAGTGAGATTTAACAAGTTGCCACATGGGTTCATGAGTTTATTTCCATGCCCTAGTCAATAAAGCTTGAGAAGTTCAAGCCTCACCATTGAAGCTTTTTTGGGAGGAAATGGCATGGAAAGATTATTTTGGTTCACCATATTTCAAGATTATCAAATTTTGTTCAAAAGCACAAGGGATTGATTGGAGAAGTTGTCATGCTTGGACAAGGCTTTGTTTCCATTGGTCACAAATGCATATTTCTCTCAATTCTCAAGATATGGAAGTGGTTGTGGTTGCTATGAGTTCTCATTATCATCCTCAACAACTTATATTTACAAATCATTTGTTTTGGTACAAGAAGTTTGTTCAAAATTGTCAAAGTTCCTTAAGGCATGTTCTTAATCTAGGAGCTAGGGTTTTGAACTTCAAAGGAGTATATATTGCTCATCTTTTGGTATTTTTGAGTGATTCCAAAGAAATCATTCTCTTCAAAGGGTTATTAACAAATCACTTCAAAAGTTCCAAGGAGTTTTCATGTGGAAGAAACTTGATGAGGAAGAAAGATTACAAGTCCTCCAGATGAATCCCCAATTTTTCATGTGTGACTTGAAATGATCATAACTTGGTCAATTTTTATCACTTTGAGCCCATTATTTTTCCACAATGATCTTGAAGATGTGAACTTTATGCCTTCTTTTACGTGCAAAGTGATAAAATGGATGGCAGTTGCCTTAAGGATACTAAAGATTATAGGTCATTTTATGAAATTTTGCCAACTTCAACAAGTCATAACCCTCTCACTTTTTGGAAATTTTGAATGGTTCAAGTCTCAAAATTTCATTAAAGAGATTTACTTCATGCCATCTTTTTTGGTCAAGAGCAAATTCCAAGTGGAAAGCTATGTTTGGATGAAAGACATTATAGGTCACTTTTGAAGAAAATTTTGAAATATTTCTAAGTATGGAAAGTCAACCCTTTTTCTCCAACTTTGACTCAACACAATTTCAGCTCAAGCATCCATTTTATTCCATTCTTTTTCCATTCCAAAGCTTGTAACCTCATCTTTCTGAAACATCAAGAATCGTGCCCTAAGACCCCTTGAGCTGAGAATACCATTGGTCAGAAGTTGGCACTTTGAAACTGATTTTTTCACCAAGTTAGAAGTTTGAAATCCTTGATTTGGCTTCTAAACACTTATTTTCTGTGTGTTTATGCCTCTAAACATGTTTAATGAAGTTCCAGAAGTGATTAGCATAGCAAAACGCGCGTTTTGGATGAGTTTTGATTTAATTAGAAGTCACACTTTTCTTGTTTGCAACTTGACACAATTTCCCTCCAAACTTCATCATTTCACACGCTTGGACATTCTATTTGATTCCCTATAAATAGAGGGTCATTCCCCATTAATTTACTCAAGCTTGGATAGCCAGAATCACCCAGCCAAACTTGTTCCATAACTCAAAATTCAGCAACTTCGAAAACCATACACAAGCCTTTTTCAATCCAATTTTTTCATCAATTCACCTTCCTTGATCTTTCCTGAAGCTAACAATATAATTGAAGAAGTGAAAAACACAAGATGGGGGGGGGGGGTTGAATTGAAACTTAAAATCAAAAGTGCAGTAGACACGATATTTTTATCCTGGTTTGTTTGATCTCAAACTACTCCAATCCACCCACCAAGGTGATTTTTCCTCTCTCAAACGAGGACTTAATTCACTAATCAACCTGATTACAATTCTACTTTAACAACTGCTAAAGTCTTCTTGAGTCCAAAACCACAACCCGGTTTTCTCAAGGAATTTCACTAAACAGTTAATTGAATAAAAGTGTACAATGCTGTTTCTAAATAAACAGTATCACAAACTTGTGATGTATTACACAGTTTAATATTGAATCATTGAAGATGAAGAATGATAACTGCATTGCTGACTTTTTACGTGAGTTTTTCTTTTTGAGCGCAGTTGTTCATCATTTTGAAATCTTCTTCTAGTCTTCTTTATATAGGCCTTGCAATAGAGACATAAGAAGATACTTTTGGTAAGTCCATAACACGAGTTGATGAGCTTTCCAAATCAGGAGATCCTTGTGTGTTTGTAGCGGTTACTTATGATCTTGCATTGATGGAGTTGTAACGCTTCAGAGCTTCTTACATCAGAGGATGAATATTACCATTGAGAGTTCTTTATAGATTGATCAGAATTTTGCGCATCGAAGTATCAAAGATTCTGTTTCGCAGCGTTGGTGCATTCATAAGTTCAATCAGAACTTCTTCATATAAGCGTGTCATCATATTTGATGCGTCTGAATCTTTCATTGTTATGTCAACTTCTATGCTCGTATAATCAGAACTTCTGGTGATGTTCTGGCAGAACTTCCAGTTGCATCAAAACATATTTTTCACATCATAACTTCTTGCATGTAAAGATACTTTTATTAGCGAGCATATTTGTTCTTTATATCATGTGTTTGTCATCATCAAAACTCTTACTGGGATGTAGAACCAATTTATGTTCTAACAATCTCCCCCTTTTTGATGATGACAAAAACTAGTATATTTTGATGGAATATAAAGAACAATAATTAAAAGGCTCCTCCTGAGTAGAATACTCGACTAACAAGAAAATAAAATACTTCCCTAACGATCTTCTGATTATGAGTCAAAATATTCTCCATCTCCCCCTTTTTGTCAAGAATCAAAAAGTGGTAAAGACTCTGATTGGCTTGCTCTGATAGAAGTGCTTGAAATAGTTTGACATCCTCTTCTGGATACATCTGAGATTCTTTAGAGAGCTTCTGATCCTGTATTTCCATTCCTGTTTCAAATAGTTTCAGATCCAGTAATATTTTGTTTCTGATTGCCTCTGAAACCTGTGAATCCTTTAAATTCCAGGTTTTGAAACATATGCTTTCTTTCTTCCATGTGTAGGGAGCATCCAGAGTCCAGGTGTTAATACTGGAGTTTCAACCTTGTTGTTAAAAATATCAGCAACATATATGATTTTGTCTTTTGTTACCCATATCTTTCTGGGTCCATGACTGTTAGAGTTTCCAGATTTCTGTTTGAATTTTGGTTTAGTATAAAAGGCCTTACCAGCGTGTTTTATATCATGTGTTTTCCCAGTGGTGAAGTGAGAATAGAGAGGAATGCGTTTGATAACCATATCCTTAACTTTCTTAGGTTGGGTTACTTTGCCTTTGTATCCTATGCCTATTCTTCCATTCCTGCTAACTCCATAGATCATTGAAGCCATTTTGCTTCTATCTATGTTTTTAGCAAGAAACTTATAAAAGCTTTGATCATATTCCTTTATGATCTTATCAGCATTACTGGGATCCTCTGAGATTATTTCCTTCTGAGAGTTTTGTAAATCATTTTCTAGTTTTGAAATCTTTTCTTTTAACTCAGATTTTTCTAATCTCAGACTCTCAGTTTCTTCAGAGTCAGAAGCAAGATCCTTTTTCAGGTTCTTGAATTTGACTGAGCTGCTGATACCTTTCCAAAATTTCACTCAGACTTTCTCCTAGTTCAGCTTTAGTAAAATTAATAGTAAAGTCAGAAAATACTTCTTCAGCGTTTGATTCTGATTCTGACCTTGATTCTGATTCAGAAGATTCGGAGACATCTAATAAGTTGTCCGTTTGAGCTATATTGGCTTGTTCATCTTCTAATTCTATTCCGTCTTCAGAAGATTCAGAGTCATCCCATGTTTCCATAAGACTTTTCTTCTTCTCCTTAACGATCTTCCTTTTATGTTTCTCCTTCTGAAGCCTTGGACAATCACTTTTGTAGTGACCTTGTTTATTGCATTCATAGCAGGTAATAATTCTGTTACTTGATTTTCTGGGTCCAGAAGATTGTTCAGAGTCATTTCCTGTTCTTCTGGTGTTTCTGAAATTCTTCTGCATATGCTTCCATAGCTGATTGATTCTTCTGGATAGAAAGAACAGTTCATCTTCTTTTGATGAGGATTCTCCAGAGTTTTCTGCTTCTGCTTCTGCCTGCAAAATTTTGGTTTCATATTTGTTAGATTTCAGAGCGAGAGACTTACATTGCTTTTGAGGCTCATCATCTTCTAACTCTATCTCATGGCTTCTGAGGGAGCTGACAAGTTCTTCTAGAGATATTATGTTCAGATCTTTTGCCAGTTTGAGAGTCGTGACCATTGGTCTCCATTGTTTTGGTAAACTTCTGATGATCTTCTTTACATGATCAGCAGTTGAGTACCCTTTGTCCAACACCTCTAGCCCTGCCACCAGAGTTTGGAATCTAGAGAACATTGTTTCAATGGTTTCATCTTCTTCCATTCTAAAGGATTCATACTTCTGAATGAGCGCAAGGGATTTGGTTTCTTTTACTTTCATGTTGCCTTCATGTGTCATTCTTAGAGAATCAAACATGTTCTTAGTTGTTTCTCTGTTTGTAATCTTCTCATACTCTGAATATGAGATGGCACTCAAGAGAATCATTATGGCCTTATGATAATTTTCAAAGTCTTACTTTTGATGATCTGTCATCCTTTTTCTGTCAATCTTCTGATTGCTTTCATCAACAGGATGTATGTATCCATCAGTTACCACATCCCAGAGGTCAACATCATAGGCTAGGAAGAAACATTTGATCATATCCTTCTAGTAGTCAAAATTTTCACCGTCAAATATTGGAGGGCTACTGCTGATGTTCTGACTTGTTCCAATCATAGTGTTTTTCCCCCTTGGATCTTTATCTTACACGATTAAGTGTTTGCACCCAGATCCAGGTTCTATGATACCAAATGAAGAAGTGAAAAACACAAGAAGGGGGGGGGGGGGGGGGGGGTTGAATTGAAACTTAAAATCAAAAGCGTAGTAGACACGATATTTTTATCCTGGTTCGTTTCATCTCAAATTACTCTAGTCCAACCGCCAAGGTGATTTCTCATCTCTCCAACGAGGACTTAATTCACTAATCAACCCGATTACAATTCTACTTTAACAACTGTTAAAGTCTTCTTGAGTCCAAAACCACAACCCGAATTTCTCAAGGAATTTCACTAAACAGTTAATTGAATAAAAGTGTACAATGATGTTTCTAAATAAACAGTATCACAAACTTGTGATGTATTACACAATTTAATATTGAATCGTTGAAGATGAAGAATGATAGCTGCGTTGCTGACTTTTCACGTGATTTTTTCTTTTTGAGCGCAGTTGTTCATCATCTTGAAATCTTCTTCTAGTCTACTTTATATAGGCCTTGCAATAGAGACATAAGAAGATACTTTTGATAAGTCTATAACACGAGTTGATGAGCTTTCCAAATCAGGAGATCCTTGTCTGTTTGTAGCCGTTACTTATGATCTTGCATTGATGGAGTTATAATCCTTCAGAACTTCTTACATCAAAGGATGAATATTACCGTTGAGAGTTCTTTACAGCTTGATCAGAATTTTACGCATCAAAGTATCAGAGATTCTGTTTCGAAGAGCTGGTGCATTCAGAAGTTCAATCAGAACTTCTTCATATAAGCGTGTCAGCATATTTGATGCGTCTGAATCTTTCATTGTTCTCTCAACTTCTGTGCTTGCATAATCAGAACTTCTGGTGATGTTCTGGCAGAACTTCCAGTTGCATCAGAACATCTTTTTCACATCAGAACTTCCTGCATGTAAGATACTTTTATTAGCGAGCATATTTGTTCTTTATATCATGTGTTTTTTATCATCAAAACTCTTACTAGGATGTAGAACCAATTTATGTTCTAACAATAATTACATTCAAGAATCGTGCCCTATATCGCTCCATAGAAGTCCAGTTTCAGAGCTCTGCAACTCAACTTCAATAGGTAGATTCCTTCATCAATTCTTCAAAACTTTGATATCATTTTGATGCTCTCATTGCCCTGGTTCTAGTTGCAACACTTACTTTTTACTGGAAACATGTTTTGACCATGAAATTTCAAATCCCTTTTCAAAACTTTCCTTCCAAATTGCTTGAGCTACAATTTATATAAATTTGGCGTGAGGGTGTGGTTATCTTCGTCTTGAAGTAACGAAGCTAATGGAATAGGTCTGAGCTTCTAATTTTACAGTTTGTGTGACCTGCAATTCATATTGGCTGGAGTTTGAAGATGACCAATGTGTCATCTTCCAACCAATGATGGCGTGCAACTTGTTTTTTTTTAATTCTGATTTTACTTTTGATTCTATGCTTTATTCACTAATGACCATGATATGTACAGCGCGCCAAATCCTTTGGATCTGATTACTAATGCGTTTTGACTCTCATCCAATGGTCCACATATTTTTTTTTTTTATTTTCTTTTCTGATTTTTATATTTAATTGTTTTAAACTTCAAAAAAATCATAGAAAATTCATTTTTAGTCCAAAAATTATGAAAAATATTTTTGATTATTCTCTATATGACTTTCATTTTTTCATAACTTAATTTTGTGTTTTGATATTTTTTATATATTTACACTTTATTTGAATTGTTTTAAATGTTTAAAAATACTTTTATGCATTTTTAAATTCTGAAAAATTTATGGAATGATCCAATGATATTGTGACAAATATTTGTGACCTTATTTTATTTTTATTTCTGACTTTGTTATTTTTTTATCATTTTGGGTTTATTTTTCCCCTTTCTTTTAATTTTAAAAATAGTTTCTGACTTTAAAAAATTACCAAAAAATTTATAAAATTATTTTAGTTCATTTCTGATTTTTCTATGGTCTTACTTTTTATTTCTTTATTAATTTGAACATAGTTGATATTTTTCTCTTTTATTTCTATTTTTAAACATTATTTTTAAACCTTTTTGTATATATTAAAATATAATATTATTTTGTGACTATTTTCTGGCTGATCTTGGGTTAAATTTTTTATCATGAACTTTATTAACATCATTGGATCCATGGTGTTGAGTCTAACTCCACAAAAATGAATGAATGATTTTAATAATAGTTTGATTAAATTTAATCCAAAAGTGGTTTGTATATTCTCTCCCACCCCTCTTCATCTCATCCCCTTCTTATTGCACTAAATGTTGTTGGAGTATGATCTCTATATCATGTCTCAAAACAAATGGTGCATAGATTGCTATTGACCAGCCTCAAAATAGGTGCGACTTCTATATAAGTCCACTTACGATTGCTTAATATAGCGCTAAATTTTATCCCGATTCAAATAAATGATCATTTGTGGCCCAAACTTATGTTTGTAAGCCCAAGTATGTTAATTTGATCTCTTTGATCCAATAACCTTGAGATTCATTGTGTGGAGGCTTTGGTTATACAATCCTCTAATGGATCTACAACATATTTGGTTAACACAGATCACTTAAACACCGTTGATCATTAAATGATACTCATAAGGATTCTAAATAGATGATATACTTGACAAAAAGCAAATTCAACTTGTTGTGTGGAGGCTTTGGTTCTACCAATCCTCTAATGAGTTCCAAATTCAAGTTTCAAGATGATTATCCAACTAACCACTACTCACTAATAATTGACTTTATCTTTTATTCTTTTATTATATCCCCCTTTTATTTTTATGCACTATTTACTTTTAGCATTTACATTTCATGCCATTTTCAATCTTTGCTCATTTGAATATTTACTTTCTTGTCATTTTTATTTTTGCTCACTTGAGTTTTACTTTTCTTTTTAAAACAACTAATAATCAACACAAACCCTAAAATTATTTAATGATACTTGGACTATTTGGTTACTATCCTTGGCATTAGGTAGCATTGGACTTTTTGGACTTAGGATTAGAAACCTTGGCCTATGATTGGAGACCTTGTGATCTTATCTGATTATTTTATCTAGAGCTCTTGAGGTTTACCTCAAGACATTGGGTTGTTTGTTTGTTTTGTGTGCAGGTTATTATGATTACATTATTTGTTTGTAATCTGGAATTCACCCATATGCAGCTGTTACTCTGCCCAATTTTTGTGAAAACTTAATACACTTGAAGTTTGGTTCTCTCAAGAGGTCTAGTATTTTTGCTTGTTTGGTTTCAATCAAAAGAATGAGAATTCTATCTTGGCTCATAGTGTCAAGTATTGGCTTCTTGTTGGTTAGATGGTTCTTATCCCTAGCTTTTACCTTATGCTTTAGTATAGCCTCTTCTTCTCCTCCCATCTTCTTTAATTTCAAAAATATTCTCCCCCCTTTTGAAAACTCTTCTTGTTTTAAACTTGAACCACTTTCATAATAAACTTGGACTTAGGTCCATGCATTTTCAAACATTTTCATAAATAAACTCAAATAAACTTAATAATAATTTGACATCCTTTTTGTGAGAAGACTAAAAGTCAATCAATCTCATTCAAACCATTTTGCCACATTAGCTTTCATCTTTAAACTTTTCTCAAAAAAAGATTGGACTCTTGTCAATCCTTGTAGTGATGCAAACAACTATACTTCTACAATATGTAGTAAAGTGAGATATTTTCCACTTGGGTGTTGAGTGAGGCATTGTTTATTTTTAAATCCAAGCCATATCTTCCACTTTGAGATGATGCAAATTCTCCTTTCTCATAATTGTGGGTAGTAAGTATGTTTTCCATACGGACAATGACGATGATGTCTTATCTCATAAAATTAACCAACGCACTTGTGTTTTAAATTTTTTTAAAATATGAACTATGTGTACCCTGATCCCCTATTGCACCAAAAGGTGGTACGTAGGCACTAAAGGTTCGCAACCGCAGCGGGTGCAAAAATCATTAAAAATATATATATATTTCTTTTCTCACCTCCACCATCTATTTTATACAACATTATTTTATAGCCAAAATATATAGATTTTACAAAGAGGTTCTTGTGGAGTACCGTAGATGTTTAGGGTGCTAATACCTTCCTTTTGCATAACCAACCCCCTTACCTTGAATCTTTCCCCCTCTTTTTGGGTTATTCGCTCTTTTCACATTCCTTTGGAAATAATAAAACGCGGTGGCGATTTTTATTTTAAGTTGTATAAGTCTAGTCAATCCAATGGCTTAGTCTTAAACATTTCTACCGCTACAGAAAAATGGCGACTTCACTGGGGAAAGGTTGAACTCTTGCCGTTCCATCCCTAAATGGGTTGAGCCTATCTTTGTTTATATCTGTATATGTGTTATTATTGTTTTTGTGTTATATGTTGTATATATGTTTGTCTAGATTTTCCTGGTTTTCAGGGTGCTTGGTGATTACTCATAGGTCTTATACCCGGACTTGTGCAAACTTTAAGATTTGACGGGAGGTATAGTCATGTTAACTTTGAGGGAGTAATCCAAAAAAAGGAGGTATGATATCCCCCACTCAGAGGAGGCCCCTTTGGTTGTAGTGTCGTTTACCGAGTAATCGGAAAGACGTACTGCTTTCGACCTGGGAGCCTGTTGAAACTGAGGACCGTAGAATACCAAACCCATCTTGGCATTTTAGGTGTAGTGCCGAAGCTATGACGGAGTAATCCAGAAATAGTTGTCACGCGATAATACGCTTGGGTAAGTTTTTCTTGAGAATATTACTAATTACCGAGTTAATCGGGAAGTCGGTAATATCTGAAGGAAGGATGTAGACTATGGGAATCTCTAGAACATTGTTCAGCAGGTGATAACTTTTAGAACAACACCTTATGGGTAGTACCTTTGACCTCATGCTCGTGACGTTGAACCTATTAACCCTATATGTGTGATATTGTGTGTGATTACCGCATCATGCATCCATGCACTCATAAGCATCTTTTGGAGAGATCTTATTTCAAGGGATTTTAAGGTTGACCATTTGTGAATATCTAAGGTACTTTTTAACCATGGATTTTGGAAAGAGAAAGACCGGGAAGTACAATTTCAAGGATCCCAAGATAGATGAGTTGATCGGTATAATTCCCGAGATCGAGTGTTCTGCAGACTTTCAGAAGAAGTATGGATCCATTATTCCTCTCATGAAGCTGAAGATGAAGGAGGGTATTCTCTCGACCTTGGTCCAGTTCTATGATACGATGTATCATTGCTTTAATTTTCCCGACTATCAGTTGATGCCCACACTGGAGGAGTATTCTTATCTATTAGATTTACATGTTACCGATCGTGTTCCTTTTACTGGTTTGGAGGGTGAGCCAAAACCACATGAGATTGCTGCTTTGATTCATCTGGGGAAGTTTGAGGTGGAAGCCCATATGACTACTAAAGGAGGGATTAGAGGATTACCAGCCTGGTTTTTATTGGAGAAAGCTCGTTACTTTGCCAGAATGAAGAGTACAGTGTCTTTTGAGGCCATCTTTTCTCTACTTGCTTACAGGTTGTTTCCTAATGTGGACAAGTTTGTTGACATTAATGCTATCATGATCTTCATGATTGGAAACCCAGTTCCTACCTCGTTGGGTGATGCTTATTACTTTATTCATCTTCGGAATTCTTATCATGGGGGGATGATTATCTGTTGCACGCCTCTGTTGTACCGGTGGTTTATCTCTCATATGCCTCAGTCAGATGCTTTTGGGGATGTCAGGAAAGAACCCCGTTGGGCTCCTAAGATCATGGCACTTACTCACTCGGATATTGATTGGT
The DNA here is from genome assembly GCA_948472305.1 of Vicia faba. NCBI lineage: Eukaryota > Viridiplantae > Streptophyta > Magnoliopsida > Fabales > Fabaceae > Vicia > Vicia faba. The sequence continues at coordinate 1,126,370,084 of OX451740.1, forward strand.
ATCATCGAGCTTACCAGGATATAGAGATTATTGACAATTGTGGTAGTTTCCCCAATGTACCTCTTCTTGGTACAAAGAGAGGAATTAACAGCAACCATGTTCTTACACGACGACAACTTGGTTATCTGGTGAGGGATAAACCAAATAGTATTCATTTGATTAGTTTCTTTCTGAAGGAGAGAGAAGACCATAGGGAAGCTAGGGAGCAGATTTCAAAGGCCTGGCGTCACATTCATAAGAAGAGTAGGAAGGATTTAGGACCTAGGGGTGTTGTTTCTTTGGAGCCATATCTTCAGTGGGTCCAAACGAGTGTTATTCAGTTGAAGATGTCGTATTCCCTGGAAACACCTATGCCTGATCTATTTGTGAAGACCACTCCTCCCTTATTAGATGATCTAGAAGAGCTGCAACTTGCTTTGGTCAGGATGCAACAGGAAAATGATGCTTGGAAGAATAACTACCAAACTTTAGAGATTTCCTATAGAGAAGACTTGAAGGAGAAAGACGACTTGATTGAGATCCTTGAGAGTCGAGCGGTAGAGACTATGGAGAGGCAAGGGGATTTATTTTCTCCTAAGCCTCAATCAGGTGCTGATTATTCACTTCCTGGTTTAGGTGATTGGATGGAGGTTGCCACCATATATGCGGAAGAAAACCAGAGGTTGAAGGTTCAGATTTCCAGGCTCACGGGGAAGCACCAACATATAGAGTGATCTCCTTCAGTTTTACTTCTCAGGGTTTTAGATTTTACTTTCATCTTGAACATGGGATCATTGAAACTTGTAATCCATTTTGGAGTTGTTATAATAAATATTTTCAGTATTTCAAATGCGTTATTACTTTGATATTTGCAATATGCCCATAAATTTTGAATCCCTTGAAATATTAAATAAAATAAAATCATGTGCATTACATATCATGCATCATATTGCACATATTTCTTTCATTTGTTATGCATATCAAGGTGTCTTACCAACCTTCTTTACTTCGCCCAGCAAGCTGACTCACCACTACAACACTCGGGATAATTTCAGAAAGAAGATGGACAACTTAGGACAAGAGAATCGCGCGCTGCGCGAGGAGGTTTATGCTTCGAAGGCCGGCATGGCCAATCTGACTGCTCTGATGGAAGCTATGGTGGCTGCTCAGAATCAGCCACCGAATGTCCAACCTCAACCAACAAGGGCAATTACTGAAGCTCTGACTGTTATCGTATCTGCTACTCCAATTGTTATTCAAAATCGCATGTATCAAGGTTATCCATGGGGAATGCCAGAGAATTTTGCACCTGAAGGTTTCAATCTTGGTCCCCAAGATACTCTAGGTTTTTAGACTATTGTTACTCCAGCACCTCCTGTGGTGCATGCTGCTCTTGTTGCGCCTCCTTCGGTGAATATGGTTCTGTTTGTTAATGATGATGTGTGTCATCCTTTGCCTCAACCGAGTGAAGACTTGAGTCTTTATGACAGAATGGATGATTTTTAAGAGCAGTTTGACAAGATGCAAAGAGAGATGAAGGCCCTCAAGGGAAAGAGCTATTTGGGCAGAATGTGAATGAGTTTTGCTTGGTCCCAAATGTAAAGATACCTGCTAAGTTTAAGGTACCGAAGTTTGACAAGTACAACGGCAAAACTTGCCCTCGTGCTCATCTGGTGATGTACGTGAGGAGAATGTCTACCCATACTGATGATCAGCATCTGTTGATTCATTTTTTTCAGGATAGTTTTACCGGTACTGCATTGAAGTGGTATACGAGTTTGGACAGCGCAAATATCCATACTTTCAATGATTTGGGAGAAGCATTCATCAAACAATACAAGTACAACGTGGAAATGGAGCCTGACCATGATCAACTCAGGGCCATGGTTTAGAAAGACAGGGAATCATTCAAAGAATATGCGCAGAGGTGGCGTGAGGTAGCCGCCCAAGTGATTCCTCCCATGGAAGAGAAGGAGATGACTAAGATTTTCTTGAAAACGCTGGGTGTTTTCTACTACGAGAGGATGGTAGCAAGTGCGCCAGGTGACTTTATTGAAATGGTAGGAATGGGTGTCCGCTTAGAAGAGGTTGTAAGAGAGGGCCGTTTAACAAAGAGTGAATGTTCTGGAGGTGTGAAGAAACCATCTTATGGGTTTACCAAGAAGAAGGAAGGGGATGTAAATACTGTTATGCAAGAGAGGAGGGTTAATACTCCTAGAAGGAATTATCAGCGTCATCAGCAAGTCGCCTCAGTTACTCCAGTTGTGGGTGAAGCTCCAACTACCGTTGCTTATTAGAGACCGTCCCAGCAGGGGAATCAAGGGTATAATCAGAGAAGGGAGAGTTATGACCTTATTCCTATGAGCTACACAGAGTTACTACTGGAATTGATTCAGTAGAAGCTGGTTCAGACCTGACCACCTCCCGCTGTACCATTACCATTGCCTTAGTATTACAAGGCAGACCAAACATGTGCTTTTCATCAGGAAGCACCAGGGTATAATATTGAGAATTGTTATCCTTTGAAGGCCGAGGTGCAGAAGTTGGCGAAGTCTGGTGTTCTATATTTCAAGGACGTGGGACCTAATGTGAAATACAATCCTCTACCCAAGCATGGCGGAGTAAATGATGTAAATATGGTGGCCAGTTGTCCAGGAAACTTCCAGATTTTGATATTAATCTGGTTAGATGAGATTTAGTGAAAATGCATGGAGACCTTTGTGAATTTAGCTACTATACGCATAACCATGCCCATTATGCTATTTGCAGTACAGACATATAGGGTTGCGATAAGATAAAGGCTGATTTACAAGAGATGATGGATGAGGGCCTAATCCATATAATCAGGCCTAGGGCAGAATATGAAGAGGAGGTAAATATGGTTTTTGGATGTCCTGGAGAATTCAGAATTTTTGATGTAGAGTATATGAATGAGGACCTTGGGCAATTGCATGCTACCTTCTTCCATATGACTGATCAGGTGGAACACCAATATGGATCTTTCCGAGTTTGCTGTCGAGATTCCCAAGGATGTTCAATCGTGAAGAAGGGTGTTCAGTTGTTGTTAGATAATGGAATTATCAAGGTTACAAGTCAAAGGTATGATTACCATAAATTTGATATGGTTGAGGTTTGTTTGACTAAAGAAAAGTTGGATGAAGAGTATGCCTCTGCAGGTGAGTATTTCTCCTCAGATGAGGATTTTTTTTTCCAGAAATGACTCAATAATGACTGATTATGTTGAAGGGGTAAACGTCATTGTACCTTGTTTTGGGGCACCCTCCCATCTTGAAGTTGAGTATTATAGAAAGCCATTTATTACCCCATTGGTGACTAGTTTTCCGGGTCCTATCCCCTACAAGTCAGATAAGGTTGTGCCTTACAAATACAACGCTACAATCTTAGAGTATGGAGTGGAAGTTCCCATCCAGCCAATGCCTGATGTTGGGATATTGCTGAAAATAGCAGGGTGACCCGCAGCGGTCGTGTGTTTGCACCAGTTGTTCGAGTAGATGTTAGTACTGGAAAGAAAATTGCTGAGAATATTGAACCCAAGAAGGCTACAGGTGAGACTAGTGGGGCTACGTTAGAGAAAGAAGTGGATGATATTTTAAATATAATCAAGATGAGCGAATAAAGAATTGTAGATCAACTACTGTAGACTCCTTTAAAAATATCTATCTTGGCATTATTGATGAACTCCTCTGCTCACAAAGAATCCTTAATGAGGGTACTGGACCAAGAATTTATGGAGAGTGATATGCCAATAGACCAATTCAGTAGTGTAATAGGGAACATTACATCATGTAATAACTTGAGTTTCTGCGATGATGAATTTCCAGATGAAGGAAGGATTCACAACCTGGCCCTCAACATCTCCATTAACTGCAAGAATGATTCACTATCCAATGTGCTGATTGATAATGGATCCGCTTTGAATGTTATACCAAGGAGTACACTTATGAAGTTGAAATATCAAGGAACACCTATGCGCCCGAGTAGCATTATTGTGAAAGCGTTTGATGGATCAAGGAAATCTGTTATTGGTGAAGTGGACTTGCCTATTCATATAGGACCACATTTATTTCAGATAACCTTCCAGATCATAGATATTGTACCCGCTTATAGTTGTTTTCTAGGAAGGTCGTGGATACATGAGGCAGGGGCTGTCACTTCAACTTTACACCAGAAACTAAAGTTTGTACATGAAAGGAAAGTAGTGATCATAAATGGGGAACATGCATTATTGATATCTCATTTGTCCTACTTCAGCATTATGGAGGCGGATGAATCTGCTGTTGGAACCCATTTCCAATCCTTATCCATTGACAATATAAGAGGAAATGAGAATTCCATGGTTTCACTTAAGGATGCGTATCAGGTTGTGCGTAAGGGTCATAGTGAAGTATGGGGACAGATTGTGGATCCACTTGTGAACAAGAACAGAGCTGGCTTGGGGTTCTCTTTGAAGAATGACAAAGTTAAGGGCATGGAGTCGAAGTCTGTTGCGAGCAAGTATCAAGACATCTTTCGTATAGGGGGTTATCTTCATCCAACTTTTTCCAAGATTAATGCCATTGTAGAAGATGAAGCAGAGCAGGAAAGGCCGAATTATGTGACGCAGAGTTAGGGTTCAGAACTTGATCACCATTGATGTTCCCTCTTGCATACATGTTTCAAAGTAATTTGTTTTGTTAATCATTTTGAAAAAATCTTTCACTCGGCCCAAGGTGGAAGTATTAATATTGTAGGGCTTATCTGTTTGCTGTGACTTTTAAAATTAATAATAAAAGTTGTCTTTGTTTCCCAAATTGTGTCTTTATCTTCTTATTTTTCTTGGAAAATGGTAATAAAAACAACCTTCAAAATAAATAATAACTGAAATTAAATCTGCATGATCACTTATTATATGTGTCAGTTTCTAAAAGCAATCATAAATCACATGTGAAGATTAATTAAAAAAACTCGTTGAATACAATGACCCTGCACCCTCTCCCAACTTTAAATATCTTGTGTATGGGGCTGAAGAAGAACATTATGATGAGATTCCAGGAGAGGTCTCACGTATGCTTGAGCACGAGGAAGATACCATTCAGCCATATAAAGAGCCATTGGAAGTGATAAATTTGGATTCAAAAGAAGATCCGAAGGAAGTCAAGATTGGAGCATTGATGCATCTCAATGTAAAGAGTAGGTTGATTGAGATATTGAAAGAGTATGTGGATATTTTTGCTTGGTCTTATCAAGATATGCCTGGTCTAGATACAAATATTGTATAGCATCGTTTTCCTTTAAAGCCAGAGTGTCCGCCAATTAAACAAAAGTTGAGAAGAACTCACCCAGATATGGCAGTGAAGATCAAAGAGGAGGTTCTAAAGCAGATTAATGTTGGTTTTCTTGTGACGTCAGTGTATCCTCAATGGATTGCCAATATTGTCCCAGTACCGAAAAAAGACAGAAAAGTCTGCATGTGCGTATATTACAGAGATCTAAATAAAGCTAGTCCAAAAGATGATTTTCCATTGCCATACATTGATATGTTAGTGGATAGCACAACAAAATTCAAAGTATTATCATTCATAGACGGATTTTACGAGTATAATCAAATAATAATGGCTCCGGAGGACATGGAAAAAATGTTTATCACACCCTAGGGAACATTCTGTTACAGAGTGATGCCCTTCGGGTTGAAGAACGCTGGTCCAATGTACCAGAGGGCTATGAAAACCCTATTCCATGATCTGATGCACAAGGAAATCGAAGTATATGTTGATGATATGATTTCCAAATCCCAGACTGAAGAAGGGCATGTCGAAGATTTGTTGAAGTTGTTTCAGCGTTTGAGGAAGTATCGTCTATGCTTGAATCCAAATAAATGCACTTTCGGTGTTCGATTAGGGAAATTATTGGGTTTCATTGTTAGCCAGAAAGGAATTGAAGTTTACCCTAATAAAGTCAAAGCAATTCAAGAGATGCCAGCGCCAAGAACTAAAAAGCAGGTCAGAGGTTTCTTCGGGCCTTTGAATTATATTTCCAGATTTATTTCCCACGTAAATGTAACATGTGAATAGATCTTTAAATTGTTAAATAAAGATCAAGGTTATGTGTGGACGGATGACTGCCAAAGGGAATTTGAAAGTATTAAAGAATATTTGCTTGAACCTCATATCTTTCTCCCTCCTTTCGAAGGAAGACCGTTGATTATGTATCTGACAGTGTTAGATAAATCCATGGGTTGTACTCTGGGACAAAAAGATGAAACATGGAAGAAGGAGTTCGCCGTTTATTATCTCAGTAAAAAATTCACTGATTGTGAGTCGCGGTATTCCATGCTGGAAAAGACATGTTGTGCTTTGGCATGGGCGACAAAGTGTTTGCGGCAGTATATGGTGAATCACACTACTTGGTTGATCTCCAAAATGGATCCAATCAAGTACATTTTTGAAAAGCCTGCTCTTACTGGGAGAATTTCCCGCTGGAAGATGTTGTTATCTGAATATGATATCGAATATCGCACTCAAAAAGCTATTAAAAGTAGTGTTTTGGAAGATTATCTTGCTCACCAACTAGTGGAGGATTACCGGTCTGTAGAATATGAATTCCCCGATGAGGATGTGATGTTCCTGAAAGTGAAAGATTGCGATGAACCATTTCCTGAGAAAGGTCCTGACCATGAATCTCGTTGGAGTATGATATTTGATGGAGCTATGAATGCTTATGGTAAACGAATTGGTGTCGTGATTGTCACTCCCCATGGATCGCCCATTCCTTTTACCGCAAGGTTAACATTTGATTGTACTAATAATATGGCAGAATACGAGGCTTGCATCATGGGTCTCGAAGAAGCTATTGATCTCAAAATTAAAATTCTAGATGTGTATGGTGATTCAACTTTGGTAATAAATCAGATTAAAGGACAATGGGATACTCGTCACCCCGACTTGGTCCCTTACAAAGATTATGCTAGAAGATTGTTACCCTTCTTTAACAAAGTTGAATTCCATCACATTCCTAGAGATGAAAATTAAATGGCGGACGCTCTGGAAACTCTGGCTTCTATGTACCAAGTAAATACTTTGAATGATATACCTCGAATTACGGTCCGACGACTGGATAGGCCCGCTAATGTGTTTACAACTGAGGAGGTAGCAGATGAAAAACCTTGGTATCATGACATCAAGCATTTTCTTCAAACTCAGGAATACCCGATTGGTGAATTGATGAAAGATAGAAAGACATTGAGAAGATTGGCAGGCAGTTTCTTCCTCAGTGAAAATGTGTTGTATAAAAGAAATTATGACATGGTCTTGCTCAGATGCGTGGATAGACACAAAGCAGACATGTTGATGCATGAGGTTCGTGAAGGTTCATTTGGCACTCATGCCAATGGACATTAGATGGCTAAAAAGATGCTAAGGGAAGGTTACTATTGGCTGACAATGGAATCTGATTGTTATAAATTTTCAAAGAAGTGTCATAAATGTCAAATTTATGCAGATAAGGTCCATGTGCCTCCGACACTTCTCAATGTGATCTCTTCCCCATGGCCTTTCTCTATGTGGGGATATTGACATGATTGGGATGATAGAACCCAAAGCTTCGAATGGACACCGTTTCATCTTGGTAGCAATTGATTACTTCACCAAATGGGTGGAGGCTGCTTCATATGCTAATGTTACCAAGCAGGTGGTTGTGCGCTTCATTAAGAATAATCTTATATGTCGGTATGGTGTGCCGAGCAGAATTATCAACGACAATGGCTCAAATTTGAACAATAAAATGATGACAAAACTGTGCGAAGAGTTTAAGATTGTCCATCACAATTCATCTCCATACAGGCCGAAGATGAATGGGGCTGTTGAAGCTGCTAATAAGAATATCAAGAAGATTATCCATAAAATGGTCGTTACTTATAAAGATTGGAATGAAATGCTCCCTTTTGCTCTGCATGGATATCGAACATATGTCCGCACTTCAACAGGAGCAACCCCGTTCTCCCTAGTGTATAGAATGGAAGTTGTACTCCCAGTCGAGGTTGAGATTCCCTCTTTGCGTGTGATAATGGAAACCAAGTTGACAGAGGCTGAATGGGTCCAGAATCGGTTTAACCAATTGAATTTGATCGAAGAGAATAGGATGACAGCTTTATGTCATGGACAATTATATCAGAAAAGAATGAAGAAAGCTTTTGATAAAAATGTCAAACCTCGTGAATTCAGGGAAGGCGACCTCGTGCTCAAGAAGGTCATTTCTTTCAACACTAATTCTAGGGGCAAGTGGACTCCTAACTTCGAAGTCCCATATGTTGTCAAGAAAGCCTTCTTTGGCGGTGCATTAATTCTTGAAACTATGGATGGCGAGGAGTTCCCACGTCCCATAAATGTTGATGCAGTCAAAAAATACTTCGCCAAAAGAAATAAAAGAACAACTCGCTAAGTTGAAAACCCGAAAGGGCGGCTTAGGCAAAACAGAGCGTCTCGGTAGACCGAAAACTCGAAACGGCGGTCTAGGCAAAAATTAGAGACATAAACATAATAAGTTTCTCGCTAAGTTGAAAACCCACAAGGGCAGCTTAGGAAAAAGTTATGGACTTTCTTGGCAAGTAACTACATCAGACAAAACTTAATCATTGAAGCAACAATCTTCTTAAATCCTCATCATACATCAATGGAAGATACTGCTCAGAATTTCAAAATTTTCTAGAGGGGATAGTGGTCATTGTATCTCAATGTATCTTTTCCATTATATATTACCATTTTCCAAACTTTGTAATCATCTATGGAGTCTCGCCATTCGTAGACTACCATTCTATTAATGAACTTTGAGCTTTTACCCAATTCTTTGTATTTCTTATTTCATTTAGCTTGCAAAGACTCCATTTATCATTGATAATAACTTTCCAAGCAAAAAGATTAAATAACAAAATCAATTTTTCAAAAAGAATTTACAATTTGCTTTTACTTTGGAATTTGTGATGAAATAATGACAACAAAAATGGTGATCCCAAGAATGGACAAGCTCCAGTTATTTTAAGAAGTTTTTTATTCCCCTCGGGAAAGCTTACTCAGGATGATTCGCCGTATTGGGTTTGAAACTCTGGTATCCTCGTTCAAGTTTGGATTCATTTCCCGTCCTTGTCTGAGTTTTCATGATGTAAGGTTTTCAATCCGAGTTTTCCCCAGTGAAGAACGTATTTTGGATTTTTCCTTTCTGAATGTGGTGTTAACCTCCCCGATGAAGTGGGCCTGAATTCCCCAGTGAATGTTTTGATGAGGTGGTGTCCATCTACTTTGCTTGAAATTGGTTTTGCAATCCCCAGTAGCAGTGTTACTTTTGAAAACATTTATTTCCCCGGTGAAGCCTGGAGAAGGATGTTCTATCCCTGTATCTGTATTATTCTGTCACTTTGTTTTGTTTACATTCGGATTGTGTTTCTCCCCAGTAAATCTAAAGCAGGCAGTAGGTTTTGTTTCCTCAGTTGGTATTTACTTTTTCTTGGAATATTCATCTTGGATGTGATTTAGCCGAGTGTTGTTTGTGCCCGAGGTGGAAAATCATACATACATTCATACATACATCATGCATAGCTAAAATTGGCAAATCATTATTCATTAACATTTGTTAACATTTTTGTTGACATATTACCCTGTTTTGCAGAGTTATGTTATCCTCTCTTCAATAAAGTGTTGTCCTTAAGATGAAAGTGTATATTCTTTCAATTCCCCCACTGAGTTGTCCCTCGTGGAATATTTTTGCTTTAGCCTTCCTGTACTGCTCCTTGTTTGGATGTATTTGGTTTTCCATCTTGAGTTTATTTCTCAAAGGATGTATTTTGGTTGATTGTTTCATTCCAGTTTATTTCTGGTTTGAATCTTTGGTTCCATAAAAATATTATTTACTTTGGATTTCTGAAAGCTTCAATTTTTGGTTTCTGCATTTATTTTGCACAGGAAGACTTTATCTCCTCAGAAGGAATATCGTGGCATTTCCGCAGGAAGTCATATTTCTTTCCCCAGGAAGCCATATTTCTATCCCCAGAAAGTCATTTCTTTTTACAATCCTCCAAGATAACAAGTAGCAGGTCTCTTTATTTGAGCAACTTGTGCTTCCCTGTAAAAGTCAACGTAAATTTTTTTGTTATCTCCTCTATGAGTGGATAATTTGCAGTCCGTTGTCAGTTTACGCCAGTGGATGGCAAGATTTTCAAATTCGCAGAAACAACTCGTTGTGAAATCTTTGCAAGTGGAAGTCTCTTTATTTGAGACAACTTACATATTACCCTTTCCAGGCAAAGTGCCTTGGTTAAAGAAGAAGTTGAGACCCTTTCTAGGAGAAATGCCAGAATTTTAGGGAAACTTGTTATCTTTTTGCTACCTTCAGTTAACGTTGGTAGTTCATCGTTAGTGAACGGAGGTGTTATGATATATTCTCTTTCTACCTTCAGTGAAAGTTTGTAGATCATCGGCAGTGAATGTCGATGATTGTTATATTTTTGATACCTTAAGTGAAAGTTGGTAGTTCATCGCCAGTGAACGGCGGTGCTATGATATTTTCTCTCTACCTTCATTGAAAGTTGGTAGATCATCGGTAGTGAACATCGATGATTATTATATTTTTGCTAACCCTCAGTGAACATTGGTAGTTCATCATCAGTGAACGACGGTGTTATGGTATTTTCTCTCTACCTTCAGTGAAAGTTGGTATATCATCAACAGTGAACATCGATGATTGTTATCTTTTTGCTACCCTCAGTAAACGTTGGTAGTTCATCGTCAGTTTACAACGGTTTTATGATATATTCTCTTTCTACCTTCAGTGAAGGTTGGTAGATCATCGGCAGTAAACGTCGATGATTGTTATCTTTTTTCTACCCTCGGTGAACGTTGGTAGTTTATCATCAGTGAACGACGGTGTTATGATATATTCTCTTTCTACCTTCAGTGAAAGTTGGTAGATCATTGGCAGTGAACGTCGATGATTATTATCTTTTTGCTACCTTCAGTGAATGTTGGTAGTTCATCGTCAGTGAACGGAGATGCTATGATATTTCTTTTCCTTCTACCTTCAGTGAACGTTGGTAGCTCACCGTCAGTGAACGTCGGTGTTGTTATTTCATTCCTGTTTCTACCATCAGTGAATGTTGGTAGCTTTACCTCCAATAGGAGTTGGTGTATCCTTTGACCATTTTACCATCCTCTCTGAGTCGGGTCTTTTGATCCACCAGTGATTTATTTTCATGGTCGAGTCGCTCTCTTGTTTCATTATTATTGTTACATCCCCAATGGTTTTTTGTGTCTCTTTGGTCTTGTTCATATGTATTCATGATCATAAACATTTGCATGGCATCTTAGGGCCAAAAATAGGGCTTGTTTTATATTTAAGTAGCTTTGATCGCGTCAACACGAAGATTTTTAACCATCGTATCTCCAGATAGAAGAAACTTAAATAAGGGCAGCTGTTGTACCCCAATTTTTGCCCCTAAGATCCCTTCATCATACCATGTTTATTCCATTACAATAAGATCACACTAGGATTCTTGGTTCCCCTCCCTATATTTAGCTTTGCACTTTGAGGAATAACCAAGCACCTTGACTTGTAATCTTTTGTGATCATGAATTATTTTGTCTTGATTTCTTCTTTTAATTAATAAAATGCAATGTTGGTTTGTCTTTCTTGTTATCCATATAGGTAAAGGCAATGAGATTTAACAAGTTTCCCCATGGGTTCATGAGTTTATTTCCATGCCCTAGTCAATAAATCCTGAGAAGTTCAAGCCTCACCATTGAAGTTTTTTGGGGAGGAAATGGCATGGCAAGCTTATTTTGGTTCACCATATTTCAAGATTATCAAATTTGGTTCAAAATCATAAGGGATTGATTGGAGAAGTTGTCATGCTTGGACAAGGCTTTGTTCCTGTAAGTGTTTAGTTATTGGCATGTATTTTTGGTAAAACCAGGTGTGTAAATGTCATGACTGATGTCATAACATTCTGGATTATTAGGTACTTTATGCAGAAAAAGTATGGCATACAGTAGCTACTATTTATGAGTGTGTATCTGAGCATTTTGCAATGATCACATTTATTGCCTTCTACCAAAATCAGTAAACAGGAATTCTGATGTCATAACAAATGTTAAGACATCCTGTACTGATCTAACAGATATGCAGTTTGGCTGAAACTGAGATTTTTCAGGAAGTTGGTTCATTCTTTCCAGAACAGAATCTCACGTGGACTTTAGGTTAACCTAGCTCAACCCTAATCTGGTTGATAAAGTCTTGTGACCAAGTCTTAAGGGTAAACCTAATTAACCCTAGCTTTTTTTGGAAACCCTAACTGAAGAAACAACTGCATATATATTCAACAGGAATGCTGGTTGCAGAGTAACTCTTTTGACTGAAGATCAATTAGGAGTTGTATAGTTTTAACTTCTGTAATCCAAGCAAGTATCATTGTGATAAGTGACTTGGAATAGGTTTTGATTGTAAGGATTTTTGTATCACTCAAAGCTTTGAAGCAAGAGTGTTTTGTTTCTCTTGACTAAAGCTTTGAAGCAAAGTCAAGTTAGGTTTATGTATCACTCAAAGCTGTGAAGCACGAGTGTTTATGTTACTTGATTAAAAAGCTGTGAAGCATAATCAAGTGTATGTTCTGAAGAGTGTCTTCATTATTTCATTAGTCAATTGTTTTTAGTATCACTGCTGTGATTGAGGGGGAGTGAGTAGGAACTCAGGTTTAAGTTGCATTGGGTAGGTCTTAAGTGAAGGAGATAAACTGGTTGGTTTATTCCTGAATTAATATCTCTTATAGTGGATTTCCTCCCTGGCTTGGTAGCCCGCAGAGTAGGTGTTGTTTCACACTGAACTGGGTAAACAATTGACTGTGTTCTTTACTGTTTTTATTTACTGTCTTATAGAAAGTCAGATACGGTGTCATAACATTCACTGTGACATTGAGTATCTGCTTCCAGAATTTCAATTGGCATCAGAGCAGGCACCCTGCCTGTATTACTGGGTGAGATCTAGGGATATCACTTTCTGGCACTATGGACAAAGAAGGAGTTTTTGGAAACAGACCACCCATTCTGGATGGAACAAATTATGACTACTGGAAACCTCGTATGATTGCCTTCTTAAAATCACTGGACAAAAATGCTTGGAGAGCTGCTGACAAAGGATGGAACCATCCCACCATAACTGAGAAAGATGGGACAATCAGTCTGAAGCCTGAGGAAGAATGGAGCAAAGAAGAAGATGAGTTAGCCCTGGGTAATTCCAATGCTTTAAATGCCTTGTTCAATGGAATTGATAGAAACATATTCAGACTATACATCAATATGAACTGGCCAAGGAAGTGTGGGACACTCTCAAAACTACCCATGAGGGCACATCCAAAGTAAAAATGTCAAGGCTTCAGATGCTGACTACCAAGTTTGAGAACCTAAGGATGAAGGAAGATGAAACCATTCATGAGTTTCAAATGAACATCTTGGAGATTGCCAACACCTCAGGAGCATTGGGTGAAAAGATGTCTGAAGAAAAACTGGTGAGAAAGATTCTCAGATCCCTGCCTAAAAGATTTGCAATGAAGGTAACCGCTATAGAGGAAGCCCAGGATATCAGCAAGTTAAAGGTGGATGAACTCATTGGGTCTCTTCAGACTTTTGAGATGGGGATCAGTGACAATGTTGACAAGAAAAACAAGAGCATAACACTTGTATCCAACACTGAAGATGAAAACAAGGAGGATGAAGAAGAAAATATTTCAGAAGCTATAGCCATGCTTGGAAGACAATTCAACAAACTCATAAAGAGAATGGATCCAAAGTCAAGGTCAAATGTTGAGAACATCCCCTCTGACATTAACAGATCTTATGACTCCAGCAGAAGACCAAGGTCTGAAGAGAAGGGAAATCAAGGCAGAGGAATTCAATGCCATGGTTGTGAAGGATATGGGCATATTCGAGCTGAATGTCCTACCTCTCTTAAGAAACAAAAGAAAGGAATGACTGTTACCCGGTCTGACTGTGATTCAGAAAGTAATTCTGAAGAAGAATCTGCCAAACTATTTACTGCACTAACTGGTGTTTGTACCTCTTAAAGTGACACTAGTGATGAGGAAGTGACATTTGAAGAACTGGCTGATACTTACAAGAAATTGCGTATCAGAAGTGCTGAAGTCTGTGTAAAAAATGAGAGACAAACAAAACTCATCATAAAGTTAGAGGCTGAAAAAAGGGCAGACCTTGAAACTATAAGTCATCTAGAAGGGGAAGTTCAAATGCTGAACTCAAAACTGAACCAGATGACCAAATCTGTCAAGATGCTGACAAATGGAACTGACAAATTGGAAGAAATCCTTCAGGTTGGACAAAATGTGGGAAACAAGTCTGGTCTAGGATTTGTGACAGCAAAGAAATCTGGTGCAGACAAGAAGATCAGGTCTGATAAACAAATGTCAAAGCAGATGTCACAACATAACACTCAACACCGGGAACAAAGAAATATGAAGAAAAAGTACCAAAGATGGAGATGTCATCATTGTGGGAGGTTTGGTCACATAAAGCCTTTCTGCTTCAGATTGTATGGATACCCTAATCAGAACCCAGGTGTCAAACCTAAGTCTAACAGGGTACCACATACTCCTCAATGGAAGAAAAAGGCTACTGCCCTGATAGCCCACACTTCCCTGAGAGTCTCTGCAAAGGAAGACTGGTACTTTGACAGTGGGTGTTCTAAACACATGACTGGAATCAAGAATCTTCTCAATAATGTTAAACCTCACACCACTAGTTATGTGACCTTTGGAGATGGTGCTAAAGGTGAAATCAAAGGAGTTGGTAATTTGGACTGCCCTGGAGTTCCAAATCTAAATGAAGTACTATTGGTAAAAGGCCTGACTGCTAATCTCATTAGTATCAGTCAATTATGTGATCTTGGATTCAAGGTCAACTTCTCAAAATCTGAATGTCTTGTAACTAATGAAAAACAAGAAGTTGTAATGAAAGGAGTCAGATCTAAAGACAACTGTTACTTGTGGGAGCCTGAGAACACTAATTACTCCACTGTGTGTTCTATTGCCAAAGAAGAAAAAGAGGTGAAACTGTGGCACCAAAAACTTGGCCATCTTCATCTAAGAGGAATGAAAAGGAGTATCTCCATGGAGGCAGTCAGAGGGATTCCAAAACTGCAAATTGATGAAGGGAGAGTTTGTGGTGAATGTCAGGTTGGTAAGCAGACTAGGATGTCACATCCAAAGTCAAGACATCTGACCACCTCTAAGGTTCTAGAACTTCTTCATATGGGACCAATGCAGGTGGAAAGTCTTGGTGGAAAGAGATATGCCTATGTTGTGGTGGATGACTTTTCCAGAATCACCTGGATTAACGTCATTAGGGAAAAATCTGAGGTGTTTGAAGTTTTTAAAGAACTGTGCAAAAGAATTCAAAGAGAAAAAGAAGGGTGTATTGTCAGAATCAGAAGTGATCATGGCAAGGAATTTGAAAACAGTAAGTTTAATGATTTCTGTTCCTCAGAAGGAATTAGTCATGAATTCTCTTCTCCTATAACTCCTCAACAAAATGGAGTTGAAGAGAAGAAAAATAGGACCATACAGGAATCTGCCAGAGCTATGATACATGCCAAAAGACTTCCTTTCCATTTTTGTGCTGAAGCTGAATACATTGCAGCTGGTAGTAGTTGTTCTCAAATTATCTGGATGACACAGATGCTCACTGAGTATAATGTCACACAAGATGTTATGACATTGTACTGTGACAATCTGAGTACAATCAACATTTCCAAGAACCCTATCCAGCATAGCCGGACCAAGCACATTGACATTAGACATCACTTAATCAGAGACCTTGTAGAGGAGAAAACAATTAATTTGGAACATGTTGCCACTGAGCTACATCTGGCTGACATTTTTACCAAGGCACCTGATGCAAATCAATTTGAAAACATGAGGGGCAAGTTGGGTATTTGCCAACATGAGAAATTGTAGCAATTAATTTTGCTTAAAACAAGGGTTGAAGGAGTTATTTTTGTTAAGTCTATTTTGAGTGGGTTAATCATATGTTTTCCCAATTCTTTCAAAATTATTAAGAAGTTGAAAAGACACTCATTTGCCTCCTTCCTCTCTCGACTTTGCAACAAATCCCTTTCTCTCAATCAAAGTTTTCTCTCTAATTGCTACTGGTTTTCTAAGTCAATCAAAATGTCTCAAACATCATCCTCATCCAAGACGACCGTTTCATCTTCATCATCTGATCAAGATTCTCGGGCAATCACCTCATGCATGGATTCTGAAGTCCTGGAGATTACTCCTCTTAGAGAAATGGCAACTAACCCCTCCAAGGTCAAAAAGCTGAGAACAAGGCATGCTGGAAGGTCTCAAGCTACTTCATCCGGTAATCCCTCTCAACCTTCATCTTCTGTACCAAATAGGGAAGGATCAACTTATGTACATCAAGCAATAGCTAGGATTGTTACAAGAATACTGAGTGAGAACCACTATGTACCGGGGATCTCTGTTCCATTAAATCAAGAATCAGCAAGCCCAAATGTTGAAGCAAATCCAGATGTCTCTGAGAATGTTGAGACACCAAATGACAACATTCAGAAATCATCTGAAAACCATGATGATATTCAGAACCCTTCAGAGAAGAATGTTGTACCACCTGTTATTGATGTGGATGAGGAATACTCAGACAATGACCTAATTGCAAATATCAACCCTGGCATAGCTAGGAGAATGATGAACATAAAGGGTAATCAGGATGCTGCAAAATGTCTGACCAAAGAGAAACCTACTGATAAGAAAACCAGGTTTGAAGGCAAGACTGGTGTAGAAACTGTGAAGACAGGACTGTCCAAAGGGAAGGTGAAAGCCCAAGTGCATACTGGGAGTCTCTCAAAGCCTGCGAGACAACCAATAACAAAGAAGAGAAAAGAACCTGCGTCTTCCGATTCTGATGAGGAATCAGAATTTGAAATTGATGTTGAAGACATTCCTCTCAGAAGGAAACTCCCTTCCAGCAAAATGGCTAGAGTTCCTGAAGTCCCCACTGATAACATTTCATTTCACCACCCTGAAAATGCCAACAGATGGAAGTATGTTTGCTTGAAGAGAATAGACTTGGAAAGAGAACTAAACAATGGTGCCATGGATTGCAAGGAAATCATGGACCTGATCAAAGCTACTGGACTAATGAAGACTGTGGTAAAATTTACCAAATGCTATGAAAATTTGGTCAAGGAATTCATAGTGAATTTGTCTGATGAATGTGCTGATGAAAGGTCAGCTGACTTTGAATGTGTCTATGTGAGAGGAAGAAGGGTTAATTTCTCTCCATCTGAAATTAAAAAATTTCTTGGAAGATCAAATGAGGCTTGCCCTGAACTAGAAGTCATTGACAATGAAGTATGCCAAACCATCACAACAAAACAAGTCAAGTGCTGGCCCTTAAAAGGCAAGCTGAATGCCAGCAAACTAAGCATGAAATTTGCCATCCTTCACAAGATTGGTGCAGCCAATTGGGTCCCTACCAACCATAAATCAACCATCTCCACAGGATTGGGGAGATTCATTTATGTTGTTGGAACCAAGACTGAATTTGACTATGGCAGGTAAATTTTTGATCAAACTTTAAAACATGCTGGTAGCTATGCTGTTAAAGGCCCTATTGCCTTTCCCTCCCTCCTATGTGGAATTATCCTTGCTCAGTACCCTGATATCCTGGTGGAAAGAGACACTGCTTGCAAAAGAGCTCCTGTTCTTGGGTTACACTACAAGCTATTTCAGGGATCTCATGTTCCTGGCGTTGTCATAACATCAGCTGAGACATCATCTGTAAAAACTCAGTCCAAGACATCTGATGTTATAGCTGTATTGAAAGAGACCTGCAAAGAGCTGGAGACAAGGAAAAAGACTCTAGAAAACCTAATTGCCAAATTAGAACAGGAGGAGACTGAAGGAAACAGAAGGGAAGAGGGTGCTGCTGAAGATCAGCTCATTGCTGAAGAAAGTAGCTCCTCTGAAGATGACAGTTCTTAAAGTTTGGTGGAGTTGACAAGCCTGATGCTGGTTCCTGTTGATGCGTGTTTTCATATTTTATTTGTTGTTTTTATTACTTATTTTGGATGATTGTATAAGTACATGTATCTTTGGCCTATTTGTGGCTAAAGAGGGGGAGATATTTTGTGTTAATTACTTGGTAGACATCATATTTTTTCTGCAGTCATATTCATTTTGCTGCTCTCTATTCTCTGATTGCTTAGGGGTTTTAGCCAAAAATCTGCCAAAGGGGGAGTTTGTAAGTGTTTAGTTATTGGCATGTATTTTTGGTAAAACCAGGTGTGTAAATGTCATGACTGATGTCATAACATTCTGGATTATTAGGTACTTTATGCAGAAAAAGTATGGCATACAGTAGCTATTGTTTATGAGTGTGTATCTGAGCATTTTGCAATGATCACATTTATTGCCTTTTACCAAAATCAGTAAACAGGAATTCTGATGTCATAACAAATGTTAAGACATCCTGTACTGATCTAACAAATATGCAGTTTGGTTAAAACTAAGATTTTTCAGGAAGTTGGTTCATTCTTTCCAGAACAGAGTCTCACGTGGACTTTAGGTTAACCTAACTCAACCCTAATCTGGTTGATAAAGTCTTGTGACCAAGTCTTAAGGGTAAACCTAATTAACCCTAGCTTTTTTTGGAAACCCTAACTGAAGAAACAGCTGCATATATATTCAACAAGAATGCTGGTTGCAGAGTAACTCTTTTGACTGAAGATCAATTAGGAGCTGTATAGTTTTAACTTCTGTAATCCAAGCAAGTATCATTGTGATAAGTGACTTGGAATAGGTTTTGATTGTAAGGGTTTTTGTATCACTCGAAGCTTTGAAGCAAGAGTGTTTTGTGTCTCTTGACTAAAGCTTTGAAGCAAAGTCAAGTTAGGTTTATGTATCACTCAAAGCTGTGAAGCACGAGTGTTTGTGTTACTTGATTAAAAAGCTGTGAAGCATAATCAAGTGTATGTTATGAAGAGTGTCTTCATTATTTCATTAGTCAATTGTTTTAAGTATCACTGCTGTGATTGAGGGGGAGTGAGTAGGAACTCAGGTTTAAGTTGAACTTAGATTGAAGTTGCATTGGGTAGGTATTAAGTGAAGGAGATAAACTGGTTGGTTTATTCCTGAATTAATATCTCTTATAGTGGATTTCTTCCCTGGCTTGGTAGCCCCCAGAGTAGGTGTTGTTTCACACTGAACTGGGTAAACAATTGACTGTGTTCTTTACTGTTTTTATTTACTGTCTTATAGAAAGTCAGATACGGTGTCATAACATTCACTGTGACATTGAGTATCTACTGCCAGAATTTCAGTTCCCATTGTTCAAAAATGCATATTTCTCTCAATTCTCAAGATATGGAAGTGGTTGTGGTTGCTATGAGTTCTCATTATCATCCTCAACAACTTATATTTACAAAGCATTTGTTTTGGTACAAGAAGTTTGTTCAAAATTGTCAAAGTTCCTTAAGGCATGTTCTTAATCTAGGAGCTAGGGTTTTGAACTTCAAAGGAGTATATCTTGCTCATCTTTTGGTATTTTTGAGTATTTAAAAATACATCATTCACTTAAAAGGGTTATTAACAAATCACTTCAAAAGTTCCAAGGAGTTTTCATGTGGAAGAAACTTGATGAGGAAGAAAGATTACAAGTCCTCTAGATGAATCCCCAATTTTTCATGTGTGACTTAAAAATGACCATAACTTTGTCAATTATTTTCACTTTGAGCCAATTCTTTTTCCACAATGATCTTGAAGGTGTTAACTTTATGCCTTCTTTTATGTGCAAAGTGAGAAAATGGATGGAAGTTTCCTTAAGGATACTAAAGATTATAGGTCATTTTATGAAATTTTGCCAAGATATTTTGAATGGTTCAAGTCTCAAATGTCATTCAAGATATCTAATTCATTCCATCTTTTTTAGTCAAGAGCAAATTCCAAGTGGAAGGCTATGTTTGGATGCAAGACATTATAGGTCACTTTTGAAGAAAAATTTGAAATATTTCTATGGAAAGTCAACCCTTTTTCTCCAACTTTGACTCAAAACAATTTTTAGCTCAAGCATCCATTTGATTCCATTCTTTTTCCATTGCAAAACTTGTAACCTCATCTTTCTGAAACATCAAGAATCATGCCCTAAGACCCCTTGAGCTGAGAATGCCATTGGTCAGAAGTTGGCACTTTGAAACTGAATTTTTCACCAAGTCAGAAGTTTGAAATCCTTGATTTGGCTTCAAAACACTTTGTTTATGCGTGTTTATGCCTCTAAACATGTTTAATGAAGTTCCAGAAGTGATTAGCATAGAAAAACATGTGTTTTGGATGAATTTTGATCAAATTTGAAGTTACACTTTTCTTGTTTTCAACTTCACACGATTTCCCTCCAAACTTCATCATTTCACACGCTTGGACATTCCATTTGATTCCCTATAAATAGAGGGTCATTCTCCATTCATTTTCTCAAGCTTGGATAGCCAGAATCACCCTGCCAAACTTGTTCCATAACTCAGAATTCAGCAACTTCAAAATCCATACACAAGCCTTTTTCAATCTAATTTTTTCATCAATTCACCTTCCTTGATCTTCCATGAAGCTAACCATATAATTACAATCAAGAATCGTGCCCTATATCGCTCCATAGAAGTCCAGTTTCAGAGCTTTGTAACTCAACTTCAATAGGTAGATTCCTTCATCAATTCTTCAAAACTTTGATATCATTGTGATGCTCTCATTACCCTGGTTCTAGTCGCAACACTTACTTTTTACTGGAAACACATTTTGACCATGAAATTTCAAATCCCTTTTCAAAACATTCCTTCCAAATAGCTTGAGCTACAGTTTATATAAATTTGGCGCGAGGGTGTGGTTCTCTTCGTCTTGAAGAGACGAAGTGAATGGCATAGGTCTGGGCTTCTGATTTTACAGTTTGAGTGACCTGCAATTCACGTTGGCTAGAGGTTGAAGATGATCAACGTGTCATCTTCCAACCAATGATGGTGTGCCACTTATTTTTTTTTAATTTTGATTTTATTTTTGATTCCATTCTTCATTCACTAATGACCATGATATGCACAGCACACCAGATCCTTTGTATCTGATTACTAACGCGTTTTGACTCTCATCCAATGGTCCACATATTTTTTACTTTTATTTTCTTTTTTGATTTTTATATTTAATTGTTTTAAACTTCAAAAAATCATAGAAAATTCATTCTTAGTCCAAAAAATCTGAAAAAATTATGAAATATATTTTTGATTATTCTCTTTCTGATTTTCATTTTTTCACAATTTAATTTTTTGTTTTGTTATTTTTTATATATTTACACTTTATTTGAATTGTTTTAAATGTTTAAAAATACTTTTATGCATTTTTAAATTCTGAAATTTTTTTGGAATGATCCAATGATATTGTGACAAATATTGGTGACCTTATTTAATTTTTGTTTTTGACTTTGTTATTTTTTATCATTTTTGGTTTATTTTACCCCTTTCTTTTAATTTTAAAAACAGTTTCTGACTTTAAAAAATTACCTAAAATTTTATAAAATTATATTAGTTCATTTCTGATTTTTCTATGGTCTTACTTTTTATTTCTTGATTAATTAAAACATAGTTGATATTTTTCTCTTTTATTTCTAATTTTAAACATTATTTTTAAACCTTTTTGTATATATTAAAATGTAATATTATTTTGTGACTATTTTCTGGCTGATCTTGGGTTAAATTGTTGATCCAGAACTTTATTAACATCATTGGATCCATGGTATTGAGTCTAACTCCACAAAAATGGATGAATGATTTTAATAATAGTTTGATTAAATTTAATCCAAAAGTGGTTTGTATATTCTCTCCTACCCCTCTTCATCGCATCCCTTTATTATTGCACTAAATATTGTTGGAGCATGATCTCTATATCATGTCTCAAAATAAATGGCGCATAGATTGCTATTGACCGGTCTCAAAATAGGTGTGACTTCTATGTAAGTCCACTTACGATTGCTTAACATAGCGCTAAATTTTGTCCCGATTCGAATAAATGATCATTCATGGCCCAAACTTATGTTTGCAAGCCCAAGTATGTTAATTTTATCTCTTTGATCCAATAACCTTGAGATTCATTGTGTGTAGGCTTTGGTTTTACCAATCCTCTAATGGATCTACAACACCTTTGGTCAACGCGGATCACTTAAGCATCGTTGATCATTAAATGATACTTATTAGGATTCTAAATGGATGATATACTTGACAAAAAGCAAATGCAACTTGTTGTGTGGAGGCTTTGGTTCTACCAATCCTCTAATGAGTTCTAAATACATGTTTCAAGATTATCATCCAACTAACCACTAATCACTAATAATTGACTTTATCCTTTATTCTTTTATTATATCCCCCTTTTATTTTTATGCATTATTTACTTTTAGCATTTACATTTCATTCCATTTTCAATCTTTGCTCATTTGAGTATTTACTTTCTTGTCATTTTTATTTTTGATCACTTGAGTTTTACTTTTCTTTTTAAAACACCTAGTAATCAACACAAACCCTAAAAATCTTTAATGATACTTGGACTATTTGATTACTATCCTTGGCATTATGGAGCATTGGACTTTTTGGACTTAGGATTAGAAACCTTGGCCTGTGATTGGAGATCTTGTGATCTTATCTGATTATTTTGTCTGGAACTCTTGAGGTTTACCTCAAGACATTGGGTTGTTTGTTTGTTTTGTGTGTAGGTTATTGTGATTACATTATTTGTTTATAATCTGGAATTCACCCGTATGCAGCCGTTACTCTTCCCAATTTTTGTGAAGACTTAATACACTTGAAGTTTGGTTCACTCAAGAGGTCTAGTATTTTTGCCTGTTTGGTTTCAATCCAAAGAATGGGAATTCTATCTTGGCTCATAGTGTCAAGTATTGGCTTCTTGTTGGTTAGATGGTTCTTATCCCTAGCTTTTACCTTATGCTTTAGGATAGCCTCTTCTTCTCCTCCCATCTTATTTAATTTCAAAAATATTCTCCCTTCTTTTGAAAACTCTTCGTGTTATAAACTTGAACCACTTTCATAATAAACTTGGACTTATGTCCATGCATTTTCAAACATTTTCATAAATAAACTCCAATAAACTTAATAATACTTTGACATACTTTTTGTGAGAAGACTAAAAGTCAATCAATCTCATTCAAACAATTTTGCCACCTTAGCTTTCATCATTAAACTTTTATCAAAAAAATATTGGACTCTTGTCAATCCTTGTAGTGATGCAAACAACTATACTTCTACAATATGTAGTAAAGTGAGATATTTTCCACTTGGGTGTTGAGTGAGGCATTGTTGATTTTTAAATCTAAGCCATATCCTCCACTTTGAGATGATGCAAATTCTCCTTTCTCATGATTGTGGGTAGTAAGTATGTTTTCCACACGGAAAATGACAATGATGTCTTATCTCATAAAATTAACCAACACACTTGTGTTTTAAAATTTTTTAAAAGAGGAACTACGTGTACCCTGATCCTCTATAACACGAAAAGGTGGTACGTAAGCACTAAAAGTTCACAATCGCGACGGGTGCAAAAATCATAAAAATATATATATATTTCTTTTCTCACCTCCACCATCTATTTTATACAACATTTTTTATATAGCCAAAATATACAGATTTTACAAAGAGGTTCCTGCGGAGTACCATAGTTGTTTATGGTGCTAATACCTTCCCTTTGAATTACCAATCCCCTTACCTTGAATCTTTCCCCCTTTTTTTGGGTTATTCGCTCTTTTCTCATTCCTTTGGAAACAATAAAGCGCGGTGGCGTTTTTTATTTTGATTTGTATAAGTCTAGTCAATCCAATGGCTTACTCTTAAACATTTCTACTGCTACAGGAGGTTATTGATTTCCATCTCCTGGGATAAACTCTCCTCGGTATATGCCACAACCATCCCCAGGATCCGCGTCAAGTCGCTCGCGTCTTGGGCCAGCGTCGCCCTCTTTTCCGGACGACTCGTTCCCTCGAGGAGGAGTGATTCGACCCTGGGAAGACGAAGTACCACGCTCTCAAAAAATACCTCTCGAGCTAGCAAGGAGGCAGATCATAAACCCTTTTCCCGTCTCGCAAGTAAGGTCGAAGCTCCCCTCAGGTCGAGGCCTCTTCGCCTTCGAAGAAACAACAGACAGAGATAAAGCAGCGGTAGATAGGGTCGAAGACGACCCACCTGATCCAGGAGCAGGAACCGGCCCCGCGCCAGTCTGGGCGTCCTTCTTGGCATTTCTTTCCTGATAAGAGAGTGTCTTGGCCAGGCGTTCTTGGGTAGGATTCATATTTTCCGAAAAACAAAGAAAAAACAAGAGTTAGTAAAACGACGGGTCAAACAAACGAGGACCACATATTGGAAAAAGAAAATTTGTACCCAGATATCTAACAGGATCCTCACTCCCAAGAAGCTACCTAACATTTATGAGACCCGGATCGAACACGGGCTCCCCGTTTCTGTCCAACACTGGCCTGCCTCCTCGATCGACTTGTTGGACCAGAGGAATTCGAGTAACAAACAAGGTCAAATTGGTGAAGCTCGACAGATCCTCGTCCCCAAGCTCCCCCTCTCTCCAGACATAGGAGCCCAACTCCTTCTTGAAATGTATGCTAGTCCACTAGAATGGGAACTTGGCAACCAACGTCGCGGTAGGCTCCCCTAACTCATTATTACGAGGAGTCCCATCCTTGTTGAGAGACTATCGGGTCGTAAAAACATAAAGCAAATCCTTCTTCAACATAGGCTGCACCAAAATGTACTTGTAGTTAAAATGGCGCACAAACTCCAAGTAGGCTTTAAACAGCTTCCCGTTGCCCTGTTTGAGGAAGACCTATCCCCACCGCCTGTCAGTCCTGCTCCTCTGGATATGAAATCAATAGAAGAACAACGGGATCATAGCCCCAATCTTTAGATAGTCGCACACTATCTAGAACGCCCGCACAAATGCAATCCCGTTTGGGTGCAACTGAGAGGGGGCCACATGCAGGTGACGGAAAAAAGCCACTTCAAAATCATAAAAAGGAAGGGGGAGACCCATCTCCTAGAAAACTATATCGTACATGGGAATCTGCCTCATACCGTATCTTGAGTAGATCCTGTTATCTTTCAAGGGGATGTACAACGACCAATCCTCCCAGGCTCCTTCCTCGTGAACATAAACGTCGGTGAAAACGTCTTCCCCGTGCTCATAAAAGTATGATTGCCACTCCCAAGTCTCTTTAGCTACCCAATCTCTAGGATCCTCGTCATCTCGAGTAGGAAATATGCTGCCCCGAGCCGAAGAAGTCACCCCCATGTCGGGCTCCCCCATCTGTTGATCCGCCATGTCTTGCTATTCCCCAGAGATTGCCAATATGCTCGATGAGCTACCGCTAGTCTAGCTCAAAGAACTCCGGGAGGAATCTGTGGATTCACTCGAAATAATAACTTGTGCATCATCAGCCGTAGCACCTTGAAAGTAGAGGAAATAGATGAGCTCCACATCAATGCCAGAACCACCCTTCCACCGCTAATCAAGTGAAAGGGTGCTAGGAGACGAAGATCGCATCCCCGACCAGAAACCTCACTGAGGTATGCTGACGGGTGCAAGATGCGGGAGAAAGCCCTAACCCCTCAGTAAGGCACACTAACGGGCTAAATTCGCAAGAAGAGCCCAAAAGTCCCCTAAGATACTCTAACGGGCACGAGTCCACAAAAAACCTCAAACCCTAATGTATCACTTATAACACAGTACCAGGCCCCCGAAGAAGCCCCGCGGAGGCTCCAGCAGCCGTGCAACGCGAGAGCGACATCCACTGCCTAGGGTCTCTAAAGATTTCCTCCCCAACAGAACCCTAAATCCTAACCGCATGCATATCTAAGAGGCAAAAAAATGAAAGCACTAGAACATGCAATAATGGAGGAACGAAAACTCACCAATAAAAGAAGAAGAAAGGAAGCTGGATGACCGCGAACAAAGAAAACTCATAAATGCTGGTGGTCGACTGTCGAGCTGATACGAGCAGTTGAAGGAGAAGGCAAAAAATACTAATCGCCTTGTTCCTCTCGTATTTATAGATGAAATGGCCTGCGCGTATCACACACGCGCCCTAATAACCCTAGGGTCGTCATTATGACACCCTAACCCTAGGCCATCATTCGCGCTGCTCGACCGGAACGTTTCCTGAAACACGCTACCTCTCCAAATTCAAAAGTCCCAATGACAAATGTTTCGCCTCCCCGATAGAGAAGTATAATGGGAAAACTCTCATTTCCCTGTCCCTCGAGCATACTTCAAAGTCATCGCTCCTGCACCCAAAAGCAATGACTTGTGGGGCTACTGTTCTGGACTGGCCCGACAGCTTGATTGGGCCCAGTCTAAGAAATCTCATGAGTGCCAACTGCTGGCTGTTGCCTAGGCTGCTCGCACGTGTTGGACAATGCCTCCCCTCTTGCCCTTCTGGCCCAGCACCAACCCAAGATGCCCTTCGAGCATCTCCTCAGCCTGCCCGACACCAACGTCGTGCGGGCCTCTTGGAACTGACCAGGGGGATGCCCGTAACCAACCCTCCCCTGGGACCAACGGCTAGTTACGTGCATATCTGCCCGGTTTGACCAAGTCCTGGCAATAACCTGATTTTCCGGACCCACATTTCTAGGTTGGAAATCAGGAACCAATGGCCATGCGCCAGGGGCATTATATAAACCCTCACACCTGTGAGGGCCAGGTATCACATATTTACTACTCACTACCTTATATTTTAAAAGTACCTCCTTGCTCCCACTCTTACTTGATTGTTGGAGTAACTTGCAGGTACAACCTCCTCTCTCCTCTCCCCGACTGAATATCATCCTCCGGCCACTCTCCAGGTTCTAATCAACCGCAAGATCAACAGTGTCGTCTGTGGGAAGATGCCATCCCCATCTTTCTTCCCTCGGAACCTAAGATCAAAGCAACTCTTCTTTCAAGATCCATCTCTCATATCATGGCCGACTATAATGATATCTACCTGTTTGGAAAGACCATCCTTTCCCCTGCTCACAAGACTGATGGAGGCCAGGAACACCCTCGCCTTAAGGACAACCCGGGCCCCCGTGATGGACAAACTGCGTCCCTTGATTCTGCTGATGCCCGGCGTGGTGACGATTAACTCTTGGATGAATTGCGTTCCAAGAATCTTGCTGAGGAACTCCGAGAAATCTTGTAACCAGTCCCTATCCCTATCAATGCCGCTCCGGCCATGAAAGCACTACTTGCTACCCTAAATCAGACTAACAGCCTCATCCTTCAACAAAATCAGAGGATAGTGGCCTTGGAAAACAAGCGTTCAAGATCTCCTCCCCGGAGAGCCCGAAGACGAAGTTACCCCAGTGCATCACTACCCAGGCATGGTCCACCACCCAAAAAGGAAAGGAGGAACGTTTCTTTCTTCAAGAAACGCAATCGTACACCTCCTTCCCGAGATCAAGACTCCCCTTCGTTCATGGTGATTTTCTAGTTAACTGTTTACTAAGCTACTCTAGTACACCCCTCAAGGTGATTTTCCTTCAACAAGGACTTAATCCACTATAACCAAATTGATTATAGACAACGCATAATAAGTCAGATCAACCTTATTAGCAGCCCCAATAAGTCATTTTATCCTTATTGCAATTCTACTCAAATTGCACCAAGAGTCTTCTTGAGATCAGACCTTCACTTGGTCAGTCAAGGAATCAATCAACAACCGTTGAATACTTTTAGTGTATTACCGTTTGCTTCTTTTAAGAAAATTACACAAACATTTCAGTATAAATAAAAACACCTAAGTGTTTTACATCAAGATACGAGTAACAGTTCCTTGCCTATTTACAAAACTATACACAAAAGATTTCTCTAAAGAGTTGCACAACTCTTTGGTGTAGTTTTGTTTGAGCTTGATTTAATCTGATAGATGTTTTGTTATAATGTTGATTCTTACTTTTCTTCAACTTACAAGTCTTCCTTTTACAGCTTGTAAAAGAAATTTGTTGAAGGGGTAGAAAGGTAATCGTAAATCTAATTGTTTGTTCCCAACGGTCATAATGAGAATGGTACACCGTATAGTAGAAAAGGAATGTCATTATACCACCCTAGAAGGTAGAGGTCACAAAGCACTTTTTGTACCTTTTGTACACCATCACACGTTAACCATTTTGGATTTCTTCTAATCTTTAGAGGATTCAGATAATTTGAATGTTTTAAGCTTGTTGTAGAAGAATCACTCTTAAGTCTTGGAGTCTTTATAACTTTTCCCATTAGAACCTTATCTTCAAAGTCTTCTGCACTTGGTTGTAAGAACTTGTTTTTCTTCAGATCATCAGAACTTGTTCAGCACAACCTCGTCTTCATAATATTAAGAACTTGGAACACATGTAATCAAAGCTTTATAAGGCCTCCAAAGCTTAACCACAAAGTCACGATCAGAACCTCTTGTACTAACGTTCCTAAGAACCGTTGCATAAGACAAATTCCAGAATCTTGACTTCAACTGTAACATGTAATCAAATGTTTAATTCCAATAGTGTTTATGTTCATAACCTGATGACATCACACACCTTGATACCAGAGTTAGAACATTATAACAACAACTCTATACTAGAACAAAACCATTAGAGTATACAATTGTTCTTTATGATACCATGTAAAGTTATCATCAAAATCTTAAGGCTAGATGTAGAAACACTTCTTGCTCTTACAACCCACAAGGGTAGAAAAGAGGGAAGCAAGAAGAACCATTTATAACCTATTCATTGTGTTGTTCTTGCTTCCTTCTTTTCTACCCTTGTGGGTTTCTTGCCGATAAAGAAAATTGTTATATTTTGTCCTTGGCATCGTATTTCACAAAAAGAATTGGTGCGGTGAGCATGGAGAAGATGTTGTCAACAAAGTATAAGATTGAAAAGTTCACCGGAGTGAATGATTTCGGTATGTGGCGCTTTAAGTTGAAAGACCTACTGGTTCAGTAGGGTTATTTATAAGCGTTAAAAACAACCGAACTCTAGTATGTTCGAAGGGGTGGCTTCTGATCCAACGGGAATTAAGCATGAGGTTGAAGCTTATTCGCATGCTATTGTCAAAATAGTGCATGTTGTAGTCGAAGTTTTTCTAACATGAATTAGTCAAAATGCTAGGTTCGTTAGCATGTTAAATTGGGCATGTTTGTTATGCCAATTTGTTTAAGTTAGATTGTTCACTAAGTTAGCTCGTGTAATGGACATGTGTGTAAAATCCCATTAGTTTAGTATGCTAGTTTTCTTACAAATAGCATACTAGTCTCTCATCATTGCACAATGCAAATCCTAATTAGGGTGAGTGAGGTTATTTGTTATTATGTAACACTTGTAATCTTGTTTAAAATAGAAAGTAAAGAATAAAAATTTATAACCAGTTCATTATGTTCTTCTTGCTTCCATCTTTTCTACCCTTGTGGGTTTATTGCCGATAAAGAAACTTGTTATACATTGTTATTAACATCTTATTTCACAACAAATTGGTTCGGTGAGCGTGGAAAAGACACCGTCAATAAAATGTGAGATTGAAAAGTTCATCGTAGTGAACAATTTTGATCTGTGGTGCTTGAAGATGAAAGCCCCACTGGTTCAGCAGGGTTATTTATAAGGGTTAAAGGGAGCCACAACCATTGATGTTATGTTAAAGGATAAAGAAAAAACAGCTATGATAGAGAAATTATACAACACCATCTTATTGAGCCTTGGTGATAAGTGTTGTACCCCAAAATTTGTCCTCCCATTTTCACACAAGACATACTCCTAGAGGTCCTCAATTGCTCAAAGTTGACTAAGGATTGACCAGACAAATCCTCCTCTTAAGACAATAAGCCTCAAACTAGGGTTTCTCTCCTCATTAAGATGGTTGAGTTCCAAGGGTCCCAAATGGTCTCAATTGTCCTAATATATCCTCAAGATCATCCATGCCAAGTTTCATGCCTTGCACAACAAGTTTGCTCAGTCAACTGCTCAGATGCCTAGAAATCAACTGTACTAGGTCAAAAGTCAAATGTGGCCCAAATACAACCAAACTTCAAGATTTTTGGTCAACATCAACATTTTGAAGTAATATTCATCATTTTATCAAGGGTTGATCATGATGCCTCAAGAAATGCTCCCAACTCATCAAAAGTCAAAAATGGCAATTTAGGATTTCTATAGGAAAAGTCAACCAAACTTTGACTAGGCATAACTTTCTCACACTTTATCAGAAAATTTCCAACCAAGGCTCATTTTAAGAGAATTCAATTCCCTACAACTTCTCTTCAGCCCTCAAGGTCAAGAAATTCCCCAATCAAAAGATGCAAGTTCATACATTATGGGTCCTTTCAAAAAGTCAACAAAAACACGTTTTGGGTCAAAGCTCCTTACATGAACATGGAAGATCCAATTGAGATGAAACCAAAAGGGTTGTTTAGAGGACATCCTAAGTTTCTAAAAAGTCCAAGAACACCCTCTTAGGATCAAAAAATGAGAGAGATATGCATTGCTAAAGTTGACCAATTTTTGGAAATGTGCATGAAGTCAATGTTGACCAAAATGGATTTTTTTTCTCCAAATGGGCCCATGATTCTATATTTGAAACATGTTGCTAACATGGCCCACGACCCCTGAGCCTACTCACATATTATTTCATTATTTATATTTTTTTTTATTTTTTATTCATTAAAATGAAAATAAATCAAATAAAATAGTGGAATAATAAAATAAAATCCAAGATTTGATTTTATGACCACACGATGAGTCTATAATCAGTTGGAAAATCAAGGAAATCGTGCAAGGGATGATTGGGATGAATATAGCATAATTTGTACAAATTTAGAAATAAAAAATACAAGATGCAAATCAAATCTTTTCTCACAAATTTTCAAAGATTGTGTTCAGTTTTGTTGACCTAATTGACTCTATTATATATTCATAAGATTCCCAGATCAAAAAGACAAGGATTGGCCGTGTAGAACACCCACAAGAAACTTCAATTTTTTTGACAATAAGTGGTGATCGAATTTTGATTTACAGGGAGATTCAAAGCATTCTAAGGCTTGAAATCAATTCATGGGCACATTTGGAAGCTACCTGGACCACTCCCACGCATCAACACACTCAGAATCAACCTTCACAGTATCACAGTTTGCCCTTTTTTCTTGAATTCAATTTTGATAATTTACGCATGATAAGTGAATTTTGAATATGCATTCATGCTTATATGATCATTTAGAAAATGTTTAAATATTTAATTGTTTGTTTTGATGCTTGTATGAATAACTACCATTGTTAGGGTTTCAAGGTCTGTTTTAGGGTTTTTTATTTCAGGAAAAATTAGGCTAAAAGAAGAGTACCATTGTACTCACGAGATCAAACTCAGTTGATCTATGTATTTAAACGGTATTTATGTTGGTTATTATGAGTTTTGGAAATATTCAGGTCTTTAGCAACATTTTCGTATGTAGGTAAAAACCCTTAGGCTAAGACGACAGCCAGTGGGGAAGATGAAGGCGTGTCAAAGCCTAATTGGACCATTTGAACTTTGCGTGCATTTTGTTATTACACTGACCATTTATTAAATATATTATATTATGTGTGTTTTATATAATGAATGAATAACTGGCTCAGTGGCACAAGGGGGGGGTTTCAAAGCGCGCATGTGTAGGAGGTCAGTGGTTCGATCCCTGCCTCCTACATATTATTTTTCTTAACAATTATTTGCAGATCCTATGCTTCAATTCCAAACGCGCTCATCATACGCCCCAGATTCATCACCATCAGATCAAGCACTGCCCAAATCTCACGCTTCCAATGAAGCTCCACATAATGGACTCTCACAACATAGCCATACAGGATCACACGTAGCTATGGGCCAAATGGATTGGGCTTTGGACAGAATTTCAGATTGCACCATCCAAATTTGGGTTTAAACCCCCAGGCCCATTCCTTCACTCTTTTTATTTAATTATTTTATTTTCTTTAATTAGTTTAATTTCTTTTTAAATCAATTTTTTTATAAAATCATAAAATCATCACAAAAATAGGACTTAGGTTTTTTATTAAATTAATTTTTGCAAATTAATTATTTTAATCAATTTTAACTTATTTTTATTAATTAAAATTAATTAGAAGATTAGGTCAATTTTAAATCATTTTTTTTATAAAAAATTCAAAAAAATATTTTCAATGAGCAAATTAGTTTTTTAGGGTTTTGCACCTTTTTTCAATTTTAATTCTTGCGCTTAATTACTTTTCCCATACAATTAGTTTTTATTATTGATGTAACTGCGCCCGGTTTGTAATAGCTTAATTAGGGTTTTTCAATTCCGCATTTTTACTTTTCAGTCATTAATCATGTAATTGCACCAAAGCCTTGTAATAGTTAGGAATTTTATCTTTCGGCCATTTATTTTTCTGCACGATAAACTGCTTAGATGAATGTTTAATAGGGTCGCATGAAAGATAATGATTAATTGAACCTAGATAACCCTAATTGCGCAAGATAAATGAACAGAATCAAGCACACTTGCACCCTTAGGGTATACCTCACTTGGTTGCCTTTGGAAACAATGGTCATATCCCTCGAGCGTAGGGATACTCTTAGCAAAAACCCTCAGTTTAAAATCATCATAAAGATCATAGTCCCTAAATTTCCCCCAAGTTGCCTACGAGAAATGATCTTATGATGATAGTCCCTTCAAAATGCTAAGGTATCCCTATATGTTACCTTCTATGACCAAAACGATGACTCGCGCCTGTCCCCCATACATCCAATAACTAGGGTTACCTACTCACTAATAGTAGGATAACACTGTCTAAAAGAAAGGAGGAAAAGAACAAACTTTTTTCGAGTAGGTAGATAACTGTTAGGTACTTGCTCAAACAATTCTTTTTGCACACTACACTTTCAAATACTTTTCAAACAAAAGTTTTCAAAACACTTTATCACACTCTTGAGGACTGATACAAGGGTTACCATAAAGTGAATCGCCACACTAAGGCATTTTTTAAAGCTTTTCAAACATACAAACACAAGCAATTTTAGAAAATGAGCAAGTACCTAAGAGCCCATGGATGGAAAGGGTGCTAACACCTTCCCTTTCCATAATCTACCCCCTTACTCAGAAATCTAGAAAAAGGTCTTTTCCTGTTCTTTTCACCCTTTCCTTATTGGATAAAAGAAATGTCGGTGGCAACTCTTGCTTACCGCGACATTTGCAAACAAAAATTGCAAACCAGTATTAACAGTCAGTTTTGCCACCGTATCATAGAACTGGAGACTCTGCTGTTGAAATTATAAAGTGGGGTTTACCTTAGGGTCTAGATCGTTTTAAATTGCTTTCTTTGTTTGCCTTAACTACTTTATCTTTGAGGGTTTGTTGGGGTATTCTTGTAAAGATCTTATACCCGAATCTGGGACACTTTTTAGGTAAACAGCAATAGATCGTGGAGACTATATGGTGTAGACCGATATGGTTGAAGCGGTAGCTGTGTTGGTGTGACACTTTGGTTGGTACCGGTATCCCTCGTGTTGAACCGAAGAGAATACGGGGCCTCCGCGTGGTGTCTTGAAGCACTAACAAACCTTAGAACCTTAGTTGAACAAACTTGGCCGTTAGAAATTAGTGAGATAGTTGGCCTCGGTGTAAATCTGGGAATTGTTTGATACTCGATGCTACACTCGTTGAGATTGGACTTTCGAGATGCTTAGGCCACAAGAAAAGATTGCCAAGCTAAAATAACTTGATAAAGGAAGATCAATGATATTGAGACTCCTTAGAACCCGATTACTATATCTAAGACAAGTTAAACCAACTAAACTTCAAGAGGGTACTTACCTATCAACCCCATGCAAGCATAAACCTAAGGCTGCTTGTGCAAATTGTTTGCCTTCATTGTCTAACAACTTGAATTCTCTGCAGGGTTTACTTGCATACATAACCTTACACTTTTTCTTAATGCATAGCATACACATCATAGCATCATAACATGACATATCATACTAACCATTTCAAGGATCTCGAGGCCCTGTGATGCAGGTTATGATGAACCAGAAGTCTAGCAAGGGGCAAAGGGATTTATTTTCCTCTAGCCAATGTCGTCAAAAAACCAAACACAACAACCTGAGTCAGGGGCTATGACCCACTTCATATGGTGAGCTTGACTCTTGTAGAAGGACACTCAACGATACAAAGTTCTTCAACCAAAGCGGAAAATTTCAACCTCTGAAATTTTCTTGTTTACCCTGCGAGATCCTTGAAAACATTGCATACATATATCATACATATCATTGCGTGACAGGTATTCCAGTACAGGTTTCTCATCGTTTCGCTGTTTATTTCAGAAAAAGAAATGGCTCTTGAATAAACAATCAAAGACCTTCAGGATCAAAATGCCCAGTTTCAACAATTGTTGCTGACTGTGACCCAGGGGCAAGAAGACCTGAAAGCTCTGATTGTCAAAAATAAGGCTAAGAGGGTTAAAAACCAGTTCGTGTTTTGAGTGTGGGAAGAAGAAGGCCAGCTAACTGAGCTCTAGATTTTGCAACCCCATCAAAGGGTGGAGGTAATAAAGAGGAAGAAAATGAGGAATCAGATGAAGGAGACAAAAATCCAACGTCTGAAGAAGATGAATCTGACTATGATGAGGAGCAGTATTCTCCTGCTGATGAGAAATACAAACAACTAGAGGATCGGCTCAATGCCATGGAGATCCAAAGGGTGCCCGGTCTGGATTTCGAAGAGTTAGGTTAGGCTCCGAGGGTGGTCATCCAACCTAAGTTCAAGGTCCCCATCTTCGAAAAATATGACGGTGTTTCCCATCCCAAGCTTCACTTGAGGTCATATGTCAGAAAGATACAGCCTCACAATACCGATCGGAAGTTATGGGTCCAGTACTTCCAAGAAAGTTTGGATGGCACTCAACTGGATTGGTTCTATCAGCTAGAAGGAACTGACATCCATACCTGGAAAGACTTGGCTATTGCTTTCTACAAGCAGTACCAATACAATGTTGACCTGGCACCAACTCGAGTGCAACTGCAGAATATGTCAATGGGCTTGAGAGAAGGGTTCAAGGAATATGCGTAAAAATGGAGGGATCTAGATGGCAGGGTTCAACCTCCTCTGACTTATCGGGAAATGGTGGACATGTTCATAGGCACTCTGACAAGCCCATTCTTCAATTTGATGATTGGGAGTTCCTCATCCAAGTTCACAGAGATGGTTCTGACTGGAGAGAGGATCGAAAGTGGTATCAGGAGCAGGAAGATCTCGGTGGATGCATCTTCTAATGTTGAGAAGCAGACATTTGGTGGTAAGAGGGAAGCCAATAGTGTGCACGGCCAGAAGGGTCGTAATAAGGCAGACTACCACCAATTTGTGGGGGCAGTGCTGGTCTCTAATTTGGCACGCGTGCAATGACCACAACAACGGGGTAATCAACGAAGGAAAGATAAGCCCAAGAGACATTTTACCCAAATCAACATGCCATTGTCACAAGCATTGCAACACATGTTGAAGATGAATCTAATTACGGTGATAGGCCCTCATCCAAACCCTAAGACTTCCTCTTCTAACTACAATCCTGATGCAAGGTGTGCTTATCATTCAGGCAGTCCGGGGCACGATACTAACGATTGTTGGGTGCTGGAATACAAGATTCAGAATATGATTGACACAAAGGAGATTGAGTTCGACCCTCCTAAGACTCCTAACATAATCACTGCTCCCATGCCAAATCATGGCTAGGATTGAAAGCATTTTTGTTCATTTGAATTCTCAAGTTGTATTTTCTTTGTTTATTCAAACAATTGTTGTTATGTCAAAACTTTGTTATTTCATTAATGCATTACACATGTTTGTCTTGAATTAATTTGTTTTCATTATGCTTAAACTGCTTTATACTTCCTTTTCGTGATATTCAACTCTCGATCAAAAGCTCTAATCTTTTAGAGGGAGGTTGACAAAAACGATACCACAATCCATACAATATGCTTTTGAACAGACCTTGTTGACGATATACATACGTTGTTTCAAATCCTAAACAGTGGAGTTATAAGGAAGATAATCCCTAGTTAACCCCTTTGATCCTAAGAAGTAGGATTTTTTCTTTTTACACAAATTAAAACCCTTAATCATAACCTGGGGCAGGATAGTTTCCTCAGTTAATTCAGATGTGCATTCAGTCGCAAGCTTTCCCTTCATACACGACAAATAGTCTAGAAGATAATGATGGTTCCACATAAATATTAAGAACAGGAAGTCATTATCTCTCACAATAAAAGCCTGTTAAGTCAAAACCTATGAAGGAGAATTAAGAAAAAACGGGGGCATCCCGCTAACTATAACCACAAAAGAAATAGTTCAGGAAAAAGACAGGGATCGTAAAATCAAAAATCAAAAAAGGAGGTTACTACAAATCCTAGACAAAAAACAAAAGGTTACAAAAATGACCGCCTTCTTCAAACAAATGTTCAATTGCTGAACTATCACCAGAATATCAAGGACAAGATGCCAAACTCAATTGGGATTCAAAATGCACAATTAACTGAGCATAGTACTGAAGAACATCACAAAGAACGGGTGGGTACAAATAAATTTTGAGCCTTTATCCGTTGTTTCTAAAACCGTGAACCAGGCCATGTTACAACCCTTAAAAGTCCTAGTTGAAGCATGGGTTAGTTTGAGAGCATACTGTTACAAAGGTATCCTGACTCCTGTAGGACTTGCTACGAATCCTAAGTTGAAATCACGTTCTTGCAAATTTTGTTTTACTACAAAAAACACATTTTAAAAAAAATAATTTCAAGACAGACATGAGTTTTGCGTTCTTTAAATAACATTGTTTGCACAAGGGTAATTGTTCAAATGGCAGAGAAATTCACACAATGTATATTCAGTGAACAAAAACCTTCTCAATGAAAAGGATCACCTCAAGTGGAAAAACACTTCCAACCAAAGGGGCACGACATGATCATTGTCCATCATCTGGGGCAGTCAAGTCAAGATTCAAGGAATCTCTCAAAGATGCTAAATAGCCAGGGGCGGATCTCCATCTAAATCACTTGGGGAATTGGGTATGAATCCCATCAACGAATCTTGTACGATCAAACAAACATCTTCTGGCAGTGTGGCAACACTTACTACTATGGAAAGGGATAATTCTCCGTACCCGGTGAACTTGGACATAGTCGGAAAACACTACACATGAATGAAGACCCGCTAGGTTGACTGGCCTAGGACAAAATAAGGGCATCCTGACGAACCAAAAGTGTTCGAGAAAACATTAGGGATAAAAACAAAAAATATATGTACACCCGGCAAGTCGAAAACCTGAAAAGGCAGGTTGAGCAAAAAAGGGTATCCCGGTGGACTGAAAATCCGAAAAGACAGTCCAGGAATAAGTTAGGGATGAAAGTGTACGACTAAGTCTCGTCATCTCGTCACTTGTTTAGTCAATAGAAGGTTTATCATCTTGATCAGCATTTACCAAGCACCCCAGGAGTTGGGATGCCACTCAACCATCCACAAAGCCTCTGCATGTACTTTCTCAAACAGGTACAGAGGCAGGGGCATCTTACATAAGGTCGCCGCTATATCCTCAGTTTACAGCCTAGTCATGTCAGGTGTTCTTGTATCCCTGGCAGAATAGGAATTTCCAACCACTGCTTCGACATCAGGTTTTCCCTAGTGAAGTCGTCAAACTTCTCAGGATTCCCCAATAGGATTTCACAAAATCCTCAGGAAGTTCACAGAGCTTTCCTTCCCCAACAGAGTTTATTCCTCTAGCAGTGGAAGATCATCTCCCAACAGTTCAACTTTAACAAAATTCGAAGACCTACATTCTTCATCGCAAGTTGCAATCAGGGATTTATTTTCCCTAATTCAACAACGTTGCTATGGAACAACTGATACATTCACATATTACATTCATACATCATTCTACAAACGTCATAGCATATGCAGTACAAATGCATACGACACAATCTCATTTATTTTGAGAGCATCATTACACAATGCATTTCATACATCATGACATTGCATACAGCTAACACTTTACTTTTTCAGGAAAAATCAATCAACAAATATTTATCATCAACAATTTCCAACAGGTCCATGATTAGCTCCTGAAACTAAACATAGTAATTATCTGTGCAACCAAATATAACTTTACACGGGCTCTTCCCGAAGCAATCTTACGCGGGTTCCTTCTCCTTCTGAAATACAGCTTTACACGGGCTCAACAAGAGGCAATCGTATAGGGGTTTCTTCTGACTTCCAAAAACAGTTTTACACAGACTTATCCCGAAGCAACCCTACCCAAGTTCCTTCTGAAGTTTTACACGGACTTATCCCAAAGTAACCCTACCTAGGTTCCTTCTGAAGTTTTACACAGACTTATCCCAAAGTAACCCTACTCAGGTTCCTTCTGAAGTTTTACACAGACTTATCCTGAAGTAACCATACCCAGGTTCCTTCTGAAGTTTTACACAAACTTATCCCAAAGTAACCCTACCCAGGTTCCTTCTGAAGTTTTACACAGACTTATCCCGAAGTAACCCTACCCAAGTTCCTTCTGAAGTTTTACACGGACTCATCGTGAAGCAACCCTACCCAGGTTCCTTCTCAGTTCAGATGCAGTTTTACCCAGACTCATCATGAAGCAACCCTACCCAGGTTCCTTCTTATAATTTCCAGATGTAGTTTTACATGGACTCATCGTGAAGAAACCCTACCCAGGTTCCTTCTCAGTTCAGATGCCGTTTTACCCGAACTCATCATGAAGCAACCCTACCCAGGTTCCTTCTTACAATTTCCAGATGTAGTTTTACCCGGACTCATCCTGAAGCAACCCTACCCAGGTTCCTTCTTACAATTTCCCGAAGTAGTTTTACCCGGACTTATCCTGAAGCTGCCCTACCTAGCCTCCCTCTCATATATCTCCTGAAGTAACCCTACCCAGGTTCCTTCACTTACACTTCCAGATGACGTATTACCTGAAATCATCCTGAAACAGCCCTACACAGGTTTCTTCCGATACATTTCCAGGTAGCGGTTAATTTCATTCTCCCTAACAAATTACTAACAAGCCTGGATTTCAACCAAAAAACAACAAACTTTCATCTCTCCAATCCAGAGATAATTCCTCAGTAGAGCCATGGACAACTGAAGTTCCTAGACTTTATTCCCCACAGAGTTCTCCTTAAGAAAGAGAACAACAAAAATCAACATTCTCCAGCGGAGTCCTCCTCAAACAACAGGAACAGGAATCCCCACAAAGAGACTTCTTATGAAGTCAGCAGCTACTTCAGGATGGCAACTTTAATCCCATCTCCGAAGATCTTTCGTCATCTCTTCCAAATGGCATATCTAAGCCCATTCCCGACGTCATCAACTACCAGTATCATTTCAGACGAGTACAAATTTCTCGGCACTCTAGTGTTCAATAGTCTTCCACCTTCAGATCACGAAAGGTAGAAAAGCCAATCTAAATCCTCAGGTTTAAGAAGATTAAACAGGGGCAGTTGTTGTAACCCAAAATTTGTCCTCCCATTTTCACACAAGACATACTCCTAGAGGTCCTCAATTGCTCAAAGTTGACTAAGGATTCACTAGACAAATCCTTCTCTTAAGACAATAACCCTCAAACTAGGGTTTCACTCATCATCAATATGGTTGAGTTCCAAGGGTCCCAAATGGTCTCCATTGTCCTAATATGTCCTCAAGATAATACATGCCAAGTTTCATGCCTTGCAAAACAAGTTTGCTCAGTCAACTACTCAGATGCCTGAAAATCAACTGTACTAGGTCAAAAGTCAACTATGGCCCAAATACAGTCAAACTTCAAGATTTTTGGTCAACATCAACATTTTTAAGTAATATCCATCATTTGATCAAGGGTTGACCATGATGCCTCGAGAAATTCTCCCAATTAATCAAAAGTAAAAAATGGCAATTTAGGGTTTCTATTGGAAAAGTCAACCAAATATTGACCAGGTATAACTTTCTCATACTTTATCAGAAATTTTCCAACCAAGGCTCATTTTGAAGAGAATCCAATTCCCTAACACTTCTATTCAGCCCTCAATGTTAATAAATTCCCCAATCAAAAGATGCAAGTTCATACATTATAGGTCCTCTCAAAAAGTCAACAAAAACACCTTTTGGGTCAAAGCTCCTTACATGAACATGGAAGATCCAATTGAGATGAAACCAAAAGGGTTGTTTAGGGGACATCCTAAGCTTTCTAAAAAGTCAAAGAACACCCCCTTAGGGTCAAAATGAGAGAGATATGAATTTCTAAAGTTGACCAATTTTTGGAAATGTGCATGAAGTCAATATTAGCCAAAATGGATTTTTCTCCAAATGGGCCCATGTTTTTATATTTGAAATGTGTTCCTATCATGGCCCACGACCCCTGAGCCTACTCACATATTATTTAATTATTTTTATTATTTGTTTTGATTTTTTATTCATTAAAATGAAAATAAATCAAATAAAATAGTGGAATAATAAAAAAAAATCCAAGATTTGATTTTATGACCACACGATGAGTCTATAATCAGTTGGCAAATCAAGGAAATCGTGTAAGGGATGATTGGGATGAATATAGCATAATTTGTCCAAATTTAGAAATAAAAAATACAAGATGGAAATCAAATCTTTTCTCACAAATTTTCAAAGATTGTGTTCAGTTTTGTTGACCTAATTGACTCTATTATATATTCATAAGATTCCCAGATCAAAAAGACAAGGATTGGCCGTGTAGAACACCCACAAGAAACTTCAATATTTTTGACAATAAGTGGTGATCGAATTTTGATTTACAGGGAGATTCAAAGCATTATAAGGCTTGAAATCAATTCATGGGCACATTTGGAAGCTACCTGGACCACTCCCACGCATCAACACACTTAGAATCAACCTTCACAGTATCACAATTTGCCCTTATTTTCTTGAATTCAATTTTGATAATTTACGCATGATAAGTGAATTTTGAATATGCATTCATGCTTATATGATCATTTAGAACATGTTTGAATGTTTAATTGTTTGTTTTGATGCTTGTATGAATAACTGCCATTGTTAGGGTTTCAAGGTCCATTTTAGGGTTTTTCATTTCAGGAAAAATTATGCCAAAAGAAGAGTACCATTGTACTATGAGATCAAACCCAGTTGATCTATGTATTTAAATAGAATTTATGTTTCTTATTATGAGTTTTGGAAATATGCAGGTCTATAGCAACAGTTTTGTCTGTAGGTAAAAACCCCTTAGGCTAAGACGACAGCCAGTGGGGAAGATGATGGTGTGTCAAAGCCTGATTGGACCATTTGAACTTTGCGCGCATTTTGTTATTACACTGACCATTTATTAAATATATTATATTATGTGTGTTTTATATAACGAATTTATAGTTGGCTCAGTGGTACAAGGGAAGGGTTTCAAAGCGCGCATGTGTAGGAGGTCAGGGGTTCGATCCCTGCCTCCTACATATTATTTTCTTAACAATTATTTGTAGATCCTATGCTTCCATTCCAAACGCGCTCAACATATGCCCCAGATTTATCACAATCAGATCAAGCATTGCCCAGATCTCACGCTTCCAATGAAGCTTCACATAATGGACTCTCACAATATAGCCACACAGGATCACAAGCAGCTATGGGCCAAATGGATTGGGCTTTAGACAGAATTTCAGATTGCACCATCAAAATTTGGGTTTATACCCCTCAGGCCCATTCCTTCACTCTTTTTATTTCATTATTTTATTTTGTTTAATTTGTTTAATTTCTTTTTAAATAATTTTTTTATAAAATTAGAAAATCATCACAAAAATAGGACTTAGTTTTTTTATTAAATTAACTTTTGCAAATTAATTATTTTAATCAATTTTAACTTATTTTCATTAATAAAAATTAATTAGAAGATTAGGTCAATTTCAAATCATTTTTTTTATAAAAAATTCAAAAAAATATTTTCAATGAGCAAATTAGTTTTTTAGGGTTTTGCACCTTTTTTCAATTTTAATTCTTGCACTTAATTACTTTTGCCATACAATTAATTTTTATTATTGATGTAACTGCGCCCGGTTTATAATAGCTTAATTAGGGTTTTTCAATTCCGCATTTTTAATTTTTAGTCATTAATTATGTAATTGCACCAAAGCCTTGTAATAGTTAGGAATTTTATCTTTCCGCCATTTATTTTTCCGTGCGATAAACTGCTTAGATGAATGTTTAATAGGGTCGCATGAAACATAATGATTAATTGAACCTAGATAACCCTAATTGCGCAAGATAAATGAACAGAATCAAGCACACTTGCACACTTGCTCCCTTAGGGTATACCTCACTTAGAACAATGGTCATGTCCCTCGAGCGTAGGGATACTCTTAGCAAAGACCCTCAGTTTAAAATCATCATAAAGATCATAGTCCCTAAATTTCCCTCGAGTTGGCTATGAGAAATGATCTTATGATGATAGTCCCTTCGAAATGCTAATGTATCCCTATATGTTGCCTTCTATGACCATAACGATGACTCGCGTTTGTCCCTCATACATCCAATAACTTGGGTTACCTACTCCCTAATAGTAGGATAACACTGTCTAAAAGAAAGGAGGAAAAGAACGAACTTTTTTCGAGTAGGTAGATAACTGTTAGGTACTTGCTCAAACAATTCTTTTTGCAAACTACACTTTCAAATACTTTTCAAACAAAAGCTTTCAATACACTTTATCACACTCTTGAGGACTGATACAAGGGTTACCATAAATTGAATCGCCGCACTAATTTTTAAAGCTTTTCAAACACACAAACACAAGAAATTTTAGAAAATGAGCAAGTACCTAAGAGCCCATGGAAAACCATGGATGGATAGGGTGCTAAGACCTTACCTTTCCATAATCAACCCTCCTTACTCAAAAATCTAGAAAAAGGTCTTTTGCTATTCTTTTCACCCTTTCCTTATTGGATAAAAGAAATGTCGTGGCAACTCTTGCTTACTGCAACATTTGCGAACAAAAAACGCAAACCAGTATTAACAGTCGGTTCTGCCACTGTATCATAATAAGTTTATTCGACAGGTTTCAAAGGAGATGACAACGTCATGTCTATGGGAGAAACTCGAAAGTTTGTACATGACCAAATCGCTGGTCAATCGACTCTACCCGAAGCAAGCATTGTATTCATTCAAGATGAGTAGACACCAAGTCATGTCTGAGCAGTTGAATATGTTCAATAAGCTAATTATTGATTTTGAAAATATCTATGTCAAAATCGAGGATGAAGATCAAACATTTTTAATATTGTGTAATTTTCCCAAAACACATGCTCACTTCAAAGAAACTCTCTTGTATGGAAGAGAGTCGTTGGAATTTAAAGAAGTTCAATCAGCCTTGTAATTCGAGGATTTGAAGAAACGAAAGGAGCACAAACTATCTTTGACTGGTAAAGGTCTGTCTATTAAGCGAGATTCACAAAGAAAGATAGTAAGTTTGATACGAAGAAGGGTAAAAGTTAGCATAAGTCTTATAGTGGTGATGCATATGGTATTCGATGTTATCACAGTAAGAAGGAGGGTCATACAAGAAAGGTCTTCCCTGAATG
The DNA here is from genome assembly GCA_948472305.1 of Vicia faba. Classification (NCBI taxonomy): domain Eukaryota; kingdom Viridiplantae; phylum Streptophyta; class Magnoliopsida; order Fabales; family Fabaceae; genus Vicia; species Vicia faba. The sequence continues at coordinate 1,126,413,771 of OX451740.1, forward strand.
CATGAAAGAGCGTAGAGGTAAAGAGAATGGAAATGCATCCATTGTTGAAGATGATTTTGACTCTATAATAAGGTGGGAGAACTGACTTGGTTGTTTTGCGTTTGATCGCAATTCTTGCGGATAGTAAGAGTCATCACCGACTTTTCTTTTATCTAATAAAGGAAAGGGTGAAAATAACAGGAAAGACCTTTAGAGAATTTTTCTTGAGTTCGGGGGGTAGATTATGAAAAGGGAAGGTGTTAGCACCCTTTTCATCCATAGTTATCTATGGGCTCAGTTGCTTGTTAGATAAAAAATGCTTTGTTTGAAAATGTGTTTTGTGGTGTAAGTTTGAAAATATTTTTCAAAATGCCTTTGTTATGGCAACTTTGTAACGATTCTCGTCTCTATAAGAATGCATACAAAGTGTTGGTTTTGGAAATAGTTCAAAGAGATGTTTTTTTGAAGATGTTTTTGAAAGTGTAAGTGTGGAAAAATGGTTTTAGCTTACGAGAAAGAAACTACGAGCATCCTACCTACTCAAAAGGTCTACGTTCTTTTCCTCCTCCTTTATATGTTGCTATCTTACCATTGATTTGGTAAGAATCTCCATCGTTGGATGTGAAACGACGGGCGTGGGTAATTTGTATAGTCATAGAAGGTAACCTATGAGACGTTTTAGCAATTTTTGTATAGGACTAGATCGTTTACCGAAGGCAACATCGAGGGACATCGAGGGACTACAATTTTTTTATCGAAGGTCTTTGCTAAAACACCTATATTCGAGGGACATGGCTATTTTCCGAGGCAACAAGTGAGATTACCCTAGAGGTGCATGGGTGTGTAGTGTGTTTGATTGCATGCATTTAGTCTTGAATTTAGTATGTCTACTTGTTGATTTTAACGCTTACCATACATAACCTAATTACTAGCATTTTATATAAAAGCGGTATATTGCGGAAAAATAAACGTCCTACACTATTACATATTTTGGGGATGGGGTATACACATTTACAAATGGGGTTTGGAAAGCAACAAAATTCCTAATTATTATAACCATATTGAATAGAAATGAAAGAAAATATATAGAAAAATATAAAACAAGAATAGTGCAAAAGAGAGATAGAAAAGAAATTCTGGATCGAAGCATGTGTCCTTCGATTCACATCCTTTTAGCTTCTTTCGTTTGGGCCTGCAACCAGTGTGTATCGAAGCTTGCATCCTTCAATTTACACACCTTTTCCTTTCGTTTGGGGCTGCAACCAGTGTGTATCAGAGCTTGCATCCTTCAATTCACACACCTTTTTTTTTCTTTCATTTGGGACATGATAGAAATATGGGTCGAAGTCATGCTAATATATTTTCATGGCCTGTAAAGGTTAGTCTCTAACATATATTTGGACAAGAAAAGCAAATAAACAAAATGGTAGAAACGAAAAATAAGCAAAAGGTTATTTACATGCTTGAAACGAAAGGGTTAAATTAAGCAAGACTTACCTTGAATCTGGAGTTGGTGCTTTTGTACTTTGAGTGATTTCCATGGATATCCTTGAATTCGAAATCAAAGAACAAGGGTGTCGTGTTTCTTTGATTTTGGATTCGTAAGCAAAGAAAAGTAGAGTTGTGTTTCTTTTGTTCTGGATTCGAAGAAAAAGAAATAAGTGTTGTGTTTCTTTATTTCTGGATTCGAAATAACAGAAACAAAGGTGTGGGTTTTTGATTCTGAGTTTGAGAGTGTGTTAAGTGTTCTCTCATTTCTTTGTCTTGCCAACAAATATCTCTCCAGCCTCTAAAAAGCCCCCCTTAGATGTGTTGTAAATCATCTTATTTATAGAAGAGTTTGGCTGGGATTTGGGTGGAAAACAAATGAAATTTGAACAAATTGGGTATGTTGTCTTCATAGCCTTCGAGGTGCATCTATTATATGCCAATTTGGTGCAAATATAGGAGCAGCATAGCAGGACTACTTTGCAGCAATTTTGGAGTGTTGTGGAAGCTCGATGCAAGACTGTTTCAGAGCAGTGCAGAAGACTTGGACTTGGAAGCACATAGGACTTTGTCCAGCAGCCTTCGACCAGCCTCATCAAGAGACAAAACATCAATTGTATGTTCTTAGAATGTACTCATTGTATGTCCTTAGAATATACCAATTGAATGTTCTTCTAATGGACCATATTTTATGTCCTTCAAATGAACCATATTGTAGGTTCTTCGAATCCAACAAATTCATGTTCTTCGAATGGGCCATCAAATATGTATCTTTTGAATCCACCCATTGTGTTTCATAGTGTAGAAACTATGTGTGTTGAAGGGTTTAAAGGTGGAACCTAAGTAAGCATGAGGGGAGTCATTGCCTTATGCATGCTAGCATGAGGGAAGCCATTGCCTTGTGCACGCTAGCATGAGGGAAGTCCTTGCCTTGTGAATCAAAGCATGAGGAAAGAAGCAACTGCTTTGTGGGTTCTAGCATGAAGGAAATAATTTCCTTGTGGGTGCTAGCATGAGGGAGCACTTGCCTTGCAAATCGAAGCAAGCCTGCAGGAGGCCATTGCCTTCTGAATCGAAGCAAGCCTGCAGGAGACCGTTGCCTTCTGAATTGAAGCAAACCTGTAGGAGGTCATTGCCTTCTGAATCGAAGCAAGCCTGCAGAAGGCCATTGCATTCTGAATCGAAGCAAGCCTGCAGGAGGCCATTTCCTTTTGAATCCAAGAAAGCCTGCAGGAGGCCATTTCCTTCTGAATCGAAGCAAGTCTGCAGGAAATCGTTGCTTAATCGAAGCTTATGAACCAAGCTTGCTCGAAGGAAGACAAATTCCAATCGAAGCATTACGAATCAAATTAATCTTGTTTTTCTTCCAATTTTGGTGCTTGAAATCCCAATATGATCCATGGAAACTATATGGGGCATCAAAAATCTAATTGTACTTGTGCAAATTTGAACTTTTTGAAAATCCTTGTGAGAAAATGTCTTGAGAAAAGAGAGGGAAAATTTTGGGGTACAACAACTGCTCCTATTCAATCTTCTTAAACCTGAAGAGTTAGATTAGCGTGTCCGCCATTTGTGACTTGAAGGTGGAAGATGATTGAACACTAAAGTTCCCAGAAATTTGCACTCGACTATGTGTTAGTTGATTGTGTATGGAATGGGCTTAGATTCCATTTGGAGAGATGGTGGAGAGTTATCGGAGATGGTCCTATAGATTCCATCCAAATATGATTGTTGATAGAAATTAGACCAAGTCTAAGCTTGAATGTAACTGGGAGCAGTACCAGAATAAATCTTTTGCTCGATTTATACTGAAACATCATATGTCATTTTCCTGTTTTAACTAGAAGAAATAAATCTAACCAGAAGAGGTCTTTGATTCGTCTGTATTTAACTGGAATAAATAAATCTAACCAGAAGAGGTCTTTGATTCGCCTGTCTTTAACTGGAAGAAATAAATCTATCCAGAAGAGGTCTTTGATTCGCATGTCTTTAATTGGATGGAATAAATCTTAACCAGAAGAGGTCTTTGATTTACCTGTCTTTAACTGGAAGAACTAAATCTAACCAGAAGAGGTCTTTGATTCGCCTGTCTTTAACTGGAAGAAATAAATCTAACCAGAAGAGGTCTTGATTGGTCGCCAATTATTAACTGGAATCCCTCCAGAAGAGGACTTGATTGATCGCCTATTATTAAATGGAATCCATCCAGAAGAGGACTTGATTGATCGTCTATTATTAATTGGAATCCATCCAGAAGAGGACTTGATAGATCACCTATTATTAACTGGAATAAGTGAATCCATCCAAAAGAGGACTTGATTGATCTTTCCTATAAGAAAGAGGATTAGTTGAATGCAGAAGTATGCATGGCGTGATGATGTTCTCAAAATAAATGAGATTATGTTGTATGTGTATGTTATATGATGTATGAATGTGAAATGTTATTGGAGTGTATCTTTGTGTGGGAAAATAAATCCTTGACAAATGCTGGGGAGTTTTGGGAAGCTGAATCTCGGGCTGCTGCTGGAGATAATGAGTATGCTCCTCTTCAGACTTTATTTTTAGGATGTTTAAGCTGGGGATTCATGTTCTGTTGTTTGAGGAGAACTCCATTGGGTATTGTCTTGTTTGAGAAGACTCTGTGGAGAGTGTTGATCTCTACTTTTGGAAAAGAGTTCAATAGTTTTAGTTGTTCGTTTCTCTACTGGGGAGTTATCTCTTGAAAGTTAGTTGTTATTTGGTGGGATTCCATGCTTCACAAAAACTTGTTGGGGATAAAGAAGTTAACTATTATCTGGTCGAATTCCAAGCTTTGCAGCAACTTGCTGGAACAGTGGTAAACTCTACTAGGGAAGAGGAGTTTTATTTAGTGATTTGTAAAAATAAAACGGTTATCTGGTCGGGTCCAGGTTTCAGCAATTGAAGAAGTTAAACTATTATCTGGTCGGGTCAAGGCTTTAGTAACTTTAAAATGTGGTTTACGGTTATCTGGTCGGATCCAAGGTTCAGAAACTGAAACGGTTATCTGGTTGGGTCCAGGTTTCAACAATTGAAGAAATTAAACTATTATCTGGTCGAATCCAGGCTTTAGTAACTTAACATTGAGATTAATTGTTATCCGGTCGGGTCTAGGTTTTAGAAACTCAAACTGTTATCTAGTCGGGTCCAGGTTTCAGCAATTGAAGAAGTTAAACTATAATCTGGTCGGGTCCAGGCTTTAGTAACTCAAACTGTTATCTGGTCGGGTCCAAGTTTTAGCAATTGAAGAAGTTAAACCATAATTTGGTCGGGTCCAGGCTTTAGTAACTTAAAAATTAAATTAACTATTATCCGGTCGGGTCCAGGTTTCAGCAACTATTATCTGGTCGGGTCCAGGCTTTAGTAATTTGGAAATGAGATTAACTATTATTCGGTTGGGTCCAGGTTTAAGAAACTCCAACTTTTATCTGGTCGGGTCCAGGTTTCAGCATTTGAAGAAGTTAAATTATTATCTGGTCGAGTCCAGGCTTTAGTAATTGAAAATTGATATTAGTTGTTATCCAGCCGGGTCCAGGTTTCAGAAACTCAAACTATTATCTGGTCGGGTCTAGGTTTCAGCAATTAAAGCAGTTAAACTATTATCTAGTCGGGTCCAGGCTTTAGTAACTTAAAAAATTGAGATTAACTATTATCTAGTCGGGTCCAGGTTTCAGAAACTTAGATTGTTATTTGGTTGGTTCCAGGTTTCAACAATTGAAGTAGTTAAACTATTATCAGGTCGGGTCCAGGCTTTAGAAATTAAAAAATTTAGATTAACTGTTATCCGGTCGGGTCCAAGTTTCAGAAACTCAAACTGTTATCTGGTCGGGTCCAGGTTTCAGAAAATGAAGAAGCTAAACTATTATCTAGTCTGGTTCAGGCTTTAGTAACTTAAAATTGAGATTAAGTATTATCCGTTTGGGTCTAGGTTTCAGAAACTCAAACTATTATCTTGTCGGGTCTAGGTTTCAACAATTAAAGAAGTTAAACTATTATCTGGTCGGGTCCAAGCTTTAGTAACTTGGAATTGTGGTTTAATGTTATCTGGTCTTATCTAGTCTTCATAGTAGGTTGAGAGTAGGATGAAGTTGAACTAGTATCTGGTCGATTCAAGGCTTTAGTAACTTGGAATTGTGGTTTACTGTTATCTGGTCGGATCCAGTTTTCCCAGTAAGTTGAGAGTAGGATGAAGTTGAACTAGTATCTGGTCGGGTCCAGGCTTCGTAGTAACTTGCTTGAAAGGATGAAGTTGACCAGTATCTGGTCGGGTCCAGGCTTCGTAGTAACTTTCTTGAAAGGATGAAGTTGATTGTTATCTGGTCGGATTCCAGGCTTTAGAGCAACTTTTGGAGATAGTAATGACTCTTTTGATGACTTCACTAGGGATTAGGGGTTGTGATCCCTTGATTTGTAATAGTCGGAGAGGCAAAGTTAAGCTGGGGAATTTTTCTGTTTTGTCAGGGAAATAAACCCTGTTAAAAAGAATATTGGATGAACTGCTGGGAAGGATGTTCTTTTTAAGAATAATTCCAGAAGGCTCTGATTTAAGACCAAATCAGCTGGGGTGAGGATCTTCTGGAGATTGAAACTTTGGCTGGGGATTGCATGAATCCAATTTTATGGGGATTTCCATAAATTTGGCCTTGAGGGATTTGTACCCTTATCCGTGAATATTATTCTGCGGAGATAACCTTATAGAGGTGGCTCTGGAGACTTGACTCGGGATCACCTTGTGAAAGGGACTTTGTAAGTGTGGTAGAAATAACATAAAATGTTTGCTTGGTCGTACGCGACCCTTTTCTGGAATACATGTTAAAGTCCCCAAGTGATGGAGACCTGCCCCTGGCTATTCCGGACCTTACGAGAGGTTTCTTGGAACCTTGACTTGATTGCCCCAGATGTGCTACACAATGATCATGCTGTTCCCCTTGACTATGAGTGATTTCTTGGAATTTTGACTTGACTGCCCCAGATGTGCTACACAATGATCATGCCGTACCCCTTGACTATGAGAGATTTCTTGGAATTTTGACTTGATTGTCCCAGATGAGTTAGACAGTAACCTGTCATGCCCCTTTCATTATGGAGAGTTTTTCATTAAAAGTTTTTTTCCATTTGAAATGATTTTGTTTCTTGAGAGAACTTACGTTCATTGGATATTCGTCGTGTGAATTTTTCCGTTGTCAAATAATTAACTATATGCAAACAACAATATTCAAATAATTCAAAGTTTATGTTTGTCTTAAAGTTTTGAAAATGCATTTTTAGTAAGTAGAAGAATTTTGTAAAAACATGAATTCAAACTTAGGATTTACATTAAGCCTTACAGAAGTCAAGATACATTTTGTAACAATATGCTTTCGAACTAAACCATGCTTCAATTAGGACTTTTGAAGGGTTATAGCGCGGCTGGTTTCACGTTTTAAGAAACAAAGGATAAGGCTCAAAGTGTGTTTGTACCCAACTCACTCTTCGTGATGTTCTCCAGTCCTAAACCCAATTAATTATGCGTTTGAATTCCAATTGAGTCTGGAATGACGTTTTGGTAATGGTTCAGAAACTTGGAAGTTTATTTGTTGAGGCAGTCATTTTTGCAACAGTTTTCTGTTGTTGAGGGTTTGTAGCGAACTCTTTTTTTTATTGTCCCTAGTTTTTGCCTGACTGTTCTTATTTTTGAGACTACAGTCAGCGGGATGCCCCAGTTTTTCTTAACTCTCATTCGTAGGTTTTGACTTAGTGGGCTTTTCTTTTGAGAGATAATGACTGCTAATTTTACGGGGAACCATCATCGTCAGAAGAATGTTTTGATGTCATTCGTTGTTTATGAAGTGAAAGCTTGCGAATAAACACGCATTTGAATTAACTGAGAAACTACCCTGCCCTAGGTTTTGACTAAAGTTTTCAATTTGCGTGAAAAAGAAAAATCCTACTTCTTGGGCTCAAAGGGATTGACTAGGTATTATCTTCCTTATAACTCCATTGTTTAGGAATTGAAAGAACACCTGTACATCGTCAGTAAGGTATGTCCAAAAGCATATTGTACGAGACTATGGCATTGTTTTCGTCATCCTCCCTCTAAAGGCTTGTAACTTTTAACGAGAGTTGAATATCACGAAAAACAGGGAATAAAAGCATAGTTTAAATATAGTGAAGACGAATGGATTAATTCAAGACAAACATATGTAATGCATTAATGAAAGTAACCAAATTCTGACATAAAGATAAGTGTTTGAACAAACAAAATAAATTATAATTGGAAATTCAAAATGAAATGGATGCTCTCAATGGTTTGGCAAGGGAGTGGTGATCACGTTGGGAGTCTCAGGAGGGCCAAATTCAATCTGCTTGGCGTCAATCATGTTTTGAATCTTGTATTTCAGCACCTAACAATCATTAGTATCATGCCCAGGACTGCCGGAATGATAGGCACATATTGCATCAGGATTGTAGTTAGGAGAAGAAGTTTTGGGGTTTGGACGAGGTCTTATCAATGTAATCATATTAATCCCCAACATGTGTTGCAATGCTTGAGACAGTGGCATGTTGATTTTGATAAACTGTTTCTTGGGCTCATCTTGACTTTGTTGATTTCCCCGTTGATGTTGGCGAGGTCATTTTTGAACTCATGATGTAGCAGCAATTTGGAAAGGTCTACTCTCCACCAAGCCAACTTCTTGTATCATCAGGGGATGATTAACGACTTGATCCCTGTTGTACCCCAAAATTTGCCCTCCCATTTTTCACAGGAAAATCACAACCCTAGGGTTTCTCAGGGATTCAAGAATGGCTCAGGAATCAATCAGACAGATTTTTTCCTATGGCAGTAAATCAAGAATTAGGGTTTTTCTCGCATTCCTCAGAAGAAACTGAATTCTCAGAAAGTCAATTGGCTGTCACATATTTTCAGGCTCTCTCAAATTTACTGGAAAAAGGAAGTGTTTGTTTGATCCAAGTTAACCAGATAAATTATGTCTTTTAAAAACATTTGTTTGTTTATGGAATAAACATTTGCTTGTTTATGGAATAGACAATGCGTGTTTTGACTGAAATACAGTTGCAAGATTACAGAGTTATTGGATTACTTGGAGTTTAAGTTATCTGGATTGGAATTATTGGAATGCAGTTTCAGTTATTTTAATCAGGAATCTTAAAGAATCAGTGAAGACATAAAGGGAGAATTACAAGTTACTAACAGTAATGGGTTTTATTGGATATCAAATTATCTCATAAAGACTTTATTTATTTATTTCAGATGTTGTTACAAAAACAATTTATTATTCAAATGCTTTAGGTTTTACAACTTATCGTATTTGAAAAATAAATTAATACAACTGATTGAAAATCTCTCTAAATTACAAAGAATTAAATCTAAGCCTAAGGATTACTAAGCTTCCATTGCTTCCATGCTTTCTACAAAGTCTCTTGCTTTCTCTGCTTTGCCACCATCCAATTTGCGCTCACATGAAAGAAAGACAGTAAAAAGATTAGTACAGTTATTTGAACATGAATAAAAATTTCAAAAAAAAGAAACAATATGTTCATCTTTAAAGTTTGCCGTTTGGAATCAGAGGGCTATTTTCAATTCATCACGTTTTTATTTTTCTCTTTGCAAATCACAAGAAGATCACTCTTCTTGGTTCACAAAAATAAAAATAAAAATGCAAGTTGTCCAAGTAAAAGAGAATGTAAAGCAAATGATCCAAATGCAACTCATATTCCAAGTTGCAGCATGCTGTCCAAACAGCACAAGCAAAGCCAAACTGAACAAGGAAAACTTAACAAGGCGCCAAAAAGCCAAATTGAACAAGGAAAACTAAGCAAAGCCAAACTAAATTAGACAAAGTACAAGGCAGTAACTAGACAGAAGCATAGCAGTAAGGATGTAACAGTACAAACTGAACAAAATACAAACAAACAACAGGCAAAGAAGAAAGCAATATGGTAAACCAAACAACAAGCAAAGATTGTTGCAATAGCCTTTTTTTTATCATCACTTTCTAGATTGTTGGCAAACTTTTCAGAAAAAACAGAGAAAAAGCAAGTTGCTTTTATCATTGAGAGAGGAGAGAGAGAAGAGATATCACCTAAATTGTTGGAAAGGTACAGATTGGCCATCCTACCCACAGGCTGTAAAAGAGAAAAACAATCAAGATATAACAATAGAGAGATTGCAAGGAAAAGGGAGAGCATTTTGTCAAAATTGAGAAAACAAAACTGCATAACAAGAAAACTCTCAATCCTGCAACAGTTTGAACTTCAAAATTGTCAAAGGCATAAAAACCTCCAAACCTGTGAACCAACTCTCACAAATACACAAAACCTGCATAGCAATTACAAATACACAAAACCTGCATAGCAAGTTCAAACACACAAAAAACCTGCATAGCAAGTTCAAGCAACAAAACCTGCCAAAAACTCCCAAACCTGTAACCAAATCACAAAACATTCAAAAGCCATTTTCAACTGTCAAACAAACAGCAAAAAATCTACATAACCAAAACTATGAAGCTAACAACCAGTTTCCAAGCCTATCAAACTGCAAAAGCAAACTAAACAAAACAACAAGAAACAGAGCCATCAACCTCCAAACCTGATATCAAACCCAAAACTGAAACCATTTCAAACTCAAAACTTGCAGAACCAAACTGCAAAAGATTCAAACCATCAAAACACAGTTCAATACCAAAAAAACTTAAACTCGTTTCAAAGCCTGAAAACTGTAAAACCAAGCAAATCTTCAAACTAACCAACAATATCAAACGAAGTCAGAAACATCATCATCATTCAAGTTCAAGGGATAGAAAAAGATTACCAGAAGCTCCCGCATCCATCACCATTTCTTCCCTCCTCATTTCCGGCCACCAAGGAGCACCGTCACTTCCCTCTCACTATCCAACCATCCCAAACAGGTATGTTTTCGCCCTAGTATCATTTTTCTGCATCTCATAGGGTAACAAGCATGGCTAATAAGCAAAACATGAACAAAAATGTAAAACCACACAAGCCTGAAAACTGTTAAATCCAAAACAAAAAAAACGAACCATACCTTGCAAAAACGTGAAGCTAGCACTTAGTCATGAGGATGTGAGAGTGAGAGCGCTCGGCAACGTGAGGGTGGTGGAAGATCAGATCGAACGCGTTTCAAACCCCCTTTTGTTAAATCAATTTCAAAACATTTTCACTGAAAAAAGTATAAATCAGATTGAAATCAAAAGCTCAAGGGGAGCGTTTTGCTCGTGAATTAGGAAGAGAGATATGGACAAAGGGAGAAAGGTGAACGAGATAGGGACGTTCAGTGAGAGAGATGAACTAGAAAGGGACGATAGCGCCACTGAGAGCAACGTCGCCGCACTCTAGAAACCCTAATTAATCTGTTTCCCCTAATCAGAAATTATGCAAGCTTAAGATATTGGGCCAATTCTGGCCACAAACCCTAAAGCCCACACGTTCACTAATCATCCACCCCCCTTTTGAGCTTTTTTTATTTCAGCAAAAATAATAATCTTTTCTTTGGGCCTAGCACCTTTAATTTCCATTAAGCCCATTTTCATTTGTTTTTTTATCTAATTTAAATTGTTTTCTTTTCTTTTCTTTTAGTTAATAATATACAAATGTTTTTTTTTAAACTTCATCTTGTAAAATTAATTTGATTTTTTTTAATTTAGTTTTCTTTTATTATTTTATTTTTATTAATTTTCTTACACTTAATAAAAACACTAAAAAACATTTAATTTTATTTAGTTTCTTTCTTTAAAAATAGCTCATAATTAATAAAAATACAAAGTATAATAATAATAAAAAATTTAATCTTTCATTTTTAGAATAGATTTTATTTCTCTCTTTTCAAGTAAATACATACATCTCATACTTTGTTGATTTTATTTTGTCATAGCTTTGTGTTAAATCGCACAGCAATTCGATTTGGTTGTAATATTTGTACATTGCTATTCTTATGAGATTCATCCCCATTTGTAATAATTGTACCCCCATTCCCGGATACTTTTGTAATAACTTAGAATTTTAATTCCAGCAATTTATTGCTTTCTATATACTGTGTAGTAATTAGGCATGTATGACAAGATTCAAAAATCAATCGCTAGATGACCTAATCCAAGAACAAATAACTTGAAATCAACACACTTCTCACACGCGCACCTCTAGGGTAACCTCACTTGTTGCCTCGAAAATACAATCATGTCCCTCGAATATGAGACACTCTAGCAAATGACCCTTCAATAAACAAAGATCGTAGTCCCTCGATGACCCTCGATGTTGCCTTCGATAAAACAATCTCATCCCTTACAAAATTGCTAGAGCGTCTCACAAGTTGCTTTTAATGATTGTAATATTGACCCACGCCTGTCCCGTTTAACATCCAAACACAAGGTTATTTACCAAATACAATGGTAAAACAACACTGTCAAAGGGTTAAAAATGTGTAGGAAAGATCTTTGAGTAGGGTAGACAACTCCTAGTTACTTGATCAAATTTGAAAACCATCCTTTCTATTTTCAAAAACACAACACATTTCAAAACATTTCCCAAAACAACTTTCAAACATTGAAACATCTTTTCAAAAGACAAACACCTTTGTAAAACATTCAAACAAGATTTGTTACAAAGTTTGCCTAAACAAAGGCCTCTTTTCAAAAAAATTTCAAAACCACACACTAAGCACCATTTCAAACAATTGAAAAGCAAAAGCAAGTGATCTAAACAAGTAACTAAAAGCCCATGGAAAACCATGGATGAAAAGGGTGCTAGCACCTTCCCTTTTCATAATCTACCCCCCGAACCCAAGAAAATATCTCAAAGGTCTTTCCTGTGCTTTTTGACCTTTCCTTTGGATAAAATAAAAAGTTGGTGGCGACTCTTGCTAAACCGCACAAGTGCGAACACAAACGCAAAACCTCAAGTCAGTTCTTCCACCGTATCACAGAACTAGCGACTCTGCTGGGGAATAATCTAAAAGTGGGGTTACCTTAGGGTTTTAGATCACCTTTACATGCTTATCTTGTTTGATTTGTATGCTTTACATTTTGGTTCCTTGTTTGGGTTTGTTTTAAATCCTACACTTGGATTTGGGTGCACCTTTTAGGTAAGTAGCAATAGACTGTGAGGGAACTGTGCAGGGTATACCGACATGGTTGAAGCAGTAGCTACGTTGATGTGGAACTTTGGTTGGTACTGGTAACCCTTGAGTTGAATCAAGGAGAGTACGGGGCCGCCGTATGGTATCATGAAGCATCAACTGACCTTAGAACCTTACTTGACTATCTTGGCCTTTTTAGGACGTAGTGAGATCACCGGTTTCAGTGTAGAGCTGAAAATTGGTTGATACTCGATACTACACTCATTGAGGGTTGTTTCCTTGGAATATTTCGGTCGCCTGTAAGAGGCTAAATTGAAACAATGAATAAGGAAACCATCCAGTGATATTGATCTCCTTAGAACCCGGTTACTATTTCTAGGACAGGTTAAGCCAACTAGACTTCAAGAGGATACTTACCTACAAGCTCCATGCAAGCCTAAACCTAAGGACCTGTCTGCTTTGTGTGAATATGATTATTTGTATATAACTTTCTTACTTCGCATATCTGTACATAACATCATAACATCATACCATAGCATTTTCAATAACTATTTCAAGGATCTCGAGGGTCTTTGATGCAGGGTCACGTTGAACTAGACGTCTACCAAAGGGCAAGAGGATTCATTTTCCTCTAAACAAACACCGTCAAAAATCAAGTACAACAACTTGAGTCAAGGGCTATGACCCACTTGACATGGCGATCTTGATTCTCGTGGAAAAACATCCACCGATACAAAGTTCTCCAATCAAAGATGTTCAACTTCTAACATTTTCTTGTGTTTACCCCGAGAGATCCTTGAAAACATGCATCCATATATCATGCATCGTATCATGACAGGTTTCCCCCTTTCAGGTCTCCTTATCTTCCTACTGTTTATTTCAGTAGAGATGTCTCTAGAGAAGACTACCAAAGACATCCAGGCTCAAAACGCTCAACTTCAAGAAATGTTCTTGAACCTGTCCAAGGGACAAGAAGAGGTGAAAGCTCTCCTCATAAGGCGCATGGTCATAGGGTATCCGGGGGGCATCAGGAATGATCAGTTGGAAGGGCTACAGATTGAGATGGCAACAATGAAAATCCAGATGATGGGACAACTGGTGGGCCAGATGGCTCTCATCCAAAATTTGGCACAAGGACAAGAGGAGCTAAATGTCCTCATCAACAAGCTTCATCTAGGAGAACGTAACCAAATGGGGCAAACAACTAAGGTTGAAGATCAAGTCATCGTTCAGACTCCTTTGAGACAAGAAGTCGAGGGAAAGCCTCCCCAGTTTGCTTCAGGGTCACAAGCCCAACAACAACCTCACCAACATCAACAGGGTAATCGGCATAAGCAAAATGCATCTGAAAAGCGCTTCACTGAGATTAACATGCCATTCTCCCAAGTGCTGCAACGCTTAATGGAAGTCAAGCTGATTGTATTAAGGGACCCCCCTCGGCGTCCCAACACAGCCGCTCTAGGGTACAATCCAAATGCAAGATGTGTGTATCATTCCAACAGTCCTGGACATGACACCAATAGCTGTTGGGCATTGAGAAACAAAATTCAAGATCTGGTTAAAGAAATAACGCTGGAGTTCACACAGGATGGCCAGATGAAAATCTTCTGCTGAGGGTTCACCACCTGAAATGACAAGTTCGAACTAAGAGGCTTTTGTTTCATTTGAATTTTCAAGTTGTAATTTCTTTTGTTATTCAAACAATTATCTATTAATGTCAAACATTGTTTCATTAATGCATTGCATATGTTTGTCCTGAATTCATCCATTCGTTTTCACTATAATTAAACTATGCTTTCTACTTTCTTTATGACATTTAACTCTGGCTAAAAGTTACAAACCTTTAGAGGGAGGATGACGAAAACAATGCCATAATCTCATACAATATGCTTTTGGACAGACCTTGCTGACGATGTACAGGCGTTTCTTTTAAATCCTAAAATTGGAGTTATAAGGAAGATAATCCCTAGTCAACCCCTTCTAGCCAAAGAAGTAGAAGTTTTCTATTTTAACACAAATTGAAACCTTTAATCAAAACCTGGGGTAGGGTAGTCTTTTAGTTAATTCAAATGCGTGTTAAAGTCGCAAACTCTCATCTTGTAATACAATGAATGACATCAAAAACATTCCTTTGGAATCAAAAGACGGTGATGGTTCCTTATCACATTGGCAGTCATTATCTCTAAAAAAAAGCCCATTGAGTCGAAACCTACAAAGGAGACTTAAGAAAGCTGGGGCATCCCACTGACTGTAATCTTAAAAACAGGAACAGTCAGGCAAAAATTAGGGATAACAAATAAAAAAGAAGGAGGTCTCCACAAATCCTCAACAAAAATAATGTTGCAAAAATGACTTCCTTCCAACAAGATCAAACTTGTTTGAACCATCACCAGAATGTGGTTCTAGACTCATTTGGAGTTCAAACGCACAATTAACTGAGTTTAGGACTGAAGAACATCACGAAGAGCGGGTGGGTACAAATATACTTTGAGCCTTTATACTTTGTTTCTTAAAACCGTGAACCAAGCCACGTTACAACCTTGCAAAAGTCCTAATTGAAGCATGGGTTAGTTTGAAAGCATACTGTTACAAAAGGCATCCTGACTCCTGTAAGGCTTTGCTCTAAATCCTGAGTTGAATTTTTCTTACAAAAATTTTCTGCTGAAAAACGCATTTTCAAAATTTCAAGACAAGCATAAACCTTGCATTATTTGAATATTGTTGTTTGCATATGGCTATTTGTTTGACAGCAAAGAAATTCATACAGTGAATATCCGATGAAAGAAAGCTATCTCAGTGAACAAAATCATTTCAAGTGGGATAACACTTCCATTGCCAAAATCTCCTATCAACAAAGGGACACGACATGTCATTTTCCAGTACACCTGGGGCAGTCCATTCAAGATTTCAAGAAATCTCTCAAAGTGCAGAGTAACCAGGGGCAAGCCTCTATCCCCGTCACTTGGGGCATTGAACGTCGATCCCAACAAAGGGTTGCATACAGTAAAACATTTCCTAGCCAAGTCATAAACACTCGCTACTTGGGGCAGTGACAAATCTCTCTAAAATCCTCCTTAAAAGATGGCTCCCAGCCAGAGTTTCAATCTTTGATAATCTCTTCCCAGCTAAGCCGACCTCAAGAATTCCTGAGAATTTTTCCCATTTAAGTCGCCAGATTGTTCACTATCGGAAACGAAGAATTCAACTCTTTTCTCCATCACCAATTCGGGATTTATTTTCCCCAGCGAGAGGTCGTCTTGAAAACATTACACATTCGTACATCAGGACATCATACAACGCAATCTCATTTATTTTGAGAACATCTTTGTTTGATATATATCATGAAACTAACCTTTACCTTTCATTAAAGATGCAGTCAAATTCTCACAAAATTCAAGCTATGAAGCCTGGACCACGACTAGATGGTAGTTCATTCAACTTTCCCCTTCAACAGCAATCCAGGATTTATTTTCCCCGGCATCTGTTGAAGATATTCCAAGACCTTCTATGGCTCAGTCAGGTCAACACTAAGATCTCCTTGATTCTTATTCCAGTTGAAGATATTCCAGATTTTGCTGTTTCAAGATAAATCTCTCAACGGTTTATTCTGATTCACTTCCATATTTTTGCTGTCATAGATCCAGTTCAAACTTTCGGTCAACAATCACCTTTGGATGGAATCTTTGAGCCCATTTCCATACACAATCAAATCAGCATGTCATTAAGATCCCCAGCGGAGATGAAACTACCAACTACCGATCCCCAGTGGAGCTGAAACTATCAACCCACAGCAGAAATCATCCGATTTCTCCAATTCCCCAGCAAGTTATCTTAAAACCTGAGAATCAACCAGATAACAGTTAACTTTTATCCCCAACCGAGGATAATTCCCCAAAAGATTGGCATGCACCCAAGCTCCTGATACCCTTAACAGAATAAAGATTCTCATTCTTGAAAACCCCAGAAGATTGGCATACACCCAAACTCCTGATATCCTTAACAGAATGAAGATTCTCATTCTTGAAACCCCAGAAGATTGGCATACACCCAAACTCCTGATATCCTTAACAGAATGAAGATTCTCATTCTTGAAAACCCCAGAAGATTGGCATACACCCAAACTCTTGATATCCTTAACAGAATGAAGATTCTCATTCTTGAAAACCCCAGAAGATTGGCATACACCCAAACTCCTCATATCCTTAACAGAATGAAGATTCTCATTCTTGAAAACCCCAGAAGATTGGCATACACCCAAACTCCTGATATCCTTAACAGAATGAAGATTCTCATTCTTGAAAACCCTAGAAGATTGGCATACAACCCAAACTCCTGATCTCCCCATAGAGTTTTTCACTCCCTTAACATAATGAAGATTCTCATTCTTGAAACCCCAGAAGATTGACATACACCCAAGCTCCTGATACCCTTAACAGAATGAAGATTCTCATTCTTGAAACCCCGGAATATTGGCATACACCCAAGCTCCTTATACCATTAACAGAATGAAGATTCTCATTCTTAAAACCCCAGAAGATTGGCATACACCACAACTCTTGATACCCTTAACAACATGAAGATTCTCATTCTTGAAACCCAAGAATATTGGCATACACCCAAGCTCCTGATACCCTTAATAGAATGAAGATTCGCATTCTTAAAACCCTAGAAGATTGGCATACACCCAAGCTCCTGATACCCTTAACAGAATGAAGATTCTCATTCTTGAAACCCCAGAAGATTGGCATACTCCCAAGCTCCTGATACCCTTAACATAATGAAGATTCTCATTCTTGAAACCCCAGAAGATTGGCATACACCCAAGCTCTTGATACCCTTAACAGAATGAAGATTCTCATTCTTGAAACCCTAGAAGATTGGCATACACCCAAGCTCCTGATACCCTTAACAGAATGAAGATTCTCATTCTTGAAACCCCAGAAGATTAGCATACACCCAAACTCCTGATATCTCCATTAGAATGAAGATTCTCATTCTTAAAATGGCGTACAACCTAAACTCCTGAATTTTTCCAAACAGGAATAAGCTTTTCCCCAAAGTCCTGAACTTACTCCCCAGCAGGATAGCTACTCCCCAATAGTATAGCTATTCCCCAGAGTTTTTACTCCCCAACAGAATGAAGATTCTCATTCTTGATTATCCAGTGAAGTTGCCAGAGCTTTCTTTACTCTCGGCATGAATTTGTTATAATTTTTAATCCCCTGCAGATCAAAGATTCTCATTCTTGGCTCCTTAGCATGAAGTCCCCAAGGATGCAAATTCCCCTAGCAGATTGAATATTCTCATTCTTAATTCCCCACAGAAGTTGTCAAAGTTTTTGATAATCCCCGCGAGTTGTCAAAGATCTTGAATCTCCAGCAGCGGTCATGGATTTATTTTCCCCGTAGCAGTCAAAGATTTTATCATCTCCGGCAGCAGTCAAAGATTTTTTCTATCCCCAACAGTGGTCCAAGGATGTCTCATCCTCAACAATCAGAGATTTTGAATCTCCAGCAGCGGTCATGGATTTATTTTCCCCCGGCAGCAGTCAAAGATTTTATTATCTCCAAATATCAAGGATTTATTTTCCTCAGCAGGACAGCTAATCAGCTTACATGCCCATACATTACATTCATATATCATAAACATTGATAAAGCACATATATTGCATCATACATTTCATGCAACATAACTTTGTGTTTCGGCTAACATTTTACCCTTTTCAGGATAAGATTAACAAGCTACCAATATGCAATCATGAAAATAGTTCATAGATGCTCCATACACGGATGCAATTCTATTTCTTATTCAGATTCAAAGGATCAGAAAACAATTTATAGATGCTCCAGACACGGATGCAATTCTATTGCTTATTCAGATTCAAAAGTTCAAAAAACAGCTTAGAGACGCTCCAGACACGGATGCAATTCTATTACTTATTCAGATGTAAAGCTTGAAAACAGTTTATAGATGCTCCAGACACGAATTCTAATCTATTGCTTATTCAAATTCAAGGATCATGAAAACAGTTTATAGATGCTCCAGACATGGATGCTAATCTATCGCTTGTTCAGATTCAGCTTCGAAAATAGCCTAGAGATGCTCCAGACACGGATGCTAATCTATTTCTTATTCAAATTCGAGGCTCAGAAAACAGTTTATAAATGCTCCAAACACATATGTTATTCTATTGCTTATTTAGATCCCCAGCTCAGAGATGATCCAGAAACAGATACCATTCTGACGCTCATTCTCCTGATTTTCAACAAACATTCTTGGATGGCATCTTTAAGTCCGTCTCCAACAAGATTCACACCTCCAAATGGCATCTTTAAGCCCATTTCTGACAACATTATGTCACCTCTCCAAATGGCATCTTTAAGCCCATTTCCGACAAGATTATGTCACCACTCCAAATCGAATCTATAAGCCCATTCCCTCAACTATATTTTTGACGAGTGCAAATTTACAGGCACTCTAGTGTCCAATCATCTTTTACCTTTGAGTCGCGAATGGCAAAACTCGATGATCTAACTCTTCAGGTTCAAGAAGATTTAACTGGGGAAGCTGTTGTACCCCAAAATTTTCCCTCCCATTTTTCACAGGAAAATCACAACCCTAGGGTTTCTCAGGTATTCAAGAATGTCTCAGGAATCGGTCAGACAGATTTTCTCCTATGGCAGTAAATCAGGAATTAGGGTTTTTCTCGCATTTCTCAGAAGAAACTGAATTCTCAGAAAGTCAATTGGTTGTCACATATTTTCAGGCTCTCTCAAATTTACTAGAAAAAGACAGTGTTTGTTTGATCCAGGTTAACCAGATAAATTGCGTCTTTTAAAAACATTCGTTTGTTTATGGAATAAACATTTGCTTGTTTATGGAATAGACAATGTGTGTTTTGACTGGAATACAATTGCAAGATTACAGAGTTATTGGATTACTTGGAGTTTAAGTTATCTGGATTGGAATTATTGGAATGCAGTTTCAGTTATTTTAATCAGGAATCTTAAAGAATCAGTGAAGACATAAAGGGAGAATTACAAGTTACTAATAATAATAGGTTTTATTGGATATCAGATTATCTCATAAAGACTTTCTTCATTTATTTCAGATGTTGTTACAAAAACAATTTATTATTCAAATGGTTTAGGTTTTACAACTTATCGTATTTGAAAAATAAATTAATACAACTGATTGAAAATCTCTCTAAATTACAAAGAATTGAATCTAAGCCTAAGGATGACTAAGCTTCCATTGCTTCCATGCTTGCTACAAAGTCTCTTGCTTTCTCTACTTTGCCACCATCCAATTTGCGCTCACATGAA
The DNA here is from genome assembly GCA_948472305.1 of Vicia faba. Classification (NCBI taxonomy): domain Eukaryota; kingdom Viridiplantae; phylum Streptophyta; class Magnoliopsida; order Fabales; family Fabaceae; genus Vicia; species Vicia faba. The sequence continues at coordinate 1,126,433,673 of OX451740.1, forward strand.
AGAAAGACAGAAAAAAGATTAGTACAGTTATTTGAGCATGAATAAAAATTTCAAAAAAAAAAAAAAACAATATGTTCATCATTAAAGTTTTCCGTTTGGAATCAGAGGGCTATTTTCAATTCATCACGTTTTTATTTTTCTCTTTGCAAATCACAAGAACATCACTCTTCTTGGTTCACAAAAATAAAAATAAAAATGCAAGTTTTCCAAGTAAAAGAGAATGTAAAGCAAATGGTCCATATGAAACACTTATTCCAAGCTGCAGCATGCTGTCCAAACAGCACAAGCAAAGCCAAACTGAACAAGGCAAACTCAACAAGGTGCCAAAAAGCCAAACTGAACAAGGCAAACTAAGCAAAGCCAAACTAAATTGGACAAAGTACAAGGCAGTAACTAGACAGCAGCATAGCAGTAAGGATGTAACAGTACAAACTGAACAAAGTACAAACAAACATCAGGCAAAGAAGAAAGCAGTATGGTAAACCAAACAACAAGAGAATATTGTTGCAATAGCCTTTTTTCATCACTTTCCAGATTGTTGGCAAACTTTTCAGAAAAAACAGAGAAAAAGCAAGTTGCTTTTATCATTGAGAGAGGAGAGAGAGAAGAGATATCACCTAAATTGTTGGAAAGGTACAGATTGGCCATCCTACCCACAGGCTGTAAAAGAGAAAAGCAATCAAGATATAATAGTAGAGAGATTGCAAGGAAAAGGGAGAGCATTTTGTCAAAACCGAGAAAACAAAACTGCATAACTAGAAAACTCTCAAGCCTGCAACAGTTTGAACTTCAAAACTGTCAAAGGCATAAAAACCTCCAAACCTGTGAACCAACTCTCACAAATACACAAAACCTGCATAGCAAGTACAAATAGACAAAACCTGCATAGCAAGTTCAAACACACAAAAAACCTGCATAGCAAGTTCAAGCAAGAAAACCTGCCAAAAACTCCCAAACCTGTAACCAAATCACAAAATATTCAAAAGCCATTTTCAATTGTCAAACAAACAGCAAAAAACCCGCATAACCAAAACTGTGAAGCCAACAACCAGTTTCCAAGACTGTCAACCTGCAAAAGCAAACTAAACAAAACAATAAGAAACAGGGTCATCAACCTCCAAACCTGTTATTAAACCCAAAATTGAAACCATTTCAAACCCAAAACTCGCATAACCAAACTGCAAATGATTCAAACCATCAAAACACAGTTCAATACCAAAAAAACTTGAACTCATTTCAAAGTCTGAAAACTGTAAAACCAAGCAAATCTTCAAACTAACCAACAATATCCAACGAAGTCAGAAACACCATCATCATTCAAGTTCAAGGGATAGAAAAAGATTACCAAAAGCTCCCGCATCCATCATCATTTCTTCCCTCCACATTTCCGGCCGCCAAGGAGCACCGTCACTTCCCTCTCACTATCTAACCATCCCAAACATGTATGTTTTCTCCCTAGTATCATTTATCTGCATCTCATAGGGTAACAAGCATGGCTAATAAGCAAAACATGAACAAAACTGTAAAACCAAACAAGCCTGAAAACTGTTTAATCCAAAATAAAAAAAAACGAACCATACCTTGCAAAAATGTGTAGCTAGCACTTAGTCATGAGGATGTGAGAGTGAGAGCTCTCCGACAACGTGAGGGTGGTGGAAGATCAGATCAAACGCGTTTCAAAACCCCTTTTGTTAAATCAATTTCAAAACATTTTCCCTGAAAAAAGTATAAATAAGATTGAAATCAAAAGCCCAAGGGGAGCGTTTTACTCGTGAATTAGGAAGAGAGATAGGGACAGAGTGAGAAAGGTGAATGAGATAGGGATGTTCAGTGAGAGAGATGAACTAGAAAGGGATGATAGCGCCACTGTGAGAAACGACGCCGCTCTATACAAACCCTAATTAATTTGTTTCCCCTAATCAAAAATTATGTAAGCTTAAGATATTGGGCCAATTCTGGCCACAAGCCCTAAAGCCCACACGTTCACTAATCATCCACCCCCTTTTGAGCTTTTTTTGTTTCTGCAAAAATAATAATCTTTTCTTTGGGCCTAGCACCTTTAATTTCCATTAAGCCCATTTTCATTTGTTTTTTTTATCTAATTTAATTTGTTTTCTTTTCTTTTCTTTTAGTTAATAATATACTAATGTTTTTTTTTAAAACTTCATCTTGTAAAATTAATTTGATTTTTTTAAATTTAGTTTTCTTTTATTATTTTCTTTTTATTAATTTTCTTACACTTAATAAAAACACTAAAAAACATTTAATTTAATTTAGTTTCTTTCTTTAAAAATAGCTCATAATTAATAAAAATAAAAAGTATAATAATAATACAAATTTTAATCTTTCTTTTTTAGAATAGATTTTATTTCTCTCTTTTCAAGTAAATACATACATCTCATACTTTGTTGATTTTATTTTGTCATAGCTTTGTGTTAAATCGCACAACAATTCGATTTGGTTGTAATATTTGTACATTTCTATTCTTATGAGATTCATCCCCATTTGTAATAATTGTACCCGCATTCCCGGATACTTTTGTAATAACTTAGAATTTTAATTCCCGCAATTTATTGCTTTCTATATATTGTGTAGAAATTAGGTATGTATGACAAGATTCAAAAATCAATCGCTAGATGACCTAATCCAAGAACAAATAACTTGAAATCAACACACTTCTCACACGCGCACCTCTAGGGTAACCTCGCTTGTTGCCTCGGAATACAATCATGTCCCTCGAATATGAGACACTCTAGCAAATGACCCTTCAATAAATAAAGATCGTAGTCCCTCGATGCCCTCGATGTTGCCTTTGATAAAACGATCTCGTCCCTTACAAAATTGCTAGAGCGTCTCACAAGTTGCTTTCAATGATTGTAATATTGACCCGCGCATGTCCCGTTTAACATCCAAACACAAGGTTGTTTACCAAATACAATGGTAAAACAACACTGTCAAAGGGTTAAAAATGTGTAGGAAAGATCTTTGAGTAGGGTAGACAACTCCTAGTTACTTGATCAAATTTGCAAACCATCCTTGATATTTTCAAAAACACAACACATTTCAAAACCTTTCCCAAAACAACTTTCAAACATTGAAACATCTTTTAAAAAGACAAACACCTTTGTAAAACATTCAAACAAGAATTGTTACAAAGTTTGCCTAAACAAAGGCCTATTTTCAAAACATTTTCAAAACCACACACAAAGCACAATTTCAAACAATTGAAAAGCAAAAGCAAGTGATCTAAACAAGTAACTAAGAGCCCATGGAAAACCATGGATGAAAAGGGTGCTAGCACCTTCCCTTTTCATAATCTACCCCGCGAACCCAAGAAAACATCTCAAAGGTCTTTCCTGTGCTTTTTGACCTTTCCTTTGGATAAAATAAAAAGTCGATGGCGACTCTTGTAAACCGCAAAAGTGTGAACACAAACGCAAAACCTCAAGTCAGTTCTCCCACTGTATCACAATCCATAATTCTAGTTGTTTGCCCCATATGGTTGCATCTATCTTGATGAAGCTTGTTGATAAGGGCTCTCAGCTCTTCTTGTCCCCGAGTTAAGTTTTGGATATGAGCCATCTGACCTACCATTTGTCCCATCATCTGGATTTTCATTGTTACCATTTCAGTTTGTAACTGTTCCAACTGGTCATCCCTATTGTCCTCAGGATTCCTCTTGGTCATGCTCTCAATGAGGAGTGTTTTCACCTCTTCTTGCCCCTTGGATAGGTTCAAGAACATTTCTTGAAGTTGAGAATTTTGAGTCTAAAGATTTATGGCAGTTAGTTCTAGAGCCATCTCTACTAAAATAAACAGTAAGCAGATGAGAAACCTATGTGGGGAGAACCTGTCAAGACATGATGCATGGTATGTGGATGCAGTGTTTTCAAGGATCTCGCGGGGTAAACACAAGAAGATATCAGAAGTTGAACTTTCATCACAGCTTTGATGAACTTCATATTGTTGGATGTCCTTCCACGAGAATCAAGCTCACCATGTCGAGTGGGTCATAGCCCTTGACTCTTGTCACCATGCTTTAGTCTTTGACGGTGTTTGGTTAGATAAAAATAAATCCTCTTTCCCCTTGATGGACGTCTGGTTCATCATATCCCTGCGTCACAGGCCATTGAAATCCATGAAATGGTTAGTGGAAATGATATGGTATGATGTTATGATGTTATGTACAAGTAGGCAAAGCAAACACGTCTTTATGTACAAATAATCATATACACACAAAGCAGACAAGTCCTTAGTTTTAGGCTTGCATGGAGTTTTATAGGTAAGTACCCTCTTGAAGTTTAGTTGGCTCAACCTATCCTAGAAAGTAATCGGGTTCTAGGGGATCTCAATATCATTGATCTTTCTTCATTGGGAATTGTTTCAGCATAAGCCTCTTTATTGGTGACCGAAATATCCCAAAAGTCAGATCTCAATGAGTGTAGCATCGAGTATAAACCAACTTCAGACTACACTAAAGCCGACTATCTCACTACTTCTTAATGGTTAAGTTGTTCAATTAAAGGTTCTAAGGTCAGTTAGTGCTTCATGACACCACACAGCGGCCCGTATTCTCCTTGACTACTCAAGGGAAACCGGGTACCAACAAATGTGTCACACTAACATAGCTATCGCTTCAACCATGTCGGTATACCCCATACAGTTTCCATAATCTATTGCTGCTTACCTAAAAGGTGCCCCAGATTCGGGTAGAGGACCAGTGCAAGCCCAAACAAGGAACCAAAAATGTAAAGCAGACAAATCAAACAATGAAAGCAAGTAAATATGATCTAACTCTAAGGTAAACCCACTTTTAATTTTGTCCCCAGCATAGTCACCAGTTTTGTAATATGGTGGGAGAACTGACTTGGTTGTTTTGCGTTTGATCCCAATTGTTGTGGATAGCAAGAGTCGCCACCGACTTTTTTTATCCAACAAAGAAGGGTGAAAAGAACAGGAAAGACCTTTAGAGAATTTTTCTTGAGTTCGGGGGGTAGATTATGAAAATGGAAAATGTTAGCACCATTTTCATCCATAGTTATCTATGGGCTCTTAGTTGCTTTCTAGATCAAAAATTCTTTGTTTGAAAATGTGCTTTGTGGTGTAAGTTTGAAAATATTTTGCAAAATTCCTTTGTTGTGGCAAACATTGTAACGATTCTCGTCTCTATAAGAATGCGTACAAAGTGGTGGTTTTGAAAATAGTTCAAAGAGATGTTTTTTTAAAGATGTTTTTGAAAGTGTAAGTGTGGAAAAATGGTTTCAGTTTACGAGCAAGCAACTACGAGCGTCCTACCTACTCAAAATATATACGTTCTTTTCCTCCTCATTTAGATGTTGCTATCTTACCATTAATTTGGTAAGAATCCCCATCGTTGGATGTGAAGGGACGGGCCCGGGTCAATTGTATAGTCATAGAAGGCAACCTATGAGACGCTTTAGCAATTTTCGTATGGGACTAGATCGTTTACCGAAGGCAACATCAAGGGACATCGAGGGACTACAATATTTTTAACGATGGTCTTTGCTAAAATGTCCATATTCGAGGGACATGACTATTTTCTGAGGCAATAAGTGAGATTACCCTAGAGGTGCATGTGTGTAGTGTGTTTGATTGGATTCACTTATTCTTGAATTTGGGTTGTCTACTTGTTGATTTTAACTCTTGCCATACACAACCTAATTACTAGCATTTTATATAAAAGCGGTAAATTGCAGAAAAATAAATGTCCTACGCTATTACATATTTTGGGGATGGGTATACACATTTAAAAATAGGGTTTGGAAAGCAATAAAAGTCCTAATTTTTACAACCATATTTAATAGAAATGAAAGAAAATATATAGAAAAATATAAAACAAGAATAGTGCAAAAAAGAGAAAGAAAAGAAATTCTGGATCGAAGCATGTATCCTTCGATTCACATCCTTTTTCCTTCTTTTGTTTGGGCCTGCAACCAGTGTGTATCTAAGCTTGCATCCTTTGATTAACAAACCCTTTCCTTTCGTTTGGGCCTGCAACCAGTGTGTATCGAAGCTTACACCCTTAGATTCACACACCTTTTTCTATTTTCTTTTGTTTGGGACATGATAGTAGTATGGGTAGAAGCCATGCTAATATTGTTTCATAGCCTGTACAGGTTAGTCTCTAATATATATTTGGACAAGAAAAGAAAAAAAACGAAAGGGTAGAAACGAAAAATAAGAAAAAGGTTATTTACATGCTTGAAACAAAAAGGTTAAACCCAGGAAGACATACCTTGAATATGGAGTTGGTGCTTTTGGACTTTGAGTGATTTCCCTGGATATCCTTAAATTTGAAAGAAAAGAATAAGGGTATTGTGTTTCTTTGATTCTGGATTCGAAAGAAAAGAAAAGTAGAGTTGTGTTTCTTTGGTTCTGGATTTGAAGGAAAAGTAACAAGTGTTGTGTTTCTTTAGTTCTAGATTCGAAAGAACAGAAACAAAGGTGTGGGTTTTTTTATTGTGGGTTTGAGAGTGTGTTAAGTGTTCTCTCCTTTCTTTTCCTTGCCAACAAATCTCTCTCCAGCCACTAAAAAGCCCCCCTTAGATATGTTGTGAAGCATCTTACTTATAGAAGAGTTTGGCTGGGATTTAGGGGGGAAAATAAATGAAATTTGAACAAATTGGGTATGCTGTCTTCATAGCCTTCGAGGTGAAGCTCTTATATGCCAATTTGGTGCAAATATGGGAAAAGCATAGCAGGACTGCTTTGTAGCAGTTTTGTAGTGTCGTGGCAGCTTGGTGCAAGATTGTTTCAGAGCAGTGCAACAGACTTGGACTTGGCAGCACATAGGACTTTGTCCAGTAGCCTTTGACCAGACTCATCAAGAGACAAAACATTAATTGTATGTTCTTAGAATGGACCCATTTTATGTCCTTCGAGTGGACCAATTGAATGCTCTTCTAATGTACTATATTGTATGTCCTTAGAATGAACCATATTGTAGGTTCTTCGAATCCAACAAATTCATGTTCTTCGAATGGGCCATCAAATATGTGTCTTTCGAATCCATCCATTGTGTGTCCTAGTGTAGAAACTATGTGTGTTAAAGGGTTTAAAGGTGGAATTGAAGCAAGCATGAGGGGAGTCATTGCCTTGTGCATGCTAGCATGAGGGAAGTTATTGCCTTGTGAAACAACTTAGCCGAACCTCCATCTGATAATGAAATCAATGGAGTCGCCACCGAACATCTTTTATCCTACAAGAAGGGAAAGGTAAACATCGAGAAAACCTGAAGAGGGTGAAATCACGGCCTTGCGACCGAGAGATCGGGTAAGGGAACCTGTTACACGAGGGGAAGGTATTAGCATCCCACACGCCCGTAGTACCCTACGGTATCCACTCTTGTTGTCTAATCTAATGGGTGTGTAAACCTATATCTAAGTTGTACAGGGAATGCATGCAAAATAAAGGAGAAAAGAATGTAGGGAAAATAAAAGTTATGCTCGCTTGGGCCCTACCCCAGTGCTTATGTATCCATTTTAAGGAATAAGAGAAGCCATAATTTGGCTCATATATTTTGGTTGGTTTGTGTTTTTTAGTTAAGAAAACAAAAGAAACAATCAAGATGGAAAATCAATAGATAAAACAACAAACAAATGCGATTGTGAAACATCGGCTAAATGATAACAAAGTATCATGGCAAAGATGGCGAGACATCAACAAATAAGATGATAAAACATCACACCTATCATCGATATGGAGACTCAAAGTAGGATAACAAACATGCGCGATGAAGAGACATCGGCTTCAAAAAAATATGCGATGGTGATGCATCAGCTAGAAGATAACAAGGTATTATAGGAAAGATGGAGAGACATCAATGAATCAAATGATAATACATCACACCTAATAATTATATTGAGAATCAAAGTAGGATAACAAACATGTGCGATTGCGAGACATCGACTTCAAACAAATATTCAATGGCGAAGCATCGGCTAGAAGATAACAAGGTATCATGGCAAAGATGGTGAGACATCAATGAATCAAATGATAAAACATCACACCTAACAATGATATAAAGAATCAAAGCAGGATAACAAACATGTGCGATGGCGAGACATCGACTTCAAACAAATATGCGATGGTGAAGCATCGGCTAGAAGATAGCAATATGTCATGGTAAGGATGGAGAAACATCAATCTGACAAAGTTTAAAAATAAAACAGGAAGGCGCACAAGAAATTAATATTGGTTTGTATTTTTTACCTTGAAAAAGGATTTAAGTTCATTAGATATATTTTATGATTTTCCAAGAAAAAGAAGTTTTAGTTTTAAGATGAAATATGCAAAGTAAAAGAAAACAACTAAGGGAGACTATCCTAATCTCTAGCCCTAATGTTATCATACAATGGTTGATCCTAAAGTTGAGGATGAAAGAGGGAATCTTTTCTACCCTAAGTTATCATGCATGGTTACCTATCCTAATGTCTATCTCGAGGACTAAACCTGCACGAGCAATCCTAAAGGAGCATGGTGAAGGTTTGCCAACTCAAAATATACACACAAAGATGAAATCAAGCAAACAAACCGTAAATATCAAAAGAGCAAACCTAGAGATCCTATATAAGTTAGCATACCTAAAAAAGTCTAACAAAACTATCCTATGGGGAACACGCAATGAGAGTTAAGTCGAGATCTCAATTTCTAAATTGAGTGACTCATCGATCAATAATTAAAGAAAACAATAACAATCCTATAGGGAACTTTCACTGAGATCGAAGTCGTGATCTCAATTTCTAAATTGAGTGACTCATTGATAAATCATTCAGGAAAGAAATAACAGTCCTATAGGGAACATGCACTGAGATCGAAGTCGTGATCTCAATTTCTAAATTGAGTGACTAATCGATCAATAATTCAGGAAAGCAATAACAATCCTATAGGGAACATGCACTGAGAGCGAAGTCGTGATCTTCATTTCTAATTTGAGTGACTCATCGATCAACAATTAAGGAAGTAGACACAAACACAACACATATAACAAACAAAATGCAGAATGCCTGTTACAGGTCTTTAAATAAATAAGAGGGCCTTCTGAAATATATCAGCAACTGAGGTCCTATCATGCAATAGAATGCAATAAAGAACGGAAACAGTAAAAAGGAAATAGTGCACTACCAAACGGATAATTATTCGTAGCAACTGAGAGAGAAGAAAAAGAAACCCAGAGAACTTAAAGCAAGCTAGCATCAGTAGATAAATCAAGTCAGAAATTACGCCATCAAAATGTAAGCACAAAGGATTTCAAATATGAGCATATCCCACAAGTGATGTACATCAATCATAATCACGTATATATCCTGCAAAGACTATCAAATGTGCCAAGCACAAAAATGGTGCAAGCATATCCAATTGTGTTCCACAAATAAAGTAGAACACTGCAGCCTCAAGTCAATAATGGAAAACTTTTCTCAGAGTACCTCGCACATTCAACAGACAAATTAGTGCTCTCGCAGATAAAATGATGAATCACATAAGGGATGGATGATGACACAATAAAGGAAATGGTAAAATATGGTAGAAAATATCATAGCATTAAACATGAGAAACACCAAGTAGGAATAGGCAACAATTTGGTCAAAGACAAAAGATTGTTGCTCCTTTTAATCACCATGTTGAATTGACAAGTAAATATCAAAATAGGATTAAAGGAGATGGAGAAGGATACAATTAAAGACCTTGAAAGTCAGTATCAAACACTAATCATCCATGCATACATATTTCATTATGGTTCACAAGTGTACTAGAAGAGGGATTCAACAAAAATGTACCACAAAGTTTGGATCACAAGTTAGCACTGAAAGAAAGTTAAACAAAACAAAGTTAGAGAGCTTAAACCATTCAAAGATTTGAAATCAAGCTTATAACTTATTATGAGGATATGATCAAAAGGTTGGAATGTGGATTCTAATACATGTTGCACAAGTGCATTCAATATACCTCAAAGATTCAAAATGAGAAAAGAAAGGAATATCAAATTCATATATGAATGAAAATGGTTCAAGCACTAGAGATCATTTATTCTCAAGTCCTTATGAGACTATCATTGAAGTTTAATTTATCTACATATTATGATTGGCCACTTGATGACCTCAAACTCAAGCTAAAAGCTCAAGTTTCAAAGTAAAAATCAATAAGAAAACAAAAGTTATAAAGCATGCATCAAAAGGCTAAACATTCAATTATGAGGAAATTAAATGAATTGACTTAAGTTTATGTGAATAAACAGAAACAACATGATCATTAGGTGTCCAAATTACAGGCCTCACATAAGTTCATTGGCCAATAAACAAGTTGCAATAAAGAATTCAAACTCAATTGGTCACCTTCACTTCAAGAATACATCAAAAGTAGAAACAAGGATCAACAAATCACACAAAAAAATATTAACATCTTTGAAGTGTATAGAAGTCAGAAATTAATTCTTAAGTTCATGAATAGTTGAGGAGGGGATCAAATAAGGCTCAAAGTTCAAAATTAGTTGGCCAAACTAGAAAGCTAGACAAGTTCTCCAAATATTTTGTGGAAAAATATCAAACAGATTTCAATAATCTAAGAAAAATTCAATTTAGTCCTCAACCCATCTATGAACCTCAAACAAGATCCGTATCCCATTGGAAAACCAGGGCAAAGTGATTTTAAAATTGAAACTTGCACAATAAACAACAAAACCCTGATTGTTTGACTTTTAATCCTAAATATTAATTAGGTAAGATCAAAGTTCAAACAATTAAAAAAAAATATAGACATATCATGAGAAAATTCAAGAGATCATAATACTTATTTTTTCCAATTTTTACAATCAAAGAAAAAGTCAAAGAAAACAAATTCAAACAATTTATCAATTAAACAAAACACCTACATTTCAAGATAAAATTCTAATTAAAAGTCAGAACAAAATTAGACCCAAGATTAAGATTCAAATATTATAATTAAAAGCAAACATCTCTGATTTTTTTGTAGATTTTTTATTAAGGAAAATATTAAAATAAAATAAAATACAAACAAATAGACCAGTAAACCATTATTTAGATCATAAAATGTAAACCCTGCCCAAAAATCAGAACAGGATCAGAACAAAATTATATTCAAATACTATGATTAAAAATAAGCTTCTATGATTTTTTTTAGGAAATTTTGGATCAAGGAAAATAATAAAACAAAAATTGTTAAACAAAAAGGATCAAATAAAACTCTAAAATTAAATTTCTAATCAAAAATAGAAAAAATACCAAACAAATTTCAGAATCAAATTCTAAATAATTTTAGGAGTCCAAAACATTTTTGTGGAATTTTTAGATCAAAGAATGTATTAAAAAAAAATAAACATCAAATAAACAATTATTTCAATTTACGAATTTTTAAACCAATCAAATCATTTGTAAAAATTCCAATAAAGTTACACAAGATAGAAGAAATTGTTTTGAACTTGTGATAATTGTTTCAGAATTTTTTAAATTGTTTTGATCAAGAAACAAAATTAAGAAAATCAATTGAAATCAAAATATAAATTAATATTCAAAAATTCAAATGGACCATTCAGATGATGGCACCTCATCATCCCTAACCTCAAGCCAAACCAGAAAATGCGCGCGCCTATCAGTGTTGCACCCCAACTTCAGGCCCTCTAAACAAACTCGTTTCTCAACCATTTTTCATCAAATCAAGTGCAAATTAAAGCCAACATGACAAGAAATTCAATGCAATTCGAATCATATCAAGTAGTCAAACATGGATCTAGAAAATTATGCACAAAAACAGCAAAAACTCACTGAAACCTAGAGTTGCAGAGATCTCAAACAAGCATTGTACACCAAATCCAACCTCAAATTGCTTCAGAATCATTCATATAACATCCACAAACAGATATTTATGCTTAATTTTAACAACAAATGACTACATTTCAAAAATCAAAGTTGAATGAACCTACCTCAATTCAAGATGCGAATGCTTGATTCCCTCACTCTAGATGTGATTCAAGGCTTGCTTTAGCTTCTTTAGAACTTGACAATGAAGAACCAAGAAGAAAAACTCCAAATGCGCCACTGAAACTTGAGATTCGAAGAAAAGTGCAGCTATGGAAATTCTGAGTGCAGATATGGATTTTTGCCAAAATGACCATTTTGCCCCTTTAAACCAATTGATCCACTTTTTTTCAAAATTGATGATCAAAATTGCAAACATATGACCTTTCAAACTATAGAGACCATTTATAAAGCTTTATCTCTAAATACTCAAGAAAACCTGATGAAATCCCAAACCCTAATTTTGGTCAACACCTTAGGAGAATGATGGATCATCTTCAAAACTTCAAATTCTCTGGATATCTTGGCCAATTTCTTGCATAAAGATATATCCAATGCAAAAGGGGTGTTGTGACTTCAAAAATAATACTTACTCATGCATCAATAGCCTCAATCAACCAAGACCCTAATTTTGACTGATGAATCAAAAGGATGTGATTCTCCTTATAATCAACACAATCTCCAATCTTATTATGATTCAATGAAGTGGATAGGCTATCTTGGGACATGTGAATCCCTTGGGCTAGAAAGATCCAGAGATTTAAATAATAAGGCTTTCCTTGAGCAACTTGTCAACACAATCAACTCCCAGAGCTTGAGGAAGACTTGATAACCAGAATGTTTTGATCCCATCACCATGTATGAATGCAATGTAATATGATGTTTATGATGGAACATAAGCCTGAATCAAGAGGGTAAATTTTGCGGTGCAACAGCTGCCCCTATTCAATTATCTTTAACTGGATAAGTGAGAAAAGAGAAAGCTTTCGAGCATTCATAGTTGAAGATGATTGAATATAAAAGAACCCGAAAATTTACACTCTTGAAGAGAAAACAGTAGAACCCCCAAGACATGCGTCATAATGAAGATGTAATGAAAATTTTAATAAAAATGAGTCAAAACCAAAGCTTAGAAGAATAGACGAAACTAAACCTCCACAAAAATGTGTCAGGACAAAATCGGACCACAAAAGGGTGAGATAAGACTCAAACCAAAGAGAATACGCGAAACGAAACTCTGGAAAAGAAAAAGTACGCGGTTGAGGAGACGAAACTCTGAGCTCGACCCAAAGCAAAGTGGCGAGAGTGCGTGATTCTAGGAGCACCTTCTAATCTCAAACTAAGATAGCCAGTATGAAGGAACTGAAGAAATCCAGGAGTGAGGAACAAAAGCGAGACAAAAATAGACCCAAATAACCAGTTAGACGAAACTAACCTAGATGAGTACCAGGACAAAACTGGATTTCACGCACGGGTGACGAGGAAAAACTCGACCCATAGCTAAGTGATGGAGAGTGCGTGTTTCTCAATGCACCTGCTGGTATCAGATAAGTGGATAAATAGTGACGAAAACTGATAGAAGAATCCAAGGAACAAAAGAGACTGAATTCAACTAGGGACACGACACGAACACCGCAAAGAGACTCGATAAACGATAATCGAAATGGGTTCAGTAAATGATAACTAATAAAGTCCAAGGTATGAAAACAAAAACGAGACGAAACTTAACTCATTATGACTAGTTAGACAAAACTAAACTAGATGAGTACCAGAATGAAATTGGATTTCATGCACAGGAGACGAGATCGAAACTCGACCAAAAGCTAAGTGATGAGAGCGCATGTTTCTCATAGCACCTGCTGGTCTCAGATCAATGGATAAACAATGACGAAAACTGAAAGTAGAATCCAAGGAACAAAAGAGACTGGATTCAACCAGGGACGCTGCATGAACACCGCAAAGAGACTCGCTAAACGATAATAAAAAAGGGTTCAATAAACGATAACTGATAATGTCCAAGGTATGAAAAAAAATGAGACGAAACTCGACTCATTATAACTAGTTAGACAAAACTGAACTAGATGAGTACCAGAACGAAACTGGATTTCCTGCGCATGGTGAGGAGACGAAACTCTGAGCTCGACCTAAAGCAAGGAGATTAGGGCGTACAACTAAATACCTGCTAAAAGTGAATATCAGGTCGAAACTGGTAATCAAAAGGTAGATCAATATACATTGGAATGAACCGGTGAGGGAAGTGAAGACTAAACCTAAGAAGACTGTGCCAGGGCAAAACTGAACTACGATCAAGAGTAGACACTCAAACAATCAAATGATTAACATCAAAAGGATATTTGTTTGGGGTGAAACTTAATATAATGTGGAAGAAGACCTCGCTGGGAATAAGCTTGCAAAATTAGCAAATCACTGGGGCTAAATAGAAACGGTAATGGCTTATTTTTGTATGCATGTTTGAATTTTTTTATATATAGCGTAATGCTCCATATAATGGAAATGCTACACATTTTGGAAGATGCAATGTAATGGTGCATGTTTTCTTAAATGTTCACCGGGGAATAGTCAAGTTGAGAAGCCAGTGACCAAGTAGTCAAGATTTGGCAAGACATTGCAAAAATAAATTGCAAAATCTGCTGGAGAAGAGAAGATACGAGAAAACGCTGGAGAGAAAACCTTTAGGAGATGAGACCCTGCAGGGAATAACGAATACATAACTAGTAGGAACGGGCTACAAATAGAGAGGAGTTGTAAAAATAAATTGTAAACTCCTAGAGAGGATCAGATCAAAACTGTAGCTTCAGGAGAATGATGCCAAATAGATATTGGGCATTATGGGAGAAGATCAGTGAAAGGCTGTAATCTATGGAAAAGACAACGCGTAGCCGTGTTGAGGATGACACTGAGATAATTAACCAGACGTGAGGGGTTAAAACCTTTGCAGGGGGATCAAAGCTATATTGAGGAAACGAGATTTCACCGGGGACAAGGAAAGACCCTAACATAGGGATGCCCCAAGCAACAGATTAGCTGGGAGATGAGAAATCAAGACGATAAATCTCTAATCAGCATCTCCGCTAGAGAATTGAAACTTCTTCAGAATGTGAGTTCCCATTTAAACCACCCCACTAGGGATATGCAACATCTTCAGACTTGGAGTCTTAGAACGAAGCCTTTCTCTTGAAAAAGATTTATGGGGTAATAAAAAAAACACTGTTGAGGAGGAGAAATTTCACTGGGGATAGGGAAAGATCCTTTTCAAGACACAAATCTCCTTTGTCCAACAGAACATCCAAATCTTCCCCTCCTGACAACTTTAAGCTCTTTACTGAGGTTCATTGTGTAAGCTCTTTTTGATATCAAACAATTGTTTTGTATGCAGAAGGATGTTTATTATGGGAATGAAAACTCTTGATGCGACAATTACGTAAACCTTGAAATTGAAAACCTTGAATGAAAATGATGTTGCATCCCTGTCGTGGGTGAATCACTAGTTAGAGTACATAATTTCAAAAACTTTTCTTGTTTTTTTTTTAAAACAAACATGATGCAGGAAATAGATACTAACATATATATATATATATATATATATATATATATATATATATATATATATATATATATATATATATATATATATATATATATATATATATATATATATATATATATATATATATATATATATATATATATATATATATATATAACACATGTTTAGGAAACGATATCCTGTTGTAGTATGCTTTCGAGCTAAACCCATGTTTCAGTTAGGACTTTTGAAGTTTGTAACATGGCCTAGTTCTCGGGTTTTTGAAAAAAAAATTTAAGGCTCAAAATTATTTGGTGCCCACCCATTCTCCATGATGTTCTCCAGTCCTACGTTCAATTAACTTGATGCGAGTACTCATCTCTCAAAAGAGGCTATAATGATTGAGGGATCTCAACAGTTACTTTGACACGACAATCACTTTAACTCTTAGTTTTTTTTTTGTTTTTCTTCTTCTTTTTTGGGTGCTCGATTACACGATGTTTCTTTTGATGAGGATTTTTATTGGATAATCCATTTTTTTTTTTTTTTTGGCTTTTAAAATTCTTTTTTTCTTTCCCTAACTTTTTCCTGGACCAATTCTTTTGAATTTCAATTTGGAAGTCCAACGGGATGCCCTAACTTTTGCCTAAGCGACTTCTTTTTAAGTTTCGACTTAGCAGGGATTTTTTGTTTCTTTCTTATTATTTTTTTCGAACCAGTCATGTGACCCTAGGTATTAGACCCCCCCCCCCCCATTTTTTTTGTTTTTGAAGGAAAGTGACTATTGTTGTATCGATTTGATCTCGACCTCAGGATTTTTGTGAGGAGATAACCATTGTGGTTTTGATCTTTTCCTGACCTCAATATTTTTTTTCACTGGGAAAATAACTATTATTGTTTTGTAATTTTTATGACCTCATAATGTGAGGGATAAAATGTGGTGACCCTTAAATGGGACGCTCCTTCTGAAATTTGAGTGCTCGATAAAATTATCTGAACTTCTACCCTGCTCCGGGCTTAAAAATAAGGTTTTTTTAACAGAAAAGAAACTCCTACTTCGAAGGCTCAGAGGGGTTAACGAGGGTCTATCTCCCTTATACCTCTGGTGTTTGGGGATTGAAACAAGGCCTGTACATCGTCAACAGGGCTCTACTCAAAAGCATACAATCAGAGATATCGCCCTTCCTCCAATCTTTTGACTAGGAAAAAGAGTTGGCGCAGTTGGTATCAAAATTCCAGAAAATCCTTTAAAGAATGATAATGGACGGTTTTAAAAAAAACAAAAGAAACACTTCAAGGAAAACATATCCAGCGCATCGGGGTTGACATTAAAAAACAAACAAGTTCTTGTATGCATACAATGTTAAATCAGTCAATCAAAATACATATGAAAGTACAGAAGAAAAAAAATGCCACCCCGGAGGAGAATCATCTCTATCCGGATTTGTCAATGTACCGAAAACTTGTCATTATCCCGACACATGATCGCTTTATGATGAAAGGAAGTTGCGAATGGTTTTCCTTGTGTATTTCCGAAGAAATGAGCATTCAAAAGGGGAGAGATAAACCTTTGCCCCAAGTACAGAGTCATGAAATGGCTTAGTAGAGTACCCACAAGAAAAGTAGTTTAGTATCAACAAGAATAAAAATTAACATGCCCCTTGCATATCATGACAATTGTGCTTATTATCAGTATTTCAAGCAGCGATAGCTTAGATTATCATGTTCATGTAGGGCCAACAACATTTATATGCACGTGTTTATCAAAATATTGGACGTTTTTTGCAAACAAAACAGTAAAAAGGAGTTTAAGTGAACATATAAGAGAGGATCTTTTATTGATTTTGAGAAATCAGAATGTGAAAAAGGCATTTACATTTGGGAGTAGCTAAATGAAAAATCAAAACAAACAAGTGTTTACAAATGGCAATGCGAATACGAATGTTCATCAAGTTCCGACTCTACTATAACTCTTATTACTTTAATGCCTTCGTCTTCCTACTTTTGACACAAACATCTTAGATTGGCTTCGAACCTCTTCTAGGTGACTGAAAGAGAGAAACAAAAGAAATCGTGTTGAGCGCAGTCATTTGCTGTAAGTACCTAACTTTTGCCTCAATCTCCCTTTCGGGTTTTCGTTTCACCAGGACACCCTCTTTTTGCCGAAGCTGCCCTTTCGGGTTTTCAACTTAGCGGGGTTTTTATTTTAAGCAAAGTATTTTTTAACTACGTTAGCATTTACAGGAAGAGGGAAGTATTTTTCCGTCCATGGTTGCGAGCATCATCGCTCCACCAGAGAAAAATTTTCTGACCACGAATGGTCCTTCATAAGTCAGAGCCCACTTGCCTCTGGGATCTCCTTGGGGAAGAATTATCCTCTTGAGAACAAGATCACTTGGCTTATAATACTGGGGCCGCACCTTTTTGTAAAAAGCTTTCCTCATCCTTTGCTAATATACCTGACCATGACACACAACTATCAACCTCTTCTCATCGATGAGTTCTAACTGATCCAGCCGATTATGTACCCACTCACTTTCATCAAGCTCAACATCCTTCATGATCCTAAGAGAAGGAATCTCGACTTCTACAAGCAACACTGCTTCCATGTCGTAAACCATAGAAAATGGGGTTGCCTCAGTCGAAGTACGCACAGTGGTACGATAACCATGTAGAGAAAAGGGAAGCATCTCATGCTAATCTTTATAGGTTACTACCATCTTTTGTACAATCTTCTTGATGTTCTTATTGGCCGCTTCAACAGCGCCATTCATCTTCAGCTGATACGGGGAAGAGTTATGATGCTTGATTTTGAAGGACTCACAAAGCTCCTTCATTGTCTTATTATTAAAATTGGACCCATTGTCAGTAATGATCTTATTGGGCACTCCGTAACGATAGATAATATTGTGCTTAATGAACCGTGTTACCACCGGCTTAGTGACATTGGCATCGGATGCAGCTTCGACCAACTTAGTGAAATAATCGATGGTAACCAAAATGAAACGGTGTCCGTTGGATGCAGTCAGTTCGGTCTTGCCAATCATATCAATTCCCCACATCGCCAATGGCCAAGGGGAAGTCAAGAAATTCAGTGGTACGGGCGGAAGATGTACCTTATCAGCATAGACTTGACATTTGTGGAAAATTCGTGCATGATTATAACAATCAGTCTCCATGGTGGACAATAATAACCAGCTCACAAAATCTTTTTGGCCATGGAAGGTCCACTGGAGTAAGTCCCGAAGTCACCCTCATGTATCTCTCCAATGATTCTAGTTGCTTCTCTTTTTTCAACGCATCTGAGCGGTAAACCATCATGATGCCTCTTATACAGCACACCACCACTGAGAAAGAACTTGGCCGAAAATCTTCTCAAGAACTTCTTATCTGTGACTGACGCTTCTTCAGGGTATTCTTGCGTTTCAATATATCTTTTGACATCATAAAACCATGGTTTATCGTCTGATTCCAAATTGGATTCAAAGCAAAAAGATGGCTCATCCAACCTTCTGATGGTAATAGGAGGTGCTTCGTTAGCCCACTTAACTTTGAACATGGAAGACAAAGTTGTCAGTGCATCAGCTAGATTATTCTCTTCTCTAGAAATGTGTTCGAATGTGATCTCTTCGAAGTACGGAATCAACCTCATAACATGCTCGCAATAGGGAATCAGGTTCTGATGACGAGTCTCCCAATCTCCATTAATCTGGATGATAACGAGATTGGAATCCCCGTAAACTTTCAAATATTTGATTCGCAGGTCAATTGCTGCTTCAATGCCATAAATGAAAGCTTCATATTCGGCCATATTGTTAGTACAATCGTAGCAAATACGAGTTGTGAAAGGAATGTGGAGTTCTTCAGGGGAAGTAATAACAACTCTGACATTGTTGCCCATGGCATTAGAGGCACCGTCGAACACAAGCGTCCAACATGATCCTGGCTCAGGTCCTTCCTCTGGGCCTGGTATTCTATGATCCCTAATGTATACTATTTCCTCATCTGGAAAGTCAAACTTTATTGGTTCATAATCGTCCATGGGATGATGGGCAAGATGATCGGCCAATATACTACCTTTAATCACCTTTTGCATAGTGTACTGGATATCATATTCAATGAGTATCATCTGCCAACGGGCCACCCTGCCTGTAAGTGCCAGCTTCTCAAAAATGTACTTGATTGGATCCATTTTGGATATCAAGTAGGTGGTGTGAGTTAACATGTATTGTCTTAGGTGTCTGGCAGCCCAAGCAAGTGCACAACAAGTTTTTCCCAACAATGAGTACCTTGACTCGCACTCTGTAAACTTCTTACTCAAGTAATAAATGGCTTGTTCTTTCTTCCATGTCTCGTCATCCTGACCAAGGACACAACCCATAGAGTTTTCTAACACAGTTAAATACATGATTAGCGGCTTTCCTTTCACCGGCGGAATGAGTATCGGGGGTTCATGCAAATACTCCTTTATTTTATCAAACGCCTTCTGACAATCTTCATTCCAACTTACCGTCTGATTTTTCTTTAACAATCTGAATAAAGGTTCACATGTGGCCGTGAGATGAGAAATAAATCTAGAAATGTAGTTTAACCTCCCCAAGAAACCACATACTTCCTTCTCTGTTTTTGGTTTGAGCATTTCTTGTATCACCTTCACTTTATTTGGGTCAACTTCGATGCATTTTTCACTTACAATAAATGCCAACAACTTGTTGGACCTCACCCCGAATGTGCATTTATTAGCATTCAGCCTTAATAGAAATTGTCTCAGCCTCTCAAACAATTTTTCCAGATGGACCAAATGCTCCTCTTTCGTGTTAGACTTAGCAATCATATCGTCCACATATACCTCAACCTCCTTGTGAATCATATCATGAAATAGAGTAACCATGGCACGCTGATACGTTTCCCCAGCATTTTTCAAACCTAACGGCATCACCTTGTAGCAAAAGGTTCCCCAAGGCGTGATAAATGTTGTCTTCTACATATCCTCCAAAGCCATTTTAATTTGATTGTCACCCGAAAAACCGTCCATGAATAAAAACACTCTAGAGTGAGCAGTATTATCGACCAACACATCAATATGAGGAAGAGGAAAATCATCCTTGGGGCTGGCTCTATTCAAATCTCTATAATCCACACACATTCTGACTTTACCATCTTTCTTAGGAACAGGCACAATATTCGTAATCCAAGGCGGATAATTGATGACTTTTAAGAAAATCGCATCCAACTGTTTCTGAACCTCTTCTTTAATCTTCTTGGACATCTCAGGATGAGTTCTTTGGAGATTTTGCTTGACAGGAGGGCATCCTTCTTTGAGCGGTAGTCGATGCACCACGAGATCTGTATCTAACCCTGGCATATCCTTATAGGACCAAGCGAAGATATCAGCATATTTACGGAGTAGCTCAATTAGCCTGACCTTTATACTTTCTTCAAGATCTGCCCCTATCTTTACTTCTCTTCTGTGCCAATATTCACCACTTCAATTGGCTCTTGATTCGTCTGGATAACCTTATCTTCTTGTTTTAACAATCTTGCTAATTCCTCAGGGAGATCACAATCCTCATATGCCTTTTCTTCAGCTTGTTAAATCGGATTGTCAAAGTCAGTGTGCGTAATAGCAGAGTCGTTATCAATATAATCCATGGTGGAAGTGCATCTGGATAAATGGTAATTTGGTATTTTAGTGGCGGTGTGTGAAAAAGGGAACATTGCCATTTAAAAGAAAATAAACTAAAAAAATGGGATAAAATCTTTGGATGCAAAAACGTCCTTTTATTTATGACAAATTTTTTGAAAGTAAACATGGTGGCCCTACACAAATGATCCACTATGCCTTGGGCAGAGCGTAAGAATTATGATATGATAATAAAAGAAAACAAGAAAAATTACTCCTCAGTGCTTGAAACTTGGATGACATCCTTAAAAGTCCAATTATTAAGCGCTTGGCCTGGAATGCTTGGAAGGATCCAATCTTCAATATTGTATCCATCAGCCCTATCATCACCAATTGCATTGGTGCATCCTTCTTGAGTAGCATTAGGACGGGAGAATCTCACCAGAGTAGATAAACTAGAAGCTTTGAAATCCGCATTTTGCTGACCCAGGATGTAACCAAGACCGAATTTGTTTAATTTTGGGGTAACATCCAGCACTCGACCCCAGCCTTCAGGGTTTTCGTTCTCTACCACCACTCTAGCGTCCCTAAAAGAAGATATAACAGTTTCCGACTTCTTTTTCTACTCTGGGTGCAGAAAATTGATTGCGTGAGCTATCTCAAACGCTTGAAACGGAGTCTCGTGTATTTCACCTTCGATTTCAACATAGAGGAATGATGTCAAATGACTCACGATGTACTCTTATTCGCCGCATATTGTTATCAATTTCCCCTCTGTAGGATATTTTAGTTTCTGGTGAAATAGAGGTGACAACTCCTTCCTTGTGAATCCACGGCCACCCCAACAAACAACAATATGCTGGCTCTATGTCCATCACAAAGAAAGTAGCATTGAAAGTTCAAGGCCCCACCTTGATAGGTAATTCCACCTCCACAAATACTTCTCTTCAAGACCCATCAAAGGCTTTTACCATCAAATTTCTAGGACGTAACTCCAGGCCGAAATAATCAATTTTCATTAATGCTGACTTGGGTAGTACATTCAAAGACGACCCTGTATCCACCAAAACTCGAGATAGAGTAGTTCCCCTGCACTCCATAGAAATATGTAACGCTTTATTATGATATCTCCCTTCTGGAAGAAGATCGAAATTTGTAAATCCCGAGCCATTCCTAGCAGATATGTTAGCACAAACATTCTCGAACTGATTGACTGTTATCTCGTGCGGCACGAATGCATTCTTCAACAATTTCATCAAAACATTTATGTGAGGTTCCTAATAAATCAACAAAGAAAAGATAAACATCTTAGAAGGGGTGTGACTTAACTGGTCAATTATGCTATAATCACTCTTCCTGATAATTCGCATCAACTCCTCAACTTCATCGAGAACTGAAGAAGCTTCTGGTACTACAATTGGTTGAGCCACATTAGCTGGTGTAACTCTTGGATTTCCAATCGTTACATGTTGCTTTCCTTTTTCTCTTGCAGAGGCATCTGCCACATCTTATACATTGGAAGGACCAAACACTCTCCCACAAAGTCACTCGACTCACCCCAGAGAAATTATGAACATCCCCTTCATTGTCTTCAGTATATTCTTTCTCGGAGGGACCAGGATTTGCCTCCTGCTTCACCCCACGGTAATAAACACCAACACCATAATGCCATGGGATGGCCTTCTCACTAGTATATGGCATGGGACGAAACTCGACTCATTATAACTAGTTAGACAAAACTGAACTAGATGAGTACCAGAACGAAACTGGATTTCCTGCGCATGGTGAGGAGACGAAACTCTGAGCTTGACCTAAATCAAGGAGATTAGGGCGTACACCTAAATACCTGCTAAAAGTGAATATCCGGATAAAACTTGTATTCAAAAGGTAGATCAATAGAAATTAGAATGAACCGGTGAGGGTAGTGAAGACTAAACCCAAGAAGATTGTGCCAGGGCGAAACTGAATTATGATCAAGAGTAGACACTCAAATAATCAAATGATTAACATCAAAAGGATATTTGTATGGGGTGAAACTTAAGATAATGTGGAAGAAGACCTCATTGGGAATAAGCTTGCAGAATTAGAAAATCACTGGGGCTAAATAGAAATGGTAATGGCTTATTTTTTTATGCGTGTTTAAATTTTTTTTATATATAGCGTAATGCTCCATATAATGGAAAGGCTACACATTTTGGAAGATGCAATGTAATGGTGCATGTTTTCTTAAATGTTCACTGGGGAATGGTCAAGTTGAGAAGCCATGGACCAGGTAGTCAAGATTTGGCAAGACTTTGCAAAAATAAATTGCAAAATCTGCTGGAGAAGAGAAGATATGAGAAAATGATGGAGAGAAACCCTTTAGGAGATGAGACCCTGCGGGGAATAACGAATGAGTAACCATTAGGAACGGGCTACAAATAGAGAGGAGTTGTAAAAATAAATTGCAAACTCCTAGAGAGGATCAGATCAAAACTGTAGCCTCAGGAGAATGATGCCAAATAGATATTGGGCATTATGGAAGAAGATCGGGGAAAGGATGTAATCTATGGAAAAGACAACGCGCAATTGTGTTGAGGATGACACTGAGATAATAAACCAGACGTCAGGGGTTAAAACCTTTGAAGTGGGATCAAAGCTATGTTGAGGAAACGAGATTTCACCGGGGAAATAGAACTCTGTCGAAGAGCATTTTGTTGGAGATTATTGAACTTTTGGAATGCAACCATTGGATGGATCATGCAGATAGTCATACAGTATTGACTTCACCGGGGACAAGGAAAGACCCTAACATAGGGATGTCCCAAGCAACAGGTTAGCTGGGAGATGAGAAATCAAGACGATAAATCTCTAATCAGCAACTCCGCTAGAGAATTGAAACTTCTTCAGAATGTGAGTTCCCATTTAAACCACTCCACTAGGGATATGCGACATCTTCAGACTTGGAGTCTTAGAACGAAGCCTTTCTCTTGAAAAAGATTTATGGGGTAATAAAAAAAACTGTTGAGGAGGCGAAACTTCACTGGGGATTGGGAAAGATCCTTTTCAAGACACAAATGGCCTATGTCCAACAGAACATCAAATCTTCCCCTCCTGACAACTTTAAGCTCTTTACTGAGGTTCATTGTGTAAGCTCTTTTTGATATCAAACAATTGTTTTGTATGCAGAAGGATGTTTATTATGGGAATGACAACCTCTGATGCGACAATTACGTAAACCTTGAAATTGAAAACCTTGAATGAAAATGATTTTGCATCCCTGTCGTGAGTGAATCACTAGTTACAGTACATAATTTCAAAAACTTTTTTTTAAAACAAACATGATGCAGGCGATAAGATATTGTGATACGGTGGGAGAACTGACTAGAGGTTTTGCGTTTGTGTTTGCAAATATTTCGGTTTAGCAAGAGTCGCCACCGACTTTTATTTTATCCAAAAGGAAAGGTAAAAAAGCACAGGAAAGACCTTTGAGATGTTTTCTTGAGTTCGGGGGGTAGATTATGAAAAGGGAAGGTGCTAGCACCCTTTTCATCCATGGTTATCCATGGGCTCTTAGTTACTTGTTTTAGATCACTTGCTTTGCTTTTCCAATTGTTTGAAATGGTGCTTTGTGTTGTTTTGAAAGTATTTTGAAAAGAGGCCTTTGTTTAGGAAATCTTTGTAATGATTCTCGTTCGTAAGAATGTATACAAAGATGTTTGTCTTTTGAAAAATGTTTCATTGTTTTGAAAGTTGTTTTGGAAATGGTTTTGAGAATGCGTGTGTGTTTGTTTGAAAACAGCAAGGATTGTTTTTGAAAATATCAAGTAACTTGAAGATATCTACCTACTCAAAAAGTCTTTCTTGTACATTTTTATTCCTTTGACATTGTTGTTTTACTATTGTTTTGGTAGACAACCTTATCTTTGGATGTTAAACGGGACGGGCGTGGGTCATCGTATGACCATGATAGCAATGTTGCTAAGTATCTTTAGCATTTTGAGGGACTAAGATCATTTGTTTTTTAGGCAACCTTGTCTAGCGTCATCGAGGGACTATGATCTTTTTGTTTTGTTTTGTTTTGCCAAGATACCTAGCATGCATACCATGGCCATTTGTTTTAAGGCAACCAAGTGGATGAAACCCTATGGGTGCTTGTGTGCAATATGTTATTATTTTTCATGCATTTTGTCTTGTATTTAGGTCATGGTATTTGTTTGATTTTGTCTTGTCATACAAACCCTAATTTACTAAACATGCATATAAGGCGATAAATTGCATAAAGTAAATCTAAACTATTACAACAATATTATGGGAGGGGGGATACAAGTTTTGAATGGGGGATATTGCTCAAAATAAAACCCTAATTCACTATTACAACCCAATTGAATTTATTGTACAATAATAAATAAACAATTATTTAAATATGCAATAATATGTAAATATGCAAAAAAATGTTTTGTAATTGTTTTATGTATGGAAAAAATAAAATTATCTAAGTCCTAAAAATAAGAAAAAATAATATTATTATTTTTGAAAGGGGAACCCCTAATTTTTTGTTTTAAAAGAAAATATTGTTTTCTAATATTTATTTGTTTATTTTTGTTTAAGAAAAATAATAATAATATTATGTACAAATGTTTTAAAAAATAAAATATGTATGAAAATAATTATTTTTATGTGGTAAAAATAATAAAATAAAATGTATAGTATTTTCAAATTATTTACAAGTTTTATTTAAGAAAATACAGTATAAAATCTTAATAAACCATTTATTATGCAAAACAATATAATAAAAATATAATAAAATGCAAAAAATAAAGAAAATATTTTTTGGTATTTTTTATCATTTGGAAAAAATGAATACAAGCACAAAAAATAAAAATATGCAAGAAAATACAAAAATATAAAATAATAAGTCAGGGGGTGCAGAAGTAAAATGGGGGGTGTGGAAAGTGAAAAGCCCAAGGCGCCAGGCCCAGAACACTGACTTCATCCTTGTCCTTGATCCTTCGCGTGCGGCCTGTGTTCAAATCTGGAACTCTCTATTCTTGTTCAGTTGAGTTTGGATATGGCAATGTGGGAACTTTGAGTATGGAATGTGTTTGAAGTGATTCAAAGCAAAACGCACGAGCCAATATTGATTTGGCCAAGGTTCTGCAGAAGATGCCATGTTTGGGCAAGAATTGGTGTTTTTGGTGTTTTAGAGTAATTGGGATGTTATGAATTCTTGCTTAGGCTTGCAACAAAGTTTCTGAGGTTGTTTGAAATGATACCAAGTCTTGCTTTTATCAGATGGAAGAGTTTACTTGACTTTTGCAAGTTTCTTGCTTCTGAAGAAAAGTTTGAAGTGACAATGAAAAAGATTATACTTGCTAGCTTATGGACTGCATAGAGTTGGTAAACTTTTTCTGATGTTTGTGGATCTTGTTTGCAACAAAATATCAGGTCCATGGCTCAAGATTTGCAAAGTAGGAAAAAGCAAGCTTTATCAAAATGGTATTATGAACTTTATGCCGTAAATGGATTAATTCATTGTGCAATGCTTCAAAGATCAGAATAAAGCCAATATAAAATGTGTTAGCATTCAATTATGGAGTGTAGAAAGGATTAGGACCTGTAATACCAAGTACAAGCATGTTTGAAACTGATTTGCAACTTGTAACATTGTGAAAATGCCTTCAACAAAAGTGATAAATTGCCATTTTCAATTCTTCAATTCTCCCTAACCATAAATGATCTTGGAGAGTTCTTTAACATTTTGGAAATATTGTAATATGCTCTACAATCCATCTTTGAAATTAAACTTGAGATACCTCTTGGAACTAGTTTAAAAGTTGCCATGAAGTTAGGTCAAAAATCTGCCTAAACTAGGGCAAAATTTCACTAAGTTAAAAAGTTTATGCACCCTTATTCACAAAATCATAACTTGAGATCCAAGCACCTTTTGGGAAAACTTTTTGAATCAAAGTTGTAGATTTTTTGGAGGACTACAACTTTCATGTTGGAAGTTTTCTTTTAATCCAATTGCATCATGGTGAAAAAGTTGTGGAAAGTTGGGAAAAAATAAGAAATTTCCATAACTTAGAAAAATTCTAAGATATGAAAAATTTCAAATTAAAACCCTAATTTTCAAAATTAGGTTTCTTGGTCAACAAGTTTCACATTTTTACGTATCTTGATGAATTATGACCCTTGGCACTTGATTTTGACCAAAAAGTCAAAGTTTCACTTTTCAGTATACAGTTGATTTTTGATCAGTTGACTAGAAAATTCATCTGTCAATCCTATGCCTTTGAGATCTTTTGAACCTTGTGATTAGGTCAAGATGATTCTATTGGATCTTTGAAACCATGTTTGAACCCAATTGGTCATTGGCTAGATCAAAAATCAGAAATTGCCCTTCTATAGTCAAAACCCTATTTTTGATCATTTTGCCCTTTTGATGATCTGATCAAATTTCTTGAGGAGTTGTGATCCAAACTTGATCAAATGGTACATAGGAGCCTAGAATGTTGTTGTGGATCAAAAATTATGAAGTTTGACTGTAAATTGGCCACAATTGACTTTTTCCCCAATACAGCTGATTTTTAGGTCAACTGTCCAATTGATTGGGCAAAAATGCGATTCAAGGCTTGAAACTTGGAATGAACAATCTTAGGGGTCCAAGATGGTGTATGAAAGTCACATGAAGCATTGATGATCCAAAATTCCTTGTGCAAACTCAAACCCTAATTTCAGGTCATCAGTGCAAGGTGAGGTCTTGAGCTGAGCAAACCCTAATCTGGTCTTGAATCCAAAGAGTCTTGTGAGGAAAATCTTGATAAAATGAGAGGGCAAATTTTGGGGTACAACAGCTGCTCCTGTTCAATCTTCTTGAACCTGAAGAGTTAGATTGGCGAATTTTGCCGTTCGTGAATCGAAGGTAAAAGATGATTGGACACTAGAGTGCCCGTAAATTTGCACTCGTCAGATTGTAGTTGAGGGAATGGGCTTAAAGATGCCATTTGGAGATGTGATAGAATCTTGTTAGAGATGGGCTTAAAGATGCCATCCAAGAATGTTTGTTGAGCTGTAAGTTGTAAATCAGAAGAGTAAGTATCAGAATGGTATCCGTGTCTGGAATGCATCTGAACTGTATCTGGAGTCTGGAATTGTATGAGCCGTGGAATGACGTCCGTGTTTGTAGCATATCCGAGCTATAACTATACTTGAATATGAATGAATAACAGAATGAATTCCGTGTCTGGAGTGTATCTGTATTGTATCTGAGTCTGAAATCTGAATAAGCGACAGAATGGCATCTGTGTCTGGAGCATCTCTGGGCTGGGGAAAATCAGAATAAGTGACAGAATGGAAACCGTGTATGGAGTGCATCTGTACTGTATATTGACTTTGAATTCCGAAGGAGTAATAGAATGACTTTCGTGTCTGGAGCGTATCCTTACTGCATCTGAAATCTTTGAACATTGTTAATGGTAGCTGTTAATCTCATCCTGAAAAGGGCAAAATGTTAGCTGGAACACAGAGTTATGTTGCATGAAATGTATGATGCAATAAATGTGTTTTATCAATGTTTATGATATATGAATGTAATGTATGCGCATGTAAACTGATTTGCTGTATTGCTGAGGAAAATAAATCCTTGATAGCCGGGGATAATAAAAATTTTGACTACCGCCGGGAAAATATATCCTTGACCGCTGCTGGAGATTCAAAGTCTTTGATTGCTGAGGATGAGAAATCCTTGGAGATTGTTGGGGATAATAAATCCCTGACAACTTCTTGTGGGGATATGAGGATCCTTCATGTCTTGAAGTTGGAGTATTGACAAAAATTATGTTGTGAGCAATACCGAGCTGCTTGAGAAATCTACTTGGAGAGTCCAGAGAATTTTGATGACTTCTACTAGGGATTTACACAAAGGGAATCCTTATTCTGCTGAGGAATAGAGAAAAATCTGATGACTTCTGCGGGGAAATAAGAATGAGAATCTTAATTCTGTTGGGGAGCCATGAAAACTTTGGCGACTTCATGCTGGGGAGTAATGAAGACTCTGGCAACTTCACTGGGGAATCAAGAATGAGAATCTTCATTTTGTTGGGGAGTAAAAACTCTGTGGGGAAGAAGGCTTACTGTTGGAGAGTAAGTTCAGGAGTTTTCGTTCGTCTTCCATTCTACTGGGAATTTATCCTAGGTTGGGGAGAGACAAAAGTTAACTATTATCTGGTTGACTTCCATGCTTCAAGACAACATGTTGGGGAAATTGGATGGTTTCCGCTGGGGATTAGAAGTCTTGACTTGACTAGGGATGAGGGTTTCAGCTCCGATGGGGATTTGTTAACTCAAAGTTTTACTCCACTGTGGATGGGGAGTTTGAAAACTTAATTCTAATGGGAATTAAGGGTTTAAAATTATAACTCCGCTGGGGATATGTATTTCAAGGTTTTAGCTCCGCTGGGGATCTAGATGATGTACTGCAGGGATTGCTCCTGGAATATCCTAAAGACGTTTCCTATCCTTTCAGTATGTCAGTAATTATTCTTTTCCATCCTGTTTATTTGTAAACAGTAATTATGTTCAAATGCATATGTTCATCAATGAATCATTGGACATTTTTGCAAATAAAAACACAAGTATAAAAGAAAAAGACAAATAGTTTTTGTACTTTGAAAGAGATATCTTTGTATTAACTTTGAATAAGTGTTTTTTACAAAGGAGACAGACATCCTAGTAAGAGGATGGTGTCATAAAAAATGAGAAAAATTGTATACAAAGAAAAATAGCTATGTGTAAAAAATCCCATGGGGTTCCCATTCTGCTATAGCCTTCGTATCTCCGAGTATCCTATCCATTCGCTGCTTCGTCGAAGGTGATTGGATTGATCAGAAGTTCCAAATTTGTCTGTGGAGAGATTGTCCTTAAAGTGATCCGACGAGACATAGCCATACGCTTTAATTCCCTAACTTTTTCCTGGACCGCCCTTTCGGGTTTTCGATCCACCAGGAAACCCTTTTTTGCCCAAGTCGCCCTTTCGGGTTTTCGACTTGCCGGGTGTACAAATTTTTTTATTTATCCCTAATTTTGCCTGAACCGCCCTTACGGGTTTTTGATTCACCAGGATGCCCTTTTTTGCCTAGGTGTGTTAACCTAGCGGGTCATTTATGTGTAGTATCTTTTGACTATGTCTGCATTTGCAGGGTGCGGCAGGTCGTCGCCGTCCATGGTGGTTAAGATCATTGCCCCACCAGAAAAGATGTTTTTGATCACAAATGGTCCTTCATAGGTAGGAGTCCACTTGCCCCTGGGGTCACTTTGCGGCAAGATGATGCGCTTAATTACCAGATCCCCGACTTGATTTTCCTGGCGCCTGACTTTCTTGTTGAAAGCCTTGATCATTCGTTTTTGATACGTCTGACCGTGGCAAATAGAAGTAAGTCGCTTCTCGTCAATCAAGTTAAGTTGATCAAGATGGGTCTGAATCCAATCGTCTTCACTCAAACCAGCATCTTTCATGATTCTCAAGGAGGGAATATGAACCTCAATAGGTAAAACAGCCTCCATGCCATATACCAAGGAATAGGGCGTTGCCCCAGTTGATGTGCGTGCCGTGGTATGGTACCCGTGAAGAGAAAACGGTAGCATTTCATGCAAGTCCTTGTAGGTGACTGTCATTTTTTGTATGATCTTCTTGATATTTTTGTTCGCAACTTTGACAGCACCGTTCATCTTTGGCCGATAGGGAGATGAATTGTGATGTTGAACTCTTGAAATGCTCGCACAGGGTGGTGATCATAGTATTGTTAAGGTTTGTACCTTTGTCAGTAATGATCCTTTCGGGGATACCGTACCGACAAATAAGATTCTGCTTGATGAAGCGGGCAACCACATTCTTAGTAACGGATGCGAAGGAAGCTGCTTTGACCCACTTGGTGAAATAGTCAATGGCCACCAGAATGAAGCGGTGTCCATTGGATGTTGTAGGCTTGATCTCTCCAATCATGTCGATTCCCCACATAGCGAATGGCCAAGGAGCTGTTAAGACATTTAGAGGAACCGGGGGCACGTGTACCTTATCTACATAGATTTTACATTTGTGGTAGGTGCGGGAGTGTAGATAGCAGTCAGCTTCCATGGTAGACCAGTAATAGCCTGCCCTTAGAATCTTCTTAGCCATCGTATGCCCGCTAGAGTGAGTGCTGAAGGTACCTTCATGCAAATCAGCCATAATTCTTTCAGCTTCAGCTTTGTCCACACAACGGAGCAAAATAGAATCATGATTATGCTTGTATAGGATGCCATTTCTTAAGAAGAACTTTGCCTAGAATCTCCTTAAGAACTTTTTGTTATTGACTGAAGCTCCTTCTGGGTATTCCTGAGCCTCGAGATACCTTTTGACTTCATGAAACCATGGCTGGTCCACTACTTCTTCGGTATTAATCTCGTGACAGTGTGTCGGTTCGTCCATCCGTTCAATGGTGATTTGGGGAGCCTCATTGTCCCAGTTAAGTTTAAAAATGGATGACATTGTAGCTAGAGCATCTGCTAGCTGATTTTCTTCTCGCAGGAAGTGCTCGAAGGTAATCTACTCGAAATGTGGTAACAATTTCAAGACATGTTCTTTGTAAGGGATGAGGTTTGGATGCTTAGTGTCTCACTCTCCTTTGATCTGACGGATGACCAAAGTTGAGTCCCCAAACACGATCAAAGATTTGATTCCCAAGTCTAAAGCAGCCTTGAGTCCAAAGATGCAAGCTTCATACTCTGCCATGTTGTTCGTACAGTTGAAGCAAAGTCTGGCTGTGAAAGGAGTATGGCATACTTCTGGGGAGATGAGTACCGCACCGATACTGCTTCCAATTGCATTGGAGGCCCCATCAAAGTACAGGGTCCATCGGGATCCTTGTTCAGGTCCGTCATATGGTCTGAAACCTTCAACATTGTCCAATGTCATGATGTCTTCGTCGGGGAAATCGAACTTCAAGGATTGGTAATCTTTGACAGCTTGATGATCCAGATGGTCAGCTAGCACACTCCCCTTTATAGCTTTTTGGGTTGTGTACTGTATATCGTATTCCATCAGGATCATCTGCCATCTAGCTATTCTTCCAGATAGAGCAGGCTTCTCAAAGATGTACTTGATCGGATCCATCTTAGATATCAGCAAAGTGGTATGAGTCAACATGTACTGCCTTAGCCGGCGAGCAGCCCATACCAAAGCGCAACAAGTTTTCTCGAGCAGTGAATATCTTGTTTCACAGTCGGTAAACTTTTTGCTAAGGTAATAAATGGCATGCTCTTTTCGGCCAGACTCGTCATGCTGCCCCAGTACACACCCCATTGAATTTTCTAGGACGGTCAGATATATGATTAGCGGTCTTCCTTCGACGGGTGGAATCAAGATAGGAGGTTCTAGCAAATACTCCTTGATTTTATCGAA
Source organism: Vicia faba (assembly GCA_948472305.1). NCBI lineage: Eukaryota > Viridiplantae > Streptophyta > Magnoliopsida > Fabales > Fabaceae > Vicia > Vicia faba. The sequence continues at coordinate 1,126,466,093 of OX451740.1, forward strand.
AGCAACTTGACAGTCATAATTCCATTTAACTACCTGATCTTTCTTCAACAGCTTGAAGATTGGCTTACAGGTAGATGTTAGGTGAGAAATGAACCTAGCAATGTAGTTTAGGCGTCCCAAGAAACCTCTGACATCCTTCTCAATGCGAGGAGCAGGCATTTCTTGTATAGCTTTGACTTTGGTAGGATCAACCTCGATGCCTTTGCTGCTGACAATGAAACCCAAGAGTTTACCGAATTAGACTCCAATGTGCACTTGTTAGGGTTTAACCTGAGCATGTACTCTTTCAACCTGACAAACAGCTTTTACAAGTGATCAAGGTGTTCTTCTTCAGTTTGTGAACGGGCTATCATGTCATCTACGTAGACCTCTATCTCATGATGTATCATATCATGAAACAAATCTACCATGGCGCGCTGATAGGTGGCCCCGACATTCTTCAGTCTGAATGGCATCACTTTGTAGCAGAACGTACCCAACTGTGTAACAAAAGTAGTTTTCTCCATGTCCTCAGGGGCCATTTTGATCTGGCTATAGCCTGAGAATCCGTCCATGAAAGAAAATACTTTGTGTTGAGCTGTGTTGTCAACCAGGATGTCAATGTGCGGAAGTGGAAAGTCATCTTTAGGGCTGGCCTTGTTTAAATCTCTGTAATCGATGCACATCCTCACTTTGACGTCCTTCTTAGGCACGGGCACAATGTTAGCAACCCATTATAGATAGGAAGTAACATCCAGAAATCCAGCATTGAACTACTTCATAACTTCTGCTTTGATCTTTTCAGACATGTCAGGTCTTAAGCGGCGGACCTTTTGCTTAACTGGTGGACAGTCTTCTCTTGTTGGTAGATGATGAACCACAATGTCTGTATCAAGTCCCGGCATGTCTTCGTATGACCAGGCAAAGATCTCAACATATTCATGGAACATCTGAATTAGGAGCTCCTTGACACTCAGTTCTAGGTTAGCACCCACTCTGATTTCCTTTCTATCTTCCTCAGTACACAAGTTGATTGTGTCCAACAACTCCTCATGAGGAAAAATTTCTCTTTCTTCTTGTTGAAGTAATCTGGCCAATTCCCCTAGCAACTCACAATCTTCCTCACCTTCGTATTCGGCTTGGTTGATCAAATCTTCAGAGTCATTGAAGGCTATAGCAGTATTGTTACCCATGGGTTCCGGAGTAGAAGGGTACCTGCATTTGTGAGTGTGGGTGTGTGTAAGGGCATAAACATCTTTAAATAACAAAATGTAAAAGAAAGACAATGAGCAAAAAGGTTTATATATGAAAAGCGTCCATGATTTATTAAAATGACATATGAAATGAAAATAAGAACCCTTACAAATGGACCTATGTGCCTCGGGTAAGACACAAGGTTGAAAAAGTACGAATTGTTTGTGAATTATTACAGATCCAACATAAATGGAAAAGATAAATTACTGATTTATGAAAGTAATCGGAACAAAGTCTTTTGCTTCCCAGTTGCATAGTCCTCCGCCAACAGTAGGGAAAATCCAGTCTTCCAAGCTGCCTTCTTCTTCACTGTCCTCTAGTGCATTAACCCCTTGGTGGCTGATCTTTATAGGTGGCCCTCTGGCACGGGAGCAGCGCACAGCCTTATGACCAGTCGAAGTAAATCCCAGGCCGAACTTATATGATTTGAAAGGAAATTCGGGAAGCTTCTCCCAGATAGTGGATACGCCTTCTTCCACTACTGCCCTAGCATCCTTGAGAGATGACATCTGAGGAACAGGTTTTATGATCACAGGAGCTGAGGACACTGCTTTAGTCGCTGCTATTTCTTCAGAAACTTCTTCAAAGTGTTGGAAAGGGGTCTCTATGAATTCGCCATCTAACTCCACATAACGGAAGGAATTCAGATGACTAGTCATATATTCCTCTTCCCCATGAACAGTTATGATTTCCCACTGGACAGGGTACTTGAGCTTTTGATGCAGAGTAGAAGTGACAGCTCTAGCATGGTGAATCCAAGGTCTTCCCAACAGGCAAGAGTAGGAACGACGGATGTCCATCACGTAGAATGTTGAATTGAACATCTGGGTACCCACCTTGATCGGGATGTCCACCTCCCTGTGGACCATCCTTTTAGAGTTGTCAAATGCTCTTACAATGATATTACTGGGTTTCAGGGTTAAGCCTTCACAATCCAGTCTATCCAAGGCTTTTTTTGGAAAGACATTTAAAGACGAACCAGTGTCTACCAGAACGTGTGCTAGGGTTATCCCTCTGCATTCCACCGAGACATGCAAAGCATCATTATGTTTTCTCCCTTTCGAAGTTAAATCTGCATCAAAGAATCCTAGACCATTGTCGGCTATTAAACTAGCCACACATTCCTGGAGTTGATCAGCGGAGGTTTCTTGTGGCACGTGGGTCGTCTTCAAAAATTTGACCAAAGCTTTAGCATGTGCCTCAGAGCACAGCAACATGGCTAACATAGATATTTTGGAGGGGGTCTGCCACAGTTTTTCAATAACATCATAATCACTTTTCTTAATGATCCTCAGAATCTCATCCATCTCTTTCTGGGATGTTTCAGGAATGACTAGTGATTGAGCCTTCGTCAAGACAGGCTCCTCTTGAACATTCTTTCCTTTTTTCTCAGCAGCGGAAACAGGGATGGGAATTGTATTGTCATTGTTGGCGGGTACACTTGTAGGTACAATTACTGGGGTAATCTTTGGAGTGGCCATGGGTCTAAAGACTGATGTTGGAGGAGAAATCTCTGGAGAAAAGATTCTTCGGCTACGAGTAACCTTGCTTGTTTCGGCAATGTTACTGATGTCAGGATTATCTTCCTCATAGCTTTCTTCTTCTGCAATCTATTCAATCTGTTTGACACCATGGTAGTAGATTTCTCCACCATAGTTCCATGGTACCATTTTGTAGGATTTGTATGTGGTTGGTCCGGGCATTGTTATCTTCAAAGGAGTAGTCATAGGAGTGGATGTAATCCTAACGAGTTTTTTAGGAACCCTGGAAGGATTGGCGTATATGGTTATTATTGAAACTTCGGGAACTGGAATGGGTGAGATGGGAGCTTTCTCAAACAAAATTTCCTTGTTATCAATCAATTGTTGGATTCTCTTCTTCAATAGAGGACAGTCAAACGGGGAGGATAGGCAAGCATGGCAATCTTGGTCACAACCTGGGAACATCCCAGCTTTCAACAAATTTAACTTGATGGTGAGGAGAGGAGTTATCAATTCATCCACAGTAGAAACAAACAGATCTTCTTCAATAGCGTTGGTATTATGACCATGCCTCGGCATCGGAGCAGAGATAACATTTGGCTTTTCAGGAGCTTCAAATTCAACTTCCTTTGCGTTAATCAATTCTTGAATCTTATTCTTCAGGGCCCAACAGTTGTTGGTGTCGTGCCCTAGACTTTCTGAATGGTAAGTACACCTGGCATTCGGGTGGTAGTGTGGAGATGAAGTATTAGGAATTTTAGGGGCCTCTTTCAGCATGGCCAAATTTAACTTCAAGAGATGTGGTAAGACTTGAGCAGGAGTCATGTTTATCTTGGTGAATTGCCTTACAGGCCTTTCCACCCTTTGCTGATTATTCCTCGACTGATCATTTCTCGGCTGATTGTTCCTTGGCTGATTTGAAGCAGACTTTTGAATCATAGCGGCCCCAACTATTGGTCGTCTTTCGGTTCTTCCCTGATTTCTGGGAATAGACAGCTGACACTTCTTTATTTTCCATGAAGGGCTTTTTTGCAGCAGTAGAGGTAGATGCATCCTTCTGAATTTTCCCGCTTCTAATACCGGCTTCCACCCTTTCTCCAGTTAGAATCAACTCAGTGAAACCTGCAGAGGAGCTTCCAATCAGATGATTAAAGAAAGGACCTGACAGAGTCCCCAAGAACATGTCCACTAGCTCTCTTTCAGATAAAGGTGGTTGCACCCTTCCGACCAAATCCCTCCATTTTTGGGCGTAGTCTTTGAACCCCTCATTGGACGCCATAGCCATACTCTAGCTGAGTACGGGTTGGTGCCAAGTCGGTGTTGTATTGATACTGTTTATAGAATTCGGACGCTAAGTCCTCCCAATTATGCACATCAGACCTCTACAATTGATAGAACCAATCAAGCTGCGTGCCTGACAAACTGTCTTGGAAGAAGTGAGCCCATAGGTCTTTGTCAAAAGAATATGGTTGAATTTTCCTGACATAAGATTGTAGGTGCATCTTGGGACAAGACAACCCGTCGTACTTAGCAAACAGTGGCACCTTAAACTTAGGAGGGATTACAATTCCAGATACCAACCCTAACTCTTTGAAGTCCAGCCCAGACACTCTCTGTATCTCCATAGCAGCTAGACGCTCTTCCAAGTTTTTGTATTTGTCATCGGCCGGAGGGTATTGTTGTTCTGAGTAGTCCTCTTCTTCCTCTTCTTCAGCTTCAGATTCAGATGGTACTGCAGTCTCCTTACCCTTTCTCTCTCCTTCCTTAGAGGTTGAAGGGGATTCCAAGGTCTGTCTGACTTATCCTTCAAACCTTCTTCCCATAAGAACCACATCGGCTCACTTCTTCTTCTTTTTCTCTTTTTCCTTCTCTAGTAGAGTCTTGAGCTCCTCCTGCCCCTTAGTCAAGGTCAAGAGTAGCTGTTGGAATTGTGAATTCTGAGCTTGCAAGTCTTTGACCGTTTGTTCAATATCCATCTTGCTGAAATAAACAGCACAGAGATGAGGAAACTTTGTGTGAAGACCTGTTTATGCATATGATGAATGATATGTATTCATGTAATGCATTCAAGGATTTGAAAATTCAAATTTGTGTTAAACAAAAAGGAACAAACGTTATACTAATAAAATAGAATTTGTTAGTACATCAATTCCCCTTGGGCAAAATAATACAAAATTCTAAGGTAAAAAGACGTTGCGCATCCTCTTTAGTGCGATGTAGGTGTTGAGAGTCTGCTCTTCGTGAAGTTGACGAGTGAGTTCTAAAACCTTCTTCTCGCTTGCGTAGAATTGGGCTTCAAAAGTATCGCGTTCTCCCTTGAGCTGTATCCAACTCCTTTGCAGATCTTCGAGTGATGTTGGCATGTCAAGATGTAGGAGGGTGTATGGAACCTCTCGTTCCATAACAGGCTCTATAATCACTGGGAGAATAGAGGGGTAAGGCATCATAAGACTTTGGGCGCAGGTTCGTACCCACTTGAGGTAAGGCTCAAGGGGGATGGAATTCTTGTGTCCTAAGGTCTTACTGTCTACCTTGTTGGGCATCCTCCAAGCTCGGATAAACCTTTGTCAAAGTCCCTGATCGTCATTGTCGAAGTCAAAAACCAAGTCTGGAATTAGCATGTCATGTGGGCCATCCCTTCGGGCATAACCAAAATGTCTCAGAGCCAAGAAGGGGTTGTAGGTGATGCCTCCCCTAATGCCAAGTAGAGGGACATTAGGAAATTCTCTACATCGGTCGATGATGATAACATTTTCTCTGGATCGAGAACACCAATGAACATCTGAATGTTTAAGAGTCATCAGTCGTTGTGACCACCTCAAACCTTGCTCATTCTTCAAGACTGATTGGGGAAGATGAGAAATACACCATCTTTCCAGTAGAGGAGTGAAGCACATGAGAACACCTCTTTTCCTCATTGTACGAGTGTGAAAAGAGTGGAGGATATCCCCAAGCAATGTAGGCACTGGGTTGCGAGCCATGAAGATTTTGACAGCACTCACATCTATGAGTTGGTCAGGGTTAGGGAACAAAACCATCCCATAGATGAGAAGAGCTACAATCTCCTCAAAAGCTTGTAGGTCCAAAGAATTCCAGCAGCTCTGGGCCTTCTCAAACAAGAATTTTTCCAAGAAGCCTTTGACACCACTTCTAGTTTCCCAATGTGTTATGACATCAGATGAGTGCAAGTGCAGGGCTTGAGCAATCTCTTTTGGCTTTGGATCTCTTTCCGTACCATTGAAGGGTAGTTAATTGAGAATAGGAATCTTCAAGAGTTGAGAAAATTCCTCCAAAGTGGGCACAAGCTGGTAGTCAGGAAATGTGAAGCAGTGATGCAAAGGATCAAAGAACTGGAAAAGAACTTTCATCATGTCTTCCTCTATGTTGGAAGTGACTAAGTTGAGAAGGCGACCATGCCTCTCGGTGAATGGAGAGTTCCCAGGAATCCTTGAAGCTAGCTCCTTGAGTTGTGGAGGAATTCTTACAAGGTTGACTTGGATAGTTTTCCTGCGAAGTGAATCCATAGCCTACAAAACAAGAACAAAGATGAAATTCCAAAATCCTTGAAATGGTTAGTTGATGCATATGATGCTTCATGATGTCCATGATATTATGCACAAGTATATATGTGTAAGCAATTCACACAAGTTCCTAGTTTAGGCTTGCATGGGGTTTCATAGGTAACTACCCTCTTGAAGTTTAGTTGGCTCAACCTGTCCTAGAAATAGTAATCGGGTTCTAAGGAGCTCAATATCACTGGATTGTTTCCTTGTTCATTGTTTCAATTCAGCCTCTTTACGGGCGACCAAAATATTCCAAGGAACCAACCCTCAATGAGTGTAGTATCGAGTATCTACCAACTTCGGACTGCACCAAAGCCAGTCATCTCACTACATCCTAAAAGGCCAAGTTGGTCAAGTAAAGGTTCTAAAAGTTCGTTAGTGCTTCATGACATCACTCAGCGGCCCCGTATTCTCTTTGATTGACTCAAAGGATACCAGTACCCACAAATATGTCACACTAACATAACTATTGCTTAGACCGTGTCGGTATACCCCGCACAGTTTCCACAATGTATTGCTATTTACCTATGAATGTTTCCCAAATCCGGGTAGAGGATTCAAACCCAAACAATAGAACCAAAGGGTAAAGCAAACAAGTCAAGCAAGATAAGCATGTAAAGGTGATATAAAACCCTAAGGTAACCCCACTTTTATTCACTCCCCAGCAGAGTCGCCAGTTCTATGATACGGTGGGAGAACTGACTTGAGGTTTTGCGTTTTTGTTTGCAACTGTTTCAGTTTAGCAAGAGTCACCACCGACTTTTATTTTATCCAAAAAGAAAGATAAAAAAGCACAGGAAAGACCTTTGAGATGTTTTCTTGAGTTCGGGGGGTAGATTATGAAAAGGGAAGGTGCTAGCACCCTTTTCATCCATGGTTATCCATGGGCTCTTAGTTACTTGTTTTAGATCACTTGCTTTGCTTTTCCAATTGTTTGAAATGGTTCTTTGTGTGGTTTTGAAAGTATTTTGAAAAGAGGCCTTTGTTTAGGTAATCTTTGTAATGATTCTCGTTCGTAAGAATGTATACAAAGATGTTTGTCTTTTGAAAAATGTTTCATTGTTTTGAAATTTGTTTTGGAAATGGTTTTGAGAATGTGTGTGTGTTTGTTTGAAAATAGCAAGGATTGTTTTTGAAATGATCAAGTAACTAGAAGCTATCTACCTACTCAAAAAGTCTTTCTTGTACATTTTTATTCCTTTGACATTGTTGTTTTACCATTGTTTTGGTAGACAACCTTATCTTTGGATGTTAAACGGGACGGGCGTGGGTCATCGTATGACCATGATAGCAATGTTGCCAAGTATCTTTAGCATTTTGAGGGACTAATATCATTTGTTTTTTAGGCAACCTTGTCTAGCGTCATCGAGGGACTATGATCTTTTTGTTTTGTTTTATTTTGCCAAGATACCTAGCATGCATACCATGGCCATTTGTTTTAAGGCAACCAAGTGGATGAAACCCTAGGGGTGCTTGTGTGCAATGTGTTGTCATTTTTCATGCATTTTGTCTTGTTTTTAGGTCATGCTATTTGTTTGATTTTGTCTTGTCATACAAACCCTAATTTACTAAACATGCATATAAGGCGATAAATTGCGTAAAGTAAATCTAAACTATTACAACAATATTATGGGAGGGGGGATACAAGTTTTGAATGGGGGATATTGCTCAAAATAAAACCCTAATTCACTATTACAGCCCAATTGAATTTATTGTACAATAATAAATAAACAATTATTTAAATATGCAATAATATGTAATATGCAAAAAATGTTTTGTAATTGTTTTATGAATGGAAAAAATAAAATTATCTAAGTCCTAAAAATAAGAAAAAATAACATTATTATTTTTGAAAGGGGAAACCCTAATTTTTTGTTTTAAAAGAAAATATTGTTTTCTAATATTTATTTGTTTATTTTTATTTAAGAAAAATAATAATAATATTATGTACAAATGTTTTAAAAAATAAAATATGTATGAAAATAATTATTTTTATGTGGAAAAAATAATAAAATAAAATGTATAGTATTTTCAAATTATTTACAAGTTTTATTTAAGAAAATAAAGTATAAAATCTTGATAAACCATTTATTATGCAAAAAAATATAATAAAAATATAATAAAATGCAAAAAATAAAGAAAATATTTTTGGGTATTTTTTATCATTTGGAAAAAATGAATACAAGCACAAAAAATAAAAATATGCAAGAAAATACAAAAATATAAAATAATAAGTCAGGGGGGTGCAGAAAGCGAAAAGCCCAAGGCGCCAGGCCCAGAACACTGACTTCATCCCTGTCCTTGCTCCTTCGTGCGTGCCCTGTATTCAAATCTGGAACACTTTATTCTTGTTCAGTTGAGTTTGGATATGGCAATGTGGGAACTTTGAGTGAGGCCTGAAGTTCTTGTGAGCTTCCTTGATGTTCTCTCAAGCTTCTCCAATGCTCTGCTTGCCTTGTAGATGCTTGAATCTCCCTATAGAAGTCAACCTACAAACCTTCAAAATGAAAATGGTGAAGCTTGAAACAGGGGTTACAATTGCAAGACAAAGGCCTGGATAGTTTAGGTAGGAGGTATGGAATGTGTTTGAAGTGATTCAAAGCAAAACGCACGAGCCAATATTAATTTGGCCAAGGTTTTGCAGAAGATGCCCTGTTTGGGCAGGAATTGGTGTTTTTGGTGTTTTAAGAGTATTTGGGATGTTGTGAATTCGTTCTTAGGCTTGAAACAAAGTTTCTGAGGTTGTTTGAAATGATACCAAGTCTTGCTTTTATCAGATGGAAGAGTTTATTTGACTTTTGCAATTTTCTTGCTTTTGAAGAAAAGTTTGAAGTGAAAATGCAAAAGCTTGTACTTGCTAGCTTATAGACTGCATAGAATTGGTAAACTTTTTCTGATGTTTGTGGATCTTGTTTGCAACAAAAGATCAGGTCCATGGCTCAAGATTCGCAAAGTTGGAAAAAGCAAGCTTTATCAAAATGGTATTATGAACTTTATGCCATAAATGGATTAATTCATTGTGCAATGCTTCAATGATCAAAATAAAGCCAATATCCAATGTGTTAGCATTCAATTATGGAGTGTAGAAAGGATTAGAACCTGTAATACCAAGTACAAGCATGTTTGAAACTGATTTGCAACTTGTAACATTGTGAAAATGCCTTGAACAAAAGTGATAAATTTCCATTTTCAATTCTTCGATTCTCCCTAACCAGAAATGATCTTGGAGAGTTCTTGGACATTTTGGCAATCTTGTAACATGCTCTACATCCATATTTGAAATGAAACTTGAGATACCTCTTGGAACTAGGTGAAAAGTTGCAATGAAGTTAGGTCAAAAATCTGCCTAAACTAGGGCAAAATTTCACTAAGTTAAAAAGTTTATGCACCCTTATTCACAAAATCATAACTTGAGATCCAAGCATGTTTTCGGAAAACTTTTTGAATCAAAGTTGTAGATTTTGTGGAGGAATACAACTTTCATGTTGGAAGTTTTCTTTGAATCCAATTGCATCATGGTGAAAAAGTTGTGGAAAGTTGGGGGAAAATAAGAAATTTCCATAACTTAGAAAAATTCTAAGTTATGAAAAATTTCAAATTAAAACCCTAGTTTTCAAATTAGGTTTCTTGGTCAACAAGTTTCAAATTTTGACATATCTTGATGAATTATGACCCTTGGCACTTGATTTTGACCAAAAAGTCAAAGTTTGACTTTTCAGTATACAGTTAATTTTTGATCAGTTGACTGGAAAACTCATTTGTCAATCCTATGCACTTGAGATCTTTTGAACCTTGTGATTAGGTCAATATGATGCTATTGGATCTTTGAAACTATGTTTGAACCCAATTGGTCATTGGCTACATCAAAAATCAGAAATTGCCCTTCTATAGTCAAAACCCTAATTTTGACCATTTTGCCCTTTTGATGATCTGATCAAATATCTTGAGGAGTTGTGATCCAAACTTGATCAAATGGTACATAGGAGTCTAGAATGTTTTTGTGGATAAAAAATTATGAAGTTTGACTGTAAATTGGCCACAGTTGACTTTTTCCCCAATTCAGCTGATTTTTAGGTCAACTGTCCAATTGATTGGGCAAAAATGTGATTCAAGGATTGAAACTTGGTATGAAAAATCTTAGGGGTCCAAGATGGTGTATGAAAGTCACATGAAGCATTGATGATCCAAAAATCCTTGTGCAAACTCAAACCCTAATTTCAGATCATCAGTGCAAGGTGAGGTCTTGAGCTGAGCAAACCCTAATTTGGTCTTGAATCCAAAGAGTCTTGTGAGGAAAATCTTGATAAAATGAGAGGGAAAATTTTAGGGTACAATAGATACCAACATTTATATATATATATATATATATATATATATATATATATATATATATATATATATATATATATATATATATATATATATATATATATATATATATATATATATATATATATATATATATATATATATATATATATATATATATATATATATATATATATATATATATATATATATATATATATATATATATATAACACATGTTTAGGAAACTCTATCCTGTTGTAGTATGCTTTCGAGCTAAAACCATGTTTCAGTTAGGACTTTTGAGGGTTGTAACGTGGCCTGGTTCTCGGGTTTTTGAAAAAAAGATTTTTAAGGCTCAAAATTATTTGGTGCCCACCCATTCTCCATGATGTTCTCCAGTCCTACATTCAGTTAACTTGATGTGAGTACTCATCTCTCAAAAGAGGCTATAATGATTGAGGGATCTCAACAGTTACTTTGACACGACAGTCACTTTCACTCTTGATTTTTTTTTGTTTTTCTTCTTCTTTTTTTGGTGATCAATTACACGACATTTATTTTGATGAGGACTTTTATTGGATAATCCATTTTTGTTTTTTTTTGGCTTTTCAAATTCTTTTTCGCTTTCCCTAACTTTTTCCTAGACCAATTCTTTTGAATTTCAATTTGGACGTCTAACGGGATGCACTAACTTTTGCCTAAGTGACTTGTTTTCAAGTTTTGACTTAGCAGGGCTTTTTTTGTTTCTTTCTTATTCTATTTTTTCGAACCAGTCGTGTGACCCTAGGTCTTAGAACCCCCCCCCCCCCCCTTTTTTTTTGAAGAAAAGTGACTACCTAATTCCTTGGTCGGTGGGGGATAACCATTGTTGTATCGATTTGATCTCGACCTCAGGATTTTTGTGAGGAGATAACCATTAAGGTTTTGATCTTTTCCTGACCTCGAGATTTTTTTTTCACTGGGGAAATAACTATTGTTGTTTTGACATTTTCTGACCTCATAATGCGAGGGATAAAAGGTGGTGATCCTTAAATTGGACGCTCCTTCTGAAATTTGAATGCTCGATCAAATTATCTGAACGTCTACCCTGCTCCGGGCTTAAAAATAAGGTTTTTTTAACATAAAAGAAACTCATACTTCAAAGGCTTAGAGGGGTTAACGAGGGTCCATCTCCCTTATATCTCCGGTGTTTGGGGATTGAAACAAGGCATGTACATCGTCAACAGGGCTCTACTCAAAAGCATACAATCAGAGATATCGCCATTCCTCCAATCTTTTGACTAGGCAAAAGAGTTGGCGCAGTTGGTATCAAAATTCCAGAAAATCCTTTAAAGAATGATAATGGACGGTTTTTAAAAAAAACTAAAGAAACACTTCAAGGCAAACATATCTAGCGTATCGGGGTTGACATTCAAAAACAAACAAGTTCTTGCATGCAGACAATGTTAAATCAGTCAATCAAAATACATATGAAAGTACAAAAGAGAAAAAATGCCACCCCGGAGGAGAATCATCTCTATCCGGATTTGTCAATGTACCGAAAACTTGTCATTATCCCGACACATGATCGCTTTATTATGAAGGGAAGTTGCGAATGGTTTTCCTTGTGTCTTTCCGACTAAATGAGCATTCAAAAGGGGAGAGATAAACCTTTGACCCAAGTACAGAGTCTTGAAATGGCTTAGCAGAGTACCCACAAGAAAAGTAGTTGAGTATCAACAAGAAGAAAAATTAGCATGCCCCTTGCATATCATGACAGTTGTGCTTATTATCTGTATTTTAAGCAACGATAGCTTAGATTATCATGTTCATGTAGGGCCAACAACGTTCATATGCACATGTTTATCAAAATATTGGACGTTTTTTGCAAACAAAACAGTAAAAAGGAATTTAAGTGAACATATATGAGAGGATCTTTTATTGATTTTGAGAAATCAGCCTGTGAAAAAGGAATTTACATTTGGGAGTAGCTAAATGTAAAATCAAAACAAACAAGTGTTTACAAATGGCAATGCGAATACGAATGTTCATCAAGTTCTGACTCTGCTATAACTCTTATGACTTTAACGCATTCGTCTTCCTACTTTTGACACAAACGTCTTGGATTGGCTTCGAACCTTTGCTAGGTGACCGAAAGAGAGAAACAAAAGAAATCATGTTGAGTGCAGTCATTTGCTTTAAGTCCCTAACTTTTGCCTGAATCTCCCTTTCGAGTTTTCGTTTCACCAGGACACCCTCTTTTTTCCTAAGCTGCCCTTTCGAGTTTTCAACTTAGCAGGGTTTATTTTAAGCAAAGTATTTTTTAACTATGTTAGCATTTACAGGAAGAGGGGAGTATTTTTCCGTCCATGGTTGCGAGCATCATCGCTCCACCAAGGAAAACTTTTCTGACCACGAATGGTCCTTCATAAGTCAGAGCCCACTTGCCTCTGGGATCTCCTTGGGGAAGAATTATCCTCTTGAGCATAAGATCACTTGGCTTGTAATACTGGGGCCGCACCTTTTTGTAAAAAGCTTTCCTCATCCTTTGCTGATATACCTGACCATGACACACAACTATCAACCTCTTCTCAACGATGAGTTCTAACTGATCCAGCCGATTATGTACCCACTCACTTTCATCAAGCTCAACATCCTTCATAATCCTAAGAGAAGGAATCTCGACTTCTATAGGCAACACTTCTTCCATGCCGTAAACCATAGAAAATGGGGTTACCCCAATCGAAGTACGCACAGTGGTACGATATCCATGTAGAGCAAAGGGAAGCATCTCATGCCAATCTTTATAGGTTACTACCATCTTCTGTACAATCTTCTTGATGTTCTTATTGGCCTCTCCAACAGTGCTATTCATCTCCGGCCGATACGGGGAAGAGTTATGATGCTTAATTTTGAAGGACTCACAAAGCTCCTTCATCATCTTGTTATTAAAATTGGACCCATTGTCGGTAATGATCTTCTCCGGCACCTTGTAATGATAGATAATATTGTGCTTAATGAACCGAGTTACCACCTGCTTAGTGACATTGGCATAGGATGCGGCTTCGACCAACTTAGTGAAATAATCGATGGCAACCAAAATGAAATGGTGTCCGTTGGATGCAGTCGGTTCGATCTTGCCAATCATATCAATTCCCCACATCGCGAACGGCCAAGGGGAAGTCAAGACATTCAGTGGTACGGGCGACGCATGTACCCTATCATCATAGACTTGACATTTGTGGCAAATCCGTGCATGATTATAACAATCTGTCTCCGTGCTGGACAATAATAATCAGCTCGCAAAATCTTTTTGGCCATGGTAGGTCCACTGGGGTAAGTCCCGAAGTCACACTCATGTATCTCTCCAATGATTCTAGTTGCTTCTCTTTTGTCAATGCATCTGAGTAGTAAACCATCATGATGCCTCTTATACAACACACCACCACTGAGAAAGAACTTGGCCGAAAATATTCTCAAGAACTTCTTATATGTGACTGACGCTTCTTCAGGGTATTCTTGCGTTTCAAGATATATTTTGACATCATAAAACCATGGTTTATCGTCTGATTCCAAATTGGCTTCAAATCAAAAAGTTGGCTCATCTAACCTTCTGATGGTAATAGAAGGTGCTTCGTTAGCCCACTTAACTTTGAACATGGAAGACAAAGTTTTTATTTATGACAAACTTTTTGAAAATAAACATGGTGGTCCTACATAAATGATCCATTATGCCTTGGGCAGAGCGTAGGAATTATGATATGATAATAAAAGCAAACAAGAAAAATTACTCATCAGCGCTTGAAACTTGGATGACATCCTTAAAAGTCCAATTATTGAGCGCTTGGCCTGGAATGCTTGGACGGATCCAATCTTTAATATTGTATCCATCAGCCCTATCATCACCAATTGCATTGGTGCATCCTTCTTGAGTAGCATTAGGACGGGAGAATCTCACTAGAGTAGATAAACCAGAAGCTCTGAAATCCGCATTTTTCTGACCCGGGATGTAACCAAGACTGAATTTGTTGAATTTTGGGGTAACATCCAGCACTTGACCCCAACCTTCAGGGTTTCTGTTCTCTACCACCACTCTAGTGTCCCTAAGAGAAGATATAACAGTTTCCGACTTCTTTTTATGCTCTGGGGACAGAAACTTGACTGCGTGAACTGTCTCAAACGCCTGAAACGGAGTCTCGTGTATTTCACCTTTAATTTCAACATAACAGAATGATGTCAAATGACTCACGATATACGCTTCTTCTCCACATACAGTTATCACTTTCCCCTCTGTAGGGTATTTTAGTTTTTGGTGAAATAGAGGTGACAACTCCTGCCTTGTGAATCCACGACCTCCCCAATAAACAACAATACGCGGGTTGTATGTCCATCACAAAGAAAGTAGCATTGAAATTGCGAGGCCCCGCCTTGATAGGTAATTCCACCTCCACAAATACTTCTCTTCGAGACCCATCAAAAGCTTTTACCATCAAATCGCTAGGACTTAACTCCAGGATGGAATAATCAATTTTCATTAATGCTGTCTTGGGTAGTACATTCAAAGACGACCATGTATCCACTAAAACTCAAGATAGAGTAGTGCCCCTGCACTCCATAGAAATATGTAACGCTTTGTTATGATCCCGCCCTTCTGGAGGAAGATCAAAATTTGTAAATCCTGAACCATTCCCAGCAGATTTGTTAGCACAAACATTCTCGAACTGATTGACTGTTATCTCGTGCGGCACGAATGCATTCTTCAACAATTTCATCAAAGCATTTCTGTGAGGTTCTAAATAAATCAACAAAGACAAGATAGACATCTTAGAATGAGTGTGACTTAACTGGTCAATTATGCTATAATCACTCTTCCTGATAATTCGCATCAACTCCTCAACTTCATCGGGAACTGAAGAAGCTTTTGGTACTAGAATTGGTTGAGCCACATTGGCTGGTGTAACTCTCGGATTTTCAATTGTTACCCGTTTCTTTCCTTTTTCTCTTGCATAGGCATCTACCACATCTTGTACATTGGAAGGACCAAACACTCTCCCGCAAAGTCACTCGACTCACCCTATAGAAATTATGAACATCCCCTTCATTGTCTTCAGTATATTCTTTCTCAGAGGGACCAGGATTTTCCTCCTGCTTCACCCCATGGTAATAAACATCAGCACCATAATTCCATGGGATGGCCTTCTCACTAGTATATGGAATGGGATCAGGTACCGTAATCATCAAAGGAGGCGCCTTAGATGGAGTAGGAATGTGCGTAGGGGACCTTTCGGTAACCTTTAGGCATCTTGGTCTTCTATCGAACTGTAGGGAACCCTCATCCATCAAGAATTGGATGCCAACTTTCAAATCATCACAACCCTTCAGTTGCTCTCTACACACAGTCTAAAGCACAACTCTAGAAAATAGAATTGTCAATCAGATACCTTTTAATATACCATAACGGAGTAGTCACCTATTCCACATTCACAACTAGATTCAACATTTCTCAATTATCGTCAATCATATTAACAACACCCCCTTCATGTCTAAGCATTGGGTTCTGGACTACATTAGGACCAGTCGCTGGAGTAAACACAATTGCCTTGGCATCCAACAAGTCTTGTACTTTGCATTTTAACGCAAAACAATCATTGGTAGAATGACCAACTCCTCCATAATGGAATTCACATCTTGCAATAGCATCATAGTTATGAGGAAGTCTTCCGGTGGATGGCGGCATATTTCTCAAACTGTCAATTTCAAATCAAGCAAATGGTGGAGTGCTTCGGTGAGAGATATTGGCAAGGGATCAAATTTTCTCGGTTGTCTCTGTTGTTGATTATTATACTGTCGGCGAACATCTTTTTGTATTTGTTGTTGAGGTGCCGAATTCTATCTCTACAGCGGAGGAGCATTAACAGGAATAGAAACAACATTGATTTGCTGGTGTTGACGATCTTTATTTCTTCCTCCATAAGAATAAACCGCACTTGTGTCTCCTTCCCTTTTCTTAGGGTAAATATTGAATGGTTTCTTACCACCCCCTGATGAGCCACTAGAGCCTCCAATCTGAATTTTCCCCAATTTCAGACCTACCTCAATTCTTTCTCCTGCCATAACCAACTCTGTAAATCCTGTTGAAGCACTCCCTATCATGTGCTCGTAAAACGTCCCTTGCAAGGTAATCATAAACATATCAATGATTTCTTGCTCCATTAGCGGAGGTTGAACCCTCACAACCAGCTCACGCCATTTCTGAGCATATTCCTTGAAAGATTCTTTTGGTACCTGCGAAAAATTCTGTAACTGAGTGCGATTAGGTGCCATATCCATATTATACTAATAATGTTTGACAAAATCCTAAGCAAGATCGTTCCAGCAACGAATATGAGTTTTCTCCAACTTCATGTACCATCCAGGGATGCCCCATATAGGTTATACTGGAAGAAATGAATCAAAAGCCCTTGATCCTCGGTATGTACCGACATCTTTCGGAAATAAGCAGTTGCATGAGTAACGAGACATGACGAACCGTTGTACTTTTCAAATGCAGGTGGTTTGAACTTTGGAGGAACTTTCACCCTAAATACTAGCCCAATATCATTAACATCCATACCAAGGATTCATTGCCCTTCCACAGCCTTCAATCTTTCTTCCAAAACCCGATACCTCCTATCTTCAACCTGAACCTCTGGCTCAGAACATCGAACATAGAGTTGATCTTCATCCTGATCATAGTCATAATCCTTATCTTGATAGTTTCTTACACCTCCCTGATTATCTCTTATGTTCCCCACAAGACGAGGTCCTAGAGACGGGGGAAACAACCCTATATTATGCATGAAAGGGTTTCCAGGAGGCCCGTGAAAATTTCCAATGGTCGAATCTTGCACATCCCCCAGTCCCACTGAAATGTCCTGGTAAAGCCCTTGATTCCCACCATCCACTAGATAGCGGCATTGATTGTTGACAATGGCAGCCAATTCCTCCTGTCGGCGATTCACATTGGTGATGACCTTCATGAACTGGGTCATTTGAGTAGCCATATGGGCTCTCATTTCAGTGATTTCAGCTTGGACTTGCTCCATCTGTCTTGGAAAATTGTTTATGGTGGAATACTGGTGAGTAGTTGTCTTGAATTCTGAATAAGAAAAGCAGAGTAATAAGAAAACCGTCTTGATATAACCTGTCATGTTATGAGATGTATGATATACATGATATGTTTTTCATTTCCAGGTATTCATGAGTCCTTTTAACCACCAATCGTGGTGTGCCACCAGATGTAATCACAATTGTACAATTAAAGAAAAAGGAAAATTAACAAAACAAAATACTCCATTCATTCATACACAAAAGATGATGTCCAGGTGATTTCATACGGCTAAGAGCGTGACAAAACACCCATTTCAAAACAGACATAACAAAAAATAACTAAGTACAAAAGATAAAAATGGTCCCCTCCAACAATCCTGGGGGTGACCAAAACATCAAAGGTAAATAATGTGACTAAATCTCTTGAACAAGACATGCTTCAAGGTGCTGACAGTACTCTTCAAGCCTGGCTTTTTCCTTCAAAAGTTGTGATGCAAGCACTTTGCTTCCTTCAAACTGATCCTCCACAACACGTGTCTAGGCTACCTCCCTCTTAGTTTGAGCATCCTTGTCTTTAAGTTGTCTTTCCAAGTTCTGAATCTTCTTCTTGTAGCTACTTTCAGAGGCCCAAAGTTTCTGGTACTCTCACTGCTTCCTATTCAACTCTTCTTCCATTTCAACATGAGACATCTTTCTAAACCTAATTACGTTAAAAGTTTCTCCTTGGGATTCTTTGAGTTTGCAGGCTAAGTCAGCCCTCTCTTGATCTACCCAGTAGAATTTCATCCCCGCCTCACGGTCCTTTGCACGAAGTTGAATGTTCTCGACATAAACTTGGGTAAAAATCTTGGTAGGCACGGTGTCATTCAAAACAACAGGAGTTTGCTCATATAAAGGAGTTGATTTTGCAAATGGCAACCGTAGAATCTTAATCCGGTCCTTAATCCATTCCATGTAAGGAACCCTATAAATAGGAACCTTCTTGCTCAAAGTAGTTCTATCCTTCTTGTGAATTCCCTTCCAAGCACTTGTCACTTTCCTTAACATCTCAGGATCACTTCCTCTAACAAAATACACTGATTCAAACACTTCTTCATCTTTTGGTGGTTCATCCATCGCATATCCCAACTAGCGGTAAGCGAGCACAGGGTTATAGTTGATACACCCCTTCATTCCCATGAGGGCGACATTAGGGAAATCTATGCAGCTAGTGATGATACTTCGTACCTCTCCCATGACATAATTCCATCAGATATTGTGACCGGTGGGAATGAGAACTGACTGTTTTGGATATGCTGGTTCGCGTTTTGCGTTTGTTTTCACAAAATGTCGCGGTAAGCAAGAGTCGCCACCGTCTTTTATTTTATCCAACAAGGAAAGGACAAAAGCACAGAAAAATTCCTTTTTGAGATGTTTCTCGGGTTCGGGTGGTAGATTATAGAAAGGGAATGTGTTAGCACCCTTTCTATCTGTGGTTATCCACGGGCTCTTAGGTACTTGCTCGTTATGTTTTCAAAAATTTTCTTTTCTTTGTGATTGTGGGTTTGAAAAGAGTTTTTGTTTTGAAAGGGGTGTAAGTGCGAAAAGTTTTGTTTTTGTTTTAAAAGGAGCAAGTACTTAAGAACATCTACCTACTCAAAAAGGAATTAAACTATACAAGTGTCCTTTAGACAATGTTATCCCACTATTGAGGAGTAGGTAGCATCATCGTTGGAGTTTTCGGGTCAATTCGATTAAGAACCGTGTGGTCACTAAAGCAACGTTAGGACGCCTTAGTGGTAACACTAATGTCTTAGATCATTTT
The DNA here is from genome assembly GCA_948472305.1 of Vicia faba. Taxonomy (NCBI): domain Eukaryota; kingdom Viridiplantae; phylum Streptophyta; class Magnoliopsida; order Fabales; family Fabaceae; genus Vicia; species Vicia faba. The sequence continues at coordinate 1,126,485,553 of OX451740.1, forward strand.
TTTATCCGAGGCAACCGTTTCGAGGCAACTTATGATCTTTGGACAAGAGGGCGACCTCTAAAACGTCCTATACTCAATGACAACGTTCAAGGCAACCAAGTGAGGTGTACCCTAAGAGTGATATGTGCGAGTGTATTGTTTTCAATTATTTTTATCTGTACATGTTAATGGTGAGCTACTGTTGATTTTAAATTAAAATTGATCTTGTCATGCATTGCCTATTATTCAAACATCTAACAGTTAATGGTTGCGGAAATTAAATTGCGGAAAAATAAATCTAAGCTATTATAAGGTGTCGGGTATTTACATCGCCAAAGACAAACCCTTAAAAATTAAATTGCGAAAAGTAAATAAAAGCGATAAATAAATTCTAATTTAAAAAACTATTACATTCCCGGAGCAGTTACAATATTGAAATATGGATAAAAAATTATTCGCGCATGAGAAAATTAAATCAGAGTGTTTTTTAGGGTTTTGACCCTTTTTAATCAATAAAGCATATTTTTTGTTCTTTTGAATGAAAAAATTAGCCTAAATTAATAATTGAATTAATTAATTAAAAAGAAAAATATTTTTGGGTTTTTATTTTAATTGAGGAAAAATAAGAATGGTTAAAAACATTAAAAAAACCTAATTCTAGATTAATTTTAATTTATTGCAAAATATGTTATTATTAAACCTAATTAAACTAAATAAATTAATTAATTGTTATTTACAAAAATAAATAATAAAATTAATGGAATTAATAAAACTTTTTTTTTGTTGTTTCTGATTTTTTTTATAAAAAATATTAATTGGTTAATTTTGATAATAATAATTAAATAAAATAAATATAGAGAGAAAAAGAAATAAACCAAAATGGGGGTTTGGGCCTGAAGAGGGAGTTTGATCAGCATAATTTCAGGCCCAGAATGTTGGCCCTTGTTGACTTTTCCAGTCTCTTATGCACGCATTGACTTGAATCCATGGTGGATCTGTAATTCTGGCCTTTGGATCTAGCTTGAAGGCCACTTGTCATTTGGTAGGATGAGGAACATGGTGGTCCACGCTTGTTGAGTCCCATGCAATTTCCTGGAAAAAAATTGTACAAAGGTTTTGGGGGACCTGGGATTCGAACCCAGGTCCTAATGCTCATTACCTGCACGCTCAGCCACTCCAACCAGCTTGGTCATTCGTTATTAGTATAGCCAACAAATAATATATTCAAAGCAATTAATTAAACCCTGCAAAAAAAATAAAAACACGCTATGATTCAAATGAACCAATGGACGCCAGCCACGTCTTCGTCTTCTTCAATGAAGACTGGTTCATTTACCTGCGGATTTTAGTCCGCAACTAAATCCATGGCATCATTCTATCAAACGATACAGGCCATATAAATGCTTATGGAAACCATCATTGCAATCGTCTCTCTCCCCTGATCATTCCTATACCTATTATTAGCCTAAATTTAACTTGCATAAAAAACGCCTAAAAACAAGAACAAGAACCCTAGGTTCTGGATACGGGGTTAGAAGCCATAAAAATACAATCAAATATTGCAGAATCAATGGAAATTTAATGGTGAGTATGATTGTACAAGAAAATTGGCAAGAGGATGCAAGAAAATGATTTCACGATATCATGTGCAGAGGCATATTCGTGAGACTCACAGTCAGTTTCACAGGGTCTCAAGGCTTGGTATTGATTGGTATAGCTCCACTGGATGTCAGGGAAGAGAACTATGTTGTGGTTTTGGATTGAATTGGCCTCCAATGTTGTTTTCGATCTCCCACTTTTCAAGCTTTTTTACCAACTTGCTCTGGCCGCTCCAGTAGTGTTCTATGTGTGTGCTAGGTCTGGCTTGCTTGTGTGCATATAATAGAATGAATTTAGGTCAAAATATGGGCCATAATCCTTATGCATTGAAGATGGAATATGAAGAAGTTAAAAACACAAGAAGGGGGGTTGAATTGTAAAAACTGGAAATCAATTGCAATGAACACAGTATTTTTATCCTGGTTCGTTTGATCTCAAACTACTCCAGTCCACCCGTCAAGGTGATTTCGCCTCTCTCCAACGAGGTCTTAATCCACTATATTCAATTGAATATTACAATCTGCTTTAACAACTGCTAAAGCCTTCTTGATGCAAACCACAGACCGGTTTGTCAAGGAATTACTTTCTTACAAAGAATTGAAATCTAGGTGTGTGAATGTTTTCTACAAAACTGTTTATCACAACTGTGATACTACACAACTTAAGCTTATGGAAACTAGATTGCTAAAATAATTGAGTAAGGAATTTTGGAGATTTTAGCAAATTGAGAGTGAGGAAGATGATGAATAGCTTTTAGGCGTGTAGATTGGTGTAGGACATTAGCCAATTCAATCTTCATTGACTTGTTTATATAGCATTTGAATTAGTGAACGTGGGAGCAATAATTATGATTCAATGCCAATAACAATCTTTCCTTATTAAGCAAATCTTGTCTGGAATGATGCCGTTGGTAATAACTCATCTTGAATGCACAGTACCATTGCCACTTAAGCGTGTTCTGGCTTTGGCTCATTCTGACGCTGCTTAAGTGCTGATGAACTGTTGTTGTCTTTATCAGAGTTCAGAGTGTTGAGCGCAAATCTGTTCATCAAGCTTCAGCATAAGCGTGAGTTATTCTTCTGATTCTGGTATCTGATATAGCATCTTCTGATGCTGATGTTGATATCTAATTTTCTGATGCTGATTATGATGTACTCTTGCTGATACCCATCAGAGTTTCTGTAAAACAGAAAGTAATTTTTAGGTAGCAAATAGTTCTTACATGAATCACATAATTAATATATCTTTTCATTTTGTTATCATCAAAACTTAAACTTAGGGTAGTAGATTCAAACTTTGTTCTAACAATCTCCCCCTTTTTGATGATGACAAAAACTAGATATTTTTAATTGAAAATTAGCGTGAAAAGTATTAGAGATAACTAAATGATAAGTTGCATCAGAATTAAATAAGGAGTTATCAAAGATAAGGGATAAAGAGATATCAGAGTTGGGATCAGAGATACTCCCCCTGAATTTATTACTTCCCTTTTTAATTCTGAGAGTCTTCAGGATCAGATCTTTATTGAATTTTTTAACATCAGAATGTTAGAGCTTCAGATCAGAATATCAGAGCTTTGACTATCAGAACTTCAGATCAGAATATCAGAGCTTCAGAGCTTCAGTGTATCAGAGGTGATTACCTTCTTGTACCTGTAGACTTATGCCAAAACAGAAAACATATTACAGTATATCAGAGTTAGAATGTTTGAGACTTTTTGTCTCAGTAATCCGTTATTGAAAAATATCATTCTTGTTCTCCCCCTTTTTGTCAGCAATCAAAAAGTGTAAGTGATGTGCTAAAACGATCAGAGCAGAAAAACTTGTTATATTAAAATTCAGAGCCAGACAAAACAGTACAGATGATATGCAAAGAAGACATTGAAAATCTCATGAATGAAAAACTAAGGTTGGGGAGGAAAGCGTGTGAACAGAGTCTCCAGCATTGCCTTAATCTGATCAGCAGTTTCAGTCTGCTTGTGCACCATGCTGACTACTGTATCTATCTTGTTGTCTTGCACATCCATCCTTTCCTTCATCTTCTGATCATCTTCATCCATTCTTTGCTGCAGATGAATATCATTCAGCTTCAGTTCTTCCAGAGTCTGCCTGTCCAAGGCAGCTTGAGAAACATCAGAAGCAGGAAGCTTCTGAGAGCTTTCTGCAACATCTTCAGCTTGACTGACTTCAGCTTGAGTAGTCTGATCTTCTTATGGATGCACTTTTAAAGCTGGACGCTTCTCAGACCATGGCTCACTATCCAGAAAGAGCACTTCGTCCTGTGGCAGCTGACCTTCAACTTCCTTCAGCAGCTTGCTGAAGTTCTGTTGTGTCTGCTCATAGTTGATATCTTGCAACTTGAGGGCTTCAGCACGTACCCATATTCTGAAACATGTCCAGAGCTGGTCTGAGGCAGCAGGATCAATCATTCCAGGGCAAACTTGCTTCAGAGAAGCAATCCACTGTTGCAAACCTGTTTCAAAATTCACAATGCCAGAGCCAACATCTGGCTGTTTTGGTTTTGGAATGGCTATTTTATTTTTGAGATCAGCAAGACGGTCAAGGATTGTTGAATCAATGAAGGTCCTACTGGGGTCTTCGGTAGTTTGTTTGGGAGATGGAGTGGGAGAATCAGAAATAATAATTGGACTGTTTGGAGTTTTTGGAGTATTTGGAGGGGTAGTTTCTGCCGAGGATGGCAGCTGGGCCATGGTTACAGTTGTTCCACATGGCAGCTGAATTGCCAAGGGTTGTGGCTCAGAGGATTGAGGAGAATGAGGTTCAGGTGATGGAGTTTCAGAGTGATGAAACTCATGTTGAGGAGGTGATGGTTGAGGTGATGGTGGATGAATTTCTGGTTGAGGAGAGGGAGGAGGAGTTGCTGGTTGTGGAGAAGGAGGTGGAATTTCTGGTTGAATTTCTGGTTGTTGTTGAATTTGTGGTTCTTCTGGTATGGGTGAAAGAGGTTGTGCTGGTTGAGGAGAGTGGGCAATTTCCAGTTCAGTGTTTGGATTATTTGAGAGGTGATCAGAAACACGTTGATCAATGTCAGACAGAACTTTGTTAAGTTCTGATGCTGTTGATGTTGTGGGTTTTGGATGTTTGGTGCGGGGTCTCCTGAGAGTCAGTGACTCAAAAGGGTCATCTTCTGGTTCGGTTTCATCAATAGTTGGTATGGGGATTGGAAGTTCATGTGAAATTGGGGTTGGGATTGATGTTGGAATAACAGAAGAATTTAAAACAGAAGCAGCAGATAAATTACCTCTTTTCTTAGGTGTCTGCTGGGATGGTCCTTCTGAAGTTGCCTTTCTTTTCTTCGTCTTCTTTAGAGAAACTTCTGGTTGTTGTTGGTGCAGATCTTTGATGTTCAGTTTGGAATCTGTACCATCAGCCTTGCAAGCGTCCAAGTATCTGAGAACCACGACTGGCTTTGATTCAATCTCAAAAAATAATGGAAAGTCGTCCAAAGGGACTCTTCTTCTGGTGATGTCAGCAAGAGGAGTAACGCTGGGATCCTTTCTGATATTCTCTATCAGTTTCATTTTCTTCAGATTCTTGGCGTTCAGAGGCTTGCCAACAGTTGGTTCAATAGAACTTAATTCCTGAGCTTCTGTGAGGTGCTCTATCAGCCTATTCTCTGTTAGAATATCTGATATTAACCTGCCAAAGGGTATCCAATCCCTCTTTTTCCTTTCTTCTTCCCTTGTCTCCTTGACGCTGGTCCTGAGGTGATTAAACAGAAGATGAGCCAAGTTGATTTTTACCTTCTGATTAATAAAATAGATCAGAAACTGCTGATCTATATATATATATATAATCAGGGGAGCTTGTTGGCTTCCTGTGATTAAAGCACCCCAGAATGATCTTCGCCCATACTCTATCGTGATCCTTTAAGTCTCTGATCTTGCTGCTGGGAACCCCATGGGTGAAAATCTGCCTTGCAATGACAGCAACGTCAGAGCATCTTTCATCCATATCGATACAGCGGATACCACCGCCACTGTATCCAATCAATCTTGCTATGTGATCCTCAGTGATCACAATCTTCTTTCCCATTATGTAGGAGGTGACTTGATGCGTTGATGAGTACGCATGAATCCAGAACTCCTTGACCAAGACTGGGAACGTTGGTCCAACCAACCTATCAAAATATCTCTCCCATTCCTGTGCCCTAACTTCTTCTGTCAAGTCAAATCCATTTTCTTTCAGACTGGAGAAGTCAACAATTAGTTCAGACAGCACTTCCAAATTCTTCACTGGTGTAAGGAGTGTTCTGAAAGGAACTTGGTACTGTTCAGAAGAAGCTTCCTTCTGAGAACCTGCAGAGACATTGATGGAGGTTTCCATGTTCACACTTAGGGTTTTTCTGAGAAAACTGAAAAATGGGTTTCTTTTGAGAGAGATGAACACACAAGGAAAATGCAGAAAATATTTGTGAGATTGAAAGAAACGGTAAAAGATTAATGTGAGATGTTAATGAGTTTAAATAGATTTCAAAAAAAAAATTTGAAAGTGTAAACGGTTTCAAGAAAGAGAAATAAAATCATGATTACGTTTTAAGACATGGTTACTTTCATTTAACGCTTGCTGATTTTGGGGGATTTGAGAAAGATACTTGAAACGGTTACCAGACATGTGTCTCAATGCACCCAATCAGCGTTTTGCCTTCTCAGAAGCGTGCACGCATTCTGCTTCAAAGATTTGCTGATGATTGGATGACACTTGTTTGATTTAGTGAGCAGCACGTCTATCCTTAAGCTGAAACGCTCAGATCTTTAAGAATAGCATCTGATACAATCTGCATGTCTATCTTTCTGAAAAGAGATTGATCAGAAGTTCACAGTAAAACAAATACATTCTGAAGGATAATATATAGAATTAAAGCATTTTCACTCTGGGCAGATTTTCATGCTGAGATGTTTCAGAATGAAATTGAACCTATCTTCAGAAAGGGGTTTAGTGAAGATATCATCCCATTGATGGTCTGTATCAATAAATTTTAAGTTCAAAATTCCTTTCTGAATGTAGTCCCTAATGAAATGATGTTTTATTTCTATATGCTTAGCCCTAGAATGTAAAATGGGATTCTTACTTAAGCAAATAGCAGAAGTATTGTCACAGAGTATAGGGATGTTACTCTCAAAAATCTGGAAGTCTTCAAGATGACTTTTCATCCAGAGCATTTGTGTGCTACATCCTGCTGCTGCTATGTACTCAGCTTCTGCTGTTGATAGCGCAATTGTGGATTGCCTTTTGCTGGACCAAGAGATCATATTTTCTCCCAGAAACGGGCAGCTTCCAGAAGTACTTTTACGCTCTACTCTGTCTCCAGCAAAGTCAGCATCGCAGTAGCCTACTAAGCTGTAATCACTAGATTTTATATAAAATCAACCCAGATTAGTAGTACCTTTCAGATACTTGAAAATTCGCTTAACAACTGTTAAGTGAGATTCTCTAGGATCTGATTGGAATCTAGCACAAATACATACGCTGAATAAGATATCAGGTCTTGAAGCTGTCAGATAAAGGAGAGAACCAATCATACCTCTGTAGACCTTCTGTTCTACCTTTTTGCTTACCTCTTCTCTTTCCAGAATACACGTGGGATGCATTGGAATCTTTGATGGCTTACATTCTGAGAGGTCAAATTTCTTCAGAAGATCTCTGACATATTTGCTCTGATGAATGTAAGTTCCCTCTGGAGTTTGATTGATCTGAATTCCTAGAAAGAATTTCAGTTCCCCCATGAGGCTCATCTCAAATTCTTCCTGCATACACTTAGCAAATTTTCTTCCAAGAGAAGGATTAGTGGATCCAAAAATATTATCATCAACATAAATTTGACAGACTAAGATGTCATTCTTAACTGACTTACAGAATAAGGTAGTGTCCACCTTCCCTCTGGTGAATTCATTTTCTAACAGCAAGTTACTTAGTCTTTCATACCAAGCTCTGGGAGCTTGTTTCAGACCATATAGTGACTTCTTTAGTTTGAAAACATGTTCTGGATGTTTTGTATTTTCAAAACCAGGGGGTTGGTGCACATAAACCTCTTCTTCTATGTAACCATTTAAGAATGCACTTTTGACATCCATCTGATACAGAGTGATGCCTCTATTAACAACAAATGAAATTAAAAGTCTGATAGATTCTAACCTGGCGACTGGAGCAAAGGTTTCTGTATAGTCTATCCCTTCTTGCTGACTATAACCTTGTGCTACCAATCGGCCTTTGTTTCTGATGACTTCACCTTGTTCATTTAGCTTGTTTCTGAACACCCATCTTGTTCCAATGACGTTGAATCCTTTTGGTCTGGGAACAAGATCCCATACGTCATTTCTGGTGAATTGATTCAGCTCTTCTTGCATTGCTAGAATCCAGTCGTTGTCCAGAAGTGCTTCATCAATAGAAGAAGGTTCAATCAGAGACACAAGTCCCATGAGGGTTTCTTCAGAGTTTCTGAAGCTTGCTCTTGTTCTGATTGGATCTTCCTTTCTTCCTAAGATAGTTTCTTCTGGGTGATCCAAGCTGCTTCTGGGTAGTCTCTTCTGAGGTTGATCAGCAGCTGTTGTAGGATTGCTAGCAGTTCTCCTTTCAGATGTTGTAGGAGTGTCTGTGTTGAGAGCTTCTGATGACTTGTCTTCTGAACCTGTAAATTCAATTTCCATACCTGCAAAAACTCCATTCTGCTTTGACTTTTCAGAGTCAAGCTTATCATCAAAACGAACATTGATTGATTCTTCCACAATCTGTGTTTCTGTATTGTATACTCTGCACCCTCTTGAGCGTTCAGAGTATCCTAACATAATACACTTCTGTGCTTTAGAGTCAAACTTGTTCAAATAATTCTTTGTATTTAACATAAAACAAGTACATCCAAATGGATGAAAATATGAAATGTTGGGCTTTCTGTTCTTCCACAATTCATATGGAGTCTTTTCCAGAATAGGTCTTATTGAGATTCTATTCTGAATGTAGCACGTTGTGTTTATTGCCTCTGCCTAGAAGATCTTAGCAACGTTTGTCTCATTGATCATGGTTCTGGCTATTTCTTGCAATGTTCTGTTCTTTCGTTCTACAACTCCATTTTGTTGGGGAGTTCTAGGACAAGAGAAATCATGCAGAATGCCTCTGTCATTAAAGAATGACTCAAAATCTTTGTTTTCAAACTCTCCACCATGATCACTTCTGACTTTAATGATTCTAAGATCCTTTTCATTCTGAACTTGGTTACAAAAGGTAACAAACACAGAGTGTGACTCGTCCTTGTGTGTTAAGAACTTTACCCATGTCCATATGCTATAGTCATCTATGATTACTAACCCATACTTCTTGCCACTGACTGAAGCAGTTTTAACTGGTCCAAATAAGTCAATGTGAAGAAGTTCTAATGGCTTAGAGGTAGAAACAACATTTTTAGATTTGAAAGAAGGTTTTGCAAACTTGCCTTTTTGACATGCTTCACACAAAGCATCTGAATTGAACTTCAAATTAGGAAGTCCTCTGACCAGATTGAGTTTGTTAATCTGAGATATTCTTCTCATACTAACATGCCCCAATCTTCTGTGCCAGATCCACTGCTCGTTGTTAACAGACAGAAGACACTTTACATTCTGACTTTTCAGTTCAGAAAGTTTGATTTTATAGATGTTATTTTTCCTCTTTCCATTAAACAGGATAGTCCCATCTTTCTGACTAACAGCTTTACATGATTTTTTATTAAAGATTATATCATAACCGTTATCACTTAATTGACTTATGGATAACAGATTATGCATTAATCCATCTACTAGCGGAACATTATTTATAGAGGGAAGATTTCCATTACCTACAGTTCCATAGCCAATTATCTTTCCCCTCTGATTGCCTCCAAAGCCAACGTGGCCTCCAGGCTTAAGTTCCAGGCTTTGGAACATATGCCTTCTTCCCGTCATGTGTCGCGAGCAGCCAGAGTCCAGGTACCATGACTGGTGTTTCTGACTTGCTGCTAAAGATATCTGCAACATGTATTATTTTATCCTTAGGTACCCAGATTTTCTTGGGTCCTGATTTGTTAGATTTACCAAAACTCTGATTGAATTTTGGTTTCACAGAATACTTACTGCTAGTGTATTTAATATCATGTGTGTGACCATACACAAAATGTGAGTTCAGAGGAGTGTGTTTAATGGTTAAATCCATGACATTCTTTGGTGTAGGAACCTTACCTTGGTATCCTATTCCCTTCCTTCCGTTTCTGCTAACTCCATAGATCATTGAAGCCATTTTGCTTCTATCTATGCTTTTAGCAAGGAACTTCTGGAAACTGTGATCATACTCCTTGATGATCTCATCAGCGCTGCTGGGAGTTTCAGAAATTGGTTCCTTCTGAGAGTTTTGTAAAGTATTTTCTAATTTTGAAATTTTATTTCTCAGCTCAGAATTTTACAATTTAAGACTCTCAGTCTTATCAGAGTCAGATTCAAGATTCCTTTTCAGGTTTCTGAATTTAACTCTAATCTACTGGTACCTTTCCAGAATTTCGTTAAGGCTTTCAGCAAGTTCAGCCTTGGGAAAATTAACTGCAAAGTCAGGAAATACCTCTTCAGTATCTGATTCTGAGTCTGATTCAGAAGCTTCACTATCTTCTGAAATGTTGGCCATGAGAGCTATGTTTGCTCTCTCATCATCTGATTCTGAGTCAACTTCAGACGAGTCAAAGTCATCCCATGTAGCCATGAGACTTTTCTTCTTTTCTCTTCCAAACTTCTTTTTGGGCTTTTCCCTCTGAAGCTTTGGGCAGTCACTCTTGTAGTGTCCTTGCTCATTGCACTCATAGCAGATGATGTCCTTGGTGTTTGGCTTTCTGCTTCCTGAGGAACCTTCAGATCTTCTGTATCCAGAGGAAGAATCTATCCTTCTGTATCTGGAAGAAGACTCATTCTGATCGGATCTTCTGGGATTCCTGAACTTCCTTTGCCTCTGCTTCCACAGTTGATTCACTCTTCTGGAGAGGAGAGAAAGTTTGTCTTCTTCTGATGAGGATCCATCAGATGTTTCTTCAACTGCCTGCAAAACTTTAGACTCAGATTTTTTGTTAGATTTTAATGCTAAAGGTTTACCTTGCTTCTGAGGTTCATCAGCTTCTAGCTCTATCTCATGACTTCTGAGGGAGCTGATAAGTTCCTCCAGAGAAATTTTGTTGAGATCTTTTGCTAGCTTCAGAGCTGTAACCATTGGCCTCCACTGCTTTGGTAAGCTTCTGATGATCTTCTTGACGTGATCAGCAGTAGAGTATCCTTTGTCCAGAACCTTGAGACCAGCTACCAGAATTTGGAATCTTGAGAACATTGTTTCAATGGATTCACTTTCTTCCATTTTGAATTCCTCATACTTCTGAATGAGCGCAAGAGCTTTAGTTTCTTTGACCTGAACGTTGCCCTCACGCGTCATTCTGAGTGAGTCAAACATGTTCTTAGCTGTGTCTCTGTTAGAGATCTTTTCATATTCATCATACGAGATGGCGCTGAGAAGGATGGTTCTGGCCTTGTGGTGATTTTTGAAGTCACGATTTTGTTGGTCAGACATTGCTTTCCTATCAATCTCCTGACTGCTTGCATTCACAGGGTGCGTGTATCCATCTGTCACCATGTCCCACAGATCAGCATCATGTGCCAGAAAGAAGCTTTCAATTCTATCTTTCCAGTAATCAAAATTTTCTCCATCAAAGACTGGAGGTTTGCCGCTGAATCTGTCTCTGTCCTCATGGTTGTCATTGTTGGTGTGTTGATAAATTCCTGCCATTGTGTTTTTCTGACGCTGGATCTTGTACTGACACGGTTAAGTGTTTTAGCTCAGAACCAAGCGCTCTGATGCCAATTGAAGAAGTGAAAAACACAAGAAGGGGGGTTGAATTGTAAAAACTGGAAATCAATTGCAATGAACACGGTATTTTTATCCTGGTTCGTTTGATCTCAAACTACTCCAGTCCACCCGTCAAGGTGATTTCGCCTCTCTCCAACGAGGTCTTAATCCACTATATTCAACTGAATATTACAATCTGCTTTAACAACTGCTAAAGCCTTCTTGATGCAAACCAAAGACCGGTTTGTCAAGGAATTACTTTCTTACAAAGAATTGAAATCTAGGTGTGTGAATGTTTTCTACAAAACTGTTTATCACAACTGTGATACTACACAACTTAAGCTTATGGAAACTAGATTGCTAAAATAATTGAGTAAGGAATTTTGGAGATTTTAGCAAACTGAGAGTGAGGAAGATGATGAATAACTTTTAGGCGTGTAGATTGGTGTAGGGCATTAGCCAATTCAATCTTCATTGACTTGTTTATATATCATTGGAATTAATGAACGTTGGAGCAATAATTCTGATTCAATGCCAATAACAATCTTTCCTTATTAAGCATATCTTGTCTGGAATGATGTCGTTGGTAATAACTCATCTTGAATGCACAGTACCGTTGCCACTTAAGCGTGTTATGGCTTTGGCTCATTTTGACGCTGCTTAAGTGCTGATGAACTATTGTTGTCTTTATCAGAGTTCAGAGTGTTGAGTGCAGATCTGTTCATCAAGCTTCAGCATAAGCGTGAGTTGTTCTTCTGATTCTGGTATCTGATATATCATCTTCTGATGCTGATGAGGATATCTAATTTTCGGATGCTGATTATGATGTACTCTTGCTGATACCCATCAGAGTTTCTGTAAAACAGAAAGTAATTTTAAGGTAGCAAATAGTTCTTACATGAATCACATGATTAATATATCTTTTCATTTTTTTATCATCAAAACTTAAACTTAGGGTAGTAGATTCAAACTTTGGTCTAACAGAATATTGGATTTTGATCACCATTAACAAGTTTCCAAATATAGGCCAAATCTAAATTTTGTGCATGTTTTGACTTGGCACGAATTTGATTGAGTTGCACATGATATTTGCAAGCTGTATTTATCACAAGAATCCCCTTACATCAATTTTTTAAATTTTATTTGATTTAATATTGATTAATAATGAATTAAATCAATAAAAATGAAATAAAATAGAAAAATAAATGTTTGGTCATGAAATTAAATATGGAACACGTGTGTGGCATGACAAGACTATATCAAGTGGGAAAAAGTTGGCCCTTTTGTCAAAAATTGGAGTTTTGAGGATAGTTGACTTTTGGCCACTTTGGAAAAATGCCCAACTTCAACAATGCATAACTTCTTCAATTTTGAACTTTTGGAAGTGTTCTTGGACTTTTTAGAAACCTTGAGATGTCCTCTAATCAACCCTTTTGGTCTCATCTCATTTTGATCTTCCAAGCTAAAGTTATAAGCTTTGGAAAAAAAAGGTGTTTTGTTGGCTTTCAAAAATGACCTATAATGTCCAAATTTTTAACTTTTCGTGAGAGCATTTCTTGATCTTGGGGTGTGAAGATGGATTGTAGTAAACTTCATTCTCTTCAATATGAGCTTTGTATGGGTCATTTCTCATAAAGTATGAGAAAGTTATGCTTGGTCAAAGTTGAGTTGACTTTTCTTGCAAAACCCTAATTTAACAACTTTTGAATCTTGATGAATCTTGAGCAATCCTTGATGAATCATGATCAACCCTTGATAAAATTATGATTTATCCTTCAAAATGATAATGTTGACAAAAAATATTGAGGTTGGGCTGTATTTGGGACACAATTGACTTTTGCCCTAACACAGTCGATTTTTGGGTCTCTTGAGCAATTTACTGACCAAACTTCCTCTGCAAGGCTTGAAATTTGACATGGATGAACTTAAGAACATATTAAGACATTGGGAAGCACTTGAGGCAATTTGGATGTGAGGACCTTGATGCAACACAAAACCCTAATTTTGACTTGACTGCCTTAGGAGATGACTTGACTGTCCAATCCTTGAGCCAACTTGAGCAACTTTGAAGATTATTCTTGGCAAAACTTGAGGAATATGGGAGGGCAAATTTTGGGGTACAACAGATATCAAATGAACTGAGGTTGACAAGCCTTGAAGACCATTGGAGAGAATGCTTTGTGTCCAGGAAAGGGCCATTTATTAGTAAGTGCAACTTAAACCATTGATACAACATTGAATGACACAAGCTAACATTACCTTCCTTTCCATGTCTGAAATGAATTGTGTAAAGATTATATGCCAAAAGCGTCGGTATCGGGTTCTTATTTCTAAAAACACAAATAGCCGCAAAATCCACAAAGTTTCTTTTGTAAGTAAAGATAATGATACCATATATCATGAGAGTAAACAAAAGGCTAAAGTCACCCCAATTCCCTTTCTTTGCCCATTCTTCAGCTTTCTTCACTAAGAAATCCAAATAAAACCCCATAGCATCTTTACTTGATTTCCAATTGTCCTTCACATCTTTCCAACTTAAATGAAGGGTTTCATCAATAACTTCGAAGTTCAACTTCTCTGGCACTTGGGTAAAAGGAACTTCTTTGGACAACTTGATATTAAGAAGATATGAGTATTCTTCTAGCGTGTGAACCAGTTGGTAATCTTGGAAAGTAAAACACCACAATTCTTTGTCGTAGAACTGGAAGAGAATGATCAAAGCCATTCGGTAAATTAAAGTATCTAGGATCAATAACAAATTGCCATAGTCTTTTTTGAAATTGTTCAGAATTTCGCCCTTCAGATAAGAACTCAACCTCTTCATCTTGGACACATCAATAATCGAAATCTGATAAGCAAATGTATGCCTGGTGGGTTCTTTGGCAGCAACTGACTCAAACTCATCTGATGGGAAGTCGGCCATTTCTGATGGAAAGAGAACTCTTGAATGTCCCTGGAAAATGACATGCATATGCTAGTTATTGTTTATACATCATTTTTTTTGAAATAAATATGCTATGATGTGACATGACAGGATCAAAGTTTCCACACTGGATAATGGTTGGACCATTGTATAGAATAACATAACTCAAGATCACATAGCTTCAGAACTACCAGGGGAACCCTAGTCACCATCAAAACACAAAGTCACCAACAATACCTGTAAGAAAAATTTTCCCGCTCCACTCACAGGTGAAAACTAGGTCGCGGTAATGTCAAAGGCCAAATCAGAGTACAAGAGCTCATCTGTTGGTATTATCATACGATAACACCTATCTGAACATCCTCTAAAATCATGGGTCTCATGGTCGAGTCTACAATACATATGCCTCAGCCTCCATGGCCACTCTATTCCTAGTTCCTGTTGAATTCACTCATAGCCTAGGCATGGGGCCTTTTACCTCATGGAACAACCCATCCACCAAGAAAACCAGAATCCAAACAGTCCAGCCAAATCCAATATGCAGAAAATAAAGCACATATAGGATGCAATGCAAATAGATAAATATGCAAAGCTATAAAATAAACATCCCAAAAGAAAACAAACAAGAGTTAGGATAGACTCTGGGATAGACCAACAATTGGTCTTCTGTCCCCAGTAAAGTCGCCAGCTGAAACAACCTGGTTGAACCGTCATCTGATAATGAAATCAATGAAGTCGTCACAGAACGTCTTTTATCTCGCAAGAAGGGAAAGGTAAACATCGAGAAAACCTGAAGAGGGTGAAATAATGGCCTTGCGACCGAGAGATCGGGTAAGGGAGTCTGTTACGCGAGGGGAAGGTATTAGCACCCCACACGCCCGTAGTACCCTACGGTATCCACTCTTGTTGTCTAATCTAATGGGTGTGTAAATCTATATCTAAGTTGTATAGGGAATGCATGCAAAACAAAGGAGAAAATAATGTAGGGAAAATAAAAGTTGTGCTCGCTTGGGCCCTACCCCAGTGCCTACATATCACTTTTAAAAAATCAGAGCAGTTGTAGTTCGACTCATATATTTTGGTTAGTTTGTGTTTTTTAGTTAAGAAAACAAAAGAAACAATCAAAATGGCAAAACATCAGATAAAACAGCAAACAAATGCGATGGCAAAACATCGGCTAAATGATAATAAAGTATCATGGCAAAGATGGTGAGACATCAATAAAGCAGATGATAAAACATCACACCTAGCATCGATATGGAGAATCAAAGTAGGATAACAAACATGTGCAATGGCGAGACATCGGCTTCAAACAAATATGCGATGGTGAAGCATCGGCTAGAAGATAACAAGGTATCATGGCAAAGATGGCGAGACATCAATGAATCAAATGATAAAACATCACACCTAACAATGATATTAAGAATCAAAGCAGGATAACAAACATGTTTGATGGAGAGACATCGGCTTGAAACAAATATGCGATGGCGAAGCATCAGCTAGAAGATAATAAGGTATCATGGCAAAGATGGCGAGACATTAATGAATCAAATGATAAAACACCACACCTAACAATGATATTGAGAATCAAAGTAGGATAACAAACATGTGTGATGGCGAGACATCAGCTTCAAACAAATATGCGATGGAGAAGCATCGGCTAGAAGATAGCAATATGTCATGGTAAGGATGGTGAAACATCAATTTGACAAAGTTTAAAAAGTAAACAGGAAGGCGCACAAGCAATTAAGATTGGTTTGTATTTTTTACCTTGAAAAAGGATTTAATTTCATTAGATATGTTTTATGATTTTCCAAGAAAAAGAAGTTTTAGTTTTAAGATGCAATATGCAAAGAAAAAGAAAACAACTAAGGGAGACTATCCTAATCTCTAGCCCTAATGTTATCATACAATGGTTGATCCTAAAGTTGAGAATGAAAGAGGGAATCTTTTCTACCCTAAGTTATCATGCATGGTTACCTATCCTAATGTCTAGCTCGAGAACTAAACCTGCACGAGCGATCCTAAAGGAGCATGGTGAGGGTGTGCCAACTCAAAATATACACACAAAGATGAAATCAAGCAAACAAACCAGAAAGCTCAAAAGAGCAAACCTAGAGATCCTATCTAAGTTATCATACCTAAGAAAGTATACAAAACTATCCTATGGGGAACATGCAATGAGAGCGAAGTCGTGATCTCAATTTCTAAATTGAGTTACTCATCAATCAATAATTAAAGAAAACAATAACAATCCTATAGGGAACACGCACTGAGAGTGAAGTCGTGATCTCAATTTCTAAATTGAGTGACTCATCGATCAATAATTCAGGAAAGCAATAACAATCCTATAGGGAACATGCACTGAGAGCAAAGTCGTGATCTCAATTCTAAATTGAGTGACTCATCGATCAATAATTCAGGGAAGCAATAACAATCCTATAGGGAACATGCATTGAGAGTGAAGTCGTGATCTCAATTTCTAAATTGAGTGACTCATAGATCAACAATTAAGGAAGTAGACACAAACACAACACATATAACAAACAAAATGCAGAATTCCTGTTACAGGTCTTTAAAGAAATCAGAGGGCCTCCTGACATATATCAGCAAAAGAGGTCACATCCTGCAATAGAAAGCAATAAAGAACGGAAATAGTAAAAAGGAAATAGTGCAATACCAAACGGATGATTATCCGTAGCAACTGAGCGAGAAGAAAAAGAAACCCAGAGAACTTCAAGCAAGCTAGCATCAGTAGTTAAATCAAGTCAGAAATCACGTCATCAAAATGTAAGCACAGAGGCTTTCAAATATGAGCATATCCCACAAGTGATGTACAACAATCATAATCACGTATATATCCTGCAAAGACTATCAAATTTTCCAAGCACAAAAATGGTGCAAGCATAGCCAATTGTGTTCCACAAATAAAGTAGAACACTGCAAACTCAAGTCAATAATGGAAAACTTTCCTCAGAGTACCTCGCACATTCAACAGACAAATTAGTGCTCTCGCAGATAAAATGATGAATCACATAAGGGATGGATGATGACACAATATAGGAAATGGGAAAACATGATAGCAAATATCATAGCATTATACATGAGAAACACCAAGTAGGCATAGGCAACAATTTGGTCAAAGCTAAAAGATTGTTGCTCCTTTTAATCACCATGTTGAATTGACAAGTAAATATCAATAAAGGATTAAAGAAGCTGAAGAAAGATACAATTAAAGACATTGAAAGTCAGTATCAAACACTACTCAACCATGCATACATATTTCATTATGGTTCACAAGCCTACTAGAAGAGGGATTCTACAAAAATGTACCACAAAGTTTGGATCATAAGTTAGCACTGAAAGAAAGTTAAAAAAAAACAAATTTTGAGAGCTTAAACCATTCAAAGATTTGAAATCAAGCTTCTAATATATTATGAGGATATAATCAAAAGGTTAGAATGTTGATTCTAATACATGTTGCACAAGTGCATTCAATATACCTTAAAGATTCAAAATGAGAAAAGAAAGGAACATCAAATTCATAAATGAATGAAAATGGTTCAAGCACTAGAGATCAATTATTATCAAGTCCTTATGAGACTATAATTGAAGTTTCATTTCTCTACATATTATGATTGGCCACTTGATGACCTCAAACTCAAGCTAAAAGCTCAAGTTTCAGATAAAAATCAATAAGAAAACAAAAGTTATAAAGCATGCATCAAAAGTTGCATTAAGTTCATTGGCCAATGAACAAGTTGCATTAAAGAATGCAAACGTAATTGGTCACCTTCACTTCAAGAATACATCAAAAGTAGAAACAAGGATCAACAAATCACACAAAAAAAAATCTTAACATCTTTGAAGTGTATAGAAGTCAGAAAACAAGTCTTAAGTTCATGAATAGTTGAGGAGGGGATCAAATAAGGCTCAAAGTTCAAAATTAGTTGGCCAAACTAGCAAACTAGACAACTTCTCAAAATATTTTGTGGAAAAATATCAAACTAATTCCAATAATCCAAGAAAAATTAGATTTGGATCCTCAATCCATCTATGAACCTCAAACAAGATCCAAATCCCATTGGAAAACCATTAAGCCATTATTTAGATCACAAAATGTAAACCCTACCCAAAAATCAGAAGAGGATCAAAACAAAACTATATTCAAATACTATGATTAAAAATAAGCTTTTATGATTTTTTTAGGAATTTTTGGATCAAGGAAAATATTAAAACAAAAATTGTAAAACAAAAAGGATCAAATTAAATTTCTAATCAAAAATAGAAAAAATACCAAACAAATTTCAGAATCAAATTCTAAATAAATTTAGGAGTCTAAAACATTTTTGTGGAATTTTTAGATCAAAGAAAGTATTAAAACAAAAATAAACATCAAATAAACAATTATTTCAATTTACGAATTTTTAAACCAATCAAATCATTTTTAAAAATTCCAATAAAGTTACACAAGATATTAGAAATTGTTTTGGACTTGTGGTAATTGTTTAAAAAAATTTTAAATTGTTTTGATCAAGAAACAAAAATCAGAAAATCAATTGAAATCAAAATATAAATTAATATTCAAAAATTAAAATGGACCATTCAGATGATGACACCTCATCATCCCTAACCTTAAGCCAAACCAGAAAACGCATGCGCCCATCAGTGTTGCACCCCAACTTCAGGCCCTCTAAACAAACTCGTTTCTCAACCAATTTTCATCAAATCAAGTGCAAATTAAAGCCAACTTGACAAGAAATTCAATGCAATTCGAATCACATCAAGTAGTCAAATATGGATCTAGAAAATTATGCACGAGAACAGCAAAAACTCACTGAAACCTAGAGTTGCAGAGATGTCAAACAAGCGTTGTACACCAAATCAAACCTCAAATTGCTTCATAATCATTCATATAACACCCATAAACAGATATTCATGCTTAATTTTAACAACAAATGGCTACATTTCAAAAATCAAAGTTTAATGAACCTACCTCAATTCAAGATCTGAATGCTTGATTCCCTCACTCCAGATGCGATTTAAGGCTTGGTTTAGCTTCCTTAGCACTTGAGGATGAAAAACCAAGAAGAAAAACTCCAAATGCACCACTGAAACTTGAGATTCGAAGAAAAGTGCAACTATAGAAATTCTGAGTGCAGATCTGGAATTTGGAAGTTGTGAGCTCTCCCCTTCGCCTTCAGTGCTTGCTTTTTACTATATAAAACATGTAGAATAGGTTTTTCAAGAGAAGTGGGCTTTAAAATGAGTGCATTGCCCAATTGGAATTTTTGCTATGTTGAAAAGTGAAATTTTAACCATGCCAATGGATCGTGCGTTTTCCCTCCTTTCAATTGATTTTTAGGCCTTCCTTACTCATATTTTGTTCCACCAAATCTTGGCCCTTGATTCCTCTTGATGAGATCATGCTAATGTTTTTGCAAATTTGGCAAGTTTTGTCAATTTTTGAGTCATGGTGGTACAGCTGCACATGGGGAACAATTTTGCTGCCATTATGGGCTTCCACAAATCACAAATAGGTCATGGGCTTGATTATAAGTTAAGAGAATGACTAGAAATGAAGTTCTCAAGTTTTGGCATTTTGACCCTTTGTGAAAATTCAATAAAAATGGCCAAATTTCAAATGATCACAACTTGCTCATTCTTTGGAATTTTGAGACAAATGAGAACTTTTTGGAAAGGTCTTTGCAATCACTTCAAAGTGGTAGTAAAAGGAATCACATTGGATTCAAACAAAGCCTCCAAAACTTGACATGAAAATCCCAAATTTTGGGAAATGACCTATAATTTCCATGACTTTCAAGCTTCACAACTCTTTACCATTTTAAGTATGGTATTCAAACAAAACATCATGTCAAAGAGCTTCCTCTTAGCTTCAAATGCATACCTCATTTGCATTTTTTGGATCTAAGATGAAAAAGTTATGGATTTTTTAAGTTAATGACTTAAGCATCCAAAAATAGTAACTTTCCAAATTTCTTCATGAACAAGTTTCAATCCAAAATTCAATCTTCTTGATCCAATGATCAAAATGGACTAAAAAAAATGAAAATTTCACCCTTGAATTGATGTTTAACCAAAAGTTCACTTGGTCAACTTTGACTTTGACTGATTTTTGCCAAAATGACCATTTTTCCCCTTTGAACCAATTGATCCACTTTTCTTCAAAATTGATGATCAAAATTGCAAACATATGACCTTCCAAACATATAAAGACCATTTATAAAGATTCATCTCTAAATACTCAAGAAAACCTGATGAAATCCCAAACCCTAATTTTGGTCAACACCTTAGTAGAATGATGGATCATCTTCAAAACTTCAAATCCTCTAGATATCTTGGCCAATTTCTTGCATAAAGATATCTCCAGTGCAAAAGGGTTTTTGTGACTTCAAAAACAAGACTTACTTATGCATCAATAGCCTCAATCAACCAAGACCCTAATTTTGACTGATGAATCAAAAGGATGTGATTCTCCTTATAATCAACACAATCTCCAATATTCTTATGATTCAATGAAGTGGATAAGCTATCTTGGGACATGTGAATCCCTTGGGCTAGAAAGATATAGAGACTTAAATAATAAGGCTTTCCTTGAGCAACTTGTCACCAAAATCAACTCCCAGAGCTTAAGGAAGACTTGATAACCAGAATGTTTTGATCCCATCACCATGTATGAATGCAATGCAATATGATGTTTATGTTGGAAAGATAAAATAATTTCCTATACTATAAAAATGACTTATAATGCAGTAGTTAATGATTTCATCAACATCGATACCTATATATGCCATGAATTATGTTGTAGTTAAGTACGATGATTTCTTTGATTTTACGACATGATATAACGATAATGATGATGATAAATGCCTGTAATTTGGAAAATTGTGATGAGAAAGAATGATAAATGCAAAGTATGTTGTTGCATGATAGTGTCTCATGCATTCATAAGCAAAAACCTGTATTGGCAAGCGAAGGCCTTTATTAGCGAGCGAAGTTGATTGCCCTAAATTGGCATTATTGTGATGAGGGTTTTACCCTGTTGGTACCACATGCATTAAGCCAATGTCGGTTTTTTCCATCACATAGTGGTTGATAATTCAATGGGTGAATATAGATGAAAGTATGTATTATATTATGATGGATGTTATGTGTTGATTGTGTACCTGAATCTCTACATGTTCATTATTATGCTTCCTCTTATATTGTTATGATATCTCACCATTTTTGTTTGAATGTTACCTCTATATTGGTAATGTACAGATAATCCAAAGTAGATAGAGATCGAAGTTTAGCTGAGGAGTTCCTTCAGTTGCGTAGATTGAGTCGGGTCTGCTCTGATATGTAACATTTAGGGGTTTCGCGTGATTTTTTTTATTATGTTAGGAGTGAACACGTATTGCTTTGTTGATTAAATTGTTTTATGATTATGTTGATTTTTGAAAGATAATAATTATAACTTCGATTGGAAAATTAAGATGACTATTTATTGATATTTTTTCGATGCGAATAAATGCATTGAAGCTTAAGACTTAGGAGCATGCGATTTTTATTGTGTATCCTAATTTTGAGCATGTGTGATTGGCGATGTATGTGACATCCTATTTGGTTAATGATTATTTAGAATTTAATTTACTCTGATTATTATATAAATTAACGAGGGGGAAATAGGGTATTACAAACGGCAGTGATAAAAGACCTATCCCAGTCACAAGGGTTGTCTATAAAACAACTCAAATTAGAAAATCATTCTTCCATTACAATAACTCAAACTCTTGATTAAAAGCTTAGAGTGAGAACAACACTTAACTAATTGCCTAAAGGCTTCTGAGTGAGGACAATAAATTGACTAACTATCAAGCAACTCTCAGTCGACCACATAGTACCAGAAGATACATGGGTGACTTACAAACTACACAAGAGACTCTCAAAACCTAAGACTTATTCTTCCTCTAATTTTACAATTGTTCAAAATTTAAATTTTATTAGGTTATGATTGTCCTTTAAATAAACCTCTATAGTCCATGGACTTCCTCATTCCTTTTCACTGTTTATTTACAATTACCATAACCACTTACTACAAAACTAGGAATTAGAATAATTTGATAAAACCAACAATACAATTCCCTAGGGATTTGTTTCAATGCGTACAATTTTTTTTCAATCGCACCTTAGACTTATCTTATACAAGACCTTCAGGACACTCCATTTAGATTGTATATTCAAGGTCTCCATGTAAGATAGTAGTCTTGACATCCAATTATCTAAACTCAAGATTATATTGATTCTCAATAGCCATTATTACTTTTAGGCTTTGTATATAATGATTTTGAAATAATGATTTTGCATATAATTATTAAGGAGTGTTATCATTAATGTATTATTATTTTTTTAAATATTGTAACAACATAGATTATAATTGAAAAAATCATCTAAACCTTTCACAACCCTTCTCCAATATAATTTTTGAGTTCCCCTAAACTAAAAGGTTTTTGTATTACGAATAACATTAAAACCGTCAAAATTCTCTCCACCTAAATACCTAAACTCTTTTCACTTCATACTTCCATTTTTTCAAAGAACTTCACTATATTTACCTCCAGTCTCACAATGAAATACTTATAGAACAATTCTTTACCACATGTGAAAAAGATTTCTATATAATCAATTCCATTGACTTGAGTAAAACTTGCTGCTATAAGTCATGATCTTATACATTATTCCTTCAATTCCAAAAATACCACCCTTCTTCTTGAAGATACACTTTCATTCAACCACCCTTTATTTCTCAGGTAATCTCACAAGCTCTCAAGTATGTTTCATCTCCAATGAATGCATCTAATTATTCATCATCTTTAGTCATTTATGACTCTTTTTTATTACAAATGACTCCTTGAAGATATTTGATTCTAAGTCTCGCAATCTTCATCCATATTTAAAGCATAATAATTATGATCAAAATAACCATATCTTGAGGTGGTCAATCTCTCTCCTTATTCCATCACGAGCCAACTGATAGTCTAAAGACACTGTAGATTGCTTTTTTACCCATTTTTGAATCGATCTCTCATCCACTCAATACCTGAATCACTTAATCCCAAAGTGTTTGAAAGTGTTTTCTAACCCTTAGATAACCTCTAAAAGTTACCAAACTCTAAGAACAGTAAGTCTGAAGAAGTCACCTTTTTGTATTTCTAAGCTTTTCCCCCCTCCCTCTAAGAAAAATAACCTTTTACTCAAAAATGACTGAAAACTTTAAATAAGACACATGTTTAATGCCACCAATTTTTCCAGATGCCTCGTGCATTTATGGTAAACACCTCTAATTTCACCTCATACACCTCACATTTAAGGTAGATTCGAAATCCTTTAGAATTATTTCCCTGGAAGGCTGCACATTCGTGACATAATGTAAATGGACAAATCTTGAGTTTTCTTAGACACACTTCACATGTTTGACACCTTATACTTGATACACACGACTTGTTAGAACTCGTTCACACTCTAGGAAGATCAAAGGAGCCTAACATAACCGATAAGCACAACATGACCAATCAAAAGGGTTGCTATTGGCAAAAGTGGTTTTTTCTTCATAAAACAAATTAAATATTATTCCTTTGCCACCCGATTATTTTCCGTAAGAGCAATATTTTATGGGGGATCATATCCTCAAATTTAGTAAAATTCTGGTACAAGCAACAGATACAACCAAAATTGTCTTAAAAGCAAAAGATGTCGAGACTGATGTTAGAACATCTGGTGATAAACCAGATAAATCAAGTTGAATATAAGATATAAAATAAGATTGTAATAACATAAATAACACATGAATATGATAACCCAGTTCAGTGCAACATCACCTACTCTAGGGGCTACCAAGTCAAGAAGGAAGTCCACTATCAGCAGTATTAGTTTAAAGCTAAACTCCACCATTTATAACTTATCGCATAATCCCTACCCAATGCTACTTCTACCTAGGTCCTCCATAGATATGATAAATCTCCATCCCACTTCCAATCACTGTGTAACACCCCAAAAATCTAGGTTAACTATTTAATTAATTTAGTGTGAATATCAATGATTATTGGTGAATATATGAATTATTGCGAATTAGATGATGCGGTGTAGTTATATGAGTTGGTGGATTTTTTGATGTTGTGTGATGCCTTTGTTGAGGACTAGACGCATTAGAATAATGGGAGTTGAGGTTATGAGGGTGTATGGCTAAATGTGTAGAAACATATGGTGTGTGGTATAATATGGGTTACTAGTATTATTTTATTATAATATTAGGATTACTATTATTATTTTATAATAACAATTAAATAATTAATTAAGTTATAAGGGTTATAATATTATTTGAGAATATATTAGAGTGAAAGGAAGATAAATAGAGTCAGTACGTGAAAATAAAAGAAAAGCATAGAAGTTAGAAGACGAGAAAGGCACTAGGAAGCTAGGGCAAGGATTTCACCGTAGAAATCAAGAATCAACCAAAAATATAAGGTAAGGGGAGATTCTAACTTTATAAAAGGTTGCCTAATTATGGGGTATAGTAGGATCTAGGTTGCATGTTTGTGTGTTTTTATTTCTCGCTATTTGATTGTTTTGGTGTTTTTCTCATTAATAGATTTTTGGTGATTTAGGTGTGTTTTTTTATGGAATTGGATAATATGAATTGGTTAGGATTAATAGAAAAATGTTGATGAATAGTTAGCTTGTTTAAAAGAAAAATTTTGGTGATAAAATTATGAATATTGGGGATTGAAACATGGGAGGATCGTAGCTGGAAATTGCAGGATTTTTCTCTATTATCGTAGGATAACCGGTTACCCAAATATGGTAACCGATTACCAAATCAAAAGTTGGAACCCAGATGGCTACTGACTTGCAGTAACTAGTTACCATAAGTGGGTAACCGGTAATCGCGAGGAATTTTTAAAAGAAACAAGGTTGTTGTCTTGCGGTAACCGGTTACCATAACTGGGTAACCGGTTACCACTGCTACTGACAGCATTTTTGGAAAACTCATAACTTTTGCCTCGAGTGTCCGTTTGACACGTCATTTGGACCGTTGGAAAGATAAAATAATTTCCTATACTATAAAAATGAATTATAATGCAGTATTTAATTATTTCATCAACATCGATACCTATCTGTGTATGTGTGTGTGTTTTAATTTATATGCCATGAATTATGTTGTAGTTAAGTATGATGATTTCTTTGATTTTACGACATGATATAACGATAATGATGATGATGATGATAGCCTGTAATTTGGAAAAATTGTGATGAGTAATAATGATAAATGCAAAGTATGTTATTGCAAGATAGTGGCTCATGCATTCATAAGCAAAAACCTGTATTAGCGAGCGAAGGCTTTTATTAGCAGCGAAGTTGATTACCCTAAATTAGCATTACTGTGATTAGGGTTTTACCCTGTTGGTACCACAAGCATTGAGTCAGTTTCAGTCTTTTGCATCACATAGTGATTTATAATTTTATGGGTGAATATCGATGAAAGTATGTATTATATTATGATGGATGTTATGTGTTGACTGTTGTGGTACGGTGGCAGAACCGACTGTTTTTACTGGTTTGCATTTTGCATTTTTTGTTCGCAAAATGTCGTGGTAAGCAAGATTCGCCATCGAGTTTTATTTCATCTAATCCGGAAAAGGAAAAAGAACAGAAAAAACCTTTTTCGAGAATATTTCTGAGTACGGGGGGTAGATTATAGAAAGGGAAGGTGTTAGCACCCTTTCTATCCATGGTTTTCCTTGGGCTCTTAGGTACTTGCTCATATTTTTAAAATTGCTTGTGTGTGCTTGTTTTGAAAAAAAAAATTACTTCGTGATAACCCTTGTATCAGTCCTCAAGGGTGTGATGAAGTTTGTTTTGAAAATTTGTTTTGAAAGGTGTTTGTGTGAAAAGTTTTGTTGAGCAAGTACTTAAGATTCTACCTACTCGAAAATTTATTTTGAAAGGTGTTTGTGTGAAAAGTTTTGTTCTCATTTTCTTTAGACAGCGCTATCCTACTATTAAGGAGTAGGTAGCCCCGTCGTTGGAGCTTGTAAGAGACGTTCGAAAGGGACAAGTACAATCTCCAGAGCAATGGGTTGGAAACCTTAGTAGTAACCCTAGAGTCTTAAGACATTTCCGAGGCAACATTTGAATGGGATATTTGATCTTTTAGATAGGAGGGCAACCACTAAAATCTCCTATGCTTAAATGACTATTTTACCTAAGGCAACCGAAGTGAGGCAAACCCTAGGAGTGAAATATGTGCACGTGATTTTTTCAGTTAATTAGTCTTTGCACATTAAGTGAGCTACCATTTTAATTTTCAAACATCTTTCCATACAATCCTATTAACCATGCATCTAATAGTCAAAGATTGTGAAAATTAAAAGTGCGAGAAAATAAAGCTAGCTATTACAAGGCTTCGTGGATAGGGATTAATTACATAACCAAAATCGGGGACAAAGCGATAAATGAAAACCCTAGTTTAACAATTACAAACCATTGGCAGTTACAAAAATATAAAAAGAATTAATTAAACGCGTGGCGAATTAAATGCGAGGACGCTTAAAAAATAACCTAAAACCCTAATTGAGAGAAAAACATTTTTTGTACATTTATATTTGAGAAAAGAATTTAATTGCACATTAACTAAAACCCTAATTTCTAATTTCTTTTAATTATGAAAAAAAGAAATTAAATTAACCTATATTTCTAATTAAATTAAAATAAATATTTTATTAAAAAAATGCTTTTTTGGTGTTTTATGATTTATTGATTTTATGATTAATAAAAAAGTAATTAATTTGGTGAAAAATGATTAATCAAAATAATTAAAATAAAAGAAATAAAGAAAGAAAAGAAAATGGGCATGTGTTGAATAGAAAATCTGGGGGTGTGAGGAATTGAATTTGTTGGGCCCAAGATTGTTAGCCCACCTCCCTGCGTGAGATCCTGTGTAGCGCTCTCCTGAAGGTACACCATGCTTCTTTAGGCTTGAAGCATTAGATCTGAAGAAGCTATCATCCGTTGGTTGGAAGTGACGGCACATGATAGACGCTCGAGTGTGTGATGCACTGAACCTGCAAAGGCAAAATAATACAAAGTAAATTGTTGGGACCTGGGATCGAACCCAGGTCCTTATGCTTACCACTGGCGCGCTCTTCCACTGGGCCAATTTGTTAAGTTGTCATTATACTGAAACAAAATATAATATAACAATATAAATGAGTTAGTGGGAAACGCGCGCGAGATTTCAAATGGTCCACTGATTTGCTGCCACCTCTTCTTCTTCTCCAAGGCTCTGTCGTCTTAACTATATACCTTTTACCTACAGTCGTGCATTTGTAGCTATAGCCATGTCACCTTCAAAAACTCATAAAATGCATGATAAAGTAAATTGGAGACCATAATCCAATTGGTCTTGATGTCACAATTATCATGGTATCTTGTTCATGGCCTGATTCTACCTGTATGCAAAAACCCTAAAACGCACATAGAAAACCTAGCAATGGCAGATCTAGATATAGGCATCAAAAATACAATTGAATCATACAGTCATGTTGCAACCATCTCAAACATCACAAATATACCAATTAAACATGCTAATGATGCAGGAATTACAGTAATCGGTTTTGAAGAAAAATGCAAACCGTATGAGTTGCAGCTTGCGTTTCTTGATGCTCCAGACCTTGCAAATGATTGGGATAGCTTCAGAAACTCCCAAGGAATGTCGTTTGATCCTTAGAATGCTTTGAACTGGCCTGTGGAGCAATATTGGATTTTCACTTTTCTTTGAAAAATAGAATTTTGTTCTGCCTTTTTACGCATGCCAACCTTGTTTTATCCTTGGTTCTTGTTCATTATATATGCTAGAGCAAATTAGGGTTGCAAAAACTAATGATATCTTTGGAATTTTGGAAGATTTGATTTGATTTTTCATCCATATGCAAACCTTCTATATTGAGCCAAATCATCCCATTTTTGTACCAATCATGCTTGATTCGATTTGGTCTTGATATCTCAACATAATTTGATTGAGATCCTGTCCAAAAATCATATCAAAACATATCTTTGATATTATTTACCAATTATTTGATTTTATTAAATTTTTAATAAATAAAAAATCAATATAAAATAAATAATGAAGAAAATAATATGTGAGTGAACATTTGGGTCGTGGACCATGCTACAAGGGAGGTGCAATCATGAAATACTAAGCACATTTGGTAAAAAAATGCACTTTTGAGCATATTTGACTTTTGACAATTTTGCAAAAAAGGTCAACTTTGACTAGGCATATCTCCTCCAATTTTAACCCTAGAGAGGTGTTCTTGGACTTTTTAGAAATCTTAGGATGTCCCCTAAGCAACCCTTTTGGTCTCATTTCAATTGGGTCTTCCATGTTCATGTATGAAACTTTGACCCAAAAAGTGTTTTTGTTGACTTTTCAAAAGGACCTATAATGTCGAAATTCATATATTTTTATGAGTGAATATTTTGAACTTGTGGGCTGAAGATGAGTTGTAGGGAATGAATACTCTTCCAAATGAGCCTTGGATGGAAAATTTCTGATAAAGTATGTGGAAGTTATGATTGGTCAAAGATTGGTTGACTTTTCCTGAGAAACCCTAATTTAGCAACTTTTGGGTTTTGATGAATTTAGGGCATTCCTTGAAGAATCATGATCAAACCTTGATAAAATGGATATCACTTCAAAATGTTTATGTTGACCAAAAATCTTGAAGTTTGACTGTATGTGGGCCACAGTTGACTTTTGACCTAATATAGTCGATTCTCAAGCATCTAAGCAATTGACTGAGCAAACTTCTTGTGCAGTGCTTGAAATTTGACATGGAGGGTCTTGAGAATATATTAGGACCATGGAGAGCATATGAGGTCTTTGGAGTTCACCTATCTTGATGAAAATGGAAACCCTAATTTGAGACACACTGCCTTAGGAGAGAGTTTGTCTGGTCAACTCTTGGGCAAACTTGAGCAAAATGAGGATCTCTAAGAGTATGTATTGAGTAAAATGAGAGGGAAAATTTTGGGGTACAACAGCTTCCCCTGTTAAATCTTCTTAAACCTAAGGATGTAGATTGGCTTGTATGCCTTTCGTGATATGATGGTGGAAGATGATTGGACACTAGAGTGCCCATAAATTTGCACTCGCATGAAGTGATACTTGATTTGTGATATCGGGAATGGGCTTATAGATACCATTTTGAAGTTGCTAGAGAATTGTCGGAGATGGGATTAAAGATGCCATCCAAGATGTGATGGAGTATCATCGGAGATGGGCTTAAAGATGCCATCTAGAGGATGTTGATTTCCTGAGATATTCTTTTGAAGAGAGTCCCTGCTCCTATCGTTGTGGAGGAATCTGCTGAGGAATGTTGGTATCTATCTCAGGAGAAATAGAATTTTAGGAGCTTCAGTTGTCCGTTACTCTACTGGGGAATTAACTCCTGCTTGAGGAAGAGGAGGTGAACTGCATATCTGGTCAGTGTACAGGCTGCATCGCGACTTACTGGGGAAAGGTGAAATTGTCTGAAACTGGTCAGGTCCAAGTTTTACCGTTTTGTAAACTGTCGTCTAGAGGTAAGAGAAAAGAAACCTGGATGGTAAGGTTATGAAGGAACCAGGATAGTAGGGTCACTTCGAAGTGAAAGCCTGGACAGTAGGGCTGTGAGAAGGAACCTGGATAGTAGGGTTGTGAGAAGGAACCTGGATAGTAGGGTTACTTTGAAATGAATACCTGGAAAGTAGGGTTGTGAGAAGGAACCTGGGTAGTAGGGTTACTTAGAAATGAAAGCCTGGATAGTAAGGATGTGAGAAGGAACCTGGGTCGTAGGGTAACTTCGATATGAAAGCCTGGATAGTAGGGTTGTGAGAAGGAACCTGTATAGTAGGGTTACTTCGAAACGAAAGCCTGGATAGTAGGGCTGTGAGAAGGAACCTGGGTCATAGGGTTACTGTTGTACCCCAAAATTTGCCCTCACGCTTTTCCACAAGAAATCTCAGCTTCAGACATTTCCTGACTTTTCAAACTGGCTCAAGAATCGGACAAATGGACTTTTCTTGACAGTCAAGCAAAATTAGGGTTTTTACTGATTTTCAGAGCCTTGGATTGTTTCATACAGTTGGCTTAGGGTTTTGATGGATTTTGGCTCAATTTTGATCAAGCGAACGCTATTAGGCATTTAATCAGGAATTAAGGGTTTTATGGGCATATTCTCAAAAAGGTTGAAATTCCACAGTACTTTGCGGTTTATTCCGAGATTCGGGTTGAATTTGCATTGTTTAATCAGTAAGAGGAGGCAATTGGTTTGAATTCACCAGTCAAAAGATATGTGCAGTATTGGATTCACAGTGTTTATGGCAAATCAGTGAAGAAGGAATGCGTTTGATCAGTCTATTTGGATTGACTGCTGCTTTGCTTTGGATTTTGAATAAGACAGGTTTAATTGATCAATATTAATTTTATTTAAGTTATTTATTATTCTAAAATTGAATGATTGAAATTTATTTTTCAATTGTTTTAATTCAAAGAATTTTAAATAAATAAATAAACAATAAAGAAAATTAGAACTAATTGGATAATTTAGATTTTATTGATATTTGAATTATTTGTACAAATTGTTGTTTATAATTTAAGTTACAAACAATAATATACATTGATTTAAATATTAAATAAAATAAAAAGCTATCCTATTTCTAATATTCTTCATTCTTCACTCCGCTCCGGTGCTCCATTTTTTATCTGCAAAAAGAAGAAGAAAAGTCAGAAAGCAGTTAATTAAAGACAGTTAAAGTTGCTCATCATTAGGGGCCACTGACTGGGATCAGTTGACCCTCTCTGCAAATCGCGGGATTTCTCCCGGTTCACAAAGAGGGAAGAATTCCATTTTTTATTCATGAATGTCAAATGCATAATTTCTAAAAGTTCAAACTGCAAACTTCCAATTCAAACTAAACTGAAAAGTCCAATTCCCACTTAAATGCCAAAGATATCAAAGAAAATCAAGGAAGTACAATTGCTGTCAAAATCTATCCCAAGCTGTCAAAGAAGGATTTTGGAAAGATATCAATGCAAAGTCAGCACACAAACTGTCAAAGCAAGATAAAGATGCAGAAAATGTGTTATGCAAGCTAAACATATTAATCATCATTTCCCATAGGCCCCTTCAGAACAAAGTACAACAATAATCATATAAAAATCTTAACTGTACTTTTGGAGAGAAAAAGAGAGAAAAAAGCAGCATAGGCTTTAGGTTTAGACAGGGCAGAAGACAACAAAGAGATATAACACAAAGAGAAGAGAACACAGTTCAAGGGACAGTTCAAGGAGAGAAGAGAAAAATATACAAAAACCTGCTGATGCCTCAAAAACCTGTCCACTAAAAAAGATACAAAACTAAAACCTCAAGCTTCAAACTGATAACCTGCTAGGCCATCAAAAAAAAACCTCAAAACCAAGTTCAAAACCTGATACCCTGTAAAAACAATAACAACAAAAAGCCTACTGTTAAACTCCAACCTGTTGAAGCTTTATCAGTCAAAAAACTTATTCAAACCAATGCAAAAAAGCCTTAACCTGTCAACACATAACCAAAACTACCAACACCCTACCATAACTCACCACCTGCCTACAACCCTGTTAAGGCCACAAACCCCACCATAACTTGCAACCTGTCATAACCTCACAAAAAACCTGAACCTGTGGAACATACAAACACATAAATTGAACTACCAAGATCCTTGTCAAACCACTACTGTCAAGCCTGAACCCCAAAAGCATAAATATACAAACCCAAAATCTGCATCAAAAAACCAACACAACCCTGCCTCAACATAAACTACACACATAAAAAAAAACTGCATTATCCTGGCCAAAAACATCAAAAAGCAAAGTTCAAACCCAAGGCAAAACCTCACAAAATCAATTCCTCAACCTTTGAGTCTGCTCAAGTTCCAAACAACCAACCAAAAACTTCATACCAGCACCATGCCTATCAAACTCAAAGCCATAGCATCTCAAGCCTAAGCCCTCAGTAAAACATCACTGGGCAACACAAACAAGCATACAGCCACTCGAGAGAAGAAGAAGAAAGAAGCAATTCAAGGGCCTCAGAAGCAAACAACATCATAGGCAAAGCAACGATTCGAAGCAAGTTTTAGGCAATCCAGAAAGAAGCTAATCAAAACAATACAGTTGTTTCAACCATAGCACATCCAGCAACAACAATTCAAAAGCATCAAGGGCCTCAGAAGCAAGCTTCATCATAGGCAAGGCAGCAAATGTTCCAAAACATTCAAAATCATTCAGAACATCATCATTAAAATCATAGCATCCAACATAAGCAACAAGCACGCAACTATAGAGAGAGCAAAGAGAAGAGATAAAGTATTGAAAGGGTTTTCAGGGCAAAGGTCTATCATCATCAAACCCTAGAAAAACGGAGAAAAGATAAAAGTACCAAACTTTCCCAAGCTAACTTCCAGAATCGTCACATTTCTCTCCGCCGTTCCGGCCTCCTAAAGCGTCACTCCTCCTCTCTCCTCCTTCTCCAAGGTCAGGTAACGAGCTTTCTACCTCTTCTCCTTCACCTCATAATAACGAAAGATCAAGTAAGAACTCAAATCAAAAACATGCAATTCGTCAAAAAGAAAAGAGATAAGAACATAAAACGTTGGAACGAACCCTAAATCAAGAGGACGCTGAATTCACGCCATGGAGGGAAGAGAGGTATGGGGTTGACACTGGTGGCCGGAGGAGAGATTTTTGCTCAGGAAGATGAAGATAAAGAAGAATGTTGAATGAACACGAACGGCGCGCCGCTGCTAACCCTACGCTTTCGTCTCAATTGGATACCAAATCACTAACCCTAAATTCGTTCAAGTTTAACATGGGCCTGACCCGTCTCTAAGTTCCTCTAAAGCCCATTAAAGATGTTTCTTTTCTGTTTCTTTTAACATACATTAAATACTAACCTTTTTTTTATAAACAATATTTACTTTTTTTTCTTTGTAAAATACTAACTTAATTAAAATACATTTTTGCCTCATATATTAAAAAAATTGAAAATACTTTCTTCTTTTTATTTATTTACTCTCTTAATCAATACAATTCATTTAGTAAAAAATACATCTTTTCTTTAAGTATAATTAAATGTTTTTCTATATACATAATTTAATTTCTAAATACTTGATTAAAATACATTTGTACATACATTAAAAAACATTAATTTTGTACATATCATTTTTTATCCTATATTAAAATTGAAAACTTTTTAATTAATATACATATTTGTACATAGTAATAGAAATACATTTTTTCTCTAAATATTAAAATTCACAAACATTTGATTAAGATACTTTTTGTATATAAACAAATAAAGATACATTTAATTAAAATTTGACCATTTAATTAAAACATTTTTCTTTTGTACATAATTAAACATATAAATCAAAGATTCATTTAAAACATTCCTCTAGGTCAAAAACCCTAATACGCTTCAACTTCACATATCGCACTTGTAAATAATCACAATACATATACATCTCACACTTACACTTACACAATGCATTCACATTGCCCTATACACATTTTTATCTTATATCTGTATATTCGATATTTACATTTGATCGCACATTCGATTTGGTTGTAACTTATTGGATACTATAAGTCTCATCCCCTTTTGTACATTTATACCCCCACTCCCGGATACTACTTTGTAATAGCGTAGATTTTACATTTCCGCAATTTACAGTTTTCCAATTATACCATGGTTAGACCTAGGGTTTGTATGTACATAAAATCAAACGCTAGATAACCTAATACAAGACAAATACATGTAATCAATACACAATCACACTTACACCCACTAGGGTAATCCCACATGTTGCCTTCCAAAATGGGCCATGCTTGCACGTCGAGTATCTTTGGCAAAACAAAATCAAATGATCATAAGTCTCAAAGTGTTGCCTAAACGGAATGATCATAGTCCCTTCAAAGCAAATTGCCAAAGACACTTGGCATCATTGCATTCATGGTCCATACGATGACCCGCGCCCGTCCCGAATAAACTTCTTGAATGCAAGATTGTCTACCAATTTCAATGGTAGAACAAAATTGTTAAAAGGGGTTAAAACATGACAAAAACCTTTGAGTACAATAGGGTAGACAAAACTCTTAGTTACTTGAGATCAAACTTGCAAAAACACTTGCCTTCTTTTCAAAAACCACAATCCACAACACTTTCAAACAAACTCTCAAAAACATTTGAAAACATCTTTTCGAAAAGATCCACACTTTTGTAAAACACTCAATCACGAGTCAAATACATTAGTTGCCTAAGACAAGGCATCTTTTTCTAAAACATTTTCAAAAGCACCCACACACACACACCATTTTTAAAGCAATCGAAAAACAAAGCAAGTGATCTAAAAAACCAAGTAACTAAGAGCCCATGGATAACCATGGATAGAAAGGGTGCTAATACCTTCCCTTTCTATAATCTACTCCCCGAACCCAAGAAAACATCTCAAAAGGTTTTTGCTGTGCTTTTTAACCTTTCCTTAGGATAAAATAAAAAGTCGGTGGCGACTCTTGCTCAACCGCACAAGTGCGAATACGAACGCAAAACACAAGTCAGTTCTCCCACCGTATCACAGAACTGGCGACTCTGCTGGGGAATTTTGATGAAAGTGGGGTTACCTTAGGGTTTAGATCACCTTTACTTTCAATTAATTGCTTTGTTTGCTTTACATTTGTGGGCTTTGTATCGGAGTTTTATAGATCCTAACCCGGATCTGGGGGGAACCTTTTTAGGTAGCATAATCTGCGAGGGACCTGTCCGGGGTATACCGACATGGGTGAAGCAGTGGCTACGTTGGTGTGGCGTCTTGGTCTGTACCGATATCCCTCGCGTGAGACGGGGAGAATATGGGTCTTCCAAGGAGTCATTAAGCACCAACCGACCTTAGAACCCTAATTGACCAACTTGGCCATTAGAACAGTAGCAGTATGCTACACTCATTGAGGCTAAACTCTCGAGATGGTTCCGGCCGCGAGAAAAGGTTGTGATGCTGGAGTTATGACCGATTGAGGGTAGCCAATGATATGAGATCCTCTAGAACCCGGTTACTTTTGATAAGACAGGTTTTAACCAACAAACTGAAAGAGGGTAGTACCTGAACCTCATGCAAGCCTAAACCTAAGGACTTGTTTGCTTTGTGTGAATATTGTTTGCCTGTATATACACTCACTTGCTTGTGCATACATGTACATAACATCATGACATCATACCATAGCATTTTAGCATTTTCAATAACCATTTCAAGGATCTCGAGGGTTCTGTTGATGCAGGGTTGCGTTGAACCAGACGTCTATCAAGGGGCAAGGAGGTTTCTCCTCTAACCAGTCCAATCAAAGATCAAGTACAACAACTTGAATCAGTGGCTATGACCCACTCGACATGGTGAGCTTGATTCTCGTGGAAGGACATCCACCGATGCAGAGATCTCCAATCCAAGAGCAGAGTTCAACCTCTAACATTTTCTTGTGTTTACCCCAAGAGATCCTTGAAAGCATGCATCCACATATCATGCATTGCATTTTGACAATCTTTCCTTTTTCAGGTTTCCTTACTCTCCTGCTGTTTATTTCAGCAAGAGATGGCTCTAGAAAGGTCTGTCAAAGACATCCAAGACTAGACTGCTCAGCTGCAGGAGATGTTCCTGAACTTGTCTCTGGGGCAAGAAGAGATGAAAGCTCTCCTCACCAAAGGCCTGGGGAGTTCCAACAATGCCAGGAGTGATCAGATTGCGGAGCTGCAGTTTGATCTGACAACACTGAGGACTCAAATGATGGGACAGTTGGTGGGCCAGATGGCTCTCATCCAAGACCTATCTCAAAGACAAGAGGAACTCAGAGTTCTTGTCCGCCAACTGCTTCCAAACAACCAACAGGGGCAAACATCTGAGGTTGAGGAGCAAGTCACCGCTCAGCCTCCATCAACTCAAGAAGACAAGGGGAAGGCTCCTTTACTTGCTTCAGGGTCACAAACCCATCAACAACCTCGCCAGCGTCAACGGGGCAATCGGCGTAAGCAAGAAAAGTCGGGAAGACAGTTTACGGAGACTGAAATACCGTCATTCTTCATACTGAAGCGCCTGTTGGAGGTCAATTTGCTCACCATAAAGGACCCTCCTCAGAAGCTCAATATCTCCTCTCCTCACTTTAATCCCGACGCATTATGTGTTTACCACTCCTACAGCCCGGGACACAGTACCAACGACTGTTGGGCCTTGAAGAACAAGATTCAAGATCTGATCGACATTGGGGTGTTGGAATTCATGCCAGACGGCGAGATGAAGATCTTTCGTTAAAGGGTTCTCCGCTTGAAGTGACGAAGCTCGAATTGAAAGACTTTTGCTTCTTTCTGAATTTTCAAAGTTGTAATTTCTTTTGCTGTCAAACAATTATCTGTTGATGTTAAACTATGTTTTCATTAATGCATTGCATATGTTTGTCTTGAATTCATCCATTCGTTTCACTACTCTTATGCTTTTCTTTATGATATTTGACTCTTGATAAAAAGCTGCAAGCCTTTAGAGGGAGGATGACGAAACAATATCGTGATCTTATACAGTATGCTTTTGAACGGACCGTGCTGATGATGTACAGGCATTTCTTTCAATTCCCAAACACTGGAGTTATAAGGAAGTTAATCCCTAGTCAACCCCTTCGAGCCAAAGAAGTAGGAGTTTCCTGTTCTGATACAATCAAAACCTTGATATAAACCCGGGGCAGGGTGGTATCTCAGTTAATTCAAAAGAAATGTGCATTGAAGTCGCAAACTCTCGGTTCGTAATACAACGAACGACGAAAAAAAAAAAAAAAAAAGCATTCCTTTGGAATCAAAAGACCGGGTTGGTTCCCTATCACATAGACAGTCAATCTCTCAAAAGAAAAAAAAAAGCCCACTAAGCCAAAACCTGTGAAGGAGGCTTAAGAAAGCTGGGGCATCCCGCTGACAGTAATCCCAAAAACGGTAACAGTCAGGCAAAAGTTAGGGATAACAAATCAAAATCAAAATAGTGAGGTCATTACAAAATCCTCAACAACATGAAAAGTGTTGGAAAAGAAAGAGGAGATGATGACTGTCTCCCCAAAATCCAACTGGTGAACCATCGCCCAAAAGTCGTTCAAAACTCAAAACAGAGTGTGACGCACAATTAACTGAGCTTAGGTTGGAGAACATCACGAAGAGCGGGTGGGTATTAATATACTTTGAGCCTTTATCCTTTGTTTTTTAAACCGTGAACCAAGCCACGTTACAACCCTTTAAAAGTCCTAATTGAAGCATGGGTTAGTTCGAAAGCATACTGTTACAAAAGGTATCCTGACTCCTGTAGGGCTTTACTCTAAATCTTGTGTTGACTTGTCTTGTGAAAAGTTTTCTGCTAAAAACGCATTTTTCAAAATTTCGAGACAAACATAAACTTTGCATTACTTGAATATCACTGTCTGCATTTGACTTTTGTTTGACAGCGAAGAAGTTTATACAAGCGAATGTTCGGAGGAACGAAAACTCTCTCAGTAAGTCAAAATCACGTCAAGAGGATAACACTTCCATCAAATCTCCTATCAATAAGGGGCATGACATGTCACAATTCAATTAACCTGGGGCAGTCCATTCAAAGTCCAACAGATCTTTCAAAGTACAGTTAACCTGGGGCGGTCCAGTCAAGATTTCAAGAAATCTCTCAATATGCAGAGTAATCTGATTTAAGACTCCTTCTTCACCACTTGGGGCATTCGAATGTCAAAAGTGTTCAACAAATCAACTACATCATTTCCAGACTCGACTCCTGTATCTAGCCAGGGCACGTCTGAAGAGTTCGAAGATTCGACTCCTGTATCCAGCCAGGGCACATCTATCGACTACAACATCTCCAGATTCGACTCCTGTATCCAGCCAGGGCACATCTATCGACTACAACATCTCCAGATTCGATTCCTGTATCCAGCCAGGGCATATCTGTCAACTATCACATTTCCAAACTCGACTCCTGTATCTAGCCAGGGCACGTCTGAAGAGTTCGAAGATTCGACTCCTGTATCCAGCCAGGGCACATCTATCGACTACAACATCTCCAGATTCGATTCCTGTATCCAGCCAGGGCATATCTACCAACTATTACATTTCCAGACTCGATTCCTGTATCCAGCCAGGGCATGTCTGAAGAATTCCAGATCAACACCTGCAACAACCCAGGAAACATCTGTGAACGACCGATTGTAGACCAACACCTGTAATAAGCCAGGATTTATCTACATCACCACTTGGGGCATTCGAATGTCAAAAGTGTTCAAAACCCGATGCAGTTTTACACAAGCTCATCTTCAGGGAGCCCTACACTGGTCCCTCTTCAAGACTTCTGAAACAAGTTTACGGATTCTTCCCAACAACGGATGTTAATCTACCGACTTGTTCAGACTCTTCTCAAACCTTTGAAATTAGTTTACGGACGCTTCCCAACAACGGATGCGGCTCTATTTTTGATTCAACTTCAAGATTTCTGAAAATAGTTCACGGGTTCTCCAAGTAAACGGATGTTAACCTATCACTTGTTCAGATTCTTCTCAAGACTTCTGAAAACAGTTCATAGATTCTTCCCAAGTAACGGATGTTAATCTATCAGCTTGTTCAGATGCAACCTCTGAAATTAGTTTACGGACGCTTCCCAACAACGGATGCGGCTCTAGTGCTGATTCAACTTCAAGATTTCTGAAAACAGTTCCCGGGTCCTCCAAGTAAACGGAGGTTAACTTATCGTTTGTTCAGATTCTTCTCAAGCTAACCACCACGAAAGATCGCCCTCGGCAAAATTCTCCCTATACCCAGCGGAGTTCATCAAAATACCCCAACAGTAACTTATCTTTGCAAATCCCCAAGCCAGAGAATCCTCCGGAGTTCAATCCCCCTCAGAATTTAAGCTTCAGTATCCCCAGCGGAGCCAGACCATTGAACCTTCTCCCCACAGAGTTTTGGGAGGGAAAATCTTGAATTCCCCAGTGAAGTCTCCAGAGTTACTTCCCATCAAGCTGACGATTCTCAAACCTGGTCTTCCCAGCATGAGCCTACTAGTTTGGAACTCCCCAGTAGAGGTCATCAGGAATTCTCTTCCCCAGCGACAGCCAAGGATTTATTTTCCCCGGTAGCAGTCAAGTTGCTTTTATCTTCAGCCATCTCGGATTCATGTATCCTTGGCAAGATTAGCTCATCAGCTTACATACGCATTCATTACATTCATATCATAAATATTGATGCCACGTACATTGCATCATGCATCATAACATTGCATACAATTAACCCTTTGCCTTTTCAGGTAAGATCAGTCGACAGACACAGATTATCTCCCGAGATTCATCCAGAAATAGTTCAGATGTGACCCAGACACAGTGACTTTTTGATACTTATTCCAGATTCATTCAGACGCATCATCAAGAAACCCTACACCGATTCCTCTTCAACTTCAAGACTTCTGAAACAGTTTACAGATTCATCCCTACAACGGATGTCAATCTACCAACTGATTCAAACCCTTCTCAACTTCTGAAACAGTTTACGGATTCTTCCCTACAACGGATGTCAATCTACCGACTTATTCAGACTCTTCTCAATTTTTGAAAATAGTTTACGGACATGTCCCAACAACGGATACTGCTCTATTGCTTATTCAATCTCGGATAGTTCACAGATTCTCCCGACATGGACGTCAATCTGTTGCTTGTTCAGACCCCTAATTCAGAGATGTTCCAAAACAGGGATGCCCTTCTGATACTTGTCCACTCACCATTGACATACAGTTCAACATGTCCAGATGGCATCTATAAGCCCATCCTCCTACCAGCAGTCGTCGAATGGCATCTGTAAGCCCATTCCTAGATGGCATCTTTAAGCCCATCACCAAATGGCATCTTTAAGCCCATTCACATCTACCATCACATCGACGAGCGCAAATTTTCTGGGCACATTAGTGTCCAATCTCCTTTTACCTTCAAGTCGCGAAAGGCAAACTTGCCAATCTAACTCTTCAGGTCCAAGAAGATTGAACAGGGGCAACTGTTGTACCCCAAAATTTACCCTCGCGCTTTTCCACAAGAAATCTCAGCTTCAGACATTTCCTGACTTTTCAAACTGGCTCAAGAATCGGACAAATGGACTTTTCTTGACAGTCAAGCAAAATTAGGGTTTTTACTAATTTTCAGAGCCTTGGATTGTTTCATACAGTTGGCTTAGGGTTTTGATGGATTTTGGCTCAATTTTGATCAAGCGAACGCTATTTGGCATTTAATCAGGAATTAAGGGTTTTATGGGCATATTCTCAGAAAGGTTGAAATTCCACAGTACTTTGCGGTTTATTCCGAGATTCGGGTTGAATTTGCATTGTTTAATCAGTAAGAGGAGGCAATTGGTTTGAATTCACCAGTCAAAAGATATGTGCAGTATTGGATTCACAGTGTTTATGGCAAATCAGTGAAGAAGGAATGCGTTTGATCAGTCTATTTGGATTGACTGCTGCTTTGCTTTGGATTTTGAATAAGACAGGTTTAATTGATCAATATTGATTTTATTTAAGTTATTTATTATTCTAAAATTGAATGATTGAAATTTATTTTTCAATTGTTTTAATTCAAAGAATTTTAAATAAATAAATAAACAATAAATAAAATTAGAACTAATTGGATAATTTAGATTTTATTGATATTTGAATTATTTGTACAAATTGTTGTTTATAATTTAAGTTACAAACAATAATATACATTGATTTAAATATTAAATAAAATAAAAAGCTATCCTATTTCTAATATTCTTCATTCTTCACTCCGCTCCGGTGCTCCATTTTTTATCTGCAAAAAGAAGAAGAAAAGTCAGAAAGCAGTTAATTAAAGACAGTTAAAGTTGCTCATCATTAGGGGCCACTGACTGGGATCAGTTGACCCTCTCTGCAAATCGCGGGATTTCTCCCGGTTCACAAAGAGGGAAGAATTCCATTTTTTATTCATGAATGTCAAATGCATAATTTCTAAAAGTTCAAACTGCAAACTTCCAATTCAAACTAAACTGAAAAGTCCAATTCCCACTTAAATGCCAAAGATATCAAAGAAAATCAAGGAAGTACAATTGCTGTCAAAATCTATCCCAAGCTGTCAAAGAAGGATTTTGGAAAGATATCAATGCAAAGTCAGCACACAAACTGTCAAAGCAAGATAAAGATGCAGAAAATGTGTTATGCAAGCTAAACATATTAATCATCATTTCCCATAGGCCCCTTCAGAACAAAGTACAACAATAATCATATAAAAATCTTAACTGTACTTTTGGAGAGAAAAAGAGAGAAAAAAGCAGCATAGGCTTTAGGTTTAGACAGGGCAGAAGACAACAAAGAGATATAACACAAAGAGAAGAGAACACAGTTCAAGGGACAGTTCAAGGAGAGAAGAGAAAAATATACAAAAACCTGCTGATGCCTCAAAAACCTGTCCACTAAAAAAGATACAAAACTAAAACCTCAAGCTTCAAACTGATAACCTGCTAGGCCATCAAAAAAAAAACCTCAAAACCAAGTTCAAAACCTGATACCCTGTAAAAACAATAACAACAAAAAGCCTACTGTTAAACTCCAACCTGTTGAAGCTTTATCAGTCAAAAAACTTATTCAAACCAATGCAAAAAAGCCTTAACCTGTCAACACATAACCAAAACTACCAACACCCTACCATAACTCACCACCTGCCTACAACCCTGTTAAGGCCACAAAACCCACCATAACTTGCAACCTGTCATAACCTCACAAAAAACCTGAACCTGTGGAACATACAAACACATAAATTGAACTACCAAGATCCTTGTCAAACCACTACTGTCAAGCCTGAACCCCAAAAGCATAAATATACAAACCCAAAATCTGCATCAAAAAACCAACACAACCCTGCCTCAACATAAACCACACACATAAAAAAAACTGCATTATCCTGGCCAAAAACATCAAAAAGCAAAGTTCAAACCCAAGGCAAAACCTCACAAAATCAATTCCTCAACCTTTGAGTCTTCTCAAGTTCCAAACAACCAACCAAAAACTTCATACCAGCACCATGCCTATCAAACTCAAAGCCATAGCATCTCAAGCCTAAGCCCTCAGTAAAACATCACTGGGCAACACAAACAAGCATACAGCCACTCGAGAGAAGAAGAAGAAAGAAGCAATTCAAGGGCCTCAGAAGCAAACAACATCATAGGCAAAGCAACGATTCGAAGCAAGTTTTAGGCAATCCAGAAAGAAGCTAATCAAAACAATATAGTTGTTTCAACCATAGCACATCCAGCAACAACAATTCAAAAGCATCAAGGGCCTCAGAAGCAAGCTTCATCATAGGCAAGGCAGCAAATGTTCCAAAACATTCAAAATCATTCAGAACATCATCATTAAAATCATAGCATCCAACATAAGCAACAAGCACGCAACTATAGAGAGAGCAAAGAGAAGAGATAAAGTATTGAAAGGGTTTTCAGGGAAAAGGTCTATCATCATCAAACCCTAGAAAAACGGCGAAAAGATAAAAGTACCAAACTTGCCCAAGCTAACTTCCAGAATCGTCACATTTCTCTCCGCCGTTCCGGCCTCCTAAAGCGTCACTCCTCCTCTCTCCTCCTTCTCCAAGGTCAGGTAACGAGCTTTCTACCTCTTCTCCTTCACCTCATAATAACGAAAGATCAAGTAAGAAATCAAATCAAAAACATGCAATTCGTAAAAAAGAAAAGAGATAAGAACATAAAACGTTGGAACGAACCCTAAATCAAGAGGACGCTGAATTCACGCCATGGAGGGAAGAGAGGTATGGGGTTGACACTGGTGGCCGGAGGAAAGATTTTTGCTCAGGAAGATGAAGATAAAGAAGAATGTTGAATGAACACGAACGGCGCGCCGCTGCTAACCCTACGCTTTCGTCTCAATTGGATACCAAATCACTAACCCTAAATTCGTTCAAGTTTAACATGGGCCTGACCCGTCTCTAAGTCCCTCTAAAGCCCATTAAAGATGTTTCTTTTCTGTTTCTTTTAACATACATTAAATACTAACCTTTTTTTTATAAACAATATTTACTTTTTTTTCTTTGTAAAATACTAACTTAATTAAAATACATTTTTGACTCATATATTAAAAAAATTGAAAATACTTTCTTCTTTTTATTTATTTACTCTCTTAATCAATACAATTCATTTAGTAAAAAATACATCTTTTCTTTAAGTATAATTAAATGTTTTTCTATATACATAATTTAATTTCTAAATACTTGATTAAAATACATTTGTACATACATTAAAAAACATTAATTTTGTACATATCATTTTTTATCCTATATTAAAATTGAAAACTTTTTAATTAATATACATATTTGTACATAGTAATAGAAATACATTTTTTCTCTAAATATTAAAATTCACAAACATTTGATTAAGATACTTTTTGTATATAAACAAATAAAGATACATTTAATTAAAATTTGACCATTTAATTAAAACATTTTTCTTTTGTACATAATTAAACATATAAATCAAAGATTCATTTAAAACATTCCTCTAGGTCAAAAACCCTAATACGCTTCAACTTCACATATCGCACTTGTAAATAATCACAATACATATACATCTCACACTTACACTTACACAATGCATTCACATTGCCCTATACACATTTTTATCTTATATCTGTATATTCGATATTTACATTTGATCGCACATTCGATTTGGTTGTAACTTATTGGATACTATAAGTCTCATCCCCTTTTGTACATTTATACCCCCACTCCCGGATACTACTTTGTAATAGCGTAGATTTTACATTTCCGCAATTTACAGTTTTCCAATTATACCATGGTTAGACCTAGGGTTTGTATGTACATAAAATCAAACGCTAGATAACCTAATACAAGACAAATACATGTAATCAATACACAATCACACTTACACCCCCTAGGGTAATCCCACATGTTGCCTTCCAAAATGGGCCATGCTTGCACGTCGAGTATCTTTGGCAAAACAAAATCAAATGATCACAAGTCTCAAAGTGTTGCCTAAACGGAATGATCATAGTCCCTTCAAAGCAAATTGCCAAAGACACTTGGCATCATTGCATTCATGGTCCATACGATGACCCGCGCCCGTCCCGAATAAACTTCTTGAATGCAAGATTGTCTACCAATTTCAATGGTAGAACAAAATTGTTAAAAGGGGTTAAAACATGACAAAAACCTTTGAGTACAATAGGGTAGACAAAACTCTTAGTTACTTGAGATCAAACTTGC
The DNA here is from genome assembly GCA_948472305.1 of Vicia faba. Taxonomy (NCBI): domain Eukaryota; kingdom Viridiplantae; phylum Streptophyta; class Magnoliopsida; order Fabales; family Fabaceae; genus Vicia; species Vicia faba. Next base: position 1,126,530,320 of record OX451740.1, read on the forward strand.
AAAAACACTTGCCTTCTTTTCAAAAACCACAATCCACAACACTTTCAAACAAACTCTCAAAAACATTTGAAAACATCTTTTCGAAAAGATCCACACTTTTGTAAAACACTCAATCACGAGTCAAATACATTAGTTGCCTAAGACAAGGCATCTTTTTCTAAAACATTTTCAAAAGCACCCACACACACACACCATTTTTAAAGCAATCGAAAAACAAAGCAAGTGATCTAAAAAACCAAGTAACTAAGAGCCCATGGATAACCATGGATAGAAAGGGTGCTAATACCTTCCCTTTCTATAATCTACTCCCCGAACCCAAGAAAACATCTCAAAAGGTTTTTGCTGTGCTTTTTAACCTTTCCTTAGGATAAAATAAAAAGTCGGTGGCGACTCTTGCTCAACCGCACAAGTGCGAATACGAACGCAAAACACAAGTCAGTTCTCCCACCGTATCACAGTTACTTTGATATGAAAGCCTGGATAGTAGGTTTGTGAGAAGGAACCTGGATAGTAGGGTTACTTCGATATGAAAGCCTGGATAGTAGGGCTGTGAGAAGGAACCTGGGTCGTATGGTTACTTCGATATGAAATCCTGGATAGTAGGGTTGTGAGAAGGAACCTGGATAGTAGGGTTACTTAAAAATGAGAGCCTGGATAGTAGAGTTATGAGAAGGAACCTGGGTCGTAGGGTTACTTCTGAAGAAGTGAAAAACACAAGAAGGGGGGTTGAATTGTAAAACTTGAAATCAAATGCAGACAACATGTTATTTTTATCCTGGTTCGTTTGATCTCAAACTACTCCAGTCCACCCGTCAAGGTGATTTCGCCTCTCTCCAACGAGGTCTTAATCCACTATATTCAACTGAATATTACAACTGCTTTAACAACTGCTAAAGCCTTCTTGAGTCTAAACCACAGACCGGTTTCTCAAGGAAATTCTTTCTTACAGATAAATGAATACTATGTGTGTTGAATGTTTTCTACAAAAACTTTATATCACAACTGTGATAATACACAAATTAAGCTTATGTAAAACTAGGATGCTATAACTATAGACTAAGCAATTTGAGAGATATAGCAAACTGTATGAGTGAGGATTAAGATGATGTGCTTTATGCGTGTGAAGAGTTGTAGAGCATTAGCCAATTCATTTCTCACTGACTTGTTTATATAGCCTTGGAAAAGATACGTTGTAGTCAATTATTCCATTTCAATGCCCATTACGTTCTTTCCATATTGAGAAGATCTTTGTCTTGGAATACAGTCGTTGGTAATAAAGTGTCTTGAATGCACAGTACCATTGTCAATTAAGTGTGTCATTGGCTTTGGCTTATTCTGACGCTTCTAGGTGCTGATGATATTGTTTTGGTCTTGATCAGAGTTTAGAGTATGTTACGCGTAGATCTATTCATCAAGCTTCAGCGTAAGCATATGCTTTGATCTTATGATGCTGGCATATGATATTTCATCTTCTGATGCTGGCATATGATAATTCATCTTCTAATGCTGATGTTGAAATTCTTATGCTGATATCCATCAGCGTTTCTGTAAATGCACAATATATTTTTTTAGGTACCATATATGTCTCATATGAATTATACAATTTATTTAATCTAGCATTTTGTTATCATCAAAACTTTAACTTAGGGTAGTAGATTCAAACTTTGTTCTAACAATCTCCCCCTTTTTGATGATGACAAAAACCAGATATTTTCAATCGAAATTTAAAGAAAAATATCAGAGATAACCAAATAATAAATTTGTATCAGCGATAAACAGAAAGGTATCAAAGATAAGAAGATAGGGAATAAAAAGGTATCAAAGTTAAGAAGATAAAAAAATTGTCAGAGTTATGATCAGAAAAACTCCCCCTGAGTTTATTACTTCCCTTTTAATTCCATGAGTCCTTTAGCATCAGATCTTTATTGAACTTTCTTTGAGCATCAGATCTTTCCTTTACTCGAGCAGAGCTTTAGTGTATCAGAGATGATTAAATTCTTGTACTTGTAAGCTTATGCAGAACAAAGAAACATTCAAGTATATCAGAGTGTTAGAATGTTTGAGACTTTTGTCTCAGTAAACCGTTATTGAAAAATATCATTCTTTCTCCCCCTTTTTGTCAGCAATCAAAAAGTGCAAATAATTGAAGTTAAAAAACAATCAGTGCAGAAAAACGATTGTATTCAGTTCAGAGCTCAGAAAATATTACAGATAATATGTAAAGAAAACAGTGAAAACATCAAGAATCAAAATCTAAGGTTAGGGAGGAAGGCGTGTGAACAGAGCTTCTAGCATGTTCTTAATCTGATCAGTGGTTTCCTTCTGCTGATGCACCATGCTGACTACTGAGTCAATCTTACTATCCTAAACATCCATCCTTTCCATCATTCGTTGATCATTCTCATCCATTCTCTCCTGCAGTCGAAGATCATTTTGCTTCAGCTCTTCAAGAGTCTGCCTGTCCAATGCAGCTTGAGAGATGTTAGAATCAGGATGCTTCTGAGAGCTTTCTGCAATAACTTCTTCTTGACTTAAATCTTCAGTTGGAATCGTCTGTTCTCCTGCTGGTTGAACTGTTGAAGCTGTACGCTTTTCAGACCAAGGCTCACTGTCCAGAAGAAGCACTTCCTCCTTCAGCAGCTGACTCAAAACTGGACCTTCAATTTCTTTCAGCAGATTGCTGAAGTTCTGTTGAGCCTGTTCATAGCTTAGGTCTTGCAGCTTAAAGGTTTCAGCGCATATCCATCCTCTGAATTGTGTCCAAAGTTGGTCTGAAACAGCATGATCAATCACTCCCGGACAAGCTTGTTTTAGAGAAGAAATCCACTTCTGCATGTCTGTTTCAAAATTCAAGATGCTAGAACCAACATCTGGTTGTTTGGGTTTGGGAATGGCGGTTTTATTTTTAAGGGCAACAAGGCGGTCAAGGACTGTTAGATCAATGAAGGTCTTGCTGTGGTCATCTGGATTTTGCTTGGGTGAGGGAGTAGGAGAATCAGGAATGATTATTGGAGAGGATGGGGTATTAGGTGGAGTAATTTCTGGTGAGGATGGAAGTTGAGGGATATTAACAGTGGTACCACCAGGAAATTGTATGGCTAAGGGTTGTGGTTCAGAGGATTCAGATGATTGAGGTTCAGGGGTTTGAGCCTCAGAGTGTTAAGACTCAGGTTGTGGAGATGATTCGTGTTGAGGTGAAGGTGGATTAAGTTCTGGTTGTGGAGATGGAGGTTGTGGAATTTCTGGTTGTGGTGAATGTGGATCTTCTGGGATTGGTGGGAGTGTAGTTTCTGGTTGAGGATTTGGATTTTTTGTATGGGGAGCGGAAGAGTGTTGATCAATTTCTGAAAGAACTTTTTCAAGTTCTGGTTCTGTTGAGGTTGTGGGTTTTGGATTGTGAGATTTGGTGCGGGATCTTCTGAGGGTTAATGACTCAGAAGGGTCAAACTAGGGTTCAGTATCATCAATGATTGGAATGGGAATTGGGATTTCATTTGAAGCTGGGGTTGGAATAAATGTTGGAACAACAGATGAATTTAAAACATTAACAGAAGACAAATTACCTCTCTTCTTTGGGGTCTGCTGAGACGATCCTTCTGATACAGCCTTTCTCTTCTTAGTATTCTTCAGAGTAACCTCTGGTGCCTTCTGCTGAAGATCTTTAATGTTGAGATTGGGTGTTGTTCCATCAGCTTTGCACACATCCAAGTATCTCAGAACAATTTGAGGCTTAGAGTCAATCTCTGAGAACATGGGGAAGTCGTCCAGGGGAATTCTTCTGCTGGAGATTTCAGCAAAAGGAGTAACACTGGGCTCCTTCTTAATGTTCTCTATCAGCTTCATCTTCTTGAGATTCTTAGCATTCAGCTGCTTCCCAACAGAAGGTTCTAGAGAGCTTATTTCCTGTGCCTCTGTCAAGTGTTCAATCAGCCTATTCTCCGTTAGAATATCTGATATCAATCTGCCGAAGGGTATCCAATCCCTTTTTGTCCTTTCTTCTTCTCTAGTCTCCTTGACGCTGGTCCTCAGATGGTTGAACAGAAGATGAGCCAGATTAATCTTTACCTTCTGATTAATAAAATAGATCAGAAACTGCTGATCTATGTTTATATAATCAGGTGAGCTTGTAGGCTTCCTGTGATTGAAACAGCCCAGAATAATATTTGCCCAAATTCTGTGCTGATCTTTCAAATCTCTTATTTTGCTGGAGGGAACCCCATGTGTGAAAATCTGCCTTGCTATAACAGCAGCATCTGAGCACCTTTCTGCCATGTCTATACAGCGAACGCCACCACCATTGTATCCAATCAGCCTTGCAATGTGATCTTCAGTAATCACTATCTTCTTTCCCATGATAGACGAAGTAACCTGATGAGTTGAGGAAGACGCGTGTATCCAGAATTCTTTAACCAAGATGGGGAACGTTGGACCCACCAACCTATCAAAATACCTTTCCCATTCTTGTGCCTTAATTTCTTCAGACAAATCAAAGCCATTTTCCTTCAAGCTGTTGAAATCAACTATCAATTCTGACAGAACTTCCAAGTTCTTGACCGGAGTAAGGAGCATTCTGAGAGGAATCTGATACTATTCAGAAGAAGCATCTTGCTTGGAACCTGAAGAAGGAGTGCTAGAGGATGCCATGTTCACACAAGAGTTTTTGAGAAAAAGCTTGAAAAGGGTTTCTTTGAGAAAAAAAGCTTGAAAACACAGTAAGAACACAGAAAATATTTTGAAGATTGTAAGTGACGGTAAAAAGTGAATGAATGATGTTTAAGGAGTTTAAATAGGTTTCAAAATGTGTTTTGAAAATATAAATGTTTTAAGAGATAGAATTAAATCATGATTACTCGCATTTAATGTTGACTGATTTTGGGGGATTTAGAAAGATATTTGGAACGATTACCCATGACATGTGTCTCAATGCATCCAATCAGCGTTTTGCCTTCTCAGAAGCGTGCACGCGTGTTCTGACTCAGGAATTAGCTGATGACTGGATGACACTTGTTTGATTTAGTGAACAGCACATCTATCCTTGAAATGAAATGCTCAGATCTTTATGGATAGAATCTGATACAATCTGCATGTCTAAATTTCTGAGAGAAGATTGATCATAAGTTCACATTTAAATAAGACAAATTCTGAAGGTTAATATATAAAATTAAAACATTTTCACTCTGGGCAGAGCTTCATGCTGAGATGTTTCAGAATGAAGTTGAACCTATCTTCAGAAAGTGGTTTTGTGAAGATATCAGCCCATTGATGGTCTGTATCAATAAATTTTAAGTTTAAAATGCCTTTCTGAATGTAGTCCTTAATGAAATGATGTTTTATTTCTATATGCTTAGCCCTAGAATGCAAAATTGGATTTTTACTTAAGCAAATGGCAGAAGTGTTATCACTGAGTATAGGAATGTTACTCTCAAATATCTGGAAGTCTTCAAGCTGACTTTTCATCCAGAGCATTTGTGTGCTGCATCCTGCTGCTGCTATGTATTCAGCTTCTGCTGTTGATAGCGCAATTGTGGATTGCCTTTTGCTGGACCAAGAGATCAGATTTTCTCCCAGAAACTGGCAGCTTCCAGAAGTACTTTTAAGCTCTACTCTGTCTCCAGCAAAGTCAGCATCACAGTAACCTACTAAGCTGTAATCACTAGATTTTCTATAAAATAAACCCAGATTAGTAGTACCTTTCAGATACTTGAAAATTTGCTTAATAGTTGTAAAGTGAGATTCTCTAGGATCTGATTAGAATCTTGCACAAATGCATACACTGAATAAAATATTAGGCCTTGAAGCCGTCAGATAAAGAAGAGAACCAATCATACCTCTGTAGACCTCCTGTTCTACATTTTTGCTTACCTCTTCTCTTTCCAGAATGCATGTGGGATGCATTGGAATCTTTGATGACTTACATTCTGAGAGATCAAATTTCTTCAGATGTTCTCTGACATATTTGCTCTGATGAATGTAAGTTCCCTCTGAAGTTTGATTGATCTGAATTCCCAGAAAGAATTTTAGTTACCCCATGAGGCTCATCTCAAATTCTTCATGCATACACTTAGCAAATTTTCTTCTAAGAGAAGGATTAGTAGATCCAAATATAATATCGTCAACATAAATCTGACACACTAAGATGTCATTCTTAACTGTCTTACAGAATAAGGTTGTGTCCACTTTCCCTCTGGTGAATTCTTTTTCTAACAGAAAGTTACTAAGTCTTTCATACCACGCTCTGGGAGCTTGATTCAGACCATACAGTGACTTCTTTAGTTTGAAAACATATTCTGGATTTTTTGTACTTTCAAAACCAGGGGGTTGGTGCACATAAACCTCTTCTTCTATATAGCCATTTAAGAATGCACTCTTGACATCCATCTGATAAAGAGTGATGCCTTTATTAACAACAAAAGAAATTAAAAGTCTGATAGATTCTAACCTGGCGACTGGAGCAAAGGTTTCTATATAGTCTATCCCCTCTTGCTGACTATAACCTTGTGCTACCAGTCGTGCCTTGTTTCTGATGACTTCACCTTGTTCGTTCAGTTTGTTTCAGAACACCCATTTTGTTCCAATGACGTTGAATCCTTTTGGTCTGGGAACTAGATCCCACACGTCATTTCTGGTGAATTGATTCATCTCTTCTTGCATTGCTAGAATCCAGTCGTTTTCCAGAAGTGCTTCATCAATTGAAGAAGGTTCAATCAGAGAAACAAGTCCCATGAGGGAATTTTCAGAGTTTCTGAAGTTGGCTCTTGTTCTGATTGGATCTTCCTTTCTTCCTAAGATTGTTTCTTCTGGGTGATCCATGCTGCTTCTGGATAGTCTTTTCTGAGGTTGATCAACTGATGTTTTTGGATTGCTCGCAATGCCTCTTTCTGATGTTAAAGGAGTGTCTTTGTTGAGAGCTTCTGATGACTTGTCTTCAGAACCTGTGAATTCAACTTCCATACCTGCAAAGACTTCATTTTGCTTTGACTTTTCAGAGTCAAGCTTATCATCAAAATGAACACTGATTGATTCTTCCACAATCTGTGTTTCTGTATTGTATACTCTGTACCCTCTTGAGCGTTCAGAGTATCCTAACATAATACACTTCTGTGCTTTAGAGTCAAACTTGTTCAAATAATTTTTTGTATTTAACATAAAACAAGTACATCCAAATGGATGAAAATATGAAATGTTGGGCTTTCTATTCTTCCACAATTCATATGGAGTCTTTTCCAAAATAGGTCTTATGGAGATTATATTCTGAATGTAGCATGCTGTGTTTATTGCCTCTGCCCAGAAGATCTTAGCAACGTTTGTCTCATTGATCATGGTTCTGGCCATTTCTTGCAATGTTCTGTTCTTTCGTTCTACAACTCCATTTTGCTGGGGAGTTCTAGGACAAGAGAAATCATGCAGAATGCCTCTGTCATTAAAGAATGACTCAAAATCTTTGTTTTCAAATTCTCCACCATGATCACTTCTGACTTTAACGATTCTAAGATCCTTTTCATTATGAACTTGGTTACAGAAGGTGACAAACACAGAGTGTGACTCGTCCTTGTGTCTTAATAACTTTACCCATGTCCATCTGCTATAGTCATCTACGATTACTAACCCATACTTCTTGCCACTGACTGAAGCAGTTTTAACTGGTCCAAATAAGTCAATGTGCAGAAGTTCTAATGGCTTAGAGGTGGAAACAACGTTTTTAGATTTGAAAGCAGGTTTTGCAAACTTGCCTTTCTGACATGCTTCACACAGAGCATCTGAATTGAACTTCATATTAGGAAGTCCTCTAACCAGATTGAGTTTGTTAATCTGAGATATTCTTCTCATACTAACATGCCCCAATCTTCTGTGCCAGATCCATTGCTCGTTGTTAACAGACAGAAGACACTTTACATTCTGACTTTTCAGTTTAGAAAGTTTGTTTTTATAAATGTTGTTTTTCCTCTTTCCATTAAATAGGATAGTCCCATCTTTCTGACTAACAGCTTTACATGATTTTTGATTAAAGATTATATCATAACCGTTATCACTTAATTGACTTATGGATAACAGATTATGCATTAATCCATCTACTAATAGAACATTATTTATAGAGGGGAGATTTCAATTACCTACTGTTCCAGAGCCAATGATCTTTCCCCTCTGATTGCCTCCAAAGCCTACGTGCCCTCCAGGCTTAAGTTCCAGGCTTTGGAACATATGCCTTCTTCCCGTCATGTGTCGTGAGCAGCCAGAGTCCAGGTACCATGACTGGTGTTTCTGATTTGCTGCTAAAGATATCTGCAACATGTATTATTTTATCCTTAGGTACCCATATTTTCTTGGGTCCTGATTTGTTAGTTTTACCAAAACTCTGGTTGAATTTTGGTTTCACAGAATAATTATTACTAGTATATTTAATGTCATGTGTGTGACCATACACAAAGTGAGAATTTAGAGGAGTGCGTTTAATAACTAGATCCATGGCATTCTTTGGTGTAGGTACCTTACCTTGGTATCCTATTCCCTTTCTGCCATTTCTTCTAACTCCATAGATCATTGAAGCCATTTTGCTTCTATCTATGCTTTTAGCAAGGAACTTCTGAAAGCTGTGATCATACTCCTTGATGATCTCATCAGCACTGCTGGGAGTTTCAGAAATTGTTTCCTTCTGAGAGTTTTGTAAAAGATTTTCTAATTTTGAAATTTTATTTTTCAACTCAGAATTTTCCAATTTAAGACTCTCAGTTTTATCAGAGTCAGAATCAAGATTCCTTTTCAGGTTTCTGAATTTAACTCTGATCTGCTGATATCTTTCCAGAATTTTGTTAAGGCTTTCAGCAAGTTCAGCCTTAGTAAAATTAATTGCAAAGTCAGGGAATACCTCTTCGGTGTCTGATTCAGAGTCTGATTCAGAAGCTTCACTGTCTTCTAATATGTTAGCCATGAGAGCTATGTTTGCTCTCTCATCATCTGATACTGAGTCAGCTACGAGTCAGAGTCATCCCATGTAGCCATGAGACTCTTCTTCTTTTCCCTTCCAAACTTCTTTTTGGACTTTTCCCTCTGAAGCTTTGGACAGTCACTCTTGTAGTGTCCTTGCTCGTTGCACTCATAGCAGATGATGTCCTTGGTGTTTGGCTTTCTGCTTCCTGAGGAGCCTTCAGATCTTCTGAATCCAGAGGAGGAGTCTGATCTTCTATATCTGGAGGAGGACTCATTCTGATCTGATCTTCTGGTATTCCTGAACTTTCTTTGCCTCTGCTTCCATAGTTGGTTCACTCTTCTGGAGAGGAGGGAAAGTTCGTCTTCTTCTGATGAGGACCCATCAGAGGTTTCTTCAACAGCCTGCAAAACTTTGGAGTCATATTTTCTGTTAGACATTAAAGCTAAAGGCATACCTTGCTTCTGAGGTTCATCAGCTTCTAGCTCTATCTCGTGACTTCTGAGGGAGCTGATAAGTTCCTCCAGAGAGATTTTGTTGAGATCTTTTGCTAGCTTCAGCGCTGTAACCATTGGCCTCCACTGTTTTGGCAAGTTTTGATGATCTTCTTGACATGATCAGCAGTAGAATACCCTTTGTCCAGAACTTTGAGACCAGCCACTAGAATTTGAAATCTTGAGAACATAGTTTCAATAGATTCACTTTCTTCCATTTTGAATGCCTCATACTTCTGAATGAGCGCAAGAGGTTCAGTTTCTTTGACCTGAATGTTGCCTTCATGCGTCATTCTGAGAGAGTCAAACATACTCTTTGTAGTGTCTCTGTTAGATATCTTTTCATATTCAGCGTAAGAGATGGCACTGAGAAGAATAGTTATGGCCTTGTGGTGATTTTTGAAGTCACGCTTTTGTTGATCAGACATTGCCTTCCTGTCAATCTTCTGACCACTTGCATTCACTGGGTGCGTGTATCCATCTGTCACCATGTCCCACAGATCAGCATCATGTGCCAGAAAGAAGCTTGCTATTATGTCTTTCCAGTAATCAAAATTCTCTCCATCAAAGATTGGAGGTTTGCCGCTGAATCTGTCTCTATCTTCATTGTTGTCATTGCTGGTGTGTTGATATGTTTCTGCCATTGTGTTTTTCTGACGCTGGATCTTGTACTGACACGGTTAAGTGTTTTAGCTCAGAACTAGGCGCTCTGATGCCAATTGAAGAAGTGAAAAACACAAGAAGGGGGGTTGAATTGTAAAACTTGAAATCAAATGCAGACAACACGTTATTTTTATCCTGGTTCGTTTGATCTCAAACTACTCCAGTCCACCCGTCAAGGTGATTTCGCCTCTCTCCAACGAGGTCTTAATCCACTATATTCAACTGAATATTACAACTGCTTTAACAACTCTTAAAGCCTTCTTGAGTCTAAACCACAGACCGGTTTCTCAAGGAAATTCTTTCTTACAGATAAATGAATACTATGTGTGTTGAATGTTTTCTACAAAAACTTTATATCACAACTGTGATAATACACAAATTAAGCTTATGTGAAACTAGGATGCTATAACTATAGAGTAAGCAATTTGAGAGATATAGCAAACTGTATGAGTGAGGATGAAGATGATGTGCTTTATGCGTGTGAAGAGTTGTAGAGCATTAGCCAATTCATTTCTCACTGACTTGTTTATATATCCTTGCAAAAGATACGTTGTAGTCAATTATTCCATTTCAATGCCCATTACGTTCTTTCCATATTGAGAAGATCTTTGTCTTGGAATACAACCGTTGGTAATAAATTGTCTTGAATGCACAGTACCGTTGTCAATTAAGCGTGTCATTGGCTTTGGCTTATTCTGACGCTTCTAGGTGTTAATGATATTGTTTTGGTCTTGATCAGAGTTTAGAGTATGTTACACGTAGATCTGTTTATCAAGCTTCAGCGTAAGCATATGCTTTGATCTTCTGATGCTGACATATGACATTTCATCTTCTGATGCTGGCATATGATGATTCATCTTCTGATGCTGATGTTGACATTCTTATGCTGATATCCATCAGAGTTTCTGTAAATGCACAATATAATTTTTTAGGTAGCATATATGTCTCATATGAATTATACAATTTATTTAATCTAGCATTTTGTTATCATCAAAACTTTAACTTAGGGTAGTAGATTCAAACTTTGTTCTAACAACTTCGATATGAAAGCCTGGATAGTAGGGCTACTTCGAAGCAATAGTGTAGATTAGTTGACCCGTTTAGTTTTGGGAACTGAGTTTTCGTTAGTCATTTGCAGGTGTGACTTACATAACCTCTGAATTTGCTGAAGCTAATCCTCTTTTCTTGAAAAGATATCATGGTTAGTTATATGCGATGCATGAAATGCAGGGTGAGATGATGTTCTCAAAATAAATGAGGTTATGCTGTATATGATATGTATGCGTATGTCATGATGTATGTTCATGAAATTCTGTCGGGGTATGCTCGCGTCTGGGAAAATAAATCACTGACGGTTGCTGAAGATTTGTAAATATTCTGTTGGGAGGAGATACTGCTTGAGAATAAACTCTGCAGGAAATGAACTTAGAAAATGTATTTTTGTAGCTGAAGTGATGAACTCTGTCGGCGGTTGAGCCTCTACATTTAGATAAATAAACTCTGTTTAGGGGATGAATTTTACTAACTCGCCCGTGAATATGGGAATCGGCTGGGGGATATAGCTGTCAGGTTTCAGAGAGACCCTGGCTAGGGAGATTATGTCCTATTTCGGGAAAGCGGACATCAATGGTTTTGAATACTTTTACTCTGTGGGGAGTGTATGTATTGATGATTGTGCTCCAAAGCTGACTCTATCCCGACACTTGCTGGGCGGAGTAACCGTCGGGTTTGGCACTTCTTGTTTTTGCCCCTGTTTCTGGAATTACGAGTAATTGTCTTTTTTTTTTATGTAAGTATTTATGAGCAGCAATCATTTTAAAATGCATATATAAAAAATAATTCATTGGATGTTCTTTCAAAATAAAACAAAAAACAAAAATAAACTCGAAGTGAAAATAATTTTGTATTGGTTTTTGAAGTCGGCCTGTAATAGGCGTTTTTGTACAAGGAGGCTGACGCTCTAGTAAGAGAATGCCGCCGAAAAAATAGAAGCTATACAAATTTATGAAAAATAAAAACAGCTATATGCAACAACCCCATTGGGTTCTAACTCTGCTATTGCCTTTATGTCTTCAAGCGTCTCATCACTTTGCTTCTTGGCCGAAAGTTGATCAGATTGATTGGTGTCGTCCGAGCTTGATAGTCGATACCGAAGTCTAGTCATAAGATGATCCAATGAGACATAGTGATATGCTTCATATCCCTAACTTTTTCCTGGACCGCCCTTTCGGGTTTTCGACTTGCCGGGTGTACAGATTTTTCATTTTCATCCCTTACTTTTGCTTAAATCCTTTTGGTTCACCGGGAAGCCCTTATTCTTTCCTAGGCCGGTCAACCTAGCGAGTCTTTTATTAGGCGTAGTATCTTTTCACTATGTCTTCATTGACAGGGTGAAGAAGGTCTTCACCATCCATGGTGGTTAGAATCATAGCTCCCCTCGAGAAAATGCACTTAACCATAAATGGCCCTTCGTACGTGGGGGTCCATTTTCCCCTGGGATCACCTTGCAGTAGTATGATGCGTTTGATCACTAGATCCTCGACTTGATATTCTTGGCGTCTAACTTTCTTGTTAAAAGCCTTGATCATTCGATTTTGATACGTTTTACCATGGTAGATAGCAGTAAGTCTTTTTTCCTCGATTAAATTTAACTGATCAAGTCGGGTTTGGATCCAGTCGTCTTTGTTCAAACCCACATCCTTCATAATCCTGAGAGAAGGTATCTAGACTTCGATGGGTAGGACTGCCTCTATGCCATATACCAGAGAGTAGGGTGTTACCCTTGCCGACGCTCGTGCTGAGGTATGGTACCCATGAAGAGCGAATGGTAACATCTCATGCCAGTCTTTATATGTCACTATCATCTTCTGCACAATCTTCTTGATATTCTTATCAGCTGCTTCAACAGTGTCATTATGATGTTGTATCTTGAACTGTTTATAGAGCTCGGTGATCATTGTGTTGTTGAGATTCGTGCCATTGTCAGTGATAATTCTCTCTGGCACACCATATCGACAGATCAGATTATGTCGGATAAATTGTGTTACGATGTTCTTGGTTACTGTAGCAAAGGAAGCTGCCTCAACCCACTTCGTGAAGTAATCAATGGCTACTAGGATGAAGCGATGTCCATTGGAAGCGGTGGGCCTGATTTCTCCGATCATGTCGATGCCCCACATTGCAAAGGGCCACGGAGCTGTCAAGACGTTTAAGGGGACCGGAGGCACATGCACCTTATCAACATAGATTTGGCATTTATGACAAGTTCGAGAGTGTTAATAACAATCGGCTTCCATAGTGGACCAATAATATCCTGCCCGTAGGATCTTCTTAGCCATGGTATGTCCACTAGAACGAGTTCCGAAGGTACCTTCATGTAGATTTGTCATGATCCTCTCTGCTTCACTCTTGTCTAAACACTGTAGTTGTGTGGAGTCATGGTTGTATTTATAGAGGATTCCATTACTGAGGAAGAACTTTGCAGTGAACCTTCTCAGAAACTTCTTATCATTGATAGATTCCCCTTAGGGATACTCTTGAGCCTCGAGATACCTTTTGACTTCGTGAAACCAGGGTTTATCTGCCACTTCTTTGGTATTGATTTCACAGCACTTTGCTGGTTCATCCAACCTCTCAATGGTAATTTTGGGAGCTTCATTGTCCCACCTAACCTTGAACATAGAAGACATGGTAGCTAGCGCGTCCGCTAACTGGTTCTCCTCTCGTGGGAAATGTTCGAAGGTTACCTCCTCAAAGTGTGGGAGCAATGTCAGTACATACTCTTTGTAAGGAATGAGATTCGGGTGTTTTGTATCCCATTCGCCTTTGATCTGACTTATTACCAAGGTTGAATCCCCGAAAACGTCCAAGAATTTGATCCTTAGGTCAATAGCAGCTCGAAGGCCCATGATGCATGCTTCATACTCTGCCATGTTGTTGGTGTAATTGAAACATAATCGGGCAGTGAACGGAGTATGATAGCCCGCTGGAGATATGATTATGGAGCCAATGCTGTTACCCAGTGCGTTTGAGGCTCTATCAAAATACATAGACCATCGGGATCCCTCCTCAGGTCCTTCATCCGGTCCAGGTTCTTTATAGTCAGTCACCAACAAAATATTCTTATTCGGGAACTCAAAATTCATGGACTGGTAGTCATCCACGGCCTGATGAGCCAAATGATCAGCCAACACACTTCCCTTGATTGCTTTTTGGGTTGTATATTGTATGTTGTACTCAGTTAAGATCATTTTACACCTTGTTATCCTTCCGGAGAGTGCAGGCTTCTCGAAAATGTACTTGATCGGATCCATCTTCGATATCAACAAGGTAGTGTGAGTCAGCATATACTGTCTCAGTCGGCGAGAAGCCCATGCCAAAGCGCGGAAAGTTTTCTCGAGCAATGAATATCGTGTCTCACAGTCAGTAAACTTGTTGCTAAGGTAGTATATTATGTGCTCTTTTCGACCAGACTCATCATGCTACCCCAACACACACCCCATTGAATTGTCTAGCACTGTCAAGTATAATATCAAAGGTCTTCCTTCAACTGGAGGCATCATAATTGGTGGTTCTTGAAGGTATTCATTAATTCCTTCGAAAGCGGTTTGGCATTCATCATTCCACTTTACCACTTGATCTTTCTTCAGAAGCTTGAAGATTGGCTCACAAGTGGCAGTTAGATGTGAAATGAACCTGGCGATATAATTCAGGCGTCCCAAGAAACCTCTAACTTCCTTCTCTGTACAGGGAGCTGGCATTTCTTGTATAGCTTTTACATTTGCAGGATCTACTTGGATTCCTTTGTCGCTGACAATGAAACCCAGAAGTTTACCAGACCTTACCCCGAAGGTGCACTTGTTCGGATTCAACCTCATCTTATACATCTTTAACCTGTCGAACAGCTTTTGGAGATGGTCTGGGTGCTCTTCCTCAGTCTGAGACCTGGCTATCATGTCATTAACATAGACTTCAATCTCATGGTGAATCATATCGTGGAACAAAGTGATCATGGCGCTCTGATAAGTTGCCCCAACATTCTTCAACCCAAAAGGCATCACCTTGTAGCAGAAAGTGCCCCACTGTGTAACGAAGGTTGTCTTCTCCGTGTCTTCAGGAGCCATGTTGATGTGGTTGTAGCCAGAGAAACCATCCATGAAAGAGAAGATTTTGTGTTGCATAGTGTTGTCAACCAGAACATCAATGTGAGGAAGTAGGAAGTCATCTTTGGGGCTTGCCCTGTTCAGATCTCTATAATCCACACACATCTTTACCTTACCGTCCTTCTTAGGTACCGGAACAACGTTAGCAACCCACTGTGGATAAGAAGTAACTGTAACACCCATAATTTAATTAATTATTTAATTAAATTATTTTTGGAATATTTATGAAGATGTGTTTTAATTAAATTAGATTTATTTTATTAAGTGGAGAAATAATATTAGAGATATATTATTATGTGGTGAAATAATATTAGAAGTGTAATATTATTTCATGTGGGCTTATTTTGAAGGAATATAAGTAATAAGGGGGTGTGTTGGTTTTAAGCCCAATAAGGAATAATAGAATAATAGGGTTATATTATTATTTGTTAGAAGGAATAGAAAGAAAGAAGCAGTAGAAGAATACGGATTTGGAAGAGAATGTGCAAGCTGCTAGAGAAGTGGAAAACGGCAAGAACGAGAATCCAACCGGAAATCGTAGAGCGACCTTCAATCCAAGGTAAGGGTGGGGTTCTGACTCTATAATTGGGTTTATGATGACTGATATGTGGGGTTAGTGGTGATTGTTGTCTTGTTCTTGAATTGAGAATATATGATTGATGTGTGATGAGAATTGATGAGTTTTGATGAATATTGATGTCTTCATGCTATTAAATGCTATAGAATTATAAGGTAATTATGGGTGATTGTGATACGGTGGGATAACTGACTTGAGGTTTTGCGTTTGTGTTCGCACTTGTGCGGTTTAGCAAGAGTCGCCACTGACTTTTTATTTTATCCAAAGGAAAGGTCAAAAAGCACAGGAAATACCTTTGAGATGTTTTCTTGGGTTCGGGAGGTAGATTATGAAAAGGGAAGGTGCAAGCACCCTTTTCATCCATGGTTTTCCATGGGCCCTTAGTTACTTGTTTAGATCACTTGCTTTTGCTTTTCAATTGTTTGAAATGGTGCTTTGTGTGTGGTTTTGAAAATATTTTGAAAAGAGGCCATTGTTGTGGCAACCTTTGTAATGATTCTTGTTTGAATATATACAAAGGCGTTTGTCTTTTGAAAAGATATTTCAATGTTTGAAATTTTGTTTTGGGAAATGTTTTGAAATTGTGTTGTGAGGTGTGTTTGAAAATAGCAAGGATGTTTTTGCAAGTTTTGATCAAGTAACTAGGAGCTATTTACCCTATCTACTCAAGAGTCTTTCCTAGACATTTTTAACCCTTTTGACAGTGTTGTTTTACCATTGCATTTGGTAAACAACCTTGTGTTTGGATGTTAAACGGGACGGGCGTGGGTCATTGTATACAATCATTGAAAGCAACTTGTGAGACGCTCTAGCAATTTTGTAAGGGACGGGATCGTTTTATCGAAGGCAACATCGAGGGTCATCGAGGGACTACGATCTTTGTCTATCGAAGGGTCGTTTGCTAGAGTGTCTCATATTCGAGGGACATGATTGTATTTCCGAGGCGACAAGCGAGGTTACCCTAGAGGTGCACGTGTGAGAAGTGTATTGATTTCAAGTTACTTATTCTTGGATTAGGTCATCTAGCGATGGATTTTTGAATCTTGCCATACATGCCTAATTACCATATAGTATATCGAAAGCAATAATTTGCGGGAATTAAAAGTCTAAGTTATTACAAAAGTATATGTGAATGGGGGTACAATTATTACAAATGGGGATGAGTCTCATAAGAATAGAAATGTCTAAATATTACAATCAAATCGAATTGTTGCGATTTAATATAAAGCTATAACAAATTATGAAATAAAGAAAATCAATAAATTATGGAATGCATGTATTTACTTTAAAAAAGGGATAAATAAAAGTCTATTCTAAAAAGATTAGAAAATTTTATATTATTATTATTCTTTTATGTATTTTTATTAATTTTAAAAGGAAAATCTTAAAGAAATAAAATTTAATTAAACAAAATCTTTATTATTTTTTTGGTATTTTTATTATGTATAATAATAAAAAGAAAATGATTTAAATAAAACTAATTAAAAAAATCCCATTTATTTTACAAAAACGAAGTTTTAAAAATAATTGTTAGTATATTATTAATACAAGGAAATAAAAACAAATTGATATTAGAAATGAATGAAAAGAAAAAAGAAGAAAACAAATGGGCTTAAAATGCTGAATGCTTGAGGCCCAAATAATCAATGTTGATGCTGAAGCCAAAACAAAAGGGCACAAAGGGGAGGGGGTATGCTAGCAACGCGTGGGATTATGGATTTGGGGCCAGATAGGCCCAATTCTTAAGCCTCTCACAAATGTTTGATCAGGGTTTGTTGTGTTTAGGGTTTGTTGTGTTTAGGGTTTGTGAACCCGTTTCATAGCGGCGCCGTCTCCTTTGCAGTTCATCTCTCTCACTCTGTAACTCGTTCCTCTCTGATCTTCCCCTCCCCTCAAGCCGCCGGAGCAATCTCTCCTTCTCTCACCTCCTCACAATGATCAATGGTTTTGCTTAAACGGTATGGTTCGGTTTTTCTTGATTTAACAGTTTCATTGATTCGCATGCTTTGTTCATGTTTAGTTTGTTTAACCTATGGTATTATATGCCTGAGATGCAGCAAAGGGATACGAAGTGGTCATACCTGTGAGATTTTCTCTGTGAAGAGAAGAGGAAAGGTGAGACGGAAAGATGAAGCTCCCTGGTGGCCAGAGGTGCGAGGAGAAGAAATGAGGACGAAGTGTGAGCTTTCTTTGAACTTGAATGATGATGGTATTTCTTCTGAAACTTTATTTGTTGGTAGTTGATGATGATTATTGCTGAAACTTTGTTATTCGTAGTTTTTGTTGATGATGATTATTGGTTTTGATTTGAACTTGTTGGTGGTGTTGCTCCACCTCTGACTTTGTTATTTCTAGTAAGTTTGTTGGATATTGATTGTTGGTTTTTTTGATGTTGAACTGAGTTAGGAATGAGATACAGGTTTTGATGAGTTGTTGTTGAAGGTTTGAAACTTGCAGTTTTGTTTTGTGTCTTTGAACTGAGTTCTGCAGTTTTCTTTTGAGTATTGAGTTTGAACTGTTTGGTTCAACAGATCCTCAAACTGATTGTTGTGTTTTGCTTGACAGTTTTAAGGACTGAGTTATTTTTTAACTGTTTGAAGGTTTTGTGATTTTTTGGCTTGGTTGTTGTTACAGCTGCAGCTTGGTTTGATATATTTGGGAACTGCAGGTTTTTTCTTGAAACTGTTATACAGTTTTGGGTTGTTTGAAGCTATTATGTAGGTTGTGGTTTATTGCAGTTTTTAGATCTGCAGGTTTGGAGTTTTGCAGCTTCAGGCTTGTTGCCTGAAACTGTTATGAAGTTTTGTGGTTTGTTGCAGTTTTGTTGGAATATTTTGTGAGCTTTGGTTATGCAGGCTGTGGGGTGTTTTTGTGAAATGTTTTGCAGCTTTGACCTTTTGAAGAGAGTTGCCAATCTTTGAATGTTTGACAAAACTGACCCCCATTTTCTTCTTGCTGTTTGATGGTATTATATCCTTTTAGCTTTTGTTTTGCAACTTGTGACAGATTAGCCAAACTGTACAATCCCAACAAAAAGGTGATATCTCTCCTCTCTCCATGATAAAAGCAAACATGCTTTTCTCTTCTTTTCTGAAAAGTTTGCCTAAATTCTTGGAAAATGATGAAAAAGTTGTTTCAACAAGCTTTGCTTGTGATTTGGTTTACCATACTTTGTACTTTTGGCATGTTGTTTGTACTTGTTCTGCTGCATTGTACTTTGTTGCTGCTATGCTTCATGTCTTATTTTCTTGCATCCAGTTTGGTTTCTTTGTCCAATTTGCTTGCATCCAGTTTGGTTTCTTTGTTTAGTACAGTTTGGCGCCTTGTTGCATTGTTTAGTTGCCTTGTGATGCTTTGCACGCCTGCTGAGTTACTTGCCATGCTGTTACTGCATTGTTTAGTTTGCATCCAATTTGGCCTTGTTTGCATTTGAACAAATTTGCTTTTGCATTCTTCAGCTTGCATTTTTTTTATTTTTCTCTTTGTGAACCAAGAAGAGCAATCTTCTTTTGATTTGCAAAGAGGAAAATAAAAACGTGATGAAAAATAGCCCTCTGATTCCAAACGGCAAACTTTAATGATGAAAATTTTTCTTTCTTTTTGTTTTGAAAATTCTGTTCATGTTCAATTAACTGTACTAATCCCTTTTTCTTTGTCTTTCTTTCATGTGAGCATAAATTGGACGGTGACATAGTAGAGGAAGCAGGAGATTTTGTGGCGAGCATGCTGCAATGGAAACTTAGGCTTAGATTCAATTCTTTGTCATTTAGAGAGACTTTTTCAATCAGTTGTATTAATTTACTTTTTCAAGTACGATAAGTTGTAAAACTTAAAGCATATGAATAATAAATTAGTTTTTTGTAACAACATCTGAAATAAATAAAGAAAGCCTTTATGAGATCATCTGATATCCAATAAGAGTCCATTACTGTTAGCAACTTGTAATTCTTTATTTGCATCTTCACTTAATCCTTTAAGATTCCCTGATCAAAATAATCGAAAATGTATTCCAATAATTCCAACACAGATAACTTAAACTTTAAGTAATCCAATAACTCTGTAATCTCGTAACCCTGTAACAGTATTCCAATTAAAATACGCACTGTGTATTCTAATAAACAAGTAAATGTTTCATTCCATTAACAAGCAAATGTCTTAACAGACTCACATTATCTGGTTAACCTGGATCAGACAAAACCCGAATATTCCAAATGACAGTCTCAGCTCCCATTTCTTGTCCCAGATAAACAGGCCTTGAGAACAACCAGTAATCTCTCAGTAAGCTTAAAAAAGCGTGAAAACATGTGACAGTTAATTGAATTTCTGAGAATTCAGTTTCTTCTGAGAAATGAGAGAGAAAAACCCTAATTCTTGATTTACTGCCATAGGAGAAAACCTGTCTGATCGATTCCTGAGCCAATCTTGAGTATCTGAGAAAACCCTAGGGTTGTGATTTCTTATAAAAAATGGGAGGGCAAATTTTGGGGTACAACAGCTGCCCCTGTTCAATCTTCTTGAACCTGAAGAGTTATTTTGGAGAATAGAATTTGTTAATATTGTTCTTAGTTAGATTGATATCAGGTGAAGAATTATAACAATAGGATGAATAGAAAATAGCAGTTCTGAAATCAGACGTAATTTGTTAGAAGTTGCGTTGAATCATTAGGAAGTAACAGTTCTGATGTTAGAAGTTGCACTAGTCAGAATTTGCATTAGTCAGAAGATAGCGTTAGTCAGAAGCTGTGATGATCAAAAGTTGTATCTGGTCAGAAGATGGGATTAGTCAGAAGATGTGGCTAGTCAGAAGTTGTATTAATCATAAGATGTGGCTAGTCAGAAGTTGTATTAGTCAGAAGATGGGGTTAGCCAGAAGTTGTGATGATCAGAAGTTGCATCTGATCAGAGGTTGCATTAGTCAGAAGTTATAGTAGTCAGAAGATTGTGTCTCCCAGAGGTTGCGTCATTAGAAGTTGTGTATTTAGAAATAGAATTGGTTATAGTTTGCATGGTCAGAAGTTGGATGGCCTTTGCGTTGTTTTGTACAGAGCGATGAACGTTAGATGCTTAGAAGCTGTTGTTTGAGCTATAACAGTAGGATAGTGACAGTCTTGACTTTAGAGTTACAGAATGACAATGTTAACTTACTGTGGAAATTAAAATATTGCTGAGTTATTAATGATAAGTTATTAATAAATAAATGATGTTTGATGAATTATTTTGATTATTTGAGATGTTATTTTGAGATGTTTTGAGATGTATTTTGAAATGTTTTGAGATGATAAATTGAGATGTTTTTGAGATGTTTTGAGATGTTAAATTGATATGTTTTGAGATGTTAAATTGAGATGTTTTGAGATGATTTAAGATGTTGTTAACTTGGGTGTTATCATTGCATTCATGGTTGTGTCGTATACATTTCATTTTTTGAAATGGAGCTTATGCTCATTGAGATGGCCTGGATTGGTAAATTTTGAGATGAAGGCTATGCCTTGTTGATGCCTCTATTAATTGGAAAAAATTTGAGATGGGATTTCTGCTCCAATGGTACCACATGCATTTTCATAGTATTGAGTTGCATTATACGATTTCATAAAGAAGTGTATTTTGATGTTGATGAATGTATATTATTGTTGAGATTGTCATTGATTATGAGATGGGAAGTGGTGATGTTGTTGATCTAATTTAATATATTAAATTATCATGCACTTTATTATATTGTTAGATATCTTACTCCTTCTGTTTGAATGTTACCCCAATGTTGGTAACGTGTAGGTAATCGAGAGTGAAGGTTGTATTCCTTCAATAGTTCGAGTCGGTGTCATTGCTCTGATATGTAACACTCGGGGGGATGAACGCTTGCTGTTTTTGATTGATGATTTTCAGTTGTTGAACTCTAATTTGATTATTATTAAATATGTGATGTTTCGAAGTTGTTGTTTTGTTGTTAGAGATGTTATTAAGAATTTTGTTGCGTAGATGTTGATTTATTTTTAAAGATGTTATTTTGATGGTTCATCCGATGTTTGAAAAAGTGTTATATATCCACGATGAATGCAATGAATTTGTTAGAAGAATTTATGACGTCCCGATTCATTTGTATGATTGAAATTTTATAACTCTGATTTATTTTGTATAATTTATTGGGGTAGAATTGGGGTGTTACAGTGACAGTTATGAATCATGCGTCGAACTGTTTCATGACCTCTGCCTTGATCTTCTCTGACATTTTGGGACGCGTACGGCGGACCTTCTGCTTAACCGGAGGACAATCTTCTTTAGTCAGCAGGCAATGTACCACAATATCAGTGTCCAAACTAGGCATGTCTTCATAGGACCAGGCGAAGATCTCACCATAGTCGTGCAACATCTGTATCAACCTCTGTTTGACGCTAAGATCCAGATGTGCACCTATTTTAACCTCTTTTCTGTCTTCCTCAGTGTGATCGATGGAAATAGAACTGACTGTTTTTTAAGCTGGTTCACGAAATGTCGCGGTAAGCAAGATTCGCCACCGTCTTTTATATTCTCCAACATGGAAAGGACAAAAGCACAACAAAATTCCTTTTTGAGATGTTTCTCAGTTCGGAAGGTAGATTTATAGAAAGGGAAGGTGTTAGCACCCTTTCTATCCGTGGTTATCCACGGGCTCTTAGGTACTTGCTCACTATGTTTTCAAAAATTGTTTGATTTTCTTGTGTATGTGGGTTTTGAAAAAGTTTAGTTTGAAAAACTTCTAGGTAACTCTTGTATCAGTCTTCAAGAGTGTATGAAGTGTTTGTTTGAAAACTTTTTGAAAGTGTAGGTGCGAAAAGTTGTTTTTTTGTTTTTTGAAAGAGCAAGTACCCAGGAGAAATCTACCTACTCTAAGGAATTAAGCTGTGTAAGAGTCCTTTAGACAGTACTATCCCACTATTGAGAAGTAGGTAGCACCATCGTTGGAGTTATTCGGGTCAATTCGATTATATGGACATGCGTGGTCACCAAAGCAATAGTAGGACGCCTTAGCGGTAACCCTAATGTCCTAGATCCTTTTTATCCGAGGCAACCATTTCGAGGCAACTAGATCTTTAGACAGGAGGGCGACCTCTAAAACACCCTATACTTGATGACCATGTCGAGGAAACCAAGTGAGGCGTACCCTAGGAGTGACAAGTGCATGTGTGTCAGGTTTCATGTTCAAGTTTATCTTTGAACATGCATCATTGTGAGCTACGGATTGATTTTATTTTTCATACAAGTCTTGTCATGCATAATTAACAGTTAATAATTGTGCGGAAAATAAATTGCGGAAAATTGAATCTACGCTATTACAAGGCGCCGGGTATTTACATCGCCAAAAACATAACCCTTGAAAATAAATGCGGAAAGTAAAGAAAGCGGTAAAATCCCTAATTAACTATTACAATCTCGGAGCAGATACATAAGTATAATCAAAATAATGAATTAAAAATAAATATGCGCGCGAAAGAATTGAATCAGGACGTTCTTAGGGTTTTGACCCTTTTTGAGAAAAGAATGGAATTTTGGTCCTTTTTTGCAATTAATTAAAATTAAGCCTAATAACTAATTAATTAATTAATTAAAAGAACGAGTATTTTTGTGTTTTTTATGTTTTAATGAAAATAAAAATAAAAGAAATTAAAAGTTGAAAGTTAGTAAAACCTAATTCTAATTTATTTATTGCAAAAATTGTCAAAGTTAACCTAATTAAACTAATTAATTTGTTAGTATTTTATTTACAAAATAATAATTAAAGGTGAAAATAATAAATAATAAAAATAAATAATATTTACATTTTAATGGTCTGAATTTATTATAAAAATAATTAAGTTAATTAAATAATAATAATATTAATAATAAAAATAATTAGTTAAAAGAAAATAAAAAATAAAAGAAAAGCAATTAACCAGGGGGGGTGTTGACCCAATAATGGAGGTGTGTTCTGGAAATTGATGGCCCATTAGCACAAGCCTGCTTTGACTTTCTGGATGGTCTAGTGTGTTGGTTGACCAGGAACATGGTGTTCCCTCTCTCATGGCCTTTGGATTGGTGCATAGGACAAATGGCATGCTGCAGCGTGAGGTTTATGATGGAACGCGTTTGAACGTCTGCACATGATTACATTAGAAAAAATATGAAACAAATATTGGGTGGACCTGAGAATCGAACCCAGGTCCCAATGATGCAAAGCCAACCCACCATCCACTGAGCCAACCTGCACGCTTTGATATTATGATAATCAATAAAAATAATATATCAAAACTAATCCCTATGCTGTAAACATAAAATAAGCGTGCATTTTTTTGAATTGTCCAATGGTGTACCAACGCGTCATCATCTTCCTCAATTGTTCTTGCAAAATACAGACAAATAGCGGGGGTTTTTAACCCCCACAAAATAGGACGACCAAAAATAGCGAATAGAGCTATGCTCTATATAAATATGGCGCGATGGTTGGGTTTAATTCGTCTGGTTGCAACGATTACAACCATATGCATGAGAAGTTCCAATTTTTCCTGTATGGGAAAGCCCCAAAATCAAAACTTCGGAACCCTAATATTTGTCAATGGTGATTTGTGATTCAGGGCGTTTCAGTCCAATTAACCAATGCCAAAAGCTTTGTACAGTCCCTATGAACACAAAACAATCAACAAAACATGTTAATGATGCATGAATCAAAGTATGCGATTATGAAAAAAACTCCAAACCGTGAAACTATTATCCTTGGATTCTTTGAGCTTTAGCGTGTGGTTTTGATCCCTACACGTTCCTGGGGACCTCAGCAATGTATCAGAATCAAGAAAATGCTTTGAATCACGTTGGAATGTGGTATTCAGTTTTGAGTTTTCTTTGATTTTTTTCAATGTTCTTATGGCTTTTCTGCAGCAATTCTCACGTTCAAGGCATTAGGTTTAGCTTCTGTATATATAATGGAAGGGAATTAGGTTACAATCTTGCCAAGAAATCCATTGCATTGATGTTTCAATATTTGATTAAAAATCAAATATTTTTCAATCTTTTTGATTGGCAAAACTTGCTAAATTTGGAGTTTTTGACATCCTTGATTGGCACACGAAATCTCTAGCATATATTGGTCATATTTGCTTCATGAAAAGATTGCAAAACCATATCTTGATATTTTCCTACAATTAAATGAATTAAATGAATTAATATTGATTAAAAATTCAAGTAATTAATAAAAAATAAGAAAATAATTCAATTTAATCTCAATGGGTCGTTCATAAGTCTTGGACAAAGTTTCAAGAAGAAATTTGAGGCCCATTAGCAAAAACAAGGTGTTTTGAGCAAAGTTGACTTTTGCAAATTCACAAACATTTCCCAACTTCTCCAATGCATATCTTGCTCACTTTTGATCATATGAACATGTTCTTGGATATTTTGGAAAGGTCTTGAAGTCCTCTAACCAATGCCTTTGGTACCATGTCATTTGTATTCACCAATCTCAAGTTATGGTCTTTGACTTAAAGTGCCTTTTTGTTGACTTTTGAAATTGACCTATAATGTAGAAATTGATAACTTTTTATGAGAGAATTTCTTGGACTTGGAATGTGAGGATGAGTTGTAGGAAATGTCATCCCTTCAAAATGAGCATTGGATGGGATTTTTCTGATGAACCATGGAAAAGTTATGCCTTAGTCAAGATACAGTTGACTTTTCAGCTGTCCAAAAATAGTAACTTTTTGCATCTTGATGATTTTTGAGCTATCCTTGTGGAATCATGATCAAGATTTGATAAAATGATGATTGTGGACTCAAAATAATATGTTGACCAAAAATTCTGACTTTTGACTGCAAAATGACAATTTTACCCCTACAGTTGATTGTGAAACAAATGGGACTTTTGACTGTGCAATTTGACCCTGTGAGTCTTGAAACTTGACATGTAGATGCTTGACAATGTATATAGGCATATGAGACTTGATTGAGCCCTTGAAAACCTCAAATTCCTTGAGAGAACCAAAACCCTAATTTCAGCTGGCTTATGAGGTATTTGAACTGTGCAATCCTTGAGAAATCTTGAACCATTTGTAGATGATTCTTGATAAACTTTGAAGAATATGGGAGGGAAAATTTTGGGGTACAACAGTTGCCCCTGTTAAATCTTCTTAGACCTAAGGATGTAGATTGGCTTGCGTGCCTTTCGTGATCCGAAGGTGGAAGATGATTGAACACTAGAGTGCCCAGAAATTTGCACTCGCATAGTGGAGTATCAACAATGTGATGTCGGGAATGGGCTTACAGATGCCATTCGGAGGGATGGTGGATAGGAGGATGGGCTTATAGATGCCATCTGGATACATGACAGAATCTTGTCGGGAATGGGCTTACAGATGCCATTTGGAAATGTAATGGATAGTTGAATCTGAATAAGAAATAGAATGGCTTCCGTGTCTGGAGCATATCTAGTCTGTATCTAATTGCTGACGTCTGAACGAGTAGTAGAATGACCTCCGTGTCTGGGGTATATCCATACTGCATCTGAATGAGTGGCAGAATGTCATCCGAATCTAGATCGTATCTGGACTGTCTTTTGAATGAATCTGGACTAAATAATAGAATAGCATCCGGGTCTGGAGCATCTCTAAGTTTGTCTTTGAAAGGAGACCTGAATAAGCGATAGAATAGCATCCGGATCTGGAGCATCTCTAAGCTATATCTGGGTCGCAACTGAACTATATCTAGAAGGAATCTCTGAATAAGCAATAGAATAGCATCCGGATCTGGAGCATCTCTAAGATATCTCTGAAAAGAAACTCTGAATAAGCAAAAGAATAGCATCCGGGTCTGGAGCATCTCTAAGCTATCTCTGAAGAGGAATCTGAATAAGCCAAAGAATAGCATCCGAATCTGGAGCACCTCTAGGCCATCTCTGAAAGGAAACTCTGAATAAGAAATAGAATAACATCCGAGTCCAGAGCATCTCTAAGCTATCTCTGAAGAGGAAACTCTGAATAAGCAATAGAATAACATCCGGGTCCGGAGCATCTCTAAGCTATCTCTGAAGAGGAATCTGAATAAGCAAAAGAATAGCGTCCGAATCTGGAGCATCTCTAAGCTATCTCTGAAAGGAAACTCTGAATAAGCAATAGAATAACATTCGGGTCCGAAGCATCTCTAAGCTATCTCTGAAGAGGAAACTCTGAATAAGCAATAGAATAACATCCGGGTCCGGAGCATCTCTAAGCTATCTCTGAAGAGGAATCTGAATAAGCAAAAGAATAGCATTCGAATATGGAGCATCTCTAAGCTATCTCTGAAATCTCTTTAATGTAGATAACTTTCCTGTCTGGTTTCAGGTATAGATCTACAATCAATCGCTCACAGATATGCCCTGGCTAGATACAGGTATCGAATCTGGAACTTCAAACTTTTCATGCAGATATGCCCTGGCTAGATACAGGTATCGAATCTACAATCAATCGCTCACAGATATGCCCTGGCTAGATACATGTATCAAATCTGGAACTGCGACAGTTGATAGTAATCATCTTTGGATTGACCTTTTTCCTGAAAAGGAAAAACATCAGTTGTATGCAATGTCACGATGTATGAAATGCATGATGTCACGATGTTCAAAAATAAATGAGATAGTGTCGTATGCACTTAATCATGTATGTGAATAGGAGGTATGAGATGTGATATGTTTATGAATGTATTTTGTATGGGAAAATAAATCCTTGACGAATGTCGGGAAGTTTGTTGAATCCTGGGCTGATGTTGAAGAGTGGAGTTCTTCGTTTCCGCTGGGGATGATGATTGCAAGAATAAACCGGTAGGATAAGGTGACTCCGTTGGGGAATAAACTTGTTGAAGAGATTACTCTGCGGGGAGATACTCTGTGGGGAAGAGATGCTTCGCTGAGATTTTAATGATAACTCCGCTGGGGATTCCGTTGATAAGCTTTGTTGGGGAATTTGAGGAACTCCGCTGGGGATAGGAAGAACTTCGCCGCGGACGATCTTTCCATTGCAATTTGCTGAGGATAACCCAGTTAGACCCTGGTGGGGAATAACCTTCTGAATATGGCCAGGGAGGCGTATTCGTATTCTGCAGAGGATAAGCTTCCAGAATCTACTGGGGAGGATAATTCAACTCTCCTGGGGAAACTTTGGACTGTACTGGGGAAGTAGCTCCACTGGGGTGTCTGTATTCCACCGGGGAACAATCTTATATTTCCGTCAAGGAATATTAAGACTGTCGGGGATGCTTGCTTAGGAACATCTGTATACTCCGTTGGGGAATATTGAGATTTTCTGGGGATACCCAACTTCCTTAAGGCTGACAGTAGACTAGCTCTGCTCGGGGGAGAGTACTGCTGAATCTTGTCTTACTCCGTGGGGAGTGGAGGTGTCTTGGTTAATTCTTCAACTGAATCTACCTTGTACCTTGAGGACAGAGCAGCTTGTACAGTTCGGACAATTCTTATTGCCCCAGTTTCCGTGGAAGAAGGTACCTGTGGAGGCCTTGATAACTACCGATTGAAAAATCTTCTTCTGGTAGGAAAGTGACGAGATGATGGGACATAGTCGTACGCTTTGATCCCTAACTTTTGCCTGGACCGCCCTTTCGGGTTTTCAGTCCACCGGGATACCCATTTTTTCCCAAGCCGCCTTTTCAGGTTTTCGACTTGCCGGGTGTACAGATTTTTCATTTTCATCCCTTATTTTTGCCCGAACCCTTTTGGTTCTCCGGGAAGCCCTTGTTTTTGCCTAGGCCAGTCAACCTAGCGGGTCTTTGTTCATGCGCAATATTTTTTGACTATGTCTGTTCCCTCAGGATGAAGGGAGTTATCACTGTCAGTAGTGTTGTGTTGCCATGCTACCAGAAGACCTTCGTTTGATCATGCAAGATTCATAGCTGGAATTCATGTCCAATGCCCCAAGTGACTCAGGCGGAGATTTGCCCCTGCCTATTTGGCATTTTGAGAGATTCCTTGAATCTTGACTTAGCTGCCCCAGATGATGGACCATGATCATGCCATGCCCCTTGATTGGAAGTGCTTTTGTTCACTAGATATTCTTCGTGCGAATTTCTGTTGTTCGAACAAATAGTCATATGCAAACAATGTTATTTTAAGAATGCAAAGCTTATGTCTGTCTTGAAATTTTTGAAAATGCAGTTTTCAATAAAACAAGTGAAATTTTTTTATTTTTTTTTTGTAAAATGTGATGTCAACTCAGTATTTTACAGCAAGCCTTAAGGAGTCAGGATACCTTTTGTAACAGTATGCTTTCGAACTAACCCATGCTTCAGCTAGGACTTTTAAGGGTTATAACGTGGCCTGGTTCACAGTTTAAGAAACAAAGGATAAAGGCTCAAAGTATATTTGTACACACCCGCTCTTCGTGATGTTCTTCAATCCTAAACTCAGCTAATCATGCATTAGATCTTGTTTGAATCTGTGCTCTGATATTCCAGTGATGGTTCGGATGTTGACAATTTATTTTGAATAGGCAGTCATTTTTTGTTGAGGGTTTATAGGACCTCTTTCTTTTTTGATTTTATTATCCCTGTCTTTTTTTCTCGGAAGGACTTCTTTGATGCCGTTTGTTGGGCACTTGGATCAAATGAGAGAACTACCCTGCCCCAGGTTATGATTAAGGGTTTTAATTTTCGAAAAGAAAAACTCCAACTTCTTTGGCTCAGAGGGGTTGAAGAGGGATTATCTTCCTTATAACTCCAGTGTTTAGGATTTGAAACAATGCCTGTACATCGTCAGCGGGGTCTGTTCAAAAGCATACTCTAAAGATCGTGGTATCGTTTTCGTCATCCTCCCTCAAGAGGCTTAGAATTTTTTTTAATCGAGAGTTTGAACATCACAAAAAATGAAAGCAATTTGAATATAGTGAATACAAATGGATTGATTCAAAACAGACATATGCGATGCATTAATGGTAATAAAAGAGTTTGACATGATAATAATTGTTTGAAAAAGCAAAGAAAAGTACAACTTCAGAAATTCAAATAAAACAAAAGCCTTCAATGATTTGGCAAAGGAGCAGTGATTATGTTTGGATTCTCTGGTGCTTCAAACTGGATTTCTTTGGCATCAATCATGTCTTAAACCTTATTCTTCAGGGCCCAGCAGTTGTTTGTGTCATGTCCCAGACTATCAGAGTGGTATGCACACCTTTCATTGGGATGATAGTTAGGAGCGGAAGTGTTTGGATTCCGAAGAGGAACCCTTAATGTAATCAGCCCTGCCTTCAACATTTGTTGTAGTTCTTGAGCCAGTGACATGTTGATCTTAGTGAATTGTCTTTTAGGTACGACCTCCTTACGTTGATGCCCCTGTCCTTGTTGAGCAGGCATAGGATTGGAGATCTGGGTTGCCCCTACCTATTGATCATGATGACTCTTTTTACCAAGCACAACATTGGACTCTTTTTTTCCATGGTAAGGCTTTTTATGAGTATCAGAAGGTGTAGCTTCTTGAATCTTCCCACTCTTGATGCCAGCCTCAATTCTCTCACCAGTCAAGATCAGATCTGTAAACCCAGCTGAAGAGTTTCCAATCAAATGGTTAAAGAATGGACCAGACAGGGTCCCCAGAAACATATCGACGAGTTCACGATCAGTTAAAGGTGGTTGCACCCTTCCAGCAAGGTCTCTCCACTTTTGAGCATATTCTTTGAATCCTTCACCCGTCCCTAGTGACATACCCTGGAGTTGGGTACGCGTAGGGGCGAGGTCGGAATTATACTGGTATTGCTTGTAAAAGGCAGCAGCAAGGTCCTCCCAGTTGCGGATACTGGCTCCATCCAGCTGATAGAACCACTCGAGTTGAGTCCCTGACAGACTATCCTGAAAGAAGTGGATCCACAAATTCTTGTCAGCTGTATAAGGTTGGATCTTCCTTACATACGACCGGAGGTGCAACTTAGGACAGGAAGCTCCGTCGTATTTTGCAAAGGCAGGTGCCTTGAACTTATGTGGGATCACCACCCCAGAGAATAAGCCTAGGTCTCCAAAGTCCAACCCGGGCACATGTTGAATCTCCATAGCACTTAAGCGGTCCTCTAGCTGTTTGTACCTATCCTCAACAGGAGGGTACTGTTCATCATTGTAATCGGTCTCGTTGTCGGAGACCACCGGACTAGGAACCTCTCTCTCTTGGGGACTGTCCTTCCCTACAGATGGGGTAGTCAGATCAACCTCGTTTTGTGATCCATTCCCAGATCTGCGTCTAGTGTTGAATAAGACGGTCCTCTTCTTCTTCTTCTTCCTCTCTTTCAGAATCAGAGTTTTCAAGTCCTGTTGACCCTGGGCTAGGCTCATAACCAACTCCTGGAACTGAGCATTCTAGGCCTGGAGGGCCTTGATAGCTTGTTCAGTGGATGGCTCAGGATTCATGATGATTGCTGAAATAAACAGCGAAGAAGATAAGTGACCTGTAAAAAGTGGTACCTGCAATGCAATGATATGTATGCATGCAGTGTTTTCAAGGATCTCGCGGGGTAAACAAGAAAATTGTTAGAATTTGAATCTTGTAGCTTGATTGGAGGAACTTCATGTTGCTGAGAGTCCTTCTTCAAGAGTCAAAGCTCACCATATCGAGTGGGTCATAGCCCCTGACTCAAGTGATCAACCTTGGCTAGAGGAAAATAAATCCCCTTTGCCCCTTGCTAGACAGTTGGTTCATCATGACCTGCATCACAAGCCCTTGAGATCCTTGAAATGGGTTAGTCCTTATGCAGGATGTATGCAATAGTATGATGGTATGATGTTATGCTATGCGTGGAGTGATGTAAGTGAACCCTGTTATGAGTCCAGATTAAGGACTGTAAACAAAACCTGCAAGGAACCTGTGTTGTCAGATAACAAGTACGTGCAAGAAATTCAAGTTTGAAGGCACACAAGTCACACAGAGAGCCCTTAGAGTTTAGGCCAGCATGAGGCTTAGGTATTACCCTCTTGAAGTTGGTGGGCTCAAAACCTGTCCTATCAAAAGTAACCGGGTTCTAAGGAGCTCAATATCATTGGGTTGTTTTCTATGTTCATTGTTTTGATTTAGCCACTGAACTGACGATCAAAATATTCCAAGAAAACAACCCTCAATGAGTGTAGTATCGAGTATCTACCAACTTCGGACTGCACCAAAGTCGGTCATCTCACTACCCCTAAAGAGGCCAGGATGGTCAAGTAAGGTTCCTAAGGTCAATTGATGCTTCACGACACCACGCGGCGGCCCCGTACTCTCCTTGACTTGACTCAAGGGTTACCGGTACTCACCAAAGTGCCACATCAACGTAGCAACTGCTTCAACCGTGTCGGTATACCCCGCATAGTTCCCTCACAGTTTGTTGCTACTTCTAAAAGGTATCCCCCAGATCCGGGTTAGGATCTATGAAACTCCAAGACAGGCCCACAATATTAAAGCAAACAAATCAAGCAATTGAAAACAAGAGTGGTCTAATCCTAAGGTACACCTCACTTTTATATGTCCCCAGCAGAGTCGCCAGTTCTGTGATTGGTGGAAATAGAACTGATTGTTTTTTAAGCTGGTTCGCGAAATGTCTAGGTAAGCAAGAGTCGCCACCGTCTTTTATATTCTCCAACATGGAAAGGACAAAAGCACAGCAAAATTCCTTTTTGAGATGTTTCTCGGTTCGGAGGGTAGATTTATAGAAAGGGAAGGTGTTAGCACCCTTTCTATCCGTGGTTATCCACGGGCTCTTAGGTACTTGCTCACTACGTTTTCAAAAATTGTTTGCTTTTCTTGTGTATGTGGGTTTTGAAAAAGTTTAGTTTGAAAAACTTCTAGGTAACTCTTGTATCAGTCCTCAAGAGTGTATGAAGTGTTTGTTTGAAAACTTTTTGAAAGTGTAGGTGCGAAAAGTTGTTTTTTTGTTTTTTGAAAGAGCAAGTACCCAGGAGAAATCTACCTACTCTAAGGAATTAAGCTGTGTAAGAGTCCTTTAGACAGTACTATCCCACTATTAAGAAGTAGGTAGCACCGTCGTTGGAGTTATTCGGGTCAATTCGATTATATGGACATGCGTGGTCACCAAAGCAATAGTAGGACGCCTTAGCAGTAACCCTAATGTCCTAGATCCTTTTTATCCGAGGCAACCGTTTCGAGGCAACTGGATCTTTAGACAGGAGGGCGACCTCTAAAACACCCTATACTTGATGACCACGTCGAGGCAACCAAGTGAGGCGTACCCTAGGAGTGGCAGGTGCATGTGTGTCAGGTTTCATGTTTAAGTTTATCTTTGAACATGCATCATTGTGAGCTACGGATTGATTTTATTTTTCATACAAGTCTTGTCATGATTAATTAACAGTTAATAATTGTGCGAAAAATAAATTGCGGAAAATTGAATCTACGCTATTACAAGGCGTCGGGTATTTACATCGCCAAAAACATAACCCTTGAAAATAAATGCGGAAAATAAAGAAAGCGGTAAAATCCCTAATTAACTATTACAATCTCGGAGCAGATACATAAGTATAATCAAAATAATGAATTAAAAATAAATATGCGCGCGAAAGAATTGAATCAGGACGTTCTTAGGGTTTTGACCCTTTTTGCGAAAAGAATGGAATTTTGGTCCTTTTTTGCAATTAATTAAAATTAAGCCTAATAACTAATTAATTAATTAATTAAAAGAACAAGTATTTTTGTGTTTTTTATGTTTTAATGAAAATAAAAATAAAAGAAATTAAAAGTTGAAAGTTAGTAAAACCTAATTCTAATTTATTTATTGCAAAAATTGTCAAAGTTAACCTAATTAAACTAATTAATTTGTTAGTATTTTATTTACAAAATAATAATTAAAGGTGAAAATAATAAATAATAAAAATAAATAATATTTACATTTTAATGGTCTGAATTTATTATAAAAATAATTAAGTTAATTAAATAATAATATTATTAATAATAATAAAAATTAGTTAAAAGAAAATAAAAAAAAAAGAAAAGCAATTAACCAGGGGGGGTGTTGACCCAATAATGGAGGTGTCTTCTGGAAATTGATGGCCCATTAACATAAGCCTGCTTTGACTTTCTGATGGTCTAGTGCGTTGGTTGACCAGGAACATGGTGTTCCCTCTCTCATGGCCTTTGGATTGGTGCATAGGACACATGGCATGCTGCAGCGTGAGGTTTATGATGGAACGTGTTTGAACGTCTGCACATGATTACATTAGAAAAAATATGAAACAAATATTGGGTGGACCTGGGAATCGAACCTAGGTCCCAATGATGCAAAGCCAACCCACCATCCACTGAGCCAACCTGCACGCTTTGATATTATGATAATCAATAAAAATAATATATCAAAACTAATCCTTATGCTGTAAACATAAAATAAGCGCGCATTTTTTTGAATTGTCCAATGGTGTACCAACGCGTCATCATCTTCCTCAATTGTTCTTGCAAAATACAGACAAACAGCGGGGGTTTTTAACCCCCACAAAATAGGACGACCAAAAATAGCGAATAAAGCTATGCTCCATATAAATATGGCGCGATGGTTGGGTTTAATTCGTCTAGTTGCAACGATTACAACCATATGCATGAGAAGTTCCAATTTTTCCTGTATGGGAAAGCCCCAAAATCAAAACTTCGGAACCCTAATATTTGTCAATGGTGATTTGTGATTCAGGGCGTTTCAGTCCAATTAACCTATTCCAAAAGCTTTGTACAGTCCCTATGAACACAAAACAATCAACAAAACATGTTAATGATGCATGAATCAAAGTATACGATTATGAAAAAAACTCCAAACCGTGAAACTGTTATCCTTGGATTCTTTGAGCTTTAGCATGTGGTTTTGATCCCTACACGTTCCTGGGGACCTCAGCAATGTATCAGAATCAAGAAAATGCTTTGAATCATGTTGGAATGTGGAATTCAGTTTTGAGTTTTCTTTGATTTTTTTCAATGTTCTTATGGCTTTACTGCAGAAATTCTCACGTTCAAGGCACTAGGTTTAGCTTCTGTATATATAATGGAAGGGAATTAGGTTACAATCTTGCCAAGAAATCCATTGCATTGATGTTTCAATATTTGATTAAAAATCAAATATTTTTCAATCGTTTTGATTGGAAAAACTTGATAAATTTGGAGTTTTTGACATCCTTGATTGGCACACGAAATCTCCAGCATATATTGGTCATATTTGCTTCATGAAAAGATTGCAAAACCATATCTTGATATTTTCCTACAATTAAATGAATTAAATGAATTAATATTTATTAAAAATTCAAGTAATTAATAAAAAATAAGAAAATAATTCAATTTAATCTCAATGCGTCGTGAATAAGTCTTGGACAAAGTTTCAAGAAGAAATTTGAGGCCCATTAGCAAAAACAAGGTGTTTTGAGCAAAGTTGACTTTTGCAAATTCACAAAAATTTCCCAACTTCTCCAATGCATATCTTGCTCAATTTTGATCATATGAACATGTTCTTGGACATTTTGGAAAGGTCTTGAAGTCCTCTAACCAATTCCTTTGGTCCCATGTCATTTGGATTCACCAATCTCAAGTTATGGTCTTTGACTTAAAGTGCCTTTTTGTTGAGTTTTGAAATTGACCTATAATGTAGAAATTGATAACATTTTACGAGAGAATTTGTTGGACTTGGAATGTGAAGATGAGTTGTAGGAAATGTCATCCCCTTCAAAATGAGCATTGGATGGGATTTTTCTGATGAACCATGGAAAAGTTATGCCTTGGTCAAGATACAGTTGACTTTTCTACTGTCCAAAAATAGTAACTTTTTGCATCTTGATGATTTTTGAGCCATCCTTGTGGAATCATGATCAAGATTTGATCAAATGATGATTGTGGACTCAAAATAAGATGTTGACCAAAAATTCTGACTTTTGACTGCAAAATGACAATTTTACCCCTACAGTTGATTGTGAAGCAAATGGGACTTTTGACTGTGCAATTTGACCCTGTGAGTCTTGAAACTTGACATGTAGATGCTTGACAATGTATATAGGCATATGAGACTTGATTGAGCCCTTGAAAACCTCAAATTCCTTGAGAGAACCAAAACCCTAATTTCAGCTGGCTTATGAGGTATTTGAACTGTGCAATCCTTGAGAAATCTTGAACCATTTGTAGATGATTCTTGATAAACTTTGAAGAATATGGGAGGGCAAATTTTGGGGTACAACACTCAGTACCCAAGTTCATTGTCTCAACCGGCTCTTCATGAGGCTGTATGGCCCTTTCTTTCTGCTGTAATAGTCTAGCAAGTTCTCGAGGCACCTCACAATCATCCTCACCTTCGTCCTCGGCTTGGTTGATCGGATTTTCAAAGTCATAACTGGAAATAGCAGAGCTGTTATCAATGGGATCCATAGTGGATATGGAACTGCAGTATGATGCGTGAGTGTGTGTAAGAGAATAGCTGTTTTAATAAAGCGAAAACAGAATAGAAAAAACAGAGAGCGCAAAATTTGTATGCAAGAAATGTCCAATACTTTATTAGTGATATATGAAATGACAAATAATAGCCCTCACAAGCAAAGCCAATGTGCCTCGGGCAAGGCACAAGGCCGTAAAGTTTTAAATTGTTTGTTACAAATCTCAAAACAAGTAAGACAATTACTGCGGAATAAAAGAAACTGGTATAAAGTCCCTAGCCATCCAGTTACTCGGTCCACCATTGGTAGTTGGGTAGATCCAGCTGTCAATGTCTGAGTCTTCCTCGCTGTCTTCAATGGCATTAACC
Source organism: Vicia faba (assembly GCA_948472305.1). Lineage (NCBI taxonomy): Eukaryota > Viridiplantae > Streptophyta > Magnoliopsida > Fabales > Fabaceae > Vicia > Vicia faba. The sequence goes on from OX451740.1 coordinate 1,126,566,853, forward strand.
CCACGATTGCTAATGCGTAGGGGAGGTCTTCCAGCCCGAGCATGTCAAACAGTCCTTTGAGCCCCTGTAGTAAAGCCCAAACCAAATTTGTCCATTTTGTGAGTGAAATCAGGGAGCTGGCCCCAATTGGTACACCCACCTTCTTCAACCACGACCCTGGCGTCCTTGAGAGAAGCCATCTTCAGAGGAGGTTTGCTGCTGGTAGTAGTTTCAGTCGATGCCAAGATCTGAGGGACCTCTTCGAAGTTCTGACAAGAAGTTTCTATAAATTCCCCGTCCATCTCTACGTAGCAGAAGGAATTAAGGTGGCTCACCATATACTCCTCTTTTCCCCACACTGTGACAATCTTCCCTTTTACCGGATACTTCAGCATTTGGTGGAGTGTGGAAGTAACTGCCCAGCCTCGTGGATCCAAGGACGACCCAGCAAACAAGAATATGAAGGCTTGATATCCATCACATAGAAGGTGGACCCAAAAGTATGAGAACCCACTTTGACAGGGTTGTCCACCTCCCCGTGCACCATTCTCTTCGATCCATCAAACGCCCTTACCATAATGTTACTAGGCTTTAGAGTCAAACCCTTGCAATCCAACCGGTCCAACGCCTTCTTAGGCAAGACATTCAGCAAAGACCCAGTATCTACCAGCACATGAGCCATAGTGGTGCCCCTGCATTTAATCGAGACATGCAGAGCATCATTATGCTTCCTTCCCTTTGGTGTCAAGTATGTATCTGAAAAACCCAGCCCATTATCAACAGTCAGGCTGGCCACACAATCTTTGAACTGATCAGCTGAAGTTTCCTGCGGCACATGCGCAGTCTTGAGGAATGCAATCAAAGCCTTCGCATGGGCTTCAGAATACAACAGCAAAGACAACATGGATATCTTTGATGGGGTCTGCCCCAGCTGCTCGACCACATTGTAGTCGCTCTTCTTAATTATTTTCAGTATTTCCTCTATTTCTTGCTTAGAGGCTTCCACAACAATTTTCCTAGGTGCCTCCGTCTGGGCAGGCTCACCTATAATTTCTTTGCCGCGGCTATCAGACGATTCGCCGATAGGGGTAATAACTGGAGTAAGAACAGGAGCAGTAGTTGATGTACTAGCAGGAACAACATATGGAATGACAATAGGTTTGTTGACAGTCTTAGGGGAAATCTCAGGAGAGAAGACCCTTCCACTTCGGGTAACTTTGTTGGTTCCAACAATGTTACCAATATCAAGATCAGCCTCTTCATCTTTCAAATCTTGTTTGATGCCATGATAGTACACATCGACACCATAATGCCAGGGGACAGCTTTGTCCGAGACATACAGGACAGGACCAGGAACAGTGATTATCAGCGGAGAAATTCTTGGAGCAGATGTAATCCTAACAGGTCTTCTCGAGGAGACCTTGGAAGGATTGGCGAAAATGGTTATAATGGCAATGTCTTTATATGGAACAACAGGAACCAAAGTTTTCTCGAACAAAATTTCTTTGCTGTCCATCAAGCGTTGAACACCTGACTTCAGCAAATGGCAACCAGGAGGTAGAAATGAACACACGTGGCAACCTTCACCACAACCCGGAAATAAACCGGCCAACAGCAAATTCTTCTTCACAATCATGAGAGGGGTAGAAACTTCATCCACCAAGGTCACAAACAAATTGGTATTAACAACATTAATTCCACGACCGTGCTTAGGCATGGGAGTAGTTATGACATTGGGCTTCACCGGAGCATCGAAATCAATTTCCTTGGCTTCAATCAGATCTTTTACCTAATTGCTTAGAGCCCAACAGTCATTGGTATCGTGGTCAGGACTCTCAGAATGATAGGCTCACCGAGCATTTGGATTACATCGGGGAGATGTAGTATTTGGATTCTTGGGAGCCTCTTTCAAGGTTGCCAAGTTGGATCTCAGTAGATGAGGTAGAACTTCATTCAATGTCATGTTTATTCGGGTAAACTGCAGTTGTTGTCTTTCCACTTTTTGTTGATTGTTGGATTATGGAGAAACTGCAGGCCTAGGTATCATTACGGCACTTACTGCCTGACGATGTTCAACCCTGTTTTGGCCCCTCGGGCTATAGATGGCACTGGCTTCCTTCTTACCAGCAAAAGGCTTCTTTACTGAGCTCAAAGAGGTATCTTTCTGTATCTTGCTGCTCTGAATCCCAGCTTCTACTCTTTCTCCATCTAGAATCAGCTCGGTGAAACCAGTTGACGAGGTTCCGATCAAATGATTGAAAAATGGACCAGATAGCGTCCCTAAAGACATATCAACCAACTCCCTATCAGACAACGGGGGTTGAACTCTTCCAGCCAAGTCTCTCCATTTCTGTGCATAGTATTTAAAGCCTTCACTTGCACCCATGGACATACTCTGGAGTTGAGTACGAGTAGGAGCAAGGTCGGCGTTGTATTGATACTCCTTGTAGAAAGAAGCAGCCAGATCTTCCCAATTTTGGACATTGGCTCCCTCCAACTGGTAGAACCATTCAAGCTGAGTCCCTGACAGACTATCTTGAAAGAAATGAACCCACATATTTCTATCAGCGGTGTGGGGATGGATCTTTCTGACATAAGAACGAAGGTGGAGTTTTGGGCAGGACACCCCATCATACTTAGCAAAAACTGGAGCTTTGAACTTCTGCGAGATGACTACTCCCGGCACCAATCCCAATTCTTCGAAATCCAGCCCAGGTATCCTCTGAACTTCCATGGCACTCAAACGATCTTCCAACTGCTTATATATATCCTCAGAAGGAGGATACTGCTCATCATTGTAGTCGGTATCATTGTCAGAAACTGCAAGACTGGGGTCCTTCTCCCCTGTCTCTTCTTCTTGATTCTCCGCTTCCTTAGATGAAGAGGTCAGATTGATTTGTCGCTTCAACCACTCTCCAAACCTTCTGCCCATATCAGAATACCGGCAGCCTTCTTCTTTTTCTTTTTCTCTTTCAGGATGAGGGCTTTCATATCCTCCTGCCCTTTTTCCAGACTTATGAATATTTGTTGGAACTGGGCATTTTGTGCCTGAAGGTCCTTGATGCTTTGTTCGAAATACATTTATGCTAAAATAAACAGTGAAGAAGATGTGAAGCCTGTAAGGGTACCTGTACATGTAATGCTATGAATGGGATACGCATGCAATGATTTCAAAGACTTTGGGAAATTTAAATTTGCAAACCAAAAATAAAACAAAGATTTTATTAGCTGAATTCAAAGTTCGAATTCCTTTTAGGCGTTACAATTAAAATAAATCTAAAGCTAGAAAAGAAATCAAAATTCCCATGGATGCTTCCTCTTTGTGCCGAGATAATCATTAAGTCCTTTTTCCTCATGGAGTTGCTTTGTGAGCTCAAAAACCTTCCTCTCCTGAGCCTGGAACTGATCCCTGTAAGTATCTCGCTCCTTCTTTAACTGAATCCAAGACCTCTGTAACTCTCCAAGATTAGTGGGCATATAAGGATAGAGAACCGATTAAGGAATACCCCCTTCAGTAGTGGGTTGCACAATCATTGGTAAAACGACCTCATAGGGTATCATAAGCTTTTGGGTGCGAGCTCGTAACCATTGGAGCTAGAGTTCCATAGGAATGGAAGCCTTTGTCCCCAAAGCCCTGGCGCCAGATCGATTTACCATGCCCCAAGCTCGTATGAACCTCCGATAATACTCTTGAGCGTCATCCTCATAGTTGAATACAATGCCCTTAATAAGTAACTCGTGGGGACCATCTCTTCGAGCGTAACCAAATTGTCGTAGACCTAAACAAGGATTGTAGGTTATGCCCCCTCTGACGCCAAGTAACGGGACATTAGGGTACTCCCTGCAGAGGTCAATAATAGTAGTGTTTTCCATATCTCGGGAACACCGAAGAATATCCATGTGAGTGAGTGACATTATCCTTTGTGACCAACCCAAACCTTCTTCATTCTTCAGTATGGACTTAGGGAGGTGAGAAATAAACCACCTCGATGGAAATGGCATGTTGTTGTACCCCAAAATTTTCCCTCCCATATTTCTCAAAACATTTCAAGAAAGATCTCCAAGTTGCTCAAAGTAGCCCAAGGGTTTGTTAGACAAGCCCTCTCCTAAGGCAGTCTACCCCAAATTAGGGTTCCATGTTGCATCAAGATATTGGAGTCCAAATGGTCCCAAATGCTCAAAATTGTCCTAATATGTTCTCAAGATCATCCATGTCGAGTTTCAAGCCTTGCAAAGAAATTTTGCTCAATCAATTGCTCAAAGGTCCAAAAATCGGCTGTGCTAGGGCAAAAAGTCAACTGTGGCTCCCATACAGTCAAACTTCAAGATTTTTGGTCAACATTCTCATTTTGAAGTAAATTTCATCATTTGATCAAGGGTTGATCATGATTCATCAAGGATTGCTCATAATTCATCAAGATTCAAAAGCTGCTAAATTTGGGTTTTGCAGGAAAAGTCAACTCAACTTTGACCAAGCATAACTTTCTCATACTTTATGATAAATGACCCATCCAAATCTTATTTTTAATAGGATGCAATTCCATACAATCCATCTTCATCTCCCAAGTTCAAAATATGCACTCACAAGAAGTTATGAATTTGGACATTATAGGTCATTTTGAAAAGTCAACAAAAACACCTTTTTGTCAAAGCTTCATACATGATAATGGAATATCAAAATGAGATGAGACCAAAAAGGTTGATTAGAGGACATCTCAATCTTTCTAAAAAGTCCAAGAACACCTCCAAAGAGTCAAAATTGAGGAAGTTATGCATTGTTGAAGTTGACCTTTTTTGCAAAATTGCCAAAAGTCAACTATCCCCAAAACTTCAAATTTTGCCAAATGGGCCCATTCTTTTTCACTTGTTTTGAGTTGGCAACATAGCCCACGTAATCTAACCTTGGCCACTTGTCCATATTTTATTTTTATTATTTATTTTGGTTTTTATTTGAATTATTTCAAATTAAATCAAAACAAATCAAATAAAATCAAAAATATTGAAAACCAAGGATCTTGTGATTATTTCAGGTCTTATTACACAGCTGGGATCAATCAAACTCGTATTAAGGCATATGTGTACAAAGAGATTGGATTTGGACCAATTTTGGAAAGCTTTAAAGAAGAATCAAATCAAATATCAAAATCATTGATGGAGAGGGATTTGGACACAATAATCAACCCTAATGCATTATGTGATACATAAGGACTGCGTGCAGATCAAAAGAAAGGTTGCAAACAGGCGCTAGGGAGAAACAAAAATCTGAAAAATACCAAGAAAAGTGTGAGTTCGAAATCACCATTAGAGGCAGTTCCAAAACTTTTTGACGATCCCGATCACTTCCAGAGAGTCTCCACAACCTAAAGCTATCAATAACAAGCCTGTTCCGGTCCCTAAACGCGCTGTAAGTCGTTCATAACCTTGCTCTGTTCTTGAATTCACATCTTTCCATTTAAGCATTGTTGATCTGAATTAATGGCATATTCTTAACCTATGAAGCATTTTCAAACTTTTGGCATTACCCAATTGCATTTTAATGGTCTGTAACGAAATCCACCATTGTTAGGGTTTCGGACTTTGGTTTAGGGCTTTTTATTTCAGGAACAATTAGCCTTCATAATGGGCATGGTTGTGATCAGGAGGATGAGACGAATCTAACCATGGTGTTAGATTCCATTTACATGGCCTGTGGAAGGTTTTGAGAATGCTTGGTTTGTAGCAACTGACATTTGTCCGTGGGTATAGATATTTCAGGTTTTAGCCATGGAGAGAGGAAGGAGATGATGCATTGTCACTCCCTTACTGGCCTGTTTGAATTTCGCGCAAAAATCCCACTAACGCTTTGTTTTTATATATTATTATTATTGTATGTTTTATGTACAATCAAAACAGAATAGCCCAGTGGTTGCCACGCATGTTTTCAAGGCGTTAGAGGCTGGAGGTCAGGGGTTCGATCCCTGCCTCCAGCATTTGCCATTTTCTCATTTATTTTCAGGCAGTTCTATGCGCGTACCATCCAGGAGACCCACCATGGACCTTCATCATCCACGCACCATATAGCCAGATGGCCAGATCTGGTGGCTACTATTGAGAACACACCATAGACCAAGTCAATGCACATGCGCAGGATCTAGAAAGTCAGCATGGACCTCCATTTGGGCCCAGGAAAATTGCTATGCACACCCCAACATTCAAGCCCATTCCTCTATCTTTTTATATTTTGTTTATTTCATTTAATTACTTATTTATTTATTTACTAACCCAAAATAATTTCTTTTTTATCAAAAAATCACAAAAATATTTTTATTTCCAAATAAATTTAGAATTTTATTTTTCATCAATAAATATTAATTAATTTAATTAGGTTAATTTTAGATAACTTTTATTTATTTTGTAAATAATTAAAACTAATTAGAATCAATAGGTTTTAAACACTAACTTAATTATTTTATTTCTTTCCTAAAATAACGAAAATCCAAAAATAGGTCATTTAATTATTATTCATTAATTAATTTAATAACTTTAATTTAGCATTTAATTTTAGGACTTAATTTCTTTCCTTAAAAAATATTAAAAATAACAAAAAAACATTTTCCTTTTAATTAGGTTAGAGGGGTCAAAACCCTAGTTTCTCATCGATCTAACTTTTAATCGCGCGCTTTATTTTTCTTTATCCAAATTATTGTATCTGCTCCCGGTTTGTAATAATTTTAATTAGGACATTTATTTATTTTTTCCGCTTTTAAATTTCAAAGGGTTTGTTTTTGGCGATGTAAATACCTGATGCCTTGTAATAGCGTAGTTTAATTTCCGCACTTTAATTTTTGCAAATATTCAACTGTTAGATGTTTGATAATAGGGCTTGTATGACAAGAATGAATGATTAATCTTAAAATAGTTAGATCACCCTTAATTGTGCAAAGATAAAAATAATCTGAAATCAACACACTTGCACATGCGCACTCCTAGGGTACACTCCCACTTGGTTGCCTTCGTTAAAACGGTCATTGATTATAGGTTTTTTTAGAGGTCGTCCTTTTGTCTAAAAGATCATAAGTTGCCTCGGAAAAGTTGCCTCAGATATCGTTGCCTCGGACAAATGATCTAAGATATTAGGGTTACCACTAAGACGTCTTAACGTTGCTTTAGTGACTGTATGTCCCTCATTCAAATTGACCCTTAAACTCCAACGACGGTGCTACCTACTCACTAATAGTGGGATAGCATTGTCTAAAGGAAACAAACATAGAACGATTTCTTTTTCGAGTAGGTAGATTAGTTCTTAAGTACTTTCTCAATCAAAACAAAACTTTTTCACACTTACACCTTTTTTACGAACAAGTTTTCAAAAACACTTCATTACACTTTTGAAGACAGAAGCAAGAGTTAAATTGAAGTTAAAACCAAAAACTTTTCAAAACCACAAACACAAAGAAAACAATTTTTGAAAACAATGAGCAAGTACCTAAGAGCCCGTAGATAACTACGGATAGAAAGGGTGCTAATACCTTCCCTTTCTATAATCTACCCCCCGTACTTAGAAAATCTCAAAAAAAGGAATTTTTCTGTGCTTTTTTCCTTTCCTTGTTGGATAAAATAAAAGTCGGTGGAGACTCTTTCTTACCGCGACATTTTGCAAAAACAAACGCAAAACGCAAACCAGCATTCCAAAAAACAGTCAGTTCTTCCACCGTATCACAGAACTAGCGACTCTGCTGGGGAATTAATAACTGGGGTGTACCTTAGGAATAGTTCATATTGTTTTCAATTGTTTGATCTGTGTGCTTTATTTTTGTGGGCTTGAATCGGAGTTACTATAGATCCTAACCAGGATCGTGGGACACCTTTTAGATAAGTAGCAATAGACTGTGAGGGAACTGTACAGCATAGACCGATACGGTTGAAGCAGTAGCTACGTTGGTGTGACACTTTAGTTTGTATCGATATCCCTTATGGCGTAACAAGGAGAATATGGGGCTGCTAAGGGGTCATTAAGAACCAACTGACCTTAGAACCTATAATTGACCAACTTGGCCATAGAAAAGTAGCAGTATGCTACACTCATTGAGACCAAACTCTCGCGATGATTCTGGCCGCAAGAAAAGGTTGCTAAATTGGAATTATGATCGATCGAGGGTGGTCAGTGATATTGAGATCCTCTAGAACACGGTTACTATTACTAGGACAGGTTGAACCAACTAAACTGAAAGAGGGTAGTACCTAAACTCCTTGCCAGCCTAAAATCTAAGGGCTATTGTGTGACTTGTTTTCCCTTACCATGTTTGCTATCTGTGAATACCTGTGGTGTGTTTCTATCATGATATCATGCAGCATGACATTGCATGCATATTTCATTGGACTAACCATTTCAAAGACCAATGGGATTCATCTTTGTTCTATTTTGTAGATCATGGCATCTATGCGTAGAAACACTATTTGGATCAGCTTTGTACAGATTCCTACTCAGCTTAGGGATTTGGTTTCCAAGGTTCCTGACACTTCCTCTTTTGATAGAAGACATGGTCACCTCCTCAGTCTAGTCACTTCCAAGCTGGATGAACAGATGATGAGTTTCTTATTCCAGTTCTTTAATCGATTGTACCACTGCTTCACTTTCCCGGACTATCAGTTGGTCCCTACTTTGGAAGAGTTCTCGGATCTACTCGGCATATCTATTCTAAGCAGACCCCATTTACAGGTTTAGAGATAGCTCCTAGGCCCGAAGATATTTCTTCAGCTCTCCATCTTACAAGGGTTGATGTGGTGTCTAATTGGGAAACTCGGAGTGGGACAAAAGGCTTCTTGGCTAAGTTCTTGGTTGATCAGGCTAATCAGTTCTGGGACAGTTTGGACTTCCAAGCATTTGAAAACATCCTGGCTCTTCTCATTTATGGCTTGGTTCTGTTTCCAAATTCAGATTCCTTTGTTGATGTGAACACGGTGAAAATTTTCATGTCCCGTAATCCAGTGCCCACTCTCTTGGGTGATATTCTGCACACTCTCTATGCCTGTACTGCTCGGAAACGGGGAACCCTTATGTGTTGTGCACCATTGCTGGCAAGGTGGTTTATGTCCCTTGCTCACACGGACATCATCTAGAGTACTAAAGACATGGAAGAAGTAGCTATTATTGATCGCTGTGGGGAATACCCCAATGTTCCATTGCTTGGAATTCGAGGAGGGATCACCTATAATCCTTGTTTGGCCTTACGACAGTTTGGGCGAGCTAGGAGAGACGGACCTCATGAGTTTCTGCTTCCAAACATTGTCTTTGACTTTCAGGGAGATGTTGAGGGACATCGCCGCAGATTCATACGAGTCTGGGATAGGGTTAACAGGTCTGATCCACATGAGCTAGGCATAAAGACTTCTCTCCCGATGCCAATGTATCTCCGGTGGGTTCGAGCCCGTGCTCAAAAATTGGGGATGCCCTACGAAGCTGTCTTACCTGTGGTAGTGGAGCATACTGATGAACAAGGGGTTCCTCCTACCATCCTCCATCCATACATGCCTACTGACATTGGGGCATTAAAGAGGTCTTGGATCCAGCTAAGGGAAGAACGGGATACTAACAGAGAAAATTATCATGAGCAGGAGCGGAAGATCCTGAAGCTTACAAGACAGCTGGAGAATGAGAAGGTCCTCAACGACTATGTCAGCACCAAAGGAAAACAGCCATGGGAGCGCTGATGTCTTTTATTGCTTTTAGTTTAGACTTACTTTTCAGTATTTCTTTTTGTAACGCCTTAAAGGCATCTGTTAAACATTGATTTCAAGTTTTTTATCTAATAAAAGTGTGTTTCATTTTGGTTTACGAATTTGAATCTCCAAAGTAGTTGAAATCATATCATACGCATTCCATTCCCATGCACCTCATTACAGGTACCCTTACAGGTTTCTCATCTTCTTCGCTGTTTATTTCAGTAATCATGTCTTCTGAAACATCAACTGATCAAGCCATCAAGGCTCTGCAAGCTCAAAACGCTCAGTTCCAGGAAATTTTCATGAACTTGGCGAAGGGTCAGCAAGATCTGAAGACTCTTATCATGAAGGATAAGAAGAAGAAGAAGAAGAAGACGGTCCTCCTGAATATGGGTCACTGGTTTGGGAACAGATTAAGACAGGATGTTGATTTATCCAACTCATCTGGAGGGGGAGAGAACCAAGAAGAAAGAAGGGCTCCTAGCCCTGTGGTTTCTGACAATGAGACTGAGTTTGATGAAGACCAGTATCCTCCGGCTGAGGATAAGTATAAGCAACTAAAAGACCGGTTAAGCGCGATGGAGGTCTAGAAAGTCCCTGGTCTGGACTTTAGAGATTTGGGTTTGGCGTATGGGGTAGTGATTCCCCACAAGTTTAAAGAGCCTGTTTTTGCTAAATACGACGGGGTCTCCTGCCCGAAGTTACACCTCCGCTCGTATGTTAGAAAGATTCAACCGTACACTGCCGATAAAAACCTCTGGATTCATTTCTTTCAAGATAGTCTTTCAGGGACTCAACTTGAATGGTTTTACCAACTGGAAGGAGCTAACGTCCGTAACTGGGAGGAACTTGCCTTTGCTTTCTACAAGCAGTACCAATACAATGCCGACCTCGCTCCCACGCGTACCAAACTTCAGGTTATGTCTATGGGTGCGAGCGAAGGTTTTAAGGACTACGCTCAAAAATGGAGGGACCTTTCTGGAAGAGTACAACCCCTTTGGCTGATAGGGAGTTAGTGGATATGTACCTGGGGACTTTGTCTGGTCCGTATTTTAATCATCTGATTGGGAGTTCATCGTCTGGGTTCACCGAATTAATAATGACTAGGGAAAGAGTTGAAGCCGGTATCAAGACTGGCAAGATACAGAAGGGTGCTTCGTCAAGCACAGAAAAGAAGCCCTTCAAGAAGGAGTCTAGTGCAGTTTACAGCTCAAGGAGCCATAACCGACCTGAGCGCCGCCAAGCAATTAATGCGGTAGTCATAGCAAGACCAGTTGTTGCCCCATAACGCAACAATCAGCCAAGAGCAGAGAGGCCGCAGAGACAATTCACTCGGCTCAGTATGACCCTGTCTCATATTCTATCGCAGTTGTTAAAAACCAACTTGGTAATTCCGAAGGAGGCTCCAAAGAACTCCAACACAACATCACTGTTGTACAATCCGAACGCCCGCTATGCTTATCACTCTGATAGCCCAGGGCATGATACCAACAATTGTTGGGCTTTGAAGAATAAAGTGAAGGATCTGATTGATGCTAAGGAGATTGAGTTTGAAGCGCCTTAAAAGCCTAATGTTATGACTGCTCATATGCCCAAGCATGGAGTGAATGTTGTAGATGATGACTCGTTTGTGACTTCCGTAAAAGACATTGCTACTCCATTGATGACTGTGAAGAAGAACCTTCTGTTAGCCGGTTTATTTCCGGGTTGTGGCGAAGGTTGCCATCTGTGTTCCATCCTACCTACTGGTTGCCATCTATTGAAGTCAGGTGTCCAACGCATGATGGATAACAAAGAAATAATGTTTGAGAAAACTTTGGTTCCATTGATTCCTTCTGAAGATGTTTCTATAATCACCATTTCCGCCAATTCTTCCAAGGCTTCCTCGATAAAGCCTGTTAGAATTACATCTGTTCCGAGAATTGCTCCGTTGATCATTACCATTCCTGGACCTATCCCTTACACGTCAGATAAGGTTGTCCCGTGGCACTAGGGGGCTGACGTGTATTATCACGGGATTAAACAAGACTTCAAGGTTGGAGAGGCTGATATTGACGTCAGCAATATTGTTGGATCTAGCAAGGTCACCCGCAGCTAAAGACTTTTCTCTCCTGAAATTTCCCCACCAACTGTTCGGAAACCTGTTGTTATTACACCTGCCAGTACACCTGCTACTATCCCTGTTCATGTTCCAATCCTTACCCCTGTTGCCGAGTCATCTGACACTCGGGGCAAAGGGATCACCGGTGAGCCTGCCCGGACGGAGGCACTGAAGAAGATTAATGTTGAAGCCTGTAGACAGAAGATAGAGGAAATTTTGAAGATCATCAAAAAGAGAGACTACAGCGTATTCGAACAGCTGGGGCAAACCCCGTATAAGATCTCTATGTTGTCTTTGTTGCTATGCTCAGAAGCCCATGCCAAGGCTCTGATTGCTTTCCTAAAAACTGCGCATGTGCTGCAGGAGACATCCGCTGATCAGTTCTAAGACTACGTGGCTAGTTTGACTGCTGATAACGGGTTGGGTTTCTCCGATGCAGACTTGACTGCCAAGGGAAAGAATCACAATGACACTTTGCATGTTTCAATCGAGTGCAAGGGCACTACTCTGGCTTACTTGTTAGTGGATACTGGGTCCTCGTTGAATGTTTTACCCAAGAAAGCGTTAGACCGATTGGACTATGAAGGGTTGGTACTGAAGCCAAATAATATTGTGGTTAGGGCCTTTGATGGGTCCAAGATGTTGGTACATGGATAAGTGGATATTCCTGTCAAGGTTGGTTCCCATACTTTCGCGTCTACATTCTATGTGATGGACATTCGGCCATCTTATTCTTTTTTATTGGGTCGCCCGTGGATCTACAAAGTTGGGGCAGTAACTTCTACGCTCCACCAGATGCTGAAATACCCAATGAAGGGGAAAATTGTTACAGTACGAGGGGAAGAGGAGTACATGGTGAGCCACCTTAACTCTTTCCGGTATGTGGAGATGGACGGGGAGTTCATTGAAACCCCGTGCCAGAACTTTGAAGAAGTCCCCCAGACTCTGGCGTCGACAGAAACTGTTGCTGAAGATCCTCGAATGAAGATGGCTTTCCTCAAGGATGCCCGGGCTGTTGTTGAGAAAGGTGGGTGTGCAAATTGGGACCAACTCCCTGACTTTTCACATAAGACTGACAAGTTTGGTTTGGGTTTCACTGCAGAAGCTCAAAGGGCTGTTCGGCGTGCACGGATTGGAAGACCTCCTCTGTTTATCAGTAATTCGGGAGTGAATGCGATTGAAGTCGATGATGAAGAGTCGGAGTTTGACAGCTGGATTTACCCGACTACCGAAGGTGGATTAAGAAATTGGACAGCAAAGGACCTCGTGGCAATTACTTTTATTACACAGTAATCAGACTTTTGTTTTAAGTTTGTAACAGACAATTTTAAACTTTACGGCCCGGTGCCTTGCCCGAGACATCGTGGCTTTGTTTTAGGGTTTATTATGTGTCATTACCATATATCATCAATAAAAGCATTGGACGTTTTTTTTGCATTACAAATTTTGCGCTCCTTGTTTTTTCTTTTCTATCTTGCAAAACAGCTATTTGTCTTCCACACACTCACATATACAGGTCTACATCCACTATGGATCCCACTGATAACGACTCTGCTACTGCCGGTTATGACTTTGAAAGTCCAATCAACCAAGCCGAGGACGAAGGTGAGGATGATTGCGAAGTGCCTGGCGAACTTGCTAGACTATTACTTCAGGAAGAGAGGGACATACAGCCGCATGAAGATCCAGTGGAAACAGTAAATCTGGGTACAGAAGAAGACAAGAAAGAGGTCAAGATCGATGCAAATCTGGAGCCTAGCATTAAACAACGGTTGATACAGATGTTGCGTGACTATGTTGAGATCTTTGCCTGGTCTTATGAAGATATGCCTGGGTTGGATACCGATATTGTGGTTCACCGCCTGCCTACTAAGGAAGACTGTCCTCCAGTGAAACAGAAAGTTCGCCAAATGCGCCCAGAGATGTCAGAGAAAATCAAGGCTGAAGTTATGAAACAGTTTGACGCCGTTTTTCTAGAAGTTACTTCTTACCCGCAGTGGGTTGCCAACGTGGTTCCAGTGCCAAAGAAGGATGGTAAGTGTGATACGGTGGGAGAAATGACTTGAGGTTTTGCGTTTGTTTTCGCAAATGTTTCGGTTGAGCAAGAGTCGCCACCGACTTTTTATTTTATCCTAAGGAAAGGTTAAAAAGCACAGCAAAAACCTTTGAGATGTTTTCTTGGGTTCGGGGAGTAGATTATAGAAAGGGAAGGTATTATCACCCTTTCTATCCATGGTTATCCATGGGCTCTTAGTTACTTGCTTAGATCACTTGCCTTTGATGTTCAATTGTTTGAAATGGTGCTTTGTGTGTGGGTTTGAAAATGTTTTGAAAAGAGGCCATTGTTGTGGCAACCTTGGTAATGATCCATGTTTGAATGTATACAAAGGTGTACTTGTCTTTTAAAAAGTTTTCAATGTTTTCGAAAGTTGTTTTGAAAGTGTGTTGTGATGTGTGTTTTGAAAAATGGCAAGGATTGTTTTTTGCAAGATTGGTCAAGTAACCAAGAGCTATCTACCCTAAATTTCTCAAAGATCTTTCCTATGTTTTAACCCTTTTAACAGTATTGTTCCACCATTGTATTTGGTGGACAATCTTGTGTTAGGATGTTTAACGGGACAGGCGTGGGTCATCGTATGGACCATGAATGCAATGGTGCCAGGTGTCTTTGGCAATTTTGCTTGAAGGGACTATGATCATTTTGATAGGCAACTTTCGAAAGCGTCATCGAGGGACTTATGATTATTTGAATTGTTTTTGCCAAAGAAACTCGAGAATTTTTTTTATTAATAACCATGTATTAAAAAAATATTTCGCAAATAACCGGGTTTCGAAAAAAATTACACAAATAACCATGTTTGAGATGGCTCCACAAAGGAGGAGCCATCTCATTTGGCGCATCCTCCTCTTTTTTTAAGGGAGGCGCCATCTCACTTGGCGCCTAAGGGCAAAGGGCAAGCCCTAAGCCAAGTGAGATGGCGCCTATGTACAAAATTAGGTCAAAAAAAAAATTTTTTTTTCTTTCCTGCGCGTTGCGTATTAGACAGAGATAAACAAAATGGATTTTTTATTTAAAAAAAAATTATTACATTCAACTGTTTTACATTTAAAGAACAGTAAAAAAATAGATACAAAAAAATACTGGGAAAAAAAAAGATACATCAGTGATCCCCAGGAACCCGGTAATGACCCCCAGTTCCGCATCCCCGTCCCCGCCTTTCTCTTGCTGGGTGCCGTCTCGTTTCCTGCTGCAGCAAGGTCGATGGCCCAGCGAAGTCAATGCGATCTGAATCCATAAAATCGGTAAGATCTCCATATCTCGAAGATCCGCTCTGGTACAGTCGGTTACCCATACCCTCGAAGTTTGGTCGTGTTGGCGGTGGGTGGGGTTCCATGGTTGGTCGGTAGCATTGGTCGTCTGAGTATGGGGGGTAGAAAGGAAATGGATCTTGGGGTGTTTGGTATTGTGGATGTTGGGTTGTTTGGTGATATGGTGGTTGATGGTAGGTTTGGTCGGGTTGGTCATAATCTTCTGACATTCCCATATCAGGGCTAAGGCTGGATGTTGAGGGAGCCATATTGGGATATGTGGAAGATTGAAATTGTGTATGGGGTATGTGGGTTTGCTGGTATTGGGGTTGGTATTGTGGTTGGGTTTGAGGCATTTCCGGGTATTGGTAGTTTGGCGGTGATTGTGGTTGGTAGTACGGCATTTGGTTGTAGTTGTGTTGTGGTGGGGAATATGGTTGTGTGTTTGTTGGTCTGTTTCTTCTTGGGGGTTGGTTTGAGGTTGATGGATTTTGGGTTTGTTGGTGGGGAATCGAGGGTTGTGCCCATTGTGTGCGTGGGTCAACCAAGTACCTCGGATGAGACACGTGCATATCTGGGTTACTAACCGACCTGTACCACGACATATATTGATCGGTGTGTCGCATGTTACCTTGAGTAAGGAAAACCGGGGATTGCAAGATGTAGCGGTGACGCCTTTGCCACATTTTACACCATTCTGGAGCAAAGTCTTTCCAGTTGGTAAGATTCCACTGGGCGTCGACCCTTTTTAGATGCCAGGGGGATAAATCTGTTGGATCACTTGGTATCTCCTGGATCATTCCGAACTGCATCTTCACACGGTCGTTGTGGTGCATCTCCACAATGTTGAACCGAATGAGTGCAGTCTTTGCAGTCCAAGTTGCTGCATCCTCTGGATTTGGAGAATGGTCCAAACCCAAATATGGTCTCCAGACGAACTGCGATAAAATTTAAATCAAGTAAGCGCAAAAGTAATGTATAAATAATTAAAATGAACAAAAGTTAAAAGCTACGACGTACGTCATCTGGGCCTAAGTGATCCAACAGATTCCGGTAGAGTGCGACATTGAATCTGGGATTCTTTCCGTAATCCATACCCCTCACGCAGTACCTAAAGGAAATGAGAAACATGTTATTTTTAGCATATATTTTGGAAAGAGAAGAATAGTTATAAATGCTATAACTTAATGACTTACTTTGTTGCGTAAGGGAAACCAAAAGTGTTGTTGTTGATGGGGTTTAAGGACTCCATCCTCCACCAACCCCAGGCTTGTAGTAAAAATGCGCACCCATAAAATGTACATTTTTCCTTGATTGCGTTTTTGCACAAGGAACTGTACAGGTGGGCTAATACTGCAGAACCCCAACTAAATTTTCTAGTTTTATCAAAATTTGTTAGTAAATGTAAGTACATGAAATTTACACTATTTCCCGTACTTTCGGGAAATAAAAATGTACCAAAAAGTATCATAATATACGTTCGGGCTTTTACTACTCGGTCATTCTCTGAGGAATTTTCATTTAATTCCATACTTGCATAATGCCGTTTCAGGTCAGTGAGTAGTATTCCCTGCCCTCTTGCTCCACCACCTTCTACCATGTCCCTTCCCAACAGTTCTTCACAGTGTGAGTTCGGTTGTTGAACCGACCCGTTCACCGCCTTACCGTCAATAGGGAGGCCCAGTAGCATGTAAACATCTTCGAGAGTGATGGTACATTCACCTATTGGTAGGTGAAATGTATGGGTCTCCGGTCTCCACCTCTCCAACATTGCAAGAATGAATTTGGAGTCAATGGTGCAGTTGGAGATCTTTATCACGTGTCCGAAACCTGCATATTCCAGATAAGGGACGATAAATGGGTCGGGAGCAAGGTATTTGTGCGAACGGATTCTGAATCTTTGTGTATCCTGAGATCATAATTAAACAAGAGTAAGATTAATTAAGATGAACAACACGTTATTTGAAGTATGAAAAATGTATAACCAAAGAAGAGACTTACAAATGCAGCAATGTTTTCCCTTGTGCCTCTGTGAGTATCTCCCATTGTTAGAAGGGCCATTGTTCAGAACGCTTGAGAGAATGAAAGACTTAGGAAGAAATAGAGAGTATGATAGACTTAAGAAATATTTCGTAGCAGAGAGTGAGATAGTTGTGTGGGTGTGAGAGATGTTTCATAAGGTATGTATTTATAGTCAAATAAGTTTGATGTAGTGGTTGCATGCCTGCGATGTGTCACATTTGCATGCTTAGGGTGTTACACATATGCATGCATGCATTTACAAAACATGTAAGGTGTCACTCTTGCAGGCTAGGTGGCAGCCCATGCATGTATCACGATTGGACAGTAAGGGAGGCGCCATCTCACTTGGCGAAATAGTACAAAAATGAATGGTGTCGCCACCCCATTTGGCGAATAAGAGGTGTCACGTTTTACAGCATTGGCTCAGGCTACGTGACAGCCTTTGGGATTCCTTTCTTTGTTGCATGCAAGGCCATTGGAGTTGATGGGTGGAGTCTTACACAAAACATTTATGTGTGCAGAATAGGGCCAGGCTAGGTGGCAGCATAAGCCCATGCATGTATCACGATTGGACAGTAAGGGAGGCGCCATCTCACTTGGCGAAATAGTACAAAAATGAATGGTGTCGCCACCCCATTTGGCGAATAAGAGGTGTCACGTTTTACAGTATTGGCTTAGGCTACGTGACAGCCTTTGGGATTCCTTTCTTTGTTGCATGCAAGGCCATTGGAGTTGATGGGTGGCAGGCTAGGTGGCTGCATAAGCCCATGCATGTAATATTATTGGCAGCCTTGGGGGGGTTGCATCACTTACTTAATTGAAATTTTTTGCCTTACGTTGAACATAACATTCATTCACATAAACTGTAAAATTTTCCAACCTTCGAATCAGTCATCTAACCTTCAAACATTCCAGCATTCATACCTTCATACAATCAATAAACCCAAAACATTCCCACCTTCATACCTAAAACAATTCTACACAATGGCCTCTTCACCATAATTTGGGCATTTCAACCATGCATCACAGGGTTTGCTTCATGCAAACCAATTCTACAAATAGACGGGACTTGGTTGTATGGGAAGTACAAAGACACGCTTTTGATGGCAGTTGCACAAGATGGCAACAATAACATTTTCCCCGTTGCGTTTGCCCTTGTCGAGGGGGAGACCGGTGGTGCTTGGAGCTTTTTCCTGAAAAATATTCGTACACACGTGGCTCCTCAACCAGATCTCTGTTTGATCTCGGACAGACATGCCTCCATTGAAAGTGCCTATAATAATCCGGCAAATGGTTGGCATGACCCTCCTTCTACGCATGTCTATTGCGTCAGGCATATCGTCCAGAATTTCTCGAGGGAGGTCAAGGACAAAACATTGAGGAAAGCGGTGATGAATGCGGGATACGCACTGACACAGCCCACATTCAAATATTACCGCAATGAGATCTGTTTGTCTAACCCAGAAGCCGGTACGTGGATCGACAATATATCGGTCGAAAAGTGGACTAGGTCATACGACAATGGCCAAAGATGGGGGAATATGACAACAAATCTTATTGAATCAATGAATGGGGTATTCAAGGGCATACGAAACCTCCCCATCACTGCCTTGGTGAAATCCACGTATTTTAGGATGGCTGCGTTATTTGCCAAAAGAGGTGAAATGTGGTATGCGGTCTTGCAATCAGGACAACTATGGAGTGAAAGCTGTATGAAATACATTAAGGCTGAAAGTGCTAAAGCCAACACTCACATGGTTACACGGTTTGACCGCCATAGCCACAACTTCATTGTGAAAGAGACAATTGACCACAATGAAGGCCTGGCAAGACAAGAATACAGGGTCATTTTACCTTCTCAATGGTGCGATTGTGGCAGGTTTCAAGCTTTTCGTATGCCTTGCTCTCATGTCATTGCCGCTTGTGCGCATACCCATCAAGACGCGCTTCAACTGCTCTCAAACGTTTATAAATCTGAAACGTTGCTCACTGTTTACAATAACAACTTTCCTTTGGTGGCAAAACCGGACTATTGGCCTGAATACAACGGTGATATAGTTTGGCACAATGACCAAATGCGAAGGAACAAGAAGGGTCGTCCCAAAAGCAGGCGCATAACAACAGAAATGGACGATCTTGACAGGTTGGAAAGAAAGTGTGGTTTATGCCGTCAGGTCGGACACAATCGCAAAAACTGTCTGAATCGGGCGTCTGGCTCGACCACATAAATTTTGTAATACATTAAATCTTTTCAATATTTGTGTTGTAAACATTATGGGTTTTCCGTTAATAAAATTGTTCACACAATTTAAGAAATTCAATATAGGAAATTACATTAGGGTTTTCACGTACAACAATGATTAACGATATTCAATCTAGGAAATTACAACTGTTAACACAATTTCATCTGACCCATGCATCATCAGCATTACATCACTGTCTGTTTTGACTTCCTCCAACCACACATTAGGTCTTCCTGTCGCATGCGAGGTTGTTGTTCGTTTTCGCTGGATCCTTCGAATTTTTTCCCCCTCGGCGATGTCTCCATCTAGCCACCGCATCAACTCCCGCTTCAGACGCTCCATGGAGTGAATGTGCCAGAATTTCATTTTCATCGCAGGTTTCGTGGCGGAGAATATAACGTAACCATCTCTGCTAAAAATCATAGGCGACGTCATTACATAAATAAGGGAGTACAAAATAAAAATACAGTGCGAGAAAGTGTGAGAAATTTCAAAGAAACGGACGAATTATTTATAAAACAGCAAAAAACCCTAGTTTTGCCCTAGGCGCCAAGTGAGATGGCGCCTCCTCTTCTTTTTAAGGAGCATGCGCCATCTCACTTGGCTAAATGCCAAGGGAGGCGCCAAGTGAGATGGCGCCTAGGGCAAAACCCTAGGTGCATGCGCCAAATGAGATGGCTCCTCCTTTGTGGAGCCATCTGAAACATGGTTATTTGCGTAATTTTTTCCGAAACCCGGTTATTTGCAAAATATTTTTTTAATACATGGTTATTAATAAAAAAAATTCGAAACTCGACGTGCAAGCATGGCCCATTTTGGAAGGCAACATGTGGGATTACCCTAGGGGGTGCAAGTGTGATTGTGTATTGATTTCATGCATTTGTCTTTGTATTAGGTTATCTAGCGTTTGATTTTATGTACATACAAACCCTAGGTCTAACCATGGTATAATTCGAAAGCAATAAATTGCGGGAATTTTAAAGTCTACGCTATTACAAAATAGTATCCGGGAGTGGGGGTACAAATTTGCAAATAGGGATGGGACTTAAATAATTACAACCAAATCGAATTGCCATCAAATGTAATATGTATCATGTATAGCAATGTATAAGAATAGCAAATGTAAATGTAAATGCGTTAATGCAATTGTGTAAGTGTATGTATTATGAATGTGTGTCAACGTATTTGTGTATGGGATTTATTTACAAGTTGAGAAATGTGAACTTAAATGTATTATTAAGTATGTTTGATTTAATTTTTGTATTCTTGTGTTTTGCTTAATATGTACAAAAAAAGATAATTTTGAAAAAAGTCTTGAGTTCCATGTTCTATGTATTAAAAATTAATGTATTTAATGAATATTTTTTATATGCAAATCAAAACAAGTTTTAATAAAAGAAAAAGTGTTTTAAATAATTCTAATTTTTATATATTTAGTATTTTTATACACAAAGTCTTAATTAAAAAAAAAGAATGTTTTAAGTTTTTTTTTAGGAAAAAATTAACGTATTAATTAATTATGTATTATGGTTTTATGTACAAATAAAATTATTTTAATTAGAGAAAAGAAAATGTTTTAAGAAAAAATATTTAACTTTAAAGAAAAATTATGTAATTATGTACAAACAGAGTTAAAATGAAAAGGAAAAAATGTTTTAAGTTTTTATGTAAAAATTAATGTATTAATTTATAAAAAAACAGAAATTAAGTTATGTTAAAGGAAAATAAACAATAATTTAGAAATGAAAAGAAGAAATAAATGGGCTTGGGCCCAACCAAAATTTGAAACAGAAGCCAAGGGAGGGGGTGCCAATTGAAACTCGTTTGGGCTTAAGCTGATTTAGGAAGGGAAAACGCCCAAAGACCTCATAACATTTTGCAAGGGTTTTGAGAATTGTTTCAGAAAGGGATTCTAGGGTTTGAGAATTACAGCATCGTTCGTTCGTCTTCGTTCGTTTCCTTCATTTTCTCTCGAGCCAAAGCGTCCGAAACGAAGTCCCTTGCCCATCCACCAGCGCCATCATCACCTTTCCTTCCTCCATAGTCGAGCACGGTGACCCTACGACAAAGGTTCGGTTTTGACGCTTTATACGTTTTTTACGATTTGCATGCTTATTTTCGTTTTGAATTCTGACCTTAAGCTTTGTTATTATTGTTATGGAGGTTGTGGAAAGGAAAGAAAATGAGAGAAACTACCTTGACGGAGGAAGGGGAGGAATGAGGGTGGAGGCGCTCAGGCGGCTGGACGGTGAGATGATGATGCTGATGAAGCTAGCTTGGAATCCTGGTATTTGTGTCTTACTTCTTTCTATTAGGGTTTGATGATGAGTAGCTGAAAACCTTTTCTATCTTCCTGGCTCTGTATAACTTTTACTCTTTTTCTCTTCTTCTGTTAGCCATGCCTTTGCCTATGTACGCTTCTTTATCCTCTTCTTCTTGCTGCCTTTGTTGCCTAGCTTGATGTGTATGGTTGCCTGTTGCTTCTTGCGTTGCCTTGTATGTTTGCTTACTAGCCCAATGATGAGGACACTCTGAGGGCTCCTATGTGCTGCTTTTGAATGCTATTGTTGAAACGCTGGTTTTTGACTAGCTTTCCCTCTCCTCTCTCTGCCTCGTTTCTGTTGCCTTTTGAGTTGTTGAGTTGCCTGTGTGTTAACCCAGTGATGAGCTCTTTGAGTTCTGAGGGTTTGGTATTGATTCTGTATGCTTGAATACTGGTTTTTGCTTGGATAGAATGTAAGCTTGTTTGATGGCTTGTGGCCTTTAGGCTAGCAGGTTTGACAGGTTGATGGCCTTAAGTTTGACAGGGTTTAGGCTTTTTGTGCTTTTGGTTGGGCAGGTTTGATGTTTATTGGTTATTTGAGGCTTGCAAGGTTTACAGGTTGGGTTGACAGCTTTGTGTTTTTGTTAAGGCTTATGAGGCCGGACAGTTTTGTGGTTATGCTTTGTGTGGATCTGTTTATGTTTGATAGCTTACAGGCTGTTGGACAAGTGAGGTTTTAATGGTTGTTTGGACATCAGTTTAGGCTTTGGCTTGTTAGGTCTTAGCCTTTTTGTAGTTCAGGTTTATGTTGACAGTGGTTTAGGCTTCAGGCTGGGTGTTTTATCTGGTTTGAAGGTTATGGTTTTAAGGTTTGTGCAGATCTTTTGACAGGTTATCTTGGCTTGATGCTTTCAGGCTTCACAGTTTGTGGTTTGAAAAGGCTTGGCCTTGTGGTGCCTTGAGTTTGTATGTTCTCTCTGTTTTTATGGACTTGGGAACTTTATGCAGGTTTAGTGTTTAAAGGCTAGAGGCTTTTTTTTGGTGGAAGGCCAGTTCTGTCCTCCTTTTGTTACAGTTTTTGACTTTTTATCTTTTGATATCTTTGCCTCTTTATCCACTATGTTATTGCAGTTTTTTGTTTTATATATTTTTATGCCTGAAGCCAAAGCCTGTAAGCCTACCTTCTCCTCTCTTCTTTCTCTCTCCAGTACAGCTTTAAGCATTTTAAAATTGCTTAGAATTTGTCCTTTAGTTCTGAAAAGGTAGCTGGCTTAGAAAATGATGACAGTGAAACCTGCTTGCTTGCATATGTAGTTTTGCCTCTGCATACTGTATCTCTTTTCCATACTTTCTGCTTCCTTGTGATAGTTTTTTTGATACTTTGATATCTTTGACAGCTTTTTTTGGCAGCTTGTGGAAAGTTTGAATTTGGAATTTCATAGTTCAGTTTGGATTTGGACTTTGTTTACACCATTCAGTTTGAAATTTTTGGACTATGCAGCTTTTTGACAAACTTTGAATTTGTGCATTTTTCAACTTTGTGCATTTCATGTTTAGCAAGCATTATTCATCCCTTTTTGTGAACCGGGAGAAATCCTGTGATTTGCAGAGAGGGCGAACTGATTCCAGCCAGTTGCCTTTAATGATGAACCCGAATTAACTGTCTGTCTCTTTAATTTCAATTTATCTGCTTCTGACTTTTTCTTCTTTTCTTTGCAGATAAAAAAAGTCAAATGGAGAGGAATAGCAACAAATGGAGGATGAAGAATTGAAGACCTAGGAATTTAGGATAGTTTTATTTAAATTTAAATTACTGTAATATTATTATTGTAATTATTTTGTAAACAATAACAATTATACAAATAATTTAAAGATAAATAAAAAAGAGTCCTTTTAACCAATTAATTCTTTTTATTTCCAATTGTTTATTTTATTATTTATAATTCTTTAAATTATAATGATTGAAAATAAATTCCAACCATTTAACTCAGAATAAATAAATAATTAAATAAACATTTGTGGTTTTAGCATCGATCAATTAATAAACCCGGCGCTTCAAAAATCCAAAGCAATGCACAGTCAATCAAACCAGACGACAATTAATGAAACAAAACGTCCACCTGCCTCTTTTCATCTTCTTGAGAGATATGCGCACAAAACCCTGATTCTGATCAAATGCCAAAGAAGCGTTCGCCTGATCAAAGCCGTTTCCAAAATCAACCAAACCCTAAACCAACTGTCTGAATTGTTCCAGAGCCATGAAAATCAATGAAAACCCTAATTTTGTCTGACTGACGAGAAAAGTCTGTTTGACCGATTCTTGAGCCAATCTGAAAAAATCAGGAAAAGCCTGAAGATGTGATTTCTCGTGGAAAAATGCGAGGGAAAATTTTGGGGTACAACAGTTGCCCCTGTTCAATCTTCTTGAACCTGAAGAGTTAGATTGGCAAGTTTGCCTTTCGCGACTCGAAGGTAAAAGGAGATTGGACACTAGAGTGCCCAGAAAATTTGCACTCGGCGATGTGATGGTAGAGGGAATGGGCTTACGGATGTTATTTGGTGATGGGCTTAACGATGCCATCTAGTGACTACTGGTAGGAGGATGGGCTCGTAGATGCCATCTGGAAATGGGCTTAAAGATTCCATTTAGAAATGTTGCCGAATCTTGTCGGGGGATGGGCTTAGAGATGCCATCTGGAAATGGGCTTAAAGATGCCATTTAGAAATGTCTGGAGGAGGGTGGGCTTATAGATGCCATCTGGAAGTATTGAACTGCGTGTCCTTGGTGAGTGGACGAGTATCAGAAAGGTATCCATGTTTTGGAACGTCTCTGAACTGGGGTCTGAACAAGCGATAGATTGACATCCATGTTTTGGAGAATCCGTAAACTGTTTTCAGGAGTCTTAAAGTGGAGAAGGAACCGGTGTAGGGTTTCCTGATGATGAGTCCGTGTAAAACTGCATCTGGGTGTATCTGGAATAAGTATCAGAATGTTGCCGTGTCTGGGTCACATCTGAACTATTTCTGGATGAATCTCGGAAGATGGTGATTTTTATCTGTCGACTGGTCTTACCTGAAAAGGTAAAGAGATAGTTGTATGCAATGTCATGATGCATGATGCAATGTATGTTATATCAATGTTTATGATATGAATGTGATGAATGCGCAGGTAAGATGATGAGCTATCTTGCTGAGGATAGATGAATCCTGGATGGCTGAAGATAAAAGAATCTTGACTGCTGCCGGGGAGAACCAATCCTTGGCTGCTGCAGGGGAGGGAAAGAATCTTATGATTGTTGAAAATGAGAAGTCTTGGGACCATCGTTGGGGAATCAGAAGCTTGGGTTGTATGCCAAACTACCGGGGAATTCCCGTCTTGAAGAGATCTTCACCGGAGAATATTCGAATATTCTGCGAGATGCTGAGAATGAGAGTCTTCACTCTGCTTGGGGATTGATAGTTGGGAGTTTTAGCTCCGCTGGGGATATTGAAACTGGACTCTGAGGGGAGTTAGCTTCTGGAAGACTCTCTGGCTGGGGATTGCAAGAATCTTCTGATTGCTGCAGGTTGTTGATCTGGAGTAAGTTACTGAATGTCGCCATCTCTGGGTCACATCTTGAACTATTTCTAGATCTTGAGTAAGAATCTTTTGAGTTTGAGAAGGAACCGGTGTAGGGTTTCCTGATGATGAGTCCGTGTAAAACTACATCTTGGATTTGATATTCGTATGAGTAGCAGAATGACTTCCGTGTCTGGAGTATATCTGAAACTGTAACTAGGATCTGAATGAGTAACAGAATGGCTACCGTGTCTGAAGCGTATCTAGACTGTATCTTGGAGTAGAGATCTGTATGAGTAGCAGAATGACTTCCGTGTCTGGAGTATATCTGCAACTGTCACTAGGATTTGAATGAGTAACATAATGGCTACCGTGTCTGGAGCGTATCTGGACTGTATCTTGGAGTAGAGATCTGTATGAGTAGCAGAATGACTTCCGTGTCTGGAGTATATCTGCAACTGTAACTAGGATCTGAATGAGTAACAGAATGGCTACCGTGTCTGGAGCGTATCTGGACTATATCTTCCGACAGGTGATGAAGGAATTGCTGAACACTTTTAACATTTGAATGCCCCAAGTGGTAATGTAGATAATTTCCTGGCTTGTTACAGGTGTTAATCCATAATTAGTCGTTCACAGATATTTTCCCGGCTTGTTACAGGTGTTGATCTGGAACTTAAGAAAGGCGACAGAATGGCAACCGTGTATGGAGCACATCTGGACCGTATCTTCCAACAGGTGATGAAGGAATTGTTGAACACTTTTGACATTCGAATGTCCCAAGTGGTGTTGATCTGGAATAAGTTACTAAATGTCACCATCTCTGGGTCACATCTTGAACTATCTCTAGATCTTGATTTTGTTCAGGGTCAGATATTGGGAGTATACCAATCTTCTGAGGCTTCAAGGATGAGAGTCTTCATTCTTGAGGGTTAACTGTTATCTGTGTTAGAACAATGTTTGAATCTACTACCCTATATTTAAGTTTTGATGATAACAAAGTGAAAAGATATAGTATTTATAAGTTTCATGAATGAACTATCTGCTGCCTAAAATTATTATGTTCTGACTTGCAGATACTCTGATTGAAATAAGCAAGATCACGTTTATTCAGCATCAGAATTTGATGTCATACACCAGCATCAGAAGTTGCTACATCAGAACGTCAAGATCAGATGATCAACTCACGTACATGCTGAAGCTTGATGAACAAGACTGCGCTCAAACACTCTGATACAGAAACACAATAGTTCATCAGCAGCGAAGCAGAATCAGAATGAGCCAAGCCAAAACGTGCATTGAAG
Organism: Vicia faba; assembly: GCA_948472305.1. Lineage (NCBI taxonomy): Eukaryota > Viridiplantae > Streptophyta > Magnoliopsida > Fabales > Fabaceae > Vicia > Vicia faba. Next base: position 1,126,593,335 of record OX451740.1, read on the forward strand.
AAGCAACGGTACTGTGCATTGAATGCTAATTAATTCCAACGGCCTCATTCCAAACAAGATCTGCTCAAAAAGGAAAGCTTGTTATTAGCATTGAATCAAGAATATTGCATTCAACGTTCATCTTCTCAAGTGCTATATAAACAAGGCTTTGAAGATTATAATGGCTAATGCTCTCCAAATCTCTACACGCACAAAGCTGAACCATAATCTTCGTTCTACCAGTTTTGCTAAACCACATACTCTGATACTCCATTACTGTTTAGCAATCTAGTTTCTAAGCTTCAATTTGTGTATACATCACAGTTGTGATAAAGTTTTGTAGAAAACATCCACACACATTATTTTAGCAGTTGTTAAAGCAGTCTGTAATATTCAGTTGAATATAGTGAATTAAGACCTCGTTGGAGAGAGGCGAAATCACCTTGACGGGTGGACTGGAGTAGTTTGAGATCAAACGAACCAGGATAAAAATATCTTGTCAATTGTTTTAGATTTCAGTTTTACAATTCAACCCCCCCTTCTTGTGTTTTTCACCCCTTCAATTGGCATCAGAGCGCCTGGTTCTGAGCTAAAACACTTAACCGTGTCAGTACAAGATCCAGCGTCAGAAAAACACAATGGCAGGAAACAATTCTCACATCAGCAATGACAACAATGAGGACAGAGACAGATTCGGTGGCAAACCCCCAGTTTTTGATGGAGAAAACTTTGATTACTGGAAAGACAGAATTGAAAGCTTCTTTCTAGCACATGATGCTGATCTGTGGGATATGGTGACAGATGGATACACGCACCCTGTGAATGAAAGTGGTCAGAAGATTGATAGAAAATCAATGACTGATCAACAAAAGCGTGACTTCAAGAATCACCACAAGGCCAGAACCATCCTCCTCAGTGCCATCTCCTATACTGAGTATGAAAAGATCTCCAACAGAGACACAGCAAAAAATATCTTTGATTCTCTCAGAATGACGCACGAGGGCAACGTTCAGGTCAAAGAAACAAAAGCTCTGGCGCTCATTCAGAAGTATGAGGCGTTCAAAATGGAAGAATCTGAATCCATTGAAACTATGTTCTCTAGATTCCAGATTCTGGTAGCTGGTCTCAAAGTTCTGGACAAAGGATACTCTACTGCTGACCATGTCAAGAAAATAATCAGAAGTTTACCCAAGCAGTGGAGGCCTATGGTTACTGCTCTGAAGCTAGCTAAAGATCTCAACAAAATCACTCTGGAGGAACTTATAAGCTCCCTCAGAAGTCATGAGATAGAGCTAGAAGCTGATGAGCCTCAGAAGCAAGGTAAGCCTTTAGCATTAAAATCTAACAGAAAATCTGAGTCTAAAGTTTTGCAGGCAGTTGAAGAAACATCTGATGGATCCTCATCAGAAGAAGACGAACTTTCCCTTCTCTCCAGAAGAGTAAATCAACTGTGGAAGCAAAGACAAAGGAAGTTCAGGAATCCCAGAAGATCTGATCAGAATGAGTCTTCTTCCAGATACAGAAGGACAGATTCTTCCTCTGGATACAGAAGATCTGAAGGCTCCTCCGGTAGCAAGAAGCCAAACACCAAAGACATCATCTGCTACGAGTGCAATGAGCAAGGACACTACAAGAGTGACTGCCCAAAGCTTCAGAGGGAAAAGCCCAAAAAGAAGTTTGGAAGAGAGAAGAAGAAAAGTCTCATGGCCACATGGGATGACTCTGACTCGTCTGAAGCTGACTCAGAATCAGATGATGAAAGGGCAAACATAGCTCTCATGGCAAACATTTCAGAAGATAGTGAAGCTTCTGAATCAGACTCAGAATCAGACACAGAAGAGGTATTTCCTAACTTCGCTGTTAACTTTACAAAGGCAGAACTTGCTGAAAGCCTTAATGAGATTCTGGAACGTTATCAGCAGATTAGAGCTAAATTCAGAGACCTGAAAAGGAATCTTGAATCTGACTCTAATAAGTCTGAGAGTCTCAAATTGGAAAATTATGAGCTGAGAGATAAAATTTCAAAATTAGAAAACACTTTACAAAACTCTCAGAAGGAACCAATTTATGAAACTCCCAGCAACGCTGATGAGATCATCAAGGAGTATGATCACAGTTTCCAGAAGTTCCTTGCTAAAAGCATAGATAGAAGCAGAATGGCTTCAATGATCTATGGAGTTAGCAGAAACGGCAGGAAAGGAATAGGATACCAAGGTAAGGTTCCTACACCAAAGAATGTCATGGACTTAACCATTAAACACACTCCTTTAAATTCACACTTTGTGTATGGTCACACACATGATATCAAATATACTAGCAGTAAGCACTCTGTGAAACCAAAATTCAACCAGAGTTTTGGTAAAACTAACAAGTCAGGACCCAAGAAAATCTGGGTACCTAAGGACAAAATAATACATGTTGCAGATATCTTTAGCAGCAAGTCAGAAACACCAGTCATGGTACCTGGACTCTGGCTGCTCACGACACATGACGGGAAGAAGGCATATGTTCCAAAGCCTGGAACTTAAGCCTGGAGGCCACGTTGGCTTTGGAGGCAATCAGAGGGGAAAGATAATTGGCTCTGGAACTGTAGGTAATGGAAATCTTCCCTCTATTAATAATGTTCTGCTAGTAGATGGATTGATGCATAATCTGTTATCCATAAGTCAATTAAGTGATAACGGTTATGATATAATCTTTAATCAAAAATCATGTAAAGCTGTTAGTCAGAAAGATGGGACTATCCTGTTTAATGGTAAGAGGAAACACAACATTTACAAAATCAAACTTTCTGAACTAAAGAGTCAGAATGTAAAATGTCTTCTGTCTGTTAACAACGAGCAGTGGATCTGGCACAGAAGATTGGGGCATGTTAGTATGAGAAGAATATCTCAGATTAACAAACTCAATCTGGTCAGAGGACTTCCTAATTTGAAGTTCAATTCAGATGCTCTGTGTGAAGCATGTCAGAAAGGCAAATTTGCAAAACCTTCCTTTAAATCCAAAAATGTTGTTTCTACCTCTAAGCCATTAGAACTTCTGCACATTGACTTATTTGGACCAGTTAAAACTGCTTCAGTCAGTGGTAAGAAGTATGGGTTAGTAATCGTAGATGACTATAGCAGATGGACATGGGTAAAGTTCTTAAGACACAAGGACGAGTCACACTCTGTGTTTGTTACCTTCTGTAACCAAGTTCAGAATGAAAAAGATCTTAGAATCATTAAAGTCAGAAGTGATCATGGTGGAGAATTTGAAAATAAAGATTTTGAGTCATTCTTTAATGACAGAGGCATTCTGCATGATTTCTCTTGTCCTAGAACTCCCCCAACAAAATGGAGTTGTAGAACGAAAGAACAGAACATTGCAAGAAATGGCCAGAACCATGATCAATGAGACAAACGTTGCTAAGACTTTCTGGGCAGAGGCAATAAACACAGCATGTTACATTCAGAATAGAATCTCAATTAGACCTATTCTGGAAAAGACTCCATATGAATTGTGGAAGAACAGAAAGCCCAACATTTCATATTTTCATCCATTTGGATGTACTTGCTTTATATTAAATACAAAGAATTATTTGAACAAGTTTGATTCTAAGGTACAGAAGTGTATTATGTTAGGATACTCTGAACGCTCAAGAGGGTACAGAGTATACAATACTGAAACACAGATTGTGGAAGAATCAATCAGTGTTCGTTTTGATGATAAGCTTGACTCTGAAAAGTCAAAGCAGAATGAAATTTTTGCAGGTATAGAAATTGAATTTGCAGGTTCTGAAGATAAGTCATCAGAAGCTCTCAACACAGACATTCCTTCAACGTCTGAAAGGAGCACTGCTAGAAATCCTTCAACAGCTGCTGATCAACCTCAGAAGAGATTACCCAGAAGCAGCTTGGATCACCCAGAAGAGACTATTCTAGGAAGAAAGGAAGATCCAATCAGAACAAGAGCAAGCTTCAGAAACTCTGAAGAAACCCTTATGGGACTTGTGTCTCTGATTGAACCTTCTTCTATCGATGAAGCACTTCTGGACAATGACTGGATTCTGGCAATGCAAGAAGAGCTGAATCAATTCACCAGAAACGACGTATGGGATCTCGTTCCCAGACCAAAAGGATTCAACGTCATTGGAACAAGATGGGTGTTCAGAAACAAGCTAAATGAACAAGGTGAAGTCATCAGAAACAAGGCACGACTGGTTGCACAAGGTTATAGTCAGCAAGAGGGGATAGACTATACAGAAACCTTTACCCCAGTCGCCAGGTTAGAATCTATCATACTTTTAATTTCATTTGCTGTTAATAGAGGCATCACTCTGTATCAGATGGATGTCAAAAGTGCATTCTTAAATGGTTATATAGAAGAAGAAGTTTATGTTCACCAACCCCCAGGTTTTGAAAATACAAAACATCCAGAACATGTTTTCAAACTAAAGAAGTCACTGTATGGTCTGAAACAAGCTCCCAGAGCTTGGTATGAAAGGCTAAGTAACTTTCTGCTTGAAAATGAATTCACCAGAGGGAAAGTGGACACTACTCTATTCTGTAAAACAGTTAAGAGTGACATTTTAGTCTGTCAAATTTATGTTGATGATATCATTTTTGGTTCTACTAATCCTTCTCTTGGAAGAAAATTTGCTAAGTGTATGCAGGCAGAATCTGAGATGAGCCTCATGGGGGAACTGAAATTCTTTCTAGGAATTCAGATCAATCAAACTCCAGAAGGAACTTACATTCATCAGAGCAAATACATCAGAGATCTTCTGAAGAAATTTGACCTCTCAGAATGTAAGCCATCAAAGATTCCAATGCATCCCACGTGCATTCTGGAAAGAGAAGAGGTAAGCAAAAGTGTATAACAGAAAGTCTACAGAGGTATGATTGGTTCTCTCCTCTATCTGACTGCTTCAAGACCTGACATATTATTCAGTGTTTGTATCTGTGCTAGATTCCAATCAGATCCTAGAGAATCTCACTTAACAGTTGTTAAGCGAATTTTCAAGTATCTGAAAGGTACTACTAATCTGGGTTTGTTTTATAGAAAATCTAGTGATTACAGCTTAGTAGGCTACTGTGATGCTGACTTTGCTGGAGACAGAGTGGAACGTAAAAGTACTTCTGGAAGCTGCTAGTTTTTGGGAGAAAATCTGATCTCTTGGTCCAGCAAAAGGCAATCAACAATTGCTCTGTCAACAGCAGAAGCTGAGTACATAGCAGCAGCAGGATGTAGCACACAAATGCTCTGGATGAAAAGTCAGCTTGAAGACTTCCAGATTTTTGAGAGTAACATTCCTATACTTTGTGATAATACTTCTGCAATTTGCTTAAGTAAGAATCCCATTTTACATTCTAGAGCTAAGCATATAGAAATAAAACATCACTTCATTAGGGACTATATTCAGAAAGGTATTTTGAACTTAAAATTTATAGATACAGACCATCAATGGGCTGATATCTTTACTAAACCCCTTTCAGAAGATAGGTTTAATTTCATTCTGAAACATCTCAGCATGAAAGTATGCCCAGAATGAAAATGTTTTAATTCCATATATTTATCTTCAGAATGTAATTATTTTACTGTGAACTTCTGATCAATCTCCTTTCAGAAAGATAGAACATGCAGATTCTATCAGATGCAAGTCTAAAGATCTGAGAGTCTAATCTCAAAGACAGACGTGCTGATCACTACATCAAACAAGTGTCATCCAATCATCAGCATATCTCTGAAGCAGAACGCGTGCACGCTTCTGAGAAGGCAAAGCGCTGATTGGGTGCATTGAGACACATGTCTGGTAACCGTTTTTAAGTATCTTTCTCAAATCCCCCAAAATCAGCAAGCATTTAATGAAAAGTAATCATTCTTTTAAATGGCAATCATGATTTTTCTCTCTCTTAAAAAACATTTAACTTTTCAAAACAATTTTGAAAACTCTATTTAAGCACATTAATCCCTCATTCATTCTTTACGCTTTCTCACAATCACTCAAGCATTTTCTGCATATTTCTGAGTTCATCCCTTGCAAACCTTTTTCTCAATTCATTCTCAAAGCTTTTTTAGTGTGAACAATGGCATCCTCCAGCATTTCTGCAGGCAATCAGAAGAAAGCAACTTCTGAGCAATATCAAGTGCCACTCAGAACTCTCCTCACTCCGGTAAAGAACCTTGAAGTGCTCTCTGAGTTAATCATTGACTTTGAAAGCTTGAAGGAAAATGGCTTTGACCTAACTGAAGAAATTAGAGCTCAAAAGTGGGAAAGGTATTTCGATAGGTTGGTTGGACCAACATTCCCAGCGCTAGTCAAGGAATTTTGGATTCACGCCAAGGTTTCAAAACATCTAGTCATCTCTTCTGTTATGGGGAAGAAGATTGTGATTTCTGAAGATCTCATTGCAAGGCTAATCGGTCAAAGTGGTGGTGGAGTCCGTTGTGTGGACATGGCTGAAAGATGCGCTGATACAGGTGTGGTAGCTAACAGGATTTTCACTCTTGGAATGCCCAGCAGCAAGATTAAGGATCTGAAAGATCACTGCAGAGTATGGGCTAAGATTGTTCTGGGATGCTTCAACCACAGGAAACCAACAAGTTCTCCTGATTATATAAATGTGGATCAGCAGTTTCTGATCTACTTTATTGATCAGAAGATAAAGATCAATCTGGCTCACTTCCTGTTCAACCATCTCAAAACCAGTGTGAAAGAGACAAGAGAAGAAGAAAGAACCAAGAGGGACTGGATACCGTTTGGAAGGCTTATATCAGATATTCTGACAGAGAATAGGCTGATTGAACATCTGATTGAAGCTCAGGAGCTGAGCACTATTGAACCAACAATTGGGAAACCTCTGAACGCTAAGAATCTGAAAAAGATGAAGCTGATAGAAAATATTCAGAAGGAACCCAGAGCTACTTCAACTGCTGATATCTCCAGCAGAAGAGTGCCTCTGAGTGATTTTCCGGTATTTTCTGAAATGGAATCCAAACCAGAGATGTTTCTCAGGTACCCAGATGCGTACAAGGCAGAAGATACAGGTTCAAAGCTGAACATCAAAGATCTGAGTCAACCCCAAGCAGAAGTGACTCTGAAGAAGACAAAGAAGAGGAAAGCGCCATCAGAAGGATCATCTCATCAGACTCCAAAGAAAAGAGGTATTTCATCTGCTGCCCCTATCTCAAAATATTTTACTATTCCAGCATCTGCTGCTCCTCAAACCTCCCATAGAATATCAATCCCAATCCCTACCATTGATGAAACCATACCAGAAGACCCTTCTGAGCCCTTACTACTCAGAAGACCCAGAACCAAACTCCCCAAACAACCAACAATTTCAACAACAACAGCACTTGACCAAGTGCTGGCTGATATTGAGCGTGAACATGCCTCTGCTAAACCACTAAATGTTCCTCCTCCACAACCAGAACAACAACAACCAGAATCAGAACAACAACAACCAGAATCAGAACCACAACAACAACCACTCTCAGAAGAACCTCTGATCCCTGAGCAATCAGAGATTCCACCTCCCTCTCCCCAACCAGAAATTAATCCACCTTCACCACAAATAGAGTTTCACCATTCTGAAACCCCTTCTCCTCATCATTCTGACCCTCACTCACCTCAACCATCACCGCTGGCAATCCAGTTGCCATGTGGAACCACTGTTTTCATGCCCCAGTTACCATCCTCATTAGAATCGACACCTCCAAAAACTCCCAAAACACCACCCACTCCAATCGAAATATCTGACTCTGATACCCCGCCTCCAAAACAAACAGCCTCTCTGAAAACCGCTGAAAACCCCAGCAGGACTTTCATTGACTTAACCAGTCTTGAACGTCTTGCTGATCTAAGACACAAAATTGCCATCCCAAAACCAAAGCAACCAGATGTTGGCTCTGGTATTTTGAATTTTGAAACAGGTATGTTGCAATGGATTGCTTCTTTGAAGCAAGTCTGTCCTGGGATGATTGACCCAGCTGCTTCTGATCAGCTCTGGTCACAGTTCAGATCTTGGGTACGTGCTGAAGCCCTCAAGTTGCAGGATATCAACTATGAGCAGGCACAACAGAACTTCAGCAAGCTGCTGAAGGAAGTTGAAAGTCAGCTGCCTCAGGAAGTTGTGTTCCCTCTGGACAGTGAACCTTGGTCTGAGAAACAGCAAGCTGCAAAGGTGCAACCATCAGAAGAAGACAAGACCACTCAGGCTGAAAGTCAAGAAGAAGATGTCGCTGAAAGTTCTGAGAAGCCTCCTCCTTCTGATGCTTCTCAAGCTGCCTTGGACAGGCAGACTCTGGAAGAATTAAGGCTGAATGACATGCGTCTACAGCAGCGGATGGAAGAAAATGATCAGAAGATGAAAGCAAGAATGGATGTGCAGGACAGCAAGATTGACTCTGTTGTCAGCATGGTGCAGAAGCAAAGTGAAACTTCTGAAAAGATTCAAGCGATGCTGGAGAGCCTGTTCACACGCTTGCCTCCTCAACCTTAAATCTTTTTCATGCATGACCTTTCTTTCATGTTTTCTTGATTTTCTGATGTACTGTTTTGACTATGTTTTGTAATATTTTCTTGCTCTGATTCTGAACTATCTTAATATAATTTGTTTTTCTGATCTTAATTGTTTTAGCACATCACCAACACTTTTTGATTGTTGACAAAAAGGGGGAGAACAAGAATGATATTTAAATCAATAACGGCTAACTAGACAGAAATTCTCAAACATTCTAACTTTATTACTTGAAATGTTTCTTTCTGTTTTGTTTAAAGTCTACAGGCACAAGGAAGCTCCTGGACACTCTGAAGACTAGAAACTCTGATCAATGTTGCTCTGATCAATATGAAGTTCTGATCGTCCTAATACTCTGATCCAAAGCAAAGCTCTGACAAGAAAAGCTCTGAAGCTCTGCTCTCTGATAAGTCAAAGACTCTGATAATCTGATGTTCAAAGAAAAAAAAAGATCTGATCCTGAAGAACACGTATAATCAAAGGGAAGTAATCAACTCAGGGGGAGTATCTCTTAACTCTGACTCCTCCGTACTTCTTAACTCTGATACCTTTTCACGTTATTTTTTATTTAAAATATCTAGTTTTTGTCATCATCAAAAAGGGGGAGATTGTTAGAACAATGTTTGAATCTACTACCCTATATTTAAGTTTTGATGATAACAAAGTGAAAAGATATAGTATTTATAAGTTTCATGAATGAACTATCTGCTGCCTAAAATTATTATGTTCTGACTTGCAGATACTCTGATTGAAATAAGCAAGATCACGTTTATTCAGCATCAGAATTTGATGTCATACACCAGCATCAGAAGTTGCTACATCAGAACGTCAAGATCGGATGATCAACTCACGTACATGCTGAAGCTTGATGAACAAGACTGCGCTCAAACACTCTGATACAGAAACACAATAGTTCATCAGCAGCGAAGCAGAATCAGAATGAGCCAAGCCAGAACGTGCATTGAAGAAGCAACGGTACTGTGCATTGAACGCTAATTAATTCCAACGGCCTCATTCCAGACAAGATCTGCTCAAAAAGGAAAGCTTGTTATTAGCATTGAATCAAGAATATTGCATTCAACGTTCATCTTCTCAAGTGCTATATAAACAAGGCTTTGAAGATTATAATGGCTAATGCTCTCCAAATCTCTACACGCACAAAGCTGAACCATAATCTTCGTTCTACCAGTTTTGCTAAACCACATACTCTGATACTCCATTACTGTTTAGCAATCTAGTTTCTAAGCTTCAATTTGTGTATACATCACAGTTGTGATAAAGTTTTGTAGAAAACATCCACACACATTATTTTATCTCTTTGTAAGAAAGTGTTACCTTGACAAACCGGGTTGTGGTTTGAATCAAGAAGGCTTTAGCAGTTGTTAAAGCAGTCTGTAATATTTAGTTGAATATAGTGAATTAAGACCTCGTTGGAGAGAGGCGAAATCACCTTGACGGGTGGACTGGAGTAGTTTGAGATCAAACGAACCAGGATAAAAATATCTTGTCAATTGTTTTAGATTTCAGTTTTACAATTCAACCCCCCCTTCTTGTGTTTTTCACCCCTTCAATCTGGTCGTAATCCAGTCTTCACAATAACTTGTTGAGCTGCTATCCGGTCAAATCCGGGCTTCACGACTTTGGTTAAAGGTATACTACTATCTGGTCGATTCCAGGCTTCGCAGTATTCCCGGCTATTGTCTGGTCGTAGTCCAGGCTTTGCAGAAACTTGTATTGCTATCTGGTCGAAGTCCAGGCTTCACAATAGCTTACTGGGGATTAAACTATTATCCGGTCGAATCCGGGTTTCATAGCCTGCTATGAGGGGATACCACTATCTGGTTAATTCCAGGTTTTGCGGTAGTCTGACACTGTTATCCGGTCGTAGTCCGGTCTTCACAATGTGCTGTAGAGATTAAGATAATATCCGGTCGAATCCGGGCTTCATAACTTGAATTTTGTGAGAATTTGATCTTTAACGACTGTAACTTCCAACAGGTAATGAAGGAGTTGTCGAACACTTTTGACATTTGAATGCCCCAAGTGAAGATGAAGGAGACTTGCCCCGAGTTCACTAAACTGTTGAGAGATTCGTTGAAATCTTGACTGGACTGCCCCAGGTTAATTGGATGGTGCCATGTGATGCCCCTTGTTGATAGGAGACTTGTCGTTGGAAATGTCATCCTTTTGAAAGTGATTTTGTTCACTGAGAGAGTATTCATTCCTCCGAACATTCGCTGTATGAATTTCTTCTCTGTCAAACAAACAGTCAAATGCAAACAGTGATATTTAAGCAATGCAAAGTTTATGTTTGTCTCGAAGTTTTGAAAAATGCGTTTTTTAGCAGAAAACTTTTTATAAGACAGATCAACATATGATTTAGAGCAAAGCCTTACAGGAGTCAGGATACCTTTTGAACAGTATGCTTTCGAACTAACTCATGCTTCAATTAGGACTTTTAAATGGTTGTAACGTGGTCTGGTTCACGGTTTAAGAAACAAAGGATAAAGGCTCGAAGCGTATTTGTACCCACCCGCTCTTCGTGATGTTCTTCAACCCTAAGCTCAGTTAATTGTGCGTCGCACTCTGTTTTGAGTTTGGAACGACTTTTTGGGTGATGGTTCACCAATTGAATTTGGGAGACAGTCATCATCTCCTTTTTTTCTTTGCAACATTTTTCATGTTGTTGAGGATTTGTAATGACCTCACTATTTTGATTTTGATTTGTTATCCCTAACTTTTGCCTGACTGTTCCCATTTTTTTTAGATTATAGTCAGCGGGATGCCCCAGCTTTCTTAAGCCTCCTTTATAGGTTTTGGCTTGGTGGGCTTTTCTCCTTTGAGAGATTGACTGCCTATATGATAGGGAACCATCACTGTCTTTTGATTCCAAGGGAATGCTTTTCTTTTTTGACGTCGTTCGTTGTGTTATGAACTGAGAGTTTGCGACTTCAATGCGCATTTTCTTTTGAATTAACTGAGAGATTACCCTGCCCCAGGTTTATATCAAAGGTTTTGATTGTTTAGAACAGAAAACTCCTACGTCTTTGGCTCGAAGGGGTTGACTAGGGATTATCTTCCTTATAACTCCAGTGTTTGGGAATTGAAAGAAATGCCTGTACATCATCAGCATGGTCGGTTCAAAAGCATATTGTATGAGATTATGGTATTGTTTCGTCATCCTCCCTCTAAAGGCTTGCAGCTTTTTATCAAGAGTCAAATATCATAAAGAAAGCATAAGAGTAGTGAAAACGAATGGATGAATTCAAGACAAACATATGCAATGCATTAATGAAATCGAGTTTAACATCAACAGTTAATTGTTTGAAAGCAAAACAAATTACAACTTCGAAAATTCAAATGAAACAAAAGTCTTTCAGTTTGAGCTTTGTCACTTCAGGTGGAGAATTCCTTAACGGAAGATTTTCATCTCGCCGTCCGGCATGAACCTCAGCACTCCAATGTCGATCAGATCTTGAATCTTGTTCTTCAAGGCCCAACGGTCGTCAGTGTCGTGTCCCGGGCTGTAGGAGTGGTAAACACAAAATGCATCAGGATGATAGTTAGGAGCGGAGGTACTTGGGTTCTGGATAGGATCCCTCAAGGTAGTCAGGTTGACCTCCAACAAGCGCTCTAGAATCAAAGATGACGGTATGTCAGTCTCTGTGAACTGTCTTCCCGATGTTTCTTGTTTACACCGATTACCCCGTTGACGCGGGCGAGGTTGTTGTTGGGCTTGTGACCCTGAAGTAAGCAAAGGAGCCTTCCCCTTGTCTTCTTGAGTGGATGGAGGCTGAGCGGTGACTTGCTCTTCAACCTCAGATGTTTGCCCCAATTGGTTGTTTGGAAGCAGTTGGCGGACGAGAACTCTGAGTTCCTCTTGTCTTTGAGACAGGTCTTGGATGAGAGCCATCTGGCCCACTAACTGTCCCATCACTTGGATCCTCAATGTTGCCAGATCAAACTGCAGCTCCGCAAGTTGATCACTCCTGGCATTGTTTGAATTCTCTAAGCCCTTTGTGAGAAGAGCTTTCATTTCTTCTTTCCCTAGAGACAAGTTCAGGAACATTTCCTGTAGCTGAGCAGTCTGGTCTTGGATGTCTTTGACAGACCTTTCTAGAGCCATCTCTTACTGAAATAAACATTATGAGAGTAAGGAAACCTGAAAAAGGAAAAACTGTCAAAATGCAATGCATGATATGTGGATGCACGCTTTCAAGGATCTCTTGGGGTAAACACAAGAAAATGTTAGAGGTTGAACTTCGATCTTTGATTGGAGATCTTTGCACCGGTGGATGCCTTTCCACTAGAATCAAGCTCACCATGTCAAGTGGGTCATAGCCCCTGATTCAAGTTGTTGTACTTGATCTTTGGCCGGAGAACTTTGTATCGGTGGATGTCTTTCCACGAGAATCAAGCTCACCATGTCAAGCGGGTCATAGCCCCTGATTCAAGTTGTTGTACTTGATCTTTGGTTGGAATTTGTTTAGAGGAGAAACCTCTTGCCCATGGTAGATGTCTGGTTCAACGTGACCCTGCATCAACAGACCCTCGAGATCCTTGAAAAGGTTAGTGAAAAAATGATATGGTATGATGTCATGATGTTATGTACATGTATGCAAAAGCCAGTGAGTGTATATACAGGCAATCATATTCACACAAAGCAAAACAAATCCTTAGGTTTAGGCTTGCATGAGGTTCAGGTACTACCCTCTTGAAGTTAGTTGACTCATCCTGTCCTAAAATAGAAACCGGGTTCTAAGGAGCTCAATATCATTGGATTGTTTTCTGTGTTCATTGTTTTGATTTAGCCACTTAACTGGCGACCAAAATATTCCAAGAAAACAACCCTCAAATGAGTGTAGCATCGAGTATCTACCAACTTCAGACTGCACCAAAGCCGGTCATCTCACTACCCCTAACAAAAGGCCAAGATGGTCAATTAAGGTTCTAAGAGTTTGTTAGTGCTTCACGACATCACTCAGCGGCCCCGTACTCTCCTTGACTGAACTCAAGGGTTACCGGTACTCGCAAATATGTCACACTAACATAGCTTACTGCTTCAACCGTGTCGGTATACCCCGCACAGTTCCCTCACAGTTTTATTGCTATTTACCTAAGAAGGTGCCCCAAATCCGGGTGTAGGATTTACAACAAACCCAAACAAGAACCCAAAAGATAAAGAAAACAAATCAATCAAAGCAAGAATGTAAAGGAGATCTAAACCCTAAGGTAACCCCACTTCTAGACAGAATCCCCAGCATAGTCGCCAGTTCTGTGATATGGTGGGAGAACTGACTTGAGGTTTTACGTTTGTTTTTGCAAATGTTTCGGTTGAGCAAGAGTCGCCACCGACTTTTTATTTTATCCTAAGGAAAGGTTAAAAAGCACAGCAAAAACCTTTGAGATGTTTTCTTGGGTTCGGGGAGTAGATTATAGAAAGGGAAGGTATTAGAACCCTTTCTATCCATGGTTATCCATGGGCTCTTAGTTACTTGCTTAGATCACTTGCCTTTGATGTTCAATTGTTTGAAATGGTGCTTTGTGTGTGGGTTTGAAAATTGTTTGAAAAGAGGCCATTGTTGTGGCAACCTTGGTAATGATCCATGTTTGAATGTATACAAAGGTGTACTTGTCTTTTAAAAAGTTTTCAATGTTTTTGAAAGTTGTTTTGAAAGTGTTTTGTGATGTGTGTTTTGAAAAATGGCAAGGATTGTTTTTTGCAAGATTGGTCAAGTAACCAAGAGCTATCTGCCCTAAATTTCTCAAAGATCTTTCCTATGTTTTAACCCTTTTCACAGTATTGTTCCACCATTGTATTTGGTGCACAATCTTGTGTTAGGATGTTTAACGGGACAGGCGTGGGTCATCGTATGGACCATGAATGCAATGGTGTCAGGTGTCTTTGGCAATTTTGCTTGAAGGGACTATGATCATTTTGATAGGCAACTTTCAAAAGCGTCATCGAGGGACTTATGATCATTTGAATTGTTTTTGCCAAAGAAACTCGACGTGCAAGCATGGCCCATTTTGGAAGGCAACATGTGGGATTACCCTAGGGGGTGCAAGTGTGATTGTGTATTGATTTCATGAATTTGTCTTTGTATTAGGTTATCTAGCGTTTGATTTTATGTACATACAAACCCTAGGTCTAACCATGGTATAATTCGAAAGCAATAAATTGCGGGAATTTTAAAGTCTACGCTATTACAAAATAGTATCCGGGAGTGGGGGTACAAATTTGCAAATAGGGATGGGACTTAAATAATTACAACCAAATCAAATTGCGATCAAATGTAATATGTATCATGTATAGCAATGTATAAGAATAGCAAATGTAAATGTAAATGCGTTAATGCAATTGTGTAAGTGTATGTATTATGAATGTGTGTCAACGTATTTGTGTATGGGATTTATTTACAAGTTGAGAAATATGAACTTAAATGCATTATTAAGTATGTTTGATTTAATTTTTGTATTCTTGTATTTTGTTTAATATGTACAAAAAAAGATAATTTTGAAAAAAGTCTTGAGTTCCATGTTCTATGTATTAAAAATTAATGTATTTAATGAATATTTTTTATATGCAAATCAAAACAAGTTTTAATAAAAGAAAAAGTGTTTTAAATAATTCTAATTTTTATATATTTAGTATTTTTATACACAAAGTCTTAATTAAAAAAAAAAGAATGTTTTAAGTTTTTTTTTTTAGGAAAAAATTAACGTATTAATTAATTATGTATTATGGTTTTATGTACAAATAAAATTATTTTAATTAGAGAAAAGAAAATGTTTTAAGAAAAAGTATTTAACTTTAAAGAAAAATTATGTAATTATGTACAAACAAAGTTAAAATGAAAAGGAAAAAATGTTTTAAGTTTTTATGTAAAAATTAATGTATTAATTTATAAAAAAAACAGAAATTAAGTTATGTTAAAGGAAAATAAACAAAAATTTAGAAATGAAAAGAAGAAATAAATGGGCTTGGGCCCAACCAAAATTTGAAACAGAAGCCAAGGGAGAGGGTGCCAATTGAAACTCGTTTGGGCTTAAGCTGATTTAGGAAGGGCAAAGGCCCAAAGACCTCATAACATTTTGCAAGGGTTTTGAGAATTGTTTCAGAAAGGGATTCTAGGGTTTGAGAATTACAGCGACGTTCATTCGTCTTCGTTCGTTTCCTTCATTTTCTCTCAAGCCAAAGCGTCCGGAATGAAGTCCCTTTCCCAGCCACCAGCGCCATCATCACCTTTCCTTCCTCCATAGTCGAGCACGGTGACCCTACGACAAAGGTTCGGTTTTGACGCTTTATACGTTTTTTACGATTTGCATGCTTATTTTCGTTTTGAATTCTGACCTTAAGCTTTGTTATTATTGTTATGGAGGTTGTGGAAAGGAAAGAAAATGAGAGAAACTACCTTGACGGAGGAGGGGGAGGAATGAGGGTGGAGGCGCTCAGGCGGCTGGACGGCGAGATGATGATGCTGATGAAGCTAGCTTGGAATCCTGGTATTTGTGTCTTACTTCTTTCTATTAGGGTTTGATGATGAGTAGCTGAAAACCTTTTCTATCTGCCTGGCTTTGTATAACTTTTACTCTTTTTCTCTTCTTCTGTTAGCCTTGCCTTTGCCTATGTACGCTTCTTTATCCTCTTCTTATTGCTGCCTTTGTTGCCTAGCTTGATGTGTATGGTTGCCTGTTGCTTCTTGCGTTGCCTTGTATGTTTGCTTACTAGCCCAATGATGAGGACACTATGAGGGCTCCTATGTGCTGCTTTTGAATGCTATTGTTGAAACGCTGGTTTTTGACTAGCTTTCCCTCTCCTCTCTCTGCCTCGTTTCTGTTGCCTATTGAGTTGTTGAGTTGCCTGTGTGTTAACCCAGTGATGAGCTCTTTGATTTCTGAGGGTTTGGTATTGATTATGTATGCTTGAATACTGATTTTTGCTTGGATAGACTGTAAGCTTGTTCGATGGCTTGTGGCCTTTAGGCTAGCAGGTTTGACAGGTTGATGGCCTTAAGTTTGACAGGGTTTAGGCTTTTTGTGCTTTTGGTTGGGCAGGTTTGATGTTTATTGGTTATTTGAGGCTTGCAAGGTTTACAGGTTGGGTTGACAGCTTTGTGTTTTTGTTAAGGCTTCTGAGGCCGGACAGTTTTGTGGTTATGCTTTGTGTGGATCTGTTTATGTTTGATAGCTTACAGGCTGTTGGACAAGTGAGGTTTTAATGGTTGTTTGGACATCAGTTTAGGCTTTGGCTTGTTAGGTCTTGGCCTTTTGGTAGTTCAGGTTTGTGTTGACAGTGGTTTAGGCTTCAGGCTGGGTGTTTTATCGTGTTTGAAGGTTATGGTTTTAAGGTTTGTGCAGGTCTTTTGACAGGTTATCTTGGCTTGATGCTTTCAGGCTTCACAATTTGTGGTTTGAAAAGGCTTGGCCTTGTGGTGCCTTGAGTTTGTATGTTCTCTCTGTTTTTATGGACTTGGGAACTTTATGCAGGTTTAGTGTTTAAAGGCTAGAGGCTTTTTTTTGGTGGAAGGCCAGTTCTGTCCTCCTTTTGTTACAGTTTTTGACTTTTTATCTTTTGATATCTTTACCTCTTTATCCACTGTGTTATTGCAGTTTTTTGTTTTATATATTTTTATGCCTGAAGCCAAAGCCTGTAAGCCTACCTTCTCCTCTCTTATTTCTCTCTCCAGTACAGCTTTAAGCATTTTAAAATTGCTTAGAATCTGTCCTTTAGTTCTGAAAAGGTAGCTGGCTTAGAAAATGATGACAGTGAAACCTGCTTGCTTGCATATGTAGTTTTGCCTCTGCATACTGTATCTCTTTTCCATACTTTTGCTTCCTTGTGATAGTTTTTTTGATACTTTGATATCTTTGACAGCTTTTTTTGGCAGCTTGTGGAAAGTTTGAATTTGGAATTTCATAGTTCAGTTTGGATTTGGACTTTGTTTACACCATTCAGTTTGAAATTTTTGGACTATGCAGCTTTTTGACAAACTTTGAATTTGTGCATTTTTCAACTTTGTGCATTTCATGTTTAGCAAGCATTATTCATCCCTTTTTGTGAACCGGGAGAAATCCCGTGATTTGCAGAGAGTGAAGTGGTGAAAAACACAAGAAGGGGGGCTTGAATTGTAAAATTGAAATATAAAGCAATGAACACGATATTTTTATCCTGGTTCGTTTGATCTCAAACTACTCCAGTCCACCCGTCAAGGTGATTTCGCCTCTCTCCAACGAGGTCTTAATCCACTATATTCAACTGAATATTACAGACTGCTTTAACAACTGCTAAAGCCTTCTTGATTCAAACCACAACCCGGTTTGTCAAGGTAACACTTTCTTACAAAGAGATAAAACTATGTGTGTGGATGTTTTCTACAAAACTGTATCACAACTGTGATGTATACACAAAATGAAGCTTAGAAACTAGATTGCTAAACTGTAATGGAATATCAGAGTATGTGGTTTAGCAAAACTGGTAGAACGAAGATTATGGTTCAGCTTTTGTGCGTGTAGAGATTTGGAGAGCATTAACCATTATAATCTTCAAAGCCTTGTTTATATAGCACTTGAGATGATGAACGTTGGATGCAATATTCTTGATTCAATGCTAATAACAAGCTTTCCTTTTTGAGCAGATCTTGTCTGGAATGAGGCCGTTGGAATTAATTAGCTTTCAATGCACAGTACCGTTGCTTACTTAACGCAAGTTCTGGCTTGGCTCATTCTGATTCTGCTTCGCTGCTGATGAACTATTGTGTTTCTGTATCAGAGTGTTTGAGCGCAGTCTTGTTCATCAGGCTTCAGCATGTACGTGAGTTGATCATCTGATCTTGACGTTCTGATGTAGCAACTTCTGATGCTGGTGTATGAAATCAAATTCTGATGCTGAATAGATGTGATCTTGCTTATTTCAATCAGCGTATCTGCAAGTCAGAACATAATAATTTTAGGCAGCAGATAGTTCAAACATGAAACATATAAATACTATATCTTTTCACTTTGTTATCATCAAAACTTAAATATAGGGTAGTAGATTCAAACATTGTTCTAACAATCTCCCCCTTTTTGATGATGACAAAAACTAGATATTTTAAATTAAAATAACGTGAAAAGGTATCCGGAATATGTATCAGAATAAGAAGTAAAAGAATAAGGAGTAAGGAAATACTCCCCCTGAGTTTATTACTTCCCTTTGATTATACGTGTTCTTCAGGATCAGATCTTTTTCTTTCTTTGAACATCAGATTATCAGAGTCTTTGACTTATCAGAGAGCAGAGCTTCAGAGCTTTTCTTGTCAGAGCTTTGCTTTGGATCAGAGTATTAGGACGATCAGAACTTCATATTGATCAGAGCATCATTGATCAGAGCTTCTCGTCTCCAGAGTGTCCAGGAGCTTTCTTGTGCCTGTAGACTTCAAACAAAACAGAAAAAACATTTCAAGTAATAAAGTTAGAATGTTTGAGAATTTCTGTCTAGTTAGCCGTTATTGATTTAAATATCATTCTTGTTCTCCCCCTTTTTGTCAGCAATCAAAAAGTGTTGGTGATGTGCTAAAACAATTAAGATCAGAAAAACTAATCATATTAATATAGTTCAGAATCAGAGCAAGAGAATATTACAAAACATAATCAAAACAGTACATCAGAAAATCAGGGAAAACATGAAAAAGGTCATGCATGAAAGAAAAATTTAAGGTTGAGGAGGCAAGCGTGTGAATAGGCTCTCCAGCATCGCTTGAATCTTTTCAGAAGTCTCATTTTGCTTATGAACCATCCTGACAACAGTGTCAATCTTGCTGTCCTGCACATCCATTCTTGCTTTCATCTTCTGATTACCTGCAGAAACGCTGCTGGAGGATGCCATTGTTCACACTAAAAAAGGTTTTGAGAATGAATTGAAGAACAATGTTTGCAAGAGATGAACTCAGAAATATGCAGAAAAAGCTTGAGTGATAGTGAGAAAGCGTAAAGAATAAGAATGAGAGATTAATGTGCTTAAATAGAGTTTTCAAAACTATTTTGAAAAGATAAACGTTTTTAAGAGAGAGAAAAATCATGATTGCCATTTAAAAGCATGATTACTTTTCATTAAATGCTTGCTGATTTTGGGGGATTTGAGAAAGATACTTAAAAACGGTTACCAGACATGTGTCTCAATGCACCCAATCAGCGCTTTGCCTTCTCAGAAGCGTGCACGCGTTCTGCTTCAGAGATATGCTGATGATTGGATGACACTTGTTTGATGTAGTGATCAGCACGTCTGTCTTTGAGATTAGACTCTCAGATCTTTAGACTTGCATCTGATACAATCTGCATGTTCTATCTTTCTGAAAGGAGATTGATCAGAAGTTCACAGTAAAATAATTACATTCTGAAAGTAAATATATGGAATTAAAACATTTTCACTCTGGGCACACTTTCATGCTGAGATGTTTCAGAATGAAATTAAACCTATCTTCTGAAAGGGGTTTAGTAAAGATATTAGCCCATTGATGGTCTGTATCTATAAATTTTAAGTTCAAAATACCTTTCTGAATATAGTCCCTAATGAAGTGATGTTTTATTTCTATATGCTTAGCCCTAGAATGCAAAATAGGATTTTTACTTAAGCAAATAGCAGAAGTATTATCACAAAGTATAGGAATGTTACTCTCAAAAATCTGGAAGTCTTCAAGCTGACTTTTCATCCAGAGCATTTGTGTGTTACATCCTGCTGCTGCTATGTACTCAGCTTCTGCTGTTGATAGAGCAATTGTTGATTGCCTTTTGCTGGACCAAGAGATCAGATTTTCTCCCAGAAACTGGCAGCTTCCAGAAGTACTTTTACGTTCCACTCTGTCTCCAGCAAAATCAGCATCACAGTAGCCTACTAAGCTGTAATCACTAGATTTTCTATAAAACAAACCCAGATTAGTAGTACCTTTCAGATACTTGAAAATTCGCTTAACAGCTGTTAAGTGAGATTCTCTAGGATCTGATTGGAATCTAGCACAGATACAAACACTGAATAGTATGTCAGGTCTTGAAGCAGTCAGATAGAGGAGAGAACCAATCATACCTCTGTAGACTTTCTGTTCTACACTTTTGCTTACCTCTTCTCTTTCCAGAATGCACGTGGGATGCATTGGAATCTTTGATGGCTTACATTCTGAGAGGTCAAATTTCTTCAGAAGATCTCTGATGTATTTGCTCTGATGAATTTAAGTTCCTTCTGGAGTTTGATTGATCTGAATTCCTAGAAAGAATTTCAGTTCCCCCATGAGGCTCATCTCAAATTCTGCCTGCATACACTTAGCAAATTTTCTTCCAAGAGAAGGATTAGTAGAACCAAAAATAATATCATCAACATAAATTAGACAGACTAAGATGTCACTCTTAACTGTTTTACAGAATAGAGTAGTGTCCACTTTCCCTCTGGTGAATTCATTTTCAAGCAGAAAGTTACTTAGCCTTTCATACCAAGCTCTGGGAGCTTGTTTCAGACCATACAGTGACTTCTTTAGTTTAAAAACATGTTCTGGATGTTTTGTATTTTCAAAACCTGGGGGTTGGTGAACATAAACTTCTTCTTCTATATAACCATTTAAGAATGCACTTTTGACATCCATCTGATACAGAGTGATGCCTCTATTAACAGCAAATGAAATTAAAAGTCTGATAGATTCTAACCTGGCGACTGGGGCAAAGGTTTCTGTATAGTCTATCCCCTCTTGCTGACTATAACCTTGTGCAACCAGTCGTGCCTTGTTTCTGATGACTTCACCTTGTTCATTTAGCTTGTTTCTGAACACCCATCTTGTTCCAATGACGTTGAATCCTTTTGGTCTGGGAACGAGATCCCATACGTCGTTTCTGGTGAATTGATTCAGCTCTTCTTGCATTGCCAGAATCCAGTCATTATCCAGAAGTGCTTCATCAATAGAGGAAGGTTCAATCCGAGACACAAGTCCCATAAGTGTTTCTTCAGAGTTTCTGAAGCTTGCTCTTGTTCTGATTGGATCTTCCTTTCTTCCTAGGATAGTCTCTTCTGGGTGATCCAAGTTGCTTCTGGGTAATCTCTTCTGAGGTTGATCAGCAGCTGTTGAAAGATTTCTAGCAGTGCTCCTTTCAGACGTTGAAGGAATGTCTGTGTTGAGAGCTTCTGATGACTTGTCTTCAGAACCTGCAAATTCAATTTCTATACCTGCAAAGACTTCATTCTGCTTTGACTTTTCAGAGTCAAGCTTGTCATCAAAACGAACACTGATTGATTCTTCCACAATCTGTGTTTCTGTATTGTATACTCTGTACCCTCTTGAGCGTTCAAAGTATCCTAACATAATACACTTCTGTGCCTTAGAGTCAAACTTGTTCAAATAATTCTTTGTATTTAATATAAAGCAAGTACATCCAAATGGATGAAAATATGAAATGTTGGGCTTTATGTTCTTCCACAATTCATATGGAGTCTTTTCCAGAATAGGTCTTATTGAGATTCTATTCTGAATGTAGCAAGCTGTGTTTATTGCCTCTGCCCATAAAGTCTTAGCAACGTTTGTCTCATTGATCATGGTTCTGGCCATTTCTTGCAATGTTCTGTTCTTTCGTTCTACAACTCCATTTTGTTGGGGAGTTCTAGGACAAGAGAAATCATGCAGAATGCCTCTGTCATTAAAGAATGACTCAAAATCTTTATTTTCAAATTCTCCACCATGATCACTTCTGACTTTAACGATTCTAAGATCCTTTTCATTTTGAACTTGGTTACAGAAGGTAACAAACACAGAGTGTGACTCGTCCTTGTGTCTTAAGAACTTTACCCATGTCCATCTGCTATAGTCATCTACGATTACTAACCCATACTTCTTACCATTGACTGAAGCAGTTTTAACTGGTCCAAATAAGTCAATGTGCAGAAGTTCTAATGGCTTAGAGGTGGAAACAACATTTTTGGATTTAAAAGAAGGTTTTGCAAATTTGCCTTTCTGACATGCTTCACACAGAGCATCTGAATTGAACTTCAAATTAGGAAGTCCTCTGACCAGATTGAGTTTGTTAATCTGAGATATTCTTCTCATACTAACATGCCCCAATCTTCTGTGCCAGATCCACTGCTCGTTGTTAACAGACAGAAGACATTTTACATTCTGACTCTTTAGTTCAGAAAGTTTGATTTTGTAAATGTTGTTTTTCCTCTTACCATTAAACAGGATAGTCCCATCTTTCTGACTAACAGCTTTACATGATTTTTGATTAAAGATTATATCATAACCGTTATCACTTAATTGACTTATGGATAACAGATTATGCATCAATCCATCTACTAGCAGAACATTATTAATAGAGGGAAGATTTCCATTACCTACAGTTCCAGAGCCAATTATCTTTCCCCTCTGATTGCCTCCAAAGCCAACGTGGCCTCCAGGCTTAAGTTCCAGGCTTTGGAACATATGCCTTCTTCCCGTCATGTGTCGTGAGCAGCCAGAGTCCAGGTACCATGACTGGTGTTTCTGACTTGCTGCTAAAGATATCTGCAACATGTATTATTTTATCCTTAGGTACCCAGATTTTCTTGGGTCCTAACTTGTTAGTTTTACCAAAACTCTGGTTGAATTTTGGTTTCACAGAGTGCTTACTGCTAGTATATTTGATATCATGTGTGTGACCATACACAAAGTGTGAATTTAAAGGAGTGTGTTTAATGGTTAAGTCCATGACATTCTTTGGTGTAGGAACCTTACCTTGGTATCCTATTGCTTTCCTGCCGTTTCTGCTAACTCCATAGATCATTGAAGCCATTCTGCTTCTATCTATGCTTTTAGCTAGGAACTTCTGGAAACTGTGATCATACTCCTTGATGATCTCATCAGCGTTGCTGGGAGTTTCAGAAATTGGTTCCTTCTGAGAGTTTTGTAAAGTGTTTTCTAATTTTGAAATCTTATCTCTCAGCTCAGAATTTTCCAATTTGAGACTCTCAGACTTATTAGAGTCAGATTCAAGATTCCTTTTCAGGTCTCTGAATTTAGCTCTAATCTGCTGATAACGTTCCAGAATCTCATTAAGGCTTTCAGCAAGTTCAGCCTTTGTAAAGTTAACAGCGAAGTTAGGAAATACCTCTTCTGTGTCTGATTCTGAGTCTGATTCAGAATCTTCACTATCTTCTGAAATGTTTGCCATGAGAGCTATGTTTTCCCTTTCATCATCTGATTCTGAGTCAGCTTCAGACGAGTCAGAGTCATCCCATGTAGCCATGAGACTTTTCTTCTTTTCTCTTCCAAACTTCTTTTTGGGCTTTTCCCTCTGAAGCTTTGGGCAGTCGCTCTTGTAGTGTCCTTGCTCATTGCACTCATAGCAGATGATGTCTTTGGTGTTTGGCTTCTTGCTACTGGAGGAGCCTTCAGATCTTCTGTATCCAGAGGAAGACTTTGTCCTTCTGTATCTGGAAGAAGACTCGTTCTGATCAGATCTTCTGGGATTCCTGAACTTCCTTTGTCTTTGCTTCCACAGTTGATTCACTCTTCTGGAGAGAAGGGAAAGTTCGTCTTCTTCTGATGATGATCCATCAGATGTTTCTTCAACTGCCTGCAAAACTTTAGACTCAAATTTTCTGTTAGATTTTAATGCTAAAGGCTTACCTTGCTTCTGAGGCTCATCAGCTTCTAGCTCTATCTCATGACTTCTGAGGGAGCTGATAAGTTCCTCCAGAGTGATTTTGTTGAGATCTTTAGCTAGCTTCAGAGCAGTAACCATAGGCCTCCACTGCTTGGGTAAACTTCTGATTATTTTCTTGACATGGTCAGCAGTAGAGTACCCTTTGTCCAGAACTTTGAGACCAGCTACCAGAATCTGGAATCTAGAGAACATAGTTTCAATGGATTCAGATTCTTCCATTTTGAACGCCTCATACTTCTGAATGAGCGCCAGAGCTTTTGTTTCTTTGACCTGAACGTTGCCCTCATGCGTCATTCTGAGAGAATCAAAGATGTTCTTTGTTGTGTCTCTGTTGGAGATCTTTTCATACTCAGTATAGGAAATGGCACTGAGGAGGATGGTTCTGGCCTTGTGGTGATTCTTGAAGTCACGCTTTTGTTGATCAGACATTGATTTTCTATCAATCTTCTGACCACTTGCATTCACAGGGTGCGTGTATCCATCTGTCACCATATCCCACAGATCAGCATCATGTGCCAGAAAGAAGCTTTCAATTCTGTCTTTCCAGTAATCAAAGTTTTCTCCATCAAAGACTGGAGGTTTGCCACTGAATCTGTCTCTGTCCTCATTGTTGTCATTGCTGATGTGAGAATTGTTTCCTGCCATTGTGTTTTTCTGACGCTGGATCTTGTACTGACACGGTTAAGTGTTTTAGCTCAGAACCAGGCGCTCTGATGCCAATTGAAGTGGTGAAAAACACAAGAAGGGGGGGTTGAATTGTAAAACTGAAATCTAAAGCAATGAACACGATATTTTTATCCTGGTTCGTTTGATCTCAAACTACTCCAGTCCACCCGTCAAGGTGATTTCGCCTCTCTCCAACGAGGTCTTAATCCACTATATTCAACTGAATATTACAGACTGCTTTAACAACTGCTAAAGCCTTCTTGATTCAAACCACAACCCGGTTTGTCAAGGTAACACTTTCTTACAAAGAGATAAAACTATGTGTGTGGATGTTTTCTACAAAACTGTATCACAACTGTGATGTATACACAAAATGAAGCTTAGAAACTAGATTGCTAAACTGTAATGGAATATCAGAGTATGTGGTTTAGCAAAACTGGTAGAACGAAGATTATGGTTCAGCTTTTGTGCGTGTAGAGATTTGGAGAGCATTAACCATTATAATCTTCAAAGCCTTGTTTATATAGCACTTGAGATGATGAACGTTGGATGCAATATTCTTGATTCAATGCTAATAACAAGCTTTCCTTTTTGAGCAGATCTTGTCTGGAATGAGGCCGTTGGAATTAATTAGCTTTCAATGCACAGTACCGTTGCTTACTTAACGCAAGTTCTGGCTTGGCTCATTCTGATTCTGCTTCGCTGCTGATGAACTATTGTGTTTCTGTATCAGAGTGTTTGAGCGCAGTCTTGTTCATCAGGCTTCAGCATGTACGTGAGTTGATCATCTGATCTTGACGTTTTGATGTAGCAACTTCTGATGCTGGTGTATGAAATCAAAATCTGATGCTGAATAGATGTGATCTTGCTTATTTCAATCAGAGTATCTGCAAGTCAGA
Source organism: Vicia faba (assembly GCA_948472305.1). Taxonomy (NCBI): domain Eukaryota; kingdom Viridiplantae; phylum Streptophyta; class Magnoliopsida; order Fabales; family Fabaceae; genus Vicia; species Vicia faba. Next base: position 1,126,619,037 of record OX451740.1, read on the forward strand.
ACATAATAATTTTAGGCAGCAGATAGTTCAAACATGAAACATATAAATACTATATCTTTTCACTTTGTTATCATCAAAACTTAAATATAGGGTAGTAGATTCAAACATTGTTCTAACAGAGAGGGCGAACTGATTCCAGCCAGTTGCCTTTAATGATGAACCCGAATTAACTGTCTGTCTCTTTAATTTCAATTTATCTGCTTCTGACTTTTTCTTCTTTTCTTTGCAGATAAAAAAAGTCAAATAGAGAGGAATAGCAACAAATGGAGGATGAAGAATTGAAGACCTAGGAATTTAGGATAGTTTTATTTATATTTAAATTACTGTAATATTATTATTGTAATTATTTTGTAAACAATAACAATTATACAAATAATTTAAAGATAAATAAAAAAAAATCCTTTTAACCAATTAATTCTTTTTATTTCCAATTGTTTATTTTATTATTTATAATTCTTTAAATTATAATGATTGAAAATAAATTCCAACCATTTAACTCAGAATAAATAAATAATTAAATAAACATTTGTGGTTTTAGCATCGATCAATTAATAAACCTGGCGCTTCAAAAATCCAAAGCAATGCACAGTCAATCAAACCAGACGACAGTTAATCAAACAAAACGTCCACCTGCATCTTTTCATCTTCTTGAGAGATATGCGCACAAAACCCTGATTCTGATCAAATGCCAAAGAAGCGTTCGCCTGATCAAAGCCGTTTCCAAAATCAACCAAACCCTAAACGAACTGTCTGAATTGTTCCAGAGCCATGAAAATCAATGAAAACCCTAATTTTGTCTGACTGACGAGAAAAGTCTGTTTGACCGATTCTTGAGCCAATCTGAAAAAATCAGGAAAAGCCTAAAGATGTGATTTCTCGTGGAAAAATGCGAGGGCAAATTTTGGGGTACAACAATAAGGTTCGAATGTGTGTTGACTATAGGGATCTGAACAGGGCGAGTCCCAAGGATGATTTCCCTCTGCCTCATATCGACGTCTTGGTTGACAACACTGCACAGCATAAGGTCTTCTCCTTTATGGATGGTTTCTCCGGTTATAATCAGATTATGATGGCTCCTGAAGACATGGAGAAGACAACCTTTGTCACGCAGTGGGGTACCTTTTGCTACAAAGTCATGCCTTTCGGATTGAAGAATGTTGGGGCAACGTATCAGAGTGCCATGGTCGCTTTGTTACATGACATGATCCATCATGAGATTGAGGTATACGTCGATGACATGATTGCAAGATCCCAGACTGAAGAAGAACATCTTTACCACCTTCATAAGTTATTTGACAGGTTGAAGTTGTACAAGCTGAGGTTAAACCCGAACAAGTGCACCTTTGGGGTGAGGTCTGGTAAACTGCTGGGTTTCGTCGTAAGCGATAAAGGTATTCAGGTGGATCCTGAAAAGGTGAAAGCTATACAGGAAATTCCAGCTCCCCAAACAGAAAAAGAAGTCAGAGGCTTTCTGGGACGTTTGAACTATATTTCCCGATTCATCTCACACCTGACTGCTACTTGTGAGCCAATCTTCAAGCTACTGAAGAAAGATCAAGTGGTAAGATGGAATGATGAATGCCAAGCCGCTTTCGAAAGGATCAAGGAATATCTCCAAGAGCCACCTATCATGATGCCTCCAGTTGAAGGGAGACCTCTGATCTTATACTTGACAGTACTCGACAACTCAATGGGGTACGTACTGGGGCAGCATGACGAGTCTAGCCGAAAAGAGCATGCTATTTATTACCTTAGAAAAAAGTTTACCGACTGTGAGACCCGATACTCACTGCTTGAGAAAACTTGCTGCGCTTTGGCATGGACTGCTCGTCGGCTGAGACAGTATATGCTGACTCACACTACTCTATTGATAGCAAAGATGGATCCAATCAAGTATATCTTCGAGAAGCCTGCATTGTCCGGAAGAATAGCAAGATGGCAGATGATCTTGACTGAGTATGACATCTAGTATACGACCCAAAAGGCAATCAAGGGAAGTGTGTTGGCAGATCATTTGGCACATCAGGTAGTGGATGATTACCAGTCTATGAACTTCGAATTCCCGGATGAGAATATCATGATAATGATTGACTGTGAAGAACCTGGACTGGATGAAGGACCTGAGGAGGGATCCCGATGGTCTATGTACTTTGATGGAGCTTCAAACACTTTGGGTAACGGCATTGGCGCCGTGATCATATCTCCTAAAGGCTCTCATACTCCATTCACCGCCCGACTATGTTTCAACTGCACCAACAATATGGCGGAGTATGAAGCATGCATCATGGGTCTTCGAGCAGCTATTGACCTAAGGATTAAGTTCTTGAGTGTGTTCGGAGATTCTGCTCTCGTGATCAGTCAGATCAAAGGCGAGTGGGATACGAAACACCCAAATCTTATTCCTTACAAGGAGTATGTATTGATGTTTCTTCCATATTTCGAGGAGATAACCTTTGAACACTTCCCTAGAGAGAAGAATCAGTTAGCGGACGCACTAGCTAAGATGTCTTCTATGTTCAAGGTCAATTGGGACAACGAGGCTCCCCGGATTACTATTGAAAGGTTGGACGAACCTGCACATTGCTGTGACATTGAGATTGAAGAGGTAGCAGATAAACCCTGGTTTCATGAGGTGAAGAGGTTCCTTGAGGCTCAAGAATACCCCGCGGGTGCATCTTTTAATGACAAGAAGTTTCTGAGGAGGTTCGCGGCGAAGTTCTTCATCATTAATGGTATTCTTTACAAGCGTAATCATGATTCAACCTTACTATGTTGTGTGGATAAGAACGAAGTAGAAAGAATTATGATAGAGTTACATGAAGGTACTTTCGGAACTCATTCCAGTGGACACACCATGGCAAAGAAAATCCTTTGGGCAGGATATTATTGGTCCACAATGTAAGCCGATTGTTATCAGCATTCTCGGACCTGTCACAAGTGCCAAGTCTATGCTGATAAGATGCACATACCTCCAGTACCTCTGAATGTCTTAACGGCTCTGTGGCCTTTTGCAATGTGGGACATCGACATGATTGGTGAGATCAGACCTACTGCGTCTAACGGGCATCGTTTCATCCTGGTAGCGATTGATTACTTTAAGATGTGGGTTGAAGCATCTTCCTTTGCTACAGTAACCAAGAACGTCATGGCACAGTTCATTCGGCACAATATGATCTATCGATATGGTGTACCAGAGAGGATCATTACGGACAATGGTACAAATATCAACAATAAGATGATCACCGAACTCTGCAAGCAGTTTAAGATATAGCATCACAACTCTTCTCCCTACCGGCCGAAGATGAATGGGGTTGTTGAAGCGGCTAATAAGAACGTCAAGAAGATTGTGCAGAAGATGACAGTGACATACAAAGACTGGCACGAGATGTTACCATTTGCTCTTCATGGGTACCGTACCTCAGCGCGAACGTCAACATGGGCAACCCCCTATTCCTTGGTATATGGCATGGAGGCCGTATTTCCCATTTAAGTTCAGATACCCTCTCTTAGGATTTTGAAGATTGCAGGTTTGAGCGAAGATGACTGGATTCAGACCCGGCTTGATCAGCTGAACCTAATCGATGAAAAGAGACTTATTGCTATTTGTCATGGTCAGACATATCAAAAACGGATGATCAAGGCATTTAACAAGAAAGTTAGACGGCAAGAGTATCGAGTTAGGGATCTGGTGATCAAGTGCATCATCCTACCACAAGGTGATCCCAGGGGAAAATGGACCCCTACTTACGAAGGGCCATTTGTGGTTAAGAATATTTTCTCAGGAGGAGCTATGATTCTAACCACCATGGATGGTGACGACCTTCCTCACCCCGTCAATGCAGACATAGTGAAAAGATACTACGCATAATCAAAGACCCGCTAGGTCGACTGACCTAGGCAAAAATAAGGGCTTCCCGGCGAACCAAAAGGGTTCGGGCAAAAATAAGGGATGAAAATAAAAAAAATTTGTACACCCGGCAAGTCAAAAACCTGAAAAGGCGGCTTGGGCAAAAAAGGGTATCCTAGTGGACTAAAAACCCGAAAGGGCAGTCCAGGCAAAAAATTAGGGATTAAAGCGTAACACTATGTCTCATTGGATCACCTTGCAACCAGACTTCAGTATCAACTATGAAGCTCGGACGACACTGATCAATCTGATCTACCTTCAACCAAGTAGCAAATTGATGAGATACTCGAGGACATAAAGGCAATAGAAGAGTTGGAACCCAGTGGGATTGTTCACATAGCTGTTTTTCTTTATTTTTCACAAATTGTATAAATTCTATTTGTTCGGCGGTGTTCTCTTACTAGGACGTCAGCCTCTTGTACAAAAATGCCTATTTACAGGCCAAACTTCAAAGTCAACACAATTTATTTTCAAATAAATTTTAAATTGTTTTTCCTTTTTCTGTTTTGTTTTGCAAAGAACGTCCAATGTTCATTTTTGATATATGCATTTGACATTAATTGCTGCTCATGAATATTTACATGCGAAACAAAAGACGATCACTCGTAATATCAGGAACAGGGGCAATAAGATTTGTCCAAGCTTTACAGTTGCTCTGTCCACCAAGTACAAGGATAAATTTAGCTGAAGAATATGACTGAGGTACATTCACTCCCCGCAGAGTAGAAAAGACAGTAATGTTAACTCTCCCCAGCTGAGACTCGCAACCGCGGATGAGTCGGCAATATTCTCCCCAAGCAGAGTTTATCTACCATCAGCACTAAAAAGTCTTATCATCCCCAGCAGAGTATAAAAAATATCCCCAGCGGAGTATAAAAAACATCCCCAGTGGAGTTTGGAGAATCATCCCCAGTAGACTCAGGAAGATTGCCCCCAGTAGAGTCTAAAAGGTTGTCCCCAGTGAAGTCGCAACTGAAAGATCATCCCCAACAGAGTTTATTCCTTCCACAAAGAGAAACTCAATCCCCAACAGGATTCAGTATAGCCAACAACGGTAATTCATCCCCAGCTGAATTTATCAGCAGAATCCTCAATAGAGCATCTCTTCCCCACAGAGTGATCTCCTCATCAGTTTATTCCCCAGCGGAGTTATCCTCTCCTGCAGGTTTATTCTCACAATCATCTTCATTCACTATCCCCAGCAGAAACAAAGATTTCAACTCTTTTCTCCAGCAGTAATCCGGGATTTATTTTCCCCAGCTACAAAAATCACATTTTCATACATCATGACACATGCATATACGCATCATACAATCACAATCTCATTTATTTTGAGAACATCATTGCTTGATACATATTATGCATTACATACAGCTAACCTTTATCTTTCAGGAAAGATACAATCAAATTATCACAAAATTCAAGCTATGGAGCTTTTACCTCAGTTGAATTACGGACAAGTTCCTAAATCTCAGCAGAGCTTTTACCTTAGTTGAATTACGGACGAGTTCCTAAATCTCATCAGAGTTATTCCTTCAGTTGAGTTACGGACGAGTTCTTAAATCTCAACAAAGATGTTCCTCAGTTGAATTACGGACAAGTTCCTAAATCTCGACAAAGATGTTCCTCAGTTGAATTACGGACGAGTTCCTAAATCTCAGCGAGATGTTACCTCAGTTGAATTACGGACAAGTTCCTAAATCTCAGCCGAGATGTTTTCTCAGTTGAATTAAGGACAAGTTCCTAAATCTCGGCAGAGATGTTTTCTCAGTTGAATTTCGGACGAGTTCCTAAATCTCAACAGAGACGATTTCCTCAGTTGAATTATGGATGAGTTCCTAAATCTCAGCAGAGATGTTTCCACAGTTGAATTACGGACGAGCTCCTAAATCTCAGCAAGGTTATTTCCTCAGTTGAATTACGGACGAGTTCCTAAATCTCAACAGAGATGTTTTCTCAGTTGAATTACAGACGAGTTCCTAAATCTCAGCAGAGATGTTTTCTCAGTTGAATTATGGACGAGCTCCTAAATCTCAGCAAAGTTGTTTCCTCCGTTGAGTACGGACGATTGAAGTTCCTAAATATTGACAGAGATGACTCCTCAGTTGAGTACGGACGATTGAAGTTCCTAAATATCAACAGAGACGACTCACCAGCAGAATAACAGACGATGAAGCTCCTAAAATTCTACTTTTCTCAACAAAGATCAGCATTCCCCAGTGAAATCTTCCTCAACGACAGGTATACAAGCTCTCGCTAAGGAATCCCCTTATGCGATCGACACTCCTTCAGATTGCATCTTTAAGCCCATCTCCCATCAGCAATCTCGAAATGGCATCTGTAAGCCCATTCCCGACATCACAAGACAATTATCGCTTCATGCGGGTGCAAATTTCTGGGCACTCTAGTGTTCAATCCTCTTCTACCTTCGGATCACGAAAGGCACGAAAACCAATCTACATCCTCAGGTTTTAGAAGATTGAACAGGGGCAGCTGTTGTACCCCAAAATTTGCCCTCCCATATTTCTCAAAACATTTCAAGAAAGATCTCCAAGTTGCTCAAAGTAGCCCAAGGGTTGGTCAGACAAGCCCTCTCCTAAGGCAGTCTACCCCAAATTAGGGTTCCATGTTGCATCAAGATATTGGAGTCCAAGTGGTCCCAAATGTTCAAAATTGTCCTAATATGTTCTCAAGATCATCCATGTCAAGTTTCAAGCCTTGTAGAGAAAGTTTGCTCAGTCAATTGCTCAAAGGTCCAAAAATCGACTATGCTAGGGCAAAAACTCAATTGTGGCTCCCATACAGTTAAACTTCAAGATTTTTGGTCAACATTCTCATTTTGAAGTATATTTCATCATTTGATCAAGGGTTGATCATGATTCATCAAGTATTGCTCATAATTCATCAAGATTCAAAAGTTTCTAAATTAGGGTTTTGTAGGAAAAGTCAACTCAACTTTAACCAAGCATAACTTTCTCATACTTTATGATAAATGACCCATCCAAAGCTCATTTTGAATAGAATGCAATTCCCTACAATCCATCTTCAGCTCCCAAGTTCAAAATATGCACTCACAATATGTTATGAATTTGGACATTATAGGTCATTTTGAAAAGTCAACAAAAACACATTTTTTGTCAAAGCTTCATACATGAGCATTGAATATCAAAATTCGATGATACCAAAAGTTTTTATTAGATAATATCTCAAACTTTCTAAAAAGTCCAATAAAACCTCCAAAGAGTCAAAATTGAGGAAGTTATGCATTGTTGAAGTTGACCATTTTTGCAAAATTGTCAAAACTCAACTATCCCCAAAACTTCAAATTTTGCCAAATGGGCCCATTCTTTTTCACTTGTTTTGAGTTGGCAACATATCCCACGTGCTCTAACCTTGGCCACTTGTCCATATTTTATTTTTATTATTTATTTTGGTTTTTATTTGAATTATTTCAAATTAAATCAAAACAAATCAAATAAAATCAAAAATATTGAAAACCAAGGATCTTGTGATTATTTCAGGTCTTATTACACAGCTAGGATCAATCAAACTCGTATCAAGGCATATGTGTACAAAGAGATTGGATTTGGACCAATTTTGGAAAGCTTTAAAGAAGAATCAAATCAAATATCAAAATCATTTATGGAAAGGGATTTGGACACAATAATCAACCCTAATGCATTGTGTGATACATAAGGACTGCGTGCAGATCAAAAGAAAGGTTGGAAACAGGCGCTAGGGAGAAACAAAAATCTGAAAAATACCAAGAAAAGTGTGAGTTCGAAATCACCTTTAGAGGCAGTTTCAAGACTTTTTGACGATCCCAATCACTTCCAGGGAGTCTCCACAACCTAAAGCTATCAAGAACAAGCCCGTTCCGGTCCCTAAACGTGTTGTAAGTCGTTCATAACCTTGCTCTGTTCTTGAATTCGCATCTTGAAATTTAAGCATTGTTGATCTGAATTAATGGCATATTCTTAACCTATGAAGCATTTGCAAACTTTTGGCATTACCCAATTGCATTTTAATGGTCTGTAACGAAATCCACCATTGTTAGGGTTTCAGACTTTGGTTTAGGGCTTTTTATTTTAGGAACAATTAGCCTTCATAATGGGCATGGTTTTGATCAGGAGGACGAGACGAATCTAACCATGGTGTTAGATTCCATTTACATGGCCTGTGGAAGGTTTCGAGAATGCTTGGTTTGTAGCAACTTACATTTGTCCGTGGGTATAGATATTTCAGGTTTTAGCCACGGAAAGAGGAAGGAGATGATGCATTGTCACTCCCTTACTGGCCTGTTTGAATTTCGCGCAAAAATCCCACTAACGCTTTGTTTTTATATATTATTATTATTGTATGTTTTATGTACAATCAAAACAGAATAGCCCAGTGGTTTCCACGTAGGTTTTCAAGGCGTTAGAGGCTAGAGGTCAGGGGTTCGATCCCTGCCTCCAGCATTTGCCATTTTCTCATTTGTTTTCAGGCAGTTCTATGTGCGTACCATCCAGGAGACCCACCATGGACCTTCATCATCCATGCGCCATATGGCCAGATGGCCAGATCTGGTGGCTACTACTGAGAACACACCATTGACCAAGTCAATGCACATGCGCAGGATCCAAAAAGTCAGCATGGACCTCCATTTGGGCCCAGGAAAATTGCTATGCACACCCCAATATTCAGGCCCATTCCTTTATCTTTTTATATTTTGTTTATTTCATTTAATTACTTATTTATTTATTTACTAACCCAAAATAATTTCTTTTTTTATCAAAAAATCACAAAAATATTTTTATGTCCAAATAAATTTAGAAATTTATTTTTCATCAATAAATATTAATTAATTTAATTAGGTTAATTTTAGATAACTTTCATTTATTTTGTAAATAATTAAAACTAATTAGAATCAATAGGTTTTTAAACACTAACTTAATTATTTTATTTCTTTCCTAAAATAACAAAAATCCAAAAATAGGTCATTTAATTATTATTCATTAATTAATTTAATAACTAATTAATTTAGTATTTAATTTTAGGACTTAATTTCTTTCCTTAAAAAATATTAAAAATAACAAAAAAACATTTTCCTTTTAATTAGGTTAGAGGGGTCAAAACCCTAGTTTCTCGTCGATCTAACTTTTAATCGCGCGCTTTATTTTTCTTTATCCAAATTATTGTATCTGCTCCCGGTTTGTAATAATTTTAATTAGGACATTTATTTATTTTTTCCGCTTTTAAATTTCAAAGGGTTTGTTTTTGGCGATGTAAATACCCGACGCCTTGTAATAGCGTAGTTTAATTTCCGCACTTTAATTTCTGCAAATATTCAACTGTTAGATGTTTGATAATAGGGCTTGCATGACAAGAATGAATGATTAATCTTAAAACAGTTAGATCACCCTTAATTGTGCAAAGATAAAAATAATCTGAAATCAACACACTCGCACATGCGCACTCCTAGGGTACACTCCCACTTGGTTGCCTTCCTTAAAACGGTTATTGAGTATAGGTTGTTTTAGAGGTCGTCCTCTTGTCTAAAAGATCATAAGTTGCCTCGGAAAAGTTGCCTCAGATATCGTTGCCTCGGACAAATGATCTAAGACATTAGGGTTACCACTAAGACGTCCTAATGTTGCTTTAGTGACCATATGTCCCTCATTCGAATTGACCCTTAAACTCCAACGACGGTGCTACCTACTCACTAATAGTGGGATAGCATTGTCTAATGGAAACAAACATAGAACGATTCCTTTTTCGAGTAGGTAGATTAGTTATTAAGTACTTGCTCAATCAAAACAAAACTTTTTCACACTTACACCTTTTTTACGAACAAGTTTTCAAAAACACTTCATTACACTCTTGAAGACAGAAGCAAGAGTTAAATCGAAGTTAAAACAAAAAACTTTTCAAAACCACAAACACAAAGAAAACAATTTTTGAAAACAATGAGCAAGTACCTAAGAGCCCGTAGATAACTACAGATAGAAAGGGTGCTAATACCTTCCCTTTCTATAAGCTATCCCCCGTACTCAGAAAATCTCGAAAAAGGGAATTTTTTGTGCTTTTTTCCTTTCCTTGTTGGATAAAATAAAAGTCGGTGGCGACTCTTGCTTACCGCGACATTTTGCAAAAACAAACGCAAAACGCAAACCAACATTTCAAAAAACAGTCATTTCTTCCACCGTATCACACATGCAACATATAAGAACCCCTCTTCTCTTCGTGGTACGAGTATGGAGAGTGTGTAAAATATCTCCGAGCAAGGTAGGCACAGGGTTGCAAGAGAGGAAGATCTTGATAGCATTCACATCTATGAATGAGTCTGGATTAGGGAATAGGACTAACCCATAGATTAGAAGAGCCAAGACCTCCTCTAAAGCCTGAAAATCCATATCATCCCAAAACAGTTGGGCCTTGTCTATCAGAAACTTGGCTAGAAAACCCTTGACTCCGCTTCTCGTTTCCCAATTAGATACCACTTCGACCCATTTCAGATGCAAGGCTGGGGCAATGACTTCTGGCTTAGGAACTTCTTCTAGACATGTGAAAGGCAACTGTTCAAGAATTGGTATATCCAATAGTTGGGATAATTCTTCCATGGTAGGCACCAACTGATAGTCTAGAAAGGTGAAGCAGTGGTGCTTGGGATCAAAGAACTGAAAGAGTACACTCATCATCTTTTCATCAAAGTTTGAAGTAACCAGGTTGATAAGTTGACCATGTCTCTTAGTGAACGCAGAAAATTTAAAACAATAGCGCCTTGACTGTTACACCAGAACATGATGTTGTGACATCTTGTTCGACATCTGGTCAGAAACCATGTTTTAGCAAAATGTTACCAATTCCCTATACATGGTACTAACATTTAGTTTTGGACCTAACTATTAAAATATATTCTCTTTGTCCCAAATTATAAGTCATTTTTTCAAAAATATTTGTCCCAAATTATAAGTTACTTTACAATTTTAATACATCATTAATGACTTTTTTGCTAAAATATCCTCTACTATTTATTTCTCTTTTTTCTTTCAATTCTTTTAATTTTGTTTTCTAATATAATTATTGAAAGACATTTTTGTAAAATCATATATTTTTTAACTTTCTCATAAAATAATAATTATACTCTATTTTTAATTCGTGTAAAATGACCAAAAATATTTTATAATTAATTCTAATGAGTCCCAAAACCCTTGAAAGTTAAAACCTTAGAAAATTTACACTATAAATGAGTGACTTACTTTTACATATTTCTTTAAATATTAAGTTCCCACCTTTAATAAGGGCCACCACTGACCCTTGACGATGAGTTAAACTTCTATTCTAAATTACAATAATGAAACTAATATTAATTTATTGAGTTAGCATACAATAATGAAATTATACTAATTTATTGAGTTTTGCTAACGTCAAAAAAGATGTAAGCTTAAAATAAAAAAATTAATTTACTCTTACAATATTTAAGACGAATATTTTTATATGGAATTTCTTATGTTTTCAAAACATACGTTAGCATTTTTCTAATTTATTTTAGAACTACCATACGTATGTACTATATGCTTAATGTAATGTAAAACAAGAAGACAATGGGACATAAATTGGAATATTTTGAAACATGACTAAAGTTTCGAATTTGGAGTCAATTAAAATTTGTATTTCCTTCAAGTTGAATATGCTCTTTTTCATATCAAACTACTAATATAAAATTAGAGAAAAAGACATCGTAGAAATTATCGCTATAGAGATCGATACATTTGATGAAACATGCATACATACAAACAAGTAAGGACATAAGCTTGCCAACATTTTGTATCTCGCAAATTTTGAAATTAAATTATGGTAATAAATAAATCCCAATTAACATATATACCATAGAATTTTGGTTTCAATTTCTTCATTATTTTTTATTGATTTGGTTGCTACCTGACAAAGGCAATGAAGCCATACAGATAAAACCAACATAGAAGACAACATGCATATCTATAGTTCTCTGACAATTTGTTTATATTTTATCTAAGGATAGGAAACATAAACGTAATATATATATGGTTGACATGGACATGTTTTGAAAATGTTAAATAATTGCTAAAAAAATATTTTTAAGTATTTTGTTGTCATCAAGCCTGCATGAATGAAATTTTTAGAGTTGGTAGATTGATGTTAATATGATATTATATGGTTAATTTAGTTTGTGTGTGATGAAAACATATTATCATATTAAAATTAATTGTCAATGGTACTAGATGGATGATAATTGTAGCAAAATTCAGTGTATTGAAATGTTAGTTTGAATGAGTATTTTTTACTTTTCTTGAGAATTAAGGGTGTTCTATTTAGGAGATAGAATTGATGATAGAGATTCTTGATGCAGTAGTGCAAGCTATAGTGTGTGGTTGTACGAGGTACAAGGTTAAGGTGCAAGATCAAAAGAGACCTCTCAGAATTAATTTTAGAGGACTCGTCAAATTATGGATACTCAAATTTAAAATTATTTTTGTAGGAAATATGATATCTAGACAATGGAAGGTTGCTATATATGACACAAGAAAAATATATGTTCCAAATCTCAACTATGAAAAAGGAAGAAAATGTGGAATTTGGGAGGAACTAGAAAGGGTGGATGACTGTTACCGGTACTGTTGAAGCTAATGATTTAGAGACTGGTGCATCAGAAGTTATCTAACCTCTAAAGATCATCCAGAAAAAGGAGTTCCTGGTGATTCTTATACTTTGTGTGAAATCGGTGATCAAAACTTCTTCAAAAGAATATTGTTGGAACAAAATGGTCTCCAGAACTGAGTAAATTGAATTAAGTGAAATTAGCTAAATAGTTTGTTAAAAGCTATGCAAAGATATGTATATTTCCTTGTATTTTGCTTAACAATTGCTAAGCCTGACATTATTATATCAGTTAGAAGATTATCAAATTTGAGACAAGCAGCGTCTCAATGCTGCTGCTATCTTTGAGGAAAAGAATCATGGCTGTTAAGTAAGAATCAAGCACTTGAAAGAAAGTTGTTGTTTAAGGATAAAGTGTTTGGCTCTGTATATTAGATCAGAACATGATGATGATCAGAAGCTACTATGATCAGAAGCTCTAAAACAACCTCTGATGAGTAGTAGACTCGGATGCATTTTAATCTCAGATACTCAAAATTTGACTAAATGTCTTTTATAGTACATAAATTGAAAATCTGTCAACTGCTTTCTTCTTACACTTGTCCATTTATGTGTCTCAACTAAAACGTCCTCTGACACGTGGTTTGTAACTGTTGAATAAAAACCGGAAGGTAATGATGAATTTGTCTTGATATTTGTGCTTCTCGCCTCCTTAGTCATTAAGAATCTTTTAAATAAAAAACCAGTTTTCACTCAAAACACTTTGTGATCAGTATTTTACACACTCTAATACTTCACAACCTACACTTTAGTTTTCCAACCTTCTCCAAAAAAACCCTTTTTTAAAATACCTATTTAGAAACTCTAACTCCATTTACAATGGCCTCAACATCATCTTCTCATTAATTTGATATGGTTGTTGAATATGGAAAAAGCTTTCATGTCAAACCCAAAACCACGAAGTTTTGTCTTAAAGAACTAAGGCTAGCCATTGAGCAGATTGTTGATTTTGAATCTCTAAGGGTGAATGGGTATCTGCTGCAACATTTCTTCAAATTTCAAGGGTGGATAAAGTACTTTGATATGTTGTATGGACCAACCTTTCTCTACTTAGTTAAATTTTTATACATAAGAGCTGAGGTTTATAATGAAGACGAAACTTCTAATGAAGAATCTCAGAAAATTGTTGGCAATGGTGAACTCAAGGGTAATTCTAGGGCTGTAATGAGTTTGTTTGAGTTCAAAGAAGTGGAAATTAGATCTTCTGTAATGGGAGTTGATGTGACAATCATTCTGAATCACATTGTTGTACCCCAAAATTTTCCCTCTTATTTTTAATACAATTGATTCAAGACACCTCCTCATGCTCCTAGGGTTTTCAATTGCTCAAGAGTACCCAAGGTTTTGAACATAAAAGCATCTCTCCTAAGCATTGGCCTACAATTAGGGTTTTATGTTTCTCAAAGAAAATTGAGTTTCTAATGCCTCAAGTGAGTTTTATGATTCCTCATATGCTTCAAGGTACCCTCATGACAAGTTTCAAGCCTAGCATCACAAGTTTGCTCAGTCAATTCTCAGATGATTGAAAATTAATTGTATTGGACAAAAAGTCAATTATGGTCAACATACAATCAAACTTCAAGATTTTTAGTTAACAACAATATTTTGAGGTCACATTCATCATTTTATCAATGGTTGATCATAATTCCTCAAGAAAATTCTCAGTTCATCAAAAGTCAAAAATTACTAAATTAGGGTTTTCTTAAGGAGAGTCAATTGAACTTTGACCAAGCATAACTTTCACATGCTTCATCACATTTTTCTCAACCAAATCCCATTTTCATTGAAATTAAATTCTCTACAACTTTGTAACTCTAAGCTCAAGTCCAAAAAATGCATCATTTGAGAGATATGGGCCAAAACATTATAGGTCATTTCAAAAGTCAACAAAAAGACACTTTTGTCAAGGTAACTTACATCAAAATAAAGTCTTCAAATGAAAAAATGATCAATATAGAGATTGTAGAGAACATCTTGAGCTTTCCAAAAAGTCAAAGATCACCTTCATATGATGAAATTTGAGAGAGTTGTGATTAGTGCAAATTGAGCAAATTTTGAGAAATGCATGAAACTTACATTGACCAATTTTGAAATTGTGGGCTAATGGACCTAATTCTTTAGGTTCAAACATGTTCATGGCTTGATAAAAGACCTATAAGTCCACTCATGCCTTATCTTTTATTTTTATTTCATTTGTTTTGTGTTTTATTCAATTAAATACAAAATAAATTAAATAAAATAGTAAATGATGGACCAAGGAATATGTGCTTGGTTTGGGGTCAAATTTGAGGCCCAATGACTCTTTGACAGCCATGCAAATCGTGGGAGACAAGAATTGGGACATGATCTTCTTAAAATGGAATGTTCGAAAACATGTTTCATATGGTTTTGGCACGACATTGAACACTTGGTCTTTTCCTCATTTGTTTCGCCTAATGATGCTCCATAAATACACACAATATTCAGATGCAAAGGACACGAGCTGCCACCAAAACTAAATCCAAAAATTCTCCAAAATTTCATAAAAGTAGGGCAGAAGCAAACTCTTACTTCTAGCCGTCCTCAAGCGAAAACAGGCATCACATCAGCTTACTAAAGGTCTCAGGGTTCCATTCTACCCTTTAATTGAATCCACAATATCCCAGAACACTCTCTCAATCATCGTCAATTTAGTAAGTTTGGTGAGTTTCACACTTTTTGTGTTCATGCAGTTTCAATTGTTGCTAACATGTTAGATCTCCTCATACGCATCATTAGAACATGATTGATGCATTACATGTAAGGTTTGACACATGAATCAGAGAATTCAATTGTTAGGGTATGAAGATCCGACTTCGTCGTATCTTCATTTACAGACATTTTCAAGCTAAACGGACACCACCACTAAGTTTGCAGACCCCAATTGGGGGGGGGGGGGGGTAGACTTAACCTCTTGTTTCGAATCTCACTATTTTGCAGGATAAGGTTTTGGGATGATCGCAGAAGAAGGTGGTTAACCACCATGTGTGGTGGTTTGACCCTTTTTGCGCTGCATGGCCTTTCCTCATTCGTCCATTCAAAATCATGGAGGGGGCACTCGAGTGCGTGTTCTGTTTAGATAATATTTTAATCATTGTTCATCTTATGTTAATTGATAGTTGAATCTCTAACACGAATCACAGGTAGCTCAGCTGGCAAGGAAGGGAATTTGTGATGCAATGGGTGAGAGTTCAAGCCCAGCGCCTGCATCCTATTTTTATTCTTTATCATTTTCAAACCTTTTTTCCTATTTTCTTTATTTAATTTATTATTATTTGTATTATTAATATTTAATCAAAAAAATTCATAAAAAATATAATAAATTCGAATTTAGATTTTTAGTAGATTAATTTAATTTTAGACAATATTTTTTCTTATTTAATTAATTAGATCTAGTTTTTTTAATTAATTAAGTATTCAAATCAAACCAAAAAAAATACACAAAAAAAAATTTATTTCTAATCTTTTAGATGTTAAGACTTTAAAAAATAATTTTGCAAACATTTTTGTTTACTTTTGCCATTTATTTTCTTAGAAACGATTGTATAGGTCACATGAGTTTTTTTGTAATAGCTTAGCGTTTAAAATCCCGCAAAGTTGTAAATGTTGTAATTCCTCGAAGCCATGTAATATCTATAGGTCTTTACTTTCTCGCATTTTATTTTCTCGCACTTAAACTTTGTATGCCTTGTATGTATATATAATTGTTAGTTAATAGGATTGTATGGCAAGGTAATAAGCGAATGCTAGAAAACCCTAATGCAAGATAAAATAACCGAATCAACACCCTTGCACACTTGCACCTCTAGGGTAACCTCCCTCCGTTGCTATCGGAAAAACAACGGTCATGTCCCTCGAACATAGGGATGCTTTAGCAAATACCCTCGAATAAAAGATCATAGTCACTCGATGACCCTTCGACGTTTCCTTTCAAAAGTGATCTAGTCCCTTATGAAATTGCTAAACCATCCTTACGAGTTGCCTTCAATGACCGTACTATGACCCTCGATGTCCCTTAACATCCAATGGATAAGGCTACCTACCAACTAATGGTAAGGATAGCACTACCTCTAAAGGAGAAGGAAAAAAGTACAAGAACGACCTTGAGTGGGTAGAATACTATTAATCGCTTGCTCATAAACTTTTCAAAAACAAAACATTTCTCACAAACATTTTTCACAAACAAATATTTTCAAAAACATTGTACACATTCTTTAGGATTGATACGAGAATAATTACAAAGTTAACTTTTCAAAATATTTTCAAACACACACACACACAAAAAAGCAAGATTTTCAAAGTGAGCTAAGCGATTAAGAGCCTGTAGATAACTACAGATGAAAAGGGTGCTAACACCTTTCCTTTTCATAACCTAACCCTCGAACTCAAAATCTTTAAAGGTATTTCCTATTCTTTTCACTCTTTCCTTATTGGATAAAAGAAAAGTCGGTGGAGACTCTTGCTATTTGCAACATTTGTGATAAAACACTAAAACAAGTCAGTTTTCCCACCGTATTACAGAACTGGCGACTCTGTTGAAGAATTATATCTCAAAAGAGGGGTTACATTAGAGTCTTAGATCACTTTTACTTGCTTTAAATTTGTTTTCATTGTCTACTTACTTTAAATGGTTGCTTGGGTTTAATTTCTTGCAAAGATCCTACACTCGGATCTAGGGTACCTTAGGTAAGTAACAATAGATCATGAAAAATGTATGGTGTAGACCGATATGGTTGAAGTGATGATCATGTTAGTGTGACACTTTGGTTTGTACTGATGTTCCTTGAGTCATTCGAGGATAACATTGGGTTGTCGCATGGTGTCATAAGCACTAACTTACTTTTAAAACCTTAATTGACCCATCTTGGCCATTATAAGGTAGCGAGATAGTCGTCTTTGGTGTAGTCCAAGGTTGGTTGATACTCGAAGTTAGGCTCATTGAGATTCGACTTTCGGGATATTTTGGTGGCATGTCAGTTTTCGTGCTAAAATAAAACATGCGAGAAAGGTCGGTGATATTGAGACTCCTAGAACCCAGTTACTATTTTTAGGATAGGTTAAGGCAACTTAACTTCAATAGAGAATGGTACTTACCTATGGATCCCATGCAAGCCTTTAAGCCTAAGGCTTTTGTGTGACTTGTTTGTGTTCTCTTATTTAAACACGACATCATATCATCATGACATGGCATTTTCCCTAACCGTTTCAAGGACCTGGGGATTTATCTCTGTTCTTTGTTGCAGATCACGACTTCCACTCGCAGAAATACTATCTGGATCAACTTTGCAAGGGTTCCTTCTAAGTTTGAGGATTTAGTCTCAAAGGTTCTAAAAAATTCTCAATTTTCCAAAAGGAATGGCTATCTACTCAGTTTGGTTACTCCCATTTTCAAAGAAGACATGATGAGTGTTCTATTCCAGTGCTTTGATCCTAAGCATCATTATTTTACCTTCCCAGATTACCAGTTGGTACCCACAATGGAAGAGTTCTCTAAGTTACTCGGAGTTCCTATTCTTGATTAAACACCCTTCACCGGTCTAGAGTAAGTTCCAAAACATGAAGATATTGCAGCAGCCTTACACCTGAAGCGGTCAGACATTGTATCTAATTGGGAAACAAGAAGTGGAGTTAAAGGTCTTCTTTCTAAATTTCTAATAGAAAAGGCTCAGTTGTTTTTAGATTCCACGAGTTTTCATGCTTTTGAAGATATTTTGGCTTTGGTGATCAATGGTTTGGTACTATTCCTTAATCCGGACCAACTCGTAGATGCGAACTCCATCTAGATATTTCTTACTCATAATCATGTGCCTACTTTTCTCGAAGATATTCTACATTCTCTTCACACTCATACTATGAGGAAGCAAGTGACTCTCATGTACTTCATTCCTTTACTTTCCAGGTGGTTTGTTTTACACCTTCCCTGATCAGTGGTGAAGAATGAACAAGGTTTGAGGTGGTCTCGAAGGTTGATGTCACTCGTTCATTCAGATATCTATTGGTGTTCCCAATCTCAAGAGGACATCACCATTATTGACCTCTATGTGGAATTCCCTAATGTTCCACTCTTGACATAAGGGGAGGTATCACTTACAATCCTTCTCTAGCTCTACGTCATTTTGGTTATACTCAAAGAGACCGTCCTTATGATATGCTCATCTAGGGTATTGTGTTCGACTATGAGAATGATCCTCAAGGTTACCGTCAAAGCTTTATCCGTGCTTGAGGCATGATCAATAAGGTTGATAGAAAGACTTTGGGGCATAAGAACTCCATCCCTTTGGAGCCCTACCACAAATGGGTGAGATCTCGTGCTCAAAATCTTATAATGTCATTTCCTGTTGTCCTACCAGTAATTATGGAGCCTATTTTTGAAGGAGATGTTCCTCATACCATTCTCCATCCTGATATGCCAGCTGAATTTGAAGACTTACAGAAGTCCTGGATACAACTCAAGGATAAAAGGGATACCTTTGAGACTCGGTTCTATGCTAATAAGAAGAAAATATTAGAGCTGAATAAGAGACTCCACGAAGAGCAGAGCCTTAATGCATATGTCAACACAAAGAGGAAGTGTCCATGGGAGACTTAATACCTTAGGCCTTAGGAGTTTTATATTTTAACTATCTTGCTTTCATTGTAAACCTAAAAGGCAGTTATAATTTAAAATTACTACTAAGTTTCTTTGTTTCCTTTTGATTATACAAATTTAAATCCCACAAGGTCCTTGAAAACATTTCACATACATACGCATTTACATACCCTATCATTGCATAATAGGTATTCTCAAGATAAGTTTTCTCATCTTCTTGCTGTTTATTTCAGCAGAAATGGCTTTTGAACAAACCCGTCAAAGATATCCAAGCCCAGAATGCTCAGTTTCAGGAAATGCTCCTGAATTTAGCCAAGGGGAAGGAAGAATTGAAGGCTCTCATCGCCAGGAATAAGAAGATAAAGAAACTAGTTGGCATCCTTAACATGGGAAGAAGGTTTAATGGTCCAGCTAAACAGGGTCAAATTTTTGATATCCCTTCTGATGAAGATGACAATCAAGAGGAAAATGGTAAAATTATTGAAGCCGAGAAAAGAAGAAACCTTGGTTCTGGAGAAATTCATGTTGGAGAAGAAGAAGAATATTCTGACGAACAATATCCCCCTGCTAATGAGAAGTATAAGCAGCTAGAAGATTGTTTATATTCTATGGAGATCCAGAATGTTCCTGGGCTATATTTTGAAGATCCGGGTTTAGTCTCAGGAGTTGTCATTCCTCATAAATTCAAGGTCCCCCGCTTTTGCAAAGTATCATAGTGTTTCTTGCCCAAAACTTCATCTGAGGTCATATGTCCAGAAGATTCAACCGCACACTGCTGACAGAAAGTTATGGGTATATTTCTTTAAGGAGAGTCTATTCGAAACATAGTTGGAATGGTTCTATCAACTAAAAAGAACCAATATTTGTACCTGGAAAGACTTGGCCACTGCTTTTTATAAACAATACCAATATAATGCTAACCTTGCACCAACTCGTGTGCAATTACAGAGTATGACTATGGGCTCGAACAAAGGCTTCAAAGAGTATGCCCATAAATGGAGGGATCTAGAAGGAAGAGTTCAACCTCCTTTATCCAATAGGGAGTTGGTTGATATGTTTATGGGAACTTTGACAGGTCCTTTATTCAATCATCTAATCGAAATCTCTTCAGTCGGATTCGCCGAGCTGATATTAACAGGGGAACAAGTTAAAGGTGGAATCAGAAGTGGAAAAATCCAGGTGGCTGCGTCTTCGAGTATGGTGAATAAGACGTTCAACGGTAAGAAAGAAACTAATGATGTGTGTGGCCAAAAGGCTCGTGCTAGAGGTGATTGCAACCAATCTGTAGGAGTTGTGCTAATTTCTAATCATGCACAAATGCAACATCAACAAGGCAATCATCGTAGGTCGGATGCACCCAGGAGACAATTCACCAAAATCAATATGTCTCAAGCATTAAAACACATGTTGAAGGCAGGGTTAATTACATTGAGAGAACCACCTCAGAATCCCAACACTTCCTCTCCCTGTTATAAACCCAATGTAAGGTGTGCATATCACTCTGATAGCCCCGAGCATGACACTAGCAACTCTTAGGCTCTGAAGAACAAGATTCAAGACATGATTGACTTCAAGGAGATTGAATTTGATCCTCCCAAGACTCTTAATGTGATCACTGCACCTATGCCTAATCATGACAAGGGTGTTAATGCTCTCAACATTGTGGAAGACGCTGATAGTGACTGCACACAGACAATTGGATCTTCCCTACTACCGACAGTGGGCTTAATAATTGGAAGACTGAAGACTTTACACCAATCTCCTTTAGTCAGAAGTAAATGTTATTTCCTGTTTTCTTACTTTCAAGTTTTTGGTTATTGTTGTACCCCAAAATTTTCCCTCCCATTTCCTCAACATTTTCTCATCACAAGACCCTTGGAGCTCAAGATCAAGCTAGGGTTTGCTCTGCTCAAAACTCTTCCTTGCACTGTTGACCCAAATTAGGGTTTGAGTTTGCACTAAGATGTTTTGACCTAAAATTCCCAAAATGACTTTCATGCTTCATGTTGGACTCACAAGTTTATCCATACCAAGTTTCAAGCCTTGATTCCAATCTTTTCCCAGTCAATTGGACAGTTGACCTAGAAATCAGCTGTATTGGGGAAAAAGTCAATTGTGGTCAATTGACAGTCAAACCTCATGATTTTTAACCCACATAAACATTATGAACTCATATGGACCATTTGATCAAGTTTGGATCACAATTCCACAAGAAATTTGATCAAAACACCAAAAGGGCAAAATGGTCATTTTTAGGGTTTTGACTGCACAAAGGCAATTTTTGACTGTTTGACCTAGACAATGGCAAACCAAGCTCACATATGGACTCAAGGACTCAATGGCATTGTCTTGACATGTTCAACAAGTTCAAAAGATCCCAAATGCACAAGATTGACAGATGAATTTTCCAGTCAACTGATCCAAATTTGACTATATACTGAAAAGTCAAACTTTGACTTTTTGGTCAAAATCAAGTGTCAAGATTCATTTTTCATCAAAAAATGCCAAATTAGGAAACTTGTTCATCAAGAAATAAAAAATTACAAATTAGGGTTTGAAATGAAGAAATTTCATAACTTAGAAATTTTTTAAGTTATGAAATTTCCTAATTTTTTTCTAACTTTGTCCCATCTTTTCATCAAGATACATTTGGATTCAAGCAAAACTCAAAACATGAAAGTTATAGTACATTGAAATATCTACAACTTTGATTCACAAAGTTTCCTCAAAAGAAGCTTGTAGCTCAAGTTATGATTTTTGGAATAGGGGTGCAAAACATTCTTAACTTAGAAATTTTTTGACCTATTTTAGGCAGGATTTTTGCCTAACTTCATGGCCACTTTTCACATGCTTCCACTTGGAATTTCAACTTGCATTACAAAGATGGATTGTAGTACACATTCCAAGCTTTCCAAATTGTCCAAGAACTTCTCAAACACCCTTGTGGTTAGGGAGAATCAAATTGGCAAAGTTGGGCAAAATCCACTTTTGTTCATGACCAAATGCATGTTCATAACTTGGGCATTTTTGAACTCAGCATGCACAAGCTAGGTTACAGGCCTCTAATCCCTTTCTTACTCAATAATTCAATGCTAAACCATTGTGCCAAGATGTTATTTTGTTCATTTGGTCATTACATGAAGGTTTAGTCTTAAAATAGAAAAAGCATTTTATATATTCTTGTAAAGATCAACTTTATGTCAAGTTTACAATCTAAGAAGTACAAAGCAAATCTCTGAGGCACAAATGTGTAGACATATCCCACTGATCAAGAACAAACTTTGCAGCATGTTTAGGGGGCCTGCATAAGCTTGTAACCTAACTTGGCAACTTTGGCTTAAGAGAGAAGAAATCTTGCAAACACATACCAACTTCCATCTCCTGCAAACACAAGCCTAAACAAACTTCTTGAACACATTCCAAACATCAAACCTGACCTAAAGCACGACCAAACCACCTTCAATACCTTCTCATTCCCAGAAACACCATCCTACTGCAAAAACAGAGTCCCTTCTACAACTTGACTTCTATAAACCTTTCCACTCGTGCACTTTGGCCAAAAAGAGTTCAAACAGGTTCCATATCACCCACTGAAGCTATTCCAAGCATTGAACACAAACTGTAACATCCCTAACATCATTTGCCATTTTCAGTTTTCAACTTTGCAGGTGAACTTCCATAACTCGATTCACCTAGTTTCAAAGCAAGCTAGAGGTTGGAAGAGCATCCTTGGACCTCAAGCAAGTTGTACAAGTCCTCACATTGCATTGAAAGTGCCTCCATAGTTTTACACGATTCAAGCTGAACAGGTAAAAGTTTGAACTTCTATCTCTTAATCCAGGCATATCTAGGCTTAGGTTTGTGAAGAAGTTATGCCATACTCATGTCCCTGAAGCCA
The DNA here is from genome assembly GCA_948472305.1 of Vicia faba. NCBI lineage: Eukaryota > Viridiplantae > Streptophyta > Magnoliopsida > Fabales > Fabaceae > Vicia > Vicia faba. The sequence continues at coordinate 1,126,642,128 of OX451740.1, forward strand.
CCCATATCCTCACTTTAGATTTATATTGTATGTGCTGAGAGAATTTAAGACATGAACATTGGAAAAAACTTAGGTCAGGAATTGGGGGAGAAGAAATTCTCTCTCATTTCTGAGAGTTAGAATTACTTTTTTATATATTTGGAATCGTGACAAGATGCTCTATAACATTGCTGTTGTAAGTTTTTGCTGAAAGTCAAAGAATCATGAGATAGCAGGAAGCACGCGTTTTTTGTTTGGAAGGTTGTTGGAGGTTGAAGACAACTCCTTTTGGGCTGGGCTTGGTTCATTTTTCTGTTTGCACCTCATTTTTCCACATAAACCCCCTTGGCCCATTGTGTTTATTTTTATCATTTTTGATTTTCTCTTTTTTGTTTCTGACTTATTATTTTTAGTTAAAATATAAAAAATATAAAAAATATTTTTTCAACCATTTTTGCATTTTATTTGGATTTTATTTGTTTTATTTTGGAATTTATACATTATAAATAACATATATCCTTTTATTTAAAATACTAAAAAATAATACAAATACATTTTATTTTCTGATTTTATTTTATTTTATCTTTTGAAAACATTTTCTAAAAAATATACTTTTCTTTGTAAATAATAAATATTTTTATTTATTTTTGTATATATTTAATATATTTAATACATAATATAAATATTTATATATTTAGAATATTTAGGATAAAAAAATACAAGAATAATACATTTTTATTTTTATTAATATTTAACCTCAAAAAATTACTTTTTATAATATACTTCTTTTATTATTTATTTTTTGTATATAGTTAATAAATATTGTATATAATACCTAATAAATACTTTTTATTTACAAAAATTAGGGTTTTGCCCTAAACATGGAAAAATCCAAAAATTAACCTTTTTATTATTTTTATTTCATTTGTAAATAAATCACATACACATATACAAATACATTTACACATACACATTTACTTATTCCTATACATTGATACATTTTATATTTGCGATCGATTCGATTTGGTTGTAAAGTTATTTGGACACTACTCTCCTATTAAAGTCTCATCCCCATTTGAACATTTGTACCCCCATTCCCATGATTATTGTGTAATAATTTAGGACTTTTAAATTCCGCATTTTAAAAGCTTTCTAAATATACCATGATAGACTTAGGGTTTGTATGCAAATCAAAAACAACAAATAGTTTGACCTAATTCAAAAGACAAAAAAAGCATGAAAATGGACAACACCAATCACACTTGCACCCCTAGGGTTACTCCACTTGTTGCCTTCAATAACGGGCCATGTTGCATGTTGAGTTTCTTTGGCAAGACAAAACAATATTAAATGATCATGGTCCCTCGATGACGCTTTCAAAAGTTGCCTAAAATGATCATAGTCCCTTAAAGGAAAAATTGCCAAAGACACTTGACACTATTGCAATCATGGTCTAAACGATGACCCGCGCCTGTCCCGTTAACATCCTAACACAAGATTGTCCACCAAATACAATGGTGGAACAAAATTGTTAAAAGGGTTAAAACATAGAAAAAACCTTTCAGTAAATTTAGGGGTAGACAACTCTTAGTTACTTGATCAACTTGCAAAAACAATTGCCTACTTTTTCAAAACACACATCATAACACACTTTCAAAACAACTTTCAAAAACATTGAAAACTTTTCAAAAGATAAGTACACCTTTGTATACATCCAAACATGGATCATTACAAAGGTTGCCACAACAAATGGCCTCTTTTCAAAAACATTTTCAAACCCCCACACAAAGCACCATTTCAAACAATTGAAAATCAAAGGCAAGTGATCTAAGCAAGTAACTAAGAGCCCATGGATAACCATGGATAGAAAGGGTGCTAATACCTTCCATTTCTATAATCTACCCCCCGAACCCAAGAAAACATCTCAAAGGTTTTTGCTGTGCTTTTTAACCTTTCCTTAGGATAAAATAAAAAGTTGGTGGCGACTCTTGCTCAACCGAAACATTTGCGAAAACAAACACAAAACCTCAAGTCAGTTCTCCCACCGTATCACAGAACTGGCGACTCTGCTGGGGAAAACTTAAAAGTGGGGTTACCTTAGGGTTTAGATCACCTCTTTGTTTTCAATTGCTTGCTTTGTTTGCTTTTATATTTGTGGGCTTTGCATCGGAGTTTCATAGATCCTAACCCGAATCTGGGGAATACCCTTTTAGGTAGCATAAGCTGTGAGGGACCTGTCCGGCGTAGACCGACATGGGTGAAGCAGTGGCTACGTTGGTGTGACACCTTGGTCTGTACCGATATCCCTTGTGTTGCAACGAGGAGAATATGGGTCTTCTAAGGAGTCATTAAACACCAACCGACCTTAGAATCTTAAATTGACCCAACTTGGCCATAGAATGGTAGCAGTATGCTACACTCATTGAGGCTAAACTCTCGCGATGGTTATGGCCGCAAGAAAAGATTGCGATGCTGGAGTTATGACCGATTGAGGGTAGTCAATGATATCGAGATCCTCTAGAACCCGGTTACTTTTGATAGGACAGGTCTTAACCAACGAAACTGAAAGAGGGTAACACCTAAACTTCATGCTGGCCTAAACCCTAAGGGCTGTCTTGTGTGCCTTATAATGCTTGCCTTTGTGAATACTTGTGGTGTGCTTTATCATAATATCATACCATCATACCATTGCATGCATCCTGCATAAGGACTGACCTATTTCAAATACAAGGGGGTTTCATCTTTGCTCTGTTTTGTAGGACATCATGATGCCCATGCGTAGGAATACTATCCGGCTCAACTTTGTTCAACCACCTACTTTGCTCAAGGAATTGGTTGATAGGATTCCAAACACTACTTCCTTCATCAAGAGGCATGGTTCTCTCCTTGGGTTAGTCACTTCAAAGTGGGACCAACAACTGATGAGTGTCCTGACCCGGTTTTATGATCCCCTGTATCATTGCTTCACCTTTCAAGACTTCCAGCTGGTCCCTACCCTGGAAGAATTCTCTGATTTTCTTGGTATCCCTGTTTTGGAGCAGACTCCATTCACTGGTTGGGAGAAGACTCTTAGGCCTGAAGAGATTGTTGCAGCCCTTCCCTTGACCAAAGAAAAGGTAATGGCTAACTGGGAGACTAGAAGTTGAGTTAAGGGCTTTTTGGTTAAGTTTCTGGTTGGCAAAGCTAATAGTTTCTGGAATGACTTAGACTTCAAGGCGTACAAAGACATTCTGGCTCTTTTAATCTATGGTCTAGTATTGTTTCCAAATCCTGATAACTTTGTCAATATCAATGCCATAAGGATCTTCATGTCTCGGAACCCTGTACCCACTCTCTTGGGTGATATCCTGCAACAACTCTATGCTCGTACTACCTGAAGATGGGGAACTCCGTGGTGTTGTGCTCCTTTGTTAGTGAGGTGTTTTATTTCGCACCTCCCTAAGTTCGTGCTGAAGAATGAAGAAGGAAGGGGTTGGGCTCATAGGTTAATGTCTCTCACTGACAATGACATCATTTGGACTCTCAGAGGTTTGGATGAGGTAGCCATTATTGATCGTTACGGAGAATATCCTAATGTTCCATTGATTGGTACCCAGGGAGGAATCTCTTATAATCCATGTTTAGCTCTCCGTCAGTTTGGAAGAGCCAGAAGAGCAGGGCCTCATGAGATGTTGGTTCCTCACTTCAGTTTTGAGTTTCAGGTAGACAGTGACGAGCTGCGTCGTAGATTCATTAAGGCTTGGGACAGAATTCACAAAGCTGACCCACATGAGTTGGGATCGAAGACTTCTCTACCAATGGAACCCTACTGCAGATGGGTCCGTATCCGTGCTCAGAAGTTAGGTATGCCATATGAAGCTGTTAGGCCTATCATTCTTGATGAAGACGGGGTTCCTCCAACTGTCCTCCCTCCTCAGATACCCACTGATGTTGATACACTAAAGAGATCTTGGGCGCAGCTACAGGAAGAACGGGATTATTATTGGGAAAAGTTCAACGAACAGGAACAAAAGATCCAGAAGCTGACTAAGAAATTGGAGGAAGAGCGGATCCTGAATGACTATATCCATACTAAGAAGAGGAGGCCATGGGAGCACTGATGGGCTTTGGATGTTTCTTTTACAGCTTTTATTTCCTTTTCAGTATTTTCTTTCTTGTAATGCCTAAGGGAAAATTATTGAACAATTTAAAGTTTGAATCTAATGAAGTGTGTTTCCTTTTTGTCTACAAAGTTGAATCCCGATTGTCTTTGAAAACATAAACCATATGCATTTCATTGCATCATATGCGTAACAGGTACCCTTCTCTACAGGTTTCTTAATCTTCTTCGCTGTTTATTACAGCACTCAATCATCATGTCTTCCGAGCCTACTACTGAACAAGCTATCAAGGCCCTCCAGGCCCAGAACGCCCAGTTTCAAGAGCTGGTCATGAGCTTAGCCCAGGGTCAACAGAAGTTGAAGGCTCTGCTCTTGAAGAAGAAGAATAAGAAGAGGACTGTGCTGTTTAACACTGGACGGAGGTTTGGGAATACACTGCAGAATTAGGCTGATCAAGCAACTTCCTCTGGAGGGAAAGACAGTCCCCAAGGGGGAAGGGCTCCTAGTCCTGTGGTCTCCGACAACGAGACGGATTACAATGATGAACAACACCCTCCTGCTGAAGACCGGTACAAGCAACTAGAGGACCGTTTAAGTGCCATGGAGATTCAACATGTGCCGGGGCTGGATTTTGGAGATCTAGGTTTATCTTCTGGGGTGGTGATCCCACACAAGTTCAAGGCACCTGCCTTTGCGAAGTACGACGGGGCTTCCTGTCCTAAGCTGCATCTCAGATCATATGTAAGGAAGATCCAACCTTACACTGCAGACAAGAACCTTTGGATCCATTTCTTCCAGGATAGCCTTTCAGGAGGTCAACTCGAATGGTTCTATCAGCTGGATGGGACCAGTATTCGAAACTGGGAGAACTTGGCTACTGCATTTTATAGACAGTATCAGTACAATTCCGACCTTGCTCCCACGCGTACCCAACTCCAGGGTATGTCACTAGGGACGGGCGAAGGATTCAAGGAGTATGCGCAAAAGTGGAGAGACTTGGCTGGCAGGGTGCAGCCACCTTTGACCGACCGTGAGCTTGTGGACATGTTCTTAGGGACCCTATCCGGTCCATTCTTCAACCATCTGATTGGTAATTCTTCTGCTGGGTTTACAGACCTGATCTTAACGGGTGAGAGAATAGAAGCTGGTATCAAGTCGGGGAAGATACAGAAAGGTGCCTCCTCGAGTATTGAAAAGAAGCCCTTCAAGAAGGAAGCTAGTGCTGTTTATGGTCCCAGAAGACAAATTAAACTGGAACACCGCCAAGCTGTCAACGCGTTGGTAATTTCAAAGCCTGCTGCTTCTCCTCAGCAATATAACCAACCAAGGGGTGAGAGACCCAAAAGGCAGTACACTCGACTCAGCATGACCCTGTCTCAGATTTTGCCGCAACTACTGTCAACCAATCTGGTAACTGTCAAGGAAGCTCCGAAGGTAGTGAACACAGCTTCTCCAAAGTACAACCCCAACGCCCGTTGCGCTTATCACTCTGATAGCCCGGGGCATACTACGGATGATTGCTGGGCTCTGAGGAATAAGGTTCATGACCTTATTGATGCTAAAGAAATACAGTTTGAGGCGCCCGAAAGACCCAATGTTGTGACCGCTCCCATGCCTCAGCAAGGAGTGAATGTTGTGGAAGAAGACCCATATGTAGCCTCTATGGATGAGATTGTTACTCCGTTGTTGACTATCAAAAGGAATCTATTGCTAGCCGGTTTATTTCCGGGATGTAGTAAAGGTTGCCTTCTATGTTCTGTTTCACCTGTTGGTTGTCCTTTACTGAAGTCAGGCATCCAAAACCTGATGGATAGCAAAGAGATCTTGTTCGAGAAGATTGCTGTTCCTGCTATCCCCGCTGAAGAAGTTTCTATCGTCACTATTTTCAACAAACCTCCTAAGGTTCTCTCAAAAAATCCTGTCAAAATCATGTCTACTCAGAAGATTGCTCCTATCATCATCACTGTTCCGGGGCCCCTCCCCTATACATCTGACAAAGCTATCCCGTGGCACTATGGGGCAGATGTTTATGTGCTCGTAGTAAAACAAGAATTCGATACAAGTACCGGCGTCAGCAACATCACCGGGCCTGCCAAAATTACTCGCAGTGGTAGGCTCTTCTCACCTGATATTGCGCCACCAGCTATTCTGAGACCTCTTATCATCACACCTGCAAGTGTGCCTGCTCCCCTTCCTGATCAAGTTCCTGTTTCTACCCCTGCTGCCGAGTCATCTGACGCTCGGGGCAAAGGGATTGCTACTGATTTGCCTTCCCTGACGGAGGCACCAAATACAACCAATGTTGAATCTTCCCAGCAAGAGATGGAAGAGATTCTCAAGATCATTAAGAAGAGTGATTTCAACGTAGTTAAGCAGCTGGGGCACACCCCATCAAAAATTTCTATGCTATCACTGTTGTTGTGTTCAGAGGCCCATGCCAAGGCCCTGATTTCCTTCCTAAAGACGGCCCATGTGCCACAAGAAACGTCTGCTGATCAATTTACCGATTGTGTAGCCAACTTGACTGCCGATAATGGTTTGGGCTTCTCTGACGCCGATCTGACTGCCAAAGGAAAGAACCATAACGACGCCCTGCATGTCTCCATTGAATGCAGGGGCACTACTCTTGCCCATGTGTTGGTAGACACCGGTTCTTCATTGAACGTATTACCCAAGAAGGCCCTAGACAGGCTGTATTGTGAGGGTTTAGAGCTCAAGCCTAGTAACATTGTTGTCCGAGCCTTTGACGGGTCGAAGAGGATGGTACATGGCGAAGTTGACATTCCAATCAGGGTTGGTTCTCAGGTGTTTGATTCTACTTTCTATGTGATGGACATTCGTCCATCCTATTCTTGTTTGTTGGTTCGTCCATGGATCCACAAGGCTGGAGCTGTGACCTCCACACTACATCAGAAGCTTAAGTACCCGGTTAGGGGGAAAATTGTTACAGTTCAGGGGGAGGAATAATACATGGTCAGCCACCTCAACTCGTTCCGGTACATAGAAATGGATGGGGAGTTCACTGAAACCCTCTTTCAACACTTTGAAGAGGTGCCTCAGACACTGGCGTCAGCAGAGACTGACTATAGAAGACTCTCCTTTGAAGATGGCTTCCTTAAAGGATGCCCGGGATGTTATTGAGAAGGGTGAATGCGCAAACTGGGGCCGACTTCCTGATTTCACTCCAAAGACCGACAAGTTTGGTTTGGGTTTCACTGCAGAGGCTCAGAGGGCTGTTCGTAAGGCAAGAATTGGAGGACCTCCCGTGTTCATCACCAACCCGGGAGTAAATGCTATTGAAGACGACGTGGAGGAATCTGAATTTGACAGCTGGATCTACCCAACAACCGACGGTGGACCAAGCAACTGGACTGCCAAAGACTTCACACCTATTACTTTTGTCACTCAGTAATGAACTCTTTTGTTTTGAATTTGTAACAGACAATATTTTGAAACTTTTATGGCTCGGTGTCTTACCCGGGGCACCGTGGCTTCATTTGTGAGGGCTTTTGTGTGTCATTTTCATATATCATTAATAAAAACATTGGACGTTTGTTGCATTTCAAAATCTTGCGCTCCTTTTCTTTCTTATATATTGCCAAACAGCTATATTTACACACACTCACCTATACAGGTTCCAGTCCACTCTAGATCACACTGGTAACAACTCTGCTACTGCCAGTTATGACTTTGAAAATCCGATCAACTTAGCCGAAGACGAAGGTGAAGATGATTGCGAAGTGCCTGTTGAGCTTGCAAGACTGCTACTCCAGGAAGAGAGGGCCATTCAGCCACATGAAGAGCTAGTGGAAACGGTAAATCTGGGTACTGAAACAGACAGAAAGGAAGTCAAGATTGGTGCCAATCTAGAGCTCAGTGTGAAACAAAGGTTGATTCAGATGCTGCATGACTATGTGGAAGTCTTTGCCTGGTCTTACGAAGACATGCCTGGGTTGGATACCGACATTGTGGTTCATCACCTGCCTACCAAGGAAGAATGCCCTCCGGTAAAACAGAAGGTCCGGCGTATGCGTCCAGAAATGTCTGAGAAAATCAAAGCTGAGGTTATGAAACAATTTGATGCCGGGTTTCTAGCAGTGACTTCTTACCCTCAGTGGATTGCCAACGTGGTTCCAGTACCGAAGAAGGATGGTAAGGTCCGAATGTGTGTTGATTACAAGGATTTGAACAGGGCGAGCCCTAAGGATGATTTCCCTCTGCCTCATATCGACGTTATGGTTGACAACACTGCTCAGCATAAAATATTCTCCTTCATGGACGGCTTCTCCGGTTATAATCAGATCAAGATGGCTCCTGAAGACATGGAGAAGACCACTTTTGTCACTCAGTGGGGCACCTTTTGCTACAAGGTCATGCCTTTTGGGTTGAAAAATGCTGGGGCAACCTACCAACGTGCCATGGTTGCGTTGTTTCATGACATGATCCATCACGAGATAGAAGTATATGTCGACGATATGATTGCAAGGTCCCAAACTGAGGAGGAGCACCTTGACCATCTACGGAAGCTGTTTGACCGTCTGAAGTTGTACAAGCTGAGGTTGAACCCAAACAAGTGCACCTTTGGGGTGAGATCTGGAAAATTGCTAGGCTTCATCGTAAGCGACAAAGGCATTCAAGTGGACCCTGCCAAAGTGAAAGCCATACAAGAGATGCCAACTCCCAAGACAGAGAAAGAAGTCAGAGGCTTTCTAGGACGGCTGAACTATATTGCCCGATTCATTTCACATCTAACTGCTACCTGTGAACCAATCTTCAAGCTGCTGAAGAAGGATCAAGTAGTACGTTGGAACGATGAATGTCAGGCCGCTTTCGAAAAGATCAAAGAGTATCTCCAAGAACCACCCATTCTTATGCCGCCGGTTGAAGGGAGACCTCTAATCTTATACTTGACAGTATTGGACAACTCAATGGGGTGTGTGCTGGGGCAGCATGACGAGTCTGGCCGAAAAGAGCACGCCATTTATTACCTTAGCAAAAATTTTACCGACTGTGAGACCCGATACTCACTGCTCGAGAAAACTTGATGCGCTTTGGTATGGGCTGCTCGCCGGCTGAGATAGTATATGTTGACTCACACTACTCTGTTGATTTCAAAAATGGATCCAATAAAGTACATCTTCGAAAAGCCCGCCTTGTTCGGAAGAATAGCAAGATGGCAAATGATCTTGACAGAATATGACATCCAATACACGACTCAGAAAGCAATCAAGGGAAGTGTATTGGCAGACCATTTGGCACATCAGGCAGTGGACGATTACCAGTCGATGAACTTTGAATTTCCAGACGAGGATATCATGGTAGTGACCGATTGTGAAGTACCTGGACCGGATGAAGGACCTGAGGAAGGATCCCGATGGTCTATGCACTTTGACGGAGCCTCGAACGCTTTGGGTAATGGTATCAGTGCTATGATCATATACTCCACTCACCGCCCGGCTATGTTTCAACTGCACCAACAACATGGCAGAGTATGAGGCATGTATCATGGGTCTTCAAGCTGCAATTGACTTAAGGATCAAGTTTCTGAGTGTCTTCGGAGATTCCGCTCTCGTGATCAATCAGGTCAAAGGCGAGTGGGATACGAAACACCCAAATCTTATTCCTTACAAGGAGTATGTGCTGACGTTGATTCCCCATTTCGAAGAGATAACTTTTGAACACTTCCCAAGAGAGGAGAATCAGTTAGCGGACGCGTTGGCTAAGATGTATTCTATGTTCAAAGTCAAATGGGATAATGAGGCTCCTCGGATCATTATCTGGAAGTTGGACGAACCTGCACATTGTTGTGATCTTGAGGTTGAAGAGGTAACTGAAAAACCTTGGTATCATGAAGTGAAGAGGTACCTCGAAGCTCAAGAATACCCCGAGGGTGCATCTGTTAATGACAAGAAGCTCCTGAGAAGGTTTGTGGCCAAGTTCTTCCTCAGCAATGGCATTCTCTACAAGTGAAACCATGATTCGACCTTACTGCGTTGTGTGGATAAAACTGAAGCAGAAAGGATCATGGCAGAGCTGCATGAGGGTACCTTCGGAACACATTCCAGTGGACATACCATGGCAAAGAAAATCCTTCGGGCAGGATATTTCTGGTCCCCAATGGAAGCCGACTGTTACCAACATTCTCGGACGTGTCACAAATGCCAGATCTATGCTGATAAGGTGCACATTCCTCCGGTTCCTCTGAACGTCTTGACAACACCTTGGCCTTTTGCAATGTGGGGCATTGATATGATCGGCGAAATCAGACCTACGGCATCCAACGGGCATCGCTTCATCTTGGTAGCGATTGATTATTTCACAAAGTGGGTCGAAGAAGCTTCCTATGCTACCGTAACCAAGAACGTCGTGGCGCGGTTCATTCGGCATAACCTGATCTGTCGATACGGTGTACCTGAGAGAATCATTACGGATAATGGTACCAATCTTAACAACAAGATGATCACTGAGCTCTGTGAGCAATTCAAGATACAGCACCATAACTCTTCACCTTACCGGCCGAAGATGAACGGGGCTGTAGAAGCGGCGAACAAGAATATCAAGAAGATTGTGCAGAAGATGACAGTGACCTACAAAGATTGGCACGAAATGTTACCATTTGCTCTTCATGGGTACCGTACCTCAGCACGGACGTCAACAGGGGCAACTCCCTTTTCCTTGGTCTATGGCATGGAGGAAGTCTTGCCTATCAAAGTCCAGATACCCTCTCTCCGGATAATGAAGGATACAGGTTTGAGCGAGGATGACTGGATCCAGACTCGGCTTGATCAATTAAACCTAATTGACGAAAAGAGACTAACTGCTATTTGCCATGGTCAGACATACCAAAAACGGATGATCAGGGCATTTAACAAGAAAGTCAGACGACAAGAGTATCAAGTCGGAGACCTGGTAATCAAGCGCATCATTCTTCCTCAAAGTGATCCCAGGGGCAAATGGACCCCTACGTACAAAGGGCCATTTGTGGTTAAACATATCTTCTCAAGAGGAGCTATGATTCTAACCACCATGGATGGTGACGACCTTCCTCACCCCGCCAATGCAGACATAGTAAAAAGATACTACGCATGAGTTAAAGACCCGCTAGGTTGACACACCTAGGCAAAATAAGGGCTTCCCGGCAAACCAAAAGGGTTCGGGCAAAAATAAGGGATGAAATGAAAAAAAATCTGTACACCCGGCAAGTCGAAAACCTGAAAAGGCGGCTTGGGAAAAAATGGGTATCCCGGTGGACTGAAAACCCGAAAGGGCGGTCCAGGCAAAAGTTAGGGATAAGCGTAATGCTATGTCTCATTGGATCACCTTGCATCCAGAATTCGGAATCAACTATCGGGCTCAGATGACTCCAATCAATCAGCTTCATCTTCAACTAAGCAGCAAAGTGATGAGACGCTTGAAGACATAAAGGCGATAGCAGAGTTGGAAACCAGGGGGATTATTTTTCACATAGCTGTTTTTTTTCCTTTTCAAAATTGTATAAGCTCTATGTTTGTTCGGCGGCGTTCTCTTACTAGGACGTCAGCCTCTTGTACAAAAACGCCTATTTACAGGCAAATTTCAAAGTTAATACAAGTCCACTTTTTCATACAAATTGCCAACTGTTTTTCCTTTATCTGTTTTGTTTTGCGAAGAACGTCCAATGTTCATTTTTGATATATGCATTTGACATTAACTGTTGAACATAAATATTTGCATACGAAACCAAGGACTAATTGCAGGTGACATTAGAAACAGGGGCAATAATGAGTCATCTAAGCGATCTAGTTGCTCTGTCCACCAAGGTACCAAAGTAGGTGCGGCCGAAGAACATAACTAGGATACCTCAACTCCCCACAGAGTAAGACAAGGTCCAGCAATACTCTCCCCGGGCAGAGTTGGTCTCCCATCAGCCCGAAAAGGCACAATATTCCCCTAGCAAGTCAGCGGTACTCTCTCCAAGCAGAGTTAGTCTACTGTCAGCCTTAAGGAAGTTGGGTATCCCCAGAAGATCTCAACACTCCCCAGCGGAGTATAGAAATTCTTCAGCAAGTATCCCCGGCAGTCTTAATATAAGATCTGTTCCCCCGGCGGAATACCAGACTCCCCAGTAGATTCTGGAAGCTTATCACCTGTAGGGTACATACGTCTCTCCCCGACATTATTCAAAAGTTATTTCCCCACCAGGGTATAACTGGGTTATCCTCAGCTAATTACCACGGAAAGATCGTCTTCGGCGAAGTTCTTCCTATTCCCAAGCGGAGTTCATCAATTTCCCCAACATAACTTATCAGTGGAATCCCCAGCGGAGCTCTCATCAAAACCTTAGCGAAGTATCTCTTCCCACTGAGTAATTCCCCGCAGAGTAATCTCTCCAACAAGTTTATCCCCCAACGGAGTCATCTTCTCCTACCGGTTTATTCTTGCAACCATCATCCCCAGCGGAAACGAAGAACTCTACTCTTAAAAACATCAGCCCAGGATTCAACAAGTTCCCGGCACTCGTCAAGAACTTATTTTCCTAGACGAAAATACTTTCATAGACATTTCACATTTCATACATCCTGCTTACATACATGATAAAGTGCATACAACACTATCTCATTTTGAGCATCGGGACATCATGCATCATGACATTGCATACAACTAATGTTTTGCCTTTTCAGGAAAAGGTCAATCTAAAGATGATTACTATCAACTATCGCAATTCCAGATTCGATACCTGTATCTAGCCAGGGCATATCTGTGAGTTATTAATTGTAGATTCGATACCTGTATCCAGCCAGGGCATATCTGCATGAACAATTTCCAAATTCGATACCTGTATCTAGCCAGGGCATATCTGTAGACAACAAATTCCAGATCCGATTCCTGTATCCAGCCAGGGCATATCTGTAGACGACAATTTCCAGACTCGATACTTGTATCCAACCAGGGCATATCTATAGACGACCACTTCCAGATCTGATTCCTGTATCCGGCCAGGGCACATCTGTGAACATTTGATTCTAGATTCGATACTTGTACCTAGACAGGGCATAGGCATGAAGAGACTGAAGATCAACACCTGTAGCAAGCCAGGAAACCATCTTTCTTTCTCAAGTACGCAAGTTCTCGCTAAGGAATCTCTTACGCGATCGACACCTCCAAATGGCATCTATAAGCCCATTCTCGACAAGGTTCTGTCACACCTCCAGATGGCATCTATAAGCCCATCCTCCTATCCATCCTATCTCCAAATGGCATCTATAAGCCCATTCCCGACATCACATTGCTGATACTCTAGTGTTCAATCATCTTCCACCTTCGGATCACGAAAGGCGCGCAAGCCAATCTACATCCTCAGGTATAAGAAGATTGAACAGGGGCAACTGTTGTACCCCAAAATTTTCCCTCCCATTTCCTCAACATTTTCTCATCACAAGACCCTTGGATCTCAAGATCAAGCTAGGGTTTGCTCTGCTCAAAACTCTTCCTTGCATTGTTGACCCAAATTAGGGTTTGAGTTTGCACTAAGATGTTTTGACCTAAAATGCGAAAAATGACTTTCATGCTTCATGTTGGACTCACAAGTTTATCCATACCAAGTTTCAAGCCTTGATTCCAATCTTTGCCCAGTCAATTGGACAGTTGACCTAGAAATCAGCTGTATTGGGGAAAAAGTCAACTATGGTCAATTGACAGTCAAACCTCATATTTTTGACCCACATCAACATTATGAACTCATATGGACCATTTGATCAAGTTTGGATCATAATTCCACAAGAAATTTGATCAAAACACCAAAAGGGCAAAATGGTCATTTTTAGGGTTTTGACTGCACAAAGGCAATTTTTGACTGTTTGACCTAGCCAATGGCAAACCAAGCTCACATATGGACTCAAGGACTCAATGGCATTGTCTTGACATGTTCAACAAGTTCAAAAGATCCCAAATGCACAAGATTGACAGATGAATTTTCCAGTCAACTGATCCAAATTTGACTATATACTGAAAAGTCAAACTTTGACTTTTTGGTCAAAATCAAGTGTCAAGATTCATTTTTCATCAAAACATGCCAAATTATGAAACTTGTTCATCAAGAAATCAAAAATTACAAATTAGGGTTTGAAATGAAGAAATTTCATAATTTAGAAATTTTTGAAGTTATGAAATTTCCTAATTTTTTTCTAACTTTGTCCCATCGTTTCATCAAGATAAATTTGGATTCAAGCAAAACTCAAAACATGAAAGTTATAGTCCATTGCAAAATCTACAACTTTGATTCACAAAGTTTCCTCAAAAGAAGCTTGTAGCTCAAGTTATGATTTTTGGAATAGGGGTGCAAAACATTCTTAACTTAGAAATTTTTTGACCTATTTTAGGCAGGATTTTTGCCCAACTTCATCGCCACTTTTCACATGCTTCCACTTGGAATTTCAACTTGCATTACAAAGATGGATTGTAGTACACATTCTAATCTTTCCAAATTGTCCAAGAACTTCTCAAACACCCTTGTGGTTAGGGAGAATCTAATTGGCAAAGTTGGGCAAAATCCACTTTTGTTCATGACCAAATGCATGTTCATAACTTGGGCATTTTTGAACTCAGCATGCACAAGCTAGGTTACAGGCCTCTAATCCCTTTCTTACTCAATAATTAAATGCTAAACCATTGTGCCAAGATTTTATTTTGTTCATTTGGTCATTACATGAAGGTTTAGTCTTAAAATAGAAAAAGCATTTTATCTATTCTTGTAAAGATCAACTTTATGTCAAGTTTACAATCTAAGAAGTACAAAGAAAATCTATGAGGCACAAATGTGTGGACATATCCCACTGATCAAGAACAAACTTTGCAGCATGTTTAGGGGGCCTGCATAAGCTTGTAACCCAACTTGGCAACTTTGGCTTAAGAGAGAAGAAATCTTGCAAACACATACCAACTTTCATCTCCTGCAAACACAAGCCTAAACAAACTTCTTGAACACATTCCAAACAACAAACCTGACCTAAAGCACGACCAAACCACCTTCAATACCTTCTCATTCCCAGAAACACCATCCTACTGCGAAAACAGAGTCCCTTCTGCAACTTGACTTCTATAAACCTTTCCACTCGTGCACTTTGGCCAAAAAGAGTTCAAACATGTTCCATATCACCCACTGAAGCTATCCCAAGCATTGAACACAAACTGTAACATCCCTAACATCATTTGACATTTTCAGTTTTCAACTTTGCAGGTGAACTTCCATAGCTCGATTCAGCTAGTTTCAAAGCAAGCTAGAGGTTGGAAGAGCATCCTTAGACCTCAAGCAAGCTGTACAAGTCCTCACATTGCATTGAAAGTGCCTCCATTGTTGCACACGATTCAAGCTGAACAGGTAAAAGTTTGAACTTCTATCTCTTAATCCAGGCATATCTAGGCTTAGGTTTGTGAAGAAGTTATGCCATACTCATGTCCCTGAAGCCACCCATATCCTCACTTTCCATTTATATTGTATGTGCTGAGAGAATTTAAGACATGAACATTGGAAAAAACTTAGGTCAGGAATTGGGGGAGAAAAAATTCTCTCTCATTTCTGAGAGTTAGAATGACTTTTTTATATATTTGGAATCGTGACAAGATGCTCTATTACATTGTTGTTTTAAGTTTTTGCTGAAAGTCAAAGAATCATGAGATAGCAGGAAGCACGCGTTTTTTGTTTGGAAGGTTGCTGGAGGTTGAATACAACTCCTTTTGGGATGGGCTTGGTTCATTTTTCTGTTTGCACCTCATTTTTCCACATACACCCCCTTGGCCCATTGTGTTTATTTTTATCATTTTTGATTTTCTTTGTAAATAATAAATATTTTTATTTTTTTTTGTATATATTTAATATATTTAATACATAATATAAATATTTATATATTTAGAATATTTAGGATAAAAAAATACAACAATAATACATTTTTATTTTTATTAATATTTAACCTCAAAAAATTACTTTTTATAATATACTTCTTTTATTATTTATTTTTTGTATATAGTTAATAAATATTGTATATAATACATATTAAATACTTTTTATTTACAAAAATTAGGGTTTTGCCCTAAACATGGAAAAATCCAAAAATTAACCTTTTTATTATTTTTATTTCATTTGTAAATAAATCACATACACATATACAAATACATTTACACATACACATTTACTTATTCCTATACATTGATACATTTTATATTTGCGATCGATTCGATTTGGTTGTAAAGTTATTTGGACACTACTCTCCTATTAAAGCCTCATCCCCATTTGAACATTTGTACCCCCATTCCCATGATTATTGTGTAATAATTTAGGACTTTTAAATTCCGCATTTTAAAAGCTTTCTAAATATACCATGATAGACTTAGGGTTTGTATGCAAATCAAAAACAACAAATAGTTTGACCTAATTCAAAAGACAAAAAAAGCGTGAAAATGGACAACACCAATCACACTTGCACCCCTAGGGTTACTCCACTTGTTGCCTTCAATAATGGGCCATGTTGCATGTTGAGTTTCTTTGGCAAGACAAAACAATATCAAATGATCATGGTCCCTCGATGACGCTTTCAAAAGTTGCCTAAAATGATCATAGTCCCTTAAAGGAAAAATTGCCAAAGACACTTGACACTATTGCAATCATGGTCTAAACGATGACCCGCGCCTATCCCGTTAACATCCTAACACAAGATTGTCCACCAAATACAATGGTGGAACAAAATTGTTAAAAGGGTTAAAACATAGAAAAAACCTTTGAGTAAATTTAGGGGTAGACAACTCTTAGTTACTTGATCAACTTGCAAAAACAATTGCCTACTTTTTCAAAACGCACATCACAACACACTTTCAAAACAACTTTCAAAAACATTGAAAACTTTTCAAAAGATAAGTACACCTTTGTATACATCCAAACATGGATCATTAAAAAGGTTTCCACAACAAATGGCCTCTTTTCAAAAACATTTTCAAACCCCCACACAAAGCACCATTTCAAACAATTGAAAATCAAAGGCAAGTGATCTAAGCAAGTAACTAAGAGCCCATGGATAACCATGGATAGAAAGGGTGCTAATACCTTCCCTTTCTATAATCTACCCCCCGAACCCAAGAAAACATCTCAAAGGTTTTTGCTGTGCTTTTTAACCTTTCCTTAGGATAAAATAAAAAGTCGGTGGCGACTCTTGCTCAACCGAAATATTTGCGAAAACAAACGCAAAACCTCAAGTTAGTTCTCCCACCGTATCACAGTTATGTAATTTAAACAATAAATTTTAAGCCTTGTGCCTTACCCGGGGAACATCGGTCCATTTGTTAGGGTTGTTATCTTTCATCCACATATTTGCATTTTAAGAATCATTGGACGTTTGCATTCAAATTTTGCGCTCTTTGGCTTTCTTTATTAATTTCATAATAGCTATGTATTCTTACACACACCCACACAACAAATTGCAGATCCATATCCACTCTGGATCCCATTGATAACAATTTTTCAATTTCCAATTATGAGTTCAAAAATCTGATCTACCAAGCGGAGGATGAAGGTGAGGAAGATTGTGAAATACCTGGAGAGCTTGATAGGCTGTTAATGCAAGAAGAAATATCTATGCGTCCACATGAAGATCCAGTTGAGGTTGTGAACTTAGGTACTGAAGGTGACAAGAAAGAAATTAAGATAGGTGCCAACCTGGAAGTCAGTGTCAAAAAGAGATTAATTCGGATGTTGCAAGACTATGTTGAGATCTTTGCTTGGTCGTACGAAGACATGCTAGGGCTTGATACTGATATTGTGGTTCATCATCTACCAATGAAGGAAGGTTGTCCTCCTATTAAGAAGAAGGTTCGTCGTATGCATCCCGAGATTTCCGAAAAAGTCAAAGTTGAGGTTATGAAGCAGTTCAACACAGGTTTCTTAGCTGTTACGTCCTATCCTTAGTGGGTTGCAAATATGGTGTCAGTACCTAAGAAGGACGGTAAGGTGCATATGCATATAGACTACAAAGATTTGAATAAGGAAAGTCCCAAAGATGACTTTCCGCTTCCACATATTGATGTTCTGCTTGACAACACTGCTCAAAACAAAGTATTTTCCTTCATGGATGGTTTCTCCGGTTATAATCAAATCAAGAAGGCACCTGAAGACATGGAGAAGACTACTTCTGTCACACAGTGGGGCACTTTTTGTTACAAAGTTATGCCTTTCGGTTTGAAGAATGCTGATGAAACGTATCAACATGCTATGGTAGCTTTGTTCCATGATATGATCCATCATGAAATAGAGGTTTAAGTTAATGACATGATAGCTAGGTCTCAGACTGAAGAAGAGCACCTTGATCACTTGCATAAGCTATTTGAGAGGTTGAAGAAGTACAAGTTGAAGCTAAATCCAAACAAGTGCACCTTTAGGGTAAGATCCGATAAACTCTTAGGTTTCGTCGTCAGTGGTAAATGTATTGAAGTTGATCCGGCCAAGGTTAAAGCTATTCAAGAAATGATAGCTCCCCGTACTGAGAAGGAAGTCAAAGGTTTCTTGGGACGATTAAATTATATTGCTAGATTTATTTCCCATTTGACTGCTACTTGTGACCCAATCTTCAAGTTACTAAAGAAAGATCAAGTAATGAAGTGGAATGACGATTTCCTGATAGCCTTCGACAAAATCAAAGAATATCTTCAGGAACATCCAATTCTAATGCCACCGGTTGAAGGAAGACCTCCGATCATGTATCTAACAGTGTTAGAGAACTCAATGGGGTGTGTATTGGGGCAACATGACGAGTCTGGTCGAAAAGAGCATGCAATTTACTACCTTATAAAAAAGTTCACCGACTGTGAAACAAGACACTCACTGCTCGAGAAAACTTGTTGCACTTTGGCATGAGCTGCTCGCCGACTAAGACAGTATATGTTGACTCATACTACTTTGTTGATCTCTAAGATGGATCCAATAAAATATATATTCGAGAAACCCACTCTCTCCAGAAGAATAGAAAGATGGAAAATGGTCTTGACAGAATACGACATTCAGTACACCACTCAGAAAGAAATCAAAGGAAGTGTATTGGAAGATCATTTGGCTCATCAAGCTATAGATGACTATCAGTCTATGAATTTTGAATTCCTGGATGAGAATATTATGCTAATTACTGATTATGAAGAACCTGAACCGTATGAAGGACCTGAGCCAAGATCCCAATGGACTATGGTTTTTGATGGAGCTTCCAATGCGTTTGGTAGTGGAATTGGTGTTGTAATTGTCTCCCCTAAGGATTTCCATACACCCTTCACCGCCAGATTATGTTTTGATTGTACCAACAACATGGCAGAGTATGAAGCGTGCATCATGGGTATCAAGACTGCTATCGATATGAGAATTAAATTCTTAAATGTATACGGCGACTCAGCCCTAGTAATCAGTCATATTAAGGGTGAATGGGATATGAAGCATCCAAATCTCATTCCTTATCGAGAGAATGTGTTGACATTAATTCTATGCTTCGAAGAAATCACTTTTGAACATATCCCACGAGAAGAGAATCAATTGGTAGACGCGTTGGCTACCATGTTATTTATGTTCAGAGTCAGATGGGACAAGGAAGCTCCTTGAATCACTATTGAGAGATTGGACGAACCGGCACATTGTTACGAAGTTGATACTGATGGAGTAGAGAAGAAGCCTTGGTACCACGAAGTGAAAAGATAACTCGAGGCTCAAGAATATCCTGAAGGGGCGTCTATTAAAGATAAGAAATTCCTACGGAGATTCTATTCCAAGTTCTTTCTGGGTAACAGAGTTTTGTACAAGTGCAATCACGATTCGACTCTACTTCGTTGTGTAGACAAGAAGGAAGCTGAGAAGATTATCGAGGATATGCACGAAGGAGTCTTTGTTACTCACTCCAGTGGACATACGATGGATAAGAAAATTATGCGAGCGGGTTATTATTGGTCTACTATGGAAACTGATTATCACCATTATTCCAGAACTTGTCACAAATTCCAGATTTATGCTGACAATGTACATGTTCCTCTGAATATTTTGACTTCTCCTTGGCCATTTGAAATGTGGGGTATTGATATGATCGGAGAAGTTAAGCCTACCACTTCTAATAGGCATCGTTTCATCCTAGTCGCTATTGATTACTTCACAAAATAGGTTGAAGCAGCCTCATTTGCCTCTGTTACCAAGAATGTTGAGGCTCGGTTCATCAAACATAACCTCATATGTCGGTATGGCATACCTGAAAGGATCATCACAGAAAATGGTACTAATCTTAACAATACTATGATCACGAAACTCTGTACAAAGTTCAAAACTAAGCACCACAATTCTTCTTTGTATTGACCAAAGATGAATGGTGCAGTGGAAGCCGCCAACAAGAATATCAAGAAGAATTTGCAGAAGATGACAGTGACATACAAAGAATAGCACGAGATGTTACCATTTGCTCTTCATGGTTATCGCACCTCAGTACGTACATCAACTGGGGAAACCCCGTTCCCTCTAGTCTACGATATGGAGGTTGTCTTACCTGTCAAAGTCCAGATTCCTTCCTTAAGGATTATGAAAGACGCAGGTTTAGATAAAGACGAGTGGATTTAGACTAGACTCGACCAGATAAATTTGACTGATGAGAAAGGGCTTGCGGCTGTTTATTATGGTTAGGTGTATCAGAAGGACATGATCAAGGCTTTTAACAAGAAAGTCAAACAAAAGGTATACCAGGCTGGTGATTTGGGAATAAAGCGCATCATCCAACAACAAGGTGATCCCAAGGGAAAATGGACTCCCACATACGAAAGGCAATTTGCATTCAAAAGGATATTTTCAAGCGGTGCTATGATACTTACCACCATGGACAGTGAAACTTTTCCGCACCCTGTGAACGCGGACATAGTCAAAAAATACTACGCATAAAAGAGACCTGCTAGGTTGACATGCCTAGGCAAAAACAAGGGCGTCCCAGCAAACCAAAAGGGTTCGTGCAAAAATTAGGAATGTATAGCGACTTGGGCAAAAAAGGGTATCCCGGTGGACTAAAAACCTGAAAGGGCGGTCCAGTCAAAAGTTAGGGATTAAAAAGTATGATTATTCCCCATTTGATCATGTACTTACTTACAACAAGCTTTATTATCAATGTCAAGATCAAATGGTACAGATCAATCTAATCATTTTCTTCTGACGGCAAGTGATGAGATGCTTGAAGACATAGAGGCAATAGCAGAGTTGAAACTCGACGGGATCATTTCCACATAGTTGTTTTTCTTTATTGTACTATTTCCCTTTTACGAAGATTTCCTCTTACCGGGATTTCTGTCTCTTTGTATAAAATTGTCTATTTATAGGCAAATTTTCAATTTCAAGTTCAAGACTATTTTTACTTTATCTGTTTTGTCTGCAAAAACTTCCAATGATTATAGTGAATGAACATATGAATTTGAATATGATTACTCTTTACAAATATATGCATGAAAACTGGATTAGAGTTTATCAAAGACTCTAGGAGGTGGGATAATGTTTGAAGTCATTCATAAATCTCCACAATGTAGTCTTCATGAAACTATCTCTACAGAGTTGTCTTTGCAAGCTCATCCTCAACAAAGATATATTCCTTAGCAAGACTAATGTGCCCTCAGGAAAAAATTGGGGCATCTTCCAGCAGTTCACCTCCATATCCCTAATGGATAGCTTGACATGATCATCATTCCCAATAGGTCCCCTATCAGATAAAGAAGTTGGATCATTTCCCCAACATATAACAGAGACTTCCTCGACGCAACCTTTAAGGTTCCAATCCCCATCAGAGTTCATATCCTCGATGCAGTTTATAGAAATTTAGTTCCCCAACGAAGTTTATTACTCCAACACTGTAAATCCCTAACAAAATTATCTTCTCCATCAGGGTTTAATCAAAGTTGTTATCACTAGAAGATTTACACAGTATCTGAAACCTAGACAGATAGCACACCGGAGGAATATCCATCTCTTTTATCCCCAGTCAGGGTATGTAAGAATCAAATCCTTCAACAAAAAGAACGATGAACAATCGACTCTCCTTGAATACCTATATCCTCAAGCAGAAGTCAAAGACCCCTTGCGGAGTATCCTCAAACAGAAGGCAGAAATCCCCAACAAAATTATTCCCAGCAGAAATTGAAGAATCACTTTCTTCATCCCCATCCAGAGTCTGATATTTATTTTCCCTAGCTAGACATTGTTACAAGGAGTTACTGGTACGCTTCAACAGAATATTGTGTCCATACATCATTTCACAATACATTATAGCATATGCAAACTGAAACGCATATAACATTCTCATTTAATTTGAGAGCATCATTACACAATGCATTACATGCATCATGACATTATATAAAGCTAATTTTTTCTTTTCAGGTAAAATTTCACAAACAGACGAATATCATCAGCAATTTTCAAACAGGTCAGAGATTAATTCCTGAAACAGGACGGGGCAAATATCTATATGACCGGGCGATATGAATTCCTTAAACAGGACGGGTTTACAAACAAAAAAAAAGTCGTAGATTAATTCCCGAAAAAGGAAGGGGCAACTATCTATATGATCAGGTAGTATGAATTCCCGAAACAAGATGGGTTTACCAACGAAAAATAGGTCGCAAATTAATTTCCAAAACAGGACGGGGTAACTATTTATATGACTAGGCGATATGAATTCCCGAAACAAGACGAGTTTACCAACAAAAAAACAGGTCAGAGACTAATTCCCTAAATAGGATGGGGAAACTATCTGTATGACCAAGCGGTATGAATTCTCGAAACAAAACGAGTTTACCAACAAAAAATAGGTTAGAGATTAATTCCCGAAACAGGACTGGGCAACTATCTATATGAACAAGCGGTATGAATTCCTGAAACAGGACGGGTTTACCCATGAAATACATATCGTAGATTAATTCCCGAAATAGGACGGGGTGATTATCTGCATGACCAAAGGATTCCCTTCAGAGACTGAATTCTTATGAGCATTCCCCCCCAGTGACTGAATTCTGGCGAGCATTTCCTTCAGAGGTTTATTCTGAAAAGTATCTCCTTCAGGGCTTCGTTTTGAAAAGCATCTCCTTCATAAGTTTATGTTGGAGAGAATTCCCCCCATAGACTGAATTTTGGCGAGCATTTTCCTTCTGAAAAACATCCTTCGGATACTATCAGGCGTAGTCTCCTTTTGATACTCCAATCAATAGTTACTTTGGATGGAATCTGTAAGCCTATCTCTGAAGACACTCTATCACCTCTCTGAATGGAAACTTTAAGCCCATTCAAGCAGTATAATCAACAAACAGTGTCACTTTGTGCACATGTGAATGCAAATTTATGGGCACTTAAGTGTTCAATCCTCTTCCTTCAAATCACGAATGGCAGACATGTCAATCTAAATCTTAAGGTTTAAGAAGATTGAACAGGGGTAGTTGTTGTACCCCAAAATTTTCCCTCCCATTTTTGAAGACAATTGATTTAAGACACCTCCTCATGCTCCTAGGACTTTCAATTGTCCAAGAGTACTCAAGGGTTTGAACATACAAGCATCTCTCCTAAGCAATGGCCTACAATTAGGGTTTTGTGTTTCTCAAAGAAAATTGAGTTTCTAATGCCTCAAGTGAGTTTCATGATTCCTCATATGCTTCAAGGTACCCTCATGACAAGTTTTAAGCCTAGCATCACAAGTATGCTTAGTCAATTGCTCAGATGATTGAAAATTAACTATATTAGACAAAAAGTCGATTATGGTCAACATATAGTCAAACTTCAAGATTTTTGGTCAACATCAATATTTTGAGGTCACATTCATCATTTGATCAAGGTTTGATCATGATTCATCAAGAAAAATCTCAATTCATCAAAAGTAAAAAATTGCTAAATTAGGGTTTTCTTAAGGAGAAGTCAACTGAACTTTGACCAAGCATAACTTTCACACGCTTCATCATATTTTTATTAACCAAATCCCATTTTGAAGGAAATTAAATTCTCTACATCTTTGTCTCTTTAAGCTCAAGTCCAAAAAAGTGCTTCATTTGAGAGATATGGGCCAAAATATTATAGGTCATTTCAAAAGTCAACAAAAAGACACTTTTTGTCAAGGTAACTCACATTAAGATAAAGTCTTCAAATGAAAAAATGATCAACATAAAGATTCTAAGGGACATCTTGAGCTTTCCAAAAAGTCAAAGATCACCTTTATATGATGAAATTTGAGAGAGTTATGATTAGTGCAAATTGAGTAAATTTTGAGAAATGCATGAAACTTACATTGACCAATTTTGAATTTGTGGGCTAATGGACCTAATTCTTTAGGTTCAAACATGTTCATGGCATGATAAAAGACCGATAAGTCCACTAATGCCTTATCTTTTATTTTTATTTCATTTATTTTGTTTTTTATTCAATTAAATACAAAATCAATTAAATAAAATAGTAAATGATTGACCAAGGCACATGGGCTTGGTTTTGGGTCAAATTTGAGGCCCAGTGACTCTTTGAGAGCCATGTAAATCGTGGGAGACAAGAATTGGGACATGAACTTATCAAAATGAAACGTTTGAAAACATGTTTCATATGGTTTTGACAAGGCATTGAACACTTGGTCTTTTCCTCATTTGTTTGGCCTAATGATGCTTTATAAATGCACACAATATTCAGATCTAAAGGACACGAGCTGCCTCCAAAAACAAATCCAAAAATTCTCCAAAATTTTACAAAACTAGGGCAGATGCAAACTATTATTTCCAGCCCTCCTCAAGCGAAACCAGGCATCACATCAGCTTACTAAAGGTCTCAGGGTTCCATTCCACCCTTTATTCGAATCCACAACATCCCAACACACTCCCTCCATCGTTGTCGGTTTAGTAAGTTTTATGAATTTCACATTTTTGGGCTCATGCAATTTCAATTGTTGCTAACATGTTAGATCTCCTCATACACATCATTAGAACATGATTGATGAATTACTTGTAAGGTTTGATGCAGGAATCAGAGAATTCGATTGTTAGGGCATGAAGCTTCGGCTTCGTTGTATCTTTATTTACAGGCGTTTTCAAGCTAAACGGACACCACCACTGAGTTTGCAGACCCCGATTTAAGGGGGGGGGGGGGGGGGGGTAGGCTTAACCTCTTGTTTCGAATCTCACTATTTTGCAGGATAAGGTTTTGGGATGATCATAGAAGAAGGTGATCAACCACCATGTGTGGTGGTTTGACCCTTTCTACGCTGCATGGCCTTTCCTCATTCGTCCATTCAAAATCATGGAGGGGCCACTCAAGCGCGCGTTCTATTTAGATAGTATTTTAATCATTGTTCATCTTATGTTAATTGATAGTTGGACATTTAACACAAATCACATGTTGCTCAGCTGGCAAAGAAGGGAATTTGTGATGCAAGGGGTGTGGGTTCAAGCTCAAGTGCCTGCATCCTATTTTTCTTCTTTATCATTTTCAAACTTTTTTTCCTATTTTATTTTTCTTTATTTAATTTCTTATTATTTATTTTAATTAATATTTAATTAAAAATCATAAAAAATATAATAAAATCATATTTAGACTTTTAGTAGATTAATTTAATTTAAGAAAATATTTTTTCTTATTTAATTAATTAGATCTAGGTTTTTTTAATTAATCAAGTATTTAATTTTTAAAAAAAATACTTGATTAATTAGATCTAGGTTTAAATTTATTTTTTTTGTAATTCAAATCAAACAAAAAAAATACACAAAAAAATTAATTTCTAATCTTTTAGATGTTAAGGCTTTAAAAAATAATTTCACAAACATTTTTGTTTACTTTTGCCATTTATTTTCTTAGAAACGATTGTATAGGTCGCATGAGTTTTTTGTAATAGCTTAGTGTTTAAATTTCCGCAAAGTTGTAAATATTGTAATTCTCCCGAAGCCATGTAATAGTTGTAGGTCTTTATTGTCTTGCATTTTATTTTCTTGCACTTAAACTTTGTATGCCTTATATGTATATATAACTGTTAGTTAATAGGATTGTATGGCAAGATAACAATCAAACGCTAGAAAACCCTAATGCAAGATAAAATAACCGAATCAACACACTTGCACACTTGTACCTCTAGGGTAACCTCCCTCAGTTGCCTTCGGAAAAACAACGGTCATGTCCCTCAAACATAGGGATGCTTTAGAAAATACCCTCAAATAAAAGATCATAGTCCCTCGATAACCCTTCGAAGTTGCCTTTCGAAAAATGATTTTATCCCTTACGAAATTGATAAAGCATCCTTACAATTTTCCTTCAATGAATGTACGACGATCCTCGATGTCCCTTCACATCCAACGGATAAGGCTACCTACCAACTAATGGTACGGATAGCACTATATCTAAAGGAGAAGGAAAAAAGTACAAGAATAACCTTGAGTGGGTAGAATACTATTAATCACCTGCTCACAAACTTTTCAAAAACAAAACATTTCTCACAAAAAAAATTCACAAACAAATATTTTCAAAAACACTTTGTACACATTCTTGAGGACTGATACGAGAATCATAAAAAGTTAAATTTTCAAAATATTTTCAAACACAAAAAAATATCAAGATATCAAAGTGAGCTAAGCGAATAAGAGCCCGTAGTTAACTACGGATGAAAAGGGTGCTAACACCTTCCCTTTTCATAACCTACCCCCCGAATTCAAAGTCTTTAAAGGTATTTGCTATTCTTTTCACCCTTTACTTATCGGATAAAAGAAAATTCAATGGAGACTCTTGCTATCCCCAACATTTGCGATAAAATGCTAAAACAGGTCAGTTCTCCCACCACATTACATACATTTCCAAACTTCTAAGAATGGATACTATTGGCAGGTGTAATACAGTGGGAGAACTGACTTTTTGGTTTTTCATTTCAGCGCAAATGTTGTGGATATCAAGAGACATCACCGACTTTTCTTTTATCTAATAAAGGAAAGGGTGAAAAGAACAGGAAAGACCTTTGATAATTTTCTTGAGTTCGGGGGGTAGGCTATGAAAAGGGTAGGTGTTAGAACCCTTTTCATCCGTAGTTATATACGGGATCTTAATTGCTAGCTCACTTTGAAAATGCTTTGTGTTTGTGTATGTTTACAGATATTTTTAAAATGACTAAGTGCGGCAATTTTGTAATGATTCTCATATTGTTGAGAATGTATATAAAATGTTTGTTTTGGAAATATTTATTGGATGAAAGTGCTTGTTTTAGAAAGATGTTTTGAAAATGCCAAGGTAAGGCAATCTGCTTTATAATAATCCTTGTATCAGTCCTCAAGAGTGTTTATAAAGCGTTTTGAAAGTAGTTGTTTTGAAAGTGTGAGGTGTGAAGATTGTTTTAGTTTATGAGCAAGTGATCTACCTACTCAATGGTATTTTTTCTTATCCTCCTTTAGATAGTGTTATCCTATCATTAGTTAGTAGAAAGCCCTATCATTGGATGTGAAGAACAGTCGTGGGTCATCGTACAATCATAGAAGGCAACTTGTAAGACGTTTTAGCAATTATCGTAAGGGACTAAGATCGTTTACAGAAGGAAGAATCAAAGGGTCAACGAGGGACTATGATCTTTTAATTGAGGGTCTTTGCTAAAGCATCCCACGTTCGAGGGACATGACTATTTATATCTGAGGCAACAAGTGAGGGTAAACCTAGAGGCGTATGTATGCAAAGTATTTTGATTCCAAGTATTTGTCTTTGAGATTAGGTTTTCTAATGTTTTCTTTTAGTCTTGTCATACAAACCCTAATTACTAAAAGTAATAAGGAAAGCAGTAAATTGCAGAAATTAAATGTTCTACGCTATTACAATGCTTCGGGGATGGGGATACAAGTTTATGAATAGGAATGAAAAGGTAAAGAAAAACCTAATTTATCTATTACATTCTTTGAGCAATTACAATATTGGCAAATACTTATGCGAAAATAAAGTACGCGAAGGTGGTGAAAAGGGGAAAGATGTTTTAAGAAAACCTAAAAATATTTCCAAGTGTTAAGAAAATAATTTATTGTTTTTGTTTAGAAGAATATTTGAAATAAAAATTAGACCTAATTCTCATCAATTTACAATTTATTTAAAATAAAACAAAGTGTAATTAATTAATTTTATTTATGAAAATTAAACTAATTAATTAAAAACCTAAAGAATTCTAAGTATTTAGGAAATATTTTTGGAGTTTTATTTAGAAAAGATATTTGAAGTATAACCTAATTCTAATTAAATAAAATAAAGGTGATTAAAATCAATTACTTTTTATTTGTCATAAAAAATTAAAATAGTTAATTAAAAACCTAAATCTAATTTTTTTTAAATCATTTTTATGATTTTTTTTTATTAAATAAAAAATATTTTAGAAAAGAAAGTTATTTAAAATAAATAAAAAAGAAATAAAATGGGTCTGCAATATAAGAAATTAAGGGGGCGAGAAGTAGCAAAAATAACTCAGGCCCAACTCAAGGAGTTTTTGCTTGAAACAAAAAATAAAATGTTAAAATGGGCCTGCGTCTGTAAAAAGAAAATGGGAGGGGGGTATGTACAAGCAGAAAAAGAAAGGCCCAAGTCAGGGAGGCTCAGGCGCCTGTTTGCAGTATGTTGAGAACACTGTTCAGGAGGTGCATTATGGGGCACGCATGTGATATGTTGGATCTATTAGATGTATTCTATGTACTGACCTGCTATTGCAGGTCATCTTTCTCTTTACCCTGCTATTGCAGGTTACCCTTCTGTTTTCTATAAAAACAGATCTCACTTGTAACAAACTCATAACAGAATAATAGAAATTCAGTTACAATGAAAATTCTCTCTCTCTTCTTGCTTTCTAATATGGTATCAGACTAGCCTCTTGATCCATGGCAGCTTCATCTTATTCCACCGCTGCGCATGTTTCTTCGCCGTCGTCCGCCGCTGTCTTGGATGAGTCACGCCGCTTACAGTTCGCGCTGAAGATCGCGACCAAGCTCGACTCAAAGAATTTTCATCTATGGCGTCAGCAGGTTGAGCCATACATCAACGCTCACAACCTCACCGATTTGGTGCTTCCGTCGTGAGTTCCGCCTCAGTTTCTTGATGACGATGCGCGACGCTCAGGTACGATCAATCCTATGTATACTGCTTAGTTGCAGAAAGATCAGATGTTGCTCTCATGGCTTCAGTATACTCTCTCGAGCGAGATTATGTCTCGTGTTCTTGGATGCACGCACACACATAAACTTTGGGATCGTCTGTTCACATATTTTCAAAAGCAAACTCGTGCGAAAGCTCGCCAAATCTGTGTTGAACTTCATTCCCTAACTCTTGACAATCAATCTGTTCAGGATTAACTTAAAAAAAATTCGTATTATTGTGGATTCGCTTGCCTCTATTGGAGATCTTGTGCCTCTTTCTCACCACATTGATGTCATCCTTGAAGGCTTACCTTCAGATTATGCCTCAGTTGTTTCAGTTGCGGAAAGCAAATTCGGCGTTATGGACATTGATGAAGTTGAGATCCTCCTTATTGCGCATGAACTTCGTCTGAATAAGTTCAGGAAATCACCTGCTTCAGATATTCTTTCCCTCAATCTCACGCACACTGCACCTTCTTCTCAGTCCCCTGAGTCTGCTCCTTCTGGAAGTACTGAACCAATACCTGCTCCTTCTCAGTCCATAGAGCCTGACTACTCCACCTTCAGAGGAGGCATATCTCATAGAGGTCGTGGTGGCAGAAATTCAAGCATTTAATCCCAAGTTTGTTCTCGTTTTGGCCATTCTGCCCTAGCCTGCTGGCATATGTTTAATCAGCATTTTCAACCTTCTGCTTCTCTCAATGGTTATTCCTACAATACCACTCCCTTTCAGCAATCTTCTCCTCAGCAAGCTCCTTGGTTACCTGCTCCTCTAACCTTTGGTCAATTCAATCCTTATACTTGGAATAGACCTCCTGCTGCTCACTCTAATCCTCAGTCTGCATATGCTCCACCAAGTACCTTTGTGGCTAACACTGCTCCCTCCTCGTCTGCTGGCACTTGGTATCCTGACTCAGGTGCATCCTTTCATGTCACCAGTGATTCTGGAAATCTCCAGCAACTCACTCCTTTTGAAGGCCACAAACAGATTTACATAGGGAATGGCCAAGGTCTCCTTATCCACACTGCAAGATCTAGTATTTTTACCTCATCCTCTCACCCTCACACACAGTTCACACTTAAAAATATGCTTCATGTTCCTTCCATTACCAAGAATCTCATTAGTGTCAGCCAGTTTTGCCTTGATAATAATGTATATTTTCTATTCACAGCTGACAAATGTCTTGTCAAATGCCAGGTTTCTGATGCTGTCTTGATGGTTGGCCAAGTTGGGTCTGATGGCCTTTATGCTTTCCCCTCTCTGTCTGTTTCATCACCTGCTCAGGCTTCCCCTATTTCTTTACCTTCTGTTTCTAATTCTGTACCTGCTGCTAATGCAGTTAGCATTTCCTCAAATTTGTATAATGTTTGGCATTTGAGACTAGGTCACCCTAATGAGCACACACTCAAACTAGTTTTACAAAGCTGTAATATCTCCTTTAGCAATAAAGAACAAAATATTTTTTGCTCAGCTTGTTGTATTGGCAAAGCTCACAGATTACATGCTCCCACTTCTCATATTGTCTATCACACTCCTTTGGAACTTGTGTATTGTGACCTGTGGGGACCATCCCCTCAACCATCTACTTTAGGCTTCACATATTACATTTCTTTTGTCGATGCTTACTCTAAATTCACCTGGCTTTACCTCCTCAAGTCCAAATCTGAAGCCCTTACCATATTTAAACAATTCAAGAGCATGGAAGAACTTCAGTTTGGCCATCCTATCAAATCTATTCAATCTGATTGGGGAGGGGAGTTTAGGCCCTTTACCAAATTTCTGGATGAGCTTGATATTCTGCATAGAGTGATATGCCCTCATACACATCACCAAAATGGTGTGGTTGAGAGAAAACATAGGCATATTGTGGAACTTGGTCTTACACTCTTAAGTCAAGCTTCAATGCCACTCTAGTACTTGGATTATGCTTTCTCCACTGTTGTTTTCCTCATTAACAGACTTCCTTATTCCTCCCTTAAGTTCAAAGTTCCTTACACTCTGTTATTTAATTCTCAACCTAACTACAAGTTCTTAAAAGTGTTTGGATGTGCTTGTTTTCCCTTACTCAGGCCATATCATGCTCATAAGTTGGACTTCAGATCCCAAGAGTGTCTTTTTCTAGGCTATTCCACCTCTCATAAAGGGTACAGGTGTCTCTCTGCCCAAGGCAGACTTTATATTTCTAAAGATGTGCTTTTCAATGAGTCCAGGTTTCCTTTTCATGATCTTTTTTGCTCCACATCTTCCACCACTACTGCTCTTCAGTCTCAACCTGCTACCTCCCTTGTTTCTATCATCCCTTATTCCCCTGTGCCCTGCATCACCCCATTGCCAAGTCCAGACATTTCTGGTTCAACAAGCTCTGTTTCTCCCACTGTTTTGGTACCTCCTCAAACTATGTCAGAGACCTTTATTGCATCCCCTGCCTCACCTCATTTTAATACAGCTTCTCCTTCCTCACAATCTGAAGCATCTGACTCTTCTTCCTCTACCTCATTATCAGCTTCTATTCCACCTAATGTTGTTCCCATATCTCACAAGCCTGTCAATGATCATACCATGCAGACAAGGGCCAAATATGGCTTCATTCAACCCAGGTTACAGCCTAGGTTGCTGCTGACATGTGCTGAACCTAAAACTGTGAAGGTTTCTCTTGCTGATCCTAAGTGGAAACATGCTATACAGGCAGAATTTAATGCCCTCTGTCAAAATCACACTTGGTCCCTTGTTCCTCTTCCTCCCAATAGACAGACCATTGGCTGCAAGTGGGTATTCAGAGTCAAGGAGAATCCTGATGGCAGTGCTAACAGGTATAAAGCTAGACTTGTTGCTAAGGGTTTTCACCAAAGGCATGGGCTGGATTTCACTGAAACCTTTTCCCCTGTGGTCAAGCCCATTACCATCAGAATCATTTTAACACTTGCCATAACTCATAACTGGTCTATTCAACAACTGGATGTCAACAATTCCTTTCTCAATGGAGAGCTTGATAAAGAAGTATATATGCAGCAACCTCCTGGTTTTCTTGACTCCAATCCTTCTTTAGTGCGCAAGCTTCACAAGGCTCTCTATGGCCTCAAGCAAGCACCAAGGAAGTGGTTTGAAAAGTTGCAAACTGCCCTTATTCACCTTCATTTCTTACCCAGCAAGTGTGATCCTTCCTTGTTTATTTTATCTTCTAAAGGACATACCACATATATTCTGGTATATGTGGATGATATCATCCTAACTGGCAGCAACCCTTATACTCTTACAGCTGTTATTACCAAGCTTAATGATGACTTTTCTCTTAAGCACCTTGGCAGCCTTGACTACTTCTTGGGCATTGAAGTTAAAACCACCCCTCATGGCTCTCTTCTTCTCTCTCAAGCCAAATACATTAGGGATCTTCTGCACAGGACCAATATGGCTGATGCTGCTGTAGTTGGTACTCTTATGCATTCCAACTGTAAGCTTACCAAAACTGGCTCAGCAGCGCTTTCTGATCCTTTCATGTACAGGTCTGTAGTAGGTGCGCTTCAATATGCCACCATTACCAGACCTGACATTGCTTACTCTGTCAATAAGGTGTGCCAATTTATGTCTCACCCTCTAGAATCACACTGGGTTGCTGTGAAACGTATCCTTCATTATCTCAAAGGTACCATCAGCTTTGGCCTTCATCTCACACCTTGTTCTCCTTGTCAGGCACCTGCACTGCAAGTTTTTTGTGATGCTGACTGGGCGTCTGATCCTGATGATAGACGCAACACTTATGGAGAAGCTATTTATTTTGGGCCCAATCTGGTTTCATGGTGGTCTAAAAAGTAGCCTGTAGTCGCCAGATCCAGCACTGAAGCTGAATATAGAAGTCTTGCTCAAGCTACAGCAGATCTACTATGGCTTCAAACGCTTCTTCAAGAACTCTGTGTTTCCACTCAACTTCCAGTTATTTTCTGTGATAACCAATATGTTGTGCTGCTGGCCCATAATCCAATTCTGCATTCTAGAATGAAGCACATGGAAATTGATCTATTCTTTGTTAGGGAAAAGGTTCTTGGCAAACAGGTGCACGTTCTGCACATTCCAGGTGTTGATCAAGTTGCTGATGCGCTCACAAAACCTTTGGCATCTCAAAAGTTTCTGCATCTTAGGCACAAACTCAGGGTTGCCAGCTCCCCATGAGTTTGTGGGGGAGGGGGGTATTAGATGTATTCTATGTACTGACCTGTTATTGCAGGTCATCTTTCTCTTTACCCTGCTATTGCAGGTTACCCTTCTGTTTTCTATAAAAACAGATCTCACTTGTAACAAACTCATAACAGAATAATAGAAATTCAGTTACAATGAAAATTCTCTCTCTCTTCTTGCTTTCTAATAGGATCTGATTGCATGATAATTTGATGGTCCAGTCATGAGGTATACCATGCACTCTATTGCC
The DNA here is from genome assembly GCA_948472305.1 of Vicia faba. Lineage (NCBI taxonomy): Eukaryota > Viridiplantae > Streptophyta > Magnoliopsida > Fabales > Fabaceae > Vicia > Vicia faba. The sequence continues at coordinate 1,126,675,735 of OX451740.1, forward strand.
TTGCTCGTATTGAATCTGCAAGAAACAAATGTGAAAAAGAAAAATGGCCCACGCCTGACTCGAATCTGTGACCAGACATATGTATGACTTAAACACGCGCGTGCTGCCACTAGGGTGGCTATTACATCCGGTAGTAAAACAAAAATCAATAAATATAAAATGAACAAGTTTTAAAAAATGAAATTCATCTTCTACCTCACGTGCGAACAGACCAACAACAACACCATTTTTTGAATCTATAAAACTATCATTTTAACCATTTAAAAAAATGTAAACATGAAAGTTGCTTGATTTTTCACCATGCATCCAACGATACAACTTTCAAAAGCTATAGATCAAAGGTTAAGACGAATTTTGTTTGGTACCAAACTGAAACATATTATTTCAGAAACTTAAATTCTAATATTCTCATCACACAGTCAACATAAATGAAAACTAAGGGCATGGTTAGTTTCAGGGGATTGATGTCTACATTTTTGCTTTATAAAATAAATGCAAATGATATTTGTACAGAGATTTCAAAGTTTAATAAACTTACCTCTTGATACGAAATCCAAATGCTCTCTACACGACTTCCAAAGGTGAAATGATGATTTGATGAGCTTGCTTGGACCCTGAGGAAGTTGTTTGGACACTCACTTGGTGCTGAGAGTGGCTGAATCACTCCATCCAAGTCAAGTTGCACAGTTGGTATTTGAAAATGGTGGATGATGAAGATGATGTTATAGTGAGGAAACAGGGGTACAAATGAGTTATATATGATGTATATGAAGTGTTTGGATGATTGGTTTGAACAAAAGTTGTAAGGTTTGAGAGATTCAAATATTTGGACTTCAAAGCTCAAGAATGAAGGTTTTGTATACAATTCTGACTTGGGAGAGTTTCAGAGGGTTAGAGGGCTTGTAAAAACGTGATATGGCTTGCAAATGGACCTTATATTTATAGGCAAGAGGTTTGAGGAGCTGAAGTAACCAGGTTTGCAAGATAACATGTTATGGCTTGGTTGGATTGTAAATGAAGGTACATGGCCATTCCATAGTTCCAATGTGAGCGTGGCCTAATTTTAGGGGTGCTTTGCAGGTTGTAGATGGTTGCTTCTTGCTTTGACATTGTGTATGTGAAGAAGAAACAATTAAGAGGCTCAAGGAGTTGACATTGTGATTAAAGCTTGCTTTACAAGAATGGAAGTATTATCGCTTTCCCCTAAATGGCAAAATGGATTGGACAAAGCTTTAATCACTTGGATCATAGCTCAAAAGCTTATGCAATCTTCTAATTATAGATTGATTTAGAGGTCAGGGCCTGCAAAAATGAGATTACAAGGCATGGCTATGAGATTTGGTCATTAGGTTTTCACAAGAATGACTTATATTTCAAGAATGGATGCCCAACTTTATGTCTTCGAAACTTCTAGCTCAAGCATGATCTCTTTGTGTTCTTGAACATTTTGGAAATCTTGAAACACGCTCTTCAACTTTCATGTTGACCATTTTGGCCAAATCAAATGGAAACTTGGTGAAAATTGGCCGAGAAGTTAGGACAAAAAACTGATCAAAACTTGTAAAAAAAATTTTTAAGTGTTCGATAAAAAACATCCTAACTTCATGAGCTTATATTCTTAATCCAAGCACTTTTGGGAAATCAACCCTCATTGACAAAGTTGTAGAATTCATCAATCCCTACAACTTTCATATTGAAAATTTTCTTTGAATCAACTTGGATCTTAGTGAAAAATGGCTATGAAGTTAGGAATTTTGTTAAGAACAAAAACACTTCGAATTTTTCTAAGTGTTAGAAAATTTTCCAAATTTGACTTTTGTTGACTTTTTTGTCCAATACAATTAATTTTCAGTTATCTGAGGAATTGACTGAGCAAACATGTGATGCAAGACTTGAAACTTGACATAAGCATTATTAAGGACCTATAATGAACCATGAAAGTCATTTAAGACCTTTGCAACCCAATCTTCCTTGTACAAGATGAAACCCTAGTTGTGGACCCAATGCTTAGGAGGTGAGTTTTTCTGATCAACTCTTGAGAATCCTTGAGTATTTGAGAATCTTAGAAGAATACCTTGAAGAAAATGGGAGGGAAAATTTTGGGGTACAACAGCTGCCCTTGTTCAATCTTCTTAAACCTGAAGAGTTAGATTGTCATATCCGTTATTCGTGACTTGAAGGTAGAAGATGATTGAACATTTAAGTTCTTGGAAATTTGCACTCGCATGTGCACGAAGTAGCATTGTTGGTTGATTATATTGGGAATGTGCTTAAAGATGCCATTTGGAGAGGTGATAGAGATTTGTCAAAGACTGGCTTATAGATGCCATCCAAAGTAAATGTTGATTGATATTATATTAAGTATATGCTTGACTTCGAGTGGAAGAAGTATCAGAATAAATCTACGCTTGATTTAATTTGAGCTAGAGGATATTTATGCTTTCTTTAACTAGAAGAAGTATTAGAATGAATATTTGGTCGATTTAATCTGAGCCAGAAAAGGTCTACTGGAAGAAGTATCAGAATAAATCTATGGTCGATTAAATCTAAGCCAAAAGATATATGTGTCTATCTTTAACTGGGAGAAGTATCAGAATAAATCTTTGGTTAATTTAATCGGAGCCAGAAAAAGTCTACTGGAAGAAGTATCAGAATAAATCTATGGTCAATTTAATATGAGCCAGAAGATGTTTGTGTCCATCTTTAACTGGGAGAAGTATCAGAATAAATCTTTGGTCAATTTAATCTGAGCCAGAAAAAGTCTACTGGAAGAAGTATCAGAATAAATCTATGGTCAATTTAATTTGAGCCAGAAGACATCTATGCTTGTTTTTTAACTGGAAGAAGCATCTGAATAAATCTAAGGTTGATTTAATCTGAACTAGAAAACGGCTACTGGAAGAAGTATCAGAATAAATCTATGGTCGATTTAGTCTGAGCTAGAAGATGTTTGTGTTTGTCTTTAACTGGAAGTAGTATCAGAATAAATCTATGGTTGATTTAATTTGAGCCAGAAAAAGTCTACTGGAAGAAGTATCAAAATAAATCTTATAGTTGATTTAATTTGAGCCAGAATATGTCTTTGTGTCTTTAACTGGAAGAAGTATCTGAATAAATCTATGGTCGATTTAACTTGAGCCAGAAGAGGTATTTTTGTCTTTAACTGGAAGAAGTATCAGAATAAATCTATGGTCGATTTAATCTAATCCAGAAAAAGTCTAAAGGAAGTGTTCATCATGTAGATAGTCGCCCCGTTCTATTTTTGGAATTGATCTACAATCTTTTTTTGTTGGTAAACTCGTCCTATTTCAGGAGTTCATACCACTTGGTGTTAAAGATAATCGCCCCGTCCTATTCCAGGAATTGATCTTCATCTGACCAATTTGAGAATTGTTGATGATATTTGTATGTTGATTGATCTTTCTTGAAACGGTAAAGAGTTAGCTATATGTAATGTCATGATGAATGAAATGCATTGCGTAATGGTGTTCTAAAAATAAATGAGAATGTGCTATATGCGTTTTGTATGCATATACTATGATATTGGTAAATTATGTATGAATGTGAAATGTTGTTGAAAATGTATCAACAGTTCCGTATGACATATTGCTGGGGAAAATGAGTCCCTAACTGTTGTTGGGGATGAAGAACATGTCTAATCTTCAATCTTGTCTAGAGTGCTTTCGCTGGGGATTCCTGCTTGCTGTTTAAGGAAACTCCGCTAAGGAATGTTGATTTCTGTTTGGGGAGAAGGGTTCAGGAATATTAGTCGTTCATCGCTCTACCAGGGAGTTTAATTCTTACATACCCTGACTAGGTATAAAAGAGATGGATAACCTTTCGACTCGTCCAGGGAGGATAATTCTTATATACCCTGGCTAGGCATAAAAGAGATGGATAACCTTCCGACTTGTTTAGGGATGACAAATTTGGCTGATATCTGGTCCGATTCCAGGTTTCGTAGAAACTCTCTGGGGATAGTGGCGACTTCACTAGGGAGAGTGTAATTTTGCCGGTGATTCGTAGCAATATGAGGAATAGACTCAAGCTGGGGATACTGTAATTTGTTGGAGAAATAAACCCTGTTGGAGAAATAAACCCTATTGACCGAGAAATACTCTGCTGAGGAAATAAGCTCTGCTGGAGAGAAGAAACTTAAAGGGGTTTTATAGTTTTGGAAGAATAAACTCAGCTGGGGAAGGGAACTACCATGAACTGTACTGATTGGAACTCCGTAGGTTGATGATATTACAGGGACAAAGGTCATATTATTTTATCTGCTAGAGCGATTTTCCGGGGAAATTATGGGGAATGTATCTTCATTTGAAGGTGAAATTGTGAAGATTACTCTATGGGGATAATCCCATGGAAATGGCTCTGTGGGGATTTGTGGATAGCTTGAATGTCACCCTAACTCCTAGAGTCTTGAGTAAATGTCTATTCCTGTTTTTATGTATATATTTGTTAACAGTTAATCATGTTCATATGCATATGTTCATTCAATTTTAGTCATTGGACGTTTGGCAAACAAAACAGACTAAACAAAAAGTTTGAATTTTTGGTAGTATTTGTATTGATAATTTGCCTATAAATAGGCGATTTTGTACAAAGAGACATAAATCCTAGTAAGAGGAAATTGTCATGAAATGAAAAGATTACAAAGTGAAAACAAAACATATAGCTATGTAGAAATGATCTCGTTTGATTCCGACTCTGCTATTGCCCCTATGTCTTTGAACATCTCATCCCTTGTTGTCAGAAGAAGTTGATTGAACTTGTACCATTTAAACTTTGACTTTGGTAATAAAGCTTATAGTAAGTGATCCCACAGGACATAGTCATATGCTTTTAATCCCTAACTTTTTCCTGGACTGCCCTTTTGGGTTTTCAGTCCGCCGGGATACCCTTTCTTGCCCAATCCGCCTTTTCAGGTTTTCGAATTGCCGGGTGTACAATCTTTTATATATCCCTAATTTTTTCCTGAACCCTTTTGGTTCGCTGGGATGCCCTTATTGTTTGCTAGGCCTGTCAACCTAGCGGGTCGTTTTCATGCATAGTATCTTTTAACTATGTCCGCATTCACGGGGTGCAGGAAATCTTCATTATCCATGGTGGTCAATATCATAGCACCGCCAAAAAATATTTCTTAATCACAAATGGGCCTTCGTAGGTGGGAGTCCATTAGCCCCTGGGATCACCTTGCGGTAGAATGATGCACTTTATTACCAAGTCACCAGCCTGATATACCCGATGCTTGATTTTCTTGTTGAAAGCTTTGATCATATGTTTCTGATACGTCTGACCATGAAAGACAGCCGCAAGCCTCTTTTCGTCAATCAAATTCAACTGGTCTAGCCTGGTCTGAATCCACTCGACTTCGTCTAAATCTGCATATTTCATAATCCTCAGAGAAGGAATCTGAACTTTGACATGTAGGATAGCTTCCATACCATAGACCAGAGAGAATGGGGTTCCCCTAGTTGATGTTCACGCTGAAGTGTGATAGCCATGAAGAGAAAATGGTAACATCTCGTGCCAGTCTTTGTAGGTCACAACCATCTTTTGCATAATCTTCTTTATGTTCTTGTTGGCAGCTTCCACTGTGTCATTCATCTTTGGTCGATATGGAGAAGAGTTATGGTGCTTGATCTTGAACTGAGTGCATAGTGTAGTGATCATAGTGTTGTTGAGGTTGGTACCATTGTTTGTGATAATCCTCTCGGGGATGCCATACCGACAGATAAGATTATGCTTTATGAACTAGGCGACCACATTCTTGGTAACGGAGGCAAATGAGGTTGCTTCAACCCATTTTGTAAAGTAGTCAATGGTGACAAGTATGAAATGATGTTCGTTAGAAACAGTAGGCTTGATTTATCCGATCATATCAATGCCCCGCATCGCGAATAGCCAAGGAGCAGTTAAAACATTCAGAGGAACCAGAGGCACATGAACCTTATCGGCATAGATTTGTCAATTATGACAAGTCCTCGAGTGGTGATGACAGTCGGTTTCCATAATCGGCCAATAGTAACCTGCTCTCAAGATTTTATTAGCCATAGTGTGTCCACTAGAATGAGTACCAAAGATGCCTTCATGCATATCTTCCATAATTTTCTCTGCTTCCTTCTTATCTATACACCGAAGTAGAGTTGAATCATGATTTCGCTTGTACACAATTCCGTTGCTCAAGAAGAACTTAGCCGATAACCTCCATAGGAATTTCTTGTCATTGATTGATGCCCCTTCAGGGTATTCTTGAGCTTCAAGGTACCTTTTTACTTCATGAAACAAAGGTTTTTCCCCTACTCTGTCAGTATTAATTTCATAGCAGTGTGTCGGTTCGTCGAATCTTTCAACAGTAATTCTAGGAGCTTCATTGTCCCATCTAACCTTTTTTATACCCCAATTCCCCCCCCCCCTAAAATCCCTATATCATCTCATACCATCACAATGCATCTAGATCACGCATTAGGGGTTTGGGTATTTATCCTATGTCATCCTATCTTTAAGTTTGCTCTTGACCAATCACCAAGCACCTTGAATTATGTACCTTGTACATATGTTCTTTTAACTAATATCAAAATGTGTATATGTTTCTTTGAATGTTCATATTGTAGGTAATGACATAATTGCATTCATCACACCATCTCCTAGAACAAAAGGTCAAAACTAGGGTTTTGAATTTAATCAGGAAATCTCTGACTTTTTATGCAAGACTGATTCTATACTTCTCTACGTGTTCATTAGTATCTATGATTAGGATTTTGATCATCAATTTTGATTTGAAAAGGTTCAATTGATCAAGAGGGGTAAAATGGTCATTCTGTCAAAGTTAACCAAAGACAATTGTTGACCAAGTGGACTCTTGGTCAACCATCAATTCAATGTCCTAATTTTCACATTTCATGGTCAATGGTGGCATAAAATCAAGAGGAAGTGTTGAATTAGAGATAACTTGTCAAAGAGGTTATTGGAACTTTTGAAAAAATTTAAGTGTCCCTAGTACTGAACTTTGGATGATCATAATTTTTTCATTTATTATTGAAAAAATGCAAACTTTAAATTTTTGGAAAGAGGAAACAAAATTCTTCAACTTTGTCCTTGAGAGCTAAAGTCCAAAATGTGAAAGGAGGAGAAGTTGTTAAGCTTGGAAAATCTTGGCAACTTAGTGAAATTTTTGAATATGTGCAAAAAGTTGATTTCTTCTTGACTAATTTTGAATGTCCATTTGAGCTCAAATAAAAAATTGTCAACATCAAAGTTGTAGTTTGAAACTTCCTCTTCATTTTTTATTCAAGAATCATCTCAAATGGTCAAGTCTAGAGAGAGATACAATGCTTAGGAATTGGAGCTTGGAGATGCAATTTTTCCCAGTCACGCGCGCCAGGCCATACATTCCAGCAAACACATGATGTATATACATTCATGGCTATTTATCTCATTGATTTAAACCTTGTTTTAAAAATTTTTGAACATGAAAGTTAGAGTATGTTATGTCCTCTTCGATTTTGTTTCACGTTCTGTGTCATTTCATGCGCTAGGGAGAGAGATATGATGAGCTAAAGATGTGCTCATGATATTATCCAAGCTTGCATGGAAATGCATGGGATTCATGTCAACGAAAAACAACAGCCTGCCAGCTCACGCCCATGCCTTTCTCACTTACTCAAAACGACCTCCAAAGAGACAAAACAAAGGAAAAACGCAGAACCATCTCACCACCTCATTTTTCTTGCCTCTTATAACCTTCCAAACAAAATGTGTGCAAGCTCATTTAACTCTATAAAAGCAACAAAACACCCTTATTTTATGCAAGAGAGAACACACGCGAAAAGGCACGCAAGAGAGAGAAGATAGATATGAATTCATCTCCTTCAAAAAAATCTATCGGATTCAATACTTTATCATCAAGTTCTCTTCATTTCTTTTTCCTTGATATTTCCTCTTAATTCAAAGGTTGATACAAGTGATTTTCCGGAGCTCCAATCTTGTGAGCTTGATTCAAGGAAGTAGTGGAAGAACTCTATCAAGTAAGCTCTCAATAATCCATGATATATATCCATAAGCTTGCATATGCATCTATGATAAATTCTAATTATGAGTTCATGCTCATTCAATGAATAGTTGGCCGAACAAATAGGTTCAAAGTATATATCTGCTGAATTCAAATTTACTGTGAGTTTTGAATTTGCTGAAAAAAAGTGTTATAATAGTGACTTTGAACCTGATTTTCTACGAGGTGCAATAATCGTTTGATGAAATAATTGAGCTTATGTTGTTCTATACCATGAGATGTTCATTTTTGGTTTTGATTTCACTCGATTTCATGGAGTATACAGAGATATATGAAGCTCTGAAAATCGTGTTTTGATAATGCATTTTATCGTGGATACTGGTTCACATGGTAGGGATGACTATGTGGCAATTTTTTATTGAACATGTTCTTAATTTCTTTTACAGCGCATTTTGAAAACAACAGGTGTAATTTCATTTCAATTTTTTTTTTGAATTTTCTTTGTTTTCTCTAATTTTGTTTAAATATTTTTCTTAATTCAAAAGTCACCATAAAAAATATTTTCAGTATATTTTCCTTTTTTGATTTTTATTTCTTAGTTTTACTTATTTTAGTTATTAAATAAATTAAAGTAGTTTAATTAGGGTTTTAATCATTTTTAGGTTTTAGAATTTTTATTCTTCTATTTCTACTTGATCTAAAAATCCATAAAAAATATTTTTGAGATTCCCTCTAAGTCTTATTATTAATAATAATTTTTTTCCAATTTTACAAAATTCGTGGATGCAAATTAAATCAATTGATTGGTTATATAATCTTTTCTTTGTTTTTTTATATATTGTGTAAATAAATTTTGTTTAAATTTTTCCTTTTGAGATAAAATTCAAGAAAAATATACTCATTGATCCAAAGGTATTGAACTAACTTTCTATGATTATTTAATTAGGTCTACATGTCAGTTTACTTATTTATCAAAAATTTAGAAGTTAATTGTTGTTTTTGAGATCTTTTCTTACTTAGGCATGAAGAAACAATTAATTGCCTAATTTTTCTCATTTCTAAAATCAAAGAAAATTTGTTCAAAGTTCCTGGATGAGTCAAGATCATTCAAAAAAAAATTCTAATTTTTTAAGTTTGATCTTCTAATTTATTCAAAGTGTTTTGTAAAGCATGCCTAGTTTTAGTCTTTGACTAGCTAGTTTTGATGTTTGAGTTTCAAAAACATATTTCCTCCTCTTTTCAGGAACTTTTGACTATGCCTATAACTTTCAGAAGTCTTTAAGGAATTAGAATTAAATTTACAATTTTTTACAAATTATTTTCCTATTTTAAACCTAATTTTTTATTTGGAAGGATACTTGGGGTTTTGCTTTTGATGAAAATTTGTGTTTGAGAACTCTTGTGCATAGTTTTTGTTTAACTTTTGGAAAGACATTTGCTACTGACTTTGGTGTTATTTTGGGACAAATTCATTAACCTCATTGGATCTTGGGTGTCGATAGGTTGAAAAACCAAATCCGCCAAAATGGATGAATGATTTTGATGATATTTGAAACCCTAATTTCATCTAATACACCCCCCTCCCTCTTCATCTTATCCATTTCTTAGTTTTGCTACATGTTGTTGGAGAATTTTTTACATATCATTTCTCTAAATATATGGTACATAGATTGCTATTGACCGACCTCAAAATAGGTGTGACTTCTACATAAGTCCACTTACGATTGCTTAACATAGCGCTAAACTTTGTCCCGATTCGAGAAATGATCATTCGTAGCCCAAACCCATGTTTGCAAGCCCAAGTATGTTAATTTTAAACCTTTGATCCAATAAACTAGAGATTCATTGTTAGGAGGCTTTTGTCTTATTAATCCTCTAATGAATCTTTATAAACTTTGGTCTAAGTGAATCACTTAAACATCGTTGATCATTTATTGTCTCCTCGAGAATTTGAAATGAATGATATGCTTGACAAAAAGAAATTTAAAATTGTTGTTGAGAGGCTTTTATTTTATCAATCTTCTAACGAGTTTTGAAATGCAAGTTCCAAGATGGTCATTCAACTAACCTTTAATCTCTAACTCATTAACCGTTGACTTTTGTCTTTATGATTTTACTTTACGCCTTTACTTTATATGCACCGTTTATTTTAGCATTTACATTTCATGTTATTTTCATATTTTCTCATTTGAGCTTTCATTTTCTTTTTGAAGATACCTAATAACCAACTTGAACTATAAAAATCTTTAAGGTTACTTGGACTATTTGGTCACTATCCTTGGCATGATGGAGTTATGGACTTCTTGGACTTAGGATTAAAAACTTGGACCACCGTTGAGACTTTGTTACTTCTATTATTATTTTGTCTTGAGTTCTTGGGGTTTACCCCAAGACATTGGGTTGATTTTCTTTGTGTGCAGGTTATTTCGATTATATGCTTTGTTTGTGATTGGGAATTCATTTGTATACAGTTGTTACTCTGCCCAATTTTTGTGAAGACTTAATGCATTTGAAGTTTGGTATTCTTAAGAGTTTTATTATCTTTGCTTGTTTAGTTTCAAATCCAAAGGATGGGAATTCTACATTGACTCATTGTGTCAAGTGTTGGCTTCATGTTGGTTAGACAGTTCTTTTCCCTAGATTTTACCTTATGTTTTAGGATAGTCCCTTCATCTCCTCCCACCTTATTTAATTTCAAAAATCTTCTCCCTACTTTCGAAAACTCTTATTGTATTCTAACTTGAACCGCTTTCACAATAAACTTGGACTTAGGTCCATGCGCTTTCAAAAATATTTTCTTAATCAAACTTTAACCAACTTAATAATACTCTATCATTGTTTTGTGAGAAGACTAGAAGACAATCAATCTCATTCAAACCGTTTTTCCATTTTGGCTTTTTATCTTAAACTTTTCTCACAAGATTAGACTCTTGTCAATCCTTGTAGTGATGTGAGCTACTATACTTCTACGATATATAGTGAAGTGAGATATTTTCCACTTGGGTCTTGAGTGAGGCTTTGTTGATTTTAAAATCCAAGCTATATCCACAACTTTGAGATGACGCAAATTCTACTTTCTCATAATTGTGGGTAGTAAGTATGTCCTTCCACTCGGATAAGACGATGATGTCTCGTCTCTTAGAATTAACCAACACACATGAATTTTAAAATTTTAAAATTTGAACTACAAGTACCATAATCCCCTATTGCACAGAAGGTGGTACGTAGGCACTAAAGGTTTGCAACCGCGGAGGGTGCAAAAATTGTAAAATATATTTCATTTCTCATCTCCGCAATCTATTTTTATACAACATTTATAGCCAAAATACACTAATTTTCAAAGAGGTTCCTGTGGAGTACTGCAGATGTTTAGGGTGCTAATACCTTCCCTTTGCATAACTCACCCCCGAAATTAGATTCTCTCCCCCCTCTTATTTGGTTTATTCGCTCTTTTCCCATTCCTCTAGAAACAATAAACTGTGGTGGCAATTTTTATTTGATCTATACGAGTCAAGTCAATCAAATGACTTAGTCTCAAAATTTCTACCGCTACAGAAAAATGGTGACTCTGCTGGGGAAAGATTGACCAAATGTTGGTCCATCTCTAAGTGGGTTGAGCCTATATTTTTTTATTTGTGTATGTGCTATTGTTGTTTATATGTTATATGTGCATATATGTTTGTCTGGATTTTCCTAGTTTTTAGGGTGCTTGGTGATTTCTCATAAGTCCTCTACCTGGACTTGGGCAAACTTAAGTTAGGATGGGATCCATAGTCATGTTAACTTTGAGGGAGTAATCCCAAAAAAGGAGACATGAGATCCCCCACTCATTGGAGACCTCTTTTAGTATAGTGCCATTTACCGAGTAATCGGGAAGACATGATGCTTTCGACCTGGGAGCCTGCTGAAACTGAGGACCGTATAACCCTTAACCCATCTTGGAATTTTAGGTTTAGTGCAGAATCTATGAAGGAGTAATCCGAAAATGGTTGTCGCGCGATACTACACTCAGACTAGTTTTTCTTGAGAATATTACTAATTACCGAGTCAATCGGGATGTTGGTAATATCCGAAGGAATGACGTAGACTCTGGGAACCTCTTAGAACCTTGTTCGGCAAGTGATAAACTTTTAGATCATACCTTGTGGATAGTACCTTTTACCTCATGCTCGTGACGTCAAACCTATGAACCCTCTATGTTTGTGATCTTGTGTGTGATTGTTGCATCATGCATTCCTGCACCCATTAGCATCCTTTAAAACATTTTGTTTCAAGGGACTTAAAGTTGATTCTTTATGAATATCTCAGGTACTTTTTGACCATGGATTTTGGAAAAATAAAGACTCAGAAGTACATTTTCAAGGATCCCAAGATAGATGATTTGATGAGTCTGATTCGCGAGATCGGGAGTTCTATAGATTTTTGAAGGAAGTATGGGTCCATCGTGTCTCTTATGAAGCTCGGGATAAAGGAGGGTATTCTCTCGACTTTTCTCCAGTTCTATGATCTGATGCATCGATGCTTTACTTTCTCCGAATATCAGTTGATGCCTACATTTGAGGAGTATTCTTATCTATTAGGTTGACCTGTTATCGATCGTGTTCCTTTCACCGATTTAGAGGGGGAGCGAAACTCCCATGAGATAGTTGTTATGGTCCATTTGGGGAAATCTGAGATTGAGGCCCACATGACTACCAAAGGAGGAATCAGAGGCTTACTCTCTCTGTTTTTATTGGATAAAGCTCGCTTCTTTGCTAGGATGAAGAGTATGGTTGCTTTTGAGGCCATTTTTGCTCTACTTGCTTATGGTTTGTTCTTATTTCCTAATGTCGACAAATTTGTGGATATCAATGCCATCAAGATCTTTTTGATTGGGAATTCAGTCCCTACATTATTAGGAGATGCTTATTACTCCATTCATCTTATGGATTCTTATCATGGAGGTATGATCATTTGTTACACGCCTTTGTTGTATCAGTAGTTTATTTCTCACTTACCTAGGTCCGAGGCTTTCTTGGATGTCAAGAAGGAACCTCTTTAGGCTCTGAAGATTATGGACCTCACTCATTCCAATATTGTTTGGTATCACCAGGCTTACTATGATGTGGATATTGTCGATAGTTATGGAAGTCTCCCTAATGTACCTCTTCTTGGTACAAATGGAGGAATTAACTACAATCCCGTTCTTGCATGACGACAGCTTGGATATCCGATGAGAGATAAGTCAAATAGTATTCATCTAAGTGGTTTCTTTCTTAAAGAAGGGGAGGATTATAATTAAGCTAAGGAGGAGATTGTGAAGGCATGGTGTCATATTCACAAGAAGAGTAGAAAGGACTTGGGACCTAGAGGAGGTGTTTCTTTGGAGCCTTATCTATGGTGGGTACAAGTAAGAGCCATTCAATTGAAGATGTCATATTCCCGTGAAGAACCTATATATGATATGTTTGTGAAGACCACTCCTCCATTTTTAGATGATGTGGAAGAGCTTCAGCTTGCCCTAATTAGGATGCAACAGGAGAAGGAGTCTTTAAAGAATAAGTGTCAGACTTTAGAGGTGTCCTACCGAGAAGACTTGAAGGAGAAAGATGACCTGATTGAGATTCTCGAGAGTCGTGCAATAGATATGATGGAGAGGCAAGAGGATTTATTTTCCTCTAGAGCTCAGTCAGGACATGGTTGCTCACTTCTTGACTCTGGTGATTGGAAAGAGGTTACCGACAGGTATGCAGAAGATAACTAGCATTTGAAGGTCAGATTGTAAGACTCATGGGAAAGCGTCAGTGTGTGGAGTGATTTTCATCAGCTTTGCTTTCTTAGGATTTTAGATTATATCTTCTTTTGTACTTGGGATTGTTGAAACTTGTACTAAAAAGTTGTAATCCATTTTGAAGTTATTATAATAAGATTTTTAGTATTTAAAAATGTGTTAGTACTTTAATATTTGCAAATTGTCTAAAAATCTTTGAGTTCCTTGAAATATTAATAATAATCAAATAAATCATGTGCATTGCATATCATGCATCATCTTGCACATATTTCTTGCATTTCTGTTCATACCCAGGTGTCTTATTGTGTTTCTCAAATTCGTTCAGAAGCATGTTGTCTCACCAGTATAATACTCAGGCTAATTCCAGGAAGAAGATGGAGAATCTTGAACAAGAGAATCGCGAGCTGCGTGAAAAGGTGACTGCTTTAAAGGCCGGTATGGCCAATCTGACTGCTTTTATGGAATCATTGGTGTCTTAGAAAAATCATCCATCACTTGCTCAGCCTCAACAAACAACGGCTGCTTCCGAAGCTCCGACAGTTCCCACTTCTGTTACTCCAATTACTGTTGTTCAGAATCGTATGCCTCAAGGTTATCCATGGGGAATGCTAGAGAATTTCATGCTAGAGGGTTACAATCATGATACTCAAGTTGCTCCATTTTCTCAAACTTCTTTTGTTTCTGCACCTCTTGTGGTGCATGTTACTCCTATGGCTAGAAAGGAGATCCATTATACTGCACCTTCTTCGGTGAATGATATTTCGTTTGCTAATGATGAAGTTTATCATCCTGCTCCTCCATCGATTGAAAGTATGGGTTTCTATGACGGTTGGATGACTTTCAAGACCATTTCAATGAGATGTAGAAGGAAATGAAGGCCCTTTGAGGAAAAGAATTGTTTGGACAGAATGTCAGTGAACTCTGCCTAGTTCCTAATGTAAAGGGGCCAGCGAAGTTTAAATTGCCGGAATTTGAGAGGTACAAGGGAAACTCTTGCCCTCATGACCACCTCATGATGTATATCAGGAAAATTTCTACCCATACTAATGATCATTATTTTCTCATTCATTTCTTCCAAGATAGTTTAACTGGTGCTGCTCTGAAGTTGTATATAAATCTGGACAGTAGTAGTATCCATACCTTCAATGATCTGGGAGAAGCCTTCATCAAACAAAATAAGTACAATATGTTCATGGCGCCTGACTTGACCAGTCAAGAGCAATGGCTCAGAGAGACAAGGATTCATTTAAAGAATATGTGCAACGTTAGCGCGAGGTAGCTACCCATGTGGTGCCACCTATAGAAGAACAAGAAATGACCAAGGTCTTCCTAAAAACCCTTAGATCATTTTATTATGAAAGGATGGTCGCCAATGCGCCTAATGATTTCACCAAAATGGTAAGCATAGGTGTTCATTTGGAAGAGGCTGTCAGAGAAGGGCACTTAACAAAAGATGAAGGAAGGAAGAAGTCATCATACGGGTTCTCTCTAAAGAAAGAAAGTGAAATGAATGTTGTTATTGGGGAAAGAAATATTAGGCCACCTAGAAGGCATCAACGATACCAGCAACAGGTTGCTTCTGTGACTCCTGTCGTCAATGTAGCTCTAACCACTGTTGCCTATCAAAGACCATCCCCTCAAGGGAATCAGGGGCAAAGTCAGAAGAGAGAAGCCTTTGATTCAATTCCAATGAGCTATGCAGAGTTACTCCCAGCATTGATTCGGAAGAAGTTGGTTCAGACCAGGCCTCCCCCTGTTGTACGTTCACCACTACCCTGGTATTATAAGGCAGACCAGACGCGTGCTTTTCATTAAGGAGCACCAGGGCATAGTATTGAGAATCGTTATCCTTTGAAATCTGAAGTACAAAAGATGGTGAGATCTTGCCTTTTATCCTTTAAAGATGTTGGCCCTAACGTGAAAGGTAATACTTTACCAAAGCATGGATGAGAAAATGTTGTAAACATGGTTGATGGTTGTCCAGGGGACTTTCAGATTTTTGATATCAACCTGGTTAAAGTGGATATGGTGATGATGCATATTGATCTCTGTGAGTTTCGTTATTATACACATGACCACGTTGGTTGTAGTATTTGCAGTACAGATATCCAAGGATGTGATAAGATAAAAGTTGATCTTCAGGAAATGATGGACGAAGGCCTCTTTCATATAATCAGGCCTAGGGAAGAGTACGAGGAAGATGTGAATATGGTCTACAGATGTCCCAGTGAATCATGTATTTTTGATGTGAATCATATGAATGATGATTTGGTGCAGTTGCACGCTACCTTCTGTCACATGGATGGTCAAGAAGAACACCATTATGGGTCTTGCCGGATATGCTGCAGAGATTCTCATGTTTGTTCCATTGTGAGAAGGGATATTCAGTTATTATTAGATAATGTTACTATCAAAGTTTCAGGCAATATATATGATTACAATGGGATTAATGTGATTGAAGATAGCTTGGCTGAAACAATGTCAGATGATGAGTATGCTTCTGTAGATGAATTATTTTCCTCAGATGAAGATATGTTCTCCAACAATGATTCTGTGATGTCTAAGTATTCTGAAGAAGGGGTGAATGTTATTGTGCCTTGTTTCAGTGTTCCTTCCCCTATAGAGATTGAGTACCATAGCAAACCAGTTGTTGCTCTAGTGGTGATTTGTTTACCAGGTCATGTTCCTTACGAATCAGACAAGGTCGTGCCTTATAAATACAATGCTAAAATCTTGGAGGATGTTGTGGAAGTTACCATCTAACATTTGCCTGATGTCAAGAATATTGCTAAAGCCATCCGAGTGACCCATAGTGGTCGTGTTTTCGCACCTATCATTCGAGGGAATGTTAATGCTGATAAAAAGGTTGTTGAAAGTGCTGAACCTAAGAAAGCAGTGGGGGAATCAAACGGTACTACTCTGGAAAAATATGTGGATGATATATTGAAGATTATCAAGATGAGAAACTACAGGATCGTAGATCAATTGTTGCAGACTCCATCAAAGATATCTATTCTAGCCTTGATAATGAACTCTTCTTCCCACAGGGAATCTTTGATGAGAGTGTTGGATCAAGCTTTCATGGAAAGTGATATGCCTTTAGACCAATTCAGTAGTGTTGTTGGGAATATTACCTCCTGTAATAACCTGAGTTTCTATGATGATGAGCTGCTCGACGAAGGAAGGAATCATAACTTGGCTCTACATATCTCCATGATCTATAAGAATGATTCATTATCAAATGTGTTGATTGACAATGGATCCTCTTTAAATGTCATACCGAGGAGCATACTTATGAAGCTGAAGTATCAAGGAACTCTTATGCGCCTTAGTGGTACAATTGTGAAAGCTTTTTATGGATCAAGGAAGTCTGTCATCCGGGAAGTAGATTTTCCTATTCACATAGGCCCACACCTATTTCAAATTACTTTCCAGGTTATGGATATTGTTCCCGCTTATAGCTGTTTACTGGGACGATCGTGGATCCATGAAGCAGGGCTGTCACTTTAACTTTGCACCAGAATCTGAACTTTGTTCGTGAAGGAAAGGTGGTTATCATAAGTGGAGAACAAACATTATTAATATCTCATTTATCCTCTTTCAGTGTTGTGGAAGCAAATGAAGCTGCTGTTGGAACTCAGTTCCAAGCTTTATTTGTTGATAATGTAAGGGAAATTAGAATTCTATAGCTTTGTTTAAGGATGCTCAATAGGTAGTGCGTAATGGCCCTAGTAAAGTATGGGGGAAGATTGTGGATCCACCTTTGAATAAGAATAGAGTTGCTTTGGGATTCTCTGTGAAGAATAATAAAGGTGAGAATATGAAGTCGAAGACTGCTTTGGGAAAATATCAGGATATCTTTCACAGCGGAGGTTACCTTCATCCGACTGTTCCTAGGATCAATGCTATTCTTGAAAGTGAAGCAGAGCAAGAGATGTCGAACTATGTGACACATGGAGTCAGAGTCCAAAACTGGTTCACTATTGATGTTCCCTATTGCATTCATATTTCAAAGTAATTTTTTTTGTTAATCTTTTCAAAAATCTTTCACTTTGCCCAAGGAGAAAGTATTGATATTATATGGGCTTATCTGTTGCTTTGATCTTTAAAATCAATAATAAAAGTTGTCTTTCATTCCCAAATTGTGTCTTTATTTTTTTCTTTTTCTTGGACAATGGTAATCAGAAAAAAAACCTTTCAAAATAAATAATAACTGTAATTGAATATATATAATCACTAGTTATATGTGTCAATTTCTAAAAGCAATCATAAATCATATGTGCATATTAATTAAAAAACTCGTTGAGTGTAATAACCCTGCACCCTCTCCCAACTTTCAATATTCTATGTATGTGGCCGAAGAAGAAGAATATGATGAAATCTCAGAAGAGGTTTCACGTTTGTTTGAGCGCGGGGAAAGTACCATTCAACCATATAAAGAGCAGTTAGAGATGATTAATTTGGGTTCAGAGGATCCGAAAGAAGTTAAGATTGGAGCATTGTTGCATCCCGATGTGAAGAGCAGGTTGATTGAATTGTTGAAAGAGTACTTGGATATCTTTGCTTGGTCATACCAAAACATGCCTAGTTTGGATACTAATATTGTGGAACATCATTTGCCGCTAAATCCAGAATGCCTGCCAATCAAGCAAAAACTGCGAAGAACTCCCCCTGATATGGCAGTGAAAATTAAACAAGAAGTTTTAAAGCAGATTAATGAAGGTTTTCTTGTGACATCAGTGTACCCTCATTGGATTTCCAATATTGTCCCAGTACCAAAGAAAGACAGAAAAGTTTGCATGTGCGTTGATTATAGAGATTTAAACAAAGCTAGTCCAAAAGATGACTTTACATTACCACATATTGATATGTTGGTTGATAGTACAGCAAAATTCAAAATATTCTTGTTCATGGACGGAATTTCCGGATATAATCAAATTAGAATGGCTCCTGAGGAAATGGAAAAAATAACGTTTATCACACCCTTGGGAACATTCTGTTACAGAGTTATGCCCTTTGGGTTGAAGAACGCTGGTGCAATGTTCCAGAGGGCTATGACAACCCTATTACATGATCTAATGCACAAGGAAATTGAGGTATATGTTGATGATATGATTTCTAAGTCCCAGACTGAAGAATGGCATATAGAAGATTTGTTGAAATTGTTTCAGCGTTTGAGGAAGTAAGGTGTCCTCTTGAATCCAAATAAATGCACCTTTGGTGTCTGATCAGAAAAATTGTTAGGTTTCATTGTCAGCCAAAAAGGAATTGAAGTTGATCCTGATAAATTCAAAGAAATTCAAGAAATGTCGGCGCCAAAAATGGAAAAACAAGTTAGAGGCTTCCTTGGGCGTTTGAATTGCATTTCCAGATTTATCTCCCATATGACTGCAACGTGTGAGCCTATCTTTAAGTTGTTAAAGAAAGATCAAGGTTGTGTGTGGATAGATGATTTCCAATGTGCATTTGAAAGTATTAAAGTGTATCTTCTTGAACCTCTTATCTTTCTCCCGCCTGTTTAAGCAAGACCATTAATTATGTATCTAATAGTGTTAGATAATTCTATGGGCTGTATTTTGGGATAACAAGATGAAACAGGGAAGAAGGAATATACCATTTATTATCTCAGCAAGAAGTTTACTGATTGTGAGCCGCGGTACTCTATGCTGGAAAAGACATGTTATGCTCTGGCCTGGACGGCAAAGCGATTGCGGTAATATATATTGAATCATACTACTTGGTTGATTTCCAAAATGTATCCAATTAAGTATATTTTTGAAAAGCCTGCTCTTAGTGGGAGAATTTCCCGTTGGCAAATGTTTTTGTATAAATATGATATTGAATATCGTACTCAAAAGGCTATAAAAAGTAGTGTGTTGGTAGATTATCTTGCTCACCAACCAGTGAATGATTATCAGGCTGTTAAATATGATTTCCCTGATGAGGATGTGATGTTTTTGAAAATAAAATATTGTGATGAACCTTTGCCTGGGGAAGGTCCTGATCCTGAATCCCGGTGGGGCATGGTGTTTGATGGAGTTATGAATTCTTATGGGAAAGGAATTAGTGTTGTGATTATCACTCCCCATGGATCGCATATCTTATTTACTACAAGGTTGGCATTTGATTGCACCAATAACATGGCAGAGTATGAAGCTTGAATCATGGGTCTCGAGGAGGCTATTGATCTCAGAATCAAAATTCTAGATGTGTATGGCGATTCACCTTTGGAAATAAATCATAATAAAGGAGAATGGGATACTCGTCACCTTTGCTTGATTCCCTACAAAGACTATGCTAGAATATTATTACCCTTCTTTAATAAAGTTGAATTCCATCATATTCCCAGAGATGAAAATCAGATGGCAGATACTTTGGCCACTCTGGATTCTATGTATCAAGTGAATACTTAGAACTCGTATCATAGTTCGACATCTGGTTAGACCAGCTCATGTGTTTGTAGCATAGGAAACGTCAGACGAAAAACCTTGGTATTATGATATCAAGCATTTTCTCCAGACTCAGGAATACCCAGTTGGTGCGTCAAATAAAGATAGAAAGACATTGAAAATATTGGCAGGTAGTGTTTTCCTCAATGAAGATGTGTTATACAAAAGAAATTATGACATGGTCTTGCTCAGATGCATGGATAGACACGAAGCAGACATGTTGATGCATGAAATCCATGAAGGCTCCTTTGGTACTCATTCCAATGGACATTCGATGGCAAAGAAGATGCTTAGGGTAGGTTATTATAGGCTGACAATGGAATATGATTGTTACAAATTTGCAAATAAGTGCCATAAGTGCCAGATTTACGCTGACAAAATTCATGTTCCTCCGACACTTCTCAATGTTATTTCTTCCCCGTGGACTTTCTCTATGTGGGGTATTGACATGATTGGAATGATTAAACCAAAGGCATTTAATGGACATCCTTTCATTTTAGTGGCAATTGACTACTTCACCAAATGGGTGCAAGCAGCTTCATATGCTAATGTTACTAAGTAGATGGTAGTACACTTTATCAAGAACAATCTTATATGTCGGTATGGTGTGCCCAACAGAATTATCACCGACAATGGCTCAAATCTGAATAACAAGATGATGACAGAACTTTGTGAAGATTTCAAGACTTTCCATCATAATTCATCTCCTTAAAAGCCAAAGATGAATGGGGATGTTGAAGCTGCTAATAAAAATATTAAGAAGATCATCCAAAAAATGGTTGTTACTTATAAAGATTAGCATGAAATGCTCCCTTTTACTTTGCATGGGTATCATACATATGTTTGCACTTCAACAGGGGCAACCCATTCTCTCTTGTGTATGGCATAGAAGCAGTTCTCCCTGTTGAGTTTGAGATTCCCTCTCTACGTGTGATAATGGAAACTAAGTTGTCAGAGGCTGAATGGGTCCAAAGCAGGTTTGACCAATTGAATTTGATTGAAGAAAAGAGAATGACGGCCTTATGTCATGGCCATTTATACCAGAAGAGAATGAAGAAAGCTTTTGATATGAAGTCCAAGCCTTGTGAATTCAAAGAAGGCGACCTCGTGCTCAGAAAGATCATGTCTTTTAACGCTGATTCTAGGGGCAAGTGGACTCCCAATTTTGAAGGCCCGTATGTTGTCTACAAATCCTTCTCTGGCGGTGCATTGATTCTTGAAACTATGGATGGTGATGAGTTCTCACATCCTATGAATGCTGATGCAATCAAGAAATACTTTTCCTAAAGAAATAAAAGAATGGCTCGCTAAGTCAAAAACCTGAAAGAGCGGATTAGGCAAAAATGAGCGTCTCAGTAGGCTGAAAACATGAAAGGGTGGTCTAGGCAAAAATAAGAGACACGAACAAAATAAATGTTCCCGCTAGGTTGAAAACTCGCAAGGGCAATCTAGGCAAAAGTTAGGGATTTCTTGGAAAGTAACAACGTCAGACAAGACTTGATCATTGGAGCATCAATCCTCTTGGACTCTCACCATACTTCAATAGAAGTTACTGCTCAGGAATTCAAAGTTGTTAGGGAGAATAGTGGTCATTGTATTTCAATGTATCTTTTCCAAAGTATTACCATTTTCCAAACTTTTAAACCATCTAACGGAGTCTCGCCATTCACAAACTACCATTCTATTAATAAAGTTTGAGTTTTATCCAATTCTTTGCAATTCTTATTTTATTCTGCTTACAAAGACTCCATTTATTATTGATAGTAATTCTTAAAATAAAAAGATTAAATAACAAAATTGTTTTTTGAAAAGAATTTACAAATTACTTTCTACTTTAGATTTTATGACTCAAGAAAAACAAAAATAGTGATTTCGAGGGTGGACGAACTCAGAAATTTTGGAAGTATATATTCCCCAGGAAGGTTCTCTCATGTCGCTTTCGCTGATATGCATATGATCTTCTTGTGTTTCTCGAATAGTTGGAGATGATACCGATTTATATGTTATGCAGTGTTGGATTGGTGATCCCATTTTCCCCAGTCGGGTCTTAGTTCAGTTTTTCCTCCAGATTGATAATTTTGGTTTCCGGTTTGCATGGTTTGAAACCTCTATCCCTGATTCCCCCAGCGAGTTCTTCACTCATATGGAGGGGATTCCTTCTCCCTTTGTGTGATGTGGTGGAATCATTTGCAAAACATCGCCCTTTTGTAGTATTGGCATTATTGTTGTTGTTTGGAAACTAGACAAGGGATGTATCTTTTATAAGAAGTGTTGAAACATGTGTCAACTTTTTAGGTTTTCTCCCGCCAAGCGTTGGGTTTGATTTAAAATCCCCATAATTTTGATTTCTTGCTGTATTGTTTCACTTCTTAAATCCACAAGTAAAGCTGAGATAATGTTTCTCTCTGAAAGTTGTTATCCCCATGTGGTTTCATGATTAATCCCCAGAGAAGTTTGTGTAATCATCACTCTTGATATTGAAGAATGTATTTTGGGATCCTCTCAATGATGTTGTATTATCATCCATAATGAGGTCAACACGAGATGCCTAGCTGATATCTCGATGGCATGGTTTTCATCTACCCTAATGAAGTCAATATTATTATCTCCAGTAGAAGTATAGACGTTGAAGCATTTGTTTTCCCCATTAAAGTTTGTGCGATACTCCCCGGTGAAGCCTAGAGGGGGATGTTATATCCCTGTATCTGTACTATTTTTATTTGATTGTTTTTCGGATTATGTTCCTTCTCAGTGAAGTTAAGCCGTGAAATGTGAATTTATTTCTTCAGTTTGTGCTTACTTTCTTGTGAAAATTTCCATCCTGGATGTGATTTAGCTGAGTATTGGCGTTACCCAAGCTTGATTTGTCTGGTCATTCCCAGTGTTGTATGTCTGTTTTGTCAGCATATACATGATAACATTCATACATTCATATATACATCACGCATAGCTAAATTCAACATTCATTTCTCATTTGCATTCATTAATGTTTTGTTGGCATATTACCCTATTTTGCAGAGTTATGTTACCCTCTCTCCAATTGAGTGCCAACCTTAAGCAGAAAGTGTTTATTCTTTCAATTTCCCATTGAGTTATCCCTCGTGGAAGAATTTTGCTTCAGCCTTCTTATTCAGCTCATTGTCTGGTTATGCTTTGAGCCCTATTTTAAGAATATGCATTTATTTTGCACGAGAAGACTTTACCTTCTCAACAGGAATATATTGGCATTTCCCCAGAGAAGGCAAAATTATTTTCCCAACAGCATTATTACAACTCCTTCTCATAACAGCAGATGGAAGGTCTCTTTATTTGAGTAACCTATACTTCCCCAGTAAGTCTGTTAGTTCTTAGAAAAGATTCAGATTTGTTACTCTGATGAATGGTAGTCTCGTCATTATGGGAGATAGTTCGTTGTTGAGATTTTATACACCTATGAATGATAGTCTCGCATTATGGGAGATAGTTTGTTGTTGAGATTTGTTACTCTGGTGAATGGTAGTCTCGTCATTATGGGAGATAGTTCATTGTTGAGATTTTGTACTCCGATGAATGGTAGTCTCATCATTATGGAAGATAGTTCGTTGTTGAGATTTGTTACTCTGATGAATGGTAGTCTCGTCATTATGGGAGATAGTTCGTTATTGATATTTTGTACTCTGATGAATGGTAGTCTCGCCATTATGGGAGATATTTCGTTGTTGATATTTTATACTCTGATGAATGGTAGTCTCGCCATTACAGGAGATAGTTCATTGTTGATATTTTTTGTACTTCGATGGATGTTAGTCTCATCATTATGGGATTTAGTTTGTTGTTGAGGTTTTGTTACTCCGATGGATGGTAGTCTCGTCATTATGGGAGATAGTTTGTTGTTGAGATTTTTTGTACTCCGATGAATAATAGTCTCGTCATTATGGGAGATAGTTTGTTGTTGAGATTTATTTTGCTCTGAAGAATTTCACATGTTTCCAGTCATTAGTATTGATGCTAATCATTTGTTACCTACCCTAATATTGGTATTTACCGGTATTATCTTACCATTTCTATTCCCTGTGAGTCGACATTACTCTTTTTCTATCTTCTCAGTGAGTGGGTAGTTTGTAGTTATCTGTCGATCATTTTTATACATTTCTTTTTCCTCATTTATTGAGTTGGTGATGCCTTATCTCCTCCTTGGGCTTCACCCCAGTAGAGTTGAGTCTTTTGTTCACCAGCGATTTATTTTCCTGGTCGGACTTTCTTTTGATCCTTTATTTTGTTTCTCGCATCCCTAGTGGTGTCCTGTGTCACCTTTGAATTTGTTTGTTTGCATGCATGATCATAATCATTTCATAGCATCTTAGGGCCAAAATAGGGCTTGATTTATATTTAAGTATCTTCAATTGCGTCGAGACGAAGATTTTAACCTTCGTATCTCCGGATAGAAGACACTTAAATAAGGGAAACTGTTACACCCCAATTTTTGCCCCTAATATCCCTATATCATCTCATACTATCATAATGCATCTAGGTCACGCATTAGGGGTTTAGGTATTTCTCCTATGTCATCCTATCTTTAAGTTTTCTCTTGACTAACCACCAAGCACCTTGAATTATGTACCTTGTACATATGTTCTTTTAACTAACATCAAAATTTGTATATGTTTCTTTAAATGTTCACATTATAGGTAATGACATAATTGCATTCATCTCACCCTCTCCTAGCACAAAAGGTCAAAACTATGGTTTTGAATTTAATCAGGAAATCTATGACTTTTGGGGTAAGACTTTATTCCATACTTCTCTACATGTTCATGAGCATATATGATTAGGAGTTTGCTCATCAATTTTGATTTGAAAAGGTTCAATTGATCAAGAGGGTAAAATGGACATTCTGTCAAAAGTTAACCAAAGTCAACTATTGACCAAGTGGACTCTTGGTCAACCATCAATTAAATGTCCCTATTTTCACATTTCATGATCAATGGTGGTATAAAATCAAGAGGAAGTGTTGAATTAGAGATAACTTGTCAAAGAAGTTATTGGAACTTTTGAAAAAATTTAACTGTTCCTAGTACTGAACTTTGGATGATCAAAAATTTTTCATTTATTATTGAAAAAATGCAAACTTTACATTTTTGGAAAGAGGATACGAAATTCTTCAACTTTGTCCTTGAGGGCTAAAGTCCAAAATATGAAAGTAGAAGAAGTTATTAAGCTTGGAAAATCCTGGCCACTTAGTGAAAATTTTGAATATGAGCAAAAAGCTGATTTCTTCTTGACTAATTTTGAATGTTCATTTAAGCTCAAATAAAAAAATTGTCAACATCAAAGTTGGAGTTTGAAACTTCCTCTTCATTTTTGATTAAAGAATCATCTCAAATGGTGAAGTGTAGAGAGAGATACAATGCTTAGGAATTGGAGCCTGGAGATGGCATTTTGCACAGTCACGCGCGCCAGGCCAGGCATTCCAGCAAACACATGATGTGAATACATTCATGGCTATTTATCTCGTTGATTTAAACCTTGTTTTGAACAAATTTGAACATGAAAGTTAGAGTATGTTATGTCCTCTTCGATTTTGTTTCAAATTCTGTGTCATTTCATGTGCTAGGGAGAGAGATATGATGAGCTAAAGATGTGCTCATGATATTAGCCAAGTTTGCATGGAAATGTATGGGATTCATGTTAACCAAAAACAACATCCTTCCAGCTAATGCCCATGCCTTTCTCACTTACTCAAAATGACCTCCAAAGAGACAAAGCAAAGGAAAAACGCAGAACCATCTCACCACCTCATTTTTCTTGTCTTTTATACCCTTCCAAACAAAATTTGTGCAAGCTCTTCTCACTCTATAAAAGCAACAACACACCCCATTTTATGCAAGAGAGAACACACGCGAAAATGCACGCAACAGAGAGAAGATAGATCTGAATTCATCTCCTTCAAAAAAATCTATCGGATTCCATACTTTATCATCAAGCCCTCTTCATTTCTTTTTCCTTGCTATTTCCTCTGAATTCAAAGGTTGATACAGGTGATTTTTCGGGTCTCCCATCTTGTGAGCTTGATTCAAGGAATTAGTGGAAGAACTCCATCAAGTAAGCTCTCAAGAATCCATGAGATATATCCATAAGCTTGAATATGCATCTATGATAAATTCTAATTGTGAATTCATGCTCATTGAATGAATAGTTGGTCAGACAAATAGGATCGAAGTATATATCTGCTGAATTCGAATTTACTGTGAGTTTTGAACTTACTGTGATTGTACCCTTGATCTCTCCAAGCTACAAAATCGTTGCCTATAAATTAAACTTCATTGGCAACTTTAAGAGGTCGAAAATTTAAGAAAGAAAAAGCCTTGGACCCCTGCTAAAATTCCAAGAATCCAAAACTGAAAACACAAAATACAAAGCCTGGTAGCTTTTGATTTTCTTGCATTCAAACTCCATTTTTACTGAAGTGTTTCTTGACCAAAACTATCCGTACACTTTCTAATTTACATATTAGAAGCTATCATAACTTCTGTGTTCAGACTGTAATACACTCTCCATTCATATCCACCTCAAAGAAGTCAGAACTTTGGCCCTTGGCTGTTCCAGAATCTTCTAACCATTTGTAGCCCAAGTTGAAAGTTTCCATCCTGCTGAACACGTGAGGAAGTTGTTCAGATCATCACAAGCGGTCAGAGCCAAACTCTAGCTCACAGAGTATTTTCCAGCTGTAAGGTAAGCCTCTGATGACTCTCATCATATTACTTAGGCATTGTCAGATTTGCATGTTCAAAAATACAATGTAGACATCATGATTCTGATGTTGTACGTATTCTAAGGTTTCACGTATTTGTATGCCTAAGTAGGGAGTAAATTAATTCAGAACTTCTTAAGGAAACTAGGTTTAGCAGATATATGCTTATTTCTGATTTACAGTCCTGATATCCTATATTTCTAAACCATGATGGGAACTTGCCATAATTGCTGTGTTTGTGTTTTTTGTTCTATTAAGAAGTGATTAAGTTGCAGATGTTCTGGTTAGCATGAAGAATGAGATGAGATTCATCCTCAGAACTTACTTTATGTTATATGCTTATGTTTTTGCTTCTAATACCGGATGTATGGCCACCCCAGTGGTAGAAAACGCACGCATGAGACATTTGTGTTAAGGGTCCTGAGTTCTAGTCCCAGAAACACCTTTTTTCTTGTTTATACCCTGACATTTTTCCCATTCTGGGTCAGAACTTCCAAACCTCCAGCAACATCAGAAAATTCAAATCCCCTCAACTTCAGAACTTGGTGTACCCAAACCCAGAACTTCTGACCCTCCATTTTTCTACTAAAATTTTCTTTCTTGCAGCGTATCAGAGTCAGAACTTTTGTTCCTCTTCCCTTCAACAATGTGTTGATTCTGACTCCTTTTTCTCTTATTTATCTTATCTTAGATTTTAATAACTAAAAACACCAACAAAAAAACATTTTTATATTTACATACTTTATCTTATCTCTTTTTAAACCAAAAGAACAAAAATATTTTCTTAAGCCAATTTATTTCTTTTTTAACAAAAACAAAACAAGTCCATCTTACATTTCTTGTATATTATTTCAATATGGTTGTAATAGATAATTAGGACTTTATTTTCCTGAAATCCCCATTCATAAATTTGTATCTCCATCCCCTAAAGCTTTGTAATATCTTAGTATTTTTATTTTGCGCAATTCAATGTTTTATATACCAATTGCTAGTAATTAGGGTTTTTGTATGGAAAGATTAAAAACCAACAAATAGCAAACTCTAATCAAGACAAAACAATGCATGTGAATCAATACATTTTCACACTTACACCCCTAGGGTAAATCCACTTGATTGCCTTTACAAAATGGCCATATTACACATGTGAGGTATCTTAGCAAAAACAAGCAAAATATAAGATCACAGTCCCTCGATGACGCTATCTATGTTTCCTTACAAATGATCTTAGTCCCTCCAAAATAATGCTAAGATACCTTGCAACATTGCTAATCATGGTTATACGATGACCCACGCCCGTCCCTTTTACATCCAAAGACAGGGTTGCTTACCAAATCAATGGTAAGACAACAATGTCAAAGGAAAAGAAAATGAACAAGAAAGACATTTGAGTAGGTAGATTTCTCCTAATTAATTGCTCCATTCCAAAACAAAAATCCTTGCTATTTTCAAAAATAATCACCTACACTTTCAAACATCTTACAAAACTTGAAAACATTTTTCAAAAGATCAATATCTTTGTATACATTCTTACGAACGAGAATCATTACAAAGATTGCCTAAACAATGGCTTCTTTACAAAATACTTTCAAAAACCACACAAAGCACAATTTCAAACAAAAGTAAGTGATCTAGCAAGTAACTAAGAGCCCATGGAAAACCATGGATGAAAAGGGTACTAACACCTTCCCTTTTCGTAATCTACCCCCCGAACTCAAGAAATAATCTCAAAGGTCTTTCCTGTGCTTTTTCACCTTTCCTTTTGGATAAAAGAAAACTCGGTGGCGACTTTTGCTAACCGCAACATTTGTGATCAAATACAAAACCCTCAAGTCAGTTCTCCCACCGTATCACAGAAATGGCGACTCTGCTGGGGAGAGTTTTAAAAGTAGGGTTACCTTAGGGCTAGATCACATTTACTTTCTTTCATTATTTAACTTGTATGCTTTACATTATGGTTCTTTGTTTGGGTTTGAATCCTCTACCCGGATTTGGGATACCTTATAGGTAAGTAGAAATATGTTGTGGAAACTGTGTGGGGTATACCGACATGGTCTAAGCAATAGCTACATTAGTGTGACATATTTGTGGGTACCGGTAGCCCTTGAGTTAGTCAAGGATAATATGTGGCCGCTGAGTGATGTCATGAAGCACTAATAAACTTTTATAACATTTACTTGACCAACTTGGCCATCAGGACATAGTGAGATGACCGGCTTTGGTGCAGTCCGAAGTTGGTAGATACTCGATACTACACTCATTGAGGTTTGGTTTTTTGAGATACTTTGGTCGCCATTAGAGAGGCTTGTGCTAAGACAACGATCAAGGAAACAAACCAGTGATATTGAGCTCCTTAGAACCCGGTTACTATTATTAGGACATGTTTGAGCCAACTAAACTTCAAGAGAGTACTTACCTATGAGACTCCCTGCAAGCCTAAACCTAAGGATTTGTCTGCTTTGTGTGCATATAAACTTGCTTAATTTTCATATTTGTACATCATACCATAGCATTTTCAATAACCGTTTCACGGATCTCAAGGGCCTTTGATACAGGGTCACGTTGAACCAGACGTCTATCAGGGGGCAAGAGGATTTATTTTCCTTTAACTAAACATCGTCAAGGATCAAGTATAACAAACTTGAGTCAAAGGTTACAACCCACTCGACATGATGAGCTTAGTTCTCGTGGAAGGACATCCACCGGTACAAAGTTCTCCAATCAAAACTGTAAGTGACTACTAATCTCGTGAGATCCTTGAAAACATGCATCTACATATCATGCATCATATCATGATAGGTTTCTCCCATACAGGCCTCCTTATCTTCCTATTGTTTATTTCAGTAAGATGGATATGGAACAAACGGTGAAAGACATCTAGGATCAAAATGCCCAACTTCAAGAGATGTTCTTGAACCTATCCAAGGGACAAGAAGAGGTGAAGGCACTCCTCACCAGGGGCATGATCATGGGAAATTTTGGGGACGACATAAATGACCAGTTGGAGCGGCTACAAACTGAGATAGCCGTAATGAAAGTGCAGATGATGGGACAACTGGTGGGCCAGATGGCTCTCAACCAAAACTTGGCTCAGGGACAAGAAGAGCTGAGATTCCTCATCAACAAGCTTCGTCAAGACAGATGTAACCAAATGGGGAAAACATCTAGAACTAGGGATCAAGTCATCATTCATCCTCCCATGAGACAAGAAGTCAGTTTAAGGGAGAGAAGACCTTCCCAAATTTCTTCCACGTCACGAGCCCAACAACAATCTCGCCAACAACAATAGGGTAATCGACGTAGGAAGAATACATCTGAAAGACGCTTCACCGAAGTCAACATGTAATTGTCTCAAGCACTACAACACATGTTGGAGGCCAAGCTGGTTATGTTAAAAGAACCCCCCCTCAGAATCCCAACACAGCCTCCCCAAGGTACAATCCAAATGCAAGATGTGCGTACCACTCCAACAGTCCTGGACATGACACCAATAGATGTTGGACGTTGAGAAATAAAATTCAAGATCTGATTGTTGAAGGAACGCTAGAGTTCACACAAGATGGCCAGACTGAATTCTTCTGCCATCCCTCAAAGGCTCGCCACCTAAAGTGACAAGTTCAAACAAAAAGGCTTCTTTTCATTTGAATTTTCAGTTGTAATTTCTTTTGCTTATTCAAACACTTATCTATTAATGTCAAAACTTTACTTCATTAATGCATTGCATATGTTTGTCTTGAATTAATCCATTCGTTTTCATTATATTTAAACTATATTGCGTTTACTTCCTTTATGACATTCAACTCTTGCTAAAAGTTACAAGCCTTGAGAGGGAGGATAACGAAAACAATGCCATAATCTCATACAATATGCTTTTGAATAGACCTTGCTGATGATGTACAGGTGTTCTTTCAGTATGCTTTTGAACAGACCTTGCTGACGATGTACAGGTGTTCTTTCAAATCCTAAACACTGGAGTTATAAGGAAGATAATCCCTAGACAACCCCTTTGAGCCAAAGAAGTAGAAGTTTTCTTTCTTACACAAATTGAAACCTTTAATCAAAACCTGGGGTAGGGTAGTCTCTCAGTTAATTCAAATGTGCGTTTAGCCGCAAACTCTCATCTCATAATACAACAAATGACATCAAAAACATTCCTTCCGAACCAAAAGATGGTGATTGGTTCCCTATCAAATATGCAGTCATTATCTCTCAAAAGAAAAGCCCACTGAGTCAAAACCTATGAAGGAGACTTAAAAAACACGGAGGCATCCCGCTGACTGTAATCTCAAAAACAAGAACATTCAGACAAAACTCAGGGATGATAAATCAAAAGAAAGAGGTCACTACAAATCCTCAACAACATGAAAAATGTTGCAAAAATGAATGCCCTTCCGACAAACTTAACTTGTTTGAACCATCACTAAAGCGCCATTCCAGACTCAATTGGAGTTCAAACACACAATTAACTGAGTTTAGGACTGAAGAACATCACGAAGAACGGGTGGGTACAAATACACTTTGAGCCCTTATCCTTTGTTTCTTAAACCATGAACCAAGCCACGCTACAACCCTTCAAAATTCCAAATTGAAGCATGGGTTAGTTCGAAAGCATACTGTTACAAAAGGTATCCT
Organism: Vicia faba; assembly: GCA_948472305.1. NCBI lineage: Eukaryota > Viridiplantae > Streptophyta > Magnoliopsida > Fabales > Fabaceae > Vicia > Vicia faba. Next base: position 1,126,707,330 of record OX451740.1, read on the forward strand.
GACTCCTGTAAAGCTTTACTCTAAATCCTGAGTTAAATTTTTCTTACAAAATATCTTTACTTGCTAAAATGCATTTTCAAAAGTTCCAAGACAAACATAAACTGTGCATTACTTGAATATCATTGTTTGCATATGGCTATTTGTTTGACAACAGAGAAATTCACACACCGGATATCCAGTGAATGAAAGCTCTCTCAGTGAATAAAATCACTTCAAGTAGGATGACACTTCCATTGAAAAATATCCTATCAACAAGGGGGCATGACATGTCACTATCTAGTACACCTGGGGTAGTCCAGTCAAGATTCCAAGAAATATCTCAAGAAATGCGGAATAACCAGGAGCAGGTCACCATCTCCATTACTTGGGGCATTGAATGGGTTACGTACAGTCCAACATCTCCTGGCAGTGCCACAAACACTTGCTACTAGGGGCAGTGACAAATCTTCCCAAGATCCTTCTCATGGGATGACTCCCAGCCAGAATTTCAATTTCTAAAAACCTCTTCTCAACTGAGTCGACTTCAAGAATCCTCGAGAATTTCTGCCAGTGAAGTTGCCGCCTCTCCAACAGACTGAGCAACAAGGTTTATTTCCCAAACAAATGGAAGGATTCCCCAACTTGAGTTTTCCTCTCAGACTACTACAAATCAGAAGACCATAACTCTTTTTCCCCGATAGACTACTCTACAATCCCCATCAAGTTACTGTGAAGCCTGGACCCAACCAGACATCAGTTCAATTTTGACTCCCCAGTAGAGCAACGGACAATCGAGACTCCTGAACTTTTTCCCCAAGCAGGAATCAACACTCTATACAGAGCTTTCAACATTCCCCAACATAGTCCTCCTCAACAAAACAGGGATCCTCAGTGGAAACATTCCAAGAAAAGTTTGAAGATACACCTACTCTTCAACAGCAATCCAGGATTTAATAACTCCCCAACACTTGTCAAGGATTTATTTTCCAAAGACAAAATTGCATCTCAACAACATTCATATCATATGAAAGCAAAATACATATAACACAAATCTTATCATGCATACATCATGACATTGCATACAATTAACTCTTTACCTTTTCAGAAAAGATCAACCAACAGATAAAGTTCATCATCTTTTTGGAGTAGTAATCGTCCAAGATTCCTTCATCATCCTGCTGAGGTAGTAATCGTCCAAGATTCCTTCATCATCCTGATGAGGTAGTAATCATCCAAGATTCCTTCATCATCTTTTTAGGGTAGAAATCGTCTCAGATTCCTTCATTACAAAAAGACATCTTTCAGATACAGTTCAGATACGCACCAGATACGGATGCCATCCTGATACTCATTCAGATTCAACTCTCCGATACAGTTTAGATACGCACCAGATACGGATGCCATTATGATACTCATTCAGATACAGTTCAGACACGCTCTAGATACGGACACCATTCTGATACTTATTCAGATTCAGCTTTCACATACAATTCAGATACGCTCCATATACGGATGCCATTCTGATACTCATTCAGATTCAGCTTTCAGATACATTTCAGATATGCTCCAAACACGGATGCCATTCTGATACTCATTCAGATTCAGCTCTCAGATACAGTTCAGATACGATCCAGACACGAACACCATTCTGATACTCATTCAGATTCAACTCTCAGATACCATTCAGATACACTCCAGACACGGATGCCATTCTGATACTCATTCAGATTCAGCTTTCAGATACAGTTCAGATATGCTCCAGACACGGATGCCATTCTGATACTCATTCAGATTTCCTTTTTCAGATACAGTTCAGATACTCTCCAGACACGGACGCTATTCTGATACTCATTCAGATTCAGCTCTCAGATAAAGTTCAGATACGCACCAGATACGGATGCCATCCTGATAATCATTCAGATTCAGCTTTCAGATACAGTTCAGATACGCACCAGATACAGATGCCATCCTGATACTCATTTAGATTCAACTTCTAGATACAGTTCAAATATGCTCCATATACGAATGACATCCTGATACTTATTCAGATTCAGCTTTCAGATACAGTTCAGATATGCTCCAGATACGGATGCCATTCTGATACTCATTCAGATTCAGCTTTTAGATACAGTTCAGATATGCTCCGGACATAGATGCCATTCTGATACTCATTCAGATTTCCTTCTTAGATATGGTTTAGATACGCACCAGATACGGATGCCATCCAGATACTCATTCAGATTCATCTTCTCAGATACAGTTCAGATGCACACCCGATACAGATGCCGTTCTGATACTCATTTAGATTCAGCTTCTAGATACAGTTCAGATACGCTCCAAATACGGATGCCATCCTGTTACTCATTCAGATTCAACTTTCTTAGATACAGTTCAGATATGCACCAGATACGGATGCCATCCTGCTACTAATTCAGATTCAGCTTTCAAATACACTCCAGATATGGATGCCATTCTGATACTCATTCAGATTCAGCTTTTAGATACCGTTCAGATACGCTCTAGATACGGATATCATTCTGATACTCATTCAGATTCAACTTTCAGATACGCTCCAGACACGAATGTCATTCTGATACTCATTCAGATTCCCTTTTCAGATACAGTTCAGATACGCTCTAGACACGGATGCCATTCTGATACTCATTCAGATTCAACTCTCAGATACATTTCAGATACGCTCCAGACACGGATTCCATTCTGATACTCATTCAGATTTAGCTTTCAATTACAGTTCAGATGCGCTCCAGACACGGATTCCATTCAGATACTCATTTAGATTTCCTTTTCAGATACACTTCAGATACGCTTTAGACACGGACGCCATTCTGATACTCATTCAGATTCAACTCTCAGATACAGTTCAGATACGCTCCAAACATGGACGCCATTCTGATACTCATTCAGATTCAACTCTTAGATACAGTTCAGATACGCTCCAAATACGGATGTCATCCTGATACTCATTCAGATTCAACTTTCAGATATAGTTCAGATACGCTCTAGACACAGACGCCATTCTGATACTCATTCAGATTCAGCTCTCAGATATAGTTCTGATATGCTCCAGACACAGACGCCATTCTGATACGCATTCAGATTCAGCTCTCAGATACAGTTCAGACATGCTCCAGACACGGACGCCATTCTGATACTCATTCAGATTCAACTCTAAGATACAGTTCAGATACGCTCCAGATACGGATGCCATCTTGATATTCATTCAGATTCAACTTTCTGATACAGTTCAGATACGCTCCAGACACGGACGCCATATGATACTCATTCAGATTCAGCTCTCAGATACACTCCAGACACGGACGCCATTCTGATACTCATTCAGATTCAACTCTCAGATACAGTTTAGATACGCTCTAGACACGAATGACATTCTGATACTCATTCAGATTTCCTTTTCAGATACAGTTCAGATACGCTCCACACACTGACGCCATTCTGATACTCATTCAGATTCAGCTCTCAGATACAGTTCAGATACTCACTAGATACAGATGCCATCCTGATACTCATTCAGATTCAGCTTTCAGACACAGTTCAGATATGCAATAGATATGGATGCCATCCTGATACTCATTCAGATTCAGCTTCTAGATACAGTTTAGATACGCTCCATATACGGATGCCATCTTGATACTCATTCAGATTCATCTTTCAGATTCATCTTTCAGATACAGTTCAGATACACTCCAGATACGGATGTCATTCTGATACTCATTCAGATTCAGCTTTCAGATATAGTACAGATATGCTCCAAACGTGGATGCCATTCTGATACTCATTCATATTTCCTTCTTAAATACAGTTCAGATATGCACCATGTTGTACCCCAAAATTTGCCCTCCCATATTCTTCAAAATTTGCCAAGCATGCTTCAAAATCTCCCCAAGGGCTGCACAGTTCAAAGGCCTCCTAACAGTCAAAAACTAGGGTTTTGATTCTGACAAAGAAAATGAAGTTTCCAAGGGTCCAATCAAGTCCCACATGCTTACAAACATGGTCAAGCATCCTCATACCAAGTTTTAAGACTTACAGCACAAAATTGCACAGTCAAAAACCCTAATTGCTCTATAGTCAACTGCAGGGGCAAAATGGTCATTTGACAGTCAAAAGTTCAAATTTTTGGTCAACATCTCATTTTGAAGCAACAAACATCATTTTATCAATGCTTGATCATAATTCTCAAAGCTTGGCTCAAAAAGTCTCAAGATGCAAAAGTTTCCATATTTGGACAGTTGAAAAAGTCAACTGTAACTTGACCAAGGCATAAATTCCACATGGTTTGTCAGAAAAATTCCATCCAAAGCTCATTTTGAAGAGAATCACATTTCCTACAACTCCTCTTCACACTTCAAGTCCAAGAAATGCTCTCACAAAAAGTTATCAATTTCAACATTATAGGTCATTTTCAAAAGTCAACAAAAAAGGACTTTAAGTCCAAGGCCATAACTTGAGATTGGTAAATCAAAATGACATGGGACAAAAGGAATTGGTTAGAGGACTTCAAGACCTTTCCAAAATGTCCAAGAACATGATCAAAGCTTAAAAATTGAGCAAGATATGCCTTGTGGAAGTTGGGAAATTTTTGGATATTTTGAAAAGTCAACTTTGCTTCAAATGTCTTAAAATTGCTAATGGGCCACATTTTCTTCCAAGATTCATCATCCAAAGCATGTGCACGACCATTTGGCCCAAAGGGAATTTATTCATCATTTTTATTTATTTATTTGAATTTTTAATTGCTAATAATTCATTTAATTAATTAAAATATGGAAAAAATACCAAAGCAAGATTTTCCAATCTTTTTATGCATGAAATATCCTCAAGATCTCGTGCATTATCTGATAGGGAAAGAATCAATGTGATTTTCCATGATTGGAATCAAATATGCATGGAAAAGATTTGAAAATATATGCATAAAAATCAAATATCTTGTACATCAATGCAAAGGGTTTTGGATCCAATTTTCAACCCTAATCAGTTCCCATACTTATACTAATGCAAACCCTAGTGCTAGAGACCTCTGAGCTGCGCCCAAACATCAAGAACAATCTTGCATTTTTATCAAAAAAATCCAAAACTGAAAATTGCCTTAGAGGACGATTCAAAGGAGAATATTGATCCCATTAGCTTGCCAAGACATCATTGAATCTGACTGAACTCTTCTCCACGTCCAAAGCACCCAGAATTTGTATATAGCAGTCCAACTGTTTCAATTTTTTTGCATAATCGTATTTCATCATTCATGCCATGATTTTGAATTCTAATGCTTGTTTTGTGTTAGTCTTGTCATTCTGAAGCTAACTATATTGTTCAATTGAGTTTTCCTCATCCATACGCGAATCCACCATTGGAGTGTTTTAGGGTTGCAGGGGTTCAAAATTGGGGCTTCTCTGTTATGGAAAAATTGAGACACAAGACTGGTACCATTGGAACGAGAAGCTTCACACGAATCCAACTACCCTATCGCGCCTAATTTATGATTCAGGGATTTCTATTCGCTATTTTTTCACATAGCATATAGTGGGGGTTTAAAACCCCCGCAATCTTGTTTGTTTTTGTTTCAGGAAAAATGCATAAACGGAGAAGATGGTGACTTGCCTCCATATGACTGGGCAATTTGAATTCAGCGCGCGTTTTTGTTATTTCTAGGCCACTAACCAAGTTTCTCTTATATTATTTGTTTGTCATTATATATTCAAAGTGCGTTAATAGCTCCAGTGGCAAGGCGTTGGGTTAGTAATCTCTGGGACCTGGGTTCGAACCCCAGGTCCCCCTTCTTATTTCCATATTTTTCTTCTAACCATGTTCCTGTGCAGCTTGCTCCCTGATAACCATCATACGCCCACAATTCCAGCGTGCCACATGGCCACCAAGATCAAACCAAAAGCCAGGATTCAAGGTATATGGAATGACTTAGTCAAACATGCCACATGCTTCCTGAAAAAGTCAGAAGGGCCAGGGTTTCAATGGGCCCAAATGGCTGAATCACACCTCCAATTTGGGACAACAAACCCCCATTGTTTGCTTTCTTTCACTCTTTTATTTTTTATTTTTAATTGCTTAATTCAATTTTAATTTAATTCATCAAATTAATATTTCCATAATATAAAAAGATAATAAAAAATCCGAAAGTCCCAAAAATAAAATATATTTCATTTAAACTTTTTTTTGTAAATAAAGTCTTATTAATTAATTAGTTTTTATTCTAGGATTAACTTTAATATTTTCCAATAACTTAAAATTTGTAGAATTAGGGTTTTAAAAGACTTTTATCCTATTCTTTTCTCATTATTAATCATTAATTATTTATTTTTGTAAATAAAACTTGCCATTAATTAATTAGGTTAATTCTAGGTTTAACTTTAACATGTTTTTTTTAATAAATTAAAAATAGCTAGAACTAGGTTTTAATTCCAATTCAATTTTTCTTATTAAAAATCCATAAATACAAAAAACTCAAAAATCTTTTCTTTTTACTTTAATTTAATTAATTTGTTAATTATAATTTAATTTCCTAAAAAAGGGTCCAACGCCCTCGCTTTCGATTTTAATTCTCTTCGCATTTTTTTATTTCCGTTCTTATAATATTCATGTAATTCTCCCAAAGCCGTGTAAATTGGATATTTATATTTCTCGCACTTTACTTTATTTTATGTCAAATCGGGTCCTGGATTAAATTTGGCGATGTGGACCCGCGCCTTTGTAATAGTTTAGGAATTTTATATTTCTCGCAACTTTTTAACTGCTAATAAATTGCATGCAAGAATGAATGTTAAAATAAAAACAAAAGCGTAGATCACCCCCGACATGAACAAGACAAAATATCTGAAAACGACACACAAATCACACACCACCCCTAGGGTACGCCTCACTGTTGCCTTGCCTCTCGAAAGGTGATCGTCGAGTAGAGGATGTCTTAGTAAGTCCTCATGATCCGGGAACCTGGCATGAGGGTAGCTTCTAAGGTATCTTCCTATTGCTCCGGTGATCACCATGTCCCGAATTTCGAATTGACCCGAGTACCTCCAACGGTGGTGCTACCTACCTCTCAATGGTGGGATGGCACTACTTTAAGGACATTTACACAGACGAATTCCTTAGGGTAGGTAGACGACTCTAGATACTTGCTCTAATTTCAAAACAAAAAATCAAAAATACTTTTCACACCGACACCTTTTCAAAAAGCTTTCGAAAGCAATTTTTCAAACACTCTTGAGGACCGATACAAGAGTCGAACTGAAATTTTCAAAGAAAATTTTTTAAAACCCACAGTTGAAAAGCAAACAAACCACTTTTGAAAACACAATGAGCAAGTATCTAAGAGCCCATGGATAACCATGGATAGAAAGGGTGCTAACACCTTCCCTTTCTATAAATCTACCTCCCGAACCGAGAGCAATCTCTATAAGGAATTTTTCTGTGCTTTTGTCCTTTCCATTTGGAGAAAATAAAAGACGGTGGCGACTCTTGCTTCCGCGACATTTCGCGAACCAGCGTTAAACAGTCAGTTCCAGATCCACCGATCACACACCAGATACTGATGCCATCCAGATACTCATTCAGATTCAACTTCTCAAATACAGTTTAGATACGCACCAGATACGGATGCCATCCTGATACTCATTTAGATTCAGCTTCTAGATACAGTTCAGATACGCTCCAGATACAGATGCCATCCTTATACTCATTCAGATTCAGCTTTCTTAGATATAGTTCAGATACGCACCAGATACAGATGCCATCCTAATACTCATTCAGATTCAGCTTTTAGATACAGTTCAAATACGCTCCAGATATGGAAGCCATTCTGATACTCATTCAGATTCAGCTTTCAGATATAGTTCAGATACGCTCCAGATACGGATGCCATTCTAATACTCATTCATATTCAGCTTTCAGATACAGTTCAGATACGCTCCACACACGGATGCCATTTTGATACTCTTTCAGATTTCCTTTTCAGATATAGTTTAGATACGCTCCAGACATTGACGCCATTCTGATACTGATTCAGATTCAGCTCTCAGGTACAGTTCATATACACTCTAGACACGGATGCCATTATGATACTCATTCAGATTCAGCTTTCAGTTACAGTTCAGATACGCTCCAGACACGAATGTCATTCTGATACTCATTTAGATTTCCTTTTCAGATAAACTTCAGATACGCTCCAGACACGAACGTCATTCTGATACTCATTCAGATTCAGCTCTTAGATACAGTTCAGATACTCTCTAGACACGAACGCCATTCTGATACTCATTCAGATTCAACTCTCAGATACAGTTCAGATACGCTGCAAACACGGATGTCATCCTGATACTCATTAAGATTCAACTTTCAGATACACTCCAAACACGGATGCCATTCTGATACTCATTCATATTCAACTCTCAGATACAGTTCAGATACGCTCCAGACACGAACGACATTCTAATACTCATTCAGATTCAGCTCTTAGATACAGTTCAAATATGCTCCAGACACAGACTCCATTTTGATACTCATTCAAATTCAACTCTCATATACAGTTTAGATACGCTCCAGGTACGGATGCCATCCTGATACTCATTCAGATTCAACTTTCAGATACGCTCCAGACACAGACGCCATTTTGATACTCATTCAGATTCAGCTCTCAGATACACTCCAAACACGAACGCCATTCTAATACTCATTCAGATTCAACTCTCAGATACAGTTTAGATACGCTCTAGATACAGATGCCATCCTGATATTGATTCAGATTTAACTTTCAGATACAGTTCAGATACGCTCCAGACACGGATGCCATCCTGATACTCATTCAGATTCAGATCTCAGCAATCATTTTTGAATGGCCTATTTAAGCCCATTCCCTATACCATCAACCATCACATCCTCGTGTGCAAATTTTTGGGCACTCTCGTGGCCAATCATCTTCCACCTTCAAGTCACAAATGGAAAATCCGCCAATCTAACTCTTCAGGTTTAAGAAGATTGAACAGGGGCAGGTGTTGTATCCTAAAATTTCTTCTCTCATTTCACAAAGGATCATAGCAAAAACAAGCTATATCCACTTGGGTTTAAGAAGATTGAACAGGGGAAGGTGTTGTATCCTAAAATTTCTTCTCTCATTTCTTCTCTCATTTCACGCATGTGAGGTATCTTAGCAAAAACAAGCAAAATATAAGATCATAGTCCCTCGATGATGCTACCTATGTTGCCTTACAAATGATCTTAGTCCCTCCAAAATAATGCTAAGATACTTTGCAACATTGCTAATCATGGTTATACGATGACCCACGCTTGTCCCTTTTACATCCAAAGATAGGGTTGCTTACCAAATCAATGGTAAGACAACAATGTCAAAGGAAAAGAAAATGAACAAGAAAGACATTTGAGTAGGTAGATTGCTCCTAATTACTTGCTCCATTTCAAAACAAACATCCTTGCTATTTTCAAAACTAATCACCTACACTTTCAAACATCTTACAAAACTTGAAAACATTTTTCAAAAGATCAACATCTTTGTATACATTCTTACGAACGAGAATCATTACAAAGATTGCCTAAACAATGACTTCTTTACAAAATACTTTCAAAAACCACACAAAGCACAATTTCAAACAAAAGCAAGTGATCTAGCAAGTAACTAAAAGCCCATGGAAAACCATGGATGAAAAGGATGCTAACACCTTCCCTTTTCTTAATCTACCCCCCGAACTCAAGAAATAATATCAAAAGGCCTTTCCTGTTCTTTTTCACCTTTCCTTTTGGATAAAAGAAAAGTCAGTGGAGACTCTTGCTAACCGCAACATTTGCGATCAAAAGCAAAACCCTCAAGTCAGTTCTCCCACCATATCACAAGTATATATTTTTTTTTTTTATTTCTTAGTTTTACTTCTTTTTTTATTAAATAAATTAAAGTAGTTTAATTAGGGTTTTAATCATTTTTAGGTTTTAGAATTTTTATTCTTCCATTTCTACTTGATCTAAAAATCCATAAAATTTATTTTTGAGCTTCCCTCTGAGTCTTCTTATTGAAAATAAATTTTATCCAATTTTACAAAATTCTTGGGATGCCAATTAAATCAATTGATTGGTTATATAATCTTTTCTTTGTTTTTTTTATATATTGTGTAAATAATTTTTGTTTAAATTTTTCCTTTTGAGATAAAATTCAAGAAAAATATACTCATAGATCCTTAGTTATTGAACTAATTTTATATCATTATTTAATTAGGTCTACATGTCAGTTTGCTTATTTTTCAAAAATTTAGAAGTTAATTGTTGTTTTTAAGATCTTTTCTTACTTAGGCATGAAGAAACAATTAATTCCCTAATTTTTCTCATTTCTAAAAATCAAATAAAATTTGTTCAAAGTTCCTAGATGAATCAAGATCATTATAACTTTGTTTCTAATTTTTAAAGTTTGATCTTCTATTTTATTCAAATTATTTTGTAAAGCATGCCTAGTTTTAGTCTTTGACTAGCTAGTTTTGATGTTTGAGTTTCAAAAACATTTGTCGTCCTCTTTTCAGGAACTTTTGACTATACCTCTTACTTTTAGAAGTCTTTAAGGAGTTAGAATAAAATTAACAATTATTTACAAATTATTTTCCTATTTTAAACCTAATTTTTTATTTGGAAGGATACTTGAGGTTTTGCTTTTGATGAAAGTTTGTGTTTGAGAATTCTTGTGCATAGTTTTTGTTTAACTTTTGGAAAGACATTTGCTACCGACATAGGTGTTATTTTGGGACAAATTAATTAACCTCATTGGATCTTGGGTGTCGATAGGTTGAAAACCCAAATCCTCCAAAATGGATGAATGATGTTGATGATATTTGAAACCCTAATTTCATCTAATACATCCCCTCCCTCTTCATCTTATCCATTTCTTGCTTATGCTACATGTTGTTGGAGAATAATTTACATATCATTTCTCTAAACATATGGTACATGGATTTCTATTGACCAACCTTAAAATAGGTGTGACTTCTACATAAGTCCGCTTACGATTGCTTAACATAGCACTAAATTTTGGGCCGATTCGAGAAATGATCATTCGTGGCCCAAACCCATGTTTGCAAGGCCAAGTATGTTAATTTGAAACCTTTGATCCAATAACCTTGAGATTCATTTTTAGGAGGAATTGGTCTTATCAATCCTCTAATGAATCTTTATAAACTTAGGTCTAATTGAATCACTTAAACATCGTTTATTATTTATTGTCACCTCTAGGATTTGAGATGAATGATATACTTTACAAAAAGCAATTGAAACTTGTTATTAAGAGGATTTGATTTTATCAATATTCTAACGAGTTTTCAAATGCAATTTTCTAAATGGTCATTCAACTAACCTTTAATCTCTAACTCATTAACAATTGACTTTTGTCTTTATGCTTTTACTTTACGCATTTACTTTTTACCCACCATTTATTTTAGCATTTACATTTCATGCTATTTTCATATTTTCTCGTTTGAGCTTTCATTTTCTTTTTAAATATACCTAATAACCAACTTGAACTATAAAAAGCTTTAAGGTTACTTGGACTATTTGGTTACTATCCTTGGCATGATGGAGTTATGGACTACTTGGACTTAGGATTAAAAACTTGGACTACCCTTGAGACTTTGTGACTTCTATTATTATTTTGTCTGGAATTATTGGGGTTTACCCCAAGACATTGGGTTGATTTTCTTTATGTGCAGGTTATTCCGATTATATGCTTTGTCTTTGATTGGGAATTGATCTGTATACAACTGTTACTCTGCCCAATTTTTGTGAAGATTTAATGCATTTGAAGTTTGGTATTCTTAAGAGGTTTATTATCTTTGCTTGTTTGGTTTCAAATCCAAAGGATTGGAATTCTACATTGACTCATTGTGTTAAGTGTTGGCTTCTTGTTGGTTAGGCAGTTCTTTTCCCTAGCTTTTACCTTATGTTTTAGGATAAGCCCTTCATCTCCTCCAACCTTCTTTAATTTCAAAAATATTCTCCCTTCTTTCGAAAACTCTTCTTGGTTTCTAATTTGAACCACTTTCACAATAAACTCAGACTTAGGTCCATGCGCTTTCAAAAATATTTTCTTAATCAAGCTTTAACCAACTTAATACTACTTTAACATTTTTTGTGAGAAGACTAAAAGTCAATCAATCTCATTCAAACCGTTTTTCCATTTTGGCTTTTTACCTTAAACTTTTCTCAAAAGATTAGACTCCTGTCAATCCTTATAGTGATGCGAGCTACTATACTTCTATGATATGTAGTGAAGTGAGATATTTTCCACTTGGGTGGTTAGCGAGACTTTTTTTATTTTAAAATCCAAGCTATATCCTCCACTTAGAGATGACTAAAATTCTTCTTTCTCATAGTTGTGGGTAGTAAGTATGTTCTTCTACTCGGATAAGAAGATGATGTCTCGTCTCTTAAAATTAACCAACACACTTGTGTTTTAAAAAAAATTAAAGGTGAACTACAAGTACCCTGATACCCTATTGCACGGAAGGTGGTACGTAGGCACTAAAGGTTCGCAACCGCGGCATGTGTAAAAATTGTAAAATATATTTCTTTTCTCATCTCTAGAATCTATTTTATACAACATTTATAGCCAAAATACACAGATTTTCAAAGAGGTTCATGTGGAGTACCATAGATGTTTAGGGTTCTAATACCTTCCCTTTGCATAACCAACCCCCGAACTTAGATTCTCTCCCCCTCTCTTTTGGGTTATTCGCTCTTTTCCCATTCCTCTAGAAACAATAAAGCGTGGTAGCGATTTTTATTTGATCTTTACGAGTCAAGTTAATCCAATGACTTAGTCTCAACATTTCTACCGCTATAACCTTGAACATGGATGACATGGTAGCTAATGGATCCACTAATTGATTCTCTTCTTTTGGTATATGCTCAAAAATAATCTCTTTGAAGTACGGAATCAAGGTTTGCACATTTTCTAGGTAAGGAATAAGATTCTGATGCTTTGTATCCCATTCTCCCTTGACCTGACTGATTACCAAGGCTGAATCGCCATATACACTCAAGAATTTTATTCTCGGGTCAATAGCAACTTTAATTCCCAAGATGCACGCTTCATATTCAGCCATATTATTGGTGCAGTCAAAGCAATGTCTGGCAGTGAAGGGTGTATGGAAGCCTTGAGGAGAGATAATTACAACAGCAATTTCATTGCCAAGTGGGTTAGAATCCCCTTCAAAAACCATAATCCATCGGGATCCTAGCTTAGGTCCTTTATACGGTCCAGATTCTTCAAAATCTGTAATTAGCATGATGTTCTCATCCAGTAATTCGTTGATAGATTGGTAGTCGTCTACAGCTTTATGCGCCAAATGATCTTCCAGTACACTTCCTTTGATTGCCTTTTAAGTGGTGTACTAATTGTTGTATTTTGTTAAGATTATTTACCATCGGGCTATTCTTCCAGAGAGGGCTAGCTACTCAAATATGTACTTGATGGGATCCATTTTAGAAATCAATAGAGTATAAGTCAACATATATTGTCTTAGTCGGCGAGCAGCCCATGCCAAAGCGCAACAAGTTTTCTCGAGCAGTGAATATCTTGTTTCATAGTCAGTAAACTTTTTGCTAATGTAGTATATTTCATGCTCTTAGGTACATGATTAGAGGTCTTCCTTAAACTGGTGGCATCAGAACCAGAGGTTCTTGTAAGTACTACTTGATTTTTTCAAAAGCTATTTGACAGTCGTCGTTCCATTTTACTACTTGATCTTTCTTCAGCAGCTTGAAAATTGGATCACGGGTAGCAGTCAAATGAGAAATGAACCAGGAAATGTAATTCAGTTGTCCTAAGAAACCTCTGGCCTCCTTCTCAGTACAGGGAGCCGGCATTTCTTGAATATCTTTGACTTTTACAAGATCAACTTCAATACCTTTACCACTAATGACGAAACCTAGGAGTCTTCCAGACCTCACCCCAAAGATGCACTTGTTTGGATTTAGCCTTAGTTTGTACTTCTTCAACCTTTCAAATAACTTGTGCAGATGATCAAGATGTTCTTCTTCAGTCTGTGACCTTGCTATCATGTCTTTGACTAGACTTCTATCTTGTGATGAATCATGTCGTGAAACAAAGTTGCCATGGCACGTTGATAATTTTCCCCAGCGTTCTTCAACCCAAAAGGCATGACCTTGTAATAGAAAGTGCCCCACTGTGTGACGAAGGTAGTTTTTTCCATGTCTTCAGGTGCTATCATAATCTGATTATACCCTAAGAAACCATCCATGAAAGATAATACCTTATGCTGAGCAGTGTTGTCGACCATAACATCAATATACGGCAGTGGGAAGTTATCTTTAGGGCTCGCCCTATTCAGATCCCTGTAATCTACACACATACATACCTTGCCATCTTTCTTTGGGACCGGAACAACATTATCAACCCATTGAGGATATGACATCACTGCTAAGAATCCTGCATTGAGTTGTTTAATAACTTCAACTTTGATTTTCTCTAACATCTCAGGATGCATGCGACGAACCTTTTGCTTAATCGGAGAACAACCCTCCTTCATCGGCAGACGATGAACCACAATATCAGTATCGAGCCCTGACATGTCTTCGTATAACCAAGAAAATACCTTAACATAATCGTGCAACATCTGAACTAATTTGTTCTTGACATTATCCTCTAAGTTGGCGCCTATCTTGACCTCTTTTCTGTCTATCTCGGAACCCAAGTTTACCACTTTGACTGGCTCTTCATGTGGTTGGATATCCTTTTATTCTTGTATTAAGAGTTTGGCAAGTTCTCCAGGTATTTCACAATATTCCTCGCCTTCTTCCTCGGCTTGGTAGATCATATTTTCAAAGTCATAAGCAGCAATAGCAGAATCGTTATCAACGAGATCCAGAGTGGTGGGGATCTGCAATGTGGTGTGTGGGTTTGTGTAAGAACACATAGCTATTTGAAAATGTAGTAAAGTAAAAGAAAGACAGAGAGTGCAAAATTTGAATGCAAAACGTCCAATGTTTTTATTAAATGAAAATATGACATATGAAATGACAATGCTTAACAAATAGACCATTGTGCCCCGGGCAAGACACAAGGTTTAAAGTCATTGTTTTAAAAGAAATTACATAACCAAACTTCTTAAAGAGATAAAAATTGAAATATTTATTACTCCTGGCTAAAGGAGATAGGGATAATGTCTTCTGCTTTCCAATTTCTAAGCTCGTCGTCAATGGTAGGAAAGATCCAGTTGTCGAAGTCATAATCACTGTCAGCATCTTCTATGGCATTACTCCATTGTTGCTGATACGGAATAAAGGTTTTCCAGCTCGAGCGCGATGAACAGCCCTTTGAACCTCTGCAGTAAAGCCCAAACCAAATTTGTCAGATTTGTAGGGGATATCAGGAAGCTGACCCCAAACTTGTCATAATTTCTTCTGCTTTGTGTTTGTGTATGTTTGCAAATATTTTGAAAATGCCTAAGTGCTGCAATTTTGTAATGATTCTCGTATCGTTGAGAATGTATACAAAATGTTTGTTTTGGAAATATTTATTGGATGAAAGTGTTTATTTTGGAAAGATGTTTTGAAAATTCCAAGGTAAGGCAATATGCTTTACAATAACCCTTGTATCAGTCCTCAAGAGTTCTTATAAAGCGTTTTGAAAGTAGTTGTTTTGAAAGTGTGAGGTGTGAAGATTGTTTTAGTTTATGAGAAAGCGATTACGAGCGATATACCTACCCAATGGTCTTTGTTCTTCTCCTCCTTTAGATAGTGCTATCCTACCATTAGTTAGTAGAAAGCCCTGTCATTGGATGTGAGGGTCAGGCGTGGGTCATCGTACATTCATAGAAGGCAACTTGTAAGATGTTTTAGCAATTATCGTAAGGGACTAAGATCGTTTACCGAAGGCAACATCGAAGGGTCATCGAGGGACTACGATATTTTAGTCGAGGGTCTTTGCTAAAGCATCTCACGTTCGAGGGACATGATTGTTTATATCCGAGGCAACAAGTGAGGGTAACCCTAGAGGTGTATATGTGCGAAGTGTTTTGATTCCAAGTATTTGGCTTTGAGATTAGGATTTCTAATGTTTGCTTTTAGTCTTGTCATACAAAGCCTAATTACTAACAGTAATAAAGAAAGCAGTAAATTGTAGAAAATAAATGTTCTACGCTATTACAATGCTTCGGGGATGGGGTTATAAGTTTATGAATGGGGATGAAAAGGTAAAGAAAAACTAATTTATCTATTACATTCTTTGAGCAATTACAATATTGGCAAATACTTATGCAAAAATAAAGTGCGCGAAGGTGGTGAAAAGGGGAAGATGATTTAAGAAAACCTAAAAATATTTCCAAGTGTTAAGAAAATAATTTATTGTTTTTGTTTAGAAGAATATTTGAAATAAAAATTAGACCTAATTCTCATCAATTTACAATTTATTTAAAATAAAACAAAATGTAATTAATTTTATTTATGAAAATTAAACTAATAAATTAAAAACCTAAAGAATTCTAAGTATTTAGAAAATATTTTTGGAGTTTTGTTTAGAAATTATATTTGAAGTATAACCTAAGTATAATTAAATTAAATCAAGGTGATTAAAATAAATTAATTTTTATGTCAAAAAAATTATAATATTTAATTAAAAACCTAAATCTATTTTTTTAATCATTTTTATGATTTTTTCTAATTAACTAAAAAATATTTTAGAAAAGAAAGTTAATTAAAATAAAAAAGAAATAAAATGGGCCTGCAGTATAAGAAATTAAGGGGGTGAGCAAAAATAACTCAGGCCCAACTCAAGGAGTTTTTGTTTGAAATAGAAAATAAAATAAAAAAATGTTATAATGGGCCTGCTTCTATAAAAAGAAAATGGGGGGTATGGAAAAGTAGAAATAGAAAGGCCCCAGTCAGTGAGGCCCAGGCGCCTGTTTGTAGTCCAGTGAGGACATTGTTCAGAAGGTGTATCATGGGGCATGCATGTGATGTGCTGGATCTGATTGCATGATGATCTGATGGTCCAGTCATGAGGTATACCATGTGCGCTATAGTCTTGCTTATATTGAATCTGCAAGAAACAAATGTGAAAAATAAAAATGTCCCACGCCTGGCTCGAACCCGTGACCAAGCATAAGTATGACTTAAACCTGTGCGCGCTGCCACTGGGGTGACTGTTACATCCGGTTGTAAAACAGAAATCAATAAATATAAAATGAACAAGTTTTCAAACATTAACTTCGTCTTCTTCCTTGCGCACGAACAGACCAACAACAACACCATTTTTTGAATGTGTAAAACTCTCATTCCTCAACCATTTTAAAACATGTAAACATGAAAGTTGCTTGATTTTTCACCACGAATCCAACCATACAACTTTAAAAAGTTATAGATCAAAGGTTATGACGAGTTTTATTTGGTACCAAACTGAAACCTATTATTTTAGAAACTTCAATTCTAAAATTCTCATCACACAGTCAACATAAATGAAAACTAAGGGCATGGTTAGTTCCATGGAATTGATGTCTACATTTTTGCTTTAGAAAATAAATGCAAATGATGCTTGTACAGAGATTTCAAAGTTTAGAAAATTACCTCTTGATATGAAATCCGAATGCTCTCTACACGACTTCCAGAGGTGAAATGATGATGTGGTGAGCTTTCTTGAACCCTGAGGAAGCTGTTTGGATGCTCACTTGGTGCTAAGAGTGGCTGAATCACTCCAACCAAGTCAAGTTGCACAGTTGGTATTTGAAAATGGTGAATGATTAAGATGATTTTACAGTGAGGAAACTGGAGTATGGATGAGTTATATATTATGTATATAAAGTGTTTGGATGATTGGTTTGGACAAAAGTTGTAAGGTTTGAGAGATTCGAAGATTTGGACTTCAAAGCTCAAGAATGGAGGTTTTGTGTACAATTCTGACTTGGGAGAGTTTGAGAGGGTTAAATGGCTTGAAAAATAAATGCACATTCTCAAACCAAGGCTCAAAGCCTGTAGAAATCAGAATAATATTGTCAAGGACCCTAGATTCAAACCAGAAATAAACCAGAATGAAACAGTCAACCAAGACAACACCTAATGAGAAATAAACTCAAAAGAGGATCACATTTCATCTAGATAATGAACTGAATAGGAAGGCTAAAGAAAAATTCTCCCATGAGGGATAACTCAATGGGGAAATCAAAAGGATGTACACTTTCTGCTTAAGGTTAACACTTTATTGAAGAGAGGATAACATAATTATACAAATAGAATAATATGCCAATAAAACATCAATGAAAGCAAATGAGTAATGAGTTTTAACTTCATCTATGCATGATGTGTATGAATGTATGAATGTTATCATATATATGCTGACAAAACAATCATATTGTAATGGGGATAACCAGACAAAACCAACTTGGGTAAAGTCAACACTCGGATTTAGGGTGAAGATTCAATAAGAGAGTAAGCAACCACTGAATAAACAAGGTCCTACTTCAAGGCTTAACTTCACTGGGAAGAATTATAACTTGAAAAATATTCAGAACACGGTCTAACTAGCAACAAATAAAGTTGTGGGGATATAGTAAACTCCTCTAAGCTTCACCGGGGAATGTCATACAAATTTTGACTGGGAAAGACAATGCCTTGTCGTCTAGACTTCTCCTAGAGATTCCAAAACTAACTTCATTAGGGAAGGTGAAAACCACATCGTCGAGACTTCAATTGGGGATGTCATGCTAACTTCATTGGGGAAAAGGAAACCATACACACCAAAGGGAGCTCAAATAAATTCTTAAATATCAAGAATAAATAGTTATGCAAACTTCTCTGAAGAGAAATCTTGAAATTCAAACACTCTAACTTCATGAGCTTATATCTCTTAATCCAAACACTTTTTGGAAATCAACCCTCATTGACAAAGTTGTAGAATTCACCAATCCCTACAACTTTCATTATTAAAGTTTTCTTTGAACCAACATGGATCTTTGTGAAAAATGGCTATGAACTTAGGACTTTTGTTAAGAACAAAAACACTTAGAATTTTTCTAAGTGTTAGAAAATTTTCCAAATTTGACTTTTGTTGACTTTTTTGTCCAATACAGTTGATTTTCAGTTATCTGAGAAATTGATTGAGAAAACATGTGATGCAAGGCTTGAAACTTGACATAAGCATTATTGAGAACCTCTGATGAACCATGAAATTCATTTAAGACCTTTGCAACCCAATCTTCCTAGTACAAGATGAAACCCTAGTTGTGGACCCAATGCTTAGGAGGTAAGTTTGTCTGGTTAACTCATGAGAATCTTTGAGTATTTGAGAATCTTAGAAGAATTCCTTGAAGAAAATGGAAGGGAAAATTTTGGGGTACCAACAGCAGGTGTGCTCTGAACATAAAAGAAAATAGCTTAGAGTCCAGTATGATTAAGAAAACTCTTTTTCTTAGCCAAAAGGGCTTTAGCAAAGTAAAGAATCTGAAGAATGAGTTTAGAGTTCTGTTTAGAATTTTGATTAGGTGTTTAATTCCAAGAAAATATAGTATTGATCAAATCTCTTGGGATCAAAAATACTTCACCTATTTCTTAGTCACCCATGATAAAATCAACCTTCCAGCATACATATTTAACCACTTATGTGATTCCATCAGAGAGACTACCAATAATCATAGTAAGAGTATTCCTTATGCAAGACTTCTCTCTGAATTATTTCATGAGAGTAATGCCCATTGAAACTTTGATGAAATTTGGGCCTACATGAGATCTATAAGAAGGAAGTGGTGTAAACTACACATCCTCTAAGGGTCAGAAACATTAAGACTAACTTCATTGACAATTTTCCTTATATCACTAAGGAAGACAATCTTGAAGTTATTCATGAGTTCATCAAAATGGTTTGGGAAGACTAGGGTTTTATTTTGACTATGTATGATATCCCCAAAGCTCCTAAAGGAATTATGTACAGGGCCAGAAGAGGAAAGAGGCAGTATGTGCTTATTTCTAAAAAAAAGGACCAGATGCCACCTAAGAAGAAAGTTTCTCTCCACAAGGGTGTTTAGAAGGAGGTACAAGAAGCGGCACCTTCAATTGTCTTTATGCATACAAAGACAAGGGGTAGAGACACTCCTCATAATTCAACCTCTTATGTTATGGATAAAAAAAGAAGAAAATTATGCCTACAAAGACAAGGGCTAGAGCCACTCCTCAGAAGTCAACCTCTTCTGTTATGGATGAAAAGAATAAGAAAATGAGGAAGATGCTCTTGCCATCAGAAGATGAAGAATAAATTTATGAACAACTTTTGAAAAGGAGGTCCAGACTTGGTGTGAAAGATATTCAGAATCTTCCTGTAAAAGTTATTCAAGAGGGAGCTGGTTTGATAGCAGATGTTTTGCTGAGTCAGGCTATGAAAAAGCCTTTCATGTATGACATCTTTCAAAAGCAAAAGGAAAATAAATATGTTGTTGAAGATATGCTAAAGGATGCTAAGGGAATTTCAGATGCTGGAGATGTTCTCTTGTCTAAAGATGTTACTTCTCATGCCAATGAAATTGCTACGGAAGAAGAACATGTTGTTCCAAAAGTTGCAAAATATTTTGACATGGGTATTAATCTAAACCTTGTCTTTAATAATATCTTAGATTCTTCCCCTTGACCTTTATTTCTCCACCACCTACTCCACCTCAATCTCCTATACACACACCTTCAACCATATTTTGTCTAAACTTACATATGGGTTATAACTTACATTCTTTTAAACCAGCCTTAAAATCATAATATGTTGTACTGATTTTTTAAAGTGTTCAAAGATCATTTGTCTAAGAGGAACAGCCAATCCAACTAACTGGTGAGCGACCCAATGAGTAGAACTAGTAAGTATGTATTTCTGATTTTGAATATCCACAACCCCTAAACATCATGCTTGAACCACTAGTAGAGGTTTCTAGTTCCAAATCTAGCTCAAGCTCAAGCTTTGAGTTTGATGCATCTTAATTTAGACCTCAAGTGGTTAAACCTCTTCAAGTTATTCTTCTAGAAACCTCAACCCCTGATAACCAAGACCAAGCTTCATCTTAACCTTATTTCTCTCAAACCAGTACTTATTCTATCATCCTTGTTGATACATTTATCCCGGTTTAATCTATAGCTGAACAAGTAACCCATACCCAACCTTATCCTGAACCTCAATCTTCTCTGCCTCAGTCTAAATATGAAGTTCAGCCTGTATCTAAACATCACTCTGAAGCTGAGCGAGATACCTCTAACCAAAAATACCTTGAACAAGCTCATCAGAACCAACTTCACCTATAATCAATCTAGACCAAATTGAACCATAAAACTCCCACCCTTAACCATTTTTCCATCAGCTTTCCCATGCTAGAGAAATAGGTGATGTGTCAGAATCTGATAAAGTGACTTTATTTATCCCCTTTTCTCCTTCATCGACTCACCAACTAAACCTACCACTTATTATCCAACTCCAAGTGGAAAAATTTAGGATTGTTATCTCTAACAGGGTTCAAAATATGTTGTTTGAAAGGATTTTTACTTATTATCCAATAACTCATGCAGTAAAATAAGATTCTATCAAATCTTCTATTGACTTTACATTGCTCAATCTCAAGGCTTTCTCTATTGAGCATGTATCTTCTTTCAGTCAAAAGCATGAGAAGCTAAAGGACAGGATGAATTATGTGGTAGCCACTCAACAGCCCTTGGTTTCTAAGTAAGATGTCAAGGATGGCCAACTGAAGAATGTGTTTGAAAGACAAGATGAAATGCGTTCTAACTTGAAAGATATTCTGGATATTCTGAAGCAAAACCCTAGACTTTAGGATTTTAGCAAACCTTCTTTTTTTGTCTTGTCAATTGTTCTTGAATATTCTCTTATTGCTAAACCTATGTTTTTTTATTAATGGATTATTATTCTTTGGTATCTTTTCTATCTTCTTTCTTATATGTTTGTTGATGAAAAAATAGGGAGAAGAAGGATAAGTATTTAATCATTTGAACTTAATTGTTTGATATTGTTTATGCTTAAATTTTGAAGAATTAATTATTGTGCTTCAAAGATAATTTTATTTAACATGGCTAGGACTTATGGAGAGCTTACAAACCTCAACCTTATGACTTCTTGACTTAGGGAGAGCTTACAAACCTCATCCATAAGACTATCACGCTCAGGGGGGACTTACAAACCTCAGACCCTGGAGTCATAATGTTAATTAAATTAACAATTGTTGTTCTTAAATACTTGTATTTGTCATCATCAAAAAGGGGGAGATTGTTGGAACAAATTTGGTTTATACCATTATCCATTAGGCTTTGATGATAACAAAGTATTTAAAGAATAATTGGGTAGACTAATGTATGTTCAAGTGTGCAGGTAAAAAGATTAAAATATTGATTGAAAGTCAGTTCTGAAATTGCACTAAACATTCAAAGAGAAGCTCTAAAGAGACAGATCCTAAAGATAAAACTCTAAAGAATCAACTTATGATCAAGTCATCTTTTGATTCTTTATAAGTTTTGACTCTTTATAAGCTTGTGTTCATAATTTTATTATTTATAAGCTTATGTTTAAAAGTTGATTCTTTATAAGCTTTGACTCTCAACAAGTCAGCTTCTAAAGATTAAGCCATCCTCTAAAAATTCAGAGTCTTAAGGATCTGAAGCTAAGACTCATACTCTGAAGCACCATAACCTGAACCCAGTCAAAGCTAAAGAACCTAGGATTTTCTGACACATCGCTATCAGACTCTGAGGTTAATTTATCATATTCTAGTCACATGAAGACTTAGCAGAAAGTTGCAAAAGCCTGAAGATTTACAAATGATAATTCCTTTTACATCAAAAGAGTTTCAAATGAGTTTGCAACCATATTAACCATATTAGGAAGCTTTTCAACAGATCTATTAATGCTTCTCTTTAAAGACTCTCTTTTTCTTGAAGTTCTCTCCAATGACTCTTTCATGGAACTCTATAAAAGGAGATAAATATTTGGAGAAACACACAACATCACATCTTGACAAGAAAAAGAGAAGTTACTCTGTCAAAACAAATAGCACACGCTAACTTAAAACTTCTTATCAATTGTACATTCTCATAAGTTCTTAAGTCTTATAGTTTTTTGTATTGTATTATGTTTACACCTCTGATTGTATATCAAGTCTAATTATATCATTATCATTTATTTTTTAGATAGATTATCATAATTATCTTGCTTGTATGCTTGAGCAATTGGAAGTCTCTTGGTTGTGTGCTTGGCCAATTGGAAGTCTCTTGCTTGTCTACTTGATCAATTATACTCTCTTGCTTGTTTGCTTGAGCATTGAAGTCCCTTACTTATGTCTCTTTCTTGTATGGTTGAGAAACTTTTAATCAGATTTGGTTATAATGGAAATCTCTTGGAAGTACAGAGGGACTGGACTAATTCTGATTTGTAGGAGGAACTAGAATAATTGCTTATTGTTGTGCCCCAAAATTTGCCCTCCTATTTCTCAATGATTTCTCATCACAAAACCTTTGAAGCCCAAGATCCAGTTAGGGTTTCATCTGCTCAAGACTTCTCCTTGCACTGTTGACTCAAATTAGGGTTTGTGTTTGCACCAAGATGCTTTGACCTAAAGTGCCTAAGATAACTTTCATGCTTCATATTGGACTCCCAAGTTTATCCATACCAAGTTTCAAGTCTTGATTCCAAATTTTGCCCAGTCAATTGGACAGTTGACCTAGAAATCAGTTGTATTGGGGAAAAAGTCAACTGTGACCAATTGACAGTCAAACCTCATGAAAATTGACCCACATCAACATTATGAACTCATATGGACCATTTGATCAAGTTTGGATCACAATTCCATAAGAAATTTGATCAGATCACCAAAAGGGCAAAATGGTCATTTTTAGGGTTTTGACTGCACAAAGGCAATTTTTGACTGTTTGACCTAGCCAATGGCAAACCAAGCTCATATATGGACTCAAGGACCCCATGGAATTATCTTTACATGCTCAACAAACTCAAAAGATCCTAAGTACACAAGATTGACAGTTGAATTTCCCAGTCAATTGATCAATTTTGACTGTATACTGAAAAGTCAAACTTTGACTTTTTGGTCAAAATCAAGAGTCAAGATTCATTTTTCATCAAAACATGCCAAATCATGAAACTTTTTCACCAAGAAATCACAAAATGCAAATTAGGGTTAGAAATTAGAATTTTTCATAACTTAGAATTTTTCTAAGTTATAAAAAACCCTAATTTTTTCCCAACTTTGCCCCACTTTTTCACCAAGATCCATTTGGATTCAAACAAAAGTCAAAACATGAAAGTTGTAGCTTGTTGCATAATCTACAACTTTGATTCACAAAGTTTTCCCATTTGAGGCTTGTATCTCAAGTTACAAATTTTTGAATAAGGGCACTAAACCATTCTTAACTTAGTGAAATTTTAACCTATTTTGACAAGGTTTTCTACCCAACTTCAAGGCCATTTTCCATACACTTCCACTTGGAATTTCAATTTTAATTTCAAAGATGGATTGTAGTACACATTCCAAGCTTTCCAAAATGTCCAAGAACTTCTCAAACAAACTCATGGTTAGGGAGAATCGAATTTTGCAAAATGGGAAAAAATCACTTTTGTTCTTGGCCATGTACATGTTCATAACACTATGCATTTCAATCTCAGCTTACATATCTTGATTACAGGTCCTTAAACCATCCAACACTCATAAATTTAATGCATATTCTTTGTGCCAAAGCCATGTTCTTTGTGTTCTAACATTGCATAAAGGATTAATCCCAAATTAGATAAAGCATTCTTTCTATTTTTGCAAAAGTTAGCTTTATGTCCAATTACAAATCCAAGAAGTACAGTCCATATCTAATTGGCACAAGTTTATGTGTTAATCACACTGATCAAGGAGGGATTATGCAGCATAGTATGAGGGCCTGTACAGGCTAGAGGCACAAAGTAACCATTGTTTGCTTAAAGTGTAAGAAACACATCATAACTCAAACCAACTCTCATATCAGCTTACAAACCCTTAAGTGAACTTGACAAACATACTCAAGACATCTCAACCAAGCTATTGCACGACCCTAACACCTCTCATACACTCCCAATCTCAGAATCATCTTCAAACTACAAAAACAGGGTCATGCCTGCAGTTTGAGTGCCATCTTCCATTTCCCTCAAGCTCTCTTGCCCAAACCAATTCACCTACATTCCCTAGCACCTATGCAAGCTAACCATGACTTGAAACACGACCTGTAATCCCTCTAACCACTTCCACCATTTTCAGTTTCTTGTTTTGCAGGTGAAGTGCTCTAGCACGATTCAAAAGCTTTCAAGACAAAGTAAACATTGGAATAGCATCCCTGGACCTCAAGGAAGCTTTTCCAATCATCACCTTGCACTGAAAGCTCCCTCATTGCCAGATAGAACTTCAGCTGAACAGGTATCTTGGTGAACTTCTATCTCTCTTATCAAGCATCATTAGCTCTAAGTTTGTGAATAAACAATGTTCTACTCATGCCACTGAACATGTACATGTTTTTACTTTTCATTTCTTTTGCCTAAGCTGTGAGAATTTGAGGTTTGAAAATGGCAGAAAATCTAGGTTAGGATTTGGGGGAGAAGAAATTCTCCCTCATCTTAGAGAGTTAGATCAAGTTCTGCATATGGTTGGATTCGTCTCTTGATGCTGAACATTTTTTATGTTATGAGTTTTCGTTAATGAGCCAGGAATCAGGAGTTAGAAGATCAAGAACAGGGCGCGCGTTTTTTGAATGTTGTTGTACAGAGGTTGAAGAAAGGTCTTCATGGGCTGGGCTTATGTTGACTTTCCTTTTCACACCACCTTTTTGGTTTTACACCCCCTGAGCCCATTTGCTTCATTTTTAATGTTTTTTTGACTTTTTCTTTTTTTAACTGATTCATTTATTTTTTCTCAGCATATTAAAAACATAAAAATATTTTTCTCATCATTTTTTGAATTTATTAGGTATTTATTTGATTTTTCTCTTAGTTTGTACATAAATAAATAAATATACACTCTTTTGTTTAAAATAATAAAATAGTACAAATATATTTTTATACATTTTTATTTTGTTTTTACCTCCTGAAAATATTTTATAGAAAATTACTTTTTTTATTTTAATATTAAATATTATTAACTAATACATATAATACACATTTTGTAAATAATATAAATAAATAGATATATATTAATACACTTAGGATAAATACAAAAAAATGTACATATTTTATTTTTTAATATTTAATACTAAAAAATACATTTTTATAAATATATTATATTTTTATCCTATTTTTTGTATATAAATAGTAAATATTATATATATTAAATAACTAATACCATTTTGATTAAAATTAGGGTTTTGCCCTAAATTTGAAAATACTCCAAAAAAATATACCTTTTTATTTCTCTTTTTATTTTTACATAAATAATATTCTTGTTTTCATACACATAAAAATTCTTTTTACATTTTGCATATTTATTTCAATTTCCATTTAATTATACAATTATTTGTCTTGTAAATATTCAAAGAAAAAATGATGTAATAGTTAGGTTTAAATTCTTGTCTAAATATACCCCATTTGAAACATTGTACCCCCCTCCCCATATTATTGTGTTGTAATATTGTAGGAATTTAAATTTCGCCCTTTTAATGCTTTCTAAACATACCATGCTAGAATTAGGGTTTGAATGCGAATAAAACGAACAAAATAGTTGGACATAATCTCAAGATAAATAAGCATGAAAATGGACAACACATTCCACACTTGCACCCCTAGGGTATTCCACTTTGTTGCCTTCAAATAATTGGGCCGTATTGCATGTTGAATTTCTTTGGGTAAAACAAACAATCAAATGATCATAGTCCCTCAAAAGTTGCCTAGATAAATAATCAAGTCCCTTTTAAAGAAAAATTTCCCAAAGACATTTAACACTATTGCAATTATGGTCTAAACGATGACCCACGCCCGTCCTTTTCACCTCCTAAGACAAGATTGTCCACCAAATGCAATGGTGGAACAAAATTGTCAAAAGGTTTAAAATATAACAAAAATCTTTGAGAAAACTTTCGGGTAGATAACTCTTAAGTACTTGTCAATTTGCAAAGAAAACACTTGCCTAATTTCAAATCACACTTCACAAACACTTTCAAAACAAACTTTCAAAAAACCTTGAAACATCTTTTCAAAAGACAAAACACCTTTTGTAAAACATTCGAGTAAAGAATTGTTACAAGGGTAGCCTATACAAGGCATCTTTTTAAAACATTTTCAAAACCACACATCAAGCACCATTTCAAACAATTAAAAAACCAAGGCAAGTTGATCTAAGCAAGTACCTAAGAGCCCATGGATAACCATGGATAGAAAGGGTGCTAATACCTTCCCTTTCTATAATCTACTCCCCGAACCCAAGAAAAATCTCAAAGGTTTTTGATGTGCTTTTTAAACCTTTCTTTAGGATAAAATAAAAAGTCGGTGGCGACTCTTGCTCAACCGAAACATTTGCGAAAACAAAACGCAAAACCCTAGTCAGTTCTCCCACCGTATCACAGAACTGGCGACTCTGCTGGGGACTATTTTATAAGTGGAGTAACCTTAGGGCTTAGATCACCCTCTTGCATGACAAATTGTTTGAATTGTTTGCTTTATATCTTGGCTCTATTGTTTGGGTCTACAATCCTACACCCGGATTTTGGGAAACATTCATAGATAGCAATACGTTGTGGAAACTATGCGGGGTATACCGACACGGTCAAAGCAATAGCTATATTAGTGCGACATATTTGTGAGTACCAGTAACCCTTGAGTTCAATCAAGGAGAGTACGGGGCCGCTGAGTGATGTCACTAAGCACTAATGACCTAGAACCTTACTTGACCATCTTGGCCTTTTATTAGGGGTAGTGAGATGACCGGCTTTGGTGCAGTCCGAAGTTGGTAGATACTCGATACTACACTCATTGAGGGTTGTTTTCTTGGAATATTTTGGTCGCTAGTTAAGTGGCTAAACCAAAACAATGAACATTGAAAACAATCCAGTGATATTGAGCTCCTTAGAACCAGGTTACTATTTATAGGACAGGTTTTTAAGCCAACTACACTCAAGAGGGTACTTACCTATGAAACCCCATGCAAGCCTGAAACTAGGGTTTGGTGTGATTTGCTTGTACATATGTTTTGTGCATACATCATAAACATCATGAAGCATCATATGCATTTACTAACCATTTCAAGGGTTTGGATCTTCATCTTTGTTCCTGTTTTGTAGGTCATGGAAATTCATCGCAGAAATACCATTCAAGTCAACCTTGTGAGAATCTCTCCTCAACTCAAGGAGCTCACCTCAAGAATTCCGGAAAATTCATCCTTCAGTGAAAGACATAGTAGACTGCTCAGCCTAGTCAACACCAACATTGAAGAAGACATGATGAAGGTGCTATTCCAGTTCTTTGACCCTCTTCACCACTGTTTCACCTTCCCTGATTATCAGTTGGTACCCACTTTGGAGGAGTTTTCTCAACTCCTAAGAATCCCTATCCTTAATCAACTACCCTTCAACGGTACGGAAAAGGAACCAAAGCCGGAAGATGTTGCTCGAGCATTACATCTACAACCATCCGACATCAAGGGGCATTGGGAAACCAGAAGCGGCATCAAAGGATTCTTAGCAAAATTCTTGTTTGAAAAGGCACAAGAATGTTGGAATTCATTGGACCTACAAGCCTTCGAAGAAATTGTGGCACTCCTTATCTATGGGTTGGTCTTGTTCCCAAATCCTGACCAATTGATAGATGTCAACGCCGTCAAAATCTTCTTGTCCAGAAATCCAATACCAACATTGCTTGGGGACATCCTTCACTCATTTTACACACGAACAATGAGAAAGAGGGGTGTTCTCATGTGCTGTACTCCTATCCTTGCAAGGTGGTTTACTTCGCACCTTCCGCAATCTGTCTTGAAAAATGACCAAGGTACGAGGTGGTCCCAACGGTTGATGACTCTTACTCATTCTGATGTGCATTGGTGTTCTCGGTCCAGAGAAAATATCATCATCGTCGATCGTTGCAGAGAGTTTCCTAATGTTCCTTTACTTGGAATTAGGGGAGGTATCACCTACAACCCTTGCCTAGCTTTGAGGCAATTTGGATATGCACGGAGGGATGGCCCTCATGATATGTTGATTCCTAGCCTAGTTTTTGACGTCGACAACGATGCGCAAGGACTTCGCCAAAGATTCATCAGAGCTTGGGGAAAACTCAACAAGGTTGATAGCAAGACTCTGGGACACAAGAACTCCATCCCTCTTGAGCCCTATCTCAAGTGGGTACGAGCCCGAGCCCAAAGTCTAATGATGCCTTATCCTCATGTACTCCCAGTGATTAAAGAGCCCGTCAATGAAGGAGAGGTCCCCTACACCATCCTACATCCAGACATGCCTACATCGTGGGAGGAAATGCAGAAAAGTTAGATTCAGCTCAAGGAGGAACGAAATACTTTTGAAGCTAGCTTCTACGCCAGTGAAAAGAAGGTTCTAGAGCTTACCCGCCGACTCCACGAGCAAGAGGCCCTCAACACCTACATCGCACCAAAGAGGATGTGCAATGTCTTTCTGCCTTAAGAAGTTTATTTTGTAATATTTGGCCCATGGGGCATTTATGTACTAACAAATTTCTTCTTATTAATATGACGTGCGTTCTTCTTTGTCTGAAACAATTTTGAATGTTCTAAATCCTTGAATGCATTGCATACATCAGCATACCATTCATCATGTGCATAAGCAGGTCTCACTCCAGGTTTCCTTATCTGTCTGCTGTTTATTTCAGTAGGATGGATCTCGAGCAAACAGTCAAAGACCTACAAGCTCAGAATGCACAATTCCAGCAACTCCTGATGACCTTGGTTAAAAGTCAGGAGGATATCAAGACTCAATTGGGGAATAAGGACCCAGTGAAGAAGAAGAAAAAGAGGATTGGGGTGGCTACTTTGGGGAGAAGATTTGACAGAGAAGCTCGGAGAGTGCTTGAATTTCCTCCTACTTCTGATGAAGGGACTAGTAAAAGAGATGGAGTTGCGGTGCCTTCTGAGTCTGATGCGGAGGAAGAAGAGGTTGAAGAGGATGAAGATTATTCCGACCAGCAATACCCTCCAGTTGATGATAAATACAAGGGTTTAGAAGACAGGTTGGCCGCCATGGAACTACAAAGAGTACCGGGTTTGGATTTTGAAGACTTGGGCTTGGTGGCCGGGATTGTGATTCCCCCAAAATTCAAAGTGCCAGTGTTTGTGAGGTATGATGGGCTGTCCTGCCCCAAAATGCATCTCAGGTCCTACGTGAGAAAGATTCAACCCTATACGGCAGATAAAAACCTCTGGATTCATTTCTTTCAAGACAGCCTTTCGGGAGCTCGGTTGGAATGGTTTTATCAGCTAGAAGGAACCAGTGTCAGAAATTGGGAAGATTTGGCCACCGCTTTCTACAAACAATACCAGTATAATTCTGATCTTGCTCCTACTCGTACCCAACTTCAGGGTATGTCACTAGGAACAAGTGAGGGATTCAAAGAATATGCACAAAAATGGAGGGATTTGGCTGGCAGGGTGCAGCCTCCTTTAACCGATCGTGAGCTCGTTGATATGTTTCTTGGGACCCTATCTGGGCCATTTTTCAATCATCTAATTGGTAACTCTTCCGCGGGGTTTACCGATTTGATCTTAACAGGCGAAAGAATAGAGGCTGGCATCAAGTCAGGAAAGATTTAGAAGGGTGTTGCTGCAAATGTTGAGAAGAAGCCTTTTAAGAAGGAGACAGCTATGGTATATTCTCAGAGGAGAGCAGGGAAGATGGAGCGTCGGCCAACTGTGGGGGCCGTAATGATTCAAAACACTCCGAGTGAGCAACCTCGCTATAACCAGTCCAGACCAAATCAGCAACGAGTGGAACGGCCACAACGGCAGTTCACCCGTATTAATATGACTCCAGCGCAAGTGCTTCCCCATCTATTGAAGTTGAATCTTGCCACCATCAAGGAGGCACCAAAGAATGTGAATACGTCCTCTCCGCATTATCATGCCAATGCTAAGTGCACCTACCATTTAGACAGTGTTGGACACGACACCAATGATTGTTGGGCACTCAAGCATAAAATCCAAGACCTGATAGAGGCTAAGGAGGTAGAGTTTGACGCTCCAGAGAAGCCTAATGTGATATCTGCACCTATGCCGAAGCACGTCCAAAATGTCATTGCCATTGAAGAAGATTTGTATGTTGCTGATGTCAGTGATCTGACTACTCCACTGCTAACCATTAAGTTGAATTTGTTAAGGGCCGGGATTTTCCCGAGATGTAAAGAAGACTGCTATTGTTGCTACTCTCTGCCGTTTGATTGTCCGCTACTGAAGAAAGGCATCCAAGGCCTTATGGATAGTCGACAAATTTTGTTTGAAAAAGTTTATGTTGTTCCAGTTCATACTGAAGATGTCTCAATCATAACCATTCACGCCAATCTTTCCAAGGCCGTCAAAAAGCCTGTTAAGATTACACCAGCTGCAAAATCTGTTCCTTTGAAGATAACAATGCCAGGGCCTGTTCCCTATGTTTCTGAGAAGTCGATACCTTGTAACTATGGAGGTGACATCTACTACCATGGTATCAAGCAAATCGAGGTAATTGAAGAAAGTTCGGATGATGAAGAAGCCAGCATTGGTAACATTGCGGGCACTAGCAAAATCACCAGGAGCGGGAGAATATTTTCTCCAGAGATTGCCCCTCCAAGAGCAGTCTTTGGACCCTCATCAGCTAACAAAGTCATCCCTGCACCAAGAAAACTCTCTGCTAGAACTCATCTGATTGAAGACGTTGTTGTTCCTAGTACTTTCTCTCCTACCGCTGCTGACAAAGGCAAGGGAATCCAAGATGGGCCCGTCAGGACGAGGGCTCAACCCTTGGTTATCCCGGAAACCTCCAAGAAGGAAATGGATGAGATCTTGAAGATAATCAAGAGGAGTGATTACGATGTGGTAGAACAACTGGGGCAAACCCCCTCAAAGATCTCCATGCTGGCGCTACTACTTTGCTCGGAAGCGCACGCTAAAGCTCTGATAAAGTTTCTGAAGGCAGCTCTTGTGCCCCAAGAAACCTCTGCGGATCAATTTCAGAATTGCGTGGCTAGCCTGACTGCGGACAATGGACTAGGTTTTTCTGATGCCGACCTAACCCCTAAAGGCAGAAACCACAATGATGCTTTGCATATTTCAATCGAGTGTCGCGGAACCACTCTTGCACATGTTTTGGTTGACACCGGTTCGTCGCTGAATGTTTTGCCTAAAAAGGCCTTGGACCGGCTAGATTGCGAAGGATTGGAATTGAAGCCAAGTGATATTGTTGTCAGAGCTTTCGATGGTTCGAAGAGAATGGTCCATGGAGAGGTTGAAATTCCCATCAAGATAGGCACCGAGGTGTTTAAATCCACTTTCTATGTGATGGACATCCGTCCATCATATTCTTGCCTCCTGGGTAGACCTTGGATACACCATGCTGGGGAGGTCACCTCCTCCTTACATCAGATGTTGAAGTATCCTGTTAAGGGAAAGATCATTACCGTCCATGGCGAAGAAGAGTACATGATTAGCCACTTAAATTCTTTCCGGTATGTGGAGGTTGAAGGAGAGTTCATTGAGACACCGTTTCAACATTTCGAAGAAGTCCTTCCTGAAATAGTAGTAGCGAAGTTGACGGCTGAGACACCAAGACAGATGGCCAGGATGGTATCTCTGGAGGATGCAAGGGCCGCAATAAAAGAAGGGAATAATTCAGCATGGGGGCAGTTACCCGACTTTCCGCATAAGACTGACAAGTTTGGATTAGGGTTCACAGCCGCTGGCCAGAAAGCTATGCGCCGGTCGAAGATTGAAAGGGAGCCAGTCAAAATTTCTCCCTACGGAATCAATGCCCTGGAAGGGGAGGACAAAGAAAGCAACATTGAAGAGTGGATTTATCCGACTGTCAAAGGAGGATTGAGCAATTGGGAGGCTAAGGACTTTGTCCCCATCACTTTTATTCATCAGTAATTTACCTGTTAAACATTTCCTATTTGGTCTGTAATATTTACTTTCAAAACAATCCGTACAATATCTTTTCACCTCCTGCCTTGCCCGGGGCATGTAGGTCCATTTGTAAGGGTTTTGATTATTTTTCACATCCATATGCCATGTTTAATGATTCATTGGACGTTTTTCATTTGATAAACTGCTGTGTTCATTTTCTTTCCTTTTGCATTTTTGTTTAAGGATGGCTATCCCTTACACACACCCACACTCACCAATGCAGGTACCCATCCACTCCGGATTCCATGGGTGACTATTCTGCTATATCTTTCAATAACTCTGAGGATCTGGTCAATCTAGCCGAGTATGAAGATGACGAAGGTTGTGAAGTACCCGGGGAACTAGCCAGACTTCTGCAACAAGAGGAAAGGGCCATCTTACCGCATGAAGAGCCATTGAAAACTGTTAACTTGGGGACCGAGGAAGACCGGAAGGAGGTGCAAGTGGGTGCCAATCTGGAACCAAAAGTCAAGGAGCGCTTGGTACTGTTGTTGAATGAGTATGTTGAGATCTTCGCTTGGTCTTATGAAGACATGCCGGGTTTAGACACAGACATCGTGGTTCACCGTCTCCCCACAAGAGAAGACTGTCCACCAATCAAGCAAAAAGTTCGCCGAATGAGGCCTGACATGTCCGAAAAGATCAAAGCAGAAGTAATGAAACAATTCGATGCCGGTTTTCTGGCTGTTACGTCCTATCCTCAATGGGTCGCTAACATTGTGCCAGTACCTAAGAAAGATGGCAAAGTCAGGATGTGTGTGGACTACCGGGATTTGAATAGGGCCAACCCTAAAGATGATTTCCCGCTACCTCATATTGACATCTTGATCGACAATACAGCTCAGCATAAAGTATTTTCCTTCATGGACGGATTCTCGGGCTACAATCAAATCAAAATGGCTCCCGAGGATATGGAGAAAACGACTTTTGTCACACAATGGGGCACTTTCTGTTACAAGGTGATGTCGTTCGGGCTGAAGAACGCAGGGGCAACTTATCAACGCGCCATGGTAGCTTTATTTCATGATATGATACATCATGAGATTGAAGTTTACGTAGACGATATGATAGCTAGGTCACAAACAGAGGAAGAGCACCTTGAACATCTAGAGAAGCTGTTTGCCAGGTTAAAAGAATACAAGCTCAGGCTAAATCCAAGTAAATGCACTTTTGGAGTTAGGTCTGGTAAACTCCTGGGATTCATTGTAAGCAACAAAGGCATTGAAGTCGATCCGGCAAAAGTAAAAGCAATACAAGAGATGCCTGCTCCCCGTACTGAAAAGGAGGTTAGAGGATTCTTGGGGCGCTTGAACTATATTACCAGATTCATCTCACATCTGACTTCTACCTGTGAGCCAATTTTCAAACTCTTGAAAAAAGATCAGGTAGTGGAATGGAACGACGATTGTCAAGCTGCTTTTGATAGAATCAAGGAGTATTTGCTAGAACCTCCTATTCTGACGCCGCCCGTCGAAGGAAGACCATTGATCATGTACTTAACCCTCTTGGATAACTCAATGGGGTGTGTTTTGGGCCAGCATGACGAGTCTGGTCGAAAAGAGCATGCTATTTATTACCTTAGCAAAAAGTTTACCGACTGTGAGACTCGCTACTCACTGCTCGAGAAAACTTGTTGCGCTTTGGTATGGGCTGCTCGCCGACTAAGACAGTATATGCTGACTCATACTACCTTGTTGATATCCAAAATGGACCCTATCAAGTATATCTTCGAGAAGCCCGCTTTATCTGGAAGGATAGCTAGATGGCAAATGATCTTAACCGAGTATGAAATCCAGTACACCACCCAAAAAGCTATAAAAGGGAGTGTATTATCTGACCATCTGGCTCATCAGGCTATCAAAGATTATCAGCCCATGAGATTTGACTTCCCGGACGAGGACATCATGAAGTTGGACAACGTTGAAGGTGACAGACCGTATGACGGACCCGAAAATGGATCCCGATGGACCCTGTACTTTGATGGTGCTTCAAATGCACTTGGAAACGGTATTGGCGCAATACTCATTTCTCCGGAAGGTTGTCACACGCCTTTCACGGCCCGACTTTGCTTCAGCTGCACAAACAACATGGCTGAGTATGAAGCTTGCATCTTTGGTCTCAAGGCTGCTATAGACTTGGGGATCAAATCTTTGATCGTATTTGGGGACTCGGCTTTGGTTATCAGTCAAATCAAAGGAGACTGGGATACCAAACATCCTAATCTTATCCCATACAAAGAACATGTCCTGACATTGTTGCCTCATTTCGAGCAAATTACCTTCGAGCATTTCCCGCGAGAAGAGAATCAGCTAGCAGATGCTCTAGCCACAATGTCCTCCATGTTTAAACTCAACTGGGATAATGAGGCTCCCCAAATCACCATCGAGCGAATGGATGAACCTGCGCATTGTCACGAGAATAATACCGAAGAAGTAATGGAACAACCTTGGTTTCATGAAATCAAAAGGTATCTCGAGACTAGAGATTATCCTGAAGGAGCTTCAGTGAATGACAAAAAGTTCTTAAGGAAATTTGTTGCTAAGTTCTTCCTGAGCAACGGCATCCTTTACAAACGAAGCCATGATTGTGTATTACTCCGATGTGTGGACAAAGCTGAAGCAGAGTTGATCATGACTGATATACACAGCGGCACATTTGGCACTCACTTGAGCGGGCATACAATGGCTAAGAAGATCCTGAGGGCAGGCTATTACTGGTCTACCATGGAAGCTGATTGCCACCAACATTCCCGTACTTGCCACAAGTGTCAAGTCTATGCTGACAAAGTTCATATTCCTCCGGTTCCCCTCAACGTCCTGACTGCTCCGTGGCCCTTCGCAATGTGGGGCATTGATATGATTGGAGAGATCAAGCCCACGGCTTCCAACGGACATCGCTTCATCCTGGTTGCCATTGACTACTTCACTAAATGGGTCGAAGCAGCTTCCTTCGCCTCTGTCACCAAAAATGTGGTTGCCCGCTTTATCAAGCAAAATCTCATATGTCGGTATGGTGTTCCAAACAGGATCATCACGGACAACGGTACAAATCTGAATAACACAATGATCACTGCATTGTGCGAACAGTTCAAGATTTATCATCACAATTCATCTCCCTATCGGCCGAAGATGAACGGTGCTGTTGAAGCTGCGAACAAAAACATTAAGAAAATCATTCAGAAAATGACAGTCACTTACAAAGACTGGCATGAGATGTTACCGTTTGCTCTACATGGCTACCGTACGACGGTACGTACTTCAACCGGGGCAACCCCATTTTCTTTGGTTTATGGCATGGACGTTGTTTTGCCTATGGAAGTCCAGATCCCTTCTCTAAGGATTATGAAGGATGCAGGTTTGAATGAAGATGATTGGATGCAGACCCGACTTGATCAACTCAATCTGATCGACAAAAAATGACTTGCTGCTATATGCCATGGTCAGACGTATCAAAAACGGATGATCAAGGCCTTCAATAAGAAAGTCAGACGTCAAGTGTATCAAGTCGGAGATCTTGTAATCAAGCGGATTATCTTGCCGCAAAGTGATCCCAGGGGCAAATGGACTCCTACATATGAAGGACCATTTGTGATCAAGAGCATATTTTCTGGTGGTGCAATGATTCTGACCACCATGGATGGCGACGATTTGCCGCACCCTGCGAACGCAGACATAGTCAAAAGATACTACGCATAAAATAACCCGACAAGTCGAAAACCCGAAAGGGCAGCTTGGGCAAAAATGGGCATCCCGGTGGATCGAAAACCCGAAAGGGCGATTCAGGCAAAAATTAGGGATAAAAACAAAAAAATCTGTACACCCGGCAAGTTGAAAACCCGAAAGGGAGGCTTGGGCAAAAAGGGGTTTCCCGGTGGATCGAAAACCCGAAAGGGCGATTCAGGCAAAAGTTAGGGAATTAAAGCGTATGACTATGTCTCGTCAGATCACTTCAAAGACAATCTCTTCATCAACCGGTTCCAGGCTTCTGATCAATCCAGTCATCGTCGAGCGAAGCATTGAATGGACAGATATTCAGAGTTGTGAAAGCCATAGCAGAAAGGAATCCCATGGAATTATTTCACATAGCCATCCTTTATTTTGTATAAATCTTTCAATATTTACAGAATCCTCTTACTAGGATGTTTGTTTCCTTTGTACAAACATACTCAAAGAAAATCAATACAAATACTTTTCCCAGAAATTTGTGCCATTTCCTTTTCTTTTCTCTTGCACTATTTGTTTTATTTTGAGAAACGTCCAATGTTTTGTTAAATAGGCATATGCATTTGAAACATGATCATTCTCTTATGAGTCGGAAAAAAAGGATTACTGATAGGTCAAAGGTACAATTGGACATCTTGATACCCTTCAAAGGAAACCCCGGGGAGATTTGGAATCCATATCCCTAGCAAATCTCGAAACTCTTCCCCAGTAGATTCTGAAAGCTTATTCCCCGCAGAGAATAGACGTCTCTCCCGAGTTTTATTCAAAGTTATTCCTCCCAAGGCCTTATAAATGGGTTATCCTCAGCTAACAACCACGGAAGATCGCACTCGCCAAAATTCTTCCTGTCCCCAGCGGAGTTCATCAAAATTCTCCAGCAGTAACTTATCTTTGCAAATCCCCAGCCAGAGAATCCTCCGGAATTCAATTCCCTCTCAGAGTTTAAGTTTCAATTTCCCCAGCCGAGCTAAAGCTTCAAATTATCAATCCCCAGCGGAGCCAGACTAATGAATCTTTTCCCCACATAGTTTTAGGAGAATAAATCTTGAGTTCCCCGGTGAAGTCGCCAGAGACACTTCCCACTGAACTGAAGATTCCCGGTCTCGTATCCCCAGCATAAGTCTGCTAGATTGGTGCTCCCTAGTAGAAGTCATCAGGAATTCCCCAGAGGTTTGGTATACAACCCAAGCTCCTTATTCCCCAGTCACAGCCAAGGAATTGTTCTTCCCGGCATCAGTCAGGATGCTTTTATCTTCAGCCATCCAAGATTCATCTATCCCTAGCAAGACAGCTCACTAGTTTACATGCGCATTCATTACATTCATATCATAAACATTGATATAACATATATTGCATCATACATTTCATGCAACATAATTTTGTGTTCAGCTGACATTTTGTCCTTTTCAGGATAAGAATAAAAAGCTATCCTTAACAGTTTCAGATGCAGTTTTATACGGCTCATCATCAAGTAACCCTACACCGGTTCTTATTCAAATCCAAGACTTCTGAAAATAGTTTACGGATTCTTCCCAACAACGGATGTTAATCTATCACTTGTTCAGACTCTTCTCAACCGTTGAAAACAGCTCACAGACGCTTCCCAACAACGGACGTTGCTCTATTGCTTATTCAACCTCAAGATTTCTGAAAACAGTTTACGGGTTCTCCAAGTAACGGATGTTAACCTATCGCTGGTTCAGATTCTTCTCAAGACTTCTGAAAACAGTTCATGGATTCTTCCCAACAACGGATGTTAATCTATCACTTGTTCAGATGCAACTTTTGAAAACAGTTTACGGAAGCTTCCCAACAACGGATGCTGCTCCATTGCTTATTCAACTTCAAGATTTCTGAAAACAGTTTACGGGTTCTCCAAGTAACGGATGTTAACCTCTCGCTTGTTCAGACTCTTCTCAAAACTTCTGAAAACAGCTTACGGACGCTTCCCAACAACGGATGCTGCTCTATTGCTTATTCAAACTTCAAGACTTCTGAAAACAGTTTACGGGTTCTCCAAGTAACGGATGTTAACCTATCGCTTGTTCAGTTTCTTCTCCAGACTTCTGAAAACAGTTCATGGATTCTTCCCAACAACGGATGTTAATCTATCACTTGTTCAGATGCAACCTTTGAAAACAGTCTATGGATTCTTCCCAACAACGGATGTCTATCTATTGCTTATTCAGACCCCCAGCTCGAAGACGGTCCAATGCTTGGACACCTTCCTGATATTCCCTTCCAGATGGCATCTCTAAGCCCATCCCCGACAAGATTTCTATTACCCTCTCAGGATGGCATCTCTAAGCCCATCTCCAAATGGCATCTCTAAGCCCATTCCCGCATTCATTGCTTTGACGAGTGCAAATTTCCGGGCACTCTAGTGTCCAATCTCCTTTTACCCTCGAGTCACGAAAGGCAAGCTTGCCAATCTAACTCTTCGGATGCAAGAAGATTGAACAGGGGCAACTGTTGTACCCCAAAATTTGCCCTCCTATTTCTCAATGATTTCTCATCACAAAACCTTTGAAGCCCAAGATCCAGTTAGGGTTTCATCTGCTCAAGACTTCTCCTTGCACTGTTGACTCAAATTAGGGTTTGTGTTTGCACCAAGATGCTTTGACCTAAAGTGCCTAAGATGACTTTCATGCTTCATATTGGACTCCCAAGTTTATCCATACCAAGTTTCAAGTCTTGATTCCAAATTCTGCCCAGTCAATTGGACAGTTGACCTAGAAATCAGTTGTATTGGGGAAAAAGTCAACTGTGGCCAATTGACAGTCAAACCTCATGAAAATTGACCCACATCAACATTATGAACTCATATGGACCATTTGATCAAGTTTGGATCACAATTCCATAAGAAATTTGATCAGATCACCAAAAGGGCAAAATGGTCATTTTTAGGGTTTTGACTGCACAAAGGCAATTTTTGACTGTTTGACCTAGCCAATGGCAAACCAAGCTCATATATGGACTCAAGGACTCCATGGAATTATCTTGACATGCTCAACAAACTCAAAAGATCCCAAGTACACAAGATTGACAGTTGAATTTCCTAGTCAATTGATCAATTTTGAATGTATACTGAAAAGTCAAACTTTGACTTTTTGGTCAAAATCAAGAGTCAAGATTCATTTTTCATCAAAACATGCCAAATCATGAAACTTATTCACCAAGAAATCACAAAATGCAAATTAGGGTTAGAAATTAGAATTTTTCATAACTTAGAATTTTTCTAAGTTATAAAAAACCCTAATTTTTTCCCAACTTTTCCCCACTTTTTCACCAAGATCCATTTGGATTCAAACAAAAGTCAAAACATGAAAGTTGTAGCTTGTTGCATAATCTACAACTTTTATTCACAAAGTTTTCCCATTTGAGGCTTGTATCTCAAGTTACAAATTTTTGAATAAGGGCACTAAACCATTCTTAACTTAGTGAAATTTTAACCTATTTTGACAAGGTTTTCTACCCAACTTCAAGGCCATTTTCCATACACTTATACTTGGAATTTCAATTTGCATTTCAAATATGGATTGTAGTACACATTCCAAGCTTTCCAAAATGTCCAAGAACTTCTCAAACAACCTCATGGTTAGGGAGAATCGAATTTTGCAAAATGGGAAAAAATCACTTTTGTTCTTGGCCATGTACATGTTCATAACACTATGCATTTCAATCTCAGCTTGCATATCTTGATTACAGGTCCTTAAACCATCCAACACTCATAAATTTAATGCATATTCTTTGTGTCAAAGCCATGTTCTTTGTGTTCTAACATTGCATAAAGGATTATTCCCAAATTAGATAAAGCATTCTTTCTATTTTTGCAAAAGTTAGCTTTATGTCCAATTACAAATCCAAGAAGTACAGTCCATATCTAATTGGCACAAGTTTATGTGTTAATCACACTGATCAAGGAGGGATTATGCAGCATAGTATGAGGGCCTGTACAGGCTAGAGGCACAAAGTAACCATTGCTTGCTTAAAGTGTAAGAAACACATCATAACTCAAACCAACTCTCATATCAGCTTACAAACCCTTAAGTGAACTTGAAAAACATACTCAAGACATCTCAACCAAGCTATTGCACGACCCTAACACCTCTCATACATTCCCAATCTCAGAATCATCTTCAAACTGCAAAAACAGGGTCATGCCTGCAGTTTGAGTGCCATCTTCCATTTCCCTCAAGCTCTCTTGCCCAAACCAATTCACCTACATTCCCTAGCACCTATGCAAGCTAACCATGACTTGAAACACGACCTGTAATCCCTCTAACCACTTCCACCATTTTCAGTTTCTTGTTTTGCAGGTGAAGTGCTCTAGCACAATTCAAAAGCTTTCAAGACAAAGTAAACATTGGAATAGCATCCCTGGACCTCAAGGAAGCTTTTCCAATCATCACCTTGCACTGAAAGCTCCCTCATTGCCAGATAGAACTTCAGCTGAACAGATATCTTGGTGAACTTCTATCTCTCTTATCAAGCATCATTAGCTCTAAGTTTGTGAATAAACAATGTTCTACTCATGCCACTGAACATGTACATGTTTTTACTTTTCATTTCTTTTGCCTAAGCTGTGAGAATTTGAGGTTTGAAAATGGCAGAAAATCTAGGTTAGGATTTGGGGGAGAAGAAATTCTCCCTCATCTTAGAGAGTTAGATCAAGTTCTGCATATGGTTGGATTCGTCTCTTGATGCTGAACATTTTTTATGTTATGAGTTTTCGTTAATGAGCCAGGAATCACGAGTTAGAAGATCAAGAACAGGGCGCGCGTTTTTTGAATGTTGTTGTACAGAGGTTGAAGAAAGGTCTTCATGGGCTGGGCTTATGTTGACTTTCCTTTTCACACCACCTTTTTGGTTTTACACCCCCTGAGCCCATTTGCTTCATTTTTAATGTTTTTTTGACTTTTTCTTTTTTTAATTGATTCATTTATTTTTTCTCAGCATATTAAAAACATAAAAATATTTTTCTCATCATTTTTTGAATTTATTAGGTATTTATTTGATTTTTCTCTTAGTTTGTACATAAATAAATAAATATACACTCTTTTGTTTAAAATAATAAAATAGTACAAATATATTTTTATACATTTTTATTTTGTTTTTACCTCCTGAAAATATTTTATACAAAATTACTTTTTTTATTTTAATATTAAATATTATTAACTAATACATATAATACACATTTTGTAAATAATATAAATAAATAGATATATATTAATACACTTAGGATAAATACAAAAAAATGTACGTATTTTATTTTTTAATATTTAATACTAAAAAATACATTTTTATAAATATATTATATTTTTATCCTATTTTTTGTATATAAATAGTAAATATTATATATATTAAATAACTAATACTATTTTGATTAAAATTAGGGTTTTGCCCTAAATTTGAAAATACTCCAAAAAAATATACCTTTTTATTTCTCTTTTTATTTTTACATAAATAATATTCTTTTTTTCATACACATAAAAATTCTTTTTACATTTTGCATATTTATTTCAATTTCCATTTAATTATACAATTATTTGTCTTGTAAATATTCAAAGAAAAAATGATGTAATAGTTAGGTTTAAATTCTTGTCTAAATATACCCCATTTGAAACATTGTACCCCCCTCCCCATATTATTGTGTTGTAATAGTGTAGGAATTTAAATTTCGCCCTTTTAATGCTTTCTAAACATACCATGCTAGAATTAGGGTTTGAATGCGAATAAAACGAACAAAATAGTTGGACATAATCTCAAGATAAATAAGCATGAAAATGGACAACACATTCCACACTTGCACCCCTAGGGTATTCCACTTTCTTGCCTTCAAATAATTGGGCCATATTGCATGTTGAATTTCTTTGGGTAAAACAAACAATCAAATGATCATAGTCCCTCAAAAGTTGCCTAGATAAATGATCAAGTCCCTTTTAAAGAAAAATTGCCCAAAGACATTTAACACTATTGCAATTATGGTCTAAACGATGACCCGCGCCCGTCCCTTTCACCTCCTAAGACAAGATTGTCCACCAAATGCAATGGTGGAACAAAATTGTCAAAAGGTTTAAAATATAACAAAAATCTTTGAGAAAACTTTCGGGTAGATAACTCTTAAGTACTTGTCAATTTGCAAAGAAAACACTTGCCTAATTTCAAATCACACTTCACAAACACTTTCAAAACAAACTTTCAAAAAACCTTGAAACATCTTTTCAAAAGACAAAACACCTTTTGTAAAACATTCGAGTAAAGAATTGTTACAAGGGTAGCCTATACAAGGCATCTTTTTAAAACATTTTCAAAACCACACATCAAGCACCATTTCAAACAATTAAAAAACCAAGGCAAGTTGATCTAAGCAAGTACCTAAGAGCCCATGGATAACCATGGATAGAAAGGGTGATAATACCTTCCCTTTCTATAATCTACTCCCCGAACCCAAGAAAAATCTCAAAGGTTTTTGCTGTGCTTTTTAAACCTTTCTTTAGGATAAAATAAAAAGTCGGTGGCGACTCTTTCTCAACCGAAACATTTGCGAAAACAAAACGCAAAACCCTAGTCAGTTCTCCCACCGTATCACACTTATGTGTTGTCTTTCTCTCTTCTATATTTTTGTTCAACATTATTTTTATTCTATTCATCATACTATGAATTAGATTCTGAACATTATATCTAGAATCTGATAAGATATCTTAAAGAGAAAAAGAAGAAAAAGTCAACACAATTCAACCCCCTTCTTGTGTTTTTCTATCCTTCATACTCCTTACTTCATTGGCCTGTATCAGATTACCCAGAGGGTTGAAGTTGTTGCCTATAGAGTGGCTTTGCCACCATCTCTTTTGAATCTTCATGATGTGTTTCATGTATCCTCACTTTGGAAGTATATTCCTGATCCATCTCATGTAATCTAAATGGACGATGTACAAGTGAGGTATAACCTAACTGTTGAGGCATCACCTATGAGGATTTAGGATTGAGAAGTGAAGCAACTCATAT
Source organism: Vicia faba (assembly GCA_948472305.1). Classification (NCBI taxonomy): domain Eukaryota; kingdom Viridiplantae; phylum Streptophyta; class Magnoliopsida; order Fabales; family Fabaceae; genus Vicia; species Vicia faba. Next base: position 1,126,751,188 of record OX451740.1, read on the forward strand.
GTAACAAGATTGTTCTGGTGAAGGTTGTTTGGGGAGGACCTGCTTGTGAGAGCATGATGTGGGAGCTGGAGAGACGGATGGAGGAATCTTTCCTGGTCTGTTCTTACCAAGTAATTTTCGAGGGTGAAAATCTTTCTAAGTGAGGGTGAGTTGTAACTCCCCGACTTTAGAATAATATTTTATTTAATTATTTGAGTGTTTATATGCGTGTTGTATGATTTATTTAATTATTTGAGTCATTTTAATGTTTGTGAGGTTAAGGGTATTTTGGCAATTTAATAATCACGGAAAATGTTGAGTTTGAGAGTGGGTAAAATAAAGTAGGGTTTATTTGAATAATTAGATCATTTTAATTAATTAAAAATAATTGAAATATTTATAGTATTATATAATAAGGATTTTATTAAATACTTATTTAAATGGAATTTATTTAAAAAATATTTTTTCTTTATAAAATAAACTTTTATGATGTTACCGTTAGAAGCAATTAGCTTTAATTTCCTAAGGGGGTGTGTGAGGAATGGTGTGCAGACTAATTTCAATATTTAGTGAAGTATATATTCTAACCTGAGAGGCCATAGCCAAGGTACGAGAAAAAGTTAGGAAATTTGGGAAGCAGTCGATCCTGAGAAGTGAGAAATTGGAATACACAATGTCTAGGAGAGTGACCTTAGGAACATGAAGAGTCTGTTAGAATATGTTATGAAATTTTCATTCGAGGTAAGGGGAGGGGATTAGTTTATCCATTTGTGATAATTAGGAACTCAAGATGGCGAGAGGTCATTACCCTCCCATCAGCGTCGTGGGTGATTTTTGTAATTTAAGTATATATTTAGCCAAATGGGGTTTGGGCAAAACCCTATTGGCATCAACTGAATACTAATTTTGTTTATGAATGTTTAGATGGTGATTATATGGGATTTGAGATGAATCCCCAATGGTCACCGTAAGATGGTTTGTTAATTATGATATATATATATATATATATATATATATATATATATATATATATATATATATATATATATATATATATATATATATATATATATATATATATATATATATATATATATATATATATATATATATATATATATATATATATATATATATATATATATATATATATATATATATATATATATATATATATATATTCTTTACTGTAATATATTGTTATAAGATGTGTTGTTATGAGTTGGGATGCCCATATGATTGTTGTGTGTTTTTGTGATGAAATTGATGGTCATTATAGTAAATTGATAGAATTTTAGATAATTTGGGACAATGTTTTTAGTGTAAAACCTGTATTTTAGGTTTGTTTTCTCAATTGCATGAAAAAATCAATCTTTTTCCAAAAAAAATGACAGAAAGCTATATTTTTCCAATAAAATTGAATTTAAAAAAAATCAGGAAAATCAAAGTTCGAGGGGGTAGGGCAGTCGATAGGCGGCTGCCAATGATCGTGAAATCATAGAAAATCGCAGTGGCGGCCGTGTCCGGGCGAGCCCAGAAGCAACAGTTGTCGTTGCAGCGGCGGGTGCACACACGATGTGATATGTAGTGACACGCGAGAGCGATATACGCAGTAGGATGCTGCCACGCAGCGACAATGGTTTTGGCCTCAGGCAGTAGCAATTCAGGGCATTTTTTGGAAGTTTTAAGTTTGGGGCCTTTTCGCTGAGTTTTGAGATTTTTTTACATCACTAACCTTTTTGTTACCATTTTGAGGAAAGGAAAAAATGACTGAGCCTGCCCTGATGGAGGCACTCGCAAAAGATACTACCATTGAGGACCTATCTACCCAAGAGATGGAGGAGATTTTGAAAATCATCAAAAAAACGATTATAAGATAGTGGAACAGTTGGGTAAAACACCCTCGAAGATTTCTATGTTGTCTTTATTGCTATGCTTTGATGCTCATGCTTAAGAACTAATAAAATTCCTAAAAAAGGCACATGTCCCTCAAGAAACTACGACCGACCAATTTGAAAAATATGTAGCCAGTTTGACTGCTGACAATGGTTTGGGATTTTCGGATGCAAATTTGACCCCAGCCGGGAAAAATCACAACAAAGATCTGCATGTGTCCATCGAGTGTAAGGGAACCACTTTAGCCCATGTGTTGGTGGATACTGAGTCCTCCCTCAATGTCTTACCCAAAGGTACTCTAGATCGGTTGGACTATGAAGGTTTGTAACTGAATCCTAGTGATATTGTAGTGAGAGCTTTTAACAGATCAAAGAGGATGGTCCATGGAGAGATTGATCTCCCTATCAAAGTTGGGTCTCAAGTCTTCAACTCAACATTCTATGTGATGGATATCCGTCCTTCTTATTCTTTCCTGATTGGACGCCCATGGATACATGGGGGTAGGTGTAGTGACTTCCACACTACATCAAAAGCTGAAGTACCCGGTCAAGGGGAAAATTGTCATTGTATGCAGAGAAGAAGAGTTTATGATCAGTCATCTGAATTCATTCAAGTATGTTGAAATGGATGGCGAGTTCATAGAGACTCCTTGTCAAGCCTTTAAAGTGGTCTCTCCCATGATTGTTGTTGCCAAATCCACTCCTGACATTCCCAAATACGCTAAAGATGCAGCAAGGATGACCTCTCTAAAAGATGCTCGCGCTGTTGTTGAAGACGGAGGCTGCACCATTTGGGGACAACTCCCTGATATCCATTTCAAGTCAGACAAATTTGGGTTGGGCTTTACTTCCAAGGCTCAAAAGGAGGTTCGATGTACTCGCATAGGGAAACCACATATCCACATTAGTAACCATGAGATTAATGCCCTTGAAGACTCTAATGCTGATTGTGACTTTGACGACTGGATCTACCCGACTGTTGGTGGAGGGCTAAACAATTGGCAGACCAAGGACTTTGTCCAAATATCCTTCATCCAGGAGTAATTTCCATTTACTGTTTTTATTACTTTAAGAACTTTGTCTGTAATTTCCATAAGAACAATGACTTTAAGCCATGTGCCTTGCCCGAGGCACAATGGTCTATTTTTTAAGGGTTTGTCATTTTCATATGCCATGTGCTCATTTTAATGAAAAACATTGGACCATTTTGCATTCAAATTTTGTGCTCTTTGCCTTTCTTTACTTTATTGCATTTTCAAAATAGGCGTGTGACCTTACATGCACACACACACATTTGCAAATTCACATCCACTTCGGATCTCATTGACAATGACTCTGCTATTGCCATCTATGACTTTGAAAATCCAATCTATCAAGCCGAAGATGAAGGTGAGGAAGACTGTGAAATACCTGGGGAACTCGCCAGACTCCTGATGCAAGAGGAAAAGTCCATTAAACCACACGAAGAACCAGTTAAAGTGATCAACCTAGATAATGAGGCAGACAAGAGGGAAGTCAAGATCGGCGCCAACTTGGAAGACGGTGTCAAGAGAATATTGGTCCATATGTTGCACGACTATGTTAAAGTGTTTGCTTGGTCATACGAGGATATTCCAGAGCTTGATACTAATATTGTAGTTCACCGTCTACCAATGCAGGAAGTTGTCCTCCAGTCAAGCAAAAGGTCCGTCGCATGCGGCCAGACATGTCTGAGAAAATAAAAGTTATGGTAATTGTTGTACCCCAAAATTTGCCCTCCCATATTCTTCAAGGTTTGTCAAGAATAATCCTTAAATTGCTCAAGTTTTGCCCAAGGATTGCACAGACAAACCACCTCCTAAGCCAGCTGAAATTAGGGTTTTGGTTCTCTCAAGGAATTTGAGCTTTTCAATGGCTCAATCAAGTCTCATATGCCTATAAACATTCTCAAGTATCTACATGTCAAGTCTCAAGACTCACAGTGCCAATTTGCACAGTCAAAAGCCTCATTTGATCAACAGTCAACTGTAGGGGTAAAATGGTCATTTTGTAGTCAAAAGTCATAATTTTTGGTCAACATATTATTTTGAGTCCACAATCATCATTTGATCAAGTCTTGATCATGATTCCACAAGCATGGCTCAAAAATCATCAAGATGCCAAAAGTTACTATTTTTGGACAGTAGAAAAGTCAACTGTATCTTGACCAAGGCATAAATTTTTCATGGTTCATCATAAAAATCCCATCCAATGCCCATTTTGAAGGGGATGACATTTCCTACAACTCATCTTCACACTCCAAGTCCAAGAAATGCTCTCATAAAAAGTTATCAATTTCTACATTATAGGTCAATTTCAAAAGTCAATAAAAATGCACTTTAAGTCAAAGATCATAACTTGAGATTGATAAATCCAAATGACATGGGACCAAAGGCATTGGTTAGAGGACGTCAAGACCTTTCCAAAATGTCCAAGAACATGTTCATATGATCATAATTGAGCAAGATATGCATTGGAGAAGTTGGGAAATTTTTGTGAATTTGCAAAAGTCAACTTTGCTCAAAACACTTTGTTTTGCTAATGGGCCTCAAATTTCTTCTTGAAACTTTATCCAAGGCTTATGCACGACCCATTAAGATTATTTGAATTTATTTTCTTATTTTTTATTAATTAATTGGATTTTTAATCAATATTAATTCATTTAATTAATTTAAATTGTAGGAAATACAAAGATTTGATTTTTAAATCTTTTTGTGAAGCAAAAGTGGTCAATATATGCTGGAAATTTCGTGTGCAAACCAAAGGGACAAGAATCTCCAAATTTAGCAAGTTTCTTCAATCAAAAAGATTCAAAAATATTTGATTTTCAATCAAATATTCAAATCATTATTCAATGGATCTTTGCTCAAGGATTTAACCTAAATTCAGTCCTCTATAAATACACAACCTAACCCTAATCATGCAGACGTGAGATTGCTGCAAACAAAGCCATAAGCATATTGAAAAAATTCAAAGAAAAGTCAAAACTGATTCTTGTGTTCCAAGCCAATTCAAGGTCTTACATTGATTCAAACACGTTGCTGGAAGTGTCAGGAGTGATTTACAATCAAAACCAAGCATTAAAGCTCAAGAAATCACTCTAAACAGACCCACGGTTTGCATATTTTTCTCATAATCGAAATTCATATTTCATGCATAATTAACACGTTTTAATCATTGTTTTGTGTTGCTTTAGTTCATATAAAGCTAATGGTATTGGTTAATTGGATTATAGTGTGCAGGATCGAAAGTTGCCATTGACAAATTCTAGGGTTCTTATGCTGTAAAATTGGGGCTTTATTATCCAGGAAAAATTAGACCCCTTAAGACCCATGGTTGGAACCATTGCATTCAGACGAACATAAAGCTATCATTGCGAAATATTTATATAGCCTGTAGGGCTATTCGCTATTTTTCCTCATGATGTTTTGTGGGGGTTAAAAACCCCTGCTATCCATTTTTTTTACAGGTACGAAGGAGGAAGATGAAAGCGTATAAGCGTATCATTGGTTGGTTTAAATAGCGCGCGTTTTTATTCCAGCATAATTGTTGTTTTTACATATTATATTCATTGTTCATTATAATAACAAAGGCGTTCAGATGGCCTAGTGGATGGTGCGCTGGCTGGTAACCATTGGGACCTGGGTTCGATTCCCAGGTCCACCCAAAACTCTATAATATTTTTCTTAACGTGATTGTATGCAGGCTTCAGGCAGCGTTCCACCATGTGCTTCCAACCATCCAAGCGCCAAGTGGCCACAGTCATTAATCCAATGGTCAGGATGGGTAGACCACCATGTTCCCAGTTAACTATGCCATAGAGGATCTCAAAAAGTCAGAAGGGCTTGATTGTTAATGGGCCTGAGAAATTTCTTCTTCACCCCCAAAGCTGGCCCATCACCCCCTGGTTTCTTTATTCTTTTTCTTTTCTATTTTAATTTCTATTTAATTATTTTCTTAATTATAATTATTATTATTATTATTAATTAACCAAATTATTTTCATAATAAATTCAGCAAAACTAAAAATGTAAATATTTTTATTATTATTTTTATTTATTAATTTCACCTTAATTTATTATTTTTTGTAAATAAATTCTAACAAATTAATTTAGTTAATTAGGTTAAATTTGATTATTTTTTTGCAATAAATAAAATCCATGTAGAATTAGGTTTTTGACAAATTTTAATCCTTTTTATTTTATTTTTAGTAAAAACACAAAACACCATAAAAATATTTCTTTTATTTAATTAATTATAATTAGGTTTAATTTAATTTAAATGCAAAAGGACCAAAAAACTCATTCTTTCTCAAAAAAGGGTCAAAACCCTAAGAACTTTTCCCAACTCAATTTCTATTCGCGCATATTTATTTTTTATCATATTTATGTAATTGCTCCGAGGATGTAATAGATAATTAGGACCCTTTTTATCGCTTTATTTATTTTCTCGCATTTACTTTTCAAGGGTTATGTTTTTGGCGATGTAAATACCCGACGCCTTGTAATAGCGTGGATTTACTTTCCGCAATTTACTTTCCGCACAACTATTAACTGTTAACTATGCATGACAAGACTTGCCTGAAAATAAAATCAACCCGTAGCTCACAATAAACATGTGCAAAGATAATTTAAACATGAATCCTTACACACTCGCACATGCCACTCCTAGGGTACGCCTCACTTGGTTGCCTCGAGGTGGTCATTGAGTATAGGGTGTTTTAGAGGTCGCCCTCCTGTCTAAAGATCCAAGTTGCCTCGAAACGGTTGCCTCGGATAAAAAGGATCTAGGACATTAGGGTTACCGCTAAGGCGTCCTACTATTGCTTTGGTGACCACATGTCCCATATAATCGAATTGACCCGAATAACTCCAATGACGGTGCTACCTACTTCTCAATAGTGGGATAGTATTGTCTAAAGGACATTTACACAGCTTAATTTCTTTTGAGTAGGTAGATTTCTCCTGGGTACTTGCTCTTTCAAAACAACAAAAATACTTTTCGCACCTACACTTTCAAATAAAAGTTTTCAACCAAACACTTCATACACTCTTGAGGACTGATACAAGAGTTACCTAGAAGTTTTCAAACTAAACTTTTTTCAAAACCCACAAACACAAGAAAAGCAAACATTTTTGAAAACATAGTGAGCAAGTACCTAAGAGCCCGTGGATAACCACGGATAGAAAGGGTGCTAACACCTTCCCTTTCTATAATCTACCTCCCGAACCGAGAAACATCTCGAAAAGGAATTTTGTTGTGATTTTGTCTTTTCCTTGTTGGAGAAAATAAAAGACGGTGGCGACTCTTGCTTACCGCGACATTTCGCGAACCAGCATTAAAAAACAGTCAGTTCTATTTCCACCGATCACAATAATGAAGCAATTCAATACAGGTTTTCTAGAAGTGATATCATATCCCCAATGGGTTTCAAATGTGGTCCCAGTGCTGAAGAAAGATGGAAAAGTTCGTATGTGCATAGACTATAGGGATTTGAATAGGGCAAGTCCCAAAGGTGATTTCCCACTACCTTGTATTGATGTTTTGGTTGACAACACGGCTCAACACAAAGTTTTCTCCTTTATGGATGGCTTCTCCGAATACAATCAAATCAAAATGGCACCCGAAGACATGGAGAAAACCACTTTTGTTACACAGTGGGGTACCTTCTGTTATAAGGTCATGCCATTTGGTTTGAAGAATGCAGGCGCAACTTATCAAAGAGCTACGGTAGCTATATTTCATGATATGATTCATCGTGAGATAAAAGTTTATGTTGATGATATGATTGCAAGGTTTCAAACTGAGGAAGAACACCTTGATCACTTGCACAAGATATTTGAAAGGTTGAAGAAATACAAGCTGAGGCTGAATCCCAACAAATTCACCTTCGGTGTGAGGTCTGGAAAACTCCTAGGGTTTATCTTCAATGGAAAACGTATTGAAGTCAATCCCGCAAAGGTCAAAGCCATACAAGAAACGCCAGCTCCCTGTACTGAGAAGGAGGTCAGGGGTTTCTTGGGTCGACTCAACTATATTTCCCGGTTCATCTCTCACTTAACTGCTACCTGTGAGCCAATCTTCAAACTGTTGAAGAAAGATCAAGTAGTCAGATGGAACAACGATTTCCAAACAACCTTTGACAAGATTAAGTATTACTTACAAGAAACTCCAATCTGGATTCCTCCAATTAAAGGAAGACCTCTGATTATGTACTTGACTGTATTAGATAATTCAATGGGGTTTGTGTTGGGTCAACATGGTGAGTCTGGCCGAAAAGAACATGCAATATACTACCTTAGCAAAAAGTTTACTGGTTGTGAACCAAGATATTCACAGCTCAAGAAAACTTGTTGCGCTTTGGCATGGGATGCTCGTAAGCTAAGATAGTATATGTTGATTCACACCACTCTCTTGATTTCTAAGATGGATCCTATCAAGTACATCTTCGAGAAGCCAGCTCTCTACGGACGAATAGCTAGATGGCAAATGATCTTGACTGAATATGACATCTAGTACACTACACAATAAGCAGTCAAGGGAAGTGTGTTGGAGGATCATTTGGCCCATCAACCAATTTATGACTACGAATCCATGAACTTTGAATTCCCGGACGAGAATATCATGCTGATAATCGACTGTGAAAAGCCTGGACCGTATGAAGGACCTGAACAAGGATCCCGATGGACTATGGTTTTTGATGGAGCTTCTAATGCCTTAGGTAACAGAATTGGTGTTGTGATCATTTCTCCCAAAGGTTGCCATACACCTTTCACTGCCAGACTCTGCTTCAATTGTACAAACAACATGGCCAAGTATGAAGCGTGCATCTTAGGTCTAAAGGCTGCCATTGACTTAAGAATCAAATTCTTAAGCGTATACGGAGATTCAGCCCTAGTAATCAGTCAAGTTAAAGGAGAATGGGATACCAAGCATCCAAATATGATCCCCTACAAGGATCACGTGCTAACCTTGATCCCTTACTTTGAAGAGATCACCTTTGAGCATATCCCAAGGGAAGAAAATCATTTGGCAGATGCCTTAGCAATTATGTTGTTTATGTTCAAGGTCAATTGGGACAACGAAGCCCCCATAATTACTATCGAAAGATTTGAAGAACATGTGCACTATTATGAGATCGGAACTGACGAGAAGAAGCCTTGGTATCATGAAGTGATGAGGTACCTTGAAGCACAAGAATACCCTGGGGGAGCTTCAATCAATGATAATAAATTCTTACGAAGGTTCTCAACCAAATTCTTCCTAAGCAATGGGATCCTGTACAAACGCAACCATGATTCTACTCTACTCCGTTGTATGGACAAGAAAGAAGCAGAAAAGATCATGGAAGACATGCATGAAGGTATCTTCGGAACTCACTCTAGCGGGAACACTATGGCCAAGAATATTTTGAGAGCTGGTTACTATTGGTCGACTATGGAAACTGATTGTAACCATCACTCAAGGACTTGCCATAAGTGTCAAATCTATGCTGACAAGGTTCATGTACCTCCCATACCCTTAAACGTCATGACTTCTCCGTGGCCGTTTGCATTGTGGGGCATTAACATGATTGGAGAAATTAAACTTATTGCCTCCAATGGACATTGTTTCATCCTCGTCGCCATTGATTACTTCACCAAATGGGTCGAAGAGGCTTCATTTTCCTTAGTTACCAAGAATGTTGTAGCCCGATTTATCAAGCATAACATCATCTGTCGGTACGGCATCCCCGAAAGGATCATCACTGAAAACAGAACCAACCTCAATATCGATATGATCGCTGAACTCTACATGCAGTTCAAAATCAAGCATCACAATTCTTCTCCATACAAACCTAAGATGAATGGCGCAGTGGAAGCCGCCAACAAGAATATAAAGAAGATTGTGCAAAAGATGGTGGTAACCTACAAAGATTGGCATGAGTTGCTACCATTTGCTATTCATGTCTATCTTACTTCGGCCTGAACATCAACTGGGGCAACCCCATTCTCTTTAATCTATGGCATGGAAGTTGTCCTGCTTGTCAAAGTTCAGATTCCTTCCTTAAGGATTATGAAAGAAGCAAACATAGGCGAAGACAAATGGATTTAGACCAGATTGGATTAGTTGAATTTGATTGATGAGAAGAGACTGGTTGCTGTCTGTCATGTTCAGATGTATTAAAAGTGTGTGATCAAGGCATTCAACAAGAATATCAAGGCATTCAACAAGAAGATCAAGCCTCGAGTCTATCAAACATGATACTTGGTAATAAAGCACATTATTTTACCTCAAGGCGATCCCAGGGGAAAATGGACTCCCACTTATGAAGGGTCATTTGTTGTCAAGAAAGTATTATCTGGAGGTGCTTTGATGCTAACCACTATGGACAGCGAATATTTCCTGTATCCCGTGAACGCGGACATATTCGAAATATACTATGCATAAAGAGTGGCCCGCTAGTTTGACACACCTAGGCAAAAATAAGGGCATCCCAGCGAACCAAAAGATTTGGGCAAAAGTTAGGGATATATACAAAATATTATACACCGGCAAGTTGAAAACCCGAAAGGGAGGCTTGGGCAAAAAAGGGTATCTTACTAGGATTTCCGTCTCTCTGTACAAAAATTCCTGTTTATAGGCAAATTATCAATACAAATGTACTTTTAAGGGAAAACTTTTTGTTTTTCTGTTTTGATTGCAAAAATATCCAATGACTAAAATTGAATAAACATATGCATATGAACATGATTAACTGTTAATAAATATACGCATAAGAACAATGATAAACATTTACTTAAGGTTTTAGGAATTAGGATATCCCCACAAAGTCACTTCAATAAGATTATCCCCACAGAGTAAATTCATACATTCTCCATAAATCCAAATCAGAATATCTTCTGGGAATTCTCTTCCCCAGCCGATCTTGGCCTTCCAAAACTAAAAGAGAAACCTTACATAGCTCTTCCAGAAGAACTTGGTTCCCTAGTAAATTCATCAGGGCCACCTCTATAAGGTTATCTCCACAAGATAATCTTCATAGATAAGGGTGTGGTCTTCACAATCGCCCCGACAAATTATTTTTACAAACAAAGGAGTATAACCTCTTCCCCATTAATTCCCTCCATAGAGTCTCAGTCAGTACAATTTGTGGAAGTTCTTTTCCCCATCCGAGTTTGGACTTCCAAAACTGGAGAAGAAACTTCATTTCCCCAGTAAGGACGCCATAATACTTTCCTCAACAGGTTTTAGTTCCCCAACATACTACAATCTCCCCAGCTTGAGTCTATTACTACAAATCATTAACAAAACTCCTTTTCACCAGTAGAGTTGATACTACCCCCAGAGAGGTGCTGCAAAGCCTGGAATTTGACCATATACTAGTTAACTTCATCCTCCCAAGACAATCGAAAGTTTAAACATCTCTTTTATCCCCATTCAGGGTATATGAGAATTAAATTCCCCATTAGAGTAATGGTCAACTAAGGTTCCTGAATTCTACTCCCCAAGCAGAAACCAACATTCCTTGCAAAGTTTCCTCAAACATCAAACATGGATTCCCAGCGGAAGCACTTTAAACAAGGTTGAAGATGCACATACTCTTCGTCTCCGGCAATAATCTGTGATTTAGCTTTCCAAAACTTCCCAGCAGTAGTCAGGGATTTATTTTCCCATACAAAGATACACTTCAGTAACATTTCATGTTCATGCATCATAGCATATGCATACGAAACACATATAATACAGTCTCATTCATTTTGAGAACATTATTATGCAATGCATTTCATACATCATGATATTGCATACAACTAACTCTTTACCTTTTCAGGAAAGATCAGTCAATAGATGAATATTATCAACAACTTTCAAACAATTCTAGATTAATTCCTGAAACAAGATAGGGCAACCATCTGGGAACAACTGATTGTATATCAATTCCCGAAACAGGACAGAGCGACTATCTACGTGAACAGATTGAAGATTAGCTCCCGAAACATGACAAGGAAACTATCTTTCTTTCTCTTTGGTCAGATTAAAGATCAATTCCCGAAACAGGGCGAGGCGACTATCTTTATCACCAATGGTATGAACTCCCGAAACAGGATGGATTTACCAGCAAACTAATTGTAGATCAATTCTCGAAATAGAACGAGGCGGCTATCTACATAAACAGATTGAAGATTAACTCCCGAAACAGGATGAAGAAACTATCTTTCTTTCTCTTCAGTCATATTAAAGATCAATTCCTGAAATAGGACGTGGCGACTATCTTCACCACCAATGGTATGAACTCCCGAAACAGGACCAGTTTACCAACAAACTGATTGTAGATCAAATTCCCGAAACAAGATGGGGTAACTATCTACATGACAAGAAGCTATTCAAACAACTTTCCCAGAGGTTCATTCTGGAAAGCATCCTCAGATCAAGTCGAGCACAGACTCATTCTGATACTTCTATCAACAATTACCTCTGGATGGCATCTATAAGCCCATCTTTGACAACTCTCCGTCATCCCTCCAAATGGCATCTTTAAGCCCATTTCCGATATAATAAACAAACAATTAAATTTCATACACGAACAAGTGCAAATTTCTGGGCACTTAAGTGTTCAATCATCTTCCACCTTCAAGTCACGAATGGCGGACCCGCCAATTTAACTCTTCAGGTTTAAGAAGATTGAACAGGGGCAGCTGTTGTACCCCAAAATTTACCCCTCTCTTTTCTCAAGACATTTATCACCAAAAACATTCAATGACTCAAGCTTGCACAAGTGGACTAGGCCAGACCATCTCCTAAGCGCTAAGGTCACAAATTAGGGTTTTGAATGAAGTTGACTGATCATTGACTTTTGACCTAATACATGACCTAATGGCTTGAAGCACGATCTCAGGGACTCAAACACGACATGTTGACCTAATTTCATGGCTCAAATCATTTCTCAGGATGAAAGGTTTGATAGTTGAAATTTGGATCAACTAACAAAAAGTCAACCGATACACAAAAAGTCAAACTTTGACTTTTTGGTCAACATTGAATTTAAAAAAAAAATCAAAATTCATTAAGACATTCAAAAATATGAAGCTTGATCATCAAGAAATTAAGAAAGTCAAAAGTCAATGAAAAAATTAAAACTTTTCAAGACTTGGAAATTTTTCTAAGTATTTTGTACATGATAAATTCATCACTTCATGGCATTTTTTCACTATGGTGCAAGTTGATTCAAAGGAAACTTTCAACATGAAAGTTGTAGATCTTGATGAATTCTACAACTTTGTATTAGAGGGTTGATGTCTAAAAAATGATTATATTTGAAGATATCAGTCCATGAAGTCATGACATTTTTATCTAACACTTAGAGAAAATTTTAACAAGTTTTGGTCAGTTTTTATCTCAACTTCTTGGCCAATTTTCATCAAGTTCCAATTTGATTTAGAAAAAGTTGAAAACATGAAGGTTGTAGATGATGTTCTAAGATTTCCAAAACCTCCAAGAGCATGGATTTATCATACTTGAGCTAGGAGATTCAAAGGCATGAAGTTGTACATCCATTCTTGAAACACAAGGCATTTTGTGATGAACACATAACCAAATCCTTATGCCATGTTGCATAATCTTGCCTTGAAGGCCTATTAACTTCCAAAGCACTACATAATTTAATGTTTACACAAAAGCTTGAACCATTACCCAAGAGATACAAGCCAGTATCCAATTAACTTGCCATTTAAGGTAAAAAGTTACCATTGCTATTCTTGAAAAGAAAGCTTTTTGGTACAAAATTTGTCTTGAGCCCATACCTTGTTTACTTCTAATTATACTCCACCATAAATTATTGAAATTAGCCCCTCTATACCATCAATTTTGGTACTTCATCTTGGGACCATGGAAGACGTGACATAACTTGATATTTGCATCCCAACCAAACCATAATTTGTTATCTTGCAAATCTGATTACTTCAACTTCCCAAACCTTTTCTCTATAAATAGAGAGGCCCTTTGCAAGCTAAAGGGGCCAGATTCTTGTGTGTTGAAAAATCCTCAAAACCCCTTATACTCTAAAAAACCATAATTGTCTACAAAAACCTCCATTTTTGAGCTTTGAAATCCAAATCTTTGAATCTCAAAAACCTTGCAAGTTTTCTCCAAACAACCCACTAAAATACTTCATATACATCATATAGAAGTTGTTCAAACACAAGAACAACTTCTGTAATATCACTATCACCATCTTCCGAACTAAAAAATAGTACCTTGCAACTTGACTTGGTTGGAGTGGTCGCCCGTAATTTAATTAATTATTTAATTAAATTAGTTTTAGAATAATTGTGAAGAAGTATTATTAAATTGGATTTATTTTATTAAATGGAGAAATAATAATATATTTGAGGTATTATATTATTATGTGAAATAATGTTAGAAGCTAATATTATTAAGGTGGGCTTAATTTGAGATAGTAGAAGTATTAAGGGGGGTGTAAGTTTGGAGCCCAATAAGGAATAATATAATAATATTAGGTTATTTTATTATTTGTTGTTAGAATAGAAGAAAGAAGCAGTAAGAAGAGAAATAAGGATTGAGGAGAACGTGAAGCTGCTGGATTTTGAAGGAAACAGCAAGAACAAAGATTCAACCCGGAAATTGTAGAGCGACCTTCGATCCAAGGTAAGGGTGGGGTTCTGGCTTTATAATTGGGTTAATGATATTTGATATGTGAGGTTAGATGTAATTGTTGTTTGTTCTTGAATTAGATGTGTTATGAATTATGTATGATGAATATGATGAATTCCGGACGAATAATGATGTTATTACGTTGTATAATCGATAGTGTAATAGAGGTTAATGATAGGTGATGAATTATCATGATGATAATGAAGTTTGTAGGACTGTAATTATGATTCTCGTAGTGAATTACAGTAGAAAACATAGAAAATTATGCAGAAAATTGCAGGATGCGTCGACCTCAAACTGGATGTGTCGATGCAAGGAGGCTGTTGGACTCAGGATGAGTCGATACATGCAGAGGATGTGTCGATACATGCTGCATTTTGAAGTCAGGATGAGTCGATCGATAAGTGCATGTGTCGATACATGCTATGATTTGAAGCAGAATGAGTCGATCCATAAGGAGTGTTGTACACCAAAATTTGCCCTCTCTTTTCCACAAGAAATCATAGCTTCGGGCTTTTCCTGATTTTTCAGATTGGCTTAAGAATCAATCAAACAGACTTTTCTCATCAGTCAGACAAAATTAGGGTTTCCATTGACTTTTGAATCAAGTCAAACAGATTATCAGGGTTTTTATTAATTTGGTTGAGTTTGGCTCAGGGTTTGATCAGGCGGACGTTTCTTTGACAAATAAATCAAGAATTAGGGTTTGCACGCGCATTTTCAGAAGAATTTGAATCCACAGTGTCTTAATTGGCTGTTACACTGCTTTGACGCCTGCTCAAGATTTCAGTTTTGTTTCTCAAAAAACCTGACCCTCTGGGTTAGAAGCTGAGGCTTCTGGTTGAAAATTTGCAGTGTTTGGTTTAATCAGTAAAAGGAAAGGCATATGGACGTTTGTTTGATTAACTGTGCATTGCTTATGTTTAATTGGAACGCCGGGTTTATTATTGGTTAATGCGAAGTTGCAAGACTACAGTGTTTATTAATTATTTATTTTATCTAAGTTAAAATAATTGGAATGCATTTCCAGTCGTTTTAATTCAAGAGACTTAAATAAATAAATAAACAGTGAAACAAAGAGATATCTGACAAAGAAAGATTTTTATTTATTTTTAATTGTTTGTTACAAATATTATTTGAACACTGTAAATTTATTTACAGTTGTTTACAATAATATTATTACAATGATTAAAAATAAATTAAATCTATCCAAAATCTTCATCTTCTACTGCTGCTCCCCATTGCTCAACTGATTGTTATCTGCAAAGACAAAAAAGAAAGAAGTCAAACACAGATGAATTAAAAAGGCAGACAGATAATTAAAACTCATCATTAAAAGTTTTGGCCAGAATCAGTTTGTTCGTCCTCTCTGCAAATCGCAAGAAGATGTCTCTTCTTGGTTCACAAAGAGGGAAATTAAATGTTTTACAAGCATATGAATTATTTTGCAAAATACACAAAGCTGCATAATTTCAAATTGCAAAATGTCAACAAAAATGTCAACCAAGTTGCATAAATTCAAATTGGCAAAAAAAAGGGACAAGCTACTGAATATGCCAAAACAAGTTACAAAGTTCAAACTGAAAAACAAGTTGCCCACGTCCAAAGAAGCAAACCAAATTGTCAAAGAGGCAAACTAAGTCACAAGTGCAGAACTGCCCAAAAGAACTGTCACAAAGCTGTCAAAAGATATCAAAGAAGGCAGAAAATCTAGAAAGATGCAGAGGAAAGCAAAAGATGCAAGCAAGCTTGTGAAAAGTACACATTTATTCATCATTTTCCATGGCCAAAACTTTTTCAGAGACAGCTATTCTAAAGCATTAAAATATGCTTTTCTGATAGAGAGAGAAAGAGAGTAAAAGGTAACAGGCTTACAGTTTATTGAGGCATGCTTAAGAGATATAAAACAAACAGAATCAGAACACTGTAAAAAAAGAGAGGCAGAAGAACACATAGAAAAAAAAATAACAAAAACTGTAAACACAGAACCATAAGCTCCAAACTTACAAACTGAAGCAAGCCTTCAAATCAAAAAGCCTTTCAAAGCCAAAGTTACAAACATTCAACCTGCTAAGCTTCAAAATATATCAACCTGCCTCAAAACTCATAAAACAACAAAGCCTAAAAGCTTGTTCAGTTTCAAAACAAGCAAACATATCAGCCTTCCTGTTCAGAAAAGCCTGCTTCCAAGCTTGCCTATTTCAAAAACAAACTTCAAACCTGTATAAGGACTTCAAACCTGTCTCAAGCCTTATTCAAACCTTTGTTCAAACAATAAACCTGTACCAACAAACCTTCATCCAAAAGCCTGCTTCAAGCTAAAACACAAGCCTGTCAAAGCCTAAACCCCAACAAACTGTACAACATTAACACATCCAAATATCCAAACCAAGTCAGAATCAAACAAATCCAAACAACTCTCAGATTCAATATTATCATCATTGATAAAAATCCAACTCAGAATCAAAGCCAAAAGAGAGAGGAAAAGATCTCAGATATTAATCATCATTGAAAAAAAGCCAGAAAGCAACTCAGAAGCAAAAATACTGAGGCAAAAGCAACAACAACATCATCATACTCAGAATCAAAATCATCATAGCATTGGAAATAAAGCAGGCAAGCAGAAGAGGAAAAGAAGTTTCAGAAACAGATATCCTAGCATTTTCAGATTAAAGCATCATCATTAAACGAAAACAAGATACAAAGTACCAGAGAAGCCAGCAAGCCCTCGTCATCATACTCCCTCGCCTTGGCCGCCTGAGGACGCCTCCTGTCCACTTCTCCTCCTCCGTCTCCAAAAGCCAACAAAGGTATAAATTCTCCTTCCCTTTTCTTTAAACACCTCACACAACATCAAATAACATAAAGATCAGAACTTATCAAAAAATCAATAACATGCAAAACTTGAAAACCTAAAAACGCATAAAACAGAAATCAAACCTTTTCTCATCACCGCCTTGCTTGACCATGGAGGGAGGAGGAGTTGGAGGTGGCGCCTAGTGGCCATAGGCGGAGTTCGTTCAGGAGCTTTGCTTAAAGAAAGATGAAGAGGACGAAGAAAGGTGGAGAAGCGGCGCCGCTCACAAAAGCACTGTGAAACCCTTGTTCTGAAACAAGACAAAGCAAACCCTAACAAATTCATTGTAACACACATATGGGCCTGTCCCCAACAAAAACCCCTTAGGCCCAATGTTTCAAGCGTACACCCCCTTTTCCCTGTTTTTGAATATGTTTGTTTTTGTTTGTTTGGGCCATGCATTTCTTCCTAAAACCCATTTATTTTTTATTTACTTCTTAGGTTGACAAATCATTTCTTTTTTATTTATTTTATCACATTATATCATTTTTTACATAACTTATTTTGTTAAGAAAAACAATACATTTAATTTTTTATACAAAATTTTCTTAAATGTTTCCTTTTATTTTAGAATAATTAAAAATGCATAAATCTTAGGTTTGTTAAATTTTAAACAATTTTTTTTCTTTATTAAAACCTTTCTTTTGTTTAATTTAAATCTTGTACATAAAAACATTAACTAAATATATAAATATTAGACTCACTAGGTTAATAGTTTTTGTCTTAAAACTTTTTTGTTTGTTTAATAAATCTTTTTATATAAACTTCTAAAAAACATTAACAAAAACAATAGATTTTTTTTATTAAGTTAAAATTTTCTTTTCACTAAAACTTTTATTTATATGTAATTAACAAAAATACAAAAATAATATAAATACTTAATAAATACATTAGGTTAATATTTGCATTATTTGTAAATAATCACATACATTGCACAATACTTTTATTTCTCTTTGATTCTTATACATTGATATACTTTACATTGAGAATGCGATTCGATTTGGTTGTAAATATTATTTGGACAATGCTATCCTGATAAGACTCATCCCCATTTGTAAATATTTGTACCCTCATCCCTGGATACTTATTTGTAATAGCTTAGACTTTAAATTCCCGCAATTTATCGCTTTCTATATACTGTATAGTAACTAGGGTTTGTATGCGAAGATTCAAAATCAACCGCTAGATAACCTAATACAAGACAAATGCATGACAATCAATACACATTTCACACTTGCACCCCTAGGGTAATCCCGCTTGTTGCCTTCAAAAATGGGCCATGTTTGCATGTCAAGTACTTTGGCAAAACAAAAAACAAATCAAATGATCATAGTCCCTCGATGACGCTTTTGAAGTTGCCTAAACAAAATGATCATAGTCCCTCAAGCAAATTGCCAAAGATACTTGACATTATTGCTCTCATGGTCTAAACGATGACCCGCGCCCGTCCCGTTAACATCCTAACACAAGGTTGTTCACCAAATACAATGGTGAAACAACATTGTTAAAAGGGTTAAAACATGAGAAAGATCTTCGAGTAAATTTAGGGGTAGACAACTCTTAGTTACTTGATCAAACTTGCAAAACACACTTGCCTACTTTCAAAACACACTCCACAACACAACTTTCAAAACAAAAACCTTGAAACATCTTTTCAAAAAGACAAACACCTTTTGTAAAACATTCGAGTAAAGAATTGTTACAAGGGTTTCCTAGACAAGGCATCTTTTTCAAAACATTTTCAAAACCACACACACAAATCACCATTTCAAACAATTGAAAAGCAAAGGCAAGTGATCTAAGCAAGTAACTAAGAGCCCATGGATAACCATGGATAGAAAGGGTGCTAATACCTTCCCTTTCTATAATCTACTCCCCGAACCCAAGAAAACATCTCAAAGGTTTTTCCTGTGCCTTTTAACCTTTCCTTAGGATAAAATAAAAAGTCGGTGGCGACTCTTGCTAAACCGAACAAGTGCGAATACAAACGCAAAACCTAAGTCAGTTCTCCCACCGTATCACAGAACTGGCGACTCTGCTGGGGATATTTCTAAAAGTGGGGTTACCTTAGGGTTTTAGATCACATTTACATGCTTGCTTTGATTGCTTTACTTTTTGGGTTCCTTGTTTGGGTTTGTTTAATCCTACACCCGGATTTGGGGGCACCTTTTTAGGTAAATAGCAATAAAACTGTGAGGGAACTGTGCGGGGTATACCAACATGGTTGAAGCAGTAAGCTATGTTAGTGCGACATATTTGTGAGTACCGGTAACCCTTGAGTTCAATCAAGGAGAGTACGGGGCCGCTGAGTGATGTCATGAAGCACTAACGAACTCTTAGAACCTTACTTGACCATCTTGGCCTTTTTAGGGGTAGTGAGATGACCGGCTTTGGTGCAGTCCGAAGTTGGTAGATACTCGATACTACACTCATTGAGGATTGTTTTCTTGGAATATTTTGGTCGCCAGTTAAGTGGCTAAACCAAAACAATGAACATAGAAAATAATCCAATGATATTGAGCTCCTTAGAACCCGGTTTCTATTTTAGGACAGGATGAGCCAACTAACTTCAAGAGGGTACTTACCTACAAACCCCATGCAAGCCTAAACCTAAGGACTTGTTTGCTTTGTATGAATATGATTACCTGTATATACACTTACTTGATTTTTCATACATGTGCATAACATCATAACATCATACCATAGCATTTTCAATAACCATTTCAAGGATCTCGAGGGTCTTTTGATACAGGGTCGCGTTGAACCAGACGTCTACCAAGGGGCAAGAGGTTTCTCCTCTAAACAAATGCCATCAAAGATCAAGTGCAACAACTTGAATCAGGGGCTATGACCCACTTGACATGGTGAGCTTGATTCTCGTGGAAAGACATCCACCGTTACAAAGCTCTCCAATCAAACATGTCGATAAAAGTTCAACCTCTAACATTTTCTTGTGTTTACCCCGAGGGATTCATGAAAACATGCATCCACATATCATGCATTGCATCATAACAATTTTTCCTTTTCAGGTTTCCTTATTCTCCTACTGTTTATTTTAGTAGAGATGGCTCTAGAGAGGACTGTCAAAGATATCCAGGATCAAAATGCTCAACTTCAGGAAATGTTCTTGAACCTGTCCCAGGGGCAAGAAGAAGTGAAAGCTCTCCTCACAAGGGGCATGGTCCAGGAGAATTCAAGAAATGCCAGGAGTGATCAGTTGGAAGAACTTCAGTTTGAGCTGGCAACAATGAGAATCTAGATGATGGGACAACTGGTGGGCCAGATGGCTCTCATCCAGGACTTGGCACAAAGACAAGAGGAGCTCAGAGTTCTCGTCAACCAACTGCTTCGGGACAACCAAGTGGGGCAAACGTCTGAGGTTGAAGATCAAGTCATCATTCAACCCCCTTTGAGACAAGAAGATAAGGGAAAGGCTCCTCTACTTGCTTCAGGGTCACAAGCCCATCAACAACCACGTCAGCGTCAACGGGGTAATCGGCGTAAGCAAAATACGTCGGGAAGACAGTTCACTGAGACTGACATACCGTCATCTCTAATACTGGAACGCTTGTTGGAGGTCAATCTGACTGCTTTGATGGATCCTATTTGGAAGCCCAATACCTCCGCTCCTAGCTATCATCCTGACGCATTTTGTGTATACCACTCCTATAGTCCGGGACATGACACCGACGATTGTTGGGCCTTGAAGAACAAGATTCAAGATCTAATTGACATTGGAGTGCTGAGATTCATGCTAGATAGCGAGATGAAAATCTTCCGTTAAGGGTTTCTCCACCTGAAATGACAAAGCTCAAACTGAGAGATTTTTGTTCCATTTGAATTTTCAAGTTGTAATTTCTTTTGCTATTCAAACAATTATCTGTTGATGTCAAACTCTATTTCATTAATGCATTGCATATGTTTGTCTTGAATTCATCCATTTGTTTTCACTACTCTTATGCTTTCTTTATGATATTTAACTCTTGATAAAAAGCTGCAAGCCTTTAGAGGGAGGATGACGAAACAATGCCATATTCTCATACAGTATGCTTTTGAACGGACCTCGCTGATGATGTACAGGCGTTTCTTTCAATTCCCAAACACTGGAGTTATAAGGAAGATAATCCCTAGTCAACCCCTTCGAGCCAAAGAAGTAGGAGTTTTCTGTTCTAAACAAATTAAAACCTTTGATTTAAACCTGGGGCAGGGTAGTCTCTCAGTTAATCCAAAAAAGAGTGCACATTGAAGTCGCAAACTCTGAGTTCGTAATACAATGAACGGCATCAAAAAAAACATTCCTTTGGAACCAAAAGACAGTGATGGTTCTTTATCTCATAGGCAGTCAATCTCTCAAAAGAGAAAAGCCCACTAAGCCAAAACCTATAAAGGAGGCTTAAGAAAGCTGGGGCATCCCGCTGACTGTAATCTCGAAAACAGGAACAGTCAGGCAAAAGTTAGGGATAACAAATCAAAAGAAAGAGGTCATTACAAATCCTTAACAACATGAAAAATGTTGCAAAAATGATTGCCTTCCAAAATTCAACGGATGTGAACCATCACCCAAAAGTCGTCCCAAACTCGAACAGAGTTCGACGTACAATTAACTGAGTTTAGGATTGAAGGACATCACGAAGAGCGGGTGGGTACAAATATACTTTGAGCCTTTATCCTTTGTTTCTTAAACCGTGAACCAAGCCACGTTACAACCCTTCAAAAGTCCTAATTGAAGCATGAGTTAGTTCGAAAGCATACTGTTACAAAAGGTATCCTGACTCCTGTAAGGCTTTGCCCTAAATCTTGTGTTGAAATTGTCTTGTAAAAAGTTTTCTGCTAAAAAACACATTTTTCAAAACTTCAAGACAAGCATAAACTTTGCATTATTTGAAGATCGTTGTTTGCACATGGTTATTTGTTTGACAGCAAAGAAATTCATACAGCGAATGTTCGGAGGAACGAAAACTCTCTGAGTGAGCAAAATCACTTCAAGAAGGATGACAAATCTCCTATCAACAAGGGGGCATGACATGTCACTATCCAGCACACCTGGGGAAGTCCAGTCAAGATTCCAGCAGATCTTTCAAACTTCAGTTAACCTGGGGCAGTCCAGTCAAGATTTCAACAAATCTCTCAAAAGTTCAGTGAACTTGGGGCAAGTCTCCTTCATCATCACTTGGGGCATTCGAATGTCAATCTCAAGGTCGTTCAAAATTTCATTCATCACCTGCTGGAAGTTACGATCAACATCACAAATTCCTTCATCACCTGTTGGAAGATACAGTTTCAGATACGCTCCAAACACGGTAGCCATTCTATCACTCATTCAGATCCCAGTTACAGTTTCAGATACACTCCAGACATGGAAGTCATTCTGCTACTCATACAGATCTCAACTCCAAGATACAGTTTCAGATACGCTCCAAACACGGTAGCCATTCTGTCACTCATTCAGATCCCAGTTACAGTTTCAGATACACTCCAGACACGGAAGTCATTCTGCTACTCATACAGATCTCAACTCCAAGATACAGTTTCAGATACGCTCCAAACACGGTAGCCATTCTGTCACTCATTCAGATCCCAGTTACAGTTTCAGATACACTCCAGACACAGAAGTCATTCTGCTACTCATACAGATCTCGACTCCAAGATACAGTTTCAGATACGCTCCAAACACGGTAGCCATTCTGTCACTCATTCAGATCCCAGTTACAGTTTCAGATACACTCCAGACACGGAAGTCATTCTACTACTCATACAGATCTCGACTCCAAGATACAATTTCAGATACGCTCCAAACACGGTAGCCATTCTGTCACTCATTCAGATCCTAGTTACAGTTCCAGATACACTCCAGACACAGAAGTCATTCTGCTACTCATACAGATCTTGACTCCAAGATACAGTTTCATACACGCTCCAAACACGGTAGCCATTATGTCACTCATTCAGATCCCAGTTACAATATCAGACTACCGCGAAGCCTGGATTACGACCAGATAGTGGTATCTCCTAAGAGCAAGCTATGAAGCCCGGATTCGACCGGATGATAGTTTAATCCCCAACAAGTTATTGTGAAACCTGGATTACGACCAGATAGCAATACAAGTTCTGTAAAGCCTGGATTACGACCAGATAGCAGTCAAGAATACTACAAAGCCTGGAGTCGACCAGATAGTGGTATATCTTTAACACAAGCCGTGAAGCCCGGATTCGACCGGATGGCAGCTCAACAAGTTATTGTGAAACTTGGATTACGACCAGATAGTAATACAAATTTCTGTGAAAGCCTGGAGATCGACCAGATAACAGTTAGGCGTTAACAGAATGAAGACTCTCATCCTTAAAACCTCAGAAGATTGGTATACTCCCAATTTCTGACCGTTAACAGAATGAAGATTCTCATCACCTCAGAAGATTGGTATACTCCCAATTTCTGACCCCCAACAAAATGAAGATTCTCATTCTCAAAGTGGCGTATAACCCAAGTTCCAGATTAATACCTGTAACAAGCCAGGAAAACTATCTGTGGACGAGTGATTGTAGATTAATACCTGAAACCAGCCAGGAAAACTATCTACATGAAGAGATTGAAGATTAATACATGTAACAAGCCAGGAAAACTATCTTTCTTTCTCAAGTCAGAGATTAATACCTGAAACCAGCCAGGACAACTATCTCCTTGACCAACCTTTTCAAGATTCCAGCTCAGTACCTGCAGCAATCAAAAGATTCTTGCAATCCCCAGCAGAGCTAAAAAACTTCCAACTATAAATCCCCAAGCAGAATGAAGACTCTCATTCTCAGTTCCTCACAGGATATTCAGATATTCCCCAGTGAAGATCTCCTCAAGACAGGAATCCCCAGTAGATTGGCATACAACCCAAGCTCCGGATCCCCCAAGTGGTTCCAGGACTTCTCATTTCCAACAATCCCCTGCAGCAGTCAAGGATTTACTTTCCCTGACAACAGTCAAGATTCTATTATCTCCAGCCATCCAGGATTCATCTATCCTCAGCAAGACAGCTCATCAGCTTACATGCGCATTCATTACATTCATATCATAAACATTGATATAACATATATTGCATCATACATTTCATGCAACATAACTTTGTGTTTAGCTAACATTTTGTCCTTTTCAGGATAAGAATAAAAGGCTATCATTAACAATTTCAGATGCAGTTTTACACAGACTCATCATCAGGCAACCCTACACCGGTTCCTTCTCCATTCCAAGACTTCTGAAAACAGTTTACGGGTTCTCTAGACACGGATGTTAATCTATCGCTTGTTCAGATTCTTCCATTTCTAAAAACAGTTTACGAATTCTCCAAACACGAATGTTAATCTATCGCTTGTTCAGACTCAACTTTTGAAAACAGTTTACGGACGCTTCCCAACATGGATGCTGATCTATTGCTTATTCAATTTCAAGACTTCTGAAAACAGTTCACGGGTTCTCCAGACACGGATGTTAACCTATCGCTTGTTCAGATTCTTCCATTTCTAAAAACAGTTTACGGATTCTCCAAACACGGATGTTAATCTATCGCTTGTTCAGATTCTTCCATTTCTAAAAACAGTTTACGGATTCTCCAAACACGGATGTTAATCTATCGCTTGTTCAGACTCAACTTTTGAAAACAGTTTACAGACGCTTCCCAACATGGATGTTGATCTATTGCTTATTCAATTTCAAGACTTCTGAAAACAGTTCACGGGTTCTCCAGACACGGATGTTAACCTATCGCTTGTTCAGATTCTTCCATTTCTGAAAACAGTTTACGGATTCTCCAAACACGGATGTTAATCTATCGCTTGTTCAGACTCAACTTTTGAAAACAGTTTACGGACGCTTCCCAACATAGATGTTGATCTATTGCTTATTCAACTTCAAGACCTCTGAAAACAGTTTACGGGTTCTCCAGACACGGATGTTAACCTATCGCTTGTTCAGATCCAAGGTTTCTGAAAACAGTTTACGGATTCTCCAAACACGGATGTTAATCTATCGCTTGTTCAGACTCAACTTTTGAAAACAGATTACGGATGCTTCCTAACATGGATGCTGATTTATTGCTTATTCATCTCCAAGACCTCTGAAAACAGTTTACGGGTTCTCCAGATACGGATGTTAACCTATTGCTTGTTCAGATTCAAGACTTCTGAAAACAGTTTACGGATTCTCCAAACGCGGATGTTAATCTATCGCTTGTTCAGATGCAACTACTGAAAACAGTTTACAGATGAGTCCAAACATGGATGTCAATTCATTGCTTATTCAGACCCCCAGTTCAGAGATGTTCCAAAACATGGATACCTTTCTGATACTCACCCACTCATCAACGACATACAGTTCAACAAACATTTCCAGATGGCATCTCTAAGCCCATCCTCCTACCAGCAATTTCCAGATGGCATCTCTAAGCCCATCCCCCGACAAGATTCTGTCACATTTCCAGATGGCATCTCTAAGCCCATCCTCCTACCAGCAATTTCCAGATGGCATCTCTAAGCCCATCCCCCGACAAGATTCTGTCACATCTCCAGATGGCATCTTTAAGCCCATCTCCAAATGGCATCTTTAAGCCCATTCCCTGAAACTACGCTTTGACGAGTGCAAATTTTTTGGGCACTCTAGTGTCCAATCTCCTTTTACCTTCGAGTTGCGAACGGAAAACCTGCCAATCTAACTCTTCAGGTTCAAGAAGATTGAACAGGGGCAACTGTTGTACCCCAAAATTTGCCCTCTCTTTTCCACAAGAAATCACAGCTACGGGCTTTTCCTGATTTTTTAGATTGGCTTAAGAATCAGTCAAACAGACTTTTCTCATCAGTCAGACAAAATTAGGGTTTCCATTGACTTTTGAATCAAGTCAAACAGATTATCATGGTTTTTATTAATTTGGTTGAGTTTGGCTCAGGGTTTGATCAGGCGGACGTTTCTTTGACAAATAAATCAAGAATTAGGGTTTGCACGCGCATTTTCAGAAGAATTTGAATCCACAGTGTCTTAATTGGCTGTTACACTGCTTTGACGCCTGCTCAAGATTTCAGTTTTGTTTCTCAAAAAACCTGAACCTCTGGGTTAGAAGCTGAGGCTTCTGGTTGAAAATTTGCAGTGTTTGGTTTAATCAGTAAAAGGAAAGGCATATGGATGTTTGTTTGATTAACTGTGCATTGCTTATGTTTAATTGGAACGCCGGGTTTATTATTGGTTAATGCGAAGTTGCAAGACTACAGTGTTTATTAATTATTTATTTTATCTAAGTTAAAATAATTGGAATGCATTTCCAGTCGTTTTAATTCAAGAGACTTAAATAAATAAATAAACAGTGAAACAAAGAGATATCTGACAAAGAAAGATTTTTATTTATTTTTAATTGTTTGTTAAAAATATTATTTGAACACTGTAAATTTATTTACAGTTGTTTACAATAATATTATTACAATGATTAAAAATAAATTAAATCTATCCTAAATCTTCATCTTCTACTGCTGCTCCCCATTGCTCAACTGATTTTTATCTGCAAAGACAAAAAATAAAGAAGTCAAACACAGATGAATTAAAAAGGCAGACAGATAATTAAAACTCATCATTAAAAGTTTTGACCGGAATCAGTTTGTTCGTCCTCTCTGCAAATCGCAAGAAGATGTCTCTTCTTGGTTCACAAAGAGGGAAATTAAATGTTTTACAAGCATATGAATTATTTTGCACAATACATAAAGCTGCATAATTTCAAATTGCAAAGTGTCAACAAAAATGTCAACCAAGTTGCATAAATTCAAATTGGCAAAAAAAAAGGGACAAGCTACTGAATATGCCAAAACAAGTTACAAAGTTCAAACTGAAAAACAAGTTTCCCACGTCCAAAGAAGCAAACCAAATTGTCAAAGAGGCAAACTAAGTCACAAGTGTAGAACTACCCAAAAGAACTGTCACAAAGTTGTCAAAAGATATCAAAGCAAGGCAGAAAATCTGGAAAGATGCAGAGGAAATCAAAAGATGCAAGCAAGCTTGTGAAAAGTACACATTTATTCATCATTTTCCATGGCCAAAACTTTTTCAGAGACACCTATTCTAAAGCATTAAAATATGCTTTTCTGATAGAGAGAGAAAGAGAGTAAAAGGTAACAGGCTTACAGTTTGTTGAGGCAGGCTTAAGAGATATAAAACAAACAGAATCAGAACACTGTAAAAAAAGAGAGGCAGAAGAACACATAGAAAAAAAAATAACACAAACTGTAAACACAGAACCATAAGCTCCAAACTTACAAATTGAAGCAAGCCTTCAAATCAAAAAGCCTTTCAAAGCCAAAGTTACAAACATTCAACCTGCTAAGCTTCAAACTATATCAACCTGCCTCAAAACTCATAAAACAACAAAGCCTAAAAGCTTGTTCAGTTTCATAACAAGCAAACATATCAGCCTGCCTGTTCAGAAAAGCCTGCTTCCAAGCTTGCCTATTTCAAAAACAAACTTCAAACCTGCATAAGGACTTCAAACCTGTCTCAAGCCTTATTCAAACCTTTGTTCAAACAATAAACCTGTACCAACAAACCTTCATCTAAAAGCCTGCTTCAAGCTAAAACACAAGCCTGTCAAAGCCTAAACCCCAACAAACTGTACAACATTAACACATCCAAATATCCAAACCAAGTCAGAATCAAACAAATCCAAAAAACTCTCAAATTCAATATTATCATCATTGATAAAAAGCCAACTCAGAATCAAAGCCAAAAGAGAGAGGAAAAGATCTCAGATATTAATCATCATTGAAAAAAAGCCAGAAAGCAACTCAGAAGCAAAAATACTGAGGCAAAAGCAACAACAACATCATCATACTCAGAATCAAAATCATCATAGCATTGGAAATAAAGCAAGCAAGCAGAAGAGGAAAAGAAGTTTCAGAAATAGATATCCTAGCATTTTCAGATTAAAGCATCATCATTAAACGAAAGCAAGATACAAAGTACCAGGGAAGCCAGCAAGCCCTCGTCATCATACTCCCTCGCCTTGGCCGCCTGAGGACGCCTCCTGTCCACTTCTCCTCCTCCGTCTCCAAAATCCAACAAAGGTATAAATTCTCCTTCCCTTTTCTTTAAACACCTCACACAACATCAAATAACATAAAGATCAGAACTTGTCAAAAAATCAATAACATGCAAAACTTGAAAACCTAAAAACGCATAAAACAGAAATCAAACCTTTTCTCATCACCGCCTTGCTTGACCATGGAGGGAGGAGGAGTTGGAGGTGGCGCCTAGTGGCCATAGGCGGAGTTCGTTCAGGAGCTTTGCTTAAAGAAAGATGAAGAGGACGAAGAAAGGTGGAGAAGCGGCGCCGCTCACAAAAGCACTGTGAAACCCTTGTTCTGAAACAAGACAAAGCAAACCCTAACAAATTCATTGTAACACGCATATGGGCTTGTCCCCAACAAAAACCCCTTAGGCCCAATGTTTCAAGCGTGTAAACCCCCCTTTCCCTGTTTTTGAATCTGTTTGTTTTTGTTTGTTTGGGCCATGCATTTCTTCCTAAAACCCATTTATTTTTTATTTACTTCTTAGGTTGACAAATCATTTCTTTTTTATTTATTTTATCACATTATATCCTTTTTTACATAACTTATTTTGTTAAGAAAAACAATACATTTAATTTTTTATACAAAATTTTCTTAAATGTTTCCTTTTATTTTAGAATAATTAAAAATGCATAAATCTTAGGTTTGTTAAATTTTTCTTTATTAAAACCTTTCTTTTGTTTAATTTAAATCTTGTACATAAAAACATTAACTAAATATATAAATATTAGACTCATTAAGTTAATAGTTTTTTGTCTTAAAACTTTTTTGTTTGTTTAATAAATCTTTTTATATAAACTTCTAAAAAACATTAACAAAAACAATAGATTTTTTTTATTAAGTTAAAATTTTCTTTTCACTAAAACTTTTATTTATATGTAATTAACAAAAATACAAAAATAATATAAATACTTAATAAATACATTAGGTTAATATTTGCATTATTTGTAAATAATCACATACATTGCACAATACTTTTATTTCTCTTTGATTCTTATACATTGCTATACTTTACATTGAGAATGCGATTCGATTTGGTTGTAAATATTATTTGGACAATGCTATCCAGATAAAACTCATCCCCATTTGTAAATATTTGTACCCCCATCCTTGGATACTTATTTGTAATAGCTTAGACTTTAAATTCCCGCAATTTATCGCTTTCTATATATTGTATATTAATTAGGGTTTGTATGTGAAGATTCAAAATCAACCGCTAGATAACCTAATACAAGACAAATGCATGACAATCAATACACAATTCACACTTGCACCCCTAGGGTAATCCCGCTTGTTGCCTTCAAAAATGGGCCATGTTTGCATGTCAAGTACTTTGGCAAAACAAAAAACAAATCAAATGATCATAGTCCCTCGATGACACTTTCGAAGTTGCCTAAACAAAATGATCATAGTCCCTCAAGCAAATTGCCAAAGATACTTGACACTATTGCTCTCATGGTCTAAACGATGACCCGCGCCCGTCCCGTTAACATCCTAACACAAGGTTGTTCACCAAATACAATGGTGAAACAACACTGTTAAAAGGGTTAAAACATGAGAAAGATCTTCGAGTAAATTTAGGGGTAGATAACTCTTAGTTACTTGATCAAACTTGCAAAACACACTTGCCTACTTTCAAAACACACTCTACAACACAACTTTCAAAACAAAAACCTTGAAACATCTTTTCAAAAAGACAAACACCTTTTGTAAAACATTCGAGTAAAGAATTGTTACAAGGGTTTCCTAGACAAGGCATCTTTTTCAAAACATTTTCAAAGCCACACACACAAAGCACCATTTCAAACAATTGAAAAGCAAAGGCAAGTGATCTAAGCAAGTAACTAAGAGCCCATGGATAACCATGGATAGAAAGGGTGTTAATACCTTCCCTTTCTATAATCTACTCCCCGAACCCAAGAAAACATCTCAAAGGTTTTTCCTGTGCTTTTTAACCTTTCCTTAGGATAAAATAAAAAGTCGGTGGCGACTCTTGCTAAACCGAACAAGTGCGAATACAAACGCAAAACCTAAGTCAGTTCTCCCACCGTATCACAAGGAGTATGCGTCGACTCATAGTATGCATATGAAGCAGGATGTGTCGATCCAAGGAGTTTTTTGTCGATACATAATGATAGATTTTTTACAGAATTGACTTCTAATTGCTGTAACTTGAGTTTTAGGATGTTGTTTGAGATGCCGTTCGAAGAGTTGATTAGCTAACGCGATGAACATTATTCTAGATGATTAAAATTATGATTAAGAGGTGTAATCCCAGTAACCAATTTAGGATTTAGAATTAATTACCGTAGATGATTATTGTGCTGTTTTTAGGACAGATTGATGAATATGAGATGGTAGAGGCTGCTGTTAGAATTATGTTAATAGGATTTTGTGATAATAATGATGTGAAGTAGTAGAATAACAGTATGGATTACTATATTATTGATATACAGCTGAGTTATTAGTAAGATGTGGTTAATCAAATGATGTTTGATAAATAAGTAATGTTTACTAAATTATTTTGAGATGTTTACGAGATGCTGCAATTGAGATGTTTATGAGATATTGTTTTGAGATGAAGGCTATGCCTTGTTAATGCCTCTATTAATTGGCAGATTAGATTGATGTTGTTGTTTTGAGATGTTTATGAGATGTTGTTATTTTGAGATGATTGAGATGTTATTGTTCTGAGATGTTTATGAGATGTTGTGTTTTGAGATGATTGAGATGTTGATATTACATTCATGGCATACATTGCATTTTTGAGATGGAGCTTATGCTCATTGAGATGGCCTGGATTGGTAAATTTTGAGATGAAGGTTATGCCTTATTGATGCCTCTATTAATTGGCAGATTAGATTTTTGAGATGGGAGTTATGCTCCAATGGTACCACATGCATTTGCATAGTTTTGAGTCGCATTTTATGATTGAATAATGAAGTGTATTTGATGTTGATGAATGAGTATATATGCTGTAATTATTGTTGATTTTGAGATGAGAAGTGGTGATATGATTGATCTAATTTAATATATTAATTATCATGCGCTTTATTATATTGTTAGATATCTCACCCCTTCTGTTTAAATGTTGCCCCTATGTTGGTACGTGCAGGTAATCGAGAGTGAATGTCGTATACCTTCAATAGATCGAGTCCGTGTCATTGCTCTGATATGTAACACTCGGGGGGATGAACGATTGCTGATTTTTGATTGTTGATTTTTAGTTGTCAAACTTTAAATTGTTTATTTACTAAATATGAGATGTTTCGAAGTTGTTGTTGTTTTATTTAGAGATGTTATTGAAGAATTCCGCTGCGTAGTTGTTGAATATTTAATGAAAGATGTTATGTTGTTAGTTCATCCGATGTTTTGAAAAAGTGTTATATATCCATGACGAATGCAATGAATTTGTTAGAAGAATTTGTAACGTCCCGATTCATTTGTATGAATGAAATTTTATAACTCTGATTTATTTTGCATAAATTGCTTGGGGTAGAATTGGGGTGTTACAGGTTCAGCCATTTTCAACACAGAAGGAGGGTTAGAGCAACTTCAAGAAGGATCAAAGGAGCTCGAACAATCACCACTTTACGCTCCTAAACATTCGTACGTGTTCTAAAATTTTGGTTTTACTTTCAAAAAATATAAAAGGACAGATCAAAGAAGAAAACTCAGCAAAAATCCAGGCCAGGGGCAGACATGGGTGCCTGTGTCACACGACATGGCCTGTGTCAGCTCAACTGGTTGAAAATTTAACAAAAAAATGCAGGGCAGGTCCTGACACGGGTCCCCGTGTTACACGACACGGCCCGTGTCACACGACACGGTCCGTGTCAACTCCACTGGTTGAGACACGTGTAAAAAATAGAAGGACATGGGTTAGCACGGGTGCCCGTGTCACACGACACGACCCGTGTCACACGACACGACCCGTGTCATTTCAGTTAGGATAGAAAAATATGCAAGAGCATTGGGCAGGCTCTGACATGGGTGCCCGTGTCCACTAACACGGCTCGTGTCAGCTCAAGCACTAAAACCCTAGTTTTGAGACTTATTTTTCTTTAATTTTGAATTATTATGGATACTTTGGACATTTTTGCATTATGACTTAACACCATAAAACATTTTTATAAAATGAAACATTTAAAAGATTTTTCTAAACATTTAGTTTTCTTTTTTAATGTTAACTTAGACCTGGGTTTTCATTTCAATTACAAAACCTTTTCCATCAAAAAAACCCTAAAAAACAATTTCTTTACACTTCGCATTTTCTTGCGCATTTTTACATTATGAATTATGTAATTGTGAAAGCCTTGTAATAGTAATTAGGGTTTACTTTACTTGTCATCCTTATTCGTAAATTTGTATCCCCCATCCCCTCAAGTATTGTAATAGCATAGGACATTTAATTTCCACAATTTATCACTTTCCATATTATTGCTAGTAATTAGGGTTTGTATGGAAAGACTTAAATCAACAAGTAGATAACCCTAAATTAAAGACAAAAATGCATGAAAACAAAATACTTTTCACACTTACACCTCTAGGGTAACCTACACTTGTTGCCTCTGATTAGACAGTCATGTCCCTTGAACGTGGGATACTTTAGCAATGACCCTCGATTACAAGATCGTAGTCCCTCAATGACCCTTCGATGTTGCCCTTAGTAAACGATCTTAGACCCTTACGACAAATTGCTAAGGTATCCTACAATGTTGCCTTCTATGACTATACGACGACCCACGTCTGTCCCTTCAAATCCAATGATATGGTTACTTTGTAGCTAATGGTAAGATAACACTATCTAAAGGAGGAGGAAAAGAACTAAGACTTTTTGAGTAGGTAGAACGCTCGTGGTTGCTTGCTCATAAATAAAAACGATCTTCACACTTACACTTTCAAAACATCTTTCCAAAAAAACAAACATCTCTTTGAACTACTTTCAAAACCAACACTTTGTATACATTCTTATGGAGACGGGAATCATTATAAAGTTTGCCAAAACAAAGGCGTTTTCAAAATATTTTCAAACTTACACAAAATACAAAAACATTTACAAAGCATTTTCAAAGTGAGCTAGCAACTAAGAGCCTGTAGATAACTACAGATGAAAAGGGTGCTAACACCTTCCCTTTTCATAACCTACCCCCTGAACTCAAGAAAATTCTCAAAAGGTCTTTCCTATTCTTTTCACCCCTTCCTTTATTGGATAAAAGAAAAGTCAGTGGCGACTATTGCTATCCGCAACAATTGCGATAAAATTCAAAACACCCAAGTCAATTCTCCTACCGTATTACACATGTTTCTCTACATGTTGGTAATTACTTATGGTTGGGAGATTGAGCATCAATTTTGATTGGAAGTGGTTAAATTAATCGATTGGGGGTAAAACAGCCATTTAAGCGAAAGTCAACAGAAAGTCAAAGGTTGAAGAAATGGGATTTTTGGTCAAAATTATTGCCAAAAGTCAAAATGAGAGAAAATGTGATTAGTTGTTGAGAAAATTTGAAAGAATCGGCCAAAATTGAAGTTTCTTGCATTTTAAGTAATTTGGACACTTAGAAATTTTTCTAAGTTTTAAGAGTTTTTGTGTTTATCTAGCCATCTTTGCATCTCTATATCTCATTCATGTGTGGTCATAAAGTTGCAAATTCATGCTCATTTGCAAGAAGAAGTTTCATACTCCATTTTTGTCCTTGAGGACTTATCTCTAAAAAGTGCCTGAATTTTGAGTTATGAAGTGTGGATGATGAGTGTTCATAAAAGATGAAATGTTTACCACTTATTGGAATTGTAGAATTTTTAGAGTGTTCAAGTGCCTGACTTTATGACAAAATTCATGATGATCTAGGCATCATTTCGGGACGATTTCAAGCTTTCCAAAACACCCAAGAGCATGAATTTATCATACTTGAGCTAGGAGATTCAAGGGTATGAAGTTGGGCATCCATCCTTGAAGTGCAAGTCCTTTTGTTGAAAAACACATAACAAAATCCTTATGATATGTTGCATAATCTTGTGTTGCAGGCCTTCTAACATGCCAATCTCACTATAATTTAATGCTTACACTTACTTTTGAGCTATTACCTAAGTGTTTTAGCCATTGTCCAAAAGATCTTTCCATTTATGGCATAAAGGCACCTTTGTTATTCTTGAAAAGCAAGCTTGTTGACACAAAACTTGTCTTGAGACCATACCTTGTTTGCTTCTGGTTTTACTCCACCATAAATCATGGAAAGTAGCCCCTCTATACCAGCAACTTTGGTACTTCATCTTAGAACCATGGAGTACTTGGCATAGTTTGATATTTGCATCCCAACCAAACCATAACATGCTGTCTTGTAAACCTATTCAACCCTTGTTCACAAACCTTTTACCTATAAATAGAGGGAGCATTTTCAAGAGAAAAAGGTTACAGAAAAATAGAGAGAAAAGCCAGAAGTTTTGTTGTGTAGACAAGCCCTCAAAATACCATACTCTCAAAAAACCATAACTGTCCACAAAGCTTCCACTCTTGAGCTTTGAAATCCAAATCCTTAAATCCCTCACACTTTGCAAGTTTTGTCCAAAAAACCCATCTAAATACCTTACATACATCCTATAGAGGTTGTTCAGGCTAAAAAATAGCTTATGTAACATCTATGTTTTTCCAAGCTCAAGAACAGTTAAGACAGCAACTCAAACTCAAAGCACAAAAATCCAGTTGCAAGGTAAGTCTTCTTGACTTTTAACTCGTCATACAAGCATCATTAGTGGTTCATTTGTGAATATAAAATGTAGATATCATTGCCTTGAAGCTAACCACATGCTTATCTTTCATTTTCACTAACCATGTGTTGAGAACTAACCCATGTATGCAGCGGAATAATGATAAGGTGGAAAAACTGCAGGATGAGTCGACACATACTCACATGAGTCAACTCATTTTAGTGATAGAACAGGCTATGAGTCGACACAAAGCCTCATGAGTCTACACATACTTCTATACAGGCATAAAATAGAAAGAAAAAAGGTGCGTGTGTCGACACAAAATGCGTATGGTTTGACACAAACAAGGAATGAGTTGACACATACCATTATGCATCGACTCATACTAAGTTGATTTGGTTTTACAGGGGAAAGGAATGGTTATATGTCGATGCATAGAAGCATGTGTCGAGACATAAATGTTAAAAAATGTTTTCTCCTTTCTTTTATATTGTTTTTACATATTTTACATGCTTTCTTCATTGCTATTCAATATGGTTGTAATATTTAAGCTCATATTTCATCCCCATTGGTAAATTGTATCCCCATCCCCCTAATGATGTAATAGCGTAGGATTTTAATTTTCACAAATTTATTGTTTTCATATAATTTTTAGTAATTAGGGTGTGTATGGCAAGATAAAATCAATGCTTAGAAAACTCTAATCTCAAGACAAAAATGTACACAATCAAACACACTTTTCACACAAGCACCTCTAGGGTAACCTCGCTCGTTGCCTCGGAAAATAGTCATGCCCCTCAAATATGGGCGCTTTAGCAAAGACCCTCGATAAAAAAGATCGTAGTCCCTCGATGACCCTTCGGTGTTGCCTTCGATAAAACGATCTTAGTCCCTACGAAAATTGCTAAAGCGTCTCATAAGTTTCTTTCAATGACTATACGACAAACCACTCTTGTCCCTTCACATCCAAAGATAAGGCTTCTTACCAATCAAATGGTAAGATAGCAATGTCAAAGGAGGAGGAAAAGAACTAAAGACTTTTTGAGTAGGTAGAACGTTCTTAGTTTCTTGCTCACAATCCATCTTCAAAAACAAACATTTTTTCAAACACACCAAAAACTTTCAAAACATGAAATATTTTCAAAAAGTCCAAAACTTTGTATGCATTCTTATAGAGACGAGAATCATTACAAAGTTTTCCTAAATTAAGGCTCTTTTTCAAAATATTTTTAAAACCCAATGTTGTACCCCAATTTTTACCCCTATGATCCCTTCTTCATACCATGCTGTTTCACTCACAACAAGATCACACTATGATTCTTGGTTCCCCTCCCTACATTTAGCTTTGCTCCTTTTGAGGAGTTACCAAGCACCTTGACTTATGTTCTTTTTGTAATCATGAATATTATTTTGATTTCTTCACTTAACTAATGAAATATAATGTTGGCTTGTCTTGCTTGTATCCATGTAGGTAAGGGCATTGAGATTTATCAAGTTACTCCATGGGTTCATGAGTTTATTTCCATGCCCTAGTCAAAATAGCTTGAGAAGTTCAAACCCCACCATTGGATTGGTTTTGGAAGAATTGGCATGACAAGGTTGCTTTGGTTTATCACATTTCAAGGTCATCAGATTTGACTCAAAAGTACAAGGGTTTGATTGGAGAAGTTGTCATGTTTGGATAGGGCCTTATTCCTATTGGCCACAAGAGAATATTTCTCTCAAATTTCAAGGTATGGAAGTGGTTTTAGTGGCTATGAGTCCTCATCATCATCCTTAACAAATTTTATTCACAAAGCAAGAATATTGGCACAAGAAGTTTGTTCAAACTTGTCAAAGTTCCTCAAAGCTTTCTCTTGATCTAGAAACTAGGGTTTTGAACTTCAAAGGAGCATATCTTGCTCAGATTTTGGTATTTTTGAGTGATTCCAAAGACATCCTTCTCTTGAAGGGTTATCAACAAATCACTTCAAAAGTTCCAACGAGTTTTCATGAGGAAGGAACTTGGTGAAGAAGAAAGATTACAAGTCATCCAGATGAATCCACAATTTTCCATATGTGAATTCAAATTGTCATAACTTGGTCAATTTTTATCACTTTGAGTCCATTATTTTTCCATAATGATCTTGAAGATGTGTAATTTATGCCTTCTTTAATGTGCAAAGTGAGAAAATGGATGGAAGATGCCTTAAGTATGCAAAAGATTATAGGTAATTTCATGATTTTTGGCCAACTTCAACAAGTCATAACTTGCTCAATTTTTGGAGATTTTGAGTGGTTCAAGTTTCAAAATGTCATTCAAGAGATATAATTAATTCCATTTTTTGGTCAAGAGAAAATTCCATGTGGAAGGCCATGTTTGGATGCAAGACATTATAGGTCATTTTTGAAGAAGAATTTGAAATATTTCTAAGTATGGAAAGTCAACCATTTTTCTTCAACTTTGACTCAATGCAACTTTCAGCTCAAGCATCCATTTGATTCCATTCTTTTTCCATTACAAAGCTTGTAACCCCATCTTTCTAAAGCATCAAGAATCAGGCCCTAAGACCCCTTGAGTTGAAAATGCCATTGGTCAGAAGTTGGTACTTTGAAATTGAAATTCTCACCAAGTCAGAATTTTGAAATCCATAATGTGGCCTCTAATCACAAGTATTCCACGCGTTTTTTCCTCTAAACATGTTTAGTGAAGTTCCAAATTTGTTTAGCACATCAAAACGCAAGGATTGGATGAATTTTGATGAAGTTTTTGTCACACTTCACTCGTGCATCAGGTGTGCACGATTTCCCTCCAAAATGCATCATTCACCCTTGCTTTTGATCCCATTTGCTTTTCCTATAAATACATGAACTATCCCATTCAATTTCCCAAGCTTGGATAGCTAGAATCACCCTGCCAAACTTGTTTCACAACTCAAAATTCAGCAACTTCAAAATCCATTCTCGACCCTTTTTCAATCCAATTTTTCCCTCAATTCACGTTCCTTGATCTTCCCTGAAGCTAACCATATAATTACATTCAAGAATCATGCCCTATATTGTTCCATAGAAGTCCAATTTCAGAGCTCTAGAACTCAACTTCAATAGGTAGATTCCTTCATCAATTCTTCAAAACTCTGATATCATTGTGTTGCTCTCATTGCCCTGGTTCTAGTTGCAACACTTACATTTCACTAGAAACACGTTTTGACCATGAAATTTTGAATCCCTTTTCAAAAAATTTCCTTCCAAATTGCTTGAGCTACAGTTTATATAAATTTGGCGCGAGGGTATGGTTGTTTTTGTCTTGAAGAGACGAAGGATTGGCATAGGTCTGAGCTTATGATTTTACTGTTTGAGAGACCTGCAAATCACATTGGTTGGAGGTTGAAGATGACCAACGTGTCATCTTCCAACCAATGATAGCACACCACTTGTTATTTTTGAAATTCTGATTTAATTAATGATCTTGTACAATATTCACTAATGACCATGATATGCACGGTGTTCCAGATCCCTTGGATTTGATTAATAACGTATTTTGACTCTCATCCAATGGTCCACATATTTTACTTTTATTTTCTTTTTCTGATTTTTATATTTTAATTGTTTTAAATTTCAAAAAATCATAGAAAATTCATTTTTATTCCAAAAAATCTGAAAAAATTATGAAAAATATTTTTGATTATTCTCTTTCTAATTTTTATTTTTTCACAATTTAATTTTGTGTTTTGGTATTTTTTTATAAATTTTACACTTATTTGATTTGTTTAAAATGTTTAAAAATACTTTTATACATTTTTAAATTCTGAAAAAATTATGGAATGATCCAATGATTTTGTGACAAATATTGGTGACCTTATTTTATTTTTGTTTCTGACTTTACTATTTTTTACTATTTTTGGTTTATTTTACCCATTTATTTTAATTTTAAAAATAGTTTCTGACTTAAAAAAATTACCAAAAAAATTGTAAAATTACTTGGCCCCTTTTCTGATTTTTCTATGGTCTTACTTCTCATTTCTTGATTAATTTGAACATAGTTGATATTTTCTCCTTATTTTCTATCTTTTAAAACATTTTTAAAACCCTTTTTGTGTATATTAAATGTGATATTATTTTGTGATTATTTTCTGGCTGATCTTGGGTTAGATTTTGGATCATGAACTTTATTAACACCATTGGATCCATGGTGTTGAGTCTAACTCCACAAAAAAGGATGAATGATTTTAATAATAGTTTGATTAAAATTTAATTCAAATGTGGTTTTGTATATTTTTTCCCCATCCCTCTTCATCTCATCCCTTTCTTATTGCACTAAATGTTGTTGAAGTATGATCTCTCTATCATGTCTCAAAAAAAAATGGTGCATAAATTGCTATTGACCTGCCTCAAAATAGGTGTGACTTCTACATAAGTCCACTTACAATTTCTTTACATAGCGCTAAATTATGTCCTGATTCAAATAAATGATCATTTGTGGCCCATACTTATGATTGCAAGCCCAAGTATGTTAATTTGATCTCTTTGATCCAATAACCTTGAGATTCGTTGTGTGGAGGCTATGGTTCTACCAATTCTCTAATGGATCTACAACACCTTTGGTCAACGCGGATCACTTAAACATCGTTGATCATTAAATGGTACTTGTGAGAATTCCAAATGGATGATATACTTGACAAAAAGAAAATGCAACTTGTTGTGTGGAGGCTTTGGTTCTACCAATCCTCTAATGAGTTCCAAATGCAAGTTTCAAGATGGTCATCCAACTAACCACTAATTATTGACTTGTTGTATCTTATGCTTTTATTCTTTTTATGATTTATGTACTATTTATTTTTTAGCATTTACATTTCATTCCATTTTCATCTTTTCTCATTTGAGCATTTATTTTCTTGCCATTTTTACTTTTCTCACTTGAGCTCTTCTTTTCATTTCTTAAGATACTTAATAATCAACATAAACCCTAAAAAATATTTAATGGTACTTGGACTATTTGGTTACTATCCTTGGCATTACGGAGCATGGGACTTTTCTTGGACTTAGGATTAGAGACCTTGGCCTATCTTGGAGAGTTTGTGACTTTATCTGATTATTTTGTCTGGGATTCTTGAGGTTTACCTCAAGACATTGGGTTGTTTGTTTGTTTTGTGTGCAGGTTTTTATGATTAGATACTTTGTTTGTAATATGGAATTCACCCGTATACAGCCGTTACTCTGTCCAATTTTTGTGAAGACTTAATACACTTGAAGTTTGGTTCTCTCAAGAGGTCTAGTATTTCTTTGTTTGATTGGTTTCAATCCATGGAATGGGAATTCTATCTTGGCTCATAATGTCATGTTTTAGCTTCTTGTTGGTTAGATGGTTCTTATCCCTAGATTTTACCTTATGCTTTAGGATAGCCTCTTCTTCTCCTCTCATCTTCTTTAATTTCAAAAATCTTCTTCCTCCTTTTGAAAACTCTTCTTGTTTTGAAACTTGAACCACTTTCATAATAAACTTGGACTTATGTCCATGCATTTTCAAAATATTTTCATAAATAAACTCCAATAAATTTAATAATACCTTGACATTTTTTGTGAGAAGACTAAAAGTCAATCAATCTCATTCAAACCATTTTTACCACTTTGGCTTTATATCTTTAAATTTTTCTCAAAAAGATTAAACTCTTGTCAATCCTTGCAGTGATGCAACAACTATACTTCTACAATATGTAGTGAAGTGAGATATTTTCCACTTGGGTGTTGAGTGAAGCATTTCTGATTTTAAAATCCAAGCCATATGCTTCACTTTGAGATGATGCAAATTCTCCTTTCTCATGATTGTGGGTAGTAAGTATGTTTTCCACACGGACAATGACGATGATGTCTTATCTCTTAAAATCAACCAACACACTTGTGTTTTAAAATTCTTAAAAGAGGAACTACGTGTACCCTGATCCCCTATTACACGAAAAGTGGTACGTAGGCACTAAAGGTTTGCAACCGCGGCAGGTTAAAAAATCATAAAAAATATATTTCTTTTCTCACATATACCATCCATTTTATATACAACGCTTTTTATAGCCAAAATATACAGATTTTACAAAGAGACTCCTGCGGAGTACCGTAGATGTTTAGGGTGCTAATACATTCCCTTTGCATAACCAACCCCCTTACCTTGAATCTTTCCCCCTCTTTTGGGTTATTCACTCTTTTCCCATTCCTTTGGAAACAATAAAGCGCGATGGTGATTTTTATTTTTGATTTTTATAAAGTCTGGTCAATCCAATGGCTTAGTCTTGAACATTTCTACCGCTACAGAAAAATGGCGACTTCACTGGGGAAAGATTGACCTCTTGCTGGTCCATCCCTAAGTGGTTTAAGCCTATCTTTGTTTATATATGTATATGTGTTATTACCGTTTTTGTGTTATATGTTGTATATATGTTTGTTTGGATTTTCCTGGTTTTTAGGGTGCTTGGTGATTACTCATAAGTCCTATACCCGGACTTGGGAAAACTTTAAGATAGGACCGGCGGTATAGTCATGTTAACTTTGGGGGAGTATTCCCAAAAAAAGAGACATGAGATCCCACACTCAATGGAGGCCCCTTTGACTGTAGTGTCGTTTACCGAGTAATCAGGAAGACGTACTGCTTTCGACCTAGGATCCTGCTGAAATTGAGGACCGTAGAATACCAAACCCATCTTGGCCTTTTAGGTGTAGTGCGGAAGCTATGACGGAGTAATCCAGAAATAGTTGTCACGCAATACTATGCTCGGACTAGTCTTTCTTGAGAATATTATTAATTACCGAGTTAATCGGGAAGTTGGTAATATCCGAAGGAAGAATGTAGACCAACACCTTATGGGTAGTACCGTCGACCTCATGCTCGTGACGTTGAACCTATGAACCCTATATGTGTGATCTTGTGTGTGATTGTTGCATCATGCATCCATGCGCTCATAAGCATCTTTTGAAGAAAACAATATTTCAAGGGATTTAAAGGTTAACTATTTGTGAATATCTCAGATACTTTTAACCATGGATTCTGGAAAGAGAAAGATCGGGAAATACAGTTTCAAGGATCCCAAGATAGATGAGTTGGTCAGTCTAATTCCAGAGATCGAGTGTTCTGCAGACTTTCGGAAGAAGTATGGATCCATTATTCCTCTCATGAAGCTGAAGATAAAGGAGGGTATTCTCTCGACCTTGGTCCAGTTCTATGATCTGATGTATCACTGCTTTACTTTTCCAGATTATCAGTTGATGCATACACTGGAGGAATATTCTTATCTATTGGATTTACCCGTTACGAATCATGTTCCTTTTACTTGTTTGGAGGGAGAGCCAAAACCACATGAGATTGCTGCTTTAATTCATCTGGGGAAGTCTGAGGTGGAAGCCTATATGACTACTAAAGGAAGGATTAGAGGATTACTAGCTCAGTTCTTATTGGAGAAAGCTCGTTACTTTGCCAGAATGAAGAGTACAGTTGCTTTTGAGGCCATCTTTGCTCTACTTTCTTACGGATTGTTCTTATTTCCTAATGTGGACAAGTTTGTCGACATTAACGCTATCAGGATTTTAATGATTGGAAACCCAGTTCCTACACTGTTGGGTGATGCTTATTACTCTATTCATCTTCGGAATTCTTATCACGGGGGAATGATTATCTGTTGCACGCCTCTGTTGCACCGGTGGTTCATCTCTCATATGCCTCAGTCTGATGCTTTTTGGGATGTCAAGAAGGAACCCCGTTGGGCTCCTAAGATCATGGCACTTACTCACTCAGATATTGATTGGTATCATCGAGCTTACCAGGATGTGGAGATTAATGACAGTTGTGGCAGTTTCTCCAATGTACTGCTTCTTGGTACAAAGGGAGGAATTAATTATAACCTTGTTCTTGCACGACGACAGCTTGGTTATCCGATGAGGGATAAACCAAATAGTATTAATTTGAGTAGTTTCTTTCTGAAGGAAGGATAAGACCATAGGGAAGCTAGGGAGCAGATTGCGAAGGCCTGCCGTCACATTCATAAGAAGAGTAGGAAGGATTCGGGACCTATGGGTGTTGTTTCTTTGGATCCATATCTCCAATGGATTCGATTGAGAGCTATTCAGTTAAAGATGTCGTATACTCGGGAGACACCCATGCCTGATCTATTTGTGAAGACCACTCCTCCCTTATTAGATGACCTAGAAGAGCTGCAACTTGCTTTGGTTAGGATGCAACAGGAAAGGGATGCTTGGAAGAACAAGTTCTAGACTTTAGAAAGTTCCTATAAAGTATACTTGAAGGAGAAAGACGACTTGATTGAGATTCTTGAGAGTCGAGTGGTAGAGTCCATGGAGAGGCAAGGGGATTTATTTTCCCCTAAGCCTCAATCAGGTTTTGATCACTTACTTCCTGATCCAGATGATTGGAAGGAAGTTGCCATCAGACATGTGAAAGAAAACCAGAGGTTGATGGCTCACAGGAAGCGCCAACGTACAGATTGATCTCCATCCGTTCTTTTCCTCAGGATTTTAGATTGTATTTCTATCTTGTACTTGAGATCATTGAAATTTGTAATCCATTTTGGAGTTATTATAATAAAAAAAATTCAGTATTTCAAAAAAGCTTTATTACTTTGATTGTTTGCAATATGTCTATAAACCATAAATCCCTTGAAATATTAAAAAATAAAGCAAAAAAATCATATGCATTGCATATCATGCATCATATTGCACATATTTCTTGCATTTATTATGCATATCCAGGTGTCTTACCCAGCTTTTTACTTCATTCAGCAAGCTGACTCATCACTACAACACTCCGGCTAATTTCAAAAAGAAGATGGACAACTTAGAACAGGAGAATCGCGAGCTGCGCGAAGAAGTTTCTGCTTTGAAGGCCATAATGGCCAATTTAACTACTCTGATGGAAGCTCTGGTGGCTGCTCAGAATCAGCCACCGAGTGTTCAACCTCAACCAACAAGGGCAAATACTGAAGTTCCGACTGTTCCTATATCCGTTACTCTGGCAGTTATTCAAAACCATATGCCTCAAGGTTATCCATGGGGAATGCCAGAGAATTTTGCACCTGAAGGTTTCAATCTTGGTCCTCAAGATACTCCAATAATTAAGACTATTGTTACTCCAGCACCTCTTGTGGTGCATGCTGTTCCTGCTGAACCTCCTTCAATAAACATGGTTCCGTTTGTTAATGATGATGTGTGTCGTCCTTTCCCTCCTTCGAGTGAAGACTTGGGTC
Source organism: Vicia faba (assembly GCA_948472305.1). Taxonomy (NCBI): domain Eukaryota; kingdom Viridiplantae; phylum Streptophyta; class Magnoliopsida; order Fabales; family Fabaceae; genus Vicia; species Vicia faba. Next base: position 1,126,795,601 of record OX451740.1, read on the forward strand.
TTTATGACAGAATGGATGATTTTCAAGAGCAGTTTGATAAGATGTAAAGAGAGATGAAGGCTCTCAGGGGAAAAGAGCTATTTGGACAGAATGTGAATGAGCTATGTTTGATCCTGAATGTTAAGATACCTGCTAAGTTCAAGGTCCCGGAATTTGAGAAGTATAAGGGCAACACTTGCCTTCGTGCTCACCTAGTGATGTACGTGAGGAGAATGTCTACCCACACTGATGATCAGCGTCTGTTGATTCACTTTTTTCAGGATAGTTTGACAGGTGCAACACTAAAATGGTATATGAGTTTGGACAGTTCCAACATCCATACTTTTAATGATTTAGGAGAAGCATTCATCAAACAATACAAGTACAATATGGACATGGCGCCTGACCGTGACCAACTTAGGGCCATGGTTCAGAAAGACAAGGAATTTTTCAAAGAGTATGTGTAGAGATGGCGCGAAGTAGCTGCCCAAGTGATTCCTCCCATGGAAGAAAAGGAGATGACTAAGATTTTTCTTAAGACGTTGGGAGCTTTCTACTACGAAAGGATGGTAGCAAGCGCACCAAGTGACTTTACAAAGATGGTAGGAATGGGTATCCACCTAGAAGAGGTTGTAAGAGAAGGCCGTTTAACAAAGAGTGAAGGATCCGGAGGTGTGAAGAAGCCATCTTATGGGTTTACCAAGAAGAAGGAAGGGGATGCAAATGTTGTTATACAAGAGAGGAGGGTAAACGCCCCTAGAAGGAATTATCAGCGTCATCAGCAAGTCGCCTCAGTTACTCCTGTTATGAATGCCGCTCCGACTACCGTTTCTTATCAGAGACTGTCCCAGCAGGGGAATCAAGGGTATAATCAGAGAAGGGAGAGTTATGACCCAATTCCCATGAGCTATACAGAGCTACTACCAGCATTGATTCAGAAAAAGTTGGTCAAGACACGACCACCTCTCGTCGTACCCTCACCATTGCCTTGGTATTATAAGGCAGACCAAATGTGTGCTTTTCATCAGGGAGCACCAGGGCATATTATTGAGAATTGTTATCCTTTGAAGATTGAAGTGCAAAAGTTGGTGAAGTCTGGAATTATATCTTTCAAGGACATGGGACCTAATGTGAAAGATAATCCTCTACCCGAGCACGGGGGAGTAAATGCTGTAAACATGATGGCTGGATGTCCAGGCGACTTCCGGATTTTTGACATTAATCTAGTTAGAGGAGATTTGGTGAAAATGCACGCAGACCTCTGTGAATTCAGCTACTACACGCATGACCATGCCGGTTGTGCTACTTGCAGTATAGATATACAAGGTTGCAAGAAGATAAAGGTTGATTTACAAGAGGTGATGGATGAGGGCTTAATCCATATAACCAGGCCTAGGGCAGAGTATGAAGAGGAAGTAAATGTGGTTTCTGGATGTCCTGGTGAATTTAGAATTTTTGATATGGAGTATTTGAATGAGGATCTCGTGCAGTTGCATGCTACCTTCTGCCATACTGCTGGTCAGGTGGAACATCAATATGGATCTTGCATAGTTTGCTGTCGAGACCCCCGGGGATGTTCAATCGTGAGGGAGAGTGTTCAGTTACTGTTAGACAATGGAACTATTAAGATCACAAGTCAGAGGGATGATTATCATGAGGTTGAAATGGTTGAAGTTTGTTTAACGGAAGAAGAGTCAGAGGAAGAATATGCCTCTGCGGATGAGTATTTCTCTTCAGACAAAGATTTGTTTCCCAGAAAGGACTTTTTGATGACTGATTATGTTGAAGAAGGGGTAAACTTCATTGTACCTTGTTTAGGTGCAGCCGCCCATTTTGAAGTGGAGTACCATAGCAGACCAGTTGTTACCCCATTGGTAATTAGTTTTCCAGGTCCCATCCCTTACAAATCAGATAAGGCTGTGCCTTACAAATACAACACTACAATCTTAGAATATGGGGTGGAAATTTCCATCCAGCCAATGCCCGATGTTGGAAATATAGTTAAAAATAGCAGGGTGACCTGTAGCAGTCGTGTGTTTGCGCTGGTTGTTCGGAGAGATGTTGTTGTTGGAAAGAAAATTGTTGAGAAAGATGAACCTAAGAAGACTACAGGAGAGACTAGTGGAGCTACATTAGAGAAAGAAGTGGATGATATTTTGAAGATAATTAAGATGAGCGACTACAAAATTGTAGATTAGCTACTGCAGACTCCTTCAAAGATATCTATCCTACCTTTATTGATGAACTCCTCTGCTCATAGAGAATCATTGATGAGAGTACTATACCAAGCTTTTGTAGAGAGTGACATGCCGATAGATTAATTCAGCAGCGTAATTGGAAACATTACGTCATGTAATAACTTGAGTTTCTGCGATGATGAGTTACCAGATGAAGGGAGGAATCACAACCTGGCCCTCCACATATCTATGAATTGCAAGAACGATTCGCTATCGAACGTGCTAATTGATAATGGATCTGCGTTGAATGTTATACCGAGGAGTACTCTCATGAAGGTGAAATATCAAGGAGCACCTATGCGCCCGAGTGGCATCATTGTGAAAGCATTTAATGGGTCGAGGAATTCTATCATCGGTGAAGTGGACTTACCCATCCATATAGTACCACATTTGTTCCAGATAACCTTCCAGGTCATGGACATTATTCCTGCATATAGTTGTTTACTAGGATGGCCATGGATACATGAAGCAGGGGTTGTCACTTCAACTCTACATCAGAAGCTAAAGTTCGTGCGTGAAGGGAAGGTGGTGATCATAAATGTGGAGCAAGCGTTGTTGCTATCCCATTTATCCTCTTTCAGTATCATAGAAGCGGATGAGGCTGCTGTCGAAACCCAATTCCAAGCCCTATCCATTGACAACATAAGGAGAAATGAGAATTATGTGGTTTCGCTGAAGGACGCACAACATATTATGTGCAATGGTCATAATTCAGTTTGGAGACGAATTATGGATCCACCCGTGAACAAGAATAAAGCTAGTTAGGGTTTCTCTTCGAAGAATGGAAAAGGCGAAAGTTTGAGGTCAAAGTCTACTATGAACAGTTATCATGATGTTTTCCGCAGCGGAGGCTACCTCCATCCAACTGATTATGGGATTAATGTTGTTGAAGAGGATGAAGCAGAGCAGGAAATGCCGAATTATGTGACACATGGAGTCAGGGTTCAGAACTGGGTCACCATTGATGATCCTTCTTGCATACATGTTTCAAAGTAATTTGATTTGTTAATCTTTTTTCTTGAAAAAGCTTTCACTCTGCCTAAGGTGGAAGTATTAATGTTGTAGGGCTTATCTGTTTGTTGTGACTGTTAAAATCAATAATAAAAGTTGTCTTTGTTTCCCGAATTATGTTTTTATTTTCTGCTTTTTCTTGGAAAATGGTAATAAAAAAACCTTTCAAAGTAAATAATAACTGAAATTCAATCTTCATGATCACTTGTTATATGTGTCAGTTTCTAAAAGTAATCATAAATCATATGTGTAGATTAATTAAAAAACCCGTTGAATATAATGACCCTGCACCCTCTCCCAACTTTGAATGTCCTGTGTTTGGGGCCGGAGAACAAGATTATGATGAGATTCCAGAAGAGGTCTCACGGTTGCTTGAGCACGAGGAAAATACCATTCAGCCATATAAAGAGCCTTTGGAAGTGATCAATTTGGGTTTAGAAGAAGATCCGAAGGAAGTCAAGATTGGAGCATCGTTACATCCCGATGTGAAGAGAAGGTTGATTGAGCTGTTAAAAGAGTATGTGGACATTTTTGCTTGGTCTTACCAAGATATGCTTGGTCTAGATACAGATATTGTCGAGCACTGTTTGCCGTTGAAGCCAGAGTGTCCGCCAATTAAATAGAAGTTGAGAAGAACTCACCCAGATATGGTAGTAAAGATCAAAGAGGAGGTTCTAAAGCAGATTAATGCTGGTTTTCTTATGACGTCAGTGTATCCTTAATGGATCACCAATATTAATCTAGTACCGAAAAAAGATGGAAAAGTATGCATGTGCGTAGAATAGAGAGATCTAAATAAATCTAGTCCAAAAGATGATTTTCCATTGCCTCACATCGACATGTTAGTGGATAGAACAACAAAATTCAAAGTATTCTTGTTCATGGACGGATTTTCCGGGTATAATCAAATAAGAATGGCTCCAGAGGACATGGAAAAAACAACGTTTATCACACCCTGGGGAACATTCTATTACAGAGTGATGCCCTTCAAGTTGAAGAACGTTGGTGCAACGTACCAGAGGGCTTTGACAACCCTATTCCATGATCTGATGCACAAGGAAATCGAAGTATATGTTGATGATATTATTGCTAAATCCCAGACGAAAGAAGGGCATGTAGAAGATTTATTGAAGTTGTTTCAACGTTTGAGGAAGTATCGTCTCCGTTTGAATCCAAATAAATGCACCTTCGGTGTTCGATCAGGGAAGCTGTTGGGTTTCATTGTTAGCCAGAAAGGAATTGAAGTTGATCTTGATAAAGTCAAAGCAATTCAAGAAATGCCAGAACCAAGAAATGAAAAGCAAGTCAGAGGTTTCCTCAGGCGTCTGAATTATATTTCCAGATTTATTTCCCATATGACTGCGACATGTGAACCGATCTTTAAGTTGTTAAAGAAAGATAAACATTGTGTGTGGACGGATGACTGCCAAAGGGAATTTGAGAGTATTAAAGAATATCTGCTTGAGCCTCCTATCTTGCTCCCTCCCGTAGAAGGAAGATCGTTGATTATGTATCTGACAGTGTTAGATAAATCCATGGGTTGTATTCTGGGACAACAGGATAAAACAGGGAAGAAAGAGTTTGCCATTTATTATCTCATTAAAAAATTCACTGATTATGAGTCGCGGTATTCCATGCTGGAAAAGACATGTTGTGCTTTGGCCTGGGCGGCAAAGCGTTTGCGGCAATATATGTTGAATCACACTACTTGGTTGATCTCCAAAATGGATCCAATCAAGTACATTTTTGAAAAGCCTGCTCTTACTGGGAGAATTTCCCGCTGGCAGATGTTGCTATCTGAATATGATATCAAATACCGCACTCAAAAGGCCATTAAAAGTAGTGTATTGGCAGATTATCTTGCTCACCAACCAGTGGAGGATCACCGGTCTACAAAATATGAATTCCCCGAAGAGGATGTGATGTTCCTTAAAGTGAAAGATTGTGATGAGCCATTGCCTGCGCAAGGCCCTAACCCTGAATCCCATTGGAGTATGATATTTGATGGAGCTGTGAATGCTTATGGTAAAGGAATTGGTGTTGTGATTGTCACTCCTCATGGATCGCACATTCCTTTTACTGCAAGGTTAACATTTGATTGCACTAATAATATGGCAGAATATGAGGCTTGCATCATGGGTCTCGAAGAGGCTATTGATCTCAGAATCAAAATTCTAGATGTGTATGGTGATTTAGCTTTGGTAATAAATCAGATCAAAGGAGAATGGGACACTCGTCACCCTGGCTTGATCCCTTACAAAGATTGTGCTAGAAGATTATTACCCTTCTTCAATAAAGTTAAATTCCATCACATCCCTAGAGATGAAAATCAAATGGCGTATGCTCTGGCAACTCTAGCTTCCATATACCGAGTGAATACTTGGAATGATATACCTCGGATTATGGTTCGACGACTAGACAGGCCTGCTCATGTGTTTACAGCAGAGGAGGTAGCAGATGAAAAACCCTGGTATTATGATATTAAGCATTTTCTTCAGACTCAGGAATACCCGATTGGTGCGTCGAGGAAAGATAGAAAGACATTGAGAAGATTGGCAGGCAGTTTCTTCCTCAATGAAAATGTGTTATACAAGAGAAATTACGACATGGTCTTGCTCATATTCGTGGATAGACACGAAGCGGACATGTTGATGCATGAGATTCATGAAGGTTCATTTGGCACTCATGCCAATGGACATTCGATGGCTAAAAAGATGCTAAGGGAAGATTATTATTGGTTGACAATGGAATCTGACTGTTACAAATTTGCAAATAAGTGCCATAAATGACAAATTTATGTAGACAAGGTCCATGTGCCTCCGACACTTCTTAATATAATTTCCTCCCCGTGGCCTTTCTCTATGTGGGGTATTGACATGATTGGGATGATAGAACCCAAAGCTTCGAATGGCCACTATTTTATCTTGGTGGCAATTGACTACTTCACCAAATGGGTGGAGGCTGCTTCATATGTCAATGTTACAAAATAGGTGGTTGTGCGTTTCATCAAAAATAATATGATATGCTGATATGGTGTGCCGAGAAGAATCATCACTGACAACGACTCAAATTTTAACAACAAGATGATGACAGAACTGTGTGAAGAATTCATGATTGTCCATCACAATTCATCTCCATACAGGCCAAAGATGAATGGGGCTGTTGAAGTCACTAATAAGAATATCAAGAGAATTATCCATAAAATGGTTGTTACTTATAAGGATTTGCATGAAATGCTCCCTTTTGCTCCGCATGGATATCGAACATCTGTCCGTACTTCAACAGGAGCGACCCCGTTCTTCTTAGTATACATAATGGAAGTTGTACTCCCAATCGAGGTAGAGATTCCCTTGTTGCGTGTGATAATGGAAACCAAGTTGTCAGAGGATGAATGGGTCCAGAACAGGTTTGGCCAATTGAATTTGATTGAAGAGAAGAGAATGAAAGCCTTGTGTCATGGGAAGTTATATCAGAAGACAATGAAGAAAGCATTTGATAAAAAGGTCAAACCTTGTGAATTCAGAGAAGGCGACCTCGTGCTCAGGAAGATCATGTCTTTCAACACCGATTCTAGGGGCAAGTAGACTCCCAATTTTGAAGGCTCATATGTTGTCAAGAAAGCCTTCTCTGGCGGTGCATTGATTCTTGAAACTATGGATGGCGAGGAGTTCCCACGTCCCATGAATGATGACGCAGTCAAGAAATACTTCGCCTAAAGAAACAAAAGAACAGCTCGCTAAGTTGAAAACCTGAAAGGGCGGCTTAGGCAAAAAGGAGCGTCTTGGTAGGCCGAAAACCCGAAAGGGCGGTCTAGGAAAAAATTAGAGACATAAACAGAATAAATTTCCTGCTAAGTTGAAAACCCGCAAGGGCAGCTTAGGAAAAAGTTAGGGATTTTCTTGGAAAGTAACTACGTCAGACAAGGCTTGATCGTTGAAGCAACAATCTTCTCGGATCCACACCATACTTCAACAAAAGTTGTTGCTCAGGATTTCAAAAGTTGTTAGGGGGGATAGTGGTCATTGTATCTCAATGTATCTTTTCTATTATGTATTACCATTTCCCAAACTTTGTAATCATCTATGGAGTCTCGCCATTCGCAGACTACCATTCTATTAATGAAATTCGAGCTTTTACCCAATTCTTTGTGTTCTTATTTTATTTAGCCTGCAAAGACTCCATTTATTACTGATAATAACTTTCAAAGCAAAAAGATTAAAAAAAACAAAAAAAAAAACAAAATTGATTTTTTTTTTTTAAAAAGAGATTTTTTACAATTTACTTTTACTTTGAGATTTGTGATGAAACAACGACAACAAAAATGGTGACCCCAGGAATGGAAAAACTCCGGTTGTTTTGAGAAGTTTTATTTCCCTCGGGAAGGTCTACTCGGGTTATTTTCGCTGAATTAGGTTTATTGGTTCCGGTATCCTCGGCCAAGATTGGACTCATTTCTCCTCTTTTCTGAGTTTTTCATGATGTAAAGTTTCAATTCGCATTTTTCACCAGGGAGGTAGGCTTGAATTCCCCAGTGATGTTTGATTGTTTCGGCGATAGTCTGCTTTATTTTAGATTGGTCTTGCAATCTCCAGTAGGCATGTTACTTTTGAAAAAAACCGGTTTCCCCGATAAAGGCTGAAGAAGGATGTTCTACCCCAGTATCTATTTGATTTATCTATCTCCGGATTATGTTTCTCCTCAGTAAAGTTAAGGCAGGCAGTAGGCTTGGTTTCCGCAGTTGACCTTTACCGTTCTTGGATGATCATCTTGGTCGAAGCTTAGCCGAGTGTTGTTAATGCTCGAGGCAGTTTTGTTTATTTCCAAGGATTGTGTATCTGTTTTGTCAGCATACGCACAATAACAATCATACATTCATACATGCATCATGCATAGCTAAAATTTACAAATCATTGTTCATTGACATTTGTTAATATTTTTGTTAACATATTACCCTATTTTGCAGAGATAAGTTACCCTCTTGTCATTGAAGCGTTGGTCTTAAGCAGAAAGCATATATTCTTACCGAGTTGTCCCCCATAGAAGATTTTTGCTTTAAGCCTTCCGGTACAACTCTTTGTTTGGATAAATTTGGTTTTCCCTCTTGAGTTTATTTCTCAAAGGATGAATTCAGGTTGACTATTTCATTCCAGTTTATTTCTGGTTTGGATCTGTGGCTCCCCGGCAATGCTATTTACTTTGGAATTCTGAAAAACTCCAAGCTTTGGTTGGTGCATTTATTTTGCACAAGAAGACCTCATCCCCTTAGCGAGAATATCATGGCATCTCCCCAGGAAGTCATACTTCTTGCCCCCAAGAAAGTCATTTCCTTTTACAATCCTCTGTGACCACAAATAGCAAGTGTCTTTATTTGAGACAGCTTATGTTCGATCCTTTCCAGGCGGATTACCTTGAAGAAGAAGTTGAGACCCGTTCTAGGTGAAACACCAGAATCTTAGGGAAACTTGTTATCTTTTTGCTACCCGTAGTGAACGTTGGTAGTTCATCGTCAGTGAACGGCGGTGATATGATATATTCTCTTTCTACCTTCAGTGAAAGTTGGTAGACCATCAGCAGTGAACGTCGGTGTTTGTTATCTTTTTGCTACCCTCAGTGAACGTTGGTAGTTCATCGTCAGTGAACGGCGGTGATATGATATATTCTCTTTCTACCTTCAGTGAAAGTTGGTAGACTATCGGCAGTGAACGTCGGTGTTTGTTATCTTTTTTTTACCCTCAGTGAATGTTGGTAGTTCATCGTCAGTGAACAGCGGTGATATGATATATTCTCTTTCTACCTTCACTGAAATTTGTAGACCATCAGCAGTGAATGTTGGTGTTTGTTATCTTTTTTCTACCCTCGGTGAATGTTGGTAGCTCATCATCAGTGAACAGCGGTTATATAATATATTCTCTTTCTACCTTCAGTGAAAGTTGGTAGACCATCGGAAGTGAACGTCAGTGTTTGTTATCTTTTTGCTACCCCCAGTGAATGTTGGTAGTTCATCGTCAGTAAATGGCGGTGATATGATATATTCTCTTTCTACCTTCAGTGAAAGTTGGTAGACCATCGGCAGTGAACGTTGGTGTTTATTATATTTTTGCTATCTTCAATGAACGTTGATAGTTCATCGTTAGTGAACGGCAGTGATATGATATTTTCTTTTTCTACCTTCAGTGAAATATGGTAGACCATCGGCAGTGAACATCGATGTTTGTTATCTTCCTCTCTGCCTTCAGTGAACGTTGATAGCTTCGCCTTTAGTAGAAGTTGGTGTGTCCTTTGTGTTAGAACAAAGTTTGAGTCTACTACCCTATATTTAAGTTTTGATGATAACAAAGTGAAAAGATATAGTATTTATAAGTTTCATGTATGAACTATCTACTGCCTAAAATTATTATGTTCTGACTTGCAGATACTCTGATTGATATAAGCAAGATCACATCTACTTAGCATCAGAACTTGATTTCAGACACCAGCATCAGAAGTTGCCATATCAGAATGTCAGAATCAGATGATCAACTCACGTACATGCTGAAGCCTGATGAACAAGACTGCGCTCAACACTCTGATAAAGAAACACAACAGTTCATCAGCAGCGAAGCAGAGTCAGAATGAGCCAAGCCAGAACTTGCATTAAGTAAGAAACGGTACTGTGCACTGAAAGCAAATTAATTCCAACGGCCTCATTCCAGACAAGATCTGCTCAATAAGGAAAGTTTGTTATTAGCATTGAATCAAGAATATTTCATCCAACGTTCATCATCTCAGTGTTATATAAACAAGACTTTGAAGATTGAAATGGCTAATGCTCTCCAAATCTCTACACGCACAAAAGCTAATCATAATCTTCTTTCTCTCAGTTTTGCTAAACCACACACTCTGATATTCTATCATTGTTTAGCAATCTAGTTTCTAAGCTTCAATTTGTGTATACATCACAGTTGTGATACAGTTTTGTAGAAAACATCCACACACTTAGTTTTATCTCTTTGTAAGAAAGTGTTACCTTGACAAACCGGGTTGTGGTTTGGATCAAGAAGGCTTTAGCAGTTGTTAAAGCAGTCTGTAATATTCAGTTGAATATAGTGGATTAAGACCTCGTTGGAGAGAGGCGAAATCACCTTGACGGGTGGACTGGAGTAGTTTGAGATCAAACGAACCAGGATAAAAATATCTTGTTCATTGCATTAGATTTCAGTTTTACAATTCAACCCCCCCTTCTTGTGTTTTTCACCACTTCAATTGGAATCAGAGCGCCTGGTTCTGAGCTAAAACACTTAACCGTGTCAGTACAAGATCCAGCGTCAGAAAAACACAATGGCAGGAAACAATTCTCACATCAGCAATGACAACAATGAGGACAGAGACAGATTCAGTGGCAAACCTCCAGTCTTTGATGGAGAAAACTTTGATTACTGGAAAGACAGAATTGAAAGCTTCTTTCTGGCACATGATGCTGATCTGTGGGATATGGTGACAGATGGATACACGCACCCTGTGAATGCAAGTGGTCAGAAGATTGATAGAAAAACAATGTCTGATCAACAAAAGCGTGACTTCAAGAATCACCACAAGGCCAGAACCATCCTCCTCAGCGCCATCTCCTATACTGAGTATGAAAAGATCTCCAACAGAGACACAACAAAGAATATTTTTGACTCACTCAGAATGACGCATAGGGCAACGTTCAGGTCAAAGAAACAAAAGCTCTGGCGCTCATTCAGAAGTATGAGGCGTTCAAAATGGAAGAATCTGAATCCATTGAAACCATGTTCTCTAGATTCCAGATTCTGGTAGATGGTCTCAAAGTTCTGGACAAAGGATACTCTACTGCTGACCATGTCAAGAAAATTATCAGAAGTTTACCCAAGCAGTGGAGACCTATGGTTACAGCTCTGAAGCTAGCTAAAGATCTCAACAAAATCACTCTGGAGGAACTTATCAGCTCCCTCAGAAGTCATGAGATAGAGCTAGAAGTTGATGAGCCTCAGAAGCAAGGTAAGCCTTTAGCATTAAAATCTAACAGAAAATTTGAGTCTAAAGTTTTGCAGGCAGTTGAAGAAACATCTGATGGATCCTCATCAGAAGAAGACGAACTCTCCCTTCTCTCCAGAAGAGTAAATCAACTGTGGAAGCAAAGATAAAGGAAGTTCAGGAATCCCAGAAGATCTGATCAGAACGAGTCTTCTTCCAGATACAGAAGGACAGATTCTTCCTCTGGATACAGAAGATCTGAAGGCTCCTCCAGTAGCAAAAAGCCAAACACCAAAGACATCATCTGCTATGAGTGCAATGAGCAAGGACACTATAAGAGTGACTGCCCAAAGCTTCAGAGGGAAAAGCCCAAAAAGAAGTTTGGAAGAGAGAAGAAGAAAAGTCTCATGGCTACATGGGATGACTCTGACTCGTCTGAAGCTGACTCAGAATCAGATGATGAAAGGGCAAACATAGCTCTCATGGCTAACATTTCAGAAGATAGTGAAGCTTCTGAATCAGACTCAGAATCAGACACTGAAGAGGTATTTCCTAACTTTGCTGTTAACTTTACAAAGGCTGAACTTGCTGAAAGCCTTAATGAGATTCTGGAACATTATCAGCAAATTAGAGCTAAATTCAGAGACCTAAAAAGGAATCTTGAATCTGACTCTAATAAGACTGAGAGTCTCAAATTGGAAAATTCTGAGCTGAGAAATAAGATTTCAAAATTAGAAAACACTTTACAAAACTCTCAGAAGGAACCAATTTCTGAAACTCCCAGCAACGCTGATGAGATCATCAAGGAGTATGATCACAGTTTCCAGAAGTTCCTAGCTAAAAGCATAGATAGAAGCAGAATGGCTTCAATGATCTATGGAGTTAGCAAAAACGGCAGGAAAGGAATAGGATACCAAGGTAAGGTTCCTACACCAAAGAATGTCATGGACTTAACCATTAAACACACTCCTCTGAATTCACATTTTGTATATGGTCACACACATGATATCAAATACACTAGCAGTAAGCACTCTGTGAAACCAAAATTCAACCAGAGTTTTGGTAAAACTAACAAATCAGGACCCAAGAAAATCTGGGTACCTAAGGATAAAATAATACATGTTGCAGATATCTTTAGCAGCAAGTCAGAAACACCAGTCATGGTACCTGGACTCTGGCTGCTCACGACACATGACGGGAAGAAGGCATATGTTCCAAAGCCTGGAACTTAAGCCTGGAGGCCACGTTGGATTTGGAGGCAATCAGAGGGGAAAGATAATTGGCTCTGGAACTGTAGGTAATGGAAATCTTCCCTCTATTAATAATGTTCTACTAGTAGATGGATTGATGCATAATCTGTTATCCATAAGTCAATTAAGTGATAACGGTTATGATATAATCTTTAATAAAAAATCATGTAAAGCTGTTAGTCAGAAAGATGGGACTATCCTGTTTAATGGTAAGAGGAAAAACAACATTTACAAAATCAAACTTTCTGAACTAAAGAGTCAGAATGTAAAATGTCTTCTGTCTGTTAACAACGAGCAGTGGATCTGACACAGAAGATTGGGGCATGTTAGTATGAGAAGAATATCTCAGATTAACAAACTCAATCTGGTCAGAGGACTTCCTAATTTGAAGTTCAATTCAGATGCTCTGTGTGAAGCATGTCAGAAAGGAAAATTTGCAAAACCTTCTTTTAAATCCAAAAATGTTGTTTCTACCTCTAAGCCATTAGAACTTCTGCACATTGACTTATTTGGACCAGTTAAAACTGCTTCAGTCAGTGGTAAGAAGTATGGGTTAGTAATCGTAGATGACTATAGCAGATGGACATGGGTAAAGTTCTTAAGACACAAGGACGAGTCACACTCTGTGTTTGTTACCTTCGGTAACCAAGTTCAGAATGAAAAGGATCTTAGAATCGTTAAAGTCAGAAGTGATCATGGTGGAGAATTTGAAAACAAAGATTTTGAGTCATTCTTTAATGACAGAGGCATTCTGCATGATTTCTCTTGTCCTAGAACTCCCCAACAAAATGGAGTTGTAGAACGAAAGAACAGAACATTGCAAGAAATGGCCAGAACCATGATCAATAAGACAAACGTTGCTAAGACCATCTGGGCAGAGGCAATAAACACAGCGTGCTACATTCAGAATAGAATCTCAATAAGACCTATTCTGGAAAAGACTCCATATGAATTATGGAAGAACAGAAAGCCCAACATTTCATATTTTCATCCATTTGGATGTACTTGCTTTATATTAAATACAAAGAATTATTTGAACAAGTTTGACTCTAAAGCACAGAAGTGTATTATGTTAGGATACTCTGAACGCTCAAGAGGGTACAGAGTATACAATACAGAAACACAGATTGTGGAAGAATCAATCAGTGTTCGTTTTGATGATAAGCTTGACTCTGAAAAGTCAAAGCAGAATGAAGTTTTTGCAGGTATAGAAATTGAATTTGCAGGTTCTGAAGACAAGTCATCAGAAGCTCTCAACACAGACATTCCTTCAACGTCTGAAAGGAGCACTGCTAGCAATCCTACAACAGCTGCTGATCAACCTCAGAAGAGATTACCCAGAAGCAGCTTGGATCACCCAGAAGAGACTATCCTAGGAAGAAAGGAAGATCCAATCAGAACAAGAGCAAGCTTCAGAAACTCTGAAGAAACACTTATGGGACTTGTGTCTCTGATTGAACCTTCTTCTATTGATGAAGCACTTCTGGATAATGACTGGATTCTGGCAATGCAAGAAGAGCTGAATCAATTCACCAGAAACGACGTATGGGATCTCGTTCCCAGACCAAAAGGATTCAACGTCATTGGAACAAGATGGGTGTTCAGAAACAAGCTAAATGAACAAGGTGAAGTCATCAGAAACAAGGCACGACTGGTTGCACAAGGTTATAGTCAGCAAGAGGGGATAGACTATACAGAAACCTTTTCCCCAGTCGCCAGGTTAGAATCTATCAGACTTTTAATTTCATTTGCTGTTAATAGAGGCATCACTCTGTATCAGATGGATGTCAAAAGTGCATTCTTAAATGGTTATATAGAAGAAGAAGTTTATGTACACCAACCCCCAGGTTTTGAAAATACAAAACATCCAGAACATGTTTTCAAACTAAAGAAGTCACTGTATGGTCTGAAACAAGCTCCCAGAGCTTGGTATGAAAGGCTAAGTAACTTTCTGCTAGAAAATGAATTCACCAGAGGGAAAGTGGACACTACTCTATTCTGTAAATCAGTTAAGAGTGACATCTTAGTCTGTCAAATTTATGTTGATGATATTATTTTTGGTTCTACTAATCCTTCTCTTGGAAGAAAATTTGCTAAGTGTATGCAGGCAGAATTTGAGATGAGCCTCATGGGGGAACTGAAATTCTTTCTAGGAATTCAGATCAATCAAACTCCAGAAGGAACTTACATTCATCAGAGCAAATACATCAGAGATCTTCTGAAGAAATTTGACCTCTCAGAATGTAAGCCATCAAAGATTCCAATGCATCCCACGTGCATTCTGGAAAGAGAAGAGGTAAGCAAAAATGTAGAACAGAAAGTCTACAGAGGTATGATTGGTTCTCTCCTCTATCTGACTGCTTCAAGACCTGACATATTATTCAGTGTTTGTATCTGTGCTAGATTCCAATCAGATCCTAGAGAATCTCACTTAACAGCTGTTAAGCGAATTTTCAAGTATCTGAAAGGTACTACTAATCTGGGTTTGTTTTATAGAAAATCTAGTGATTACAGCTTAGTAGGCTACTGTGATGCTGATTTTGCTGGAGACAGAGTGGAACGTAAAAGTACTTCTGGAAGCTGCCAGTTTCTGGGAGAAAATCTGATCTCTTGGTCCAGCAAAAGGCAATCAACAATTGCTCTATCAACAGCAGAAGCTGAGTACATAGCAGCAGCAGGATGTAGCACACAAATGCTCTGGATGAAAAGTCAGCTTGAAGACTTCCAGATTTTTGAGAGTAACATTCCTATACTTTGTGATAATACTTCTGCTATTTGCTTAAGTAAGAATCCCATTTTACATTCTAGAGCTAAGCATATAGAAATAAAACATCACTTCATTAGGGACTATATTCAGAAAGGTATTTTGAACTTAAAATTTATAGATACAGACCATCAATGGGCTGATATCTTTACTAAACCCCTTTCAGAAGATAGGTTTAATTTCATTCTGAAACATCTCAGCATGAAAGTGTGTCCAGAGTGAAAATGGTTTAATTCCATATATTTACCTTCAGAATGTAATTGTTTTACTGTGAACTTCTGATCAATCTCCTTTCAGAAAGATAGAACATGCAGATTGTATCAGATGCAAGTCTAAAAGATCTGAGAGTCTAAGCTCAAAGACAGACGTGTTGATCACTACATCAAACAAGTGTCATCCAATCATCAGCATATCTCTGAAGCAGAACGCGTGCACGCCTCTGAGAAGGCAAAGCGCTGATTGGGTGCATTGAGACACATGTCTGGTAACCGTTTTTAAGTATCTTTCTCAAATCCCCCAAAATCAGCAAGCATTTAATGAAAAGTAATCATGCTTTTAAAATGCAATCATGATTTTTCTCTCTCTTAAAAAACATTTATCTTTTCAAAATAGTTTTGAAAACTCTATTTAAGCACATTAATCTCTCATTCTCATTCTTTACGTTTTCTCACTGATACTCAAGCATCTTCTGCATATTTCTGTGTTCATCTCTTGCAAAACCTATTTTCCTCAGTTTATTCTCAAAACCCTTTTAGTGTGAACATGGCAACCTCCAGCAGTGCTTCTGCAGGTCCTCAGAAGAAAGCATAATCTGAGCAATATCAAGTGCCATTCAGAACTCTCCTCACTCCTGTGAAGAATCTTGAAGTGCTTTCTGAATTAATCATTGATTTTGGAAGCTTGAAGGAGAACGGTTTTGACCTAACTGAAGAAGTTAGGGCTCAGAAGTGGGAAAGGTATTTTGACAGGTTGGTTGGACCAACATTCCCAATGCTAGTCAAGGAATTCTGGATTCACGCCAAGGCTTCAACACATCTAGTCACCTCCTTTGTTATGGGGAAGAAGATTGTGATCACTGAGGATCACATTGCAAGGCTAATCGGTTACAGTGGCGGTGGCGTCCGTTGTGTGGACATGGCTGAAAGATGTGCTGATGTAGGTGTGATAGCTGCAAGGATTTTCACTCATGGGGTGCCCAGCAGCAAGATTAAAGATCTGAAGGATCATTACAGAGTGTGGGCTAAGATAATTCTGGGGTGCTTCAACCACAGGAAACCAACCAGTTCTCCTGATTACATAAATGTGGATCAGCAGTTTCTGATCTACTTTATTAATCAGAAGGTAAAGATCAATCTGGCTCACTTCCTGTTCAACCACCTCATAACAAGTGTGAAGGAAACCATGGAAGAAGAAAGAACCAAGAGGGATTGGATACCTTTTGGAAGGTTGATATCAGATATTCTGACAGAGAATAGGCTGATTGAGCATCTGATAGAAGCTCAAGAGCTAAGCACTATTGAACCAACAGTTGGGAAACCTCTGAATGCAAAGAACTTGAAGAAGATGAAGCTAATAGAGAATATTCAGAAGGAACCCAGAGCTACTCCTATTGCTGATATCACCAGCAGAAGAGTGCCTCTGAGTGACTTTCCATTATTTTCTGAAATTGAATCCAATCCAGAGGTGGTTCTCAGGTACTTGGATGCGTGCAAGGTAGATGGTTCAGATCCAAATCTGATTATCAAAGCTCTGCATCAACCTCAGCAAGAAGTGACTCTGAAGAAGTCGAAGAAGAGGAAGGCACCATCAGAAGGATCATCCCAGCAGACACCCAGGAAAAGAGGTAATTCATCTGCTGCTTCTGTTTTAAATTCTTCTACTATTCCAGCATCTATTCCTCCTCAAACCTCTCATAGAATCTCAATCCCCATCCCTACCATAGATGAAACTGTATCAGAAGAGGACCCTTCTGAGGCATTAAAACTCAGAAGACCCAGAACCAAACATCCCAAACAACCAACAATCTCAACAACATCAGCAATTGACCAAGTGATGTCTGACATTGATCAACACACCTCTGATCAACCAATCTCTGAACCACAAACTGTTCCTCCTCCACAACCAGAACAACAACAACCACTCTCATCAATTCCAGAAGAACCCCTTATCCCTGAACAATCATAAATTCCAACAACTTCTCCTCAACCAGCAATTCTGTCTCCCTCTCCCCAACCAGAAATTAATCCACCATCACCTCAAACAGAGTTTCATCACTCTGAAACTCCTTCTCCTCAACCATCTGAACCTCATTCACCTCAACCATCACCTTTGGCAATCCAGCTGCCAGGTGGAACAACTATCACCTTAGCACAATTGACATCCTCATCAGAATCTACACCACCAAATACTCCCAAAACACCACCCAGTCCAATCATAATCTCTGATTCTGATACTCCATCTCCAAAACAAACAGCTGCTCAGAAAACCTCCGAAAACCCCAGCAGGACTTTCATAGACTTAACCAGTCTTGACCGTCTTGCTGATCTGAAACACAAAATTTCCATCCCAAAACCAAAACAACCAGATGTTGGCTCTGGTATTATGAATTTTGAAACAGGTGTGCTGCAATGGATTGCTTCTTTGAAGCAAGTCTGTCCTGGAATGATTGACCCAGCTGCTTCTGATCAGCTCTGGTCACAATTCAGACTTTGGGTACGTGCTGAAGCCCTCAAGTTGCAGGATATCAACTATGAGCAGGCACAACAAAATTTCAGCAAGCTTCTGAATGAAGTTGGAAGTCAGCTTCTGAAAGAAGACGTGCTCCCTCTGGATAGTGAACCTTGGTCTGAGAAACAGCAAGCTGCAAAGGTGCAATCAGAAGAAGACAAGACCATTCAAGCTGAAGATAGTCTAGCAGAAGATGTTGCTGAAAGCTCTCAGAAGCTTCCTGCTTCTGATGCTTCTCAAGCTGCCTTGGACAGGCAGACTCTGGAAGAACTAAGGCTGAATGACATGCGTCTGCAGCAGCGGATGGATGAAAGCGATCAGAAGATGAAAGAGAGAATGGATGTGCAGGATAGCAAGATTGACACTGTTGTCAGCATGGTGCACAAGCAGAATGAGACTGCTGAAAAGATCCAAGCCATGCTGGAGAACCTGTTCACACGCTTGCCTCCTCAACCTTAGTCTCTTTTTTCATTCATGTTCTTTTTCATGTTTTCCTTGATTTTCTGATGTACTGTTTGAATATGTTTTGTACTATTTTCTTGTTTTGATTCTGAACTATCTTAATATGATTAGTTTTTCTGATCTTAATTGTTTTAGCACATCACCTACACTTTTTGATTGCTGACAAAAAGGGGGAGAACAAGAATGATATTTTAATCAATAACGGCTAACTAGACAGAAATTCTCAAACATTCTAACTCTATTACTTGAAAATGTTTTTTCTGTTTTGCTTAAAGTCTACAGGTACAAGGAAGCTCCTGGACACTCTGAAGACTAGAAGCTCTGAAGCTCTGATCACTATGAAGTTCTGATCCGCTCTGATATTCTGATCCAAAGCAAAGCTCTAACAAGAAAAGCTCTGAAGCTCTGCTCTAACATAAAGCTTCTGATAAGTCAAAGACTCTGATACTCTGATATTCAAAGAAAGGCAAAAAGATCTGATCCTGAAGAACACGTGTAATAAAAGGGAAGTAATAAACTCAGGGGGAGTATCTCTCAACTCTGATATCTCTTTACTCCTTATCCTTTTACTTCTTACTCTGATACATATCTCAGATACCTTTTCACGTTATTTTCATTTAAAATATATCTAGTTTTTGTCATCATCAAAAAGGGGGAGATTGTTAGAACAAAGTTTGAATCTACTACCCTATATTTAAGTTTTGATGATAACAAAGTGAAAAGATATAGTATTTATAAGTTTCATGTATGAACTATCTACTGCCTAAAATTATTATGTTCTGACTTGCAGATACTCTGATTGATATAAGCAAGATCACATCTACTCAGCATCAGAACTTGATTTCAGACACCAGCATCAGAAGTTGCCATATCAGAATGTCAGAATCAGATGATCAACTCACGTACATGCTGAAGCCTGATGAACAAGACTGCGCTCAACACTCTGATAAAGAAACACAACAGTTCATCAGCAGCGAAGCAGAGTCAGAATGAGCCAAGCCAGAACTTGCATTAAGTAAGCAACGGTACTGTGCATTGAAAGCAAATTAATTCCAACGGCCTCATTCCAGACAAGATCTGCTCAATAAGGAAAGTTTGTTATTAGCATTGAATCAAGAATATTGCATCCAACGTTCATCATCTCAGTGCTATATAAACAAGACTTTGAAGATTGAAATGGCTAATGCTCTCCAAATTTCTACACGCACAAAAGCTAATCATAATCTTCTTTCTCTCAGTTTTGCTAAACCACACACTCTGATATTCTATCATTGTTTAGCAATCTAGTTTCTAAGCTTCAATTTGTGTATACATCACAGTTGTGATACAGTTTTGTAGAAAACATCCACACACTTAGTTTTATCTCTTTGTAAGAAAGTGTTACCTTGACAAACCGGGTTGTGGTTTGGATCAAGAAGGCTTTAGCAGTTGTTAAAGCAGTCTGTAATATTCAGTTGAATATAGTGGATTAAGACCTCGTTGGAGAGAGGAGAAATCACCTTGACGGGTGGACTGGAGTAGTTTGAGATCAAACGAACCAGGATAAAAATATCTTGTTCATTGCATTAGATTTCAGTTTTATAATTCAACCCCCCCTTCTTGTGTTTTTCACCACTTCACTTTGACCATCCTACCATCCTCTCTGATTCAGTTCTTTTGGTCCACCAGTGATTTATTTTCCTGGTGGGGTTTCTCCTTTGTTTCTTTATCATTGTTTCATCCCCAATGATACTTTACGTCTCTTTGATACCGTTCATATGCATTCATATGCATAAGCATTTGCATGGCATCTTAGGGCCAAAAATAGGGTTTGTTTTATATTTAAGTATCTTCGATCGCGTCGACACAGATTTTTAATCTTCGTATATCCGGGTAGAAGAGACTTAAATAAGGGCAATTGTTGTACCCCTAATTTTTGCCCCTAAGATCCCTTCATCATACCATGTTGTTTCACTCACAACAAGATCACACTAGGATTCTTGGTTCCCGTCCCTAGATTTAGCTTTGCTCCCTTTGAGGAGCTACCAAGCACCTTGACTTATGTTTGTAATCATGAATATTATTTTTATTTTTTCACTTAACTAATGAAATACAATGTTGGCTTGTCTTGCTTGTATCCATGTAGGTAAGGGCATTGAGATTTATCAAGTTACTCCATGGGTTCATGAGTTTATTTCCATGCCCTAGTCAACATAGCTTGAGAAGTTCAAACCCCACCATTGGATTGGTTTTGTAAGAATTGGAATGACAAGGTTTCTTTAGTTCATCACATTTCAAGGTCATTAGATTTGACTCAAAAGTACAAGGGTTTGATTGGAGAAGTTGTCATGTTTGGACAAGGCCTTGTTCCTATTGGTCACAAGAGCATATTTCTCTCAAATTTCAAGGTATGGAAGTTGTTTTGGTGGCTATGAGTTCTCATCATCATCCTCAATAACTTCTATCACAAAGCAAGAATATTGGCACAAGAAGTTTGTTCAAACTTGTCAAAGTTCCTCAAAGCTTTCTCTTGATCTAGAAGCTAGGGTTTTGAACTTCAAAGGAGCATATCTTGCTCACGTTTTGGTATTTTTGAGTGATTCCAAAGACATCCTTCTCTTCAAAGAGTTAACAACAAATCACTTCAAAAGTTCCAAGGAGTTTTCATGAGGAAGGAACTTGGTGAAGAAGAAAGATTACAAGTCATCTAGATGAATCCACAATTTTCTATATGTGACTTCAAATGGTCATAACTTAGTCAATTTTTATCACTTTGAGTCCATTATTTTTCCATTATGATCTTGAAAACGTGTACTTTATGCCTTATTTTATGTGCAAAGTGATAAAATGGATGGAAGTTTCCTTAAATATGCAAAAGATTATAGGTCATTTCATAATTTTTTGGCCAACTTCAACAAGTCATAACTTGCTCAATTTTTGGATATTTTGAGTGGTTCAAGTTTCAAAATTTCATTAAAGAGATCTACTTCATTCAATATTTTTTGGTCAAGAGCAAATTCCATGTGGAAGGCCATGTTTGGATGCAAGACATTATAGGTCATTTTTGAAGAAGAATTTGAAATATTTCTAAGTATGGAAAGTCAACCCTTTTTCTTCAACTTTGACTCAATGCAACTTTCAGCTCAAGCATCCATTTGATTCCATTATTTTTCCATTATAAAGCTTGTAACCTCATCTTTCTAAAGCATCAAGAATCAAGCCCTAAGACCCCTTGAGTTAAAATTGCCATTGGTCAGAAGTTGGCACTTTGAAATTGAAATTCTCACCAAGTCAGAATTTTGAAATCCATAATATGGCCTCTAATCACAAGTTTTCCACGCTTTTTTGCCTCTAAACATGTTTAGTGAAGTTCTAGATTTGTTTAGCACATCAAAACGCAAGGATTGGATGAGTTTTGATGAAGTTTGTATCACACTTCACTCGTGCATCAGGTGTGCACGATTTCCCTCCAAAACGCATCATTCACCCTTCCTTTTGATCCCATTTGCTTCTCCTATAAATACATGAACCATCCCATTCAATTTCCCAAGCTTGGATATCCAGAATCACCCTGCCAAACTTGTTTCACAACTCAGAATTTAGCAACTTTAAAATCCATTCTCGACCCTTTTTCAGTCCAATTTTTCCCTTAATTCACCTTCCTTGATCTTCCCTAAAGCTAACCATATAATTGCATTCAAGAATCGTGCCCTATACTATTCCATAGAAGTCCAGTTTCAGAGCTCTGCAACTCAACTTCAATAGGTAGATTCCTTCATCAATTCTTCAAAACTCAGATATCATTATGTTGCTCTCATTGCCCTAGTTCTAGTCGCAACACTTACATTTCACTGCAAACACGTTTTGACCATGAAATGTCAAATCCCTTTTCAAAATTTTCCTTCCAAATTGCTTGAGCTACAATTTATATGAATTTGGCGTGAGGGTGTGGTTATTTTCGTCTTGAAGAGACGAAGCGATTGACATAGGTCTGAGCTTCTGATTTTACAGTTTGAGAGACCTGCAAATCACGTTGGCTGGAGATTGAAGATGACCAATGTGTCATCTTCCAACCAATGATAGCACGCCACTTGTTATTTTTGAAATTCTGATTTAATTAATGATCATGTACAATATTCACTAATGAACATGATATGCACAGCGCACTAGATCCCTTGGATTTGATTACTAACGCGTTTTGACTCTCATCCAATGGTCCACATATTTTACTTTTATTTTTTTTCTTCTGATTTTTATATTTTAATTGTTTTAAATTTCAATAAATCATAGAAAATTCATTTTTAGTCCAAAAAATATGAAAAAATTATGAAAAATATTTTTGATTATTCTCTTTTTGATTTTTATTTTTCACATTTTAATTGTGTTTTGGTATTTTTTATAAAATTTAAACATATTTGATTTGTTTAAAATGTTTAAAAATACTTTTATACATTTTTAAATTCTGAAAAAATTATGGAATGATCCAATGATTTTGTGACAAATAT
The DNA here is from genome assembly GCA_948472305.1 of Vicia faba. NCBI lineage: Eukaryota > Viridiplantae > Streptophyta > Magnoliopsida > Fabales > Fabaceae > Vicia > Vicia faba. The sequence goes on from OX451740.1 coordinate 1,126,818,489, forward strand.
TGGTGACCTTATTTTATTTTTGTTTCTGACTTTACTATTTTTTCCTATTTTTGGTTTATTTTACCGATTTATTTTAATTTTAAAAATAGTTTCTGACTTTAAAAAATTATCAAAAAATTTGTAAAATTACTTGGGCCTTTTTCTGATTTTTCTATGGTCTTACTTCTCATTTCTTGATAAATTTGAACATAATTGATATTTTTCTCCTTATTTTCCATTTTTTAAAACCCTTTTGTGTATATTAAATATGATATTATTTTGTGATTATTTTCTGGCTGATCTTGGGTTAGATTTTGGATCATAAACTTTATTAACATCATTGGATCCATGGTGTTGAGTCTAACTCCACGAAAATGGATGAATGATTTTAATAATAGTTTGATTAAAATTTAATTCAAATATGGATTTGTATATTTTTTCCCCATCCCTCTTCATCTCATCCCTTTCTTATTGCACTAAATGTTGTTGGAGCATGATCTTTATGTCATTTCTCAAAACAAATGGTGCATAAATTGCTATTGACCGGCCTCAAAATAGGTGTGACTTCTACATAAGTCCACTTACGATTGCTTAACATAGCGCTAAATTATGTCTCGATTCAAATAAATGATCATTAGTGGCCCAAACTTATGATTGCAAGCCCAAGTATGTTAATTTGATCTCTTTGATCCAATAACCTTGAGATTCGTTGTGTGGAGGCTATGGTTATACCAATTCTCTAATGGATCTACAACACCTTTGGTCAACGCGGATCACTTAAACATCGTTGATCATTAAATGGTACTTGTGAGAATTCCAAATGGATGATATACTTGACAAAAAGCAAATGCAACTTGTTGTGTGGAGGCTTTGGTTCTACCAATCCTCTAATGAGTTCCAAATGCAAGTTTCAAGATGGCCATCCAACTAACCACTAATTATTGACTTGTTTTATCTTGTGCTTTTATTCTTTTTATGATTTATGTACTATTTATTTTTTAGCATTTACATTTCATGCCATTTTCATCTTTTCTCATTTGTGCATTTATTTTCTTGCCATTTTTACTTTTCTCACTTGAGCTCTTCTTTTCCTTTCTTAAGATACTTAATAATCAACATAAACCCTAAAAAATATTTAATGGTACTTGGACTATTTGGTTACTATCCTTGGCATTACGGAGCATGGGACTTTTCTTGGACTTAGAATTAGAGACCTTGGCCTATCTTGGAGAGTTTGTGACTTTATCTGATTATTTTGTCTGGGATTCTTGAGGTTTACCTCAAGACATTGGGTTGTTTGTTTATTTTGTGTGCAGGTTTTTATGATTAGATACTTTGTTTGTAATATGGAATTCACCCGTATACAACCGTTACTCTGTCCAATTTTTGTGAAGACTTAATACACTTGAAGTTTGGTTCTCTCAAGAGGTCTAGTATTTCTTTATTTGATTGGTTTCAATCTAAGGAATGGGAATTCTATCTTGGCTCATAATGTCAAGTTTTGGCTTCTTGTTGGTTAGATGGTTCTTATCCCTAGATTTTACCTTATGCTTTAGGATAGCCTCTTCTTCTCCTCCCATCTTCTTTAATTTCAAAAATCTTCTTCCTCCTTTTGAAAACTCTTCTTGTTTTGAAACCTGAACCACTTTCATAATAAACTTGGACTTATGTCCATGCATTTTCAAAATATTTTCATAAATAAACTCCAATAAATTTAATAATACCTTGACATTTTTTGTGAGAAGACTTAAAGTCAATCAATCTCATTCAAACCATTTTTTCCACTTTGGCTTTTTATCTTTATATTTTTCTCAAAAAGATTAAACTCTTGTCAATCCTTGCAGTGATGCAACAACTATACTTCTAAAATATGTAGTGAAGTGAGATATTTTCCACTTGGGTGTTGAGTGAGGCATTGCTGATTTTAAAATCCAATCCATATCCTCCACTTTGAGATGATGCAAATTCTCCTTTCTCATGATTGTGGGTAGTAAGTATGTTTTCCACACAGACAATGACGATGATGTCTTATCTCTTAAAATCAACCAACACACTTGTGTTTTAAAATTTTTAAAAGAGGAACTACGTGTACCCTGATCCCCTATTGCACGAAAGGTGGTACGTAGGAACTAAAGGTTCACAACCGCGGCGAGTGCAAAAATCATAAAAAATATATTTATTTTCTCACCTCCACCATCCATTTTATATACAACAATTTTTATAGCCAAAATATATAGATTTTACAAAGAGGCTCCTGCGGAGTACCGTAGATGTTTAGGGTGCTAACACTTTCCCTTTGCATAACCAACCCCCTTACCTTGAATCTTTCCCCCTCTTTTGGGTTATTCACTCTTTTCCCATTCCTTTGGAAACAATAAAGCGCGATGGCGATTTTTATTTTTGATTTGTATAAATTCTGGTCAATCCAATGGCTTAGTCTTGAACATTTCTACCGCTACACCCACCACAAACACATTTCAAACAAAGAAATTTCAAAAGTGATCTAGCAAGCAATTAAGAGCCCGTAGATAACTACGGATGAAAAGGGTGCTAACACCTTCCCTTTTCATAACCTACCCCCCAAACTCAAGAAAATATCTCAAAAGGTCTTTCTTGTTCTTTTCACCCTTTCCTTTATTAGATAAGAGAAAAGTCGGTGGAGACTCTTGCTATCCGCAACAATTGCGATAAAACACAAAACACCTAAGTCAGTTCTCCCACCGTATCACAGAACTGGAGAATCTGCTGGGGATTTTAAAAGTGGGGTTACCTTAGAGACTAGATCACCTTTAAATGCTTTCATTGTTTGATTTGTTTGCTTTATATTTTAGGTCCTTGTTTGGGTTTTGTATTGATCCTCTACCTAGATCTGGGAACATCATTAGGTAAGTAGCAATAGATTGTGGAAATTGTACGGTGTATATCGATATGGTTGAAGCAATGGCTACGTTAATGTGACGCATTTGTTGGTACCGGTATCCCTTGTGTTGAATCGAGGAGAATACAGGGCCGATGAGCGGTGTCATGAAGCACTAACTAACTGTAGAACCTTTAATTGAACAACTTGGCCATTAGGAAGTAGCGAGATAGCCGACTTTGGTGCAAAGATGAAGATTGGTTGATACTCGATACTACGCTCATTGAGATCAGACTTTTGGGATATTTCGGCCATAAGAAAAGATTGATTGTGCTGAGACAATGCCCAATAAAGAAAGACCAGTGATATTGAGATTCCCTAGAACTCGATTACTTTCTAGGACAGGTTGAACCAACTAAACTTCAAGAGGGTACTTACTTATGAACTCCATGCAAGCCTAAACCTAAGGAATTGTTTTCTTTACTTGTATATGTTATTTGCACATAACATCATAACATCATAACATAACATTTTCAATAACCATTTCAAGGATCTCAAGGGCCTATGATGCAAGGATATATTGAACCAGACGTCTATCAAGGGGAAAGAGGATTTAGTTTCCTCTAGCCAAATGTTGTCAAAGACCAAAGCACAATAACTTGAATCAAGGGCTATGACCCACTTGAAATGGTGAGCTTGATTGTCGTGGAAGGAAATTCAACAATACGAAGTTCTTCACTCAAAGTTGTGATCAAATTTTAACTTCTAACATTTTCTTGTGTTTACCCCACGAGATCCTTGAAAACATCGCATCCACATAACATGCATGTCATCATAACAGGTTTTCCCCATACAGGTTTTCTCACCTTCTTACTGTTTATTTCAGTAGAGATGGCTCTAGAGCAAACAGTTAAAGATCTCCAAACTCATAACACCCAGTTCCAACAAGTTCTCCTGAACTTAGCCAAGGGGCTGGAAGATCTGAAAGCACTCTTCACCAAAGGGAGCAAGAAGAAGGAAAAGAAATGAGCTGGCATCCTAAACATTGGAAAGAGGTTTAAAGGACCCACTAAACAAGCCCAAGCTGAAGAAGATTCCTCCGAAGAGAATGAAAATCAAGATGAAGATGCTAGGAGCACCCGCGCTATGGGTGGAAACAATCAAATCTCTAAAGATGAGGATTATTCTGATGAGAAATATTCGCCGATCAACGACATATATAAGCAACTAGAAGATAGACTAAAAGCTGCAGGGATCCAAGTTGTGCCTGGCTTGGACTTTGAAGACTTGGGTTTGGTGCCTGAGGTAGTTATTCCCCACAAATTCAAAATTCTAAGCTTTGCTAAGTACGACGGTGTTTCGTGCCCAAAGCTTCATTTGAGGTCATATATCCGCAAAATACAACCGCATACCATGGACAAGAAGCTCTCGGTACACTTCTTCCAAGAGATTCTATCTGGGACTCAGTTAGAATGGTTTTACCAGTTGGAGGGTTCTAAGATTTATACTTGGGATGATCTGGCCACTGCTTTCTACCGTTAATATCAATACAATGCTGATTTGGCACCGACTAGATTTCAACTTCAAGGAATGACAATGGGTTCCAATGAAGGTTTTAAAGAATACATCCAAAAGTGGAGAGACCTGACTGGCAGGGTGAAGCCACCCTTAACTGACAGGGAGCTGGTTGATATCTTTATGGGAACTTTGACAGGACCTTTCTTCAATCACCTAATCGGAAGCTCTTCAACTGGATTCACCTAGATGATTCTAACCGGGGAACGAGTTAAAGGTGAAATTAGAAGAGGAAAAATCCAGACAATTGCATCTTCAAGTACTGAAAAGATGTTATACAATGGGAAGAAAGAGTCTAATGTTGTGTACGTCCAGAAGGGTCGTAACAAGAGTAACCACGACCAATCTGTGGGAGCATTCCTGATCTCTAATCCTGCACCGGTGCAACAACAACAACAGGGAAATCAGCGAAGGCAAGACGAGCCCAAGAGACAATTTACCAAAATCAACATACCACTGTCTCAGGTGTTGCAACACATGTTGAGGATGAATATGATTACGTTGATAGAACCTCATCCAAATTCCAAAACTTCTTCTCCTAACTACAATCCTGATGCAAGATGTGTCTATCATTTCGGCAGTCCTGGGCATGATACTAACGATTGTTGGGCGCTGAAATACAAGATTCAAAATATGATTGAAGCCAAGGAGATTGAATTCGGCCCTCCTGAGACTCCCAACGTGATCACTGCTCCCATGCCAAATCATTGAGAGCGTCCAGTTCATTTTGAATTTTCAATTGTAATTTCTTTTGTTTGTTCGAACACTTATCTATTATGTTAAACTTTGTTTCATTAATGTATTGCATATGTTTGTCTTGAATTAATCCATTCTTTTTTCACTATATTTAAACTGTGCTTTTATTCCCTTTTTGTGATATTCAAATCTCGTTAAAAGTTGTAAGCCTTCAGAGGGAGGATGACGAAAACAATGCCATAATCTCATACAATATGCTTTTGGACAGACCTTGCTAATGATGTACATACGTTCTTTCAATTCCTAAACATTAGAGTTATAAGGAAGATAATACCTATTCAACCCCTTTGAGCCAAAGAAGTAGGAGTTTTCTTTTTCGCACAAATTAAAACCTTTAATCATAACCTGAGGCAGGGTAGTTTCTCAGTTAATTCAAATGTGTGTTCAGTCGCAAGCGTTCACTTCATACACAACGAATAACATCAAAAACATCCTTCTGAATCAAAAGATGGTGATGGTTCTCCGTAAAATAGGAAGTCATTATCTCTTAAAAATAAGAGCCCACTAGATCAAAACCTATGAAGGAGACTTAAAAAATGGGGGCATCCCGCTGATTGTAGTCTCAAAACAAAAAACAATCAGGAAAATAAATTAGGGGCAATAAAAGAGGTTGTTACAAATCCTCAACAACAGAAAAATGTTGCAAAAATGACTGGCTTCTCAAATAAACTTCCAGTATCTGAACCATCACCAAAATATCATTCCAGATTCAATGGGAGTTCAAACGCACAATTAACTAAGTTTAGGACTGAGGAACATCATGAAGAACGGGTGGGTACAAATAAAATTTGAGCCTTATCCATTGTTTCTTAAACTGTGAACTAGGCCACATTACAACCCCTTAAAAGTCCTAATTTAAGTATGGGTTAGTTCGAAAGCATACTGTTACACAAGATATCCTGACTCCTGTAAGACTTACTATAAATCCTGAGTCGAATTCATATTCTTACAAAATTCTTTTATCTTCTAAAAATGCATTTTCAAACTTCAAGTCAAACATAAACTTTGCATTGTTTGAATACCGCTATTTGCACATAGCTAATTGTTTGACAATGGATAAATTCGCACGACGAATATCCAATGAACGAGAATCCTCTCAATAAACAGAATCACTTCAAATCCAATGAAAAACCCTCCATATTCAAGGTGCATGACATGTTATTTCCCGACTCACCTGTGGCAGTCAAGTCAAGATTCAAAGAATATCTCGTAAAGTGCCGAATAGCTGGGGGGAGATCTCGATCTGAATCACTTGGGGCATTAAACATAAATTCTAGCAAAGGGTCACATACGATCAACCAAACATTTTTTGGCAGTGCTACAAATACTTAATATTGTGGGTAGTGTCAACTCTCCACACCCTATGAATGCGGACATAGTCATAAAATACTACGCATGAAAAAAGACATGCTAGGTTGACACGCCTAGGAAAAAATAAGGGCATCCCAGCAAACCAAAAGTTTCAGGAAAAAATTAGAGATATATATGCAAAAGATGGTACACCTGGCAAGTCGAAAACCTGAAAAGGAGAATTGGGTAAAAAAAGGGTATCTCGTTGGACTAAAAACTCGAAAGGGAGGTCTAAGAAAAAGTTAGGGATTAAAGCGTACGACTATGTCCCGTTATCTCATCATTATATCTATCAGTAAAAGATTTGTCACTCTGATCAACGTTTACTAAGGACTCTGGGAGAAGACAGAGTTCAAGATGTCCACAAATCCCCACAAGGCCAAATTCATGGATATCCCCACAAAATCACTCCAATAAGATTATCCCACAAATTTGGATTCATGCAATCCCTAACCAGAGTTTCAATCTCTCGAAAACCCTCTCCCCATCTAAGTTGGTCTTAAGAAAGAAGCCTTATGGAGTTCTTCCTAAATAATTCACTTCCCTAATAGGTCGTCAAAATATTCTCTTCAACAGGGTTTATTTCCCCCAACAAACTACAAATTCCCCAGCTTGATTTTACCTCTCAGTCTATTACAAATCAATGGACAAAACCCCTTAATCCCTGGTAGATTCATTGCATTCCCCAACGGAGTCGTTACTATCCTCAGTAAGTTGCTGCGAAGCCTGGAAACCGACCAGATAATAGTTAACTTCAGTAAGTTGTTGTGAAGCCTGGAATCCAACCATATAACAATTAACTTCATCCACTTCAGAAATTCGCTGTGATGCCTGGAATCTGACCAGTTAACAGTTCAAGTTACTGAAACCTGGACACAACCAGATAACGGTTCCAGTTGCTGAAACCTAAACTCGACCAGATAATAGTTAACCTCAAGGCTAAGTTGCTACGAAACTTGGGCCCGACCAAATATTAGTTTAGCTTCTTTAATCACTAACAAAACTTCTCTTCCCCAGTAGAGTTTTCCACTATCCTCAGTAAGTTACTGCGAAGCCTAGAATCCGACCAGATAACAATTAACTTCATCTTCCCCCAATAAGTCGCTACTAGATAACAGTTAACTTTATCATCCCTAGCAAGTTATTGTGAAGCCTGGATTTCGACTAGATAACAGTTAACTTCCATTCTCCCCGGTCAAGAGATAATACCCCAGTAGAGCAATGGATAACTAAAACTCCTGAACTTTATCCCCCAAGCAGAGATAAACATTCCTCGCAGAGTTTCCTCAAGAAAAGAGCCAAAGTCAATGTTCCCCAGAGGAGTTCTCCTCAACAAAATAGGAATCCCCATCGGAAGCATTCTAAAACAAAGTTAGAAGATACACATACTCTTCATCTCAAACAAGAAGTCTGGGATTTAACTTCCCAAAGCTCCCCAACATTTGTCAAAGATGCACTTTGTGATCGGTGGATCTGGAACTGACTGTTTAACGCTAGTTCACGAAATGTCGCGGTAAGCAAGAGTCGCCACCGTCTTTTATTTTCTCCAAATGGAAAGGACAAAAGCACAGAAAAATTCCTTAAAGAGATTGCTCTCGGTTCGGGAGGTAGATTATAGAAAGGGAAGGTGTTAGCACCCTTTCTATCCATGGTTATCCATGGGCTCTTAGATACTTGCTCAATGTGTTTTCAAAAATGTTTTGTTTGCTTTTCAACTGTGGGTTTTAAAAAGTTTCTTTGAAAATTCCAGTTCGACTCTTGTATCAGAGTGTTTGAAAAGTTTGCTTTGAAAGCTTTTGAAAATGTGTCAGTGTGAAAAGTCTTTTTGAGTTTGTTTTGAGATTAGAGCAAGTATCCTTGAGAACCTACCTACCCTAAGGAATTCGTCTGTGTAAGAGTCCTTAAAAGTAGTGCCATCCCACCATTGAGAGGTAGGTAGCACCACTGTTGGAGGTGTTCGGGTCAATTCGATTTTGAGGGACATGGTGATCACCAGAGCAATGGGAAGACACCTTAGAAGCTACCCTCATGCCAGGTTCCCGGATCATGAGGACTTACTAAGACGTCCTCTACTCGACGACCACCTTTCGAAAGGCGACAGTGAGGCGTACCCTAGGGGTGGTGTGTGCGATTCGTGTGTCATGTTTCAGTTATTTGTCTTGTCATGTTTGTCGTGTTCTACGCTTGATTTTAATTAAGACATTCATTCTTGCATGTTTGATTAACAGTTAAATATTTTGCGAGGAAATAAATCTAAACTATTACAAATGGCGCGGGTCCACATCGCCAAAATTACACCGGACCCGATTTAGCGGAAAATAAATAATGCGAAGAAATAAAAGTGCGAAAAGTAAAATTACATGGCTTAGGGACAATTACATAATTATATAAACGATAAAAAGTAAATGCGCGAAATAAAGGAATTAAACAAAACTAGGGCGTTGGACCCTTTTGCAAACAATTAAAATTAATGAGAATTAAAGATTAAATGATTAAATGTTTTTTTGGTATTTTGTGTTTTTTAGATTCAATAAGGAAAAGAAGTCAATTAAATTAAGCGGCGAACCCTAATTCTAATATTTTTTAATTATTAAGAAAGAATTAAAATATGACCTAAATTAAACCTAATTCATTTATGTACAATTTAAATAGGAAAATAAATAAATAAATAATAATTATTATTCTAAAAAGGGGGAAAATACTAAAGGGAAATAAAAAGAATTAACAATTAAAACCTAAATTCTACATTTTTTGGATTTTTATTAAAAAAGGAATTAAAATTAAAACCTAATTACACTACATAATTTACATTCTAATTTATTCATGGAAATAATTAATATATAAATATTTATTAATTTTTGGCCTTTTCTGATTTTTTAGTGTTTTTATATTTTGTAGGGAAAATAAATTAATTGAATTAAGACAATAAAATAAATAAAACAACAAAAATAAAAGTGAGAAGAAAAATATAAAAATGCAAACCCTGGTGGGGTGTTGCCCCAAATAAGGAGGTATAAATTTGGAAAGCCTGGCCCAATTGAATTTGAATTTGCTGACTTTCCATGATTCCATATGATGCGTTTGACTCATACCTAAGGTGTACCCCCAATCTTCTGCCTTGAATGAGAGGTCCTGGACACGTGGGCTGCCTGATGGTGAGGAAACATAGTGTACCTGGACATTAGCGAAGTATAGGATCTCCTATTGAAAAATAGCATGGAATTTTTGCCAGACCTGGGACTTGAACCCAGGTCTTGAAGGTTACAAGCGCGTCTCCTTGCCAGCTGAACTATGCAATTTCATTTAATATATAATATAACATAAATAATATAAAAGAAAAATAAAGTTAGTGGAGACTTTTAGCGCGAAATTTAAAAGATCCAATCACGTTCAGACACGACTCCTTCTTCTTTGTTTTCCTGAAACATGAAATACATGGGCAACGGTTTTTTGATCGTGGCTTTAGGGGACTTAGAAGAAAATAGCGACTAGCCCCTCGTCGCTCATAAATTGAGCGCGAGGGTGCCAACCTCTTCGTCTCATCCTGCTTAAGCTATTGGAATTGGTCTGGAAGCATAATTTTTCCTTGGGCAAAAACCCCCAAATTTGAAACCTGCAAACCCTAGAGGACGCTCATGGTAGATTCATGTTTATGCCACAAAAACCCAATTAATTATGATGGTTAGTTCACAAACTTCATAAGAAGCATGAATATACAAACAAAAATGCAAAAAGATGTCTAAATCATGCTATGCGATTTCAAGATGTTCTTGGTACAGTTTGAGTTTGTGATACCGTTTCAGGGTGTTTCAATGGATATTCTTGGTTGGAATTTGATCAGGAGTGCCTGAGGATGCTAATGGAATGAGAGTTGATGCTTGAATCGACCTAAAACCTTGATTTCAGTTTTTTTGTTTTAAGGCAATTTTCTCAAGTTTGTATATTGGGTTTTTGCGCAGCTTGCAGTCCAGGAGCATTAGGGTTGTGATCTCATACTTGTATGGAAGCAATTAGGTTAAAAAGATTGAATAAAATCTCATGCCATAATGGATTTCAATATTTGATTTGTTAAGAATCTTTTCCAATCTTTTTCTCATGTATCTTGTACCAAATCTGATCAATTAGCACCAAAGCTTGCCTATTTGAGATGTGCACGAATTGTAGAGGCCAAATCATGCATAAAAAAGATTTTTTTAGGTTAGGCTTATATTTTTCATGAATTAAAATGATTTAAATGAATATATATTAATATAAATTCAAATAAATGATTAAAAAATATGGAAATACTTCCCTTTGGGCCTAATGGTCGTGCATAGGCTTGGCATGGAGAAACTTGGAAGAAAAATGGGCCCATTTGCACTTTTAGGCCTTTTGCATCAATGTTGACTTTTCAAAATTCCTAAAAATTTCCCAACTTCCATAAGGCATAACTTGGTCAATTTTTAAGCTTTTCACATGTTCTTGGACATTTTGGAAAGGTCTTTGAGTCCTTTAACCAATGCCTTTGGTCCCATGTCATTTTGATTTACCAATCTCAAGTTATGGCCTTTGACTTAAAGTCACTTTTTGTTGACTTTTGAAAATGACCTATAATGTTGAAATTGATAACTTTTTGTGAGAGCATTTCTTGGACTTGGAACATGAAGATGAATTGTAGGAAATGTCTTTCTCTTCAAAATGAGCTTTGGATGGAATTTTTCTGATAATCCATGTGAAAGTTATGCCCTGGTCAATTTCAGTTGACTTTTTCAGCTGTCCAAATATAGCAACTTTTGCATCTTTGATGATTTCTGAGCCAAATTTTGAGAATCATGATCAAGCATTGATCAAATGATGTTTGTGGCTTCAAAATGATATATTGACCAAAAATTTGAACTTTTGACTGCCAAATGACCATTTTGCCCCTACAGTTGACTGTAGTGCAATCTAGGGTTTTAACTGTGCAATTTTGAGCTGAATGCCTTGAAACTTGACATGAGGATGCTTGACCACATTTGTAAGCATATGAGACTTGATTGGGCCTTTGAAAAGTTCATTTGCTTGACCAGAACTCAAACCCTAGTTTTGACTGTATAGGAGACAGTTGAGCTGCACAACCCTGGGGGAATTTGGTGACCTTGACTTTGACAATTCTTGATGAATATGGGAGGGCAAATTTTGGGGTACAACAGTTGCCCCTGTTCAATCTTCTTAGACCTGAGGATGCAGATTGGCTGACGTGCCTTTCGTAATCCGAGGGTGGAAGATGATTGGACACTAGAGTGCCCAGAAATTTGTGCTCACATAGTAGCAATGATGATGAGGGAATGGGCTTATAGATGCCATTTGGATGTTGCTTGGATAGGATGATGGGCTTATAGATGCCATCTGGATGTTGATCGCGTAGGAGAGTCCTTAGCGAGAACCTGCATACCTGCAAGACAGAAAAATGAGTACCTGACACGTCGCAGGAGCTGATTTTAGATGCTTGATATAGATATGTCCTGACTAGTTATAGGAGCTGAGTCTGGAGCTTCAAACGCTGATGAATGAACCAGGGATGGTTACTGCCTTAGCATGAATGGTAAGAGAAACCTGAATGATTTCAACCTCAACAATGCTCGTTGAGAAAATCTTGGTGAGAATTACCATCTTCGTAGTGTCAGGAAGAGAACCAAAGGACATTATAATCTCAAAGGGAGTCACCTCACTCACCGTTGGAGAGGGAACTATAGGAAATTATAATCTGAAAGGAAATATCGCCTCACGCTCATGCCGGAGAGGGAAACATCTGAAGAAGGAATTACCACCTCACACGCCGTTGGAGAGGGGACCATAAGAGAATATCACCTCACGCTCATGCCGGAGAGGGAAACATCTGAAGAAGGAATTACCACCTCACACGCCGTTGGAGAGGGGACCATAAGAGAATATCACCTCACGCTCATGCCGGAGAGGGGAACATCTGAAGAAGGAATTACCACCTCACACGCCGTTGGAGAGGGGACCATAAGAGAATATCACCTCACGCTCATGCCGGAGAGGGAAACATCTGAAGAAGGAATTACCACCTCACACGCCGTTGGAGAGGGGACCATAAGAGAATATCACCTCACGCTCATGCCGGAGAGGGAAACATCTGAAGAAGGAATTACCACCTCACACGCCGTTGGAGAGGGGACCATAAGAGAATATCACCTCACGCTCATGCCGGAGAGGAAAACATCTGAAGAAGGAATTACCACCTCACACTCATCGTCGGAGAGGGAAACATCTGAAAAGGGACTTCTGGAAGCAGCATCAGAACGTCACCATGTCTGGTTTACATCTGAAACTATATCTGGAAGGAAATCTGGAAGCAGTATCAGAACGTCACCATCGCTGGGTTTACATCTGAAACTATATCTAGAAGGAAATCTGGAAGCAGTATCAGAACGTCACCATCGCTGGATTTACATCTGAAACTATATCTGGAAGGAAATCTGGAAGCAGTATCAGAACGTCACCCTCGCTGGGTTTACATCTGAAACTATATCTAGAAGGAAATCTGGAAGCAGTATCAGAACGTCACCATCGCTGGGTTTACATCTGAAACTATATCTAGAAGGAAATCTGGAAGCAGTATCAGAACGTCACCATCGCTGGGTTTACATCTGAAACTATATCTGGAAGGAAATCTGGAAGCAGTATCAGAACGTCACCATCGCTGGGTTTACATCTGAAACTATATCTAGAAGGAATTGCGATTAGGTGATAGTAGTCATTTTTGTATTGATCTTTTTCCTGAAAAGGTAGAACATAATTGTATGCAAAATCATGAGGCATGCACTGTATGTTTTCAAGATCAATGAGATTCGTGTAATATGATGCATATGCATGCTATAATGATGTATGTGACGTTTTATGAATGTATGTTTTCGTCGTAGGAAAATAAATCCTTGACGGGTGCCGGGAAGTCGCATCCTGGGCTGTTGTGGAGGAATAGCTTTTGCTTCCGCTGGGGATGATAATTGCAAGTATACCGGTAGGAGAAGATAACTCCGTTGGGGAATAAACTTGGCGAATGGAGGATTCTGCGGGGAGAAAAAGATATTCTAGCGACCATGCTGGGAAGAAATACTCTGTGGGGAGATGCTTTTGCTGAATTGTTGAGGATGACTCGCTGAGGATACCTTGCTGTATTGGGAGTATGAATGGACTTCGCTGGGGATAAGAAGATTCTGTCGACGACGATCTTTCCGTGGCTTTTGGCTGAGGATAACCCAGTTATATCCTGTTAAGGAAATAACTCTTTAAATCAAGCCGGACGACGCGTTCGTGCCCTGCTAGGGGATAAGCTTCCAGAATCTACTGGGGGTACGCTTATTGCTTGGGGAGATAGATTCCACCCTTCCTGGGGAACTGGATTGGACTCTCCTGGGGAAGTTTTGAACTGCGTTGGTTATGTTCTTCTACGGAACCTGCCCTGATACCTTGGAGGATAGAACAAATCCGATTGCTTAGACCACCCGTTATTGCCCCTGTTTCTATGGTGGAGGCACATGTGGGACGCTGATAATTGTTGACGGGCGAACCTTCTTCTGGTAGGTAAGTGACAAGAAAACGGGACATAGTCGTACGCTTTAATCCCTAACTTTTGCCTGGACCGCCCTTTCGGGTTTTCAGTCCACCGGGATACCCCTTTTTGCCCAAGCCGCCCTTTCAGGTTTTCGACTTGCCGGGTGTACATATTTTTTTATTTCATCCCTTATTTTTGCCCGAACCCTTTTGGTTCGCCGGGAGGCCCCTATTTTTGCCTAGGTATGTCAACCTAGCGGGTCTTTGATTGTGCGTAGTATTTTTCGACTATGTCCACGCTCTTAGAATGCAGGGAAGTGCCCCTGGCTGTTTACGTTGCCATATTACCAGAAGATGTCTGATCATGCAAGATTTGTTGTTGGAATGCCCCAAGTAACTCAGGCGGAGACTTGCCCCAGGCTATTTGGCCTTTTGAGAGATTCTCTGGATCTTGACTTTGCTGCCCCAGATGACGGACCATAGTCATGCCATGCCCCTTGATTGGAGATACTCTTGTTCATTAGACTTTCGTCATGCAAATTTTTATGCTGTTCAAACAAAAAGTCATATGCAAACAAAGTTATGTTTAAAACGCAAAGCTTATGTCTGTCTCGAAGATTTTGAAAATGCATCTTTTCATAAAACAAGTGAATGTTTGTAAAACGTGATGTCAACTCCGTATTTACCGTAGGCCTTCAGGAGTCAGGATACCTTTCGTAACAGTATGCTTTCGAACTAACCCATGCTTCAGCTAGGACTTTCAAGGGTTATATCGTGGCCTGGTTCATGGTTTAAGAAACAAAGGATAAAGGCTCAAATTTATTTGTACCCACCCGCTCTTCATGATGTTCTCCAAACCTAAACTCAGTTGATCATGCGTTAGACCTTGCTTGAGTCTTTGCTTTGATGTTCCAATAATGGTTCAGCTGTCGATGATTTATTCTGAATAGGCAGTCCTTTTTTTTTTTGTTGAGGGTTTGTAGGACCTCTTTCTTTTTTGATTTCGTTATCCCTTTCTTTTTTTTTGCCTGAACTGTTTCCTTTTGGAGTCACAGTCAGCGGGATGCCCCAGTTTCATAAGTCCCCTTTGTAGGTTTAGACTTTTTGGGCTTTTCATTTATGAATTTTGATGATGACTGCCTGTCCTTTTGATTGTTCTGAACCGTCACTGTCTTTGTTCGTTTTGTAAAGATCTTTTCGGTGCCATTCGTCATGCACTTGGATCAACTGAGAGAACTACCCTGCCCCAGGTTATGATTAAGGGTTTTGATTTTCGAAAATAAAAACTCCTACTTATTTGGCTCTGATGGGTTGACGAGGGATTATCATCCTTATAGCTCCAGTGTTTAGGAATTGAAACAATGCCTGTACCTCATCAGCGGGGTCCGTTCAAAAGCATACTGTAATGATCGTGGTATCGTTTTCGTCATCCTCCCTCAAGAGGCTCAGAGTTATTAACCGAGAGTTGACATCAGAAAAAATATGAAAAGAATATAACAAAAATAATTGTATTAATTCCCAAAACAGACATATGCAATGCATTAATAGAATAAAAGAGTTTGCTATGACATTAATTGTTTGTATAAGCAAAGAAAAGTACAACTCGAAAATTCAAATAAACAAAAGGCTTCAATGATTGGGCAACGGAGCAGTGATTATGTTCGGAGTCTCTGGCACTTCAAACTGAATCTCTCCAGCGTCGATCATATCTTGGATCTTATTCTTGAGAGGCCAACAATTGTCTGTAGTATGCCCCGGGCTATCCGAATGATATGCGCATCTATCGTTGGGATGATAGTTGGGTGCAGAAGTGTTCGGATTCCGGAGAGGAGCCCTTAAGGTGATCAACCCTGCCTTCAACATTTGTTGCAGGGCTTGATCCAACGACATGTTGAGTTTGGTGTACTGCCGTTTCTCCTTGCGCTGCTGCCCCTGTCCTTGTTGAGCAGGTCCGGGATTGGAGATCTGGATTACCCCTGCCTCATGGCGGCTCTTTTTACCGTGCACAGCATTGGATTCCTTCTTTCCATGATGAGGCTTTTTATCAGCAGGTGCAGCCTCTTGAATTTTCCCAGACCGGATACCAGCTTCAATTTGCTCTCCAGTCAAGATAAGACCTGTGAATCCAGCAGACGAATTCCCAATCAGGTGGTTATAAAATGGACCAGACAGGGTCCCCAAGAACATGTCCACAAGTTCCCGATTAGTCAGAGGTGGTTGTACCCTTCCAGCGAGATCCCTCCATTTCTGAGCGTACTCCTTAAAACCTTCACTTGATCCTAACGACATACCCTGGAGTTGGGTACGCGTAGGGGCAAGGTCGGCATTATATTGATACTGCTTGTAGAAAGCAGTAGCCAACTCCTCCCAGTTACGAACCTTGGTCCCATCTAGCTGATAGAACCATTCGAGGTGAGTCCCTGAAAGACTTTCCTGGAAGAAGTGGATCCATAAGTTTTTGTCCACCGTGTATGGTTGAATCTTCCGAACATAGGACCTTAGATGCAGCTTGGGACAAGACGCCCCGTCATACTTAGAGAAGGGTGGTACTTTGAACTTCCGAGGAATAACCACACCAGTTGACAAACCCAGATCTCCGAAATCCAGCCCAGGTACCTGTTGAACCTCCATAGCTTTCATTCTGTCCTCCAGTTGCTTATATCTGTCATCAGCAGGAGGGTACTGCTCTTCATCAAAATCTGTTTCATTGTCAGAGACCACTGGACTGGGAACCTCTCTCTCATGATGACTGCTTTTTCCCACAGATGGGGTTGTCCTCTCAGTTTCAACTTGCGGTGTATTCCCAGACCTGCGTCTAGGGTTGAACAGAACAGTCCTCTTCTTTTTCTTGTCCTTCTTCAAAAGGAGAGCCTTCAGGTCTTGTTGCCCCTGGGTCAAATTCATAATCAGCTCTTGGAACTGGGCGTTCTGAGCCTGGAGGTCCTTGATAGTCTGTTCGGCTGATGATTCAGGATTCATGGCGATCGGCTGAAATAAACAGCGAGGAAGGGTAAGCAGCCTGTCAAAGGGATACCTGCAATGCAATGAGATGTATGATATACATGCAATGTTTTCAAGGACCTCGCGGGATAAACAGAGAAATTGTTAGAGTTGAGAACCGGTAACTTGTTTGAAGGAACTTCATGTTGTTGAGAGTCCTTCTTCAAGGGTCAAAGGCTCACCATATCCAGTGGGTCATAGCCCCTGACACCCTTGGCTAGAGGAAAATAAATCCTCTTTGCCCCTTGCTGGGATAGTTGTTCATCATGACCTGCATCACAAGCCCTCGAGATCCTTGAAATGGGTTAGGATGTATGCAATGGTATGATGTCATGCTATGTATGGGATGATGTAGGTAAACCCTGCTATGAGTCCCAATTAAGGACTATAAACAGACCCTGCAAGAAATTCAGTATACTTTGTTATGAGTCCCAATTAAGGGCTATAAACAAAACCTGCAAGAGATCTAGTAAACCCTGTTATGAGTCCCAGTTAAGGACTATAAACAGAACCTGCAAGAAATTCAGTATACTTTGTTATGAGTCCCAATTAAGGGCTGTAAACAAAACCTGCAAGAGATCTAGTAAACCCTGTTATGAGTCCCAGTTAAGGACTATAAACAGAACCTGCAAGAAATTTAAGTAAAACCTGTCATGAGTCCCAATTAAGGACTATAAACAGAACCTGCAAGTGGTTGGTTCACCCTGTTATAAGTCCCAATTAAGGACTATGAACAAAACCTGCAAGACATCGAGGGTCAGATAACAAGCATGCAAGTAGTCAAGTACGAAGGCACACAAGTCACACAAGAGAAACCCTTAGGGTTTAGGCCAGCATGAGGTCTAGGTATTACCCTCTTTCAGTTTGTTGGTTCATACCTGTCTTATCAAAGTAACCGGGTTCTTAGAGGATCCCAATATCATTGACTACCCTCAATCGGTCATAACTCCAGCATCGCAATCTTTTCTTGCGGCCAGAACCATCACGAGAGTTTAACCTCAATGGGCGTAGCATACTGCTACAATTCTAAAGGCCAAGTTGTGTCAATTAAGGTTCTAAGGTTGTTGGTGCTTAATGACTCCTCAGAAGACCCATATTCTCCTCGTTGCAACACAAGGGATATCGGTACAGACCAAGGTGCCACACCAACGTAGCCACTGTTTCACCTGTGTCGGTCTACGCCGGACAGGTCCCTCACAGCTTATGCTACCTAACAGGGTATCCCCAGATCCGGGTTAGGATCCATGTAACTCCGATACAACCCACAATAGTAAAGCAAGCGAAGAAGACAATTGAAAACACAGTGATCTTAATCCTAAGGTACACCTCACTTTAAAAGTATCCCCAGCAGAGTCGCCAGTTCTGTGATCGGTGGATCTGGAACTGACTGTTTAACGCTAGTTCGCGAAATGTCGCGGTAAGCAAGAGTCGCCACCGTCTTTTATTTTCTCCAAATGGAAAGGACAAAAGCACAGAAAAATTCCTTAAAGAGATTGCTCTCGGTTCGGGAGGTAGATTATAGAAAGGGAAGGTGTTAGCACCCTTTCTATCCATGGTTATCCATGGGCTCTTAGATACTTGCTCAATGTGTTTTCAAAAATGTTTTGTTTGCTTTTCAACTGTGGGTTTTAAAAAGTTTCTTTGAAAATTCCAGTTCGACTCTTGTATCAGAGTGTTTGAAAAGTTTGCTTTGAAAGCTTTTGAAAATGTGTCAGTGTGAAAAGTCTTTTTGAGTTTGTTTTGAGATTAGAGCAAGTATCCTTGAGAACCTACCTACCCTAAGGAATTCGTCTGTGTAAGAGTCCTTAAAAGTAGTGCCATCCCACCATTGAGAGGTAGGTAGCACCACTGTTGGAGGTGTTCGGGTCAATTCGATTTTGAGGGACATGGTGATCACCAGAGCAATGGGAAGACACCTTAGAAGCTACCCTCATGCCAGGTTCCCGGATCATGAGGACTTACTAAGACGTCCTCTACTCGACGACCACCTTTCGAAAGGCGACAGTGAGGCGTACCCTAGGGGTGGTGTGTGCGATTCGTGTGTCATGTTTCAGTTATTTGTCTTGTCATGTTTGTCGTGTTCTACGCTTGATTTTAATTAAGACATTCATTCTTGCATGTTTGATTAACAGTTAAATATTTTGCGAGGAAATAAATCTAAACTATTACAAATGGCGCGGGTCCACATCGCCAAAATTACACCGGACCCGATTTAGCGGAAAATAAATAATGCGAAGAAATAAAAGTGCGAAAAGTAAAATTACATGGCTTAGGGACAATTACATAATTATATAAACGATAAAAAGTAAATGCGCGAAATAAAGGAATTAAACAAAACTAGGGCGTTGGACCCTTTTGCAAACAATTAAAATTAATGAGAATTAAAGATTAAATGATTAAATGTTTTTTTGGTATTTTGTGTTTTTTAGATTCAATAAGGAAAAGAAGTCAATTAAATTAAGCGGCGAACCCTAATTCTAATATTTTTTAATTATTAAGAAAGAATTAAAATATGACCTAAATTAAACCTAATTCATTTATGTACAATTTAAATAGGAAAATAAATAAATAAATAATAATTATTATTCTAAAAAGGGGGAAAATACTAAAGGGAAATAAAAAGAATTAACAATTAAAACCTAAATTCTACATTTTTTGGATTTTTATTAAAAAAGGAATTAAAATTAAAACCTAATTACACTACATAATTTACATTCTAATTTATTCATGGAAATAATTAATATATAAATATTTATTAATTTTTGGCCTTTTCTGATTTTTTAGTGTTTTTATATTTTGTAGGGAAAATAAATTAATTGAATTAAGACAATAAAATAAATAAAACAACAAAAATAAAAGTGAGAAGAAAAATATAAAAATGCAAACCCTGGTGGGGTGTTGCCCCAAATAAGGAGGTATAAATTTGGAAAGCCTGGCCCAATTGAATTTGAATTTGCTGACTTTCCATGATTCCATATGATGCGTTTGACTCATACCTAAGGTGTACCCCCAATCTTCTGCCTTGAATGAGAGGTCCTGGACACGTGGGCTGCCTGATGGTGAGGAAACATAGTGTACCTGGACATTAGCGAAGTATAGGATCTCCTATTGAAAAATAGCATGGAATTTTTGCCAGACCTGGGACTTGAACCCAGGTCTTGAAGGTTACAAGCGCGTCTCCTTGCCAGCTGAACTATGCAATTTCATTTAATATATAATATAACATAAATAATATAAAAGAAAAATAAAGTTAGTGGAGACTTTTAGCGCGAAATTTAAAAGATCCAATCACGTTCAGACACGACTCCTTCTTCTTTGTTTTCCTGAAACATGAAATACATGGGCAACGGTTTTTTGATCGTGGCTTTAGGGGACTTAGAAGAAAATAGCGACTAGCCCCTCGTCGCTCATAAATTGAGCGCGAGGGTGCCAACCTCTTCGTCTCATCCTGCTTAAGCTATTGGAATTGGTCTGGAAGCATAATTTTTCCTTGGGCAAAAACCCCCAAATTTGAAACCTGCAAACCCTAGAGGACGCTCATGGTAGATTCATGTTTATGCCACAAAAACCCAATTAATTATGATGGTTAGTTCACAAACTTCATAAGAAGCATGAATATACAAACAAAAATGCAAAAAGATGTCTAAATCATGCTATGCGATTTCAAGATGTTCTTGGTACAGTTTGAGTTTGTGATACCGTTTCAGGGTGTTTCAATGGATATTCTTGGTTGGAATTTGATCAGGAGTGCCTGAGGATGCTAATGGAATGAGAGTTGATGCTTGAATCGACCTAAAACCTTGATTTCAGTTTTTTTGTTTTAAGGCAATTTTCTCAAGTTTGTATATTGGGTTTTTGCGCAGCTTGCAGTCCAGGAGCATTAGGGTTGTGATCTCATACTTGTATGGAAGCAATTAGGTTAAAAAGATTGAATAAAATCTCATGCCATAATGGATTTCAATATTTGATTTGTTAAGAATCTTTTCCAATCTTTTTCTCATGTATCTTGTACCAAATCTGATCAATTAGCACCAAAGCTTGCCTATTTGAGATGTGCACGAATTGTAGAGGCCAAATCATGCATAAAAAAGATTTTTTTAGGTTAGGCTTATATTTTTCATGAATTAAAATGATTTAAATGAATATATATTAATATAAATTCAAATAAATGATTAAAAAATATGGAAATACTTCCCTTTGGGCCTAATGGTCGTGCATAGGCTTGGCATGGAGAAACTTGGAAGAAAAATGGGCCCATTTGCACTTTTAGGCCTTTTGCATCAATGTTGACTTTTCAAAATTCCTAAAAATTTCCCAACTTCCATAAGGCATAACTTGGTCAATTTTTAAGCTTTTCACATGTTCTTGGACATTTTGGAAAGGTCTTTGAGTCCTTTAACCAATGCCTTTGGTCCCATGTCATTTTGATTTACCAATCTCAAGTTATGGCCTTTGACTTAAAGTCACTTTTTGTTGACTTTTGAAAATGACCTATAATGTTGAAATTGATAACTTTTTGTGAGAGCATTTCTTGGACTTGGAACATGAAGATGAATTGTAGGAAATGTCTTTCTCTTCAAAATGAGCTTTGGATGGAATTTTTCTGATAATCCATGTGAAAGTTATGCCCTGGTCAATTTCAGTTGACTTTTTCAGCTGTCCAAATATAGCAACTTTTGCATCTTTGATGATTTCTGAGCCAAATTTTGAGAATCATGATCAAGCATTGATCAAATGATGTTTGTGGCTTCAAAATGATATATTGACCAAAAATTTGAACTTTTGACTGCCAAATGACCATTTTGCCCCTACAGTTGACTGTAGTGCAATCTAGGGTTTTAACTGTGCAATTTTGAGCTGAATGCCTTGAAACTTGACATGAGGATGCTTGACCACATTTGTAAGCATATGAGACTTTATTGGGCCTTTGAAAAGTTCATTTGCTTGACCAGAACTCAAACCCTAGTTTTGACTGTATAGGAGACAGTTGAGCTGCACAACCCTGGGGGAATTTGGTGACCTTGACTTTGACAATTCTTGATGAATATGGGAGGGCAAATTTTGGGGTACAACACACTTCAATAAAACATATCACGTTCATACATCATATCACATACAGGAAAATACATATGGCATAATCTCATTTATTTTGAGAACATCATTACATCATGCATACATATGCATGCAACAAACCCTCTTCCTTGTAAGAAAAATCAATCATCAATCAAAGTCCTCTTCTGGTTAGATTTATTTCTTCCAGATTAAAGACAGACAAACAAAGATCTCTTCTGGTTAGATTTACTTCTTCCAGATTAAAGAAAGGCGGATGAAGACCTCTTCTGGTTAGATTTATTTCTTCTAGATTAAAGACAGACGAACAAAGACCTCTTTTGGTTAGATTTATTTCTTCCAGATTAAAGACAGGTGAATGAAGACTTCTTCTGGTTAGATTTATTTCATCCACGTTAAAGACATGCAAACAAAGACCTCTTCTAGTTAGATTTACTTCTTCCAGGTTAAAGACAAGCGAATGAAGACCTCTTCTGGTTAGATTTATTTCTTCCAGATTAAAGACAGGAGAACAAAGACCTCTTCTGGTTAGATTTATTTCTTCCAGATTAAAGACAGGTGAATGAAGACCTCTTCTGGTTAGATTTATTTCTTCCAGATTAAAGACAGGCGAACAAAGACCTCTTCTGGTTAGAATAATTTCATCCAGATTAAAGACAGGTGAATGAAGACCTCTTCTGGTTAGATTTATTTCTTTCAGATTAAAGACAGGCGAACAAAGACCTCTTCTGGTAACATTTATTACTTCCATATTAAAGACAGGTGAACAAAGACCTCTTTTGTTTAGATTTATTTCTTCCAGATTAAAGACAAGCGAATGAAGACCTCTTCTGGTTAGGTTTATTTCTTCAAAATTAAAGACAAGCGAATGAAGACCTCTTCTGGTTAGAATTATTTCTTCCAGATTGAAGACAGGCGAACAAAGACCTCTTCTGGTTAGATTTATTTCTTCCATATTAAAGATAGGCGAACAAAGACCTCTTCTGGTTAGATTTATTTCTTCCAGATTAAAGACAGGCGAACAGAGACCTCTTCTGGTTAGATTTATTTCTTCCCGATTAAAGACAGGGGAATGAAGACCTCTTCTAGTTAGACTTATTTCTTCCAGATTAAAGACAGGCGAACAAAGACCTCTTCTGGTTAGATTTATTTCTTCTAGATTAAAGACAGGCGAACAAAGATCTCTTCTGGTTAAATTTATTTCATCCACATTAAAGACAGGCGAATGCAGACCTCTTCTGGTTAGATTTATTTCTTCCAGATTAAAGACAGGCGAACAAAGACCTCTTCTGGTTAGATTTACTTCTTCCAGATTAAAGACAGGCGAATGAAGACGTCTTTTGGTTAGATTTTTTTCTTCCAGATTAAAGACAGGCGAACAAAGACCTCTTCTCGTTAGATTTATTTCTTCCATATTAAAGACAGACGAATGAAGACCTCTTCTGGTTAGATTTATTTCTTCCAGATTAAAGATAGGCGAACAAAGACCTCTTCTGGTTAGATTTATTTCTTCCATATTAAAGACATGCGAATGAAGACCTCTTCTGGTTATATTTATTTCTTCCAGATTAAAGACAGGCGAACAAAGATCTCTTCTAGTAAGATTTATTTCTTTCAGATTAAAGACACGCGAACAAAGACGTCTTCTGGTTAGATTTATTTCTTCCAGATTAAAGACAATGGAATAAAGACCTCTTCTGGTTAGATTTATTTCTTCCAAATTAAAGACACGTGAATGAAGACCTCTTCTGGTTAGATTTATTTCATCCAGATTAAAGACAGGCCAACAAAGACCTCTTTTGGTTAGATTTATTTCTTCCAGATTAAAGACAGACGAACAAAGACCTCTTCTGGTTAGATTTATTTCTTCCAGATTAAAGACAGGCGAATGAAGACCTCTTCTGGTTTGATTTATTTCTTCCAGATTAAATTTAGGCGAACAAAGACCTCTTCTGGTTATATTTATTTCTTCCAGATTAAATACAGACGAACAGAGACCTCTTTGAAGAAGTGAAAAACACAAGAAGGGAGGGGGGTTGAATTGTAACTTAAAAATCAAATGCAATAGACTCAAGATTTTTATCCTGGTTTGCTTGATCTCAAACTACTCTAGTCCACCCGCCAAGGTGATTTCGCCTCTCTCCAACGAGGACTTAATCCACTAATCAAACAGATTACAAAACTACTTTGACAACTGCCAAAGTCTTCTTAAGTAAGACCACAACCCGGTTTATCTCAAGGAACAATATCTTAATCAAAGAACAATTAACTGTGTACTATATGTTTTCATTACAAAAACTATATCACTACTGTGATGTATTACACAATTTTAGTATATGAAAGAATGTGAATATTTGCAGCTTTTTGAGATGTATGAGCAATCGTTGGTGAAATTGTAAACGATTTGTCCTTTGAGCTCGTTTATATAGGCGTGGAAATCTGTCCAAAATAAAATGTGATAATGGACACTCAATGTACTTTCAATACTGGGAAGATACTTGTCTAAATGAAGTTGTTGCATAAGATATTGTCTTAATTGAAAAGTAACACTTCAGAACTTGAGAATCTTGCATGTTGCTTTTACTTCAGAACATTGATGAATCTGAGATATGAGGATCTGTTGGCGTATTAGACTTCTGTTCAGAATCAAAGTATCTTTTACTTTAGCGTAGATTCTGATCATCATTCTTCAGAACATTCTGATTAGCTCAGCTTGAAAGCTCTTGTGGCTTAACTTCTGATGCTGTTTCAGTTAGAACTTCTGTATATAAAAAAAATAACACAAATTTATAGTGCATATTTGTTTTTTGTGTTTGTTATCATCAAAACTATAATTAAGGGTTGTAGAATCAAACTATGTTCTAACAATCTCCCCCTTTTTGATGATGACAAAAACTAGGATTTTGAATAAAAAATATAGAACAAAAAGATTAAGAGAGTCTCCCCCTGAGTTGATTACTCAGATAAAGATGAGTTACTTCCCTGAAGTTCCTTCTCGTCCGAGCTTTTAATGCATCTCCTTCTGTCCTTATCAGAGTGTGTTCCTATTCAAGCTTTCAGAAAAGATAGAAGTTAAGATATTCAAAAATTTTGAGACTTTGTCCCGGTATACTGTTATTGAAAATATCTTACGTTCTCCCCCTTTTTGTCAGGTATCAAAAAAGCAATATAATCAGAGTCAAAAAGATGATTTGTATTGAAAACAGAATGCAATGATATTTTTTAGAAACAAAGAGGATAAGATGAAGAATACAGAAAATAAGTTAAAGAAAATCTAAGAAGGAGGGGGAAGTCGTGTGAACAACACTTTCAGCAAGCTCTTAATCTGAGTGCTTGATTCTTCCTGCTTTCCCATAATGTCTTTAAGATCTTTTGTTGTATCTTCTTATTTGTCCAATATATCCCTTATCTCTTTGTTGGTGTCTTCTTTCTTATCCAGTTTGGCGTGGATTAAAGCATTCTCCTTCTTCAACTCTTCCAGAGTTTGCATAACTAGAGACGAAGTTGGTGTATCTTCAGGGGTTGCATGTCGTTTAGAACACTCTGCAGCCTCTTCTGATTGAACAACTTCTTCTGTTGCAATTTCTTTTTTTGGAGTAGTAGTCAGAGGGTGACTATCAGAATCTGGTTCAGTGGCTTCTGAAGGTTGGTGCTCTTTCCAGGGAGCATTTTCCAGCAGAAGAATTTCTTTCTTGTCCCAGTGACTTAGAACTTGATCTTTGAAGGCTTTCAGCTGATCACTGAAGTTCTGCTGAGCCATCTCATAGCTCAATTCTTTCAGCTTCTGGGATTCAGAGTTGAACCATTTTCTGAATCTATCCCCCAGAGAATCAGAAGCAGCAGGATCAAAATTCTCTTGACTTGCTTGTTTCAAAGAAGTAACCCATTCCTTTATTTCTGTTTCAAAAATCAACAAGTTCTTACCAACATCTGATTTGGTTAAGGTTGGTTTGGGTTTTGGAATGGAAATTTTAATTGAGGTGGAAGCTAGATGGTCCAGCGCTTCTAGATCAATGACAGTTCTGAGATGATCATCTGGACGGTTGATTGGTGATGGAGTAGAAGAATTAGAAATCAGGATTGGTGAGTGAGGAGTGTTTGGTGGTGTGGATTCATATGGTAAAGGTATTTATGGAATATCATGAATGGAGAGAGGTAAACGAACCGTAAGAGGTTCTATTATCCCTGGAATTGGGGTAGTGGTATCAGAGTCTGAAAGGGAGTCTTGTGATGGGTTTGCAGTAGCGTGTTGAATTTCTAACTCAGGTGTTTCAGAAGTTGGATTTTCAGATTGAAGAGTGAGAGGGTTTTCATTTTCTGGTTGGGGTGAGTTGAGGTTTTAGTATTCTGGTTGAGGAGAGTGTGGTTGTGGATTTTCTGGTTGTTGAAACTGAATATTTGGATTTTCTGGGATTGGTGAGTGAAAGTCTTGATCAAAAAGTTCAATATCAGAGAGAACTCTTGCAAGTTCTGGTTGATTTTGTTCTGGATTTGAATTGGAGAAGTGAGGTTCATTTAAGAAATTGCCAAGAGTTACAGATGGTTCAAACTCTATGTCAAAATCCTCAAATGTTTGTGGTGAAGGATTTTCTGTTGGTTGAGATGGAATGGTTTCAGATGTTGGAACAGCTATTGATTCTACAATAGAAACAAAAGATGTGTTACCTTTCTTTTTCGCAGATTTGGGTGTCCTCTGAGAGGATCCTTCTCCTGTTACCTTCCTCTTTCTGGATTTCTTTAGCACAACCTCTGGAGCTGGCTTGTGCAGGTCACGGATGTTGATTTCTGGAATAGTCCCATCTTCCTTGCAAGCTTCAAGGTATCTCTGACTACAATCTCTAGAGAAGCATCTATCTCAGAGAATAGTGGAAAATCCTTCAGAGGTATTCTCCTAGAAGTGATGACGTCATGAGAAGTAATTGTTGGTTCCTTCTTAATGCTTTCAATAATCTTCATTTTCTTCAGATTTTTGGCATTCAATGGTTTCCCAGCAGTTACTTCCAGAGTGCTGATTTCTTGAGCCTCTGTCAGATGTTCTATCAACCTGTTTTCCATCAGAATATCTGAAATAAATCTTCCTAGAGGAATCCAATCCCTCTTAGTTCTTTCTTCTTCTCTTGTCTCTGTCACACTTGTTCTCAGATGGTTGAAGAGCAAATCTGGAAGATTTATTTTGGTCTTCTTTGCAATGAAGTATAACAAACTGCTGATCAATGTTGATTTAATTAGGAGAGCTTGTAGGCTTCCTGTGATTGATACATCCCATAATGATCTTAGCCTATATTATGTAATAATCTTTTAAGTCTCTGATTTTGCTGGATGGCTGTCCAGAAGTGAAAATGACGCTAGCAATGGATTTTAGGTCAGAACACTTATCAGCCATATCAATGCATCTGACTCCGCCGCCATTGTATCCAATGATTTTCCCAATCAAATCTTCTGTAATCACTATCTTCTTCCCCATAACATATGACGTGACCTGGTGGTTGAATGAAGTATCATAAATCCAAAACTCTTTAACAAGAATGGGAAAAGTTTGACCCAATAGACGATCAAAGTATCTGTTCCATCCCTGTGCAGTTACATCTTCATACAGATCAAACCCGTTTTCTTGTAAACTTTCAAAATCGATGATCAATTCGTAGAGAACTTCAAGGTTGTTGACCGGAGTGAGCAGTGTTCTAATGGCCCCCTCATATTGTTCTGTTGATGAAGAACCAGGAGCACTGTTAAGATTCTCAAGGCTTGATGAGGATGCCATTGTTCACACGGATTCTTTGAAGAAAACTGATAGAAAGGGTTTTTGAAGAACTAGAGCAAGAGAGAATATTGAAGGTGGTAAAATGCGAATGAATGAAATAGTAAATTGAGTTTTATAAACACTTTTGAAAATGTAATCAGTAAGAAAAAGAAAATAAGTAATGATTATACTGAATTAATGAAACCTAAAATTAGGGGATTTAGTGAGATATTGAACAGTTACCAATGACAAGTGTCTTAATGCATCCAATCAAAGCCTTCGACCCTTCAGAATTTGAACGCGTGTTCAGCCTCAGAAGGTAACTTGTGAGAGGATGACAGATGTTTGATGGTGTGAACTGCACGCCTCTATCCTTGAAATGAAAATTCCAGATCTTCATAGATAGATTCTGAGGCAACTGTACTCCTAACTTCTGAAGACAAGTTGATCAGATGTTCACAGAAAACAATTAAATTCTAAGGGTAAGAATATGCAAATAAAACATTTTATTTTGGACACAATTTCATGCTGAGATGTTTCAGAATGAAATTGAATATATCTTCAGAAAGGGGTTTTGTAAACACATCAACCCATTGATGGTCTGTGTCAATAAATTTTAAAGTGAGAATTCCTTTCTGAATATAATCCCTAATAAAATGATGTTTTATTCCTATATGCTTAGCCCTAGAATGCAAAATGGGATTTCTGGATAGACAGATGGCAGAAGTGTTATCACAGAAGATAGGGATGTTACTCTCAAATATGTTGAAGTCTTCAAGTTGACTTTTCATCCAGAGCATCTGTGTGCTACATCCAGCAGCTGCTATGTATTTAGCTTCTGCTGTTAACAACGCTATTATAGACTGTCTCTTGCTGGTTCGTGAGATCAGGTTGTCTCCCAGAAACTGGCAGCTTCCAAAAGTGCTTTTACGCTCTACTCTGTCTCCAGCAAAGTTAGCATCACAGTATCCTACTAAGCTGAATTCATTGGATTTTCTATAAAACAAACCCAGGTTAGTAGTACCTTTCACATACTTGAAAATTCGCTTAACTGCTCTTAAGTGAGATTCTCTAGGATCCGATTGGGATCTAGCACATAAGCAAACACTGAATAAAATATCAAGCCTTGAAGTTATCAGATAAAGAAGAGATCCAATCATACCTCTTTATATCTTCTGTTCTACCTTTTTACTTACCTCTTCCTTTTCCAGAATGCACGTGGGAGTCATTGGAGTCTTTGAGGGCTTACATTCTGAGAGGTCAAATTTCTTCAGAAGTTCTCTGACATATTTTCTCTGATGAATGTAAGCTCCTTCTGGAGTATGGTTTATCTGAATGCCCAAAAAGAATTTAAGTTCCCCCATTAAACTCATCTCAAACTCTACCTGGAAGCTGGAGAAAAGGTTTTTGTATAGTCTATCCACTCTTGCTGACTATAACCTTGTGCCACCAATCGTGTCTTGTTTCTGATGACTTCTCCTTGCTCATTCAGTTTGTTTCTGAACACCCACTTTGTTCCAATGAAGTTGAATCCTTTTGGTTTGGGAACCAGACCCCATATGTCATTTCTGGTGAACTGGTTTAACTCCTCTGCATTGCCAGAATCTAGTCATTGTCCAGAAGAGCTTCATCAATTGTTGTTGGTTCAATCAGAGATACCAATCCCATGAAGGATTCTTCAGAGTTTCTGAATGTTGATCTTTTTCTGATTGGATCATCCTTCTTTCCCAGAATCTTATCTTCTGGGTTAGCTATGCTGCTTCCGGATAACCTTTTCTGGAGTTGATCAACAGAAGGTACTGGAACACTTGTGACATTTCCTTTTGAAGTTGTTGGAGCGTCTCTGTTGGGGACTTCTGATGAGTTGTCTTCAGCACCTGTGAATTCAACTTCTATATCTGCAAATGATTCATTCTTCTTTGACTTTTGAGGGTCAAGCTTATCATCAAATCTAACACTGATTGACTCTTCAACAATCTGTGTTTCCGTATTTTATACTTTGTACCCTCTTGAGCGTTCAGAGTATCCTAACATAATACACTTTTGTGCTTTAGAGTCAAACTTGTTCAGGTAATCTTTTGTATTCAGAATAAAACATGTGCATCCAAAAGGATGGAAATAAGAAATGTCGGGCTTTCTGTTCTTCTATAATTCATATGGAGTCTTTTCGAGAATAGGTCTTATAGAGATTCTATTTTGAATATCACACGCTGTGTTAATTGCTTCTGCCCAGAAGATCTTAGCAACGTTAGTCTCATTGATCATGGTTCTGGCCATTTCTTGCAATGTTCTGTTCTTTCGTTCTACAACTCCATTTTGTTGGGGAGTTCTAGGACAAGAGAAGTCATGTGAAATGCCTTTTTCATTAAAAAAATTTCAAATTTTTTATTTTCAAATTCTCCACCATGATCACTTCTGACTTTGACAATTCTAAGATCCTTTTCATTCTGAACTTGGTTACAGAAGGAAAGGAACACAGAATGTGACTCGTCCTTGTGTCTTGAGAATTTTACCCATATCCATCTGCTATAGTCATCTACGATCACTAACCCATACTTCTTGCCACTAACTGACGCAGTTTTCACTGGTCCAAATAAGTCTATGTGCAGAAGTTCTAATGGCCTAGAGGTGGAAACAACATTTTTAGCTTTAAAAGCAGGTTTTTCAAATTTTCTGACATGCTTCACACAGAGCATCTGAGCTGAACTTCAGATTAGGAAGTCCTCTGACCAGATTGAGTTTGTTAATCTGAGATATTCTTATCATACTAACATGCCCCAATCTTCTGTGTCAGACCAATTGCTCATTGTTAATAGAAAGAAGGCATTTTACATTCTGACTTTTTAGTTCATAAAGTTTTATCTTATAAATGTTGTGTTTCCTCTTTCCATTAAACAGGATAGTTTCATCTTTATGGCTAACAACTTTGCATGAATTTTGATTAAAGATTATATCATAACCGTTATCACTTAATTGACTTATGGATAACAGGTTATGCATCAATCCATCAACTAAAAGCACATTATTAATAGAAGGAAGATTACCATTACCTACTGTTCTAGAGCCAATGATCTTCCCTCTTTGGTTGCCTCCAAAGCCCACGTATCCTCCAGGTTTAAGTTCCAGGCTTTGGAACATATGCTTTCTTCCCGTCATGTGTTGAGAGCATCCAGAGTCCAGGTACTATGACTGGTGTTTTAGCCTTGCTGCTAAAGATATCTACCACATATATAATTTTGTCCTTAGGTACCCATATCTTTTTGGGTCCTCGTTTGTTAGTTTTAACAAAATTCTGTTTGAATTTTGGTTTGGTAGAATAATCATTGCTAGTGTATTTCAGGTCATGTGTGTGCCCGTATGTGAAGTGTGATTTTAGTGGTGTGCATTTTATAACTAGGTCCATGACTTTCTTAGGTGGAGATACCTTACCTTGGTATCCTATTCCTTTTCTTCCATTCCTTCTAACTCCATAGATCATTGAAGCCTTCTTGCTTCTATCTATGTTTTTAGCCAGAAACTTCTGAAAGTTGTGATCATATTCTTTTATGATTTTATCAGAGCTACTGAGAGCCTCTGAGATTATTTCTTTCTGAGAGTTTTGTAAATCAGTTTCTAGTTTTGAAATCTTTTCTTTTAGCTCAAAATTTTCTAATCTCAGACTTACAGTTTCTTCAGAGTCAGAGACAAGATCCCTTTTTAGGTTCTTGAATTTTACTCGGATGTGCTGATATCTTTCCAAAATCTCATTTAGGCTTTCTGCTAGTTCAGCTTTAGTGAAATTAACAGTAAAATAAGGAAATACCTCTTCTGTGTCTGATTCTGAGTCTGAATGAGATGCTTCGCTGTCTTCTGTCACATTAGCCATAAGAGCAATGTTGGCTCTTTCATCATGTGATTCTGAGTCGGCGTTAGAAGTGTCTGAATCATCCCATGTAGCCATGAGACTTTTCTTCTTCTCCTTAAAGAACTTCTTTTTGGGTTTCTCCTTCTGAAGCCTTGGACAATCACTTTTGTAGTGCCCTTGTTCATTGCACTCATAGCAGATGATGTCTCTGTTGTTTGACTTCTTGTGACCAGATGAAGCTTCAAATCTTCTGTATCTAGAGGAGGACTCAGACTTTCTGTATCCGGAGGAGGATTCATTCTAATTCCCTGACCTTCTGGAATTCTTGAATTTTCTTTTCCTCTGCTTCCACAGCTAATTTACCCTTCTGGAGAGAAGAGACAATTCATCTTCTTCTGATGAGGATCCATCAGAAATTTCTTCCATAGCCTGCAAAACCTTAGAATCAAGTTTTTTTGTTAGATTTTAATGCTAAAGGCTTACCTTGCTTCTGAGGCTCGTCATCTTCTAGCTCTATCTCATGACTTATGAGGGAGCTAACAAGTTCCTCCAGAGATATCTTGTTGAGATCTTTAGCCAGCTTAAGTGCAGTTACCATTGGCCTCCATTTCTTTGGTAGACTTTTGATGATCTTTTTTACGTGATCAGTAGTAGAATACCCCTTGCCAAGAACTCTCAGCCCAACAACAAGAATCTGGAATCTTGAGAACATTGCTTCTATGGATTCACTGTCTTCCATCTTGAATGCTTCGTATTTCTGAATGAGTGCAAGGGCCTTGGTTTATTTAACTTGTATGTTGCCTTCATGAGTCATTCTCAGAGAGTCAAACATGTTTTTGGTTGTCTCTCTGTTTGAGATCTTCTCATATTTTGAGTATGAGATGGCACTGAGAAGTATTGTTCTGGCCTTATGATGGTTTCTGAAATCACGCTTTTATTGGTCAGACATTCTTTTTCTATCTATCTTCTGACCACTTTCATCCATTGTATGTGTGTATCCATCAATTACCATGTCCCATAGATTAGCATCATGAGCCAGAAAGAAGCTCTCGATTCTGTCTTTCCAGTAATCAAAATTTTCTCCATCAAAGACTGGAGGTTTGCCACTGATTCTGTCCTTGTCATCATGATAGTCATTGCTGATGTTTTGGCTTGGTCATACCATAGTGTTTTTCTAAAGCTAGGATCTTGTACTGACACGGTTAAGTGTATGAACTCAGAACCAGGCGCTCTGATACCAATTGAAGAAGTGAAAAACACAAGAAGGGGGGGGGGGTTGAATTGTAACTTAAAAATCAAATGCAATAGACTCAAGATTTTTATCCTGGTTCGCTTGATCTCAAACAACTACAGTCCACCCGCCAAGGTGATTTCTCCTCTCTCCAACGAGGACTTAATCCACTAATCAAACAAATTACAAAACTACTTTGACAACTTCCAAAGTCTTCTTGAGTAAGACCACAACCCGGTTTATCTCAAGGAACAATATCTTAATCAAAGAACAATTAACTGTGTACTATATGTTTTTCATTACAAAAACTGTATCACTACTGTGATGTATTACACAATTTTAGTATATGAAAGAATGTGAATATTTACAGCTTTTTGAGATGTATGAGCAATCGTTGGTGAAATCGTAAACGATTTGTCCTTTGAGCTTGTTTATATAGGCGTGGAAATTTGTCCAAAATAAAACGTGATAATGGACACTCAATGCACTTTCCATACTGAGAAGATTCTTGTCTGAATGAAGCCATTGCATATGATACTGTCTTAATTGAAAAGTAACGCTTCAGAACTTGAGAATCTTGCATGCTACTTTTACGTCAGAACATTGATGACTCAAAGATATGAGGATCTGTTGGCGTATTAGACTTCTGTTCAGAATCAGAGTATCTTTTACTTTAGTGCAGATTCTGATCATCATTCTGCATAACATTCTGATTAGCTCAGCATGAAAGCTCCCGTAGCTTAACTTTTAATGTTGTTTCAGTTAGAACTTCTGTATTTAAAAAAAAACAACACAAATTTAGAGTACATATTTGTTTTTTTTGTTTGTTATCATCAAAACTCTAATTAAGGGTTGTAGAATCAAACTATGTTCTAACACTCTTCTGGTTAGATTTATTTCTTCCATATTAAAGATAGGCGAACGAAGACCTCTTCTGGTTAGATTTATTTCTTCTAGATTAAAGACAGACGAACGAAGACCTCTTCTGGTTAGATTTATTTATTCCAGATTAAAGACAGGCGAACAAAGACCTCTTCTGGTTAGATTTATTTCTTCCATATTAAAGACAGGTGAACAAAGATCTCTTCTGGTTAGATTTATTTCTTCCAGATTAAAGACAAGCAAACAAATTCCTCTTCTAGTTAGATTTATTTCTTCCATATTAAAGACAGGAAAACGAACACCTCTTCTAGTTAGATTTATTTCTTCCAGATTAAAGACGGGTGAACAAAGACCTCTTCTGGTTAGATTTATTTCTGCTAGATTAAAGACAGGAAATCAACATACCTCTTCTGGTTAGATTTATCTCTTCCAGTTAAAAACAGGCAAAAGACATCTACAGTTTCAGTATAAATCAGCCAAATATCTATTCTGATACTTCTCCCTCGACAGTCACTCTGGATGGCATCTGTATGTCCATCTCCGACAAAATCTTCAACACTTCTCCAAATGGCATCTCTAAGCCCATTACCGATAATCAACAAACAGTTCACCTCATGCATAAGCAAGTGCAATTTTCTGGGCACTTAAGTGTTCAATCATCTTCCACCTGCAACTCACGAATGGAGGACTCGCCAATCTACCTCTTCAGATTTAAGAAGATTGAACAGGGGCAGCTGTTGTACCCCAAAATGTTACCTCTTCTTTCTCAAGACATTTCTCACAAATATCTTCAAAAGCTCAAGCTTGCACCAGTATTGACTAGGTCAAGCCATCTTCTATACATTGATACCTCAAGATTAGGGTTTGAATTTTCACAAGGACAATTGGACTTATAATACTTGAAATAAATTTCATGGGTTATTATGGACCTTCAAGAATTTTCATGTCAAGTTTCAAATCTTGTATCACAAATTCTGCTCAATCAATTGACCAGATGACCAAAAATCAACTGTGCTGATGAAAAGTCAACTAATACGCCAAAAGTCAAACTTTGACTTTTTGGTCAACATTAAGTCTCTAAGATCAAAATTCATCAAGACATCCAATAATATCAAGTTTGATCATCAAAAAGTCAAGAAAGTCAAAAGTCAATTTGAAAAGTCAAACTTTTCAAGACTTAGAAATTTTTCTAAGTGTTTTCATACATGATAATCTCATAACTTCATGACATTCTTTCACCAAGATGTAAGATGATTCAAAGAAAACTTTCAACATGAAAGTTGTAGATCTTTATGAATTCTAAAACTTTGTATTAGAGGGTTGATGTCCAAAAAATGCTTAGATTTGAAGATATGAGCCCATGAAGTCATGACATTATTATCCAACACTTAGAGAAAATTTCAACAGATTTTTGTCAGGATTTTATCCCAACTTCTTGGAATTTTTTCACATAGTTCTAAGATGATGTTTTCAAAATGGTCAACATGAAAGTTATAGAGGATATTTCAAGCTTTCCAAAACATACAAGAACATGAATTTATCATACTTGAGCTAGGAGATTCAAGGGTATGAAGTTGGATATCCATCCTTGAATTGCAAGTCCTTTTGTTGAAGAACACATAACAAAATCCTTATGCTATGTTGCATAATCTTGTGTTGTAGGCCTTCTAACTTGCCAATCTCCCTATAATTTAATGCTTACACATTGTCCAAAATATCTTTCCATTTATGGCATAAAGGCACCATTGCTATTCTTGAAAAGCAAGCTTGTTGGCAGAAAAATTGTCTTGAGCTCATACCTTATTTGCTTCTGATTTTACTCCACCATAAATCATGGAAAGTAGCCCCTCGATACCAGCAACTTTGATACTTCATCTTGGAACCATGGAGTACTTGACATAGTTTGATATTTACATTCCAACCAAACCATAACATGATGTCTTGTCAACCTATTCAGCCCTTGTTCACAAACCTTTTGCCTATAAATAGAGAGAGCATTTACAAGAGAAAAAGGTCAGAGAAAAATATAGAGAAAAGCCAGAAGTTTTGTTGTGTAGACAAGCCCTCAAAATACCATACTCTCAAAAAACCATAATTGTCCACAAAGCTTCCACTCTTGAGCTTTGAAATCCAAATCCTTGAATCCCTCACACTTTGCAAGTTTTGTCCAAACAAACCATCTAAATACCTTACATACAACCTATAGAGGTTGTTCAGGCTCAAAAACAACTTCTGTAACATCTCTATTTTTTCCAAGCTCAAGAACAGTCAAGACATCAACTCAAACTCAAAGCACAAAAATCCAGCTGCAAGGTAAGTCTTCTTGAATTTTAACTCTTCATACAAGCATCATTAGTGGTTCATTTGTGAATATAAAATGTAGATATCATTTCCTTGAAGCTAACCACATGCTTATCTTTCATCTTCACTAACCATGTGTTGAGAACTAACCCATGTATGCAGTAGAATAATGATAAGGTGAAAAAAATCCAGGATGAGTCGACACATACTCACATGAGTTGACTCATTTTAGTGACAGAACATGCTGTGAGTCGACACAAATCCTCATGAGTTGACACATACTGCTATACAGGCACAAAATAGAAAGAAAAAAAGGCGCATGAGTTTACACAAAACGGTATGTTTCGACACAAACAAGGAATGAGTCGACACATACCATTATGCATCGACTCATACTGAGTTGATTTGGTTTTACAGGGGAAAGGAATGGTCATGTGTCAATGCATAGAAGCATGTGTCGATACATAAATGTTAAAAATGTTTTTTTCCTTTCTTTTACACTATTTTTACATATTTTACATGCTTTCTTCATTGCTATTTAATATGTTTGTAATATTTAAGCTCCTATTTCATCCCCATTCGTAAATTGTATCCCCCATCCCCCTAATGATGTAATAGTGTAGGATTTTAATTTTCGCAAATTTATTGTTTTCATATAATTGTTAGTATTTAGGGTGTGTATGGCAAGATAAAATCAATGCTTAGAAAACCATAATCTCAAGACAAAAATGTATGCAATCAAACATATATTTCACACAAGAACCTCTAGGGTAACCTTGCTCGTTGCCTCGGAAAATAGTCATGTCCCTCGAATATGGACGCTTTAGCAAAGACCCTCGATAAAAAAGATCGTAGTCCCTCGATGACCCTTCTATGTTGCCTTCGATAAAACGATCTTAGTCCCTATGAAAATTGCTAAAGCGTCTCATAAGTTGCTTTCAATGACTATACGACAAACCACTCTCGTCCTTTCACATCCAAAGATAAGGCTTCTTACCAATCAAATGGTAAGATAGAAATTTCAAAGTAGGAGGAAAAGAACTAAAGAATTTTTTAGTAGGTAGAACGTTCTTAGTTGCTTGCTCACAATCCACATTAAAAAACAAACATCTTTTCAAACACACCAAAAACTTTTAAAACAAGAAATATTTTCAAAAAGTCCAAAACTTTGTATGCGTTCATATAAAGACGAGAATCATTACAAATTTTTCCTAAACGAAGGCGCTTTTCCAAAATATTTTCAAAACCCACCACAAACACAGTTCAAACAAAGCAATTTTAAAAGTGATCTAGCAAGCAACTAAGAGCCTGTAGATAACTACAAATAAAAAGGGTGCTAACACCTTCCCTTTTCATAACCTACCCCCCAAACTCAAGAAAATATCTGAAAAGGTCTTTCCAATTCTTTTCACCCTTTCCTTTATTGGATAAACGAAAAGTCGGTGATGACTCTTGCTATCCGCAACAATTGCGATAAAACGCAAAACACCCAAGTTAGTTCTCCCACCATATCATAGATACCAAGAAAGCAGCATTTGAATCAGTATTGAAGGAATTAGAGAGCCAGAGAGTGACATGCATGGTTTAGGTGAGTGACTGGAATACTTAAAGGAGTTGCTGGCTCTTAATCAGTTTTAATACCTTGACTTCAAGATCATTTTTGGAGACATTATAAGCCATATCTTGATGAGTGCTCAACATGGAAGTTGCTATACTATCTTTCCTCTCTCAAATGACACCAAACTTATGTCATTTGTATACTTGAACACCAATATGTGTGATCATAAAAGGAGCTACATGGCCAGATGCATAACATGGCCACGGGAATGTTTGTTGCGTGCGATAGAGCATTATTTCCTAGTAAGTTTGCTATATGTTTCACTATAGGCATGTGTGCAAAAGTTACTTGAAATGGCCAGGCATAATATGCATGCATGCATCATGATGGAATGTTACCTCAAGTGGGACTTATAAATTTGCTGGCTAAGGCTTGCGAACAAAATTGGTACGCACCATGGACTATCTTACTCTCTCATCCAAATTATAAAACAAAAACAACTCAATCATCTAAAAAGGGTGGACCTCACTCTCTATTTGGATATTCATTCACAAACTTAACAAAAAAAAGAACGGGAGAAACATGGAAAGGCATGCGCCTGATCTCCTCACATAAAACGCCGTCACCACCATTCAGTTAGGATATAACAGAAAAACGGTTAGAGAAGTGGAATAAGGACCTCACTCTCTCTCCTCACTTTCAACTATCAGGGCGGTATAAAGCTCTCTCTCTCCTCTTCAATCTTTTTTTTTGTTCACCACCATTTTCGTAACCATTGCTCACACTCTATCTTCCATCACTTGCAACCAACTCACTACAAAATCTCTCCTTTTTGTTCACCCTGATATAAAGAAGCAGACTTCGTTATGTGATTTATCTTTGAGAAAGAGACAAACCTTCTTCTATTTCTATATTTCCTTGTTAAATAAAATACACCCTGGTCCTTATATAGACCTAATGACTTTTACAATTCCAAAAGATAACTGTTACTAATAAAACTATCATAACTTACTAACTTTTGTCCTTCCAAATTACATTGGCTCTTGATCTTCCTACTACCATATTTAATATGAAAACTTATTACTAATAACATCAAAGTTTACTCAACAAAACTCCTCTGTAAACTTAAATGTTTCTTCCATCCAGTATTCTTATCATCTTCTTGCCTCTGTCGAAGATCTCTTTTGATAGTGGTTTTGTGAAAATATCTGCTGCTTGGTTTTTGCTTGCTACATGCCTCAATTCGACACTTCCCTCCTTCACATGTTCACGAATGAAGTGAAATCGAACATCAATGTGTTTGTTTCGTTCATGATACACTGGATTCTTTGCCAATTCGATAGCTGATTTATTGTCCACTTGTATTATTGTTGGACCTTACTGTTTTAGCTTCATCTTGCTTATCAACCTTCTGAGCCATACTGCATGACAGACGCACCAGGATGCCGCCACATATTCAGCTTCACACGTCGAAAGTGTTACTATAGGTTGCTTCTTTGATAGCCAAGTAAATGCTGTGTTTCCCATGAAAAACACATATCTATAGGTGCTTTTTCGATCGTCTATGTCTCCACACCAGTCACTGTCAGAATAACCAACTAACTTGCAGTCTTCTATTTTTGAATAAAGCATTCCTAGTGATACTGTTCCTTGGATGTATCTTAGAATTCGTTTTAGCGCCTTCCAATGTGTGTGTACTAGCTCCTCCATGAATCGACTTACCATGCCAACACTTAGTGAAATGTCTGGCCTTGTGCATGTGAGATATCGAAGGCTACCTACCAAGCTTCGATATTTGCTTCCTTCAACCCGTTCTCCTCCATCAAACTTTGACAGTTTTGTACCTGGTTCCATTGGCGTCGAAGTTGGATTGCAATTCTTCATTTTATATTTTTCTAGGATTTCTTTTGCATATTTTTCTTGTGAGATAAAGATTCCAGCTTCTTCTTATCGAACCTCCAGAAAAATAAAGAATCTCATCAGACCTAAGTCTGTCATTTCGAATTCGCTTGTCATGGTGCTCTTGAAATCTTCGATCATCTAAACATCACTGCCTAGAAAGATAAGGTCATCAACATAGAGAGCAACAAGTAATAAATTACCTCCATTTTTCTTCACATAGAGGGAGGGTTCATAAGGACATTGCTCGAACCCATTCTCTTTGAAATATGTGTCAATACGTGTGTTCCATGCCCTAGGTGCTTGCTTCAGCCCATACAACGATTTCTTCAGTTTCAACACCTTCTTCTCTTCTCCAATTCTCACATATCCAAGTGGTTGTTTGACATAGATTTCTTCTTCGAGCACACCATTCAAAAATGTTGTCTTGACATCCATTTGAAATATTGGCCATTTTAATTGAGCAGCTTGAGAAATGAGTAATCGAATTGTCTCCATTCTTGCAACAGGCGCAAACACTTCGTCATAGTCAATTCCTGCTTTCTGTTTGTATCCCTTTGCAACCAGTCGTGCTTTGAATCTTTCGATTTCTCCTTGAGCATTCATCTTTCTCTTGAATACCCACTTTACACCAATGGGTTGACTACCTTTTGGCAATTCGACTAGCTCCCAAGTATTTTTGCGTCTGATTTATCTAATCTCTTTGTCCATGGAACTTTTCCACTTCTTGTCTCGTAACGCTTCTTCGACACTGATGTTTTCAGCATCCTCCAGAAGACACACAAGATGCACCTCACTTGTTGACTCATACAAATCTTGCAAACTTCTCATTTTGGGTTGTAGAGGTTCATCTTCATCTTCAGTTTCTTCATGTTCTGTTGGAATACTTGTTGTTATAGCTACAGTTGTTTCTTCGACTGCGTCAATAACCTCTGTCGAATTGTTCCAGTCCCACTTGCTTGCTTCGTTCATTCGAACGTCTCTACTCACGATCACTTTCTTGCTTATGGGATCGAAGAGCTTGTACCCTTTCGTCTTCTCATCATATCCAATGAATATGTACTTCTGACTTTTGTCTTCAAGCTTTGTTCTTTGTTGATCTGGTACATGTGCATAAGCTATACTACCAAATACCTTGAGATGAGAAATTGTTGGCTTCTGTCCACTCCATGCTTCTTGTGGTGTTTTGTCTTCTAACTTCGAATGTAGACATCTATTCTGAATATAAACAGCATATTATACTTCTTCTGCCCAGAATTCTTTCGACATGTTCTTGCTTTTGAGCATTGATCGAATCATGTCAAGAATAGTTCGATTCTTCCTTTCAGCCACACCATTTTCCTAAGGTGAATATGGTGCAATTAGGAATCTCCTTATGCCCTGTTCTTCACAGTACTTCACAAAGGCCATTGAAGTATACTCACCTCCTCTGTCAGATCGAATTGCTTTGATGTGTCTGTCTGTTGCCTTCTCCACCATTACTTTGAACTTTTTGAACACTTCTAATGCTTCAGATTTTTCTTTCAGGAAGTAAACCCAGGTTTTTCTTGAGAAGTCATCAATAAAAGAAATGAAGTACCTTTTTCCACTGAAGGATTCTGGAGTGATTGACCCACATATGTCAGTATGTATCAATTCGAGAATGTGTTTAGCTTGATACTTTGCCTTCCTTTGAAATGAGGTTCTTGTTTTTTTGCTGAGCACACATTCTTCACAGAACTTTCCTTTGAAATCCAAGTCCGGTAGTCCATGCACCATGTTCCTTTTCGCCAACCTTCTCAAAACAGCATGATGTAGATGACCAAAGCGCATATGCCATAGTGACGCTTTGTCTTGCACTTCAATTTGCAAACATTTCTCTCGAATGTTCCTCAGGTTCAGTTTGTACATTCGATTTCTTTCCATTTCGACACGGGCAATCAGATGTCCTACTTTGTCCTTCAAATGCAGTGTTCGATCTTTCATAAGTATCTAAGCACCTTTTTCTGTAAGTTGTCCCAGACTTAATATGTTGATCTTGAGATCTGGTACATAGTAAACTTCTTCGATTGATCCAATCAAGCCATCCTTCTGCAAGTAACTGATTGTGCCTTTTCTTTCGACCTTCACTTTCGATGTATCTCCAAAAGACACATTACCATCTTCAATTCTCTTCATATCTTTAAACAGGTGTTTGTAACCACACATGTGATTACTTGCTCTAGAGTCAAGATACCAAACATTGTCATTATTGGTGTTGATTTCATTTTGAGCCATCAGGAGAAAGCCTTTATTCGATTCAGCTTCCAAGGCTAGGTTGGTTGTTTCTTCAATCTTCTTTTCGATTCGACAGTCTTTTGCAAGATGTCCCACTTTGTCACAGTTGTAACATTTGTAGGAGTTGCAATCCTTCGCGTAATGACCATACTTCGCACACTTGTAGCATTCGAAGTTGGAATGATTCAAACGACCACCTCTTTGACCACGTCCTCTGTCACGCCAATTTTGTTGGCTCGATTGTCCTCTTTCGAAGTTGCTACCTCTACCACTTCGACCATTATCACAACCTCCACGTCCACGTCCTCTTCCTTAAAAGTTTTGAGAAAAGAGTACCTTTTCGTCTTTGTTTGATTCCTTGGTTTGATTTGCTTCTTCGAATGCTTCTTCTTTATTTTTCATCTTTC
Source organism: Vicia faba (assembly GCA_948472305.1). Taxonomy (NCBI): domain Eukaryota; kingdom Viridiplantae; phylum Streptophyta; class Magnoliopsida; order Fabales; family Fabaceae; genus Vicia; species Vicia faba. The sequence goes on from OX451740.1 coordinate 1,126,860,730, forward strand.
GTTGTTCATGTGCTTCGAGAGAACCAGCGAGCTCTTCGACTGAGAGCGTCGAAAGGTCCTTCGAATCTTCTATTACATACACAATATTCTTAAACTTGTCTATTAAAGATCTCGAGATCTTTTCAACAACTCGTGCATCAGTTACTGTCTCTCCATTTCTAGTGAGTTGATTCACCTCCTTTTGCACACGTGTGATGTAGTCACATACAATTTTTGTATCCTTCATCTGTATCCACTCCAATTCGCCACGAAGAGTTTGGAGTCGAACTTGCTTCACTCGATCTGCTCCTTTGAACACTCTTTCTAACGTGTCCCACGCTTGTTTCGACGTAGTCGAACCAGCAATTTTTTCGAAGCCTGATTCATCTACAGCCCAGAACAAAATGTATAATACCGTTTTGTCCTTCGATCGCGTCTCTTTCAACGCCTTCGTTTGAGCTACCGTATATCCCCCAACTTCTGTTGGTTCTTCAAACCCTTCATGGGTCACATCCCACGCGTCTAGAGATCCAAGAAGAGCTTTCATTTGGATACTCCAGTTTTCATAATTTGACTTCGTTAGCCGTGGCAACGACATTTGATTCATCATGTTTGCCATGAGCTCTGATGCCAAATTGATATAAAGAAGCAGACTTCGTTATGTGATTTATCTTTGAGAAAGAGACAAACCTTCTTCTATTTCTATATTGCCTTGTTAAATAAAATACACCCTTTGTCCTTATATAGACCTAATGACTTTTACAATTCCAAAAGATAACTACTACTAATAAAACTATCATAACTTACTAACTTTTGTCCTTCCAAATTACATTGGCTCTTGATCTTCCTACTACCATATTTAATATGAAAACTTATTACTTATAACACTAAAGTTTACTCAACACACCCCTCATCACCTCTAACCTTCCTCACTCTCTCACTTTTTTTCTTCCATCACCACCGTAACGAACTTTCTCTTCTCCCTTCTTTAACAACCCCACGCTCTCTCTCTCTTTCACTTCCGTCATCTTCAGCATTCTCTCTCAACTGAACCAGATGCATAAAAGAGAGTTTACACACGCGCCATATCCATAGATATGAGCTCATCTCTCATCTTGAAGCTCCGGTCTGCATCATATTTCTCAATGATTCGGCGAGTTCTTGAATTCTTCTCCGATCGTCGCGGACAGAAACTGTAGCTTGTGTTTATTTCTCATCTAAAGTTGAAGGAGAATTATTCATCAAGATTCAAGGAGCAGTATAGTTTTTTGTCTCGTATAATTTTCGCAAGCTTCGAACCGGTAAGTTATCTTGAATCTCTTCTCAACATGCCTAGATCTTCTGTTACATAGATTCATATTGCATCTGTAAGTTCCACCGTCGGAGGCTAGAGAAATGCTCAAGTGTTTGAGATGGATGTGTGTGTGTTATGCCGTTTCATCTTTCTTAGATCTACTGTTATGGCTTAGATTTCGCGATGGTAGGGTATGCACCGTCGACGGAGGCGGATAATCAAAGCAGATAACCGAAAGCTTCAATGCCTGATGACTATATTGTGAGGCCCTAGACGTGTCAAGCTTCTACTAGTCATGCACTTTTCTATTCAACCAATCATAATTCTGTATATTTTGTTTATTTTATTTTGTTTAGATAATTGAAGTATTAGGTGGCAAGGTGGGATTGGCTATGAAGAATTTTGTCACGTAGTGACTTAAGTGGGCTTGACCGATTGATATAGCATCACATAATTTCTGGTTACATATTAAATAAAAAATTAACTCAAAATAAATGTGGATAAAAATCTGGAATTAGTTTTGCTTAGACAATTAGGCTTATGTGTGAATCCATATTGGGCTTAGCGAATCCTTATTGCCACCCCCTCTAAACGGGCCTGAATGCTAGAAAAGCTGGAATTAGTTCAATTACTGAATTCAGTATACACCCCCAGCTTCCATGTTTCATAATCTTAATACTTACTCAATTTCATTCGCGATTTCGATTCTTTTTACTTGTAAAAATCTTTAAAAATATGGTTCTGACTCTTTAGAGTCTTAGGATTTTTTTAGATATTTTTTTGTAGATTTTTTAATTGATTTTCATTTTTTTTAAATTCTTTTTGTTAATATGCTCAAAAGAGAGATTGATACATTCACTTGCACGGTTCGATCCAAATTTTGATCATTTCTTAACAAATAAAATTTACAAAAGTATGGTTCTGATCCTTTGGTGTCTTAGGGTTTTTTATAATATTTTTCCTTATTTTTTCAAGTTGATTTGCATTTTATTTTGGATTTTTTTTGTAAGGTTGTTCTAATTGGCCATCGCTCGATCGAAGCTTGCGTTTAATAATTGTCGAACATTATTTTGAGCCGATCTTTGGACCATGATCAGAGGCTTAATTGTATATAATGTGTGTTTTGATTTGATAATTTTTGGAATTAGGATTGAAGCATTTCCCCAATTATCTTTGTTAACCTCGTTTCTTATGTGTTTATTGTGGACTATTGTTGACAAGTTTGGTAACTTTTAATGTGACTTTTGCTCACTTTCATGTGTTGATGACATTGCTGCATGAGTTTTTAAGTTGTTGTTCCAATTGCTTTTCTTCATGATTCTACTTTGATTTGAGTTAGGAGATGATTGTGTAACTTTGGTTATATTTTCTTTTTTATTTCTAACTTCTTTGTTAAGTTGTGCAAGGTACTTTAGTAAAGCTTTCGATTATGATTGATTGTTTCGTGTTCCACTTTATTTGTGGGACACGAATTTGCTTCCTATTCGGCTTTTCTTGTGTTTTGATTACTTAGTATTCCACTTTATTTGTGGGATACGAGTTCACTTCTGATACAATTTATCTGGACTCTCATTCTAAGAGATGTATATGTGAACTATTATATGTTTTGTCTGGCTAGTATTTTCATGTAGGATGATTATGCGGTTGTGTCTGATACACGCCACTTGTGATTTGTTTTCACGCCAATGCTTTGAGGCTTATGTTGGTTCTCCTATTTTTGACTTGCTTTGTTTGTTGATGTTAGATTGCTTGGAGTTTTCAGGGTTTCTCTGATTTTGTTTGTTGTGCTGTAAACGTTTGTTCGTTTGGTATCATTCTGACTTTGGTTTATAATTTTAGCACTTTATTGTTTTCTAGATATCATGAGAAGTAGGAAATAAAGAGCGTCTGCTTGTAGTCGTTGTTTAAAGTCCTGTAGCAGGCACCGCTTTCTATATGTTATATGTGTTTGTTTAAAATCCTACCTTTGATGTAGGTATTATGCACGTGTTTTTACATTTGTGCTCGCATCTCTCTCCACCCTAATAAGTTCTCAAAAGGAGGCGAGCAGAAAGGGTTTGCAATCGACCCCCGCATTTCATCCGTGTCATCCTTAGCTCACATTGTACATTGGCGCTTTGGATTTATGCAGATCATGTGTATCGAGTCGGTCATGTGGAAAAGGGTTTGGTCTCAACCCCCACCATTTGTCAAAAGTTTGCAATGGCCATTGCTGACACTTCGTTACCCACTTGTTAGCTTCGGGTGATCCACTCCACTTAGCTAAAGTAATGCTTTTCTTTTTTATTTCATCTCAGTCTCCCACTTGTTTGCTTCAGGTGATCCACCCCCTTAGCTAAAGCATTTTCTCTTCATACCCCCATTCCATGAGTCAGTATACCTCGATTGTGTGCTTTTTCCAAAGCACTTGTTTGATATGCCATGCTCCCTTAGGATGTGCTTGTTTCTTTCCTGATTTGAGCTTCACCTTAGAATAGGTATCCATGCATGCTAACATAGTTAGAGATTTCCCTTTCAAAACTCAACCTTAGGATCAATCATTGTATGATAACATTAGGGATAGATTTAGGTTAGTCTCCCTTAAATGTTTTTCTTTCTTTTGCATCCTTGCATTAAGACTAAAACTCTTTTCTTGGAAAATCATAAAACATCTAACAAATTGGAAATCCTTCTTTAAGGTAAAATATATCAACCAATACAAACTTTTTTCACCTTCGGGCTTTTCTTTCAAATTTTTTCAAAAGAACAGGTTAATTCACTTATGTGCTGACGCGTGAGTCTTCAAAGGTCAAGCTGCGGCAGAAGGAGAAATTAATATTGTTCATTAAAAAAATAGAAAACAGCCAAAATATGTGAGTCAAACCACATCTTCTCTGATTCCTTAAAAGGGATACGTAGGTATTAGGGTAGGGCTCGAACGAGAATACCTTTATTTTCCCTACATTATTTTCTCTTTCCTTTTGCATGCATTCCCTCTTTGCATTTTCTTTTAGCTTTTAAGCCTTAAACATAGTTTTTGACCACACCCATTAGATTAGAACAACAATAGTAGATACCATAGAGTATTACGGGAGTGTGGGGTGCTAATACCTTCCCCTTGCATAACAGACTCCCTTATCCGATCTCTCGGTCGTTTGACCATGATTTCACCCTTCTCAGGTTTACTCGATATTCACCTTTACTTTCGGAGGGATAAAAGGCATTCAATGGTGACTTCAATGATTTCATCTTGATGATTTGTTCGGACGATTGTTTCATCTGGAGACTTCACTGGGGAAATGATTGACCTATTGCTGGTCCATCCTAGAGTCGCTCCCAGATCTTGTTTTCTTTTCTTTGGGTGTTTATTTTTATGCTTTCAGTTTATTCATTTGTACATGTTTATCTAAGCATATGTTTGCAATTTATTTTATTGCTTTCCATATTGTTTATCTACTGTTATGGCTCTATTTCCTCTTCGGGTGGGTGTTACAAGTGGTAAAAGGCCCATAACCTAGGCAAGTGTCAACTATAGGAACCCTAGGAATAAAGTGAAACATAACGGCTAATTGACTTAGGTTTCACTTTTTCCGTAATGTCGTCCATGCTCAGATGAGGTACAAATGGGGGGCTATCGTTTTCACTTAGGTGATATGGTGATAGATTTTCAGGAGTACCCTCGATTCTGAGTTACCCGGCCTTACCTAGACCTAGTTTTCACCCGTGAGTGGGGAAATACTTGATTATCACAGGTACATATGGTGACTATGTTCTGGTGGTGACTTTTATTCAGTAGGTGACTGTGTTGTTCTTTTGGTTCTCAGATTTATTTTCCGAGTTTCTGATCTGTTATCCAAGAAATTCATTTGGGTTCATGTTCTGGATTTTCACACTCAGTTTGTCCAGAGACAACACAACAGTTAACTAACTTTGTGGAAACTTTGATCCTTTGTTTGTTGCACTTGCATCATGGCATATATATATGTGCATTTCATTTCCAGGATTATTCTAAGGTTTGACATTAGTATCAAAGATGGATAACAACGTGGAGACAAGCGTAAAGTCTCTTAGAAACACTGCCGCCTATTAGTTTTCGTGCTTTGGTGGTTGATTGTAAGAGGTAGCAGCCCTTGTAAGAGGGCCAAATGAAGAGGTTTTTAGAGGACGGTATGGAAATATGTTTCCCTTGGTGTATGATGATTTTGAAGAGTGGGATGTATGGTATTTATCCAGTTCTATGATCCGTAATTGCGCTGTTTTACCTTACAGGACTATCAATTGGCACCGACTCTTGAGGAATATGAACACATTATGGATGTCAAGTTGACTAATGGTATTTCTTTTGTTCAAACTCCAGAGACTCCGGATTACATGGCAATCACCAAGGCTCTTCATTTGACCTTTGGTGAAGTTGAAAATAATTGGATTAATAAAAGTGGCACGAGTGGTCTCCCATTGAATTATTTGGTGTCGAAGGCCATAGTTTTTGAAAGAGATATGAATTGGATCGCATTCAATGCGTTTCTGGAGGCTATGGTTTATGGTTTGGTTCTCTTTCTATTTTCTGAAAAGTTGGTGCATATGTCTGCATTATACGTCTTTATGAATGGTAATCCAATACCAACTTTACTTGCCGACGCTTATTACACCATTCATTCCCGACATGGGAATAAAGGGGAAGTTATGTGTTATGCGATTGTGTTCTACAAGTTGTTGATGTCACACATGCCTTCGAAAGGACCTTTTGTTCTTGTTGCTAATTCATCTTTGTGGTCTCAATGTATAATGGGACTAACTTCATACAGTATTACTTGGAAAAGTGTGTTGGGTGTGAAAGAGATCATTGTAGGGTGTAGAGAATTCCCCAATGTTCTGCTCATGGGAACGAGGGGCTGCATTAACTATAATCCTATCTTGGAGCACCGTCAATTAGGATTCCTGATGATGGATCAACCCACAGACCGGGAAGTGTTAGAAACCATTGATTTCGGTAAGGGAGAGAATTCAGATTTTCTTGAGAGGATGGAGATGGCATTGGAACACGTTCATCGAAAGGGGAACTTTTCTTTAGCCAAAATGGACACATGACTCATGATACATATGCAAGTTGGATCCAAGACCGTGTGAAGAAGATTTTGCTACCTTATAAAAGGGAAGAGTTGCTATATCCTCAGCCTGATTTTGATCTATTAACTGATGGTCAGGTGATTGATCGCTTATCTCATGTAGGGTCGTCTTCTATGAAGTCTGCGCTAGGAGGGTCGGATGTTGTGACCTTGGTATGTTTCACGAATGTCAAGGTGGATAATCTCAAACTCCAAGATAAGCAGAAAGAAATAAACATGAATCCCTCTTTTGAATTACAAGATAAAAAGAGGCTTATGAAGGAAGTCAGAGTGAAAGACCAACTACTAGAAAGATATGGTTTGCTTGAGCAGTCAAAGAGGATCATGGTTGGGGTTTCTTGTACAACTAGTTGACAAGATGAAGAATTATGGGCTATCCATTAGGATAATAGAAGCTTCAGTCAGCTAAAGATAAGTTGGAAGCTAAGCACTACAAAGAGGTTAATACTTTGAAGAAAAAGATGCGAGAGAAAGATGTTCGTTTGACTCAAATTGTGAAAGAGTTGACAATAATCAAAGCCCAGGTAGCAAATAAAGAAAAAATTCCAGTAGAGGAAACTGAAATGGGAAATACAGGTTCTGAGGATTGGGAACTTAAGTACCATTATTTGTTGGATTTGGTGAAGAAGCGGGGTTTTGTGACTAGAGACCCATTTTCAAAAGATGATTAGCCATGTGGTTGAGTTTAGGGAGAAGTTTGTACTACATTTTCTTTTCATGTTTATTTGTTGACAAGATCACCGCCAATTTTGCTGGACGGGGTCTTTTGATGTTTGACTTTATTTGTATTAAGTCCTTGTTGTATGGATGCTTATTCGACTATATAATATGAGCAGTTTCTATTCAGATACTTTGTCTTTGATTTGCTTTATCTTGTTGTTTATCCTATTTCTTATTGATGCTTGATGAAAGACCACATGATTTTACTGGAAATGATAAAACATTTCATGCATAACCATTCATCCATGCATATTACATCATGAAAGGTTATCTCAGGATGTTGTTCTTATCTTGATTCTGCTTTTCTTATACAGAGTTTAAGATGACTACTCACCGGTACTCAACCAAAAACAACTTGCCAAGGCTGATAACATAGGTCCAGGCTGAACTCGCTGAAATGAGGGCCCAAATGGCCACTCAGATGACCCAATTCATGGAGGTCATTACGAATGTGAATCACCGACATGATGAGTTGGCTGCTCTCGTCAATAATCAACACGACAATTAGGAAAATGGTGGTAATTAAGGGCTTTATCAAGACATTTATATTGGATTGGGGATGTGCAGGACCAACCTTTTGAGAATCTTCACGGGCCTCCTGGCAATACTTTTTTACGCGCCGGTAACATGGGGAAGTTTCCTTCATCTCCGGGACCTCGTCTTATGGGTAACCAAAGAGATAATCAAGGTGTAAGGAACTATCAGAAGCAGGACTATGATTATGATCAGGATAAAGATCAATTTTCTGTGCGGCATTCTGTGCCAGAAGTTCAAGTTGAGGACAAAAGGTATCGACTGTTGGAAGAACGACTGAAAGCTGTGGAAGGACAAGGTGTCCTTGGAATGGATGCCAATGATCTAGGGCTGGTGTCTAGGGTGAAGGTTCCCCCTAAATTCAAACCTCTAGTGTTTGAAAAGTACAACGATTCTTCATGTCCCGTTACTCATGCTACTGCTTATTTCATACCGAAGATCAAGGGCTTTTGATTCATTATTTCTAGGATAGCCTATTTGGGGCATCCCTGGAATGGTACATGAAGCTGGAAAAAAATCATATTCGATGATGGAATGATATTTCCAATTCTTTTGTCAAGCACTATCAATATAATATGGATATAGAACCTAATCTCACTCAGCTACAGAGTTTGGAACAGGGGCCAAAGTAATCTTTCAAAGAGTACGCCAAAAAATGGCATGAATTGGATGTAAGGGTTCAAACTCCACTCATGGAGTGGGAACTTATTGATATGTTTATGAGCATTTTGCAAGGGCCTTATTATAATCACATGATAGGAAGTGCTTCAGCGGGATTTACAGAATTGGTGATGGATGGTGAAAGGATTGAAGTGGGTTTGAAATTGGGAAAGATTCAAGTGGGCAATTCCAATGGTTCATCAGGAGGGGTGGTAAGACGCCGTTCAATGTTTACCCTAAGAAAAAGAAGGGTGATACAAGTGCATTGTATTATCATAGGGGAAGAGGTGGAGAACATCAGCACCAATAAGTCAACATTTTTTCTATTCCTATTAATATTCCTCAATAACAAAGGCATAATTATGTTCCTCAGCAGCATAGACAACAAGATGCTCCCCGTCAGTACAATAACAATTAGCAGCAAAGACAACTAATGAAGTTTGATCCCTTGCCAATATCTCTTATTGAAGCACAACTTACTTGACTTAAAGTTAATCAATTTAAGAAATCCATATGCACCCACCAGAAGGATCCCTTCTAATTATGATGCTAACGCAATATGTGAATTCCATTATGGAGGAATTGGTCATTCTACTGACAACTGTTATGTGTTAAAGTGAAAAGTGCAAGACTTGTTGGATGCCAAGGCAGTTGAGTTTACTCCGGTGAATGGTCTGAATTTTGTTCAAGAACCATTGCCTACTCATAGAGGGGTTGTTGTTAATATGATTGATGATAGCGGTGAGATTTTAAATTTAATAAGGGATGTATAACAAGTGACTACTTCATTGATGTATGTCAAGAGGTATCTACTTGACAATGCTATCTTTCCGGGTTGTGCTTCAAACTGTGTTAAATACAAAGAGCAACCAAAAGGTTGTGATGATTTTAAAGTTATCATCCAATTTCTGACGGATGAGGGTTCCCTACAATTCGATAGGAGACCAAGATTCCAAAAAGTTACTGAGAAAGATATTGTTATGGTATCCATTCATTACACTCTTGTGTGTATTCCTGCTCTATCTAGGGCGCCTCCTTTGATGATTACAGTACCTGGTACTATACAATATACTAGTCAGAAAGCCATCCCATGGAATTATGGTGTTGATGTCTATTATCATGGGGTGAAGAAAGAGACAAATCCCCATCCTTCTGAGGAAGAAATTATTGAAAATAATGAAGCAAATGTTCATAACTTCTCTGGTGTTGGTCAAATGACCAGAAGCGGAAGAGTATTTGGTCCCCCCAATGTACAGGATGCTGCAGATGCCTTAGAAAGGGAAAAAGGAAAGCAACAGGTGATGATTGGTAATCCGAGAGTTACTCCAGCTAATGTGACTCATTCAATTCCTATGTCGGGAACTTCTTCAGCTCCTAATGAAGTTGAACAGTTAATGTGAATTATTAGGAAGAGTGATTACAGTATAATTGATCAGTTGAGTCATACCCCTTCCAAGATGTTTATCTTGTCCTTGTTGATTTATTAACAGACCCACAAAAATGATTTGATGAAACTGTTGAAAAATGCTTTTGTGCCACATGAGATAACAGTTAATCAATTCGAGAATGTATGTGCTAACATATCTGACGGGAATGGTTTAGGCTTTACAGATTTTGATCTTCCTTCTGAGGGACGCAACCATAACAAGGCACTGCATATTTCTATGGAGTGTAGAGGAACTACTTTATCCTGGGTTTTGGTGGACACCAGGTCATCTTTGAATGTGTTGCCTAAGTCATCTTTAATGAAGATTGATTATTTTGGTCTTGAGCCGTGGCCTAGTGATTTAATGGTGAAAGCTTTTGATGGATCTCGGAGATCAGTTTTTGGAGAAGTGGACCTACCTATCAAGGTTGGCCCTCGTACTTTCACTGCTACATTTTTCATTATGGATATACAACCAGCATATTGTTGCTTGTTGGGGCGTCCATGGATTCATAAAGTAGGGGTAGTCACTTCCACTCTTCATCAGAAACTCAAGTACCATGCAGATGGAAAAGTGATAACTCTGTTGTGAAGAAGAGTATATTGTGAGTCATTTGACGTCATTTTGCTATGTCGAAGTTGAGGGTGAGATACATGAGACTCCTTTCCAAGCTTTTGAGATAGTTCATTATGTCAATAATCCTCCTCCAGAGCAGAAAAGGAAGCCGAAAACTTCTATGTCTTCTCTCAAGGATGCTAGAGTTGTGATGGATAATGGTAACCCTGAAGGTTTGGGTCAAGTCCTGGATGTTATCCCAAAGTTTAACAATTTCGGTCTTGGTTTTAGTCCAGGTCAACAGAGTGCAGCTCCCAGAGCACCCAGTCTATCTACTTCGGTGAAGTTTTCCCGTCCTAATGCTGCTCAAGAAGGATATACCAATGCAGTTGGTAATGATGGAGATGGAAGCTACAACATTGAAGATTGGATTTGTCCAAGTATTCCAGGTCGAGAACTCAACAATTGGACTTCTGTGGATGTTGTCCAACTTTTTAGCATTGAGGAGTAATTTTCTTGTTTTCTTTTATTATCATGTCATAATTCTTGCGCTCTGCCCAAGGCGTAGTGGATCATTTGTGTAGGGCCACCATGTTTGTTTTCAAAAATTTATCATGAATAAAGGACTGTTGTACCCCAAAATTTTCCCTCCCATTTTTAAGACAATTGATTCAAGTCACCTCCTCATGCTCCTAGGATTCTCAATTACTTAATAATACTCAAGGGTTTGAGCATACAAGCACCTCTCCTAAGCAATTGACCCACAACTAGGGTTTTGTGGTTATCAAATAAAATTGAGCTTCTAATGACTCAAGTGAGTTTCACGGTTCCTCATATACTTCAAAGAATCCTCATGTCAAGTTTCAAGCCTTGCATCACAAGTTTGCTCAGTAATTGCTCAGATGGGTGAAAGTCAACTGTATCGAACAAAAAGTCAATTGTGGTCAACATACAGTCAAACTTCAAGATTTTTGGTCAACATCAAGATTTTGAGGTCACGTTCATCATTTGATCAAGTGTTGATCATGATTCATCAAGAAAACTCTCAATTCATCAAAAGTCAAAAATTACCAAATTAGGATTTTCTTAAGGAGAAGTCAACTGAACTTTGACCAAACATAACTTTCACATGCTTCATCTTATTTTTCTCATCCAAAACTCATTTTGAAGGAAATTCAATTCTCTACAACTTTGTCTCTCTAAGATCAAGTCCAAAAAGTGCTTCATTTGAGAGATATGGGCCAAAACATTATCAGTCATTTCAAAAGTCAACAAAAAGACACTTTTTGTCAAGGTAACCTACATCAAGATAAATCTTCAAATGAAAAAAATGAACAACATAGAGATTGTAGGGGACATCTTGAACTTCCTAAAAAGTCTAGGATCACCTTTATATGATAAAAATTGAGGGAGTTATGCTTGGTGTAAGTTGAGCAATTTTTGAGAAATGCATGAAACTTACATTGACTAATTTTGAAATTGTGGGCTAATGGACCTAATTTTTCAGGTTCAAACATGTTCATGACATGATAAAAGACCCATAAGTCCACTCATTCCTTATATTTTATTTTTATTTTATTTTATTTTTATTCAATTAAATACAAAATAAATTAAATAAAATAGTAAAATAATGGACCAAGGCACATGGGCTTGGTGTTGGATCAAATTTGAGGCCCAAAGACTCTTGGACAGCCATGCAAACGCGGGGAAAAAGTGTTGAGACATGATCTTCTCAAAATGGAATGATTGAAAACATGTTTTTTTTTGTGTTTTGGCAAGGCATTGAATACTTGGTCTTTTCCTCTTTTGTCTTGATCTATTTTCCTTCCTCTATAAATACACACAACACTCAAATGCTAAGGATGAAAAAAATTGGCAAGAGAATAGAGTTTCAATAAGCAAAAATATTCAACTTTGCTTCATAATCGGTTCTCAAATTATAAGAAACTTCAAAGCGATTAAAGGTCTACAGTCACTTCCTGAAGGTCTGAGAAACATTTTCAGACTCATACCCAATCAATTCACCATCTGAAACGAGCCTAACCACTTGCTCTGATTGAACAAGTTGAGGTGATCACATGTAAAGATGAACGCCCCAGCGCCTGCAACCCTTTTTTTGGCTTACCCATGTTATAATTTTCTTCCTATTTCTCCTTTTTATTTTGTTTAATTGATTTCTTTTTCTTTTAATAAATTTTTTTAATCAAAAAATCATAAAAATAAAATAAAATCAGATTTAGACTTTTAATAGATTATTTTAATTTTAGATAATATTTTTATTAATTAATTAATTAGACACAGGTTTTTTTTATAATTAATTAAGTATTTAATTTAGGCTTAAAATTTATTTACTTTATTATTCAAATCAAACCAAAAAATACATAAAAAAATTAATTTCTAATCTTTTAGATTTTAAGACTTTAAGGAATATTTTGCAAATATTTTGTGTTTACTTTTTCCCTTTATTTTATTAGAAACGATTGTATAGGTCGCCTGGGTTTTTTGTAATAGCTTAGCGTTTAAATTCCCGCAAAATTGTAAATATTGTGATTCTACCGAAGCCATGTAATAGTTGTAGGTCTTTACTTTCTCGCATTTTATTTTCTCGCACTTATGCTTTGTATGCCTTGTATGTATATATAACTGTTAGCTACTAGGATAGTATGGTAAGATAATAATCAAACGCTAGAAAACCCTAATGCAAGATAAAATAACCGAATCAACACACTTCCACACTTGAACCTCTAGGATAATCTCCCTCTGTTGCCTTCGGAAAAACAACAGTCATGTACCTCGAAAATAGAAATGCTTTAGCAAAGACCCTCGGTTAAACAATATCATCATGGTCCCTTTCAAATAAAGATCATAATCCCTCGATGATCCTTCGAGTTGCCTACAAAATGACCTAGTCCCTTCGATGACCCTACGATAAAAATGATGATATTCCCTTCGAATTGCTAAAAGTATCCTTACATGTTGCCTTTGATGATTGTACGATGACCCCACACATGTCCCTTTACATCCAACGATACGGCTTCCTACTAATTAATGGTACAAATAGCACTATCTAAAGCAGGAGGAAAAGTACAATAACGACCTTGAGTGGGTAGATACTTTTAATCGCATGCTCACAAAAAAAACAAAAACACTTCTCACATCACACTTTTCAAAAATATTTTCAAACAAAACACTTTGTACGCATTCTTGAGGACCGATACAAGAATCATTACAAAGTTTTACCTTACATTGGCACTTTCAAAATATTTTTCAAACACACACCCAAAAAAGTAAATTTTCAAAGTGAGCTAAGCGATTAAGAGCCCGTAGATAACTACAGATGAAAAGGATGCTAACACCTTCCCTTTTCATAACCTACCCCCGGAACTCAAAAATATTGAAAGGTTTTTCCTATTATTTTCACTATTTCCTTATTGGATGAAAGAAAAGTTGGTGGCGACTCTTGCTATCCACAACATTTGCGATAAAACACAAAAACAAGTTAGTTCTCTCACCGTATTACAAGGACGTTTTTGCATTGAAATATTTTTTTCCCTTTCTTTCTTTTTTATTTTTCTTTAAAAGGTGATGTTTCCTTTTCACACACTATCATTAAAACACCAAAAAAAATCATTCATGCAGATGCACTTCCACCATGGATTCCATTGATAACGACTCTACTATCGCTCACTATGAGGAATTAGCAAGAGGAGAAGGTTATTCAAATGAATCAAGAGTCAGTCGAGGTGGTGAATATTGGCATATAAGAAGTAAGGAGAGAAGTCAAGATAAGGGTAGATCTCGAAGAAAGTATGAAGGCCAAATTGATTGAGCTGCTTCAAGAGTATTGTGATATTTTTGCTTGGTCTTATAAATACATGCCAGGGCTGGATACAAATATCGTGGTACATCGTCTACCTCTCAAAGAAGGGTGTCCTCCTATCAAACAAAAGCTATGAAGAACTCATTCAGAGATGTCCAAAAAGATTAAAGAGAAAGTTCAGAAACAGTTGGATGCAAATTTCTTGAAAGTCATCAACTATCCTCCGTGGATTGCAAATATTGTGCTTGTGCCTAAGAAGGATGGTAAGGTCAGGATGTGTGTGGACTATAGGGACTTGAATAGAGAAATCTATAAAGATGATTTTCCTCTTCCCCACATTGATGTGTTGGTCGATAACACACCTTATTCTAAGGTGTTTTCTTTCATGGATGGTTTTTCGGGCTATAATCAGATCAAGATGGCACCAGAGGACATAGAGAAGACAACATTTATCATGACATGGGGAACCTTTTGATATAAGGTGATTCAATTTAGGTTGAAGAATGCATGGGCAATGGATCATCGTGTCATGGTCACTCTCTTTCATGATAGAATCCACAAAGTGATCGAGGTCTATGTGGATGATATGATTGCTAAGTATGATACTGAAGAAGAACACCTTGTTCATCTAGAAAAGTTGTTCAAAAGATTGAGGAAGTTCCTTTTGAGGTTGAGTCCAAATAAGTGCACCTTCAGGGTGAGATCCGGAAAGTTGTTGGGCTTTATTGTAAGTGAAAAAAGTATTGAGGTTGATCCTGCTAAAGTAAAAGCAATATAAGAAATGCCTGAATTGAAAACAGAAAAAGAAGTCTGTAGTTTCTTGGGGAGTTTAAACTACAGTTCTAGATTTATCTCTCATCTTACAGCCACATGTAAATCTTTGTTCAAGTTGCTAAAGAAAAATCAAACGGTCAGGTGGAATGAAAATTGTCAAAAAGCATTTGATAAAATAAAAGAATATTTGCAGGAACGTCCAATACTCATGCCACCCGTGGAAGGGAAGCCATTGATCATGTATCTAACTGTACTGGAAAACTCTATAGGTTGTATCCTCGGTCAACACGATGAGACAGGAAAGAAAGAACATGCCATTTATTACTTGAGTAAGAAGTTTACAGAATGCGAGTCAAGGTACTCCTTGCTTGAAAAGACTTGTTGTGCACTTGCTTGGGCTTCCAAACGATTGAGACATTATTTGTTGACCCATACCATCTACTTGATATCCAAAATGGATCCAATCAAGTACATTTTTGAGAATCCAACTCTCACAGGCAGGGTAGCCCGTTGGCAAATGATACTCACTGAATATGATATCCACTACATTATGCAAAAAGAAATCAAAGGAAGTATATTGGCTGATCATCTTGCTCATTAACCTGTGGATGATTATTAGCCGATGAAGTTCAAGTTCTCAGATGAGGAAATCATGTATATTTGGGATTATAATATCCATGGCCCAGACGAAGGACCCGAACTAGGATCGCAGTGGACGCTCATGTTCAACTGTGCCTCTAATGCTATGGGAAACGGTGTTGGAGCTATTATTACTTCTCCTGAAGGATTCCCCATTCCTTTCACAGCTCATATTTATTTTGATTGTACCAACAACGTGGCCGAATATGAAGCTTGCATCTATGGTATTGAAGCGACGATTGATTTGCGAATCAAATACTTGAAAGTTTACGGAGACTCCAATCTTGTTATTAGCCAGATTAATGGAGATTAGGAGACTCGTCATCAGAACTTGATCCCCTATCGTGAGCATGTTATGAAGTTGATTCCATACTTCGAAGAGATAATTTGAACATATTTCTAGAGAAGAGAACAATCTAGATGATCCACTGGAAACTCTGTCATCCATGTTCAAGGTTAAGTGGGCTAATGACGTACCTTCTATTACCTTGAGAAGGTTGGATGAGCCATCATTTTATTTTGAATCCGATTTGGAACTAGACAATAATCTGTGGTTTCACGATATCAAAAGGTACCTTGAAATGCAAGAGTACCCTGAAGAAGAATTTTTCACAGACAAGAAGTTTTTGAGAAGGCTTTCGCCCAAGTTTATCCTCAACGGTGGTGTGTTGTATAAAAGGCATCATGATGGTTTACTGCTCAGATGTGTTGACAAGGGAGAAGCAACTAGAATCATTAAAGAGATGCTTGAGGGTGCCTTCGGGACTCATTCCGGTGAACATACCATGGCCAAAAATATTTTGAGAGTTGGCTACTATTGGTCCACCATGGAAACCAATTGTTATAACCATGCAAGAATTTGTCACAAATGCCAAATTTATGCTGACAAAATGAATGTGCCGCCCGTGCCTTTGAATGTCTTGACTTCTCCCTGGCCCTTCGCAATGTGGGGCATTGATATGATTGGTAGGATTGAACCAAGTGCTTCCAACAAACATCGTTTCATTCTGGTTGACATTGATTACTTCACCAAGTGGGTATAAGCTGCATCTTATGCAAATGTTACCAAGCAAGTGGTGGCTCGTTTAATCAAGCACAACATAATTTGTCGTTATGGGATTCCTAAAAGGATCATTACCGATAATGGATCTAATCTTAATAACAAGATGATGAAGGAGATTTGTGAGTCCTTCAAAATCAAGCATCACAATTCTTCTATGTATCGCCCAAAGATGAATGGAAATGTTGAGGTTGCTAATAAGAATATCAAGAAGATTATGCAGAAAATGGAGGTGACGTATAAAGATTGGAATGAGATACTTCCTTTCGCTTTGCATGGTTATCATACTATTATGCGTACTTCAAATGGGGTAACCCCTTTTTCGCTTGTTTATGAAATGGAAGAAGTTTTTCCTGTGGAAGTCGAGATTCCTTCTCTAAGGATCATGAAAGATGATGAGCTTGATGAAAGAGAATGGGTACATAATCGGCTAGATCAGTTGGATATCATTAATGAGAAAAGGTTAATGGATGTGTGTCATGGTCATATATATCAGTAGAGGATGAGGAAAGCCTTTGACAAGAGGGTGCAACCTTATTATTATAAACCATGTGACCTTGTGCTAAAGAGGATAAATCTTACTCAGGGTGATCTTAGGGGCAAGTGGACTCCGACTTATGAAGGGCTGTTTATGGTCAAGAAGGTTTTCTCTGGTGGAGCAATGATGCTCGGAACCATGAATGGTGAAGACTTCCCACTCCCTGTGAACACTGACATAGTTAAAAAATACTTCACATGAAATAAACCCACTGAGTTGACCGGCTCAGGCAAAAAATAACATCCCGGCGAACCACAAAAAGGAATAAGAAGGTTCAGGAAAAAATTAGGGATAAAAAAGAAGAAATGAAATGAATGAAAATGAAAATAAGTACACCCCCTAAGTTGAAAACCTGAAAGGGCAGCTTATGCAAAAAAGGGTATCCCGGTGGATTGAAAACCCGAAAGGACGATCCAGGCAAAAGTTAGGGATTTAGAGTGAATGACTATGTTCAGCGTCGGATCCTAAATTTCAATTTCATATGCTATTACTATTGGTCACCTGGAAGGGGTTTGGAATCAGTTCAAGTATGTTTCATCAGAAAGCAAGGAGATGAGAGCGTTGAGGTTATAAGAGTTACAGCAGAGTTGGAACTTGATGGATATTTGTATTCACGTTGCCATTTGTAAACACTCTTTTGTTTTAATTTTGCGATTACCTCTTTCTAGGAACTGCTTCCTAATGTAAATTCCTTTTCACATGCTAATTTTCAAATCAATAAAGATCCTCTTTTATCCAAATATGTGCTCTTAATTTTCTTTTACTGTTTTATTTACAAAAACCTCCAATATTTTGATAAACATTTGCATATAAACTTTGTTGGATTTGCACAAACATGATAATTTAAGTTGCAGTTTATTGCTTTTAAAGTTGTTTGAAGTTTAGATAATAAATACAACTGTCATGCTATGCTTGGGGCATATTTGATGTTCCTCTTGGTAAAATAATTGTTTACTCATTTGTGAGTGTTTTCTTTTCCCCGAATTGATTCATTGACTTGGATAATGGAAAAGTTTTGCTTCTCCCCAGTGAATGCCCAGTTCATCGGGAAGAGAATCTAAAAGTTTTTGAAGATCTCTTGTCTAAGATTTTCTCATATCCCCATTGAGGTTGCCTCGGGGATATCTTTTGTTCAAGAATCCTCATTTCCTCAGCAAAGCCATTTCTTTAAAAGTGCTTATTCAGACTCTCTCCTTATCTAGTAGATTTTAATCTCAGATGTTGATAGAGTAGAGTATTCTATTTGTGATTTCTTGGCCCAATGTCAAAAATTCCAGTTGGTTTCGTTCTGATTGACGCACATCCTTATTCCCCAGTGGAGCTGAAGATTCTCGTATTTCCAGCAGTAGCATATTTTGTTGAGAATATATCATTCTCGACAAGGGTTATGTTTGTAAGGTCTCTTACCCCCAACATGGATCTTCATATCCTTGGAAGTATAAGGTTTCATTATCCCCAGTGAGAAATTGACAAGTTATCAAACAAAGAAGTTAGGTGAATTTTGATTTCCTACAGGCCCCATTTTATCAGTGCTCTTTCCAGCAACGTCAAATATCCATTTGGCGTTTCCTCACAAATATTAATGTTTTGACCTGATCTTCTCTAGCGGAATTTGCAATTTATTTTTTCAAGTTTTATTAGAGTTCGGCCTATAGTTATTAGTTTTTTCGTTTTTCCATTCCCCAGTGAAACATATAAACATGCATCATTACATTGCATCCTCAAAGTATAGTGTTTCCATTCTCTTTTGAAATACTATTCCATAGAAAAATAATTCAAACATGCATCGGAACATAAGCCATTACTGTTTCTGTTTTCCCTAGTGAATTTGCTAGAACTTCGGATTTTATCCCCAGCGAGGTCTTCATCTTCATTATCTCAGTTTCACCCCGTACAAATATCCTGTTGATGTTAATCATTTGAATGGTTGAGTGTCTACTCTTGATTGTACTTCAGTTTTACACTGGCGCAGTTTTCTCGGGGTTAGTCTTAACTACCCTCGTTGGTTCACTCCAATTTCTATTGATGTACCTTTTGAATACCAATTTCGTCCTGATATTTATTTTCAGCAGGTTTATAGGAGTACGCCCTAATCACCTTACTTTGGATCGAGTTTTGAGTTTTGTCTCCTCACCCGCGCATGAAATCCAGTTTTTCTTCTAGTACTCATCTAGTTTAGTTTTGTCAAACTAGTTATAATGAGTCGAGTGCCATCTCTTTTTGTTTTCATACCTTGGACTTCCACCAGTGTTTGATTAATGAATCCTTTATCGGTTTTTGTTTATCGAGTCTTTTTGCAGTGTTCATTTAACTATGTCCTTGGTTGAAATCAGTCCCCTTTGTTCCTTGGATTCTTCTATCATTTTTCATTTATTGTTTATCCATGGTTTGAGACTAGAAAGTGCTCTGAGAAACATGCACTCACATCATTTTTCTTTGGGTCGAGTCTTGATCTCGTCGCCTATGTCTGAAATCCAGTTTGTTTTGCCCTGGTACTCATATAGTTTGTCTTGTCGAACTAGTTATTATGAGCCGAGTGTCATCTTATATTGTTTCTTTCCATGGACTCTTCTATCGGTGTTCATTTACCGTGTCCTTGGTCGAAACCCCTATCTCACTCTTTGGACGTCTATTAGTTTTTTATTACTAAAACTTTGATAGTGTTTGTTTACTATATTACGGCTTTCGTTTTTTGTGTCCATCGACTTGAGATGTCTCTTTTATACCTATCTTGGTTTTAGTCAGTTTTCATGTACTGTTTATCTGTGGTTAGAGAACAGCAGGTGCTCTTAGAAACATGCACTCTCATCACTTTTCTATGAGTCGAGTTTTGCCTCGTTACCCGTGCGTGAAATCCAGTTTGTTTTGTCCTGGTTATTTTTAGAAAGTTTTGATCTTCCTATACTGTCGAGTCGAGTTTTGTCTCGTTTGATGTCATTCCTTGGACATTTATCATTTTTTGTTTGTTGAGCCTTTAATAGTTTTTGATTACTATACTTCAGCTTTTTTTTGTTGTATCCTTGGTTGGTCATTCTCTTTTATACCTCTTCGGGTTCGTATCAGTTTTATTTACTGTTCACCCGTGGTTGAGACTAGCATGTGCTCCTAGAATCCCATGCTCTAGCCACTTTTCCCCGTGTACTTTTCCAGAGTTTAGCTTTACCTATTCTCCGTGGTTTGAGTCTTATCTCACCCCTTTTTGTGGCCCGGTTTTATCCTGACACATTATTTCGAAGTTTAGTTTCATCTACTCTTCTAAGTGAGTTTTGTCTCAACTTTGTTAAAGTCTACGTTATAGTTTCATTCTGACGCATGTCTTTGAAGGGCCAATTTTCATTAGACCCTCTGCTTGCTAAATCCAATTTCTATTGGTACCTTCTAAGTCCCACGTCTGCTAGCATTCTTTGTGTTTAGTGGGTTTTATTTATTTTTAAGAGTGTAAATTTTTAGGTTCTTTCATATTCAATCATCTTCAACTCTGAACGTTCGAAAGCTGTCACTTTTCTCACTTATTGTAAGTGCTTAGTTATTGGCATGTATTTTTGGTAAAACCAGGTGTGTGAATGTCATAACTGATGTCATAACATTCTGGGTTATTAGGTACTTTATGCAGAAAAAGAATGGCATACAGTAGCTGCTCTTCATGAGTGTGTATCTGAGCATTTTGCAATGATCACATTTATTACATTCTACCAAAATCAGTAAACAGGATTCCTGTTGTCATAACCAATGTTAAGACATCCTGTACTGATCTAACAGTTATGCAGTTTGGTTAATTCTGAGATTTTTCAGGAATTTGGTTCATACATTCCAGAACAGAATATCACATGGACTTTAGGTTAACTTAGCTCAACCCTAATCTGGTTGATAAAGTCTTGTGACCAAGTCTTGAGGTTAACCCTAATTAACCCTAGCTTTTCATGGAAGCCCTAACTGAAGAAACAACTGCATATATATTCAATAGGAAGGCTGTTGGGAAGATCAACACTTTTAGACAAAAGATCTACAAGGAGCTGTATAGTTTTAACTACTGTAATCCAAGCAAGTATCATTGTGATAAGTGACTTGGAGTAGGTTTTGATTGTAAGGGTTGTGTATCACTCAAAGCTTTGAAGCAAGAGTGTTTGTGTCACTTGATTAAAGCTTTAAAGCAAGTTCAAGTTAGGTTTATGTATCACTCAAAGCTTTGAAGCACGAGTGTTTGTGTTACTTGATTAAAAGCTGTGAAGCATAATCAAGTGTATGTTCTGAAGAGTGTCTTCATAATTTCATTAGTCAATTGTTTAGTATCACTGCTGTGATTGAGGGGGAGTGAGTAGGAACTCAGGTTTAAGTTGAACTTAGATTGAAGTTGCATTGGGTAGGTCTTAAGTGAAGGAGATAAATTGGTTGGTTTATTCCTGAATTAATATCTCTTATAGTGGATTTCCTCCCTGGCTTGGTAGCCCCCAGAGTAGGTGTTGTTTCACACTGAACTGGGTAAACAATTGGCTGTGTTCTTTACTGTTTTTTTTATTTACTGTCTTATAGAAAGTCAGATACGGTGTCATAACATTCACTGTGACATTGAGTATCTGTTGCCAAAATTTCAATTGGTATCAGAGCAGGCACCCTGCCTGTATTACTGGGTGAGATCTAGGGATATCACTTTCTGGCGCTATGGACAAAGAAGGAGTTTTTGGAAACAGACCACCCATTCTGGATGGATCAAATTATGACTACTGGAAACCTCGTATGGTTGCCTTCTTAAAATCACTGGACAAAAAGGCTTGGAGAGCTGCTGACAAAGGATGGAACCATCCCACCATAACTGAGAAAGATGGGTCAATCATTCTGAAACCTGAGGAAGAATGGAGCAAAGAAAAAGATGAGTTAGCTCTGGGAAATTCCAAAGCATTAAATGCCTTGTTCAATGGAATTGATAAAAACATATTCAGACTAGTACATCAATGTGAACTGGCCAAGGAAGTTTGAGACACTCTCAAAACTACCCATGAGGGCACATCCAAAGTAAAAATGTCAAGGCTTCAGATGCTGACTACCAAATTTGAGAACCTAAGGATGATGGAAGATGAAACCATTCATGAGTTTCACATGAACATCTTGGAGATTGCCAACACCTCAGGAGCATTGGGAGAAAAGATGTCAGAAGAAAAACTGGTGAGAAAGATTCTCAGATCCTTGCCTAAAAGATTTGCAATGAAGGTAACTGCTATAGAGGAAGCCTAGGATATCAGCAATTTGAAGGTGGATGAACTCATTGGGTCTCTTCAGACCTTTGAGATGGGGATCAGTGACAATGTCGACAATAAAAACAAGAGCATAACACTTGTATCTAACACTAAAGATGAAAACAAGGAGGATGAAGAAGAAAATATTTCAGAAGCTATAGCCATGCTTGGAAGACAATTCAACAAACTCATCAAGAGAATGGATCCAAAGTCAAGGTCAAATGTCAAGAACATTCCTTCTGACATTAACAGATCTTATGACTCCAGCAGAAGACCAAAGTCTGAAGAGAAGGGAAATCAAAGCAGAGGAATTCAATGTCATGGATGTGAAGGATATGGGCACATTCAAGCTGAATGTCCTACCTTTCTTAATAAACAAAAGAAAGGAATGTCTGTTACTTGGTCTGACTGGGATTCAGAAAGTAATTCTGAAGAAGAATCTGCCAAACTAGTTACTGCACTAACTGGTATCTATAACTCTGATAGTGATTCTAGTGATGAGGAAGTGACATTTGAAGAACTGGCTGATTCCTACAAGAAATTATGTATCAGAAGTGCTGAAGTCTGTCAGCAAAATGAGAGACAAACAAAACTCATACTAAAGTTGGAAGCTGAGAAAAGGGCAGACATTGATACTATAAGTCATCTAGAAGGGGAAGTTCAAATGCTAAACTCAAAACTGGACCAGATGACCAAATCTGTCAAGATGCTGACAAATGGAACTGACAAATTGGAAGAAATCCTTCAGGTTGGACAAAATGTGGGAAACAAGTCTGGTCTAGGATTTGTGGCAGCAAAGAAATCTGGTATAGACAAGAAGATCAGGCCTGATAAACAAATGTCAAAGCAGATGTCACAACAAAGCACTCAACATCGTGAACAGAGAAATATGAAGAAAAAGTATCAAAGATGGAGATGTCATCATTGTGGGAGGTTTGGTCACATAAAGCCATTCTACTTCAGATTATATGGATATCCTAATCAGAACCTAGGTGTCAAACCTAAGTTTAACAAGGTACCATATACTCCACAGTGGAAGAAAAAGGCTACTGCCCTGATAGCTCACACTTCCCTTAGAGTCTCTGCAAAGGAAGACTGGTACTTTGACAGTGGATGTTCTAAGCACATGACTGGAATCAAGAACCTTCTCAATAATGTTAAACCTCACACCACTAGTTATGTGACCTTTGGAGATGGTGCTAGAGGAGAAATCAAAGGAGTTGGAAACTTGGACTGCCCTGGAGTTCCAAATCTAAATGAAGTATTGCTGGTAAGAGGCCTGACTGCTAATCTCATAAGTATCAGTCAATTATGCGATCTAGGATTCAAGGTCAACTTCTCAAAATTTGAATGTCTTGTAACTAATGAGAAACAAGAAGTTGTAATGAAAGGAGTTAGATCTAAAGACAACTGCTACTTGTGGGAGCCTGAGAACACTAATTACTCTACTGTGTGTTCTATTGCAAAGGAAGAAAAAGAAGTGAAACTGTGGCACCAAAAACTTGGCCATCTACATCTAAGAGGAATGAAAAGGATTATATCCATGGAGGCAGTTAGAGGGATTCCAAGACTGCAAATTGATGAAGGGAGAGTATGTGGTGAATGTCAGGTTGGTAAGCAGACTAGGATGTCACATCCAAAGTCAAGACATCTGACCACCTCTAAGGTTCTAGAACTTCTACATATGGATCTGATGGGACCAATGCAGGTGGAAAGTCTTGGTGGAAAAAGATATGCCTATGTTGTTGTGGATGATTTTTCCAGATTCACCTGGATTGACTTCATTAGGGAAAAATCTGATGTATTTGAAGTTTTTAAAGAACTGTGCAAAAGAATTCAAAGAGAAAAAGAAGGATGCATTGTCAGAATCAGAAGTGATCATGGCAAGGAATTTGAAAACAGTAAGTTTAATGAGTTCTGTTTCTCAGAAGGAATTAATCATGAATTCTCTTCTCCTATAACTCCTCAACAAAATGGAGTTGTAGAAAGGAAAAACAGGACCATATAGGAATCTGCCAGAGCAATGATACATGCCAAAAGACTTCCTATTCATTTTTGGGCTGAAGCTATGAATACAGCCTGTTATGTCCATAATAGGGTCACCTTGAGAAAGGGAACCTCATCCACCATTTATGAACTCTGGAAAGGAAGAAAGCCAACAGTGAAGTACTTCCATGTATTTGGTAGCAAATGCTATATTCTGGCAGATCGTGATCAAAAGAGAAAGCTGGACCCTAAAAGTGATGAAGGAATATTTCTAGGATACTCCACCAACAGCAAAGCTTATAGGGTATTCAATTCCAGGACCAAAGTCATGATGGAATCAATAAATGTCATAGTTGATGATTATCATGAGGAAACAGATGTCCCTTGTAATGTTGATACATTCTTTGAGACTTCAACTCAACAAAATGACCTACCTAACACCACTGCAGCAGTCTCTGAATCCAAGGAAGCTAGAAAAATCCCTTCCATCAGAATTCAGAAAGATCATCCTAAAGAACTCATCATAGGAGATCCTAACAGTGGAGTCATTACAAGATCTAGAGAAATCATCTCAAACTCTTGCTTTGTGTCTAAAATTGAACCAAGAAATGTTAAGGAGGCTTTAACTGATGAATACTGGATTGGTGCAATGCAAGATGAATTGAACCAATTCAAGCAACATGAAGTATGGGAGTTAGTTCCTAGACCAGAAGGAACAAACATCATTGGCACAAAATGGATATACAAGAACAAATCAGATGCTGAAGGAGTTGTCACCAAGAATAAGGCAAGACTTGTTGCTCAAGGATACACTCAAGTTGAAGGGGTTGACTTTGATGAGACCTTTGCCCCTGTAGCCAGAATGGAATCTATCAGACTCCTATTGGGAATTGCTTGTCTCCTGAAGTTCAAGTTATTTCAGATGGATGTAAAAAGTGCCTTCCTAAATGGGTACTTAAATGAGGAAGTTTATGTGGAACAGCCTAAAGGTTTTGTGGATCCAAACTACCCTGATCATGTCTACAAATTGAGGAAAGCTTTATATGGCCTGAAACAAGCTCCTAGAGCATGGTATGACAGGTTGACAAAATTTCTCTCTGACAAAGGATACAGAAAAGGAGGCTTGGATAAAACCCTCTTTGTCAAAAATGAAGGAGGAAAGATAATGGTAGCTCAAATCTATGTTGATGACATAGTGTTTGGGGGAATGTCAAATAAAATGGTTAAACATTTTGCTGACCAAATGCAGGATGAATTCGAAATGAGCCTCATGGGAGAATTGACCTACTTTCTTGGACTGCAAGTCACACAGATGGAAGACTCAATTTTTCTGTCTCAAAGCAAGTATGCAAAGAACATTGTCAAGAAGTTTGGTATGGAGAATGCCAGTCACAAAAGGACTCCTGCACCTACTCATTTAAAGCTATCCAAAGATTCAAGTGGGGTTAAGGTGGACCAAAGCCTGTACAGAAGCATGATAGGAAGTCTGCTATACTTAACAGCCAGCAGACCTGACATTGCTTTTGCATTTGGAGTATGTGCAAGATACCAAGCTGATCCCAAAGTCAGTCATATCAACCAAGTGAAGAGAATTTTGAAGTATGTAAGTGGAACTTACAACTATGGCTTGTTGTACTCTCATGGTTGTGAACCAACTCTAACTGGTTACTGTGATGTTGATTGGGCTGGAAGTGCTGATGATAGAAAGAGCACCTCTGGAGGATGTTTCTTCTTAGGAAATAATCTGGTCTCCTGGTTCAGCAAGAAACAGAACTGTGTGTCTCTCTCTACTGCTGAAGCTGAATACATTGCAGCTGGTAGTAGCTGTTCTCAAATGATCTGGATGAAACAGATGCTTACTGAGTATAATGTCACACAAGATGTTATGACATTATACTGTGACAATCTGAGTACAATCAACATTTCCAAGAATCCTATTCAGCATAGCAGGACCAAGCATATTGACATTAGACATCATTTTACCAGAGATCTTGTAGAGGAGAAGACGATTAAACTGGAACATGTTGCCACTGAACTACAGCTGGCTGACATTTTTACCAAAGCACTTGATGCAAATCAATTTGAAAATTTGAGGGGCAAGTTGGGTATTTGCCAACATGAGGAAATGTAGCAATTAATTTTGCTTAAAACAAGGGATGAAGGAGTTTTTTGTGTTAAGTCTATTTTGATTGGGTTAATCATATGTTTTCCTATTTCTTTCAAAATTGTTAAGAAGTTGAATAGACACTCATTTACCTCCTTCCTCTCTCGGCTCTGCAACAATCCCCATTCTCTCAATCAAAGATTTCTCTCTCGTTGTTACTGGTTTTCTAAGACTCTAAAAATGTCTCAACTATCCATGACATCATCCTTTTCCAAAACGACT
Organism: Vicia faba; assembly: GCA_948472305.1. Lineage (NCBI taxonomy): Eukaryota > Viridiplantae > Streptophyta > Magnoliopsida > Fabales > Fabaceae > Vicia > Vicia faba. The sequence goes on from OX451740.1 coordinate 1,126,887,438, forward strand.
GTTTCATCCGCATCCTCTGATTGAGATCCTAGGGCAATCACATCATGCATGGATTCTGAAGTCCTGGAGATTACTCCTCTTAGAGTACTGGCAGCTAACCCCTCTAAGGTTAAAAAGCTGAGAACAAGGCATGCAGGAAGGTCTCAAGCTACTGCATCTGGTAATCCCTCTAAACCATCATCTTCTGTTCCCTCGGGAATAGCAAATAGGGAAGGCACAACTTATGTTCATCAAGCAATGTCTAGACTTGTTACAAGAATTCTGAATGAGAACCACTTTGTACCTGGCATTTCTGTTCCTTTAAATCAAGAATCTGCTAGTCCAAATGTTGAAATAAATCCAGATGTCTCTAAGAATGTTGAGACACCGGATGACAACATTCAAAAAACATCTGAAAATCTTGATGATATCCAGAACCCTTCAGAGAAGGATGTTGAACCACCGGTTATTGATGTGGATGAAGAATACTCTAACAATGACCTAATTTCAAATATCAACCCTAGCATAGCTAGGAGGATGATGAACATAAAAGGTAAGAAGGATGCTGCAAAATGTCTGACCAAAGAGAAGACTGATGATGTTGCTCATAAGAAAACCAGGTCTGAAGGCAAGACTGGTGTAGAAACTGTGAAGACTGGATTGTCCAAAGGGAAGGTGAAGACCCGAGTACATGCTGGTAGTCTCTCAAAGCTTGTGAGACAACCAATAGCAAAGAAAAGGAAAGAGCCTGAACCTTCTGATTCCAATGAGGAATCAGAATTTGAAGTTGATGCTGAAGACATCTCTCTCAGAAGGAAACTCCCTTCAAGCAAAATGGCTAAAGTTCCTGAAGTCCCCACTGACAACATTTCTTTTCACCACCCTGAAAATGCCAACAGATGGAAGTATGTTTGTTTAAAAAGAATAGCCTTGGAAAGAGAACTGAACAATGGTGCCATGGAATGTAAGGAGATCATGGACCTAATCAAAACTGCTGGACTAATGAATACTGTGGTAAAGTTTATCAACTGCTATGAAAATCTTGTCAAAGAATTCATAGTGAATTTATCTGATGGATGTGCTGATGGAAGGTCAGCTGACTTTAAATGTGTCTATGTGAGAGGAAGAAAAGTTAATTTATCTCCCTCTGAAATAAACAAATTCCTTGGAAAACCAGATGAGGCTTGCCTTGAACTAGAGGTTACTGACAACCAAGTATGCCAAACCATCACTGCAAATCAAGTCAAGAGCTGGCCCTTAAAAGGCAAGCTGAATGCAAGTAAGCTAAGCATGAAATTTGCCATCCTGCACAAGATTGGTGCAGCCAACTGGGTTCCTACCAACCATAAATCAACCATCTCCACAGGATTGGGAAGATTCATTTATGCTGTTGGAACCAGGACAGAATTTGACTATGGCAGGTATATCTTTGATCAAACTTTAAAACATGCTGGAAACTATGCTGTTAAAGGCCATATTGCCTTTCCCTCCCTCCTATGTGGTATTGTCCTTGCTCAGTATCCTGACATTCTAGTGGAACGAGATACTGTATGCAAAAGAGCCCATGCTCTTGGGTTGCACTATAAGCTATTTCAGGGAACTCATGTTCCTGACATTGTCATGACATCAACTGAGACATCAACTGTCAAAACTCAGTCCAAGAAATCTGATGTTATAGCTGTGCTGAAGGAAACCTGCAAAGAGCTGGAGACAAGGAAAAGGACTCTTGAGAACCTAATTGCCAGACTAGAACAGGAGGATACTGAAGGACAAAGAAGGGAAGAGGATGCTGCTGAAGATCAGCTTAATGCTGAAGATAATGCCTCCTCTGAAGATGACAGTGCTTGAAGATTAATGGAGTGTTAAGGTTGCTGATGATACCTGTTGCTGCAAGTGATTTCAGAATTTTTGTTGTTTTTATTATTCATTTTGGATGACTGTATAACCTAAAAGTACTTGTATCTTTGGCCTATTTATGGATAAAGAGGGGGAGAAGATTATGTGTTAATTATTCTTGGTAGACATTAATTTTTCTGCAGACATATTATTTCTGCTGCTCTCTATTCTCTGATTGTTTAGGGGTTTTAGCCAAAAATTTGCCAAAGGGGGAGTTTGTAAGTGTTTAGTTATTGGCATGTATTTTTGGTAAAACCAGGTGTGTGAATGTCATGACTGATGTCATAACATTCTGGGTTATTAGGTACTTTATGCAGAAAAAGAATGGCATACAGTAGCTGCTCTTCATGAGTGTGTATCTGAGCATTTTGCAATGATCACATTTATTACATTCTACCAAAATCAGTAAATAGGATTCCTGTTGTCATAACCAATGTTAAGACATCCTGTACTGATCTAACAGTTATGCAGTTTGGTTAATTCTGAGATTTTTCAGGAATTTGGTTCATACATTCCAGAATAGAATCTCACGTGGACTTTAGGTTAACTTAGCTCAACCCTAATCTGGTTGATAAAGTCTTGTGACCAAGTCTTGAGGTTAACCCTAATTAACCCTAGCTTTTCGTGGAAGCCCTAACTGAAGAAACAACTGCATATATATTCAATAGGAAGGCTATTGGGAAGATCAACACTTTTAGACAGAAGATCTACAAGGAGCTGTAGAGTTTTAACTACTGTAATCCAAGCAAGTATCATTGTGATAAGTGACTTGGAGTAGGTTTTGATTGTAAGGGTTGTGTATCACTCAAAGCTTTGAAGCAAGAGTGTTTGTGTCACTTGATTAAAGCTTTGAAGCAAGGTCAAGTTAGGTTTATGTATCACTCAAAGCTTTGAAGCATGAGTGTTTGTGTTACTTGATTAAAAGCTGTGAAGCATAATCAAGTGTATGTTCTGAAGAGTGTCTTCATAATTTCATTAGTCAATTGTTTAGTATCACTACTGTGATTGAGGGGGAGTGAGTAGGAACTCAAGTTTAAGTTGAACTTAGATTGAAGTTGCATTAGGTAGGTCTTAAGTGAAGGAGATAAACTGGTTGGTTTATTCCTGAATTAATATCTCTTATAGTGGATTTCCTCCCTGGCTTGGTAGCCCCCAGAGTAGGTGTTGTTTCACACTGAACTGGGTAAACAATTGACTGTGTTCTTTACTATTTTTTTTATTTACTGTCTTATAGAAAGTCAGATACGGTGTCATAACATTCACTGTGACATTGAGTATCTGTTGCCAGAATTTCACTTATCAAGCTTAAGATTATTTAATAGGGGCAGCTATTTCACCCCAAAATTTTCCCTCTTGATTTAGGCTTATGTTTCATCATAATCATCATATTGCATTGCATTCATTTATTTGTGTTAGGATCAAAGTATTTTGGCTATCAAGTTCTCCTCAAGCTGTGGAAGTTGATTATATTGAGATGTCTTTCAAGAAGAACCTCATTACCTCAATCACTGGATATTTCAAGTCCCATTAATCTCCCATGGCCTAGAATATCTCACTTGTCTCATTGGTTTATCAAAAGTTGAAGTTATGGAAAGTTTTGAAGAAGTTCACCTGTCTCCATCATATGATGGAATTAAGGTTTTGATCTATTGTGTGATTTGAAGTTTTTCTAAGAATTGCTCAAAGAATTGCTCAAAAGGTCCAGTGGAATTAGGGTTTTAGGACTGGATCATCATCTCCTAACATAGAAGGCCAAAACTAGAGTTTTGGATTTAATCAGGAAATCTCTAATTTTTTGGGTAAGATTTGATTCCTTGTTTCTCTACATGTTGGTAATTAATTATGGTTGGAAGATTGAGCATCAATTTTGATTGGAAGTGGTTCAATTAATCGATTGGGGGTAAAACAGCCATTTAAGCGAAAGTTAACAAAAAGTCAAAGGTTGACCAAATGGGATTTTTGGTCAAAATTATTGCCAAAAATCAAAATTAGAGAAATTGTGATAAGTTGTTGAGATAATTCGAAAGAATCCTCCAAAATTGAAGTTTCTTGCACTTTAAGTAATTTGGACACTTAGAATTTTTTTCTAAGTTTTAAGAGTTTTTGTGTTCATCTAGCCATCTTTGCAGCTCTATATCTCATTCATGTGTGGTCAGAAAGTTGCAAATTCATGCTCATTTAAAAGAAGAAGTTTCATACTCCATTTTTGTCCTTGAGGACTTATCTCCAAAAAGTGCCTGAATTTTGAGTTATGAAGTGTGGAAGATGAGTGTTCATAAAAGATGAAATGTTGGACACTTATTGGAATTGACGAATTTTTAGAGTGTTCAAGTGCCTTACTTTATGACAAAATTCATGATGATCTAGGCATCATTTCAGGACGAGTTCAACTACAAAGTTGTTCATATTTCTAAAATCTATATCTTTGTAGAAAGAATCATGATCAAAAAGGTTTTGGATCAAAATTTATAAGAATGGAAAGTCATGGATCCGTTAAAGTCTGAATGTTGGGTACTTAGTGAGGTTTTGATATATTTTCAAAATGGCCAAGTTACAATCTTTGAGTGCAAGTCACTTGTGGTTCGAGGCATTATTCCAAGTTACGATTAACTATAGAACTTTTCATCTATTTTCTATCTACAACTTTGCAAAAAGAGGTAACTCGAGAGATCATACTTCAATCAAAAGGTATGAGGATAGGAAGTCAGTGGTTCAACAAGCTTTAAAATCTAACTCTTAAAGAGTTTTACTAGGTGTTCAAAGGAGTAACTTTGATTGAGATATTCATGAGGTTCCAACCATCAGACCAAGATCTCTCCAACATCAAATTTGTTCAATTCCCTATGATTTGCAAGTTTGTAGAAGGAATTTCAGTCAAAAGTTTCATAGATCAAGAAATATGAGTATGAGAAGTCGAGTGCTCCATATTTTGAATGAAAAAATGTTTAAGGAATTTTCAAGTGTCCCAGATCAGTTTCAATGACACTATTTCGTGGCCATTTTTGAGATTGTCCAAATCATTTTCTCAAGATACGTGCAGCATGAAGTTTGTTCTATAATTCTCATTCTCTCTAATGATACCAAGAAAGAAACATTTGAATCAATATTGAAAGAATTAGAGAGCCAGAGAGTGACATGCATGCTTTAGGTGAGTGACTGGAATACTTAAAGGAGTTGCTGGCACTTAATCAGTTTTAACACCTTGACTTCAAGATCATTTTTGGAGACACTATAAGCCATATCTCGATGAGTGCTCAACATGGAAGTTGCTCTACTGTCTTTCCTCTCTCAACAGACACCAAACTTATGTCCTTTAGATACTTGAACACAAATATGTGTGATCACAAAAGAAGCTACATGGCCAGATGCGTAATGTTGCCACAAGAACGTTTGCTGCGTGCGATAGAGCATTATGTCCTAGGAAGTTTGCTATATGATGCACTATAGGAATGTATGCAGAAGTTACTTGAAATGGCTAGGCATAATATGCATGCATGCATGCATCATGATGGAAAGTTACCTCAAGTGGGAGTTATAAATTTGCTGGCTAAGGTTTGCGAACAAAAATGGTATGCACCATGGATTATCTTACTCTCTCATCCAACTTAAAAAAAACAACAACTAAGTTATCTAAAAAGGGTGGACCTCTGTAATACGGTGGGAGAACTGACTTGGGTATTTTGAATTTTATCGCAATTGTTGCGGATAGCAAGAGTCGCCACCGACTTTTATTTTATCCAATAAAGGAAAGGGTGAAAAAAACATGAAAGACCTTTTGAGAATTTTCTTGAGTTCGAGGGGTAGCTTATGAAAAGGGAAGGTGTTATCACCCTTTTCATTCATAGTTATCTATGGGATCTTAGTTGCTACCTCACTTTGAAATGCTTCTGTGAAGGTGTTTGTGTTTATTTAAAAGTATTTTTGAAAAGTGTTTGTTTAGGAGAATTTTGTAGTGATTCTCGTCTCTATAAGAATGTATACAAAGTGTTGACTTTTGAAAATATTTCCATGAAAGTGTTGGGGTGTTTGAAACATGTTTTGTTTTGAAATGTTCGTCAGCAAGCAACTACGAGCGTTCTGCCTACTCAAAAGGAAGTCTTTGTTCTTTTCCTCCTCCTTTTGATAGTGCTTTTATACCATTAGTTAGTAGGAAGCCCTATCATTGTATGTAAAGAAACAAGTGTGGGTCATCGTACAGTTATATAAGGCAACATTGTAGGACAGTTTAGCAATTTATGGTAAGGGACCAAGATCGTTTATCGAAGGCAACATTGAAGGGTAATCGAGGGACTATGATCTTGTAATCGAGGGTCTTTGCTAAAGTATCCCACGTTCGAGGGACATGACTGTTTTTAATCTAAGGCAACAAGTGTGGGTTATCCCTAGAGGTGCAAGTGTGAAAAGTGTGTTGTTTTCATTTGATTTTTCTTGAATTATGGTTGTCTATTTGTTTGATTTTAAGTCTTGCCATACAAACCCTAATTACTAGAAATAATATGGAAAGCGATAAATTGCAGAAATTAAAAGTCTTACGCTATTACATCACTTTAGGGAATAGGGGATACAAATTTACAAATAGGGATGACAAGTAAAATAAACCCTAAATTATCTATTACAAGACTTTGACAATTACATAATTGTAATGCGAAATCATAAAATGTACAAAAAAATGCAAAGATAAAGAAAAGAGAAAAGAAAATTATTTTTGTTGTTTTTATGGAAAGGTTTTAATTAATCTGATTGATTTGAAATGAAATTAATTAATTAGAACTCTTAAGTCTGAGTTAATTAAAAGAAAAATTAAATAAAACCTAAGTCTAGCTTAATTTTAATTGATTAAGAAAGAAAATGTTTAGGTTTTTTTTTAATTATTTACAAATAAAAATAATTTTTTTTAGTCTAATTATTTAATAATAAAAAAAAATTTGTATATTTTTTATTAAATAAAAATAATAATAATAATAATAATAATAATAATAATAAATGAGAATAAAATAAAATAAAATAGAAATATAAATTAAAATAGTCAGGAGGTTTGGAAAGAAAATGGGTGTGAAAAGTAGCATTTTGGGTTAGGTCCAAGATTTGTTGGTGAGATCAGAAAATAAAAACAAAATAATAAAAAAAATGTAATGGGCTGGCGTGTTTTTAGTAAGAGAAGGGGGTGAACTAGAGTAAAGTGAAACAAAGTCCAATCAAGGAAGGCCCAGCACGCTGTTAAACAAAAAAGAATAAGGAAAATGTTAGGAGAAAATAACAAAAGGTGTCGATAGGGCTCGAACACAGGACTCTCTATAGTAATGCCTGGCGCACGCGCCTTCTGCCACCGGGGTGGCTGTTTCATCCGTTATTGAAACAATTTGTAATACATATAAGATAAACTCAGCCCTAGTATTTTGAATTTCATCTTCAAACTTGCGCGCGTATCAGGATCAACAACACCATTATTCAAATTTGTAACTTCCTCATTTCTCAACCAAATCAGGAAATGTAAACATGAAAGTTATTGCATTTTTCACCACAAATCCAACCATGTAAATTTAATAAACTATAAATCAAAGATGAATGAGAATTTTGTTTGGCCCTAAAATAAAACCTAACTTTTCTAAAATTTCAGCTCTAAAATTCTCATCACATGGTTAATGAAAATGAAAAGTAAGTATATGGTTAACTTCAGAGCAATGATATCTATATTTTTTATTTGCAAAGGAACCATTAATGATGCTTGTAGAGAGAGTTCAAAGTTGAGAAAACTTACCAAAAAAGTGGAAATCGTATTCTGAGTTTGAGCACTCCTCAAGGTGCTGAGATGATCCGAAAAGCTTCAGTGATCCTCCAGGAAGCTAATACAAGGCTTAATTTGGATTGAGAGTGGTTGTATTGTCTTGGAGAAGTCAATATGCAGCACTCTGTTTTTGGTTATGGAGGGTGATGATGGAGGTGTTACAGTTCCAAAACAAGGATGAGGATGAGTTATATTTGATGTAAGGAAGCTTTAGGATTAATTTGGATTAGAAACGCACGAGTGGATTATGAGATGGAAGCTTTTGGGAAGAAAATGACAAGTTATGGATGTTTGAATGCAATTCTGGTTTGAGAGTGTTTGGGGGAGTTTTTAGGCTTGCAAAATCGTGTCCTTGGCTTGTAAACAATGTCTCAATTTATAGGAAAAGGTTTGAGGACTTGATTTGGTCAGAAACAAAAAATCACATGTTGTGTTTGCTTGACTTATTTTTGAAGCAAGCTTGAAAAATATGGTTTCAAGGCAAGGTACAAGGCTTGTAGGGTGGCTAGAAACTTTAAAAATGATTTCTCTAATATTATAGATGAATCTTGTGCAGAAGGAACAAGTGCAAAGCTCAAGACAAGTTGACTTTGTGATTAAAGCAACTTTTCAAGAGTGGCAATGGTGCCTTTGTGCCATAATTGGAAATCTAGCTTGGATAAAGGTTCAAACACTTGGATCAAAGATCTAATAGTTGTGTAATTAATTAATCATGGAGTGAAATGCAAGTTAGAAGCCTGCAAAGTGAGATCTATACAACATGGCTTGAGATTTGGTTATGTGTTCATCAAGAAAATGGCTTGTGATTCAAGAATGGATGTCCAACTTCTTGTCTTTGATTATATTATCTCAAAAATGATCTATTCAAGTTCTTGAACACTTTAGAAATCAAGAAACATTGTCTACAACCTTCATATTGACCATTTTGACAAAATAAAATTGGAACTAGGTGGAAATTGGTCAAGAAGTTAGGTCAAATATCTGCCTAAACTAGGTGAAAATTTCACTAAGTGTTTTATAAAAAGGGCACGACTTCATGATTTTAATTCAAAATCCATGCACTTCTAGGACTTGATCCACAAAGAAAACTTGTAGATTTCATCAAGATCTACAACTTTAATGTTGAAAGTTTTCTTTGAATCATCTTGCATCTTGGTGAAAAAATGTCATGAAGTAGTGAAATTATCAAGTTCAAAAGACAGAAAAATTTCTAAGTATTGAAAAGTTTGACTTTTTGATGACTCTTTAACTTTCTTGATTCTTGATGATCAAGCTTCATATTTTTGAATGTCTTGATGAATATTGATCTTTGAAACTTAATGTTGACCAAAAAGTCAAAGTTTGACTTTTGGTGTATCAGTTGACTTTTTCATCAGTTGACCAAATTTCAACTTTCAACTGTTTGATCTTGAGAAATAAATTGAGTAGTTCCATTAATTAAAAATTATGTGTTTGGGTACTTAAGATTATACTTCAAGTCATTAGATCATGTATTAGGTCAAAAGTTAAAAATCAGTCATTCTCAGTCAAACTCCTAATTTTGACCATTTTGCCTCTTTGATGATTTGAACACTTTTCTTGAGGAATTGTGATCCAAACTTGATCAATTGATAAATATGACTTAAAAATACTGATATTGGCTAAAAAATCTTGAAGTTTGACTGTGGGTTGACCACAATTGACTTTTTACCCAATACCACTGATTTTCAATCCTCTAATCAATTGACTGAATAAAATTATGATCTAAGACATGAAACTTGGAATGAGTATTCCTGGAGAACCATAATGAACCATGAAAGTATTTTGAGGTATTATAAATCCAATTTCCCTTGTGAAAACCAAAACCCTAATTTGTGGCCTCAGTGCTTAGGAGATGAGTTTGTCTGATAAACTCTTGTGCAAGCTTGTGGAATTGAAGATCTTTTGTGAGAAATATCTTGAGGAAAGAGAGGGAAAATTTTGGGGGTACAACAACTTCCCCTGTTCAATCTTCTTAAACCTTAAGAGTTAGATTGGTATGTTCGCCATTCATAACTTGAAGGTGAAAGACGATTGAACACTAAAGTGCCCAAAAATTTGCACTCGCTTGTGCACGAAGTAGTGATGTTGGTTGATTATCGGCAATGGGATTAAAGATGACATTTGGAGAGATGATGGAGAGTTGTCGGAGATCTGCTTTTAGATGCCATCCAAAGTAACTGTTGATAGATTTTAGACTAAATCTAAATTTAACTTTTATTTGAAAAAGCATCAGAGTAAACCTGGTGGCGACTTAAGCTGAAACAGCAGATGTCTTTTGCTTTTTTTTTAACAGAAGAGATATTTTGTTCGCATGTCTTTAACTAGAAGAAGTAAACCTAAACAAGAAGTGGTCTTCGTTCGCCTGTCTTTAACTGGAAGAAGTAAATCTAAATCAGAAGAGGTCTTTTGTTCGCATGTATTTAACTGGAAGAAGCAAATTTAAACCAGAAGAGGTCTTCCGTTCGCCCATCTTTAACTGGAAGAAGTAAATCTAAACCAGAAGAGGTCTTTCATTCGCCCGTATTTAACAGGAAGAAGTAAATCTAAACCATAAGAGGTCCTTTGTTCGCCTGTCTTTAATTGGAAGAAGTAAATCTAAACCAGAAGAGGTCTTTCGTTCGCCTGTCTTTAACTGGAAGAAGTAAATCCAAACTAAAAGAGGTCTTTCGTTCGCCTTTATTTAACTGGAAGAATTAAATCTAAACTAGAAGAGGTCTTTCGTTCGCCTGTCTTTAACTGGAAGAAGTAAATCTAAACCAGAAGAGGTCTTTCGTTCACCTGTCTTTAACTGGAAGAAGTAAATCTAAATCAGAAGAGGTCTTTCATCCGCATGTCTTTAACTGGAAGAAGTAAATCTAAACCAGAAGAGGTCTTTCGTTCGCCCGTCTTTAACTCGAAGAAGTAAATCTAAACCAGAAGAGGTCTTTCGTTCGGCCGTATTTAACAGGAAGAAGTAAATCTAAACCATAAGAGGTCTTTCGTTCGCCTGTCTTTAACTGGAAGAAGTAAATATAAACCAGAAGAGGTCTTTTGTTCGCCTGTCTTTAACTGGAAGAAGTAAATCTAAACCAAAAGAGGTCTTTCGTTCTCTTGTATTTAAATGGAAGAAGTAAATCTAAACTAGAAGAGGTCTTTGGTTTGCCTGTCTTTAACTGGAAGAAGTAAATCTAAACCAGAAGAGGTCTTTCATTCGCCTGTTTTTAACTGGAAGAAGTAAATCTAAACTAGAAGAGGTCTTTCGTTCGTACGTCTTTAACTGGAAGAAGTAAATCTAAACCAGAAGAGGTCTTTTGTTCGCCTGTCTTTAACTGGAAGAAGTAAATCTAAACCAGAAGTGGTCTTTTGTCTGTTGATTGATTTTTCCTTCAAAGGAAAAGGGTTAACTGTATGCGATATCATGATGTATGAAATTCATTGCGTAATGATGTTCTCAAAATAAACGAGATTGTGCCATATGTGTTTCGTATGCATATGCTATGATATATGAATGTGAAATGTTTGTCTAGGAAAAGTAATTCCTTGACTGTTGCTGAGGATGAAGAGTAAGTGTATCTTCAATTTTGTCTAGAAGGCTTCCGCTGGTGATTCTTGTTGATTTGTTTGAAGAAACTCCGCTGGGGATGTACTGATTTCTGTTTGGGGAGTAAAGTTTAGGAACATTAGTCGTTCGTTGCTTTACTAGGGAATTTAGTTCTTATATGCCCTGACTGGGGATAAAAGAGATGTTTAAACTTTCGATTTGTATGGGGAGTATAATTGACCGGTATCTGTTTGAAATCCGGGCTTTGCAGCAACTTTTTGGGGATAGTGACTACTCTATTGGGGAAGAGGAGTTTTGTCAGTGATTTGTTGTAGTCTAGGGAATAGACTCAAGCTGGGGTGATTGTAATTTATTGGGGAAAAAAATCCTGTTGAAGAAAGTATTCTGGCAACCTTATTGGGAAAATGAATTATTTTGTGGAAGAACATTTACAAGGTTTCTTTCCCTATTTTGGAAAGCCAAACTTGACTGGGGAATAGAATTTCCAAGAGATATACTGATTGGAACTCTGAAAAGAAGTTGTATGAATTTACTCTGTGGGGATTTATGGATAGCATGAGTGTTACCCTGACTCCTTGAGTAAGTACTTATTCATGGCCTTATATGTATATTTGTTAATAGTTAATCATGTTCATATGCATATGTTCATTCAATTTTAGTCATTGGATGTTTTTTGCAATCAAACCAAAAAAACAAAAAGTTGCACTTCAAAGTATATTTGTATTGATAATTTTCCCATAAATAGGCGTTTTTGCACAAAGAGACGGAAACCCTAGTAAGAGGAAGTCGTCGTGAAATGAAAAGAATATAAAGTGAAAAAAAATATATATAACCCATGTGGAAATGATCTCATCGGGTTCCAACTCTGCTATTGCCCCTATTTCTTCGAACATCTCATCCTTTGATTTCATAAGAAGTTGATTTGAACTGATCTTGTATTATTTGGAAAAAAAATAGTAATAAAGTTGGCTGTAGTGATCCAACGGGACATAGTCGTACGCTTTAATCCCTAACTTTTGTCTGGACCGCCCTTTCGGGTTTTCAGTCCACCAAGATTCCCTTTTTTGCCCAAGTCTCCCTTTCAATTTTCGACTTTCCGGGTGTATAATATTTTGTATATATCTCTAATTTTTACCCGAACCCTTTTGGTTCGCTGGGATGCCCTTACTTTTGCCTAGGTATGTCAACCTAGTGGGTTATTATTTATGCATAGTATTTTTTGACTATGTCCGCATTTACAGGGTGCGGGAAATCTTCGTTGTCCATAGTGGCTAACATCATGGCACCACCAGAGAATAATTTCTTGACCACAAATGGCCCTTCGTGTGTGGGAGTCCATTTGCCCCTGGGATCGCCTTGTGGTAGAATAATGCGCTTTATTACCAAGTCAACAGCCTGGTATACTCGATGTTTGATCTTCTTGTTGAACGCCTTGATCATACCTTTTTGATACATTTAACCATGACAGACAACAACCAGTCTTTTTTCATCAATCAAGTTAAACTGATCCGACCTAGTCTGAATCCATTCTTCTTCGCCTAGATCTGCTTCTTTCATAATTATTAGAGAAGGAGTCTAAACTTCGACAAGTAGGACAACTTATATGCCATAGACTAAAGAGAATTGGGTTTCCCCAGTTGATGTTCGCGCCGAGGCACGGTTTCCATGAAGAGCAACTGGTATCATCTCATGCCAGTCTTTATAGGTCACAACCATCTTTTGCACAATCTTCTTTATATTCTTGTTGGCAGCTTCCACTGCACCATTCATCTTAGGTCTATATGGAGAAGAATTGTGATGCTTAATCTTGAACTGCGTGCATAGTTCAGTAATCATAGTGTTGTTGAGGTTGGTTCCATTGTCAGTAATGATCCTTTCAGGGAAGTCGTACCGAAAAATGAGGTTATGCTTGATAAACCGGGCTACAACATTCTTGGTAACTGAGGCAAATGAAGCCGCTTCGACCCATTTGGTGAAGTAGTCAATGGCAACGAGGATGAAACAATGTTCATTAGATGTAGTGGGATTGATTTCTCCGATCATGTCAATGCCCCACATTGCGAATGGCCATGGAGCAGTCATGACATTTAAAGGTATTGGAGGCACGTGAACCTTATCGGCATAAATCTGGAATTTATGGCAAGTCCTCGAGTGATGGTGACAATCAGTTTCCATAGTCGACCAATAGTAACCAGCTCTCAGAATCTTCTTGGCCATAGTGTGTCCACTGGAATAAGTGCCAAAGATACCTTCATGCATATCATCCATGATCTTCTCTGCTTCTTTCTTGTCCATACAATGGAGCAGAGTAGAATCATGGTTACGCTTGTACAAAATCCCATTTCTTAGGAAGAACTTGGTTGAGAATCTCCGCATGAATTTATTTCTGTTGATTGAAGCTCCCTCATGATATTCTTGTGCTTCAAGATACCTTTTCACCTCATGGAACCAAGGCTTCTCTTCATCAGTGTCAATCTCACAATAGTGTGCCAGTTTGTCAAATCTTTCGATAGTAATTATGGGAGCTTTGTTGTCCCAATTGACCTAGAACATATATGACATAGTTGTTAAAGCATCTGCCAACTGATTTTCTTCCCTTCGGATATGCTCGTAGGTGACCTCTCCAAAGTATGGGATCAGGGTTAGCACAAGCTCTTTGTAAAGGATCATATTTGGATGTTTGGTATCCCATTCTCCTTTAACTTGACTAATTACCAGGGTTGAATCTCCGTATACGCTTAAGAATTTGATTCTTAGGTCAATAGCATCCTTTAAACCCAAGATGCATGCTTTATACTCAACCATATTGTTTGTATAGTCGAAGCAAAGTCTGGTAGTGAAAGGTGTATGGAAACCTTCAAGAGAAATGATTACAACACCAATTCCGTTACCCAATGCATTGGAAGCTCCATAAAAAACCATAGCCCATCGGGATCCATGTTCAGGTCCTTTATACGGTCCAGGCTTTTCACAGTCGGTTATCAGCATGATATTCTCGTCTGGGAATTCGAAGTTCATGGATTGGTAGTCATTAACAACTTGATGCGCCAAATGATCCGCCAACACACTTCCTTTGATTGCTTTTTGTGTAGTGTACTGGATATCGTATTCAGTCAAGATCATTTTCCATCTGGATATTCGTTCGGAGAGGGCTGGCTTCTCGAAGATGTACTTGACGTGATCCATCTTAGAAATAAATAGAGTAGTATGTGGCAACATATATTATCTTAGTCGACTAGCAGCCCATGCCAAAGCACAACAAGTTTTCTGGAGCAGTGAATATCTTGTTTCACAGTCGGTAAACTTTTTGCTAAGGTAGTATATCACATGCTCTTTTCGACCAGACTCATCATGTTGGCCCATCACACACCCCATTGAATTCTATAATACAGTCAAATACATGATCAGAGGTCTTCCTTCAACTGGAGGCATTAGGATATGAGGTTCTTGTAAATACTCCTTGATCTTGTCAAAATCTATTTGGAAGTCGTCATTCCATCTGACTACTTGATCTTTCTTCAGCAGTTTGAAGATTGTCTCACAAGTAACAGTTAAGTGAGAGATGAATCGAGAAATGTAGTTAAGTCGACCTAAGAAACCTATAACCTCTTTCTCATTACAGGGAGCTAGCATTTCTTGTATGGCTTTGACTTTTTCAGGATCGACCTCAATACCTTTTCCACTGACGATTAAGCCTAGGAGTTTTCCATACTTCACCCCAAAGGTGCATTTGTTGGGATTCAACCCCAACTTGTATTTCTTCAACCTTTCAAATAGCTTGTGCAAATGATCAAGGTATTCTTCCTTAGTTTGTGATCTTGCAATCATGTCATCAACATATACTTCTATCTCATGATGAATCATATCATGAAATAGAACTACCATAGCATGTTGATAAGTAGCGACTGCATTCTTCAAACCGAAAGGCATGACCTTATAACAGAAGGTGCCCCACTGAGTGACAAAAGTGGTTTTCTCCATGTCTCCAGGCGCCATTTTGATCTGGTTGTACCCGGAGAATCCATCCATGAAGTAAAACACCTTATGTTGAGAAATATTGTCAACCAAGACATCGATATGTGTTAGAGGAAAGTCATGTTTGGGGCTTGCCCTATTTAAATCCCTATAGTCTAAAAAATACAGACCTTACCGTCTTTCTTTGACACTGGGACCATATTTGCAACCCATTAGGGATACGACATCACTTCTAAGAAACCTGCATTGAACTGTTTCATTACCTCAGCTTTGATTTTTCACAGACATATTCGGTCGTATGCGACAAAACTTTTGCTTGATCATAGGAAAACCTTCTTTCATTGGTAGAACATGAACTACGATGTCAGTATCAAGCCCCGACATATCCTCATATGACCAAGCGAACACCTTAACATAGTCATGCAACATCTGAACCAATCTGCCCTTGACACTATCTTCCAGGTTAGCGCCAATCCTGACTTCCTTCTTATCTGCCTCAGTACCCAAGTTTATCACTTCAACTAGTTCTTCATGCGGTTGAATGGCCTTTTCCTCTTGTATCAGGAGTCTGGCGAGTTCCCCAGGTATTTCACAATCTTTTTCACTTTCTTCTTCGGCTTGATAGAATGGATTTTCAAAGTCATAGATGGAAATAGCAGAATTATTGTCAATGAGATCAGGAGTGGATGTGGATCTACAAATGTGTGTGTGTGCATGTAATGTCACATGGCTATTTGAAAATGCAGTAATGAAAAGAAAGACAAAGAGCGCAAAATTTGAATGCAAAATAGTCCAATGTTTTTCATTAAAATTAGCATATGGTATATGAAAATGACAAACCCTTAACAAATGGACCATTGTGCCTCGGGAAAGGCACATGGTTTAAAGTTATTGTTTTAATGGAAATTACAGACAAATTTCTCAAAGTAATAAAAAACAGGAAATGGAAATTACTCCTGGCTGAAGGAAATTGAGATGAAGTCCTTGGCCTACCAATTGTTGATTCCTCCATCAATAGTTGGGTAGATCCAGTTGTCCCAGTCACCGTCATTGTCAGAGTTTCTAAGAGCATTAACTTCATTGCTGCTAATACGGAAAGGCCGTTTCCCGACATGAGCACGTCGAACCTCTTTTTGGGCCTTAAAAGTGAAGCCCAACCCAAACTTGTCTGACTTGTATGTGATATCAGGAAGTTATCCCTAAATGGTGCAACCCCTGTCTTCAAATACGACACGAGCATCTTTGAGAAGGCCATCCTTGGTGTATCCTTAGCAGCTTTGGGAGTGACAGCAGTGGCCTTGGCCACAACAATCATTGGAGGGACCACTTCAAACCTTGACAATGAGTCTCAATGAATTCTCCATCCATTTCAACATATTTGAATGAATTCAAATGACTGATCATAAACTATTCCTCCCCACAGACGGTTACAATCTTCCCCTTTACTGGATATTTCAACTTTTGATGCAATGTAGAGGTGAACGCACCTGCCCTATGGATCCATGGGCATCCTAGTAAGCAAGAATAGGTGGGGTGAATATCCATTACATAAAATGTTGAATTGAAAATTTTAGACCCTACCTTGATCGGGAGATCAACCTCTCCGTGGACCATTCTTTTTGAGCCATCAAAAGCCCTTACTACAATATCACTGGAGTTCAACACCAGTTCGTCACAGTCTAATCTATTCAGAGCTCCTTTTGGTAAAACATTGAGGGAGAACCCAATATCAACTAACACATGTGCTAAAGTAGTACTTTTACATTCAATGGAAACATGTAGATCTTTGTTGTGATTCTTCCCTGCCTGAGTCAAATTTGCGTCTGAAAAGCCCAAACCATTGTCAGAAGTCGAGCTTTCTACACAGTTTTCAAATTGGTCAGCAGTATTTTCTTGTGGGACATGTGCATTTTTCAGGAATTTTAGCAGAGCTTGAGAATGCACTTCGGAACACAACAACAAAGACAACATGGATATCTTCGAGGGTATCTGCCCCAATTACTCCACTATCTTGTAGTCACTTTTTCAGATAATTTTTAAAATCTCCTCCATCTCTTGGCTAGACGGGTCCTTAATTGAAACATCTTTTGTGGGCACCTCCGTTCGGGCAGGCTCTGTCATTTTTTCCTTTCCTTGAGTATCAGCAACAACTTTAACGACAGTAATACGAATGGGTGTAGTAGTGGTTTTCGGAGGTGAGATCTTGGGAGAGAAGATCCTTCCCATCCTAGTAACTTTAATTGATCCATTAATGTTTGTAACTTCAACATTCTTATTCTCGGCGATCCACGGTTCTTGTTTGATACCATGGTAATACACTTCCGCCCCATAGTTCCAGGGCATAGCTTTATCAGAAGAGTAGGGTACTGGCCCCGGTGTGGTGATAACTAGTGGCGCTATTCTTGGTTCAGCGGAAATCCTAATAGAACCTTTGGAGGTGATCCTAATAGGAGTGTTTGAAATGGTAATAATGGACACGTCTTCAAACTCTTGAGATACACTTTGGGTCAAAATTTTCACAGATGGAGTTTTTTCAAATAGAATTTCATGGCTATCCACTAGGTGTTGGACACCTTTCTTCAGCCATGTGCAACCATTAATTTGTATAGCACAATGGTAACAGTCTTTAAAACAGCCTGGGAATATTCCGACTTTCAACGAATTCTTTTTAACAGTCTTCAAAGGAGTGGTCAAATCATTGATGGAGGAAACAAAAGAGACATCTTCAATGGCATTGACACCCTTACCATGACTAGGCATGGGTGCAATGATCATATTGGGAGTCGGTGGGGGGTCAAATTCAATTTTTTGTTGTTGATCAAGTCTTGGATCTTGCTTTTTAACGCCCAACAATGATCAGTGTCATGTCTATGACTATTGGAGTGGTAGGCATATTTTGCACTCAGATTATACTTTGGAGATGAAATATTAGGATTTGGAGAGGGATCCCGCAATGTTACCACATTTTCCTTCAACAGATGTTGTAGAGCTTGAGACAATGGCATGTTGATTCTGGTAAACTACCTCCTCGAGATGTCTGGACTTTGTTGATTGTTTTGTTGATGTGGTCGTTGAGTTGGAGTTGGATTGGAAATCAATACTTCCTCCACTGAATAACGGTGGTCATTCTTAGAACGGCTTCTTGATCCATATACGAAATTAGTCTCTTTTTTATAAATAAATGGTTTTTTCACAGCATTATAGGTGGAGGACATGGGTATCTTCCCGCTTTTAATTCCACTTTCCACCCTCTCACCAGTTAAGATCAATTCAGTAAATTCGGATGATGAACTCCAAATCAGCAGGTTGAAAAATGGACCTATCAATGTTCCCATAACACATGTCTACCAATTCTCTATCAGTTAAGGGTGGCTACACCCTACCATCCATGTCTCTCAACTTTTGGGCGTAATCTTTGAAGCCCTCATTTGAACCCATGGTTATGCCTTGCAATTGCACTCAGGTCGGTGCCAAATCAGCATTATATTGGTATTGACGGTAAAAGGCATCAACTAGATCCTCCCATGTATGAATCTTTGTCCCTTCCAATTGGTAAAATCAGTCCAACTGTGTTCCAGATAGACTCTCTTGGAAAAAGTGCATCCACAGTTTCTTACCGGCGGTATGCAGTTGGATCTTACAGCCGTATGGTCTGAGATAAAGTTTTTGACATGAGACACTATCATACTTGGAAAAGATAGAGATCTAAAATTTGGGGGGAATGATAACCCCAGGAACCAAGCCCAAGTCCCCAAAGTACAAGCCATGCACTGCTTGGATCTCTACAACTTTTAATCTATCTTTTAGTTTCTTATATTTGTCATCAGCGGACAGGTATTGCTCACCGAAATAATCCTCGTCTTTGGAAATTGTATTATTCCCACCCCTAACATGGGTGCTTCTAGAATCTTCTTCTTGATTATCATCCTCCTCGGAGGAGTCCTCTTCAATTTGAACTTGCCGGGTGGGGCCTTTGAACCTTTTCCCCATGTTGATCACAACTTTCTTCTTGGTCTTTTTCTTGCTGCCCCTTTGCTAAGTTGAGCAGAGTCTCTTGGAATTGTGTGTATTGAGTCTGCAAGTCCTTGACGGTTTGCTTGAGATCCATCTTATACTGAAATAAACAGTAGAAAGATGAGGAAACCTGTATCGGAAAGCTTGCTTATGGTATGATGCATGTTATGTGAATGGCATGTTTTCAAGGACTTTAAGGAATTTAAATTTACTAGACAAAAAGAAGACAAAAACATCAATTGCATTAATAGGTTCCAGAATTACTAATGCCTCTCGGGCTTACAATGGAAAAAAGAAAAAAGCTCTTTAAAGAGACAACAAAAATAAACTCCTAATACAAAAAGACTCAAGTCTCCCACGAACGCATCCTCTTTGGTGCAATGTAGGCATCCAGGCTTTGCTCCTCGTGAAGTTTCCTTGTGAGCTCTAACACTTTCTTCTCGCTTGTATAAAATTGAAATTCAAAGGTATCTCATTCCCCCTTAAGTTGAATCCACGATCTATGCAATTCTTCCAGGTCGGTAGGCATGTTAGGATGGAGGATGGTATGAGGAACATCCCCTTGGGCAACATGCTCCACAATTATTGGTAGAATAGCGAGACATGGCATCATAAGACTTTGAGCATGAGCTCACACCCAATTGAGATAAGGCGAAAGAGGGATGGAATTCTTATGCCCCGAAGTCTTGCTATCAACTTTACTTACCATGCCCCAAGCATGCACAAACCTTTGATGATAACCTTGAACATCATTCTCATGGTCTAATATAATTCCTTGAATGAGCGCGTCATGGGGACCATCTCTTCGAGCATAGCCAAACTTTCGTAAGGCTAGAGAAGAGTTATAAGTGATACCTCCCCTAATGCCCAATATTGGAACATTAGGGAACTCCCCATAATGATAAATGATAATAATGTATTCTTGAGATCGAGAGCACCAATGAATATCATAATGAGAGAGCGACATAAACCTTTGAGACCATCTCAAGACTTGCTCACTATTTAATATTGATCGAGGAAGGTGCGAAATAAACCACCTAGACAGCAAAGGCAAGAAACACATAAGAGTCCCTCGCCTCCTTAAAGTGCGAGTATGAAGAGAGTGCAAAATGTCTCCAAGCATGGTAGGCACAGGGTTACGGGTAAGGAAAATTTTGACGGAATTCACATCTATGAGTTGGTCTGGGTTAGGGAACAGTACCAAACCATAAATTAGAAGATCCAAAACTTCTTCAAAAGCTTGCAAATCCATGGCCTCCCAAAATAATAGAGCCTTCTCCATCAGGAATTGAGCCAAGAAGCCTTTGACCCCACTTCTTGTCTCCCAATTAGCTACAATGTCAAAACTCTTCAAATGTAAGGCCTTGGCGATAGCCTCAGGTCTTGGAATTTCCTCTTGACCGGTGAAGGGTATTTGATCAAGAATAAGCACTCCTAGTAGTTGAGAGAATTCCTCAATTGTAGGCACCAATTGATAATTGAGAAAGGTGAAACAATGATGTACGGGATCAAAGAACTGAAAGAGCACCTTCAATATGTCTTCATCAAAGCTTGAGGTAGCCAGGTTGAGAATTCGACCATATCTTTTGGTGAACGGAGAATTTTCAGGAACCCTTGACACTAACTCTTTGAGTTGAGGAGGTACCCTTACGAAGTTGATTCAAATGGTATTTATGCGGGCGAAGGCCATATCCTACAAAATAGAACAAAGATAAATCCCTAAGTCCTTGAAATGGTTAGTGAAAATGCTATGGCATGATGTCATAATGTTTATGAACAAATAATCACACATAAACAAGCACACAAAGTCTTATGTTTAGGCTTGCATGTGTTTTATAGGTAAGTACCCTCTTGAAGTTTAGTTGGTTCAACCTGTCCTAACAAAAGTAACAGGGTCATAATGAATCTTAATATCACTGTTCTTTCTTCATCGGGCATTATTTCAGCACAAGCGTCTTTATTAGCGACCAAAATATACCAAAAGTCCAATCTCAATGATTGTAGCATCGAGTTTCAACCAACTTTAGTCTTGCACCAAAGCCGGCTATCTCGCTACTTTCTAATAGCCAAGTTGTTCAACTAAAGGCTCTATGATCAGTTAGTGCTTCATGACACCACACAGCGGCCCCATATTCTCCTTAACTGGACTCAAGGGACACCGGTACCAACAAATGCGTGACACTAATGTAGCCACTGCTTCAACTGTGTCGGTATTATGCTGCACAGTCTCCATGATCTATTGCTACTTACCTAATAATGCCCCCAGATCCGGGTAGAGGATCTATACAAAACCAAAACCCCCATTTTAAGAGTAAATCAAGCAAGTCAAACAATGAAAGAAATAAAGGTGATCTAGTCTCTAAGGTAACCCAACTTTTAAGTTTCTCCCCAACAGAGTCGCCAGTATTGTAATACGGTGGGAGAATTGACTTGGGTATTTTGCATTTTATCGCAATTATTGCGGATAACAAGAGTCGCCACCGGCTTTTCTTTTATCCAATAAAGGAAAGGCTGAAAATAACAAGAAAGACGTTTTGAGAATTTTCTTGAGTTTGGGGGATAGGTTATGAAAAGGGAAGGTGTTAGCACCCTTTTCATATGTAGTTATCTATGGGATCTTAGTTGCTAGCTCACTTTGAAATGCTTTTATGAAGGTGTTTGTGTTTGTTTGAAAGTATTTTTGAAAAGTGTGTTTGTTTAGGAGAACTTTATAATAATTCTCGTCTCTATAAGAATGTATACAAAGTGTTGACTTTTGAAAATATTTCAATGAAAGTGTTGGTGTGTTTGAAATATGTTTTGTTTTGAAATGTTTGTGAGCAAGAAACTACGAGCGCTCTACCTACTCAAAAGGAAGTCTTTGTTATTTTCCTCCTTCTTTAGATAGTGCTTTTCTACCATTAGTTAGTAGGAAGCCCTATCATTGGATGTGAAGAGATAGGTGTGGGTCATCATACAGTCATAGAGGGAAACATTGTAGGACACTTTAGCAATTTTTTGTAAGGGACTAAGATCGTTTACCGAAGGTAACATTAAAGGGTCATTGAGGGACTACAATCTTGTAATCGAGGGTCTTTGCTAAAGTATACCGCGTTCGAGGGACATGACTATTTTTAATCTAAGGCAACAAGTGTGGGTTATACCTAGAGGTGCAAGTGTGCAAAGTGTGTTGTTTTCATTTGATTTGTCTTGAATTAGGGTTGTCTATTTGTTTGATTTTAAAGCTTGCCATTCAAACCCTAATTACTAGCAATAATATGGAAAGCGATAAATTGCGGAAATTAAATGTCCTATGCTATTACATCACTTTAGGGGATATGGGATACAAATTTACAAATGAGGATGACAAGTAAAATAAACCCTAAATTATCTATTACAAGGATTTGACAATTACATAATTGTAGTGCGAAATGATAAAATGTACAAAAAAATGCAAAGATAAAGAAAAGAGAAAAAAAATTGTGTTTGTTGTTTTTATGAAAAGGTTTTAATTAATCTATTTGATTTGAAAAGAAATTAATTAATTAGAACTCTAAAGTCTAAGTTAATTAAAAGAAAAATTAAATAAAACCTAAGTCTAGCTTAATTTTAATTGATTAAGAAAGAAAATGTTTAGGTTTTTTTTTATTATTTACGAATAAAAATAATTTTTTTAGTCTAATTGTTTAATAATAAAAATATATATATTTTTGTATATTTTTTTTTGATTAAATAAAAATATTAATAATAAATGAGAAGAAAAGAAAATAAAATAGAAATATAAATTAAAAAAGTCAGGGGTTTGAAAAGAAAATGGGTGTGAAAAGTAGCACTTTTGGTTAGGCCCAAGATTTGTTTGTGAGATTAGAAAATAAAAACAAAATAATAAAAAAATGTAATGGGCTGACACATTTTTAGTAAGAGAGGGGGTGAACTAGAGTAAAATGAAACAAAGCCCAATCAAGGAAGGCCCAACATCCTATCAAACAAAAAAGAACAAGGAAAATGTTAGGAGAAAATAACAAAAGGTGTTGCTGGGGCTCGAACAGATGACCCTCCATAGTAATGCCTTACACGAACGCCTTCTGCCACTAGGGTTGCTGTTACATCTGTTGTTGAAACAACTTGAAATAAATATAAGATAAACTCAGCCCTAGTATTTTGAACTTCATCTTCAACCTTGCGCGCGTATCAGGATCAACAACACCATTGTTCAAATTTGTAACTTCCTCATTTCTCAACCAAATCAGGAAATGTAAACATGAAAGTTATTGCATTTTTCACTAGAATCCAACCATCTAAATTTCATAAACTATAAATCAAAGATGAATGAGAATTTTGTTGGCCCCAAAATAAAACCTAACTTTTCTAAAGTTTCAGCTCTAAAATTCTCAACACATGGTTAATGAAAATGAAAGTAAGCATATGGTTAGCTTCAGAGCAATGATATCTACATTTTTTATTCACAAAGGAACCATTAATGATGCTTGTAGAGGGAGTTCAAAGTTGAGAAAACTTACCTTAAAACTGGAAATCGTATTCTGAGTTTGAGCACTCCTCAAGGTGTTGTGATTATCAGAATAACTTCAGTGATCCTCCAGGAAGCTAATACAATGCTTAGTTTGGATTGAGAGTGGTTATATTGCCTTGGAGAAGTCAATATGCAGCACAATGTTTTTGGTTATAGAGGGTTATGATGGAGGTGTTACAATTCCAAAACAAGGATGGGGATGAGTTATATTGTATGTAAGGAAGCTTTAGGATTGATTTGGAAAAGAAACGCACGAGTGGATTATGAGATGGAAGTTTTTGGGCAAAAAATGACAAGTTATGGAAGTTTGAATGCAATTATGGTTTGAGAGTATTTGAGGGAGTTTTTAGGCTTGCAAATTAGTGTCCTTGGCTTGTAAACAATGTCTCAATTTATAGGAAAAGGTTTGAGGATTTGATGTGGTCAGAAATAAAAAATCACATGTTGTGTTTGCTTGACTTATTTTTGAAGCAAACTTGACAAATATGGTTTCAAGGCAAGGTACCAGGCATGTAGGGTGGATAGAAACTTTAAACATGCTTGCTCTGATCTTATAGATGAAGCTTCTGCAGTAGGAACAAGTGCAAAGCTCAAGACAAGTTGACTTTGTGATTAAAGCAACTTTTCAAGAGTGGCAATGGTGCCTTTGTGCCATAAATGGAAATGTAGCTTGGATAAAGGTTCAAACACTTGGATCAAAGCTCTAAAAATGGTTTAATTAATTAATTATGGAGTGAAATGCAAGTTAGAAGCCTGCAAAGTGAGATCTATACAACATGGCTTGAGATTTGATTATGTGTTCATCAAGAAAATGGCTTGTGATTCAAGAATGGATGCCCAACTTCTTTCCTTTGATTCTCTTAGATAAAAAATGATATCTTCAAGTTCTTTGACATTTTGAAAAGCTTGAAACATTTTTTATAACCTTCATGTTGACCATTTTTACAAAATAAAATTGGAACTAGGTGGAAATTGGTCAAGAAATTAGGTCAAAAATCTACCTAAACTAGGTGAAAATTTCACTGTGTTTTAGAAAAAGGGCTTGACTTCATGAGTTTATAATTAAAAATCCATACACTTCTAGGACTTTATTAACAAAGAAAAGTTGTAGATTTCATCAAGATCTATAACTTTCTTGTTGAAAGTTTTCTTTGAATCATCTTGCATCTTGGTGAAAAAATGTCATGAAGTAGTGAAATTATCAAGTTCAAAACACAGAAAAATTTCTGAGTATTGAAAAGTTTGACTTTTTGATGACTCTTTGACTTTCTTGATTATTGATGATAAAATTTCATATTTTTGAATGTATTTATGAATGTTTATCTTTGAAACTTAATGTTGACCAAAAAGTCAAAGTTTGACTTTTTGGTGTATTAGTTGAGTTTTTCATTTGTTGACCAAATTTCAACTATCAACTTTTTGATCTTGAGAAATGAATTGAGTCATGCAATTGGGTAAAAATGATGTGTTTCGGTCCTTAATATTATACTTCAAGTCATTAGATCATGTATTAGGTCAAAAGTCAAAAATCAGTCATTCCCAATCAAAACCCTAATTTTGACCATTTTGCCCCTTTGATGATTTGAACACTTTTCTT
Organism: Vicia faba; assembly: GCA_948472305.1. Lineage (NCBI taxonomy): Eukaryota > Viridiplantae > Streptophyta > Magnoliopsida > Fabales > Fabaceae > Vicia > Vicia faba. The sequence goes on from OX451740.1 coordinate 1,126,912,756, forward strand.
AAGGAATTGTAAACCAAGCTTGATCAATTGATAAATATGACTTAAAAATATTGATATTGGCCAAAACATCTTGAAGTTTGACTGTGGTTGACCATAATTGACTTTTTTACCTAATACAACTGATTTTCAATCCTCTAATCAATTGATTGAGCAAAATTATGATCTAAGACTTGAAACTTGGCATGAGTATTCTTGGATACACATAATGAAACATGACAATATTTTGAGGTATTAGAAATCCAATTTCCCTTATGAAAACAAAAATTCTAATTTGTGGCCTCAGTGCTTAGGAGATGAGTTTGTCTGATCAACTCTTGTGCAAGCTTGTGCCATTGAAGATCTTTTGTGATAAATGTCTTAAGGAAAGAGAGGGAAACTTTTGAGGTACAAAAAACTCACTCTCTATTTGTATATTCATTCATAAACTCAACAAAAAAAAGAACGGGAGAAACATGGAAATGAACGCGCCTGATCTCCCCACATAACGCCATCACCACCATTCAGTTAGGATATAACAGAAAAATGGTTAGAGAAATGGAATTAGGACCTAACTCTCTCTCCTCACTTTCAACTATCTGGGCGATATAAAGCTCTCTCTTCTCTTCAATATTTTTTCGTTCACCACCATTCTCGTAACCATCGCTCACACTCTATCTTCCATCACCTACAACCAACTCACTACAAACTCTCTCCTTTTTGTTCACCTATCATCAGCTCTAACCTCAATCACTCTCTCACTTTTTTTCTGCCATCACCACTGTAACGAACATTCTCTTCTACCTTCTTTAACAACCTCATGCTATCTCTCTCTCTCTTTCACTTCCGCCATCTTCAGCATTCCCTCTCAACTGAACTAGATGCATAAAAGAGAGTTTACACATGCATAATATCCATAGATACAATCTCATCTCTCATATTGAATCACCAGTCTACATCACATTTCTCAATGATTTGGCGAGTTATTGAATTCTTCTATGATCGTCGCAGTCTGAAACTGTAGTTGTGTTTATTTCACATCTGAAGTTGTAGGAGAATTATTCATCAAGATTAAAGGAGAAGTAGAGTTTTCTATCTCCTATAATTTTAACAAGCTTCGAACCAGTAAGTTATCTTGAATCTCTTCTCAGCATGCCTAGATCTTATGTTACATAGATTCATATTGCATTTGTAATTTCCACCATCTAAGGCTAGAGCAATGCTCAAGTGTTTGAGATGGATGTGTGTGTTATGTCATTTCATCTTTCTCAGATCTAATGATATGTCTTAGATTTTATGATGATATGGTATGTATTATTGAAAAGGAACATAATATCCGTGATCATGATGGAAATCCGAGTGGATTATTGGTGGTGGTGCTTTAATTTGGACTATTATGGCCTCCGTCGATGGTGGCGGATAATCAGAGAAGATAACTGGAAGCTTCAATGGCCGATGATTGTATCGTGAGGCCCAAGACAAGTTAAGCTTATACTAGTCATGCACTTTTCTATTCAACCAATCATAATTCTGTAAATTTTGTTCTTTCTTATTTTGTTTAGACAATTGAAGTATTAGGTGGCAAGGTGGGATTGGATATGAAGAATTTTGTCACATAGTGACTTATGTGGGTTTTGCCGATTGATACAACATCACATAATTTTTGGTCAAATATTAAATCATAAATTAACTTAAAATAAATGCTGATAAGAATATGGAATTAGTTTTGCTTAGACAATTGGGCTTAAGTGTGAATCCATATTGGGCTTAGCGGATCCTTATTGACACCCCCTCTAAACAGAATTTAATGCTATTGTTGCACCCTAAAATTTTCCCTCCCATATTTCTCAAAACATTTCAAGAAAGATCCCCAAGTTGCTCAAGGTGGTCCAAGGGTTGGCCAAACAAGCTCTCTCCTAAGGCAGTCTACCTCAAATTAGGGTTTCATGTTGCATCAAGATACTTGAGTCCAAATGATCCCAAATGCTCACCAATGTCCTAAGATACTCTCAAGATCATCCATGTCAAGTTCCAAACCTTGCAGAGGAAGTTTGCTCAATCAATTGCTCAAAGGCCTAAAAATCGACTGTGCTAGGGCAAAAGTCAAGTGTGGCCCATATACAGTCAAGCTTCAAGATTTTTGGTCAACATCCTCATTTTGAAGTATATTTCATCATTTTATCAAGGGTTGATCATGATTCATCAAGGATTGCTCATAATTCATCAAGACTCAAAAGTTGCTAAATTAGGGTTTTGTAGGAAAAGTCAACTCAACTTTGACCAAGCATAACTTTCTCATACTTTATGAGAAATGACCCATCCAAAGCTAATTTTTAATAGGATGCAATTCCCTACAATCCATCTTCAGCTCCCAAGTTTAAAATATGCACTCACAAGAAGTTATGAATTTGGGCATTATAGGTCATTTTGAAAAGTCAACAAAAACACCTTTTTGTCAAAGCTTCATACATAAGCATGGAATATCAAATTGAGATGAGACAAAAAGGGTTGATTAGAGGACATCTCAAGCTTTCTAAAAAGTCAAATAACACCTCCAAATATTCAAAGTTAAGGAAGTTAGGAATTGGTGAAGTTGACCTCTTTTGCAAAATTGCCAAAAGTCAACTATCCCTAAAACTTCAAATTTTACCAAATGGGACTAATCTTTTTCACTTGTTTTGAGTTGGAAACATAGTCCAAGAGCTCTATCCTTTTCCACTTGTCCATATCTTATTTTCATTATTTATTTTGATTTTGATTTGAATTAATTCAATTTAAATCAAAACAAATCATATAAAATCCAAAGTATTGAAAACTAAAGATTTTATGCATGTTTCATGTCTTATTATACAGCTAGCAAACATTCAAAATTGTATCAAGGCATGGTGTGAACAAAAAGATTGAAATAGGCCAATTTTGGAAAGTTTTCAAAGTGAATCAAATCAAGGATCCAAATCATTTATGGAGGAAGATTGAGAGCAGTTATCAACCCTAATCCCTTCCTTGATACATATAGAGGCGAGGCAGACCATAAACTGGGTTAGAAACAGGCGGATGTGCAAGAACAAAATCTAAAAAAATCAAGAAAAAGTGTGAGATCGAATTCAGTATTCCAGGCATCCTCAAGGCCTTCTAGCAATCCCAATAGATTACTGGGAGTATCAGCAAGCTAAAGCAATCCAAAGCAAGCATTTTCAACCCCCAAATCGCACTGTAAGTCAGTCACGATACCTCTCTTTTCTTGAAATCAAATCTCATGATTTAGGCATTGTTAGGATGAATTAATCACATATTCTTGATCTATGAGACATATGCAAGCTTTATACATGATTTAATTGCATTTATATGGCCTGTAGTGAATTTCACCATTGCTAGGTTTTCTGGTTCCGTTTTAGGGTTTTAGTATGCAGTGAAAATTGGCCTTCATGAGTGGTACCGTTAGGTTCAGAATGACCAGGCTAATCGAACCATGGCGTTGGGAGTCATTTATATGGCCCATGGAGGATTTTTGAACGAGCATTGCTTATAGCTACAGACAAACGTCCGTAGGTAAAAGTTTGAAACTTTTACCCATGGAGAGAGGAAGAAGACGAATACGTGGCCAACCATCATTCGCTCGTTTGAAAATTCGCGCCAGGATCTGTGTATTTCGCTTGTTAATTTTATAATATTTCTTGTTTATATTACATACAACAAAAAACAGATGGCCCAGTGGTAGCCAGACAGGTGTTAAGGCATTGGAAGGCTTGAGGTCAGGTGTTCGACCCCTGCCTCCAACATTTGTTATTTTCCTATTTTCTTTCAGGCAATTCAGTACGTGCATGAAGCAAATGACCACCATACTCCCTCATCATCAATCATGCCAAGTGTCCTGAGGCCAAATCTAATGGCCATCTAGGAAGGAACACCATAAGCCAAGTCAAACGCGTATGCACTGGATCCAAAAGGTCAAACGGGTCTCACTCTTTTGGGCCCAGAATTTGGATATTTGCACCCTCCAAAAATGCTTTTTAGGCACAATTCTTACTCTTTTTCTTTTTTATATTTCATTTAATTAATTAATTAATTTATTTACTAACCAATCAAATTATTTTCTTTTTATCAAAATAATCACCAAAACTATTATTTTTCACCAATTAAATTTAAGATGTTTATTTTTAGTAAAAAATAATTAATTTAATTAGGTTTATTAATTTAGATAACTTTAATTCTTTTTGTACATAATTAAAAAATAATTAGAATAATTAGGTTTTTATTCCAAATTTAATTTTTCTTTCTTTTCTTAAAAATAACAGAAAAACCAAAAATAGGTCTTGTAATTATTTTTATTAATTAATTTAATTACCTAATTAATTTTTTGTATTTAGTTTAGAAAACTTACTTCTTTTATTAAAAACAACAAAAAACAATTTTCCTTTTAATTAGGTTAGAAGGGTCAAAACCCTAATTTCTCGTCGATCTAATTTTCATCGCGCGCTTTATTCTATTTCTATTCCAATTATTGTATCTGCTCACAGTTTGTAATAGTTTTAATTAGGACGTTTATTTACTTTTATCGCTTTATTTTCAAAGGGTTTGTTTTTGGCTATGTAAATACCCGAAGCCTTGTAATAGCATAGTTTAATTTCCGCACTTTAAATTCTGCAAAGATTTAACTTCTAGATTGTGAATAATTAGGGTTTGCATGACAAGAATGTATGACTAATTTTAAAACAGTTAGATAACCTTAATATATGCAAAGATAACTAATCTGAAAATGAATCACTCGCACATACGCACTCCTAGGGTACACTCCCACTTGGTTGCCTTCGGTAAACGGTCATTGAGTATAGGATATTTTAGTGGTTGTCCTTTTGTCCAAAGATCAAAGTTGCCTCAGATAATTGATCTAAGACATTAGGGTTACTACTAAGACGTCCTAACATTGCTTTAGTGACCGCATGTCCCTTTCGAATTGACCCTCAAACTCCAACGAGGATGCTACCTACTCACTAATAGTGGGATAGAATTATCTAAAGGAAACAAGCATAGAACGATTCTTTTTTCGAGTAGGTAGATTGGCTCTTAAATACTTGCTCAATTCAAACAAAAATCTTCATACTTACACTCCTTTACAAACAAAGTTTTCAAAAACACTTCATTACACTCTTGAAGACAGAAGTAAGAGTTAAATCGAAGTTAAAACAAAAAGCTTTTCAAATCACGCAAACACAAAGAAAACAATTTTGAAAATGATGAGCAAGTACCTAAGATCCCATAGATAACTACGGATAGAAAGGGTGCTAATACCTTCCCTTTCTATAATCTACCCACCGTACTCAGAAATATCTCGAAAAAGGAATTTTTCTGTGCTTTTTTCCTTTCCTTGTTGGATAAAGTAAAAGACAGCGGCGACTCTTGCTTACCGCAACATTTTGCAAACACAAACACAAAACGAAAACCAACAAATTCCTTAAAAAATAGGGAAACACGATCCCGGTTCTGGCCACCATATCATAGAACTGGCGACTCTGCTGGGGACTAAATAAGTGGGGTGTACCTTAGGACTAGTTCATCATATTGTTTTCAATTGTTTCATCTGTATGCTTTATCTTTGTGGGCTTTGTATCAGAGTTACTATAGATCCTAACTCGGATCTGGGGATACCTTTTAGGTAAGTAGCAATAGACTGTGAGGGAACTGTACAGCGTAGACCGATACGGTTGAAGCAGTAGCTACTTTGGTGTGACACATTAGTTGGTACCGATATCCCTTGTGGAGGAATAAGGAGAGTATGGGGCTGCTAATGGGTCATTAAGCATCAACTGACCTTAGAACCTATAATTGACCAACTTGGCCATAGAAAAGTAGCAGTATGCTACAATCATTGAGACCGTACTCTCGCGATGATTCCGGCCGCAAGAAAAGGTTTCTAAACTGGAATTATGACCGATTGAGGATGGTCAGTGATATTGAGAACCTCTAGAACCCGATTACTATTACTAGGACAGGTTGAACCAACTAAACTGAAAGAGGGTAATTCCTAAACTCTATGCCAGCTTGAAATTTAGGGGCTACTGTGTGACTTGTTTGCCCTTACCATGTTTGCTATCTGTGATACCTGTGGTGTGTTTTTATCATGACATCATGCATCATGACATTGCATGCATATTTTCATCAGACTAACCATTTCAAAGACCGAGGGGATTCATCTTTGTTCTGTTTTGCAGATCATGGCCTCTATGCGCAGAAATACCATTCAGATTAACTTCGTGCATATCCCTGTTCAACTTAGAGAGTTGGTTTCAAAGGTTCTTGACACTTATTCCTTTATTAGAAGACATGGTCATCTCCTTGGTTTGGTCACTTCCAAGCTGGATGAGCAAATGATGAGCGTCTTGTTCCAGTTCTTCGACCCGTTGCATCACTGTTTTACCTTCCCGAACTATCAGTTGGTCCCTACTTTGGAGGAGTTCTCGGATTTACTTGGCATATCTATTATAGAGCAGACACCATTTACAGGTTTGGAGATGGCTCCTAGGCTAGAGGATATTGCTTCAGCCCTTCATCTAACAAAGGGTGATGTAGTATCTAACTGGGACATTAGGGGTGGGGTTAAAGGCTTCCTGGCTAAGTTCTTGATTGATCAAGCTCAACAGTTCTGGGATAGTTTAGAATTTCAAGAATTTAAAGACATCCTGGAACTCCTCATCTATGGCTTGGTTTTGTTCCCAAATTCATATTCTTTTGTCGACGTGAATGCAGTCAAGATCTTCATGTCCCGTAACCCAGTGCCTACTCTCTTAGGTGATATTCTACATGCTCTTTATGCCCGTACTGCTTGGAAAAGGGGAACCCATATGTGTTATGCACCGCTGCTGGCGAGGTGGTTTATTTCTCACCTCCCCAAATCTGTATTGAAGAATGAGGAAGGTATGGGTTGGGCTTACCGAATCATGTCTCTTGCTCATACGGACATCCTTTGGAGCATTAAAGATATGGAAGAAGTAACTGTCATCGATCGGTGTGGGGAATACCCCAATGTTCCACTACTTGGAATTAGAGGAGGAATCACCTATAATCCTTGTTTGGCCTTACGAAAGTTTAGACGAGCTCGAAGGGATGGTCCTCATGAGCTGCTGCTTCCAAACATTGTCTTTGACTTCCAGGGGGATATTGAGGGATGTCGCCGCAGGTTCATACGAGCTTGGGATAGGGTGAACAGGTCTGATCCACATGAGCTAGGAATGAAGACTTCTCTCCCGATGCAACCATATCTCCGGTGGGTTCGAGCCCGTGCTCAGAAGCTGGGGATGCCGTACGAAGCTATCTTGCCGGTAATTGTGGAGCATACTAATGAAGAAGGGGTTCCTCATACGGTCCTCCATCCATACATGCCTACTGATATTGGGGCATTAAAGAGGTCTTGGATCCAGTTGAGGGAAGAAAGGGATACTTACAGAGAGAAGTATCATGAGCAGGAACCGAAGATCCTAAAGCTTACAAGGCACCTGGAGACTGAGAGGACAATCAACGATTATGTAAGCACGAAAGGAAAATGACCATGGGAGCGCTGATGTCTTTTGCTATTTCTAGTTTAAATTTGCTTTTCAGTATTCCTTTTGTAACGCCTTAAAGGCATGTGTTAAACATTGTTTCAAGTTTTAATCTAATAAAGTGTGTTTTATTTTGGTTTACAAATTTGAATCTCCCTAAGTCTTTGAAATCATTTCATACGCATTCTATTCCCATGCACCTCATTACAGGTACCCTTACAGGTTTCTCATCTTCTTCGCTGTTTATTTCAGCACAACATGTCTTCTGAAACACCTACTGATCAAGCTATTAAGGCTCTTCAAGCTCAGAATGCTCAGTTCCAAGAGATGTTCATGAACTTAGCCAAAGGTCAGAAAGATTTGAAGACTCTTATCTTGAAGGACAAGAAGAAGAAGAAGAAGACGGTCCTCCTGAATATGGGTCACAGATTTGGGAACAGGTTGCGAGAGGAAGTTGATTTGTCTCACTCATCTGGAGGAGGAGAGAATCAAGAAGAAAGGAAGGGTCCTAGCCTTGTGGTTTCTGAAAATGACACTGACTTTGATGAAGACCAGTATCCTCCTGCTGAGGATAGGTATAAGCAACTTGAAGACCGGTTGAGTGCAATGGAGATCCAAAAGATACCTGGGTTGGACTTTGAAGATTTGGGTTTGGCATCTGGGGTGGTGATCCCACACAAGTTTAAAGCTCATGTATTTGCTAAGTATGATGGGGTCTCTTGCCCAAAGTTACACCTCCGCTCATATGTCATAAAGATTCAACCATATACTGCTGATAGGAACCTCTGGGTTCATTTCTTTCAAGATAGTCTGTCAGGGACTCAACTTGAATGGTTCTACCAACTGGAAGGAGCTAACATCCGTAACTGAGAGGACCTTGCTGCTGCTTTTTTCAAGCAATACCAGTATAATGCCGACCTTACTCCTACACGTATTCAGCTTCAGGGTATGTCTATAGGTGCGAGCGAAGGTTTTAAGGACTACGCTCAGAAATGGAGAGATCTTGCTGGAAGAGTACAACCCCCTCTGACTGATAGGGAGTTGGTGGATATGTTTCTTGGGACTTTGTCTGGTCCGTATTTTAATCATTTGATCGGTAGTTCATCGTACAGGTTTATTGAATTGATTATGACTGGGGGGAGAGTTGAGGCCGGTATCAAGAGCGGAAAGATATAGAAGGGTGCTTCATCAAGTACAGAGAAGAAGCCTTTCAAGAAGGAATCTAGTGCAGTTTACAACTCGAGGAGCCAAAACTGACCCGAACGCCGCCAAGCAGTTAATGCGGTAGTAATATCAAAACCAATTGTTGCCTCACAATGAAACACTCAGCAAAGGGCAGAGAGGCCTCAGAGACAGTTTACTTGGCCCAGTATGACTCTATCTCAAATTCTGCCACAATTGTTAAAGACCAATTTGGTGACTCTAACGGAAGCTCCGAAGAATCCCATTAATACATCACCGTTGTATAACCCGAACGCCCGCTGTGCTTTTCACTCTGATAGCTCGGGGCATGATACGAATAACTGCTGGGCCTTGAAGAATAAGGTATAAGATTTGTTTGAAGCTAAAGAGATTGAATTTGAAGCGCCGGAAAAGCCTAATGTCGTGTCTGCTCCTATGCCCAAGCATGGAGTAAATGTTGTGGATGATGATGTGTTTGTAACCTATGTGGAAGACATTTCTACTCCGTTGTTGACCGTTAAGAAGAACTTATTATTGGCCGGTTTATTTCTGGGATGTGGCGAAGGTTGCCACCTGTGTTCCATGTTGCCTACTGGTTGCCATCTATTGAAGTCAGGTGTCCAACGCCTGATGGACAACAAAGAAATCTTGTTTGAGAAAACTTTGGTTCCATTGATTCCTGTTGAAGATGTTTCAATAATCACCATTTCTGCCAATTCTTCCAAGGCTTCCTCGAGAAATCCTGTTAGAATTACACCTGTTCTGAGAGTTGCTCTGTTAATCATTACTATTCCTGGACCTATCCCTTACACGTCGGATAAGGCTGTCCCGTGGCATTATGGGGCCGATGTGTATTATCATGGGATTAAACAAGATTTGAAGGTTGAGGAGGCTGATACTTATGTCAGCAATATTGTTGGGTCTAGCAAAGTCACCCGAAGCAGAAGACTCTTCTCTCCTGAGATCTCCCCACCAATTGTTCGGAAGCCTGTTGCTATTTCACCTGCCAGTACACCTGCTATTGTCCCTGTTCATGTTCCAATCATTACCCCTGTCACCGAGTCATCTAACGCTCGGGGAAAAGGGATCACCGATGAGCCTGCCCGTACGGAGGCACCGAAGATGATTACTGTTGAAACCTCTAGGCAGGAAATAGAGGAAATTTTGAAGATCATCAAGAAAAGCGACTACAGTGTAGTCGAACAGCTGGGGCAAACCCCGTCGAAGATCTCCATGTTATCTTTATTGTTGTGCTCAGAAGCCCATGCTAAGGCTCTGATTGCTTTCCTGAAAACTGCGCACGTGCCCCAGGAGACATCTGCTGACCAGTTCAAAGACTGTGTGGCTAGTTTGACAACTGACAACGGGTTGGGTTTCTCTGATGCAAACTTGACTGCCAAGGGAAAGAATCACAATGACGCTCTGCATGTTTCAATCGAGTGTAGGGGCACTACTTTGGCCCACGTGCTGGTGGATACTGGGTCCTCGTTAAATGTTTTACCCAAGAAAGTGTTAGACCGGTTGGACTGTGAAGGGTTGGTGCTGACGCCGAGTAATATTGTGGTTAGGGCCTTTGACGGATCCAAAAGGATGGTACATGGAGAGGTGGATGTTCCTGTTAAGGTTGGTTCCCAGACTTTCGCGTCTACATTCTATGTGATGGATATCCGACCATCTTATTCTTGTTTGTTGGGTCGCCCGTGGATTCATAAAGCTGGGGCAATAACTTCTACGCTCCATCAGATGTTAAAATACCCAGTGAAAGGGAAAATTGTTACAGTACGAGGAGAAGAGGAGTACATGGTGAGCCACCTTAACTCTTTTCGGTATGTGGAAATGGATGGGGAGTTCATTGAAACCCCGTGCCAGAACTTTGAAGAAGTCCCCCAGACTCTGGCATCAACTGAAACTGTTGCTGAAGATCCTCCAATGAAGATGGTTTCCCTCAAGGATGCCCGAGCTGTTATTGAGAAAGGTGGGTGTGCGAATTAGGGTGAACTCCCCGACTTTGCACACAAGACTGACAAGTTTGGTTTGGGTTTTACTGCAGAAGCTCAAAGGGCTGTTCGGCGTGCGCGGATTGGAAGACCTCCCCTGCGTATCATAAATCCGGGAGTGAATGCAATTGAAGATGATGATGAAGAGTTTGACTTCGACAGCTGGATTTACCCGACTACCGACGGTGGATTGAGCAATTGGACGGCAAAGGACTTTGTGCCCATTTCTTTTATTACACAGTAATAAAACTTTTGTTTTGGATTTGTAACAGACAATTTGAAACTTTTACGGCCCGGTGCCTTGCCCGAGGCATTGTGGCTTTGTTTGTGAGGGCTTTATATTTGTCATTTCCATATATCATCAATAATAGCATTAGACGTTTTCTTGCATTACAAATATTATGCTCCTTATTTTTCTTTTCTATCTTGCAAAACATATATTTGTCTTACACACACTCACATATACAGGTCTACATCCACTCTGGATCCCACTGATAACGACTCTGCTACAACCAGTTATGACTTCGAAAGTCCGATCAACCAAGTCGAGGACGAAGGTGAGGATGATTGCGAAGTGCCTGGTGAGCTGGCTAGACTGTTACTTCAGGAAGAGAGGGCCATACAACCCCATGAAGAGCCAGTGGAATCAGTGAATCTGGGTACAGAAGAGGACAAGAAAGAGGTCAAGTTCGGTGCAAATCTAGAACCTAGTGTTAAGCAACGGTTAATTCAGATGATACGTGACTATGTTGAGATCTTTGCCCGGTCTTATGAAGATATGCCTGGGTTGGATACTGATATTGTGGTTCACCGCTTGCCTACCAAGGAAGACTGTCCTCCAGTGAAACAGAAAGTTTGCCGAATGCGCCCGGAGATGTCTGGGAAAATCAAGACTAAGGTTATGAAACAGTTTGATGCTGGTTTTCTAGCAATTACTTCTTACCCACAGTGGGTGGCCAACGTGGTCCCGGTACCGAAGAAAGATGGTAAGGTTCGTATGTGTGTTGACTATAGGGATCTGAATAGGGAAAGCCCCAAGGATAATTTCCCTCTGCCTCATATCGATGTTCTGGTTGAAAACACCGCACATCATAAGGTCTTCTCCTTTATGGATGGTTTTTCCGGTTACAATCAGATTAAGATGGCTCCCGAAGACATGGAGAAGACAATGTTCGTTACACAGTGGGGTACCTTTTGCTATAAGGTCATGCCTTTCGGATTGAAGAATTCTGGGGCAACGTATCAGCGCGCCATGGTTGCTTTGTTCCACGACATGATTCATCATGAGATTGAGGTATACGTCGATGACATGATTTCAAGGTCCCAAACTGAGGAGGAACACCTTGACCATCTTCAGAAGCTATTTGACAGGTTGAAGTTGTACAGACTGAGGCTAAATCCGAACAAGTGCACCTTCGGAGTGACGTCTGGTTAGCTGCTGGGTTTCGTCGTAAGTGATAAAGGTATTCAGGTGGATCCTGCAAAGCTGAAAGTTATATAGGAAATGCCAGCTCCCCGAACAGAGAAAGAAGTCAGAGGCTTTTTGGGACGTCTGAACTACATTTCCCGGTTCATCTCACACCTGACTGCTCCTTGTGAGCCAATCTCCAAATTACTGAAGAAAGATCAAGTGGTAAAATGGAACGATGAATGTCAGGCCGCTTTCGAAAGGATCAAGGAATATCTCCAAGAGCCACCTATTCGGATGCCTCCAATGAAAGGGAGACCTCTAATCTTATACTTGACAGTGTTAGAACATAGTTTGATTCTACAACCCTTGATTAGAGTTTTGATGATAACAAAATACAAAGAATAAATATATATATATATATATATATATATATATATATATATATATATATATATATATATATATATATATATATATATATATATATATATATATATATATATATATATATATATATATATATAACAAATATGCTGCTTAAAATTATGTTTTGTATATACAGAAGTTCTGATGGAATCAGCATCAGAAGTTCAGTAACATGTGCTACACGCTGAAGCTACCAGATTATACGCTGAAGCTTGATGACCAGAATCTGCGCATAAACATATACACTCTGATTCTGATCAAAGATCTTTACCAAGTCATCAACACTCAGAAGCGTCATCATAAGTTAAAGCAAAGAACACTCTGAAGCGTTATTAAGTATTCAAGACAGAATTAAATGATAACGGCTATCCTCAGACAAGATCTTCTCAAAAAGGAAAGTGCGTTATTATCATTAAAATGGATTTATGGACAACGTATCTCTGCCTTGCCTATTTAAACAAGTCTGTGTGAGAAAAGACGCACGCATGCACTCACATAATTTGCCAAGCCTTAAAAATCACGCTTACTCAAACGCTTTAGCAATTCAGTTTTAATCCAAGCTTAAGTTGTGTAATTATCACAGTTGTGATATATTGTTTTATTAGAAACCGTTAACACATCATTGTTCAAATTATTTGTAAAAGATTTCCTTGAGATAAACCGGTTTGTGGTTATACTCAAGAAGGCTTTAACAGTTGTTAAACTAGCTGTTGTAATCCTTTGAATATAGTGGCTTAAGACCTCGTTGGAGAGATGCGAAATCACCTTGACGGGTGGACTGGAGTAGTTTGAGATCAAACGAACCAGGATAAAAATACCGTGTTGTCTAACCATTTGTTTTAAGTTTTACAATTCAATCCCCCTTCTTGTGTTTTTCACATCTTCATTTGGCATCAGAGCACCTGGTTCTGAGCTTATAACACTTAACCGTGTCAGTACAAGATCCAGCGTCAGAAAAACACAATGGCAGGACCAAATCAAAACATCAGCAATGACAACAATGAAGAAAGAGATAGATTCAGTGGCAAACCTCCAGTCTTTGATGGAGAGAACTTTGACTACTAGAAAGACAAAATTGAGAGTTTCTTTCAGGCCCATGATGCTGATCTGTGGGAAATGGTGACTGATGGATACACGTACCCAGTGGATGGAAGTGGTCAGAAGATTAAGAGGAAAACAATGACTGATCAGCAAAAGCGTGAGTTCAGAAATCATCACAAGGCCAGAACAATTCTTCTAAGCGCCATCTCTTATTCAAAATATGAGAAGATATCAAACAGAGACACTGGAAAGAATATGTTTGACTCTCTGAGAATGACACATGAAGGCAACATTCAAGTCAAAGAAGCCAAAGCCCTTGCACTCATTCAGAAGTATGAGGAATTCAAGATGGAAGAGAGTGAATCAATAGAAACTATGTTTTTAAGATTTCAAATTCTTATTGCTAGTCTAAAAGTTCTTGACAAAGGGTATTCTACTGCTGATCACGTTAAGAAGATCATCAGAAGCTTGCCAAAACAATGGAGGCCAATGGTCACAACGCTTAAGCTAGCCAAGGATCTCAACAAAATCTCTCTGGAGGAACTTGTCAGCTCCCTCAGAAGTCACGAGATAGAGCTAGAAGCAGATGAACCTCAAAAGCAAGGTAAGCCATTAGCTTTAAAATCTAACAGAAAATCTGACTCCAAAGTTTTGCAGGCTGTGGAAGAAACCTCTGATGGGTCCTCATCAGAAGAAGATGAACTATCTCTCCTCTCCAGAAGGGTGAACCAATTGTGGAAGCAGAGGAAAAGGAAGTTCAGGAATCCCAGAAGATCAGAAAATCAGAATGAATCTTTCTCCAGATACAGAAGGTCAGAATCCTCCTCTGGACACAGAAGATCTGAAGGTTCTTCAGGAAACAGAAAGCCAAAAAACAAAGACATCATTTGCTATGAATGTAACGAGCAAGGGCACTACAAAAGTGATTGCCCAAAGCTTCAGAAGGAAAAGCCCAAAAAGAAGTTTGGCAAGGAAAAGAAGAAAAGTCTCATGGCTACATGAGATGATTCTGACACATCTGAAGCTGACTCAGAATCAGATGATGAAAGAGCAAACATAGCTCTCATGGCAAACATAACAGAAGACAGTGAAGCTTCTGAGTCAGAATCTGAATCAGATATAGAAGAGGTATTCCCTTACTTTACTATAAACTTTACTAAGGCTGAACTAGCTGAAAGCCTTAATGAAATTCTGGAAAGATATCAGCAGATCAGAGTCAAATTCAGAAACCTGAAAAGGAATATTGCTTCTGACTCTGATAAGACTGAGAGTCTCAAATTGGAGAATTCTGAGTTAAAAGATAAAATTTCAAAATTAGAAAACCAATTGCAAAACTCTCAGAAGGAAACAATCCCTGAAACTCCCAACAATGCTGATGAGATCATCAAGGAGTATGATCACAACTTTCAGAAGTTTCTAGCTAAAAACATAGACAGAAGCAAAATGGCTTCAATGATCTATGGAGTTAGCAGAAATGGCAGAAAAGGGATAGGATATCAAGGTAAGGTACCTACACCAAAAAATTCCATGGATTTAGTTATTAGACGTACTCCACTTGATTCACACTTTATATATGGGCACACACATGACATAAAATACACAAGCAGTGATTACTCTGTCAAACCAAAATTCAACTAGAGTTTTGGTAAAACTAACAAATCAGGACCCAAGAAAATGTGGGTACCTAAGGATAAAATAATACATGTGGCAGATATCTTTAGCAGCAAAGCAAAAACACCAATCATGGTACCTGGACTCTGGCTGCTTACGACACATGACGGGAAGAAGGCATATGTTCCAAAGCCTGGAACTTAAGCCTGGAGGCCACGTAGGTTTTGGAGGCAATCAGAGAGGAAAGATCATTGGCTCTGGAACAGTAGGTAATGGAAATCTTCCCTCTATAAGTAATGTTTTATTAGTTGATGGATTAATGCATAACCTGTTATCCATAAGTCAATTAAGTGATAACGGTTATGATATAATCTTCAATCAAAATTCATGCAAAACTGTTAGTCAGAAAGATGGGACTATCCTATTTAATGGAAAGAGGAAAAACAACATTTATAAAATAAAACTTTATGAACTAAAAAGTCAGAATGTAAAATGTCTACTATATGTTAACAACGAGCAATGGATCTGGCACAGAAGATTGGGACATGTTAGTATGGGAAGAATATCTCAGATTAACAAACTCAATCTGGTCAGAGGACTTCCTAACCTGAAGTTTAATTCAGATGCTCTGTGTGAAGCATGTCAGAAAGGCAAGTTTTCAAAACCAGCTTTCAAATCCAAAAATGTTGTTTCCACCTCCAAGCCATTAGAACTTCTTCACATTGACTTATTTGGACCAGTTAAAACTGCTTCAGTCAGTGGCAAGAAGTATGGGTTAGTAATCGTATATGACTATAGCAGATGTACATGGGTAAAGTTCTTAAGACACAAGGACGAGTCACACTCTGTGTTTGTCACCTTCTGCAACCAAGTTCAGAATGAAAAGGATCTTAGAATCGTCAAAGTCAGAAGTGATCATGGTGGAGAGTTTGAAAACAAAGATTTTGAGTTATTCTTTAATGATAAAGGCATTCTGCATGATTTCTCTTGTCCTAGAACTCCCCAGCAAAATGGAGTTGTAGAACGAAAGAACAGAACATTGCAAGAAATGGCCAGAACCATGATCAACGAGACTAACGTTGCTAAGATCTTCTGGGAAGAGGCAATAAACACAACGTGTTACATTCAGAATAGAATCTCCATAAGACATATTCTGGAAAAGACTCCATATGAATTATGGAAGAACAGAAAGCCCAACATCTCCTACTTTCACCCATTTGGATGTACATGTTTTATTCTGAATACAAAAAATTATTTGAACAAGTTTGACTCTAAAGCCCAAAAGTGTATTATGTTAGGATATTCTGAACGCTCAAGAGGGTACAGAGTATACAAAACAGAAACAAAGATTGTGGAAGAGTCAATCAGTGTTCGTTTTGATGATAAGCTTGACTCTCAAAAGTCAAAGCAGAATGAATTCCTTGAAGGTATGGAAGTTGAACTCACAGGTACTGAAGATAAATCATCAGAAGCTCTCAACAGAGACACTCCCTCAACATCATAAAGAGGCACTGCAAGAAATTCAGCACCTTCTGTTGATCAACTCCAGAAAAGACCATCCAGAAGCAGCATGGATCACCCAGAAGAAACAATCTTAGGAAGAAAGGAAGATCCAATCAGAACAAGATCTAGCTTCAGAAACTCTGAAGAATCCCTCACGGGACTGGTTTCTCTAATTGAACCAACAACAATTGATGAAGCACTTCTGGACAATGACTGGATTCTAGAAATGCAAGAGGAGCTAAATCAATTCACAAGAAATGACGTATGGGATCTAGTTCCCAAACCAAAAGGATTCAACGTCATTGGTACAAAATGGGTGTTCAGAAACAAACTGAATGAACAAGGTGAAGTAATCAAAAACAAAGCACGACTGGTAGCACAAGGTTATAGTCAGCAAGAGGGAATAGACTATACAGAAACCTTTGCTCCAGTCACCAGGTTAGAATTTATCAGACTCTTAATCTCATTTGCTGTTAATAAAGGCATCACTCTGTATCAGATGGATGTTAAGAGTGCATTCTTAAATGGCTATATAGAAGAAGAGGTATATGTGCACCAACCCCCTGGTTTTGAAAGTTCCAAAAATCCAGAATATGTTTTCAAACTAAAGAAGTCACTATATGGTCTGAAACAAGCTCCCAGAGCTTGGTATGAAAGACTAAGTAACTTCCTGCTAGAAAAGGAATTCACCAGAGGGAAAGTGGACACAACCTTGTTCTGTAAGATAGTTAAGAATGACATTTTAGTATGTCAGATTTATGTTGATGACGTCATATTTGGATCCACTAAACCCTCTCTGGGAAGAAAGTTTGCTAAATGTATGCAAGCAGAATTTGAGATGAGCCTAATGGGGGAACTAAGATTCTTTCTGGGCATTCAGATTAATCAAACCTCAGAAGGAACTTACATTCATCAGAGCAAATATGTCATAGAACTTCTGAAGAAATTTGATCTCTCAGAATGTAAGCCATCAAAGATTCCAATGCATCCCACGTGCATTCTAGAAAGAGAAGAGGTAAGTAAAAAGGTAGAACAGAAGGTCTACAGAGGTATGATTGGTTCTCTTCTCTATCTGGCGGCCTCAAGGCCTGGCATTCTATTCAGTGTTTGCATTTGTGCTAGATTCCAATCAGATCCTAGAGAATCTCACTTAACAGCAGTTGAGCGAATTTTCAAGTATCTTAAAGGTACTACTAATATGGGTTTGTTTTATAGAAAATCAAGTGATTACAGTTTAATAGGATACTGTGATGCTGATTTTGCTGGAGACAGAGTAGAACGTAAAAGCACTTCTGGAAGCTGCCAGTTTCTGGGAGAAAATCTGATCTCATGGTCCAGCAAAAGACAATCCACAATAGCTCTATCAACAGCAGAAGCTGAATACATAACAGCAGCTGGATGCAGCACACAAATGCTCTGGATGAAAAGTCAACTTGAGGACTTCAAGATATTTGAGAGTAACATCCCTATCCTCTGTGACAATACTTCTGTTATTTGTCTCAGTAAAAATCCTATTTTGCATTCTAGGGCTAAGCATATAGAAATAAAACATCATTTTATTAGGGACTATATTCAGAAAGGGATTCTAAATTTAAAATTTATTAACACAGACCATCAATGGGCTGATATCTTTACAAAACCTCTTTCTGAAGATAGGTTCAACTTCATTCTGAAACATCTCAGTATGAAGCTCTGCCCAGAATAAAACTGTTTTGATTCCATATCTTAACCTTCAGAACTTTGTTTATTTTTTTCGTGAACTACTGATCAATCTTTCTTCAGATCTTTAGAAGTACAGATTGTAACAGAATCAAGGACAGAAATATGCAGTTCACTCAAGCAAACGAGTGTCATCCAATCATCAGCTACTTTCTGAGGCTGAATACGCGTTCACGTTTCTGAAAGGTCAAAAGAGATGATTGGTTGCATTGGGACACATGTCATGGGTAACCGTTCCAATATCTTTCTGAATCCCCCAAAATCAGCTATCATTAAATGCTCATAATCATTATAATTAATTTCTCTCTCTTGCCATTTATGTTTTCAAAATTTTTTAGAAATCTATTTAAACACATTTCTCACCATTTACACTCTTTTACCTTCACTTTCATTTTCTCTACAAACTTATTGTTTTCAGTTTGCATCCTTTCTCAAAACCCTTTCAATTTCTTCTCAAAACCTTCGTGTGAACATGGCTTCCTCAAGCATCCCTACTTCCAGTTCTCAGAAATCATATTCCACTGAACAATACGAAGAACCCTACAGAACCCTTCTCACACCCATCAAAAATCTAGAAGTTCTTTCTGAATTGATCGTGGATTTCAACAGTCTTCAAGAGAACGAGTTTAATCTCTCTGAAGAGGTTAAGGCTCAAGGCTGGGAAATATATTTTGACTGACTGGTGGGTCCAACATTCCCAATTTTGGTAAAGGAATTTTGGATTCATGCTTCATCTTCCAACCATCAAGTTACTTCATACATTATGGGGAAGAAGATAGTTATTACTGAGGACCTCATTGCAAGATTAATAGGCTATAGTGGTGGTGGTGTACGTTGCATTGACATGACTGAAAGATGCGCTGATGTTGCCCTAATTGCTAGAGAAATCTTCACTCTGGGTCTTCCCTCCAGCAAGATAAGGGATTTAAAAGACCATCACAGAATATGGGCCAAGATCATTCTGGGATGCATAAACCACATGAAGCCTACCAGCTCTTCTTACCACATCAATATTGATCAGCAATTTCTGATCTACTTCATCTCTCAGAAGATTAAGGTAAATCTGGCTCATCTGCTGTTTAACCATCTAAGGACCAGTGTTAAGGAAACCAGAGAAGAGGAGCGCACAAAAAGGGACTGGATACCCCTAGGAAGACTTATATCAGATATTCTAACAGAGAATGTGCTGATTGATCATCTTAGAGAGGCTCAGGAAATCAGCTCTTTGGAAGCTACTGTTGGCAAACCGCTGAATGCAAAGAATCTGAAGAAGATGAAGTTGATTGAGAACATCAAGAAGGAACCCAGTGTCACTTCTTTTGCAACAATCTCCAGCAGAAGAGTCCCTCTGGATAACTTTCCTCTGTTCTCAGAGATTAATTCTAAACCTGATATAATAGTCAGATATCTGGATGCATGCAAGGCGGATGGTACATCACCAAATTTGAACATTTAGGATCTGCAGCAGAAGGCTCCAGAAGTTGTGTTGAAGAAAACCAAGAAAAGGAAAGCTATAGCAGAAGGATCATCCCAGCAGACTCCTAAAAATAGAGGTAATCCTTCTTTTGTAACTGTTTTAAATTCAATTTCTGTATCAACATCTATCCCAATTCCCACTCAATCAGAAAACCCCACACCACAAACATTTGATGACTTTGACATTGAATTTGACCCCTCTGAATCCTTAACTCTTAGAAGATCTCGCTCCCAACCTCCAAATCCAAATATTGAAGCAACCCAACAAGAACTTGCAAAAGTTCTATCTGATATAGATACCTTTGACCAACATACTTCTGCTCCCATGCCAGAAAATCCAAACCCTGAAACCACCACAGAAGCACAACCAGAAATTCCCCTGTCTCCACAACCAGAAATTCATCCACCTTCTCCACAACCTGAACTATTTCAACCAGAAGTTCAAACTTCTGAGACTCAACCTTCTGAATCCTGTGAACCAGAACCTCACAACGATCAATCAAACCAAACTGTTTATTCTGATACCATTCCCATTCCTGGAATCACAGAACCTCTGGCCATTCGTATGCCCCTAACCATTCCGAATATTCGCCAAATTCCCTCTTCACTAGAATCAACTCCACCAAACTCCCCAACCAGTCCAATCATAATTCCTGACTCTCCCACTCCCTCACCAAAGAACAATCCAGATGACCACAACAAGACTGTCATTGATTTAACGGTTTTTGAACATCTTGCTGCCATAACCCACAAAACAGCTATCCCAAAACCAAAACCATCTGAACCCTCTCCAGAGTTGGTACCAGCTTATTGACATTTGAAACAGAATTACATAAGTGGATCACTTCTCTGAAGCAAGCTAGTCTTGAGCTGATTGATCCTGCTGCATCAGACTACCTTTGGTCAAAGTTCAGAAGATGGGTATGTTCTGAAACTCATAAGTTGCAAGAAAAGAGATACAGACAAGCTCAACAGAACTTCAGCAATCTGCTGAAAGAAATTGAAGATCCAGTTCTGAGCCAGCTGCTTAAGGAAGAAGTTCTCCCTCTGGACATTGCTCCCTGGTCTGAACATCGTCCAGCATCCAAATTTCAACTAGAGTCAGAAGATCTCAATCTGACTGATACTCAAGAGCAGATGATTCTTGCTGAAGAACTGGGTCAAGAAAAGGATATTGCAGAAGGCTCTGGAAAGCATCCAGTTACTGAAGATCCTCAAACTTCCTCCCTTGACAGGAAGACTCTAGAAGACCTGAAAAGATCTGATATGTTGATGAATGAAAGGATGGATAAACAGGACAACAAAATTGAGGAAATCAAGAGCATGTTAACCCAGCAACAGGAAACCAACATCCAGATCAAGAGATTGTTGGAAACATTGTTCACGCGTCTACCTCCTCCCTCTTAGAATTTCCTTGTTTTTAAAACATGTTTCTCTGTAATATTCATACATTACTGCAATTCTGAACTTATCATTGCTTCTGGTTTTTAATATAAACGCATTTTAGCTCTGATCTTATGTTCTTTTTGATAACTAACAAAAAGGGGGAGAAAGAATGATATTTTTCAATAACGGATTACTGAGACATAAGTCTCAAACATTCTGATCTATTTAAATTTTTTCTCTTCTGAAAAGCTTACAGGTACAAAACTCTGATGAAAGATACAGTAAAGTTCTGATGCTCAAAGAATCATGGAATTAAAGGGAAGTAATCAACTCAGGGGGAGCTTTCTCTTCTTAATTCTATACTTTTTATTCTTTATTTTTAATTGAAAAATCTGGTTTTTGTCATCATCAAAAAGGGGGAGATTGTTAGAACATAGTTTGATTCTACAACCCTTGATTAGAGTTTTGATGATAACAAAATACAAAGAATAAATAAATTCAAAGATATATATATATATATATATATATATATATATATATATATATATATATATATATATATATATATATATATATATATATATATATATATATATATATATATATATATAACAAATATGCTGCTTAAAATATGTTTTGTATATACAGAAGTTCTGATGGAATAAGCATCAGAAGATCAGTAACATGTGCTACACGCTGAAGCTACCAGATTATACGCTGAAGCTTGATGACCAGAATCTGCGCATAAACATATACACTCTGATTCTGATCAAAGATCTTTACCAAGTCATCAGCACTCAGAAGCGTCATCATAAGTTAAACCAAAGAACACTCTGAAGCGTTATTAAGTATTCAAGACATAATTAAATGCTAACGGCTATCCTCAGACAAGATCTTCTCAAAAAGGAAAGTGCGTTATTATCATTAAAATTGCTTTATGGAAAACGTATCTCTGCCTTGCTTATTTAAACAAGTCTGTGTGAGAAAAGACGCACGCATGCACTCACATAATTTGCCAAGCCTTCAAAATCACGCTTACTCAAATGCTTTAGCTATTCAGTTTTACTCCAAGCTTAAGTTGTGTAATTATCACAGTTGTGATATATTGTTTTATTAGAAAACGTTAACACATCATTGTTCAAATTATTTGTAAAAGATTTCCTTGAGATAAACCGGTTTGTGGTTATACTCAAGAAGGCTCTAATAGTTGTTAAAGTAGCTGTTGTAATCCTTTGAATATAGTGGATTAAGACCTCGTTGGAGAGAGGCGAAATCACCTTGACGGGTGGACTGGAGTAGTTTGAGATCAAACGAACCAGGATAAAAATACCGTGTTGTCTAACCATTTGTTTTAAGTTTTACAATTCAACCCCCCTTCTTGTGTTTTTCACATCTTCAGACAGTACTCGATAATTCAATGGGGTGCGTGTTGGGGCAGTATGACGAGTCTGGCCGAAAAGAGCATGCTATTTATTACCTTAGCAAAAATTTTACCGACTGCGAGACCCGATACTCATTGCTTGAGAACACTTACTGCGCTTTGGCATGGGCTGCTCACCGGCTGAGACAGTATATGCTGACTCACACTACTCTATTGATATCAAAGATGGATCCAATCAAGTATATCTTTGAAAAGCCTGCCTTGTCCGGAAGAATAGCAAGATGGCAAATGATCTTGACCGAGTATGACATCCAATACACGACCCAAAAGGCAATCAAGGGAAGTGTGTTGGCAGATCATTTGGCACATCAGGCAGTGGATGATTACCAGTCTATGAACTTTGAGTTTCTGGATGAGAATATCATGTTGGTGACCGACTGTGAGACACCTGGACCGGATGAAGGACCTGAGGAAGGATCCCGATGGTCTATGTACTTTGATGGAGCTTCAAACGCTTTGGGTAATGGCATTGGCACCATGATCATATCTCCGGAAGGCTCTCATACTCCGTTCACCGCCCGACTATGTTTCAACTGCACCAACAATATGGCGGAGTATGAAGCGTGCATCATGGGTCTTCGAGCAACAATTGACCTAAGGATTAAGTTCTTAAGTGTATTCGGAGATTCTGATCTCGTGATCAGTCATATCAAAGGTGAGTGGGATATGAAGCACCCAAATCTTATTCCTTACAAAGAGTACGTATTGACGTTGCTTCCACACTTCGAAGAAATAACCTTTGAACACTTCCCTAGAGAGGAGAATCAGTTAGCGGACGCGCTAGCTACGATGTCTTCTATGTTCAAGGTCAGGTGGGACAATGAAGCTCCCCGGATTACCATCGAGATGTTGGAAGAACCCGCACATTGCTGTGACATTGAGACTGAAGAGGTAGCAGATAAACCCTGGTTTTATGAGGTAAATAGGTATCTTGAGGCTCAAGAATACCCTGAGGGTGCATCTGTTAATGATAAGAAATTTCTGAGGAGGTTCGCTGCAAAGTTCTTCATCAGTAATGGTATCCTTTACAAGCGTAACCATGATTCGACCTTACTGCGATGTGTGGATAAGAACGAGGCAGAAAGAATCATGGAAGAGTTACATGAAGGTACCTTCGGAACCCATTCCAGTAGACATACCATGGCAAAGAAAATCCTACGGGCAGAATATTATTGGTCTACTATGGAAGCCGACTGTTATCAGCATTCCCGGACCTGTCATAAGTGCCAAGTCTATGCTGATAAGGTGCATATACCCCCAGTTCCTCTGAACGTCTTGACAACTCCGTGGCCTTTTGCAATGTGGGGCATCGACATGATCGGCGAGATCAGACCTACTGCATCCAACGGGAATCGTTTCATCCTGGTAACAATTGATTACTTTACAAAGTGGGTTGAAGTAGCTTCCTTTGCTATTGTAACTAAGAACGTTGTGGCACGGTATATTCGGTACAATCTGATCTGTCGATACGGTGTACCAGAGAGGATTATTACGGATAATGGTACAAATCTCAACAATACGATGATCACTGAGCTCTGCAAACAGTTCAAGATACAACATCACAACTCTTCTCCCTACCGGTCGAAGATGAATGGGGCTGTTGAAATGGATAATAAGAACATCAAGAAGATTGTGCACAAGATGACGGTGACATACAAAGACTTGCACGAGATGTTACCACTTGCTCTTCATGGGTACCGTACCTCAGTGCGGACGTCAACAGGGGCAACACCCTATTCCTTGGTATATGGTATGGAGGCAGTATTGCCCATTGAAGTTCATATACCCTCTCTTCGGATTACGAAGGATGCAGGTTTGAGCAAAGATGACTGGATTCAGACCCGACTTGATCAGCTGAACTTAATCAACAAAAAGAGACATACTGCTATTTGTCATGGTCAAACGTATCAAAAGCGGATGATCAAGGCATTTAACAAGAAAGTTAGACGACAAGAGTATCAAGTTGGGGATCTGGTGATCAAACACATCATTCTACCATAAGGTGATCCTAGGGGCAAATGGACCCCTACTTACGAAGGGCCATTTATGGTTAAGAACATTTTCTCAGGAGGAGCTATGATTCTAACCACCATGGATGGTGACGACCATCCTCACCCCGTCAATGCAGACATAGTGAAAAAATACTACACATAATTAAAGACCCGCTAGGTTGACTAGCCTAGGAAAAAATAAGGGCTTCCCGACGAACCAAAAGGGTTCGGTAAAAAATAAGGGATGAAAATGAAAAAAACTGTACACCCGGCAAGTCGAAAACTTGAAAAGGCAGCTTGGGAAAAAAGGGTATCCCGTTGGATTGAAAACTCGAAAGGGCGCTCCAGGAAAAAATTAGGGATCAAAGCGTAACACTATGTCTCATTGGATCACCTTGCAACCAGACTTCGGTATTGACTATCAAGCTCGGACGACGCTAATCAATCTGACCTACCTTCAACCAAGTAGCAAAGTGATGAGATGCTCGAGGATATAAAGGCAATAGCAGAGTTGGAACCCAGTGGGATTATTCACATAGTTGTTTTTCTTTGTTTTTCACAAATTTTATAAACTCTATTCCTCAGCGGCATTCTCTTACTAGGACGTCAGCCTCTTGTATAAAAGACGCCTATTTACAGGCCAAACTTCAAAGTCAATACAATTCATTTTCACAAATAAATTTTTCTTTTTCTGTTTTGTTTTGCAAGAACGTTCAATGTTCATTTTTGATATATGCATTTGACATTAATTGCTGCTGATGAATATTTACATGCGAAACAAAAGACGATTACTCGTAATATCAGAGCCATGGGAAAATAAGAAATGTCCAAACCTTACAGTTGCTCTATCCACCAGGTACAGGGACAGATTTAACTGAAGAATATGACTAAGGTACATTCACTCCCCGCAGAGTAAGAAAAAGACAGTAATGTTAACTCTCCCCAGCTGAGGCTCACAACCGCGAATGAGTTGGCAATATTCTCCCCAAGCAGAGTTTATCCATCATTAGCACTAGACAATTATCCCCAGCGGAGTCTGGAAAATCTTCCCCAGTGGAGTTTGGAGAATCATCCCCAGTAGACTCTGGAAGTTTGTCCCCAGTAAGGTCCAAAAGGTTATCCCCAGTGAAGTCGCAACTGGAAAATCATCCCCAGTGGAGCTCATTCCTTTCACAAACAGAAACTCAATCCCCAACAAAGTTTATTATCGCCAACAACGGTAATTCATCCCCAACTGAATTTATCAGTGGAATCCTCAACAGAATATGTCTTACCCACAGAGCCATTTCCTCATCATTTTATTCCCCAGCGGAGTTATCCTCTCATGCAGGTTTATTCTCACAATCATCTTCATTCACTGTCCCCAGCGGAAACGAAGAATTCAACTCTTTACTCCAGCAGCAATCTGGGATTTATTTTCCCCACCTAAAAACATCACATTTCCATACATCATGACACATACATATACGCATCATACAACACAATCTCATTTATTTTGAGAACATCATTGCCTGATACATATCATGCATTACATGCGGCTAACCTTTACCTTTCAGGAAAGATACAATCAAATTCTCACATAAGCAAGCTATGAAGCCCGGATTCAACCGGACAATAGTTTAAATCCTCAGCAATCTGTGAAACCCAGATTATGACCGGATAACAACTCAGCGAGTTATTGTGAAGCCTGGATTACGACCAGACAACAATACAAGTTCCTGTGAAACCTGGATTACAACCAGATAGCGGTTAAAGACACTATGAAGGCTGGATTTTGACCAGATAACAGTAAGGGATACTGTGCAGCTTGGATTACGACCAAATAGCCGTTCACCTGGCCAGATACTATGAAACTCGGATTACGACCAAATGTTAGTTGGCCCAAAGCCAAAGGGAAGCCCGGATTACGACCGGATAGCCATTTGATCCCTTCTGAAGACTGGATTACGATCAGATAAGAAGTAAAGTGTTCTAAAGACTGGATTACGACCATATAAGAAGTAAAGCATTCTGAAGACTGGATTATGACCAGATAAGAAGTAAAGCATTTTGAAGACTGGATTACAACCAGATAAGAAGTAAAGTATTGTGAAGCCTGGATTACAACCAGAAAGCAGTATGGAACACCATAAAGCCTGGATTACGACCGAATAACGATAAAAAGACTGAAACCTGGATTACGACCAGATAGCGGTTAAAGACACTGTGAAGGCTGGATTTCGACCAGATAACAGTAAGGGATACTGTACAGCTTGGATTATGACCAAATAGCGGTTCAGCTGGCCAGATACTATGAAACTCGGATTATGATCGGATGTTAGTTGGCCCAAAGCCAAAGGGAAGCCCGAATTACGACCGGATAGCCATTTGATCCCTTCTGAAGACTGGATTACAATAAGATAAGAAGTAAAGTGTTCTGAAGACTGGATTATGACTAGATAAGAAGTAAAGCATTCTGAAGACTGGATTACGACCAGATAAGAAGTAAAGTATTGTGACGCCTGGATTACGACCAGACAGCAGTACGAAACACCATAAAGCCTGGATTACGACCGAATAACGATAAAAATACTGAAGCCTGGATTGCGACTAGATAGCAATACAAGACCCTGCGAAGTTTAGATTTCGACTGAATAGCAGTTTACCTGAATAGTTACTAAGAAACCCGGAGTCGAGCGGATATTAGTGTGCCATAATTTCAAGTTAAAGCTTGGATGCGACCAGATAACATTTGAATTCCTTCTGAAACCTGGATTACGACCAGATAAGAATTAAGAAGTTGCGAAACCTAGGTTACAATCGGATAACAAGTTTAATATAATCTCCCCAGTAAGTCTGTAAAGCCTGGATTACGACCAAATAACAATCGGTCTTATTACTATAAATCCTGGATTACAACCAGATGGCAATCGGTCTTATTACTATGAAGCCTGGACCACGACCAGATAACAGTTCATGTTCACCTCCTCGACTAAGAGACAGTTCCTCAGTAGAATTATGGACGACCAAAGTTACTAAAATTCAAACAGAGACGAATCACCAACAGAATAACGGACGACTGAAGCTCCTAAAATTCTATTTCTCTCAAAATAAAGATCAGCATTCCCTAGCGGAATTTTCCTCAACAACATGTATACAAGCCCTTGCTAAGGAATCTCTTATGCGATCGACACTCCTTCAGATGGCATCTTTAAGCCCATCCCCTCGTCAGCAATTTCCAAATGGCATCTGTAAGCCCATTCCCGACATCATAAGACAATTACCACTTCATGCGAGTGCAAATTTCTGGGCACTCTAGTGTTCAATCATCTTCCACCTTTAGATCACGAAAGGCAGACAAGCCAATCTAAATCTTCAGGTTTAAGAAGATTGAATAGGGGAAGCTGTTGTACCCCAAAATTTTCCCTCCCATATTTCTCAAAATATTTCAATAAAGATCCCCAAGTTGCTCAAGGTGGTCCAAGGGTTGGCCAGACAAGCTCTCTCCTAAGGCAGTCTACCTCAAATTAGGGTTTCATGTTGCATCAAGATACTTGAGTCAAAATGATCCCAAATGCTCACCAATGTCCTAATATACTCTCAAGATCATCCATGTCAAGTTTCAAACCTTGCAGAGGAAGTTTGCTCAGTCAATTGCTCAAAGGCCTGAAAATCGACTGTGCTAGGGAAAAAGTCAACTGTGGCCCATATACAGTAAAACTTCAAGATTTTTGGTCAACATCCTCATTTTGAAGTATATTTCATCATTTGATCAAGGGTTGATCATGATTCATCAAGGATTTCTCATAATTCATCAAGACTCAAAAGTTGCTAAATTAGGGTTTTGTAGGAAAAGTTAACTCAACTTTGACCAAGCATAACTTTCTCATACTTTATGAGAAATGACCCATCCGAAGCTAATTTTGAAGAGGATGCAATTACCTACAATCCATCTTCATCTCCCAAGTTTAAAATATGCACTCGCAAGAAGTTATGAATTTGGGCATTATAGGTCATTTTGAAAAGTCAACAAAAACACCTTTTTTGTCAAAGCTTCATACATGAGCATGGAATATAAAATTGAGATGAGACCAAAAGGGTTGATTAGAGGACATCTCAAGATTTCTAAAAAGTCCAATAAAACCTCCAAATAGTCAAAATTGAGGAAGTTATGCATTTGTGAAGTTGACCTTTTTTGCAAAATTGCCAAAAGTCAACTATCCCTAAAACTTCAAACTTTGCAAAATGGGCCCAATCTTTTTCACTTGTTTTGAGTTGGCAACATAGTCCACGAGCTCTACCCTTTGCCAATTGTCCATATCTTATTTTTATTATTTATTTTGATTTTTATTTGAATTAATTCATTTTAAATCAAAACAAATCATATAAAATCCAAAGTATTGAAAACTAAAGATTTTATGCGTGTTTCAGGTCTTATTATACAGCTAGCAAACATTCAAAATCGTATCAAGGAATGGTGTGAACAAAAAGATTGAAATAGGCCAATTTTGGAAAGTTTTCAAAGTGAATCAAATCAAGGATCCAAACCATTGATGGAGGAAGATTGAGAGCAGTTATCAACCCTAATCCCTTCCTTGATACATATAGAGGTGAGGCAGACCATAAACCGGGTTAGAAACATGCGCATGTGCAAGAACAAAATCTTAAAAAATCAAGAAAAAGTGTGAGATCAAATTCAGTATTCCAGGCATCCTCAAGGCATTCTAGCAATCCCAATTGATTCCTGGGAGTATCAGCAAGCTAAAGCAATCCAAAGCAAGCATTTTCAAGCCCCAAATCGCACTGTAAGTCAGTCACGATACCTCTCTTTTCTTGAAATCGAATCTCATGATTTAGGCATTATTAGGATGAATTAAGTACGTGCGTGAAGAAAATGACCACCATACTCCCTCATCATCAATCATGCCAAGTGTCCTGAGGCCAAATCTGATGGCCATCCAGGAAGGAACACCATAAGCCAAGTCAAACGCGTATGCACTGGATCCAAAAGGTCAAACGGGTCTCACTCTTTTGGGCCCAGAATTTGGATATTTGCACCCTCCAAAAATGATTTCCAGGCCCAATTCTTACTCTTTTTCTTTTTTATATTTCATTTAATTATTTAATTTATTTATTTACTAACCAATCAAATTATTTTCTTTTTATCAAAAAAATCACCAAAAATATTATTTTTCACCAATTAAATTTAAGATGTTTATTTTTAGTAAAAATTAATTAATTTAATTAGGTTTATTAATTTAGATAACTTTAATTCTTTTTGTACATAATTAAAAAATAATTAGAATAATTAGGTTTTTATTCCAAATTTAATTTTTCTTTCTTTTCTTAAAAATAACAAAAAAACCAAAAATAGGTCTTGTGATTATTTTTATTAATTAATTTAATTACCTAATTATTTTTTTGTATTTATTTAGAAAACTTATTTCTTTTATTAAAAACAACAAAAAACAATTTTCCTTTTAATTAGGTTAGAAGGGTCAAAACCCTAATTTCTCGTCGATCTAATTTTTCATCGCGCACTTTATTCTTTTTCTATTCCAATTATTGTATTTTCTCACAGTTTGTAATAGTTTTAATTAGGACGTTTATTTACTTTTATCGCTTTATTTTCAAAGGGTTTGTTTTTGGCTATGTAAATACCCGAAGCCTTGTAATAGCGTAGTTTAATTTCCGCACTTTAAATTCCGCAAAGATTTAACTGCTAGATATCTGAATAATTAGGGTTTACATGACAAGAATGTATGACTAATTTTAAAACAGTTAGATAACCTTAAAATATGCAAAGATAAATAATCTGGAATTGAATCACTCGCACATGCGCACTCCTAGGGTACACTCCCACTTGGTTGCCTTTGGTAAACGGTCATTGAGTATAGGATATTTTAGTGGTCGTCCTTTTGCCCAAAGATCAAAGTTGCCTCAGAAAGGTTGCCTCGGATATTGTTGCCTCGAATAATTTATCTAAGACATTAGGGTTACTACTAAGACGTCCTAACATTGCTTTAATGACCGTATGTCCCTTTCGAATTGACCCTCAAACTCCAACAAAGATGCTACCTACTCACTAATAGTGGGATAACATTGTCTAAAGGAAACAAGCATAGAACGATTCTTTTTTCGAGTAGGTAGATTAGCTCTTAAATACTTGCTCAATTCAAACAAAAATCTTCACATTTACACTCCTTTACAAACAAAGGTTTCAAAAACACTTCATTACACTTTTGAAGACAGAAGCAAGAGTTAAATCAAAGTCAAAACAAAAAGCTTTTCAAATCACGCAAACACAAAGAAAACAATTTTGAAAATGATGAGCAAGTACCTAAGAGTCCGTAGATAACTACGGATAGAAAGGGTGCTAATACCTTCCCTTTCTATAATCTACCCCCCGTACTCAGAAATATCTCGAAAAAGGAATTTTTCTGTGCTTTTTTCCTTTCCTTGTTGGAAAAAATAAAAGACGGTGGCGACTCTTGCTTACCGCGACATTTTGTGAACACAAACGCAAAACGCAAACCAGCAAATTCCTTAAAAAATAGGGAAACACGATCCCGATTCTGACCACCGTATCACATCTAGTAAAGATGGAATTAATTCAATTACTGAATTCAGTAATACACCCCAACTTCCATGTTTAATAATCTTAATACTTACTCAATTTTGGTCGCGATTTTTATTATTTTTACTTGTAAAAAAATTGAAAAAATATGGTTCTGACTCTTTAGTGTCTTAGGATTTTTTTAGATTTTTTTTGTAGATTTTTTTAATTGATTTTAGTTTTTGTTTAAATTATTTTTTCTAGCATTCTCAAAAGAGAGACTGATACATTCACTTGCACGATTCGATCCAAATTTTGATCATTTCTTAACGAATAAAATTTACAAAAGTATGGTTCTGATCCTTTGGTGTCTTAGGGATTTTTATAATATTTTTTTAAGTTGATTTGAATTTTATTTTAGATATTTTTGTAAGTTTGTTCTAATTGGCCATCGCTCGATCGAAGCTCGCATTTAATAATTGTCGAACATCATTTTGAGCCGATTTTTGGACCATGATCAGAGGATTACTTGTACATAATGTGTGTTTTGATTTAATAATTTTTTGATTGAGTATTGAAGCATTTACCCAATTATTCTTGTTAACCTTGATTCTTATGTGCTTATTGTGGACTATTGTTGACAAGTTTGGTAACTTATAATGTGACTTTTGCTCACTTTCATGTGTTGATGACACTGCTGCCCGAGTTTTAAAGTTGTTGTTCCAATTGATTTTCTTCATGATTCTACTTTGATTTGAGTTGGGAGATGATTGTGTAATATCGGTTATGTTTGCTTTATTATTGCTAACTTGTTTGTTAAGTTGTGCAAGGTACTTTGATAAAACTTTCGATTGTGATTTGATTGTTTCGTGTTCCACGTTATTTGTGGGACACGAATTCGCTTCCTATGTGGATTTTCTTGTGTTTTGATTACTTTGTATTCCACTTTATTTGTGGGATACAAGTTCACTTCTGATACAATTTATTTGGACTCTCATTCTAAGAGATGTATATGTACATTATTGTGTGTTTTGTCTGGCTTGTATTTTCATGCAGGATGATTGTGTGATTGTGTCTGATACACACCACTTGTGATTTGTTTCATTATGATGCTTTGAGGCTTATGTTGGTTGTCTGATTTCTGACTTTCTTTGTTTGCTGATGCTAGATTGCTTGGAGTTTTTAGGGTTTCTCTACTTTTGCTTGTTGTGCTGCAAAATTTTGTTTGCTTGGTATCATTTTGACTCTGGTTTATCATTTTAGCACTTTACTATTTTCTAGATATCATGAGAAGTAGGAAATAAAGAGCGTGTACTCGAAGTTGCTGTTTAATGTCCTGTAGCAGGCACCACTTTCTGTATGTTATCTGTGTTTGTTTAAAATCCTACCTTTGAAGTAGGTATTTCGCACGTGTGTTTACATTTGTGCTCACATCTCTATCCAACCCAATAAGTCCTTAAAAGGACGCGAGTAGAAAGGGTTCACAATTGACCCCTGCATTTCGTTTGTGTCATTCTTAACTCACGATGTAGGTTGACACTTTGGATTTGTGCAGATCATTTGTATCGAGTCGGTCATGTGGAAAAGGATTTGGTCTCAACCCCCACCATTTCTCAGAAGTTCACAATGGCCATTGTTGACACTTCGCTACCCCCTTGTTTTCTTCGGGTGATCGGCTCCCCTTAGATAAAGTAATTCTTTTCTTTTTGATTTCATCTCAGTCTCCCACTCGTTTTCTTCAGGTGATCCGCTCCCCTTAGCTAAAGCATTTTCTCTTCATACCCTCCATCCCTTGAGTTAGTATACCTCGATTGTATGCTTTTTCCAAAGTACTTATTTGATATGCCATGCTCCATTAGGATGTGCTTGTTTCTTTCCCGATTCTAGCTAGACCTTAGAATAGGTATCCATGCATGCTAACATAGTTAGAGATTTCCCTTTCAATACTCAACCATAGGATCAATCATTGTATGATAACATTAGGGATAGATTTAGGTTAGTCTCCCTTAGATGTTTTTCTTTCTTTTGCATCCTTGCATTAAGACTAAAACTCTTTTTCTTGGAAAATCATAAAACATCTAACAACTTTCAAATCCTTCTTTAAGGTAAAAGATATCAACCAACACAAAAATTTTGCGCTTTCGGGCTTTTCTTTCAAACATTTTCAAAAGAACATGTTAATTCACTTTTGTGCTGACGCATGAGTCTCTAAAGGTCGAGCTATGGCAGAAGGAGAAATTAATATTATTCATTAAAAAATACAAACCAACCAAAATATGTGAGCCAAACTATGGCTGCTCTGATTCCTTAAAAGGGATACATAGGCATTGAGGTAGGGCCCGAACGAGCACAACTTTATTTTCCCTATATTATTTTCTCTTTCCTTTTGCATGCATTCCCTTTTTGTGTTTTCTTATAGATTTTAAGCCTTAGACATAGTTTTTGACCACATCCATTAGATTAGAACAACAAGAGTGGATACCATAGAGTACTACGGGCGTGTGGGCTGCTAATACCTTCCCCTCGGGTAACAGACTCCCTTACCCGATCTCTCAGTCGTTTAGACGTGATTTCACCCTTCTCAGGTTTACTCGATGTTTACCTTTCATTTTGGTGGGATAAAAGATGTTCGATGGCGACTTCATTGATTTCAGCTTGATGATTTGTTCGTCTGGTTGTTTCACAATTCATCAAACCTTTTTATGATTATAACTTATTTTTAAAATTTCGTCATGCATTCAATATAGTTACCAATCAAACTTAACATCATATTTTCACTAACTTAATTTCAAATTCAAACATTATTTTCAAAAAGGATTGTGGATATATTTTCTAAATTAACTGCAAACTTCGTCTACGACAATGCAATTTTGAAACCCGGACAAGGTTCAAGGATAATTCTAAAAAATTTACACAATCTATAAAAAAACTAACCAAACACCTATGAGCTACGAATTTGGACTCTAGTTCTTCGCAAGGACGTAGGCACGCGATTAAAACTAAGGTGAGTTCATAACAAAATAATTAAACTCTTTTCTCAAATACATGGAAACAATACTGTTAAGTAAAAAATTTCCGATCTACCCATAAACCTAGAAGTGGAGCCCCTTGATAACAAGGGATATGAAGGGTGCATAACACCTTCCCTTTGTTTAACTAACTCGCTAACTTAGAATCTCTAACAATTAGGGTTACCCATTATTCCCCCATCGTTAAGAGAAAAATTAATGGTGGCGACTTTTTATTTTTTGTCGGTTACGACATCTTCCTGCGCACATCCTCGGGAAAGTACTTCCTCAAAAAATATCTGCTGAACACAACCCAAGTGATGACTTCACCCGTCGCTGTCAGTCTCTGATGGGTGGCGACCCACTAGCCATTGGTTACCTCTACTAGCATATGCATACTAAACCACACCTTATGTGCCTCTGAGCAATCCATGACTCGAAAGATCCTTTCAATCTCCTTGAGCCAAGTTTGCACTCAACCAGGATCGTACCTACCCTTGAAATTAGGTGGATGGTTCCTTTAAAACGTCTCCAAGATATGGGATCCATCATTCCCGCCAACATTAGGCTGATGTTGCACAGCCTGAGAAACAACCTACAAAGCAGCAACAATCACATCAGCGTTCTTTCCAGCCATTCTACACACAGGAAACTAACGTTAGAAAAATAGTGTATCGATAGTGTACTCACACTAATCGACTAACATGACATGCACATCATAAGAAAACCTGGTCAGACGGACCACATGCTCTGATACCACTAATGTAACACCCTTCTAAACCCATATATAATTTGCATATAATTTACGAAAATAATTCAAATAAAACCACTAACAAGGGTGTCACATCTTTATATAAACATCATATAAAACATCCTGCTCCATAACACGGGTTTTCAAAATCAATTATAATAACAACAATGACATTTCAACTACTCGTAGAAGAATTCATAGATTCAAAACACTTTTATTAAAATACTTCATTGAAATTTCATCATTTATGATTCATATTACAAATAACACAAATACCATGAAAGGTAGTTCAAATCTCAAGATAACTAAAAGAACATCATTATTCTAAACAAACGACCCCAACCCCGATGTTACATATCAGAGCAAGACCCACTTTATTCAATATGAAATAAATAACACACTCTAAAACTATCCTCTAAGCTTCAACGAACTATTCTTGATCACCTACAAGTTACCCACATATAGATGTAATATTTCCAATCAGAAAGGGTGATTAATCACAAATTATTATAAAAGATATATGGAATAGATATAGTAGTACAATAACAAATCATCATGGATTCTACTTATCATCATACTGCATATATTATACCCACACTTTCACATCATCAATACACATCAATTATATCAATATCATCACATTAACATATATCATCAAACACCACTGAAACCACAACATTATCAACATCACTTAATCTATTATTATGCAATGTCACATATAATGCAATGCAACATGATTGACTCTGCATGTGGTACCAAAACTTCACTGATGACCAATTCATCTTCCTCCAAAGATCCCTACCATAGGATCGATTCCCGCTTGGAACCCGAGCACTTTACAAAAATGAACTCAATCCACACCACTGGATTGAGGCCATAATTGGACTAACATTGTTGTACCCCAAAATTTCCCTCCCTTTTTCTTCTCAAGACACTCTTTCAAGGCTTCTCAGACACTCAAGGCACTCAAGGGTTGACCAGTCAACTCACCTCCCAAGCCCAAAGGTCTACAATTAGGGTTTTGAGTTTATCAAGGAAATTTGGATTTAAAAGGTCTCAAGTGGCTTCCATGTTTATTCATAGGTCCTCAACAAGGTTCATGTCAGGTTTCAAGTCCTACATCATAAGTTTTCTCAGTCAATGACTCATATAATTGAAAATCAACTGTATTGGTCAAAAAGTCAATTATGGTCAACATACAGTCAAACTTCAAGACTTTTGGTCAACATTAACATTTTGAAGTGATATTCATCATTTTATCAAGGATTGACCATGATTACCCAAGGAAAGCTCTCAAATCATCAAAAGTCCAAAATTGACAAATTAGGGTTTCCTTAGGAGAAGTCAAATGAACTTTGACAGGGCATAAATTTCACATACTTCATCAACCTTTCCACAACCAAAGCTCATTTGGAAGAAAATTCATTTCCATACAACTTTGATTTTATGCTCATGTCCAAAAAATGATTCATTTGAAAGATATGAGCTAATACATTATAAGTCATTTTCAAAAGTCAACAAAAGACACTTTTTTGTCAAGGCAACTTACATCAAGATAAATTTTCAAAAGCAAAAATGATCAACATAGAGATTATAGAGGACATATTGAGATTTCCAAAAAGTCCTAGATCATCTTCAAAAGATGAAATTTGTGTAAGTTATGAGTTTCACAAGTTGGGAGATTTTGAAGAAATTCATGAAATGCACATTGAGCAAACTTGCAATTATGGATTAATGAGCCTAATATTTGATGTTCAAACATGATTACAAGATGTTAGAAATTTATAAGCTCACTCCCACCATGTCTTGAATTTTCTTATCATTTTAAATATATTTTATTTTGGTTTTATTTAAAAAATACAAAATAAAATTGAATAAAGCATAAGACCAATGGGCCAACACATGGTTTGATTTTTTTAGGCCCATGTAGCTCATCACAGCCTGTCAAATTCGTGCAAAAGATGGAACTGGAAAAGAATGATGCAAATTTGGAAATATTTCAAATTTTAATATTGTTTTGATGAAGTTCCTTCATGGCGTTATTCAATACCTTGTTTATCAGCCTTATACTCCCTCTATAAATGCTGCAAGCTCAGCATGCATCAGGACACGAGCTGCTGCCCCAAGAGAGAACCATAATACCTTCAAAATTTTCTCAAACTAGTGAAAGCCATATTTTCGTCTCCAGGAAGTGACAGTCCAAACAAGAGACCAAATCACATTCTTGAGGCTTCCAGTAGTTGAATTAACGTCGTAACCAAGCCTTTTCACGTCCAGAACTACCACTACTGTCATCGCCGGTTTTGGTATATTTTTTGAAATCAATCTGTTAAAATATATGTTGTTAATCAATCTAATTCATGCATAAATGTTTATGGCAATGTTTAGAATAGGTTGGACGTAACACATGTGATATTTAGTGCCTAAATCACAGGATGCCATTTTTGACCCTGATCGGACGCTTTACTTCAGAGCGTATAATTCAGGGCGTTTTAGCCCATAATAAGCCTTGATTCGGACTCAGGGGGATTTTTTAAGGGGGGTAGGGTTAATTTGAATATTTGATATTTGTTATTTTGCAGGTTTAGATTTCAATCCCACCGGAGAAGACAACCAGAAAGTTGACTCCGGTGGGCTGACTCTAGTGGCCTTTGTGTCGCTTTGTAAGTGGTCCATTCAAATCAAGCCACGCGCGCATGTTTTGAATTCCAAACGAGCCAGTTTCATAATATATGTACTTGTTTGTATCTGGATTAACGAATGAAC
Organism: Vicia faba; assembly: GCA_948472305.1. Lineage (NCBI taxonomy): Eukaryota > Viridiplantae > Streptophyta > Magnoliopsida > Fabales > Fabaceae > Vicia > Vicia faba. Next base: position 1,126,950,511 of record OX451740.1, read on the forward strand.
AGCTGGCCCAGTGGTAGAATGCATACTCTTAAGGCGTACCCTTACTAGGTCCTAGGTTCGACCCAGGCTGCAAGCAATTTTCATTTTTTTCCTAACATTTGTTTCAGATTCAGTGTGTAAAAGGGCTAATACGCGTGTGGTATACCCTTTATCTTAACCACCAGATTTCTATGGATCTGGATCAGACGTTCCAGAAGCGCCTCCCCATTATGAACTCTTATGAGCCAGCCACACAGGATCCTACAGGAGTTCATTTGAGTCTGGGCCTTGCATTTGTGGGCCTAGTGAATTTGGTTCAGCACACCCCCAATAATTTGTTTGCAGCGCAACCCATAACCTTTTTTTTATTATTATTTATTTTTGTTTTAATTTATGTCTTTCTTTTTCTTTTTAATTACTTTTTTTAATAAAATCATAAAATAAAAAAAATAGATTAGAATTTTAATTAAGTAAATTAATTTTCATAAATAAATTAATTTAACTACATTTATTTTTATAAATTTAAAATTAATCAAAGTTGGTTTTCACAATTAAATTGTCTTTTTTTAAATCAAAATTAAAAACAACAAAAAATATTTTTTATATACTTAGAACTTTTAGGGTTTTAGATATTACCTCATCTCCATTCTCCGTGCATTATTTACATTTTCGCATTATTATTTTTCATAATTTATGTAATTGTCCATAGTTTGTAATAGTTAAATAGGACATTTACTTTATTTTCCCCCATTTTGGTTTGTACTCCCCCATCCCGAAGCGATGTAATAGTGTAATTTAATTCCTACATCTTTATTTTATTTGTATATATTTAACTGTTAGATGTATGCTAATAGGTTTGTATGACATCATTTAAAAACAAACAGTATAAAACCTAAAAATATCCAAGATAAATAACTAAAACACAACACACCTTGCAAACGCGCACCTCTAAGGTACCTCCACTTTTTTCCTTCGGAAAATAAATAATCACGTCTCTCGAACGTGAGAATTTTTTAGCAAAAACCTTTTGGTCAAAAGATCATAGTCCCTCGATTACCCTTCGATGTTGCCTCGGTAAATGTTCTTAGTATCTTAGGGTAATTTCTAAAGCATCTTACGAGTTGCCTTCGTGACTGTACAATGACCCTCGCCTGTCCCTCAAACATCCAATGATAGGGCTACCTACTAACTAATGGTAGGATATCATTATCTAAAGGAAAAAAGGAAAAGAACAAAGACCATTTGAGTAGGTAGGTATCTTGTAGTTGCTTGCTCACCAAACGAAATAATTTCTCACACATACACTCTCTTTTTCTAAATATTTTTCAAAGACAAAAAACACTTTGTATGCATTCTCAACGATACGAGAATCATTACAATGTTCGCCGCACTAAGGCATCTTTTCAAAAATATTTTCAAATACACTTACACCAAAAAGCATTTTCAAAAGTGAGCTAGCAACTAAGAGCCCGTAGATAAATATGGATGGAAAAGGTGCTAACACCTTCCCTTTCCATAACCTACCTCCCGAACTCAAAATCTTTAAAAAGGTCTTTCATGTTCTTTTCACGCTTTCCTTTATTGGATAAAAGAAAAGTCTGTGGCGACTCTTGCTAACTGCAACATTTACGATAAAATGCAAAACCAGTAAAGTCAGTTCTTCCACCGTATTACAGAACTGGCAACTCTGATAGGGAACAACTAAAAGTGGGGTTACCTTAGAGATAGTTCATATTTTAAATTCTTTCCTTGTTTAACTTGCTTGATTTATTCTTAAAGGGTTGTTTGGGTGTTCTTGTAAAGATCTTATACCCGGATCTGGGGAATTTTAGGTAAGTAGCAATAGATCTTGGAAAGCGTAGACTAATATGGTTAAGGCGATAGCTACGTTAGTGCGACACATTTATGGGTATCGGTGTCCCTTGAGTTGAATCAAGGAGAATACGGGGCCGCTGAGTGGTGTCATGAAGCACTAACTGACTGTAGAACCTTAGTTGAACAACTTGGCCATTAGAAAGTAGTGAGATAGCCTGCTTTGGTTCAAGACTGAAGTTGGTTGATACTCGATAATACACTAATTGAGATCGGACTTTCAGGATATTTCGTCCGCAAGAAAAGATTGCTTGAGCTGAAACAATTCCCGATGAAGAAAGATCAATGATATTAAGATTCCTTAGAACCCGATTATTTCTTTTAGGACAGGTTGAACCAACTAAACTTCAAGAGGGTACTTACCTAGGACTCCATGCAAGCTTTAACCTAAGGCCTTGTGTGTTTTATTTGTGTATGATTAAATTGTTCAAGCATAACATCATGCATCATAACATTCGTACCATTTCATTTCCTAACCATTTCAAGGACCAGGGAATTTATCTTTGTTCTATTTTGAAGACTATGGCTTCCACTCGCAGAAATACTATCTGAATCAGCTTTGTCAAAGTGATTTCTTAACTCAAAGAGTTAGCATCAAGGGTTCATGAAGATTATCCCTTCACCAAAAGATATGGTCGACTTCTCAATCTGGATACCTCAAATCTTCAAGAAGATATGATGTGTATGCTCTTTCAGTTCTTTGATCCTATGCATCATTGCTTCACCTTTCCCGACTATCAATTGGTGCCTACATTGGAAGATTTCTCCCAACTATTAGGAGTGCCTATGCTTGACCAAATTCCATTCACTGATTTAGAGGAAACTCCAAAAACTGAAGTTATTGCTAAGGCCTTACATTTGAAGAGACCCGACATTGTAACTAATTGAGAAACAAGGAGTGGAGTCGAGGGTTTTCTAGCCAAGTTTCTGTTAGAGAAGGCTCGACTGTTTTGGGAAGATATATATTTTCAAGATTTTGAAGATGTCTTGGCTCTTCTAACCTATGGTTTGGTTTTGTTCCCTAATCTGGACCAACTCATAGATGTGAATCCTGTCAAGGTTTTTCGTTCTCGTAACCCCGTGCCTACTTTGCTTGGAGACATTCTACATTGTCTTCACACTCATACCATGAAGAAGAGAGGTACTCTCATGTGTTGCATTTTGTTGCTATCTAGGTGATTTATTTCGCACCTTCCTTGATCAGTATTGAAGAATGAACAAGGCTTGATGTGGTCTCAAAGGATGATGTCGCTCTCTCGTTCAGACATTTATTGGTGTTCCCTATCTCTAGAGGATGTTACTATCATTGACCGTTGTGAGGAGTTCCCTAATGTCCAACTCTTGGGCACTAGGGGAGGAATTACTTATAACCCTTCTATGGCACTACAAAAATTTGGCTATGCTCGAAGAGATGGCCCTCATGACGCACTCATCCAAGGAATTATATTCGACTACGAGAACGATGTCCAAGGTTATCGTAAAAGGTTTGCACGAGTCCGGGGCATGGTAAACAAGGATGATAGCAAGACTTTGGGGCATAGTAACTTTATTCCTCTGGAGCCTTATCTCAAATGGGTGCGAGCTCGCGCTCAAAATCTCATGATTCCATATCCAACATTCCTACCAATAGTTGTGGAGCCTGTTGTTGAGGGGGATGTTCCTTACAACATTCTCCATCCTGATATGCCTATGGACCTTGAAGAGTTGAAAAAGTCCTGGATTCAACTGAAGGAAGAATGGGATATCTTTGAGACCCAATTCTATGTAAGTGAGAAGAAATTGTTGGAACTCACAAGGCAACTTCAAGAGGAGCAGAGTCTTAATGCATACATCAGTACAAAGAGGAAGCGCCCTTAGGAGATTTGATTCTTAGACCTTAAGAGTTCATTTTATCTTTGAAAGCTTTTGTTATCATTGTATGCTTAAAAGGTAGTTGTAATTTTAACTTTGCTAATAAATTTTTTGTTTCCTCCTGGTTAGCAAATTTAAATTTCCTAAGGTCCTTGAAATCACTGTATTTAAATATCATGCATCATTTCATAACAGGTTTCTCATTTTCTCGCTGTTTATTTCAGTAGAAAAATGGCCCTCGAACAAACCATAAAGGATCTCCAGGCTCAACACACCCAGTTCCAGGAAACTCTCATGAATCTGGCCCAAGGGAAAAAGGAGTTGTTGGCGCTCATCGTCAAGAAAAAGAAGACCAAAAATCCTGTTGTTGTCCTCAACATGGGGAGGAGGTTCAAGGGTCTCGCTCAACCAGTCCATGTAAAAGATGACTCCTCTGAAGAAGATGACCACCATGATAAATATGGAAAGGACAAGCAGGATTATGAGAATACTCTTGAAGATGAAGACTTTTCTAATGAACAGTATCCTCCTGCGAATGATAGATATAAGCAGTTGGAGGACAGACTAAATGCAATGGAAGTCCAAAAGGTGCCTGGACTGGATTTTGGTGAATTAGGTCTAGTTCCAAGGGTGGTCATCCCACCTAAGTTCAAGGTCCATGTTTTTTCTAAGTAAAATGGGGTCTCTTGTCCTAAACACCACTTGAGGTCATATGTTTAGAAGATACAACCTCACACTGCAGACCGGAATTATGGGTCCATTTATTCTAAGAAAGTTTGGATGGCACCCAACTGGAATGGTTCTATCAGCTGAAAGGAACCAATATCCATACCTGGGATGACTTGGCTGCTACTTTCTACAAGCAGTACCAATGCAATACTGACTTGGAACCAACTCGAGTGCAGCTGCAGAATATGTCCATGGGCTCAAGAGAAGGGTTTAAGGTATACGCACATAAATGGATGGATTTAGTTGGAAGGATGCAACCTCCTCTGACTGATCGAGAAATGGTGAATATGTTTATGGGCACTCTGACAGGCCCGTTCTTTAATCTATTGATCAGAAGCTCTTCGGCGGGTTTTATAGAAATGATATTGACAAGGGAAAGAATAGAAAGTGGTATCAAGAGTGGGAAGATCCTGACAGATGCATCTTCTAGTACTGCGAAGAAGCCATTCAAAGGTAAAAAGGAAGTTAGTGTTTTCTATGGCCATAAAAGTTGTAGAAAAATTAATGGCCATGGGTCTGTGGGAGCTGTTTTGATTTCCAATCTGGCACGCGCCCAACAACAACAACAGGGTAAACAATAAAGGCCAGACGCTCCAATAAGGCAATTCACCAAGATTAATATTCCTTTGTCTCATGCACTACAACACTTACTAAAAGCCGAACTCGTTTCGCTGCGGGATCCTCCTTCAAATCCCAACACTGCCTCTCCTAAGTACAATTCTAATGCGAGATGTGCTTATCATTTAAACAGTCCTGGTCATGACACCAACAGTTGTTGGGCCCTAAAGAACAAGATTCATAACATGATTAACAACAAGGAGATTGATTTCGATCCTCCAGAGACTTCAAATGTGATTACAGCACCTATGCCCAAGCATGATAAAGGCATAAGTGTTATTGAAGATATTTTGTATGTTACTTCTATGAATGATGTGATTACTCTCCTCTCTACAATAGAGAAGAATTTGTTACAAGCTGGTTTATTTCCAGATTATATTGAAGGTTGTTATTGTTGTACAGTTGAACTTAATGGCTGCGGGTCACTAAAAAAAGTGTTCAACGCTTGATGAATGAACACATTATTCTGATTGAAAAGGTTTCGTCTACTAATAATTTTTGCCAAGATCTATCTGTTATCTCCAGTACTCCTTTTAGAATCCCTTCCAAAGGTCCTATAAGGATTACCGCCGATCTGAAAGCTGCTCTGCTGGTTATTACAACGCCCAGGCCTATCCTGTATTCTTTGGATAAGGCAATTTTGTGTCACTATGGGTCTGACGTCTATTACCATGGTGTCAGGCAAGAATTGTTTGATGAAGAGAATGAAGAAGCTGATTCCAGTATTGTCAATATTGCGGGGACCATTAAGATTATAAGAAGTGGAAGGATTTTCTCCCCGAAAATCTCTTCACCTTCTAAAGTCACAGCTACCAAGACGACTGTTGGGGCTCGAGGTAAAGATCTGGTGATAGAGCCTGCCCAGACGGAGGCGCCAAAAGAAGCTCCCATCAAAGATACTTCTGGATAAGATTTAGAAGAGGTTCTGAAGATCATTTTCCAAAGTGATTATAAAAGTGTTGAACAACTATGGAAGACCCCATCCAAAATATCTATGTTTTCACTACTACTATGTTATGAGGCCCATGCAAAGGCTTTAGTGAAATTCCTGAAGATTTCCCATGTGCCACAAGAAATTTCGGCAGATCAATTTGGAAGCTACGTGGCTAGTCTGACAACTGAAAATGGTTTGGGTTTCTCCGATGCTGACTTGACTCCAAAGGGGAGGAACCACAATAGGGCCCTGTATGTCTCCATTAAATGCAGGGACACTACATTAGCCCATGTATTGATTGACACATGATCATCTCTTAATGACTCAAATAATTGAAAATCAATTGTATTGGTCAAAAAGTCAACTATGGTCAACATACAATCAAACTTCAAGATTTTTATTCAACATCAACATTTTGAGGTGATATTCATCATTTGATCAAGGATTGATCATGATTCCCAAAGGAAAGCTCTCAAATCATCAAAAGTCCAAAACTAACAAATTAGGGTTTCCTTAGGAGAAGTCAACTGAACTTTGACCAGGCATAAATTTCACATGCTTCATCAATTTTTCCCCAACCAAAGCTCATTTTGAAGAAAATTCAATTCCCTACAACTTTTTTTTATGCTCAAGTCCAAAAAAATGCTTCATTTGAAAGATATGAGCTAATACATTATAGGTCATTTTCAAAAGTCAAGAAAAGACACTTTTTGTTAAGGCAACTTACATCAAGATAAATCTTTAAAATAAAAAAATCATAAATACAGAGATTGTAGAGGACATCTTGAGCTTTCCAAAAAGTCCAAGATCATCTTCAAAAGATGAAATTTGATCAAGTTATGAGTTGCACAAGTTGGGAGATTTTGAAGAAATTCATGAAATGCACATTGAGCAAACTTACAATTTTGGATTAATGAGCCTAATATTTGATGTTCAAACATGATTACAAGATGTTAGAAAATTTCTAAGCTCACTCCCACCATGTCTTGAATTTTATTATCATTTTAATTATATTTTATTTTGGTTTTATTCAAAAAATACAAAATAAAATTGAATAAAGCATAAGACCAATGGCCAGCACATGGTTTGATTTTTTTAAGGCCCATGTAGCTCGTCAAAGCCTGTCAAAATCGTGCAAAAGATGGAAATGGAAAGGAATGATGCAAATTTGGAAATAGTTCAAATTTTGATATTGTTTTGATGAAGAGCCTTCATGGCTTTATTCAATACCATGTTTATCAGCTTTATACTCCCTCTATAAATAGTTCAATCTCAACATGCATCAGGACACGAGCTGCTGCCCTAAGAGAGAACCCTAATACCTTCAAAATTTTCTCAAACTAGTGAAAGCCATATTTTTGTCTCTAGGCAGTGGAAGCCCAAGCAAGCGACCAAATCACATTCCCAAGGCTTCCAAGAGTTGAATCAATGTTGTAACTAAGCCTTTTCACGTCCAGAACGACCGCTACTGTCATCAATAATTTTGGTATATTTTTTGAAATCAATCTGTTAAAATATATGTTATTAATCAATCTAATGCATACATATATGTTTATGGAAAAGTTTAGAACAGGTTGGACGTAACACATGTGAGCTTTAGTGCCTAAATCGTAGGATGCCATTTTTGACCCCGATCAGACATTTTGCTTCAGAGCGTATGATTCAGGGTGTTTTAGCCCAAAATTAGCCTTGATTCGGACTTAAGGTTTTTTTTAAGGGGGGTGGGTTGATTTGATTCTTTGATCTTTGTTATTTTACAGGTTCAAATTTCAATCCCATCGGAGAAGACAATCGAAAAAGTTGACTCCGGTGGGCTGACTCTGATGGCCTTTGTGTCACTTTGTATGTGGTTTATTCAAATCAAGCTACACGCGCGTGTTTTGAATTCCAAACGAGCCAGTTTCATAATATATGTACTTATTTGTATCTGGATTAACGAATGAACAGTTGTCCTAGTGGTAGAATGCATACTCTTAAGGCGTACCCTTACTAGGTCCTGGGTTCGACCCAAGCTGCAAGCAATTTTCATTTTTTCCTAACATTTGTTTCAGATTCAGTGTGTACAAGGGCTAATACGTGCGCTGTATACCCTCAATCTTAACCACCAGATTGCTATGGATCTAGATCAGACGTTCCAGAAGCGCCTCATCATGATGAACTCTCATGAGCCAGCCACACGGGATCCTACATGAGTTCATTTGAAGTTTGGGGCTTGCACTTATGGGCCTAGCGAATTTGGTTCAGCACACGCCCCATAATTTCTTTGCAGCGTAGCCCATAACATTTATTATTATTATTTATTTTTGTTTTAATTTATGCCTTTCTTTTTCTTTTTAATTGCTTTTTTTTAATAAAATCATAAAATCAAAATATTAAAAAAATTGATTAGAATTTTAATTAACTAAATTAGTTTTCATAAATAAATTAAGTTTAACTACATTTATTTTTATTAATTTAAAATCAATCAAAGTTATTTTTCACAATTAAACTGTCTTTTTTTAATCAAAATTAAAAACAACAAAAAATATTTTTTATATACTTAGAATTTTTAGGGTTTTAGATATTACCTCTTTTCCATTCTCCGCGCATTATTTACATTTTCGCATTATTATTTTTCATAATTTATGTAATTGTACACAATTTGTAATAGTTAAATAGGACCTTTACATTATTTTTCCCCCATTTTGGTTTGTACTAACCCATCCCGAAGCGATGTAATAACGTAGTTTATTTCTCGCATCTTTATTTTGTCTGTATATATTTAACTGTTAGATGTATACTAATAGGTTTGCATGACAAGATTTTAAAACAAACAGTAGAAAACCTAAAAATATCCAAGATAAATAACTGAAACACAACACACTTCGCACACGTACACCTCTAAGGTACCTCCACTTGTTGCCTTCGGAAAATAAACAATCACGTCTCTCGAACGTGAGAAGTTTTTAGCAAAAACCTTTTGGTCAAAAGCTCATAGTCCCTCGATGACCCTTCGAAGTTTCCTCGGTAATGATCTTAGTACCTTGGGGTAATTGCTAAAGCGTCTTACGAGTTGCCTTCATGACTGTCTGATGACCCTTTCCTGTCCCTCAAACATCCAATGATAGGGCTACCATATAACTAATGGTAGGATAGCACTATCTAAAGGAAAAGAGGAAAAGAACAAAGACCATTTGAGTAGGTAGACATCTTGTAGTTGCTTGCTCACCAAACTAAACAATTTCTCACACACACACACACACACACACACACTCGCTTTTCCTAAATATTTTTCAAAGACAAAAAAACACTTTGTATGCATTCTCAATGATACGAGAATCATTACAAAGTTCGTCGCACTAAGGCGTATTTTCAAAAATATTTTCAAATAAACTTACACCAAAAAGTATTTTCAAAAGTGAGCTAGCAACTAAGAGCCCATAGATAACTACGGATGGAAGGGTGCTAACACCTTCCCTTTCCATAGCCTATCCCCCGAACTCAAAATCTTTAAAAAGGTCTTTCCTGTTCTTTTCACCCTTTCCTTTATTGGATACAAAAGTCCTAACAATCATCATTGGACCAAGGTTCTAACATCACTAGGACAAGGCCCTGACATATTCCATGAATACATGATGTACAATAACATATAAAACATGACCACTGCTAGTCAAAACGTATCATCATTCATATAATCATCATATAATTATCTTCACACAAAATGTATGCACATCAGACATGAAATCATCATCTTCATTCATCACAACAACATCAATTACTTTATAATACAACATAACATCATCATAGCAACATCAATTCATCATTTACACATACATCATAATAAATTAATTATCGAATCATCCAATTCATCAAAGCGTAGATACTGGAAAATACATCAGATGGTTAATTATATTTCACCTAAGTATAGTACATCATGTTAGTTTTCTAATGGAATCCTGAAACTCAAGTTACAACACTTTAAAAAAATCATGCCCGCTGTCACTCGCCTAAGGCTCGCTCGACGAAGCAGTCTTCTCGCCTGAGGCTCGTTCGACGAAGTTGGGGCAAAAAGACTACCCCCATACAAAATTACAGGAGCACCCCTTTTCCATCATCTCATTCACCCGACAATTGCTTCATTTCCCGATGAGCTCACGCTTACCTCTGCTTCACCTGGCGTAGCTGGAGCGAGACTTCTCCTACATACATTTTCCATAACATGCCAACAAAATCATCCTTGTCTCTCGCCTCACTCTCGCCCGATGAAGTCTTGGAAAATATTCTTTTCCCAACGACTTGGGAAGATCTCTCGGTGAGGGCACATAAACAACAACTCTGTTGTTGTGTTTTCTGCATAAAACCAATCCGACTCTCTTGTGATTCCACACCAGAAAAAACCCAAAACTCACATAATTTCACATGTTACCATCACAAAACAACACATCATAATAGGAATCATATACACGAGTTCATATTATTACAACATCACTTATCATCATCAATTCCATCATAATCATCATGTTATCAGATTCATCATAAAACCCCAAACAACCTACATACATCTAAACTCTATATCAATCATAATAATAATAATAACCCCCTTACCTTAGATTCTAGATTTGATTCCTTCTCCAATCTCTATGGTTGATTCTCTTCTCTTCCATTCGCGCCCTAGTTCTTCACAATGCTCTTCTTTCTTTCACGATTGCACAAAATGAAACACTGGCACTCATTTTTCCTTGTTTAACCCTTGGACTTTTTCTATAATCTTCCCATCTTACCCTCACTAATTCTCATAACATTACCACATTTCCCTTAACACTTCTACACCATTTATTCTATTTATTTATTAATAACAATAATTCTAAATAATTAAAACTAATTATCTAAAATTATTAAAACATAAAATATCACTTAATTTCCACTATATCGCACATGGCATCACATCACACATCATATTCATCAAAACATCACACATACTCACAAATACATCACAAATAATCATCATAAATCAATTAAATAATTAAATAAATAATCTAATTATTTTTGGGTGTTACATTGACTGCTAAAATAAACTACTTAAGGGGTCATTCTAGGGTAATAATTCAAGGCTAAGGCATAACAATTATCCATATTGATATTTATAATTAAGAGATTTATAGTGTTAGAACGGTACTGATACTCCCAGATATTTCCCAAGTCTCTATAATTGTTCTAAGTTTGAAAAATAGCCCACAAATTTAAAACAAATACTATTTCTTTTTGCAAAAAATTTAAGTATGGCTAAAGAAAAGCGAAATATTCAGTAAACAACAAAAACAACACATACAATGACTCGATAAAAACAAACTAAATCTAAAGAAACAAAATACTAGAAAGCAATAAAGAAAATAATAAAGAAAAACATGAGTTCTAACTAGAAAGCAAGTAAAGTTCCTCTCTCACACTTAAATCAAACATTACCTTCAATGTTTTAATCTAAGGCGAGAAAGGAAGGAAAAACTTGGTGTGCAATCAAATCAGGGGCCATAATTGTTATGAGCTCTCCTCAATGAGTAAATCTCTTGTAAGAGATGTTCTATCTATTCATTCAGTCTGGCAGCTTATTCCCGCAGGTCATACTGAAGGGCCATGACTTCTCTTCTTAAATAGTTGAGCTCATAGTCAACCTGGTGCTTGTCTACAGGATTTGAGGACGAATTTGATGAAGGTTATTGTACCCCAAAATTTTCCCTCTCATTTTTATTCAAAACATACTCCTAGAGTTCCCCAAGTGTTTAAGGTTGACCAAGAATTTACCAGCCAAATTCTCCTCCTAAGCAATGGATTTCCAACTAGGGTTTCATTTTTTACAAAGAAGTTTGGGTTTCAAAGGCCTTAAGTGATTTCCATGGTTCCTAATATGTCCTAAATAAATATCATGCCAATTTTCATGCCTTGCATTACAAGTTTGCTCAATAAATTGCTCAGATGACTGGAAATCAACTATATTAGGTCAAAAGTCAACTATGGTCAATATATAATCAAACTTCAATATTTTTGGTTAACATCAACATTTTGAAGTGACATCCATCAGTTTATCAAGTATTGATCATGATTCCTCAAGGAATTCTCTCAAATCATCAAGAATCAATACTTGATAAATTAAGGTTTCCTAGAGAAAGTCAACTGAACTTTGACCAGGCATAACTTTCAAATGCTTAATCCATTTTCCCCCCAACCAAATCTCATTGTGAATAAAATTCAATTCCCTACAACTTTTGGGTTGTCCTCAAATTCAAAAAATGCATCATTGGAAAGATATGAGCCCATACATTACAAGTCCTTTTTGAAAGTCAACAAAAAGACATTTTTTGTCATGGAAAGTTACATCCAGATAAATTCTCCAAATGCAAAAATGGTCAAATAGAGATTGTAGGGAACATCTTCAGCTTTCTAAAAAGTCCAAGATCGTCTTTAAAAGATGAAAATTGAGTAAGTTATGACAAGTACAAATTGAACAAATTGGTGAAAATACAAAAAGTCAACTTTGAGCAAAAATGCATTTTTAAGTTCATGGTCCTATTTTTTGGGATTCAAATATTTTTATGACTTATTCAAGGACTCCTAAATTCACTCTCACATTGCTTTTCCTTTTCCTATATTTTATTCATATTTATTTTTGTTTTTATTCAAATAAATACAAAATAAAATGCACAAAATAATAGATCAATGGTTTGGACACATGGGCTGATGTTTTGAATCAACATTGGGCCTAAGATTTCGTGCAATAGAGGCCAGGTTCATTGCATTTTAAGAAGGGAAAGTTTTTCACAATTTTGGAAACATTTTAATATGTTTGATATTGCTTTGAAAGAGGGCCTTAATGCTATGATTCTTGCCATGTTTGTTCATCCTCACCCCCCTATAAATACAGAACAAGAGCACAAGCAAAGGACGCGCTGAAGCGTCCTAGAGAGAGCTTTCCAAAATTTCAAAAATATATATCAAAGTTGTCAAAATTTGAAACCAAGGTTCCAGCCCTTTTCAATCCAAACAAAGGGTCAAGCATTACTCATGAGGCTCCCAGGAGGCCATATCATCCTTTATCCACGCTTGAAGCTGCCTAAAACTGGCCAACCGAGCCACCTCCATTTGGTAAATTTTTTGCATTTGAATCTCTTAATACACGCGATTTAAATGGATCTAAAGCATATATTCATGTTTATTTGATCATTTTGAATCATTCTAACGTGCTACATGAAAATCTAGAGGCTTAGAATGCAGGTTGCCATTTTTAGGATTTCAAAACGGCCAAGCATCGAGCAAGACGATACAGGCCGTTTTAGGTCAAGCCAGTGCCATGATTGAATTCGTAGCATGTGAAATAGGGGGTAGCCTGAATTTGGGGTTTTGACTCTACATATTTTTGCAGATCCCATTTTTATGTGGCCGGAGAAGACGACCAGAGATCTGCTCTGGCGTCTCTGACCGGTGTTGACTCCTTTGGGGGTCTGCATGGCAAGATCGCACGTTTCCATTGGTTCATTTAAAATTTTGCTGGCACGCGTTTGACACCTGGAAATGGACTTGACTTATCATTATATTATTATCATTCTATTATACTAATGATTGAGTGATTTGGTCCAGTGGTAAAAGCAAGGGGTGTTAAGGCATTACAAAGGGCAAGGGCAGGGGTTCGATCCCTGCCTCTTACCATATAATTTTTCAAAATTTCATTTACAGATCCAGTAATCTAAGGCTAAACACGTACACCATGTGCTATCACCTCATCATTTTTGGATCCATCAAACAACAGATTTAGCGCCTTAGAGTGGAGCGTCCATGCTAGACCCTTAAAGAGTCAGCAGCACTTAAGCACGTAGGACCCTGGGCTTCTTTCTTGTTGGGCTTAGAAAATTCAAGCGTGCACTCCCTTTCAGGCTTCATATCAGGACCACATTGTTTTCTTTCCTTTTCTTTATTTTAGATTTAATTATTTGTTTTATATTATTTTCAAAAAAACCATTTTTGTTTTATGATAAAACCATAAAAAAGCCACAAAAAATAGATTTTACTTTTTTTACAATTAAACTTAAATTTTGTAAATTAAGTAATTAATTAATTAAATTTTTTTTTATTAATTTAAAACCAATTAGAATTAGGTTTACCAATTTCAAGTCTTTTTTCCAAATAAAAATACAATAATATTAAAATTAGTTTCTTTTATCGCCTAGAATTAATTTCAATTAATAATTATCTTTTTTATTAATATTAATTTTATTTAATTTAAGTATTTTCTTAAAACCAATAAAAACAATCATTCTAAGTGTTTATTGTTAGAACAAGATTGGTTCTGATCATATCTCAGAGTTTTGATGATAACAATAAAATATATTTTATATAATTGATACTCTGATGAACGTATTTACTTGTTTCAGATAATGTTCTGACAGAAGCATTTTGACGTGCTGAGCTAAAAATAAATGAAGAAGTTCTTTGATGAAAGAACTATTTGTTTTAGCGCAAGTTCTAATGCTGACTCAGATAAGAAATTATTTAATGCATCTTCTAACGCTTAGTAGGTTTCCATGTTTAGAAGTACTTTGAAAGCAAGCGCTGATCAGAAGTACTTAGCAAGCAAGCGTTAATAAGAAGATATGAAAGCATGTTCTGATTCAAGGCGTGAAGCTAGTTCTGAAAGAATAAAGAAGCTAACAAGTATTGTCAAGTTTCAGGAAACATGCTCTGACAAAGTGTCGTTTGCTCATTTAATGCAAAGACGGCTACATGCACTCAAGTGTCTATGCTAGTTCATTGGAAAATGCAATACTGGAAGCAAACACACAAACATTTATTGCTCTCCACTTTTGAAGGAAGCAACGATCATTTTATTCATACTATATATAGAAGAACATTTATTTCAAGCCAACAAGTCAACAAATTCAAAAGAATCAGAAAGTACGTGAAAATATTCTGGGCTCACAAATCATCTTACATACACTTTGTGCAATACTAATCTTAGTGAAAAATCACAGTTGTGATATAGCTTTCTTAGAAGCAAATTTTGTTTCACTATCTGTAAAGATTTAAATCTTGTAATTGTTCCTTGAGAGGCCATGTTTGGTCAGATTTCTCAAGTAGACTAGGACTAGTTTAAGTCTTAGTGGTGTTAGTCACTTGTAAGATTACTTATGCATTTTTAGTCACAACAGTTGTTGTGTGATTGTAATTAGTTGATTATAGTGAATTAAGTCCTTGTTGAGAAAGGAGAAATCACCTTGGGGGGTGGACTCGAGTAGTTTGAGTTCAAACGAACCAGGATAAAAATAACCGTGTCTTTCCATTATTGTTGAGCCTTTAAGAAAAAGAAAAAGAGAAACTTATTCAACCCCCCCCCCCCCCCCCCCCTTCTAAGTGTTTTCTCACCCTTCAATTGGTATCAGAGCTTGACTCTGAGCACAACACTTAACCGTGTCAGGAAAAGATCCATAAGAAAACACATATGGCTACTGAAGAAAACAACAATAGCTACAACAAACCTCCGGTATTTGATGGAGAAGATTTTGAATATTGGAAAGATAGACTAGAAAGTTTATTTCTAGGTTATGATAGTGATTTATGGGATATAGTCTTGGATGGTTACACACATCCTACAGACTCAGAAGGAAACAAGATTGATAGAAAAAATATGGATAGACAACAAAAATCTGATTTCAAAAATCATCATAGAGCTAGAAATATTTTTCTAAATGCTATCTCTAAAATGGAATATGAAAAGATCACAAATAGAGATACGAAACATGATATGTTTGAGTCTCTCAAAATGACTCATGAAGGAAACACTCAAGTGAAGGAGTCTAAAGCTCTGGATCTCGTCCAGAAGTATGAAGCCTTCAAAGTAGAAGAAAGTGAATCTATAGAAGCTATGTTCTTAAGGTTCCAAACTCTGATCGCTGGTCTGAGAGTTGAACAAGGGATACACTAAGGCATACCACGTAAAAAAAATCATCAGAAGCTTACCCAGAAGATGGGCACCTATGGTCACTACTTTCAAAGTATCAAAAGATCTGAACAACGTGTCTCTTGAAGAACTCATCAGCGCTCTCAGAAGTCATGAGATAGAACTTGATGAGCACGAGCCTCAGAAGAAAGGTAAGTCTGTTGCCCTTAAATCATTTAAAAAATATGAAACTAACGCTTTTCAGGCTGAAGAGGAAAACTCTGAAGAATCTGCGTCAAAAGAAGACGAACTATCTTTGCTCTCCAGAAGGATCAATCAGCTGTGGAAGCACAAACAGAAGAAGTTCAGGAACTTCAAGAAGTCAGAAGATAAACCAGAATCTTCTAGACACAAAAAGTCAAACAGAAGAGAGATAATCTATTATGAATGCAAAGAACCTGGACACTACAAGAGTGATTGTCCAAAACTTCAAAGAGAAAAACCAAAGAAAATTTTTGGTAGAAAGAAAGGGATGATGGCAACCTGGGACGATTCAGAATCATCTGAAGATGAATCTGATTTTGAAGATGAGAACGCCAACCTAGCCATGATGGCTACCATAGCAGATGACTCAGACTGTGAGTCATATCAAAAAGAGGTATTCTCTGAATATACTTCAGATGAACTTGCTGAAAGTTTATCAGAACTTCTGGAAAACTATAGTCAGCTCAAAATCAAATACAAGAAACTCAAGAAGAGTCTTGCATCTGATCTTGAGAAACATGAAACAGAAAAATCAGAACTCAAAGAAAATAATTTTAAACTTAAAGAAGAAATTCAAAATGTTCAAAATTTTTTTAGTTCAGATTCTGTGTCAAGTTCAAAAGATATTCTGAAAGCATATGACTGTAGCTTTCAAACTTTTCTTGCTAAAAGCATGGATAGAAGCAAAATGGCTTCAATGATCTATGGAGTTAGTGGGAAAAACAGAAGAGGAATTGTATATGAACCTCCCAAAGGGAAGGAGACATATATACAAAAACCTATTGCTAAGATGACTTTCACTTATAAACCTCTGAATAAACAATTCAAGTTTGGACACACACATGATATAAAATATACATCACATTCTGGAAACTCTTATGCTAATCCAAAGTTCAAGCAAAACTTTAAATACTCTAACCTAAGAGGACCCAAAAAGATATAGGTACCTAAGGATAAAATAATATTTGTTGTATGATGTTCTTAACAACTCAATTGAGACACCAATCATGGTACCTGAACTCTGGGTGCTCATGACACATGACGGGAAGAAAGTCTATGTTCCAAAACCTAGAATTTAAAGCTGGAGGAGACGTCAAGTTTGGATGTAATCAGAAAGGGAAGATTATTGGTTCTGGAACCATTGGAAACGGTAACCTTCCTTCTATCTCTAATGTTTTATTAGTAGAAGGATTAGCGCATAACTTGCTGTCCATAAGTCAATTAAGTGACAACGGTTATGACATTATCTTTAATCAAAATTCATGTAGATCTGTTAGTCAAAAAGATGGAACAATCCTCTCTTCTGGCAAGAGAAAGAATAACATATACAAAATTGATTTGTCAGATCTTAAATCTCAGAAGGTTAAATGCCTTTTGTCTGTTAGCGATGAGCAATGGGTATGGCACAAAAGATTGGGACATGTCAGCTTAAGAAAAATCTCTCAACTAAATAAATTAAATTTAGTTAGAGGACTTCCCAATCTGAAGTACAACTCAGAAGCTCTGTGCGAAGCATGTCAAAAAGGAAAATTTTCAAAACCTTCCTTTAAATCCAAAAATGTTATTTCTTCCTCTAGGCCATTAGAACTACTTCATATTGATCTATTTGGGCCAGTTAAAATTGCATCCATCAGAGGCAAGAAGTATGGATTGGTCATTATTGATGACTTCAGCAGATGGACATGGGTTAAGTTTTTAAAACACAAGGATGAGTCACATTCTGTGTTCGTTGACTTCTGTAACCAAGTGCAAAAAGAAAAAGATTTTAGAATTATAAAAGTCAGAAGTGATCATGGTGGAGAATTTGAAAACCATTATTTTGAAAAATATTTTAAAGAAAATGGTATTGTTCATAATTTCTCTTGTCCTAGAACTCCCCAACAAAATGGAGTTGTAGAACGAAAGAATAGAACATTAGAAGAAATGACCAGAACCATGATCAATGAAACAAATATGGCTAAGCACTTTTGGGCAGAAGCTGTGAACACAACATGTTATATTCAGAATAGAATCTCTATAAGACCTATTCTTGAAAAGACTCCCTATGAATTGTGGAAAAACAGAAAACCCAACATTTCTTATTTCCATCATTTTGGATGTACTTGCTTTATTCTGAACAGTAAAGAAAATCTGAACAAGTTTGATTCTAAAGCACAAAAGTGTTTTCTTCTTGGATATTCTGAACGCTCAAAAGGCTATAGAGTATACAACACATAAACTCTGATTGTTGAAGAATCAATCAAAACCTGGTTTGATGATAAGCTTGGCCAGCAACAGCCAAAGCAAATTGATATTTCTGTAGGTACATAAGATCATCCCTTAAAATCTAAAACTTCAGAAGCAAAGGAAGACTCAAAAGATCATCCTCTTGACAATGCTCTGGATAATCTCAGAATCTCTGAACAACCCACTCAGAAAAGGTTTCCTAGAATCTCTTTAGCTCATAAAGAAGACGTGATTATTGGAAGAAAAGAAGATCCCATTAGAACAAGATCCTCTCTCAGAATCAATAAAGAATCATTGTTTGGATTGGTATCTTTGATTGAGCCAACTTCTATTGATGAAGCTCTGGAAGACAATGATTAGATCTTAGCAATGCAAGATGAACTCAATCAATTTTCCAGAAACGATGTGTGGGATCTAGTTCCAAGACCCAAAGGGTTCAACATTATAGGAACTAAATCGGTTTTCAGAAACAAACTAAATGAGCAAGGAGAGGTGGTCAGAAACAAAGCACGACTGGTTGCACAGGGTTATAGTCAAGAAGAAGGAATTGATTATAATGAAACCATTGCCCCAGTCGAAAGGTTAGAGTTTATTAGATTATTAATTTCTTTTACTGTTCAAAATAACATTTCATTATCTAAAATGGATGTTAAAAGTGCATTTTTAAATGGCTATATAGAAGAAGAAGTTTATGTCCATCAACCTCCTGGCTTTAATGACTCAAAACATCCAGAACATGTTTTCAAATTAAAAAAGTCTTTGTATGGTTTAAAACAAGCTCCCAGAGCTTGGTATGATCGTCTGAGTAATTTTCTTTTAGAAAAAGATTTTACCAGAGGGAAAGTGGACACAACTTTATTCAGAAAGACATTTAAAAATGATATCTTAATTTGTCAAATTTATGTTGATGACATTATTTTTGGAACCTCTAATATCTCCTTTGGAAAAGAATTTGCTGAGACCATGCAGGCAGAATTTGAGATGAGCATGATGGGAGAATTGAAGTTCTTTCTGGGAATTCAAATTAACCATACTCCAGAAGGTACTTACATACATCAGACGAAGCATGTTAAAGAACTTCTGAAGAAATTTCAGATGTCAGAAAGCAAAGATGCTAAGACACCAATGCATCCAACATGCATTTTGGGAAAAGATGAGGTAAGTATGAAGGTAGATCAGAAGCTCTACAGAGGTATGATTGGATCCCTTCTCTATTTGACTGCATCTAGACCTGATATATTATTCAGTGTATGTTTATGTGCTAGATTCTAATCAGATCCTAGAGAATCTCACTTAACTGCTGTTAAGAGAATTCTGAGGTATATGAAAGGTACTACTAATTTGGGTCTGTGTTACAGAAGATCAAAAGATTTCAGACTAGTAGGTTATTGTGATGCTGACTTTGCTGGAGATAGAATTGAAAGAAAGAGCACCTCTGGAAGCTGCCAGTTTTTGGGTGACAATCTTATCTCGTGGTACAGCAAGAAGCAAGCAACAATTGCACTTTCAACAACAGAAGCTGAGTATATATCTGCTGCTGGATGTAGTTCTCAGATGATTTGGATGAAAAGTCAGCTAGAAGATTTTAATCTTTATGAAAGTAAGATTCCTATCTTCTGTGACAATACTTCTGCAATTTGTCTTTCTAAAAATCTTATTTTACATTCTAAAGCTAAACACATTGAAATTAAATATCATTTTATAAGGGACTACATTCAGAAGGAAATCTTAAATTTAAACTTTATAAAAACAGACCATTAATGGGCTGATATTTTTACCAAACCCCTTTCAGAAGATAAATTTAAATTCATTTTGAAAAATATTTGTATGGAATTATGTCCTGAATAAAATTGTGTTTATCTTCTGCGTTTGACTTCAGAATGTTCTGAAATGAATGTTCTGATTAACAACTCTTCAGAAGTTAGAAGAGAAGTTACATCAGAAGCTATATATAAAGTTCTGAAATGTTCTAATGTTTCATTTCAAGTATAGCTCAGTAGTTCATTAGATCTAACAGTTGTCCCATGCAACCTTCAGGAGATGAACACGTGGTGTGTTTCTGAAAGGTCATGCGTGCTAAGCTATTGACGCCGTCCCTAGGTAACTGTTATGATTTGCTCAAATCTCACGCTTTCCCCTAAATTTTCATTATCATTAAATGCTTGTCATGATTAGATTCTTTTCAATTAATTTAAAAAAAAAACTCTTTTTACAGTTTTATTTTTAGAAAAAAAAATACCTATTTCTCAAAAGTTTTCATATAAATACCTTTGTAAAAACCCTTTCTCACTTTTTACATTCTCTTTCAAAAACTCAACCGTCTCTTTGTATTTTTCTCTGAAACCCATTTTTCTTCTCTCAACCTAAGTGCTCAAATGGCTTCCTCCTCTACTCATTTTGAAAACACCCAATCTGAACAGTACGTCATTCCTGAGAGAACCACTCTCATTCCAGTGAATAGCTTAGAAGTTATAAGTGAATTAATTATGGATTTTGATAATCTTAAAGCAAATGGTTTTGATCTTCTTCCTACTGTGGAGTTTCAAGGATGGGGAAACTTCTTTGACCGTCTAGTTGGTCCTGTTTTTCCACACCTTGTTAAGGAATTTTGGATACATGCTATTGCTTCACCAAAAGTCATCCTCTCATTCGTGATGGGTAAGGAAATCTCCCTAACTGAAAATCTCATCAGAAAACTACTGGGTTTTGAAGGAACTGGAGTGACTGGAATTTCAAGTGGCATAATGGAAATGTCAAAGGTTTATGTTGAAATTTTTACAAATGGGCAAGCATCTTCAAAAGTCAGAGATTTGAAAAATAAGTACAAGATCTGGGAAAGAATCATCCATGGTTGCATTCATCATAGGAAGGAAACTAGTTCTCCAGACTATATAAATGCTGACCAACAATACTTGTTGTTCTGTCTAGGAACAAATGTTAAGATTGATTTACCCTATCTTCTGTTTGATCATCTTTGGACTCATGTCAAAGAAACTAGGGAAGCAGAAGGAATGAAGAACCCTAAATACAAAAGGAATTGGATTCCAATGGGGAGATTGATTTCAGACATTCTGACTGAGAATGGTCTGATTGCTCACTTGGATGAAGCAAATATGATGGGGGAGTTAGAGCCTACATGTGGGAAAGCTATGACCGGAAAGAACTTGGTGAAGAGAAATATTATTGACAAACTGTTGATAGAACCAACTCCTTATGTTTCAGCAACCGTTAAGAGAAGAAGGATTCGAATTGCTGATTTTCCACTGTTCAACTCAGGAGATCACCCTTGCATCATCCTGCATTACATTCATATTTGCAAAGAAAGTGGAACTCCAATTGATCCTGCTTGGCTTCAAGGAAGACATGAAGCTTCTCCAAATGTTGTCTGTCAACAACCAATGAAGAGGAAAGTAGTTGAAGGACCTTCTGCTAGACCTCAGAAGAAGAAGAAGAAATCAGGTACACCTGCTGAAACTATTTCTGTTTATGATTCTGTAAATATATCTATATTTGTTGAACCCCAAACCTTAGGTGACATAGATTTTGACATAGACTTGACCATACCCTCTGGACCTCTTGCTGAAAACCCTCAAAGAGATCAAGTTTTATCAGACTTGAGTGATTTTGACTCTGATTACTCCTCTGAAACCCAAACAGAACCATCTCAAACAGAACCATCTCAAACACCTATCCCTCAAACTATTCCTGCTGAAAACCTTTCTATACCTCATCCCAGACCTTTATCACCCAGACCTACTGGATGGTATGATGCTGGCTCTTGGAGAATACCAGGAATCAACGTACCTCTGGCCATACAAAATCCACCATTCACCCTACCTTCTGAAAATATCTTTGCCATGAACAGAACACAACCTCAGAATCCTACCCCCACTGCTGATAACACAATCATCATTTCTCCTGACATCACACCACCCACATCTCCACAACATCCAACTCGTAACTCACCAATGCTTTCACCTCCTCACATTCCAGAACATACCCTCACTCAAACTCATAAACCACCAGAAACACATGAACCCTCTGAAACTCATGTACCATCTGAACCTCATAATCCATCAGCAACACCTGAACCTTTTGAACAACCTGACCAATTAGTAACACATGAACAATCAGAAAATCCTAAACCAGCTGAATTTCTGAAAACTGTAGTTGATTTTGAATCTCTACAATTTCTGAAAAACAAAACCTACAAAAAGGTTGTTCCCAAACCTGTTAAGCCAGATGTAAATGTATATTTTCAAAATTTTTAACAGAAGTTCAAGCTTGGTTGGACCCGCTGAAGGAAGACTGCACCAGAAGTGTGAATCCAGCAGCAACAGATCTTCTGTGGGAAACATTCAGAAGAACCTTAGGTGCTGATTCACTGAAGTTGCAAGACTTATGTCATTCTCAGGTGCTTGAGAACTTCTCCAAACATCTACATGCCTTCAAGTCAGAAGCCACTGATATTTGGAACAATAAGTCTTCTCTGATGATTTCTAATGCTCCAGCTGATCAAATGGACATTTCAAAAGATGAGTCTGAAGATGCCTCTGAAGATTCAAATCCTTTGGCAATAGTTCTGTTTAATCAACCTTCTGCTAAAGCTGCACCTGAACTTGTGCCAACTCTTATGGTGGATTTGGGCACTCTACTTTCAACTTTTGTTTGTTCTGACTCAATGGTTTCTACTCCAAAGGTTGTATCTACTGAAGCTTCTTCATCCTCTACTCCTACTTCTCTTGTAATGGATACTCTAAATGAGCTTAAGAGGGAAAATGAAGTTATTCATGAGCGCTTGGATAAGAAAGACCAGACAAACCAAGAAATCAGAAACTGGATGATGAAACAAGAGGAATCTACATCTGAGATCAAGAATCTTCTTATGGCCCTTGTTTCTAAGAAATCTTAGTGTCATTTTGTTTCTTGTTTTTTGTTTGTTGTTTTGTACCTCTGAATCTTTTATTAAAACCTTTACACTCTTCAACTATTTTTATATACTTTTTGATTATGCCAAAAAGGGGGAGAAAATGAGTATTTTGATCTAATCTCTGATTAACAGTTATGGGACTATGTCCCAAACATTCTAACAAAATACAAAATTTCTTTCTATGTTTAAAATAATTGTGCAGGTATCACTTAAACTCTGGAAGTTTATTTCAACTGAACATTATCTTCAAAAGACTTACTGAAGAAATCCCAGAAGAAAATTTCAAAGCTATGATGAAAATTCTCAAGAAGTTTTTCTTACAGAAATATTTATTTCAGAGGGAGATTCTTATCTCTTGTTCAATTTTATTTCTAAATCTGAATATTTTTGTCATCATCAAAAAGGGGGAGATTGTTAGATCAAGATTGGTTCTGATCATATCTCAGAGTTTTGATGATAACAATAAAAAATATATATAATTGATACTCTGATGAACGTATTTACTTGTTTCAGATAATATTCTGACAGAAGCATTTTGACGTGCTGAGCTGAAAATAAATGAAGAATTTCTTTGATGAAAGAACTATTTGTTTTAGCGCAAGTTCTAATGCTGACTCAGATAAGAAATTATTTAATGCATCTTCTAACGCTTAGCAGGTTTCCATGTTCAGAAGTACTTTGAAAGCAAGCGCTGATCAGAAGTACTTAGCAAGCAATCGTTGATAAGAAGATATGCAAGCATGTTCTGATTCAAGACGTGAAGCTAGTTCTGAAAGAATAAAGAAGCTAACAAGTCTTGTCAAGTTTCCGGAAACATGCTCTGACAAAGTGTCGTTTTCTCATTTAATGCAAAGACGGCTACATGCACTCAAGTGTCTATGCTAGTTCATTGGAAAATGCAATACTGCAAGCAAACACGCAAACATTTATTGCTCTCCACTTTTAAAGGCAGCAACAGTCATTTTCTTCATACTATATATAGAAGAACATTTATTGCAAGCCAACAACTCAACAAATTCAAAAGAAGCAGAAACTACGTGAACACATTCTTGGCTCACAAATCATCTTACATACACTTTGTGCAATACTAATCTTAGTGAAAAATCACAGTTGTGATATAGCTTTCTTAGAAGAAAATTTTGTTTCACTATCTGTAAAGATTTAACTCTTGTAATTGTTCCTTGAGAGACCAAGTTTGGTCTGATTTCTCAAGTAGACTAGTTATAGTTTAAGTCTTAGTGGTGTTAGTCACTTGTAAGATTACTTGTGCATTGTTAGTCACAACAGTTGTTGTGTGATTGTAATCAGTTGATTATAGTGAATTAAGTCCTTGTTGAGAAAGGCGAAATCACCTTGGCGGGTGGGCTGGAGTAGTTTGAGTTCAAACGAACCAAGATAAAAATAACTGTGTCTTTGCATTATTTTTGAGCCTTTAAGAAAAAGAAAAGAGAAACTTATTCAACCCCCCCCCCCCCCCCTTCTAAGTGTTTTCTCACCCTTCATTTAGGAGTTTTTAGGGTTTTTTATTTCTCATCCATCTTCGCGTGTTTGTTATGATTTCTTATTTTTATTTCCAAATATTATGTATCTGCATATGGGTTGTAATAGTTTAAACTTAGGACTTTTACTTTTGCTTCCCCTTTTTGGATTTGTAACTCCCCCTCTCCGAGGCCAAGTAATAGTGTAGATTCAATTTCTGCATTTTTATTTTTTGTACATATATTAACTGTTAGATGTATGTTAATAGGATTGCATGATAAGACTAAACGTAAATGTTAGCAAACCTAACATCCAAGAAAAATAATTGAAACACAACACACTCGCACACGCGCACCTCTAAGGCTTCCCCACTTGTAGCCTTTCGAATAAACGGTCACGATTCTCAAATTTAAGAGATTTTAGTGGCTACCATTTGGTTTAAAAGATCATAAGTCCCTCGATAACCCTTTCGACGTTGCCTCGGCAAAATTATCTTAAAACCCTAGGGTAATTACTGATATATTACTAGTTGCCTTTGTGACCTTACGATGACCCTCACTAGTCCCTGAAAACATCCGATGATAGGGTTACCTACTCACTAATAGTAATATAGCATTGTCTAAAGGAAAAGAGGATAAGAACAAACCTTTCGAGTAGGTAGGTAGTTCTTAGTTGCTGGCTCAAACAAAACATTTTTCCACACATACACAAACTCCTTTTCTAAATAGTTTCAAAGACAAAAACACTTTATATACGTTCTCACCGAAACGAGAAACATTACAAAGTTCTCCACACTAAGGCATATTTTCAAAATATTTTCAAAACGCACAAACACAATACATTTTCAAAAGTGAGCTAGCAACTAAGATCCCGTAGATAACTACGGATGGAAAGGGTGCTAATACCTTCCCTTTCCATAACCTACCCCCTTACTCAGAAAATAATCTCGAAAGGTCTTTCTTGTTCTTTTCACCCTTTCCTTTGTTGGATAAAAGAAAAGTCAGTGGAGACTCTTACTAACTGCAACATTTGCGAATAAAAATGCAAAACCAGTAAAAGTCAATTCTCCCACCCTATTACAGAACTGGCGACTTTATTGGAGAAATTTTCTAAAAAATGTGGGGTAATCTTAGAGATAGTTCACATTTAAATGCTTTACATGTCTGCTTGCTTTATTTACATTTCGGGTTTATGTTTGAGTATTCTTATAAAGATCCTATACCCGTATCTGGGGCAATTTTAGGTAAGAAGCAATAGATCATGGAGATTGTACGACGTAGACCGATATGGTTGAAGAGATGGATGCGTTAGTGTGACACATTTGTTGGTACCAATATCCCTTGTGTTAAATCGAGGAGAATACGTGGCCGCTGTGTGGTGTCATAACACACTAATTGACCTTTGAACCTTAGTTAAACAAACTTGGCCATTAGAAAAGTAGTGAGATAGTCGGCTTCGGTATAAAGCTGAGGATTGGTTGATACTCGATACTACACTCATTGAGATCGTACTTTCGGGATATTTTTGTTAGAACATAGTTTGATTCTATAACCCTAGTAAGAGTTTTGATGATAAAAAACATAAAGAACAAATATGCACTCTAAAAATATATTCTGTTTTGTAGAGAAGTTCTGATGGAAGAAGATCAGAAGATAAGCTACAAGGTTGTTCCTGCTGTGAACATAGACAATTCTCAAAAAGCTCTGATGATAGAAGATCGGAAGTTGCGCTAAAAGAAAGATGCTTTAACTCTGATTACACAACTCTGAGAAAGTAAGTCTAACGCTGAAAACAGGATCTTATGGCTCCAACCTTCAAAAGTTCTGAAGCAAGTAGCAACACATACCTCAATGTTCTGAAGCGTTACAAACCAAATATTTCCATTTCAAGAGAAATGACTGGAAGGGAATAAGGATCTTTATTTTTGAAAAGCACCTTAACTGTTGTTGTACCATATAATTTTCCCTCTCATTTCTCAAGAATTTTCTCACATGATCTTCCATGACTCAAGTTTGCAGCATTGATACATCAATTTAAGTTTGGAATTGGCACAAGGGAAAAATGGTCAAAATGCACACTAAAAAGTCAAACTTTAACTTTTTGATCAAAATAAAGTTTCAAGAATCACATTTCATCAAGACATGCTAGAATATGAAATTGGTTCATAAAGAAAATCAAAAGTCAAAAATTACTTTGGAAAAGTCAAAGTTCTAAACACTTAGAAATTTTCCTAAGTGTTAAGAAAGTATGATAAGTTCAGAACTTTTGGCCAGTTTTTCATCATAATGCAAGATGATTCAGGAAGAACTTCTGACACAAGAGTTATAGATCTCAATGATATCTAAAACATTACATAACATATCTCCTCCTAGAAATGTTGGGATTTCAAGTTATAAATCCTTGAAGACACGTCCATGAAACTAAAACACTTAGTAAATTCTGAGAATTTCCATGTTAGAATTTGATTAAAACTTCTGGGCCAGTTTTCACGTAGGTATAATCAGAGTTTGCAAAAATGATTCAAAGAGGGGTTACAAATCATGTTACAAGCTTTCTGAAAAGTCTGAGAACTCCTTCAGATCATGCTGGAGCAGGGAGATTCAAAGATTAGAAGTTGGACATTTGTTCTTAATCTAGGTTACGTTTATGCTGAACTTCTGATCCAGTTTCAGGCTATGCTGCATAATCTCATGTTGCAAGCACTCTTGCTTGTTAAATATCATCATAATTTAATGCTCACACCAAATTTTGAGTCTTTATCCCAGTGTTTAAGTCTTTATCCAAAAGATCTTCCCACGTGTGGCATGAAAGTACCACTGCTGTCCTTGAAAAGCAAAATTTTGTACAAAGTTTATTTTGAGCCCATACTTTACTTTGTTTCTGAGTGTACTTCCCCATAAATAATTCCTACAAACTCAGATTAGGCGTGTTTAAAGTTTCTAACTACCCTACCTTGCCTTGAAACATGTTTGTCTAAACTTGCTTCAAAAACAAGTCAACGATCCATAACACATGATGGTTGTACTCCTGCCTTCTCCAAGTTTCTAAATCTTTTTCCTATAAATTAAACTTCATTTTCAAACTGAAGGAGGATTCGGAAGGATTGAAAAAATCCCTGAAACCTTACTGAAAATTCCCAAGAACCTGGAACTGCAACATAAACACAAAACCTGCTAGTTTCTAGTTTTTGCATCCAAACTCTAATTTTCCTTGTGTGTTTCTTAGCTAAATCATCCTCACCGTTTTTGATATACACATATAGGCTTTCCCAACTTCTGTTTTCAAATTGTAATACATTCTTCACCAATCTCCATTTCAAAAATCAGAAATTTGCATCTTCATTGCTCCAGAGCATTCCAACCATCCATAACTCAAGTTAAGGGTTGCTTTAACTTTCTGAGAACTTGAGGAAGCTGACCAGAAGATCACATCAATCTGAACCAGACTCTAACTCACAGAATAATTTCCAACTGCAAGGTAAGCTTCTTCTGATTTTCATCTCATTACTTAGACATTGTTAGGCTTGCAATTTCAAATACGCAATGTAGATATCATGGCTCTGGATCTGTACATATTTATAGATTTCATTTATCTGGCCTAAGCAGAGAGAATTTCAGATTATAACTTCTTGAAAAATTTAGGGTTCATAATTAGGATTAGAAAAATTCATGCTTGCTTCTGGTTTTCAGTTTTGGTACTTGGTATTTCTGAAACCATGATGAAATTTGCCAGGACTTCTATGTTTGCATTTTCCATTTTTATTGACAAATGACTAAGTTGCAGATACTCTAGCTGGCGTGAAGAAGAAGATGAAGTTCATCATCAGAACTTACTTTGTAATATATGTTTATGTTTTTGCTTCTAATACCGGATATACAGCAACCCCAGTGGTAGTGAGCGCGCGCATAAGGCATTAGTGTCAAGGGTCCTGGGTTCTAGCCCCAGAAGCATCTTTTTGTGATTATCTCTTAATATTTTACATATTATTTGTCAAACAACATTCCTGGACCAGAAATTCTAGATAAACCCCCTCCCCATTTGTTTGTCAAAACAGTACTCCTGGACCAGAACTTCTAGATATTTTCATCCAACAACATTGTCACCTCACTTACCCATAATCAGAACTTCTAGCCTTCCAGTAACATTAGAACTTCTAGGTTTCTAGCTGCACTAGAACTTCTAGGCTCTCTCAACAATCATAACTTCCAGACTTTCCTTTATTTCTAGCAACCCCATAACTTTAGCGCGTCTGGATCCAGAACTTCTGGCTTTCCCCATTCCTGCTAACATTTTCTTTCTGATTTGCAGCGCGCCTGAGTCAGAACTTATGCTCTCTCTTGTTTCTATTCTTTCAGTAACACGCTAACTCTAACTCTTATTCTCTTATTATTTTTATCATCACTTTTATTTTCATTAATCAAAAACACAAAAAATGCTTTATATTCATATACTTTTCTTTATTTCTTTTAAAACAAAAAGACTAAAAACATTTCCTTAAGAAAATTTACTTTTTCTCTTAATAAAAACAAAACAAATCTATTATACATTTCAATTTTTGTATATTATTTCAATATGGTTGTAATAGATAATTAGGACTTTAATTTCTCGCAACCCTCATTTTTAAAGTTGTACACCCCATCCCCAAGTGATTGTAATAGCGTAGGATATTTACATTTCCATAATTTATCGCTTTCATATAAATGCTAGTAATTAGGGTTTGTATGGAAAGATAAAATCAATACTTAGAAAGCCCTAATTCAAGATAATTCAAGCATGAAATACAAACACTTGCACACTTTTATCTCTAGGGTTAACTCCACTTGTTGCCTTATGAAAAATGGTCATGTTATGCATGTGAGGCGTCTTAGAAAAAACAATCAAAAAATATAAGATCATAGTCCCTCGATGACGCTTCAAATGTTGCCTTACAAATGATCTTAGTCCCTCAAAGAGAAATGATAAGATATCTCACAACATTGTTATCATGACTATACAATGACCCACACTCGTCCCTTTACATCCAAAGATAAGGCTTCTTACCAATCACTGGTAAGATAGCAATATCAAAGGAGGAAAAGAACAAAGACTTTTGAGTAGGTAGAAACGTTCTTTGTTGCTTGCTCATCTTCAAACACAAACACCTTTCTAAATGCACCAACATTTTTCATTAAATATTTTTAAAGGTCCAACACTTTATATACATTCTTATAGAGACGAGAATCATTACAAAGTTAGCCTAAAAAAGGCGCTTTTCAAAAATACTTTCAAAATCCACCATAAAGCACACATTCAAACAAAAGCAATGATCTAGCAAGAAACTAAGAGACCATAGATAACTATGGATGAAAAGGGTGCTAACACCTTCCCTTTTCATAATCTACCCCCCGAAATCAAGAAAATAATCTCAAAGGTCTTTCCTGTTCTTTTCACCCTTTCCTTTATTGGATAAAATAAAATTCGATGGTGACTCTTGCTATCCGCAACAATTGCGATAAAATGCAAAACACCCAAGTCAGTTCTCCCACCGTATTACAGAACTGGAGACTCTGTTGGGGAAAAGACTTAAAATTGGGGTTACCTTAGGGACATATCACCTTTACTTGATTTCCTTGTTTGACTTGTTTGCTTTACATTATGGTTCCTTGTTTGGGCTTGTTTTGATCCTCTACCCGGATCTAGGGCACCTTTTAAGTAAGTAGCAATAAGTTGTGGAAACTGTACGAGGTATACCGACATGGTCTAAGCAATAGCTATGTTAGTGTGACACATTTGTTGGTACCGGTAGCCCTAGAGTAGTCAAGGATAATACGGGGCCGCTGTGTGGTGTCATAAAGCACTAAATGACTTTAGAACCTTTACTTGACAACCTGGCCTTTATGAAGTACTGAGGTAGTCGGCTTTGGTGCAGTCCAAAGTTGGTTGATACTCGATACTACGCTCATTGAGATCGGACTTTCGGAATATTTCGGTTGCCAATAAAGAGGCTTGTGCTGAAACAATGCCTGATGAAGAAAGATTAATGATATTGAGATCCCCTAGAACCCGATTACTTTCTAGGACAGGTTGAACCAACTAAAATTCAAGAGGGTACTTACCTATGAAACTCATACAAGCCTAAACCTAAGGACTTGTTTGCTTTGTGTGTATATTCTTACTTGTACATAACATCATAACATCATACCATTGCATTTGCATTAACCATTTCAAGGACTTTTGGGATTTATCTTTCTTCTGTTTTGTAGGACATGGCTTCCACCCGTAGGAATACTATCCAAGTCAACCTCGTAAGAATTCCTCCTCAACTGAAAGAGTTAGAATCGAGGGTTCCTGATAGTTATCCATTCACCGGGAGACATGGTCGACTCCTCAACTTGGTTACCTCAAGCATTGATGAAGACATGATGAAGGTGTTTTTCCAGTTCTTTAACCCTTTACACCATTGATTTACCTTCCCCGATTACCAGCTTGTACCTACTATGGAAGAATTCTCTCAGCTCTTGGGAATTACTATTCTCAATCAACTACCTTTCAACAGTATCGAAAGATACCCAAGTCCTGAAGAGATTGCCCTAGCTTTACACTTGTAAAAATCCAACGTCACGGCTAATTGGGAAACAAGAAGTGGTGTCAAAGGATTCCTAGCCAAGTTCCTGTTCGAGAAAGCTCAAGATTGTTTGAACTGTCTGGATTTACAAGATTTTGAAGAAATATTAGCCCTTCTCATCTATGGGATGGTATTATTTCCAAATCCTGACCAACTTATAGATGTAAATGCTGTCAAAATCTTCATATCTAGCAATCCGGTGCCTACTTTGTCGGGAGATATTCTGCATTATCTCCATTCTCGCACCATGAAGAGAAGAGGATCCCTCATATTTTGCACTCCTATATTGGCTAGGTGTTTTGTTTTTCACCTCCCCTAATCCGTTGTGAAGAACGAGCAAGGTTTAAGGTGGTCCAATAGGTTGATGTCACTCATAGATTCAGATATTCACTGGTGTTCTGGATCCTTGGAGGACATTACTATCTTCTACTGTTGTGGGGAATTCCTTAATGTCCATTTTCTTGACATTAGGGGAGGTATCACTTACAACCCTTGCTTAGCTTTGCGACAGTTTGGGTATGCACGAAGAGATGGTCCTCATGATGCGCTCATCCAAGGTGTGGTGTTCGAATACGAGAGTGACAATCAAGGCTACCATCAAAGATTTATATGAGCTTGGAGAATAGTAAGACATTGGGACACAAGAATTATATTCCCCTTGAGCCTTACCTTAGGTGGGTACGAGCTCGTGCTCAGAAGCTCGTAATGCCTTACCCCTCCATCTTACCTGTTATCTTGGAGCCTGTTGCTGAAGGAGATGTCCCATATATTATCCTCTATCCCAACATGCTTACCTCTCTTGAAGACTTGCAAAATGATTGGATTAACTAAAGGAAGAGCAAGACACCTTCGAAGCTCAGTTCTACGCAAGCGAGAAAAGGGTTTTGGAGCTTACAAGGCAACTTCATGAAGAACAAAGCTTGAACGCTTACATTGCACCAAAGAGGATGCGTTCGACCTTTTTGTCTTAGGAATTTATTTTGTAAGCCCAATAGGAACGTTGTAACCATTTTGAACTGATTAATGCAATTTGACGTTTGTTCATTCTTTATCTAGACAAATTTAAATCTTATAAATCCTTGAAATCATCTGCATGCACATTTTTCATGCATCATAGCATAAACAAGTTTTCCACAACAAGTTTCCTTATCTTTCTGTTGTTTATTTTAGTAAGATGGATATCGAGAAAACAGTGAAAGACCTGCAAGCACAAAATTCTCAGTTTCACGAGACTCTGCTGACCCTGGACAAGGGGCAACAAGAGTTGATGACGCTGCTGGCATCCAAAAAGAAACCAAAAAGGAAAGCCCTAGTCAACATGGGTAAAAGATTCAGAGTGCTGATCCGCTAGATACCAATAGTTGAAGATTCGTCTGAGGAAGACGAAAATGAAGTTGGAGAAGCAAGGAGCACCCGGGCTGGGTGTGTCAATGATCAAGTGTCTGATATTGAAGACTACTTTGAAGAGCAATATCCTCCTGCCAACGATAAGTACAAGCAACCAGAGGATAGACTGAAGGCCATTGAGATTCAAGTCGTTCCTGGTTTGGATTTTGATGATTTGGGTTTAATATATGGGGTTGTCATTCCCCATAAATTCAAGATACTAGTCTTCATTAAATATGACGAGGTTTCCTACCGAAAGCTTCATCTAAAGTCTTACGTGCGCAAAATACAACCGCACACCACCGAAAAGAAACTCTGGGTCCATTTCTTTCAAGAAATCTTGGTTGGGACTCAACTAGAGTGGTTTTACCAATTAGAGGGTTCCCGTATCCATACCTTGGAATACTTGGCCACTGCTTTATATCACAAATACCAATACAATGCCGACCTGGAGCCGACTAGAGTTCAACTACAATACATGACGATGGGTAAAAACGAGGGGTTCAAAGAGTACGCCCAAAAATGGAGGGATCTTGCCAGTAGGGTCCAACCACCATTAACTGACAGGGAACATATTGATATGTTTATGGGTAAGTTATCTAGTCCATTTTTCAACTTATTGGTTGGGTGTTCTTCGTCCAGTTTCAACGAGCTGGTCCTAACCGGTGAAAGGGTCGAAAGTGGTATCAAGAGCGGGAAAATCTCCATGGCGTCTGCTTCCACCTCCAACCCCGTAAAGAAACCCTTCACTGGGAAGAAAGAAATGAATGTTGTGTATGGGGCAATGGCCCGTACCAAGAAGGATAATCGTTCATCCGTTAATGTTGTTCTGATCTCCAACCCTACTCCTGTTATTGTACACCAAAATTTTCCCTCTCACTTATCAAGAATTTGCTCACAAGATCTCCTTGACTCAAGATTGCAATAGGGTTTGATCAGATCAAGACACCTCCTTAAGCACTGATGACCAAAATTAGGGTTTGAGTTTGCACAAGTATTTTTGAACTTTAAATGCCCCATTTGACTTTCATGGATCATTATGGACCTCCATGATTTCTCATGTCAAGTTTCAAGCTTTAAATCACACTTTTGCTCAGTCAATTGAGTAGTTGACCTAAAAATCAATTGTATTGGGGAAAAAGTCAACTATAGCCAATTTACAGTCAAACTTCATGATTTTTGATCCACATCAATAGTTTAGACTCATATGTATCATTTGATCAAGTTTGGACCATAATTCCTCAAGAAATTTGATCAAATCTCCAAAAGGGCAAAATGGTCAAAATTAGGGTTTTGACTAGGAAAGGGCAACTTTTTATTTTTGACCTAGAAAATGGTCAATTGGTTTAAGGAATGATCTCAAGAATCCAATTGCATCATTTTGACCTAATGACATGGTTGAAAACATTGCAAGTCCATTGGATTGACAGATGAATTTTGCAGTCAACTGATCAAAAGTCAACTGTATACTGAAAAGTCAAACATTGACTTTTTGGTCAAATTCAAGTGCCAAAGATCATAATTCATCAAAAAATGTCAAAATATGAAACTTATTCATCAAGAAATCAAAAAGTCGAGATTTCATTTTGAAAAGTCAAAATTTCTAAACTTCGAATTTTTTTTGTGTTGGAAATTTCATGTTTTTTTCATAACTTTGAGCAAAATTTTCACCATGATGCAAGATTATTCAAGAGAAACTTCCAACATGAAAGTTGTATATCTCCATGAAATATACAACTTTTCTTCACACAACTTCTTCCAAAAGTTCTTGGATCTCAAGTTATAATTTTAAGAACATAGGGTCATGAAACTAAACACTTAGTGAAATTTTTCCCTAATTTGGTCAGGATTTTGACCTAATTTCATGGAACTTTTTCATATAGTTACAAGGGGAGTCTTCAAAAGCAATTTAAATATGGGTTGTAGAGAACATTCCAAGCTTTCCAAAATTTCAAAGAACTCATTGAGATCATTCTTGAGTAGGGAGAATCGAAGAGATGAAGTTAGGGTTTCATCACTTGAGTTACAAGTCATTTTTGGATGAACACATGAACCAAATCCATGCTAGGCTGCATAATCTTTGATTTGCATGCCTCAAACTTGTTTGTCACTCCATAATTAAATCTTTACACAGCTGTTAGGGCTTTGATCCAAGCAATTGAGCTATTACCCAAGTTGCATTTCCATTAATGGCACAAAGTTAACATTGCCATTCTTGTAAAGCAAGCTTTTTGCATAAAGTCCATTCTTGAGCCTCTAACTTGTTCCCTATGATCACACTCCATCCACAAATTCAGAAGCAATCTTGTTTAAAGCATAACCACTCTATGAACCAAGTACAAGGCATGGAAACTTGTTTTATCAAAAAATCACATGTTGAACTTAAACATGTAAATTTGAATTTTGATCAACTAGAGCACTCCAAACTTGTTGCTTATAAATAGAGTCACTATTTGTAAGCTAAAGGATGAGTTTTAGCACCCTGAAACACTCCCAAACTCCCTCTATCCAGAAATTGCACAAAAAACTCCATTGATACACAGTTCTGACCTTAAACTTGTATCTCCCATTCCCTCGTGCGTTTTCCCTCAAATTCATTCCTAAAGCTTCCTTACCTCAAATACAACTCATCCCCATCCTTATTCCATAAATGTAACACCATTTACCTTAACCTCCATAACCAAAAAACAGAGTCTGCAACTTGACTTCTCCGGGATATATCAGCCACTCTCAACTCAAACAAACCATTGCATTAGCTTCCTAGGACCTCAAGGAAGCTAACCTGATCATCACCATCACTTGAAACAAGCTCAAACTCAAAACACGATTTCCAGTTTAGAGGTAAGTTTTCTCAACTTGGAACTCTTCATACAGGCATCATCAATAGTTTATTTGTGAACAAAACATGTAGATATCATTGCCCTGAAGCTAACCATGTCCATAGTTTCCATTAATTTTTCTTGAGCTTAGAGAATTTGGAAACTGAAATTTATGAAATTTTTAGGGTTCAGATTAGGGACATTATAACTCATACTTATCTTTGATTTATAGTTTTAATACTTTACATTTCTGGAATCGTGAGAAAATTTGCTACAAGTTTCATGTTTACAGTTTTCATTTTTGATGAGAACTGAGCAACTTACAGTTGGTCTGGCTTAAGGTTGAAGATGAAGTCATCAGGGCGTATTTTGCCTTGTATATTTATTGTTTTGCTTATGTTAACGGATGTATAGCCACCCCAGTGGTAGAAGCGCGCCAATGTAACCTATGGGACCTGGGTTCGAGCCCCAGTGGTACCCTTTTCATTTTCACTTTTCTGATTTTTGGCTTTTTGGCAGGCGCTGGGCCTCTTTGGGCCTGGCTTGTTTTTATTTTTGCTAACCAACCTCCCTTCAGGCTATTGGCACCCTTGGCCCAAGATTATTTATTTTCTATTTTTATTTTCTTAAATATATTTTCTAAATACTAAAAAATTATAAAATACAAAAAATGATAGATTTGTATTTTGACTTAGTTTTTTTTTTCTTTCTCACAAAATATTTTTATTTAACTATACTTCATTTATTTTTTACTTATTACTTTGTAAATATAATTAAAACTAGATTATTAGTTATTTTATTTCATACTAATTTAAATATATTATTTTGATATAAAAAAAGGACTACAAATATTTTATAATGCTATAAATATTTTTAAGATAAAAATACCAAAAAATACTTTTCTTAAACTTATTTTCTTTTTATTAATTAATAGAACTAGGGTTTTATTTAAAATCTTTTCTTAATAAAATTCAAATTTAATTAATTATTTTCATTATTTAATTAAGTTAAGACAAAATCCCTTTTTCATGAAAATCAAACAAAGATACATTTTATTTATATTTTGCATTTTTTGTACATTTATTCATTTTTGTACTTTGTATTTATTTATTTCCTTGTACATTGATATCAATTCAATATGGTTGTAATAGACTAACTAGGCTTTAAATTCTTGCAACCCCATTCAATTTGTACACCCCTCCCCACAAATGTTGTAATAGCGTAGTAACTTTAAATTTTGCAATTTATCGCTTTATATAATGCTAGTAATTAGGGTTTGTATGAGAAGATAAAACCAATACTTAGAAAACCCTGACTCAAGACAAAAACAAGCATGAAAACAATACACTTACACACAAGCACCCCTAGGGGTATTCTACTCGGTTGCCTTATACAAAATGGCCATATTACGCATGTAAGGTGTCTTAGCAAAAACAAGCAAATATAAGATTATAGTCCCTCGATGACGCTATCTAAGTTGCCTTTCAAATGATCTTGGTCACTAAAAAATAATGCTAAGATATCTTGCAACACTGCTAATCATGATTATACGATGACCCACGCCCATCCCGTTTACATCCGAAGATAGAGTTTCCTACCAAATCAATGGTAAGACAACAATGTCAAAGGAAAATTAAATGAACAAGAAAAACATTTGAGTAGGTAGATTTCTCCTAATTACTTGCTCCATTTCAAAATAAACATCCTTTCTATTTTCAAAATAAATACCTACACTTTCAAAATATCTTACAAAACTTGAGAACATATTTAAAAGACCAACATCTTTGTATACATTCTTACAAACAAAAATCATTACAAAGATTTCCTAAACAATGGCCTCTTTAAAAAATACTTTCAAAAAACCACACAAAGCACAATTTCAAACAAAAAGCAAGTGATCTGGTAAGTAACTAAGAGCCCATGGAAAACCATGGATGAAAAGGGTGCTAATACCTTCCCTTTTCATAATCTACACCACGAACTCAAGAAACAATATCAAAGGTCTTTCCCGTGCTTTTTCACCTTTCCTTTTGGATAAAAGAAACATCGGTGGCGACTATTGTTAATCGCAACATTTGCGATCAAACGCAAAACACTCAAGTCAATTCTCCCACTGTATCACAGAACTAGCGACTCTGCTGGGGACATTTCTAAAAGTGGGGTTACCTTAGGGCTAGATAAAATTTACTTGCTTTCAATTGTTTGACTTGTTTGCTTTACATTATGGTTCTTTGTTTGGGTTTGAATCCTCTACCCGGATTTGGGATACATTATAGGTAAGTAGCAATACATTGTGGAAACTGTGCGGGGTATACCGACATGGTCTAAGCAATAGCTACGTTAGTGAGACATATTTGTGGGTACCCGTAGCCTTTGAGTTAATCAAAGAGAATACGGGGCCGCTGAGTGATGTCATGAAGCACTAATGAACTTTTAGAACCTTTACTTTACTAACTTGGCCTTTAGGATGTAGTGAGATGACCGACTTTGGTGCAGTTCGAATTTGGTAGATACTCGATACTACAATCGTTGAGGTTTGGTTTCTTGGGATATTTCGGTCGCCATTAAAGAGGCTTGTTCTGAAACAATGACCAAAGAAACAAACCAGTGATATTCAGCTCCTTAGAACCTAGTTACTATTACTAGGAAAGGTTTGAGCCAACTAAATTTCAAGAGGGTACTTACCTATAAAACTCCCTACAAGCCTAAACCTAATGATTTGTTTGATTTGTTTGTATATACATATTTTTACATAACATCATTAACATCATAACATCATACTCATCCACTAACCATTTCAAGGATCTTGGGATATATCTTTGTTCTGTTTTGTAGGATATGGATTATCTTCGCATGAAAACTATTCAAGTCAACCTTGTAAGAATCCCTCCACAACATAAGGAGCTAGCTTCAAGGATTCATGAAAATTATCCATTCACTGAGAGACATGGTCACCTACTCAACTTGGTCACCTCCAACACAGATGAGGACATGATGAAGGTGCTCTTTCAGTTCTTTGATCCTTTACACCATTGCTTCACATTTCCCGACTATCAACTTGTGCCTACTTTGTAAGAATTCTCCCGACTCTTGAGGATTCCCATTCTCAACCAACTACCTTGCAATGGTACAGAAAGAGACCCAAAGCTAGAATAGATTGCTCAAGCTCTACACTTGCACTCATCTAATGTCATAACTCATTGGGAAACAAGGAGTGGTGTCAAAGGTTTCCTAGAAAAGTTCTTGTTCGAGAAAGCCCAAAATTGTTGGAATTCTTTGGATTTGAAAGCCTTTGAGGAAATTATGGCTCTCCTCATGTATGGGATGGTTTTTTTCCCAAATCCTAACCAACTCATAGATGTGAACACTGTCAAAATCTTCATATCCCGCAACCTAATGCCTACATTGCTAGGGGATATCCTACACTCTTTTCACAACCGCACAATGAGGAAATAAGGTGTCCTTATGTGTTGCACTCCCCTCTTGGCAAGATGGTTTATTTCGCATCTTCCCCAATTTGTATTAAAGAATGAGCAAGGTTCAAGGTGGTCGTAAAGGTTGATGACGCTCAATCATTCAGACATTCATTGGTGCTCCCAATCCATAGAGAATGTTACTATTGTCGACCATTGTGGAGAATTTCCTAATGTCCCTTTACTTGGCATTAGGGGAGGTATCACCTATAACCCCTGCTTAGCCTTAAGAAAATTTGGTTATGCCCGAAGGGATGGCCCTCATGAGATGCTGATTCAAGGTGTGGTATTTGACTACGACAATGATGATCAAGGTCTTCTCCAGAGATTTATCCGAGCTTGGAGGATGTTAAACAAGGTAGATAGCAAAACTTTGGGGTAAAAAAATTCCATCCCTCTTGAGCCTTACCTCAAATGGGTACAAACTCGTGCTCAGAATCTTATGATTCCTTACCCCTCCATTCTCCCAGTAATCATTGAGCCTGTCATGGAAGGAGATGTTCCATACACTATCCTACATCCTGACATTCCCACATCTCTTGAAGACCTACAAAGAGATTGGATACAACTCAAGGGGGAGCGAGATACTTTCGAAGCCCAATTCTACGCAAGCGAGAAGAAGGTTTTGGAACTCACTAGGCTACTTCATGAGGAGAAGACTCTGAATGCTTACATTGCACCAAAGAGGATGCGTACCACCTTTCTATCTTAGAGTTTCTTGTATTTTCTTTTCCCAGAGAGGAATTGATGTACTCAAAACTTTAAACTTATTAATATAACGTGTGTTTTCTTTTTGGCTAAAAGAAATTTGAATATTAAAATCCTTGAAATCATTGCATATGCATTTACCATTCATCATAACATAAGCAGGTTTCTTGCAACAAGTCTTCTCATCTTTGTACTGTTTATTTCAGTAAGATGGATCTCTAGCAAATAGTGAAAGACCTCCAAGCTCAGAATGCACAGTTTCAACAATTGTTCTTAACTCTAGCCAAAGGACAAGAAGAGTTGAAGACCTTGCTGGCTGAGGAGAAGAAAAAGAAGACAAAGAAGATAACCAGAGTTCTAAACATGGGAAGAAGATTCCAAGGGCAGACAAGAATGGAATTAGACTTTGCAACGACATTCAGTGAGAAAGACAATCAAGATGGGAAGGGAAAAGAAACAATTGTCCAGTCAGAATCAGAAGAGGAAGAGGAAGAAGAAGACTATTCTGAAGAAGAATATCCTCCAACCGATGACAAGTATAAGCATATAGAAGATCGGTTGAGTGCAATGGAAATCCAAAAAGTGTCTAGGCTGGACTTTGAGGAGTTTGGCTTAGTGTCCGGGATTGTCATTCCTCCAAAATTTAAAGCACCGGTGTTCCCCAAATATGACGGAGTCTCATGTCCTAAAATACATCTCCGCTCATATGTGAGGAAAATCTAGCCCCATACTGCTGACAAAGACTTATGGGTACACTTCTTCCAAGACAGTATGTCTGGAACTCAACTTGATTGGTTTTATTAGTTAGAAAGATCCAATGTTCATAACTGGGAAGATCTTGCTGCAGCCTTTTACAAACAATACCAATACAATGTTGATCTTGCGCCTACCCGTACTCAACTCTAGAGTATGGCCATGGTTTCAAGTGAAGGCTTCAAGGACTATGCACAAAAATAGAGGGACTTGGATGGAAGATTTCAACCTCCTCTATCTGAAAGAGAATTAGTAGACATGTTCTTGGTCACCTTGTCTGGTCCCTTCTTCAATCACTTAATTTGGAGTTCATCAACAGGTTTTACTGAACTGATACTGATCAAGAAAGGGTAGAAGCCGGGATAAAAAGTGGAAAGATTCAAAAAGATGTATCCTCTGCTGCTGTAAGGAAGCCATTCATTAGAAAGAAAGAAGTGGTTGCCGTATATCCTCAGAGAAATCAAGATAGGGCCGAAAGCCGTCCAATGGTGGTGGATGTTATGATTCCTAAACCTGCACCTGATCAGCAAAGAAACAACCAACCAAGGATGGAAAGACCAGTCAGACAGTTCACCAGAATTAACATGACACTATCTCAAGCATTGTCACATCTGTTAAGATCCGACCTAGTGACTTTTAAAGAAGCTCCAAAGAACCCTAACACAACCTCTCCTCACTATCATCCTAATGCCCGCTGTACGTATCATTCTGAGAGTCCCGACCATGACACTAATAACTGTTGGGCTCTAAATGACAAAGTACAAGACCTCATTGAAGCCAAAGAGATTGAATTCGATGTTCCCGAAAATCCAAATGTCATTTCTGCCCCTATGCCCAAACACAGTCATAATGCCAACACCATTGAGGAAGATATGTTTGTTACTTCAGTTAATGAACTTATGAACCCACTCTTAACTATCAAAAAGAATTTATTGAATTCCGGTGTGTTCCCATGCTATGATGAAAGCTGTTATTCCTGTTTGTCCTCACCAATCAGCTGTCCTTTGTTGAAAGCAGGAATTCAGTGCTTAATAGATAACAAGGAAATTATGTTCGAAAAGACTTCTGTTCCAACTGTTTCTTATAACGATGTTTCCATTGTGACCATTTCCGACAATTCTTCCAGGGTATCCACCAAAAGACCCGTTAGAATTACATCAGTTCAAAAAATACCTCCTTTGATAATTAGAATGCCT
Organism: Vicia faba; assembly: GCA_948472305.1. Lineage (NCBI taxonomy): Eukaryota > Viridiplantae > Streptophyta > Magnoliopsida > Fabales > Fabaceae > Vicia > Vicia faba. The sequence goes on from OX451740.1 coordinate 1,126,992,233, forward strand.
GGACCAGTCCCGTATTCGTCAGACAAAACCATACCATGGAATTATGGATGGGATGTCTACTACCATGGTGTCAAGCAAGATTGGCCAGCTGCTGAAGATTCAAGTTCGGAGAAGATTGATTCCGATATCAGTAATATTGCAGGGACTAGTAAGATTACCCAAAGTGGAAGGATATTCTCTCCAGAAATTGCTCCCCCTAAAGCAGTTTCTGGACTCGTCATTCCTGTTGTTGTTGCTGAAATTCTGGCTGCAGATACTCAATGTCACGTTCAATGTTATGACACCGTATCTGACTTACTATATGACAGTAAATACAAAAGCAATAAAGAACACAGTCAATTGTTTACCCAGTTCAGTGTGCAACAACACCTACTCTGGGGGCTACCAAGCCAGGGAGGAAATCCACTATAAGAGATTTTAATTCAGGAATAAACCAACCAGTTTATCTCCTTCACTTAAGACCTACCCAATGCAATTCCAATCTAAGTACAACTTAAACCTGAGTTCCTACTCACTCCCCCTCAATCACAGCAGTGATACATAAACCAATTTGACTTAATAATTGATGAAGACACTCTTCAAAAAACAAACACTTGATTAAGCTTCACAGCTTTTTAATCAAGCAACACAATCACTCTTGCTTCACAGCTTTGAGTGATGTACACAACTAACTTGACTCTGCTTCACAGCTTTAGTCAAGGAACATTCAAACACTCTTGCTTCAAAGCTTAGAGTGCTACACAACCCTTACAATTAGAAACCTATTCCAAGGCACTTATCACAATGATAATTGCTTGGAGTACAATAATCAAATCTATACAGATTACAAATGATCTTCTAATCAATAAAAGCCATCCTTGAAAAACAGCAGCTCTGTTGAATATATAGCAGCTGCAACTTCAGTTAGGGTTTCCAAAAACCTAGGGTTAATTCCGTTTGACCTAAAGACCATGTCACAGGACTTTATTAACCAGGTTAGGGTTGAGCTAGGTTACCCCTCAGAAAACGCAGGATTCTGTTCAGGAAGGACTGAGTTATTTCCTGAAAAAACTCAGACTTATCCAATCCTGCAATCCTGTTAGTTCAGAACAGGATGTCATAACATCTGTTATGACATCTGAGAAAACATGTCTACTGATTTAGCAAAATGTGATCATTTTGCAAAATGCTCAGATACACTCTTATAAATATCAGTATTTGAATTACAATATTTTTCTGCAAAGGTACCTAATGAGTCAGTACAAACTGAACTAGAATGTTATGACATCAGGCATGACATTCACACATACACTTGGGATTTACCAAAAATGCAAGCCAATACCTAAACACCTACAAACTCCCCCTTTGGCAGATTTTTGGCTAAAGACCCTAAACAATCAGAGATAGATAGCAGCAGAAATAAGTGACAGCAGAAAAATAGAATGTCAAGTACTAATTAAGTAAGTACCAAAATATTCTCCCCCTCTTTAGCCACAAATGGGCCAAAGATACATGTTCAGAAAATTATACAGTTATCCAAAACAAAATAATAAGATCAGCAGCAGAAAACAACAGAATGCACTTCCAAACTCCACCAGATATCAGCAACCAACCAGCAACACCACCAAACAACAATCAATCCTTCAAGCACTGTCATCAGACTCAGAGGAGCTAGTTTCTTCAATGTTGAGTTGTCCTTCTTCCCTTCTGCTTTCTTCAGCTTCCTCCTTTTCTAGACTGGCAATTAGAATTTCTAGGGTCCTTTTTCTAGCATCCAGCTCTTTGCAAGTTTCTTTTAAAACAGCTATGACATCTAATGTCTTGGACTGGGTCTTTACAGACGATGTCTCAGCTGATGTTATGACAATGTCTGGAGCATGAGATCCCTGAAACAGTTTGTAGTGCAGGCCAAGGGCAGGAGCTCTTTTGCAGACTGTATCTCTTGCCACAAGGATATCAGGGTATTGTGCAAGGATGATTCCACAAAGGAGGGAGGGAAAGGCAATTGGTCCTTTGACAGCATAACTGCCAGCATGCTTTAAAGTTTGTTCAAAGATGTACCTCCCATAGTCAAAAGCAGTCTTGGTTCCCACAACATAGATAAATCTCCCCAATCCTGTGGAGATAGTTGATTTTTGATTTGTAGGCACCCAGTTGGCTGCACCTATTTTATGCAAGATGGAAAATTTCATGCTGAGTTTACTAGCATTCAGCTTCCCTTTCAAGGGCCAGCACTTTACTTGCCTGGCTGTGATGGTTAGACAAACTTCATTGTCAGTTGCCTCTAGATCAGGACAGTCCTTATTTGTTCTTCCAAGAAACTTGTTGATTTCTGATGGAGAGAACTTGACCCTTCTTCCTCTAACAAAAACACTTTCAAAGTCAGCTGACCTTCCATCAGCACAATCATTTGACAAGTTCACTACAAACTCCTTGACCAGATTTTCATAACATTTGTTAAACTTTATTACTGTCTTCATTAGCCCAGCATTCTTGATCAGATCCATGATGTCTTTGCACTCCAAGGCATCATTGTTGAGTTCTCTCTCTAAGGCTATTCTCTTTAAGCAAACATACTTCCATCTGTTTGCATTGTCAGGATGATGAAAAGAGATGTTGTCTGTTGGCACTTCAGGCACTCTAGCAATCTTGCTGGAAGGGAGCTTCCTTCTGATGGGAGTTTCTTCAATATCAATCTCAAATTCTGATTCCTCATCAGAATCAGAAGTTTCAGGTTCTTTACTCTTCTTAGAGATTGGTTGTCTAGCAGTATGCACCTGGGCCTTCTTCCCTTTTGTCTGAATACTTTTCTCAGCCATGCCTTCAGCCTTGGATTTCTTAGCATCAGGTTTATCATTCTGACTACTCTTTCTTTTCATCAATCTCCTAGCTATACTAGGGTTCACATTAGCAATCAGTACATTATCTGAGTAATCTTCATCCACATCAATGATAGGTGGATCAGCAGCCTTTTCAGAGGGGTTCTGAATGTTGTCTTTTGGTGTCACAACATTCTCAGTGACATCTACATTTTCAGAACCTTCCATATTTGGACTTTCTGATTGATTTAAAGGGATAGAAATCCCCGGTACAGATTGGTTGCCACTCAGTATACTAGTAACCAGCCTAGCAATAGCTTGGTGTACTTGAACTGATCCTTCTCTATTAGGTACAGAAGACAAAGGATGAGAAGAATTACCAGAGGCTGTAGCTTGAGCTCTTCCTGCATGTCTGGTTCTGAGCTTTTTGACTCTGGCTGGGTCAGTTTCCATCTCCCTGAGAGGAGTGACCTCAAGAACTTCAGATTCTATGCATGTAGTGATTGCCCTAGAATCTTGGTCAGATGATGACGATGATGAGGAAGACGAAGTCACCATGGTTGAAGACGATGTCTGAGACATTTTGATTGACTTTGAGTAATGGTAGCAGTTTGAGAAAAATCTTTGATTTGAAGGAGGAAACAGGTTGCAAGGAACTGAGAGGTAGGGGATAAAAGGGAGTCTCTTCAACTTCTTAAAGCTTTTGAAGGAATTGTGAAAGAATATGATTAACCCACTAAATATAGACTTAATAAAATTAATCCCTTCAACCCTTGTTTTAAGCAAAATTAATTGCTATAATTTCTCATGTTGGTGAATACCCAACCTGCCCCTCAAATTTTCAAGTTTATTTCCAACAAGAGCCTTGGTAGAAGAATCAGTCAGCTGAAGCTTAGAGAAACTATGTTCCAGTTTAAATGACTTCTTCTCTTCAAAGTCAATAGGATTCAAGGAAATGTTGATTGTTTTCAGATTGTCACAACACAATGTCACAACATCTTGTGTAACATTGTACTCAGGGAGCATCTGTTTTGACCAGATGTTTTGAGAACAGAATTTATTTGACTTGTTATTTCCAACATCCTTGTCAAGATGACTTAATGTTCTGACAACACATTCTTCTTCAAGTTTATTTGCCACATCACAGATATTATCAACCTGTAGTTTTGGAGTTCTTCTGACAGCTTCCATAGAAATAGCTCTTTTCATTCTTCTTAGATGAAGGAGACCAAGCTTATGCTGCCACAGTTTCATCTCTTTTTCTTCTTTGATGATTTGACACACAATGGAGATAACAGTGTTCTTAGGCTGCCACACGTAACAGTTATCTTTGGATTTGATTCCTCTCATTACAACTTCTAGTTTTTCATTAATTACTAGACATTCAGATCTTGAGAAGTTGACCTTGAATCCTAGATCACATAATTGACTGATACTAATGAGATTAGCAGTCAACCCTTTTACCAGCAGTACTTTATTCAGACTTGGAACTCCAGGGCAGTCCAAATTACCAACTCCTTTGACTTCACCTTTAGCACCATCTCCAAAGGTCACAAAACTGGTGGTGTGAGGCATAACATTATTGAGGAGATTTTTGAATCCAGTCATGTGTCTGGAACATCCACTGTCAAAGTACCAATCTTCCTTTGCAGAGACCCTCAGGGAAGTGTGAGCTATCAGTGCAGTAGCCTTTTTCTTCCATTGAGGAGCATGTGGTACCTTTTTAGACTTAGGTTTGACACCTGAGTTCTAATTAGGGTATCCATGTAATCTGAAGCAGAAGGGCTTTATGTGACCATATCTCCCACAATGATGACATTTCCATCTTTGGTACCTTTTCTTCATATGTCTCTATTCCCGATGTTGAGAGTTGTGTTGAGACATCCGTTTTGACATTTGCTTACCAGTACCAGATTTCTTTGCTTCCATAAATCCTAGTCCAGATTTATTTCCCACATTTTGTCCAACCTGAAGGATCTCTTCCAATTTGTCTGTTCCATTGGTCAACATCTTGACAGATTTGGTCATTTGATTCAGTTGTGAGTTCAGCAATTGAACTTCTCCTTCTAGATGACTTATAGTTTCAAGATTTGCCCTTTTTTCAGCCTCCAGCTTTATAATGAGTTTTGATTGTTTCTCATTCTGCACACAGACTTCAGCACTTCTGATACATAATTTCTTGTAGGTATCAGCCAGTTCTTCAAATGTCACTTCTTCATCACTAGTGTCACTTTCAGAAGTACAAACACTAGTTAGGGCAGTAACTAGTTTGGCAGATTCTTCTTCAGAATTACTTTCTGAATCATAGTCAGACCAAGTAACAGTCATTCCTTTCTTTTGTTTCTTAAGAAAGGTAGGACATTCAGCTCGAATATGTCCAAATCCTTCACATCCATGGCATTGAATACCTCTGCCTTGGTTTCCCTTATCTTCTGACCTTGGTCTTCTGCTGGAACTGTCAATGTCAGAGGGAATGTTATGAACATTAGACCTTGACTTTGGGTCCATTATTTTGATGAGCCTGTTGAACTGTCTTCCAAGCATGGCAATAGCTTCTGATATGTTTTCTTCTTCATCCTCCTTGTATTCAACATCAGTGTTGGATACAAGTGCTATGCTTTTGTTCTTCTTGTCACCATTATCAGTGATTCCCATCTCAAAAGTCTGAAGAGACCCAATAAGTTCATCCACTTTCAACTTGCTAATGTCCTGGGCTTCCTCTATGGCAGTTACCTTCATTGCAAATCTTTTAGGCAAGGATCTGAGAATCTTCCTCACCAGTTTTTCTTCTGACATCTTTTCTCCCAGTGCTCCTGAGGTGTTGACAATCTCCAAGATGTTCATGTGAAACTCATGAATGGTTTCATCTTCCATCATTTTTAGATTCTCAAATTTGGTAGTCAACATCTGAAGCCTTGACATTTTTACTTTGGAAGTGCCCTAATGAGTAGTTTTGAGAGTGTCCCAAACATCCTTGGCCAGTTCATATTGATGTACTAGTCTGAAAATGTTTCTATCAATTCCATTGAACAAGGCATTTAAAGCTTTTGAATTTCCCAGAGCTAACTCATCTTCTTCTTTACTCCAATCTTCCTCAGGCTTCAGACTGATTGTCCCATCTATCTCAGTTATGGTGGGATGAATCCATCCTTTGTCAGCAGCTCTCCAAGCCTTTTTGTCCAGAGATTTTAGGAAGGCAATCATACGAGGTTTCCAGTAGTCATAATTGGTTCCGTCCAGAATGGGTGGTCTATTTCCAAAAACTCCTTCTTTGTCCATAGTGCCATAAAAGTGATATCCCTAGATCTCACCCAGTAATACAGGCAGGGTGCCTGCTCTGATGCCAATTGAAATTCTGGCTGCAGATACTCAATGTCATGTTCAATGTTATGACACCGTATCTGACTTACTATATGACAGTAAATACAAAAGCAATAAAGAACACAGTCAATTGTTTACCCAGTTCAGTGTGCAACAACACCTACTCTGGGGGCTACCAAGCCAGGGAGGAAATCCACTATAAGAGATTTTAATTCAGGAATAAACCAACCAGTTTATCTCCTTCACTTAAGACCTACCCAATGCAATTCCAATCTAAGTACAACTTAAACCTGAGTTCCTACCCACTCCCCCTCAATCACAGCAGTGATACATAAACCAATTTTGACTTAAGAATTGATGAAGACACTCTTCAAAAAACAAACACTTGATTAAGCTTCACAGCTTTTTAATCAAGCAACACAATCACTCTTGCTTCACAGCTTTGAGTGATGTACACAACTAACTTGACTCTGCTTCACAGCTTTAGTCAAGGAACATTCAAACACTCTTGCTTCAAAGCTTAGAGTGCTACACAACCCTTACAATTAGAAACCTATTCCAAGGCACTTATCACAATGATAATTGCTTGGAGTACAATAATCAAATCTATACAGATTACAAATGATCTTCTAATCAATAAAAGCTATCCTTGAAAAACAGCAACTCTGTTGAATATATAGTAGCTGCAACTTTAGTTAGGGTTTCCAAAAACCTAGGGTTAATTCCGTTTGACCTAAAGACCAGGTCACAGGACTTTATTAACCAGGTTAGGGTTGAGCTAGGTTACCCCTCAGAAAACGCAGGATTCTGTTCAGGAAGGACTGAGTTATTTCCTGAAAAAACTCAGACTTATCCAATCCTGCAATCCTGTTAGTTCAGAACAGGATGTCATAACATCTGTTATGACATCTGAGAAAACCTGTCTACTGATTTAGCAAAATGTGATCATTTTGCAAAATGCTCAGATACACACTTATAAACATCAGTATTTGAATTACAATATTTTTCTGCAAAGGTACCTAATGAGTCAGTACAAACTGAACTAGAATGTTATGACATCAGTCATGACATTCACACATACACTTGGGATTTACCAAAAATGCAAGCCAATACCTAAACACCTACAGTTGCTCCTCTGAAGGCTATTCCCAGTCCTACAATCATCTCCACTAATACTCCAACTGAAAAAGCTGATACAACTCCTGTTATCACTCCTACTAAAATTCCTGCTGCCTATTCAATCGAGAATCGAGGTAAAAGTATTCTGATTGAGCCTGTCCAGACGAAGGCACAATCATTGGCTATCCTTGAGACCTCTCAAAAAGAGATGGAGGAAATCATAAAAAGAAGCGAATATGATGTAGTTGAGAAACTGGGGAAAACTCCATCTAAAATTTCCATGCTGGCTTTACTACTATATTCTAAGACGCATGCAAAGGCCTTGGTAAAATTCCTGAAAATTGCCCATGTACCTCAAGAAACATCTGTCGATCAATTCCAAGACTGCATAGACAACTTTACTGCAGATAATGGTCTAGGTTTTTCAGATGTTGATTTAACACGAAGAGGAAGGAATCATAATGAGGCATTGCATGTCTCAATTGAATGTAGGGGTACGACCTTGGCTCATGTTTTGGTGGACACCGGTTCGTCTCTGAATGTATTGCCTAAAAAGGCCCTTGATAGGCTTAACTGTGAGGGATTGACATTGAAGCCAAGTAATATAGTAGTGAGAGCTTTTGACGACTCAAAAAGGATGGTGCATGGGGAAGTGGATATCCCCATAAAGGTTAGAACCCAAACATTTGATTCAACCTTTTATGTAATGGATATTCGCCCTCCATATTCCTGCTTGCTAGGCCGACCATGGATTCATAATGCCGGCGTTGTTACTTCTACGTTGCACCAAATGCTGAAGTATCTGATTCAAGGGAAGATTATCACTGTTCATGGAGAAGAAGAGTATATGATCAGCCATCTTAATTCCTTCAGATATGTGGAATTGATGGTGAATTTATTGAAAATCCATTCCTGCACTTTGAAGAAGTCCTACAAGATGTGGCAGTGACCAAGGCTGTGTCTCAAGTTCCCAAGATCACAAGGCCTCGGCTCGGGATGTCATCTTTGAAGGATGCCAAGGCAGTAATAGAAGAGGGTGGGTGCACTATCTGAGGGAAACTCCCAGATATCCCATACAAATCTGATAAGTTTGGCCTCGGTTTCACTTCAGGTGCCCAGAAGGTTGTACGCCGCGCTTGTACTGGAGGACAACCCTTGAAGATCAGCAATCGCGAATTCAATACGGTGGAAGATGATAAAGACAGCTACAACCCGAAGGATTGGATCTTCCCAACTATCAGTGGAGGGCTCAACAACTGGGAGGCTAGAGATTTCGTCCCGATCACTTTTATCCCACAGTAATTTGTCTTTACATTTTGTTAGATCTGTAATATTAAAACAATTCAGACTCTTAAAATCTTGTGTCTTACCCGAGGTACAATGGTCCATTTGTAAGGGTTATTATCTCATTTCCATATGACATCATTGAATCATGGACGTTTTTGCATACAAAATTTGTGCTCATTGTTTTTCTTTTTACATTTTCATTTCTTTCAAAGATAGTTATACCCTTACACACACTCACACTCATAATGCAGGTCTACATCCATTCGGGATCCCGTGGGTAACGGTTCTCCTATGGCCTTCTAAGACTCTGAAAATATAATCTACCAAGCCGAAGATGAAGGTGAGGAAGATTGTGAAGTATCAGGGGAACTTGCCAGATTACTACTACAAGAAGAGAGAACCATTCATCCCCACGAGGAACCCGTGGATACGATCAACCTAGGTACCGAAGAAGACAAAAGAGAAGTCAAGGTGGGTGCCAATCTGGAACCCAGTGTCAAAGAGCGTCTGATTCAGTTGCTACACGAGTATGTTGAGGTCTTTGCATGGTCGTATGAAGACATGCCAGGACTCGATGTAGACATTGTGGTACATCGTCTACCTACAAGAGAGGATTGTCCACCAGTAAAGAAAAAGGTATGTCGTATGCGACCTGACATGTCAAAGAAGATTAAAGCAGAAGTCATGAAACAATTCAACACTGGATTCTTGGCTGTCACCTCTTATCCGCAATGGGTTGCCAATGTTGTTCTTGTGCCCAAAAAGGACGGCAAAGTGCGAATGTGCGTGGACTACAAAGATTTGAATAGGGAAAGCCCTAAGGATGATTTCCCACTCCCCCATATTGATATCCTAGTTTACAATACAGCACAACACAAAGTGTTTTCCTTCATGGACGGTTTCTCAGGTTACAACCAAATCAAAATGGCGCTTGAGGACATGGAGAAGACAACCTTTGTCACATAATGGGGCATATTCTGCTACAAGGTTATCCCATTCGGGCTGAAGAATGCAGAGGCAACCTATCAGCATGCCATGGTGGCCCTATTTCACGATATGATACATCAGGAAATAGAGGTTTATGTGGACGACATGATAGCTAGATCTCAAACAGAAGAAGAACATCTTGATCATTTACAGAAACTGTTTGAGAGACTAAAGAAGTACAAGCTAAGGTTGAACCCAAATAAATGCACGTTTGGAGTAAGGTCTGGTAAGCTCCTAGGCTTTGTCGTCAGCAATAAGGGTATTAAAGTAGATCCTGCCAAGGTGAAAGCGATACAAGTGATGCCTGCTCCTCGTACTTAAAAAGAAGTTAGAGGATTCTTGGGACGTTGGAACTACATTGCCAGATTCATTTCTCACCTGACAGCTACTTGTGAGCCAATCTTAAAATTACTAAAGAAAGATCAAGTAGTCAAGTGGAATGATGAATGCCAATTTGCTTTCGACAAGATCAAAGAGTACTTGCAAGAGCCTCCTGTGTTGATGCAACCAGTTGAGGGAAGACCATTGATCATGTATCTGACTGTTTTGGAAAATTCAATGGGGTGCGTATTGGGGCAGCATGACAAGTCTGGCCGAAAAGAGCACACTATTTATTACCTGAGCAAAAAGTTTACCGACTGTGAAACAAGATATTCACTGCTCGAGAGAACTTGCTACACTCTGGCATGGGATGCTCGCCGGCTAGGACAGTATATGCTGACTCATACTACCCCGTTGATATCTAAAATGGATCCAATAAAATACATCTTCGAGAAACCTTCTCTCTCTAGGAGAATAGCGAGATGGAAGATGATCCTGACAGAATATGACATACAATATACTACCCAAAAAGAAATAAAGGGCAGTATACTAGCTGATCACCTTGCTCACCAAGCTGTAGAAGACTACCAGTCCATGAAGTTCGAATTCCCAGATGATGACATCATGATGGTAAACAAATGTGAAGAACTCAGGCCATATGACAGACCTGAACAAGGATCCTGATGGACCCTGGTTTTTGATGGGCATCTAAAGCGCTCAGAAACGGTATCGATGATGTACTCATATCTCTAGAAAGATGCCATACTTCTTTTATTGCAAGGCTCTGCTTCAATTGTACAAATAACATGGCGGAATACGAAGCGTGCATCTTTGGTCTCAAAGCTGCCATAGACTCGGGGATCAAATCCTTAAATGTATTTGGAGATTCAGCTTTGGTCATCAGCCAGATCAAAGGGGAATATGACACCAAACACCCTAACCTTATCCCTTACAAAGAACATGTTTTGACATTGCTTCCACATTTTGCGAAGATTACCTTCAAGCATTTCCCGCGAGAAGAAAATCAGCTAGCAGACGCACTAGCCACAATGTCATCTATGTTTAAACTTAAATGGGATAACGAGGCTCCCCAGATCACCATTGAACGAAGGGATGAACCATCACACTATCACGAGATTAATACTGAAGAAGTAGAGGACCAGCATTTGTTTCACGAAGTCAAGAGGTATCTCGAAACCCAAGAATATCCAGAAGGAGCTTTAGTAAACGATAAGAAGTTCTTAAGGAGATTCTCTGCTAAATTCTTCCTTAGTAATGGCAATCTTTAAAAATGCAACCATGACTCTGTGCTACTTCAATGCATAGACAAGGTTGAAGCTGAAAGGATCATGGCTGAGTTTAATGAAGGCCCTTTTGGCACCAATTCTAGTGGGCATAAGATGGCGAAGAAAATCCTACGGGCAGTTTATTACTGGTCTACTATGGAAGCAGATTGCTATCAACACTCTCAAACCTACCATAAGTGTCAGATCTATGCTGACAAGGTGCACGTACCTCCGGTTCCTCTGAATGTCTTGACGGCTCCTTAGCCCTTTTATATGTGGGGAATTGATATGATTGGGGAAATCAAACCTACAGCCTCCAATGTACACTGCTTCATCTTAGTGGCCATTGGCTATTTTACAAAGTGGGTGAAGGCAGCTTCTTTCGCTTCTGTTATCAATAATGTGGTCGCCCAGTTCATCAAGTAGAATCTCATATGTCGGTACGGTATCCCGGAAAGGATCATTACAGACAATGGTACGAATCTAAATAATACTATGATCACCGCCCTGTGCAAGCAATTCAAGATCCAACATCACAATTCTTCCCCTTATCAGCCGAAGATGAATGGTGTTGTCGAAGCCGTAAATAAAAACATTAAAAAGATCATACAGAAAATGACAGTCACATACAAAGACTGGCATGAAATGCTACCATTCTCTCTCCATGAGTATCGTACCACAGCTCGCACATCAACCGGGGTAACACCCTATTCTCTGGTATACAACATGGAGGTTGTCTTGCCTATTGAGGTCCTGATCCCCTCTCTAAGAATTATGAAGAATGCATGGCTGAACAAAGATGATTGGATCCAGACTCGACTTGATCAACTAAACTTGATTAATGAGAAAAGGCTTACTATTGTCTGTCATAGTCAAATGTATAAAAAATGGATGATCAAGGCTTTCAACAAAAAGGTCATACACCAAGTGTATCAAGTTAGGGATCTGGTGATCAAACGTATCATACTTCCGCAAGGTGATCCCAGGGGAAAATGGACTCCTACATACGAAGGACCATTTGTAATCAAAAACATATTATCTGGTGGAGCAATGATCTTGACTACCATGGATGGCAACGACCTGCCGCACCCTGCGAACACAGACATAGTCAAAAGATACTACGCATAAGAGACCCGCTAGGTTGACACACCTAGGAAAAACAAGGGCTTCCCGGCGAACCAAAAAGATTCGGGCAAAAATTAGGGATAAACTGAAAAAATATGTACACCCGGCAAGTTGAAAACCCGAAAGGGCGACTTGGGCAAAAAAGGGTTTCCCGGTGGACTGAAAACCCGAAAGGGCGGTCCAGGAAAAGTTAGGAAATTGAAGCATATGACTATATCCCATTGGATCACCTTACGGACAACCTTTGGCTTCCGCTGACAAACTCAGAGGTTCTGATCAATTCAATCATCTTCGGACGAGGCAACAAAGAGACAAGATGTTCAGAGATACGAAGGCTATAGCAGAATGGGAACCCCATGGGATTATTGCATATAACTATCTTTTATTTGTATCAAAATTTTCATTTTCTTACGACGGCATTCTCTTACTAGAATGTTTGTCTCATTGTACAAAAATACTTACTCAAATTCAATACAAAGATAACCCTTTGAAAGTGCCAAAAATATGTTTTTTCTTTACTCTTGTGTTTTGTTTACAAAAACGTCCAATGATTTATTTTTTAAGATATGCATTTGAATATAATTAATGTTTACAAATAAACAAAATAGAAAGGTAATCACTGATGGCTTTAAGAGATAGGGAAATCTCTCTAAGTTATTTTCCATAAAAATCCCCTGCAGTATGCAGTTTAATCCCCAGCGGAACAAAGCTCCCAGCTATGAATCCCCAGTAGAAGTCACCAAATTTCTCCGGATTCCCCAAGCAGAATTTTTCAATCAGTACACGACATTTCCCTTACAACAGAAATTCATCAACACTTCGAATTCACAACATGAAGACTTACACTCCATATCCTCATCAGTGCTCAGGGATTTATTTTCCCCAATCCAACAACAATGCATCATATTAGCTCACATACATATAAATCACATCCATATATCATAAACATTGATAACATGAATGCATTATACCATGCATTTCATACAACATGAATTTGCATTTTAGCTAACATTTTACCCTTTTCAGGATAAGGTTAACAGCTACCATTAACAAATGTTCAAAGTTTTCAGATACAATTCAGATACCCTCCAGACACGGATGCCATTTTGATACTCATTCAGTTTCATGTTTTCAGATACAATTCAGATACGATCCAGACACGGATGCCATTATGATACTCATTCAGATTCAAGCTTTTAGATACAGTTCAGATACGCTCCAGACACTGATTCCATTCTGATACCCATTCATATCAAGCTTTCAGTACAGTTTAGATACGCTACAGACACGGATGCCATTCTGATACTCATTCAGATCCAGCTTTCAGATACAATTCAGATACGCTTCAAACACAGATGTCATTCTGATACTCATTCAGATGCAATTCTCAAGATACAGTTCAGATACTCTCCAGACACGGACTCCATTCTAATACTCATTCAGAGTCTCTTTTAGATACAGTTCAGATACGCTCCAGACACGGATGTTATTTTGATACTCATTCCTTCAACTTACAGCTATGGTTCAGCAACCATTTCTGGATGGCATCTACAAGCCCATCTCCAACAACTTTCTATCATCTCTCCAAATGGCATCTTTAAGCCCATTCCCTCAACCATCACATCACCGAGTGCAAATTTCTGGGCACTCTAGTGTCCAATCATCTTCCACCTTCGAGTCACGAATGGCAAAACTCGCCAATCTAACTCTTCAGCTTTAAGAAGATTGAACAAGGGCAGCTGTTGTACCCCAAAATTTTCCCTCTCACTTATCAAGAATTTTTTCACAAGATCTCGTTGACTCAAGATTGCACTAGGGTTTGATCAGATCAGGACAACTCCTTAAGCATTGATGACCAAAATTAGGGTTTGAGTTTGCACAAGGATTTTTGAACTTTCAATGCCCCATTTGACTTTCATGGATAATTATGGACCCCCAAGATTTCTCATGTCAAGTTTCAAGCTTTGAATCACACTTTTGCTCAGTCAATTGAGCAGTTGACCTAAAAATCAATTGTATTGGGGAAAAAGTCAACTATGGCCAATTTACAGTCAAACTTCATGGTTTTTTATCCACATCAACATTTTAGACTCATATGTATCATTTGATCAAGTTTGGACCATAATTCCTCAAACAATTTGATCAAATCTCCAAAAGGGCAAAATGGTCAAAATTAGGGTTTTGACTAGGAAAGGGACATTTCTAATTTTTGACCTAGCAAATGGTCAATTGGTTTAAGGCATGATCTCAAGAATCCAATTGCATCATTTTGACCTAATGACATAGTTCAAAACATTGCAAGTCCATTGGATTGACAATGAATTTTACAGTCAACTAATCAAAAGTCATTTGTATACTAAAAAGTCAAACTTTGACTTTTTGGTCAAATTCAAGTGCCAAAGATCATAATTCATCAAAAAATGTCAAAATATGAAACTTATTCATCAAGAAATCAAAAAGTCAAGATTTCATTTTGAAAAGTCAAAATTTCTAAACTTAGAATTTTTTCTGAGTGTTGGAAATTTCATGTTTTTTTCATAACTTTGAGCAAAATTTTCACCATGATGCAATATGATTCAAGAGAAATTCCAACATGAAAGTTGTAGATCTCCATGAAATCTACAACTTTTCCTCACAAAACTTCTTCCAAAAGTGCTTGGATCTCAAGATATAATTTTAAAAACATAGGGTCATGAAACTAAACACTTAGTGAAATGTTGGCCCTAATTTAGTCAGGATTTTGACCCAACTTCATGGAACTTTTTCATATAGTTCCAAGGGGAGTCTTCAAAAGAAATTAAAATATGGGTTGTAGATCACATTGCAAGCTTTACAAAATGTCCAAGAAATCCTTGAGATCATTCTTGAGTAGGGGGAATCTAAGAGATGAAGTTAGGGTTTCATCACTTGAGTTACAAGTCATTTTTGGATGAACACATGAACCAAATCCATGCTAGGCTGCATAATATTTGCTTTGTAGGCCTCAAACTTGTTTGTAACTCCATAATTAAATGTTTACATAGCTGTTAGGGTTTTTATCGAAGCAATTGAGCTATTATCCAAGTTGCATTTCCATTAATGGCACAAAGTTAACATTGCCATTCTTGTAAAGCAAGCTTGTTACATAAAGTCCATTCTTGAGCCTCTAACTTGTTCCCTCTGATCACACTCCATCCACAAAGTCATAAGCAAGCTTGTTTAAAGCATAACCACTATATAAACCAACTACAAGGCATGAAAACTTGTTTTATCAAAAAATCACATGTTGAACTTAAACATGTAAATTTGAATTCTGATAAACTAGAGCACTCTAAACTTGTTGCTTATAAATAGAGTCACTACTTGTGAGATAAAGGACGAGTTTTAGCACCCTGAAACACTCCCAAACTCCCTCTAGCCAAAAATTGCACAAAAAACTCCATTGATACACAGTTCTGACCTTAAACTCGTATCTCCCATTTCCCTCGTGCGTTTTCCCTTAAATTCATTCCTAAAGCTTCCTTACCTCAAATACAACTCATCCCCATCCATATTCCATAACTGTAACACCATTTACCATAACCTCCATAACTAAAAAACAGAGTCTGCAACTTGACTTCTCCAGGCCATATCAGCCACTCTCAACTAAAACAAACCATTGCATTAGCTTCCTAGGACCTCAAGGAAGCTAACCTGATCATCACCATCACTTGAAACAAGCTCAAACTCAAAAAAAGATTTCCAGTTTTGAGGTATGTTTTATCAACTTGGAACTCTTCATACAGGCATCATCAATAGTTTATTTGTGAACAAAACATGTAGATATCAATGCCCTAAAGCTAACCGTGTCCATAGTTTCCATTAATTTTGCTTGAGCTTAGAGAATTTTGAAACTGAAATTTCTGAAATTTTTAGGGTTCAAATTAGGGACATTAAAATTCATGCTTATCTTTGATCTATAGTTTTAATACTTTACGTTTCTGGAATTGTGAGAAAATTTGCTACAAGTTTCATGTTTACTGTTTTCATTTTTGATGATAAATGAGCAAGTTACAGTTGGTCTGGCTGGAGGTTGAAGATGAAGTCATCAGGACGCATTTTGCCTTGTATATTATTGTTTTTCTTATGTTAACGAATGAATAGCCACCCCAGTGGTAGAAGCGCGCGCCTGTAACCTATGGGACCTGGGTTCGAGCCCTAGTGGTACCCATTTCATTTTTCACATTTTTACTTTTCTGATTTTTGGCTTTTTGGCAGGCGCTGGGCCTCTTTGGGCCTGACTTGTTTTTATTTTTGCTAACCAACCTCCCTGCAGGCTATTGGAACCCCTGGCCCAAGATTATTTATTTTCTTAAATATATTTTCTAAATACTAAAAAATCATAAAATACAAAAAATGATAGATTTGTATTTTGAGTTAGTTTATTTTGTTTTTTCTCACAAAATATTTTTATTTAACTATACTTCATTTATTTTTTACTTATTACTTTGTAAATATAATTAAAACTAGATTATTAGTTATTTTCTTTCATACTAATTTAAATATATTATTTTGATATAAAAAAAAGGACTAAAAATATTTTATAATGCTATAAATATATTTAAGATAAAAATACCAAAAAATACTTTTCTTAAACTTATTTTCTTTTGATTAATTAATAGAACTAGGGTTTTATTTAAAATCTTTTCTTAATAAAATTAAAATTTATTAATTATTTTCTTTATTTAATTAAGTTAAGACAAAATCCCTTTTACATGAAAATCAAACAAAGATACATATTCTTTACATTTTGCATTTTTTGTACATTTATTCATTTTTGTACTTTGTATTTATTTATTTCCTTGTACATTGATATCAATTCAATATGCTTGTAAAGACTAATTAGGCTTTAAATTCTTACAACCCCCATTCAATTTGTACACCCCTCTCCCCATAAATGTTGTAATAACGTAGTAACTTTAAATTTTGCAATTTATCGCTTTATATAAATGCTAGTAATTAGGGTTTGTATGAGAAGATAAAACCAATACTTAGAAAACCCTGACTCAATACAAAAACAAGCATGAAAACAATACACTTGCACACAAGCACCCCTAGGGGTATTCCACTTGGTTGCCTTATACAAAATGTCCATATTACGCATGTAAGGTATCTTAGCAAAAACAAGCAAATACAATATCATAGTCCCTCGATGACGCTATCTAAGTTGCCTTTCAAATGATCTTGGTCCCTAAAAAAGAATTCTAAGATACCTTGCAACATTGCTAATCATGGTTAAACAATGACCCACGCCCATCCCATTTACATCCGAAGATAGAGTTGCCTACCAAATCAATGGTAAGACAACAATCTCAAAGGAAAAGAAAATGAACAAGAAAGACATTTGAGTAGGTAGATTGCTCATAATTACTTGCTCCATTTCAAAACAAACATCCTTGCTATTTTCAAAACAAGCACCTACACTTTCAAAACATCTTACAAAACTTGAGAACATTTTCAAAAGACCAACATCTTTGTATACATTCTAACAAACAAGAATCATTACAAAGATTTCCTAAACAATGGTATCTTTACAAAATACTTTCATAAAACCATACAAAGCACAATTCCAAACAAAAAGAAAGTGATCTAGCAAGTAACTAAGAGCCCATGGAAAACCATGGATGAAAAGGGTGCTAATACCTTCCCTTTTCATAATCTACCCCCCGAACTCAAGAAACAATCTCAAAGGTCTTTCCTGTGCTTTTTCACCTTTCCTTTTGGATAAAAGAAAAGTCAGTTACGACTCTTTCTAACCGCAACATTTGCGATCAAATGCAAAACCCTCAAGTCAGTTCTCCCATTGTATCACACCTGATCAAAGACAATCTTTCAATCATCAACGGTTTGAGGCTCCACAAAGACAGTTCATGAGGATAGCATGTCTCT
Source organism: Vicia faba (assembly GCA_948472305.1). Lineage (NCBI taxonomy): Eukaryota > Viridiplantae > Streptophyta > Magnoliopsida > Fabales > Fabaceae > Vicia > Vicia faba. The sequence goes on from OX451740.1 coordinate 1,127,010,384, forward strand.
ATCCCAAGCCTTACAGCACCTGTTAAAGGCTAACGTAGTGACACTGCGTGATCCTCCATCCAATCCGAACACTTCCTCACCTAAATACAACCTGAATATCAAGTGTGCATATCATTCAAATAGTCCTGGGCATGAGATCGATCAATGTTGGGCGCTGAAGAGCAAAATTTAAGATCTAATAGACAACAAGATAATCGAATTTGATTCGCCTACAACTCCCAATGTGATAACGACACCAATAACAAACCATGGAAAAGGTGTCAATGTAATTAAAGACACTATTTTTGTTTCCTCTGTCGAAGATTTAACTACTCCATTAACCGTTGTCAAAAAGAATTTGCTGAGAGCCGGGGTTTTCCCTGGCTGTTTGAAAGACTGTTGTTGCTGCGCCGAACAAGTTAATGGATGAAAATGGCTGAAAGAAGTCATGAGATCCTATTTGAGAGAACTCCGTCTATCAAAAGTTTGATCAATAAGATTGAAGACCTCTCCATCATAAAAATTTCAAACAAGCCCCTTAGGATATCCTCAAAGGGTCCTATCAGGATTTCGAATAAACCGACTGTTGCTCCGTTAATAATCACTGCCCCTGGGCCAATTTCGTATTCTTCCAACAAAGCAGTGCCTTGGAACTACGACATCGAATTGTTTTACCATGGAATAAAATAAGATGCTTGGATTGAAGAAAGCAAGGCTGATGACCTTGGTAATATTACTGGCTCTAGTAAGGTAACCAGGACTGGGAGAATCTTTTCGCCCAACATTTCACCCCCAACTGCTACAACGACACTTGTCTGCATCACTGCTGATAAGCCTAGTGCTAACATTAGGGGAAAAAAGAAAGTAGTTGAGCCTGCTGAGATAGAGGTGCCCTCAAAGGACGTTTCTACTGAGGAGCCTTCCACTCAAGAAATGGATGAAATCTTGAAAATTATAAAGAGGAGTGATTTCAAGATAGTGGAACAGCTGGGGTAAACCCCTTCCAAGATCTCCATGTTATCTTTTCTACTTTTTTCCCATGCTCATTCCCAAGTTTGATACGGTGGGAGAACAGACTTGAGGTTTTGCTTTTGTGTTCGCAAATGTTTCGGTTTAGCAAGAGTCGCCACCGACTTTTTATTTTATCCAAAGGAAAGGTCAAAAAGCACAGTAAAGACCTTTAAGATGTTTTCTTGGGTACGGGGGGTAGATTATGAAAAGGGAAGGTGCTAGCACCCTTTTCATCCATGGTTTTCCATGGGCTCTTAGTTACTTGTTTAGATCACTTGCTTTTGCTTTTCAATTGTTTGAAATGGTGCTTTGTGTGTGGTTTTGAAAATATTTTGAAAAGAGGCCTATGTTTAGGAAACCTTTGTAATAATTCTTGTTTGAATGTATACAAAGGTATTTGTCTTTTGAAAAATGTTTCAATGTTTGAAAGTTTGTTTTGGGAAATGTTTTGCAATTGTGTGAATGTTTTTGAAAATAGCAAGGATGGTTTGCAAATTTGATCAAGTAACTAGGAGTTGTCTACCCTACTCAAAGATCTTTCCTACACATTTTTAACCCTTTGACATTGTTGTTTTACCATTGTATTTGGTAAACAACCTTATGTTTGGATGTTAGACAGGACGGGTGTGGGTCATCGTATGACCATGATAACAATATTGCCAAGTATCTTAACATGTTTTTGAGGGACTAGATCATTTTTGTATAGGCAACCAAGATAGCGTCATCGAGGGACTATGATCTTTTTGTTTTTGTTTTGTTTTACCAAGATACCTAGCATGCATACCATGGCCATTTTTAAGGCAACAAGTGGATGAAACCCTAGGGGTGTTTGTGTGCATTGTGTTGTCATTTTTCATGCATTTTTGTCTTGTGTTTAGTCAAGCTATTTGTTTTGATTTTTGGTTATCATACAAACCTTAATTTTACTATCATGCATATCAAAGAGATAAAATGCTTAAAAGTAAATCTAGGACTATTACAACATTATTATGGGGAGGGGGATACAAGTTTGAATAAGGGGATATTGCTTAAAAATAAAGCCATAAAACTATTACAACCATATTGAATTTAATTGTACAAATAAAAAAATGGACAAATATTTAAATGTGCAAATAAATGTAAATATGCAAAAATGATATTTTGTATTTATTTTATGTATATAAAATAAATTTATATTTAAGTATTAAAATGAGAAAACAAAAAATGATTATTTTTGGAAAGGGTGGAAACCCTAGTTTTTGATTTTAAAAGAAAATGTATTATAAGTATTTATTTATTCATTTTTTATCTACAAGAAAATAAAATAAAATATATACAACAAAGTGCTAAAAAATAATATTTGTGAGAAAAAAATATTTTAAGTGTATAATATAATAAAAAAAATATGTAAGTATTTTAAAATTATTTGCAATTTATTTAAGAAAAATAAAGTATATATTATTAGTAAACTATTTTTATGCCCAAAAAATAATGAAAAATAATAAAATAAAAATGTAAAAATTAAGAAAATGTTTTTGGTGATTTTTTATATTTAGAAAAAATAATAAAAGTCAGAAAATGTAAAATAAATGAGAAAATATAAAAAATAAGAGAAATGGGCCAAGGGGGTGCAGAAAGCAAGCTAGGGGGTGCAAAAAGTAGAAACAAGCCAAGCCCAACCCATTTCCACTTCGTCCCTGTCCTCTAGAACAAAAATGCGTGCACTGCAACTTTAAACCTGTTCTCTCTATTCTTTGCTTGAAATCAAAAACTCATAACATGAAAATTATAGAGCTTTAAACCACGATTCTAACCATATGAAAAACTTGATCTAACTCTAAGAAACCAGGGAGAATTTTATCACCCCCAATTTCTGACCTAAAAAATTCAGTAACTTCAACATCCAAATTCTTCTAGCTCAGCTAACATAAATGAATTTTATGCATATGTACAGCTCAAGGACAATGAGGACTACATTTTTTCTTCACAAACCTAAGCCTAATGATTCCTAAATAAGGATATAGAAGTTTGAGAAATACCAGTTTCAGTCAAACTCGAGTATGGCAATGTAGCAACTTGATGTTCCCTTAACTTTCCCCAATGCTTGGCTTGCTTTGAAATGGCCTGAATATGCTTGTAGAACTCAACCTGCAAAGCTTCAAAGAAAAAATGGTGAAGTGTGAAAATGGAGTTATAGTGGCTTGAGAATGGTTGGGATAGTCTAGGTATGTTGTATGGAGTGTGTTGGAACTGGTTTCAAGCAAAACGCACGAGTGGATTTTGTTTTGGAAGTGAATCTGCAAAACTTGCCCTATTTTTGCAAGAACTTGGTGTTTTGATGTTAGAGGGTATTTGAGAGGCTTAGGGCTCGTGTATTAGGCTTGGTATAATGTGCTCAAGTTGTTTGAAATGTGCACAAGACTTGGTTATATCAGATTGCAAAGTTGTGGAGTTTTTGCATAATAACTTGCTTTTGAAGTAAAAGGTGAGTTGACAAAGGCAAGACTTGTACATGCCTATATTCTAGTTGCACATAGTTGGTATACCTTTCCTGATATTCATGGACTTTCTTTGCATAAATAAATCAGGTCCATGGCTCAAGACAAACAAAATTGCAAAAGTTGTGCTTTATGGAAATGGTAATGTTGCCTTTTTGCCAAAAATGGATTAATTCAATGTGTAATCTTCTAAAGCTCAGAACAAAGCCTTAATCCAATGTGTTTGCATTTAATTTATGAGTGTGGAAGGGTTTAATACCTGTAAAACAAGTACAATCAAGGTTTGGACAGATTTGCAACTTGTATCAATGTGCAAAATGCCTTGGACAAAAGTGATGATTTTCCATTTTCAAACATTCGATTCTCCATAACCACAAATGATCTTGGAGAGTTCTTGGACATTTTGGAAAGCTTGTAACATTCTCTACAATCCATCTTTGAAATGCATTTTGATATTCCTCTTGGAACTATGTGAAAAGTTGCCATGAAGATAGGTCAAAGTCCTGCCTAAACTAGCACAAAATTTCACTAAGTTAAAAGTTTCATGGACCCTTATTCACAAAATCATAACTTGAGATCCAAGCATATTTTTGGAAAACTTTTTGAATCAAAGTTGTAGATTTTGTTGAGGACTACAACTTTCATGTTGGAAGTTTTCTTTGAATCCAATTGCATCATGGTGAAAAAGTTGGAAAAATTTGGGAAAAAATAAGAAATTTTCATAACACAAAATTTCTAAGTTATGAAAATTTTCAATCTTAAACCCTAATTTTCAAAATTAGGTTTCTTGGTGAACAAGTTTCATGTTTTGACACATCTTGATGAAAAATGACCCTTGGCATTTGATTTTGACCAAAAAGTCAAAGTTTGATTTTTCAGTATATAGTTGATTTTTGATCAGTTGACTGAAAAGTTCATCTGCCAATCCAAAGCATTTGAGATCTTTTGAACCTTGTGATTAGGTCAAGATGATGCCATTGAATCCTTGAATCTATGCTTGAACCCAATTTTCCACTGGCTAGGTCAAAAATTAGAAATTGCCCTTCTACAGTCCAAACCCTAAAAATGAACATTTTGCCCTTTTGATGATTTGATCAAATTTCTTGAGGAGTTATGGTCCAAACTTAATAAAATGGTTCATATGAATTTATAATGTTTATGTGGATCAAAAATTATGAGGTTTGACTGTAAATTGGCCATAATTGACTTTTCCCCTATACAACTGATTTTTAGGCCAACTCTCCAATTGACTGGGCAAAAATTTGATTCAAGGCTTGAAACTTGGTATGAGCAATCTTATAAGTCCAACATGAAGCATGAAAGTCACATGAGGCATTGAAAGTCCAAAAATCCTTGTGCAAACTCAAACTCTAATTTTAGGTCAACAGTGCAAGGAGTTGTCTTGAGCTGAGCAAACCCTAATCTGGTCTTGAGTTCAAAGAGTCTTGTGAGGGGAAATATTGATAAAATGAGAGGGAAAATTTTGGGGTACAACAGCTGCCCCTGTTCAATCTTCTTGAACCTAAAGAGTTAGATTGGCGAGTTTGTCGTTCGTGTCTCGAAGGTAAAAGATGATTGGACACTAGAGTGCCCGTAAATTTGCACTCGTCAAAATGTATTTGAGGGAATGGGCTTAAAGATGCCATCCAAAGATGTGATGGAATATTGTTGGAGATGGGCTTAAAGATGCCATCCAAAGAAGTGTCGATCGCATAAGAGTTTCCTTTGCGAGAGCCCGTATACCTGTTGTTGAGGAGGACTACGTAGGGGAATACTGGTCTTTGTTGTGGTAGAAATAGAATTTTAGGAGCTTCAGTTGTCCGTTATTCTACTGGGAAATCATCTCTTGGTTGAAGAGGTGAAAATGAACTACTATTTGGTCGTGCTCCAGGCTTTACAGTGTTTGCTGAGGAAAATAAGACCAACTGCTATCTGGTCGATTCCAAGCTTCACAGTGACTTACTGGGGGGATGAGATTAAACTTGATATCTGGTCATTCTCCAAGCTTCACAATTTCTCAATTCTTATCTGGTCGTACTCCATGCTTTAGAAGGAATTAAGTTGTTATCCGGTCGCCTCCGGGCTTTAACCTGAATTTAAGGCACACTAATATCCGGACGATTCCGGGCTTCTTAGTAATTAGCCAAGTAAACTGCTATTTGGTCAAAATCCAAGCTTCATAGTGTACCTCACTGTTATCTGGTCAAAATCCAGGCTTCACAGTCTTGTATTGCTATCTATTCAAAATCCAGGCTTCACGATACCTTACTTCCTATCTGGTCAAAATCCAGGCTTCAAAAGAAAATCAAATGGTTATCTGGTTGCCTTTGGGCTTCCCTTTGATTTTGGGGCCTACTAATATCCGGGGCTTCAAAGTAATTGGCCGAGTAAACTGCTTTTTGGTCGAAATCCAACTTTCACAGTGTACCTTACTATTATCTGGTCAAAATCCAGGCTTCACAGTGTTTTGTAGAGATCAAGATACTATCCGATCGAACCCGAGCTTCATAGCTTGAATTTAAGGTGTACCATAATCTGGTCGATTCTAGGCTTCATGGTGCTTTATACTGCTATCTGGTGGATTCCAGGCTTCACAATAACTTGCTGGGGATTCAACTATTTTTTCGGTCGATCTCCGGGCTTCATAGTATGATGGAGAAAAAATCAAGATATTATCCGGTCGAATCCGGGGTTCACAACTTGAACTGGAACAAGAATATGAGCATTGATTTGAATAAGCAATAGAATAGCATCTGTGTCTGGAGCATCTCTAAGTTGTAGTTGAGCTTTGAATATTTGTTGAAGATAGCTGTTAATTTTATCCTGAAAAGGGTAAAATGTTAGCTGAAACACAAAGTTATGTTGCATGAAATGTATGATGCAATAAATGTGTTTTTATCAATGTTTATGATATATGAATGTAATGTAAGCGCATGTAAGCTGATTAGCTGTCTTGCTGAGGAAAACAAATCCTTGATAGCTGGAGATAATAAAATCCTTGACTGCTGCCAGGGAAAATAAATCCATGACCGTTGCTGGAGACTCAAAATATTTGGCAACTCGCAGGGATTATCAAAAACTTTGACAACTTTTGTGGGGATGTGAGAATCCTTCACAACTTTCTTGGGGATATAGGGATCCTTCAAGTCTTTGACGTTGGAGTTCTGACAAAAATCCTGCTTGGGGAATCCAGAGAACTTTGAAGACTTCAACTGGGTGTTAAAATAATGGGAACCCTGACTCGGCTGGGGAATAGGGAAAATTCTGACGATCTCTATTGGGGATCATACAAAGGAGAATCTTGATCTGCTGGAGAAAAAGGGAGACTCTGATGGCTTCTGTGGGGAACTAAAAATGGGAATCTTCAATCTTCTGGGAAATAAGAATAACTCTGCGGGGAGAAAGTTTATTCTGTTGGAGAGTAGTAAAAACTCTGTGAGGAATAGTTATATTGTTGGAGAGTCTTAGGAGACTCTATGGGGAACAGCTTATTCCTGTTATGGAGAGAGTTCAAGAGTTTGGGTTGTATGCCAATCTACTGGAGAATTATCTGAAGCTGTCGTCTGGTTAGCTGTCAGGCTTCAAAGCAACTTGCTGGGAAATTATCTGGTTTTGAGACAACTCTCTGGGGAATTGGAGGAAACTGGATGATTTTCCACCAGGGTTTAAAGGTTGATGTTTTGGACTCCGTTGAGGAAGAAAGTTTCATCTTTGTTGAGGATCTGTAGCTCAAAGTTTTTGGCTCCACTGGGGATTGAGAGTTTGAAAACTTAGCTCTGATGGGGATTTCGAAATTTAACTCCACTGGGGATATGTATTTTAATGTTTTAGCTCCGCTAGGGACCTAGATGATGTATTGCAGGGGATTTCTCCTGGAAAAGCCTAAAGATGTTTTCCTATACTTTCAACCTGTCAGTAATTATTCTTTCCCATTTTGTTTTATTTGTAAACAATGATTATATTAAAATGCATATGCTTATTTAATAAATCATTGGACGTTTTCAAATAAAACACAAGTGTAAAAGGAAAAGATAAATAATTTTCTGCACTTTGAAGTATCTTTGTATTAACTCTGTGTAAGTATTTTGTACAAAGGAGACAGACATCCTAGTAAGAGAATGTTGTCATAAAAAATGAGAAAAATTTATACAAAGAAAGATGGCTATGTGTAAAAAGTTCCATGGGGTTCCCATTCTGCTATAGCCTTCATAACTCTGAATATCTTGTCCATTCGTTGCTTCGTCTGAAGATGATTGAATTGATCAGAAGCCTGGAGCTTGTCCATGAAGAGATTGTCCTTAAAGTGATCTGACGTGACATAGTCATACGCTTTAATTCTCTAACTTTTGCCTGGACCGCCCTTTCGGGTTTTTAGTCCACCGGGAAACCCCTTTTTGCCCAAGTCGCCCTTTCGGGTTTTCAACTTTCCGAGTGTACAAATTTTTTTTTGTTTATCCCTAATTTTTGCCTGAACCGCCCTTTCGGGTTTTCGATTCACCGGGATGCCCATTTTTTCCCAAGTCGCCCTTTCGGGTTTTCAAATTGCCGGGTCATTTATGCATAGTATCTTTTGACTATGTCTGCGTTCACAGGGTGCGGCAGGTCATCACCGTCCATGGTGGTTAATATCATTGCCCCACCAGAAAATATGTTTTTGATCACAAATGGTCCTTCGTAGGTAGGAGTCCATTTTCCCCTGGGATCACTTTGCGGCAAGATGATCCGCTTGATTATAAGATCCCCGACTTGATATACATGGCGCCTGACTTTCTTGTTGAAAGTCTTGATCATCCGCTTTTGATACGTCTGACCATGACAAACAGCAGTAAGTCGCTTCACGTCAATCAAGTTAAGTTGATCAAGTCGGGTTTGAATCCAATCGTCTTCACTCAAACCAGCATCTTTCATGATTCTTAAGGAGGGAATCTGAACCTCGATAGGTAAAACAGCTTCCATGCCGTATACCAAAGAATAGGGTGTTTCCCCAGTTGATGTGTGTGCCGTGGTACGGTACCCGTGAAGAGAAAACGGTAACATATCATGCCAGTACTTGTAGGTGACTGTCGTCTTTTGTATGATCTTCTTGATATTTATGTTCGTAGCTTCGACAACACCGTTTATCTTTGGCTGATAGGGAGATGAATTGTGATGTTGAATCTGGAACTGCTCGCATAGGGCGGTGATCATAGTATTGTTCAGGTTTGTACCGTTGTCGGTGATGATCCTGTCGGGGATACCATACCGACAAATGAGGTTATGTTTGATGAAGCAGGAAACAACATTCTTTGTGACGGATGCAAAGGAAGCTGCTTCGACCCACTTGGTGAAGTAATCAATGGCCACCAGAATGAAGCGGTTTCCATTGGATGATGTAGGCTTGATCTCTCCAATCATGTCGATTCCCCACATAGCGAACGACCAAGGAGCTGTTAAGACATTGAGAGGAACTGGAGGTATATGTACCTTGTCCGCATAGATTTGACATTTGTGACAAGTACGGGAATGTTGATGGCAGTCAGCTTCCATGGTAGACCAGTAATAGCCTGCCCGTAGAATCTTATTAGCCATCGTATGTCCGCTAGAGTGAGTGCCAAAGGTACCATTATGCAGTTCAGCCATGATCTGTTCAGCTTCAATCTTGTCCATACAGCGGAGCAGAATGCAATCATGATTGCACTTGTATAGGATACCATTGCTCGGGAAGAACTTGGCTGAGAACCTCCTTAAGAACTTTTTGTCATTGACTGAAGCTCCTTCAGGGTATTCTTGAGCCTCGAGATACCTTTTGACTTCGTGAAACCAAGGTCGGTCCACTACTTCTTCGGTATTAATCTTGTGACAATGTGCAGGTTCGTCCATCCGTTCAATGGTGATTTGGGGAGCCTCATTGTCCCAGTTAAGTTTAAACATGGATGACATTGTAGCTAGAGCATCTGCTAGCTGATTTTCTTCTCGCGGAAAATGCTCGAAGGTAATCTGCTCGAAATGTGGTAACAATGTTAAGACATGTTCTTTGTAAGGGATGAGGTTGGTATTTTTAGTGTCCCACTCTCCTTTGATCTGACTGATGACCAAAGCTGAGTCTCCAAACACAACCAAAGATTTGATTCCCAAGTCTATTGCAGCCTTGAGACCAAAGATAGCTTCATACTCGGCCATGTTGTTGGTGCAGCTAAAGCAAAGTCGGGAAGTGAAAGGTGTATGGCAACCTTCTGGAGAGATGAGTACTGCGCCGATACCGTTGCCAAGTGCATTGGAGGCACCATCAAAGTACAGGGTCCATCGAGATCCTTGTTTAGGTCCGTCATATAATATGTTTTCTTCAATGTTGTCCAATGTCATGATATCCTCGTCGGGGAAGTCAAACCTCATGGATTGGTAATCTTCGACAGCTTGGTGAGCCAGATGGTCAGCTAGCACACTCCCCTTTATAGCTTTTTGGGTCGTGTACTGTATATCGTATTCGGTCAGGATCATCTGCCATCTAGCGATTCTTCCGGACAAAGCAGGATTCTCAAAGATGTACTTGATCGGATCCATCTTAGATATCAGCAAAGTGGTATGAGTCAACATATACTGCCTTAGCCGGCGAGCAGCCCATACCAAAGTGCAGCAAGTTTTCTCGAGCAGTGAGTATCGGGTCTCACAGTCGATAAACTTTTTTCTAAGGTAATAAATGGCATGCTCTTTTCGGCCAAACTCGTCATGTTGGCCCAGTACGCACCCCATTGAATTCTCTAGGACGGTCAGATACATGATTAGCGGTCTTCCTTTGACGGGAGGCATCAGGATAGGAGGTTCTAGCAAATACTCCTTGATTTTATCGAAAGCAACTTGACAGTCATCATTCCATTTAACCACCTAATCTTTCTTCAACAACTTGAAGATTGGCTCACAGGTAGATGTTAGGTGAGAAATGAAACTTGCAATGTAGTTTAGGCGTCCCAAGAAACCTCTTACCTCCTTCACAGTGCGAGGGGCAAGAATTTCTCGTATAGCTTTGACTTTGGCAGGATCAACCTCGATGCCCTTGTTGCTGACAATGAAACCCAAGAGTTTACCAGACCTGACTCCGAAAGTGCACTTGTTAGGGTTTAATCTGAGCTTGTACTCCTGCAACCTGACAAATAACTTTTGCAAATGGTCGAGGTGTTCTTCTTCAGTTTGTGAACGGGCTATCATGTCGTCTATGTAGACCTCTATCTCATGATGTATCATATCATGAAACAAAGCTACCATGGCGCGCTGATAGGTTGCCCCGGCATTCTTCAGTCTGAATGGCATCACTTTATAGCAGAACCTACCCCACTATGTAACAAAAGTAGTTTTCTCCATGTCTTCAGGTGCCATTTTGATCTGGTTGTACCCTGAGAATCCATCCATGAAAGAAAATACCTTGTGCTGAGCTGTATTGTCAACCAAGATGTCAATGTGCGGTAGTGGAAAGTCATCTTTGGGGCTAAACCTGTTTAAGTCTTTGTAATCCACGCAGATTCTGACTTTGTCGTCCTTCTTAGGCACGGGCACAATGTTAGCAACACATTGTGGATAGGAAGTAACAACAAGAAATCCAGCATTGAACTGCTTCATAACTTCTGCTTTGATCTTTTCAGACATGTCGGGCCTCATGCGGCGTACTTTCTGTTTAACTGGTAGACATTCTTCTCTTGTAGGGAGACGATGAACCACAATATCTGTATCGAGTCCCGGCATGTCTTCGTATGACCAGGCGAAGATCTTAACATATTCATTCAACAACTGAACTAAGCGCTCCTTGACACTTGGCTCTAGGTTTGCACCCACTCTAACTTCTTTTCTGTCTTCCTCTGTACCCAAGTTGATTGTCTCTAACAACTCCTCGTGAGGTAGAATAGCCATTTCTTCCTGTTGTAGCAGTCTAGCCAATTCTCCAGGCACTTCACAGTCTTCATCACCTTCGTATTCAGCATGGTAGACCAGATCTTCAGAGTCACTGAAGGTCATAGCAGAATTGTTACCCATGGAATCCGGAATGGAAGGGTACCTGCATTTGTGAGTGTGGGTGTGTGTAAGGGATAGCCACCTTTAAACAAATAAAATGTAAAAAGAAAGAAAATGAACACAAAATTTTATATGTGAGAACGTCCATGATTCATTAAAATGGCATATGAAGATGAAAAATCAAACCCTTACAAATGGACCTATGTGCCTCGGGTAAGGCACAAGGTTAAAAGTGTACGAATTGTTTAGGAATTATTACAAATCAACAGAAATGTTTGAAAGATAAATTACTGATTTATGAAAGTAATGGGAACAAAGTATTTTGCCTCCCAATTGTTCAGTCCTCCATCAACAGTAGGTAAAATCCAGTCTTCCAAGTTGCTCTCCTCTTCATCATCCTCCAAAGAATTGACTCCATGATGGGTGATCTTCACTGGTGGTCCTCCATCCCGGGAGCGACGCACAGCCTTTTGACTAGCCGAAGTGAAACCCAAGCCGAATTTATCAGATGTGAAAGGAAAATCGGGAAGCTGCCCCCAGATTGTGTTTCCTCCTTCTTCGATCACAGCCCTTGCATCTTTGAGAGACGACATCCGCGGAGGAGGCCTGGTAACCATGGGTACAGAAGACACTGTATTGGTTGTTGCAATCTCTTCAGAAACTTCCTCGAAGTGTTGGAAAGGGGTCTCTATGAATTCGCCATCTAATTCCACATAGAGGAAAGAATTAAGGTGGCTTATCATATATTCCTCTTCGTCGTGAACAATTACAATTTTCCCTTGGACAGGGTACTTGAGCTTTTGATGCAGAGTAGAAGTAACAACTCCATCATGGTGAATATAGGGTCTTCTGAAAAAGCAAGAATAGGAAGGATGGATGTCCATCACGTAAAACATGGAGTTGAAGGTTTCTGTTCCCACTTTAATCAGGATGTCCACCTCCCCGTGGACCATCCTTTTAGAACCATCAAAGGCTCTGACAATGATACTGCTAGGTTTCAGGGTTAGGCCTTCACAATCCATCCTATCCAATGCCTTCTTCCGCAAGACATTCAGTGAAGAACTAGTGTCTACCAGAACGTGTTCTAGAGTAGTCCCTCTGCATTCCACCGAGACATGCAGAGCGTCATTAAGTTTTCTCCCCTTAGATGTTAAATCGACATCGGAGAATCCTAGACCATTATCCACTGTTAGGCTAGCTACACATTCCTGGAACTGATCCGCGAAGGTTTTCTGTGGCACGTGGGCCGTCTTCAAAAATCTGATCAAAGCTTTAGCATGAGCTTCTGAACAAAGCAGCAAGGCCAACATTGAGATCTTTGAGGGTGTTTTCCCCAGTTGTTCCTCAACATTATAATCGCTTTTCTTGATTATCTTCAAAATCTCTTCCATTTCTTTTTGAGAGGTCTCAGGGATGACCAACGGCTGAGCCCTCGTCCTGACAGGCTCTTCTTGGATCCCTTTCCCTCTATCATCAGCAACAGCAGATGGGACAACCACAGGAGTTACAATTTCTTCAATAATAGGGGTTCTTGCAGATATGTTGACCGGCACAGGGGTAACCTTAGGAGTATATGAGAGTCCGAAGACTGCCTTTGGAGGGGCTATCTCTGGAGAGAAAATTCTTCCACTGCGGGTGATTTTACTTGGTCTAGCAATGTTTCCAATGTCGGAAGTCTCTTCATCATAACTCTCTTCAGCTGATTCAAATTGTTTAATACTGTGGTAGAATATCTCTCCCCCATAGTTCCACGATATTGATTTGTTGGACTTGTACGGGATGGGCCCCGACATGGTTATCTTCAAAGGTACAATCTTCAGATCGGATGTAATCTTAACAGGTCTTTTGGAGACCTTGGAAAGATTGGCGGATATGGTAATTATTGAAATATCATTGACAGGAGTCGGTGTAACAGAAGTCTTTTCAAAAAGGATTTCTTGATTATCCATTAGGCGTTGGATTCCTAACTTCAACAATGGACAATCGGTTGGTAAGGATGAACAAATGCAGCAATCTTCTTCACAACCTGGGAAAATCCCAGCCTTCAGCAGATTCAACTTGATTATCAGTAACGAAGTCATCAAATCATCAACAGTAGCAACATACATATCCTCTTCAACAACATGGGCATTGTGACCATGCTTTGGCATTGGAGCAGATTTTACATTCGGCTTTTCAGGGGAATCGAATTCAACTTCTTTAGCATCTATTAAATCCTGAATCTTATTTTTGAGGGCCTAACAATTGTTGGTGTCGTGCCCCAGGCTGTCTGAATGATAAGTACACTTGGCGTTGGCATGGTAAAAAGGAGAAGTTGTATTCGGGTTTTGCAGGGCCTCTCTCAAACTGGTAAGGTTTAACTTCAGGAGATGGGGGAGAACCTGAGTAGGCGTCATGTTTATTTTGGTGAATTGCCTAGCAGGCCTTTCCGCCCTTTGTTGGTTGGTTCTGGGTTGATTGTTTCTGGGTTGATCAACTGCAGACTTCTGAATCATTACGGCCCCCACTGCTGGCCGGCGCTCAACTCTTCCTTGACCTCTTTGGGAGCATACATCTGAGACTTCCTTCTTTGCTGGAAAAGTCTTTTAGATGGCAGCGGAAGCAGATGCATCTTTTTGAATTTTCCCGCTCTTTATGCCGGCTTCAACTCTTTCACCAGTTAGAATCAACTCGGTGAACCCCGCAGACAAACTTCCAATCAAGTGATTAAAAAAGGACCTGACAGTGTACCCAAGAACATATCTACAAGCTCTCTCTCAGATAGAGGTCGTTGTACACGTCTTGCCAAGTCTCTCCATTTTTGGGCATACTCCTTAAAGACTTCATTGGAGACTGTTGTACCCCAAAATTTTCCCTCTCATTCTTCAAGGACTTTCTCACAAGGACTCTCAAGGTTCAAGCTTGAACAAGTGCATTTGAATTTTCCAATACCAAAATTAAAAGGGAAACTGTCAAAGAGGAATAAAACAAATAAAAATATGATTTTGACAAAATTTGGAGAAATACAAGTGTTCTTCGTTTCAGCTCTTTCGATTGGCCTTTAGGCCTCTTTCGATCAGTATCTTTCGATTGGCCTTTTGGCCTCTTTTGACATAAGCTTGACTTGCATCTTTCGATTGGCCTTTTGGCCTCTTTCGACACAAGCTTGGCTTGCATCTTTCGATTGGCCTTTTGGCCTCTTTCGACACAAGCTTGACTTGCATCTTTCAATTGACATTTTGGCTTCTTTCAACACAAGCTGGGCTTGCATCCTTCGACTGGGCATGGGCCTCTGACACAGTTTGGTTTGGATTCACAAGGAAAAGATCCTCTTGTCATCTATTTCATTTCCAAGGTAGAAGGCTCTCTTTTAACATCCTTCAATCTGCACCTTTTGCTCCGTATTTGTCTCTTTCGAATATGAATACTTTGTCTTTCGTTTGACCACATGTACCCCCTGGTGTGCAAGCTTTCGATTAGACATGAGCCACCTTCACAAAGGTTTCGACTGGACTGTTGGTTCCATTCGAATCAACATCTCTCAAACCCAACTCTGAACCCTTCGATGCAGTCTTCTTTGATACGTTTCTGGAACTCTTCGACACAAGTGGGAAATAGGATCTGGAAAGGACAACTGAATCTGTGGACCCTGCTAAGTGATCTTGCTTTAAAAAACTTAATGCTTGTATCTCACTCCATAATTAATTACTTACTTGCTGGATTAAGCTTTTGTCCAGGTGATTAAGCCTTTGTCCAGAAGTTTTTGCGTGAGAGTGTACTTGTTAAGTACAAATCATGTGCCAAAGCCCATGCTTTGCTAAAAGCATGCTTGTACTTCACCAGAAATCAGGGAAGTCAGCCCCCCTTTTTCCAACAACTTCTGTACTTCACCTTGGAACCTTGGAAAAATCTGCAATGACTTAATTTTCACGCTTCAGCCAAGCAACATCATTTGTTTTAACTCCTAAACCTTTTCTCTATAAATAGAGGAACCATTGACAAAGAAAGGGTCCGGATTTTTGCTAAGAGAAAAAATCATAAAAAATTTTACATTTTGATTTATCTTATTTCTTTTTTCTTATTATATCTGAGCCGCAAAAAGATTTTTTTTTATAAGAAGTCTCAGTAGTGTACCTTTCAATTTACTTCCCCTAAACTGAAGCAACCTTCGATTCACCTTCCACCATCATATACTCTCTTTTCGGTTCAGGGACTGTCCAAACCAAGCAGTAACTGAACCTAGTTTCAGGAAAATCCAGCAAAGCTCCCTCCACCATCAAAGAAGTCACTTACAGCTCTTTCGATTCAACACTTCAAGATGTAGGTTCTCTCTAAACTTGGAACTCTTTCATTTCAACATCATGTGTACATGCCAATAAAGGAAAATGTAGATATTTCTGGTCCATGTTTTAACATTCGATCCTAACTGCCCATATGCTGAAAAACTCAACCTTAATTAGTTACTTTTGACTTTGAGACCCATTGTTTTGTTTTTTGTGCTAACCCCTGGACTGTGGTTATGTTTGGATGTTGTATTTTAAGAACTTGAGACAGGTTTGTTATGCCCTTCGATTGGATAGCTGCATAAGCCTTTCGAATCACAATTTAAGGACCTGAGATGCTTACAGTGAGTCAGCAAGGAGCCTGTGGAAAAGCCAGAACCTTACTGACTCTAACCCCCAGTCGAAGGAGACAAAAGCAAATCAAAGGGCACGATTGTATCCAGAATCCTGATCGAAAGACTTTCCCTCACTGCTTTCAACCCCCAGTCGAAGGAGGCAGAAAGGCAAATTGCATCCTATACAAGTTCCAGGCCCAGTCGAAAGGCACAACATGCTGACCGTGAGACCTCAATTGAAATTTGTGCCTCCACCCTTTTCAGGCCAAATCGAAGAGAGTCAGAAAGTGCAGAATCGAAGGGTGCTCCTGCCTTTTTCGAAAGACCCTCGTTTTTTGCTTTTATTTTATTTTTGCCTTTATATTTTTATGCAATTCAATATGGTTGTAATAGTGTAGGATTTTATCTTTCTGCACTTTATTACTTTTATATGCTTGCTAGTAAATTGGATATGTATGGAAAGATAAAACCAACAAGTAGACAATCACTAATATCAAAAACAAAAATACATGTAAAAAACACACTTTGCACACATGCACCCCTAGGGTTTCATCCACTTGTTGCCTTCAAAATGGGCCATGGTTGCATGTTGAGTACTTTGGCAAAACAAAAACAAACAAAAATATCATAGTCCCTCGAGCATGGGCGTTTTAGAAAAGACCCTCGATGAAAGATCGTAGTCCCTCGATGACCCTCGATGTTGCCTTTGGTAAACGATCTAGTCCCTAAAAACGACATTGCTAAAACATCCCATATGTTGCCTTCTATGATTATACAAACGTCCCATGCCCGTCCCGTTCAACATCCTAACGCAAGGTTGTTCACCAAATACAATGATGAAACAACATTGTTAAAAGGGTTAAAAAGCATAAGAAAAATCTTTGAGTAAATTAGGGTAGACAACTCTTAGTTACTTGATCAAACTTGCAAAACATCCTTGCCATTTTTCAAACATACATCACAACACAAAACAACTTTCAAAAACATTGAAACATCTTTTCAAAAAGACAAACACCTTTGTAAAACATTCAAATAAGAATTGTTATAAAGGTTGCCTAGAGAAGGCATCTTTTTCAAAACATTTTCAAAACCACACACGTAAAGCACCATTTCAAGCAATTGAAAAGCAAAGGCAAGTGATCTAAAACAAGTAACTAAGAGCCCATGGATAACCATGGATGAAAAGGGTGCTAGCACCTTCCCTTTTCATAATCTACCCCCCGAACCCAAGAAAACATCTCAAAGGTCTTTCCTGTGCTTTTTGACCTTTCCATTGGATAAAATAAAAAGTCGGTGGCGACTCTTGCTAAACCGAACATTTGCGAACACAAACCCAAATCCCAAGTTAGTTCTCCCACCGTATCACAGAACTGGCGACTCTGATGGGGAAATTTCTAAAAGTGGGTTTACCTTAGGGTTCTAGATCACATTTACATGCTTACTTTTATTGCTTTGATTTCTTTACTTTTTGGGTTCCTTGTTTGGGTTTGTTTAAATCCTACACCCGGATTTGGGGGCACCTTTTTAGGTAAATAGCAATAAACTGTGAGGGAACTGTGCGGGGTATACCGACATGGTTGAAGCAGTGGCTATGTTAGTGTGACATATTTGTGGGTACCGGTAGCCCTTGAGTAGTCAAGGAGAATACGGGGCCGCTGAGTGATGTCATGAAGCACTAACGAACTCTTAGAACCTTACTTGACCATCTTGGCCTTTTTAGGGGTAGTGAGATGACCGACTTTGGTACAATCCGAAGTTGGTAGATACTCGATACTACACTCATTGAGGATTGTTTTCTTGGAATATTTTGGTCGCCAGTTAAGTGGCTAAACCAAAACAATGAACATAGAAAATAATCCAATGATATTGAGCTCCTTAGAACCCGGTTTCTATTTTAGGACAGGTTGAGCCAACTAACTTCAAGAGGGTACTTACCTACAAACGCCATGCAAGCCTAAACCTAAGGACTTGTTTGCTTTGTGTGAATATGATTGTCTGTATATACACTTGCTTACTTTTGCATACATGTACATAACATCATAACATCATAACATCATACCATAGCATTTTCAATAACCATTTCAAGGATCTCGAGGGTCTTTTGATACATGGGCACGTTGAACCAGACGTCTACCAAAGAGAAAAAGGGTTCCTCTCTAAACAAACACCGTCAAAGATCAAGTGCAAGGACTTGAATCGGGGGCTATAATCCACTTGACATGGTGAGCTTGATTCTCGTGGAAAGACATACACTGGTACAAAGTTCTCCAATCAAAGATGTTGATCAAAGTTCAAACTTCTAACATTTTCTTGTGATTAACCCACGAGATCCTTGAAAACATTGCTTACATATATCATACATATCATTGCATAACAAGTCTCCCAATACAGGTCTCTCATGTTCTCGCTGTTTATTTCAGCAATGGCTTTCCAACCAGACAACCGAGATCTCCGGGCTCAAAACGCCCAACTTCAAGAAATGTTCTTAAACCTATCCCAGGGGCAAGAAGAAATAAAAGCTCTCCTCACAAGGGGCTTGGTCCTAGGGAATCCAGGCGGCATCTGGAATGATCAGTTGGAAGGGATAAAAATCGAGTTGGAAACAATGAAGATCCAGATGATGGGACAGCTGGTGGGCCAGATGGCTCTCATTCAAGACTTAACTCAAAGACAAGAAGAGCTCAGGGTCCTCGTCAACAAGCTGCTTCAAAATAACCAAGTGTGGCAAACAACTAGGGTTGAAGATCAAATCATCGTTCAACCTCCTTTGAGACAAGAAGACAAAGGAAAATCTCCCTAGCTTGCTTCAGGGTCACAAGCCCAGCAACAACCTCGCCAACATCAACGGGGTAATCGGCACAAGCGAAATGTACCTGGAAGAAATTTCTGAGACTGAGATACCATCATCTATAATACTAAAACGCTTGTTGGAGGTCAATCTGATTACTTTAAAGGATCCTCCCCGGAATCCCAACACCTCTGCTCCTACCTATCACCCCAATGAAAGGTGTAAATACTACTCCCATGGTCCTGGACATGACACCGACAACTGTTGGACCCTGAAGAACAAGATCTAAGACTTGATTGACGAAGGAGTGCTAGAATTCATGCCGGATGGCGAGATGAAAATCTTCCGTTAAGGGTCCTCCACTTGAAATGACAAAGCTCGAACTGGGAGACTTTTGTCCATTTGAATTTTCAAGTTGTAATCTCTTTTGTTATTCAAACAATTATCTGTTAATGTCAAACTCTATTTCATTAATGCATTGCATATGTTTGTCTTGAATTCATCCACACGTTTTCACTATTCTTATACTGTCTTTATGATATTCAACTCTTGCTAAAAGTTACAAGCCTTTAGAGGGAGGATGACGAAACAATACCATAATCTCATATAGTATGCTTTTGGACAGACCTTGCTGACGATGTACATGCATTTCTTTCAAATCCTAAACACTGGAGTTATAAGGAAGATAATCCCTAGTCAACCCTTTCGAGCCAAAGAAGTAGGAGTTTTCTGTTTTAAACACAAAATTGAAACCTTTAATCAAAACCTGGGGCAGGGTAGTCTCTCAGTTAATTCAAATGCGCTTTAAGTCGCAAACTCTCAGTTCATAATACAACGAATGACATAAAAAAAAGCATTCCTCTGGAATCAAAAGACAGTGGTGGTTCCTTATCTCATAGGCAGTCATTATCTCTCCAAAAAAAATCTCTCAAAAGAGAAAAGCCCACTGAGCCAAAACCTATAAAGGAGGCTTAAGAAAGTTGGGGCATCCCGCTGACTGTAATCTCGAAAACAGGAACAGTCAGGCAAAAGTTAGGGACAACAAATCAAAAGAACGAGGTCGCTACAAATCCTCAACAACATGAAAAATGTTGCAAAAATGACTTCCTTCAAACAAATTTAACTTGTGTGAACCATCACCAAAAACGTCGTTCCAGACTCAATTGGAGTTCAAACGCACAATTAACTGAGTTTAGGATTGAAGAACATCACGAAGAGCGGGTGGGTACAAATACACTTTGAGCCTTTATCCTTTGTTTCTTAAACCGTGAACCAAGCCACGTTACAACCCTTCAAAAGTCCTAACTGAAGCATGGGTTAGTTCGAAAGCATACTGTTACAAAAGGTATCCTGACTCCTGTATGGCTCTGCTCTAAATCCTGAGTTTGAATTTTCTTAGCAAAATTTCTTTACTCGCTAAAACGCATTTTCAAAAAAACTTCAAGACAAACATAAACTTTGCATCACTTGAATATCACTGTTTGCATTTGGCTATTTGTTTGACAGCGGAGAAATTCACACAATGAATATCTGATGAACAAAAGCCCTCTCAGTGAACAAAATCACTTCAAAAAGGATGACACTTCCATTGACAAATCTCCTATCAACAAGGGTACATGACATGTCACTATCCAGCACACCTGGGGCAGTCCAGTCAAGACTTCAAGAAATCTCTGAAGAAGTGCAGAGTAACCAGGGGCAAGTCCCCATCTCCGTCACTTGGGGCATCAAACGTCAAATCTCAGTGAAGGGTTACGTACAATTAAACATTTTCTGGAAATGTCACAAACACTTGCTATTAGGGGCAATGACAAATCTCCCCAAAATCCTTCTCATAGGTTGATTCCCCGCAGAGGAATCTCTTCACCAGTTTATTCCCCAACGGAGTCATCCTCTCCTACAGGTTTATTCTTGCAATCATCTTCGTTCATCATCCCTAGTGGAAATGAAGAATTCAACCCTACTCTCCAGCAGCCGTTCGGGATTTATTTTCCCCAACTAAAACATCACATTTCCATACATCATGATACATGCATATACGCATCATACCATACAATCTCATTTATGTTGAGAACATCATTGCTTAATCCATATCATGCATTGCATATGACTGACCTTTACCTTTCAGGAAGGATGCAGTTAGATTCTCAGCCATATCAAAGTCCTTCTCTGGTCCAGTTAAATCGATTCCTATAGATTTTTCTGATGCCGATCCAGTTGAAGATGTTCTAAGACCTTGTCTGGTCCAGTTAAATTGATTCCTAAAGATTTTTCTGATGTCGATCCAGTTGAAGATATTCCAAGACCTTGTCTGGTCCAGTTAAATCGATTCCTAAAGATTTTTCTGATGCCGATCCAGTCAAAGGCCTTCTCTGGTCCAGTTAAATCGATTCCTAAAGATTTTTCTGATGCTGATCCAGTTGAAGATATTCCAAGACCTTGTCTGGTCCAGTTAAATCGATTCCTAAAGATTTTTCTGATGCCGATCCAGTCAAAGGCCTTCTCTGGTCCAGTTAAATTGATTCCTAAAGATTTTTCTGATGCTGATCTAGTTGAAGATATTCCAAGACCTTGTCTGGTCCAGTTAAATCGATTCCTAAAGATTTTTTGATGTCGATCCAGTCAAAGGCCTTCTCTGGTCCAGTTAAATCGATTCCTAAAGATTTTTCTGATGCTGATCCAGTTGAAGATATTCCAAGACCTTGTCTAGTCCAGTTAAATCGATTCCTAAAGATTTTTCTGATGCCGATCCAGTCAAAGGCCTTCTCTGGTCCAGTTTAATCGATTCCTAAAGATTTTTCTGATGTCGATCCAGTTGAAGATATTCCAAGACTTTGTCTGGTCCAATTAAATTGATTCCTAAAGATTTTTCTGATGTCGATCCAGTCAAAGGCCTTCTCTGGTCCAGTTAAATCGATTACTAAAGATTTTTCTGATGCCGATCCAGTTGAAGATATTCCAAGACCTTGTCTAGTCCAGTTAAATCGATTCCTAAAGATTTTTCTAATGGCGATCCAATCAAAGGCCTTGTCTGGTCCAGTTAAATCGATTCCTAAAGATTTTTCTGATGCCGATCCAGTTGAAGATATTCCAAGACCTCGTCTGATTCAGTTAAATCGATTCCTAAAGATTTTTCTGAGGTGAAGCCAGTCAAGGGAGACAAAATCAGTTAAATAGGTTCCTAAAGATTTTTCTAAGGTGAAGCCAGTCAAGGGAGACAAAATCAGTTAAATTGATTCCTAAATATTTTTCTGAGGCGAAGCCAGTTAAGGGAGACAAAATCAGTTAAATCAATTCCTAAAGATTTTTCTGAGGCGAAGCCAGTTAAGGGAGACAAAATCAGTTAAATAAATTCCTAATGATTTTTCTGAGGCGAAGCCAGTCAATGAAGACAAAATCAGTTAAATCGATTCCTAAAGATTTTTCTGAGGCGAAGCCAGTCAATGGAGACAAAATCAGTTAAATCAATTCCTAAAGATTTTTCTGAGGCGAAACCCGTCAATAGAGACAACCTGTCAATAGAGACAACCCGTCAATAGAGACAACCCGTCAACGAAGACAAAACCACCTACCAACAATCTCCAAATGGCATCTGTAAGCCCATTCCCGACATCACAATACCTGTAGCAAGCCAGGAAAACTATCTACTCGACCAGCTCAAACAATTCAACAATCACTTTTGGATGGCATCTTTAAGCCCATCTCCAACAACTTTCTATCACATCTCCAGATGGCATCTTTAAGCCCATCCCCAACAAGTTTCTGTCAGTCTCCAAATGGCACCTGTAAGCCCATTCCCGACATCACAATGCTGATGCTACACTATACGAGTGCAAATTTTTGGGCACTCTAGTGTTCAATTATCTTCCACCTTCGGATCACGAAAGGCTCGAAAGCCAATCTATATCCTCAGGCTTAAGAAAATTGAACAGGGGCAACTGTTGTACCCCAAAATTTTCCCTCTCATTCTTCAAGGCCTTTCTCACAAGGACTCTCAAGGTTCAAGCTTGAACAAGTGCATTTCAATTTTCCAATACCAAAATTAAAAGGGAAACTGTCAAAGAGGAATAAAACAGATAAAAATATGATTTTGACAAAATTTGGAGAAATACAAGTGTTCTTCGTTTCAGCTCTTTCGATTGGCCTTTAGGCCTCTTTCGATCAGCATCTTTCGATTGTCCTTTTGGGCTCTTTCGACACAAGCTTGACTTGTATCTTTCGATTGGCCTTTTGGCCTCTTTCGACACAAGCTTGTCTTGCATCTTTCGATTGGCCTTTTGGCCTCTTTCGACACAAGCTTGACTTGCATCTTTCGATTGACATTTTGGCTTCTTTCAACACAAGATGGGCTTGCATCCTTCGACTGGGCATGGGCCTCTGACACAGTTTGGTTTGGATTCACAAGGAAAATAGCCTCTTGTCATCTATTTCATTTCCAAGGCAGAAGGCTCTCTTTTAACATCCTTCAATCTGCACCTTTTGCTCCCTATTTGTCTCTTTCGAATATGAACACTTTGTCTTTCGTTTGACCTCATGTACCCCCTGGTGTGCAAGCTTTCGATTAGACATGAGCCACCTTCACAAAGGTTTCGACTGGACTGTTGGTTCCATTCGAATCAACATCTCTCAAACCCAACTCTGAACCCTTCGACGCAGTGTTCTTTGATACGTTTCTGGAACTCTTCGACACAAGTGGGAAATAGGATCTGGAAAGGAAAACTGAATCTGTGGACCCTGCTAAGTGATCTTGCTTTAAAAAACTTAATGCTTGTATCTCACTCCATAATTAATTACTTACTTGCTGGATTAAGCTTTTGTCCAGGTGATTAAGCCTTTGTCTAGAAGTTTTTGCGTGAGAGTGTACTTGTTAAGTACAAATCCTGTGCCAAAGCCCATGCTTTGCTAAAAGCATGCTTGTACTTCACCAGAAATCAGGGAAGTCAGCCCCCCTTTTGCCAACAACTTCTGTACTTCACCTTGGAACCTTGGAAAAATCTGCAATGACTTAACTTTCACGCTTCAGCCAAGCAACATCATTTGTTTTAACTCCTAAACCTTTTCTCTATAAATAGAGGAACAATTGACAAAGAAAGGGTCCGGATTTTTGCTAAGAGAAAAAATCATAAAAAATCCTTAAGTGCTCAAACTCTCCAACGTTCTGAAAAAGAAAACTTTCAAAAACTCAAAGATTTTTTTATAAGAAGTCTCAGTAGTGTACCTTTCAATTTACTTCCCCTAAACTGAAGCAACCTTCGATTCACCTTCCACCATCATATACTCTCTTTCGGTTCAGGGACTGTCCAAACCAAGCAGTAACAGAACTAGTTTCAGGAAAATCCCAGCGAAGCTCCCTCCACCATCAAAGAAGTCACTTACAGCTCTTTCGATTCAACACTTCAAGAGGTAAGTTCTCTCTAAACTTGGAACTCTTTCATTTCAACATCATGTGTACATGCCAATAAAGGAAAATGTAGATATTTCTGGACCATGTTTTAACATTCGATCCTAACTGCCCATATGCTGAAAAACTCAACCTTAATTAGTTACTTTGGACTTTGAGACCCATTGTTTTGTTTTTTGTGCTAACCCCTAGACTGTAGTTATGTTTGGATGTTGTATTTTAAGAACTTGAGACAGGTTTGTTATGCCCTTCGATTGGCTAGCTGCATAAGCCTTTCGAATCACAATTTAAGGACCTGAGATGCTTACAGTGAGTCAGCAAGGAGCCTGTGGAAAAGCCAGAACCTTACTGACTCTAACCCCCAGTCGAAGGAGACAAAAGCAAATCAAAGGGCACGACTGACTCCAGACTCCCGATCGAAAGACTTTCCCTCACTGCTTTCAACCCCCGGTCGAAGGAGGCAGAAAGGCAAATTGCATCCTATACAAGTTCCAGGCCCAGTCGAAAGGCACAACATGCTGACCGTGAGACCTCAATCGAAATTTGTGCCTCCACCCTTTTCAGGCCAAATCGAAGAGAGTCAGAAAGTGCAGAATCGAAGGGTGCTCCTGCCTGAATCGAAAGACCCTCGTTTTTTGCTTTTATTTTATTTTTGCCTTTATATTTTTATGCAATTCAATATGGTTGTAATAGTGTAGGATTTTATCTTTCTGCACTTTATTACTTTTATATGCTTGCTAGTAAATAGGATATGTATGGCAAGATAAAACCAACAAGTAGACAATCACTAATATAAAAAAAATGCATGTAAAACACACACTTTGCACACATGCACCCCTAGGGTTTCATCCACTTGTTGCCTTTAAAATGGGCCATGGTTGCAAGTTGAGTACTTTGGCAAAACAAAAACAAACAAAAAGATCATAGTCCCTCGAGCATGGGCGTTTTAGCAAAGACCCTCGATAAAAGATCGTAGTCCCTCGATGATCCTCGATGTTGCCTTCGGTAAACGATCTAGTCCCTAAAAACGAAATTGCTAAAACGTCCCATATGTTGCCTTCTATGATTATACAAACGTCCCATGCCTGTCCCGTTCAACATCCTAATGCAAGGTTGTTCACCAAATACAATGATGAAACAACACTGTTAAAAGGGTTAAAAAGCATAAGAAAAATCTTTGAGTAAATTAGGGTAGACAACTCTTAGTTACTTGATCAAACTTGCAAAACATCCTTGCCATTTTCAAACACACATCACAACACAAAACAACTTTCAAAAACATTGAAACATATTTTCAAAAAGACAAACACCTTTGTAAAAAATTCAAATAAGAATTGTTACAAAGGTTGCCTAGACAAGGCATCTTTTTCAAAACATTTTCAAAACCACACACGTAAAGCACCATTTCAAGCAATTGAAAAGCAAAGGCAAGTGATCTAAAACAAGTAACTAAGAGCCCATGGATAACCATGGATGAAAATGGTGCTAGGACCTTCCCTTTTCATAATCTACCCCCGGAACCCACGAAAACATCTCAAAGGTCTTTCCTGTGCTTTTTGACCTTTCCATTGGATAAAATAAAAAGTCGGTGGCGACTCTTGCTAAACCGAACATTTGCGAACACAAACGCAAATCCCAAATCAGTTCTCCCACCGTATCACAAAGACCATGCCCATACTCTGTAATTGAGTACTGGTTGGTGCTAAGTCCATATTATATTGATACTGCTTGTAGAAAGCAGCAACCAAATCCTCCCAATTATGTACATCAGACCTCTCTAGCTGGTAAAACCAATCCAACTGTCTCCCCGCCAGACTGTCCTGGAAGAAATGGACCCATAGATCCTTGTCAGAAGAATGTGGTTGAATTTTTCTGACGTAAGACTGCAGGTGCATCTTTGGGCAAGACAACCCATCGTACTTAGCAAACAGAGGTACTTTAAATTTGGGAGGGATCATAATCCCTGAAACCAACCCTAGCTATTCAAAGTCCAACCCAGGTACTCTTTGCACTTCAATAGCTGCCAGACGTTCTTCAAGATTCTTGTACTTATCATCTGCAGGAGGATATTGCTGTTCAGAATAATCCTCATCCTCCTTTTCCTCAGCCTCAGAATCAGATGCCACTGCAGTTCCTTTACCCTTTCCTTCACCCTCTTCAGATGTTGATGGGAAATCCAAGACCCTTCTGGTTTGACCTTTAAATCTTCTACCCAATGTAGCCACACCAGCCCTCTTCTTTTTCTTTTTCTATTTTTCCTTTTCAAGTAAAGTTTTGAGCTCCTCGTGACCCTTAGCCAAGGTCATGAGTAGCTGTTGGAACTGTGAATTTTGCGCCTGTAAATCTTTGACCGTCTGTTCTACATCCATCTTACTGAAATAAACAGTAGAGAGATAAGGAAACCTGGTGTGAAGACCTGCTTATGCATATGATGAATGATATGTATTCATGTAATGCATTCAAGGATTTAGAAATTCGAATTTGTTGTGAACAAAAAGAACACACGTCATATTAATAAGATAGAATTTGTTAGTACATCAATGCCCCATGGGCAAAATAATACAAAATTCTAATGTAAAAAGACGTTGCGCATCCTTTTTGGTGCAATGTAGGTGTTGAGAGTCTGCTCTTCGTGAAGTTGACGAGTATGTTACAAAACCTTCTTCTCACTAGCGTAGAATTGGGCTTTAAAAGTGTCGCGCTCTCCCTTGAGCTGTATCCAACTCCTTTGTAAATCTTCTAGTGATGTTGGCATGTCAGGATGTAGGAGGGTGTATGGAACCTCTTCTTCCATAACAGGCTCTTTGATCACAGGAAGTATGTAGGGGTAAGGCATCATAAGACTTTGGGCGCGGGTTCGTACCCACTTGAGGTAAGGCTTAAGAGGGATGGAATTCTTGTGTCCCAAGGTCTTACTTTCCACCTTGTTGGGCATCCTCCAAGCTCGGATAAACCTTTGTTGAAGTCCTTGATCGTCGTTGTCGAAGTCAAAAACCAGGTCTGGAATCAGCATGTCATGTGGGCCATCCCTTCGGGCATAGCCAAACTGTCTCAGAGCCAAGAAGGGGTTGTAGGTGATGCCTCCCCTAATTCCAAGTAGAGGGACATTAGGGAATTCCCCACAACGATCAATGATGATAACATTTTCTCTAGATCGAGAACACCAATGAACATCTGAATGTGTAAGAGTCATCAATCGTTGTGACCACCTCAAGCCTTGATCATTCTTCAAGACTTATTAAGGAAGATGAGAAATAAACCATATTTCCAGTAGAGGAGTACAACACATGAGAACACCTCTTTTCCTCATTGTTCGAGTGTGAAATGAGTGGAGGATATCCCCAAGCAATGTAGGCACCGGATTTCGAGATATGAAGATCTTGACAGCATTCGCATCTATAAGTTGATCAGGGTTTGGGAACAAGACCAACCCATAGATGAGAAGAGCTACAATCTCCTCAAAAGCTTACAGGTCTAGAGAATTCCAACAACTTTGGGCCTTCTCAAACAGAAACTTTGACAAGAAACCTTTAACACCACTTCTGGTTTCCCAATGGCCTATGACATCAGATGGTTGCAAGTGTAGGGCTTGATCAACATCTTCAGGCTTTGGATCTCTTTCTGTACCGTTGTAGGGTAGTTGATTGAGAATAGGAATCCTCAAGAGTTGAGAAAATTCCTCCAAAGTAGGCACAAGCTGGTAATCAGAAAATGTGAAGAAGTGGTGTATGGGGTCAAAGAACTGGAAGAGAACTTTCACCATGTCTTCCTCTATGTTGGATTTCACCAAGTTGAGAAGTCTACCATGTCTTTTGGTGAATGGAGAATTCTCAGGAATCTTGGAAGCAAGCTCCTTGAGTTAAGGAGGGATTCTCACAAGGTTGACTTGGATTGTTTTCCTGCGAAGTAATTCCATAACCTACAAAACAGGAACAAAGATGAAAATCCAAATCCTTGAAATGGTTAGTGGATGCATATTATGCTTCATGATGCTCATGATGTATGCACAAGTATATGTACAAACAAATCACACAAGTTCCTAGTTTCAGGCTTGCATGGGGTTTCATAGGTAAGTACCCTCTTGAAGTTTAGTCGGCTCAACCTGTCCTATAAATAGTAACCGGGTTCTAAGGAGCTCAATATCACTGGATTATTTTCTGTGTTCATTGTTTCAGTTTAGCCACTTTACTGGCGACCAAAATATTCCAAGAAAACAACCCTCAATGAGTGCAGTATCGAGTATCTACCAACTTCGGACTGCACCAAAGCCGGTCATCTCACTACCCCTAAAAAGGCCAAGATGGTCAAGTAAAGGTTCTAAAAGTCCATTAGTGCTTCATGACATCACTCAGCGGCCCCGTATTCTCTTTGATTAACTCAAAGGCTACCGGTACCCACAAATATGTCGCACTAATATAGCTATTGCTTCAACCATGTCGGTATACCCTGCATAGTTTCCATAATGTATTGCTATTTACCTATGAATGTTTCTCAAATCCGGGTAGAGGATTTCAAACCCAAACAACAGAACAAAATGTAAAGCAATCAAATCAAGCAAGATAAGCATGTAAAGGTGATATAAACCCTAAGGTAACCCCACTTTTAGATTTCTCCCCAGCAGAGTCGCCAGTTCTGTGATACGGTGGGAGAACTGACTTGAGGTTTTGCGTTTGTGTTCGCAAATGTTTCGGTTTAGCAAGAGTCGCTATCGACTTTTTATTTTATCCAAAGGAAAGGTCAAAAAGCACAGGAAAGACCTTTGAGATGTTTTCTTGGGTTCGGGGGGTAGATTATGAAAAGGGAAGGTGTTAGCACCCTTTTCATTCATGGTTTTCCATGGGCTCTTAGTTACTTGTTTAGATCACTTGCTTTTGCTTTTCAATTGTTTGAAATGGTGCTTTGTGTGTGGTTTTGAAAATATTTTGAAAAGAGGCCTATATTTAGGCAACCTTTGTAATAATTCTTGTTTGAATGTATACAAAGGTGTTTGTCTTTTGAAAAATGTTTCAATGTTTGAAAGTTTATTTTGAGAAATGTTTTGCAATTGTGTGAGTGTTTTTGAAAATAGCAAGGATGGTTTGCAAATTTGATCAAGTAACTAGGAGTTGTCTACCCTACTCAAAGATCTTTCCTACACATTTTTAACCCTTTGACATTGTTGTTTTACCATTGTATTTGGTAAACAACCTTGTGTTTGGATGTTAAATGGGACGGGCGTGGGTCATCGTATGACCATGATAACAATATTGCCAAGTATCTTAGCAAGTTTTTAAGGGACTAGATCATTTTTGTATAGGCAACCAAGATAACGTCATCGAGGGACTATGATCTTTTTGTTTTTGTTTTGTTTTGCCAAGATACCTAGCATGCATACCATGGCCATTTTTAAGGCAACAAGTGGATGAAACCCTAGGGGTGTTTGTGTGCATTGTGTTGTCATTTTTCATGCATTTTTGTCTTGTGTTTAGTCAAGCTATTTGTTTTGATTTTTGGTTATCATACAAACCCTAATTTTACTATCAAGCATATCAAAGCGATAAAATGCGTAAAAGTAAATCTAGGACTATTAGAACATTATTATGGGGAGGGGGATACAAGTTTGAATAATGGGATATTGCTTAAAAATAAAGCCCTAAAACTATTACAACCATATTGAATTTAATTGTAGAAATAAAAAAATGGACAAATATTTAAATATGCAAATAAATGTAAATATGCAAAAATGATGTTTTGTATTTATTTTATGTATATAAAATAAATTTATATTTAAGTATTAAAATGAGGAACACAAAATGATTATTTTTGGAAAGGGTGGAAACCCTAGTTTTTAATTTTAAAAGAAAATGTATTATAAATATTTATTTATTCATTTTTTATGTACAAGAAAATAAAATAAAATATATACAACAAAGTGCTAAAAAATAATATTTGTGAGAAAATAATATTTTAAGTGTATAATATAATAAAAATAAAAATATGTAAGTATTTTAAAATTATTTGCAATTTATTTAAGAAAAATAAAGTATAAATTATTAGTAAACTATTTTTATGCCCAAAAAATAATGAAAAATAATATAAAAAAATGTAAAAATTAAGAAAATGTTTTTGGTGATTTTTTATATTTAGAAAAAATAATAAAAGTCAGAAAATGTAAAATAAATGAGAAAATATAAAAAATAAGAGAAATGGGCCAAGGGGGTGCATAAAGCAAGCTAGGGGGTGCAAAAAGTAGAAACAAGCCAAGCCCAACCCATTTCCACTTCGTCCCTGTCCTCCAGAACAAAAATGTGCATGCTGCAACTTCAAACCTGTTCTCTCTATTCTTTGCTTGAAATCAAAAACTCATAACATGAAAATTATAGAGCTTTAAACCACGATTCTAACCATATGAAAAACTTGATCTAACTCTAAGAAACCAGGGAGAATTTTATCACCCCCAATTTCTGACCTAAAAAATTTAGTAACTTCAACATCCAAATTCTTCTAGCTCAGCTAACATAAATGAATTCTATGCATATGTACAGCTCAAGGCCAAGGAGGACTACATTTTTTCTTCACAAACCTAAGCCTAATGATTCCTAAATAAGGAGATAGAAGTTTGAGAAATACCTGTTTCAGTCAAACTCGAGTATGGCAATGTAGCAACTTTTGGTGAGGCCTGAAGGACTTTTGAGCTTGCTTGATGTTCCCTTAACTTTCCCCAATGCTTGGCTTGCTTTGAAATGGCCTGAATATGCTTGTAGAACTCAACCTGCAAAGCTTCAAAGCAAAAATGGTGAAGTGTGAAAATGGAGTTACAGTGGCTTGGGAATGGTTGGGATAGTTTAGGTATGTTGTATGGAGTGTGTTGGAACTGGTTTCAAGCAAAACGCACGAGTGGATTTTGTTTTGGAAGTGAATCTGCAGAACTTGCCCTGTTTTTGCAAGAACTTGGTGTTTTGATGTTAGAGGGTGTTTGATAGGCTTAGGGCTCGTGTATTAGGCTTGGTATAATGTGCTCAGGTTGTTTGAAATGTGCACAAGACTTGGTTATATCAGATTGCAAAGTTGTGGAGTTTTTGCATAATAACTTGCTTTTGAAGTAAAAGGTGAGTTGACAAAGGCAAGACTCGTACATGCCTGTATTCTAGCTGCACATAGTTGGTATACCTTTCCTGATATTCATGGACTTTGTTTGCATAAAGAAATCAGGTCCATGGCTCAAGATAAACAAAATTGCAAAAGTTGTGCTTTATGGAAATGGTATTGTTGCCTTTTTGCCAAAAATGGATTAATTCAATGTGTAATCTTCTAAAGCTCAGAAAAAAGCCTTAATCAAATGTGTTTGCATTTAATTTATGAGTGTGGAAGGGTTTAAGACCTGTAAAACAAGTACAAGCAAGGTTTGGACAGATTTGCAACTTGTATCAATGTGCAAAATGCCTTGGACAAAAGTGATGATTTTCCATTTTCAAACCTTCGATTCTCCCTAACCACAAATGATCTTGGAGAGTTCTTGGACATTTTGGAAAGCTTGTAACATGCTCTACAATCCATATTTGAAATTCATTTTGAGATTCCACTTGGAACTATGTGAAAAGTTGCCATGAAGATAGGTCAAAATCTTGCCTAAACTAGGGCAATATTTCACTAAGTTAAAAGTTTCATGGACCCTTATTCACAAAATCATAACTTGAGATCCAAGCATCTTTTGAGAAAACTTTGTGAATCAAAGTTGTATATTTTGTGTAGGACTACAACTTTCTTGTTGGAAGTTTTCTTTGAATCCAATTTCATCATGGTGAAAAAGTATGGAAAAAATAAGAAATATTCATAACTTAGAAAATTTTCTAAGTTATGAAAATTTTCAATCTTAAACCCTAATTTTCAAAATTAGGTTTCTTGGTGAACAAGTTTCATGTTTTGACACATCTTGATGAAAATTGACCCTTGGCATTTGATTTTGACCAAAAATTCAAAGTTTTACTTTTCAGTATTGTTGGCTGGAGATTTTGATGATATTATTAGAAGCAAAGTAAATTGGACGTTTCGATTGAAATGGAACAAAACGTCATGTTTCGAAATGGTAGAAGCAGTGCTTCGAATGGGCATATCAAAGCTTGGAGCTTCGAGTGACAGTTATGAGAATATATCCAAAGAAGTCTCGAAATGATAACAAGGCTGTGTCTAAGAAATGCGTTCGAAGCGAAGAAGTGCCAAAACATTTGAAATTCAAATGCAAGCGGGATGTTCGAAATTTGAAATATATGCGCTGGAACATTTGAAGACGCGTGGAAGCGAGGGAGAGGCATTGCTCTGCATGTTCTGAACGTGGCAGAATCTTATAGCAAGACCTTTATGGTCGAAGTAGTATAAATAGAAGTCTTAGCATTAGGATTTCGTGTGTCATATCTATTGTACAAAAAAAAACTCAGTAAACATTCAAATTACCACATGGCTAGGGAAACGAATGCAAGAGCAATGTACGTATGATAACACCACATGTTTATGATTTAATGAAAACTCTTTATCATTTCCATTACTTTCCTTTATCTTCATGTCAATACCATTTACAAGTTTTTGCATTTAAAATGTTTTCATTCGAAATCTTTTCACTGATGCCTTACATTTAAATGTTTTCTTTCCATTTCAAATGCTTTACATTTCAGAAACTGTTATACATTTCATGCCTTTATCTTCAAGTTTTCATCATTCGAACACCTTTTTTACTTAAAGTCATTTTACAGTTTTCTTGCATTTAAACACTTTCTTCATATTTCGAATCTTTTACATTCCAGGGAATCTTTTACATTAACTGTTTTTTACGCTTCGAAGTCATTTACTTATCTCTTATGCAGTTTTTACATGTCTTTACAATTGACATTTATTCATACAATTTAGTTTCGCGCACATTTATTTGATCACACCTTTAGATCCTTAATAGAGAAATCGAAATAAGTTAAACACCTACACAACATTCTAAATACCAACCATGAATACTAGTTTGATCATGAGAGTTACCCTAATGACCAACACGTCCTAGGATCAATCTAGTCGATCCTGCGAGTTACCAGAGAAATTGAATAACAGTCAGAAAGTTTATTCGATAGTTTGGAGGACTAGCGGTTGTTTACCAGAAATCACTGTAAACAAATTGGCACACCCGGTGGGACCAATCGTTTGACATTAAGGAATTTAGAACAGAAATAAAGATTGTTGAGACGTAACCATTATAAAAATACCCTCTGAGTGATAAGTTTGCTGTTTTATGAACCTAAGAAGTGGTAAAATAACCAACAACAACCAACCCTTATCCAGAAGAAAACGTTTGAACAAGATGTCTAATTCTGACAATCAACAAGGGGAACAAAATGCCCCACATACAACAAGCACTAATGGGTCCGCTTCGATGGGGACGTCTAATGTGATCCCTTCGAATGCACAGTCTGTTGCATCTTCTACCAGTAATATAGCCACTAATGGAGTAAGTGGCATATCAACTAATAGTTCGATCTTAGGAAATACTGGAACCATTGGTTATCCTGGGGGATTCGTTCCACCATCAGGGACACAAACCCATTTCGCCACCCCACTAACTAGACCACCCGGTTTCGATGGTAAAAGAACCAGGAATTCCTCTTATGGAATGCCAACATATTTTATGGCAGGTTTACACAATTCCACATCGAATTCATCACCACAATTAGGGTCTGGGTCTGGGGCAAATCAGTTCATGACAAATAACCAAGGATCAGTGGGTTATAGCGCAATGCCTATTTTAACCCCAGAAAACCAGTTGGCTTTTAGGAAATTGATGGATGACAGTAACCATAATATGATAGGGGTACTAGCACAAACTATGCAGGAAATATTTGCCCCAATAGTACAAAATGTGACTGTGACAAACACAGAAAATGCAGACAACATGAGTCGAATAGCAGATTTCTTTGCTCCCCCAGAGAGGCGTAGGCAGAATCAGGCGGGAGTTCGAGCAAACATACCTATTATGGAACAAGTTGCTAACGACCCAACCTATATACCGCCTAGAGAAGAAGTTAACTTGGGGGCAAGGGCACAAAGGCTAGAAGCCCCAATGATCCCAGGCCCACAAAGAGAAATTATGGAACCAGGGGCAAGGGTCGAAAGGCTGGAAGTCCCAGAGTTTCGAGAAGAACAACCTAGGGGGTTGTCATGGTGGGTTGAAATCAAGATGCTGATGCAGTCGTTCATAGAATTCGAAACGATAACATCTTGGCAGAAAACAATTTAACCACCATGATAGAGAGAGTCATGGCCCAGAATGGCCTCAACACAGGAATTAGAAGGCCAAATTATGCTTCTCCTATATTAGATTACATAATGCATACTGATTTACCAAGGGGATATAAAGTCCCTAAGTTTACAAAGTTTGCTGGGGATACCAATGAGTCAACAGTCGAACATATAGCCAGGTATCTAACCGAAGCGGGAGATATAGCCAATAATGAAGACCTCAGGATCAAATATTTCCCAAGTTCCCTGACTAAAAACGCCTTCACATGGTTCACCACTTTGCCTCCTGGGTCCATTGATACTTGGGCTCTTTTGGAGAGATTATTCCATGAACAGTTTTACATGGGACAGTAAAAAATAAGCTTGAAGGAATTAGCCAGTGTCAAGAGAAAGTTCACTGAACCCATAGATGATTATCTGAATAGATTCAGGCTTTTGAAATCCAGATGTTACACAGTGGTGCCTGAACATGAGTTAGTCGAAATGGATGCTGGTGGCTTGGATTACTCTATTCGAAAGAAACTAGACACTCAATATCTGAGGGACATGGCTCAGTTAGCCGACAGGGTTCGACAGGTCGAAAGGCTAAAGGCCGAAAAGGCCAGAGTCTTTAAAAATAACAAGAAGGAAAGGATCTCCTATGTTGGAACTGAGGAAGTAGAAGATTATCCTGAATTCGAATTCGAAGAGGTCGAAATCGACCTCGCTGAATTAAAACAGGCACCACCTTACTCCTGCAAATTATTAGTTCCCACAAAAGGGAAAGAGATTGTTGAAAATGAGAAAAGTGACAAATTCCCAAAGAAGGTTTATACCTTCGATGTCACTAAATGTGACGAGATTTTTGATTTACTTGTCAAAGATGGCCAACTCATTGTGCCATCAAATGTCAAAATACCTCCCTTAGATCAAAGAAAGAAAAGAGGATTTTGCAAATATCATAGTTTCCTAGGCCACAAAACCTCACAGTGTTTTCTTTTCAGGGACCTAATTCAGAATGCAATTAAAGATGGCAGACTGAAGTTTGCTGATAAAGAAAAAATGAAAGTGGACGAAGATCCCTTGGACGTCGCGGACACCAATTACTCCGAGCATGCGTGCATTGGAGAGATTAACATGGTGGAAGCTGACCAAAGTGATGCCCCAATAGGAGAGAAAGGTACTGAAAATGAAAGTTGGGTGATAGTCGAAGTCGATAAGGAGGTCACTGAAGACGTCCAGAAGCAACCAGAGACTTCGATTGAAGCAGCACCTTTAGCTGTTGCAGAAGAAATCCAAGCTACTGAAGGCCAGGAAAATCAGAACCAAAAGTTGACACAGGTCACTGAAGGCCTGAGGCTGGAATTGGAGAAAGTCCAAATCACGAAGCCAACTTCCCCTCAGAAAGAAATATGGGACACTTTAGGGGAACCCAGTGGAAAATTTGACTATTTGGTCAAATATTCTGCCCCAGAGAGTTCAAAAGTCCACATTGAAGATATAAAACCCACAGGATGGGGAGATGATGAAGCTAAGGGGGAGGATGTTGAGGTAAACATGGTGGATATGGAGATACCTCGCTCTGAGATGGAGGAGGTAGAAAGATACTTAGAAAAAGAGAAGTATAAAATGGAGGATAATCATGCTGGAGATGCTAGTCTCAAGGATTACCTCATGACGTGCCACAAGGGAGATACAGGAATGATACTATGCCCTAGGTGCAGCATCCTCTGCAATCAGAGAATCGCTGCGAACTTCGAGAGGGTGCAGAGGGCTCGAAATGGCAACAATTGGCGCCAGGATAACCAGCTATTCAGGTGTTATCCTAAGGCTGGAGAAAGTTTGCTGGAATTTGTGTTTCGCTGCTACAAAGGGGAAACAAAGTGCTTGATATGCCCAAGATGTTCTGCTGTGTATGATCAAAGCATGGTCAGAGCCTTCGAAACAATTCCCTTCGCCCCTTGCTGGAACCACCAAGAAACTGTTCAGATGGGCCCACGTTTCGATAGCAAATACAAACAACGAAGGCCTGATAGTCCTCATCCCAAGGGTGCTCGAAGAGTGACGTTCAAACTCCCTACTGAAGTGCCAACCGACAGATGGCTGCAAGTCAGAAATGACAAAGGCAAAGACAGATGGAGAAACACCGAACGAAACGCACGCCATGCTATGACATACAGAAGGCAATTCAACATAGCAAAGAGGGAAGAGGTAAGATTAGAGAACTACAAAGGAAGGAACCCCATGTCTAGCACCAACAAACCCACACCAAAAAATCAAACTGAAGACAAACCCCCAGTTAATAGGAGGCTTTTCTCTGAAGTACAACTAGATGAACCAAAGGAATACACTCCAGGCCCAGAAGAAGACGAAGATATGATAACGGATAACTTCGAATCAGAGGGGGAGTCTTCGTTCAATTTGAACTGCAACGTGGTATCTGTGCTTCCCTATGAATTTGGACAGGAAACTGAAATTGATGAATATGAGGAAGAAGATACCATAGACTTGATGAAGCATAGGCCTGTGTGCTACTATGTGATGGACAATGGGGCTGTCGAGGAGCAAAATGCGTTCTTCGAACGTCCAGAACCAGCTATGAAGAACCATCTTAAGCCACTATTTATTCGGGCAAAAGTTGGTGCCCATGGCGTGAATAAGGTTTTAGTAGATGGGGGTGCTGCAGTCAATTTGATACCCCACTTCATGCTGAAAAGGTTAGAAATACGCGAAGGGGACATCAAGCCCCACAATATGGTTCTATCCAATTATGAAGGGAAAGTGGGAAAAACACTGGGAGTAGTTCAATTGGACTTGACAATAGGCTTAAGTTGTAGGCCCACCATGTTCATGGTGATCGAAGCCAAGGCCAACTACAACTTGTTGCTGGGAAGGGAGTGGATCCATGGCGTAGGGGCAGTTCCTTCGTCAATGCATCAACAATTAGTTCTATGGAGAGAAGATGGGATCGTGGAAAACATTGAAGCAGACCAGAGTTACTTCATGTCAACAGTCAATTTAGTTGACAAGAGGGATTATGACAAACATATGGCAAAGATTGCTCCGTGTGTTCCAAATGATGAAATCAACAAAACCAGAAACGCCCACTACTATACGACCCTTCGCCATGATGGCCTATACTGGGATAGAAGAATAATCAGTGATGACGAAGGAGTCGAAAATACTATACAAAGACGGCCAGCAGGCTGGGACTTCGACAACCTTATCCATGACTGAGTCCTCCTTTTTTGAAAGGATTTCGGCCTATATGGCTGAGAACAAATCAAAGGCGGCCTTAGAGGCTGAAATAAATAAATTAGCTGTGAAGATGAACGAAATAAGTGGGGATGGCTCGAAATGCTCACCCTTTAAAGAACTTGAGATAGATCAAAGGCTGGACGCCATCTATGATAAAGAACCCTTAGGCTTCGAAAGGGACCCCATAGACTCAGGTGCCAAAATGTTGGCGCATGATCCACTCGAAGAAGTCAACTTACGGGATGAAAACATGAAAAGAATAACCTACATAAGTGCAAAACTTAGCCCAGGCCTCAAGCAGGAAGTGATTGAAGTCCTCAAGAAAAACAAAGATTGCTTCGCATGGGATTATGACGAAATGCCTGGTTTAAAGAGGGAGTTAGTCGAACACAGACTTCCAATCAAAGATGGCAAGAAGCCCATCAAACAAACTCCTAGAAGATTCGCACCAGCGGTTCTCACAAAGATTAAAGCTGAGATCAAAAGGTTGATGCGTTGCAGATTCATCAGAACCACAAGGTATGTTGAATGGTTAGCAAATATAGTGCCTGTTATTAAGAAAAATGGTTCTTTAAGAATTTGCATAGATTTTAGGGATTTAAACACTGCAACCCCTAAGGATGAGTACTCCATGCTTGTGGCAGAAATGCTAGTAGACTCTGCTGCAGGGTTCGAATACTTGAGTATGTTAGATGGATACTCTGGGTATAATCAGATTTTTATCGCTGAAGAAGATGTTGCCAAAACAGCATTTCGTTGCCCAAGAGCCTTAGGCACTTACGAATGGGTGGTGATGCCTTTTGGTTTAAAGAAAGCTGGGGCAACTTATCAAAGGGCAATGAATTCGATTTTTCATGATTTCATCGAAACCTTTATGCAGGTGTATATTGATGATATAGTCATCAAATCTATATCTGCAGAAACACATTTGCATCATTTGAGCCAATCATTCGAACGAATGAGAAAACATGGCTTAAAGATGAGTCCCCTTAAGTGTGCATTTTTTGTGCAGGCTGGAGATTTCCTTGGTTTTGTGGTTCACAAGAAAGGGATTGAGATCAACCAGAACAAAACCAAAGCCATAATGGAGACGAAAGCACCTACGTCAAAAAGGGAGCTGCAATCTCTGCTAGGGAAGATTAACTTCCTCAGAAGGTTCATTTCAAATCTGAGTGGAAGAACCCAAGCTTTCTCTCCGTTGCTTCGTCTAAAGCAAGGCCAAGCCTTCGAATGGAACGAAGCCCATCAGGAGGCATTTGACAGGATAAAAAGATACCTCTCTCAGCCTCCTATCTTGTCTCCACCTTCATGGGGGAAGCCCATGAGATTTTACATATCTGCCTCTGAAGTTAGTATAGGTAGTATGTTAGCACAAGAAGATAACAATGGTATCGAAAGAGCCATATACTATTTAAGTAGAGTATTGAATGATGCAGAGACCAGATATAGCAATTTAGAAAAGCTATGTCTCTGTTTGTATTTATCTTGTATGAAACTCAAGTATTATATAAAGCCTGTTGATGTTTATGTTTCATCTCACTTCGATGTCATTAAGCACATGCTTTCAAAACCAATAATGGATAGAAGAGTTGGTAAATGGGCTTTAGCCTTAACAGAATATTCTTTGACTTTCATGCCTTTAAAAGCTGTGAAAGGCCAAGTGATTTCTGATTTCATTGTGGACCATTCATTGGTTGAGCAGACTGTCATAAGTTACGTTGAAATGCAACCATGGAAATTATACTTTGATGGTTCAACCCACAGGAATGGAAGTGGTGTTGGAGTCCTTCTAATTTCTCCTGAAGGAATTCCAACAAAATTCAAGTATAAATTAGATGGTCCTCGTTGCTCGAACAACGAAGCTGAGTATGAAGCGCTCATTGTTGGACTTGAAGCTTTGTTGGAATTGGGGGCAACTAGAGTCGAAATTAAAGGAGACTCGGAATTAGTGGTCAAGCAAATAACAAAGGAGTATAAATGCATAAAGGAAAACCTGATGATATATTTCGTCATAGTCAACAGGCTACTTAGGAAATTTGAATACATGGATATTCAACATATACCAAGAATAGAGAACCAAGAAGCAAATGACTTAGCACAATTGGCTTCAGGTTATAAAGTTTCTGCCAGAAACTTTGAAGATTTAGTTGAATTAAGGGGTAGAGTTATGGCTACTAGATTCACACCATCAGACCTAGAAAGTATGAAATTGGGTTATGCTGAGAAACAAGGATTCGAAATATTAGCCATAAACACTTTATCAGATGCAGATTGGAGAAGTCCACTGGTGAGTTATTTAACAAACCCAACTCTGAATGTTGATAGTAAGACAAAATACAGAGCATTATCATATGTCCTCATGGGAAACGAATTGTTCAAAAAGACCCAAGAGGGCGTATTATTGAAGTGCCTAGGAGAAAGTGAGGCATACTTAGCATTGTCAGAAGTCCACAATGGGGCATGTGGGGCACATCAAGCAGGTCATAAAATGAAATGGCTGTTATTTCGATATGGCATGTATTGGCCTAGCATGCTCAAAGATTGTATAGACTTTGCTAAAGGATGTGAGGAATGTCAGAAACTTGCAGGGATTCAACATGCCCCTGCAAGTGAGTTGCATTCAATCATCAAACCATGGCCATTTAGAGGATGGGCATTGGATTTAACAGGTGAAATAAATCCCGCTTCGTCTAAAGGACAGAAATATATCTTGGTAGGAATAGATTATTTTACCAAATGGATCGAAGCTATACCATTAATAGTTGCTGATCAAGAGGCTATTATTGAGTTTATACAGAAACACATTATCTATAGATTCGGATTTCCAGAGAGCATAACCACAGACCAAGGATCTGTGTTTACTGGTAGAAAGATGCAAGAATTTTCCCAAGAAATGGGGTTTAGATTACTAACATCAATGCCATATTATGCTCAAGCAAATGGTCAAGTCGAAGCAGCCAATAAAGTAATAATAGGGTTAATCAAGAAACATATTGGTAAAAAGCCAAGGAACTGGCACAAAACTTTGGACCAAATACTATGGGCCTGTAGAACATCTCGTAAGGAAGCTACTAACACTACGCCTTTCCAACTCACATTTGGTCATGATGCAGTGCTGCCAGTAGAAATTCATCTACAATCAGTTCGAATTCAAAGACAAAACGAAATTTCAGCTGCACTATATTGGGAGATGATGATGAATGAATTAGTTGAGTTGGACGAAGTTAGATTACATGCATTGGAAATCTTGATGAGACAAAAAGAAAGAGTGGCCAAGACATATAACAAAAGGGTGAAAAGGAAAGCATTCATTATTAATGACTTAGTCTAGAAAGTCATATTGCCCATGGACAAGAAAAATAAAACATTAGGTAAATGGTCACCTCATTGGGAAGGGCCTTTTCGAATACTAAAGGTATTCTCAAACAATGCATATTAAATCGAAGAGCTGATGGATGATAAACGTATCTTAAAGGTTAATGGGAAGTATTTAAAGAAATATAAGCCACGCCTGCAGGAGATTCGAATAGCAACAACGTAATCAAAATATCATAAAAATGCCAAAATGGCAATATGGGATGCCAAAATGGCGTTGTTCAAATATTACATATAAAAAACCAAATGTTAATCAAATGAACACTGAGATTTAGAAATAGGAATTATTCTTCAATCTGTTGAAGGTACTTCAAAAAGATTCAAGTCTCTGTTGAGCAAAACGTCTGGCTCCCTCCAAGGTTGCCACTTCTCCCTTGAGTTGTTCTGCAGTTTCCATTTCTGCAAGCCCCTGGTTGAGAAGCTCTTCGAATTGGTTACCAGCAGTATTGGTTTCGTAGGCTAATTGTTGTTCTCTAGCCTCTTTAACCTTCTGTTGAAGTTCCTGGATTTGCCTTTCCCAGAGAAGGATGGACTCAGCTCGAGCCTCATAATCAGTCTTTGCTTGCTTTAGATGCATGGCTTGATCCTCAGCTTTTTGAGAGAGTTTCGAAGCTTGTTCATAAGTAGCATCCATTGCAGTGCGTTTTTCTTGAACCTTTCTGGCAGCAAATTCATCTTGGAGAAGGTACCCAGTCACGTTGTCCAGCAAAGATTGAAGATCGAACAAGATAGTACTAACTGGCAAGGAGCAGGTAGCAAGGTTGACTTTTGTAAGCAACTCTTTCATAGTGTAGCAAGCAGTGCTATCTTGTTTGAGCACTTCAAATATATCCACATCAAGAATTGTTCTCCTGATCCTGTTAAGAAGTACAATTCTTTCATCTGTGGGCAGAGGATAGTTAGTCGAACTTGTGCCAGCCCTAGCAGGTGGAATGTCCCTTTGAGCCAGCTTCGCCTTCATGTACCCAATAGGGTCATTTCGTCTCAGGAGTGCAAGTTCCTCTTCAGTCATTCGGGACAAAGACGGTTGAGGGAGTTCCACACGCAGGGGAGTCACGTCCATTTCGACCTCCATGGGTTTATTGGTTGTGTCACCATCCCCTTCATTCATTTCGTGCTCATTATCTTCTTCATCGTCATCCAAATCCACCACTTCGATGTCTTCGTTTTCGCTGCTATTTGCATTGGACTCTGTCCCAGCAGTCGAACCATCATTGGCCTCCTCCTCCTCAGACCCTTCTTCTGCAGATTCTTCGTTTCTTTGACCAGAATCAGCTTTGTCTCCTTCAGCGTGAGTGTCCTTTGGGTCCTCTTGAAGGGTTTCGAGAGGGGACTTTTGGAGAGAAGTTCTTTGTAAAGCCTCTTCAGATTCATGAAGCGTTGCTTCATTTGTTTCTTTTAGAGGAGGAGAAGTACTCTGATCATCCTGCTGCTCAGAAGCCCCAGCCAGAACCGCCATATTGGAGGAACCTTTGTTCTGTACAAGGTTGCTGGAATCTCCTTGAGGAGAGGAGTTGATCGGAGCAGCAGCTTTTGATGGTGAAGTCGAAGTGGTAAAAGCTGGATTTAAAATATCCTGCAAGAAGCAAAAGGATATTAAAAGCATGCACCAAGGTAATGAGAAATTATTTTTTCAAAAGATTTAAAGTTCAATTTACCTGTGGACTCTCGGAAGAGAGGTTGCTAGCTATGCGTTCCAACATTAAGTTGGAGGTCGAAGATGGAATTTTGGATTTAGGTGAGGGAGCAGCATCCCTAGAATCGAGTCTAGAGACACTAGTTGGTACAACACTTTTTGAAATATCCTTCTTCTGCTTCTTCTTCGAAGCAGCTGGTAAATTCCCTCCAGCCTTGGGGTCTTCCCCAGTAGTGTTTGATTTTCGCTTCTTTGGAGTGGTAGGCGGAAGTTTGTTGGTCTGAAAAGATTTAAAACAAAGAGTTAGATGTAAATCATGAAACATTAGTGAATTCGAAACATCAAGGCTAAGTGATTACCTGTGGAGTTGGAGCACTGGCTATTACTGGTGTTGTTGTTATTGTTGTTGCAGCAACTGTTGTTGGTTCGGATGGACTCACATTGTCAATGGTTTCGATAGAGGCTTGAGAGGCGCTCCCTTCTTTCGACTTTGAAGCAGCAGTCTTTATCCTGATGGCTGAAAATCGAAACAATTAAGGCAAAAGTTAAAGATATAGAAAATGAGAAACGTTTGGGATTTTCCCAAGCATTCGCACCTGTGCCTTGATCAGATTTAATCGACATGGCAGAAAGGTCATAGCGAAGATGTCCTGGGAAATCGTGGAGCCAGTGTCGAGCCCATGTCACAGTCTCAGATGGCTTTGGTTTCTTTTGAAGATGTTTGAACATTTCTTTGCAAGTGAACCACCAAGGGTATGGAGGAAACCAAGCCAGAGCCAGTTCTGAGGTAGGTAATCTAGGAAATTTAGGTGGATGCATTTCGAATGCCAACCTATACCTATCCTCAAGTGACAACCCTGAAGGAAGTTTTAACTTAGAAACTTTTTCTTTGAATTTTTCCTTCAAGGTCTCAGCCGCTTGATGCACAGTGGATGCCAAGTGTGTGGGATCATAAGTAGTTTCGAAATAATTTTGAAAAGCTTTAATCTCTTTGGCATGAGTAAACATACCTTTCTTGGATGGTACCTGCACATCGAATGCATCAGTTAGTTTCTGCTGAATAGTAAGAGTATCGAACATATAAGTCTGATAGAACTTTGTCCACCATTCCAGAAACCCCTTTGCTGTAAGGTGTGTAGGTTCGAAAGTTATTAGTTCAAATTGGGCGAAGCCTTGGTATTGTTCCTGTTGTAGTTTGACTTCTCGTTCCTTGAAGGTTCGCCCAGAGGTGATGGCACTTTCCGTTTGAAATAGGGGTTCAGGAATTAGTTGGCACAAGCCAAACTGTCTCGAAACAAAGTTGGGCTGATAAGCGAAAAGGAAAATATGATTCTTAGCAGGAGTTATTCTTGAAGATATTAGCCTGGGTAGCAAAAAGGCTCTCCATACATCTTGAATCTCTTTGCTTTTGACAGCTTCTGAGAGAGCCATGGTGAACCATGAAGGTCCATGAGCCCTTGAAGCAAAAGGCGCCATGGTCTCTTCGAACTTATGCCTCTTGGAGAATATCATGATGTATTTTGAGAATAGGACTTTGAAGTCATCCTTATCATCGTTTGGGGTTAGTCTTCGCAGCCTAGTGCCTTCGACGATTCTATCCGTTATTTCAGGGTCTTGTTCATCAATGGTGTTGGCAGTTGACAATGAAGGTTCGAACATGGCATTTAGCCATAACTGAAGTAACCAGAAAGGGCCAGCTAGCAGGATATTCTTGGAGGTGTGAGATTTTAGACTCGAAACAGCTTACCTTAGGCTTTCATAAAGATCAACTAATAGCAGTTCGCTTAAGCACACCCTCCGATTCTCATGAAAATCTCTAGCTAGAGGAATAAACCTACTGGCTACCTGTAGGGATCTGCTGCAAAAGACATACCTCGACAACCATAAGGTAAGGAAAGCAATGTGTTCTACATCTGACACACTGTCTCCTTCAGTGTGATAGTGGCTGATAAACTTTGAAAAGCTTGCTAGCTTGACTTCGAAGTCGATAATACTCGAATGCTCTTCGTTGTCAGGGATATATGTTTCTCCTATTGGTGATAGCCCAGTAATGGCCGCTATGTCAAAAAGGGTAGGAGTAATCATTCCACCAGGGAGATGGAAAGTATTATAGGTACTGTCCCAGAAATA
This sequence comes from Vicia faba, assembly GCA_948472305.1. Classification (NCBI taxonomy): domain Eukaryota; kingdom Viridiplantae; phylum Streptophyta; class Magnoliopsida; order Fabales; family Fabaceae; genus Vicia; species Vicia faba. The sequence continues at coordinate 1,127,055,246 of OX451740.1, forward strand.
TAGGGACGCGAATAATAATGGGTGGCTATAAGTAAAACCTGGCTTCGACAGCTTAATCAAGTTGTAGATACCTAATTCTTCCCATTGATGGGATTTCTTAGCTTCTACCTTATTGAACCAGTTATGATAAGCAGTGTCGGAGGTGGGACAAGATCGAAACGGTTTGAAGTTACTCTTTACATAGTCTAGTACAAAAGGGTCCTTAGGAGGAACAATTGGATTTTCCACGGTGTTTGAACCAGAAGACTCTATTGCCTTAGGGGCGTCCATTTTATTAAACAGAGGTTTGAAATTATAGCAAACTGGGAAAAATTTTCTGGTGTCTTTTAAAATTTCAAAAACTGTAAGAGGGCCCATTAAAGCTAACCTCTTGCCAGCAGCGATAGTAGGAATAAGTACCTGGGATGCATAAAGCATTTCTTTCTCTTTTGAGATCATCTGGGGAACAAGAACAGATTGACCTTGGTAGGTGACAACCTTGCTTTCCATTGTAGTTCCTGCGGTCTTTCCTTTCTTTTTGGAAACCTTTTTTAGTTGAGATGAAGTTGAAGAAGACATTGTTGGAAGAATGTTGAAAGCTTAGGGTTTCGGTGAGAAAAGAGGAAGAAAAGATTCAGAATGTGGGAAGAAAAGAAAAGACTAAGTTGATGGGTTTTTATAATGTGGAAGTTTAAGCATCCACTGAGTAAGATTGTGATACGTGGTAGTCGTGGGTTGGTTTGATGAAGAGGTGGCGTAAAGTTAACATTGGTAATAGGCGTGATTAAAGACAATCATTGTTTTGTAACTGCACCATATTGTGAAATGGTTCAAGGCGGTTAAGGAATCTGAAAAGCGTTATGATTGACGTGACTGGAGTCATATGCAATAAATGTTATGATGATTCAAATATCGCATCAAAATCTTGTGTATATGTTTAAAATAAGTATTTCTCAAAGGAATCGAAATACATATTTTAAAGGGGCATTTTGTTGGCTGGAGATTTTTATGATATTATTAGAAGCAAAGTAAATTGGACGTTTCGATTGAAATGGAACAAAACGTCATGTTTCGAAATGGTAGAAGCAGTGCTTCGAATGGGCATATCAAAGCTTGGAGCTTCGAGTGACAGTTATGAGAATATATCCAATGAAGTCTCGAAATGATAACAAGGCTGTGTCTAAGAAATGCGTTCGAAGCGAAGAAGTGCCAAAACATTTGAAATTCAAATGCAAGCGGGATGTTCGAAATTTGAAATATATGCGCTGGAACATTCGAAGACGCGTGGAAGCGAGGGAGAGGCATTGCTCTGCATGTTCTGAACGTGGCAGAATCTTATAGCAAGACCGTTATGGTCGAAGTAGTATAAATAGAAGTCTTAGCATTAGGATTTCGTGTGTCATATCTATTGTATAAAAAAAACTCAGTAAACATTCAAATTACCACATGGCTAGGGAAACGAATGCAAGAGCAATGTACGTATGATAACACCACATGTTTATGATTTAATGAAAACTCTTTATCATTTCCAGTACTTTCCTTTATCTTCATGTCAATACCATTTACAAGTTTTTGCATTTAAAATGTTTTCATTCGAAATCTTTTCACTGATGCCTTACATTTAAATGTTTTCTTTCCATTTCAAATGATTTACATTTCAGAAACTGTTATACATTTCATGCCTTTATCTTCAAGTTTTCATCATTCGAACACCTTTTTTACTTAAAGTCATTTTACAGTTTTCTTGCATTTAAACGCTTTCTTCATATTTCGAATCTTTTACATTCCAGGGAATCTTTTACATTAACTGTTTTTTACGCTTCGAAGTCATTTACTTATCTCTTATGCAGTTTTTACATGTCTTTACAATTGACCTTTATTCATACAATTTAGTTTCGCGCACATTTATTTGATCACACCTTTAGATCCTTAATAGAGAAATCGAAATAAGTTAAACACCTACACAACATTCTAAATACCAACCATGAATACCAGTTCGATCATGAGAGTTACCCTAATGACCAACACGTCCTAGGATCAATCTAGTCGATCCTGCGAGTTACCAGAGAAATTGAATAACAGTCAGAAAGTTTATTCGATAGTTTGGAGGACTAGCGGTTGTTTACCAGAAATCACTGTAAACAAGTATACAGTTGATTTTTGATCAGTTGACTAAAAAATTCATCTATCAATCCAAAGCATTTGAGATCTTTTGAACCTTGTGATTAGGTCAAGATGATGCAATTGATTCCTTTAATCCATTCTTGAACCCAATTTTCCATTGGCTAGGTCAAAAATCAGAAATTTCCCTTCTACGGTCAAAACCCTAAAAATGACCATTTTGCCCTTTTGATGATCTGATCAAATTTCTTGAGGAGTTATGGTCCAAACTTGATCAAATGGTTCATATGAGTTTATAATGTTGATGTGGATAAAAAATTATGAGGTTTGACTGTAAATTGGCCACAATTGACTTTTTCCCCAACACAGCTGATTTTTAGGTCAACTGTCCAATTGATTGGGCAAACATTTGATTCAAGGCTTGAAACTTGGTATGAGCAATCTTATTAGTCCAACATGAAGCATGAAAGTCACATGAGGCATTGAAATTCCAAAAATCCTTGTGCAAACTCAAACCCTAATTTCAGGTCAATAGTGCAAGGAGATGTCTTGAGCTGAGCAAACCCTAATCTGGTCTTGAGTTCAAAGAGTCTTGTGAGGGGAAATCTTGATAAAATGAGAGGGAAAATTTTAGGGTACAACACCAAGAATTAATTAAATTCTTAAATAAGGCTCATGTCCTTCATGAGACCACAATTGACCAGTTCAAAAATTGTGTGGCAAGCTTGACGGTTGACAATGGATTGGGGTTCTCTGATGCTGATCTGACACCACTTGGAAGGAACCATAACAAAGCTTTACATGTTTATGTTGAATGTAAGGGGACTACCCTAGCACATGTTCTGGTTGACACTGGCTTTTCTTTAAATGTGCTACCCAAGGGCGCTTTGGACAGGTTAGACTGTGAAGGACTAGTGTTGAAGCTGAGTGATATTGTCGCGAGGGCTTTCGATGGGTCCAAAAGGATGGTTCATAGAGAGGTGGATCTCCCAATTGAAGTTGGATCACATATTTTTAACTCTACTTTCTACATCATGGACATCCATCCCGCTTACTCATGTTTGTTGGGTCACCCTTGGATCCATGGAGCAGGGGCAGTAACATCTACCCTCCACCAAAAGCTAAAATACCCAGTCAAGGGGAGGATCGTCACAATTTGAGGTGAGAAGGAATTTATGGTAAGCCATCTTAATTCTTTCAAATATGTGGAGATGGATGGTGAGTTTATAGAAACCCCGTGCCAGGCTTTTGAGGTTGTTCCGCCTATGGTTGCTACTACCAAAATTTCCTCCGACATGCCAAAAGCTGATAAGGTCGTGCCAAGGATGGTTTCATTTAAGGATGCTTGTGCTGCAGTCGAAGATGGAAGTTATGATACCTGGGGGAAACTCCCCGAGATCCCGTTCAAAGCAGACAAATGTGGGTTGGGTTTCCCTATCAAGGCTCAGAAAGAAGTTAGGCATGCTCATGCAGGAAAGCCCCCTCTCCCTATTGGAAATCATGAAGTAAACGCTGTGGAGGATTCTGATGATGAATGTGCTTTCGAAGAATGGATATACCATACTACGACAGAGCTCAACAATTGGTGCGCAAAGGACTTCTTTCGCATCTCCTTCATTGAGGAGTAATTACTTGTTTATTGCTTTCTATCAATTCAAGAGCCTTTTATCTATAATATTAAACAATGACTTTTAAGCCATATGCCCTGGCCCGAGGAACTATGGTCCATTTGTTAAGGGTTTTATTTATGTTCATCTTATCATATGATCATTCAATATAAACCATTGGACTTTTTGCATTCAAAATTTTGATCTCATTGTCTTTATTTTTCTTTAATACACTTTTCAAATAGCCATGTATCTTACATGCACACACACACACTCTTGAAGTTCCTCGTCCACTCCGGATCTCATTGCCAATGACTATACTATTTCTAGTTATGATTTCGAACATCCAATTAACCAAGCCGGATACGAAAGCGAGGAAGATTGTGAAATACCGGTAGAAATAGCCAGACTTCTAATGCAATAAGAAAAAGTTATTCAGCCGCATGAAGAATCAGTTGAAGTCATCAACCTAGGTACCGAGACAGATAAGAAAGAGGTCAAGATCGGCGCCAACCTAGGAAGCAGTGTCAAAAGCAGATTGGTTCAGATGTTACATGACTACGTGGAAGTGTTTGCTTGGTCGTATGAAGATATGCCAGGGTTGGATACCGACATTGTAGTTCATCGTCTGTCAACAAAGGAAGATTGTCCTCCTGTCAAGCAAAAGGTTCGTCGCATGCGGCCTGACATGACTGAAAAGATAAAAGCTGAAGTGATGAAACAATTTGATGCAAGATTCCTAGCTGTGATGTCTTATCCTCAATGGGTTGCGAACGTGGTTCTGGTTCCAAAGAAAGACGGAAAAGTTCGTATGTGTGTAGATTATAGGGATATGAATAGGGCAAGCCCCAAGGATGACTTCCCTCTACCTCATATTGATGTCTTGGTCGATAAAACCGCTCAACATAAAGTCTTCTCTTTCATGGATGGTTTCTCCGGCTATAATAAAATTAAGATGGCTCCCGTAGACATGGAGAAAACCACCTTTGTTACGCAATGGGGGACCTTTTGTTACAAGGTCATGCCATTCGGATTGAAGAGTGCGGGGGCAACATATCAAAGGGATACAATAGCTTTGTTTAATGATATGATCCATCATGAAATAGAGGTATATATGGATTATATCATTTCAAGGTCACAAACTGAAGAAGAACATCTCAGTCACCTATACAAGCTATTCGAGAGGCTGAAAAAGTACAAGTTAAGGTTGAACCCTAATAAGTGCACATTCGGAGTAAGATATGGAAAACTTCTAGGTTTTGTTGTCAGTGGTAAATGCATCGAAGTTGATCCTGCAAAGGTAAAAGCCATTTAAGAAATTCCAGTTCCCCATTCTGAAAAGGAGGTTAGAGGATTCTTAGGTCGTTTAAACTACATTGCCCGCTTCATATCTCACTTAACGGCTACTTGTGAGCCAATCTTCAAACTCTTGACGAAAGATCAAGTAGTTGGATGGAATGATGAATGCCAAGCTGCCATCGACAAAATCAAGAAATATCTACAAGAGCCTCTTATCCTCATGCCTCCAGTTGAAGGAAGACCATTGATCATGTATTTGACTGTGCTAGAGAATTCTATGGGGTGTGAATTGGGCCAACATGACGAGTCTAGCTGAAAAGAGTATACGATATACTACCTGAGCAAAAATTTTACCGACTGTGAAACCAGATATTCGCTGCTCGAGAAAACTTGTTGCGCTCTGGCATGGGCTGCTCTCCGGCTAAGACAATATATGTTGACTCATACCACTCTATTGATTTATAAGATGGACCCTATCAAGTACATCTTCGAGAAACACGCTCTTTCTGGATGTATATCTAGACGACAAATGATTTTGACTGAATACGGAATTTAATATACAACACAAAAGGCCATCAAAAGAAGTGTATTGGCAGATTATTTGGCCCATCAAGCTGTTGATGATTATCATGTTAGTGACCGACTGTGCAAAACCTGGACCGTATGACAGACCTGAACAAGGATCCCGATGGACTATGGTTTTCGATGGGGCTTCCAACGCTTTGGGTAACAGAATTGGTGTTGTGATAGTTTCTCCTGAAGGTTGCCACACCCCTTTCACTACTAGACTGTGCTTTGATTATACAAATAACATGGCTGAATATGAGGCATGCATTTTGGGTCTGAAGGCTGCCATTGATTTAAGGATCAAGCACTTGAATGTATTCGGAGAGTCCGCTCTAGTGATTAGACAAGTAAAAGGATATTGGGACACTAAGCATCCTAATCTTATTCCTTACAAGGATCTTATGTTATCTCTGATTCCATACTTCAAAGAAATCACCTTTGAACACTTCCCTAGAGAAGAAAATCAGTTAGACGATGCTTTGGCCATAATGTCTTCTATGTTCAAAATCAAATGGGACAATGAAGCTCCTATGATTACAATTGAGAGATTTGACAAACCTGCGCACTGCTTAGATCTTGACACTGACACAAAGAATCCATGGTACCATGAGGTGAAGAGATACCTTGAAGCACAAGAGTATCCCGAAGGAGCTTTCATCAATGATAAAAAATTCTTACGAAGATTCTCATCCAAATTCTTCCTAAGCAATGGAATCCTGTACAAACGCAACCATAATTTTACTCTACTCCGATGTGTGGACAAGAATGAGGCAAATAAAATTATGGAAGATATACATGATGGTCTCTTTGGTACTCACTCTAGCGGACATACTATGGCCAAGAAAATCCTGAGAGCTGGTTACTGTTGGTCAACAATGGAAACTGATTGCCATCATCACTCAAAGACTTGCCACAAGTTCCAAATCTATGCTGACAAGGTCCATGTGCCTCCTATTCTTCTAAATTTCATGACCGCTCTGTGGCCGTTTGCAATGTGGGGCATTGACATGATTATAGAGATTAAACCTACTGCTTCCAATGGACATCGCTTCATTCTTGTCGCTATCGATTATTTCACCAAATGGGTCGAAGCTGCCTCATTTTCCTCAGTCACAAAGAATGTTATATCCAGATTCATTAAGCATAACCTTATCTGCCGCTATGGTATCCCCGAAAGGATCACCACTGACAATGTAACCAATCTCAACAATGCTATGATTACAGAACTTTGTGCTTAGTTCAAAATCAAGCATCACAATTCTTCTCCTTATAGACCTAAAATGAACGACGTAGTGGAAGCAGCCAAAAAAAACATTAAGAAGATTGTGCAAAAGATGGTAATAACCTACAAAGACTGGCATGATATTGTACCGTTTGCTCTTCATGGCTACCGTATTTCAGCTCAGACATCGACTGGGGCAACTCCCTTTTCTTTGGTCTATGGTATGGAAGTTGTCCTGCCAGTGAAAGTTCAAATTCCCTCCCTAAGAATCATGAAGGAAGAAGACCTAGGCGAAGACGAATAGATTTAGACAAGATTGGATCACTTGAACTTGATCGAGGAAAAACGATTGGCTGTTGTTTGTCATGGTCAGATGTACCAGAAACGTATGATCAAGTCTTTCAACAAAAAGATCAGGCGTCAGGTATATCAAGTTGGTGAATTGGTAATAAAGAGCATCATTCTTCCATAGGACGACCCTAGGGTCAAATAGACTCCCATTTACGAAGGGCCATTTAATGTCAAGAAAGTTTTCTTTGGTGGTGCCATGATGCTGACTACTATGGACGGTGAAGATTTCCTACATCCTGTGAATGCAGACATAGTTAAAAAATACTACGCATAAGAGACCCGCTAGGTTGACACACCTAGGCAGGATAAGGGCATCCCGGTGAACCAAGGGTTCAGGCAAAAATTAGGGATATATGAAAAAGATTTTACACCCGGTAAGTCAAAAACCCAAAAGGCCGACTTGAGCAAAAATGGGTATCCTGTTGGGCTGAAAACCCGAAAGGGCGGTTCAGGCAAAAGTTAATGATTGAAAGCGTATGACTATGTCCCATGGAATCACCACAGTCGACTTTATTACCAAGGTCCGGGTTCAAACGAACCAAGATCAATCCAATCAACTTCTGTAAATGGAAAGGGACATTCGAAGACATTGGGGCAATAGCAGAGTTGGAAAATAATGAGATCATTTCCACATGGTTGTTATTTTTTTTCAATTTTGTTGTCCTTTCGATGATTTCCTCTTACCAGGATCTCTGTCTCTTTGTACAAAAATGCCTATTCATGGGCAAAACATCAATACAAATATACTTTGAAGTGCAAACTTTTTGTTTTTATTTTGAGTGAAAAGAAATCCAATGACTAAAATTGAATGAACATATGCATATGAACATGATTAAACTATTTAGCAAATATGTGCTTCCAAGTAGAAACATGCATCTCTTTAATACAGTTGAGATATCCCCACAAATTTATCTCATTATCATTTCCTCCATAGAGCTTGCTACAATAAACCATTGCCCCAATAGAGTTGCCCACAAAGTTGGATTCATGCAAACCTCGGTCAGAGTTTCAATCCCTCGACAATCCTCTCCCCAACTGAGTTGGTCTTAAAAGAAGAAGCCTTGTAGATTTCTTCCTAAAGAATTCACCTTGCCAGCAGGTCATTGAATATTCTCTTCAACAGGGTTTATTCCCCAACAAAACAATACACTCCCCAATGGAACCATTCCTATTCATACAATTTTCAGTTACTATGAAGCCTGGACCCGACCAGATAATAGTTTAACTTCTCGAGATATTGTAAAGCCTGGACCCGACCAGACAATGGTTTAACTTCTTTTCCCCAGTAGAGTTTGCCTTTACCCCCAACAAGTTACTGTAAAGCTTGGACCCGGCCAGATATCAGTTCAACTTCATCCTTTCAAGAAATTTACTACAAATCCTGGTGTTGTACCCCAAAATTTTCCCTCCCATATTTCTCAATACATTTCAAGTGAGGTCCTTTAATTGCTCAAGGAAGTCCAAAGGTTGACCAGACAAACTCTCTTCTAAGGCAGTCTACCTCAAATTAGGGTTTCATGTTGCATCAAGATACTTGCATACAAGGGGTTCCAAATTCCCACCATTGTTCTAATATGTTCTCAAGATCATCCATGTCAAGTTTCAAGCATTGTAGAGGAAATTTGCTCAGTCAATTGCTCAAAAGCCTGAAAATCGACTGTGCTAGGGCAAAAGTCAACTATGGCCCACATACAGTCAAACTTCAAGATTTTTGGTCAACATTCTCATTTTAAAGTATTATTTATCATTTGATCAAGGGTTGATCATGATTCATCAAGTATTGCTCACAATTCATCAAAACCCAAAAGTTGCTAAATTAGGGTTTTATAGGAAAAGTCAAATCAACTTTGACCAAGCATAACTTTCTCATAATTTATCAAGAATGACCCATACAAAGCTCATTTTTAAGAGGATGCAATTACCTACAATTCATCTTCACCTCCCAAGTTCAAAATATGCACTCACAAGAAGTTATGAATTTGGACATTATAGGTCATTTTGAAAAGTCAACAAAAACCCCTTATTTGTCAAAGCTTCATACATGAGCATGAAAGACTCAATTGAGATGAGACCAAAAGGGTTTCTTAGAGGACATATCAAGCTTTCTAAAAAGTCAAAGAACACCCTCATAGAGGCAAAATTGAGGAAGTTACGCATTGGTGAAGTTAACCTTTTTTGCAAAATTGTCAAAAGTCAAAAGTGCCTCAAATTGCAATTTTTATCAAATATGCCCAACTTTTTGTACTTGTTTTGAGTTTGTAACATGGCCCACGAGCCCTGAATCTTCCCACTTGCCTTTATTTTATTTTTTCCATTTATTTTGATTTTTTTATTTCAATTAAATCAAAATAAATCATGGAAATATCAAAATCATTTAAGCCTTGAGATTTTGTACATATTTCAGGCCCTTTATACAGCTAGCAACAAAATCAAATCGTGCAAGGCATGTTTGTGCATAAAAAGATTGATTTTTGGTTTATTTTTGAAAGATCTTCGTGGGAATCAAATCATGATCAAAGACCATAATTGAAAAATATTGAATGCACATTTGCAAACCTCATTCAATCACTGATATATATTGGACAAAGGCAGACCAAAAGAAAAAGGGTTAGAGGCGTGAGAAGCTGAGAAGAAACTTGCAAAAAATCACCAAAAAGTGTTGAATCAAATTGCAAGTTAGAGGACGATTTACACCATTCCAAGCATTCCTTTCACTTACTGGCCATTCAAGGAATCCATCCCAATCCCTAGCAAGCAATTTCGTGCACAAAAACCCACTGTAAGTGACTCATGACTTCACCACTTTCTTGAAATTCAATATCATGATTCTGGCACTTATAGCATGAATTCTTCATATATTCTTGTTCAGTGAAACATTTTCAAGCTATTAGTCATAATTAATTGCATTTTTTCTAACCATACAAAGATCCACCATTGTTAGGTTTTCTTGGTTCGTTTTAGGGTTCTTATACAGGAATAATTGGCTTAAATAGAGGAGACCATTGTAATCAGCGGATCAGACCCAACTGATCCATGGTCTTAAATTTTATTTATATTGTTTGTATACAATTTCTGATATGCACAGGGTTATAGCTACAACGCCATGCCTGTAGGTAAAGGTTTATAGTTTTAAACGACAGATCCAGGAAGAAGATGATGGCCTGTCGTGACTCTATTGGCCGCTTTAAATTCTGGCGCGTTTATTCTGGCCAGAAACCTATAGTTCTGATCAATTTGTTTGTTTCTATTGTATTGATAAATTAACAGCCAACGTAGTTGGTCAGAAGGAGGAAGTCAGAAGTTCATGATTCTGGATTCGATCCCAGGCGTGAGCTTTTGGCATTTCTTTTCCCCTTTGTATTCACCAGATCCAACGCCTGCATCTTCTGAGGATCATCTTCTGGACGCATCAACCAGGACCAGATCCAGCATCCTCTGGTCATGACTTGCTGGATCCATTAGCCAGGAGCAGGCCCAGTATCATCATCCTCTGATCACCATCATCTTCTGGATCCCATTCAGAACTAGATCCAGCATGTCCCCATCTTCTGAGGACCACTATCTTCTGGACCATCATCCTCTAATTAACGTCGATGACACCAGGCCCTTTTTCTTTATCCTTCTTATATTTTCTTTTATTTGTTTATTTTGTTTTAATTATTTTCTAACACCAAAATTAATTCTTTTCTTATCAAAAATTCATAAAATCAATTTTTATCAAATCAGATTTAGGTTTTTTTTAACAAAAATTAATTTAATTAGTTTAATTTGATTTTAGGGTAACTTTAATTCTTTTTGTAAATAAATTAAAACAAATTAGAAATTAAGGTTTTGTTTAATTTAATTTTTATTTTATTTTCTTAAAAAATAACCAAAATGCAAAATAGGTCAAAATTAATTAATTTTCTTAATTTAATTTAATTAGTAATTAGGTTGGTACATAGTTAATTTAAAACCTTATTTTCTAAAAATAATAAAAAACAACTAAAAATGATTTTTCTTTCCATCAGGTTTAGACGGGGTCAAAACCCTAATTTTCTTTCGTTCTTGTTTCATCGCGCGCTTATTTATTTTTACAATATTAACGTAATTGATCATGGGATGTAATAGTTTAATTAGGACCTTTTCGTTTATTTATCGTTTTTGCGGGTTTTTGGCTATGTAATTAATCCCCCACCCGAAGCCTTGTAATAGCGTAGTTTTATTTTCTGCATTTTAATTTTCGCAAATATTAACTGTTAGATGTATGATAATAGGCTTGCATGACAAGAATGTATGTTAATTTTAAAACAGTTAGAAAACCCTAAATGTGCAAAGATAATAACTGAATTTGAATCACTCGCACATGCGCACTCCTAGGGTATAATCTCTCTTTGGTTGCCTCCGGTAAACGGTCATTAAGTATAGGGTGTTTTAGTGGTCGCTCTCTTGTCTAAGCAAAGATCAAATGTCCCGTTCGAAAATGTTGCCTCGGAAAGGTTGCCTCGGAAATGTTGCCTCGAATACGATCTTAAGACATTAGGGTTATTACTAAGACATCCTAACATTTCTTTAGTGATCGCACGTCCCTTTCGAATTACCCTTACAACTCCAACGACGGTGCTACCTACTCATTAATAGTGGGATAGCATTGTCTAAAGGAAACAAGAATAGAAAACATTCTTTTTTCGAGTAGGTAGATGCTAGTAGGTACTTGCTCAAAACAAACTTTTCCACACTTACACTCTTTTCAAACAAAGTTTCCAAACACTTCGTAACACCTTTGAAGACAGAAGCAAGGGTTAAATCGAAGTAAAACAAAAACTTTTTAAAAACAAACAAACACAGAAGCAATTTTTAAAATGATGAGCAAGTACCTAAGAGCCCGTAGAAAACTACGGATAGAAAGGGTGCTAATACCTTCCCTTTCTATAACCTACCCCCCCCCCCCCCCTCCCCCCCGTACTCAAAAATCTCGAAAAAAGGAATTTTTATGAGCTTTTTTCCTTCCCAGTTGGATAAAATAAAAGTCGATGGCGACTTTTGCTTACCGCGACATTTTGTGAATACAAACGCAAAACGTAAACCAGAATTAAACAGTCGGTTCTGCCACCATATACCTTAGGATTAGTTCATCATATTTGCTTCTATTGTTTGATTTGAATGCTTTACCTTTGAGGGCTTTGTATTAGGAGTAACTATAGATCCTAACCCGGATCTGGGGAACACCTCTTAGGTAAGTAGCAATAAACTGTGAGGGAAGTGTACGACATAGACCGATACGGTTGAAGTAGTAGCTACGTTGATGTGGCACATTGGTTGGTACCGGTATCCCTTGTGGAGAAACGAGGAGATTTCAGGGCTGCTATGTGTGTCGTTAAGCATCAACTGACCTTAGAACCTATTATTGACCAACTTGGCCATAGGTAGTAGAGAGATAGCCGGTCTCGGTGTAAAGTTGGGAACTGGTTGATACTCGATACTACACTCATTGAGACCATACTCTCGAGATAGTTTCGGCTGCAAGAAAAGATTGCGTGAGCTGAAACCATGACCGATGGAGGATGGTCAATGATATTGAGAACCTCTAGAACCCGATTACTATTATTAGGACAGGTTAAAACCAACTTAACTTCAAGAGGGTAGTACCTAAACCCCATGCAAGCCTGAAACTTAAGGGCTCTTGTGTGACTTGCTTGCCTTTACCATGTCTGTTATCTTCTATACCTGTGTTGTTGTTACCATGACATCATGCATCATAACATAGCATGCATACTTCATTATACTAACCATTTCAAAGACCGAGGGGATTTATCTTTGTTCAGTTTTGCAGATTATGGCTTCCATGCGCAGAAACACCATCCGAGTTAACTTTGTGCAAATACTTGCTCAACTCAAAGATTTATCCTCGAGAGTTCCTAATACTTCTTCATTCATTAGGAGACATGGTCATCTTCTTAGTTTGGTTACCTCAAAGTTTGATGAGCAGATGATGAGTGTGCTTTTCCAGTTCTTCGATCCGGTGCATCATTGCTTCACCTTCCCAGATTATCATCTAGTTCATACTATGGAAGAATTTTTTCACTTACTTGGCATATCCATCCTTGAGCAGATGCCCTTCACAGGTTTGGAAGAGGCTCCTAGACCAGAGGACATTGCTTCAGCCTTACATCTAAAAAGGGCTGATGTAGTATCCAACTGGGAGACACGGAGCGGGGTTAAAGGTTTCTTGGCCAAGTTTCTGATTGACCAAGCTCAACAGTTTTGGGATACCTTGGATTTTCAGGATTTTGAATACATCTTGGCTCTCCTTATCTACGGTTTGGTTCTCTTCCCGAATCCAGATTCCTTCATAGATGTGAATGCGGTTAAGATCTTCCTGTCTCGCAATCCAGTGCCTACTCTTCTAGGTGATATCCTACATGCCCTATATACTTGTATTGTACGAAGAAGAGGGACCCTCATGTGTTGCACGCCGCTGCTGACGAGGTGGTTTATTTCACACCTCCCCAATTCCGTATTGAAGAATGAGGAAGGGTTAGGATGGTCTTACAGAATCATGTCGCTTGCCCATACGGACATTCTTTGGAGTTCTAAGGATATGGAAAGTGTTGTTGTCATTGATCGATGTCGGGAATACCCTAATGTCCCGTTGCTTGGAATTAGAGGAGGAATAACCTATAGTCCTTGCTTGGCTCTACGACAGTTTGGTCGTGCTCGGAGAGACGGTCCTCGTGAGCTACTTCTTACAGATATTGTCTTCGACTACAAGGGGGACATTGATGAGCATCGCTGAAGGTTTATACGGGCCTGGGGCATGGTGAACAGGTCTGACCCTCACGAGCTAGGATCAAAGACTTTTCTCCCTATGCAACCTTATCTCCAGTGGGTCTGAGCTCGTGCTAAAAAGCTTGGGATGCCTTATGAAGCTGTTTTGCCAGTGGTTGTGGAGCTTACTAATGAAGAAGGCGTTCCTTATACAGTCCTTTATCCCTACATGCCTACTGATCTTGGGGCATTAAAGAGATCCTGGATTCAGCTGAAGGAAGAAAGGGATATCTATCGGGAGAAGTATCATGAGCAAGAAAGGAAGATCTTGAAGATCACGAGGCAACTTGAGAATGAAAGGACAATCAATGATTACATCAGCACGAAGGGAAAGCGACCGTGGGATTTCTGATATCTTTTATTGTTTCTAGTTTAGATTTGCTTTTCAGTCTATTTCTTTTGTAACGCCTTAAAGGAATTGTTAAACATTTTTACAGGTTTAATCTAATAAAGTTTGTTTATTTCTTGGTTTGCAAATTTAAAACTCCCAAAGTCTTTGAAATCATTTCATATGCATTCCATTATCATGCACCTCATTACAGGTACCATTACAAGATTCTCATCTACTTCGCTGTTTATTTCAGCATAAAATGTCTTCGGAAATACCTACCGATCAAGCCATCAAAGCTCTTTAGGCACAGAATGCCAAATTCCAAGAGATGTTCTTGAACTTAGCTAAATGCAAAGAAGACTTGAAGACTCTCATCCTGAAAGAGAGGAGGAAGAAGAAGAAGAAGGTGGTTCTTCTGAATATGGGTAACAGATTTGGGAATAGGTTGCGACATGAAACTGATATGTCTCATTCATCCAAAGGAGGAGAGAATTAAGAGGAAGAAAAGGGTCCTAGTCCTGTGGTCTCTGATAGTGATACTGATTTTGATGATGAACAGTACCCTCATGCTTAGGATAGGTAGAAACAACTTGAAGAACGTATGAGTACTATGGAGATTCATAAGGTCCCTGGTTTGGACTTCGGAGATCTGGGACTAGCATTAGGAGTGGTGATCCCTCACAAGTTTAAAGCTCCTATTTTTGCTCAGTACGATGGAGCATCTTGTCCAAAGCTCCATCTGCACTCGTACGTCAGAAAAATCCAACCTTACACTGCTGATAGGAATCTATGGGTACATTTCTTCCAAGATAGTCTATCAGGGACTCAACTTGAATGGTTTTATCAATTGGAATGAGCTAATGTCCGAAACTGGGAGGACCTTGCTGCTACTTTCTACAAGAAGTACCAGTATAACGCTGACCTCGCTCCCACTCGTACTCAGCTTCAGGGTATGTCTATGGGCACAAGTGAAGGTTTTAAGGACTATGCTCAGAAGTGGAGAGATCTGGCGAGAAGAGTCCAACCCCCTCTGTCCGATAGGGAGTTGGTTGATATGTTTCTGGGGACCTTGTCTGGTCCATTTTTTAATCATCTGATCGGCAGTTCGTCATCTGGGTTTACTGAATTGATTATGATCGGGTAGAGAGTAGAAGCTGGTATCATAAGTGGTAAGATACAGAAGGATACATCATAAAGTGCGGTAAAGAAGTCTTTCACCGCTAAGAAAGAAGCTAGTGCAGTTTACAGCTCGAGAAGCCAAAATCGGCCTGAACGTCGTCAAGCAGTGAATGCAGTAGTAATATCAAGACCCAGCATTACCCCATAACGCAACAATCAGCAAAGAATGGAGAGGCCGCAGAGACAGTACACTCGGCTTAATATGACTTTGTCTCAAATTCTACCACAATTGCTGAAGACCAACCCGGTAACTCTGAGGGAACCCCCGAAGAATCCCAGCACCACATCTCCGCTATATAATCCGAACACCCGATGTACCTATCACTCCGATAGCTCAGGTCACAATACGAACAACTGTTAGGCCTTGAAGAATAAGGTGCAAGATTTTATTGAAGCTAAAGAGATTGAGTTTGACGCTCTAGAGAAACCCAACGTCATAACTGCTCCCATGCCTAAACATGATCAGGGAGTGAATGCAATTAAAGATGATGAAGAAGAGTCAAATATAGATAAATGGATTTACCCGACTTCCAACGGTGGATTGAACAACTGGACGACAAAGGATTTTGTGCCCATTTCTTTTATTACACAGTAATTGAATTTTGTTTTGAGATTTGTAATTGACAGTGTGAAACTTTATGGCCCGGTGCCTGGCCCGAGGCACTTTGGCTTTGTTTGTGAGGGCTTATTATTTGTCATTTTCATATATCATCAATAAAGCATTGGATGTTTTCTTGCATTACAAATTTTGCGCTCCTTGTTTTTTCTTTTCTATCTTGCACTTTATCAAAACAGCTATTGTCTTACACACACTCACATATCATAATGCAGATCCACATCCACTCTGGATCCCATTGATAACGACTCTGCTACTGCCAGTTATAACTTCGAATATCCGATCAACCAAGTCGAGGACAAAAGTGAGGATGATTATGAATTGCCTGGGGAACTTGCTAGACTGTTACTACAGGAAGAGAGGGCCATACAGCCTCACGAAGAGCCATTGGGATTAGTAAATTTGGGTACATAGGAAGACAAGAAAGAGGTCAAGATAGGTGCAAAACTGGAGCCTAGTGTCAAGCAGCGATTGATACAGATGCTACGCGACTATGTTGAGATCTTCGCTTGGTCTTATGAAGATATGTCTGGTTTAGACACTGACATTGTGGTACACCATTTGCCAACTAAAGAAGACTGCCCTCCGGTAAAGCAGAAGGTTCGTCGTATGCGCCCCGAGATGTCTGAGAAGATCAAAGCTGAGGTTATGAAATAGTTTGACGCCGGATTTCTAGCTGTCACTTCTTACCCACAGTGGGTCGCCAATGTGGTTCCGGTGCCGAAGAAGGATGGTAAGGTACGTGTGTGTAGACTATAAAGCTCTGAACGGGGCGATCCCCAAGGATGATTTCCCTCTGCCTCATATCGATGTTCTGGTCGACAACACCACACAGCATAAGGTCTTCTCCTTTATGGATGGGTTTTCTGGTTACAATCAGATTAAGATGGCTCCCGAAGACATGGAGAAGACAACTTTCGTTACGCAGTGGGGAACCTTTTGCTACAAGGTAATGCCTTTCGGGTTGAAGAATGTTGGGGCAACTTATCAGCGCGCCATGGTCGCTTTGTTCCATGACGTGATTCACCATGAGATTGAGGTTTACGTTGATGATATGATTGTAAGGTCCCAGACTGAGGAAGAACACCTTGACCATCTTCAGAATCTATTTGACAGGTTGAAGATGTATAAGCTGAGATTAAACCCGAACAAGTGCACCTTCGGGGTGAGGTCTGGTAAGCTGCTGGGTTTCGTCGTTAGTGATAAAGGTATTCAAGTGGATCCTGAAAAGGTGAAGGCTATACAGGAAATGCCATCTCCCTGCACAAAAAAAGAAGTTAGAGGCTTTTTGGGACGTCCTAATTACATTGCCCGATTCATTTCACATCTGACTGCTACTTGTGAGCCGATCTTCAAGCTGCTGAAGAAAGATCAAGTAGTAAAGTGGAATAATGAATGTCAGGTCGCTTTAGAAAGAATCAAGGAATACCTCCAAGAGCCACCTATTCTGATGCCTCCAATTGAAGGAAAACCTTTGATTTTATACTTGACAGTACTCGAAAATTCAATGGGGTGCGTGTCGGGGCAACATGACGAGTCTGGCCAAAAAGAGCATGCTATTTACTACCTTAGAAAAAAGTTTACCGACTGTGAGACCCGATACTCACTGCTCGAGAAAACTTGTTACGCTTTGGCATGGGCTGCTCGCCGGCTGAGACAGTATATGCTGACTCACACTACCCTATTGATATCAAAGATGGACCCAATCAAGTATATCTTCGAAAAGCCCGCCTTGTCCGGAAGAATAGCAAGATGGCATATGATATTAACTGATTATGATATCTAATACACAACCCAAAAATCAATTAAGGGAAGTGTGTTGGCAGATCATTTGGCGCATCAGGCCGTGGATGATTACCAATCCATGCATTTCGAGTTCCCGGACGAGAACATCATGTTGGTGACCGACTATGAAGAACCTGGACCGGATGAAGGACCTGAGGAAGGATCCCAATGGTAAATGTAGTTTAACGGAGCCTCAACCGTGTTAGGTAATGGCATTGGCGCTGTGATCATATCTCCTGAGGGTTGTCATACTCTGTTCACCGCCCGATTATGTTTTAACTGCACCAACAATATGGCGGAGTATGAAGCGTGCATCATGGGCTTTCGAGCAGCTATTGACCTAAGGATTAAGTTCTTGAGTGTATTTGGAGATTCCGATCTCGTGATCAGTCATATTAAAGGCGAGTGGGATACGAAGCACCCAAATCTTATTCCTTACAAAGAGTATGTATTAACTTTGCTTCCTCACTTTGAGGAGATAACCTTTGAACATTTCCCCAGAGAGGAGAATCAGTTAGCGGACGCACTAGCTACCATGTCTTCTATGTTCAAAGTCAGGTGGGACAATGAAGCTCCCCAGATTACCATTGAGAGGTTGGACGAACCCGCACATTGTTGTGACATCGAGACTGAAGAAGTAGCAGATAAACCATGGTTTCACGAGGTAAAGAGGTATCTTAAGGCTCAGGAGTACCCCGAGGGTGCATTGTTAATGATAAGAAGTTTCTGAGGAGATTCGCTGCGAAGTTCTTCATTAGCAATGGTATCCTTTACAAGCGTAACCATGATTTGACCTTACTGCGATGTGTAGACAAAAGCGAGGCAGAAAAGATTATGGCAGAGTTACATGAAGGTACCTTCGGAACTTATTCTAGTGGACATACCATGGCGAAGAAAATCCTACGGGCGGGATATTATTGGTCTACTATGGAAGCTGATTGTTACCAGCATTCTCGGACCTGTCATAAGTGCCAAGTCTATGCTGATAAGGTGCATGTACCTCTGGTTCCTCTGAATATTTTGACAGCCCCTTGGCCCTTTGCAATGTGGGGCATCGACATGATTGGCGAGATCAGACCTACAGCGTCTAACGAGAATCATTTCATTCTGGTAGCTATTGATTATTTTACAAAGTGGGTTGAGGTAACTTCCTTCTCTACGATAACCAAGAATGTCGTGGCGCAGTTCATCCGACACAATCTGATATGTCGATACGGTGTACCAGAGAGGATCATTACAGACAATGGTACAAATCTCAATAATACAATGATCACCGAGCTCTACAAACAGTTCAAGATACATCATCACAACTCTTCCCCTTATCGACCGAAGATGAATGGGGTTATCGAAGCGGGTAATAAGAACATCAAGAAGATTGTGCAGAAGATGACGATGACATACAAAGACTGGCAGGAGATGCTACCATTCGCTCTTCATGGGTACTGCACCTCAACGCGGACATCAACAGGGGAAACTCCCTACTCTTTGGTGTATGGCATGGAGGCAGTCTTACCCATTGAAGTACAGATACCCTCTCTCCAGATCATGAAGGATGCAGGTTTAAGCAAAGATGACTGGATCCAGACTCGACTTGATCAGCTGAATTTAATTGATGAAAAGAGACTTACTACTATTTGTCATGGTCAGACGTATCAAAAGCGAATGATCAAGGCATTTAACAAGAAAGTTAGACGACAGGGATATCAAGTCGGGGATCTAGTGATTAAGCACATCATACTGCCGCAAGGTGATCCCAGGGGCAAATGGACCCCTACGTACGAAGGTCCATTTATGGTTAAGAACATTTTCTTAGGAGGAGCTATGATTCTAACCACCATGGATGGTGACGACCTTCCTGACCCCGTCAATGCAGACATAGTGAAAAAATACTACGCATAATCAAAGACCCAGTAGGTTGACTGGCCTAGGCAAAAATAAGGGCTTCCCGATGAACCAAAAGGGTTCGGGCAAAAATATGGGATGAAAATGAAAAAATCTGTACACCCGGCAAGTCGAAAACCTGAAAAGACGGTTTGTCCAAAAAAGGGTATCCCGGTGGACTGAAAACCCTAAAGGGCGGTCCAGGCAAAGCGTAACGCTATGTCTCATTGGATCGTTTTGCAACTAGACTTCGGTATCGACTATCAAGCTCGGACGATGCCGATCAATCTAATCTACATTCAACCAAGTAGCAAGGTGATGAGACGCTCGAAGATATAAAGGAAATATCAGAGTTGGAACCCAGTGGGATTATTCACATAGCTATTTTTATCTGTTTTTCATAAACTGTATAAATTCCATCACTCGGCGGAGGTCTCTTACTAGGACGTTAGCCTCTTGTACAAAACACCTATTACAGGCCAACTTCAAAATCAATACAATCCATTTTACAACAAATTTCAGAATTATTTTTCTTTTTCTGTTTTGTTTTGCAAGAACGTCCAATGATTCATTTTTGATATATGCATTTGAAAATATTTGTTGCTCATAAATATTTACACGCGAAACAAAATACAATTACCCGTAAGTCCAGGAACAGGGGCAAACAAAATGTCCAAACGTTACAGTTGCTCTATTCATCGGGTACAAGGATAGACCCAGCTGGAGAAAATGACTAAAAGTGCATACACTCCCTGTAGAGTAAAAAGTATCTAAAAGTAGTGGTGTTAATTATCCCAAAGCAGAGTTCATCTATCACCAACAATGGAAGACTATCCCCAGTGGAGTTTATTTCGTCCACAAGCAGAAACTCAATCCCCAACAGGGTTCATTATCACCAAGCAACAGTAATTCATCCCCAGCCGTGGTTATTTCTCCAAATCAGCAGATCTTCTGGCAAAATATCTCACTTCCCCAGAGTCATTCTCTCGCCAGTTTATTCTGCAGCAGAATTATTCTCCTGCCAGTGTATTCTCAAATCATCTTCGGTCGTTATCCCCAGTGAGCGAAACTCTTTATATTCTCCAGCAGCAGTCCGGGATTTATTTTCCCCAGCTAGAGAACATCATAAAAACATTGCATATCTATACATCCTGGCATGCGCATACTCATCATACAGCACAATCTCATTTATTTTGAGAACATCATTGCTCAATACATGTCATGCATCATGGCATTACATGCGACTAACTCTTTACATTTCAGGAAAAGATACAATCAAATTCTCACAAAGTTCAAGCTATGAAGCCCGGATCCGACTGGATAGTATCTTGATTTCCCCATCATATTGTGAAACCCGGAGAACGACCGGATAACAGTATCAAAATACCGTGAAGCCTGGAATCGACCAGATAGTGGTTTATCATTGAGCTATGAAGCCCAGATTCGACCGGATAATAGTTTAATCCCCAACAAGCTATTGTGAAGCCTGGATTACGACCAGATAGTAATACAAAGACACCATGAAGCCTGGATTCGACCAGATAGTGGTATATCATAAACACAAGTCGTGAAGCCAGGAAATCGACCAGATAACAGCTCAACAAATTATTGTGAAGCCTGGATTACGACCAGATAGCAATACAAGACACCGTGAAGCCTGGACTCGGCCAGTTAATGGTTTAAGACATTGTGAAGCCTGGATTACGACCAGATAGCAGCCAAGAATACTACGAAGCCTGGAGTCGACCAGATAGTAGTATATCTTTAATGCAAGTTATGATGCCTGGATTCGACCGGATAATATCTTGATTTCCCCAAACACCATGAAGCCTGGATTCGACCAGATAATGGTATAATAGATCGTGAAGCCTGGATTACGACCATATAGCGGTAAAGACACTGAAGCCTGGGATTACGACCAGATAACGGTAAGGGACACTGCGAAGCTTTGATTTCGACCAAATAGCAGTCTACCCGGCCAATTACTATGAAGCCCAGAGTCGACCGGATATTAGTAGGCTTTAAATTCAAATGGAAGCCTAGATACGACTGAATAACCACTTGATTTCTTCTGACGCCTGGATTTCGACCAGATAAGAAGTAAGGTATTGTGAAGCCTGGAATCGACTGGATAATAGTACAGGATACCATGAAGCCTGGATTCGACCAGATAATGGTATTAAACATCGTGAAGCCTGGATTACAACCAGATAGCGGTACAAGACACTGCAAAGCTTGGATTTCGACCAAATACCAGTTTACCTGGACAATTACTAAGAAGCCTGGAGTCGACCGGATATTAGTATGCCCTGAATTCAAGTTAAAGCCCGGATGTGACTGAATAACAACTTAATTCCTTTTGAATCCTGGAGAACGACCAAATAAGAATTGAGAAATCGTGAAGCCTGGATTACGACCAAATAGCAAGTTTAATCTCATCTCCCCAGTAAGTCACTGTAAAGCCTGGAGTATGACCAAATAGTAGTCGATCTTATCACTATGAAGCCTGGATCACGACCAGATAGTAGTTCATTTTCACCTCTTCGACAAAGAGACGATTCCCCAATAGAATAATGGACGACCGAAGCTTCTAAAATTCAACTTTTACCAAGACAGATATCAGCATTCCCTAACAAAATCTTCCTCAACAACAGGTATACGGGCTCTTGCTAAGGAATCTCTTAGGAGATCGACACTCCTTCGGATGGCATCTTTAAGCCCATCCTCCGTCATCAATCTCCAAATCGCATCTATAAGCCCATTCCCGACATCACAAGACAAGTACCACTTCATGCGAGTGCAAATTTCTTGGGCACTCTAGTGTTCAATCATCTTCCACCTTCGGATCACGAAAGGCAGACAAGCCAATATACATCCTCAGGTTTAAGAAGATTGAACAGGGGCAGCTGTTCTACCCCAAAATTTGCCCTCCCATATTTCTCAATACATTTCAAGTGAGGTCCTCTAATTGCTCAACGAAGTCCAAAGGTTGACCAGACAAACTCTCTCCTAAGGCAGTCTACCTCAAATTAGGGTTTCATGTTGCATCAAGATACTTGAATCCAATGGGTCCCAAATTCCCACCATTGTCATAATATGTTCTCAATATAGTCCATGTCAATTTTCAAGCCTTGCAGAGGAAATTTGCTCAGTCAATTGCTCAAAAGCCTGAAAATCGACTGTGTTAGGGCAAAAGTCAACTATGGCCCACATACAGTCAAACTTCAAGATTTTTGGTAAACATTCTTATTTTGAAGTATTATTAATCATTTGATCAAGGGTTGATCATGATTCATCAAGGATTGCTCACAATTCATCAAAACCCAAAAGTTGCTAAATTAGGGATTTGTAGGAAAAGTCAACGCAACTTTGACCAAACATAACTTTCTCATACTTTATCAAGAATGACCCATCCAAAGCTAATTTTTAAGAGATTGCAATGACCTACAATTCATATTCATCTACCAAGTTAAAAATATGCACTCACAAGAAGTTATGAATTTGGACATTATAGGTCATTTTGAAAAGTCAACAAAAACCCCTTATTTGTCAAAGCTTCATACATGAGCATGAAAGACTCAATTTAGATGAGACCAAAAGAGTTGCTTAGAGGACATCTCAAGATTTCTAAAAAGTCAAAGAAGATCCTCATAGAGTCAAAATTGAGGAAGTTATGCATTGGTGAAGTTGACCTTTTTTGCAAAATTGTCAAAAGTCAAAAGTGCCTCAAATTGCAAATTTTGTCAAATGGGCCCAACTTTTTGTACTTGTTTTGAGTTTGTAACATGGTCCACGAGCCCTGACTCTTCCCACTTGCCTTTATTTTATTTTTTCCATTTTATTTTATTTTTTTATTTCAATTAAATCAAAATAAGTCATGGAAATATCAAAATCATTTAAGCCTTGAGATTTTGTGCATATTTCAGGTCCCTTATACAGCTAGCAACAAAATCAAATCGTGCAAGGCATGTTTGTGCATAAAAAGATTGGTTTTTGGTTTATTTTGGAAAGATCTTCATGGGAATCAAATCATGATCAAAGACCATAATTGAAAAAGATTGAATGCACATTTGCAAACCTAATTCAATCACTGATATATATTGGACAAAGACAGACCAAAAGAAAAAGGGTTAGATGGGTGAGAAGCTGAGAAGAAACTTGCAAAAAATCACCAAAAAGTGTTAAATCAAATTGCAGGTTAGAGGACGATTTACACCATTCCAAGCATTCCTTTCACTTACTGGGAATTCAAGGAATCCATCCCAATCCCTAGCAAGCAATTTCGTGCACGAAAACCCATTGTAAGTGACTCACGACTTCGCCACTTTCTTGAAATTCAATATCATGATTCTGGTACTTATAGCATGAATTCTTCATATATTCTTGTTCAATGAAACATTTGCAAGCTATTAGTCATAATTAATTTCATTTTTCTAACCATACAGAGATCCACCATTGTTAGGTTTTCTTGGTTCGTTTTAGGGTTTTCTTATACAGGAATTATTGGCTTAAATGGAGGAGACCATTGTAATCAGCGGATCAGACCCAGCTGATCCATGGTCTTAAATTTTATTTATATCGTTTGTATACAATTTCTTAGATGTACAGGGTTATAGCTACAGCGCCATGCCTGTAGGTAAAGGTTTAGAGTTTTAAACGACAGATCCAGGAAGAAGACGATGGCGTGTCATGACTCTACTAGACGGTTTACATTATGGCGCGTTTATTCTGGCCAGAAACCTATAGTTCTGATCTATTTGTTTGTTTCTGTTGTATTGATAAATTAACACCCACCGTAGTTGGTTAGAAGGAGGAAATCAGAAGTTCATGATTCTGGATTCGATCCCAGGCATGAGCTTTTGGAATTTCTTTTCCCCTTTGTATTCACCAGATCCAGCGCCTGCATCTTCTAAGGATCATCTTCTGGACATATCAACCAGGACCAGATCCAGCATCCTCTGGTCATGACTTGCTGGATCCATCAGCCAGAAGTAGGCCCAGTATCATCATCCTCTGATCACCATCATCTTCTGGATCCCATTTAGAACTAGATCTAGCATGTCCCCATCTTCTGAGGACCACTATCTTCTGGACCATCATCCTCTGATTAATGTCGCTGACAGCATGCCCTTTTTCTTTATCCTTCTTATATTTTCTTTTATTTGTTTATTTTGTTTTAATTATTTTCTAACACCAAAATTAATTCTTTTCTTATCAAAAATTCATAAAATCAATTTTTATCAAATAAGATTTAGGTTTTTTTTACCAAAAATTAATTTAATTAGTTTAATTTGATTTTAGGGTAACTTTAATTCTTTTGTAAATAAATTAAAACAAATTAGAAATTAGGGTTTTGTTTAATTTAATTTTTATTTTCTTTTCTTAAAAAATAACCAAAATGCAAAATAGGTCAAAATTAATTAATTTTCTTAATTTAATTTAATTAGTAATTAGGTTGGTACATAGTTAATTTAAAACCTTATTTTCTCAAAATAATCAAAAATAACTAAAAATGATTTTTCTTTCCATCAGGTTTAGACGGGGTCAAAACCCTAATTTTTTCCGTTCTCGTTTCATCGCGCGCTTATTTATTTTTACAATATTAATGTAATTGCTCATGGGATGTAATAGTTTAATTAGGACCTTTTCGTTTATTTATCATTTTTGCGAGTTTTTGGCTATGTAATTAATCCCCCACCCGAAGCCTTGTAATAGTGTAGTTTTATTTTCCGCATTTTAATTTTCGCAAATATTAACTGTTAGATGTATGATAATAGGCTTGCATGACAAGAATGTATGTTAATTTTAAAACACTTAGCAAACCCTAAATGTGCAAAGATAATAACTGAATTTGAATCACTAGCACATGTGCACTCCTATGGTATACTCTCACTTCGGTTGCCTTCGGTAAACAGTCATTAAGTATAGGGTCTTTTAGTGGTCGCTCTCTTGTCTAAGCAAAGATCAAATATCCCGTTCGGAAATGTTGCCTCAGAAAGGTTGCCTCGGAAATGTTGCCTCGAATATGATCTTAAGACATTAGGGTTATTACTAAGACGTCCTAACATTGCTTTAGTGATTGTACGTCCCTTTTGAATTGACCCTTACAACTCCAATGACGGTGCTACCTACTCATTAATAGTGGGATAACGTTGTCTAAAGGAAACAAGAACATAAAACATTATTTTTTCGAGTAGGTACTTGCTCAAAACAAACTTTTCCACACTTACACTCTTTTTAAACAAAGTTTCAAAACACTTCATAACACCTTTGAAGACAGAAGCAAGGGTTAAATCGAAGTAAAACAAAAACTTCTCAAAAACACACAAACACAAGCAATTTTTAAAATAATGAGCAAGTACCTAAGAGCACGTAGAAAACTACAGATAGAAAGGGTGCTAATACCTTCCCTTTCTATAACCTACCCCCCGTACTCAAAAATCTCGAAAAAAGGAATTTTTATGTGCTTTTTTCCTTTCCAGTTGGATAAAATAAAAGTCGGTGGCGACTCTTGCTTATCGCGACATTTTGTGAACACAAACGCAAAATGCAAACCAGTATTAAACAATCGGTTCTGCCACCGTATCACAAAACTGATGACTCTGCTGGGGAGTTAATAAGTGGAGTATACCTTAGGATTAGTTCATCATGTTTGCTTCTATTGTTTGATTTTATTGCTTTACCTTTGAGGGCTTTGTATTTGGAGTTACTATAGATCCTAACCTGGATCTAGGGAACACCTTTTAGGTAAGTAGCAAAAAATTGTGAGGGAATTGTAAGGCGTAGACCGATACTGTTGAAGCAGTAGCTACGTTGATGTGGCACATTGGTTGGTATCGGTATCCCTTGTGGAGAAACGAGGAGAATACGGGGTTGCTATGTGTGTCGTTAAGCATCAACTGACCTTAGAACCTATAATTGACCAACTTGGTCATAGGAAGTAGTGAGATAGTCGGTCTCGGTGTAAAGCTGGGAACTGGTTGATACTCGATACTACACTCATTGAGACCATACTATCGAGATAGTTCCGGCCGTAAGAAAAGATTGCGTGAGAAAAAACCATGACCGATGGAGGATGGTCAGTGATATTGAGAACCTCTAGAACCCGGTTACTATTATTAGGACAGGTTGAAACCAACTGAACTTCAAGAGGGTAGTACCTAGACCCCATGCAAGCCTGAAACTTAAGGGCTCTTGTGTGACTTGCTTGCCTTTACCATGTTTGTTATCTGCTATACCTGTGTTGTTGTTACCATGACATCATGCATCATAACATAGCATGCATAATTCATTATACTAACCATTTCAAATACCGAGGGGATTTATCTTTGTTCTGTTTTGCAGATTATGGCTTCCATACGCAGAAACACCATCCGAGTTAACTTTGTGCAACTACCTGCTCAACTCAAATATTTTGCCTCGAGAGTTCCTGATACTTCTTCATTCATTAGGAGACATGGTCAGCTTCTTAGTTTGGTTACCTCAAAGTTTGATCAGCAGATGATGAGTGTGCTTTTCCAGTTCTTCGATCTGGTGCATCATTGCTTCACCTTCCCGGATTATCAGCTAGTTCATACTATGGAAGAATTTTCTCACTTACTGGGCATATCCATCCTTGAGTAGATTCCCTTCACAGGTTTGGAAGAGGCTCCTAGACCAGAGGACATTGCTTCAGCCTTACATCTAAAAAGGGATGATGTAGTATCCAACTGGGAGACACGGAGCGGGGTTAAAGGTTTCTTGGCCAAGTTTCTGATGGATCAAGCTCAACAGTTCTGGGATACCTTGGATTTTCAGGCTTTTGAAAACATCTTGGCTCTCCTTATCTACGGTTTGGTTCTCTTCCCGAATCCAGAATACTTCATAGATGTGAATGCGGTTAAGATCTTCCTGTCTCGCAATCCAGTGCCTACTCTTCTAGGTGATATCCTACATGCCCTCTATACTCGTACTGTACGAAGAAGAGGGACCCTCATGTGTTGCACGCCGCTGCTGACAAGGTGGTTTATTCCACACCTCCCCGATTCTGTATTGAAGAATGAGGAAGGGTTAGGATGGTCTTACAGAATCATGTCGCTTGCCCATACGGACATTCTTTGGAGTTCTAAGGATATGGAAAGTGTTGCTGTCATTGATCGATGTGGGGAATACCCTAATGTCCCGTTGCTTGGAATTAGAGGAGGAATAACCTACATTCCTTGCTTGGCTCTACGACAGTTTGGTCGTGCTCGGAGAGGCGTACCTCATGAGCTACTTCTTACAGATATTGTCTTTGACTACAAGGGGGACGTTGATGAGCATCACTGAAGGTTTATACAGGCCTGGGGCATGGTGAACAGGTCTGACCCTCACGAGCTAGGACCAAAGACTTCTCTCCCTATGCAACCTTATCTCCAGTGGGTCCGAGCCCGTGCTCAAAAGCTTGGGATGCCTTATGAAGCTGTTTTACCAGTGGTTGTGGAGCATACTAATGAAGAAGGCCTTCCTTATACAGTCCTTTATCCCTACATGCCTACTGATCTTGGGGCATTAAAGAGATCCTGGATTCAGCTGAAGGAAGAAAGGGATACCTACCGGGAGAAGTATCATGAGCAAGAAAGGAAGATCTTGAAGCTCACGAGGCAACTTAAGAATGAGAGGACAATCAATGATTACGTCAGCACGAAGGGAAAGCGACCTTGGGATTTCTGATATCTTTTATTGTTTCTAGTTTAGATTTTCTTTTCAGTCTATTTCTTTTGTAACGCCTTAAAGACATTGTTAAACATTGTTACAGGTTTAATCTAATAAAGTTTGTTTATTTCTTGGTTTGCAAATTTAAAACTCCCAAAGTCTTTGAAATCATTTCATACGCATTCCATTATCATGCACCTCATTATAGGTACCATTACAGGTTTCTCATCTTCTTCGCTGTTTATTTCAGCATAAAATGTCTTCTGAAATACCTACCGATCAAGCCATCAAAGCTCTTCAGGCTTAGAATTCCCAATTCCAAGAGGTGTTCTTGAACTTGGCTAAAGGGCAAGAAGACTTAAAGACTCTCATCCTGAAAGAGAGGAAGAAGAAGAAGATGGTGGTTCTTCTAAATATGGGTCACATATTTGGGAATAGGTTGCGACAGGAAGCTGATATGTCTCATTCATCCAAAGGAGGAGAGAATCAAGAGGAAGAAAAGGGTCCTAGTCATGTGGTCTATGATAATGATACTGATTTTGATGATGAACAGTACCCTTCTGTTGAGGATAGGTACAAACAACTTGAAGACCGTCTGAGTGCTATGGAGATTCAAAAGGTCCTTGGTTTTGACTTCGGAGATCTGGGACTAGCATCAGGAGTGGTGATCCCTCACAAGTTTAAAGCTCCTATTTTTTCTAAGTACGATGGAGCATCTTGTCCAAAGCTCCATCTCCGCTCGTACGTCATAAAAATCCAACCTTACACCGCTGATAGGAATCTGTGGGTACATTTCTTCCAAGATAGTCTGTCAGGGACTCAACTTGAATGGTTTTATCAATTGGAAGTAGCTAATGTTCAAAAATGGGAGGACCTTGTTGCTGCTTTCTACAAGCAGTACCAGTACAATGCCAACCTTGCTCCCACTCGTACTCAGCTTCAGGGTATATCTATGGGTGCAAGTGAAGGTTTTAAGGAATATGCTCAGAAGTGGAGAGATCTTGCTGGAAGGGTCCAACCCCCTCTGTCCGATAAGGAGTTGGTTGATATGTTTCTGGGGACCTTGTCTGGTCCATTTTTTAATCATCTGATCGGCAGTTCATCATCTGGGTTTACTGAATTGATTATGACTGGGGAGAGAGTAGAAGTTGGTAACAGAAGTGGTAAGATACAGAAGGATACAGCGTCAAGTGCGGTAAAGAAGTCTTTCACCGGTAAGAAAGAAGATAGTGTAGTTTATAGATCGAGGAGCCAAAATCGGCCTGAACGCCATCAAGCAGTGAATGCGTTAGTAATATCAAGACCCATTGTTACCCCACAATGCAACAATCAGCAAAGAATGGAGAGGCCGCAGAGGCAGTACACTTGGCTTAATATGACTTTGTCTCAAATTCTATCGTAATTGCTGAAGACCAACCCGGTAACTCTAAGGGAACCCCCGAAGAATCCCAGCACCACATCTCCGCTATATAATTCGAACGCCCGTTGTGCCTATCACTCCGATAGCCCAGGTCACGATACGAACAACTGTTGGGCCTTGAAGAATAAGGTGCAAGATTTGATTGAAGCTAAAGAGATTGAGTTTGACGCTCCGGAGAAACCCAACGTCATAACTTCTCCCATGCCTAAACATGATCATGGAGTGAATGCAATTGAAGATGATGAAGAAGAGTCAGATATCGACAACTGGATTTACCCAACTATCAACGGTGGCTTAAACAACTGGACGGCAAAGGATTTTGTTCCCGTTTCTTTTATTACATGGTAATTGACTTTTGTTTTGAGATTTGTAAGAGACAATGTGAAACTTTACGGCCCGGTGTCTGGCCCTAACGATGATTTCCCGCTGCCTCATATCGATGTTCAGGTCGACAACACCGCACAGCATAAGGTCTTCTCCTTTATGGATGGGTTTTATGGTTACAATCAGATTAAGATGGCTCCCGAAGACATGGAGAAGACAACTTTCATTACGCAGTAGGGAACCTTTTTCTACAAGGTAATGCCTTTCGGGTTGAAGAATGCTGGGGCAACTTATCAGCGCGCCATGGTCGCTTTGTTCCACGACATGATTCACCATGAGATTGAGGTTTATGTTGATGATATGATTGAAAGGTCCCAGACTGAGGAAGAACACCTTGACCATCTTCAAAATCTATTTGACAGGTTGAAGATGTATAAGCTGAGATTAAACCTGAACAAGTGCACCTTCGGGGTGAGGTCTGGTAAGCTGCTGGGTTTCGTCGTTAGTGATAAAGGTATTCAAGTGGATTCTGCAAAGGTGAAGGCTATACAGAAAATGACAGCTCCCCGCACAGGAAAAGAAGTTAAAGGATTTTTGGGACGTCTGAATTACATTTCCCGATTCATTTCACATCTGACTGCTACTTGTGAGCCGATCTTCAAGCTGCTGAAGAAAGATCAAGTGGTAAAGTGGAATGATGAATGTCAGGCCACTTTCGAAAGAATCAAGGAATACCTCCAAGAGACACCTATTCTGATGCCTCCAGTTGAAGAAAGACCTTTGATTTTATACTTGACAGTACTCGACAATTCAATGGGGTGCGTGCTGGGGCAACATGACGAGTTTGGACGAAAAGAGCCTGCTATTTACTACCTTAGCAAAATGTTTACTGACTGTGAGACCCGATACTCACTGCTCAAGAAAACTTGTTGTGCTTATGGCATGGGCTTCTCGCCGGCTGAGATAGTATATGCTGACTCACACTACCCTATTGATATAAAAGATGGACCCAATCAAGTATATCTTCGAAAAGCCCGCCTTGTCCGGAAGAATAACAAGATGGCAGATGATCTTAACTGAGTATGATATCCAATACACAACCCAAAAAGCAATCAAGGGAAGTGTGTTGGAGGATCATTTGGCGCATCAGGCTGTGGATGATTACCAATCCATGCATTTCGAGTTCCCGGACGAGAACATCATGTTGGTGACCGACTATGAAGAACCTGGACCGGATGAAGGACCTGAGGAAGGATCCCGATGGTCAATGTATTTTGACGGAGGCTCAAACGCATTGGGTAAAGGCATCTGCGCTATGATCATATCTCCTGAGGGCTGTCATACTTTGTTCATCGCCCGATTATGTTTTAACTGCACCAACAATATGGTGGAGTATAAAGCGTGCATCATGGGCTTTGGAGAAGCTATTGACCTAAGGATTAAGTTCTTGAGTGTATTCGGAGATTCCGCTCTCGTGATCAGTCAGATTAAAGGCGAGTGGGATACGAAGCACCCAAATCTTATTCCTTACAAAGAGTATGTATTAACATTGCTTCCGCACTTTGAGGAGATAACCTTTGAACATTTTCCCAGAGAGGAGAATCAGTTAGCGGACGCGCTAGCTACCATGTCTTCTATGTTCAAAGTCAGGTCGGACAATGAAGCTCCCCAAATTACCATTGAGAGGTTGGACGAACCCGCACATTGTTGTGACATCAAGACTGAAGAAGTAACAGATAAACCCTAGTTTCATGAGGTAAAGAGGTATCTTAGGGCTCAGGAGTACCCCGAGGGTGCATCTCTTAATGATAAGAAGTTTCTGAGGAGATTCGCTGCAAAGTTCTTCATTAGCAATGGTATCCTTTACAAGCGTAACCATGATTTGACCTTACTGCGATGTGTAGACAAAAGCGAGGCAGAAAATTATGGCAGAGTTACATGAAGGTACCTTCGAAACTCATTCCAGTGGACATACCATGGCGAAGAAAATCCTACGGGCAGGATATTATTGGTCTACTATGGAAGCTGATTGTTACCAGCATTCTCGGACCTGTCATAAGTGCCAAGTCTACGCTGATAAGGTGCATGTGCCTCCGGTTCCTCTGAATGTCTTGACATCTCCTTGGCCCTTTGCAATGTGGGGCATTAACATGATTGGCGAGATCAGACCTACGGCGTCTAACAGGCATCGTTTCATTCTGGTAGCTATTGATTATTTTACGAAGTGGGTTGAGGCAGCTTCCTTTGCTACGGTAACCAAGAATGTCGTGGCAAGGTTCATCCGACATAATCTGATATGTCGATACGGTGTACCAGAGAGGATCATTACGGACAATGGTACAAATCTCAACAATACAATGATCACCGAGCTCTGCAAACAGTTCAAGATACAACATCACAACTCTTCTCCTTACCGGCCGAAGATGAATGGGGTTGTCGTAGTGGCTAATAAGAACATCAAGAATATTGTGCAGAAGATGACGATGACATACAAAGACTGGCACGAGATGCTACCATTCGCTCTTCATGGGTACCGCACCTCAGCGCGGACATCAACAGGGGAAACTCCCTACTCTTTGGTGTATTGCATGGAGGCATTCTTACCCATTGAAGTCCAGATACCCTCTCTCCGGATCATGAAGGATGCAGGTTTAAGCGAAGATGACTGGATCCAGACTCGACTTAATCAGTTAAATTTAATCGATGAGAAGAGACTTACTGTTATTTTTCATGGTCAGACGTATCAAAAGCGAATGATCAAGGCATTTAACAAGAAAGTTAGACGACAAGAATATCAAGTTGGGGATCAAGTGATTAAGCGCATCATACTGCCGCAAGGTGATCCCAGGGGAAAATGGACCCCTACGTACAAAGTGCCATTTGTGGTTAAGAACATTTTCTCATGAGGAGCTATGATTCTAACCACCATGGATGGTGACGACCTTCCTCACCCCGTCAATGGAGACATAGTGAAAAAATACTACGCATAATCAAAGACTCGCTAGGTCAACTGGCCTAGGAAAAAATAAGGGCTTCCCGGCGAACCAAAAGGGTTCTGAAAAAAAAAAGGGATGAAAATCAAAAAATTTGTACACCCGGCAAGTCGAAAACCTGAAAAGGCGGCTTGGCCAAAAAAGGGTATTCCGGTGGACTGAAAACCCAAAAGTGCAGTGCAGGAAAAAATTAGGGATTAAAGCGTAACTCTATGTATCATTGGATTGTTTTGCAACTAGACTTCGGTATCGACTATCAAGCTCGGATGGCGCCGATCAATCTGATCTACCTTCAACCAAGTAGCAAGGTGATGAGACGCTCGAAGATATAAAGGCAATAGCAGAGTTGGAACCCAGTGGGGTTATTCACGTAGCTGTTTTTATCTGTTTTTCATAAATTGTATAAATTCCATCACTCGGCGGCGGTCTCTTACTAGGACGTCAGCCTCTTGTACAAAACACCTATTACAAGCCAACTTCAAAATCAATACAATCCATTTTACAACAAATTTCAAAATTATTTTTCTTTTTCTGTTTTGATTTGCAAGAACGTCTAATGATTCATTTTTTATATATGCATTTGAAAAGATTTGTTGCTCATAAATATTTACACGCGAAACAAAAGACAATTACCCGTAATTCCAGGAACAAGGGCAAACAAAATGTCCAAACATTACAGTTTCTCTATTCACCAGGTACAAGGATAGACCCAGCTGGAGAAAATGACTAAAAGTGCATACACTCCCTGTAGAGTAAAAAGTATCTAAAAGCAGTGGTGTTAATTATCCCTAAGCAGAGTTCATCTATCACCAACAATGGAAGGCTATCCCCAGTGGATTTTATTTCGTCCACAGGCAGAAACTCAATCCCCAACAGGGTTCATTATCACCAAGCAACAGTAATTCATCCCCAGCCGGGGTTATTTCTCCAAATCAGCAGATCTTCTGGAAGAGTATCTCACTTGCCCACAGAGTCATTCTCTCGCCAGTTTATTCTCCAGCAGAATTATTCTCCTACCAATGTATTCTCAAATCATCTTCGATCGTTATCCCCAGCGAGCGAAACTCTTTATATTCTCCAGCAGCAGTCCGAGATTTATTTTCCCCAGCTAGAGAACATCATAAAAACATTGCATATTTATACATCCTGGCATGCACATACTCATCATACAGCACAGTCTCATTTATTTTGAGAACATCATTGTTTAATACATGTCATGCATCATGGCATTACATGCGACTAACTCTTTACATTTCAGGAAAAGATACAATCAAATTCTCACAAAGTTCAAGCTATGAAGCCCGGATCCTACCGAATAGTATCTTGATTTCCCCATCATATTGTGAAGCCCAGAGAACGACCAGATAACATTATCAAAATACCGCAAAGCTTGTAATCGACCAGATGGTGGTTTATCATTGAGCTATGAAGCCCGAATTTGACCGGATAATAGTTTAATCCCCAACAAGCTATTGTGAAGCCTGGATTACAACCAGATAGCAATACAAAGACACCATGAATCCTGGATTCGACCAGATAGTGGTATATCATAAACACAAGCGGTGAAGCCCGGAAATCGACCGGATAACAGCTCAACAAATTATTGTGAAGCCTGGATTACAACCAGATAGCAATACAAAGACAACATGAAGCCTGGATTCGACCAGATAGTGGCATATCATAAACACAAGCCGTGAAGCCTGGAAATCAACCGGATAACTGCTCAACAAATTATTATGAAGCCTGGATTACGACCAGATAGCAGTACAAGACACCATGAAGCCTGGACTCGAACAGTTAATGGTTTAAGATGTTGTGAAGCCTGGATTACGACCAGATAGCAGCCAAGAATACTATGAAGCTTAGAGTTGACCAGATAGTAGTATATCTTTAATGCAAGTTATGAAGCCCGGATTTGACCGGATAATATCTTGATTTCCCCGAACACCATGAAGCCTGGATTCGACCGGATAATGGTATAATACATCGTAAAGCCTGGATTATGACCAGATAGCGGTAAAGACACTGAAGCCTAGGAATACAACCAGGTAACGGTAAGGGACACTGAAGCTTGGATTTCGACCAAATAGCAGTCTAACCGGCCAAATACTATGAAGCCCGGAGTCGACCGGATATTAGTAGACCTTAAAATCAAATGGAAGCCCGGATACGACTGGATAACCACTTGATTTCTTATGAAGCCTGGATTTCGACCAGATAAGAAGTAAGATATTGTGAAGCCTGGAATCGACCGAATAACAGTACAGGATACCATGAAGCCTGTATTCGACCAGATAATGATATGAAACATCGTGAAGCCTGAATTACGACAGGATAGCGGTACAAGACACTGCAAAGCTTGGATTTCGACCAAATAGCAGTTTACCTGGACAATTACTAAGAAGCCCGGAGTCGACCGGATATTAGTATGCCCTAAATTCAAGTTAAAGCCCGGATGTGACTGGATAATAACTTAATTCCTTCTGAAGCCTGGAGAACGACCAGATAAGGATTGAGGAATTGTGAAGCCTGGATTACGACTGGATAGCAAGTTTAATATCATCTCCCCAGTAAGTCACTATAAAGCCTAGAATATGACCAGATAGCCGTCGATCTTATCACTATGAAGCCTGGATCATGACCAGATAGTAGTTCATTTTCACCTCTTTGACTAAGAGAAGATTCCCCAATAGAATAACGGACGACCGAAGCTCCTAAAATTCAACTTTTACCAAGATAACGATCAGCATTCCCCAATGAAATCTTCCTCAAAAACACGTATATGGGCTCTCGCTAAGGAATATCTTAGGTGATCGACACTCATTCGGATGGCATCTTTAAGCCCATCCTCTGTTATCAATCTCCAAATGGCATTTAATAGCCCATTCCCGACATCACAAGACAAGTACCACTTCATGCGAGTGCAAATTTCTTGGGCACTCTAGTTTTCAATCATCTTCCACCTTCGGATCACGAAAGGCAGACAAGCCAATCTACATCCTCGGGTTTAAGAAGATTGAACAGGGGCAGCTGTTGGAAGGTAGCTAGGATTCTGAATTGGTTAATTCATTTGCGAGGGCTATAATGATAAGAACTGAGGAATTCCAGGGTCAGGTTCTTATAGGTTGGGTGTTTATGCACAGAGAAACAATCCCAACTAATCTGGTTAAACATATAATGAACATTGTCAGTAAGTCCTAAAGCTAATAGGCTAGGGAAATCAGAGTATCTAGTTGGTGAAACGGTTCTGTCTTCGAAGACTTCGTAGCGCCTTATCTGGGATCTGTTTCTGAAAATAATCTTCATATCATCAATTGTCTGCATCTTGAATAACTGGAGGCTCTATTAAAGTAAGGCGATTGTAGGTAATAGGGATGTCATTGCTTCTATAGTGTTTCAATCATTGTCCGTTCACATTGAAAGGGTCAGATGATTAACTCTTAATCTCGATGGCACCAGATTGCATTATTGATGAGAAAAATAGCAAGTGTACTATTTTTCCTCTTGTAATAATAGGGAACTTCCCCGAATGTCGATCTCAAGGACTGCACATAAGTACCAAGTTCAATTCGTAGTTTAGTTAAACGAAAAAAAATTTGGGGTTTTGGTTTGGAAATTATCACTTAACAGTAATTAAAAATATGTAGAAATATAAATTGGCTTTTTACTAATATGCGGAGCATGCCAGAGTGTGGTGTGTAATTTTCCCTATAACAACCTTGAATCCCGATTTCTTCAATAAGTTCATAAAACCAATTACAAGCCCTTTAGGTTATTTCCCCTAAGTCCTTAGTGGGAAAACCTTTGAGCATTCATCCTAAATCTGGTAACTATAGGGTATCCCTAGTCCTAGATGATATCTACTATAGTCTAATCATACAAAACCTTAACAACTGCGGTCCAGCTGGTTGTTAACCATAAAAAATCCTAATTGGTCTAATCGGGAAAGCATAAAAACATTTCACGATTAAATTGAATAATAAAAACCATGGAATTGATAAAATCAGAAGTTCAAATTGATTATAGATTCAAATCAGGGACACCCCCCCTAGCATTGGGAGTTTAGCTACTCATATTATTCAAAGAAATTTCAATAACAATAAAGATAGACATTACAAATTGATGGTAAACTATGATCTTCAATTGCTTTCGCTCATGAAAGATCTTCATTCTCCAAAACCTGCATAGGCTTCAATCTTCAATCTTCTGAATTCTGAATTCTTCTTGTGGCAAAAATTCCTTCAATTCATCGTGGAAACTACTCTAAATAGAAAAGACTCATTTAGGTCAGTTAGAAGTACCTAAAATGCCCTCACAACTTAACAGATGGGCAAAATAGAGAAAAATCAGAAATCATCATCGCAGGCCAACACGGCCCGTGTTGGGCAACACGGCCACCCGTGGTTGTCCTCAAACTTTTAATTATCAAATTCAAGTCCCAGGGGTTGCAACATGGACTGTGTTGGGAAACACGGCCGCCCGTGTTGCACCCCTAACATCCCATAGTTTTCAAGGTGCCATAGCCTTCCTCTTGACACGGCACGTGTTGGGCAACCCGGCCACTTGTGTCAGGCCTCCTGAAATGTGATTTTGCACTTCTTCCGAAGCTGAGTTTTGCATCGATTTGTCCTAATTTATTCCTTTGAATCTGAAGACATTAAAACACAAAACCAACGTATAAAAAGTGGAAAAATGAAATAAAACACTTGACAATAAAAAGAAAGGATAATTGAAAAAAATGGTAAATAACTATGTAAAAACCACTTATCAAACTCCCCGAAACTTAAACCATTGCTTGACCTCAAGCAACCATTATAGGAACTCATGAAAATCATAACATCCCGATACTCATACGTGATACATCTGTTCAAATTGATCAAAAGGCAATTCGTCTGATGTTCACATGACACGAAGAGTTTGTGTAAGAACCTTTAAATCTTAAGCTTCCTCTTCAGATACCTCTATAACTATTCTTTATATTTAAGTCTTTTTCCAATTTTTATCCTTTTTCATTCGGAAAATCAAATTAAGGCAATGAGAATTTTTCATGATCATCACATGCAGAAGACTAATCAAGAATTTTTTTTGTTCAGGCACCAAATAAGCAACTTTTGCTCCTTTTTAATTTCAGATGAAAGTTTCAAAACTTTTCAGTTATATATGTCCTTTTGGATGACGTTTGGGGATCAACCCCCTTTTGGGCTGAATAATCGAGTGAGGGCTACCCAACTTAGCGATCCAATTGCCTTTTACCACCTTTTCATCATTTGGTGCCAGCTTTATTTATTTCTCAACCAATCATACATGCATGTGAATCTAGATTATTCCATACTGTATTGATAAACTACTCAAGGAGTATTTCTCAGGATTAAAACCCTATGGTACAAATATACACGTTAGACTTATATCACTGTCACGTTATTTCGATATTCCTACTCTCAAACAATCATCTCTTTGTCTCTATATACTATTCCTGATCTCTATGAAATACAAATATAAGCTCTTGAGTAAAACAAAACAAACATTTCGGTCAAAATTTTGGAAGGACTTCAACTCGTGGACTTACACCGCAATTAGCATAGAACCAACAAATAACTCGAAAAGAAAAGTAGTGAACCCCCCCCCCCCCCCCCCCCAAAACTTGAACTAAACATTGACCCCAAAGTTTTAGAATAAGCTCAAGGAAGGTGACTCACATAGGGTAATGCAACACCAGTTGTTTCCTCATAGCTTTCACTAGTAAGACTCCCTTCTTATTACATGCAGACAAAACAAACACAAAAAGAAAAACGAAGTTATTAAAAGTGTGGATTGCCTCCCACAAAGCACTTCGTTTAACGTCACATAACTTGACGACTCATCCCCTTTATTATGGGGGGTACTTCCTCCTCCACACCTTGTTGCTTGTCCTTTCCGCAACCCATAACTCATTCATATCAAAAGTATTGACCATTTTGTGCTTCCAGTCACTTCCAACTTTTATCGTCTCAGGTTCGTGTTCCTTCTTCTTTCTTTTATTGCCTTCTTGACTGAGCTTGGGAATTTTTATTGATGCCACCTGAGAGATTATGCCTGAGACTTCTTCTGGGAGTGGCTTTGAAATGTTGTTGTCTCCTTCTAGCTTATTCATTCCAACTGAAGATTGCTTCTTTCCACCAGTACCTTGCTTCTTTATCTCCAACGCATTCAAGGTTATCTCATCAAATGATTTTAATGTCAGATTACGTGTCTCAATATCAAAATTGCATCGAATTGTAAGCAAAAATGGTCAACCAAGAATGATATGAGTCTCTTCATCTTCAATAATATCCATGATAGTGTGATTAGAAAATTTCAATTTTGTCCCACTCTCACTTATCTTTTTAATACCAAGCTTTCTGAAGATAGATAGTAGCATTAAACTCACACTAGAGCCAGAATCAATTAGAACCCTCTTGAAAGTTCTGTCTTTTATGGTGCACGGTATTGCAACTGACCCCAGATCCTTCTGCTTGACAGGTATTTTTGTCTCGGGTGTTATTTCACATAATTTCCCATGACCGGGTACCAATCCCTCTCCTGTTGATCTTTTCTTTGATAGTACCTCCTTCATGAATTCCTGGTACAAAGGAATTTTTTCAAGTGCTTCAAAGAACGGTGTGTTGATCTTTATCTTTTTGAACAACTTGAAAATTTTATCAAAGTATTTCTCTTTTGTGTCCTTCTTTTCCACTCGAGAGGGATATGGCAATTTAATCACTGGTTTAACATCCTTTGCACTCTTCTCTTCAGTTGGATTCACAGGTGATACCATTTCTTCCTACTTTTTCTTGCTCTCTCTCACTTCCAAATCAACTTCTATGATACTATCATAAAATTTTACCTCATATAATTTCTTTTCAATAACTTTCTGACTCCTTGTTGCGACAACATTAACATTCTCATGATTTTTCTGATTTCCTTGTGCTTGCAGGTCTACTTGTTGTGAAATTTGTCTCATTTGAACTTCCAATTTTTTTATTGCAGTTATGGTATTCATGTGATTGCTCCTTGTCTCCTCTTGGAATTGAGAGGTTTGGGAAACCATCCTTTCAATAACTACTTCCCATTATGCCTTTTGTAGAGCTTGTTACTGGTTTTCTTTTCAGAAGAAGTTGGGATGATTCTTTCACCCCAGATTATAGGTGTTAAAATAAATATTATTCTGCTTTAGAAACTTGATCTCTTCAATTTGTTGTGGACTAACAAGACAATATGCAGTGTGATGAGGTCCACCACAGATCTCATAATTGATAATTTGAGCAGGTTGAACTTGGGCCACAGTTTGAGTGCCTAAATTCATATAATTTAATTTTTTCCACTTCAGAAACAATTTGATCTTCTATCTTTACCCCTTGATTTGCAATTTTCAAGTCAATCACTCCCTCTAGTTTACTCACACTTATGTCATATAATTTGTTCTGGACTGGCCTGACAGCTAGAGTAAGCCCAGTCTAACCTCCTTCTTCGGTATGGCCCATACGACCAAGGTCCAAATTTTCCTGCCCTCCGTTGGGCACCATCATCCCTTTTCCCCCTGCACCTACACTTACAGATGATGGTCGACGAGCACCTCTTAGTCTTCCCGACCTCAAGTCGGCCAAAAAACCAGGAACCGACCAGACCGCTGTCTGTAACCTACCTCCTCCTTGGAACTAATTGCTACTTATGGGCACACCTGCCCGGTATGACCAAGTCCTGGCAGTTACCTGTTTTTGCGGACCCGTATATCTAGGCCCAAAAATTGGAACTAATGTCCAAGCGCTGGGGGAATTATATATATACCCTCACACACGAAAGGGCCAGGTATCGAACATTCACTATTCAACCCCAAAACCCTAACACTTTACTTGTATCTCTTGGCTCCCACACTTACTTGATCGTCAGATTGCCTTGTAGGTACAATCCCCTTTTTTCCTCCTCGACATTCCAGCCCAACAAAAGATCATCATCCGGCCACCTTGTAGGTTATGATTAACCAGTAAGATCAATGGCACCGTTTGTGGGAATCTATCTTCCTCTTTTTCTATTCCCCTTGTTGTACCCCAAAATTTTCCCTTTCATTTTCAAAGTAATTCCTCATGCTCCTAAGCTTATCAAGTATTCAAGACTACTCAAGAATGATCAGATAATCCTCCTCCTAAGCAGTGGCCCATAATTAGGGTTTTGGTTTTCTCAGAGGAAATTGGACTCCTAAAGCCTAAAGTGGATTTCATGGTTTCTCATATGCTTCAAAGAGTCCTCATATCAAGTTTCAAGCCTCACTTCACAAATTTGCTCAGTCAATTGCTTAGATAGGTGAGAATCAACAGTATTAGACAAAAAGTCAATTATGGTCAACATACAGACAAACCTCAAGATTTTTGGTAAACGTCAATATTTTGAAGTTACATTCACCAATTGATCAAGGGTTGATCATAACTCATCAAGAAAAATCAAGATTCATCAAAAGTCAAATGTTGCTAAATTAGGGTTTTCTTTAGGAGAAGTCAACTAAACTTTGACCAAGCATAACTTTCACATGCTTCATCATAAAATTCTCAACCAAAGCTTATTTTGAATAAAATTCAATTCTCTACAACTTTGTCTCTCTAAGTGCAAGGCCCAAAAATGCTTCATTTGAGAGATGTGAACCAAGACATTATAGGTCATTTTAAAAGTCAACAAAAAGATATTTTTTGTCAAAGCAAATTACATCAAGATAAAGTCTTCAAATGGAAAATGATTAACATGAGAGTTATAGGGGGCATCTTGAACTTTCCAAAAAGTCCAATATCACCTTTATATGATAAAAATTGAGCAAGTTATGAGTTGCACAAGTTGGGCAATTTTGAGAAAATGCATGAAACTCAAATTGATCAAACTTGAGGTTTTGGGCTAATGGGCCTATCTTTCAAGGTCAAGACATGTTCTAGACCCCCTATTAAACCTCTAAATCTATTCATACACCCTCTTAATTTTTATTTCAATTATTTTGATTTTATTTATTTAAATTCAAAATTAAATAAAAAAAATGTCAAAAGGAGGTGCAGTGCTTAAGAGGCCTTTTATTCAAACATGTTGGATGCCCAAGATGGTAAAAAAATCGGGTGAAGGTTATTCTTGCATTAAATCTTCTTCTTTTGTCTTATTCAAGTTCTATTTTCAAACAAAATCAAAGGTTTGTTTTGCAAGGTATCCAAGCCCATTCCTTTAACCTAATCTTCTCCTATATATATTCTTCTCATTCAGACAACAAATGACACACAAAAACCCTTGCAAGAGAACCCTCTCAAAAATATCAAAATTTGTCCAAACTAAGGCAAACTTGAAATCATTGTTCCAACCCTTCTCAAAGCAAACTAGTCGTTCCAATTAATCCCTGAGGTGTTATAGGGTAATACTTGATCGTCCTTGATGATCAAAAGTGCATAAAACGAGCATTCCAAGCATGGCCGATTGACATATTTTTATGAATTTTGTTTTTTTACTTTTACCATGCTTTGATCCATACTAATACTTTCATTGTGTTTCTGAGATGTAAGTATACAGGTCTAGCCCCTTGCATGAGGCCCATGAGGCTAAAATCACGTATCATCATGCTTACATTGTTTTGTGTTATCTTATTCGTATCTCACCATACAGGAAGAATTAGCCGAAGCTAAGGGCACCATTGGATTTGCAACCCTCGATTTAGGGGGGTATGGTCCTATTTGTTTACTAATATGCTCTATTTTGCATGTTCATTAAAAGTACTCACCGGAGAAGACGACCAGAGCCAGGGCTCCAGTGCTTCTCTGGTCCATCTAGTTTTGTTTATCTCATATTTATTTTGTTTGGTTTAATTCACGGATGAACAGCCACCCCAGTGAAAGGAACACATGCGTTAAGGCATTACTATGAAAGAGCGTGGGTTCGATCCTTGCCTTTTGCAATCCTTTTTCATATTTTTCCAATTTATGCAAATTTTATATATTATGTGAAGCGCATCTCGTTCTAACACAAACAACAACTTGGCTCAGTGGCAAGCTATGTAGTGAAGAATGCTGGGGGCATGAGTTCAACACCCACCCCATGCAATTATTTTGTTTCTTTTTTCACTAACCTTATTTTTCTTATTTTTTTTCACTAATTTTCTTTTTCTTTTAATTAAAACCCTAATATTAATTTAACCCTTATTAATTAATTTAATTACTTTTCAAAAACCCTTATAAATTAGGTTTATGTTTTTTTATAGTTAATTTTGACTCTTTTTATTTACTAATTAATTAGGTTAATTAATATTTTCTTAAATAACAAAATTAATTAGACTTTAGGTTTTAATTAAAATTAATTAGATTTAGTTTTTTTAATTAACATCAAAATTAACACTCAAACATTTTTCAAAATATTTTTTATTTCGCATTTAAATTTTTAGAGGAATTATATAGGCTGCGCGATTTTCTTTTGTAATAGCTTAGTTTATCTTTCCACGTTTTCCTATTATGTAACTGCTTACAGGATGTAAGAGTCTATGGTTTTAATTTCCACATTTTATTTTCCATATCTTTATTATGTAACTTCCCCGAAGCCATGTAATAGTGTAGGACCTTTATTTTCCGCACTTTATATTTTTGCTTTATTTGTATGCTGTTAGTAATTAGGCGTGTATGACAAGATAAAAACGACCGATAGCATAACACTAAATACAAGATAAAATAACTGAATTGAATCACTATTCACACTCGCACCTCTAGGGTAACCTCTTTTCGTTGCCTTTAGAAAACATTGGTCACGTCCCTCGAAAATAGGGATACTTTAGCAAAGTCCCTCCAAATAAAAGATCATAGTCCCTCGAGGACTCGTCGATGTTGCCTATGAATAGATGATCTAGTCCCTCCGATAAATGATTAAAGTATCCTTATCAGTTGCCTTCGATGACCATACGATGACCCTCAATTGTCCCTTCACATCCAAAAGATGGGGCTACCTACCAACTAATGGTACAAATAGCGCTATCTCTAAAGGAGAAGGAAAAGAATAAGAAATACTTTAGTGGGTAAGAACTCCTAATTGCTTGCTCACAAACTTTTCTCACAAACAATACATTTTTCACACTACTTTTCAAACAAATATTTTTAAAAACACGTTGTACGCATTCTTAAGGACTAATACAAGAATCATTACAAAGTTAGCCTTACATTGGCGATTTCAAAATATCTTCAAATTAAACACTTACACAAAAAAGAAATTTTCAAAAGGGAGCTAGAAATTAAGAGCCTGTAGATAACTAATGATGAAAAGGGTGCTAACACATTCCCTTTTCATATCTTACCCCCCGAACTCAAAATCTTCAAGGTCTTTATTATTCTTTTCACTCTTTCCTTATTGGATAAAAGAAAAGTTGGTGGCGACTCTAGCTATCTGCACATTTACGATAAAATGGAAAGGTCAATTCTCCCACTGTATCACACCCCTGATTCTAAAGACCAAAGATCCTTCTCATTCAACAATCATGGTTGATCGTGATGATCACAACCCATCTGGAAAGGTTGCACTTTCCCTAGCGCATAAGGCTAACCGAAGTTAAGAGCATCCTCACCTCGAGAATAACCTCAGCTTCCACGACGGTCGGACTATGTCCCCAGACTCAGTCGATACCCAGCACGACGACCATCAATTATCGAATGAGCAACGTCCCAAGAATCCCACCGAGGAACT
Organism: Vicia faba; assembly: GCA_948472305.1. Taxonomy (NCBI): domain Eukaryota; kingdom Viridiplantae; phylum Streptophyta; class Magnoliopsida; order Fabales; family Fabaceae; genus Vicia; species Vicia faba. The sequence goes on from OX451740.1 coordinate 1,127,100,098, forward strand.
ACCGGAGATTTTGCAACCAGCTCCCATTCCTCACAACACCGACCTGACCATTACAGCATTGCTCGCCTCTATAAACTAAACAACCGCCATTATCCTGCAGTAGGACAAGAAGATAGGGGCCTGGGAGAAGAAGCAGTCAAAGTCTCCTCCTAGGAGACACTGACGACAAGATTCCCCAAGCATGTCCCCACCTAGACGTATCCATCCGCTAAGAAAAGAGAAGCATGACGTTTCTTTCTTCAAGAAACGCAACCACATACCTCCCATGAAGGACCAAAGCTCTCCATCCTCCAAGAGGAAGAAGAGCAACTGCCAAGTTAACCGCGACCGATCACCGTCGCCCAAGACAAGACAACAACGAAGGAATCCCCCCTCCCCCCAACGAGACAACGATGCCTGATGGGGAAGGAACTATCACTCTCCATCTTCATCTCCCGTTGAAAGAGATGATGACGAGCCCTACGACCCATTATCAAGAGAGATTATAGATACCTAACTTCCAATCGGCCTGGAAAATATACCCCCGCTGGGAATATATGATGTTAGATCGATCCTGATGAACACATAGAGAATATCGACGCGCTCCTTGACTAACGAGGGGTCAGGGGTGCCATCAAGTGCGGACTGTTCCCAACCACCCTTAGGAAAGGAATAATTTCTTGGCACAAAAGTATCCTAGATGAATTTATCACCTCCTGGAAACAGTTGGGAGGGATGTTCTCGAGGCACTTCACCATCTCCCATTGATATCCAAAATCAGAGGCTTCACTCAAAGCAATCATCCAGGGAAGAGATGAATCTCTACGAGCATACATTGAGTGCTTCAACAAGGAAACAGTACAGGTCTCCATGACTGACACCATGAAGAAATATCTTCTTGAACATGGGCTTTGTCCCCGTCGAGACTTTGGAAAAGTATTGGGCATCGAATCACCGGCCGCACTCGACTCCCTCCTCCTCAAAGCTCAAGCATACATGCAATACTAGGAGAAAGAAGCCGCCAACAACGACGGTGAGTCAAGGCACAGAGAAAGTACCAAGTCCTCAAGAAGTTACAAGCCCTTGACATCCCATCAGGGAGAAAAGAATCGGGAAGACAGATCCCGAGACTCCAAAGACTACAAGGGGACTACTAGTCGGTTTAACAACTACACCCTTCTGACCACTTTGATGGAACGTATCCTATCTGAATGTGCCAATTCTGAATTCAAACAGGTTGGGGTTCACTTTCCCCGACAGACGCCTTCCAAACCCAGAACTGACAAGAGAAAATACTACATGTCCCATAAAAGCCACAGGAACAACATCAAGGATTGCATCCATATCAAGCATGTAATCAAGATACGGATCCGAGATGAGCACCTCAAGCAATACAAGAAAAAAGAGGGTGTCGTAAAGAGGCTCTCAAAACTAAAAGCGTCGAAGAGGGGAAGGAGTTCCCTGACATCAGCACATTACTGATCGCCGTGAGCATCTCACGACCAGAAGATTTCTGCTTCCCAAACATGGAGAATGTCCCATTGTACTTCTCATATCATAGTCCTTGGGAGTCGTTCCCCGCTGTTATGGTCATCTCCGGCGGGGGTTCAACAGGTATATGGTGGGATCCCTGAAAAGAAGATTTGAGCAACTTATCAAAGCCAACTCTGATATGGATGCCACGCTGGACAAGTTCCAATGAGGCTCGCATCCCCTTGCTTTCTACAGGAAGGAACTGTTGGGCGAAGCCCTCAGCTCCACCATCCCACTATTCATAAGGGCTCGCATGGAGAACTTCGACGTTCGACACATCCTGGTCGATCAAGGTAGCTTGGTAGACATCATGTACACCCAGTTGTTCGCTACCCTACAGCTGAATGAAGGCCATCTAACCCCGTACATAGGATTAGATCTCCAGGGCTTCAATGGGGCCAGTACCAAACCCTGGGGAATGTAGAGCTAATCGTCACCTTCGGGAGATAAGTGACCTCTAGAGGCATCAAGACTTAATTTCTTGTAGTGGATTTATTGTATCTCTACCAATGAATCTTTGGGAGGCCCACTCTCGCAGAAACGATTGTGGTGCCCTCCACCGTGCACCTCAAGATGAAGTACTACACTATAGAGGGTTTGGTCGCCACCCTCCACGGGGACATCCAGGCAGAAAGATGTTTTAAGCCTCATCTAGAGGCCTTAGTTCTATCAACGTTCAGCCACGAACAACCACTAGGTCTGCACTTCCCTCTAGCTTCGAGGAGGCCAAGCCACTGTCGAGGGTCAATTCCATCGATCTCGACAGTCGCTTCTCCAAAGAAGATCGTGCAGAGAAAAGAAAGAAAGGGAAAGAGCCCATAGTCAAAGGTGAAGGTTCAACCCCATCTACAAATAGTGAGGAACTCTCAAATTCTGCACAACCCATTCCAAACAGAGACTTCGAACTCGTCCCCTCCCTAATATTGAAAAGATGGTCGATAATTCGGCCGCATTTAAATTGATATCATTTATGGACGTGTATTCTGGTTATAACAAGATTCCAATGGCGAAAATGGACAAAAAACATATCTCTTTCATGACTGACTCAGACAACAACTACTACAATGTAATGCCCTTCGGCCTGTAAAACGGGGGCGCTACTTATCAGTGCATCATGAACAAAGTCATCCGCAATGAGATAGGCGACATGCTCGAAGTCTACATGGAAGATATGATCGTCAAATCCACAGAGGAGATCGACCATGCCCTTCACTTGAATAAAGTGTTCGAGCAGGCTAGGAAGTGTCAAATGCGATTTAACCCAAAAAATGTACCTTTAGCGTACGCGCGTGAAAATTCCTCGGATTCTACCTAACAGAATAAGGAATTGAGGAAAACCCCGACAAATTCCGAGCATATTCCGAGTTTCTAATGCCCACTTCAAAAAAGTCCATTCAAATCTTGAACGACATGCTCACTTTCCTCTCTCAATTTGTGGCGAAATCTTCCCAGTATGCACTCCCCTTCTTCAAGGTCCTGTCGCGTGCAAATCAGAACTAAGAGAGAATGAAATTGCGATAGTGATGATAGGAAAATAAATGTAGCGGTAAATATTTGAGATTAAGCCATCAATTGACTTATCTAAACACAATGAAGTCTCCACCGCACTTTATTATTTCCATAGGAAAATGGGAAAAAGCGAACAAAACCCACAATGAAATAAAAGATCAGAGGTCGAGGTACGGGGGTCGGTTATGCAAAGGGAAGGTGTTAGCACCCTAAGCATATAAGTTACTCCGCAAGATCCACTTTGTTTGGTTTCTTTTAAAAGGAGTGTCATGTAATGGTTTACTTGCTAAAGGAAAAGAATGAATGAGTATTTGTAAACAAAAGGAAAGGTTTTTTTTTTGCTCGCCTTGGGTCATAAGACTTAGTGCCTACGTACTCCCTCGTGCAATGGGAAAGTAATAGCACCGTAGTTTGGATAGAAAAATACATGTTTGTTGATTGATTTTAAACAAGGAGACAAGTCGTCATTGTTAGGAGAGAAATCTCGACTAACGTCCACAAGGTATGGGAAAGATGGACCTTGCGTCAGCAAGAGTGAGGGTTTGAGAATGCCTCTGGTACTCAAATGGAAAAGTCGACACCTTTATAACCATGAGGATAGGAGAATGTTGCTTGACTATCAATGAATCATGTCTCATCTTGAAAAAGTTTTGAAGGGTAAAAGTGCTCGAGCGCGCAAAAGAGTTTGAATGAGTTGAAGTGTTTTTGTTAATTTTGAAAGATGTCGAAGTATGATTAAGTGAATTGAAGTTTTTTTATAGAAAAGAAGTTTTAAAAGAAAAGGAACTCGACAAAGTCTAGGTTTATTATGAAAGCGGATTGAGTTTATAAACAAAGAATATTTTGAAAAAAGATGAGAAGATTTTGAAAATTAAAGAAGATGGGAGGAGATGAAGGGACTATCCTAAAGCATAAGGTAAAAGCTAAGGAAGAGAATCGTCTAACCAACAAGAAGCCAACACTTGACATTATGAGTCAAGATAGAATTCCCATTCTTTAAATTGAAACCAAGCAAGGATACCAAACCTCTTGACAAAACCAAGCTTTAATTGCATTAAGTCTTCACAAAAATTGGGCAGAGTAACGACTGTATACAGATGATTTCCATATTACAGACGAAGTATGTAATCACAATAACATGCACATAAAACAAACAAACAACCTAATGTCTTGGGATAAACCCCAATAACTCCAGACAAAATATCAATTAAGGTCACAAGGTCTCCAACATAGGTCAAGGTCTCTAATCCTAAGTCCAAGAAGTCCAATACTCCATAATGCCAAGGATAGTAACCAAATAGTCCAAGTAACATTAAAGTTTTTTATGGTTCATGTTGATTATTAATTATCTTAAAAAGGAAAAGAAAAGATCAAGTGAGAAAAATAAAAATGACATAAAAGTAAATGCTCAAGTGAGAAAATATGAAAATAGCATGAAATGTAAATGCTAAAGTAAATGGTACATAAAGTAAAGAGAATAAAATAAAGTCAACTGTTAGAATTTAATGGTTAGTTCGATGACCATCTTGAAACTTGCATTTGGAACTCATTAGAGGATTGTTACCAAAGACTCTCAACAACAAGTTGCATTTTCTTTTTGTCAGGTATATCATCCATTTAAGAATCCTCAAGGCAACATTTAATGATCAATGATGTTTAAGTGATCCGCGTTGACCAAAATTGATAAAGATCCATTGGAGGATTGGTAGAACCAAAGCCCCCTAACAATAAATCTCAAGGTTATTGGATCAAAGGGTTCAAATTAACATACTTGGGCTTGCAAACATAGGTTTGGGCTACGAATGATCATTTACTCGAATCGGGACAAAATTTAGTGCTATGTTAAGGAATCGTAAGTGAACTTATGTAGAAGTCACACCTATTTTGAGGCCGGTCAATAGAAATTTATGTACTTCATGTTTGGATAAATGATATAGAGATCATCATCCCATAACATGTAGCACAAATAAAAAAGAAAGGGATAAGATGAAAAGGAATGGGAATGATAAGCTAATTTGGATCACTACCTCAATTTTCTTTCATCTTTAAATTTAATCACTCATCTAGATGGATTAAAGTACTAAACATATCATTAATCCAAAGCACTAAAAATGAGTTGAGTAATTCACTCTTTGGTAGATTTGAATTAATGAAAATTTATTCAACTTCATCTAAATCCAAAGTCCATTGAATTTAAATAGAAATTGGACATTTAAAAATTGCAATCCAAATCAACCATCAAAAGGAGTGAGTAAAAAAGATAGATGGATTAAAACAGCCCCAAAACAAGGCAGCAAATGCTTTTTTGTTCTGTTATAATTGATTGCACTACTGATGCAATCGATTGCATCAGTGCTTTTTTTTCAAAAAATAACGTGAAATTTTGTTGTGACAATCGATTGCACTATTACAGCAATCGATTGCACCCTGTTAAAAACAGAAAAACAGCATTTTAAAACGCCAAATTCTTGTTCAAACTTTCCATCAAACACCTTATGATCATGGATTTAATTGAGCACGGAAATTCTATCAAATTATGAGAAAATAGCACCAATGGAATCACAAAACAATGCTCAATGAATTAAACCCAAATATCAACAAGAGATCACATTGTGAAAGATGAAAAATCCAACTTACCAAAGATAGATCTAGAGAATTATCAAAACAACTTCAAGAATTTGCTTCAATTCAGCCTCAAGAACTAATTTCCCAAGCTTGGATGTAGAGAATTGATGAAGGAAAAGTGTTTGGATGAAGGTTTAGCTGAAAGATTAGTAAGCTTCAATGCAAAGCTTACTAACTTTTTTTTGAAAATGAAGCTTTGGGTGAATTTGGTAGATGGAGAGAATTGAGAGTTTTTTTAGCAAAATGAGTTTGGCAATTAAAAACTTGAAATTTAAATGAAATGATGGCTCTATTTATAGAGTTTAGGCTTGGGATTAATGGTGGTTTGGTAATTAATTCTTGGAGCCAAAATTTGAATTAATGATATATTTTTCAAAAAAAGAAAAATTGGAGCCAAAATTTGAATTAATGATATATCTTTCAAAAAATGAAGAAAAATTGGAGCCAAAATTGACAAGCTTGAAATTGCTTATTTTTTTTCAAAATTTCACTCCGTGCAATCGATTGCACTCTGAGAGCAATCGATTGTACAATGAAAAAAATGAAAATTATTTTAATTATTTTTTCTTTGAAAATAATATTTTATGGAAGTAATACCGAAAGACCTTATTTGTCAGATGCTTTGACTCGGTACCTACAAAACACAAATATACAAATACAAAGACAAATATTTATTTGTATTTTGATTAGAAGTTAGTCAACAATACAAGAGCAAACTTAAAGATAGGATGAAAATGTGATGAATGAAGCTATTTATTAATGATTGTGACCAAATGAAAATATATGATATGAAAATGCGACTGAAAAATTAGGGGCGAAATTTAGGGTACAACAACTACCCCTATTTAATTATCTTTTAGCTAGATAGGTGGAAAGTAATTAAATACAAACAGACCCGAATTTCGTCCCTGATGCAGTAAGATAATAGCATTTGTTATAAATGAATGAATGGACTCTTTTTTGACATATTTTTTTAATGATGTATGAGATGAGACAGACTCTGTGGGAATATAGAAAGACTTGAAACTGGAAATTCTGGTAGTTCAGATGAAATGATGTGGAAAGACACGCTAGGGAAACAACAAGATATTTCTGGATATCTGTCAGAGTGACAAAGAGTAACCATCAATACTTGGAAAAAGATAAAATCCGAGAAGGCAAGAAGCAACATCCAAGAATGGCATTGAATGAGGTGAGAAACTCTCTTGAAAAGACAATCAGAAGCATCTAGAAGAACATTAGATGTGGGATGAGACCAAATCTGAACCTACATCAGAGTCATCCAGGAAAGACGTTGGACAAAAAAGAATCATGGCATCCAATATTGGCTTTGGATGAAGGGAAAACTCAACGTCTAATAATGGTTTAGACGAGAGAAAAGATCACAACATCCAATATTGACTTTGGATGAATGGAAAGCGCAATGTCTAATAATGGCTTTAGACGAGAGAAAAGATCACAACATCCAATATTGGCTTTGGATGAATGGAAAACTCAACGTCTAATAATGGATTTAGACGAGAGAAAATATCACAACATCCAATATTGGCTTTGAATAAGGTGAGGAAAATCGTGGCATCCAATAATGGCTTTGGACGAATGGAAAACTCAACGTCTAATAATCGCTTTAGATGAGAGAAAAGATCACAATATCTAATATTGGCTTTGAATAAGGTGAGACAAATCATGGCATCCAATAATGGATTTGTACGAATGGAAAACTCAACGTCTAATAATGGCTTTAGACGAGAGAAAAGATAATAATATCCAATATTAGCTTTGAATGAGGTGAGACAAATCATGGCATCTAATAATGGCTTTGGACGAATGGAAAACTCAATGTCTAATGATGGCTTTAGACGAAAGCAAAGATCACAGCATCCAATATTGGCTTTGAATGAGGTGAGACAAATCATGGTATCCAATAATGGCTTTGGACAGCAACAAAGATAACATCATCCAATATTGGCTTTGGACGGAAACAAAAGATCGATACATCCAATATTGGCTTTGGATGGAAACAAAAGATAGCAACATCCAATATTGGCTTTGGATGGAAGAAAAGGTAACAACATACAATATTGGCTTTGGATGGAAGAAAAGATAGCAACATCCATTATTGGCTTTGGATGGAAACAAAAGATAGCAACGTCCAATATTGGCTTTGGACAGCAAAAGACATGACATCCAATATTAGCTTTGGATGGAAACAAAAGATAACATATGCAAGATTAGTATTGGAAGAAAGAAACAACTAATCCAAGATTATCATTGGAAGAAAGAGAGAAAACAGGTCATCCAAGATTAGCATTGGACGAAAGAGAGAAATAGTTGAACTGACATCTATTTTGGTATGTGCCAAGTAAGTTGGACTTTGATCTCAAGGTGACATGTCAATTGTAACAAGACCTCGGAAAATGCAAATGAGGATGAACTACTCTTGTTATGCATTATATATGAATTTTGTTATGCATGATATGTGAATGATCTATGCATGTAATGCAAATGTTTATGACAATGGATTTTGACTCTTTTGTGGAGGTAAGATTGGAAGTTTGATTCCTCAACACGAAGAAATCTGCCAAATTTGCTTGGAAAGACAATGTCTTGAACCCGTATTTGTCACACTTGTAAATTGTATTGAACTGATGATTTTCTGAGGAAGGACATAGAAAGTTGCTTGGGGATTTGTCCCAAATTAGTTGACTGTTGAGGATAAACTGATCATGGCTTCAATTTAAAATTGTTGGAAATGAGTTGATCATGGCTTCAGTCGAAAGTTGTTGGAAATAAGTTGACCATGGCTTTAGCTCTGAAATGATTACTGGAGATAGACTGATCATAGCTTTAGCTCTTGAAATGATTATTGGAAATAAACTGATCATGGCTTCAGTTTTGAAATATTGTTGGAAATAAATAGATCAGGGCTTCAATTCTTGAAATGACAGTTGGAAAGGAATGCCCTAGCATGAGTCTTGAAAATGATTTTCTGGCTAACCAATTCGGAGAAAACTTGCACTGAGCAACAAATCTTGAACTGATTCACAAATGGATGTGGAAGATACTTGCCCCTGATAGGAGTCACTGACCAAGTTTCTCAACTGTTTGAAATTCCTTGACGAGGAAAGCTTGTTTGGAAGCAAAAATTGTTTATTCAAACATGGTAATTTTAATGAAAAGTTCATGTAAAACTTTTTGAGTTCTGTTATACGATGGGAAAGAGAACTGACTGTTTTGGAATGCTGGTTCGCATTTTGCGTTTGTTTTCGCAAAATGTTGCGGTAAGCAAGAGTCGCCACCGACTTTTATTTTATCCAATAAGGAAAGGAAAAAATCACATAAAAATTCCTTTTTGAGATATTTCTTGGGTTCGGGAGGTAGATTATAGAAAGGGAAGATGTTAGCACCCTTTCAATTTGTGGTTATCCACGGGCTCTTAGGTACTTGCTCAAAGTGTTTTCAAAAGTTTGCTTTTCTTTATGTTTGTGGGTTTGAAAGAAGTTTTTTGTTTGAAAGGAGTGTAAGTGCGAAAAGTTTTGTTTTGTTTTAAAAGGAGCAAGTACTTAAGAACCATCTACCTACTCGATAAGGGAATTAAACTGTGCTAATGTCCTTTAGACAATGCTAGCCCACTATTGATGAGTAGGTAGCATCGTCGTTGGAGTTTAAGGGTCAATTCGATTAAGGGACGTGTGGTCACTAAAGCAATGTTAGGACGCCTTAGCGGTAACCCTAATGTCTTAGATAATTTTTTCGAGGCAACCGTTTCAAGGCAACTATGATCTTTGGACAAGAGGGCGACCTCTAAAACTTCCTATACTCAATGACCACGTTCGAAGGCAACCAAGTGAGGTGTACCCTAAGAGTGCGCATGTGTGAGTGTATTATTTTTCAGTTATTTATCTTTGTACATGTCATGGGTTATCTATGTTGATTTTAAGTTCATACATTGGATCTTGTCATGCATTCCCTATTATCAAACATCTAACAGTTAATAGTTGTGGAATTTAAATTGCGGAAATTAAATCTGAACTATTACAAGGCGTCGGGTATTTACATCACCAAAAACAACCCTTTAATTTAAATTGCGGAAAGTAAAATAAAGCGATAAATAATTAAAGTCCTAATTAAAAGCTATTACATACAAGAAGCAATTACAATATTGGAATCAAATGTATCGCGTGCAAGAAATTAAATCGGCGCATTTTTTAGGATTTTGACCCTTTTTTGAAAGAAAGCATGTTTTTGTTATTTTTTGAATTAAATGGAAATTAGATCTAAATTAATAATTAAATTAATTAATTAATGAAAATATTTTGGGATTTTTTATATTTAAGGAAATAAAATAAAATTGATCAAAATTATTACAAAAACCTAATTTTCTAAATTAATTTTAAGTATTGCAAAAAATGTTAAAAGTTATATCTATTTAAAACTAAATTAATTTGGTTAATGTTTATTTACAAAAATAAAGTCAAATTTAATTTTAATAAATAAAAATAATATTTTTTGTGGTTTTGATTTTATTAAGAAAAATGTTAATTGGTTAATTAACACTAAAAATAATAAAACAATTTAAATAAAAGAAATATAGAAAAGAAAAGAAATAAACCAAAGGGGTTTGGGACCCAAATTAGGAGGTGAGATAGCAATTGTTTGGCCCATTTACCTTCAAGCTTGCTTTGACTTTCACCATTCCATGCACGCCTGTTGACTTGGGTGTATGATAGGCCTTCCAGATAGGCCATCAGATTTGGCCTGAAGGCCATCTGGCAGGCGTTGGATGAAGGTGTATTGTAGACCACAGCATTAGCTTTGCACTGGATCGCAGTTAAACAAAATTCAACAAATATTGTGGGACTTGGGATTCGAACCCAGGTCCCATTGGACTTTGAACCAATGCGCTTGCCAGCTGAGCCAATATGCTTAATTGTTAATGGATTAGGTGATAAGTATTATATGGAAAACAAATAAAATTGCCAGAATTAAAAAAATAAAAGGCACGAGATTTGAAGCCACCAATCAGGAGAAGACACATAGTCGTCTTCTTCATTGAAACACTGGTTTTCTTACCTGCGGATTTTTATCCGCATCAAAATCCGTGGGTTCGTCCTAAAATCAATTCTAGGCTGTAGAAATACAATCCAAAGCCATGGTTCGCTTCGTCTCTCGTTCCTGAGCACGTCTATACCCATGGTTGGCCCTGATTTTCCCTGCAAAGCAAACTCCCAAAAACGAAACTCCAAAATCCTAGATTCGGGTATGGCGCTATAGCTCACGAAAACAAAATCAAATGATGCAGAAAGTTTAAGAATTTAATGATAAGCATGATTATACCAACGTTTTGTCAAAAAGATGCAAGAATAGGAGGTTGTAATTTCATGTACAGGGTTATGTTCAGGACGACTTACAGTGCGTTTGATTAGGTTTCAGGGCTTGTGAATGGTTGCTTTAGCTTCAGTGGACGTCAGGCAAGAAGGCTACGTTGATCTTTTGCCTTGAATTGGACTCCAAGACTGATTTCGATCTCTAACTTTTTCAAGCTTTTTTCAGTTTTGTACTTTGTGATTTTTGCAGCTTTTAGGTCGTGTTATTCGTGCCTTTGCATTGTGTGTGTATAAGGGAAGCAATTAGGTCAAGTCTTGGGCCTTGAATCCATTAGCATTGATGTTTGAAGATTAGATATGATTCACCATTAACAAAGCTTCCAAAAATGTCAAAAACCAATATTTTGTTCATAACATGGCATGATTTGGATTTGATTTGGTCCATGATGATAATTGAAACCTATATCAATCAAAAGGATCACAAGTTATTAATATTTAGATTTTATTTGGATTTAAATTGATTAAAAATGAATTAAATCAATAAAAATCAAATAAAATAGAAAAATTAATAAATTGGCACAAGATTAAAGATATGACACGTGTGTGGTGTGACAAAATCAGATCAAGTGGAAAATAGTGGGCCCTTTTGTCAAAAATTGGAGTTTTGGGGATAGTTGACTTTTGGCAATTTTGGAAAAATGCCCAACTTCAACAATGCATAACTTCTTCAATTTTGAACTTTTGGAGGTTTTCTTGGACTTTTTAGAAACCTTAAGATGTCCTCTAACCAACCCTTTTTGTATGATCGCATTTTGATATTCCATGCTCAAGTTACAAGCTTTGGCAAAAAAGGTGTTTTTGTTGACTTTCAAAAATGACCTATAATGTCCAAATTTGTAACTTCTTGTGAGTGAATTTATTGATCTTGGTGTGTGAAGATGGATTGTAGAAAATTGAATCCTATTCAAAATGATATTTGGATGGGTCATTTCTCATAAAGTATGAGAAAGTTATGCTTGGTCAAAGTTGAGTTGACTTTTCCTACAAAACCGTAATTTAGCAACTTTTGAATCTTGATGAATCTTGAGCAATCCTTGATGAATCATGATCAACCCTTGATAAAATGATGAATTATCCTTCAAAATGAGAATGTTGACAAAAAATCTTGAGGTTTGACTATTTGTAGGTCACAGTTGACTTTTGCCCTAGCACAGTCGATTTTTGGACCTCTTGAGCAATTGGCTAACCAAACATCCTATGCAAGGCTTGAAATTTGACATGGATGAACTTGAGAACATATTAGGACATTGGGGATAACTTGAGGTCATTTGGATGCAAGTACCTTGATGCAACACAAAACCCTAATTTGAGATTGACTGCCTTAGGAGATGATTTGATTGTCCAACTCTTGAGCAATCTTGAGCAACTTGGAGACTATTCTTGAAATGTCTTGAGAAATATGGGAGGGAAAATTTTGGGGTACAACAGTTGCCCCTGTTCAATTTTCTTAAACCTGAGGATATAGATTGGCTTTCGGGCCTTTCGTGATCCGAAGGTGGAAGATAATTGAACACTAGAGTGCCTAGAAATTTGCACTCACATGATGTAGTATCAATATTGTGATGTCGGAAATGGGCTTGCAGATGCAATTTAGTGATTGTTGGTAGGAGGGTGGGCTTACAGATGCCATCTGCAGGAGTGTCGATCGTATAAGAGATTCCTTAGCGAGAACTTGCATACTTGTTGTTTGTAGAAGATTCCGCTGGGGAAGCCTGGTTTTTGTTGAAATTTAGGAATTGTCTGGTCTTCAACGTAGTATGCTATTGAAATTACAGAACTCGTCCACACTATAACGAAGGAAAACATCAAGATCTAGGAACTGTCTGGTATTCAATGTAGTATACCGTTGAAATTAGAGAACTCGTCCACACTTTGACATAGGGAAACATCTTCATCAAGATCTAGGAATTTTCTGGTCTTCAATGTAGTATACCGTTCAAAATACAGAACTCATTCACACTATGACGGAGGAAAACATCAAGATCTAGGAACTGTCTTGTCTTCAACGTAGTATATCGTTGAAATTAGAGAACTCGTTCACACTATGACGTAGGGAAAACATCAAGATCTAGGAACTGTCTGGTTTCAACGTAGTATACTGTTGAAAATACAGAACTCGTCCATACTATGACGGAGGAAAACATCAAGATCTAGGAACTGTGTGGTCTTCAACGTGGTATACCGTTGAAATTAGAGAACTCGTCCACACTATGACATAGGGAAACATCTTCATCAAGATCTAGGAACTGTCTGGTCTCCAACGTAGTATACCGTTGAAATTAGAGAACTCGTCCACACTATGACGTAAGGAAACATCTTCATCAAGATCTAGGAACTTTCTGGTCTTCAACGTAGTATGCTGTTGAAATTACAGAACTCGTCTACACTATGACGGAGGAAAACATCAAGATCTAGGAACTGTCTGGTCTTTAACGTAGTATACCGTTGAAATTAGAGAACTCGTGCACACTATGACATAGGGAAACATCTTCATCAAGATCTAGGAATTGTCTGGTCTTCAACGTAGTATACTGTTGAAATTAGAGAACTCGTCCACACTATGACAGAGGAAAACATCAAGATCTAGGAACTGTCTGGTCTTCAACATAGTATACCGTTGAAATTAGAGAACTCGTCCACACTATGACGTAGGGAAACATCTTCATCAAGATCTAGGAACTGTCTGGTCTTCAACGTATTATACCGTTGAAATTACAGAACTCGTTCATACTATGACGGAGGAAAACATCAAGATCTAGGAACTGTCTGGTCTTCAACGTAGTATACCATTGAAATTAGAGAACTCGTCCACACTATGACGTAGGGAAACATCTTCATCAAGATCTAGGAACTGTCTGGTCTTCAACGTAGCATACCGTGTAAATTACAGAACTCGTCCATACTATGATGGAGGAAAACATCAAGATCTAGGAACTGTCTGGTCTTCAACGTAGTATACCGTTGAAATTAGAGAACTCGTCCACACTATGACATAGGGAAACATCTTCATCAAGATCTAGGAACTGTCTGGTCTTCAACGTAGTATACCGTTGAAATTACAGAACTCGTCCATACTATGACGGAGGAAAACATCAAGATCTAGGAACTGTCTGGTCTTCAACATAGTATACCATTGAAATTAGAGAAATCGTCCACACTATGACGTAGGGAAACATCTTCATCAAGATCTAGGAACTATCTGGTCTTCAACGTAGTATACCATTGAAATTAAAGAACTCGTCCACACTATGACGGAGGAAAACATCAAGATCTAGGAACTGTCTAGTCTTCAATGTAGTATACCATTGAAATTAGAGAACTCGTCCACACTATGACATAGGGAAACATCTTCATCAAGATCTAGGAACTGTCTGGTCTTCAACGTAGTATATCGTTGAAATTACAGAACTTGTCCACACTATGATGGAGGAAAATTGTCTTTTTTGACTAAATTGGCATCAGAAAAATCTTTAGGATTCGATTTGACTAGTTTTGTCTCCTTTGACTAGGTTGTCCTCAGAGAAATCTTTAAGAATCGATTTAACTGGTCTTGTCTCCTTTGACTGGCTGAGAACTTAACTGCATCTTTCCTGAAAGGTAAAGGTCAGTCATATGCAATGCATGATATGGATCAAGCCATGATGTTCTCAAAATAAATGAGATTGTAAGGTATGATGCGTATATGCATGTATCATGATGTATGTAAATGTAATGTTTTAGCTGGGGAAAATAAATCCCGGATAGCTGCTGGAGAATAGAGTTGAATTCTTCGTTTCCGCTGGGGATGACGAACGAAGATCACTGTGAGAATAAAATTGTAGGAGAAGATGACTCCGTTGTAGAATAAACTGATGAGGAGATTACTCTGAGGGGAAATACTCTATGGGGAAGAGATGTTCTGCTGAAGATTCCACTGATAAGCTCCGCTGGGGAGGGATTACCGTTGCTGGTGATATTGAATATGTTGATGATTGAATTCTTGCTGGTGAAAGGAAAGGACTTCGCTGGGGATGATCTTTCAGTTGTAGATTGCTGGGGATAATCTTGTTAGATTCTTGTGGGGATAACCCTCTGAATTTGGCTGGGAATGATCCTTTGAACTCGGTTGGGGAGATTTATTTTTGTACTCTGCTGGGGGTAAATTTATAGAGTCTACTGGGGATGATGCTTCAACTCTGTTGGGGAAGCTTTTTCAGACCGTGCTGGGGAAATATTGACTCCACTGGAGGTATCTTGTATTATGTCGGGGAACATTCTTATACTCCGTTGGGGAATATTAAGACTGCCGGGGATATCAAGCCTTTTTGGTGCTAATGGTAGGTGAACTCTGCTTGGGGAAAGCATTGCTGATTCTTTCATAGTTGCGAGTCTCAGCTGGGGAGAGCCATCATTACTGTCTTTTCTTACTCTGCGGGGAGTAAATGTTACTGGACCGCGTGCTACGGATATGACGATGACTCTGCATCGAGATTGTTCTGCCCCTGTATCTACGGGAGAAGGTGCCTGCGGAGGCCTTGTGGATCGAGTATTATCCCAACCTATGAGGTGCTTGGTAACTTTCGATTGAAGTGACAAGTCTTTTCTGGTAGGCTAGTGACGAGATGACGAGACATAGTCGTACGCTTTGATCCCTAATTTTTGCCTGGACCTCCCTTTCGGGTTTTCAGTCCACCGGGATACCCTTTTTTGTCCAAGCCGCCTTTTTAGGTTTTCGACTTGCCGGGTGTAAAATTTTTCATTCTCATCCATAATTTTTGCCCGAACCCTTTTGGTTTGTCGGGAAGCCCTTATTTTTTCCTAGGCCAGTCAACCTAGCGGGTCTTTATTCATGCGCGGTATTTTTTGACCATGTCCACGCTCTCAGGATGTAGGGAGGTGTCACTGTCGGTAGTGTTGTGTTGCCATACTACCAGAAGATCTTCATTTGATCATGCAGGATTAATTGTTGGAATTCATGTCCAATGCCCTAATTGATTCAAATGGAGATTTGCCCCTGGCTATTTGGCATTTTGAGAGATTCCTTGAATCTTGACTTAACTGCCCCAGATGATGGACAATGATCATGTCTTCCCCTCGGTTGGAAGTGTTTCTTCCACTTGAGGTGACCCTTTTTATTGAAAAGGTTTTTGTTCACTGGATATTTATCGTGCAAATTTCTCTGCTGTTTGAACAAATAGTCATATGCAAACAATGTTATTTTAAGAATGCAAAGCTTATGTCTGTCTTGAAGTTTTTGAATATGCATTTTTCAGTAAAACGGGCAAATTTTGTAAAATGTGATGTTAACTCAGGATGTACAGCAAGCCCTACAGGAGTCATGATACCTTTGTAACAGTATGCTTTCGAACTAACCCATGCTTCAGCTAGGACTTTTAAGGGTTATAATGTGGCCTGGTTCACGGTTTAAGAAACAAAGGATAAAGGCTCAAAATTTATTCGTACCCACCCGCTCTTCGTGATGTTCTTCGGTCCTAAACTCAAGCTAATCGTGCATTTAGATCCCGTTTGAGTCTTTGCTCTGATATTCCGGTGATGGTTCGGATACTGACAGTTTATTTTGAACAAGCAGTCATTTTTATGAGAGTTTGTAGGACCTCTTTCTTTTTGATTTCGTTATCCTTGTCTTTTTGCCTGAACTGTTTCTTTTGTGATTACAGTCAGCGGGATGCCCCAGTTTTTTTGTAAGTCTCCTTCATAGGTTTTGACTTAGTGGGCTTTTATTTCGAAAGATAATGACTGTCTATCCTTACAATTATACAGAACCATCACCGTCTTTTGTTTCGGAAGGATTTCTTTGATGCCATTCATTGT
The DNA here is from genome assembly GCA_948472305.1 of Vicia faba. Taxonomy (NCBI): domain Eukaryota; kingdom Viridiplantae; phylum Streptophyta; class Magnoliopsida; order Fabales; family Fabaceae; genus Vicia; species Vicia faba. The sequence goes on from OX451740.1 coordinate 1,127,116,942, forward strand.
GCACCTGTATTAAACTGAGAAAACTACTCTGCCCCAGGTTATAATTAAGGGTTTTAATTCGTGAAAAGAAAAAATTCCAACTTCTTTGGCTCAAAGGGGTTGACGAGGGATTATCTTCCTTATAACTCCACTGTTTAGGATTCGAAACAATGCTTGTACATCGTCAGTGGGGTCTGTTCAAAAGCATACTGTAGAGATTTTGGTATCATTTTCGTCATCCTCCCTCTAAAGGCTTAGAATATTTTTTCGGGAGTTGATCATCACAAAAAAATGAAAGCAATTTGAATATAGTGAAATACGAATGGATTGATTCAAAACAGACATATGCAATGCATTGATAAAGTAATAAAGTTTGACATGAATAAATGTTCGAACAATCAAAAGAAAATTACAACTTGAAAATTCTAATAAACAAAACAAAAAAAAAGTCTTCTCATCTCAGTACTTATCACTTCAAATGGTGAACCTTGGGGGGATGGAAAAAGAATTCAATCTGACCGTCTTGTGTGAGTTTCAATGCTCCTTCATCAATTAGGTCTTGAATTTTGTTGCTCAACGTCAAACAGATGTTAGTATCATGCCCCAGGCTGTTGGAGTGATATGTACATCTTGCATCAGGATTGTACTTTGGGGAGGATGTGTTGGGATTCTTAGGAGGGTCCCTTAACGTCACCAGATTCAATCTCAATAGGTGTTGTGAAGCCTGAGACAGCGACATGTTGAGCTTGGTAAATTGCCTCCTGGGCGTATTTGGCTTACTCTGATCAAACCATTGTTCTTGGCAAGGTCGTTGTTGGACCTGTGAGGTAGTAACAACTTGGAGAGGTCTATTCTTAGTCAAACCAAACCTTTGACTTCTCGGAAGTTGATTAATGACCTGGTCCCCGGCCCCGACTGTTTGCTTCATGCTGTTGTATCTGTCTTGATGAAGCTGGCTAATAATGGTTCTCAGCTCTTCTTGTTCCCGAGCTAAGCCTTGGATAAGAGCCTTCTTCCCCAGCATCTGGGTTTTCATGGCACTGAACTCAGCTTATAGTTGTTCCAGTCGTTCGTCCTTATTGTCTTCAGGACTTTTCTTGACCAAGTTCCCCATGAGGAGTGTTCTCAACTCTTCCTGCCCCTTGGATAGGTTTAGGAATATGTCCCCGAACTGATCTTCTCGGGTTTGAAGATCTTGGTTGTCTGGCTGGAAAGCCATTGCTGAAATAAACAGCGAGAACATGAGAGACCTGTACTGAGAGACCTGTTATACAATGATATGTATGATATATGTATGCAATGTTTTCAAGGATCTCGCGGGGTAAACAAGAAACTTGTTAGAATTTAAATTTTGCAGCTTTGATTGAAGAAACTTCGTGTTGTTAAGAGTCCTTCTTCAAGAGTCAAGATCACCATATCGAGTGGGTCATAGCCCCTGACTCATGTTATCGTGTTTTGATTTATAGACGACATTGGCTAGAGGAAAATAAATCCTCTTTGCCCCTTGCTTGACATCTGATTCACCATAACCTGCATCACAAACCTTTGAGATCCTTGAAATGGTTAAGGAAATGTTAAGGCATGATGTTATGATGTGTATGTTATGCGTTTAAGCAAAAGTATGAGGTGATGTAAGTAAAGCCTGCAATAAATCCAAATTATTGGATAAGGACTGCAAACAAAACCTGCAAGGAACTCATGTTGTCAGATAACAAGAAAGTGCAATTAGTTCAAGTTTTGAAGGCACACAAGTCACACAATAGCCCTTAAATTTCAGGCCGGCATGGAGTTTAGTTATTACCCTCTTTCAGTTTAGTTGGTTCAAACATGTCCTAAAATTAGTAACCGGGTTCTAGAGGATCTCAATATCACTGACTACCCTCGATCGGTCATAATTCCAGTTTAGCAACCTTTTCTTGCGGCTGGAATCATCGTGAGAGTTTAGTCCCAATGAGTGTAGCATATTGCTACTGTTCTATGGCCAAGTTGGTCAATTTAAAGGTTCTAAGGTAAGTTGCTGCTTAATGACCCCTTAGAAGACCCATATTTTCCTCATTCCAAACAAGGGATATCGGTACACACTAACGTAGCTACTGCTTCAACCGTATCGGTCTATGTCATCAGTTCCCTCACAGTTTATTGCTACTTACCTAAAGGGTACCCCCAGATCCGGGTTAGGATCTATAGTAACTCCGATACAAGCCCACAAATATAAATCATACAAAGCATACAATTGAAAACACAATGATCTAATCCTAAGGTACACCCTACTTATAAAGTCCCCAGTAGAGTCGCCAGTTTTGTGATACGGTGGGAAAGAGAACTGACTGTTTTGGAATGTTGGTTCGCGTTTTGCGTTTGTTTTTGCAAAATGTCGCGGTAAGCAAGAGTCGCCACCGACTTTTATTTTATCCAACAAGGAAAGGAAAAAAGCACAGAAAAATTCCTTTTTGAGATATTTCTCGGGTTCGGGAGGTAGATTATAGAAAGGGAAGGTGTTAGCACCCTTTCTATCCGTGGTTATCCACGGGCTCTTAGGTACTTGCTCAAAGTGTTTTCAAAAGTTTGCTTTTCTTTGTGTTTGTGGGTTTGAAAGAAGTTTTTTGTTTGAAAGGAGTGTAAGTTCGAAAAGTTTTGTTTTGTTTTAAAAGGAGCAAGTACTTAAGAACTATCTACCTACTCGAAAAGGGAATAAACTGTGCTAATGTCCTTTAGACAATGTTAGCCCACTATTGATGAGTAGGTAGCATCGTCGTTGGAGTTTAAGGGTCAATTCGATTAAGGGATGTGTGGTCACTAAAGTAATGTTAGGACGCCTTAGCGGTAACCCTAATGTCTTAGATCATTTTTGAGGCAACCATTTCGAGGCAACTATGATCTTTGGACAAGAGGGCGACCTCTAAAACTTCCTATACTCAATGACCACGTTCGAAGGCAACCAAGTGAGGTGTATCCTAAGAGTGCGCATGTGCGAGTGTATTATTTTTTAGTTATTTATCTTTGTACATGTCATGGGTTATCTATGTTGATTTTAAGTTCATACATTGGATCTTGTCATGCATTCCCTATTATCAAACATCTAACAGTTAATAGTTGTGGAATTTAAATTGCGGAAATTAAATCTAAACTATTACAAGGCGTCGGGTATTTACATCGCCAAAAACAACCCTTTAATTTAAATTGCGGAAAGTAAAACAAAGCGATAAATAATTAAATTCCTAATTAAAAGTTATTACATACCGGAAGCAATTACAATATTGGAAATATGGATCGCGTGCAAGAAATTAAAACGGCGCATTTTTTAGGGTTTTGACCCTTTTTTGAAAGAAAGCATGTTTTTTGTTATTTTTTGAATTAAAAGAAATTAAATCTAAGCTAATAATTAAATTAATTAATTAATGAGAATATTTTTGGATTTTTGAATATTAAAGGAAATAAAATAATTTTGGTCAAAGTTAGTAAAAACCTAATATTTCTACATTAATTTTATTTATTGCAAAAAATCATTAAAAGTTGTATCTATTTAAAACTAAATTAATTAGGTTAATATTTATTTACAAAAATAAAGTCAAATTTAATTTTAATAAATAAAAATAATATTTTTTTGAGTTTTTGATTTTATGAGAAAAAATATTAATTGGTTAATTAACAATAAAAATAATAAAACATTTTAAATAAAAGAAATATAGAAAAGAAAAGAAATAAACCAAAGAGGGTTTGGGCCCCAAATTAGGAGGTGAGATAGCAATTGTTTGGCCCATTTACGTTCAAGCCTGCTTTGACTTTCACCATTCCATGCACGCCTGTTGACTTGGGTGTATGATAGGCCTTCCGTATAGGCCATCAGATTTGGCCTGAAGGCCATCTGGCAGGCGTTGGATGAAGGTGTATTGTAGACCACAGCATTAGCTTTGCACTGGATCGCCTGTAAACAAAATTCAACAAATATTGGGGGACCTGGGATTCGAACCCAGGTCCCATTGGACTTTGAACCAATGTGCTTGCCAGCTGAGCCAATATGCTTAATTGTTAATGGATTAGGTGATAAGTATTGTATGGAAAACAAATAAAATTGCCAGAATTAAAAAATAAAAGGCGCGAGATTTGTAGCCACCAATCAGGAGAAGACACATAGTCGTCTTCTTCATTGAAACACTGGTTTTCTTACCTGCGGATTTTTATCCGCAGCAAGATCCGTGGGTTCATACTAAAATCAATTCTAGGCTGTAGAAATACAATCCAAAGCCATGGTTCGCTTTGTCTCTCCTTCCTGAGCACGTCTATACCCATGGTTGGCCCTGATTTTCCCTGCAAAGCAAACGCCCAAAAATGAAACTCCAAAACCCTAGATTCGGGTATGGCGCTATAGCTCACGAAAACAAAATCAAATGATGCAGAAAGTTTAAGAATTTAATGATAAGCATGATTATACCAACGTTTTGTCAAAAAGATGCAAGAATAGGAGGTTGTAATTTCATGTACAGGGCTATGTTCAGGACGACTTACAGTGCGTTTGATTAGGTTTCAGGGCTTGTGAATGGTTGCTTTAGCTTCAGTGGACGTCGGGCAAGAAGGCTACGTTGATCTTTTGCCTTGAATTGGACTCCAAGACTGATTTCGATCTCTAACTTTTTCAAGCTTTTTTCAGTTTTGTACTTTGTGATTTTTGCAGCTTTTAGGTCGTGTTATTCGTGCCTTTGCATTGTGTGTGTATAAGGGAAGCAATTAGGTCAAGTCTTGGGCCTTGAATCCATTAGCATTGATTTTTGAAGATTAGATATGATTCACCATTAACAAAGCTTCCAAAAATGTCAAAAACCAATATTTTGTTCATAACATGGCATGATTCAGATTTGATTTGGTCCATGATGATAATTGAAACCTATATCAATCAAAAGGATCACAAGTTATTAATATTTAGATTTTATTTGGATTTAAATTGATTAAAAATGAATTAAATCAATAAAAATCAAATAAAATAGAAAAATTAATAAATTGGCACAAGACTGAAGATATGACACGTGTTTGGTGTGACAAAATCAGATCAAGTGGAAAAAAGGGGGCCCTTTTGTCAAAAATTGGAGTTTTGGGGATACTTGACTTTTGGCAATTTTGGAAAAATGCCCAACTTCAACAATGCATAAATTCCTCAATTTTGAACTTTTGGAGGTGTTCTTGGACTTTTTAGAAACCTTGAGATGTCCTCTAACCAACGCTTTTTGTATCATCTAATTTTTATATTCCATTCTCAAGTTACAAGCTTTGGAAAAAAAGGTGTTTTTGTTGACTTTCAAAAATGACCTATAATGTCCAAATTTGTAACTTGTTGTGAGTGCATTTCTTGATCTTGGGGTGTGAATATGGATTGTATGAAATTGCATCCTCTTCAAAATTAGATTTGGATGGGTCATTTCTCATAAAGTATGATAAAGTAATGCTTGGTCAAAGTTGAGTTGACTTTTCCTATAAAACCCTAATTTAGCAACTTTTGAATCTTGATGAATCTTGAGAAATCCTTGATGAATCATGATCAACCCTTAATCAAATGATGAATTATCTTTCAAAATGAAAATGTTGACAAAAAATCTTGAGGTTTGACTATTTGTATGTCACAGTTGATTTTTGCCCTAGCACAGTCGATTTTTGGACCTCTTAAGCAATTGGCTGACCTTGGGGAGAACTTGAGGTCATTTGGATGCAAGGACCTTGATGCAACACAAAACCCTAATTTAAGATTGACTGCCTTAGGAGATGATTTGATTGTCCAACTCTTGAGAAATCTTGAGCAACTTTGAGACTATTCTTGAAATGTCTTGAGAAATATGGGAGGGCAAATTTTGGGGTACAACAAATTCAAAGTAATTTTTTGAAATGATATTATTGGTGTATATAAAATGCATCAGTGGTTAAAACACAATGGTTTATACATTTCAAGTGAAATAGAAAGCAAAGGTGATTTGCAAAAGATCTTAGGAGTCAGTTTACGCAACCTTGCTGTAGTATGCTTTCAAAAGAAACCTGGCTTCAATTAGGTCTTTTGAGGGTTTTTATGTGGTTTAGTTCACGGTTTAATAAATAAAGGATAAAGGCTCAAAGTTTATGTGTATCCAACCCAATCTTTGTAATGTTCTTCAGTCTTACGTTTAGTTAATTCAAAATATGCATTCAGGTTCCAAGAGGTTTTGGAATTGCACTGATGGTAGCAATGACAATGGCTCAGAAGCTAAGGAATTTTTGAGACAGCAGTCACTTCTTCTTACAACATTTTGCTGTTTTGAGGGCTTGGTGGAGAATTTTGAGGATTTTAAGACCTCTTATAATTGAATTTATTATTCCCAACTTTTGCCTGAACTGTTTCATTAGGAATTATAGTCAGCGGGATGTCCCAGATTTTTTCCTAAGTCTCCTTCAGAGGTTTTGACTTAGCGGGATTTTTCTTTTGATTTTTCTTTTCATTTCATTTTTCTTTTTGGAAAGATAATTACTGCCTTGCTCAATGATTACGGGGAACCATCTTTGTCATTTTTGTTTGAGAGCATATTCAACACTTCTTGTTGTGTGCGAAGGAAAGCTTGATCGTGGCCTTTATTGAAATGTGTCTTGCACGATTTCTCTTGTAATTAAATGCACAGCCAAATTAACTGAGGACTACCCATCCTCAAGTTAAGATTGCGGACTTTTTTGTATAGAAAGAAACTCCAACTTCTAGGCTCAAAGTAGGTGAACGAGGGATTAACTTCCAACTTCAAATATTTTGTGTCCTCCGGATCATCTTCAGCAGGCGCAGCCTCGGCAGTCAAGATCGCTACCTTTTCCTCTAAAGCCTTCTTTTTTAGCAACCAGGCTTTGGGTTCCTCACAAAGCTTCCCCATGTCCTCCTCGGCCAGCTTCTGAGCCTTCTCCTCATCACTCCGCCCCTTTTTAGTCGTGGCCATCTTAGCCCGTAGCTTCTTTAGCTTAGCCTCTTGAGAAGAGCTTCCCTCGGTTTTAGCGACTGTGATCTCCAATATCCTCATTAGGCCGCCAGCATCATGCGCCAACACTTCCCTTTTTCCAGGCGATCCAAACCCTCACGGTGAAGAGACTCGGCTCGGGGGAGTTGAAGAGAAGTGCCCTCTAAGAAAGCCCTTTCTAACCAGCCGGGGAAGGTCGTACTTCCCTTTCCCCTTTTCCCCGGTCAGATCAACACTTCCCTCGATGTACGACCTCTTCGCCTTCGATGACACTAGAGCAAGAGAGAGGGCAACAACAGCTTGACCCGAGGAAAAATTGCCCAATTCTAACGTGGGAGAAGTTCCCGAACCGGTTTGAGCATCCTTCAAATGTTTCTTTGCCTTAGCGAAAAAATTCCTGGCTATGCGCTCCTGAGCGGGATTCAGGCTATCTGTAAAACAAACAGAAAGTCAGAGTTAGCGAACAAGGACACAAAGACGTTAACAGTGTATAATTATTCAAAACATAAAATTAAATACCCAAGTATTTGACAGGATCCTCGCTCTCGATAAGCTCCTTAGCGACTATCGGACTGGGCTCGTACACGATCTCCTTGTTCTTGTCCATTACCGATTTACCTCCCCAGCCCACACGCTGGACGCGAGGAATTCGTGCAACAAAAGTGGTCAAGACGGTGAAGCTCGTGCGGTCCTTGACACCAAGCTCCCCTCCTTCCAGGCGTAGGAACCTAATTTTTTGTCAAAATTCTTCCTCGTCCACTGAAAATAGAACTTGTAGACCAACTCGTTCATGTGCTCTCCCAACTCATTCAAAATGGGGGGCCGATTCTCATCATGTGCTGGAGCAGTCCAAAAATGTTCAGCATTGCCCTGCTCGAAAGAGGCTGCACAAGAATATACTTGTCCTTAAAGTTCTAGACAGACTCCAGGTAAGCTTTGAATAACTTCATGTTTCCTTGCTTCAAGGCGACCCATCCCCACTTGCCATCAATCTCGCTCCTCTGGAGATGGAAACAGTAAAAGAACAAAGGGATGGTGGCCCCAATTTTCAAGTAATCACAAACAATCTTGAATGCTCGCATGAAAGCAACCCCGTTCAGATACAACTGGGAAGTAGCCAGACGAAGATGACGGAAAACATCCACTTGGAAATTTGAGAAGGGGAGTCGTAGGCCCATCTCCCAGAACACGATGTTGTACATGGGGATCTTCCTCTTATTGTATTTAGAGCAGATCTGGCTATCATTTCCAGGGAGCAAAAGTTACCACTCCCCTCGACCTCCATCATTGTACGCGTACATTTCGGTGAAAACCACATCACGGTGTTTGAAGAAATAAGAAACCCAATCCCAAGGGTCTTGCACAACCCAGGTCTGCGGGTCTTCGTCATCATCGGGTAGAAACATGCCACCCTGATCAACGGGCGCCATCTCTAAGTCCTCTCCCCCCGCGTGCTTGTCACACCTATTCGGCTCATCCCCAAATACCTCTAGAATGCTTGACGTATTGCATGTGTTATTCGTAGAGCTCTGGGAGGATCCAGTCCGTCCATCTGAAAAATCATCCCTGGTATTGTCATCCATAGTACCTGAAAAGCTGAGGATAGAGGTGAGTTCGACATCAATTCCAAAATCTTCCACCAATAATCAAGCGAAAGTGTGATGATAAACGAGGACCGTGTCCCCGACCAGAACCCTTACTAATGCATCTGAACGAACGAACGCTTTTTTCAACAAAACAAGCTCCAGACGACAAAAACAACCTAATTCCTTATGGATCACTTACGGTGCGTCACGAAAATCAGGAGATACCCCGTGGCAGCACCGGTGTTTATAAAAATACATAACCACCATCCACTACTAACACTCCTCTAAAAACATCCCAAGTGACAAGATGCTAACCCTAACCGCATGCATTTCTAAGGTAAAAATCGTGAGAATATGAACTACAAAATCTAATTTACAATGAAAAAATGAAATCTTACCAGTTGAAGAAGAAAGAAGGCTGAGAAGAGTGGCGACGAGCAGCAAATCTTCAAGAACAACGGTGGTCGACAAGCGAGCATTAACAAGCAGTGCAAGAGAAGAATCAAAAGCACAAAATTCCCTACTCCTCTCATATTTATAGCTAAAATCGCTCGCGCATGAGAGACACGCGCCTAGGGTACCATAGAGTCATCATCATTTCACGCTATCTCCTAGACCATCATTGCGCTACTTTGTCAGTTCACTACTCGAAACACACTACCTCTCCAAGTTCGAAGCTCAGAACGACAAACTCATCATCTCCCTGTGAGAAAGGCGTAACGAGCGACGCTCATGCTTCATGTAAGAAGTGCCCTATCCCACGAGAAAGTGTTAAAGTCATCACTCTTATACCCAGAAGAAACGACTTGGAGGGATACTATTCTGGATTGGCCTGACATCCAGAGTGGGCCCAATCTAACCTCCTCCTTCAGTACGACCCATACGACTGAGGCCTAGATTTTCCCACCGTCTATCAGGCACCATTATCCCTTTTTACCCCTAGACCGGTACTTACCTATGATGATCGACGAGCGCCTCTCAGTCTTCCCAACCTTAAGTTGTCCAGACAACCAGGAACTGACCAGACCGCTTCCCATAACCTACCTCCTCCTCGTAACTAACGACTAGTTGCGGGCATACTTGCCCAGTATGACCAAGTCCTGGCATTTACCTATTTTTTGGAACCGCATATCTAGGCCCAAAAATAGGAACCAATGGCCAAGCGCTGGGGGAATTATATATACCCTCACACACGTGAAGGCCAGGTATCGAATATTCACTAGTCACCACTAAAACCCTAACATATTTCTTGTATCTCTTGACTCCCACACTTAATTGATCATTAGAGTGCCTTGCGAATACAACTCCCTTTTTTTCCTCCTCGATATTCCAGCCCTACAAAAGATAATCATCTGGCCACCTTGGAGGTTCTGATCAACCGGTAAGATCATAATTCCAGGTGTTCATTTGCAGCAATGGCTTCAATAATCTTCTTAATACCAATGGTTGTTGTAAAGTTGGATAAGCCACCGGCAGTTGTATCAATAAGTTGCTTTCTCTTTATTCGGAGGCCATTCACAAACATCTGCATTTTTTTAGTTTGATTTATGTTGTGAGTGGGACAAGCTACCAGTACCCTCTTGAACCTCTTATAAGCATCACCTAGGGACTCTTCTTCTTTCTGCTTAAAATTAAAAATATCATATCTCTTTCGAATATAAACAGAAGTAGGAAAGTATTCATTAGAAAAGTCTTCTCCATTTGTTCCCAAGTAGTAATACTCCCAATAGGTAATGAGTAAAACCACTCTTCAGCATCTTCAGACAGTGTGAATGGAAACATTCTCAATTTCTTTGTGTGATACGGTGGCAAAACCGACTGTTAATATTGGTTTACATTTTTTGTTCGCAAAATGTCGCGGTAAACAAGAGTCGCCACGGACTTTTATTTTATCTAATCAGGAAAAGGAAAAAGAACAAAAAAACCTTTTTCAAGATGTTTCTGAGTACGGGGGGCAGATTATGGAGAGGGAAGGTGTTAGCACCCTTTCCATCCATGGTTTTCCATGGGCTCTTAGGTACTTGCTCATTTTTAAATTGCTTGTGTGTGCTTTGCTTTGAAAAGTTTTGTTTTACTTTGTTTTAACCCTTGTTTCTGTCCTCAAGAGTGTTATGAAGTGTTTTGAAAACTTTAGTTTGAAAAGTTTGTTTGAAAGTGTATGGTGTAAAAGATTTGTTGTTTTGAGCAAGTACCTAACAGTTATCTACCTACTCGAAAAAAGGCGTTCTTTTCCTCCTCTCCTTTAGACCGTGTTATCCTACTATAAGGGAGTAGGTAAACCTAGTCATTGGATGTTTGAGGGACTATCGAAAGGGACGTAATGGTCATTGAAGGCAACATGTAAGGATACCTTAACATTTCAAAGGGACTGTCATCATATATTCGTAGGAAACATCGAGGGACAAGATCATTTCTCGTAGGCAACTCGAGGGACGTTAAGGGACTATGATCTTTATGATGACTTTTAGATTGAGGGTCTTTTGTTAAGATATCCCTACATTTGAGGGACATGACCATTATTTTCCGAGGAAACCAAGTGGGGAGTACCCTAGGGGTGCAAGTGTGCAACAGTGTGTTTTTTCAGTTATATTTATCTTGCAATTAGGGTTTTCTATCGTTCATTTTATCTTTCCTTACAATCCTATTAATCTAAGAATTGCATAAAATATAGTAGCAGGAGATAAAAGCGGAAATGTAAACCTAAGTTATTACAGAACTTTGGGGCAGTTACATAATAGTGTAGAGGGAAGAAAAGAAATCCTAAAACTATTACATCCCGGAAGCAATTACATGATAATGATAAATAAAAAAGCGGGAAAAATAAAGCTACGCTATTACAATTGAACGCGCCTTATACACTTTATCTAGGAAAATAAAAATAAGATAAAAATAGCAAAGAAAATGTTTTGGTGATTTTTTATGAAAAAAATAATTTATGATAATTAATTAAATAAACCTAAAAACAAACCTAATTAATTTTAATTAATAAAAAAATGTTCATTTTGAAAAAAGTTAAAAAATATAAAATTAATCCTAATTAGTTTTAATTAAAAAAAAGGATAATTTTGAAAAAAAGTTAAAAAATATAAAATTAATTAACCTAAAAATTATATTAAGTTTTTTTGTAAAAAAAAATGTTTGTGAAAAAAGTTTTGTGGTTGAGTGAATTTAAGATTGAAAAAGACAAATTGGTTAGAAACCAAAAACAAACAATGAAATTAAAAACATAAAATTAAATTAAAACTTAAAATTAAATTAAAACCTAAAATTAAATTTAAAAAACCTAAAATTAAATTTAAAAAACCTAAAATTAATTATTCGAGTTTAGGAGGAAAAATCAAAGGTTTATGAAAAATATTAGGTTTTATGAAAAAGATTTTAAACAGAAAGAAGGAAAATAGGTAAAATAGATAAAAGGATTAGAAGAAAACCAAAACCAATAGGGGTGGGTGTTGAACCCACGCCCTTAACCTTCTCAGGATGTCTGCCTCGTCATGCATTGGTGGTTGTTCTATTTTGGCCTCAGTGTTTTTTAATAACCCTGCATGGGACCCTGTCTAAATCTGCAGTGTTGAATCTCATGAACACATTAAATAAATTACTATATCATGAAATATAACTAAAGCAAATATATGAAATTTTGTAATATTAAAACCTATATGGCATGTATGAATGCTTCTACACCCTTTTGATCATGGAGATCAAACCAGCCTTACCCTTACTGGAGAAGTAGTGAGATGTGGGTTTGTAACAAGGATGGTTTGTTTGTAGTGAGATGGAGGTTTGTAACAAGGATGGCTTGTTTGTAGTGAGATGGGGGTTTGTAACAAAGATTTTAAGGTTTTTAGGGTTTTTGAAGGAATTTGATATTTTGATAGGGTTATGGAAAATGTTTTTTTCTCGTGTTGTTTGTGTGAAAAGAATGAGATTATAAATGAAAATTAGAGAAAAAATGGGCTTTGAATATGCAATTGAGCCTCCAATAACCACAAGTAATAGTGCAGATTTTTATTCACTTGAGTCTGTCACGTTCCAAGCTAAATCGTAGGGGCTTAAGTGCAATTTTTGAAGTTGAAATGTAAAAACAAAATGTAACCGACATCGAGAACTAACTCTTGTTTGAAAATTGGCTCAATCGGATAAAAAATGAATTAGTTATGAATTTTGGAAATTTTGGCTCAGACAAACTTATTTTGGGCTCCAGTGCAAGTCTGACACGTTCTTCAATAAAAACTGGTATTTATCGGAGCATAACCCGGTCTCGACTTTGGAAGAAAAGTTGTAGATCTCTGAGTCAGTAACCTTGTGTAAAAAGATTGGCCCAATTCGATAAAAATTGATTGAGTTATGAATTTTCGAAGTTTTGACTCAGATGAAATAATATTCAGCATTCAGGATTTTTAGTGCGTCACGTGCACTCTGAGCAAAAAAGAAGGCCTTTTTGATACTGTTCGAACTCAATACCTCCTGTGAAAACTTAGCCAACTCAATTTGTGAAATTTTGGCGCCAGAACCAGCTCGATACGATGAAAATCGACCAAGTTATGATTTTCTGAACATGACGCAAATAAACTTCTATCACGAATTTTCTGTATGAAAATACTTGATAAATTCGCATTTTTGAAGACCTTCTAATCAAAATTGGCTTCCAACCGTGAGATATGAAAACTTAGATCACGTCAAGACGGAATTTTGGCCACCGAAACGGGTTCAAAAAAAGCCACGATCTGCATGTTATGAATTTTTAGTGCGTAAAAACTGCACTTTCAGCATATTTTTCACCACATTTCTTCGAGAAAACTCACACATTCGGAGACCTTCTTTAAAAAATTGACTCTTGAGCCAAACCTGAATTTAAGAATATGTTATCAAAGATGTCTTGGCGAAAGAATACCTGAATATGACGCGCTGGGTTGGACTTGTATATCTTTGAACCCCAAATCATTGCAAAACGGTGAACCGATCTTCAGCACGGAAAATACTCTGAGAACATCCATTGGCGAAATAAACATCACTTGTAACCTGAAGAAGCATGATAAATATACCTTTATTCGATAACCATAAAACCAATAATATGCGTGTATGAAAAGAGGGCAAATTTTTTGGGGTACAACAGCTGCCCGTGTTCAATCTTCTTAAACCTAAAGATTTAGATTGGCTTGTCTGCCTTTCGTGATCTGAAGGTGGAAGATGATTGAACACTAGAGTACCCAAAAATTTGAACTTGTCTGTAATGATGCTTGACTATGTAGGTAGTATCGGGAATGGGCTTACAGATGCCATTTGGAGGAGATGACGGAAGGTCACCAGAGATGGGCTTAAAGATGTCATCCGGAAGATATGACGGAGAATCGTCGGAGATGGGCTTAAAGATGCCATCTAGAGGATGTTGATTTCCCGAGATAGTCCTTTAATGAGAATTCTTGTTCCTGTCGTTGAGGAGGAATCTTCTGAGGAATGTTGGTCGCTGTCTTGGGAGAAATAGAATTTTAGGAACTTTAGTTGTCCGTTACTCTATTGGGGAATCATCTCTTAGTCGAGGAGATGAAAATGAACTGCTATCTGGTCGTGCTCTAGGATTTACAGTGATTTGCTAAGGATAATAAGACTGACTGCTATTTGGTCGTGCTTCAGGTTTTAGTGACTTACTGGGGAGATGAGATTACACTTGCTATATGGTCGTGCTTTAGGCTTTGCAATCTCAAAAACTTTTATTTGGTCGTGTTCTAGGCTTCAGAAGGAATTAAGTGGTTATCCAGTCGCATCCGGGTTTCAACTTGAATTTAAGGCATACTAACATTTGGTTGTTTCTAGGCTTCATAGTAATTGGCCGAGTAAACTGCTATCTGGTCAAATTCCAAGCTTCGCAGTACCTCATATTGTTATATGGTGGTTGTTGTACCCCAAATTTTGACCTAAGATACCATCTCCCATCTGCATCGTTACATTGCGAGTGTTTTGATCTTTCGATTTTTAAAATTCATAACTTTTTCGAGTCGAGAGCTGTTTATTTTTTTTGAACGCTAAATTTATTAATCGATCAATGCTAAAACAATGTTTATTAATTATTTATTATCTTAAATTTAAATAATTGGAATTTATTTTCAATTATTATATAATTTAAAGATTTATAAATAATAAAATAAATATTTGAAAAGAGGTTTATTAATTGATCAAGCAATGTTTATTAATTATTTATTATCCTAAATTTAAATAATTGGAATTTGTTTTCAGTTATTATATAATTTAAAGATTTATGAATAATGAAATAAACATTTGAAAAGGAGTTTATTAATTGATCAAGCAATGTTTATTTAATTATTTATTGTTCTAAGTTTAAATAGTTGAAATTTTATTTTCAATTATTATAATTTAGAAAAGTTAAAAATAGTGAAGTAAATAATTGAAGTTATTAATTGATCAATGATGTTTATTTATTTGTTTATTATTCTGAATTTAAGTAATTGAAATTGATTTTCAGTTACTATATAATTTAAAGAATTATAAACGATAAATAAATAATTGGAAAGAAGAAAGAATTAATTGGTAAGATATTGGAATTTTATTTACTTTATTCTAATTATTACAATTGTTATTTAAATATTGTATTATTTACAAAATATTTACAATAACAATTATATAAAATGCTTAAAGTAAAATAAAAACTATTCTAATTTTTCCTAAATTCTAAATCTTCATCTTCTATCCAATGCTTCTTTGTCTGCTCATTTAATTTTACCTGCAAAACAATTAAAAGAAAAAGTCAGAAATAAATAAATAATTAAAAGCAGAAAATTATTTTTAGTGTTCATCATTAAAAGCAAACGGCTGGAATCAGTTTTTACCCTTTTTGCAAATCGCGGGATTTCTCCCGGTTCACAAAAAGGGATGAATTTTTTTTTTCAAAATGAATGCACAATTTAAAGATGCACAAATTCATTTTTGTTTTCAAAACTACATAATTAAAAAAAATCAATTGCATTTTCAAAAAGTCCACTGCATACTTCAAACAACATATGCATAGATTCAATTGTTTGTCAAAACAGCATACAAAAAATTAACATCATATGCATAGCAACAGCATATGCAAGTCACATATGCATTTTCAAAACCAAAGCCAACGTAAACATGTGGGAAGAGGCCAAAGACTTAGGCTCCCATGCAGTAGACAAAAGAAGTGTGCAGTTTAAAAACCAATTTGCAAGCAAAGCATATTTTCCATTTACATCATTTTCCAGCCTATGCAATTTCAGAACAAGTACAGCATAACATCATTTTTATGTCAAGTTGTATTGAGGAGAGATAAGAGAGATAGAAGTATGGTTTTGCAGGTTTTGGTTTAGGCAGGAAGAGATACAAAACAAACGGCAGTAACACAGTCAGTAAGAAATAGAAAGCATAAGAAAGGAATACAAACAAACTGTTGGAGCAGTAGAGGTGCAGAAGGCCAAGAAATATAAAAAATATTCAAACCTGAGCCATCAAACATATGCCAAGAAAACGGTTATAACATAACACAAACCCCTTGAAGAAAGAGAGAGAGACCTGCCTTCAAGTTTTGAAAAAAAACTATCAAAATCAAAACCTTTTTTTCCTCCAAGTCTCAAAACAAAAAACCAGTAGAATCTACTGTCAAACCAAAACCATATAACCATTTTCAAACAAATATGGCCTAAAACCATAGAACCGGCCATCACCAAAATCAAAACCATTCCGAACCTGTGTAAAAACCAGTAAAGCCATAAACCAACAAATCATGCTCAGTTAAAAAACCAAAAAATCAGTAAAACCTTATGGCCTAAAAACCAATACACCCTGTTCAACCATGAAAACCATGATCAACCATATAACCTGCACAATCATCACACGCCCAACCTGACCGAAATCACAAACACCGTCAACATAAACCACAAACCTGTACCACCCTAAACCCACAACCAGTAAAGCCATTACCAAAACCAGTAAATATGGCCTAAAACAATATCAAAAACCATGTCGATGCCAAACCTGCAAAACTAGTTCTAAGGCCATTACCAAAACATACACGCCCAGCCAAAATACCATCAACCATAATCAAAAGCAAAATCCAACAGTAAGGCAACCAAAAACCTCAAACCAATGTCAAGCATCAAGGCCTCAGATATGTTCATCATTGGCCATTAAAAAGCATACAGTAGCAAGGCGAGAAGAAGAAGAAAAGAAGCTAGTCAAAAAAAACATTACAACAGTAGCATTCAAGCATTCAGAGGCATCATAAGCAAGCAACGAGGCAAACATGAGTATACGAAGCGAAGCAAAGGAAGAAAGAGGAAAAGATATCATAAAGGGTTTTCAACTGTAATCATCAAACCATTAAAAGAGAATCAGAAACGCAAACCAGGGAGCAGAAGCTTCATCACCGCTGTCACCTTGCCGTCAAAGCCTCCTACGCACTCAACCCTCCTCCTCCATCTCCAGGTAATGATCATCTTTCTTTTCTTTCAATACCTCAAATAATCATGTGAAAACGAATAAGAATCAGAATAGGCGAAAACCATGACATGCAGTAATCAACAACCATTAACGATAAAAGTTGGAATTGTTACCTAATCCGTCGTCATGGCACTTTCATGGAGGGAAGAGGAGGTTGAGATGCCGGTGGCCTTGGGCTGAGGAAACGCAGAAGCGGACATGAGGAAGACGAAGAAGAACGCATGAGCAAGCGAACGACGCCGTCGCTGTTAAACCAAAACCTAATCCCTTTCTCAGCTAACCAAAACATGCGTTTTACCCTAAAACAAAATTATGAATTATGTTTGGACCACAACCTGTTCTGCCTAAGGCCCATGCGAATCTCTCAAGGCACACCCCCCATCCTTTTTTGTTACCTCTGACTAGGCCCCCCCTTTAAACTTTTTTTGGCCCATAAACTATCTATTACCCACCCTTTCTTATTTTGATACCCTTTTCTATTTACTTCCCTTTAGTTTTTTTTAGATCATTATTAATTTAGTTAATTAATAGAACTTAATCAAATAATTTAATTAAAACATTTTTAATAATTTTACCTGTTGTTTATTAAGTTTAATTTAAGGTTTATTTGGTAATTTTGAATATTCCCTCTTTTAATTAGGTTTAAGTTAAATAACTTTTAAGTCTTAATTTAGTTTAATTATTTAATAATTATTAAAATAATGCTTTAATAAAAACTCTAAAAAACATATAAAATAGAATTTTAAAAAACATTTCATTTAATTACTTCCCTCGCTTTAGTTATTACTAATACACAATATAAAAAAAATAGAATTTAAGATTTAAAACATTTTATCTTTTCTTTAGTTAATTCTCTTGCGTTATTAATATTAAACAAAAATCTAAAAAATGCATTGTTCACACCATTTAGTCTATTATTTAATTGTTGCTATCTAATCATCATCCGCATAAATTTCTGTTTATTTATTTTGTCGTTACTTGTTTATTCCGTTTACTTCTAAATTTGTTGACTTCATGTCCTCAAGTCCGATCACGCGAATATTTTCATCACATTAAAACTTAGGGCAATTTTTCCCCAAATCTTCAATCTTTTCAAAACTTATACCGTTCAATCCAAAACTTCGACATTAGGTCGTTGTATCTTCAAAAACCCGTCTGTATCCCTTTTCGGCCAAAACAATTTATTTCTTAATCAAACGGTCAATTTTAATAAAACAGATATTTCAAAAGGTTCCTATAGAGTACTATAGATACATTGGGTGCTAATACCTTCCCACTGTATAATCAACCCCCGAACCATAGATCTCTTTTCAAAACGCCTTGTATTTTTACTTTTAAAAGTATTATTTTACATTGCATATTTAGGGTTTTATTTCGCTCTCTCCCCTTTTCCCTTGGAAATAATAAAGCGCGGTGGCGACTCTTGCTTTTGTGAGGCGAATTAATCAATAATTCGATCTCCGATTTACCCCGCTACATTTTTTATCGCTACAGAATTGGCGACTCTGCTGGGGAAAGATTGACCTCTTGCTGGTCCATCCCTAAGTGGGTTAAGCCTAACTTGTCTTATCTGTTTTATTATTATTTGATTTGTTTGATTATGTGTTTAAATTGGGGTGTTTGGGTTTTTTGCAAAGGACGAATCCTATACCCGGATTAAGTTACACTTAAGAATAGGACGGGCAGTACAGTCATGTTAACTTTGAGGGAGTAATCCCGAAGAAGGAGGCATGAGATCCCCCACTCAATGGAAGGCCCTCTTGAACTTAATATTTGTTTACCGAGTAATCGGGAAGACATTATTATTTTCGACCTAGGAGCCCGAGAAGTTGAGGACCGTAGAACCCTAACCCATCTTGGCCTTTTTAGGTGTAGCGCGGAGACTATCACGGAGTAATTCGGAAGTAGTTGTCACGCGATGCTACGCTCAGGTGAGTTTCTCTTGAGAATATTGCTAATTATCGAGTAATCAAGACGTTGGCAATATCCGAAGGAGGAATGTAGACTCTGAGAACTCTTAGTACCTTGTCTTACAGGTGTGATTGAACCATTAGTACATACCTTTGGGTGGGCTTTACCCTTGACTCCATGCTGAAACGTTGAACCTTTGAACCCCATGTTTGCAAACTTGTGTGTAACTGTTGCATTATCATTCATCCATGCATTCATCAACATTTTTGTAAAAAAACTTGTTTTTCAAGGAACTTCGGAATGATTTTTCCAGACATCTCAGGTTATTATGGAATTTGGAAGGAGAAACACTCGAAGCTTTAGTTTTAAGGAGCCCGAGATTGAAGAACTGAAGAGTTTAATTCCGAAGATCGAAAACCCGACGGATTTTCAGAAGAAGTATGGGTCCATTATACCTCTCATGAAGCGCAAGATGAAGGAAGGCATTCTTAATACGTTGGTTCAATTCTACGATCCCTTGTACCGATGTTTCACCTTTCCGGATTACCAGTTGATGCCCACCTTAGAAGAGTATTCCTACATACTTGGTTTGCCGATCACCGACTGTGTTCCTTTTTCTGGATTAGAAGAGGAACCCAAATCTCACGAGATAGCGACCATCACCCACTTGAAGAAGTCAGAGATAGAGGAGAACATGACTACAAAAGGGGGAATCTGAGGCTTGTCTGCGCAGTTTTTGTTGAGGAAAGCTCGTCATTTCGCTGAGATAAAAGATACTATTGCCTTTGAAGACGTCTTTGCTTTACTCGCTTATGGTCTATTCTTGTTCCCTAACGTTGATAAGTTTGTGGATATCAACGCCATCAGAATCTTCTTGATTGGAAATATGGTCCCTACGCTGCTAGGAGATACCTACTACTCCATCCATCTTCGAAACTCTTATCAAGGAGGGATGATTATTTGTTGTACACTGTTGCTGTATCAGTGGTATGTTTCTCATCTACCTGGGTCTGATGTTTTCTGGGATCTCGAGAAGGAACCGCGATGGGCGCCAAAAATTATGGCAATCACTCATTTCGACATTGATTGGTATAATCGAGTTTACTATGACGTGAAGATCATCGATAGCTGTGGCGCTTTTCTTAACGTGCCTCTTCTCGGTACGAGAGGTGGAATTAACTATAACCCTGTTCTCGCGCGCCGTCAGTTTGGGTACTCGATGAGAGATAAGCCAAACAACATCCATGTGAGTGGTTTCTTTCTACAAGAAGGACTAGATCACCAGGCAGCTAAGAGGGAGATCGAAGGAGCTTGGCGCCACATCCATAGGAAAGGGAGAGACATGTTACGACATAGGGGTGCCGTTTCTTTGGAGCCTTACCTACAACGGGTCCGTGCTAGGGCTTGTGCTCTCAAGATGCCCTATAGACTTGAGAAACCTTTATTCCCTACCGTTGCATCATCATCTGTTGTTATCCCTATCGCGGATATAGGAGAATACCAAGGAAATCTGGCCAGGATGAAGTCCGAGAGAGATGCTTGGAAAGAAAAGTATAATATGTCTGAATATGAGAATCGGGTCCTGACTCGACAGCTAAAGGAAAAGGAGGATTTACTCTTTATTCAAGACGGCTGGTTCATTGATCATGATGAGAAACTTCGTCAAAAGGATGCGTTACTGAAGAAGTATGCTAGTGAGAGGAAGAGAAAGAAGGAAGGTTCGGTAAGCGTGGCTCTCGTTCCTAACCCACCGAAGGAAATCATTGATCGACTGGTAGCTGAGAAGAAAGAGATGGAAGACTTTTATGAAGAGAAGATCAAGAAGCTTCGGTTATAGTTGGTGTTTGGTCCTTCATCCGATGTTTCAGAGTGATCTTTAGCTTTTAGTTTTATTTTATTAATGTCATTTTGTAAAACTTTGTAAAAGGGCTTCATGTTCCGAAGTTGTAATTTATTGCTTTATTATGGACTTCATGTCCCAAAGTTGTAATTTATTGCTTTATTAAGGGCTTGATGCTCCAAAGTTGTAATTTATCGCTTTATTACGGGCTTCATGTTCCAAAGTTGTAATTTACTGCTTTTATTATTGGGTTGTAATCCCAAAGTTGTAATTTATCGCTTTATTACGGGCTTCATGTTCCAAAGTTGTAATCTACTGCTTTTATTATTGGGTTGTAATCCCAAAGTTGTAATTTATCGCTTTATTACGGGCTTCATGTTCCAAAGTTGTAATTTACTGCTTTTATTATTGGGTTGTAATCCCAAAGTTGTAATTTATTGTTTTGTTATTTCCAAAGTTGTAAGTTGTAATTTACTGTTTTTGATTAATGGATTGAGTTTTGTTATTCCAAATTCCTTTACCATTGATGTGTGCAAAATTATTAAAGTTCCTTGAAAAACTATTAAAATGAATCATCATTTGCATTACACATCATGCATCATTCAACATTCCACTTCACATGTTTTCTAGAGTCTTATCCTTGATTAATGGAAGAATTTCAAGATCAGTTCCAAGAAATGCAGAAGGAGCTCAGAGCGTTAAAGGGGAAGGATTTGTTTGGGAAGAACACGCATGACCTTTGTTTAGTTCCGAATGTCAAGATTCCAGCAAAATTCAAAGTGCCAGACTTTGAGAGATATAAGGGTGATTCGTGTCCTAGAAGTCATTTGACTATGTACGTGAGAAAGATGTCTACGTATTCCGATGATCATGACTTGTTGATTCACTATTTTCAAGACAGTTTGACGGGTGCTGCTCTAAAGTGGTATATGGGTTTAGACAGTATTCGGATCCGCAACTTCAACGATCTTAGTGAAGCTTTTGTCCACCAGTATAAGTATAACGTTGACATGGCACCGGACAGGGATCAACTCCGGGCGATGTCGCAAAGAGACAAAGAATCTTTTAAGGAATACGCCCAGAGGTGGCATGAAATTGCTGCTCAAATCTATCCACCTCTTGAGGAGAAAGAGATGACGAAGATATTCTTGAAGACTTTAGGTTCCTTTTACTATGAAAGAATGATCGCCAGCGCACCCAGTGACTTCACCGAAATGGTAAGCATGGGCATGCGGTTAGAGGAAGGGATTCGTGAAGGGCGTTTGGTTAAAGAAGGAAGTCCGTCTAGCAGTACTAAGAAGTTTGGAAGTGTTTTCCCGAAAAGAAAAGAGCAGGATGTCAGTGCATTGTTCCTAGAGAGACCAAGGAGAGGTTACTCTCACGTTGCGGCAGTCACTCCGGCTGTCCGCCCAGCTTTGATGACCCCAGCTCATAAAACCCCACCAACTCAACAACGGCCATTTCAGCAGCAGCCTCGACAACAGGCTTATCCATTCAACAATCAGAACCGTTCACCCAGAAAACCGCAGTTCGATGCCATTCCTATGACTTATAGTGAATTGTTCCCTGCTCTTATCAGAAAGAATCTCATAACGACAAAGCCTCCTCCTGTCGCACCAAATAGTACTTCTCTGTGGTACAAGGCAGATCAGTTTTGTGAATATCATCAAGGGTCGCCGAGGCACAACCTTGAGAATTGTTTTGCTTTGAAGGCGGACGTGCAGAGATTGATTAAGAATGGTATCTTGTCTTTCAAGGATGTTAATCTGAATGTTAGAGATAATCCTTTGCCTCGACATGGGGCAGCTTCAGTGAATATGGTGGAAGGTTGTCCGGGAAAGTTTCGAGTTTTTCAAGTTGAACACATAAGAGAGTCGTTGATCAGGTTACATCAGAGTTTGAGAAGACTTGCCTTTGTTAAGCATCAGCATGATTATGACATTTGTGAATTTTGTTCAAGGGAAGTTGATTGCCCTATTGTGAAGGAGGATATTCAAATGTTGTTAGACCAGAGAGTTATCACTATTACATATGACCGAGATCCGGAGGATGAAGTGAATGTTATAATACCACAATTCAATTTGCCTGAGTCAGTAGAGATCGTTTACGACAGTCAGACTGCACCTGTTGCTCCTTTGACCATTTATCCGCCTAGTCCTGTGCCTTACAACTCAGACCAAGCTGTACCGTACAAGTATAATGCCACAATGATTGAGAATGGGGTAGAAGTCCCTATACCAACAAGACCATCTTTTGTTAACATTGATGATGTGAGTAGAGTTATGAGAAGTGGACGTGTCTTTGCAGCAGTACCTTTGAAGAGACCAGAAGTTCAAGTCAGGAGACCCATACCTGCAGAAATTCCAGTGAGAAATGTTGAACCAAGGGTTGAGATAGGCCGATCCAATGAACCTATCCCTCGCCCTGAGGATGATGAGATTCGGAAGCTTATCAAGAGAAGTGAATATAAGATTGTGGACCAACTATTGCAAACTCCTTCCAAGATTTATTTGCTTGCTTTACTGAGAGATTCTGGTGCCCATAGAGAAGCTTTGATGAAGGTCTTGGACCAGGCGTTCGTGGATCATGATGTGACGGTTGACCAATTTGATGGAATTGTGGGAAATATTACTTCGTGTAACAATCTTGGTTTCAGTGATGAAGAACTCCCAGAAGAGGGGAGAAACCATAATATGGCTTTGCATATCTCAATAAGTTGTGGAAATGATACCTTATCAAGCGTGTTGGTAGATACAGGTTCGTCGTTGAATGTGATGCCCAAGACTACATTATCTCGGCTCTCATATCCAGGTGCTCCCATGAGACCCAGTGGAGTAATTGTTAAAGCGTTTGATGGTTCTAGGAAGACTGTCATTGGTGAAGTGGATCTTCCTATAGTAATTGGCCCTCATACTTTTCAAATCACTTTCCAAGTAATGGATATTCATGCTACCTACAGTTGCCTGTTGGGTCGTCCTTGGATCCATGATGCAGGGGCAATCACTTCCACGCTCCATCAGAGACTGAAGTTTGTGAGGCATGGGAAGCTAGTAGTGATTGGGGAAGAGTAGGCTATGGTGGTAAGCCATTTGTAATCCTTCTCTTTTATTGATGCTGATGAGGATGTTGGAACCCAGTTCCAAGGTCTATTTGTTGCCAAGAATGAAGTGAAGAAGCAAGGGGCATCCATTTCTTCTTTTGAGGATGCGCGACGAGTGGTGGAAAGTGGTTCGGCCGAAGGATAGGGCCAGGTGTTGACTTTGCCCGAGAACAAATCTGGAGAAGGTCTTGGTTTTCGTCCCGTGTCTGCGAGAGTCAAGCATGAGGTGGTTGCTCGTCCGATTCAGGAGGTTTTCCGAAGTGCTGGTTTTATCCATCCGACTCCTCATGAGGTTGATGCTATCATAGAAGATGATTCTGAGGAGGATTTACCCGATTTTGTGACGCCTGGATTGGCTTGCCAAAACTGGATAGCTGTTGATGTTCCTATTGTTATGCACATTTCTGAGTAATGTTTTGTTTTGTTTTTCTTTGAAAAAATTCGCTCTGCCCAAGGCGAAAAGTATTTTGTGTCGGGCTATGATAAAAATAAATCCTTTTGCTCTGCCCAAGGCAAAAGAGAAATGTCTGGGCTCCTTGTTTCAAGTATTTCCCTTCAATGAATAAAAATGTTATTTTGTCCACTACTGTTTTATTTTTCACTTTTTGGGAAATAGTAATGAAAATTAATTAGTAGTAATAGGAAAATATAATAACTTTTTGTTTCATTTGTACAACATTCATATTAATCGATTTCTAAAATAAAGCATAATCATGTGTGCAGATTGATCCATGACTTAACCATCGAAAACAATGATCTTATGCCCTCTCCCAATTATGAATTCCCTATGTTCAGAGCCGAAGAAGAGGATAGTGAAGAGGTTCCTGTTGAAATTTCCCGTTTGCTTGAGCATGATGAGAAGATTATTCAACCATTTGAAGAGCCTGTAGAGTTGATCAATTTGGGTGATGAAGAAGATAGAAAGGAAGTCAAAGTCGGAGCATTGCTTATCCCAGAGGTTAAAGAGAAAATGTTGGAGCTTCTCAAAGAGTATGTTGATGTGTTTGCTTGGTCCTACCAAGATATGTCGGGTTTGGACAATGATATTGTGGAGCATCGTTTACCGTTGAGACCTGAATGTCCGCCGATTAAGCAGAAGCTAAGAAGGACTCGTCCCGATATGGCTGACAAGATCAAGGAAGAGGTTCAAAAGCAGATTAATGCAGGTTTCCTTGTTACATCGGTCTATCCTCAGTGGTTAGCCAACATAGTGCCTGTTGCTAAGAAAGATGGCAAAGTTCGGATGTGTGTAGACTATAGAGATTTGAATAGAGCTAGCCCAAAGGATGACTTCCCATTACCGCACATTGACGTATTGGTCGACAGTACCGCCAAGTTCAAAGTCTTTTCTTTCATGGACATTTTCTCTGGTTACAATCAAATCAAGATGGCACCAGAAGATATGGAGAAGACAGCTTTCATTACACCTTGGGGAACATTTTGTTATCGGGTTATGCTGTTTGGTTTGAGGAATGCTGGCGCAACATACCAAAGGGCCATGACTGCTTTGTTCCATGACATGATGCATAAGGAGATCGAAGTGTATGTGGATGACATGATTGCCAAATCACAAACTGAGGAGGATCATTTGGAACACTTGTTGAAGTTATTCCAGCGCTTGAGAAAGTATAAACTCTGTCTGAATCCCAACAAGTGCACTTTTGGTGTTCGTTCTGGAAGACTTCTGGGGTTCATTGTCAGTCAGAAAGGTATTGAGGTAGATCCTGATAAAGTCAAAGCTATTCGAGAAATGCCCGCACCCAAGACGGAAAAACAAGTAGGAGGATTCCTTGGGAGACTGAACTATATTTCCAGATTTATATCTCATATGACTGCTACCTGTGGGCCGATTTTCAAGCTTCTCCGAAAGAACCACGGATGTATGTGGACAGAAGATTGTCAGAGAGCTTTTGATAGCATCAAAGAATATTTGCTTGAACCTCCCATTTTGATTCCTCCGGTGGAAGGAAGACCTTTGATTATGTACCTGACTATATTGGAAGATTCCATGGGATGTGTGCTTGGTAAACAAGATGAGACTGGAAGAAAGGAACATGCCGTATATCATCTGAGTAAGAAGTTCACAGACTGTGAGTCTCGATACTCATTGCTTGAGAAAACCTGTTGTGCTTTAGCTTGGGCTACTCGCCGTCTGCGCCAATATATGATTAACCACACCACTTGGTTGATCTCCAAAATGGACCCGATTAAGTATATCTTTGAGAAGCCCGCCTTATCTGGAAGAATAGCCCGTTGGCAGATGTTGTTATCTGAATATGACATTGAGTATCACACTCAGAAAGCAATCAAGGGGAGTATTTTAGCCGATCATTTGGCTCACCAACCAATTGAAGATTATCAATCCATCAAGTTTGATTTCCCAGATGAAGATGTTATGTACTTGAAAGCTAAAGATTGTGAAGAGCCGTTACCTGAAGAAGGACCTGATCCCGAATCCCATTCGGGTTTAATATTTGACGGAGCTGTGAACTCTTATGGAAATGGAATTGGGGCAATCATCATCACTCCCCGAGGCACTCATATCCCGTTCACGGCGAGATTGAAGTTTGACTGCATGAACAACATGGCTGAATATGAGGCATGTATTATGGGTCTCGAAGAAGCAGTGGATCTAAGGATTAAGATTCTTGATATTTATGGAGATTCGGCATTGGTGATTAATCAAATCAAAGGAGAATGGGAGACTCGTCATCCTGGTTTGATCCCTTACAGAGACTATGCTAGAAGATTCTTAACCTTCTTCAACAAAGTGGAATTACATCATATCCCTAGAGATGAGAACCAAATGGCTGATGCTTTGGCTACTTTGTCTTCAATGTTTCAAGTGAATGGTTGGAACGATGTGCCTACAATCCGGGTTATGCGCCTCGACAGACCTGCTCATGTGTTCTCAGTAGAAGAGGTTACCGACGACAAACCATGGTTCTATGACATTAAACGTGTTCTTCAGACTCAAGAGTACCCGCCTGGGGCATCCAATAAATATAGGAAGACGTTGAGAAGATTAGCAAGCAGTTTCTTCCTCAATGAAGAAGTTTTGTATAAGAGGAATTATGACATGGTCTTTCTCAGATGTGTAGACAGACGTGAAGCAGACATGCTGATGCAAGAAGTACATGAAGGATCCTTTGGCACTCATGCCAACGGACATGCGATGGCTAGAAAGATGTTGAGAGCCGGTTACTATTGGATGACAATGGAATCTGATTGCTGCAAGTATGTGAAGAAATGTCATATATGTCAGATTTATGCGGACAAGATACATGTGCCACCGACCCTCCTCAACGTTATCTCTTCACCTTGGCCTTTCTCTATGTGGGGCATTGATATGATTGGAATGATTGAACCCAAAGCTTCAAATGGTCATCGTTTCATCTTGGTAGCGATCGATTATTTTACTAAATGGGTGGAAGCAGCATCTTATGCTAATGTAACCAGACAGGTGGTAGTCAGATTTATCAAGAATCAGATCATTTGTCGATACGGTATCCCGAGCAAGATCATCACTGATAATGGTTCGAATTTGAATAACAAGATGATGAGAGAGCTTTGTGAAGAGTTCAAGATCGAACATCATAATTCTTCTCCTTACAGACCGAAGATGAATGGGGTTGTTGAAGCTGCTAACAAGAATATCAAAAAGATTGTCCAGAAGATGGTGGTAACTTATAAAGATTGGCATGAAAGGCTTCCGTTTGCTTTACATGGATATCGTACTTCAATTCGAACTTCAACAGGTGCAACTCCTTTTTCCCTGGTTTATGGTATGGAAGCAATACTCCCCGTGGAGGTTGAGATTCCGTCTCTGAGAGTGTTGATGGAAGCTAAACTTTCTGAGGCTGAATGGTGTCAAAGTAGATATGATCAGTTGAATTTAATTGAAGAGAAGAGATTGACAGCTTTGTGTCACGGTCAATTGTATCAGCAGAGAATGAAGAAGGCTTTTCATAAGAAGGTTCGACCACGCGAATTCAGAGAAGGTGACCTTGTACTCAAGAAGATATTATCTTTCCAACCTGATTCTAGGGGCAAGTGGGCTCCGAATTATGAAGGGCCGTATGTCGTTAAGAAAGTTTTCTCTGGAGGTGCTTTGATTCTCACCAATATGGACGGTGAAGAGCTCTCGCGCTCCATGAACGCCGATGCAGTCAAGAAGTATTTCGCTTAGGTTTGGGTTGACAGTTTGCTAAGTTGAGAACCCGAAGGGGCGGCTTAGGCATGCTTTTGGTCATCCCGGCTGTGGCATATGAGTACATTTGGGATTCGAAGTTGTTAGGGAGAATAGCGATCATTGTTTTTGTGTAACCTTTTCCTTTCATGTACTATTTCCCAAGCTTTTGTAAACCGTTGGAGTCGAATTGTTAGCGAACTACCATCTTATTAATGAAATTTGAGCATTTACCTTTTGTGGGCAAAATTTTAATTTTTTATGGAAATATTTGAAATAAAGTTATTTAAAGTATTTTTATTTTAAAATGCGTCATAAATAATGAAAGGAATATTAACAGTTGTTCCGAGGATGGTCAAGCCATGAAATGCAACAGTAAAGTAGTTTATCCTTGCATGATGAACATGTTTCGTTTCAAAATCGTCATTGAGGTGTTGGTTGTGTAAGCTTGTGTTTCTGGTGGTACTAAGTTTGGTGACTCCCCAACTGTTCCAGTTAAGATTTGTTTCAGTTATCTTTATTTGAGCAGATTTCGGAAGTGTGGTACGCTTTGTCTCTTGCCAGTGGTCTATTGGTATTGTAAGATTGGATTTGAATGCTTTTCTCCTCAGAAGACTTGAACCTTGTGGGGTGATACGCTCTGACGTTGCTTTGGGGTTCCAGTTCCAGCTATTTTCCGTCTTTTTTAAGATTGGCCGAGTATCTATTATGCTGTGACATAATATTATCTTCAAGATATTCCATCTGTTCGTTTTGTCAGCATAAAATTCATTTATTCATTTACACTCATATCCCGCACGCACATTCACATTTGCCGTTGATTTTGGTTGTACTCTGTTTATTCAAACAACGTACGTGTTTCTTTCCAAGTGGAAAGCTAGCTTAAGCAGAAAATGTGCTTCCTCTCTAAATTCCCCAACTGAGCTAATCCTCGTGGATGATTTTTGATTTAGCTCACCTTGTCCATTTCTGGATAGGATGAATTCCCCAATCGAGTTGCTTTCTCATTGGGTGGAGTCTTGTTTGACTGTTTTCTCTCTAGTTATTCCTGGATGAAGTTGTTGTCTCTTGCATAGGCTATCTCATGATTTTCCCCAGTGAAGTCGCGACCTAGACGAATGGCGCATTTATTTTGCATATTTAAGTATGTGATCTCCTCGGGAAGGACTGATTCATGATTCTCTTTGACGAAGATTTTTATTCTCTGCCAGTGTCATCGCAACTTTCTTCTGAGTTACCTTTCGGAAAACGACAAGCGGAGGTCTCTTCATGAGCAACTTGTACGTTATTATTGCTTTGGAAAATGACAAGCGGCAGCTCTTCACGAGCAACTTGTACGTTATAGACATCGGAAAACGACAAGCGGCAGCTCTTCATGAGAAACTTGTGCGCTATCATTATTTTCGGAAAACGACAAGCGGCAGCTCTTCACGAGCAACTTGTACGTTATAGACATCGGAAAACGACAAGCGGCAGCTCTTCACGAGCAACTTGTGCGTTATTATTTTTGGAAAATGACAAGCGGCGGTCTCTTCATGAGCAACTTGTATGTTATAGACATCGTTAGAAAACAGCAAACGGTAAGCGGCAGTCTCTTTATTTGAGCAACTTGTACGTTATTATCTTTCTGGAATACAGCAAGCGGCAGCTTCTTTATTTGAGCAGCTCGTTTGTTATTGGTATTTTTTCTGGAAGACAGCAAGTGGCAGCCTCTTTATTTGAGCAGCTTGTATGTTATTGGTATTTTCTTTGGAAAGCAGCAAGTGGCAGCTTCTTTATTTGAACAGCTTGCGTATCTACAATCTTATTATTATCTCAGCATTAATTGGTATATCTTGGAAATCTCGCAGAGAAGTTTGTCATGAATCGTTACCTTCAGAAGTCGGTAATCCGTCATCAGCAAATTTGATACTCTCTGTCTATCTTTGACCTTGAGTTGTGAACTCACTGTTATTTTTGGGTCAATAATCTGTTTTTTGGCCTATGCAAGATGCCTTCTTTGTTAGGGTCAGAGGTCGTATTCCCCCAATTTTATTCGCTGTTAGGAGTCTGTCGTTTGAGGTCGATGGCTCGTTTCCCCAGTAGTGTATAATCCATGTCTCTGTGTTTTGTTGGTGTTTGATTTCTCCGGCATTGTCTTGTCTCATACAATATCTTTCTCTGTGAATTCAATTACTACATTCATATCAAGCATAATGGCGGCATCTTAGGACAAAATTTGCGTATTATGTATTTAAGTACCTTCAATCTCGTCGAAACGAAGATTTTAATCTTCATATCTCCGGATAGAAGAAACTTAAATAGGGGCAGCTGTTGTACCCCAAATTTTGACCTAAGATATCATCTCCCATCTGCATCGTTACATTGCGAGCGTTTTGATCTTTCGATTTTTAAAATTCATAACTTTTTCGAGTCGAGAGCTGTTTATTTTTTTTGAACGCTAAATTTATTAATCGATCAATGCTAAAACAATGTTTATTAATTATTTATTATCTTAAATTTAAATAATTGGAATTTATTTTCAATTATTATATAATTTAAAGATTTATAAATAATAAAATAAATATTTGAAAAGAGGTTTATTAATTGATCAAACAATGTTTATTAATTATTTATTATCCTAAATTTAAATAATTGGAATTTGTTTTCAGTTATTATATAATTTAAAGATTTATGAATAATGAAATAAACAATTGAAAAGGAGTTTATTAATTGATCAAGCAATGTTTATTTAATTATTTATTGTTCTAAGTTTAAATAGTTGAAATTTTATTTTCAATTATTATAATTTAGAAGAGTTAAAAATAGTGAAGTAAATAATTGAAGTTATTAATTGATCAATGATGTTTATTTATTTGTTTATTATTCTGAATTTAAGTAATTGAAATTGATTTTCAGTTACTATATAATTTAAAGAATTATAAACGATAAATAAATAATTGGAAAGAAGAAAGAATTAATTGGTAAAATATTGGAATTTTATTTACTTTATTCTAATTATTACAATTGTTATTTAAATATTGTATTATTTACAAAATATTTACAATAACAATTATATAAAATGCTTAAAGTAAAATAAAAACTATTCTAATTTTTCCTAAATTCTAAATCTTCATCTTCTATCCAATGCTTCTTTGTCTGCTCATTTAATTTTACCTGCAAAACAATTAAAAGAAAAAGTCAGAAATAAGTAAATAATTAAAAGCAGAAAATTATTTTTAGTGTTCATCATTAAAAGCAAACGGCTGGAATCAGTTTTTACCCTTTTTGCAAATCGCGGGATTTCTCCCGGTTCACAAAAAGGGATGAATTTTTATTTTCAAAATGAATGCACAATTTAAAGATGCACAAATTCATTTTTGTTTTCAAAACTGCATAATTAAAAAAAATCAATTGCATTTTCAAAAAGTCCACTGCATACTTCAAACAGCATATGCATAGATTCAATTGTTTGTCAAAACAGCATACAAAAAATTAACATCATATGCATAGCAACAGCATATGCAAGTCACATATGCATTTTCAAAACCAAAGCCAACGTAAACATGTGGGAAGAGGCCAAAGACTTAGGCTCCCATGCAGTAGACAAAAGAAGTGTGCAGTTTAAAAACCAATTTGCAAGCAAAGCATATTTTCCATTTACATCATTTTCCAGCCTATGCAATTTCAGAACAAGTACAGCATAACATCATTTTTATGTCAAGTTGTATTGAGGAGAGAGAAGAGAGATAGAAGTATGGTTTTGCAGGTTTTGGTTTAGGCAGGAAAAGATACAAAACAAACTGCAGTAACACAGTCAGTAAGAAATAGAAAGCATAAGAAAGGAATACAAACAAACTGTTGGAGCAGTAGAGGTGCAGAAGGCCAAGAAATATAAAAAATATTCAAACCTGAGCCATCAAACATATGCCAAGAAAACGGTTATAACATAACACAAACCCCTTGAAGAAAGAGAGAGAGACCTGCCTTCAAGTTTTGAAAAAAAAACTATCAAAAGCAAAACCTTTTTTTCCTCCAAGTCTCAAAACAAAAAACCAGTAGAATCTATTGTCAAACCAAAACCATATAACCATTTTCAAACAAATATGGCCTAAAACCATAGAACCGGCCATCACCAAAATCAAAACCATTCTGAACCTGTGTAAAAACCAGTAAAGCCATAAACCAACAAATCATGCTAAGTTAAAAAACCAAAAAATCAGTAAAACCTTATGGCCTAAAAACCAATACACCCTATTCAACCATGAAAACCATGATCAACCACATAACCTGCACAATCATCACACGCCCAACCTGACCGAAATCACAAACACCATCAACATAAACCACAAACCTGTACCACCCTAAACCCACAACCAGTAAAGCCATTACCAAAACCAGTAAATATGGCCTAAAACAATATCAAAAACCATGTCGATGCCAAACCTGCAAAACTAGTTCTAAGGCCATTACCAAAACATACACGCCCAGCCAAAATACCATCAACCATAATCAAAAGCAAAATCCAACAGTAAGGCAACCAAAAACCTCAAACCAATGTCAAGCATCAAGGCCTCAGATATGTTCATCAATGGCCATTAAAAAGCATACAGTAGCAAGGCGAGAAGAAGAAGAAAAGAAGCTAGTCAAAACAAACATTTCAACAGTAGCATTCAAGCATTCAGAGGCATCATAAGCAAGCAACGAGGCAAACAGGAGTATACGAAGCGACGCAAAGGAAGAAAGAGGAAAAGATATCATAAAGGGTTTTCAACTGTCATCATCAAACCATTAAAAGAGAATCAGAAATGCAAACCAGGGAGCAGAAGCTTCATCACCGCTGTCACCTTGCCGTCAAAGCCCTCCTACGCACTCAACCCTCCTCCTCCATCTCCAGGTAATGATCATCTTTCTTTTCTTTCAATACCTCAAATAATCATGTGAAAACGAATAAGAATCAGAATAGGCGAAAACCATGACATGCAGTAATCAAC
Source organism: Vicia faba (assembly GCA_948472305.1). Classification (NCBI taxonomy): domain Eukaryota; kingdom Viridiplantae; phylum Streptophyta; class Magnoliopsida; order Fabales; family Fabaceae; genus Vicia; species Vicia faba. Next base: position 1,127,149,945 of record OX451740.1, read on the forward strand.
AACCATTAATGATAAAAGTTGGAATTGTTACCTAATCCGTCGCCATGGCACTTTCATGGAGGGAAGAGGAGGTTGAGATGCCGGTGGCCTTGGGCTGAGGAAACGCACAAGCGGACATGAGGAAGACGAAGAAGAACGCATGAGCAAGCGAACAACGCCGTCGCTGTTAAACTAAAACCTAATCCCTTTCTCAGCTAACCAAAACATGCGTTTTACCCTAAAACAAAATTATGAATTATGTTTGGACCACAACTTGTTCTGCCTAAGGCCCATGCGAATCTCTCAAGGCACACCCCCCATCCTTTTTTGTTACCTCTGACTAGGCCCCTCTTTAAACTTTTTTTGGCCCATAAATTATCTATTACCCACCCTTTCTTATTTTGATACCCTTTTCTATTTACTTCCCTTTAGTTTTTTTTAGATCATTATTAATTTAGTTAATTAATATAACTTAATCAAATAATTTAATTAAAACATTTTTAATAATTTTACCTGTTGTTTATTAAGTTTAATTTTAGGTTTATTTGGTAATTTTGAATATTCCCTCTTTTAATTAGGTTTAAGTTAAATAACTTTTAAGTCTTAATTTAGTTTAATTATTTAATAATTATTAAAATAATGCTTTAATAAAAACTCTAAAAAACATATAAAATAGAAGTTTAAAAAACATTTCATTTAATTACTTCCCTCGCTTTAGTTATTACTAATACACAATATAAAAAAAAGTAGAATTTAAGATTTAAAACATTTTATCTTTTCTTTAGTTAATTCTCTTGCGTTATTAATATTAAACAAAAATCTAAAAAATGCATTGTTCACACCATTTAGTCTATTATTTAATTGTTGCTATCTAATCATCATCCGCATAAATTTCTGTTTATTTATTTTGTCGTTACTTGTTTATTCCGTTTACTTCTAAATCCAAAGGGAAAAACGATTAAATTTGTTGACTTCATGTCCTCAAGTCCGATCACGCGGATATTTTCATCACATTAAAACTTAGGGCAATTTTTCCCCAAATCTTCAATCTTTTCAAAACTTATACCGTTCAAGCCAAAACTTCGACATTAGGTCGTCGTATCTTCAAAAACCCGTCTGTATCCCTTTTCGGCCAAAACAATTTATTTCTTAATCAAACGGTCAATTTTAATAAAACAGATATTTCAAAAGGTTCCTATAGAGTACTATAGATACATTGGGTGCTAATACCTTCCCACTGTATAATCAACCCCCGAACCATAGATCTCTTTTCAAAACGCCTTGTATTTTTACTTTTAAAAGTATTATTTTACATTGCATATTTAGGGTTTTATTTCGCTCTCTCCCCTTTTCCCTTGGAAATAATAAAGCGTGGTGGCGACTCTTGCTTTTGTGAGGCGAATTAATCAATAATTCGATCTCCGATTTACCCCGCTACATTTTTTATCGCTACAGTGCTGCTCCAGGTTTCACAGTGTCTCTTGCCGCTATCTGGTCGTGCTCTAGACTGAACAGCGTGTTATACCGTTATTTCGTCGTGCTCCAGGCTTCAGTAATTTGGGGAAATTAAGTTGTTATCCGGTCGATTTCCGGGCTTCAAAACTTGAATTTGAGATATACCATTATCTGGTCGATTCCAGGCTTCGTAGTATTTCTACTGTTATCCGGTCGTGTCCCAGGCTTCAGTAATTTCGAGAAATTAAGATATTATCCATTCGATTTTGGGCTTCATAGCTTGAATTTGAGGTGTACCACTATCTGGTCGATTCTAGGCTTCATAGTATTTTGTACTGATTAAGATATTATCCGGTCGATTTTCGGGCTTCATAGCTTTTTAAACTGGAATAGAAATCTTATTATCGATTTAATTGAACCAGGGAAAACTTATGAGAACTTCAACTGGGAGAGAAATCTTAGTATCGATTTTACTGATCCCGAGAGAGGTCTCGGATTAATTTTGACTGGCATAGAAATCAGGGGAATCTTAGCGGCGATTTGGCTGACCCAGACGAAAGTCTTAGAACATCTTCAACTAGAATAGAAACCTTAGTGTCGGTTTGACTGAACCAGAGAAAATCTTGAAGAGTGTTGGAATATCTTCAACTGGAATAGAAACCTTAGTGTCGGTTTGACTAAACCAGAGAGAACTTGTGAGAACTTCAACTGGGAGAGAAATCTTAGTATCGATTTGACTGATCCCGGGAGAGGTCTCGGATTAACTTTGACTGGCATAGAAATCAGGGGAATCTTAGTGGCAATTCGTCTGACCAAGACGAAAGTCTTAGAACATCTTCAACTAGAATAGAAACCTTAGTGTCGGTTTGACTGAACCAGAGAAAATCTTGAAAAGTGTTGGAATATCTTCAACTGGAATAGAAACCTTGGTGTCGGTTTGACTGAACTAGAGAAAACTTGTGAGAACTTGATTGCATCTTTCCCTGAAAGGTAAAGAGTTAGTCGTATGTAATGTCATGATGTATGAAATGTATTGAGTAATGATGTTCTCAAAATAAATGAGATTGTGATGTATAATATGTATGCACATGCCATGATGTATGGATATGCAATGCTATTGTGATATTCTCTAGCTGGGGAAAATAAATCCTGGACTGCTGCTAGAGAGTATAAGGAGTTGAGTTCTTCGTTTCCGCTAGGGATAGTGACAGAAGATGATTAGTTGGAGATTTACATCCATTATGCTTAAGAATATTCTGCCAGGAGAGACTATGTCTGAGAACAATCCTGCGGGGGAATGACTCTGTGGGGAAGGGAGATACTCTGTTGGAAGATCTGCTGATTTGGAGAAATAAACTCAGTTGAGGATGAACTTCCATTGCTGGAGAGAAGAGATCTATTGGAGATTGAGCTTCCACTGTCAGAGAAATAAACTCTGCTCGGGAGATGGTTTTATAAACTGCTCATGGTTATAAAACTCGGTTGGGGAATGCAGATATCTGCTTTCTGAAGGAACCTGCTGGGGAAGGAATTCTTGTTTGGGGATACGGAGGTCGAACCTTAGTTGTCTCGGCTCTATAGGGAATATAGGTATCACTGGCTTGTATGTGATAGTGACTTTTCTTCTAACTGTCTCTGCCCCTTGTACCATGCTGGAAAAAGTACATGCGGAGATTTTATGGATGGATATATGTCGTAATTGTACTTGAACATGTATTTAATGAGTGTTAGGATGACATCCGTCTCTAGATCGTATCTGAATTGTACTTGAAACATGTGTTGAATGAGTGTCAGAATGGCATCCTTCTCTGGATCGTATCTGAACTGTACTTGAAACATGCGTTGAATGAGTGTCAGAATGACATTCGTCTCTAGATCGTATCTGAACTGTATTTGAAACATGTGTTGGATAAGTGTCAGAATGGCATCCGTATCTGGAGCGTATCTAAACTGTACTTTGAAACATGTGTCTGAATGAGTATCAGAATGACATCCGTATCTGGAGCGTATCTGAACTTTATCTGAACTGTATCTGAATAAGTATCAAAATGGCATATGTATCAGGAGCGTATCTGAACTGTATCTAAGAGTTGAATCTGAATGAGTATTAGAATGGAATCCGTATCTGGAGCGTATCTGAACTGTATCTGAAATCTGAATCTGAATGAGTATCAGAATGGCATCCGTATCTGGAGCGTATCTGAATTGTATCTAAAAGCTGAATCTTAATGAGTATCAGAATGGAATATGTATCTGGAGCGTATTTGAACTATATCTGAAAGATGAATCTGAATGAGTATTAGAATGGCATCCGTATCTGAAGCGTATTTGCACTGTATCTGAAAGCTGAATTTGAATGAGTATCAGAATGGCATCTGTATCTGGAGCGTATCTGCATTGTATCTGAAAGCTAAATATGAATGAGTATCAGAATGGCATCCGTATTTGGAGCGTATCTGCACTGTATCTGAAAGATGAATCTGAATGAGTATCAGAATGGCATCCGTATTTGGAGCGTATCTGAACTGTATCTGAAAGCTGAATCTGAATGAGTATCAGAATGGAATTCGTATCTGGAGCGTATCTGAACTGTATCTGAAAGTTGAATCTGAATGAGTATCAGAATGGCATCTGTATCTGGAGCGTATCCGAACTGTATCTGAAAGCTAAATCTGAATGAGTATCATAATGGCATCCGTATCTGGAGCGTATCTGAACTGTATCTGAAATTTGAATCTGAATGAGTATCAGAACGGCATCCGTATCTGGAGCGTATCTGAACTATATCGGAGAGCTGAATTTGAATGAGTATCAGAATGGCATCCATATCTGGAGTGTATCTGAACCGTTTATCGATTCTGGTGCTCTTGTTGAATGTTGATCAAGGTATAAGTCTTCCACTGATACACAGGTGAAGGGACATAGTCGTATGTTTTAAATCCCTAACTTTTTCCTGGACCGCCCTTTCGGGTTTTCAGTCCACCGGGATACCTTTTTGCCCAAGCCTCCTTTTCAGGTTTTCGACTTGTCGGGTGTACAAATTTTTTTTATGTATATCCCTAACTTTTTCTCGAACCCTTTTGGTTCGCCAGGATTCCCTTATTTTTGCCTAGGTGTGTCAACCTAGCGGGTCTTTTTTTCATGAGGAGTATTTTCCGACTATGTCCATGCTTTCAGGATGTAAAGAGTTGTCGTTGTCCATAGTGTTGTGTTGTAGTACTGTAAAAAATGTTTTCTTGATGGCACATGATTCGTTGCTGGAATGCATGTGTAATTCCCCAAGCGATTCAGATGGAGATCTGCCCCTGGTTATTTGTCACTTTTGGAGAGACTGCCCCGGGTGTGTTTAAACATCATGTCATGCCCCTTGCTTATGGAAGACCTATTTTTGGAAGTGTCTTTCCCGCTGAGGTGATTTTGTCCATTGAGAGGATGTTTGTTCATTGAATATCCATTGTGCGTATTTCTCTGCTGTCAAACAATTAGTCATATTCAAATAATGTCATTTAAAGAATGCAAAACTCATGTCTGTCTTGAAATTTTTTTTGAAAATGTGTTTTGTGTAGTAAAGCGAAATTTGCGAGAATGTGATATCAACTCAGGATTTGTAACAAAGCCTACAGGAGTCAGGATACCTTTGTAACAATATGATCTCAAACTAACACATGCTTCAGCTAGGACTTTTAAGGGTTATAACGTGGCCTGGTTCACGGTTCAAGAAACAAAGGATAAAGGCTCCAATTTTATTTGTACCCAACCCGCTCTTCGTGATGTTCTTCAGTCCTATGCTTAGTTAATTGCGCGTTTAGATCCCGATTGAGTCTTGAATCTTTTCTCGGATACTTGGTGATGATTCATAAATTGAACCTTTGTTTTGAAAAGGCAGTCATTTTTGTAATATTCTTTTTGTCGAGGATTTGTAGTAACCTCGTTTTTTTTTCGTTATCCCTTCTTTTGCCTGAACTGTTTCTTTTGTGATTACAGTCAGCGGGATGCCCCAATTTTTCTCTTAAGTCTCCTTCATAGGTTTTTAATTAATGAAATTTTATTTCGAGAGATAATGACTGTCTGTCTTGACGATTATACGGAACCATCACCGTCTTTTGTTTTAGAAGGACGTCTTCGATGCCATTCATTGTGTACGAAGCGGCAGATTGTGACTGATTGCGCCTCTGGATTAACTGAGAAAACTACCCTGCCCCAGGTTATGATTAAGGGTTTTAATTTGTGTGAAAAGAAAAACTCCTACTTCTTTGGCTCGAAGGGGTTGACTAGGTATTATCTTCCTTATAACTCCACTGTTTAGGATTTGAAACAACGCCTTTACATCGTCAGCGGGGTCTATTCAAAAGCATACTGTAGAGATTGTGATATCATTTTCGTCATCCTTCCTCTAAGGCTTAGAGTTTTTTTAATCGAGATTTGAATATCACAAAAGGAAATAAGAACGCATTTTTGAAATAGTGAATACGAATAAACTGATTCAAGACAAACATGTGCAATGCATTGATGAAATAACGAGGTTTGATATGAATAAATATTCAAACAAATCAAAAGAAAATTACACATTGAAAATTCTAATGAACGAAAAGTCTTCCTGTGAGAACTTGTCACTTCAGATGGTATGCCTTGGAGGGATGGCAGAAGAACTCAGCCTGACCATCTTGTGTAAATTCTAGCGCTTCTTCATCAATCAAGTCTTGAATTTTTTTTCTCAATGCCCAACAGCTGTTAGTGTCATGTCCAGGACTGTTGGAGTGGTACGTACATCTTGCATTTGTATTGTACCTTGGGGAGGCTATGTTGGGATTCTGAGGAGGGTCCCTTAATATTACCAACTTGGCCTTCAACAGGCGTTGCAATGCTTGAGCCAATGACGTGTTGATTTCGGCGAAGCGTCTTTCGGATGTATTCTTCATATGCCGATTGCCCCGTTGTCGTTGGCGAGGTTTTGATTGGGCTTGTGATGTAGTAGCAATCTGGAAAGGTCCGTTCCTGACCAAACCAACCTCTTCTCTCATTGGGGGCTGATTAATGCCTTGATCCACAATTTTAACTATTTATTTCATGGATTTGCATCCATCTTGGTGAAGCTTGTTGAGGAAAGCTCTTAACCCTTCTTGTCCTCGACCTAAGTTTTGGATAAGAGCCATCTTCCCCAGCATCTAGATTCTCATTGCTTCTACCTCAGCTTCCAGTTGCTCCAATTGTTCATCCTTGTTGTTGTCAGGGTGTTCCTTGGTCAGATTCTCGGCGAAGAGTGTTTTCAGGTCTTCTTGCCCCTTTGATAGATTTAGGAGAAGTTCCTTGAACTGGGCATCTTGAGCTTGGAGATCTCTGTTGTCTTGTTGGAGAGCCATTGCTGAAATAGACAGCGAGAACATGAGAGACTTGCTTTGAAACCTGCTTATGCAATGATATGTATTATATATGTATGCAATATTTTCAAGGATCTCACGGGGTAAATAAGAAAATGTCAGAAGTTGAATTTTGCAGCTTTGATTGAAGAACTTTGTATCATTGAGAGTCCTTCTACGAGAGTCAAGCTCACCATATCAAGTGGGTCATAGCCCCTGACTCAAGTTGTTGAGTTTTGATCTTCTGACGACATTGGCTAGAGGAAAATAAATCCCCTTGCCCCTTGCTAGACGTTTGATTTATCATAACCTGCATCACAGACTCTCGAGATCCTTAAAATGGTTAAGGAAATGTTAAGGCATGATGTTATGATGTGTATGCTATGCTTTTAAGCAAAGGTGCAAAGTGATGTAAGCAAGTAAACCCTGCAAGAAATCTAAGTTATTGGATAATAATTGTAAACAAAACCTGCAAGGAACTCATGTCGTCAGATAATAAAACCCTGTAAGTAGTTCAAGTTGAAAGCACACAAGTCACACAAACAACCTTAGGTTTAGGCTTGCATGGGTTTTAAGGTAATACCCTCTTGAAGTTTAGTTGGTTTCAAACCTGTCTTAAAAAAGTAACCGAGTTCTAAAGATTCTCAATATCATTGATCATCCTTTATCGGACATTGTTTCAGCTCAAGCAATCTTTTCTTGCGGCCGAAATATCCCGAAAGTCTGATCTCAATGAGTGTAGCATCGAGTATCAACCAATCCTCAGCTTTATACCGAGGTCGGCTATCTCACTACTTTCTAATAGCCAAGTTTGTTCAACTAAGGTTCTAAGGTCCTTTAGTGCTTCACGACACCATGCGGCGGCCTCGTATTCTCCTCATTTCCACACAAAGGATACTTGTACCAACTAAAGTGTCACACCAACACAGCCATCACTTAAACCATATCTATCTACGTCGTACAGTCTCCACGATCTATTACTGTTTACCTAAAAGTGTCCCTATATCCGGGTGTAGGATCTTTAATAAGACCCAAACAAAACCCTTAAAGATAAAGCAGGCAAAACAAACAAGAAAGCAATTTTAAAAATGACCTAGGTCCTAAGGTAAACCCCACTTTATTTTATATCCTCGGCAGAGTCGCCAGTTCTGTGATACGGTGGCAAAACCGACTGTTAATACTGATTTGCGTTTTTTGTTTGCAAAATGTCGCGGTAAGTAAGAGTCGCCACCGACTTTTATTTTATCCAATTAGGAGAAGGAAAAAGAACATAAAAAAACCTTTTTCGAGATGTTTCTGAGTATGGGGGGTAGATTATAGAAAGGGAAGGTGTTAGCACCCTTTCCATCCATGGTTTTTCATGAGCTCTTAGGTACTTTCTCATTTTGAAATTGCTTATGTGTGCTTTGCTTTGAAAAGTTTTGTTTTACTTCGTTTTAACCCTTGTTTCTGTCCTCAAGAGTGTTACGAAGTGTTTTGAAAACTTTAGTTTGAAAAGTTTGTTTGAAAGTGTATGGTGTAAAATATTTGTTGTTTTGAGCAAGTACCTAACAGTTATCTACCTACTCGAAAAAAGACATTTTTTTCCTCCTATCCTTTAAACCGTGTTATCCTACTATTAGTTAGTAGGTAACCCTAGTCGTTGGATGTTTGAGGGACTATCGAAAGGGATGTAATTGTCATTGAAGGCAACATGTAAGGATACCTTAGCATTTCGAAGGGACTGTCATCATATATTCATAGGCAACATCGAGGGACAAGATCATTTCTCGTAGGCAACTCGAGGGACGTTAAGGGACTACGATCTTTATGATGACTTTTAGATTGAGGGTCTTTTGCGAAGATATCCCTGCGTTCGAGGGACATGACCATTATTTTCTGAGGCAACCAAGTGGGGAGTACCCTAGGGGTGCAAGTGTGCAATAGTGTGTTTTTTCAGTTATATTTATCTTGCAATTAGGGTTTTCTATCATTCATTTTTATCTTTCCATACAATCCTATTAATCTAAGCATTGCATAAAATATAGTAGCAAGAGATAAAGGCGGAAATGTAAACCTAAGCTATTACAGAGCTTTGGGGCAGTTACATAATAGTGAAGAGGGCGGAAAAGAAATCTTAAAACTATTACGTCCCGGAAGTAATTACATGATAATGATAAATAAAAAACCGGGAAAAATAAAGCTACGCTATTACAATTGAACGCGCCCTATACACTTTATCTAAGAAAATAAAAATAAGATGAAAATAGCAAAGAAAATGTTTTGGTGATTTTTTATGAAAAAAATGATTTATGATAATTAATTAAATAAACCTAAAAAAAACCTAATTAAATTTAATTAATAAAAAAAATGTTAATTTTGAAAAAAGTTAAAAAAATATAAAATTAATCCTAATTAGTTTTAATTAAAAAAAGTTAATTTTGAAAAAAAGTTAAAAAATATAAAATTAATTAACCTAAAAATTAAATAAGGTTTTTTTGTAAAAAAAAAAAGGTTTGTGAAAAAAGTTTTGTGGTTAAGTGAATTTAAGATTGAGAAAGACAAATTGGTTAGAAACCAAAAACAAACAATGAAATTAAAAACCTAAAATTTAATTAAAACCTAAAATAAAATTAAAATCTAAAATTAAATTAAAAAAACCTAAAATTAAATTAAAAACACATAAAATTAATTATTTGAGTTTAGGAGGAAAAATCAAAGGTTTGTAAAAAATATTAGATTTTATGAAAAAGGTTTTAAACAGAAAGAAGGAAAATAGGTAAAATAGATAAAAGGAATAGAAGAAACCAAAACCAATAGGAGTGGGTGTTGAGCCCACGCCCTTAATCTTCTCAAGATGTCTGCCTCGTCATGCATTGGTGGTTGTTATGTTTTAGCCTCAGTGTTTTGTAATAATCCTGCATGGAACCCTGTCTAAATCTACAGTGTTGAATCTGATGAACACATTAAATAAATTACTACATTATGAAATACAACTAAAGCAAATATATGAAATTTTGTAATGTTAAAACCGATATGGCATGTATGAATGCTTCTACACCCTTTTGATCATGGAGATCAAATCAGCCTTACCCTTACTGGAGAAATAGTGAGATGTGGGTTTGTAACAAGGATGGTTTATTTGTAATGAGTTGTGGGTTTGTGACAAGGATGGCTTCTTTGTAGTGAGATGAGGGTTTGTAATAAGGATTTTAAGGTTTTTAGGGTTTTTGAACGAATTTGATATTTTGACAGGGTTGTGGCAAAGGTTTTTTTTCCTCGTGACAGACTCAATCGGATAAAAATTGACTAAGTTACACTATTGCTTGTGTAAAAAGATGGGCCCAATCCAATAAAAATTGACTAAGTTATGAATTTTCGAAGTTTCGACCCAGATGAAATAATATTCAGCATTCAGGATTTTCAGCGCGTCACGCGCACTCTGAGCAAGAAACAAAGGCTTTTTGTATACCATTCAAACTCAATACCTCTTGTGAAAACTTAGCCAACTCAATTTGTGAAATTTTGGCACCGGAACCAGCTCGATATGATGAAAATCGACCAAGTTATGATTTTCTGAACATGATGCAAATAAATTTTTTTCACGAATTTTTTGTACGAAAATACTTGATAAATCCGCATTTTTGAAGACCTTCTGATTGAAATTGGCTTCCAGCCGTGAGATATGAAAATGTAGATCACGTCAAGACAAAATTTTGGTCACTGGAACGGGTTCAAAACAAGCCACGGTCTTCAAGTTATGAATTTTTTAGTGCGTAAAAACTGCACTTTCAGCATACTTTTTCACCACATTTCTTCGAGAAAACTCATACATTCGGAGACCTTCTTTAAAAAATTGACTCTTGAGCCAAACCTGAATTTGAGACTACGTTATCAGAGATATATTGGCGAAAGAACATCTGAATATGACGCGCCGGTTAGACTTGTGAATCTTTGAACCCCGAATCATTGCAAAACGGTGAACTGATCTTCAGCACGGAAAATACTCTGAGAACATCCATTGGCGAAATAAACGTCATTTGTAACCTGCAGAAAGCTTGATAAAAATACCTTTATTCCATAACCATAAAACCAATAATATGCGTGTATCAAAAAAGGGTAAATTTTGGGGTACAACATTTTTCTTCTTCAGATTTCCCCTCAATCTTCAAATTAATACTCATGGTGAGGAACCTCTAAAACTTATTATTGGAATCTTCATTAATCTTTCTGGTGAAAGACCGATTCTCAAGTTGTCGGATTGTTAAGGGGTGTATTTGAAAATTTGGAACAATTACCGGTTGATTCATAATAGTCAATCGACCTGTTGGAGAATTTTCTCTTCCATAGTCCCCAAGAAGTCTCTTAGGGGGTGGTGGATCTTCAGCCATTGGTCTTTCCTCTTCGGATTATAAACCTGAATGATCTGATGAACCTTCTGATTCAAGTCTAACTAATTTAGCTTGTTTGCGCCTTGCGTGAAAATTTCATTCGATTTTGGCGCCAAAAGGAAATTCAGTTGAGAGCTTTCCTCGCATACAAGGGTTAAACACAAATCAGTACTAACAAAAAATTATTAAAAACAGAAAATAAAATTCCAGTCGTAGAGCAACAAAATTTTAATTGAACTCTATAATTTGGAAGTCCACAACAACGGAGCCAAAAACTTGATGAGAAAATTAACAAGTGTACTATTTTTTCTTTTGTAATAATAGGGAACTTCCCTGAATTTCGTTCTCAAGGATTGTCCAGAAGTACCAAGTTCAATTTGTAGTTCAATTAAACAAAAACTAAATTTGGGGTTTTAGTTTGGAAATTGTCACTTAACAGTAATTAAAAATAAGCAAACATATAAATTGGATTTTTACTAATATGAGGAGCATGACAGGGTTTGGTGTGTAATTTTCTCTATAACAACCTTGAATCTTGATTTCTTCAACAAGTTCATAAAACCAATTATCAGCCCTTTAGTTTATTTTCCCCTAAGTCCTTATTGGGAAAACCTTTGAACATTTATCTTAAATCCTAAGTCCTTAGAGAGTTATGATGAAATCAAGCCTTTGTTTTATCAAGAGTTAATCGCTAACTATAGGGTATACCTAGTCCTAGGTGATAACTATTATAGTCTAATCGTACAAAAACCTTAACAATTGCAGTCTAGTTGGTTGTTAACCATAACTGAATCTTATTTGGTCCGATCAGGAAAGCATAAAAACATTGCCTGATTAAATTGAATAATAAAAACCATGGAATTGATAAAATCAAAAATTCAAAGTCATTACAGATTTTAATCAGGGACACCCCCTAACATTAGGGGGTTTCGCTACTCATATTGTTCAAAGTAATATCAATAGTGTTGTACCCCAAAATTTTCCCTCCCATTTTTCATACAAGATACAACCCTAGGGTTTCTTGGATATTCAAGTTGGCTCAGAAATCGACCAGACAGATTCTCTTCCGGGGCAGTAAATCAGCAATTAGGGTTTTTGCAATTCTCAAAAGAAAATGAGTTTTCAAAGATCCAATTGGCCTTCATAGGTCTTCATGCTTCCTCAAGGTTGTAGTTATGATTTCTTCAAGTTACAAGACTTTGAGACGATTATGTCTATTCATGGTCACATGTGATGTCGCTCACGGGTTTATCTTCAAAGAATCGGAAGAAATTTGAGTTTGGAAGACTTTAAAATTATCAAATCATCGCAAGGCATTGATTAATTTTGAATTTTTCTTAAAAACAGTTTACTGAAAAGATAATGTTTGTTCTCAGAGCATGATTTGTTTGGGACAAGAGATGGAGATTAAGACTATCATTTAGGACAATCATGATTTTGGGATTCAGGTTGACGAGATGATTTACGTCCTTGAAACATTTATTTTGTTTAGTAAATGGAGTACAAAGTGCGTGTTTGTTTGAAATGTAGTTACAAAGTTATTTGGATTATTTGGAATTCAAGTTACCAGACTTGAGCATTTTATTTCAAATATCCTGATTGGGAATTTCAAAAAAAAACCAATTAGGATACAAAGAGAAATTACAAATTGTTGTTTATAAAGGATTTCAAGTTATAAAATAACACAAGAATACTTTATACTACAATTCAAGTTCTTCTCCAATTTCAAACACACCGTCCAAGATTGTTACAAAACTTCAAATTATTTTAATACTTTATGTTTTACAACTTATTGTATTTAAAGATAAGTTGATACAACTATTGGATACAATACATCAAAATACAAGAAGAATTTTTCTAAGTTACAAAGAAAATCAAGTGAATGTTTGGCCTAAGAGAACTAATCCATGATTAAGTTGTTTGAAGATCGAAGTTATATCAAATTCCTTTGATTTTCTCCAAGACTTTCATGTTTGCCATGGATTTGTTGCGTTCTTTGCTTTGTCATCTCCACTTTTGCTCACATGAAAACAAGAGAAAGAAAGCATGATTAATACAAAAATATATGAACATGAACAAAGAATTTTCCCAAAAAAAAAGCTATTTCATAAGTTCATCATTAAGGTTTGCAACGTGGAATCAGAATGTTGTTTATTTCATCACAACCCATTTCCCCCAGTTGCAAATCACAAGAAGGTTGCCCTTCTTGGTTCACAAAAAAAGGTAAAAAAGAGAAATTCGTGAACACGATAGCCCAAGGCTGCACACAATAACAAAATACTACAACAGTCCAAACAAACAGCATCATCACAAACTGAAGCAAAACAACATCATCACAAACTGAAGTAAAATAGCATTATCACAAACTGAAGCAAAACAGCATCATCACAAACTGAAGCAAAACAGCATCATCACAAACTGAAGCAGAACAGCATCATCGTAAGCTAAAACAAGGCAGCAATGTGGCAAATATAACAAATAGCTAGATGCTAAATCAAACAAAATAGCAAGTCAACTTGCTCAAGAGACAAAGCATCGTCATTTTCAAAATACTGCAAATCCTTCAGAATGTAAAATAAGCAAAAGAGAAAATTGCTTTTTATTGTCATTGAGAGAGAAGAGAGGAAAGAGATCACCTAGGCTACAAAATAGCCCAAAGTACATCCTGCAAAAGCTTTGCTACAAAAAGAAGAGCTGCAGTAAAATACAAAATCAGAAAAAACCTGATGTAAACCCAAAAAACCACAAAACCTGCTGTAAACCCAAAAACCACAAAACCTATTGTAAACCCAAAAACCACAAAACCTGATGTAAAATATAAAATCAGAAAAAACTTATTGTAAACACAAAAGACCAAGAGGCCACAGCATAAAAAGAGTTTCAATAAAACAGAGAGAGCGGCGATTGATTCAGGAGACACAAAAAACACAGTAACAAAACCTGATAACCATCACCCAAAACTGAGAACCAAATAACCATTATCCAAAACTCCAAAACCTGATAACCATCACCTAAAAACCCAAAACCTGATAGCCATCATCCAAAACTCAGAACCAAATAACCATCTTCCAAAACCCAGAAAAAACAGAGAAAACAGAACGATTTTTTTATCCAACTCAGAAAAAGCCGACCACAACCCTTGATCTCACATCACAGAGAACCAACAAAAACAACTTGACAGTCAAAGACGAAAATACCTTCATCTAGGAAGAAAAGATTAGAACGAAAAATATAAAGAAATTCTGCAGAGATTTTGATAATATCTTCCCTGAAGTTTCCTTCAAGCTTCACAAAATTCTGAGATTCCTAACCAAATCAAGAAGCCAACATTTCACGCTTTCGTTAAGCTCCTGCAAATCAATACCAACAACAATTTTTACATCAGTATCGACAAAACCAACTCACATCCTCAAATTAATTGTCATAGAATAAGAGAATCGGAACTTAAACGCATTTCAAAGGTAGAAGGATCTCGGGATTTACCTCTTTCGAAACTCTGCCAGAAAGACTCCAAAAGGTACCTTTTCTGCCACCATATCGTCTTTTCGCATTTAATTTATCATCCATGGATTTTATGCTAGCTTGATCAAACTTCTCTCTGCTTCGATTGTTGTGCATGTTGATTTTCCGTTATTGTTGAATCATTTGAGATATATCGTCAACTAAATACAGAGAAGTAACCAAAAGTTTCAGAGCAGATTGAGATAGTGTCGAGCAAAGAGGGTTTAGGTTCGGTTGAGAGAAGATGGAGGAAGAATCGTTGATATAATAGAAGAGAAGGACCAAAAAAAGGAGGGTTTTGTTTGTTCATCGTGAGAGAGAGATGACGTGAAGAGAGGAAGAGAGAGCACGTTTCCTTTTTTTTCTTAATTGATAATTAATCAGAGTTTTATTAGGATTAAAAATCATTAAGTAGGTTAGCAATAATAATTTTTTCCTTCTTCCCTAGGAGCAGCGCCACACCTCTCTCTATTTCCTAGGGTTTTCAAACCCTTTCTATTCCCTTTGTCAAACCGGGTCATGCCTCTTGGGCCTTTTGGCCCAATCTTGCTAGCATTTTCTTTACATTTATCATTTAAGCCATTTGAATTATGAATAAGCAGTGTAGTTCAGTTGGTAAAGTGTATCCTGGATAATCCAAATGGCCTGAGTTCGATTCCTCCTGTGGGCATTTTTGTTTTATTTCTTTCAACTTTATCTTTTGACTTATATTTTTTAGTTTTAATAAAATACTTCAACTAACGTTAAAAAACATACATTTTTTTATACATAATTAATTAATCTAAACTTTGTGATTATTTTTTATCAACTTCTCTTTTTTCTTAAAAAATAAATAAATATAATTTGTTGTAGATAAAATTATTAAGTAATTTACATATAACAAAACACTAAAAAATAGTAGAATTTAATTTTTTTTATCCTTCTTTAGATTTTATTTAAGTAAGTAAAAATACAAAAAAATAATACATATAATTTAATCAATTATTTTATTTTATTTTTAGAATAGGTTTTACTTTCCTCTTTTCAAGTAAAATACTTAAATTTTTATTTCCATATTTTGTTGGTTAATTTTGTTTCGTAGATTATTGTAGCTTTAATTAATCGCTCAAAAATTTGATTTGGTTGTATTGTTTGCTATTTAGACCCTTTTTACCGCATTTTGACTCATCCCCATTTGTAAAAAAATTGTACCCCCATTACCGAACACTTTGTAATAGCGTAGAATTTCAATTCCTGCAATTTACTGTTTTCCTTATATTGTATAGTAATTAGGCGTGTATGGCAAGATTCAAAAATCAATCGCTAGATAACGTAATCAAAGAATAAAATAACTTGAAACAAACACACTTTTTCACATACGCACTTCTAGGGTAACATCGCTCGTTGCCTCGGAAATTCAGTCATGTCCCTCGAATATGGGATGTTTTAGCAATGACCCTTCGATAAAAAAAGATCGTAGTCCCTCGATGACCCTCGATGTTGCCTTCGATAAAACGATCTCGTCCCTTACGAAAATTTCTAAAGCGTCTCATAAGTTTCCTTCGATGACTGTAAAAAAATTGACCCGCGCCTGTCCCTTCACATCCAACGATGGGGCTTCTTACCAAATTAATGGTAAGATAGCCACATTAAAAGGAGGAAGAAAAGAAAAATTTAAGACCTTTCGAGTAGATAGATTCGCTCTTAGTTACTCACTTGCTCGGGATAAAAACATTTTTACACCTACACTTTCATTTCAAAACATTTCAAAAGTCAAAACGTTTTGTATACGTTCTTATAGAGACGAGTACCATTGCAAAACGTCTTTTCAAAAACACTTTCCGAAACACAATTCACAAACACATCTTTGAACCACTTTTCGAAACAAAAATTTGTACGCGTTCTTATAGAAACGAGAACCATTATAAAGAGATTTTTCAAAAAACTTCCAAAGCCCACACCACAAGCACACTATCAAATGAAAGCAAGTGATCTAAACGAGTAACTAAGAGCCCATGGAAAACCATGGATGAAAAGGGTGCTAATACCTTCCCTTTTCATAACCTACCCCCCGAACCCGAGAAAAAATCTTGAAAGGTCTTTCCTGTGCTTTTTTATCTTTCCTTTTGGATAAAAGAAAAGTCGGTGGCGACTCTTGCTATCCGCACAAGTGCGATCGAAACTCAAAACATCAAGTCAGTTCTCCCACCGTATCACAAAACTGGAGACTTTGCTGAGGAAAATAAAAAAGTGGGGTTACCTTAGGGTTAGATCACCTTTACTCGCCTTTATTATTTGATTTGTGTGCTTTATATTCAGTTCTTCGTATTGGGCTTGCTCTGATCCTCCACCCGGATCTGGGGTACCTTTTTAGGTAAATAGTAATAGATTGTGGAGACTGTACAGTATAGACCGATATGGTTGAGACAATGGCTATGTTAGTGTGACGCATTTGTGGGTATCGGAATCCCTCATGGTGAATCGAGGAGAATACGGGGCCGCTGAGTGGCGTCATGAAGCACTAATTAACCTTAGAACCCTAATTGAACAAACTTGGCCATTAGGACGTAGTGAGGTAGCCAGTTTCGGTGAAAAGCTGAAAATTGGTTGATACTTGATACTACACTCATTGAGGCTAGACTTTTGGGATATCTCGGCCGCAAGAAAAGATTGTTGTGCTGAGACAATGCCTAAGGGAAAGGTCGATGATATTGAGATCTTTTAGAACCCGATCATTATTTCTAGGACAGGTTGAGCCAACTAGACTTCAAGAGGGTATTTACCTACAAAACTCATGCAAGCCTAAAACATAGGGATTTGTTTGTTGTGTGTGTATATGTTTGCTTGTACATAAACATAATAAACATCATCAACATCATATGCATACTCACTAACCATTTCAAGGATTTAGAAATTTATCTTTGTTTTTGTTTTGTAGGATATGAATTCTCTCCGAAGAAACACCATCTGAATCAGCTTCATAAAAGCACATCCTCAACTTCAAGAGCTAGCTTCAAGAGTGCCCGGGTATTCTCCTTTTACCAAGAAGTATGGTCGACTCCTCAGTTTGGCTACATCCAACTTCCAAGAAGAATGATGTGTGTACTATTCCAATTATTTGATCCCGTACATCATTGTTTCACTTTCCCGGACTATCAGTTGGTACCTACATTGGAAGAGTTCTCTCTACTCTTAGGGGTGCCCGTGCTTAATCAGATACCGTTCACCGGTCTAGAAGGGATTCCAAAACCTTAAGTTGTCGCCGAAACTTTACATGTGAAGAGGGCCGATGTCATAGCCAATTGGGAGATAAGAAGTGGGGTTAAAGGTTTTTTAGCTAAGTTTCTATTGGAAAAAGCTCGTTCATTCTAGGATGACATGGATTTCCAAGCTTTCGAAGACGTCCTAGCTCTCCTCATTTATGGTTTGGTTCTGTTTCCCAATTCTGACCAATTCATAGACGTTAATGCCATCAAAGTCTTTCTCTCTCGCAATCCTATACCCACCTTACTAGGAGACATCTTGCATTGCCTTCATACCCGTACCATGAAGAAAAGAGGTACCCTCTTTTGTTATATACCCCTACTCGCTAAGTGGTTCACCTCACACCTGCCTCAGTCAGCATTGAAGAACGAGCAAAGATTGACTTGGTCTCAAAGGATGATGTCTCTCACCCACTCTGATATCCGTTGGTGCTCGAGATCCTTGGAAGATATTTCTATCATTGACCGATGTGGGGAGTTCCCTAATGTACCTCTGCTAGGTATTAAGGGAGGTATCACCTACAACTCGTGCTTATCTCTTCGACAGTTTGGGTATGCCCGAAGAGACGGCCCTCATGAGATGCTCATCCAGGGTTTGGTGTTCGATTACGACAAAGAAGACCAAGGTTATCGCCAGAGGTTTACACGTGCTTGGGGAATGGTGAACAAGGTGGGCAGTAGGACTTTGGGACGTAAAAACTCTATCCCTCTCGAGCCTTACCTTAAGTGGGTATGGGCTCGTGCGCAGAGTCTCTTGATGCCTTACCCTTCCATCCTTCCTGTCATCATTGAGCCTGTTATTGAAGGAGACGTCCCATACACCATTCTTCATCCTAACATGCCTACTTCTCTCGAAGACCTGCAAAAAGCTTAGATTCAGTTGAAGGAAGAAAGAGACACCTTTGAAACCCAGTACTACGCCAGTGAGAAGAAGGTTCTGGAGCTCACCAAACTGCTTCATGAAGAGAAAAATATTAATACCTACATTGCTCCAAAGAGGATGCGTTCGGATTTTTTGTCTTAGGAGTTTTTTTGTTGTATTTTGTTTCTTTCTTTGTAAGCCCAGGGAGGCATGATGTATTCAAACTTGGTTTTATTTAATATGACGTGTGTTCTTTTTTGGTTTGGACAAGTTTAAATCTCTAAATTTCCTTGAAATCATTTGCATATTGCATCTTCATTCATCATAACATCATACAGGTTTCTCATAACAGGTCGCCTTATCCTTCTACTGTTTATTTCAGTGAGATGGATTTTGAACATACTGTGGAAGATCTTCAGACACAGAATGCCCAGTTTCAACAAATGCTCATGGCTCTGACAAAAGGACAAGAGGAGTTGAAGACTCTGCTGGCCAAAGAGAAGAAGAAGAAAACGAAGAAACCAACCGGAGTTGTGATCATGGGAAGAAGATTTAAAGGGCAGACCAGGAGAACCTTAGACTTTGCAACATCATTAGGTGAAGGAGATAATCAAGGAGCCGAGACCCAGGAAGTGAACGATGACCCAATATCCGAAGGAGAGGAAGAGCCTGATTACTCTGAGGAACAATATCCTCCTGCTGATGATAAATACAAATAGCTATAGGATCGTTTGAATGCCATGGAGATTCAGAGGGTACCCGGTTTGGACTTTGAAGAATTAGGACTCATCTCGGGGGTTGTCATCCCATAGAAATTCAAGGTCCCAACTTTTGCCAAGTATGATGGTGTGTCTTGCCCAAAACTACATTTGAGGTTATATGTCAGAAAGATTCAACCCCACACGGATGACAAGAATTTGTGGGTGCATTTCTTCCAAGAGAGCTTATCAGGGACTCAGTTGGATTGGTTCTACCAATTAGAAGGGTCCAATGTCCGCAACTGGGAAGAGTTGGCTGCCTCTTTCTACAAACAATATCAGTATAATGCTGATTTGGCTCCGACTAGGACATAGTTACAAAGTATTTCTAAGGGAACAAATGAGGGTTTCAAAACCTATGCTCAAAAATGGAGGGATCTCGCAGGCAGGGTCCAACCCCCTTTATCCGACAGAGAATTAGTGGATATGTTCCTTGGCACCTTGTCAGGACCATTTTTCAATCACCTGATTGGGAGTTCTTCATCTGGGTTTACCGATTTAATCATGACTGGTGAGCGGGTCGAAGCCGGTATAAAAAGCGGCAAAATTCAAAGAGATGCATCCTCAAGTATGGTGAAGAAACCTTTTGTTGGAAAGAAGGAGGTCAGTGATGCGTATGACCATAGGAATCAAAACAAAACCGACCGTCGTCCAGCAGTAGGGCCTGTCATGATCTATAATCCTGTGCCAAATCAGCAGCGAAATTATCAGCGCAAACCAGAAGTGCCCATGAGACGATTTACCCGGATTAACATGACAATGTCTCAGGTTTTGCCACACCTTCTCAAGACCAATCTAGTAACTTTAAAGGAAGCTCCCAAGAATCCCAATACTGCTTCTCCCTGCTACAACCCGAACTCCCGATGTGCCTATCATTCTGAAGGCCCAGGGCACGATACAAATGACTGTTGGGCCTTAAAGAATAAGGTGCAAGTCCTTATCGATGCGAAAGAGATTGAATTTGAGCCCCCAGAAATGCCTAATGTAATAACGGCACCAATTCGCAGACATGGATAAGGTATCAACGCCATTGATGATGATCGTTTTGTTTCCTCTGTGAATGACTTGGTTACTCCTCTGTTGACCATTAAACAAAATCTACTGCAAGCCATCTTGTTCCCAGGTTGCGATGAAAATTTCCACCTTTGCAAATCTCTGCCGAACGGTTGTTTGTTACTAAAGATAGGCGTCCAGCGCCTGATGACTAGTAAAGAAATCCTATTTGAAAAGCTACCTCTTATCAAAAGCTCTTATCAAGATGTTTCGATAATCACCATTTCCGATAATCCTCCCAGGGTCTCCACAAAAAGACCCGTCAGGATTACATCTTCTCCCAGATCTGCACCATTAATCATCACTATGCCAAGACCAATACCATACTCCTCAGATAAAGCTGTTCCCTGGAGTTATGAGGCTGACATTTATTACTACAGCGTCAAGCAAGATCAATCGGATGTCACAAATGAAGTTGCGAGAGATATTGATCCCGATATCGGTAACATCACTGGAACCAGCAAAATAACAACAAGTGGAAGAGTCTTCTCACCTGAGATTTCACCAAAGACCGTTTTTACTCCTGTGATCATCATTACTGCCACTCCTACCGACACCGCCAGTGATACTCCTACTGTTATCCCTATTGCCGATACAAGGGGCAAAGAGGCTTTGGTTGAGCCTGCCCAAGCAAGAGAACGTCCCAAAGTCATCCTTGAAGCTTCTAGAAAAGAAATAGAAGAAATCCTGAAGATAATCAAGAAAAGTGACTACAACATTGTAGAACAATTGGGGCAGACCCCCTTGAAGATATCATTGTTGTCCTTACTTTATTGTTCTGAAACTCACGCCAATGCCTTAGTCAAGTTTCTTAAGACCGCTCACGTGCCCCAAGAGACCTCCATTGACCAATTTGAAGACTGTGTGGTCAGTCTAACTGCTAATAACGGATTGGGCTTTTCCGATGCTGATTTAACCTCTAAGGGAAGGAAGCACAACGATGCCTTACATATTTCCATTGAATGCAGGGGCACCACACTTGCCCATGTTTTGGTGGATATCGGTTCATCATTGAATGTCTTGCCCAAAAATGCTCTCGACCGACTGGATTACGAGGGGCTCATCTTGAAACCTAGCAACATCATAGTAAGGGCCTTTGATGGTTCCAAGAGGACAGTGCACGGAGAAGTTAGTATCCCCATAAAAATTGGGACTCAGACTTTTGACTCAATTTTCTATATGATGGACATCCGCCCTTCGTACTCTTGTCTGTTGGGTCGACCCTGGATCCATGGTGCTGGTGCCATCACTTCCACCCTACACCAAATGCTAAAATACCTGATCAGAGGGAAGATTGTCACAGTTTACAGAGAAGAGGAATACATGGTTAGCCATTTGAACTCTTTCAGGTGTGTTGAAATGGATGGCGAATTCATATAGACTCCCTGTCGGAACTTTGAGGAGGTTCCAGCAACGGTCGCAGCAACCAAGTCTACTTCAAAGGTCCTGAATATTACCATACCTCCGCTAAATATGGCTTTATTGAAAGACGCTCGAGCAGTAGTTGAAGAGGAAAGATGTACTATTTGGGGTCAACTTCCGGATATTCCCTACAAGTCCGACAAATTTGGGTTGGGGTTCACTTCAGAGGCTCAGAAAGCTGTCTGACGTTCTCGCGCAGGGGAACCACCTCTGCGTATCAGCAATCAAGGAGTCAATGCATTAGAAGATAGTGATGGTAGCTGTGACATGGATGAATGGATTTTTCCAACCATCGGCGGAGGGCTCAACAATTGGGAGGCGAAGGATTTCATTCCTATTACTTTTATTCAAGAGTAATTGTCTTTTAATATTTTCAGGCTTGTAATATTTAAACAATTCAGACTTTTTTAAAACCTTGTGTCTTACCCGAGGCACAATGGTCCATCTGTAAGGGTTGTCACTTCATTCTCATATGTCATTAATGAATCATGGACGTTTTTGCATCAAATTTTGTTTTCTTTGTCTTTTCTTTCTTACATTTTATTTCTTTCAAAGGTAGATATGCTCTTACACACACTCACATATTGAAAATGTAGATCTACATCCACTCAGGATCCCATGGGTAACAGTTCTGCTATGGTCAATTGTGACTTTGAAAATCCGAGCTACCAAGCCGACGACGAAGGTGAGGAAGATTATGAAGTGCCGGGAGATTTAGCCAGGTTATTGCAACAGGAGGAAAGGACCATTCAGCCACACGAAGAGTCGGTCGAAACAATTAACTTGGGAACTGAGGAAGATAAGAAAGAGGTCAAGGTGGGTGCCAACTTGGAACCTAATGTCAAGGAGTGTTTGATTCAGTTATTGCACGATTATGTTGAGATCTTTGCTTGGTCGTACGAAGACATGCCAGGATTGGATGCAGACATTGTGGTACATCGTCTGCCTACACAGGAAGATTGTCCCCAAGTAAAGCAAAAGGTTCGTCGTATGAGACCCGATATGTCTGAAAAGATCAAAGCAAAAGTTATGAAGCAATTCAATGCTGGATTTTTAGCTGTCACCTCTTATCCCCAATGGGTGGCCAATGTTGTTCCTGTACCCAAGAAAGATGGTAAAGTGCGGATGTGTGTGGACTACAGAGACTTAAATAGGGAAAGCCCCAAAGATGATTTGCCACTTCGCCACATCGACATCTTAGTTGACAATACGGTGCAACACAAAGTGTTTTCCTTCATGGATGGCTTCTCGGGCTACAACCAAATCAAAATGGCGCCTGAGGATATGGAGAAAACGACCTTTGTTACACAGTGGGGAACTTTCTGCTACAAGGTTATGCTATTCGGACTGAAGAATGTTGGGGCAACCTATCAACGCGCTATGGTAGCTTTATTTTATGACATGATACATCGTGAGATAAAGGTCTACATAGACGATATGATAGCCAGATTGCAGACGGAAGAAGATCACCTCAATCACATACAGAAGCTGTTTGAAAGGCTGAAGAAGTACAAGTTGAGATTGAATCCAAACAAGTGTACATTCGGAGTACGGTCTGGTAAACTCCTGGGTTTTATCGTCAGCAACAAGGGTATCAAAGTTGATCCTGCCAAGGTTAAAGCGATATAAGAAATGATGTCTCCTCATACTGAGAAAGAAGTTAGAGGATTCTTGGGACGTCTGAATTACATAGCCAGGTTTATTTCTAACCTGACAGCTACTTGTGAACCAATCTTCAAACTCTTGAAGAAAGATCAAGTAGTCATATGGAACGACGAATGCCAAGTTGCTTTTGACAAAATCAAAGAATACCTGCAAGAACCTCTTGTGTTGTTGCCACCTGTCGAGGGAAGGCCATTGATCTTATATCTAACTGTTTTAGAAAACTCAATGGGGTGTGTGCTGGGGAAGCATGACGAGTCTGGCCGAAAATAGCATGCTATTTATCACCTGAGAAAAAAGTTTACCGACTGTGAAAAAAGATATTCACTGCTCAAGAAAACTTGTTGCGCTATATGCTGACCCACACTACTTTGTTGATATCTAAAATGGATCCGATAAAGTACATCTTTGAGAAGCCCGCTCTTTCTGGGAGAATAGCAAGATGGCAGATGATCCTGACAGAATATGACATATAGTATACTACCCAGAAAGCTATAAAGGGCAGTGTATTGGCTGATCATCTTGCTCACCAAGCTGTAGAAGACTAGCAGTCCATGAAGTTTGAATTCCCGGACGAAGACATCATGACGTTAGACAACTGTGAAGAGATCAGGCCATATGACGGACCTGAACAAGGATCTCGATGGACCCTATTCTTTGATGGGGCATCCAACGCACTTGGAAATGGTATCTGCGCCGTACTCATATCTCTAGAAGGATTTCATACTCCCTTTATTTTCAGACTTTGCTTCAACTGTACAAACAACATGGCAGAATACGAAGCATGCATCTTCGGTCTCAAAGCTGCTATAGACTTGGGGATCAAATACTTGGATGTTTTTGGAGATTCAACTTTGGTCATCAGTAAGGCCAAAGGGGAATGGGACACCAAGCACCCCAACCTTATCCCTTACAAAGAACATGTGTTGACATTGTTTCCGCATTTTGAGAAGATTACCTTCGAGCATTTCCCGCGAGAGGAAAATCAGCTAGCAGGCGCTTTAGCTACAATGTCATCTATGTTTAAACTTAATTGGGATAACGAGGCTCCTCAAATCACCATTGAGCAGATGGATGAACCAGCCTACTGTCACGAGATTAATACTGAAGAGGTAGTGGACCAGCCTTAGTTTCATGAAGTCAAGAAGTATCTCGAGTATCAGGAATATCCAGAAGGAGCTTCGGTGAATGACAAGAAGTTCCTAAGAAGGTTCTCGGATAAATTATTCCTTAGTAACGGCATTCTGTACAAACACAATCATGACTCTATATTGCTTCGGTGCATAGACAAGGCTGAGGCTGAAAGGATCATGGGTGAGCTACACGAAGGCACTTTTTGTACTCATTCCAGTGGGCATACAATGGCAAAGAAAATCCTACGGGCAGGCTATTATTGGTCTACCATGGAGGCAGATTGCTATCAACACTCTCGGACTTGCCATAAGTGCCAAATCTATGCTGACAAAGTGCATGTACCTCTGGTTCCTCTGAATGTCTTGACGGCTCCTTGGCCCTTTGCTATGTGGGGAATCGATATGATTGGGGAAATCAAGCCAACAGCCTCCAATGGACACCGCTTTATCTTAGTGGCCATCGACTATTTTACAAAGTGGGTTGAGGCAGCTTCCTTTGCTTTCGTTACTAAAAATGTGGTCGCCCGGTTCATCAAGCAGAATCTCATTTGTCGGTATGGTATCTCAGAGAGAATCCTCACTGATAATGGTACGAATCTAAACAACACTACGATCACCTCTTTGTGCGAGTAATTCAAGATTCAGCATCACAATTCTTCCCCTTACCAGCCAAAGATGAATGGTGCTGTAGAAGCTGCTAACAAAAACATTAAGAAGATCATACAGAAAATGACAGTCACATACAAAGACTGGCATGAGATGCTACCGTTCGCTCTCCATGGGTATCGTACCACAGCTCGCACATCAACTGGGGCAACACCTTATTCTCTCGTATACGGCATGGAAGTTGTCTTGCCTATTGAGGTCCAGATCCCCTCTCTAAGAATCATGAAGGATGTTGGTTTGAATGAAGAAGATTGGATTCAGACTCAGTTTGACCAACTAAACTTGATTGATGAGAAGAGGCTTACAGCTATCTGTCATGGCCAGATGTACCAAAAACGCATGATCAAAGCCTTTAATAAAAAGGTCAAACGTCAGGTATATCGGGTCGGTGAATTGGTAATCAAGCGTATCATTTTGCCACAAGGTGATCCCAGGGGCAAATGGACCCCTACATATGAAGGGCTGTTTGTAATCAAAAGCATTTTCTATGGTGGAGCAATGATCTTGACAACTATGGATGGCGACGATCTCCTGCACCCTGCAAATACGGATATAGTTAAAAGATACTATGCATGATCAAAGACCCGCTAGGTTGACTGGCCTAGGAAAAAATAAGGGCTTCCCGGCGAACCAAAAGGGTTTGGGCAAAAATAAGGGATGAAAATATAAAAAAAATATGTACACCCGGCAAGTCGAAAACCCGAAAGGGCGGCTTGGGAAAAAAATGGTATCCCGGTGGACTGAAAACCCGAGAGGGCGGTCCAGGAAAAAGTTAGGGATTAAAGCGTATGACTATGTCCCGTTGGATCATCTGGCAAGCAATCTTCAGCGTCAACCAATCAACTCAATTGGCTCTAAATCAATCCAATCGACTTCGCCGAGGCGACAAGTGAACAAGATATTCAGAGACATGAAGACTATAGCAGAACGGGAACCCCATGGGATTATTTCACATAGCTATCTTTTCTTTGTATCAATTTTCATTTTTTACGACGACATTCTCTTGCTAGAATACTCGTGTCATTGTACAAAAAACACTTATTCAAGTTAATATAAAGATATCTCTTTTGAAAGTGCAAAACCATCTGTTTTTCTTGACTTCTATGTTTTATTTACAAAAACGTCCAATGATTTATTTTTGAACATATGCATTTGAATGTGATTACTGTTACAAATAAACAAAAATAAAAAAAACGGAAAGATAATTACTAATGACTTTAAGAAAAAGGATAATATATGTAAGCCATTCCATAAAACCCTCGCAGGTACTTTCTCCAGCCAGAGCAAAAATTTCCAACCACTGATCCAAAATGTCCCTAATGAGTTGCCCAACTTCTCAGATTTCCCCAGCATGATATCACAAGCAATGTCTGGCTTTTCCCTTCTACAACAAAGTTTACACTTGGGAACTCACCCATCAGTGCTTCAAAAGGGATTTATTTTCCCCGCTTCCAGCAACGCTATGGCACAAACAATCTTTTAATTCCACACATTTGCATCCATATGTCATAACATTGACAACTCAAGTACATACAGTGCAATCTCATTTATTTTGAGAGGAAAACATCACACCATGCATCACATACATCATAGCATTGCATACAGTTAACTCTTCACCTTCTTACAGGAAAGAGCCATTGAACGGTTATTATCTACAAACTTCCAACAGACACGAATTTTCAACAAGTCAAATACATATCAGTTTTTGAGAAAAGGCTGGTTCTTGCTGGTTCAGATAAATCTATCAACGGTTTATTCTGATTCGTCTCCAAAAAAATTTTAATGGTTCAGACAAATCTCTCAACGGTTTATTCTGATTCGTCTCCAGATTATTTCACTGGTTCAGATAAATATCTCAACGGTTTATTCTGATTCGTCTCCATATTATTTCACTGGTTCAGATAAATATCTCAACGGTTTATTCTGATTCATCTCCAGATTATTTCACTAGTTCAGATAAATCTCTCAATGATTTATTCTGATTCATCTCCAGATTATTTCACTGGTTCAGATAAATCTCCCAACGGTTTATTTTGATTCGTCTCCAGATTATTTCACTAGTTCAGATAAATCTCTCAAAGATTTATTCTGATTTGTCTCCAGATTATTTCACTGGTTCAGATAAATCTCTCAACGGTTTATTTTGATTCGTCTCCATATTTTTTCACTGGTTGAGATAAATCTCTCAACGGTTTATTCTGACTCGTCTCCATATTATTTCACTGGTTCAGATAAATCTCTCAATGGATTATTCTGATTCGTCTCCAGATTATTTCACTGGTTCAGATAAATCTCTCAACGGTTTATTCTAATTCGTTTCCAGATTATTTCACTGGTTCAGATAAATCTCTCAACAGTTTATTTGGATTTGTCTCCAGATTATTTCACTGGTTCATATAAATCTCTCAACGGTTTATTTTGATTCGTCTCCATATTTTTTCACTGGTTCAGATAAATCTCTCAACGGTTAATTTTGATTCGTCTCCAGATTATTTCATTGGTTCAGATAAATCTCTCAACGGTTTATTCTGATTCGTCTCCAGATTATTTCACTGGTTCAGATAAATCTCTCAACGGTTTATTCTGATTCGTCTCCAAATTATTTCACTAGTTCAGATAAATCTCTCAATGATTTATTCTGATATTTATCCAGATTATTTCACCGGTTCAGATAAATCTCTCAACGATTTATTCTGATTCGTCTCCAGATTATTTCACTGGTTCAGATAAATCTCTCAACGGTTTATTCTGATTTGTCTCCAGATTTTTTCACTGGTTCAGACAAATCTCTCAACGGTTTAATCTGATTCGTCTCCAGATTATTTCACTGGTTCAGATAAATCTCTCAATGGTTTATTCTGATTCGTCGCCAGATTTTTTCACTGGTTCAGAAAAATCTCTCAATGGTTTATTCTAATTCGTTCTCTGTTAAGATCAATTTCAAACTTTCCGTCAACAATCACATTTGGATGGCATCTACAAGCCCATCTCCGACAATTCTCCTTTGTTTCTCCAAATGGAATCTTTAAGCCCATTTCCATATACAATCAACTAGCGCATCATCCAGTGCAAATTTCTGGGCACTCTAGTGTTCAATCACCTTCTACTTTCAAGCCGCGAACGACAAACGTGTCGATCTCGCTTTTCAAGTTTAAGAAGATTGAACAGGGGCATCTGTTGTACCCCAAAATTTGCCCTCCCATTTTTCATACAAGATACAACCCTAGGGTTTCTTGGATATTCAAGTTGGCACAGAAATCGACCAGACAGATTCTCTTCTGGGGCAGTAAATCAGCAATTAGGGTTTTTGCAATTCTCAAAAGAAAATGAGTTTTCAAAGATCCAATTGGCCTTTATAGGGTCTTCATGCTTCCTCAAGGTTGTAGTTATGATTTCTTCAAGTTACAAGACTTTGAGACGATTATGTCTGTTCATGGTCACATGTGATGTCGCTCACGGGTTTATCTTCAAAGAATTGGAAGAAATTTGAGTTTGGAAGACTTTAAGATAATCAAATCATCGCAAGTCATTGATTGATTTTGAATTTTTCTTAAACACAGTTTACTGAAAAGATAATGTTTATTCTCAAAGCATGATTTGTTTGGGACAAGAGATGGAGATTAAGACTGTCATTTAAGACAATCATGATTTTGGGATTCAGGTTGACCAGATGATTTACGTCCTTGAAACATTTATTTTGTTTAGGAAATGGAGTACAAAGTGCATGTTTGTTTGAAATACAGTTACAAAGTTATTTGGATTATTTGGAATTCAAGTTACCAGACTGGAGCATTTTATTTCAAATATCCTGATTGGGAATTTCAAAAAAAAATCAATTAGGATACGAAGAGAAATTACAAATTGTTGTTTATAAAGGATTTCAAGTTATAAAATAACACAAGAATACTTTATACTACAATTCAAGTTCTTCTCCAATTTCAAACACACCATCCAAGATTGTTACAAAACTTCAAATTCTTTTAATACTTTATGTTTTACAACTTATTGTATTTAAAGATAAGTTGGTACAACTATTGGATACAATACATCAAAATAAAAGAAGAATTTTTCTAAGTTACAAAGAAAATCAAGTGAATGTTTGGCCT
The DNA here is from genome assembly GCA_948472305.1 of Vicia faba. NCBI lineage: Eukaryota > Viridiplantae > Streptophyta > Magnoliopsida > Fabales > Fabaceae > Vicia > Vicia faba. The sequence continues at coordinate 1,127,179,511 of OX451740.1, forward strand.
AAGAAAACTAATCCATGATTAAGTTGTTTGAAGATCGAAGTTATATCAAATTCCTTTGATTTTCTCCAAGACTTTCATGTTTGCCACGGATTTGTTGCGTTCTTTTCTTTGTCATCTCCACTTTTGCTCACATGAAAACAAGAGAAAGAAAGCATGATTAATACAAAAATATATGAACATGAACAAAGAATTTTCCAATAAAAAAGCTATTTCATAAGTTCATCATTAAGGTTTGCAACGTGGAATCAGAATGTTATTTATTTCATCACAACCCATTTCCCCCAGTTGCAAATCACAAGAATGTTGCCCTTCTTGGTTCACAAAAAAAGGGAAAAAGAGAAATTCGCGAACACGATAGCCCAAGGCTGCACACAATAACAAAATACTACAACAGTCCAAACAAACAGCATCATCACAAACTGAAGCAAAACAACATCATCACAAACTGAAGAAAAATAGCATCATCACAAACTGAAGCAAAACAGCATCATCACAAACTGAAGCAAAACAACATCATCACAAACTGAAGCAGAACAGCATCATCGTAAGCTAAAACAAGGCAGCAATGTGGCAAATATAACAAATAGCTAGATGTTAAATCAAACAAAATAGCAAGTCAACTTGCTCAAGAGACAAAGCATCATCATTTTCCAAATACTGCAAATCCTTCAGAATGTAAAATAAGCAAAAGAGAAAATTGCTTTTTATTGTCATTGAGAGTGAAGAGAGGAAAGAGATCACCTAGGCTACAAAATAGCCCAAAGTACATCCTGCAAAAGCTATGCTACAAAAAGAAGAGCTGTTGTAAAATACAAAATCAGAAAAAACCTACTGTAAACCCAAAAAACCACAAAACCTGTTGTAAACCCAAAAACCACAAAACTTGTTGTAAACCCAAAAACCACAAAACCTGCTGTAAAATACAAAATCAGAAAAAACCTATTGTAAACACAAAAGACCAAGAGGCCACAGCATAAAAAGAGGTTCAATAAAACAGAGAGAGGGGAGATTGATTTAGGAGACACAAAAAACACAGTAACAAAACCTGATAACCATCACCCAAAACTGAGAACCAAATAACCATCATCCAAAACCTGATAACCATCACCCAAAAACCCAAAACCTGATAACCATCATCCAAAACTCAACCAAATAACCATCTTCCAAAACCCGGAAAAAATAGAGAAAATGGAATGATTTTTTTATCCAACTCGGAAAAAGCCGACCACCACCCTTGATCTCACATCACAGAGAACCAACAAAAACAACTTGACAGTCAAAGAACGAAAATACCTTCATCAAGGAAGAAAAGATTAGAACAAAAAATATAAAGAAATTCTGCAGAGATTTTGATAATATCTTCCCTGAAGTTTCCTTCAGGCTTCACAAAATTCCGAGATTCCTAACCAAATCAAGAAGCCAACATTTCACGCTTTCATTAAGCTCCTGCAAATCAATACCAACAACAATTTTCGCGTCAGTATCGACAAAACAAAATCACATCCTCAAAGTAATTGTCATAGAACAAGAGAATCAGAACTTAAACACATTTTAAAGGTAGAAGGATCTCGGGATTTACCTCCTTCGAAACTCTGCCGGAAAGACTCCAAAAGGTACCTTTTCTGCCACCATATCGTCTTTTCACATTTAATTTATCATCCATGGATTTTATGCTAGCTTGATCAAACTTCTTTCTGCTTCGATTCTTGTGCATGTTGATTTTCCGTTATTGTTGAATCATTTGAGATATATCGTCAACTAAATACAGAGAAGTAACAAAAAGTTTCAGAGCAGATTGAGATAGTGTCGAGAAAAGAGGGTTTAGGTTCGGTTTAGAGAAGATGGAGGAAGATTCATTGATAGAATAGAAGAGAAGGACAAAAAAAAGAGGGTTTTGTTTGTTCATCGTGAGAGAGATGACGTGAAGAGAGGAAGAGAGAGCACATTTCCTTTTTTTTCTTAATTGATAATTAATCAGAGTTTTATTAGGATTAAAAATCATTAAGTAGGTTAGCAATAATAATTTTTTTCCTTCTTCCCTAGGAGCAGTGCAACACCTCTCTCTATTTCCTAGGGTTTTCAAACCCTTCCTATTCCCTTTGTCAAACCGGGTCAGGCCTCTTGGGCCTTTTGGCCCAAACTTCCTAGTGTTTTCTTTACATTTATCATTTAAGCCATTTGAATAATGAATAAGCAGTGTAGTTCAGTTGGTAAAGTGTATCCTGGATAACCCAAATGGCCTGAGTTCGATTCCTCCTGTGGGCATTTTTGTTTTATTTCTTTCAACTTTATCTTTTGACTTATATTTTTTAGTTTTAATAAAATACTTCAACTAACCTTAAAAAACATACTTTTTTTATACATAATTAATTAATGTAAACTTTGTGATTATTTTTTATCAACTTCTCTTTTTTCTTAAAAAAAAATAAATATAATTTGTTGTAGATAAAATTATTAAGTAATATACATATAACAAAACACTAAAAAATAGTAGAATTTAATTATTTTTTTATCCTTCTTTAGATTTTATTTAAGTAAGTAAAAAAAAATAATACATATTATTTAATCAGTTATTTTATTTTATTTTTAGAATAGGTTTTACTTTCCTCTTTTCAAGTAAAATACTTAAATTTTTATTTCCATATTTTGTTGGTTAATTTTGTTTCGTAGATTATTGTAGCTTTAATTAATCGCTCAAAAATTCGATTTGGTTTTATTGTTTGCTATTTAGACCCTTTTTATCGCATTTTGACTCATCCCCGTTTGTAAAAAAATTGTACCCCCATTCCCGAACAATTTGTAATAGCGTAGAATTTCAATTCCCGCAATTTAATGTTTTCCTTATACTGTATAATAATTAGGCGTGTATGGCAAGATTCAAAAATCAATCACTAGATAACCTAATCAAAGAATAAAATAACTTGAAACAAACAAACTTTTTCACATGCGCACCTCTAGGGTAACCTCGCTCGTTGCCTCAGAAATACAGTCATGTCCCTCGAATATGGGATGATTTAGCAATGACCCTTCGATAAAAAAAGAGCATAGTCCCTCGATGACCCTCGATGTTGCCTTTGATAAAACGATCTTGTCCCTTATGAAAATTGCTAAAGCGTCTCATAAGTTGCCTTCGATGACTGTAAAAAAATTGACCCGCGTATGTCCCTTCACATCCAACGATGGGGCTTCTTACCAAATTAATGGTAAGATAGCCACATTAAAAGGAGGAAGAAAAGAACAATTTAAGACCTTTCGAGTAGATAGATTCGCTCTTAGTTACTCACTTGCTCGCGATAAAAACATTTTTACACCTACACTTTCATTTCAAAACATTTCAAAAGACAACGTTTTGTATACATTCTTATAGAGACGAGAACCATTGCAAAACGTCTTTTCAAAAACACTTTTTGAAACACAATTCACAAACACATCTTTGAACCACTTTTCGAAACAAAACTTTGTATGCGTTCTTATAGAAACGAGAACCATTATAAAGAGATTTTTCAAAACACTTCCAAAGCCCACACCACAAGCACACTATCAAATGAAAGCAAGTGATCTAAACGAGTAACTAAGAGCCCATGGAAAGCCATGGATGAAAAGGGTGCTAATACCTTCCCTTTTCATAATCTACCCCCCAAACCCGAGAAAAAATCTCGAAAGGTCTTTCCTGTGATTTTTTACCTTTCCTTTTGGATAAAAGAAAAGTCGGTGGCCACTCTTGCTATCCGCACAAGTGCGATCGAAACGCAAAACATCAAGTTAGTTCTCCCACCGTATCACACATAGCAATAAAGATTGACATTACAAATTGATGGTGAACTTTGATCTTCAATAGCTTCCGCTCATGAAAGGTCTTCGTTCTCCAAAACTTGCATATGCTTCAATCTTCAAGCGTATGAATTCTTCGTGTGGAAAAAAGTCCTTCAATTCATCGTGGAAACTCCTTTAAATAGCAAAGACTCATTTAGGTCGATTAGAAGTACCCAAAACACCCTCACATCTTAAGAGATGGGCAAAATAAAGAAAAATCAAAAATTAGCAACGCAGGCCAACACGGCCTGTGTTTGGCAACACGGTCACCCGTGTTGGTCCTCAATCTTTTATTATCAAATTCAAGTCCCAGAGGTTGAAACACATCCCGTGTTGGACAACACAGCCTCCCGTGTTACACCTCTGACATCCGATAATTTTCAACGCGCCATAGCCTTCCTCCTGACACGGCCCGTGTTAGGCAACACAACCACTCGTGTCAGGCCTCCTAAAATGTGATTTTTTTCATTTCTTCCAAAACTGTGAGTTATGCACCGATTTTTCCCGATTTATTCCTTTGAACCGGAAAACATTAAAACCCAAAACCAACGCGTAAAAAGTGGCAAATGAAATAAAACACTCGATGATAAAAATAAAGGATAACTTAAAACAAAGGTAAATAAATGTGTAAAAACCACTGATCAATTACCTTTGTGACTTCAAATGGCCCAAACCATTTGAAATGTAATTTACTTGTAAAAAGTTACAATCTGGAGTTAAATAGGAGCACTGGGTCACCGACAGAGAATTCTCTCTGTGCAAGTCTTTTATCATTCGATCTTTTTGTTTTCTCTTTGTAGATTATAGCATTTTCATAGGCATTGCGTCTGAGTTCATCTAATTTTTGGATATCTAGGATGCATTTGTTACATGCTGGCAAATAATCCATATTCATAGTTTTTATGGCCCAAGAGGCGTTGTGTTATAATTCAAATGGTAAATGAAAAGATTTCCCGTAAACTAGATTGAAAGGAGTTGTTCCGATAGGGGTCTCATAGGAAATTCTATAAGCCCACAATGTGTCATGTAACCTAGAGGACCAATCTTTTCTGGATATGGAGACAGTCTTTTCTAAAATTTGTTTGATTTCTCTATTTGACACTTCTAATTGTCTACTGGTTTAAGGATGATAGGGTGTAGCTACCCTATGTATTACGCATAATTAACTAAGAGATTCTCAAAGATTCTAGAAATGAAATAGGATCCACCATCGCTTATGATAAGGAGAGGAACTTCGAACCTTGGAAAAATATAGTTTTTAAACATTCGAATAACTACTCATGCATCGTTAGTGGGTGAGGCGATAGCCTCGATCCATTTAGAGACATAATCGACAGCCTCGATCAAATTTTTCCTATAATGGCCATGATAAGTATTTTGAGGGACCACAATATCCCAATAAATCAAACCTCTAAATATTAGTAGAGAACTTTGTTAACACGCAAACCCTCTCTAGACTAGAATCTATGATGCGGAGGTTTATAGAAACAAAAACCATCCATAATAAGGATTTTAGAAACCAATTTATCTATGTTAATGAAACCCTTAAGAAACTAAACAATGTTATTGAATCTCTAGTAACTAGAAATAAGGAATTAGAGACAAAAATCACACTACTTACACAAACACCTTTAGGATTTCCCATTAGAAGCCATGAAGATGTTATGATAACAAGTTGTGAAAAACCAATTGAAAACCTTAAAGGAGAAAATAATATGATTAACGAGAAACATAGTAAACCAAAGATTATAAATGTTTCTTCACCAGATTCCTTAGAAATCAAGATAGGTTTGCAGTCAGAAAAGTATAAGGCCCTGCATAGAAGAGAGAAATCTGCAAAACATACAACTAGAGTTTTTAAAAACAATTGGTTAATATAAGTTAGGGAATTGACGCAAAACCTAAGAATCAAATGCTTAATATAAAATCCGAACCTCCCCCATATCCAAGATATGAACCACTCTACAGTGGAAAGAAAAGAAAAGGTGAAGGATATGAGAGATGGATTGATAAGTGGCCATGGAAACTGAAGATTATTAAAAGTTCGACCGAGGAATCATTCTTGAAAGAACCACCATAAGTGCTTACACTCTTGAGCCATCAAGCTACCGATGTTAAAAGAAGCAATGTGTGGGAGGAAACCTACAGGTTTTTAATTTAATGTTTTTGCTTTTGTTTGAGTTTGAGTTTGTATAAAATAAAGATATTGATTGCTTGACACCTATCAACTGCATGCAGGAAACTACCAGGGCGGACATTGATCATGTTCTTATTCCTTTTACAACTTTTAGTAAAACATTCAGGATAATGTTCGGTTTAAATGTGGGAGAGGAACTTTACCTTTTTCTTGATTTCTATTTAGATTTATTGTTTTCTAGTATTTATTTCATTTGTTTTATCGAGTCATTGCATGTGTTGTCGAGTCTTTATGCGTGGTTTCTGTTGTTTATTGAAATTTTCCTTTTATTGAGCCATACCGAAAATTTTTGCAAAAAGAAACAGTATTTGTTTTGAATTTATGGGCTATTAGACAAGCTTAAAACATGTTATAGAGACTTGGGAAATGTCATAAAATGTTGGTATCATCTTAACACCGTAAGTCTCTTAATTTTAGAGATCGATATGGATAATTGTTACGCCTTAGCCTTAAGTTCTCATCCCTAAATAAATCCTTAAGTAGTTTATTTTAGCAGACAGCACCATCTTAAGCATGCTTTACATAGAGAAGTCGATGAATATAAGTGAATGATCCTAAGTTTTCTGCTATAATCAATTGAAAATAGGGAATCTGTCTTTTAAGTTAGGTGACCCTCACCCGATCGCTTAACCCAACAGTTATAGAACCTGCAAAAATAGAATAAAACTCGTTGTTAGTTCAGAGATTCTCTAGTGCTGAACTTGGTAGGGAGTATTATGGTCTGATACCCCGCAACTACAAGTGGGTAAATAAGTGGTTACACCTCTAATGTACCAGAACCCAATAAAAAGGATTAAATTCACTAACTGGTCACCTTACTATGAGAATATACGGATAACAGGCTTAATGTGATTATGCCTGAATGAAAAAGGATGAAAAAATGGGATGAGTAAGTTAGGCTTAAGCATAATGACATGATTCATATTGGTTTGTATATGAAACAGACTTATGCCTGCAAAAATGCGGAATATGTTATTATGATGCCCTTGTTTTTGTGAATTAGTACCTATTGACATAACCTTGTCCAAAGTAAAGTCTTTAAGCCCATAATAGCTATCAAGTGTCATTGTTACTTTCATTTTGCTTGAGGACAAGAAACAATTCAAGTGTGGGAAAGTTTTATGACACCAAATTAAACCGTTTATTTGACTCGATTTGGGCAAGTTTTATTGTCATTTTGTTTTACATTTCCACTATTATACTGGTATTTTGTTTGTTTTCAGGTATTTAGCCATTTATGAGTCACATGCAAAGAAACGAAGCAAAACGGACGAAAAACAAAAATGGATCAGTTTGCATTCAAGGAGACCACCATGGAATCCACCATAGGGGTGGCCATGATGTGTCCATGCACCAACAATCATAATATCAAGTCATGCCCATTTTATGAAGGTGGCATTCGCCACAAGGGGATGGCATTTGCCATCCTTTCATTTTTGCAACGGTTACAAAATGGCTTGGCTTGGTCTCCCATTATCTCCACTTTCTCCAACTTCCCATTATTTCCACTTTCTCCAACTTCTCATTATCTCCACTACTTCTCACATGAATTTTGAAGTAACTTCCACTAGTTTTCACTATATGAAGGACCTAGCATTCATTTTTCAAGGCATCCAAGTTTTTGTGCAATTTATTTTTTTTATAGTTTTAGGCATAAATTATCATTGTAAAAGTAGTAGTTTTCTCACATTGGAGAACTATTGCACCATTAGTTCTTAGGCTTATAATTTGTGTAATACTTGGATCAATCAATCTTGATGCTATTATTTGAAGTCCTTAATTCAGTTTTACATTCCTGTTCTTATTCCAGGTTCATTTACTTTTATCATAATTTATTTTCTGCCTTTACTTTCCTCACAATTTTATTTACCCACAATTTACATTATTCGCAATTACATTCCTCGCCTTTATTTCCCTGCCTTTACTTTCCTCGTAACTTATATTTCAAAAACCACTTTTATCAAATTTGCTATTATGTTTAATCACGTATTCCAATCAATCGTTTATTTGTTTACCATAACTATGTTTGGCTAATTTGTTAGTGTTGGAATGTGAGGACCATCATTTAATAGTACCATGTATGTTATTTATTTAGGATTTAAATTGGGAGCTGTTTTGGTTTTAATACAATTTTTTCAAACTTAATTTTAATCTGTCACTATGAAAGTAGGGCAGTGAAAACGTCGGGTAAGATCGAAAGCCTTCCGAAACTAAAGACTAAAATTAGTTTGTTTTTATTAATAAATACCATGAAATCACTTTGTTAATTAATTACGAAGTCTAATATTTCTAGAAAGTGATTTTAAAACTATTTGCGAACGCGTGCGTTTATAGCTTTAGGATCCGGTTACCAGAGCAAAAGTTGAGAACTCTTTTAAGATTAAACTTTCTGATCAAAATTACTTTTCTATTGAGTAAAGAGTCTAATTCCTTAAAATAGGTTTTACTGCTTTAACTCAAATAGTATCTACCACCATGACAATGGACGTTATAATTTAGAGAGTAAAATTTGGTTCTGAATACGCGAAAGCGATAGTTCCTATTCAATTAATTATTTTCAAAGTGGAAAATATTTTCCCGTAAGTAATCCTATTTAGAAATAATAAGAGTATTGTTGATTGATGAGAATCACATTGCAGCATTATTTGTCTAAATTTATTTATTTCATTTTTCCTATTCTTGATTCAACTATATTCTAGTATTATTATTATTATTAATTACTTCAAGCTTATTATTTCATTTTATTTTCTCATTCAAATCCCTTATTAAATTCAACCTCCTTATATAAACATTGTAACAATTAGTAACGATAGATTTAACTATTGGTCTATGTGGGTCTGACACTCTTTATATTACTCTAGTATTTTTCGTGCACTTGCGAAATACCCCATCAACTTCCCTAACTGTTTTGGGTGGTTAAAGGTTTTAAATTACTTCAATCTTGATTTTGTCAACCTCAATTCCTCTTTTCGATATTATGTGTCCTAGGACTATACCTTTTATTACCATAAAATGGCATTTCTACCAGCTCAGAACGAGATTGACTTGTACGCATCTTTGCATAATTTTTTCTAAGTTATCAGGACATTTTTTAAAATCGGAGCCACATACTGAGAAATCATCCATGAAAACTTCTATTATCTCATCGAGTAAATCAGCGGAGGGGCATTTCATAGTCCGAACGACATTTATCGATAGGCAAATGTTCCATAAGGGCATGTGGAGGTAGTTTTCTCCTGATCATCTGGATGAATAGGAATTTGGAAAAATCCTGAGTATCCATCTATATAGAAGAAGTAGGAGTGCCTAGCTAAATGTTTTAGCATTTGATCAATGAATGGAAGAGGAAAATGGTCCTTCCTAGTCATTTTGTTTAGCTTCCTCTAGTTAATACACATGCGCCATTTGTTTTGTATACGTTGTGCTACTGATTCTCCTTTTTTGTTTTGTACCATTGTTATGCCTCCTTTCTTCAGTACCACATGTACAGAGCTAACCCATTTACTATCTGATATTTGATAGATGATTCCAGCTTTGAATAATTTTAATACCTATCTCTTGACCACATCGCTCATAATGGGGTTTATCCTTCTTTGGTGCTCCCTAGATAGTTTAGTGTCTTCCTCTAGCATTATTCAGTGCATTCACACAGACGGGCTTATCCCTTTTAAGTCGTAGATATTATAACCTAAAGCTGTAGAGTATTTTCATAAGACATCTAAGAGTTTATTAGTTTTGTCTTTGTTTAGATTGGCATTAACTATAGTGGAAAGTGATCTTACCGGTTGATAAGAACCTGTAAGGTGGCCGGATGATGATCTTCTGTCAGGCTGGAGTGTCGAGGAGGAAAAAGGGGTTTATACCTACAAGGAACTCTGACGATCAAGTAAGTGTGGGAGCCAAGAGATACAAGCAAAGTGTTAGGGTTTTAGTGGTGAATAGTGAATATTCGATACCTAGCCCTCACATGTGTGAGGGTATATATAATGCCCTCAGCGCTTGGCCATTGGTTCCTATTTTTGGGCCTAGATATGTGGGTCCACAAAAATAGGTAACTTCCAGGACTTGGTGTTGTACCCCAAAATTTTCCCTCCATTTTTCTTCAAGACATGCTCACAAAGGTCTCAAATACCCAAAACTACTCAAGGGTTGACCAGTCAAAATGCTCCTCCTAAGCAAGGGGTCTACAAATAGGATTTTGTGTTTTTCAAGGAAGTGTGGGTTTCAAAGGTCTAAAGTGGTTTCCATTGTTATCCATAGGTCTTCAATAATGTTCATGTCAAGTTTTAAGTATTGTATCACAAGTTTGCTCAGTCAATAGCTCAGATGATTGAAAATCAAATGTATTGGGTAAATAGTCAACTATGGTCAACATACAATCAAACTTCAAAAAATTTGGTCAAAATCAACATTTTGAAGTGATATTCATCATTTGATCAAGGGTTGATCATGATTCCTCAAGGAAATCCCCCATATCATCAAAAGTCAAAAGTTGCCAAATTAGGGTTTCCTTAGGAGAAGTCAATTGAACTTTGACCAAACATAACTTTCACATGCTTCATCAAATTTTCCCCAACCAAAGCCCATTTTAAAGGAAATTCAATTCTCTATAACTTTGAATCCATATGCTCAAGTCCAAAAAGTGCTTCATTTGAGAGATACGGGCCTATACATTATAGGTCATTTCAAAAGTCAACAAAAAGACACTTTTTGTCAAGGCAACTTACATCAAGATAAATTTTCCAAATGCAAACATGATCAAAAGAGAAATTCTAGAGGACATCTTGAGATTTCAAAAAAGTAAAATATCACCTTCAAAAGATGAAAAATGATTAAGTTATGAGTTTCACAAGTTGGGCAATTTTTGAGAAATGCATGAAATCTCAATTGAGCAAATTTGTGATTTTGGGCTATTGGGCCTAGGTTTTGGAATTCAAATGTGTTCATAACATGTTTAAATACCCATAAGTTCATCCATGAATTGTTTTAGTCTTTTATTTTATTTATTTATTTAAAATCAAAATTAGTTCAAAATAAATACAAGACTATGAACTATGTGTGCAAGTCTTTGTATTGGACCAAATGTGAAGCTCAAAAAGCCCAAGGACAATTGCCTAAACCGTGTAAACCAAGAGAGGAAAGAATATTCATAAAATGAGAAACATTTCAAATTATTTTGGAAACAAATCAAACCATAATTCCATTTAATTGTGTGCCATTTTTGTTAACCCAATGCAATGCCTCATATATACACAAGCTTCAGATCTCAATCACACAGACGCAGCTACCTCCAAAGCCAGGGTTCTTGTTCACGAAAATTCAAAAGAGAAGTGCAAATTGAATCTCACGTTCTCAGCCACTTTCCTTCCAAACAAAAGCCAGCACTGAACTCCTAAAGTCCCCAGGAGTCCTACAGGGTCTAAGGTCAAGCCAAAGCACAGCCAGAACAAGCCACTTGATATCACCGGTCTTGGTAAAATTCTCAAAATCTAATCTTTCAATTTACGCCTTATTAACTAATTTCATGTGTTCATATATGTTTGTATGCATCATTAGAAAATATCTAACACATAACATGTAAGCTTTAGCGCAGGAACAAGTCTGTGCCATTTATAGGGCAACGCAAACTGATACCTTTGAATCTCTGCATATAGACATTTTCAGATCAGGAGAACCCTACCAATGGATTTGTAGTGTTTGATTTAGTAGGATAGGATACCTTTGGCTTTTCAAATGTGACGTTTTTACAGGTTTGGTGTTTTGGGACGGCCAGAGAAGACGATCGGAGGTTGACTCCGGCGTCCCTGAGTTTTGCTTGATTCCGACAGGGATAGCATGGCACAATGAAGCATCCTTAATGGATGATCCAAACAACAGGGGCCCACCTATTTTGACTGTGTTTTTAAAATTAAAAATTTAAATTATTCTTACTATATATTTATTTATTTGTATTTAGACTATCGGATGTAACGACCACCCCAGCAGTAAGCACGTGTTTACAAAGGTATTAGTGTTCCAGGGCAGGGGTTCAATCCCTGCCCCTGATATATTATTTTTTATGATTTCTCTCTTGCAGATCTCATACAGGTCATGTCCAACGCGCATCATATCTCAACAGATCTTGATCCAATGCTCCAAATCGGCACGCACACCATAGGCTTCAAAGAATTATTCTCACTAGATCTCACTGGTGCCTGGGCTCCTTGAATTGGGCCTAGTATTTTTTTGCTTTTCTCATCCCCTGATTTACTTGTTTTCAGCATGCCCATTTGATTTCTTTTTTTGTTTTAATTAACTATTTTCTTTTTTTAATTAATTTTATTTAAATCGGAAAAAATCACAAAATAATAAAAAAAGATAGATTTAGGTTTTTGATTAATTAATTTAATTATTATAAATAAAAATTGATTTAATTTAATAACACTTTGATTTTATTTTGTCAATTAATTTGTAAATTAATTAGAATTGGGGTTTACTATTATCTTACACTTAAAAATATTTTTTCTAAACAAAACACCAAAAATACTTTTCTAACACTTTGAAATTCTTTTAGGTTTTAATATTTTCCCCTTTTTCATAATCTTCGCGCGTTTATTCTTTTCGCATTGTTATTTTTTTTATAATTATGTAATTGTTAAGCGTTGTAATAGATGAATTAGGGTTTACTTTATTCTTTCCCCATTTTTTATGGTTTGTAACCCCCTTTTTGAAGCTCTGTAATAGTTTAGATTTATTTTTCCACAATTTACTGCTTTCCCTATTACTGCTAGTTTAATAGGATTATATGGCAAAGACTAAAAGGAAAGGCTAGATAATCATAAATCCAAGATTAAAATAATTGAATCTCAACACACTTTGCACACGTGTACCTCTAGGGTGACCCTCACTTGTTGCCTCGGATATAAACAGTCATGTCCCTCGAACGTGGGATGTTTTAGAAAAGACCCTCGGTTAAGATATCGTAGTCCCTCGATGACCCTTCGATGTTGCCTTAGTAAACGATCTTAGTCCCTTATGATAATTGCTAAAGCATCCTACAAGTTTCCTTCTATGATTGTACAATGACCCGCGCATGTCCCTCAAACATCCAATGACAGGGCTTCCTACTAACTAATGGTAGGATAGCATTATCTAAAGGAGGAGAAAAATACTTCGAAATACTTTTTGAGTAGGTAGATAGCTCATAGTCGCTTGCTCACAAACAACAACATTTTTTCACATACACTCTTTTCTAAAATGTTTTCAAAACAAACACTTTGTATACATTCTCGATGATACGAGAATCATTACAAAGTTTACCGCACTCGGGCATTTTTCAAAATATTTTTCAAACACACAAACACAAAGCATTTTCAAAGTGAGCTAGTGATTAAGAGCCTGTAGATAACTACAGATGAAAAGGGTGTTAATACCTTCCCTTTTCATAACCTACCCCCCTTACTCAGAAAAATATCAAAAGGTCTTTCCTATTCTTTTCACCCTTTCCTTTATTGGATAAAAGAAAAGTCGGTGGCGACTCTTTCTATCGACAACATTTGCGATAAAAATGCAAAACCAAAAGTCAGTTCTCCCACCATATTACGGAACTGATGACTCTGCTGGGAAAAACTAAAAACGGGGTTACCTTAAGAGTTAGATCACATTATAAATGCTTTGCTTTATTTGTATGCTTTATATTTCGGGATTTTGCTAGGGTTATTCTTGTAAAGATCCTATACCTGGATCTGGGGCATTTTAGGTAAGTAGCAATAGATCATGAAGATTGTACAGCGTATAACAATACGGTCGAAGTGGTGGCTACGTTAGTGTGACACATTGGTTGGTGCCAATGTTCCTTGAGTTAAGTCAAGGAGAATGTTGGGCTGTTGTGTGGTGTCAAAAAGCACTAACTGACCATAGAGCCTTAGTTGACACAACTTAGCCATTAGAAAGTAGTGAGATAGTCGGCTTTGGTGCAGACTGAAGTTGGTTGATACTCGATGCTACACTCATTGAGATCAGACTCTCGAGATATTTTGGTCGCAAATTAGATGCTTGTGCTGAAACAATGCCTGGAAGAAAGATCAGTGATATTGAGACTCCTAGAACCCGATTACTTATTTTAGGACAGGTTGAGCCAATTAAAAACTTCAAGAGGGTACTTACCTATAAACTCCTTGCAAGCTTAAACCTAAGGGATTATGTGATTTTTTTGTGCAGGATTAATTGTTCGAACATGACATCATAACATCATGACATCATGCCATATCATTTTCACTAACCATTTCAAGGACCAAGGAATTTATCTTTGTTCTGTTTTGTAGGCCATGGCCTCCACTCACAGATATACTATCCGTATCAAATTTGTAAGAGTTCCTCCTAAGCTTAAGGAGTTAGTCTCAAGGGTTCCTAAAAGTTCTCCATTCATCAAAAGGCATGGTCGACTACTCAGTCTGGTTACCTCGGGTATTGATGAAGACATGATGAGTGTTCTATTCCAGTTCTTTGACCCTGCACATCACTGCTTCACTTTCTCGGATTATCAGCTAGTACCCACAATGGAGGAGTTCTCTCAATTACTGAGGGTACCTGTTCTTGATCAGACACCCTTCATCGGTTTAGAGGAAACTCTAAAACCAGAATTTATTGCAGCAGCCTTACATCTGAAGCGGTCTGACATTGTATCTAATTGGGAAACCAGAAGTGGAGTCAAAGGTTTTCTGGCTAAATTTCTGATAGAGAAAACTCAATTGTTCCTGGATGCTATGAGTTTTCAGGATTTCGAGGAGATCTTAGCTTTGTTAATCTATGGATTGGTACTATTCCCTAATCTAGACCAACTCATAGATGTGCACACCATCAAAATTTTCCTCGCTCGTAATCATGTTCCTACCTTACTCGGAGACATTCTGCATTCTCTTCACACTTGTAATATGAAGAGGCGAGGGACTCTTATATGTTGCATACCTCTGATATCCAGGTGGTTTATTTCGCACCTTCCCCGCTCGGTAATGAAGAATGAACAAGGTTTGAAGTGGTCGTAAAGAATAATGTCACTTTCTCATACAGACATCTACTGCTATTCTCGATCTCATGAGGATATCACTATCATTGACCGTTGTGGGGAATTCCCTAATTTTCCATTCTTGGCATTAGGGGAGGTATTACTTACAACCCTTGTCTGGCTCTACGTTAATTTGGTTATGCTCAAAGAGATGGCCCTCATGACGCACTTATCCAAGGTATTGTGTTCGATTATGAAAATGATACTCAAGGTTATCGTCCAAGGTTTATACATGCTTGGGGCATGGTAAGAAAGATTTATAGTAAGGCTTTAGGACAGAAGAACTCCATCCACCTGGAGGCCTACCTTAAATAGGTACGAGCTCGCGCAAAAAAACCTCATGATGCCATATCCAGATGTCATACTAGTTATCATGCATCCTATTGTCGAAGGAGGCGTTTATCGCATAATCCTCCATCCATACATGCCCACTAACCTTGAAGAATTTTAGAAGTCTTGGATTTAACTCAAGGGAGAACGGGACACCTTTGAGACTCAATTCTATGCAAGTGAAAGGAAAGTGTTGGAGCTCACAAAGCAACTTCACGAGGAGCAGAGTCTTAATACATACTTCAACACAAAGAGGAAGCGTCTGTGGGAGACTTGAGTCTTAGGTTTTAGGAGTTTATATTGTCGTCTCTCTGAGGCCCTTTTGTTTTCATTGTAAGCCTAAATTTTGAACTTACTAATAAAAATTTTGTTTTTGTATCCTCTTGGCTAGAAAATTTAAATCTCCTAAAGTCCTTGAAAAATTTCATTTGCATATCATGCATCATTACATAACATGTTTTTCATACAGGCTTCTCATTTTCTCGCTGTTTTTTCAGCAGAAAAATAGCCCTCAAATAAACTGTCAAGGATCTCCAGGCTCAACATGCACAATTTCAAGAGACTCTTCTGAATCTGGTACAGGGACAGAAAAATCTGATGGCGCTCGTCGCCAAGAAAAAGAAGACTAAAAAGTCGGTTGTTATCCTCAATATAGGGAGAAGATTCAAGGGTCCTTCTCAACCAGTTCAAGTGGATGATATTTCCTCTAAAGAAGACGACAACCAAGAAGAGGATGGTAGAAGCATAAATCTGGAAGGTAGAAATAATCAGGTTTCTGAAGGTGAGTACTACTCTGATGAACAGTACCCTCCCACAGATGAAAAGTACAAGCAGTTGGAAGACCGGCTCAAAGCTATGGAACTCTAGAAGGTGCCTGGATTGGATTTTGGAGAACTAGTCTGATCTCGGGGGTGGTCATCCCTCATAAGTTCAAGGTCCCCATATTTGCTAAGTATGATGGGGTCTCTTGTCCCAAACTTCATTTGAGGTCGTACGTTCGAAAGATACAACCTCATACTGCTGAGTGGAAACTATGGGTCCATTTCTTTCAAGAGCTTGGCTGGCACCCAACTTGAATGGTTCTATCAGCTCGAAGGAACCAACATTCACAACTGGGAAGACTTGATGATGCTTTCTACAAGAAGTATCAGTATAATTCTGACCTGGCACCGACTCGAGTGTAACTGTAAAACATGTCCATGGGCTCAAATGAAGGGTTCAAGGAATATGCACAAAAATGGAGATATTTGGATGGAAGGGTGCAACCTCCCTTGACTGATCGGTAATTGGTAGTTATGTTCATGGGCACTTTGACAGACCCATTATCTAATCTATTAATTAGAATCACGTCGTCTGGTTTTACGAAGTTGATTCTGACTGGGGAACGAGTTGAGAATGTTATTAAGAACGGGAAGATTCTGATGGCTACATCTTCTAATGATGTGAAGAAGCCATTTGGTGGTAAAAAAGAAGCCAATGTTGTCTATAGTCGGAAGGGCTATAGTAAAAATTACCGCCATTAGTCTGTGGGAGCGGTATTGATCTCTAATCCGGCGCTCGTTCAACAACAACAACAATAGGGCAACCGAAAAAGGTCGGACGCTCCATTAAGATAATTTACCAAGATCAGCATGCCTTTATCTTAGGCGTTACAACATTTATTAAAGGCTGAACTCATTTCACTACGAGATCCTCCTCAGAATCCCAACACATCCTCTCCAAAGTACAATCTGAATACGAGGTGTGCCTATCATTCAAACAATCCTGGGCACGACACCAACAATTGTTGGGCCCTGAAGAGCAAGATTCAGGATATGATCGATAATAAGGAAATTGAGTTCGATCCTCTGGAGACTTCGAACGTGATCACTGCACCTATGCCCAAGCATGACAAAGGCATAAGTGCTATTGAAGATGTTTTATATGTTGCCTCTGTAAGTGACGTGGTTACTCCTATCTCAACAATCAAAGAGAATTTGTTACAAGGAGGTTTATTCCTGAGTTGTGTTAAAGGATGTTATTGATGTGCAGTCCAACCCAATGGTTGCGGGTTACTAAAGGAATGGGTTTAGCGTTTGATGGATGAACATGTAATTTTGATTGAGAAAGTCTCGTATGCTGAGAATTTGTGCCAAGATTTGTTTGTCGTATCTAGTAATCCTTTTAGGATCACTCCCAAGGGTCCTATAAGGATTACCGCCAATCCAAAAGTTTCTCTTTTAATCATTACAACACCTGGGCCATCCCGTATTCCTCGGAAAAGGATATTCCATGGAATTATGGGTCTGACGTCTATTATCACGACATTAAATAAGAGTTTTCAGATGAAGAGGTTGATCCCAGCATTGTCAATATTGTGGGGACCATAAAAATTACTAAAAGCGGAAGGATTTTCTCCCCGGAAATCTCTCCACATGTTCAAGTCACAGTTACCAAGTCAACTGCCGAGGCTCATGGTAAAGAGCCAATGATAGAGCCTACCCGGATGGAGGCACCAAAAGAAACCACAGTCAAAGACACTTCTGGAAAAGAGTTGGAAGACGTTTTGAAGATCATCCACAAGAACGACTATAAAATTATTGAACAGCTAGGGGAAACCCCATCCAAAATCTCCATGTTATCTTTACTGCTGTGTTCTAAAGCCCATGTGCAGGCTTTAGTAAAATTCTTGAAGACTGCTCCTGTGCTGCAAGAAATTTCGACTGATTAATTTGGAAGTTACGTGGCTATTTTTACAATTGATAATGGATTAGGCTTCTCTGATGCTGACCTGACTCCGGAGGGGAAGAATCATAATAAGGTCATGTATGTCTCCATTGAATGAAGGGTGACTATGTTGGCTCATGTGTTAATTGATACTGGCTCTTCTCTGAATGTTCTACCAAAAGGCACTCTTGACAGATTAGATTGTGAGGCTCAGCCACTTTCCATCCAAACAAAAGCTAGCACTGAACTCCTGAAGTCCCCAGGAGTCCTCCAAGGTCCAAAATCAAGACAAAGCACAGCCAGAACAAGCCACTCGATCTCATCGGTCTTGGTAAAATTCTCAAAATCGAATCTTTAAATTTATGCCTTATTAGCTAATTTCATGTGTTCATATATGTTTATATGCATCATTAGAACAGATCTAACGTGTAACATGTAAGCTTTAGCGCAGGAACAAGTCTGTTCCATTTATAGGGCAACGCAAACTGAAACCTTTGAATCTCTGCATATAGAAATTTTTAGATCAAGAGAACCCCGCCAATGGATTCACTGTGTATGATTTAATAGGATAGGATACCTTTGGCTTTTCAAATGTGATGTTTTTGCAGGTTTGGTGTTTTAGGACGGCCGGAGAAGATGATTGGAGGTTGACTCCGGCATGGGCTCACACACGCATGGGCTCCTTAAATCGGGCCTTGGATTGTTTTGCTTTTCTCATCCCCCTATTTACTTGTTTTCAGCAGGCCCATTTGATTTCTTTTTTTGTTTTATTTAACTATTTTCTTTTTTTAATCAATTTTATTAAAATTAGAAAAAACTCACAAAATCATAAAAAATTAGATTTAGGTTTTTGATTAATTAAGTTAATTATTATAAATAAAAATTTATTTAATTTAATCACACTTTTATTTTATTTTGTCAATTAATTTTTAAATTAATTAGAATTAGGGTTTACTATTATCTTACACATAAAATAGGTTTCTAAACAAAACACCAAAAACACTTTTCTAACACTTAGAAATTTTTTAGGTTTTAATATTTTCCCGTTTTTCATAATCTTCGCGTGTTTATTTTTTTCGCATTGTTATTTTTTATATAATTATGTAACTGTTAAGCGTTGTAATAGATAAATCAGGGTTTAGTTTATTTTTCCCCCATTTTTTATGGTTTGTAACCCCCTTCCCGAAACTTTTGTAATAGTCTAGATTTATTTTTCCGCAATTTATTGCTTTCCCTATTACTGCTAGTTTAATAGGATTGTATGGCAAAGACTAAAAACAAATGCTAGATAATCATAAATCCAAGATTAAAATAATTGAATCTCAACACACTTTGCACACGCGTACCTTTAGGGTGACCCTCACTTGTTACCTCGGATATAAACAGTCATGTCCCTTGAACATGGGATGCTTTAGCAAAGACCCTCGGTTAAGAGATCATAGTCCCTCAATGACCCTTCGATGTTGCCTCGGTAAACGATCTTATTCCCTTACGATAATTGCTAAAGCATCCTACGAGTTGCCTTCTATAACTGTACAATGACCCGCGTTTGTCCCTCAAACATCCAATGATAGGGCTTCCTACTAACTAATGGTAGGATATTACTATATAAAGGAGGAGGAAAATAACGCGAAAGACTTTTTGAGTAGGTAGATAGCTCGTAGCCGCTTGCTTACAAACAAAAACATTTTTTTACATACACTCTTTTCTAAAATATTTTAAAAATAAACACTTTATATGTGTTCTCGAAGATACAAGAATCATTACAAAGTTTTCCGCACTCAGGCATTTTTCAAACACACAAACACAAAGCATTTTCAAAGTGAACTAGCGATTAAGAGCCCGTACATAACTACGGATGAAAAGGGTGCTAATACCTTCCCTTTTCATAACCTACCCCCCTTACTCAAAAAAATATCAAAAAGTCTTTCCTGTTCTTTTCACCCTTTCCTTTATTGGATAAAAGAAAAGTCGGTGGTGATTCTTGCTATCCGTAACATTTACGATAAAAACGCAAAACCAAAAGTCAGTTCTCCCACCGTATTACACTTGGTCATACCGGGAAGGTGTGCCCGCAACTAGACGTTAGTTCTAAGGAGGACGTTAGTGCTAGTCTAGGGGGAAAAGGTATGATGGTGCCCGACGAAGGGCGGAAAATAGGGGCCTCGGTCGTATAGGTCGCACCAAAGTTGGAGGTTAGACTAGGCCCACTCTGGCTGTCGGGCCAGTCCAGAACAGTAGCCCCCTAAGTCGTTGCTTCTGGTCATAGGAGTGATGACTTTAACAGCTGCTCGTGGGATAGGGAATTTCTTATGGGGAGCATGAGTGTCTCCCGTTGCGCCTTTCTAAGGAGGACGTTAGTGCTAGTCTAGGGGGAGCATGTTTTGGTTAGTGCGCTGACAAAGCGGCACAATGATGGTCAAGGGGCTAGGGTGCAATGATGACGACTCTATGGTTTCCTAGGCACATGTATCTCACGCGCGATCAATTTCAACTATAAATACGAGATGAGTAAGGAATTCTGTGTTTTTCGTTCTTCTCTCGCACTGCTCGTTACTGCTCACCTGTCGACCTCCATTGTTCTTGAAGATTTACTGCTCACTGCCACTCTTTTCAGCCTTCATTCTTCTTCAACTGGTAAGATTTCATTTTTTTTTTGTCATTTGGCTTTTATAGTTTAGATTTTCATGATTTTTGCATTAGAAATGCATGCGATTAGGGTTAGGATCTTGTCAGTTGGGACGTTTTTAGAGGAGTGTTGGTAGCTGTAATACGGTAGGAGAACTGACTTGGGTGTTTTATGTATTATCGCAATTGTTGCGGATAGCAAGATTCGCCACCGAATTTTCTTTTATCCAATAAGGAAAGGGTGAAAAGAATAGGAAAGACCTTTGAGATATTTTCTTGAGTTCGGGGGGTAGGTTATGAAAAGGGATGGTGTTAGCACCCTTTTCATTCGTAGTTATCTACGGGCTCTTAGTTGCTAGCTCTATTTTGAAATTGCTTTGTTTGAAATGTGTTTGTGATGGGTTTTGAAAGTATTTTGAAAAGCACCTTCGTTTAGGAAAACTTTGTAATGACTCTCGTATTTATAAGAATGTATACAAAGTGTTTGAATTTTTGAAAATATTTCATTTTTTTGAAAGTGTTGGGTGTGTTTTTGAAATATGTTTTTAAGAATGATTATGAACAAGCAACTATGAACGTTCTACCTACTCAAAAAATCTTTGTTCATTTTCTCCTCCTTTAGATATTGTTATCTTACCATTGGTTGGTAAGAAGCCCTATCATTGGATGTGCAAGGACAAGCATGGGTCATCGAATAGTCATGGATAGCAATGTAGTGAGATACCTTAGCAATTTTTCTTAAGGGTCTAAGATCATTCGTAAGGCAACATTCGAAGCGTCATCGAGGGACTATGATCTTGTATTTTTGATCGTTTTTGCTAAAGTGTCTCACATGTATAACATGACCATTTTCTCAAGGCAACAAGTGGAGTTAACCCTAGAGGTGCAAGTGTGCAAAGTGTTTTGTTTTCATGCATTGTTTATCTTGAATTAGGTTTTCTACTTGTTGATTTTATCTTGCCATACACACCCTATTTACTAGCATTTATATTCGAAAGTGATAAATTGCAGAAATTAAATGTCCTACGCTATTATATCATTTGGGGATGGGGTTACAAATTTAAAAATGGGGGAAGACAACTAATTTAAACATAAATTACTATTACAACCATATTGAATTGACAAGAATATACAAGAAATGAATAAATATACAAGAAAGTAAAAGGAAATTGATTTTTTTTTGTTAGTATTTTTTGTATCAACAGGTTTTGACCTAATTAAATTAAAAGGGAAAAAAATCAAATTAAGAAAATTTAAATCTAAATTAACTAAGAAAAGAAATTGATTTGATCAAAAGAAGCATTTTTAGGGTTTTGTAGAAAATGGTTTTGATTTAATTAAGCTAGTACAAAAATTTAATTAAATAAGAGAAACCTAAGTTCTAAATTAATTTCAATGAAAAAAATAATAAACCTAAATCTAATTATTTATTTAATTATAAGAAATTGTTTTCGTCTTTTTTAGTCTAAAAGAAACAAGATAAAAACTGCTAAAGACCTAAATAAATAAATGAAAATATTTTATGGTATTTTTGGTTTGTAAAAATAATAATAATAATATTAATAAAAATATTAATAATAATAAAATAAAGAAAGATAAAATAAAATTAGAATTATAAAATAAAGTCAGGGGGTAAAAGATTAAATTTGGGTAATTATGAGTAAAACAGTCTTGACTTTGTTTATAGGCCCAAAAGGATTTTTTGTAAGTCAGAAATAAACACAAACAAAATAAAATCAATGGGTTGCGCAATTATGAGTGAATAGGGGGTCAGATTGAGTAAAAGTGACAAAGCCCAATGGTTCAGGGCCCAGGCGCGCTAGCTGTTTGACAAAAATGAAAGAAAAAAAAGTTAGAAAAACAAAAGGGCAACGAGTGGGCTCGAACCCAGGCCCTTAGCAATAATATGCACGCCCTCTGCCACTGGGGTGGCTATACATCTG
This sequence comes from Vicia faba, assembly GCA_948472305.1. Lineage (NCBI taxonomy): Eukaryota > Viridiplantae > Streptophyta > Magnoliopsida > Fabales > Fabaceae > Vicia > Vicia faba. Next base: position 1,127,202,171 of record OX451740.1, read on the forward strand.
TTAACTTAAAGAAAATCATAAATATATATTGCAAATCCATTCCTAGGCTTGCACTTCATCTTCTTCCTCGCGCCATGTTTGAACCTGTATCTTTCTCATTTCTCAACAAAAATTGAAACTGGAAACATGAAAGTTACTCTATTTTTCCTCACGATTCCAGAAATGTAAATAACTTAAACTATAAATCAAAGATGAGCAAGTATTTTGTTAGCCCTAATCCGAACCCTAATTTTTCTAGAAATTTCAAAATCAAAATTCTCTAAGCTCAGGCAATATAAATGAAAACTATGGACATAGTTAGCTTCAGGGCCATGGTATCTACATTTTATCTTTGAAAATGCAAGCCTAACAATGCCTAAATGAAGAGATGAAAGTTCAGAAAATTACCTTCAAAACTGGAAATCGTGGAATGAGTTTGAGCTTGTTTCAAGTGATGGTGATGACCAGGTTAGCTTCCTCAAGTTCCCATGAAGCTAATGCAACCCTTACTTGGTGCTGGAAGTGCTTGATTCGTGCTAGAGAAATCAAGATACAAGCTCTGTTTTTTGGTTATGGAAGTTGATAAAGATGGTGTTACAGTTTGATAACAGATGTTGGGATTGTTTTTGTATGATGTTTAGAAGCTTTTGGAATCAAAAGGCCAAGAAACGCACGAGTAGTTTCTGAGTTTGGAGTTTTTGGTGAGGATATGCAACAATGGAGGTTTGTTATGCAATTCTGACTTTGGGGATATTTGAGAGCTTGTGCATTTGTGTATTATCTTGCAAAAGTGTATGTATTTATAGGCAAGAGGTTTTATGTTCTACAACAAACCGGAATTTGAATTCTCAAGTTATGACACCTTTACTTGTTTTTTAAGCAAACATGAAAAACATCTTCCTAAAGCTTGTACCATGCTATTGTAGAATGGTTAGCACTTTAAACATGTATGTTCTGATTTGTAGATGTTGAGTGTGATCAAGACAACAAGTGAGATGCTCAAGACAAGTTGACTTTGTGATTAAAGTCACTTTTCAAGAATGGATATGTAACTTTCTTCCAAAAATGGAATAATCAATTGGACAATAGCTCAAACACTTGGACTATAGCGCAATCAGTTGTGTAAGAATTTAATTAAGGAGTGATATACAAGTTTAAGGCCTGCAAAGTGAGGATTGTGCAGCATGGCTATGGATTTGGTTCATGTTCATCACAAAATCTTCCTTGCAAAACAAGTTTGAAACCCTAACTTCTTCTCTTCGATTCTCCTAGCTCAAGGATGATATCAATTAGTTCTTGGACATTTTGGAAAGCACAAAACATCCTCTAAAACTTCTATTTTGATAATTTTTGCAAAATCAAATTAGAACTATGTGAAAATTGGCCAGGTCAAAAATCTGCCTAAACTAGGTCAAAATTTCACTAAGTGTTTTTGTTTCATGTACATGTCTTTATGAATTTATAACTCCAAATCCAAGCATTTAAAGAATTTTATTTTTGAAGAAAAGTTTTAGACCTCATCAAGATATACAAATTTCATGTTGGAAGTTTTCTTTGAATCCTTTTACATCATGGTGAAAATTTGGCACAAAGTCATGAAAAAAAAGTAAATTTTCCAACACTTAGAAAAATTTCTAAGTCTTAGAAATTTTGACTTTTCAAAGTGAATCTTGACTTTTTGATATCTTGATGAACAATCTTCATATTTTGACATGTCTTGATAAAATATGATTTTTGAAACTTGATTTTGATCAAAAAGTCAAAATTTGACTTTTCAGCGTACAGTTAACTTTTTCATCAATTGACCAAATTTCAATTATCAATCAATTGATCTTGAGAAGTGTTTTGAGACATGCCATTAGGTCAAGATGATGCATTTTAATTCTTGATATTATGTCACAAGCCAATAAGTCATGTACTGGGTCAAAAATAAAAAATCAAGCCTTCTTAGTCCAAACCCTAAGTTTGACCATTTTGCCCTTTTGGTGTTTTGATCAAATTTCTTGGGGAATTGTAATCCAAACTTGACCAAATGGTTCATATGAGTTCAAATATTGATATGGATAAAACAATCATGAAGTTTGACTGTAAGTTGTCCATAGTTTCCTTTTTTACCAATACAGCTGATTTTAGGTCATCTGATCAATTGACTGAGCAAACTTGAACTGCAAGGTTTGAAATTTGACATGAGCAATCTTGAAGATCCATAATGATCCATGAAAGTAATTTGAGGTGTTAAAAGTTCAATTGCCCTTATGAAATCTCAAACCCTAATTTTGGGGGTATCAGTGTTGAGGAGATATCTTGTGAGAAATTTCTTGAGAAATGAGAGGGCAAATTTTAGGGTACAACAATTGCCCTTGTTCAATCTTTTTAAACCTGAAGAGTTAGATTGGTGGATCCGCCATTCGTGACTTGAAGGTGAAAGATGATTGAACACTAAAGTTCCTAGAAATTTTCACTCGATGATGTGGTTGATTGTACCGGGAATAGGCTTAATGATTCCATTTGGAATGTCTATTGGTGGAGACTGGAAGACGTATCAGAATAAATATTTAGTCGATTTATACTGAAATTGTAGATGTCTTTTGCCTGTTTTTAACTGGGAGAGATAAATTTGATCCAGAAGAGGTCTTGATTGATCGCCTATCATTAATTGGAAGATGCAAATCTATCCAGAAGAGGACTTGACTGATTATTAATTTTTTTTTGCAAGGAAGAGGGTTAGTTGCATGCAGATGTATGCATGGTGTAATGATGTTCTCAAAATAAATGATATTATGCTAAATGAATTTGTTATGTATGTGATATGATATATGAATGTGAAACATTAAAGTGCATCTTTTTCTAGAAAAAAATCCTTGACAAATTGCTGGGGATTTTTGGGAAGTTAAATCCCAGACTGCTGCTGGAGATGAAGAGTATGTGTATCTTCAAACATTGTTCACAATGCTTCCTGTTGGGAACTTCTGGTTTTGAGGAGAACCCCGCTGGGGGATAATTATTTTGGCTCTTTTCTTTGAGGAAACTCTGCGGGGAATGTTGATTTTCTGCTTGGGGAATAGAATTCAGGAGTTATTTCCCTATTGGGGAGCTATCTAGAAAGTTTATCTATTATCTGGTCGGATTCCATGCTTCACAACAACTTGATGGGGGTAATAAAGTTAATTGTTATCTGGTCATATTCCAGGCCTCGCAGCGACTTACTGGGGAATATGAATTTAACTTTTATCAGATTAGATTCCAGGTTTCGCAAAAAATTAAAGAAGTTAAACTGTTATCTGGTCAGATTCAAGGCTTCAGCAATTTAAACTTGAGGTTAATTGTTATCTGGTCGGGTCCAGGTTTCAGCAATTTGAACTTGGGGTTAACTGTTATCTGGTTGGGTCCAGGTTTCAGCAATTTGAATTGTTATCTGGTCGGTTCCAGGTTTGAACTGTTATCTGGTTGGATTCCAGGTTTTACAGTAAATTGAATCAAATAATATCTGGTCGGATTTCAGGCTTCGCAGTAACTTGCTAGAGAGATGAAGTTGAATTGTTATCTGGTCGAACTCCAGGCTTCACAGTAACTTAGGTGAAGTTAAACTGTTATCTGGTCGGATTTCAGGCTTCACAGTAACTCGTTAAAAAGTTGAAGTTGAACTAGTATCTGGTCAGGTCCAGGCTTCATAGTAACTCGTTAAAAAGATGAAGTTGAACTAGTATCTGGTTGGGTCCAGGCTTCGTAGTAACTTAGGTGAAGTTAAATCTGTTATCTGGTCGGATTCCAAGCTTCGCAGTAACTTACTAGGATAGTAATGACTTAGTTGTGGATTAAAATGACTCTAATGAGGATTAAGGGGTTTCGTTCGTTGATTCGTAATAGTCTTAGAAGCAAAGTCAAACTGGGGAATTTGTAGTTTTGTCGGGGAAATAAACCCTGTTGAAAAGAAAATTTGACGACCTGCTTGGTGAAATGAATTCTTTAGGAAGAAACTCCATAAGGCTTCTTCTTTTAAGACCAAACTCAACAGGGGAGAGGTTTTTCTGAGGATTGAAACTCTGGTTGGGGATTGCATGAATCCAAGTCTGTGGGGATGATTTTATTAAGATAACTCTATGGGGATAATTCAAATCCTTAAGGAGATACTTATCATTGTTTTCATATATTTGTTAAAAGTTAATCATGTTCATATGCATATGTTCATTCAATTTTAGCCATTGGACGCTTTTGCACTCAAAACATAAAAACAAAAAATTTTGCACTTCAAAATAAATTTGTATTGATGTTTTGCCCATAAGTAGGCATTTTTGTACAAGGAGACAGATATCCTAGTAGGAGGAAATCGTCTAAAGAAATGAAAAGAGTATAAAGTGAAAGCAAAAATAATAGCCACAGGGAATTTATCTAATTGTGTTCCAACTCCGCTATTGCCCCTATGTTTTCAAACATCATCCCTTGTCGTTCAAAGAAATTGATTGAATTGATCTTGTACCATTGAACTTAGACCTTGGTAATAAACTAGCTGTAGGGATACAACGGGACATAGTCATACGCTTTAATCCTTAACTTTTTCCTGGACCGCCCTCTCGAGTTTTCAGCCGACCAGGATACCCATTCTTGCCCAAGCCTCCCTTTCAGGTTTTCAACTTGTTGGGTGTATAATCTTTTGCATATATCCTTAATTTTTGCCCGAACCTCTTTGGTTCGCCAGGATGCCCTTATTTTTTCCTAGGTATGTCAACCTAGCGGGACGTTTTATGCGTAGTATTTTTTAACTATGTCTGCGTTCACAGGATATGGGAAATCTTCACCATCCATAATAGTCCGCATCATGGCACCACCGGAGAAAACTTTCTTAACAACAAATGGCTCTTCGTATGTGGGAGTCCATTTTCCCCTTGGATCTCCTTGTGGTAAAATGATGCGCTTTATTACCAAGTCACCAATCTGATATACTCGAGGCTTGATCTTTTTGTTGAAATACTTGATCATATGTTTTTGATACATTTGAACATGACAAATAACATTCAGTCTCTTCTCATCAATCAATTTTAACTGATCGAACCTAGTCTGAATCCATTTGTTTTCGCCTAAGTCTGCTTCCTTCATAATCCTTAGAGAAGGAATTTGAACTTCGACAGGTAGGACAGCTTCCATGCCATAGACCAAGGAGAACGGGGTTGCCCCAATTGATGTTCGAGCTAAAGTACGGTAGCCATGAAGAGCAAATGGTAACATCTCATGCCAGTATTTGTAGGTTACTACCATCTTTTGCACAATATTCTTGATACTTTTATTGGCAGCTTCTACTGCGCCTGTTGTACCCCAAAATTTTCCCTCTCATTTTTCAAGGCATTTCTCACAAGGATTCTCAAGGTTCAAGCTTGCACAAGTACATTGGGATTTTCCAGTACCAAGATTAAAAGGAAACTGTCAAAAAGGAAGAAAATAGATAAAAAATAATCTTTTAACAAAATTGGAGAAAAACAAGTCTTTCGATTTAGCTCCTTCAATTGGCCTTTTGGCCTCTTTTGATGCAAGCTTAGCTTGCATCCTTCGACTGGGCATGGGTCTCTGGTGCATTGGTTTTGGTTCAAAAGGCAGGAGCTTCCTGTACGCTACCTTCGATTGCACCTTTGGTCTCACAGGATTCACCATGCAATGGCTGCCTAGGTGCCTGTTTCATTTGGATGTTTGATGCTTGCGTGCCTGGAGAAATGTTCCCCCATACTTGATTTGATTCACAAGTTGAGGACTAGTTGCGTACAAGCCTTTGTTTGAGCCATAAATTCTTTCTTGCGTACAAAAGGCTTCTCCCATGCTAGCGTGCACAAGGCACAAAGCCTCCTTTTGGCATCCTTCGATTTCTCAAAATTGCTTCATGCATGCCTCTTTCGTTTGGGCATCTTTGCAAGCCTGGCATGCCTCTTTTGTTTTGGTAGTTGGCCCCTTTGTTGCAAGCTTCGTTTGGGCATTTGACTCCCTTCATTCTTTCTTCGTTTGGGCGTATGAATCCTTCAGTACAAGGTTTTGGTCAAACCTTTCATTTGGGTATGTGGTTCCCTTCATGTTTGCATGAAGTCACAAAGCAGGGACCCCCTACGTACACTCCTTCGTTTGGCCACATGGACCTTTGACAGGAAAGCCTTTGAATGGAAAGAACCACCTTCACAAGGTTTCATTTGTAACTTTGATTCCCTTCAAATCAGCATCTTTTTAACCCAACTCTGGGTAGCCCATTCGAAGGACACTTGTTGGAGGAAAATCAAATAATATTGTTGGGAGAAGAATCTGGTCGAAGAAGGGTCAAAATGAAAGGGTGAAATATTCAAAGATGCTTGTTGCCAAGTTCAGGCCTGGTACACTGTCCAAAACTGCTGCACAGCAGGCCTGAAACACTACCCCATTCTTGCATCAAAATAGCATACAAGGCACTGTCCCTTGAAAGCTACAAGAGCAGGTTACTAAAATTGTTCAAACTTTTTGTTTTCCCTCATAAGGTTTCAAGCAGCTTTGCCTATAAATAAAAGGCTTCATAACATGTTTAAAGAAGAATTTTTGGCCAGAGGAACGAATCTTCAAAAATTTCTCAAACACCATAAAGCTCTTAAACATTCATCAAATACAAAACCAGAATCCAAACACTTATCCCCTTCGAAGTTGAAGCATCCATGTACCTTGTTACCCTTCGAATCCAGCAGGAAGAACCTCACATTTGTTCTTATCTTTCGAATCCAGCATCAAAGGCCTAACCCCTGGTCCCTCCCTTCAAATCCAGAAGCGCTCAAGGCAACCACTTAAAGGCCCAGCACACGTCCCAACCTCAAGAAAGGTAAGTCATTCTCAGCCTTGGATCTTTCGTTTCCAGCATAGCATGTAACTAAATTTCCTTTTCGTTTCAAACATGTACATAGTATTTGCTTCCCTTTAGTTTACACCCTTTTAGTTTGTTTTTATTACCTCTCCTTTGGTTTTGTTCTTTGGTTTGTTACAAATGCTTTAAGAACTAACATGGCCCTAAGGTAATGTCAGCATGGCCTTAGACCATGTTGCTATTTTTCATCTCAAATGAAAGAAACAGGAGACATGAGTATGAAACGAAGCCTTGGGCTTCCTCACTGATTCCAAGCCCAGTTGAAAGGAATTCCCTCACTGCTTTCAACCCCCAATCGAAGGAGGCAGAAAGGCAGATTACATCTTGCACTGATTCTAGGCCTAGTCGAAAGGAACAACATGTTGGCCTCCAGGCCCCAATCGAAAGGCACGCCTACACTATTTCCAGCCCCCAGTCGAAGGAGGAAGAAAGGAAAATCGAAGGGCATGACTCCACTAACTCCAGACCCCAAATCGAAGGAGGTCAAAAAGTGCAGAATCGAAGGGCATTTCTGCCTAAATCGAAAGACCCATTTTCTTACTTTTTTTTGCCTTTACATTTTCGTGCAATTTAATATGGTTATAATAGAGTAGGATTTTATCTTTCTACATTTTATTACTTTTGTATGAATGCTAGTAAAATAGGGTATGTATGGCAAGATAAAAACAACAAGTAGACAACCCCTAATCAAAGACTAAATGCATGCAAATCAAACACATTATTCACACATTCACCCTTAGGGTAATCTCACTTGTTGCCTCAGAGAAATAGTCATGTCCCTCGAATATGGGCATTTTAGAAAATACCCTCGATAAAAGATCGTAGTCTCTCGATGACCCTCAATGTTGCCTTCCGTAAATGATCTAGTCCCTAAACGAAATTACTAAAACATCCCATAGGTTTTCTTCTATGACTATACAAACGCCCCACGCCCATCCCTTCACATCCAATGATGGAGCTTCTTACTAAATCAATGGTAAGATAGAAACATCTAAAGGAGGAGGAAAATAATATTAAGACCTTTTGAGTAGGTAGGTTGCTCCTAGTTGTTCGCTTGCTCACAACAAAAACATTTTATACACCAAAACTTTCATTTGAAACATTTTCAAAAGTTAAAACACTTTGTACGCATTCTTATAGAAATGAGAACCATTACAAAGACACCTTTTCAAAATCACTTTCAAAAACACATTCCACAAACACCTCTTTGAACTATTTTCAAAACAACACTTTGTACGCGTTCTTATAGAAACGAGAACCATTACAAAGACGTTTTCAAAATAATTTCAAACCCATATCACAAGCACACTTTCAAACAAAAGAAAGTGATCTAGCAAGCAACTAAGAGCCCATAGATAACTATGGATGAAAAGGGTGCTAACACCTTCCCTTTTCATAAACTACCCCCTGAACTCAAGAAATAATCTCGAAAGGTCTTTCCTATTATTTTCAGCCTTTCCTTATTGGATAAAAGAAAAGTCGGTGGTGACTCTTGCTATCCGCAACAATTGCGATCAAACGCAAAACACCTAAGTCAGTTCTTCCACCGCGTTATAGCGCCATTCATCTTAGGCATGTATGGAGAAGAATTGTGATGCTTGATTTTGAACTGCGTGCATAGTTCCATAATCATATCATTGTTGAGATTGGTCTCGTTGTCGGTGATGATCCTTTCGGGGATACTGTAACGGAAAATGAGGTTATGCTTGACAAATATGGCTACAACATTCTTAGTGACTGAGGAAAACAAAGCAGCTTTGACCCATTTAGTGAAGTAATCAATAGAAACAAGGATAAAACAGTGTCCATTGGAAGAAGTGGGCATGATCTCTCCAATCATGTTAATGCCCCACATTGCAAATGGCCACGGAGCGGTCATAACGTTCAAGGAAACTGGAGGTACATGAACTTTGTCGGCATAGACTTGACACTTGTGGTAAGTCCTCGAGTGATGGTGATAATCAGTTTCCATCGTTGACCAATAGTAACCAGCCCTTAGAATCTTTTTGGCCATAGTGTGTCCACTAGAGTGAGTCCCAAAGATACCATCATGCATGTCTTCCATGATCCCTTCTGCCTCCTTCTTATCCACACAATGGAGTAGGGTAGAATCATGGTTACGTTTGTAGAGGATTCCATTGCTTAGGAAAAATTTGGCTGAAAATCTTCGCAAAAATTTCTTATCATTGATGGAAGCTCCTTCACGATACTCTTGTGCTTCAAGATATCTCTTCACTTCATGGTACCATGGCTTCTCTTCGTCAGTATCAATCTCGTAACAATGTGCAGGTTCGTCCAATCTTTCTATAGTAATTTGGGGAGCCTCATTATCCCAATTGACCTTGAACATAGATGACATTGTTTCTAGGGCATCTGCCAATTGATTTTCTTCTCTAGGGAAGTGTTCAAAAGTAACCTCCTCATAGTATAGGATCAAAGTTAGCACAAACTCTTTATAAGGGATCAGATTAGGGTGCTTGGTATCCCATTCTCCTTTAACCTGACTGATCACTAGGGCAGAGTCTCTGTATACATCCAAGAATTTGATCCTTAAGTCAATGGCAGCCTTTAGGCCCAAATGCACGCCTCGTATTCAGCCATGTTATTCGTACAATCGAAGCACAATCTAGCAGTGAAAGGTGTATGGAAACCTTTAGGAGAAATAATCAAGGCATTAATTCCATTTCCCAAGGCGTTGGAAGCCCCATCAAAAACCATAGTCCATCGGAATCCTTGTTCAGGTTCGTCATACAGTCTAGGTTTTTCACAGTCAGTTATCAGCATGATATTCTCGTCTGGGAATTCAAAGTTCATGGATTGGTAGTCATCAATAGCTAGATGAGCCAAATGATCTGCTAGTACACTTCCTTTGATGGCCTTTTATGTAGTGTAATGGATGTCATATTCATTCATAAACATTTTCCATCTAGCTATCTGTCTGGAGAGAGCTGGCTTCTTGAATATATACTTGATAGGGTCCATCTTAGAAATCATTAAAGTGGTGTGAGTCAACATATATTTTCTTAGCCGGCGAGCATCCCATGCCAGAGCGCAGCAAGTTTTCTCGAGTATTAAATATCTTGTTTCCTCAGGCATTGTTTCAGCACAAGCCTCTTTCATGGCGACTAAAATATCCCGAAAAGTCAAATCTCAATGAGTGTAGTATCGAGTATTAACCAACTTCGGATTGAACCAAAGACGGTTATCTCACTACGACCTAATGGCCAAGTTTGTCAAGTAAGGTTCTAAAGTCAGTTAGTGCTTCACGATATCACATAGCAGCCCCGTATACTCCTTGACTACTCAAGGGCTACCGATACCCACAAAAATGTCACAATAACGTAGCTATTTCTCAGACCATGTCGGTATACCCCGCACAGTTTCCATAATGTATTGCTACTTACCTATAAGGTATCCCAAATCCGGTTAGAGGATTAGAACAAGCCCAAACAAGGAACCAAAATGTAAAGCAAACAAATCAAACAATGAAAGCAAGTAAAGGTGATCTAGCCCTAAGGTAACCCCACTTTTAAGTATTCTCCCCAGCAGAGTCGCCAGTTCTGTAATACGGTGGGAGAACTGACTTGGGTGTTTTGTATTTTATCGCAAATGTTGTGGTTAGCAAGAGTCGCCGTCGACTTTTCTTTTATCCAAAAGGAAAGGATGAAAAGAACAGGAAAGACCTTTGAGATTATTTCTTGAGTTTGGGGAGTAGATTATGAAAAGGGGAGGTATTAGCACCCTTTTCATCCATAGTCATCTATGGGATCTTAGTTTCTTTCTAGATCACTTGCTTTTGTTTGAAAAATGTGCTTTGTGTGGTTTTTGAAAGTATTTTGAAAAGGCGCCATCGTTTAGGCAAACTTTGTAATAATTCTCGTTCATAAGAACGTATACAAAGTGTTGTACTTTTGAAAATGTTTCATGTTTGGAAAATGTTTTGAAAGTGTTTTTGAAAGTGTTGGTGTTTGTTTTGAAAATAAGCAAGGATGTTTGATTTGAAAATGAGCAAGAAACTAGGAACAATCTACCTACTCAAAAGTCTTAGTTCATTTCTTCCTTTCCTTTGATATTGATATCTTACCATTGATTTGGTAAGAAGTCTTATCTTTGGATGTAAAGGGACGGACGTGGGTCATCGTATAGCCATGATAGCAATGTTGTAAAATGTCTTAGCATTTCTTTTTGAGGGACTAAGATCATTTTGAAAGGCAACATTGATAGCGTTATTGAGGGACTATGATCTTGTATTTTTTATTGCTTTTTGCTAAGACATCTCACATGCATAACATGGCCATTTTTGTAAGGCAGCAAAGTGGAATTACCCTAAGGGTGCAAGTGTGCAAATGTGTTTGATTTACATGCATTTGTTTATCTTGAATTTAGGGTTTACTACTTGTTGATTTTAATCTTTCCATACAAACTCTAATTACTAGCATTTATATAAAGCGGTAAATTGCGGGAAGTAAAAATATTAAGCTATTACATCATTAGGGGAGGGGGTATACAAATTTACAAATGGGGATTTGCAAGAAAATTAAATTTAATTATCTATTACAACCATATTGAATATTGTACAAGAACTGAATAAATAATGCACAAATGTAAATGAAAAAGAAATGATTTTGTTTGGTTTTTTTAATGAAAGGGTTTTGTCTTGACCTAATTAAAGAAAATTATTAATTAAAAATTAAAAAAAAAACTAAACTTAAACTAATTAATAAAGAAATTAAGTTAAAAATGTTTTTTAGGGTTTTTTATGAAAAAGGTTTTAAGTTAATAATAATAATATGAAAATTAATTAATTAAAAGAAACCTAAGTTCTAAATTAATTTTAATTTAATAAGAAAATAATATAATAAATAAACCTAATTCTAAATATTCATTAATTAAAAAGGAAATTAATTTATTAAAAGAAAATGTTTTTTGGTCTTTTTGTTTTATAAAGAAAATAAAAGTAAATAAGTGTAAACAATAAATAAAAGTATTTTTATATTTTTTTAATAATAAAAATAATAATAATAATAATAATAATAATAATAATAAATAAAATAAAACTGAAATAAAATAAAATGAGAAAAGAAATGAATGAAAATGAAATAAATAAAACAAAGTTGGGCCAGGCTGCAAAAGTAAACAGGGAGTTAGAAAAAGCAAAAAAATGGAAGGCCCAAAGGGGGAGGCCCAGCGTTGCTTGCTGAGACAAAAAGAGAAGGGAAAATGTGAAAAATGAAAAAAAGGTAGCGCTAGGTGTTGACAACATGACCTCCAACACAAACGCGCGCTACCTTTGCCATTGGGGTGGCTGTACATCCGGTAACATAACTGAAATAATAAATACATAATACAAAACAAGTTCCAGAAATGAACTTCATCTTCAACCTCCAGCCATGGTTCCTGTAACTCACTCATTTCTCATCCATTCATAAAACTTCCAACATCAAACTTGTTAGAAATTTCCTCACGATTCCGAATATGTAAATAACTTAAGTTAATTCTCAAAGATGAGCATGAATTTCTAAAAGTACCAAATTCTGACCTAAATATTTCAGCAAGTTCAAATTCAAAATTCTCATCACTCAAGCAATACAAATGAAATCTAAGGACATGTATAGTTTCAGGGCAATGATGTCTACATTTTATCTTCACAAATGCAAGCCTAACAATGCCTAAATGAGAAGATAGAAGTTCAAAAAGTATACCTCAAAACTAGAAATCGTGAAATGAGTTTGAGCTTGATTGAAGGTGCTGCAATGATCAGGTTAGCTTCCTTGAGTCTCTAGGAAGCTAATGCAATGCTTAGCTTGAGTTGAGAGTGGCTGAAGTGGCCTGTAGAAGTCAAGTTGCAGACTCTGTTTTTTGGTTATGCGGGTTATGGTAAATGGTGTTACAGTTCTGGAATAAGGATGAGATGAGTTGTATTTGATATGTAGGAGCTTTTGGAAGTGAAAGGCCAAGAAATGCACGAGGGAAGTGGAAGTTTTATATGTAAAGTCATAACTTGCACAACAATGGTGTTTTGAGGAAATTTCTGGCTAGGGAATTTTGGAGAGTTTCAGGGTGTTAATGCTCGTGTGTTAAGTTGCATAATATTGTCTCAATGTATAGGAAAAGGTTTTGAGAGCTTTTGTTGATCAGAAGTACAAGCTCACATGTTATGGTTTTTTGCTTGATTTTGAAGAAAGCTTGAGAAATATGGTTCCAATGCACAAGTACAAAGCTATCTAGAGTGGTTACAAGCTTTAAACATGTTGCTTATGAGTATACATGTTGTGTGTGTTTAGAAAAATAAGTTAGAGGCTCAAGAAGAGTGAACTTTGTGCATAAAACCACTTTTCCAAAATGGCAATGTTGCCTTTCTTCCTAAAATGGTATTAAGCATGGGCAATGCATTGAATGCTTGGATTAAAGATTCTAGAAGTTGTACAAAACATTAATTATGGAGTAACAAACAAGTTTGAGGCCTGAAAAGCAAAGATTATGCAGCCTAGCATGGATTTGGTTCATGTGTTCATCAAGAAATGACTTGTAATTCAAGTTTGAAAATCCTAACTTCTCGCCTTCGATTCTCCTTGCTCAAGTATGATCTTAATGAGTTATTTGAAATTTTGGAAAGCATGTAACATACTCTACAACCTCTATGTTGGACATTTTTTAAAATTCATGTTGGAACTATGTGAAAATTTTCTATGAAGTTAGGTCAAAATCCTGCCTAAACTAGGGCAAAATTTCACTAAGTTTCCAAGTTTCATGAACATGTATTCACAAAGTCATAACTTTAAATCCATGCATTTATAGGAGAAGTTGTGTTCAACAATGTTTTATATATCATTGATATCTACAACTTTCATGTTGGAAGTTTCTTTTGAATCATCTTGCATCATGGTGAAAAAATGGCTCAAAGTTATGAAAAATATATGAATTTTCAAACACTTAGGAAAATTTCTAAGTTTAGAAATTTTTACTTTTCAAAATGAAATCTTGACTTTTTGATTTCTTAATGAACAAGTTTCATATTTTGACAGGTCTTGATGAATTGTGATCTTTGATACTTGATTTTGACCAAAAAGTCAAAGTTTGACTTTTTAGTGTACAATTGACTTTTGATCAGTTGATCGAAATTCATCTGTCAATCAATTGATCTTTAGAGATGTTTTGAGCCATTATAATAGGTCAAAATGAAGTATTTGAAACCTTGAGATCATAACTTAAACCAATCAATCATTTGCTAGGTCAAAAATAAGAAATTGCACCTTCTCAATCAAAAACCCCAATTTTGACTATTTTGCCCTTTTGCTGATCTGATCAAATTTCTTGAGGAATTGTGATCCAAACTTGATCAAATGACATATATGAGTTCATAATGTTGATATGGATCAAAAATTATGAATTTTGACTGTAAATTAACCATAGTTAACTTTTTCCCCAATACAATTGATTTTAGGTCAACTGATCAATTGACTGAGCAAAAATGTGATCAAAGACCTGAAACTTGGCATGAGCAATCTTGAGGGTCCAAAATGATCCATGAAAATCATATGAGGCATTAAAAGTCCATTTGTCCTTGTGCAATCTCAAACCCTACTTTTCAGTCATCAGTGCTTGAGGAGGTGTCTTGAGCTGATCAACCCTTGTGCAATCTTGAATCCAAGGAGATCTTGTGATAGATTACTTAAGAAATGAGAGGGAAAATTTTGGGGTAAAACATACATGATCAAGGGTATTCCTTCAACTGGAGGCATCAAGATAGGAGGTTCTTATAAATATTCCTTGATCTTGTCAAAGGCAGCTTGGCAGTCGTCGTTCCATTTGATTACTTAATCTTTCTTCAATAGTTTGAAAATTGGCTCAAAAGTAGCAGTTATGTGAGATATGAAGTGATCAATGTAGTTAATTCGACCCAAGAAACCTCTGACTTCCTTCTCGGTACGGGGAACTGGAATTTCTTGAATGGCTTTGACCCTCGCAGAATCCACTTCAATACCTTTTCCACTGACAACAAAACCCAGAAGCTTTCCCGGCCTTACCCCGAAGGTGCACTTGTTAGGATTTAGCCTTAACTTATACTTCTTTAACCTTTCAAACAGCTTGTGTAAGTGATCAACCTGATCTTCCTCGGTTTGCTACCTTGCAATCATATCATCCACATAGACCTTTATCTCATGATGGATCATATCATGAAATAAGGCTACCATAGCTTGTTAATACATTGCCCCTGCATTCTTCAAACCGAAAGGCATGACCTTGAAGCAGAAAGTTCCCCATTGTGTAACAAAGGTTGTCTTCTCCATATCCTCGGGATCCATCTTGATTTTATTGTAACCAGAGAAACCATCCATGAAGGAGAAGACTTTATGTTGAGTCGTGTTGTCAACCAAGACGTAAATATGCGGTAAAGGGAAATCATCTTTGGGGCTCGCCCTATTCAAGTCCCTATAGTCTATGCACATATGAACCTCCCCATCTTTCTTCGATACAGGGACCATATTTGCCACCCATTAAGGGTATGATGTCACAGCTAGAAAACTTGCATCAAACTGTTTCATTACCTCAACCTTTATCTTTTCAGACATGTTAGGCCACATACAACGAACTTTTTGCTTGACTAGAGGATAATATTCTTTTGTCGGTAGACGAACCACAATGTCGGTATCAAGCCCTAGCATATCTTTATACGACCAAGAAAACACTTTGACATAGTTCTGTAACATCTTTACCAATCTTCCTTTGACACTATCTTCTAAGTTAGCGCCGATCTTGACCTCTTTCTTGTCTCTCTCAGTACCTAGTTTGATCACTTCAATTGGCTCTTCGTGAGGTTGAATTGCTTTCTCCTCTTGCATCATAAGTCTGGCTAATTCCCCTGGTATTTCACAATCTTCTTCGCCTTCGTATTCGGCTTGGTAGATTGGATGTTCAAAGTCATGGTTGGCAATAGTAGAGTCGTTGGCAACGAGATCTGGAGTGGACGAGGATCTGCAAGTGTGTGTGTGCACGTAAGATACATGGCTATTTTTAAAATGCAAATAAGAAAAATAAAGACAAAGAGCTCAAAATTTGAATTCAAAAGGTCCAATTTTTTTCATTAAATAATCATATGGCATATGGAAATGAACAAACCCTTAACAAATGGACCATGGTTCCCCGAGCAAGGCCCATGGTTTAAAGTCATTGTTTGGAATTAAAATTACAGATAAAAGTTCTTGAATTGACAAAACGGTAAATAGTAATTACTCCTTGTTGAAGGAGATGGGAATGAAATCCTTTGCACACCAGTTTTTGAGTCCTTCATCGAAAGTCGGATAAATCCATTCATCAAAGTCACAATCATCCTCAGAGTCTTCAATAGAATTCACTTCATAATTACCAATGCGAAGAGGTGGTTTTCCTACGCGAGCACGTCTGACCTCCCTTTGAGCTTTGGAAGTGAAACTCAACCCAAACTTCTCTGCTTTGAAAGTAATGTGGGGGAGTTATCCTGAAATAGTACAACTTCTATCTTCAACCACGGCGCGAGCATCTTTGAGTGAAACCATCCTTGGCACAAATTCATCAGATTTTGGGATGTCATAAGAGATTTTAGTGACGGCAACCATGGGAGGAACCACTTCGAAAGCTTGGCACGGATTCTCTATAAACTCCCCATCCATTTCCATATACTTGAACGAATTCAGGTGGTTAACCATGAATTCTTCTTCACCACAAACAGTAACAATCTTTCCCTTGACTGGATATTTCAACTTTTGATGAAGGGTGGACGTCACTGCTCCTGCCCCATGCATCCAAGGGCGCCCAAGTAAATAAGAGTAAGTGGGACGGATGTCCATCACATAAAAAGTAGAGTTGAAAGTTTGTTAACCGACTTTAATAGGGAGATCCACCTCTCCATGCACCATTCTTTTGGACCCGTTAAAAGCCCTCACGACTATGTCACTTGGTTTTAACACCAGACCTTCGCAATATAACCGGTCCAAGGAACCTTTGGGTAGAATGTTTAGAGAAGAACTGGTATCAATCAGGACATGGGCCAGGGTAGTTCCTTTGCATTCAATAGAGACATGAAAGTCCTTGTTATGATTCCTTCCAATTGGTGTCAAGCCAGCATCATAGAACCCCAATCCATTGTCGGCAGTCAGACTTGCCACACAGTTTTCAAATTGGTTATTTGTGGTCTCTTGAGGGACGTGCACTTTCTTTAAAAATTTGATTATAGCTTGGGCATGAGCATCAGAATAAAGTAACAAAGACAGCATGGAGATTTTGGAGGGGGTTTTCCCCAGTTGTTCTACTATCTTGAAGTCACTTTTCTTTATAATCTTCAAGATTTCCTCCATCTCTTGGGTGGAAGGTTCCTCAGTAGTAACGTCTTTGGCTGGCGCCTCTGTCCTGGCAGGCTCAATTATTTTCTCTTTACCCCTAGTGCCAGTACTAGGATTATCAATGGTAATGCGGACAGGTGTCATTGTAGTAGTTGGAGGTGAAATGTTAGGAGACAAAATCCTCCCTGTTCTCGTTACCTTGCTAGAACCAATAATATTTGTAATATCATCAGTCTTGTCTTTGTTGATCCAGGAATCTTGCTTAATTCCATGATAGTAACTTCAGCACCGTAATTCCAAGGGAATACTTTGTCGGAGGAGTAAGGGATCGGCCCAGGAGCAGTATCTATCAAGGGAGCAATTGTTGGTTCATTAGAAATCTTGATAGGACCCTTTGAAGAGATCCTAAGAGACTTGTTGGAAATATTTATGATAGAAACGTCTTCAGCTTTATCGGTAAAACTTTTGATGGATGGTGTTGTACCCCAAAATTTTCCCTCTCATTTCTCAAGTAATCTCTCACAAGATCTCCTTTGGTTCAAGATTGCACAAGGGTTGATCAGCTCAAGACACCTCCTTAAGCATTGATGACTGAAAATTAGGGTTTGAGATTGCACAAGGACAAGTGAACTTTTAATGCCTCATATGACTTTCATGGATCATTTTTTACTCACAAGATTTCTCATGTCAAGGTTCAAGTCTTGGATCAGATTTTTGCTCAGTCAATTGATCAGTTGACCTAAAATCAGCTGTATAGGGGAAAAAGTCAATTATGGTCAATTTACAGTCAAACTTCATAATTTTTTATCCATATCAACAATATGAACTCGTATATGTCATTTTATTAAGTTTGGATCCCAATTCCTCAAGAAATTTGATCAAATCATCAAAAGGGCAAAATGGTCAAAATTAGGGTTTTGACTGAGAAAGGGCAATTTCTGATATTTTGACCTAGTAAATGATTGATTGATTCAAGGAATGATCTCAAGGATTCAAATGCATCATTTTGACCTAATGGGATGGCTCAAAACATTGCTCAAGATCATTTGATTGACAGATGAATTTTGAGTCAACTGATCAAAAGTCAATTGTACACTGAAAAGTCAAACTTTGACTTTTTAGTCAAAATCAAGTATCAAAGATCACAATTCATCAAAACATGTCAAAATATGAAACTTGTTCATCAAGAAATCAAAAAGTCAAGATTTCATTTTGAAAAGTCAAAATTTCTAAACTTAGAAATTATTCTAATTGTTGAAAATTTCATATTTTTTCATAACTTTGAGCCAAATTTCCACCATGATGCATGATGATTCAAAGGAAACTTCCAACATGAAAGTTGTAGATATCAATGAGATATAAAAAATTGTATAACACAACTTCTCCTATAAATTCATGGATTTCATGTTATGATTTTGTGAATACATATTCATGAAACTTGGAAACTTAGTGAAATTTTGCCCTAGTTTAGGCGGGATTTTGACCTAACTTCACGGCAATGTTTCACATAGTTCCAAAAGGAATTTTAAAAAATGTCCAACATAGAGGTTGTAGAGGATGTTACAAGCTTTCCAAAATTTCTAAGAACTCATTGAGATCATGTTTTATCAAGGAGAATCGAAGGCAAGAAGTTAGGGTTTCATTCTTGAATTACAAGCCATTTCGTGATGAACACATGAACCAAATCCATGCTAGGCTGCATAATCTTTGCTTTGCAGGCCTCAAACTTGTTTATCACTCCATAATTAATATTTTGCACAGCTGCTAGAAGTTTTAATCCAAGCATTCAATGCATTGCCCATGCTAAATACCATTTTAGGAAGAAAGGCAACATTGCCATTTTGGAAAAGTGGCTTTATGCATAAAGTCCACTCTTCTTGAGCCTCTAACTTGTTTGTTCAGCACATACTCAACATACAAAGTCAGATAAACATTTTTAAAGTTTGTAACCACTCTAGACTGCCTTGTACTATACATTGGGACAATGTGTATCAAGCTTGCCTCAAAAACAAGAAAAATAGCCATAACATGTGATTTTTGAATTCTGATCAAGGACTAGTCTCCAAACTTGTTGCTTATAAATAGAGTCACTATTTGTGAGATAGAACACGAGCTTGAGCACCCTAAAATACTCCCATACTCCCTCAAATCAGAAATTACCCAAAAACTCCATTGTTGCACAGTTTCTGACTCTGAACTTCAAACTTCCATTTCCCTCATACGTTATTTGGCCTTTTAGTTTCTAAAGCTTCCTTACATCAAATATAAACCATCCCACACCATGTTACACGACTGTAACATCATCTTCATCAACTTCCATATCCAAAAATAGAGCATTGCAGTTGGACTTCTCCAGACCATTCCAGTCACTCTCAACTCAAGCTAAGCATTGCATTAGCTTCCTAGAGACTCAAGGAAGCTAACTTGATCATTGCAGCACCTTGAATCAAGCTCAAACTCATTTCACGATTTCTAGTTTTGAGGTATTTTTCTTGAACTTTTATCTTCTCATTTAGGCATTGTTAGGTTTACATTTGTAAAGATAAAATGTAGAAATCATTGCCTTGAAACTATACATGTCCATAGATTTCATTTATGTTGCTTGAGTAGAGAGAATTTTAAGTTTGAACCTCTGAAATATTTAGGTCAGAATTTGGTACTGTTAGAAATTCATGCTCATCTTTGAGAATTAACTTAAGTTATTTACATATTCAAAATCGTGAGGAAATTTTTAACAAGTTTGATGTTGAAAGTTTTGTGCATGGATGAGAAATGAATGAGTTACAGGTTCTTTGGCTGGAGGTTGAAGATAAAGTTCATTCAGGACTTGATTTATATTATATATTTGTTGTTTTATTTATATGAACGGATGTATAGTCACCCCAATGGTAAAGCGCGCGTCTGTTAACCTTTGAGACCTGGGTTCGAGTCCCAGTGGTACCCTTTTATTCATTTTTCATATTTTTCACTCTTTTTTTTGTTCAGCTGCAACGCCTGGGACTTTTGGTTAGGCTTTTCATTTTTTTGATTCTTCTAACCCCCCTGACTATGTTTACACCCCTGGCCCATTATTTTATTTTCCATTTTTATTTATTTTCCCTTTATTTTTATTTTTATTTCATTTTCTTTATTATTTTTATTATTACTATTATAATCATTATTATTATTTTTATTAATAAAAAAATCCAAAAATATTTTATTTATTTATTTTCATATTTAAAAAAAGCTTATACATTTTATATTTCTTTATAAAACAAAAAGACTAAAAATATTTTCTTAATAAATTTTATTTCTTTTTTAATAATTAATATTTTGACTTAGGTTTATTTATTATATTATTTTATTTTAAATTAAAATCAACTTAGAATTTAGGTTTCTTTTAATTATTAATTTTCACATTATTATTATTAATTTAAAACCTTTTTCATAAAAAACCCTAAAAATCATTTTTAACTTGATTTTATTTCTTATTTAGTTTAAACTTAGTTTTGTTTAATTTTTTAATTAATCATCTCTCTTAATTAGGTTAAAACCCCTTTTATAAAAAAATCCAAACAAAAATCATTTTCTTTTTTCATTTTGCATTTGTACATTATTATTTATTTAATTCTTGTACATTTATTCAATATGGTTGTAATAGTTAATTAGGTTTAATTTTCTTGCAAAATCCCCATTTATAAATTTGTACACCACCTCCCCTAATGATGTAATAGCTTAGTATTTTACTTTCCGTAATTTATCGCTTTATATAAATGCGAGTAATTTAGGGTTTGTATGGAAAGACTAAAATCAACAATTAGCAAACCCTAATTCAAGATAAACAAGCATGTAAATCAAACACACTTGCACACTTGCACCCTTAGGGTAATTCCACTTTGTTGCCTTACAAAAATGGTCATGTTATGCATGTGGGATATCTTAGCAAAAAGCAATCAAAAATACAAGATCATAGTCCCTCGATGACGCTATCAAATATTGCCTTTCAAAATGATCTTAGTCCCTCAAAGAGAAATGCTAAGATATCTCGCAACATTGCTATCATGGCTATACGATGACCCACGCTCGTCCCTTTACATCCAAAGATAGGGCTTCTTACCAAATCAATGGTAAGATAGCAATATCAAAGGAAAGGAAGAAATGAACTAAGACTTTTGAGTAGGTAGATTGTTCCTAGTTGCTTGCTCATTTTCAAATCAAACATCCTTGCTAATTTTCAAAACAAACACCAACACTTTCAAAAACACTTTCAAAACATTTTCCAAACTTGAAATATTTTCAAAAGATCAACAATTTGTACGAACTATTACAAAGTTTTCCAAACTTAAAATACTTTCAAAAACCACACAAAGCACATTTTCAAACAAAAGCAAGTGATCTAGCAAGCAACTAAGAGCCCGTAGATAATTATGGATGAAAGGGGGTGCTAACACCTTCCCTTTTCATAATCTACCCCCCAAACTCAAGAAATAATCTCAAAGGTATTTCCTGTTCTTTTCAGCCTTTCCTTTTGGATAAAAGAAAAGTCGGTGGCGACTCTTACTAACCGCAACATTTGCGATAAAACACATAACACCAAGTCATTTCTCCCACCGTATCACAGACGGAGTTCTTTCAAACAGGATCTCATGACTATTTTTCAGGCATTGAACACCTTCTTTCATCCATTTGCATCCATTAACTTGTTCAGGGAAGCAAATACAGTCTTTTAAACAACCAGAGAAAACCCCAGCTCTCAGCAGGTTCTCTTTAACAACGATCAGTGGAGTAGTCAAATCTTCAACGGAGGAAACAAAAATAGTGTCTTCAATTGCATTGACACCTTTGCCATGATTTGGAATTGGTGCAGTTATAATATTCGGAGTTGTAGGTGGATCAAACTCAATAGTTTTGTTGTTGATAAGATCTTAAATCTTGTTATTTAAAGCCCAACATTGATCAGTTTCATGCCCAGGGTTATTGGAATGATATGCGCATTTGGCATTAGGATTGTACTTCAGTGATGAGACATTGAGATTTGATGGTGAATCATGCAATGTCACCAAGTTGGCCTCCACTAGGTGTTACAAGGCTTGGGACAGTGACATGTTAATTCTCGTGAACTGTCTTCTCGGAACCTCATACCTTTGATGATTGGCTTGTTGTGGTTGTCTTTGAGTAGATAGTGGGTTATAGATCAAAACGGTATTAACAGATGGACAATGATCCTTCTTGGTATGGGCCCTTGACCCATATACAACATTGGCGTCTTTCTTTCCAGTAAAGGGATTCTTTATAGTGTTTGATGTAGAAGCAGATGCCATGGGAATTTTTCCATTCTTGATACCACTCTGGACTCTCTCACCAGTCAGAATTAACTCAGTGAAACCGAAGGATGAGCTCCCAATTAACAGGTTGAAAAATGGGCCAGTTAATGTTCCCATTAACATGTCCACCAGCTCTCTATCAGTCAGAGGTGGTTGAACTCTACCAGTAAGGTCCCTCCATTTTTACGCGTACTCTCTAAACCCTTCATTAGTACCCATTGTCATTCCTTGAAGTTGAACTCTAGTCGGCGCCAAATCAGTTTTGTATTGATATTGACGGTAGAAAGCGGTGGCCAGATCTTCCCAATTGTGAATGTTGAAACCCTCCAACTGGTAAAACCATTCTAAATTAGTCCCAGACAAACTCTCTTGAAAGAAGTGTACCCATAGCTTCTTTTCGGTAGTATACGGTTGTATTTTGCAGACATAGGACCTTAAGTGAAGCTTTGGGCACGAAAATCTGTCGTACTTAGAAAATATTATAATCTTGAATTTATGGGGGATAACAACCCCAGGTACCAAACCCAGATCACCAAAATCCAATCCGGGCACAGCTTGAATTTCCACGGCTTTCAACCTATCTTCCAATTGCTTATACTTATCCTCGGTCGGTGGATATTATTCGTCAAAGTAATCTTTATCCTCATAAGCTTGATCGTTGGCACCCCCATCACGGGTGCTTCTTGCCTCTTCATTATGATTCTCATCCTCTTCAGAGGATTCTTCTTCCACTTGCACTTGACAGATAGGGCCTTTAAGCCTTTTCCCCATGTTAATCAGTGCATTCTTCTTGGTCTTCTTTTTGGCCTCCAGAAGTGACATCAGCTTTTGTTGTCCCTTGGCCAAGGTGAGCAAGGTTTCTTAGAATTGGGAATTCTGCTTTTGCAAGTCTTTCACGGTCTACTCGATATCTATCTTACTAAAATAAACAGTAGAAAGATAAGGAAACCTGTGTCTGAAAACCTGCTTATGTTATGATGCATGAAATGCGTATGCAAATGACTTCAAGGACTTTTAAGATTTAAATTTATTTAGACAAAGAGGGAACAAACATTAATTGCATTAATAAATTCAAACAGTTACAAAAATTCCTCTTGGGCTTACAATGGAAGAAACAAAGATAATACGAAATAGACTCCTAAAACAAAAGAAGGACTCAAGCTTCCCATGAGTGCATCCTCTTTGGTGCAATGTAGGCATTCAAATTCCCTTCTTCATGACATTTTCTCATGAGCTCCAAAACCTTCTTCTCTCTTGCGTAGAACTGGGTTTCAAAGGTATCTCGCTCCCCTTTGAGTTGAATCCAAGATCTTTATAACTCCTCAAGAGTAGTCGGCATGTCAGGATGGAGAATAGTGTAAAGAACATCTCCCTCGGTAATAGGCTCCATGATGATAGGTATAATGGCCTCATAAGACATCATGAGGTTTTGAGTGCAAGCTCGCACCCACTTGAGATAAGGCTCCAAAGGAATGGAGTTCTTATTCCCCAAAGTCTTGCTATCAACTTTGTTTACCATGCCCCAAACTCGTATGAATCTCTGACGGTAACCTTAGACATCGTTCTCATAGTCAAATGCAATTCCTTGGACAAGTACATCATGAGGACCTTCCCTTCTAGCATACCCAAACTGTCATAAATCCAAACAAGGATTATAGGTGATACCTCCCCTAATACCAAGGAGAGAGACATTAGGGAATTACCCACAATGGTCAATAATGATAACGTCCTCCAAAGATCGAGAACACCAACAAATATCTGAATGCGAGAGTGCCATCAACCTATTAGACTATCTCATGCCTTACTCATTCTTCAAAACAGATCAGGGTAGGTGCGAAAAAAACCACCTAGCCAATAAAGGAGTGCAACACATAAGAATTCCCCTTCTCTTCATAGTGTGAGTGTGAAGAGAATGCAAGATATATTTAAGTAAGGCAGGCACCGGGTTACGAGATAGAAAATTTTTGATTGCGTTCACATCTATGAGTTGATCCAGGTTAGGAAATAGTATCATCCCATAGATGAGAAGAGCCAACACTTCTTCAAAGGCTTGTAAGTCCAAAGAATCCCAAAAATGTTGAGCCTTCTCAAACAAAAACTTGGCTAAAAACCCCTTAACACCACTTCTTATTTCCGAATTTGCCATAATGTCAGACCGTTGAAAATTTAAAGCTCGAGCAATCTCCTCAGTTCTTGGGTCTCTCTCAATAACGGTGAAGGGTAATTGATCAAGAATAGCCACTCCCAAGAGTTTAGAAAACTCCTCCATAGTAGGCACTAGTTGGTAATCAGGAAATGTAAAGCAATGGTGTAAAGGGTCAAAGAACTGAAAGAGCACCTTTATCATGTCTTCATCAAGGCTTGAGGTAACCAGATTGAGAAGTTGACCATGTCTCTTGGTGAACGGAGAATTCTCAGGAACCCTTGACACTAACTCTTTGAGTTGAGGAGGCACTCTTACAAGGTTGATTTGGATATTATTCCTGCAAGTGGAAGCCATGTCCTACAAAACAAAACAAAACAAAGATAAATCTCTAGATCCTTGAAATGGTTAGTGCGAAGTGCCATGGTATGATGTCATAATGTTATGTATAAGTAAACATATACAAGCAAACAAACAAGTCCTTAGGTTTATGCTTGCATGGGGTTTATAGGTAAGTACCCTCTTGAAGTTTAGTTGATTCAACCTGTCCTAGAAAGTAATCGGGTTCTAGGGAATCTCAATATCACTGATCTTTCTTCATCAGGAATTATTTCAGAGCAAGCCTCTTTATTGGCGACCAAAATATCCTAAAAGTCTGATCTCAATGAGCGTAGCGTCGAGTATCAACCAACATCGGACTGCACCAAAGTCGGCTATCTCACTACTTCCAAATGGCCAAGTTGTTTAATTAAAGGTTCTACGGTTAGTTAGTGCTTCATGACACCACACGGAGGCCCCATATTCTCCTTTACTGGACTCAAGGGATACCGATACCAACAAATTTGTCACACTAACATAGCCATCTCTTCAACCATGTCGGTATACCCCGCACAGTCCCCACGATCTATTGCTACTTACCTAATAATGTTCCCCGATCCGGGTAGAGGATTAATACAAAACCCAAACAAGGACCCAAAATGTAAAGCAAACAAGTCAAACAATAAAATCATTTAAAGGTGATCTAGTCTCTAAGGTAACCCCACTTTTAAGTCAATGTTCCCCAGCAGAGTCGTCGGTTCTATAATACGGTGGGAGAACTGACTTGGGTGTTTTGCGTTTTATCGCAATTTTTGCGGATAGCAAGAGTCGCCATCGACTTTTCTTTTATCCAATAAGGAAAGGGTGAAAAGAACATGAAAGACCTTTGAGATATTTTCTTGTGTTCGGGGGGTAGGTTATGAAAAGGGAAGGTGTTAGAACCCTTTTCATCTGTAGTTATCTACGGGCTCTTAGTTGCTAGCTCACTTTTGAAATTTCTTTGTCTAAAATGTCTTTGTGATGGGTTTTAAAAGTATTTTTGAAAAGCGCCTTCGTTTAGGCAAACTTTGTAATGATTCTCGTCTTTATAAGAATGTATACAAAGTGTTTGACTTTTTGAAAATATTTCATTTTTTTGAAAGTGTTAGGTGTCTTTTTGAAAGATGTTTTGAAGAATGGTTGTGAACAAGAAACTATGAACGTTATACCTACTCAAAAAGTCTTTGTTCATTTCCTCCTCCTTTAGATATTGTTATCTTACCATTGATTGGTAAGAAGCTCTATCATTGGATGTATAGGGACAGGCATGGGTTATCGTATAGTCATGGATAGTAATGTAGTGAGATACCTTAGCAATTTTTCTTAAGGGTCTAAGATCATTTGTAAGGAAACATTCAAAGCATCATCGAGGGACTATGATCTTGTATTTTTGATCGTTTTTGCTAAAGTGTCTCACATGCATAACATGACCATTTTCTCAAGGCAACAAGTGGAGTTAACCCTAGAGGTGCAAGTGTGCAAAGTTTTTGTTTTCATGCATTGTTTATCTTGAATTAGGTTTTCTACTTGTTGATTTTATCTTGCCATACACACCCTATTTATTAGCATTTATATTCGAAAGCGATAAATTGCGGAAAGTAAATGTCATACGCTATTACATCATTTGGGGATGGGGGTACAAATTTATAAATGGGGGAAGACAAATAATTTAAACTTAAATTACTATTACAACCATATTGAATTGACAAGAATATACAAGAAATAAATAAATGTATAAGAAAGTAAATGGAAATTGATTTTTTTTGTTAGTATTTTTTGTATCAAAAGGTTTTGACCTAATTAATTTGAAAGGGAAAAAATTAAATTAAGAAAATTTAAATCTAAATTAACTAAGAAAAGAAATTGATTTGATCAAAAGAAGCATTTTTAGGGTTTTCTAGAAAATGGTTTTGATTTAATTAAGCTAGTACAAAAGGATAATTAAGTAAGAGAAACCTAAGTTCTAAATTAATTTTGATAAACAAAATAATAAACCTAAATATAATTATTTATTTAATTTTAATAAAAGAAAATGAATTTAATAAGAAAATGTTTTGGTTATTTTTAGTCTAAAAGAAACAAGATAAAAAATTACTAAATACCTAAATAAATAAATAAATGAAAATATTTTTTGGTATTTTTAGTTAGTAGAAATAATAATAATAATAATAATAATAATAATAGTAATAATAATAATATTATTAATAATAATAAAATAAAGAAAGAGAAAATAAAATTAGAATTATAAAATAAAGTCGGGGTAAAAGATTAAATTTGGGTGTTTATGAGTAAAACAATCTTGCCTTTGTTTTTAGGCCCAAAAGGATTTTTTGTAAGTCAAAAATAAACACAAACAAAATAGAACCAATGAGCTGCGCAGTTATGAGTGAATAGGGGGTCAGATTGAGTAAAAGTGACAAAGCCTAATGGTTTAGGGCCCAGGCGTGCTAGCTGTTTGACAAAAATGAAGAAAAAATGTTAGAAAAAAACAAAAGGGTTACGCTGGGGCTCGAACCCAGGCCCTTAGCAATAATACGCGCGCGCTCTACCACTGCGGTGGCTATACATCTGTTAACTTAAACAAAACCATAAATATATATATTTCAAATCCATTCCTAGGCATGCACTTCATCTTCTTCCTCGTTCCATGTTTGAACCTGTATCTTTCTCATTTCTCAACAAAAATTGAAACTGGAAACATGAAAGTTACTCCATTTTTCCTCACGATTCCAGAAATGTAAATAACTTAAAATATAAATCAAAGATGAGCAAGAATTTTGTTAGCCCTAATCTGAACCCTAATTTTTTCAGAAATTCCAAACTCAAAATTCTCTAAGCTCGAGCAATATAAATGAAAACTATGGACATGGTTAGCTTCAGGGCCATGATATCTACATTTTATCTTTGAAAATGCAAGCCTAACAATGCCTAAATAAAGAGATGAAAGTTCATAAAATTACCTCCAAAACTGGGAATTATGGAATGAGTTTGAGCTTGTTTCAAGTGATGGTGATGATCAGGTTAGCTTCCTCAAGTTCCCAGGAAGTTAATGCAACCCTTACTTGGTGCTGGAAGTGCTTGAGTCGTGCTAGAGAAGTCAAGATGCAAGCTCTGTTTTTTGGTTATGGAAGTTGATGAATATGGTGTTACAGTTGAATAACATGTGTTGGGATTGTTTATGTATGATGTTTAGAAGCTTTTGGAATCAAAAGGCCAAGAAACGCACGAGTAGTTTCTGAGTTTGGAGTTTTTGGTCAGGATATGCAACAATGGAGATTTGTTATGCAATTCTGACTTTGAGGGTAATTGAGGGCTTGTGCTTTCGTGTATTATCTTGAAAATAGTGTATATATTTATAGGTAAGAGGTTTTATGTTCTACAACAAACCAGAATTTGAATTCTCATGTTATGGCACATTTACTTGTTTTTGAAGCAAACATGACAAACATCTTCCCAAAGCTTATACCATACTATTGTAGAGTTGTTAGCACTTTAAAAATGGATGTTCTGATTTTTAGATGTTGAGTATGATCAAGAAAACAAGTGAGAGGCTCAATATAAGTTGACTTTGTGATTAAAGTCACTTTTCAAGAATGGATATGTTACTTTCTTCCAAAAATGGAATGATCAATTGGACAATAGCTCAAACACTTGGATTATAGCTTCATAAGTTGTGTAAGCATTCAATTAAGGAGTGATATACAAGTTTGTGGCCTGCAAAGTGAGGATTATGCAGCATGGCTATGGATTTGGTTCATGTTCATCACAAAATCTGCCTTGCAAAACAAGTTTGAAACCCTAACTTCTTCTCTTCGATTCTACTAGCTCAAGCATGATATCAATGAGTTCTTGGGCATTTTGGAAATCTTAAAACACCCTCTATAAATTCTCTTTTGATAATTTTTGCAAAATCAAATTGGAACTATATGAAACTTGGCCAAGAAATTAGGTCAAAAATCTGCCTAAACTAGGTCAAAATTTCACTAAGTGTTTTTGTTTCATATACATGTCTTTATGAATTTATAACTCAAAATCCAAGAATTTATAGAATTTTATTTGTGAAGAAAAGTTGTAGACCTAATCAAGATCTACAACTTTTATGTTGGAAGTTTCTTTTGAATCCTTTTGCAGCATGTTGAAAATTTGGCACAAAGTCATGAAAAAAAAGTAAATTTTTCAACACTTAGAAAAATTTCTAAGTCTTAGAAATTTTGACTTTTCAAAGTGAATCTTGAATTTTTTGATTTCTTGATGAACAATCTTCATTTTTTGACATGTCTTGATAAAATATGATTTTTCAAACTTGATTTTGATCAAAAAAGCCAAAGTTTGACTTTTCAGTGTGCAATTGACTTTTTCATCAATTGACCAAATTTCAATTATCAATCAATTGATCTTGAGAAGTGTTTTGAGCCATGCCATTAGGTCAAAATGATTCATTTGAATGCTTGATATTATTTCTCATGCCAATATGTCATGTACTTGGTCAAAAATCAAAAATCATGCCTTCTCAGTTTAAACCCTAATTTTTACCATTTTGCCCTTTTGGTGTTCTGATCAAATTTCTTGAGGAATTGTAATCCAAGATTGACCAAATGGTTCATATGAGTCCAAATTGTTGATATGGATCAAAAAATAATGAAGTTTGACTGTAAGTTGTCCATAATTACCTTTTTAGCCAATACAGTTGATTTTAGGTCATCTGATCAATTGAACTGAGCAAACTTGAACTGCAAGGTTTGAAATTTGACATGAGCAATCTTGATGGTCCATAATGATCAATGAAATTAATTTGATGTGTTAAAAGTTCAATTTCTTTTATGAAATCTTAAACCCTAATTTTGGAGGTATCAGTGTTGAGGAGATGTCTGGACCTAGCCAATCCTTGTGCAAGCTCTGAGCAGTTGAAAATATTGTGAGAAATTTCTTGAGAAATGAGAGGGAAAATTTTTGGATACAATAGTAGCGGATGGCTGTTCTGCATTTTTAGAAACACCGAAGCTGCTGTGGGTTTTCTCCTAATTCCTGTGACGCACCGTACGTGATCCATGAGGACTTAGGTCATTTTCACTGACTGGAGCTTATTTTGTTGAAAAAAGCGTTCATTCATTCAGATGCCTTAGTGAGGGTTCTGGTCGGGGACATGGTCCTTGTTTATCAGCACCCTTTTGCTTGATTAATGGTGGAAGGGTGGTTTTGGCATTAATGTCAAACTCATTTATATCCTCTTCTTTTCAGGTACTATGGATGATAATACTGGAGTTGATTTTTCAGATGGACGCACTGGATCCTCTCAGAGCTCTAGGGACGATACTTGCAGTATGTCGAGCATTCTAGAGATGTTTGGGGATAAGTCGAATAGGTGTGACCAGCATGCGGGGGGAGAGGATGTGAAGATGGCACCGATTGATCAGGGTGTCATGTTTCTGCCTAATGACGATGAAGACCCGCGAATCTGGATTGCACAAGACCCTTGGAATTAGGTTTCTTATTTCTTTGAACACCGTGATGATGTTTTCACCAAGTGTACGCATACGATGATGGAGGTCAAAAGGAGTGGTCACTTTGGATCCCCGGGAAGGATAGTCGTATCTTCTCTAAATACGATAAGAGGCGGATCCCCATATATGACATCATGTTCTGGGAGATGGACCTTCGACTCCCCTTCTCAGATTTCCAAGTGGTTGTTTTATATCATCTTCGTTTGGCTCCTTCCGAGTTAGATCCAAGCGGGGTTGCTTTCATGCAAGCGTTCAAGATTGTCTGTGATTAATTAAAAATTGGGGCCACCATTCTTTTGTTCTTCTAATATTTCCATCTTCGGAGGAGCAAGATTGATGGCAAGTGGGGATGGATCGCCTTGAAGCAAGGCAACAGGAAGTTGTTAAAAGCTTACCTGGAGTCTGTCTGACACTTTAAGGATAAGTATATTCTTGTGTAACCTCTTTCAAGAAGGGCGATGCTTATCATTTTCCAGACAGTTCCAGTACATGATGAGAATGGGGGCCCCACTTTGAACGAGTTGGGAGAGCACGTGAACAAGTTGGTCTACAAGTCCCTTTTTCAGAGGACGATGAAGTATTTAGGAAATAAATTGGGTTCCTACGTCTAGAAGGAGGGGGAACTTGGTGTCAAGGACCAAATGAGCTTCACCATCTTCACCACTTTTGTTACACGGATTCCTCACGTCCAGTGTGCAGGCCAGAGCAATAAACCAGTAATGGACAATAATGGGGAGATAGTGTACGAGCCCGATCTAATAGTCGTTAAGGAGCTTCTCGAGAACGAGGATCCTATCAAATACTTAGGTATTTAGTTTTATGTTTTAAATAATTATACATGGTTGACGTCTTTGAGTCCTCTTCGCTAACTCTGACTTTATGTTTGTTTTACAGATAGCATGAATCCTGCTTAAGAGTGCATAGCCAGGAATTTTGTCGCTAAGGCGAAGAAAGATTTGAAGGATGCTCAAACCGGTTCAAGGACTGCTCCCACGTCAGGATCGGGAAATTCATTCTCGGGTCAAGCTATCGTTGCCCTCTCTCCCTCTCCAGTGTCCTCAAAGGCGATTAGGCTGCACTTCGAGGGAAGTGTTGATCTGACCAAGGAAAAGGGGAAAGGGAAGTACGACCTGCCCCCTGCTGGTTGGAAAGGGCTTTCTTCGAGGGCACTTCTCTTCAACTCCCCCGAGTCAAGTCTCTTCACCTCGAGGGTTTAGATTTCCCGGAAAAAAGGGAAGTGTTGGCGCAGGGACGCTGGCGGCCTAATGAGGATATTGAAGATGACGGTCACTTATACTGAGGGGAGCTCTTCTCAAGAGGTTGAGATGAAGAAGTTATGGGCTAAGCTGGCGGCAACTGAAAAGAGGTGGAGTGATGAGGAGGAGGCTCGGAAGCTGGCCAAGGAGGACTTGGGGAAGCTTTCTGAGGAACACAAAGCATGGTTGCTCGAAAAGAAGGCTCTGGAGGAAAAGGTAGTAATCTTGACTGCCAAGGCTGCGCCTGCTGAAGACAAGCCAGAGGACACAAAGGATTTGAAGACTCGGGCCAAGCTAGTCGCTTGTTTCCAACTAGAAATGGATGACGCACAGGCCACCTCCGAGGGGAGTTTCGAGAACGCGCTGAAGTAGCTTCACGTGCTAAATCCTGGGGTCAAGCTAAACACCTCTGGAATGGGGCTTAATTATTATGTGGCTGCTGGTAAGATCATGGTCCTAGAATACCTCAAAGAGCTTGCTGCCCAGCACGCGAGGGGACCTTCTCAGTTATCGCATGTTACCGAGGAAAGAACATGAGAGAGATGTTTTGATAGTTTTCTTAGTATGCTCTGGCCTACGTGCCATAATTTTGTAATCTTATTTTTGGGCATGTGCCTGTTTATGTAATTTTTGAATAGTTGTGGTTCTTGTGACCATAATTTTTCTTCGGATGTGGGGCCAGGGGCCTATTTTTTGTAAAAATTCGTACAATGGCGACCTTAACAGTCGTTTGTTTCAAATATTTGTGTTTGCATGTTTGTCGTTATGCTTGTCTTCTTGAGACATATTTTGTTTTGCTAAAGGGTTTGTAGTGGATACCTGCTCGTTTAATTTGTGTGTTTGTCAGTATGGGGAAACCGGACAAATGACCAAGGTGAATATCGGGCATGGGTCAGAACTCGGGTTTTATTTCGAGGACCTGAGCTCGGTGGCGTGAACTTCCCATCGCGATCTAGGTGTTCTATCGTCGTGGTACGGGGATGATGGAGCTCGATTGAGTTATCCATGTAGGTTTGGGGACACGCTCGTTTAAAGAGCGGAGACTCGCCCATTTAGTATAATTTAGGGGTTATGCTTGTACCTAGGCATGCACGCGGGTCGGGCCTGGATGAGTTTATATTGTCAACGAGACTCGCTGACTGCTTGGTGTTTTAATTGTAATATTGTTTTAGCTTTTCATCATTCCATGATCGAGCGAGTTGTTCCCTTTGTAGATTTTCTAAGTAATATGCCCCGGTCCCCGTTTTTGTATGGATGCGATAAAGGCCTTCCCAATTTTCTGCGAGCTTTCCTTTGCGAGATTCTTTGTGATTTCTCTTTAAGACAAGGTTGCCGATCTCGAACTCTCGTTGTATGAATTTGGCATTGTAGCGCATGGATATTTTTTGTTTAAGAGAGGCCTCTCATACGGCTGCTCCTGTTCTGATTTCCTCGACCAGATCTAATTCTTCCTGAAGGGTGACATCTTTCATCTCCTTGTCTGGGGGAGCTTCGGTTTTCCTGGAGGGTTCTTCGATCTCTACGGGAATGATGGCCTTCGTTCTGTAAGCTAGTCGGAAAGGAGTCTCCTAGATCATCGAGTGTGTTGTTGTTCACTATCCCCAGAGTACACTGTGTAACTCCCCGACCCACCTTTTCTTGGTCTCATCTAATCTTAGTTTGAGGCCCCTGAGTATCACCCTGTTTGTGGATTCAGCTTGGCCGTTTTTTTGGGGATGCTCGATAGAGGAGAAGTGCTAGGTGGTGCCCAACTTGGCAACGAATTCCTAAAAGGTGTAATCTGTGAACTAGGTCCCATTGTTGGTGACTGCTGCTTGTGGGATACTGAACCGAGCAAGGATGTTTCTTTTGTAGAAGAGAAGGACATTTTGTGTGGTAATTTTGGCTAATGCTTCGGCCTCTATCCATTTGGTGAAGTAGTCGACGACTACTATTAAATATTTGTTTTGATTGGTCCCCACCACAAATGGACTGAGGAGGTCCAATCCCCACCAGGAAAGGGCCAGGGAGAAGAGAGGGACTTGAGCTCGTTTCGGGAAGCTAAGTACATGTCCTCGTGTTGCTGTAATTTTTTGCATTTCTTTATGTGTTATTTTGCGTCGTGTTGCATAATGGGCCAGTAATATCCCGCTCGCAGAGCTTTCCTAGCGAGGGATCTTCTGCTCAGATGCTGGTTGTTTATCCCCTCGTGGATTTCGAGCAGGATACGGTCCGTACTGCTTTGGTCAACATATTTGAGAAGGGGAATGGAAAATCCTCTCCTGTATAGTTTTCCTTCGACCACGACGTACGAGCAGGCTCTTCGTCTGACCACAGCCGCTTCTTTTGAGTCGGTGGGTAGCTTTCCTTTTGTGAGGTATGCATGCATGGGGGTCATCCAGTAGTCGTTGTCCGTTATGACGAGCACTCTCAAAGTTGATGGGAGTCTTTGGGTGCTTGGTTGAGGAAGGATTTCTTGTATCAGCGACTTGTTCCCCCTTTCCTCTTCGTGCTTGCTAGTTTGGATAGGATGTCTTCCTGGGTGTTATGTTTGCGGGGATCATGTTATACGCCCACGGATTTGAATTTATTTTTCCTCTCATGGACCAGGGCCCAATATTCAGCAAGGTGATCATTTTACCTAATATTCTCCCCAGACCTGGGATGCAACCAGTTGAGAGTCGGTGAAGATTTTCACTTCCTCGACTCCTAGATCTTCCACTAGGTGTAAGCCTTCCAGGAATGCCTCGTATTCGACCTGGTTGTTTGAGGTTGGAAAGGATAACGCGAGGGAGACCTCAATTAAGGTTCCTTCTTCGTTTTCCAAGATAATGCTCGTGTTGCTTCCCGTCAAATTGGAGGTGCCGTTGATGAAAATTATCCACCGGCGCGCTCCGTCCAAGGGTGTCGATGAGGTTATTTTAGCCACAAAGTCATCCAGTACTTGAGCTTTGAGGGCCTTTCTTCCCTCATACTGGATATCAAACTCGGAGAGTTCTAACGACCATTTTAACATTCTGACTGCCATGTCAGGTCTTCTGAGCAGTTGCTTTATTGGCTGGTCCATTCGGACGACTATGGTATGCACCAGAAAATAGTGCCTGAGTCTCCTCTCCGTGTTAACGAAGGCTACGACCAACCTTTTAATTTGTTGATATCTCATTTATGGACCTTGCAAGGCTTTGCTCGTAAAGTAGATTGGTCTCTATCCTTCTGGGGTTTCTCTGATTAGTGATGCGCTTATTACCTCGGAGGCAAAAGCTAGATAGAGATAGAGGATTTCATACTTCTCTGGTCGAGAGAGGACGGGCGATTGTGATAGTTCTTGCATCAAGTGGGTGAGAGCTTTCTCGTATTCAGACGTCCATTCGAAGGAATCTTCTTTGTGCAGGAGCTTGAAGAGGGGGATGCGCGTGTTGGGCGGATTTTGCCACGAATCGAGAGAGGAAAGTGAGCACGCCGTTCAAGATTTGAATAGACTTTTTTTAAGTGGGCGTTGGAAACTCAAAAAATGCTCGGCATTTTTCGGGTTTTCCTCAATTCCTCATTTTGTTAGGTAGAATTCGAGGAATTTTCCCGCGCGTACGCCAAAGGTACATTTTTCTGGGTTAAATTGCATCCGACACTTTTTGGCCTGCTCGAACAATTTCTTCAAGTGGAGGGCATGGTTGATCTTCTCCGTGGATTTGACGATCATGTCTTCCATGTAGACTTCGAGCATGTCTCCTATCTCTTTGCGGAAGACTTTGTTCATCATGCACTGATAAGTAGCATCCGCATTTTTCAGGCCGAAGGGCATTACGCTGTAGTAGTAGTTACCTGACTCGGTCATGAAAGTGGTATATTTTTTGTCCGCTTTCTCCATTGGAATCTGGTTGTATCTAGAATACGCGTCCATAAAAGATAGCAATTTAAAATCAGTCGAATTGTCGACCAGCTTGTCAATATTGGGAAGGGGATAAGCATCTTCCGAGAAAGCCCGATTGAGATCGGTATAATCAATGCACCTGCGCCATTTTCCATTAGACTTTTTTATAAGAACTACTTTGAGAGCCAGGTTGTGTATTGGGTGTCAGAAATAAAATTTGCCTCTAGGAGGTCTTTTACAGCTAGTTCAGCAGCCTCTGTTTTTTGGGGAACTGTTTTCTCCTATGCTGGGCGTTCGCCTTGAGGGCGGGATCTACGGTCAGGGGATGTCATGCAATTTTTAGGTCCAATTTGGGCATCTCGGTCACGCTCCAATTCGTGGAGGTCAGCTCTGATCTTCAATCCTCTGGTGGGATCGTCCCTGGGGGGCGTGTTCGAAGTCTCCGTCAAGAATGGTTCGTGCAGAATCTGAGAGTTCCTCGCTATTTGAAGACGAGGTTGAACCATCGCCTTTGATTGTGGGCTATTTCCCTTTGTTTCTTTGCTCTCCATGATCTTCTTTAGAGAAGTGGTTGTCGAGATCGATGACGTCGACCCTCGGCAGTGGCTTGGCCTCCTCGAAGCTGGAGAGCAGTGGCCCCAATGGTCATTAGTGGCTGAATGTTGATGGAACTCAGGCCTTTGACTGAGGCTTCAAAACATCTTCTTGCCGCCTGGATGTCCCTGTGGAGGGTGGCGACCAAACCCTGTGCAGTGTAGTACTTTACCTTGAGGTCCACGGTGGAGGGTACCGTGATCAGTTCACCAAGAGTGGGCCTCCTGAAGATGCATTGGTAGAGAGACGGGAAATCCACTACCATAAATTAAGTCTTGATGCCTCTAGAGGTCACTTCTCTCCCAAAGGTGACGATTAGCTCGACATATCCCCAGGGTTTGGTATTGGCCCCGTTGAAGACCTGGAGATTTGATCCTAAGTACGGGTTCAGATGGATTTCATTCAGCTGTAGGGTAGCAAACAACTGGGTGTACATGATGTCTACCGAGTTATCTTGATTGACCAAGATGCGTCGAACATAGAATTTTTCCATGCGAGCCCTTATGAGCAGTGGGATGGTCGAGTTGGAGGATCTGCCCGGTAATTCCTCCCTGTAGAAAGCAAGGGGATGAGATCCTCATCGGAACTTGTCCAACATGGCATCCATGTTAGAGTTGGCTTTGATAAGTTGCTTGAATCTTCTTTTCATGGATCCCACTGTATGCATGTTGAACCCCCTGCCGGAGATGACCATAGCAGCGGGGAAAGACTCCTAAGGACTGTGAGAGGAGAAGCACAATGGGACGTTCTCCATGTCTGGGAAGCAGAATTCTCCTAGTTATGAGATGCTCATGGTGACCGATATGGTGCTGATTTCAGGGGACTCCTTCCCCTCTTTAACGCTTTTAGTTTTTGGAGCCTCTTCACGAGCACCCTTTCCTCTTGCATTGCTTGACGTGACCGTCTCATATCAGTATCTCGATTGCATCCTTGAGATGGATGCAATCCTCGGTGTTATGCATGTGGCTTTTATGGAACCTGCAGTATTTGCTCTTGTTGGTTCTGGGTTTGGAAGGCGCTTGTCGGGGAAAGTGCACCCCAACCAGTTTGAATTCAGAATTGGCGCATTCAGATGAGATACGTTCCCTCTAAGTGGTCAGAGGGGTGTAGTCGTGAAACCAATCAAAATTCCCCTTGTAGTCTTTGGAGTCTCTGGATCTGTCGTCCCGCTTCTTTTCTCCCCAACGGGATGTTAAGGGCTCGCCACTTATTGAGGACTTGGTACTTTCTCTGTGCCTTGACTCTCTGTCGTTGTTGGCGGCTTCTTTCTCCTTGTATTATATGTATGCTTGAGATTTGAGGAGGAGGGAGTCAAGCGTGGCCGGTGATTTTATGCCCACTA
Source organism: Vicia faba (assembly GCA_948472305.1). NCBI lineage: Eukaryota > Viridiplantae > Streptophyta > Magnoliopsida > Fabales > Fabaceae > Vicia > Vicia faba. The sequence continues at coordinate 1,127,239,671 of OX451740.1, forward strand.
CTTTTGCAAAGTCGCTACAGGGACGAAGCCCGCGTTCAAGAAGATATTTCTTCGTGTCGATCGTGGAGACCTGTACTGCTTCCTTGTTGAAGTGATCGATGTATGCTCACAGAGATTCATCTCTACTCTGGATGATTGCTTCGAGTGAAGCCTCTGATTTTGGATGTCGATGGGAGGTGGTGAAGTGCCTCGAGAACATCTTCCTCGACTGCTTCCAGGAGGTGATATATTCGTCTAGGAGACTTTTGTACTAAGAGATTGCTCATTTCATTGGGGTGGTTGGGAACAGTCTGCAATTGATGGTGCCTCTGACCCCTCGGTAGTCGAGGAGGGCATCGATATTCTCTATGTGTTCATCAGGATTGGTCGTACCATCATATGTTCCCAGCGGGGGTGGATTTTCTAAGCCGGTTGGGAGTTGGGCCTCTGTAATCTCTCTTGATAACACGCTGCAAGGCTCGTCATCATCGCTTTCCACGGGAGATGGAGATGGGGAGTGATAGTTCCTTCCCCTTCGGGCATCGTTGTCTCGTTGGGGGGAATGACTCCTTGGTTGTTGTCTTGGCTTGGGCAACGGTGGTCGGCTGCGGTTAACTTGGTGATCGCTTTTCTTCCTCTTGGAGGATGGAAAACTTTGGTCCTTCATGGGAGGTGTGCAGTTGTGTTTCTTGAAGAAAGAAACGTCATACTTCTCCCTTATTGGCGGATGGCCATGTCTAGGTAGGGATATTTTGGGGGAATATTGTCTTCGATGTCTCCGAGGAGGAGACTTTGACTGCTTATTCTCCCAGGCCCCTATCTTCTTGTTCTACTGCAGGATAAGGGTGTTAGTCTGGTTGATAAAGGCGAGCAACGCTGCAATGGTCGGGTCGGCATTGTAAGGAATGGGAACTGGTTTCAAAATCTCTGACAGTTTGCTGGTGGAATTCTTGGGACATTGCTCGTCCGAGAATTGATGGTCGTCGCGCTAGGCATCGACTGAATCTAGGGATGCAGTCCAGCCATCACGGAAGCCGAGGTTATCCTCGAGGTGAGGATGTTCTTTACTTTTGTCGATCTTATACGCTGGGGAAAGTGCAGCCTTTCTAGATGAGTGGTGATTATCACGGTCAACCATGATTGTTGAATGAGGAGGATCTTTAGTCTTCAAATTCCAGGGAACAGAAAACAGGGAAGATAGATTCCCACAGACGGTGCCACTGATCTTACTGGTTGATCAGAACCTGCAAGGTGGCCGGATGATGATCTTCTGTCGGGCTGGAATGTCGAGGAGGAAAAAAGGGGATTATACCTGCAAGGCACTCCGAAGATCAAGTAAGTGTGAGAGCCAAGAGATACAAATCAAAGTGTTAGGGTTTTAGTGGTGAATATTTGATACATGACCCTCATGTATGTGGGGGTATATATAATTCCCCCAGCGCTTGGCCATTGGTTCCTATTTTTGGGCTTAGATATGCGGGTTCACAAAAATAGGTAACTTACAGGACTTGGTCATACCGGGGAGGTGTGCTCGCAACTAGTCGTTAGTTTCGAGGAGGTAGGTTACAGGCAGCGGTCTGGTCGATTCCTGGTTGTATGGACGACTTGAGGTCGGACAAACTAAGAGGCGCTCGTCGATCATCGTAGGCCAGTGTCGGTCCAGGGGGAAAAAGGATGATGGTGCCCGATGGAGGGCGGGAAAATATGGGCCTCGGTCGTATGGGATGTATCGAAGGAGGACGTTAGACTGGGCTCAGTCTGACTCGGGCCAGTCCAGAACAGAAAGTATCTAGCAAAGAATACTTTCTTCAGGTCATTCCAAGTGGTGACAGAATTCGATGGGAGAGAGTCTAGCCATGTTCTTGCTATATCTATGAGGGAGAAAGGAAATATAAGTAAATGTATAGCCTCAAGAGGAGCGCTAGTTGAATAAACACTTTCAAGTGTTGGTTAGGGTTCTTAGTCAGGAGACCAACAAATTAGTTTTGTTGCGCGATTTGCAGCAAAGCGGGTTTCAATTCAAAATTATTAACCGGAATCATAGGGTTGAGAATACTTGAATGAGTTTCTTCATTAGAAGGTAAAGTGAAATCCTTAAGTGGCTTACGATCTTGTTCGTCTACCATTGCTCTTCGGATTTGTTAGAGAAAAAGTCTTGCATGTGTGTATCTTTCTGGTTTGTCTATTGCATCTTCTAAAGTTCCGGTACTGCGAGTTCTTTGTATTTACCGAAGAGCGTGCCTTAATCTATACGGTGTAATAACGGAGTTATGATATTTGATGTAATTTATCCCCGGCAACGATGCCAAAAACTTGATGGGGTATTTTGCAAGTGTATGAAAAATATCAGAGTAATATAAAGAGTGTCAAATCCACAAAGACCTAATAGTCAAGCTACCGTTATCTATTGTTACGGTGTTTATCTAAGGCGAATAAAAATAAGTGTTTGGGCTGTGAAAATAGAGTAAAGTAAAAGAATATAAATTAATTTAGAAATGCAATGCTAGAATGTGGATCTCTTCAATTTGTTGATACTCTTGTTATTCCTAAATTTAATCACCTATGGAAAAAAGTTTTCCTCTTTGAAAAAGAACTAATTAAAAAGGAATTGTCGCTATCGCGTAATTGGGACCGGATTTTACCCTCTAATTTATATCGTTCGCTGTCGCGTGCCCGACGCTTTTTGCTTTAAAAAAGTAAACATTTTTTAAAAATAAGTTTCTTTTACTCAATTGAAAAGTTGTTTTGATTGGAAAATTAGACTTTAAAAGGTTCCCGACATTCGCTCGATCAACCGTATCTTAAACCTACAAAAGCGTCTGAAAATAGATTCAAAAGTACTTTATTAAAATACTAACCTTCCTAATTAACTAACAAATAACTTTCGCGGTTTTTATCAATTAAAAGCTAAATAACTTAAATATTTTGTACTTGACAACTTTCGATCTTACCCGGTGTATAAATGGTTTTACTTTCGTAATAACAGACAATTTTAAGTTTAGAAAAGTTGTAATTAAAATCAAAACAGCCTCATAAGCTTTTCTCAAGAACAACAATTTAGAGTACCGTCGAATCGACGATCCCCACATTCCAACATTTTTAATTTAGCTAGACATGTTTGTAGAGTGTAACAAAATAATCGATTCAATCATGAAATAAAAAATAGTAGACATATTGAATAAAACTTTAAACATGTAATTGGAATATGAGTAGAAGAAGAACGTGCGATTAAATAAAAAGACGATAAAATAAATATAATGCGATAAATAAAAACCTGCTCCGAAGAGACTTTAATATGGTACAAGAGTAGATTGCTGAAACTTGAATGCGGAAAGTAAAATGACGGCAAGATTAAAACTTCGATAAAAGTTCCTCCAAACTCGGCTACAAACTCAATCAACGGTACGATAACTCTCTGATGTGAAAAGTTAATTGCTTACAAATTCGACATGATATGGCTTAAGTTTTGTAACAAAGCTTGGATGGTTCAAAATGTCATGAAGGGATGATATTTATAGAGTTCTCAAATCCTAAAACTAATAAGGGAGGTTTCTAAATTCGTCGGAGAGAATTTAGGAAAGAGTGGAGTGAGTGCATGACCAAACAAGCCCATTTTCCAACCGCCCGATCCTTACAAAGGATGGCGAACGCCATACCATGATGGCGAACACCACCTTCTCAAAGTGTGGAAGAATTGGTCAACTGACCGTTTGAAAGTGTGACACATTATTTCTCCTTATGGCTTCCTCTATGGCGATTGCCATGTTGAACGTCTTGAGTGCAATTTCTTCCTTTTTCTCCGTTTTCTATTCGAATTGTTTTGTTTCTTTGCGCACGTCTCTCATTTGGTCGATTACCTAGAACATAGATAAAATACCAACATAATAGAGGAAATGGAAACAAAACGATAATAAAACATGCACCAATTGAGTCAAATAGACGGTATTATTTGGTGTTATCAGTGAGTGGGTTCTCCCGCTTATAAATGTTCAAGTCACCATATTCCTATACAATGTGAGTCTATTTCTCCATTTACTTACATTTGCATTATTATTCTAACAAAAATCTCACTGGAGAGGAAAAATATGAACATATCAAGTGAATTATAAATTTTATATATCTAAAATTAATTTTAAAAGTGTACAATTAATTTTAGTTTAATTGATTCTTTTAAAATAAAATTGATTATGTTTACGAGAGTTATTTAAATAAGATCTATTAATGAAGAAAAAGATTACAAAAAAGAGGGAGATCAAGCCTTAAATTCGTCAAAAAGAAAAATCTCTAAAGAAATACATGTCTACTCTATTTTGTACAAAATCTTTTCTAATACTTAGAAGTGTGGACTCAAAAGTGGTTACAGGATTCAAAGAGAGCTCTAAGTTAAAAAAAAAAAAAAAAAATAGACACAAGAGTTCTCTTCTTTATTGATGTGAAAAATGTAAGTATCTATTTGCAAAAACAAAAAAGTTGTACAAGTCTTCCACCCGTTTCGTACTTGCCAAGGCACCAAAGAAAGCTTGGAGAAAACTTACACCACCACATTGAAATCTGTTTTAATCCAAAGCTTAGCACAATTTTTATCCATAGATGTTTCCATGACTCTTAACACTGTACAAAACTCAACAAGAGTTGAAGAAGACCAGTTGACTTGTTCAATAAAAGGCAAGACGAAATCTCTTTCTCTATCTTGAAAAATTCCACCATATCCAGCAGAAGAAAGATCATGATTATAGGCTTCATCACAAATACATTTAATCCACTCAAAAGTAGGTGGTTGCCAAATCACTTATATAATTGGAGAAGCTTTAGAAATTTTAATGGATTTGAAAGCTTTGATAATTTTAAAATCATCCATTGAGGAAGAAGAGCTGCTGGTGGAATTGTTTCCCATCAGTATCACCCGAGTTTTTTAAGAGTTTTATTAAAAATTGAGAACTATTTTACATTACAATACAAACAGTTAAAATCTAACACGTTGGTAATACAGAATTCGTGCTAAAAGGTATGGCCACTGTCCAAACGTTGTTGCTAAAAGGTATGGCCACTGTCCAAACGTTGTTCCCACCTAAAAAACAAATCTGTTATTTTCCGGATTACGTTCTTAAGAGAAGCTCCTTTACCACTGGAGTCCAAGCTACTTCATTTAACTACTCTTATTTATTTCGTCCCTGTAAAGCCAATTACTGCAAAAGGGGGAAGCTAATTAATATCACAAAACTGTGCTAGTGTCAAAAAATAATTGTGATGTCATCTATGCATGCTTAGTTAATATTCCTGTAATGATATGAAGCAGAAACTACCACATATTATTCCTGTTAAAACTTTGGCACAAATTGTCCTTCATCTTTAAACCACAAATCATTAGTTATTTGAATCAAATCTTATGCTATTTTATTATTCTTATCAGTCAAATACTGAGAAAAAAAAGACTAAATGGCTTTGGACTTTCATGTATGGCAATTGTTTATGGATATTTTTAAACAATGAAACTATATTCCCGGATGACATTCTCCTCCTTTGCACTTGTGTCAGCAATAGAATTCTCAATGGTATCATCACAAGTAGCACCGATAATTGTCTCGCTACTTGGACGTAAACATTGCGACTTTGAATTATTGTCGGAAGGTTCTGAGTTCTTCCTCTTCCTCTTTGAGTTGAGAAATCCGTACTCAAGAGCTTCCAATGCCTTTGTGGTTAACGGTCGGTTCCTAGTACTTTGACGACGGTTAACAATGACCGGTTGGTGCTCCTTATTTAAATCAGGAATCTCATTTATTGCGTTGTGCTGAGTTGTCTCAGATGATGATGGTGACAATGTTTGAGCATGTTGGTCATCGTTTTGTTGTATTGCCTTAGAGGAGGATGGTATTTCCATTTCAAGTGTTAAGTCGGGTGCAACTTGAGGAAAATTCAAGTCAATCAACATCCTGTTTTCAGAATTTTCTGCAGAGACTTCTCCAACCTGGGGATTCTCAGTGACACTGCCTTCATTGCTCATGTTAGGATTGCCTTTAGCCAGATAACTTGGGGAAGACAAAGTTTCTACACCTACAGACAGATCCATGCCCTCAGATGCTTCAAGTGGATCTGACTGTGAGAATGGCTCATTTAAATCAAAATTTCTGTCCATAGAAGTATTTTTAGCACTAAGGCTAGACTCTCCGTGGTCACAAGCTCTTAACTCCGGCATCTTTGAGGTGCAGGGAAAATATTTTCTGCAATCATCAGATGTCATCTTTTGAATCAATGGCTGCTCGTTCATCTCCTCTGTAGGCTCATCTTCATTCAGATCAAAATTTCGAGTGTGACCTGATAAGTCTACGCGCACCCCCGTATCTGAGATTTCTTCAACATGGTTATAGGAATTAGCATGTTCAATGTGGTTTGAAGAATTGGTATGCTCAACCTGACCTTCAATACGGTTTGAAGCATTAGCTTGCTCAACCTGACCTTCAATAAGGTTTGAAGCATTAGCTTGCTCAACATGATCTTCAATGCGGTACAAAGAATTAGCATGTTCAACCTTATCTTCAATACGGTATGAAGAATTAGCATGTACAACCTGACCTTCAATAAGGTTTGAAGCATTAGCTTGCTCAACATGATCTTCATTGCGGTACAAAGAATTAGCATGTTCAACCTTATCTTCAATACGGTACGAAGAATTAGCATGTCCAACCTGATCTTCAACACGGTCCGAAGAATTAGCATGTTCAACCCGATCTTCAATACGGTATGAAGAATTGGTTTTCTCAACCTGATCTTTAACATGGTATGTAGAATTAGCATGTTCAACCTGATCTTTAACATGGTATGTAGAATTAGCATGTTCAACCTGATCTTCAGCAAGCTGTGAAGGATTAGCTTGTTCAACCCGATCTTCAATAGGACTTGAAGCATTAGCTTGCTCAATCTGATCTTCCGAGTCTTCAGATGTAGTTGTCTCAGATTCACTAGAACTGCAGCTTGAGATGGTAGATATATTCCCAGGTTGAAAAGGTAAGCTTTTCATTTGTCTCACTTTATGTTGATCGGTATCATGAGCCATGCTGGTATCCACAATTGTAAATTTCACGAGATCCGGTTTGCACTTTGAACTGGGAGATTGAAACAAAGGACATTGATGTGTATTTGACACACCATCTTGGTTTCCGTTGTTTTGAATGTTTTTGTTATCGGCACTACCCTCATTTGTTTGAACTTCAGTCTCAAGAAGACTAGGGTCAGATGCCACTTTATTCAGTACATCACTTATAGAATCAAAGTATTGGTTACCTTTGGCCAGTTTCCTTCTTGAAAACTTCTTAACACCAGGTACAAGAAAAACCAGAGTTTGTTTTGTTACAGAAACAAAATTATCCTTTGGCTCTTCAGAATGCCAACCGTTTGCTAAAAGACGAGGCCAAACAGCTTCCCAGAAAAGATCACTAGATCGAGCTTTACTTAATCTAAAATCTCCTGTTAGGATCTTCATTATATCTGCAGATGTAAGAGAGGAGCAAGCTTTTCCGGCTGGCATTTCATGGCGGACAGGAAGGGTGTGGTTGATTTTTGGTGGCTCAAGAGCGGTGCCTGTAAGGTCATGCTTCCCTTTGCCAATACCTACTGCAGCTATAAGGACCTCAATGCCAACAGCATTCTTTAGAGCAAATATGTATTCTTCGAATGCCATCTTTCCCTCCCCAAAATTCTTCGAAATCTGCAGTGTAATATCAAGTCAACTATGGCTAAGTGAACAACATTTAAACGTTCAAGGAAATGATACAAATTCAGACAGCCTTGATAACGGCGTCAAATTATCCAAATGAAGAGACTTAGAAAACAAGGGACAGTCACATAAAGGAAAATTGAAAACTCTGCTACTTAGTTTCTTCCTAAAAATAAGAAATGCCGGATTATCAGGAAATTTTCATAGTAAGAGAGCATCATGATACCCGTTTGTTGCTGTCATGCCTGTCTTATTTTTTCCATTGACTACCATATATATTCATAATGCAACTTAAATGGCAAACATAACGGCGAGTAGTTTCTGAAATTTCTCTTGTACAATGCTGCTTATTGTCAATACGTATCATGATAATCCATATATCATAATCCACATACCAGCAAAGATACTTCATGACAGTAAAGTGTTTATGTTAAAACAATATCATTCGTTGTAAGTTCAAATAAAAGATAGCTAGTATTTCCAAGACAATCTTCTGGAAGGTAGCTGACAAATCATAAAAGACAATAATCATGAAAGAAACAGTGCAGCCATATGTGTCTATGCGGGTATGGTTTGAATATTAAACCAAGCCAGAAGTTGATTAAAATATCATTCAGCTCTTTTTTAGCATGACAGTAAAATTTAAAGCTGGCTGATAATGAATTAGTACTTAACCTCCAACAAAAATCATTGTTTAACTAATATACCTTTTGAACAAATATATATAATTCAGGAACACTGAGAAAAAAGTTTAAATCATGCAAAAACATGGCTGAACCAGGTATAGTTGATATGACAATGACTTGGATACGCTAAAGTATGCCAGAGTCTGAGACCAGAAAGATACCTCAGTCAAATGAGTTTGACAGTCCTTTGCGACATGGGGAAACAGTCTTGATAGCAATTCTTGTTGCCTCCAACCAGTGAATATTTTCTGTCCAAATATACATCGCCTAGTTTTCGACTTCCGGCATTGTGCCCATCGGGAATATCCTTTAGACTTATAAAATTTACCGTAATAGAAAAACAATATGTCTCCCATACTTTTAGTCCCAACAAATTTCTTCAAAAAATTAAGGCTCTTTCCAAATGCATAGAGGCCTAGAAGAAAACTGTTATATTCAATATCTGTCCAAGTCTGACTACACAACAATTCAGGAAGAAGATATCTGCCTCTTGGCGGATCTAGTTCGGTTCTCAGTTCCGAGCCAATATCAGCCGTGTCATTTCTACAAGAGGACTTAAAATTCGAAAACCCTCCTACACTTTTTCCTTCACAAACAACATGCCCCTTTCGACCTGGGACAGATTCAAATTCACAATGTGTCCACATAAGAGGAAGGGGCAATCCTAGCAAAAAAGACTCCGGCATATTGTCCACGATCTCCGAATCTCCTGTTTTCTTTACAATCTGAGACCGATACGGTGCCCCGATATATGCAGGAAGTTCCGCCTGGTACTCGTCTCCAACACGAGGCTCCACTTCCGGCTCTCCAAACTCATCTTCCATGTGAGAAACATCCGAAGTAAGAAATCCTCCGGCAGATTTCACTTCACCGCCTTGTTTGTTGCCATCAAAACAAATAGGATTCATCTGCTAATAGTGGTAATTAACCAATTCAAATTCATGAAAAAAAATATAACTAACTCAAAATCTTGTATTGTTAAATCAAAATTAATTAATTTTTAATCCCATTTCCTATAAAATAAATATTCTATTGAGTTGCTACAATTCGAAGAAAAAAATAACTGATGTGAATCTTTACACAGAAAAACCTTTCAACTAAAAAGAACATTCGGAAAATCCACAACTAACAGTGATTCCAAACCTAGATCAAATTTCAACATTATACACATATTTCAATACTGATTAAACATTAAACAAAAAATAAAAAAATCAAAGAAAATCAAATTGGAAGTAACTCATCATAAGTCATGAGTGATCGAAGAAAAACATACCAACAAAAAAATCAGAAACAAATTGAAATCGATTGAAGCAATCACAAAACAAATAACAATGGGGTTTATTATCATAATTGAGAGAAAAACACATAATAACAAAATTAAACACGATAATTAAGAGAAGTAGATAATAATACTAATAAACCGCTTGAATAAAATGAAAATGCAAAGCATGCAGAAAGTAACAGTAATGATTAAAGAAAAAAAGACATGTAACCTTGATGGAGTTGAATTCACACGTGTGAAAAAATCGAGCAGGGAAAAAGAGTAGAAAACCTCAATTGTCAACGTATTTGCGGTGGTGGTGGTGAGAACTGAAATTAATAAAACAGATACATTAATATTAATATTAATATTAATATTAATTAATTAAATTGAAATAAAAATATATATATATAAGAGAATTATGCTAATAAAAATAAAAAAGAGTAGAAACGATTCATTACTGGTAATAAAACTTGTGTTACGATAAACATAGGTGAACTCACTCTCATGACAGCAAAATTGTGTTTCGCAGAGAGAGTGAGAGAGAAAAGAAGCGATCAAAAGAATAAAGAAAGGAAATTCTGCGACGTTTGAAACTTGAATCTAAGCTAACTTTTTTATTTTCATTCCGGTTTGATAAATAACTACTCTTTTATATGTAAAGATAAAATCATTTTATGTTTATGGGCCCAAAAAATACCCAAATCCAATTAATATTTCAGAGCTTCTAAAATATTCTTTTATATTATTTCATATCAGTTTTTAAAAATAATTATAAATTGATAAAAAATACTTTTATTAATTTGATCTTATCAACTACTACTCAGCTTCTTTTATATATATATATATATATATATATATATATATATATATATATATATATATATATATATATATATATATATATATATATATATATATATATATATATATATATATATATATATATATATATATATATATATATATATATATATATATATATATATATATATATATATATATATATATATATATATATATATATATATATATATATATATATATATATATATATATATATATATATATAATTTTATTTCTCTATTTTTATTTTGTCAAAGAATTGATTTTATTTATTTTATAATATATAGTTTTGGCTATTTTTTTAAATAAATTTGATTAAATATTATTAATATTGAAGGATAAATTTTTATGAAATTAGAAATAAAAATTGAAAACTTTATATTCAACTTTAGTAATTTTTTTTATAATTTAATAATAAAATATAAATAATTAAATGTGATTATACATTATCATCTATACTGAACTTCATATCATTTAAAATATATTTTATTATTATTATTATTTGGTAAAATAATTAATAAAGAGATAAAATTGAAGGATCAATTTCATAAATAAATAAAAACATATGATCAAAACTATATTTAAAAAAAAAAGTTTTAAAATAAATTTTACTATTTATAGTTTGAATGTAACATTATTTATTAGGGTAGGTGGAGTAATTTAAGTAGAATGTATTAGTTGAGATAGATGCGTGATTCGTGATTGATGTAAATAGTTAATTTATGATTTAATAGATGATAAAATTAACTTTTAATATTTTTTATAAATATATTATTATTAATATAAATAAATTGTTGATATTTATTTTTTTATTTTTTATTATAAGTTATATTGGTATTAAAATATAATCATTTTTCTATAAAAAAAATTAATTATAAAATATTTTATAAAATCATATTTTATTAATGTTATTAAAAAAGTATTTAAAAAATTAAAAGAAAAAAATAATAAATATTTAAGGTATAGTAAAAAAATTTATAATTAATAAAAATTAATAAAAAAAGAAAATATATAAATCAACAACTTTAAAAAAAATAATGTTGTTTATTATTATTTAATTGTATCATATAATTAATTTTCAATATATTATTTTTTAAATATTATATTTTATATTGTATTTACGATAATGATAAACACTAATAACTAATACATTGTATTTTTCATTTATAGTTAATTTGACTGGAACTTTTTTTATTAATGTGGAAACATTCTTTGTAAACAGAAAACTTTTTGATATTATTATAATATATATATATAAAATAAAAATTATTAAATTGAAATTTAAAAATCAATTTTAGTGTCTATTAGTGAGAGTCCAATTAAAATTAAAGTTAAGTACAAATCAAATACAGATTTTATTGATTATTTAACCATTTTAATATAAAAACTTAAGAAGACACATTTTTAAGAAAAAAACATTTTCAACTAAGTTAATATCGAGTGTTGTCAAAAAAGATTAATTCAATTAATAAAGAGTTAATTCATAAATTAAAAAGTCGTTAGTTCAACTCTCATTAATAATATGATTTTTTGAACCTTGAGGTCTAGCACATCAAAATAAAAATAAAAAGCCAAAAAAGAATCATATTAATTTAATTAATTAATTAATAATTTAAACAAATCATATTCAATATAGTTTGTTTTTGCAAGATTTAGATATTTCAATTTTTAGAATAAAAAACAGTTGGTCATTTATCATTTTTAATAAAATAAAGTAAAAGGTTTGGTGACTAAGTTAGATCTATGAGATTCCGTGTACACGTCCTTCATCCTGTGGGCACAACACAAACAACACCTTTTTTTTTTAGAGAGAACTAGTAAATTATTACACACATCTCTTAGATGTTAGAATATACATTTTGACATAGATACAATGTTCTAAGGCTTTTTTTTCTCTTCTAATAATGTTCATATACAATTTAAGGATGGACAAATTTAGAACGTTTAATTAAAATTATATAAATTGATCTAACACAATAACTATTAGCAGTTAAAAATTTAAATACTGACGTTTAAAATGAGCACACCCATAAATTTCAATGTAAGATAAAACTGTTTATCTTAGAGTTGAATTTAATTATTTGCATCACATATTTATATAAAGTGTTATAAATTTTGAGAAAAATTTCAAATTGTTTAAATATAGAGTTTGAAAAGATTTTATAGAGTGAAATCACTCATAAATTTTATAGTGAAGTGTTATGACAAATTCTTATTTCAATATGGTATTTGAATTTATCGTTTGAACTATAAGTTATTAATCGTTTATATTCACACATTAAATTCAATAATTTTGGCATATAGATGTGTTAAAAGTTTTGGGAATTTTTTTTTTCTATTCTCATGGAGTGAGAAACATCTTTTAAAACCCCAAAATACTCTTGAGTTTATTCGTAGATATATCTCCGAATGTACTAAATATCATTTTTTATTCGAAGTTTTTCGAGATTAATTCGTAGATACATCTTTGAACTTACCCCTGAAGTATTTCATTTAGATAACTTATTATTTAACCACTCGATGATATTTTCGGAGAAGTATCTTCGAAAATCTCCAACAAAAAATTGAATATATGACCACCTTGCATGATCATCTCTCTCACACTTTAAACTTCTTCCATAACCAAGAACCCTTAAAAAATTCATTTTCAACCAAATCTTCTATCCAAACCAACTTTTTTGGATTTTATCACATCAAAAGGAGCAAAAGAAGTTTCAATTTTGAGATAAAGTTCACTCATTTCATCCCTCATTGTTTACATTAATCTTGATTTTGAGCTGAACAAATGTGCACTTTATCTGGATATATATCCGAACTGGCCTACCATAATTTCATATGTGTATATCTGAAATTTTCTATTACTGGTTTTTAAGCATTTTTTTTTGTTTTTGTGGTGCACCAAGATATATTTTCCAAGGTTGTTATAAGTAACGATGTAAAATCAGATGTAGTGAATGATGATGTTAAACCGGATGAAGTGAAGTGTGATGTTAAACCCGATGAATTGAAAGATAATGTTAAACGGGTTCTTGTCGAGATAGATGTTGGTCAATGTTTCATAAATGAACATTTGTTTACTGCTCGTGAACATATGCTTCAATGGGCCCGCATGGTAGCCAGGAATTTGAGGTTTGATAGAAGATAATCATTTGTAACCATGAGATGCGAGAGAAGTGACGCGTATATTCCCTCGATTCGAAAGTTGAAACGTGATGACACTAGAACGAGAAAATCTGGGTGTCTATTTAAATTATGTGGATATTGTAAGGTGGATGAAATGTGAAAATTTAATGTGCTTTTTGTAATGCATAACCATGCCTTGCAAACAGAGCTAGACGATCATCCCATCATATGTCGCCTTAAACCGAAGGAGAAGGAAATTTTTCCGAACATGTCTTTAGTCAGAGTGGCAACGAAAAACATACTTGCAAAATTGAAACATAAACAACCAAAAAGTATTTCAAATATCAAGCAGATATACAATGCATGTTATCAAAACAACATGGCGATAAGGGATCCATGATCCAAAATGCAACAACTTTTGAAACTTTTGGATAAAAACCACTATGTTTCTAGGTACACAGTTTGTGATGATAAAGTCATTGTTCGTGACATATTATGGACTCATACATAAAGTATTAAGTCATTCAACATGTTTCCCACAATACTCATTATCGATTCAACGTATAAGACCAACAAGTATATGTTTCCGCTTCTTGAAATTGTTTGTGTTACTTATATGGAGAAGACTTTTTCAGTGGGATTTGCATTTTTGAAATCAGAAAAAGAGGTCAATGTTATATGGGCCTTGGAAGTGTGCAAGACTTTGTTAAATGAGCAAGAAAACATGACAAAGGTAATTGTCACTGAACAAGACACGACACTAACGAATTCGGTTGTAAATGGTGTTTCCTACATCCTACACACTACTTTGTTGATATCATATTACAAAAAATGTGAGGAGTTGACTCAAACCCGCGGTAGACACCAAACAAATCAAGGGTGAAGATGGAAAAATGGTCAAACCTAGTGTGGTGGTGGAAAAGATAATTGATGCATGGACTGGTATATTAAATTCATCCACAGAAAGAATTGTATGTTGCCTCTATGATGCATTTTATGAGCATGTGTGTCTGATATCTATATTTCTTGAAATACGTTGAGAGTACTATTCTGGATCAAGTGAATAAGAAGATTGTATGTGCATGGATCGATCATGTTAGACACCTCGATAATACAATAACTAATAGAGTCAAATCTACACATTCGGCTTTGAAGAAATGGTTGAGTGATAGTAAGGGTGATTTATGTAGATATTGGGATGGGGGTGAACCAAATGCTCCAAAGCCAGCATACTGAAAATACAAACTACTTTTGTTTTGAGCATTATCGTGTAAGAACATTGATTCAAAGACAACATTCTTTATTCATAGTTGGTTAGGTGTGTATCTTGGTCGGGATTGAATTTCATATTTCACAAAGTCGCTACTACAAATAACGTTTTTCATGACGAAGCTTACACCTCGAACAATGAAAAAACGAGGGTATAGGTCCTGGGAGCGCTATGTTTTATTTTTTTTAATAGAAAACATTAGACCTCGGATATTTAATAAAACCGAGGGAAAGTAGCAATAAGGGAACTCGCTTCGACACTCAGTTGCAGCATTTTATGTCTTTTTTTTTAATTTTTTAATTAGTATTTCTCACTTGGCGCCTTTCCAAATTCCATTTTTTATTTGTTCCATTAGTATTTACCTCGGCTACAGGGTTCAACTGAGAGGAAATATATTTTACATTAAAATTTTCATAATACTAATTTCAAAATCGTATTTTAATACTTTATTTTATATATTTTAACCCATCGGTTTTCTACAAAAACAACGAGATATATCTTTTAAATGAATTCCCAGAAAATGGCAGTATGAAGTTTATTTTTATATTTTAAATTTTTAAATAGTACAATCACGACGATTTTTGTGTAAAACCGACATGACACTTATTTTGCATGAAATACTACAGACTACTATCTAGTTTCTAACTTTTTATTTACCTATCAACACTCAAATGTCAGATCGTCACTCTCATTTTGTAAAAAAACCTAGGCAATTTTCAAGCTGATATTCATCAAAACTCAACATATATTCTTCATAGCAACAACTTTGTTTCATCTTGATAGTGTTATACCCTAATTTTCCCCCCTAAGATTTCTCATCATCTCATGTCATAATGCATCAAGACACACACATTAGGGTTATCTCTCTCTCTTTATCCTATCTTTAAGTTTTCTCTTGAGGGGTTACCAAAAACCTTGAATTGTGTATCGTGTACATGTGTTCTTTTAACTAACATGAATATGTATATATATATATATATATATATATATATATATATATATATATATATATATATATATATATATATATATATATATATATATATATATATATATATATATATATATATATATATATATATATATATATATATATATATATATATATATATATATATATATATATATATATATATATATATATATATATATATATATATATATATATATATATATATATATATATATATATATATATATATATATATATATATATATATATATATATATATATATATATTCCTTTGAATGTTTATATTGTAGGTGATCACAATTGCATTCATCTCACCATCTAATCTGGGATTTGAGGGGGTGATTCTCAATCAAATGGTTCTATAATGGATTGAAAGAGCTCAATCTTCAAGTTCATGTCTATAACATCAAATATTTGTGGTTCAAGGAGCTCTCCCACTTTATTTAAGTCAATATCTCCTCAAAGTTAGTGGTGAAAGTCATCAAGAAGATTAATAGGTTCATGTGTTTATTTTCATGCTTTCTTCAACAAGCTTCATTGATACTTAAGCTTCATATTTTATTTTGCTTCAATACAACATATTTGCAAGTCTTTTATGATTCATCATGCTTATTTTGCCAAGAAAATTCAAAAAGATTCAAGGTTGATTCAACAAGTTTGACCTAATTGAGCAAATACTAGATTCAGTGATCACAAGTGAATAACTATCTCAATTTTCAACATTTTTAGTTTGTTATTTTTTATATGGATTCTTATCATCATCTATAACAACCTCTCTTCACATGACAAGATCCAATTGTGCAAGAAAAATCATCAAAAGTTGAAAGGGTTTTCAAGTCATTTTGACACTCTCTGAGCTAGGGTTTGTTGACTTCCAAGGGCCATATCTTGCTCATTTTTTGAGATTTTTGAGTTACTCCAAAGCCATGATTCTCTTTAAAGGGTCCTTAAGAAGCTCTCTTCAGAAGTCTAAGGCTAATTTTGAATGGAAGATCATTAAAAGTTTAGAAAGATTACAAGCCTCCTTGAAGAGCCTTTGAATGTTAAGGTTTGACTTCAAATGATCATAACTTGGTAAATTTTTATCTCCTTGAGCCCATTCATTTTCCACAATAATCTTTAGAGTGTTAACTTCACCTTTTCTTTTATGTTTAAAACTTGAAAATGGTTAGAAGATGTCTTAAGAGCTCAAAAGATTATAGGTCATTTCATGGGTTTTAATCAACTTCACAAGGTCATAACTCTCTCATTTTTTGGAGTTTTATAATGATTAAAGTTTCATAATGATCTTTAAGAAGTCTACTTTATACCATCTTCATTGACCAAAACCTAATTTTGAGTGGGAGGCCATGTATGAAGGCAAGATATTATAGGTCACTTTTGAGCTCAAAACTTAGAGATTTTTCTAAGTCCACAAATTTGTGTGTTTTTTTCCAATTTCAATTGATCATAACTTTCAACTTAAATCAACAAATGGAAACTTTCAAAGCATGTTTTCAAGCTTGATTATTCAGATTTCTAAAGAATCCAAGATTGTATCATAAAGGTCCCTGAGTTGTTTGCACCATGGTTGTAAAGTTGATGCTTTGAAACTAAAAAAATCACTTGCAGTCAGTTTGCAATTTCCATAATATGGCTTCTAATCACCAAATTACCATACTTTTTCCACTTAAACATGATTAGCAAAGATGTTTGAATCATTTAGAGTGTCAAAACGCATCAGTTGGATGAGCTTTAATGCACAGGTGGTCACACTTTCTTCATAATCACAGGTGTAATACGGTGGGAGAACTGACTTTTGGGTTTTACATTTTATCGCAAATGTTGCAGATAGCAAGAGTCGTCACCGAATTTTCTTTTATCCAATAAAGGAAAGGGTGAAAAGAACAGGAAATACCTTTTGATAATTTTCTGAGTATGGGGGGCAGGTTATGAAAAGGGAAGGTGTTAGCATCCTTTTCATCCGTAGTTTTCTACGGGCTCTTAATTGCTAGCTCACTTTTTGGAAATTCTTTATGCTTGTGTATGTTTTAAAAAAAATATTTTGAAAATGCCTAAGTGCGGCAATTTTGTAATGATTCTCGTATCATTGAGAATGTATACAAAATTATTGTTTTGAAAATATTTGTGAAAGAAAGTTTTGTTTTGTGAAAAGATGTTTTGTTTTGAAAAGTTTATGAGCAAGCGACTAGGAGCGTTCTACCTACTAAAAAAAGTCTTTATTCTTTTCCTCCTCCTTTAGATGGTGCTACCCTACCATTAGTTAGTAGGAAGCCCTATTGTTGGATATGAGGGATATGCGCGAGTCATCATACAATCATAGAAGGCAACTTGTAGGACGCTTTAACAATTTTCGTAAGGGACTAAGATCATTTACCGAAGGCAACATCGAAGGTTCATCGAGGTACTACGATCTTTTAACCGAGGGTTTTTGCTAAAGCGTCTCACGTTCGAGGGACGTGATTGTTTAAATCTGAGGCAACAAATGAGGGTCACCTTAGAGGTGTGCGTGTGCGAAGTATTTTAATTTCAAGTATTTGTCTTGAGATTAGATTTTCTAACGTTTGTTTTGTATGTCTTGTCATACACGCCTAATTAATCTAGCAGTTAAATATATACAAATGTGGAAAGTAGAAATACGGTAAATAAACTATGCTATTACAACGCTTCGGGGATGGGGAGTTACAAACCATAAAAATGGGGAGGAAAAATGTAAAGAAGTCCTAATTTATCTATTACATACCATTGACAGTTACATAAAGATAATAAGGCAAAAAATAAATAAACGCGCGGAGATAGAAATAGGAAAGATGTAAAAACCCTAAAAATTCTAAGTATTTAAGAAAATATTTTTGTTGTTTTTGTTTAGAAAAATATTTGAAGTGATAAATAAAAATAAAACTTAATTATTTAATTAATTTACAAGCTAAATAATAAAATAAAAACAAATGGTGATTAAATTAAATTAATTTATTAAAACCTAAATCTGATTTTTTATGATTTTATGATTTTTGTTGATTAAAATAAAACTAATTAAAAAAGGAAATGTTAATGAAAACAAAATAAGGAAAAATTAAAATGGTCCTGCAAACAAGTAAGATGGGGGTGAGAAAGAAGCAAAAACGTCCAAGCCCAAATCAGGGAGCCCAGGTTGCTTCGCTGGATCTAGCGGAGGTGGCCCCCTGAGGTGTATCGTGAGGTGTGCATATGGGGCGTTTAGATCTGGAACTCTGAGATCTTATGGTCATTAGATGAGGCACACCATGCACGCGATGGTGCTGATTGTACTGAATCTGCAATGAAAACGTGAGAAAACAAAAATTTCCCCACGCTTGGATCGAACCCAGGACCAAGCATAGGTAAGCCTTAAACACATGCGTGCTGCCACTGGGATGGATGTTTTATCCGGTTATGAAATAACACCCAATAAATATAATATGAACTTGGATGTCAAAATTTGAAAATGCCAGCACATCATCTTCTTCTTCTTTCTCGCGTGCACGAATAAATAACAACACCATTTCATTCTTTGATTTTTTTTTGAAAATACTCATTTCTCAACCAAATTGAAAGATTTAAACATCAAACTTGTTTAATTTTTAACAAGGAATCCAACCATATAATTTTCAAAAGCTATAGGTTAAAGATTTGGAACGAATTTTTTTGGTACCAAACTAAAACCCTAACATTTCCGAAAACTCAGTTCCAAAATTCTCATCCCACAGTTAATTAAAATGAGATTTAAGGACATGGTTAGTTTTATAGACATGATATCTACATTTTTCCTTTAGAATGTATATGCAAATGATGCTTAAATAAAGAATTCAAAGTTTGAAAAATGTACCAACTTGGAGAAAGTCCAACGCTTCTTCAAGCACTTCCAGAAGCAAGATGATGATTTCTTTAGCTTGTTGGGACCTCCCTGAGTGTATTCCAGCCCCTACTTTGCTTTGAGGATGGCTGAAACGTTATACCCAAGTCAAGTTGCAAGGTTAGATTTTGAAAATGGTGGATGATAATGGAGTGATTACATAAGTTATTTGAGTACTTGGACAACTTCTATATGATGTACAGATGATGTTTGAATGATAAAAAGGGAAAACGCACGAGTGGATTGAGAGTTGGCTTCTTAAGGCTCAAGATATGTCCTAATAGAGTTTTTTGAGCAAATTTTCATGTCCTTGAGTTATGAGCTTTGAAGACTATTTATAGAGGTTGAATTTGGTCTATGTAACTTGCAGAAATCAGGTTTCGTTCATATGGAAGGCTGGTTTGGCCATTTGGTTTCAAATTGCACAAAATGTAAATTTGCTTCATGATGAAGAAAGGAGTGAATCAAGGGATTCTTGCCAAGCTTTTCAGTATTTGTAGATTACTTCTGATATTGACAGATTTGTTGTGATCTTTGGAAGCAAGTTACAAGGCTGAAAGAGAGAGAGAGAGAGAGTGGTTGGAAAAGTGGATATTTATGCAAATGGAAATGTTTATTTTGCAAATTCAACCATAAGTGGTATCATGTTTGGACAATGCTTCTAATCCTTGTGTAATACACTTAGGACCTGTGTAATTACTTAATTATGGAGAGATTTAGAGATAACATAGCCTGAAAAGAGAGATATTGTAGCTTTGGTTAGAGTTTTGGCCATAAGGTCATTGTTGTACCCCAAAATTTTCCCTCTCATTCCTCAAGTAATCTCTCACAAAATCTACATTGATTCAAGACTACACAAGGTTTGATCAGCTCAAGACACCTTCTTAAGCACAAATGACTCAAATTAGGGTTTGAGTTTGCACAAGGACAAATTGACTTTTAATTCCCCATATGACTTTCATGGATCATTTTGGACCCTCAATATTGCTCATATCAAGTTTCAAGTCTTGGATCACATTTTTGCTCAGTCAATTGACCAGTTGACCTAAAATCAGCTGTACTGGGGAAAAAGTCAATTGTGGTCAACTTACAATCAAACTTCATAATTTTTGATCCATATCAACATCATGAACTCATGTATGTCATTTGATCAAGTTTGGATCACAAGAACACCCTCCCAGGGTCAACATTGAGAGAGATATGCATTGTCAAAGTTGGCAATTTTTGGAAAATTGTCAAAAGTCAACATTGATCAAATTTGCATTTTTTCCAAAGGGGCCCATGTTTTCTTGCTTGAAACATGTTTCTAATAGGACCCACGACCCCTGAGCTTTTCCACTTATTATTTTATTACTTTTATCATTTATTTTGATTTTTTATTCATTTAAATCAAAATAAATCTAAATAAATGCTAAAATAATGCAAACAAATCAAATCTTGGGATTTTTGTGCACATTTGGAGTCTGTGTACAGCTAGCATGATGATCAATTCGTGCAAGACTCATTAGGGTTGGAAAAGATTGGATTGAAGCTTGTTTTAGAAATATAACATACAAACGCAAATCAAATCCAATTTCCGTTATTTCTCAAGATTCATGCCAATTTTATTGACCTAATTCAGTCTACTATATGTATACAACAATTGCAGATAAAAAAGGGGGTGAGCAGTCGTGAAAACACAAAACAAAGTTCCAAAAAAGTAACAAAAAGTGTTGGATCGTTTTTGCATTTAGAGATCAATTCAGACCATTCAAATGCTGCTAATCGATTCTTGGACCTTCCCAGAAGCCAATTGGATCATTTGCAAGGCTTGAAACACCCAGAAACACGCGTAATTGCTCTTACGGTTTGCCCTTAAACTCCAAATCGATTACTGTATTCCTGGAATCTTTATCATGTTAAAGTCATATATTTGTAATCCTCATCATGTTTGCAAGCTAACTGTATTATTTAATTGCATTTTTGAAGCCTATACATGTTGTTGCCATTGTTAGGGTTTACGTTTGCAATTTAGGGCTTTCTTACACAGGTGAAATTAGCCAAAAAGAAGGGTACCAGGGTGTCCACGAGATCACCACGAATGGAGCTATGTATTTAGAAATCATTTATCATGCGTTTTGTGCTTTTTTGAAATTTGCAGGGGCTATAGCTACAGATTTGTGTCTGTAGGTAAAAGTATTTCCCCTAATACGGCAGTTCCAGGGAGAAGACAATATGTGGCAGCCCATCATTGGTTCACTTGAATTTTGCGCGCCTTTTTGAATCCATTTCTTTGTTTTATTTATTACGTTTTTTATTCATTATATGTACAAGTTAATAAGTTAGCGCAGACGATTGAGGAGCGTGCCTTTGATGTACACGTCCTGGGTTCGATCCCAGGCGTGTGCATTTTATTATTTTCTTCACGCTTCTCTACAGATCAGTGCAATGCTCCCTCACACGCCTTCCATGCAACCTCAACACCCAGCCACTGGAAGCACCGCTAGCCAGATCTAATGCTTCCTGCCTGAATTTCCTCGGTGCACCTCAAGTCAACGCTTGCACAGGATCCAGCGTGGTTGACTGGGCTCAGTTTAATGGGCTTGGAAATTCAGATTCTCACCCCCCTGAATTGCTAATAACACAGGCCCATATTCTTTTTTTTCTTTATTTATTTCTTTTATTCTAATCATTTTGTTTAATTATTCTTTACCAAATTAATTACTTTTAAAAAAAATCATAAAATCAACAAATCACAAAATACAAAAAAAAAGCATTTTTCAATAAAATATTTTAATTTAATGAGAAATATAGGTTAAGTTGATTTCTTTTATAATTAAAATCAAATAGAATCCAAGTTTTAATTTTACATTTATATTTCTTTTCTCAAATAAAAAACCAAAAAACATACAAAATCTTTTTGTACAAAATATTTTATTTTTTCATGAAATTATTTAATTTAGTTTAGATTAGTTTAATTTAATTTCTTTCATAATTTAAAAACAATTAGAAATTAGTTTTAATTGATTTCTAATTTAAATGTTTTCTCAAATAAAAATCCACAAGAACACTTTTTCTCTCAATTAGGGTTTTAGGTTATTTCAATCGTCTTCGCATTTAATTTACCGTGCGCTTGTTAATTATTTTGCCATTATTTTGTAACTGCTCAGGGTTTGTAATAGTTAAATTAAGGTTTTATTTATTGCTTTAAATCCCCGATTTTGGTTAGGTAATTAATCCCCCTCCCGGAAGCCTTGTAATAGCTAGGTTTATTTTTTGCATTTTAAATTCCCGCAATCTTTAACTGTCTAGATGCATGGCTAATAGGATTGTAAGAAAATAATGCTTGAAATTTGAAACGGTAGATCACCTAATGTGCAAAGACTAAATAACTGAAAAAAGTTCACATGCACATGTTCACTCCTAGGGTTTGCCTCACTACGGTTGCCTTCGGTAAACAGTCATTAAGCATAGGAAATTTTAGTGGTCGCACTCCTGTCTAAAAGATCAAGTGTCCCATTCGAATGTTGCCTCGGAAATGCTGCCTCGGAAACGTTGCCTCGAAAAGATCTTAAGACTCTAGGGTTACTACTAAAGTTTTCTAACTATTGCTTTAGTGATTGTATTTGTCCCTTTCGAATGTCCCTTACAACTCCAACGATGGTGCTACCTACTCCTTAATAGTGGGATAGTATTGTCTAAAGGAAATAGAACAGACAATATTTTTTCGAGTAGGTAGAATCTTAAGTACTTGCTCAATGAAAACTTTTCACACAAACACCTTTCAAAACAATTTTTCAAAACAACTTCGTCACACCCTTGAGGACTGATACAAGGGTTATCACGAAGCAAAACATTTTCAAAGCAAGCACACACACAAGCAATTTTAAAAAGATGAGCAAGTACCTAAGAGCCCATGGAAAACCATGGATAGAAAGGGTGCTAACACCTTCCCTTTCTATAATCTACCCCCATACTCAGAATATCTCAAAAAAAGGTTTTTTCTATTCTTTTTCCTTTTCCAAGATTGGATGAAATTAAAGTCGATGGCGACTCTTGCTTACCGTGACATTTTGCAAACACAAAATGCAAAATGCAAACTAATATTAACAGTCGGTTCTGCCATCGTATCACAGAACTGACAACTCTACTGGGGACAATATAAAGTGGGGTAAACCTTAGGATCCAGGTCACCTTTAAAATTGCTTTCTTGTTTGCTTTGCTTGCTTTATATTTATGGGAACTATTTGGGTTATTTGATCCTACACCCGGATCGGGGAAACACCTTTTAGGTAAGTAGCAATAAACTGTGAGGGAACTATGCTGGGGTATACCTGTACGGTTGAAGCAGTAGCTACATTGATGTGGCACTTTGGTTGGTACCGATAACCCTTGAGTCAATCAGGGAGAGTACGAGGCCGCCACGTGGTGCCATGAAGCATCAACTGACCTTAGAACCTTTAATTGCACAACTTGGCCAGTAGGACATAGCGAGATGGCCGACTTTGGTGTATTCCCAAGGTCGACAGATACTCGATGCTTCACTCATTGAGGTCTGACTCTTGAGCTTTATTTGGTTGCGAGTCAATCGCCTATTGAACGAAGATGGGAGAAAGATCAGTGATATTGTGATCCCTTTTAGAACCCGGTTACTATTTATATTACAGGTTGAACCAATCCAACTTCAAGAGGGTATGACCTTTGACCTCATGCAAGCCTTAAACCTAAGGAATTTGTGTGGTTTAATTGTGCTTGCTATACTTGTGTTTTCTATACCTGTGATTTGCTAACCTAATCATGACATCATAAGCATGGCATATCATGACTAACCATTTCAAGGATTCCCTAGGGCTCATTTTTGCTCTGTTTTGTAGGACATGCCATCTGCCCGTAGGAACACTATACAAATCAACCTTGTGAAAGTGTCTCTCCAACTAAAGGATCTGGCATTAAGGGTTCTTGGAGGTTCTCATTTCACTAGAAAGCATGGTCAGTTGCTCAATTTGGTCACTGCAAAACCTGATGAAGAGTTGTTAAAAGTGCTGTTTCAGTTCTTCGACCCGGTGCACCATTGTTTCACCTTCTCGGATTACCAGCTAGTACCTACTATGGAGGAGTTTTATCAGTTATTGGGGGTACCTATTCTTGACCAGCTGCCTTTCAATGGTATGGAAGAACATCCAAAGTCTGAAAAAATTGCTAGACCTCTGTCTTTACAACGGTCCGACATAGTGGCAAATTGGGAGACTAGAGGGAGTGTCCAAGGAATTCCGGTTAAGTTTCTATTTGAGAAGGCCTATAATTTTTGGGATACCTTAGATTTACAAGATTTTGAAGAGGTGCTAGAACTTCTTGTTTATGGGACGATACTTTTCCCTAATGCTGATCAACTCGTAGATGTAAGCACTATCAAGGTTTTCCTGTCTCATAATCCAGTACCTACGTTACTCGGGAATATTCTGCACTCTTTGCATGCTCGCACTATAAAGAGAAGGGGAACCCTCCTGTGTTGCACTCCTCTATTGGCTAGGTGGTTTATTTTGCACCTACCCAGGTCTGTTTTGAAGAATGAGCAGGGTTTGAAATGGTCTCGCAGGCTGATGTCCCTCAAGCATTCAGACATTCATTGGTGTTCGCGGTTCTCGGAAGATGTTACCATCATCGATCGCTGTGGTGAATTCCCTAATGTCCCCCTCTTAGGAATTAGGGGAGGAATCACTTACAACCCTTGTTTGGCACTATGTCAGTTTGGTTAGGTGAGAAGAGATGGTGCTCATGATGCGCTTATCCAAGGAATCGCCTTCAATTATGAGAACGACGTTCAAGGATATCATAGAAGGTTCATAAAAGCTTAGGGCACGGTACATAAAATTGATAGCAAGACGCTAGGGCACAAGAATTCCATTCCTCTTGAGCCTTATCTCCGATGGGTACGAGCTCGTGCCCAAAGTCTGATGATGCCCTACTTTGCTGTCCTACCAATAATTGTGGAACCAGTTGCTGAAGGAGACACTATTTCACTTGGTCATCATCCCGACATGCCAACTGATCATTAAGAGTTACAGAAGTCCTGGGTTCAACTCAAAGAGGAGCGGGACACATTTGAAGCTCAGTTCTATGCTAGCGAGAAGAAGGTCCTGCAGCTCACTAGGCTACTTCATGAAGAAAGGAACATAAATGCCTATATCGCACCAAAAAGGATGTGCTCCTGGGAGACCTAGTTTCTTGTGCTTTCAGTTTTGTTTATTTGTAAGCCTAAAAGAAATTCTTTGTAACAATTTAAACTTATTAATGCAATTAAAGTGTGTTTCTTTTGGTTAAACAAATCTGAGCCTTTAAGAATCCTTGAAATCATTGCATACACATATCATCCATAACATTGCATAAACAGGTACCATTACAGGTTTCTCATCTTCTTCGGTGTTTATTTCAACAGAAATGTCTTCTGAACAAAGCATCAAGGACCTTCAGGCACATAATTCGCAGTTCCAACAAATGTTCATAAGTCTGGAAAAAGGGCAGGAGGATCTGAAAGCCCTCATTCTGAAAGAGAAGAAGAAAAAGAAGAAGGCTATCGGGTATTCTGAATATGGGCAGAAGGTTTGGAGAGCGGTTGAAGCGATAAACTGATCCGACCTCTTCATCCAAGGAAGGGTAGAATCAAGAAGAAGAGAAGGACCCTAGTCCTGTAGTCTCTGATAATGATACTAATTACAATGATGAGCAATATCCTCCTGCTGAGGATAAATACAAACAACTAGAAGACCGTCTGAGTGCCATGGAAGTTCAGAGGATACCTAGTCTAGATTTCAAAGAACTGGGATTGGTGTCAGGAGTAGTCATCTCGCAAAAGTTCAAAGCTCTAGTTTTTGCTAAGTATGGTGGGGTGTCCTACCCAAAACTCCATCTCCGTTCTTATGCCAGGAAGATCCAGTCCCACACAGTTGATAGAAATCTGTGGGTTCACTTCTTTCAAGTTAGTCTGTCAGGGACTCAACTTGAATGGTTATACCAGTTAGAGGGAGCAAATATCCGAAATTGGGAAGATCTGGCCGCTGCTTTCTACAAGCAGTATCAGTATAATGCCGACCTTGCTCCCACTCGTACTCATCTCCAGAGTATGTCCATGGGTGCAGGTGAAGGTTTTAAAGATTATGCACAAAAATTGAGAGACTTGGCTGGGAGAGTTCAACCCCCGTTGTCTGATAGGGAGTTGGTTGATATGTTTCTAGGGACGTTATCTGGTCCATTTTTCAATCATTTGATCGGCAGCTCATCAGCTGGTTTCACTGAGCTGATCCTAACTAGGGAAAGAGTTGAAGCTGGGATTCGAAGCGGAAAAATACAGAAGGATGCCTCTTCAAGTTTAGTAAAGAAGCCTTTTGCTGGTAAGAAGGAAGCTAGTGCCATCTACAGCCCGAGGGGCCAAAACAAGGATGAACATCATCAGACAGTAAGTGCCGTGATGATACCTAGATCTGCAGTTGCTCTACAATGCAACAATCAACAAAGGGTGGAAAGACCACAACGGTAGTTTACCTGCATCAACATGACATTGGCTGAAGTTCTACCTCATATGCTGATATCCAACTTGGCAACCTTGAGAGAGGCTTCCAAGAATCCAAATACTACATCTCCCCGATATAATCCAAATGTCTGGTGTGCTTATCATTCTGAAAGTCCTGGCCACGATACAAATGACTGCTAGGCTCTGAGAAATAAAATACAAGACTTGATTGAAGCCAAGGAAATAGATTTTGATGCTCCGGAGAAGCCAAATGTCATAACTGCTCCCATGCCTAAGCACGGTCGTGGAGTTAATGCTATTGATACTGATTTGTTTGTTACCTTTATCGATGAAGTATCTACTCCTCTCATGATCGTCAAGAAGAATTTGCTGTTGGCTGGTATATTTCCGGGTTATGGTGAAGGTTGCCACATGTGTTCGTTTCTACCTTCTGGTTGCCGTTTGCTGAAGTTAGGTGTCCAACGCATGATAGACAACAAAGAAATTCTGTTTGAGAAAACTTTGGTTCCTGTTGTACCATCTGAAGACATTGCCATTATAACCATTTCCGCCAATCCTTCCAATGTCTCCTCGAGAAGACCTGTTAGGATTACATCTGCTCCAAGAATTGCTCCACTGATAATCACTGTTCCTGGTCCTGTCCCGTATGTCTCGGACAAAGCTGTCCCGTGGCGTTATGGTGTCGATGTGTACTATCAGGGCATCAAAAAAGATTCGAAAGATGAAGAAGCTGATCCAGATGTTGGTAACATTGTCGGAACCAGCAAAGTTACCCGAAGTGGAAGGGTCTTCTCTCCCGAGATTTCCCCTAAGACTGTCAACAAGCCTATTATTATTCCATCTGCTACCCCTGCTAGTACATCTGCTACTCCAGTTATTACCCCTGTCGGCGAATCCTCTGATCCTTGCGGCAAGGAAATTTTAGGTGAGCCCGCCCGGACGGAGGCGCCTAAGAAAATGTGAAATCAAGCTTTCCAAATGTTTTGATGAAGACAAGCTAGCATGCAAAAATGAATGGATCAAGATAGAAGTTTTATCTCAAGCAAAGATTCATTGATCAAGATCAACATTTCAAGACTTATGGCTTAAGGTATATGAAATTTTTGATCTTATGCTTTTAGTGCTCAAAACTATTTTTAATCATGTATTTACTTTATTAAAATAATATTTTGAGTATATACTAAGTATGATTGAAGAAGGATATTTTAAATTGTTTAAAATCTTTGAAAATAATATTTTTTTCAATTTTTGTACACAAGCAATCGATTGTCATACAACGACAATCGGTTGCATCCAAGAAACTTTTTCTTCTGTTTGACATACAATCGGTTGTCGTCTAGCAGCAATTGATTGTCATGTGTTTTATTTTCAAATTTTTTGAACGTTGGCTTTAGAGCAACCGATTGCTCCTTAATGACAATCGATTGTCATAGTTATATTTTCCAAAATTTTTAAACGTTGCTTTTACAGCAATCGGTTGTTGCTTTAGTGCAACCGGTTGTTGTGCCTTAAATTTTGAAAAATTTTATTTTTCCAGCAACTCTTTGTAACACCTTTTTATGGCAATCCTTGTATCTTTTCATATACATTGTTTTAGTAAAAATGGTTTAAACATTGCTATGTTTCATTGAAGAGGTATTATTACACTATAAATTATTTTCATTTAGAATTTTGAAAAACATCAAAAAATAAATCAAAGAAAATCACAACAACAATCACTAACAACTTTATATTCTTTTGATCATACTCTCTACTCAAGATTTTTCTTCATCATTTTCATATGCATTCTGAAAATTATTCTTGAGAACTTAGAAGAGTATTCCATCTTAAATTTCATATTGATAAGAGAAGATCAATCAAGTGATTGACATTGCTCTTTCATCATTCAAACTCTTATACAAATCAAACAAACTATTGTATACTTGTTTTCAGGATTGTTGGAAACAAGAAAGACACTTAGGGAGGATTGTTCTCTTTGTGGTCTTAGTGAAAATCCAAGAGGATTGTTCTTGGTCCAAGAGGATTGTTCTTGGCTTGTTAGGTAGTCTTTGTACAAATTACCAACAATAAGGAAATCTCTTTCATGTTGAAAGGGGACTGGAGTACTCTCGGACTGTGGGGGGAACCAGGATACATCACTGTGTTCTTTACTTTCCGCATTTACTACTTTCATCACTTATCGAAAAAGAAAGAAAAGAAACTCGTGCAAAAATATTCATACAATTCAGAAAAAGTTTTAAAGAACCTAATTCACCCCCCCTCTTAGGCGCATCTGAACTTACAATTGGCATCAGAGCAGGTTATAGGTAACCTGTTCCTACTAGATCCAGAATGGCTTCCGCAAACAACAATTCTGTGTTCAGAGATGGTGGCAGTAGCAACAAGCCTCCTCTATTCTGTGGTGAATATTTTGATTTCTGGAAGATCCGTATGAAGGCTCATCTAGAAGCGCAAGGAGAAGAAATATGGGATGCTGTCCAAAATGGTCCTTTTGTTCCGGTAACTGTAGTAAAGGGCGTTGGTTCATCAAAGCCTAAAACTACATGGGATGATGATGATAAGAAAAAGGTCTTGTATGACAAAAAGGCAATAAACCTCCTTCAAAGCGCACTTAGTATGGATGAATTCTTCTGTATCTCAGCATGTACAACGACAAAAGAAATTTGGGATACACTGGTTGAAACACATGAAGGAACAACTGAAGTTAAGAGATCGAGACTTAATACGTTAAGTCAAGAATATGAATTGTTCCGCATGCAACCCGGAGAATCCATTCTTGATTTACAAAAGAGATTTGTGCATCTAACAAATCATCTAATGGCACTTGGCAAAACATTGACCAATGATGAGTTGAACCTAAAAGTGCTCAGATCCTTGACTAGAGAATGGCAACCAAAAGTAACGGCAATCTCAGAAAAGAAGAGTCTCGCTAATATGACATCTGCAACTTTGTTCGGGAAACTTCAAGAATACGAGACAGAACTTGGTAGATTGGAAAAGCGTGAAAATCAAGAAAAGAAGTCTAAGAACATTGCCTTGAAGATTGACTCCAAGGAAGACGAACAAAAAGATAATACTGATGAAGATGAAAACTTCATGCTTCTCGTTAGAAGACTTGGAAAATTCTTTGGTAAAAATGACAAAGCCTTCTTGCACTCAAAGAAGAAGAAACACTTCAAGAAGAAGGAAGGATCCTCATCAATACAAGAAGTTGCTTGTTATGAATGTGGTAAAAAAGGTCATATCAAACCGGACTGTCCAAAACTTTCAAAGAAAAGTGGCTACAATGGCAAGAAGGAATCAAAAGATAAGAAAGCATATGTTGCATGGGAAGATGTTGAACTAAGTTCGTCATCCGACTCCGATAGCGACGAAAGTGAAAATCTTGCGTTAATGGCATCACACCACTCCGAAAGCGAAGATGATGCGGTAAGCTTGACGACCACTTCAAATCTATGGTATCTCGATAGTGGTTGTTCTAAGCATATGACGGGAGATATCGACAAATTCTCACATCTAACACTTAAGGCCAAGGGTTATGTGACGTATGGAGATAACAACAAAGGAAAGATTCTTGGCATAGGAAAAGTTGGTGGTCCACCTTTCACATCAATTAAAGATGTTCTTTATGTCGAAGGACTAAAGCACAATCTTCTAAGCATTATCAAACTATGTGACAAAGGCTTCAAGATCAAGTTCACTAAAGATGAATGTTTGATAGAAGATGAAGTCACACATGAGGCTAAACTTAAAGGTAAAAGAGTAAATAATATTTGTATGATTTCCCTTAACGATTTGTCTTTGAAGGTTAAATGTCTCATGGCAAACAACAACGACTCATGGCTATGGCACAAAAGAATCGCTCATATTCATATGGAACATTTAAACAAATTGATTAAGCATGACCTTGTTGTTGGGCTGCCTAAGATAAAGTTCATCAAAGATAGACTTTGTGATGCATGCCAAAAGGGAAAGCAAACAAAATCAACTTTCAAATCCAAGAATGTGGTGTCCACTACTAGACCACTATAATTGCTTCATATGGACTTGTTTGGCCCTTCTAGAACGAGGAGCTTCAGAGGTAATGTATACGCTCTAGTTATTGTTGATGACTTTTCTAGATATACTTGGACACTCTTTTTAGTGCAGAAAAATGATGCATTCAAGGCGTTCAAGAAATATGCAAAGCAAATTCAAAATGAGAAGTCACTATCTATTGCCTCCATAAGAAGTGACCATGGTGGAGAATTCCAGAATTCCTCCTTTGAAGATTTCTGTGAAGAACATGGAATATCACATAATTTCTCAGCACCAAGGACTCCTCAACAGAATGGAGTTGTAGAAAGGAAGAATAGGTCTCTTATTGAACTTGCAAGGACAATGCTTAGTGATTCAAACCTTCCAAAATACTTTTGGGCGGATGCTGTAAGCACGACATGCTTTGTAAGCAATAGAGTTAATATTTGACCTATCTTGAAGAAGAATCCGTATGAACTCTTTCGAGGAAGGAAACCAAATATTTCATTCTTTCATGTCTTTGGCTGCAAATGTTTTGTCCTTAACAACGACAAAGACAACCTTGGTAAGTTTGATGAAAAATCAGATGAAGGTATTTTTCTTGGTTACTCCTTATCTAGTAAAGCTTATCGTATATATAATAAAAGAACTTTAACTATTGAGGAATCTATGCATGTATCATTTGATGAATCTAACCCCTCCGAGGAGGATACTATTGTTTTAAATAATGATGATGAGATTCTAGATATTCCTCAAGAAGATGGCTCCAAGACCAACAATGAGAATCAATTGGAACAACAAGAAAAACAAATTCCGGAAGAATAAAATGTCAATGATCTACCTAAGGAATGGAGAACCCATAGAGATCACCCTATTGATAAAATCATCAGTGACATCAGTCAAGGCGTTTCAACAAGATTGAACCTCAAAGATGCTTGCTTGAACATGGCGTTCGTTTCTCAAATCGAACCTTCCAAAGTCAACGACGCATTAGGAGACGACCAATGGATAATTGCTATGCAAGAAGAATTAAATCAGTTCGAGAGAAATCAAGTTTGGGAACTTGTTCCTAGACCAAGTGACAAACACATCATAGGTACAAGATGGGTGTTCAAAAACAAGCTTGATGAGAACTGTATAATTGTCCGAAACAAAGCAAGATTGGTAGCCAAAGGGTACAACCAAGAAGAAGGAATTGACTTTGAAGAAACTTTTGCTCCGGTTGCAAGGTTAGAAGCTATCAGTGTTTTACTTGCTTACGCTTGTTCATTGAATTTTCAGCTTTACCAAATGGACGTCAAAAGCGCATTCTTAAATGGCTACATCAATGAAGAAGTCTATGTCAAACAACCCCCGGGCTTTCAAGACTTCAAGAATCCTTCACATGTCTTTAAGTTGAGAAAAGATCTTTATGGATTAAAACAAGCACGTAGGACATGGTATGACAGACTCAGTACATTCTTATGCGAAAAAGGTTTTGAGAAAGGTAAAGTGGATAAGACCTTGTTCATAAAGAAGATCAAAGAATTCTCGTTGATGATGCAAGGAGAGTTTGAGATGTCTATGATGGGCAAGATGAACTATTTCCTTGGATTGCAAATTAAGAAACTGAAAGATGGTATCTTCATCAATTAATCAAAATATTGCAAGGAACTTTTGAAAAAGTTTGATATGGATAATTGCAAATCAATGCACACGCCAATGGGCTCGGGTACTTATGTTGATCAAGATGAATCCAGTATTTCCATTGATATTACTAAATATCGAGGCATGATTGAATCACTGTTATACTTGACGGCAAGTCGTCCTGACATCATGTTCAATGCATGTCTGTGTGCACGATTTCAAGCAAACCCGAAGGAATCTCACCTCATGGCGGTAAAAAGAATCATGAAATATCTCAAAGGAACAACCAATGTCGGCCTATGGTACCCAAAAGGTAATATATGCAATTTAATTGGTTATTTTGACGCTGATTATGCAAGGATGTAAAACAGATAGAAAAAGCACAAGTGGCACTTGTTACATTTTGGGAAATGCATTAGTCTCTTGGGCATGCAAGAAATAAGCTTGTGTGGCTCTCAGTACGGCCGAGGAGGAATATATTGCAGTGGGTAGTTGCTGTGCGCAAATTCTATGGCTCAAGCAACAACTCCGTGACTACGGACTCGACCTTGGATGCATTCCACTCCGATGCGACAACACAAGTGCAATCAACATTACAAAAAATCCTGTGATGCATTCTAGAACAAAGCATATCGACATTCGACATCACTTTCTTCGTGATCATGTACTTCAAGGAGATATCGAAGTCACCTTCGTGGATACGCATAATCAACTAGCAGATATTTTCACTAAACCGTTGGCAAGAGAACCATTTTTCAAGATCCGAAGAGAGCTAGGTATCTTGGACGAAAATGACATTATCTAATTAAGGTACATGGCTATGATTTTAATCTTAACTTTATGGTAATATGTCTCAATCCATGTTTTTATTACTAAACTTTTGATATATGACCATGAAATCCCCAAAAATTAAGTATTTTTCACTTTTTCACTAATGACAATCGGTTGTCATAGAGTGACAATCAGTTGTATCTTAAAAATTTTAGATTCTGTCTTCATGACAATCGGTTGTCACTCCACGACAACCGGTTGCTTCTTCTTTATTTTCGCCCCTGTCTGCATTTTACAAAAGATGCAATAGGTTGTCATCAAACGACAATCGATTGCACTGTTCAAATTTTTGAAAATTTTTTTATTTTTTTCCAGTTACGCTCCTTTTTATTCCTTCTCTTCCATTACCGTTACTATTATTTATTTTGTACAAAGATTCTTATTCTCTTTTTGAATGTTTTAAGTATTTGGTCAACAACTTTTAAATGCATAGTGTTGTACCCCAAAATTTGCCCTCCCATATTCCTCAAGATTGGTCAAGAATGATCTTCAAATTGCCCAAAATAGCTCAAGGGTTGTACAGTCAAACCACCTTCTAAGACAACTGAAATTAGGGTTTTGGTTCTTTCAAGGAATTTGGGGTTCTCAATGGTTCAATCAAGTCTCATAGGCCTATATACATTCTCAAGCACCTACATGCCAAGTTTCAAGACTCACAGTGCCAATTTGCACAGTCAAAAGCTTCATTTGATCTACAGTCAACTGCAGGGGCAAAATGGTCATTTTGCAGTCAAAAGTCAGAATTTTTGGTCAACATCTTATTTTTAGTCCACAATCATCATTTGATCAAGTCTTGATCATGATTCCACAAGCATAGCTCAAAAATCATCAAGGTGCAAAAAGTTACTATTTTTGGACAGTAGAAAAGTCAACTGTATCTTGACCAGGGCATAACTTTTTCATGGTTTGTCAGAAAAATCCCATCTAATGCTCATTTTGAAGGGGATGCAATTTCCTACAATCCATCTTCACACTCCAAGTTCAAAAAATGCTCTCACAAGAAGTTACCAATTTTTACATTATAGCTCAATTTCAAAAGTCAACAAAAGTACACTTTAAGTCAAAGGCCATAACTTGAGATTGTTAATCCAAATGACATGGGACCAAAGGCATTGGTTAGAGGACTTCAAGGGCTTTCCAAAATGTCAAAGAACATGGTCATATGATTAAAATTGAGCAAGTTGTGCATTGGAGAAGTTGGGAAATTTTCATGAATTTGCAAAAGTCAACTTTGCTCAAAACACCTTCTTTTTGCTAATGGGCCTCAAATCTCTTCTTGAAACTTCATCCATGACCTATGAACGACCCATCAAGATTAATTGGATTTATTTTCTTATTTTTATTGATTAATTGGATTTTTAATTAATATTAATTCATTTAATCAATTTAAATCATAAGAAAATAGAAGATTTGTTTTTTAAATCTTTTTGTGAAGCAAATATGACCTAAACATGCTGGCAAATTCGTGCACAAGTCAAAGATATCAAAAAATCCAATTTTGGAAAGTTTGTTCAATCATGAATATCAAGAATATTTGATTTTTCAATCAAGGATCCAATCATCAATGCACATGGATTTTTGCCCAGCTTTTGACCTAATTCAATTGCCTTATATGTATGCCAGCAAACCCTGACCTAATGGACGTGAAAAAGCTGCAGAAACAACCATATCCAATTCAATAAATTCTAAGAAAATTGAAAATCTGTTCTTGCATTCCAGGCCAATTCAAGGCGTGCTTTTCATTCAAACACATTGCAGGAAGTGCCAGGAACGTTTTGCAATTGAATTCACGCACCAAAGCTCAAAGAATCGTCGCTTACAGTTTCACGGTTTGCCTTTTTTATTCAGAATCGTATTTTTTAAATCATGCATATTTAACATGCTTTTGTGTTTGATTTGTGTTGTTAGAGACCATACGAAGCTAATGGAATGGTTGAATTGAATTATAATGCCCTGAATCAAAAGATGTCATGAACAAGTTTCTAGGGTTCTTGAGCTTTCAATTAGGGCTTTCTAAACCAGGAAAAATTGGGACTCATGAGACATATGACTGAAATCGTGAGAACAAGACGAATAAGATCCACCCCTCGCGAAATATTTATGATCACTATGGCTCTAATCGCTATTTTTCGTGCAGATGAATAGTGGGGGTTAAAAACCCCCGCTATCTGATTCTAAAACATACAGAAAAACGAAGAAGACGATGACGTGTGGGCAGCTGATTCGCGTGTTTGAAAAAGCGCGCGTTTTATTTTTATTTACAGCGTCTTGAATTGTTTATATATATATAATAATTGTTCATTATCCAAATAATAAAAGAATGCATGTGGTTGAGTGGTAAGCGCGCTGGCTTGGAAGCATTGGGACCTGGGTTCGAATCCCAGGTCCCCCAAACGCTTATTTAATTTTTCTCTTCAGATATTTCTATGCTATGCCCAGGAGATGTTCTACCATATGTCTCAAGTTCCCAGGCGCCAAATGTCTTCAGACTGAAGTCCAATGGCCTAGATGGAAGGACTATCATGGTCCTTAGTCAACACACGCGTGGATGATCTCAAGAGTCAAAGCAGGCTTGAGTATTGATGGGCCACAAATTTCCAAATACACCTCCTCTTGGGCCAGCACCCCCCTGAGTTTATTTTCTTCTTTTCCTTTTTATTTTTACTTAAATTGTTTTTTATTAATTTTTAATTAACTACTAACTAAAACAATTAACATTTTTTTAATAAGTTCAGAAAACATAAAAATATATAATATTTTTATTTATTAAATTTAATTAGTTATTTTGTAAATAAATACTAACATAAATAATTTGTTTAGTTAATTAGGTTAATTTTAATATTTTCACAATAAATCTAAAACTAATGTAGAATTAGGGTTTCTTGACAATTTTGACCATCTTTTATTTATTTTCTTGAAACATAAAAAACTCAAAAAATATTTCTTTCTTTTAATTAATTAATTAGCTTAGGTTTAATTTAATGCAAAATAGCAAAACTTCCTTCTTTCTCAAAAAAGGGTCAAAACCCTAAAGACTCTCCGATTCAATTTTTTCTCGCGCATATTATTTTTTATTCCAATTATGTAATTGTTCTGAGGATGTAATAGCTTTAATTAGGACTTTTTATCGCTTTTATTTATTTTCCGCAATTTACTTTTTCAAGGGTTTGTTTTTGGCGATGTAAATACCCGACGCCTTGTAATAGTTTAGCTTTATTTTCCGCAACTATTAACTGCTAGATGTATGATAACTAGGCTATGCATGACAAGACTTATCCTCAAATTAAAATCAATCGTAGCTCACTATAACATGTATAAAGATAACATAACTGAAACCTGACACATTCGCACATGTCACTCTTAGAGTACGCCTCACTTGGTTGCCTCGACGTGGTCATTGAGTATAGGGTGTTTTAGAGGTCGCCCTCCTGTCTAAATATCAAAGTTGCCTCGAAACGGTTGCCTCGATAAAAAACGATCTAAGACATTAGGGTTACCGCTAAGGCGTCCTACCATTGCTTTAGTGACCACATGTCCCATTAATCGAATTGACCCGAAAACTCCAACGACGGTGCTACCTACTTATAAATAGTGGGATAGTACTGTCTAAAGGACATTTACACAACTTAATTTCTTTTAAGTAGGTAGAGGTTCTCAGGTACTTGCTCTTTCAAAATAAAAATACTTTTCGCACCTACACTTTTCTGACAAAAGTTTTCAAACAACACTTCATACACTCTTGAGGACAGACACAAGAGTTAAATCGAAGTTTTCAAACAAACATTTTCAAAACCCACAAACACAAGAAAAGCAAAACTTTTGAAAACATAGTGAGCAAGTACCTAAGAGCCCGTGGATAACCACAGATAGAAAGGGTGCTAACACCTTTCCTTTCTATAATCTACCTCCCGAACCCGAGAAACATCTCGAAAAGGAATTTTGCTGTGCTTTTGTCCTTCCCTTGTTGGAGAAAATAAAAGACGGTGGCGACTCTTGCTTACCGCGACATTTTGCGAAACGCAAACGCGAACCAACATTCCAAAATAGTCAGTTCTATTCCCACCGATCACAGAACTGGCGACTCTGCTGGGGAATATCTTATAAGTGAGGTGTACCTTAGGATTAGATCACTATGTTTTCAATTGTATGCTTTGTATGCTTTAATTTTGTATGCTTGTATCAGAGTTTTATAGATCCTAACCCGGATCTGGGGATACCCTTTAGAAGTAGCAACAAACTGTGAGGGAACTGTGTGGGGTATACCGACACGGTTGAAGCAGTAGCTACGTTGATGTGGCACTTTGGTGAGTACCGGTAACCCTTGAGTCAAGTCAAGGAGAGTACGGGGCCGCCGCATGGTGTCGCGAAGCATCAACTGACCTTAGAACCTTACTTGACCATCCTGGCCTTTTTAGGGGTAGTGAGATGACCGACTTTGGTGCAGTCCGAAGTTGGTAGATACTCGATACTACACTCATTGAGGGTTGTTTTCTTGGAATATTTTGGTCGCCAGTTAAGTGGCTAAATCAAAACAATGAACATAGAAAACAATCCAATGATATTGAGCTCCTTAGAACCCGATTACTATTTATAGGACATGTTTTGAGCCAACTAACTTCAAGAGGGTACTTACCTACGAACCCCATGCAAGCCTAAACCTAAGGACTTGTTTGCTTTGTGTGAATATGACTGTCTATATATACACCTGCTTACTTTTTCATACATGTACATAACATCATATAGCATCATATGCATTTGCTAACCATTTCAAGGGTTCGGATCTTCATCTTTGTTCTTGTTTTGTAGGACATGGAGTCTCTCCGCAGGAAAACAATTCAGGTCAACCTTGTAAGGATCCCTCCTCAACTCAAGGAGCTTACATCCAGGATTCCTGAGAACTCTCTCTTCAGTGAAAGACATGGTAGACTCCTCAGCTTGGTCAACACCAACATTGAAGAAGATATGATAAAAGTTCTCTTCCAGTTCTTTGACCCCCTACACCACTGTTTTACATTCCCTGATTATCAATTGGTGCCTACTCTGGAGGAATTTTCTCAACTTCTGAGAATTCCTATTCTTAGTCAACTACCCTACAACGGTACGGAAAAGGAACCAAAACTTGAAGATGTTGCTCAAGCATTACGTCTGCAACCATCTGACATCAAGGGGCATTGGGAAATCAGAAGTGGTATAAAGGGATTCTTGGCAAAGTTCCTGTTTGAGAAGGCACAAGAATGTTGGAATTCTCTTGATCTACAAGCCTTTGAAGAGATTGTGGCACTCCTTATCTATGGGTTGGTGTTGTTCCCAAATCCTGATCAACTTATAGATATGAATGCTGTCAAGATTTTCATGTCCAGGAATCCCATACCTACATTGCTTGGGGACATCCTCCACTCATTTTACACACGAACAATGAGAAAAAGAGGTGTTCTCATGTGCTGTACTCCTCTCCTGGCAAGGTGGTTTATTTCTCATCTTCCACAATCAGTTTTGAAGAACGAGCAGGGTTTAAGGTGGTCACAACGATTGATGACCCTCACACATTCTGATGTACATTGGTGTTCTCGGTCCAGAGAAAATGTCACTATCATTGATCGTTGCGGAGAATTTCCTAATGTTCCTTTACTTGGAATTAGAGGAGGCATCACCTACAACCCCTGTCTGGCTTTGAGACAATTTGGATATGCTCAGAGGGATGACCCTCATGATATGCTGATTCCTGACATAGTTTTTGACTTCGACAACGATGCGCAAGGACTTCGACAAAGGTTCATCAGAGCTTGGAGGATGCCTAACAAGGTAGATAGTAAGACACTGGGGCACAAGAATTCCATCCCCCTTGAGCCTTACCTCAAGTGGGTACGAACCCGCTCCCAGAATATTATGATGCCATATCCTCACATTCTCCCCGTGATCAAAGAGCCTGTTATGGAAGGAGAGGTTCCATACACCATTCTACATCCTGACATGCCAACATCATGGGAAGAAATGCAAAAGAGCTGGATCCAACTCAAGGAAGAACGGAATGCTTTTGAAGCCAACTTACATTCCAGTGAGAAGAAGGTCTTGGAGATCACCCGCCGACTTCACGAGGAAGAGACCCTCAACACTTACATCGCTCCAAAAAGGATGCGCAATGTCTTTTTACATTAAGTATTTTGTAATATTTCGCCTGTGAGGCACTGATGTACTAAGAAAATTACTTCTTAATATGACGTGTGTTCCTTTTTTGTCTGCAACGAATTTGAATTTTCGAACCCTTGAATGCATTACATAAATAGCATACCATTCATCATGTGCA
This sequence comes from Vicia faba, assembly GCA_948472305.1. Classification (NCBI taxonomy): domain Eukaryota; kingdom Viridiplantae; phylum Streptophyta; class Magnoliopsida; order Fabales; family Fabaceae; genus Vicia; species Vicia faba. Next base: position 1,127,279,676 of record OX451740.1, read on the forward strand.
TAACAGGTACCCTTTTTTACAGGTCACTTATCTTCTTCGCTGTTTATTTCAGCAATCATCATGTCTACTGAACCTTCCACTGAACAAGCTATCAAGGCCCTCCAGGCCCAGAATTCCCAGTTCCAAGAGTTGGTATGAGCCTAGCCCAGGGTCAACAGGATTTGAAGACTCTGATTCTGAAAGAGAGGAAGAAGAAGAAGAAGAGGACCATCTTGTTCAACACTGGACGCAGATTTGGGAATGGACTGCAGAATGAGGTTGATCTGACTACCTCATCTGTAGGGAAAGACAGTCCCCAAGAGAGAAGGGTTCCTAGTCCCGTGGTCTCCGACAACGAGACAGATTATGATGAAGAACAGTACCCTCCTGCTGAGGATAGGTATAAACAGTTGGAGGATCGCCTGAGCGCCATGGAGATACAGAATGTGCCCGGGTTGGACTTTGGAGACCTAGGCTTATCCTCTGGGGTGGTGATTCCCCATAAGTTCAAGGCACCTGCTTTTGCCAAATATGACGGAGCCTCCTGCCCAAAGCTGCACCTCCGGTCGTATGTAAGGAAGATCCAACCTTACATTGCTGACAAGAATTTGTGGATCCATTTCTTTCAGGATAGTCTTTCAGGGACTCAACTCGAATGGTTCTATCAGTTGGATGGGGCCAGTATCCGTAACTGGGAAGATTTGGCTACTGCGTTCTATAAGCAGTATCAATATAATTCCGACCTCGCTCTTACGCGTACCCAACTCCAGGGTATGTCAATAGGGACGGGTGAAGGATTTAAGGAATATGCTCAAAAGTGGAGAGACCTTGCCGGAAGGGTGCAGCCACCTTTGACTGATCGTGAGCTGGTTGATATGTTTCTGGGGACCCTGTCTGGTCCATTCTTCAACCATTTGATTGGAAATTCTTCAGCCGGGTTTACAGACCTTATCTTGACTGGTGAGAGAATTGAAGCTGGTATCAAGTCTGGGAAGATACAAAAGGGTGCCTCCTCGAGCACTGAAAAGAAGCCGTTCAAGAAAGAATCCAGCGCTGTCTATGGTTCAAGGAGACCAAATAGATCTGAACACCGCCAAGCTGTCAACGCGGTGGTCATTTCAAAACCTGCTGGTGCTCCTCAGCATCACAACCAACAAAGGGGTGAGAGACCTAGAAGGCAGTTTACTCGTCTTAGCATGACCTTTTCCCAGATATTGCCGCAGTTACTGACAACCAATTTGGTGACTCTAAGGGAAGCTCCTAAGAATCCCAACACTACATCTCCAAAGTACAATCCTAACGCCCGCTGCGCTTATCATTCTGATGGCCCGAGGCATAATACGAATGATTGCTGGACTTTGAAGAATAAGGTCCAAGACCTGATTGATGCTACGGAGATAGAGTTCGAGGCGCCCGAAAGGCCCAATGTTGTGACTGCTCCCATGCCCAAGAATGGAGTGAATGTTGTAGAGGAAGACTTGTTTATAGACTCTGTGGATGATATTGTTACCCCGCTGTTGACTGTCAAAAGGAACCTGTTGCTAGCTGGTTTATTTCCGGGATGTAGTAAAGGTTGCCATCTATGTTCTGTTTCACCTACTGGTTGTCCATCTTTGAAGTCAGGCATCCAAAACCTGATGGATAATAAAGAGATTCTGTTCGAGAATATTGCTGTTCCTGCTACCCTTACCGAAGAAGTTTCCATCGTCACCATTTTCAACAATTCTCCCAAGGCTCCCTCGAGGAAGCCTGTCAAAATTATGTCTACTCAGAAGATTGCACCCATAATCATCACTGTTCCGGGGCCCATCCCCTATACATCTGACAAAGCTGTCCCTTGGCACTATAGGGCAGATGTTTATGTGCTTGGAGTTAAACAAGAGTTTGATACTAATACCGGCGTCAACAACATCACCGGGCCTGCCAAAGTCACCTGCAGCGGTAGACTTTTCTCATAAGATATTGCGCCACCAACTATCCAGAGACCTATTGTCATCACACCTGCAAGTGTGCCTACTTCCCCTCCTAATCAAGTTCCTATTTCTACCCCTGCTTCCGAGTCATCTGATGCTCGGGGCAAAGGGATCGCCACTGATATGCCTACCCAGACGGAGGCACCAAAGACCATCAATGTTGAAGCTTCAAAGTAGGAGATGGATGAGATTCTTAAGATCATCAAGAAGAGTGATTATAATGTAGTTGAGCAACTAGGGCAAACCCCCTCCAAGATTTCTATGTTATCACTGTTGTTGTGTTCGGAGGCCCATGCCAAGGCTCTGATTACCTTCCTGAAGACGGCCCACGTGCCACAAGAGACATCAGCTGATCAGTTTACCGATTGTGTGGCCAATTTAACTACTGATAATGGTTTGGGTTTCTCTGACGCTGATCTGACTGCTAAAGGGAAGAACCATAACGATGCCCTGCATGTCTCCATTGAATGCAGGGGCACTACTCTTGCGCATGTGTTGGTTGACACTGGTTCCTCACTGAACGTCTTGCCCAAGAAAGCTCTAGACAGGTTGGATTGCGAAGGGTTGGAGCTAAAGCCCAGTAACATTGTTGTCCGGGCCTTTGATGGGTCTAAAAGGATGGTGCATGGTGAAGTCAATATTCCAATCAGAGTTGGTTCTCAGGTCTTTGATTCTACATTCTATGTGATGGACATTCGGCCATCCTATTCTTGTTTGCTGGGTCGTCCATGGATCCATAAGGCTGGAGCTGTGACCTCCACACTACACCAGAAGCTGAAGTACCCAGTCAAGGGGAAGATTATGACAGTGCAGGGGGAGGAAGAATACATGGTCAGCCACCTCAACTCGTTCCGGTACATAGAAATGGATGGGGAGTTCATTGAGACTCCATTTCAACACTTCGAAGAGGTTCCTCAGACACTGGCATCAGCTGAGACTGTGGTCGAAGATTCTCCGTTGAAGATGGCTTCCTTAAAGGATGCCCGGGCTGTTATTGAGAAGGGTGAGTATGCAAACTGGGGCCGACTTCCTAATTTCACTCAGAAGACTGATAAGTTTGGTTTTGGTTTCACTGCAGAAGCTCAAAGGGCTGTTCATAGTGCAAGGATTGGAAGACCTCCTGTGTTCATCAACAACTCGGGAGTAAATGCGATTGAAGATGACGTAGAGGAATCTGAGTTCGACAGCTGGATCTACCCTACGACCAACGGTGGACCAAGCAACTGGACGGCAAAAGACTTCATCCCTATTAATTTTGTCACTCAGTAATGAACTCCTTTGTTTTGAATTTGTAACAGACAATATTGTGAAACTTTTTGGCCCGGTGTCTTACCCGGGGCACCGTGGCTTCATTTGTGAGGGCTTTTGTGTGTCATTTTCATATATCATTAATAAAAGCATTGGACGTTTTTTGCATTTCAAATCTTGCGCTCCTTGTCTTTCTTTATTATATATTGCAAAACAGCTATTTACACACACTCACATATACAGGTCTCAATCCACTCTGGATCTCACTGGTAACGACTCTGCTACTGCCAGTTATGACTTCGAAAATCCGATCAACTTAGCTGAAGACGTAGGTGAGGATGATTGCGAAGTGCCTGGTGAGCTTGCAAGACTGCTACTTCAGGAAGAGAGGGCCATTCAGCCACATGAAGAGCCAGTGGAAACAGTAAATCTGGGTACTGAGACAGACAGGAAGGAAGTCAAGATTGGTGCAAACCTGGAGCTCAGTGTGAAACAACGGTCGATTCAGATGCTGCATGACTACGTGGAAATCTTTGCCTGGTCCTACGAAGATATGCCTGGGTTGGATACCGACATTGTGGTCCATCACCTGCCTACCAAGGAAGAATGCCCTTTGGTAAAACAGAAGGTTCGCCGTATGCGTCCAGAGATGTCCGAGAAAATCAAGGCTGAGGTTATGAAACAATTTGATGCCGGTTTTCTAGCAGTGACTTCTTACCCTCAGTGGGTTGCCAATGTAGTTCCAGTGCCGAAGAAAGATGGTAAGGTCAGAATGTGTGTTGACTACAGGGATTTGTACAGGGCGAGCCCTAAGGATGACTTCCCTCTACCTCACATTGACGTTCTGGTTGACAACACTGCTCAGCATAAGGTATTCTCCTTCATGGATGGTTTCTCCGGTTATAATCAGATAAAGATGGCTCCCGAAGACATGGAGAAGACCACTTTTGTTACTCAGTGGGGTACCTTTTGCTACAAGGTCATGCCTTTTGGGCTGAAAAATGTTGGGGCAACATATCAGCGTGCCATGGTTGCTTTGTTTCATGACATGATCCATCTTGAGATCGAAGTATATGTCGACGATATGATTGCAAGGTCCCAAACTGAGGAGGAACACCTTGATCATCTACAGAAGCTGTTTGACCGGTTGAAGTTGTACAAGCTGTAGTTAAACCCGAACAAGTGCACCTTCGGGGTGAGATCTGGAAAACTACTAGGTTTCGTCGTAAGCGACAAAGGTATTCAAGTGGACCCTGCCAAAGTGAAAGCCATACAAGAGATGCCAGTTCCCAAGACAGAAAGAGAAGTCAGAGGCTTTCTAGGACGGCTGAACTACATTGCCCGATTCATCTCGCACCTAACTGCTACTTGTGAACCAATCTTCAAGCTGCTGAAGAAAGATCAAGTAGTACATTGGAACGATGAATGTCAGGCCGCTTTCGAAAGAATCAAAGAGTATCTCCAAGAACCACCCATTCTTATGCCACCGGTTGAAGGGAGACCTCTAATCTTATACTTGACAGTACTGGACAACTCAATGGGGTGTGTGCTAGGTCAGCATGACGAGTCTGGCCGAAAAGAGCACGCTATTTATTACCTTAGCAAAAAGTTTACCGACTGTGAGACCTGATACTCACTGCTCGAGAAAACTTGCTGCGCTTTGGTATGGGCTGCTCGCCGGCTAAGACAGTATATGTTGACTCACACTACTCTACTGATTTCAAAAATGGATCCGATCAAGTACATCTTCGAAAAGCCTGCCTTGTCCGGAAGAATAGCAAGATGGCAGATGATCTTGACTGAATATGACGTCCAGTACACGACTCAAAAAGCAATCAAGGGAAGTGTGTTGGCAGACCATTTGGCACATCAGGCAGTGGATGATTACCAGTCCATGAACTTTGAATTTCCAGACGAGAATATCATGGTAGTGACGAATTGTGAAATACCTGGACCGGATGAAGGACCTAAGGAAGGATCCCGATGGTCTATGCACTTTGACGGAGCCTCAAACGCTTTGGGTAATGGCATTGGCGCCGTGATCATATCTCCTAAGGGAACTCATACTCCACTGACCGCCCGGCTATGTTTCAACTGCACCAACAACATGGCGGAGTATGAAGCATGCATCATGGGTCTTCGAGCTGCAATTGACTTAAGGATCAAGTTTCTGACTGTCTTCGGAGATTCCGCTCTCGTGATCAGTCAGATCAAAGGCGAGTGGGATACGAAACACCCAAATCTTATTCCTTACAAGGAGTATGTATTGACTTTGCTTCCCCATTTCGAGGAGATAACCTTTGAACACTTCCCAAGAGAGGAGAATCAGTTGGCAGACGCGCTAGCTACGATGTCTTCTATGTTCAAAGTCAAATGGGACAATGAGGCTCCCCGGATCATTATTTGGAAAGTGGATGAACCTGCGTATTGTTGTGATCTTGAGACCGAAGAGGTAACAAAAAAACCTTGGTATCATGAGGTAAAGAGGTACCTTGAAGCTCAAGAATACCCCGAGGGTGCATATGTTAATGACAAGAAGTTTCTGAGAAGGTTCGCGGCAAAGTTCTTCATCAGCAACGACATCCTTTACAAACGAAACCATGATTCAACCTTACTGCGTTGTGTGGATAAGACCGAAGCAGAAAGGATCATGGCAGAGTTGCATGAAGGTACCTTCGGAACACACTCTAGTGGACATACCATGGCAAAGAAAATCCTTCGGGCTGGATATTACTGGTCAACAATGGAAGCCGCCTGTTATCAGCATTCTCGGACATGTAACAAGTGCCAGATCTATGCTAATAAGGTGCACATTTCTCCAGTTCCTTTGAACGTCTTGACAGCACCGTGGCCTTTTGCAATGTGGGGCATTGATATGATCGGCGAGATCAGACCTACAGCATCCAACGGGCATCGTTTCATTCTGGTAGCAATTGATTACTTTACAAAGTGGGTTGAAGCAGCTTCCTTTGCCACTGTAACCAAGAACATCGTGGCACGGTCATTCGGCACAACCTGATCTGTTGATACAGTGTACCAGAGAGGATAATTACGGATAATGGTACCAATCTTAACAACAAGATGATCACTGAGCTCTGCGAGCAATTCAAGATACAGCACCACAACTCTTCTCCCTACCGGCCGAAGATGAATGGGGCTGTAGAAGCAACTAATAAGAACATTAAGAAGATTGTGCAAAAGATGACAGCGTCCTACAAAGATTGGCACGAGATGTTACCGTTTGCTCTTCATGGGTACCGTACCTCAGCAAGGACGTCAACAGGGGCAACACCCTACTCCTTGGTATACGCCATGGAGGCAGTCCTGCCCATTGAAGTTCAGATACCCTCTCTCCGGATCATGAAGGATGCAGGTTTGAGCAAAGACGACTGGATCCAAACCCGGCTTGATCAACTAAACCTAATCGATGAAAAGAGACTCACTGCTATCTGTCATGGTCAGACGTACCAAAAACGGATGATCAAGGCATTTAACAAAAAGGTCAGACGACAAGAGTATCAAGTCGGAGACCTGGTAATCAAGCGCATCATCCTACCTCAAGGTGATCCCAGGGGCAAATGGACCCCTACGTACAAAGGGCCATTTGTGGTTAAGAATATCTTCTCAGGAGGAGCGATGATTCTAACCACCATGGATGGTGACGACCTTCCTCACCCCGTCAATGCAGACAAAGTAAAAAGATACTACGCATGATTAAAGACCCGCTAGGTCGACTGGCCTAGGCAAAAATAAGGGCTTCCCGGAACCAAAAGGGTTCGGGCAAAAATAAGGGATGAAAATAAAAAAAAAATCTGTACACCCGGCAAGTCGAAAACCTGAAAAGGCGGCTTGGGCAAAAATGGGTATCCCGGTGGACTGAAAACCCGAAAGGGCGGTCCAGGCAAAAATTAGGGATAAGCGTAATACTATGTCTCATTGGATCACCTTGCATCCAGACTTTGGTATCAACTATCAGGCTCAGACGACACCAATCAATCAGATTCATCTCCAACTAAGTAGCAAAGTGATGAGATGCTTGAAGACATAAAGGCAATAGCAGAGTTGGAACCCAGTGGGATTTTTCACATAGCTGTTTTGTTTTCTTTTCACAAAATTGTATAAATTCTATTTGTTCGGCGGTGTTCTCTTACTAGGACGTCAGCCTCTTGTACACAAAACGCCTATTTACAGGCAAACTTCAAAATCAATACAAGCTCATTTTCAGACAAATTGCAAATTGTTTTTCCTTTATCTGTTTTGTTTTGCAAAGAATGTCCAATGTTCATTTTTGATATATGCATTTGACATTAATTGCTACTCATAAATATTTGCATGCGAAACAAAGGACTAATTACGGGTAACATCGGAAGTAGGGGCAATAAGAATTGTCTAAGCAATCTAGTTGCTCTGTCCACCAAGGTACCAAGGTAGGTTCGGCTGAAGAATGTAACCAGGATACCTTCATTCCCGCAGAGTAAGACAGTAATGGTAGCTCTCCCCGCTGAGACTTGCAACTATGAACAAATCAGCAATACTCTCCCCAAGCAGAGTTGGTCTACCATCAACCCAGAAAGTTGGGTATCCCCAGTCGATCTTAATATTCCCCATCGGAGTATACATATATTCCTCAGCAAGCATCCCCGAGAGTCTTAATATTCCTCGACAGAATATAAGAATGTTCCCCGGTGGAATACATGATACCCCCAGTGGAGCCATTTCCCGGCAAAGTCTAAAAAGCTTCCCCGCCAGAGTTGAATCATCTCCCCAGTAGATTCTGGAAGCTTGTCCCCTGCAAAGTACAAACATCTCTCCCCAGCCATATTCAGAAGGTTATCACCACAAGAGTCTAACTGGGTTATCCTCAGCAAGTTGCAACGAAAATATCATCCTCAGCGAAGTTCTTTCTATCCCCAGCGGAGTTCATCATCAAAATCCCCAATAGAGCTTATCAACGGAATCCCCAGCGGAGTTATCATTAAAATCTCAGCAAAACATCTCTTCCCCACAGAGTAATTCCCCGCAGGATAATCTCTTCACCAGTTTATTCCCCAACGGAGTCATCTTCTCCTACAGGTTTATTCACACAATCATCTTCGTTCATCATCCCCAGTGGAAGCGAAGAATTCAACATCATTCTCCAGCAGCTATCCGGGATTTATTTTCCCCAGCTAAAACATCACATTTTCATACATCATGATACATGCATATACGCATCATATCATACAATCTCATTTATGTTGAGAACATCATTGCTCGATCCATATCATGCATTGCATACGACTGACCTTTGCTTTTCAGGAAAGATACAGTTAAAATTATCAGTAGTCAAAGGAGACAAATCCAGTCAAAGGAGACAAAATCCAGTCAAGGGAGACAAATCCAGTCAAAAGAGACAAAATCCAGTCAAAGGAGACAAAATCCAGTCAAGGGAGACAAATCCAGTCAAAAGAGACAAAATCCAGTCAAAGGAGACAAAATCCAGTCAAAGGAGACAAATTCAGTCAATAGAGACAAAATCAGTTAAATCGATTCCCAAAGATTTTTCTGATACCAAATTAGTCAATGGAGACAAAACCAGATAAATCGATTCCTAAAGATTTTCTGAAGACAGTCAATGGAGATAAAACCAGTTAAATTGATTCCTAAAGATTTTTCTGAAGCGAGTCAATGGAGACAAAACCAGTTAAATTGATTCCTAAAGACTTTTATGATCCGAACACAGTCAATGGAGACCAAAATCAGTTAAATCGATTCCCAAAGATTTTTCTGATGCTCATTCATCCAATGGAGACAACCCGTCAATAGAGACAACCCGTCAATGAAGACAATCCGTCAATGAAGACAACCTGTCAATAGAGACACCCCGTCAATGAAGACAACCCGTCAATGGAGACAAACCCGTCAATAGAGACAACCCGTCAATAGACACAACCCGTCAATAGAGACAACCCATCAATAGAGACAACCCGTCAATGAAGACAACCCGGTAATGAAGACAACCCGTCAATAGAGACAACCCGTCAATGAAGACAATCCGTTAATGAAGACAACCCGTCAACGAAGACAAAACTATCTACCAACAATCTCCAGATGGCATCTGTAAGCCCATCCTCTTATCCATCATCTCTCCAAATGGCATCTGTAAGCCCATTCCCGACATCACATTGCTGATACTACACCATGCGAGTGCAAATTTCTGGGCACTTTAGTGTTCAATCATCTTCCACCTTCGGATCACGAAAGGCACGCAAGTCAATCTACATCCTCAGGTATAAGAAGATTGAACAGGGGCAACTGTTGTACCCCAAAATTTTCCCTCCCATATTCCTCAATATTGGTCAAGAATGATCTTCAAATTGTCCAAAATAGCTCAAGGGTTGTACAGTCAAACCACCTTCTAAGACAGCTGAAATTAGGGTTTTGGTTCTTTCAAGGAATTTGGGGTTCTCAATGGTTCAATCAAGTCTCATAGGCCTATATACATTCTCAAGCACCTACATGCCAAGTTTCAAGACTCACAGTGCCAATTTGCACAGTCAAAAGCTCCATTTGATCTACAGTCAACTGCAGGGGCAAAATGGTCATTTTGCAGTCAAAAGTCAGAATTTTTGGTCAACATCTTATTTTGAGTCCACAATCATCATTTGATCAAGTCTTGATCATGATTCCACAAGCATAGCTCAAAAATCATCAAGGTGCAAAAAGTTACTATTTTTGGACAGTAGAAAAGTCAACTGTATCTTGACCAGGGCATAACTTTTTCATGGTTTGTCAGAAAAATCCCATCCAATGCTCATTTTGAAGGGGATGCAATTTCCTACAATCCATCTTCACACTCCAAGTTCAAAAAATGCTCTCACAAGAAGTTACCAATTTTTACATTATAGGTCAATTTCAAAAGTCAACAAAAGTACACTTTAAGTCAAAGGCCATAACTTGAGATTGGTAAATCCAAATGACATGGGACCAAAGCATTTGTTAGCGGACTTCAAGGGCTTTCCAAAATGTCCAAGAACATGGTCATATGATTAAAATTGAGCAAGTTGTGCATTGGAGAAGTTGGGAAATTTTCATGAATTTGCAAAAGTCAACTTTGCTCAAAACACCTTCTTTTTGCTAATGGGCCTCAAATCTCTTCTTGAAACTTCATCCATGACATATGCACGACCCATCAAGATTAATTGGATTTATTTTCTTATTTTTATTGATTAATTGGATTTTTAATTAATATTAATTCATTTAATCAATTTAAATCATAAGAAAATAGAAGATTTGTTTTTTAAATCTTTTTGTGAAGCAAATATGACCTAAACATGCTGGCAAATTCGTGCACAAGTCAAAGATATCGAAAAATCCAATTTTGGCAAGTTTGTTCAATCATGAAAATCAAGAATATTTGATTTTTCAATCAAGGATCCAATCATCAATGCACATGGATTTTTGCCCAGCTTTTGACATAATTCAATTGCCTTATATGTATGCAAGCAAACCCTGACCTAATGGACGTGAAAAAGCTGCAGAAACAACCATAGCCAATTCAAGAAATTCCAAGAAAATTGAAAATCTGTTCTTGCATTCCAGGCCAATTCAAGGCGTGCTTTTCATTCAAACACATTACAGGAAGTGCCAGGAACGTTTTGTAATTGAATTCACGCACCAAAGCTCAAAGAATCGTCGCTTACAGTTTCACAGTTTGCCTTTTTTATTCAGAATCGTATTTCTTAAATCATGCATATTTAACATGCTTTTGTGTTTGATTTGTGTTGTTAGAGACCATACGAAGCTAATGGAATGGTTGAATTGAATTATAATGCCCTGAATCAAAAGATGCCATGAACAAGTTTCTAGGGTTCTTGAGCTTTCAATTAGGGCTTTCTAAACCAGGAAAAATTGGGACTCATGAGACATATGACTGAAATCGTGAGAACAAGACGAATAAGATCCACCCCTCGCGAAATATTTATGATCACTGTGGCTCTAATCGCTATTTTTCGTGCAGATGAATAGTGGGGGTTAAAAACCCCCGCTATCTGATTCTAAAACATACAGAAAAACGAAGAAGACGATGACGTGTGGGCAGCTGATTCGCGTGTTTGAAAAAGCGCGCGTTTTATTTTTATTTACAACATCTTGAATTGTTTATATATATAATAATTGTTCATTATCCAAATAATAAAAGAATGCAGGTGGTTGAGTGGTAAGCGCGCTGGCTTGGAAGCATTGGGACCTGGGTTCGAATCCCAGGTCCCCCAAACGCTTATTTAATTTTTCTCTTCAGATATTCCTATGCTATGCCCAGGAGATGCTCTTCCATATGTCTCAAGTTCCCAGGCGCCAGATGTCTTCAGACTGAAGTCCAATGGCCTAGATGGAAGGACTATCATGGTCCTTAGTCAACACACGCGTGGATGATCTCAAGAGTCAAAGCAGGCTTGAGTATTGATGGGCCACAAATTTCCAAATACACCTCCTCTTGGGCCAGCACCCCCCTGAGTTTATTTTCTTCTTTTCCTTTTTATTTTTACTTAAATTGTTTTTTATTAATTTTTTATTAACTACTAACTAAAACAATTAACATTTTTTTAATAAGTTCAGAAAACATAAAAATATATAATATTTTTATTTATTAAATTTAATTAGTTATTTTGTAAATAAATACTAACATAATTAATTTATTTAGTTAATTAGGTTAATTTTAATATTTTCACAATAAATCTAAAACTAATGTAGAATTAGGGTTTCTTGACAATTTTGACCATCTTTTATTTATTTCCTTGAAACATAAAAAACTCAAAAAATATTTCTTTCTTTTAATTAATTAATTAGCTTAGATTTAATTTAATGCAAAATAGCAAAACTTCCTTCTTTCTCAAAAAAGGGTCAAAACCCTAAAGACTCTCCGATTCAATTTTTTCTCGCGCATATTATTTTTTATTCCAATTATGTAATTGTTCTGAGGATGTAATAGCTTTAATTAGGACTTTTAATCGCTTTTATTTATTTTCCGCAATTTACTTTTTCAAGGGTTTGTTTTTGGCGATGTAAATACCCGACGCCTTGTAATAGTTTAGCTTTATTTTCCGCAACTATTAACTGCTAGATGTATGATAACTAGGCTATGCATGACAAGACTTATCCTCAAATTAAAATCAATCGTAGCTCACCATAACATGTATAAAGATAACATAACTGAAACCTGACACATTCGCACATGCCACTCTTAGAGTACGCCTCACTTGGTTGCCTCGACGTGGTCATTGAGTATAGGGTGTTTTAGAGGTCGTCCTCCTGTCTAAAGATCAAAGTTGCCTCGAAACGGTTGCCTCGATAAAAAACGATCTAAGACATTAGGGTTACCGCTAAGGCGTCCTACCATTGCTTTAGTGACTACATGTCCCATTAATCAAATTGACCCGAAAACTCCAACGACGGTTCTACCTACTTATCAATAGTGGGATAGTACTGTCTAAAGGACATTTACACAGCTTAATTTCTTTATTGCAGGTAGAGGTTCTCAGGTACTTGCTCTTTCAAAATAAAAATACTTTTCGCACCTACACTTTTCTGACAAAAGTTTTCAAACAACGCTTCATACACTCTTGAGGACAGACACAAGAGTTAAATCGAAGTTTTCAAACAAACTTTTTCAAAACCCACAAACACAAGAAAAGCAAAACTTTTGAAAACATAGTGAGCAAGTACCTAAGAGACCGTGGATAACCACAGATAGAAAGGGTGCTAACACATTCCCTTTCTATAATCTACCTCCCGAACCCGAGAAACATCTCGAAAAGGAATTTTGCTGTGCTTTTGTCCTTCCCTTGTTGGAGAAAATAAAAGACGGTGGCGACTCTTGCTTACCGCGACATTTTGCGAAACGCAAACGCGAACCAGCATTCCAAAACAGTCAGTTCTATTCCCACCGATCATACATAGTCCTTTCCTATGACAAATTTTTTTGGATACTTACACACTCAAGAATCTCTATGCTACAAGGCTTTATTGTTTTAACTAACCATTGAATGCCTTACCTAACCATTGAATGCCTATCTATCTATAAAAGCTCAACCAAAACCAAAACTTCATATATCCTCTTTTGTCTCAAGAAACCTACAAACACCAAATACCTTTTCCCCTTCCAATTCTCTCATCCCTCACCATGTCAACATCAAAGAAAGGCAAGGAAAATCTTCTTCCTCATCTCAAGGTGATGATATCTCAAGACTCATTCCATCAAGAAGCCAAAGGGAAAGATTTGTGTCTCATTTTCAGAGGATGACGGTTCTTCTACCAAGGTTCGGTAATCTTGACAACTTTTATTCCGAATGCTTTAGTTTTCCAACATTATTTAGATCTCAAGGGATGTACAAGTTAATTGGTGTTAATGGACCCATTTACCCCACATTGGTTAGAATTTTCTACAACAATCTAACCATTTCTAAAGGTTGCATGATTTCAAATGTCAAAGGGGTTCCTATAGAACTCACAGTGCAGAATTTTGGTGAAGCTTTGGGTATTCCAAATGATGGTGCTTGCATTAAACTTCTCTCAAATGCAAATCTGCCCGGCTACAACAAAAGAGACTTCTACTATGGAATTGTAAGAATTCCCGAGCGTGATTTTATTCAGAAAAGGCAAAGACTTATTGGTGGAACTCCGGAGAGGAACTCTTGGTCTGCAGGAATTCTCACTATTGATGATCGTTTGATCCACTACTTTTTGGTGTATGTGGTTATGCCAAAGTTCTCAAATATTTCCAATGTCAATGATTGTGAGATGCAGATTTTGTATGCGATGAAGAATGGGATTCAAATCAACTGGTCTTACGTGATTCTACATCATATGGCACTACATAATGAAAATGCTTCTTCTCTGCCCTATGGCTCCTGGCTTACCCTTGTTTTTGAGAAGTTCAATGTTCCCTTGTCTGGTGAACACATGGTGCCTATGACTAACCCCAAATATGAAATCACTCCGAAGAAAGTATGTAATACCAAAACCGGAGTCAAATTTGATCCGATTAAAAGAACCATCACATACATTCATACTCCTCCACAAAACCAACCTCCACAAGAACAACCACTTCAAAACCAACCTCCACAACCAATGGAAAACTCTTACAATCAAGTGTTTGACTATCTTCAATACATGAACAACAACATGAAAAATCAATTTGCTCATCTCTATGCCCATACCAATGTCCCTCCTTATGAAGCTCAACCTTATCATTACCCTTTCATTAAACCTCAAACCAATGAAGGCAATGATGGTGAAGATCAAGATGATGAAGACTTTGTTGAAGGCATGGATGATTAGTTTTTAAGTTGTTATATTTCTTAGTACTTTATGTTCTTATGTTTTATGTCGTTTTTTCTAGTTTCGTTTAAGACACTTCGTGTATTGTGATCCTTTTTTGTTTTGTGCACTTTGTTTCTGTTATATCTATGTATGCAAACTTTATTTATGCTATGTTGTTTCTATGTGCAAATTTTTTTATGTTCTTCTTTCCCATTCCTTTTTGCTAATGACAAAGGGGGAGAAGACTTTGTAGTTTCTTTTTGTGTTTCTCTAACCCAAATTGCAGCAAGCAAGCAATCTTCAAAACTCTAATGCAATAGATCAAGGGGGAGTCTTTGACTTAGGGGAATTTTTTAAACAACTTGATTAGAGAAAACCAAGATGCACTCCAAAACTTCAAGCAATGGTTGTCATCATAAAAAAGGGGGAGACTGTGAAATCAAGCTTTCCAAATGTTTTGATGAAGACAAGCTAGCATGCAAAAATGAATGGATCAAGATAGAAGTTTTATCTCAAGCAAAGATTCATTGATCAAGATCAACATTTCAAGACTTATGGCTTAAGGTATATGAAATTTTTGATCTTATGCTCTTAGTGCTCAAAACTATTTTTAATCATGCATTTACTTTATTAAAATAATATTTTGAGTATATACTAAGTATGATTGAAGAAGGATATTTCAAATTGTTTAAAATCTTTGAAAATAATATTTTTTTCAATTTTTGTACACAAGCAATCGATTGTCATACAACGACAATCGGTTGCATCCAAGAAACGTTTGCTTCTGTTTGACATACAATCGGTTGTCGTCTAGCAACAATCGATTGTCATGTGTTTTATTTTCAATTTTTTGAATGTTGGCTTTAGAGCAACCGATTGCTCCTTAATGACAATCGATTGTCATAGTTATATTTTCCAAATTTTTTAAACGCTGCTTTTACAGAAATCAGTTGTTGCTTTAGTGCAACCGGTTGTTGTGCCTTAAATTTTGAAAATTTATTTTTCCAGCAACTCTTTGTAACACCTTTTCATGGCAATCCTTGTATCTTTTCATATACATTGTTTTAGTAAAAATGGTTTAAACATTGCTATGTTTCATTGAAGAGGTATTATTACACTATAAATTATTTTCATTTAGAATTTTGAAAAACATAAAAAAATCAATCAAAGAAAATCACAACAACAATCACTAACAACTTTCTATTCTTTTGATCATACTCTCTACTCAAGATTTTTGTTCATCATTTTCATATGCATTTTGAAAATTATTCTTGAGCACTTAGAAGAGTATTCCATCTTAAATTTCATATTGATAAGAAAAGATCAATAAAGTGATTGACATTGCTCTTTCATCATTCAAACTCTTATACAAATCAAACAAACTATTGTATACTTGTTTTTAGGATTGTTGGAAACAAGAAAGACACTTAGGGAGGATTGTTCTCTTTGTGGTCTTAGTGAAAATCCAAGAGGATTGTTCTTGGTCCAAGAGGATTGTTCTTGGTCCAAGAGGATTGTTCTTGGCTTGTTAGGTAGTCTTTGTACAAATTACCAACAATAAGGAAATCTCTTTCATGTTGAAAGGGGACTGGAGTACTCTCGGACTGTGAGGGGAACCAGGATACATCAATGTGTTCTTTACTTTCCGCATTTACTGCTTTCATCACTTATCGAAAAAGAAAGAAAAGAAACTCGTGCAAAAATATTCATACAATTCAGAAAAAGTTTTAAAGAACCTAATTCACCCCCCCTCTTAGGCGCATCTGAACTTACAGAAAATTGTTGTGGAAGTCTCTAAGCAAGAAATGGATGAAATATTGAAAATCATTAAGAGCGACTACAATGTGGTCGAGCAGCTGGGGAAAACCCCATCGAAGATATCCATGTTGTCTTTGCTGTTGTGCTCCGAGGCCCATGCGAAGGCTTTGATCGCATTCCTCAAAACTGCGCATGTGCCGTAAGAGACTTCAGCTGATCAGTTCAAAGATTGTATGGCCAGCCGGACTGCTGATAATGGGCTGGGTTTTTCAGATGCAGATTTGACACTGAAGGGAAGGAAGCATAATGATGCTATGCATCTCTCGATTGAGTGCAGGGGCACCACTATGACTCATGTGCTGGTAGATACTGGGTCTTCACTGAATGTTTTACCGAAGAAGGTGTTGGACCGGTTGGATTATGAGGGTTTAACTATAAAGCCTAATAACATTGTAGTAAGGGCTTTTGACGGATCGAAGAGAACGATGCACGTGGAGGTGGACATCCCTGTCAAAGTAGGTTCTCAGACCTTCGGGTCCACTTTCTATGTGATGGATATCAGGCCGTCATATTCTTGTTTGCTGGGTCGTCCTTGGATCCACGAGGCTGGGGCAGTCACCTCCATACTCCACCAAATGCTGAAGTATCCGGTGAAAGAAAAGATTGTCACGGTGCAGGGTGAAGAAGAATATATGGTGAGTCACCTTAACTCCTTCCGCTACGTAGAGATGGACGAGGAATTCATAGAAACTCCTTGTTAGAATTTTTAAGAGGTCCCTCAGATCTTGGCATCGACTGAAACTACTAGCAATAAACCTCCTTTGAAGATGGCTTCTCTCAAGGACGCCAGGGCTATGGTTGAAGAAGGTGGGTGTGCCAATTGGGGTCAGCTCCCTGATTTCACTCATAAAACTTACAAGTTTGGTTTGGGATTTACTATAGGGGCTCAAAGGGATGTTAGACGCGCTCGGGCTGGAGGACCTCCCCTACGCATCAGCAATCGGGGAACTAACGCCATTGAAGACAATGAAGAGGATTCAGACATTGACAGTTGGATCTACCCAACTACCAATGGTGGACTGAGTAACTGGACAACTAGGGACTTCATACCTATTTCTTTTATTCCACAGTAATTGACTTATTTGTTTTAAGATTTGTAATAAACAATTTGAAACTTTACGGCCCAGTGCCTTGCCCGAGACACCTTGGCTTTGCTTGTGAGGGCTATTATTTGTCATTTCATAATCATTAATAAAGCATTGGACGTTTCTTGCATACAAATTTTGTGCTCCTTGTTTTTCTTTTCTATTTTTCACTTTATCAAAACAACTATTCTCTTACACACACTCATGTATCAAAATGCAGATCCATATCCACTCTGGATCCCATTGATAACAGCCCTGCTATTGCCAGTTATGACTTCAAAAATCCGATCAACCAAGCCGAGGACGAAGGTGAGGAAGATTGTGAGGTGCCTGGAGAAATTGCTAGACTACTACATCAAGAAGAGAGGGCCATACAACCTCATGAAGAGTCGGTTGAGACAGTGAACTTGGGTACTGAGGAAGACAGAAAAAAGGTTAAAATAGGTGCAAATCTGGAGCTTAGCATCAAACAGAGGTTGATACAGATGTTGCACGACTATGTTGAGATCTTCGCCTGGTCTTACAAAGACATTCCTGGTTTAGACACTGATATTGTGGTACATCGCCTGCCGACTAAAGAAGACTGTCCTTCGGTTAAAAAGAAGGTTCGTCGTATGCGTCCCAAAATGTCAGAGAAGATCAAGGCAGAGGTAATTAAACAGTTTGATGCAGGATTCCTAGCTGTCACTTCATATCCACAGTGGGTTGCTAACGTTGTTCTGGTACCTAAGAAGGACGGTAAGGTACGAATGTATGTTGATTACAGGGATCTGAATAGGGCAAGCCCTAAGGATGACTTCCCACTTCCTCACATTGATGTTCTGGTCGACAACACCGCGCAACACAAAATATTCTCCTTCATGGATGGTTTCTATGGCTACAACCAGATCAAGATGGCTCCAGAAGACATGGAGAAGACAACCTTTGTCACACAGTGGGGAACTTTCTGCTACAAAGTGATGCCTTTTGGGTTGAAGAATGTTGGGGCAACCTATCAGCGCGCCATGGTTTCTTTGTTTCACGATATGATTCACCATGAGATCAAAGTGTATGTGGATGACATGATAGCCAGGTCTCAGACTGAGGAAGAGCATCTTGATCATCTCCAAAAGATGTTCGACAAATTGAAGACATACATGCTGAGGTTGAATCCTAACAAGTGTATCTTCGGGGTAAGATCTGGCAAGCTTCTGGGATTTGTCGTCAGTGATAAGAGTATTCAGGTAGACCCTACGAAGGTAAAGTCCATATAAGAGATGTCGATTCCCCGCATAGAGAAGGAGGTTAGAGGTTTCTTGGGACTCCTAAATTACATCGCCAGATTCATTTCACATCTGACTGCTACTTGTGAGCCAATCTTCAAGCTTATGAAGAAAGAATAAGTGGTAAAGTGGAATGATGAATGCCAGACCGCTTTCGAAAGAATCAAGGAATACCTTCAAGAACCTCAAATTCTGATGCCTCCAGTTGAAAGAAGACCTTTGGTATTATACTTGACAGTGCTAGACAATTCAATGGGGTGTGTGTTGGGGCAACATGACGAGTCTGGTCGAAAAGAGCACGCCATATACTACCTTAGCAAAAAGTTTACCGACTGTAAGACATGACACTCATTGCTCGAGAAAACTTACTGCGCTTTGGCATGGGCTGCTAACTGACTGAGACAGTATATGCTGACTCACACTACTTTGTTAAAATCAAAGATGGATCCGATCAAGTATATTTTCGAGAAGCCCGCTCTCTCCGGAAGGATAGCAAGGTGGCAAATGATCTTAACCGAATACGACATACAATATACGACCCAAAATCCAATCAAGGGAAGTGTATTGGCGGATCATTTGGCTCATCAAGCCGTGGATGATTACCAGTCCATGAATTTTGAGTTCCTGGATGAGAATATCATGTTGGTGACTGACTACAAAGAGCCTGGACCGGATGAAGGACCTGAGGAAGGATCCCGATGGTCTATGTATTTTGATGGAGCCTCAAACACACTGGGTAACGACATTGGCTCTGTAATCATATCTCCCGAGGGCTGTCATACTCTGTTCACTGCCCGATTATGTTTCAACTGCACCAACAACATGGCAGAGTATGAAGCATGTATCATTGGTCTTCAAGCTGCTATTGACCTGAAGATTAAGTTCTTAAGGGTATTCCAGGATTCCACTCTGGTGATAAGTCATATCAAAGGCGAGTGGGATATGAAGCACCCGAATCTCATTCCTTAAAGAGAGTATGTACTGACATTGCTCCCACACTTTGAGGAGGTAACCTTTGAACATTTCCCACGAGAAGAGAACCAGTTGGCGGACGCGCTAGCTACCATGTCTTCTATGTTCAAAGTTAGGTGGGACAATGAAGCTCCCCAAATTACGATTGAGAGGTTAGATGAACCAGCACACTGCTGCGAGATTGATACCGAAGAAGTGGCAGACAAACCCTGGTTTCACGAAGTCAAAAGGTATCTCGAGGTTCAGGAGTATTCCGAAGGGGCATCTATCAATGATAAGAAGTTTCTAAGAAGGTTCGCTGCAAAGTTCTTCCTCAGTAATGGAATACTCTATAAACACAACCATGACTCCACACTACTATGGTGTGTAGACAAGAGTGAAGCAGAGAGGATCATGACAGATTTACATGAAGGCACCTTCGGAACCCATTCTAGTGGTCATACCATGGCTAAAAAGATTCTATGGGCAGGATATTACTGGTCCACTATGGAAGCCGAATGTTATCAGCATTCTAGAACTTGTCATAAATTCTAAATCTATGCTGATAAGGTGCATGTACCTCCGGTTCCTCTGAACGTCTTGACAGCTCCTTGGCCCTTTGCGATGTGGGGCATCAACATGATCGACGAGATCAGACCTACTGCGTCTAATGGGAATCGTTTCATCTTAGTAGCCATTGATTACTTTACAAAGTGGGTTGAGGCAGCCTCTTTTGCTACTGTGACCAAGAACGTCGTGGCACAGTTTATCCGACACAATCTGATCTGTCGATATGGTGTGCCAGAAAGAATTATTACTGACAATGGTACGAATCTCAATAACACAATGATCATCGAGCTCTGTAAACAGTTTAAGATACAACATCATAACTCTTCTCCCTACCGGCCGAAGATGAATGGCGCTATTGAAGCAGCTAACAAGAATATCAAGAAGATTGTACAAAAGATGACGGTGACATACAAAGACTGGCATGAAATGTTACCATTTGCTCTTCATGGGTACCGTACCTCAGCACGAACGTCGACAGGGGCAACCCCTACTCTCTTGTATATGGCATGGATGCAGTCCTACCCATTGAAGTCAAGATACCTTCTCTCAGGATTATGAAGGATGCGGGTTTGAACAAAGACGATTGGATCCAAACCCGGCTTGATCAGTTAAATCTAATTGATGAAAAGAGACTTACTGCTATATGCCATGGTCAGACGTATCAAAAGCGAATGATCAAGGCTTTTAACAAGAAAGTCAGGCGTCAAGAATATCAAGTCGGGGATCTGGTGATCAAACGCATCATACTACCACAAGGTGATCTCAGGGGAAAATGGACTCCCACGTACGAAGGGCCATTTGTGGTTAAGAACATTTTTTCGGGAGGATCTATAATTCTAACCACCATGGACGCTGATGACCTTCCTCACCCTGTCAATGCAGACATAGTGAAAAGATACTATGCATAATCAAAGACCTGCTAGGTCGACTGGCCTAGGAAAAAATAAGGGCTTCCCGGTGAACCAAAAGGGTTTGGGAAAAAGTAAGGGATGAAAATAAAAAATCTGTACACCCGGAAAGTCGAAAACTCGAAAGGGAGGCTTGGGCAAAAAAGGGTATCCCGGTGGATTGAAAACCCGAAAGGGAAATCCAGGAAAAAGTTAGGGATTGAAGCGTATCACTATGTCTCATTGGATCATCTTGCGACCAGACTTCGGTATCGACTATCAAGCTCAGACCGCGCCGATAAATCTGATCAACCTTCGGCCAAGTAGTAAAGTGATGAGGCGCTTGATGATATAAAGGAAATAGCAGATTTGGAACCCAATGGGGTCGTTTCACATAACTGTTTTTCTTTCCTTTACACAAATTGTATAATTTCTATCTTTCGGCGACATTCTCTTACTAGGACGTCAGCCTCCTTGTACAAAACACCTATTACAGGCCAATTTCAAAATCAATACATGTCATTTTCACAAACTTCAATTTGTTTTTTTCTTTTTCTGTTTTGTTTTGCAAGAACGTCCAATGATTTGTTTTTGATATATGCATTTGAAAATGATTGCTGCTCATAAAGATTTACATAAGAAACAAAAGACAATTACTCGTAATTCTAGAAACCGGGAAAAACAAGAAGTACCAAACCCGACGGTTCCTCTGCCCAGCAGGTATCAGGATAGAGTCAGCTTTGGAACATGATTATTGGTACATATACTCCCCACAGAGTAAAAGTATCCAAAGGAATTGATGTTAGCTTCCCTGAAATAGGATTTAACCACCCCAGCCAAGGTTCATAATCGCGGGCTAGTCAGTAAAATTCATCCTCCAATCGGAGTTTATTTCTACAGATACAGAAGCTCAATCTCCAACAGAGCTCATCAGCTCCAGCAACGTAATTTCATCCCCAGCTAAGTTTTTCCTCTAGATCAGTAGGCCTACCAACATAGTATCTCTTCCCCCTAAGTTTGGTCCCTGCAAAGTTTACTCTCAAGCACCTTCTTCCCGACAGAATATTTACAACTCTCCAATAATAATCAGGGATTTATTTTCCCAGATACGAGCATACCCCGATAGCATTTCATGAACATACATCATGACATACGCATACATATCATATACAACATAATCTCATTTATTTTGAGAACATCATCTCACCCTGCATTTCATGCATCACATATAACTAACCCTGATATCTTTTCAGGAAGAGAGGATTAACTTCAACAAATTCAGCAGTTACACAAATTATATCCACAGACGACTAATGGAAACTCAGTTCCCGAAATAAAACGGGTTAACTAATCTACATTATCACATCGAAGTAACCCTACTATCCAGGTTCCTTCTCACAGCCCTACTACCCAGGCTTTCATATCGAAGTAAATCTACTATCCAGGTTCCTTCTCACATCCCTACTACCCAGACTTTCATATTGAAGTAACCCTACTATCCAGGTTCCTTCTCACAGCCCTACTACCCAGGCTTTCATATCAAAGTAACCCTACTATCCAGGTTCCTTCTCATAGCCCTATTATCCAGGCTTTCATATGGAAGTAACCCTACTATCTAGGTTCCTTCTTACAGTCCTACTATCCATACCTTCATTTCGAAGTAACCCTACCATCCAGGTTCCTTCTCACAGCCCTACTATCCAGGCTTTCATATCAAAGTAACCCTACTATCCAGGTTCCTTCTCACAGCCCTACTATCCAGGCTTTCATATCAAAGTAACCCTACTATCCAGGTTCCTTCTCACAACCCTACTATCCAGGCTTTCATATCGAAGTAACCCTACTATCCAGGTTCCTTCTCACAGCCCTACTATCCAAGCTTTCATATCGAAGTAACCCTACTACCCAGGTTCCTTCTCACAGCCCTACTACCCAGGCTTTCATATCGAAGTAACCCTACTATCCAGGTTCCTTCTCACAACCATACTACCCTGGCTTTCATATCGAAGTAACCCTACTATCCAGGTTTCTTCTCACAACCCTACTATCCAGGCTTTCATATCGAAGTAACCCTACTATCCAGGTTCCTTCTCACATCACTACTATCCAGGCTTTCATATCGAAGTAACCCTACTATCCAGGTTCCTTTTCACAACCCTACTATCTAGGCTTTCATATCGAAGCAACCCTACTATCCAGGTTCTTTCTCACATCCCTACTATCCAGGCTTTCATATTGAAGTAACCCTACTATCCAGGTTCCTTCTTACAGCCCTACTATTCAGGCTTTCATATCGAAGTAACCCTACTATCCAGGTTCCTTCTCACAGCCCTACTATCCAGGCTTTCATATCGAAGTAACCCTACTATTCAGGTTCCTTCTCAGAACCCTACTATCTAGGATTTTATATCCAAGTAACCCTACTATCCAGGTTCCTTCTCACAGCCCTACTATCCAGGCTTTCATATCGAAGTAACCCTACTATCCAGGTTCCTTCTCACAGCCCTACTATCCAGGCTTTCATATCGAAGCAACCCCACTATCCAGGTTCTTTCTCACATCCCTACTATCCAGTCTTTCATATCGAAGTAACCCTACTGTGATACGATGGGAGAACTGACTATGGTTTTGCGTTTGTTTTCGCGAATGTTTTGGTTGAGCAAGAGTCGCCACCGACTTTTTATTTTATCCTAAGGAAAGGTTAAAAAGCACAGCAAAAACCTTTGAGATGTTTTCTTGGGTTCGGGGAGTAGATTATAGAAAGGGAAGGTATTAGCACCCTTTCTATCCATGGTTATCCATGGGCTCTTAGTTACTTGCTTAGATCAACTTGCCTTAATTTTCAATTGTTTGAAATGGTGCTTTTGTGTGTGTGGGTTTAAAAATGTTTTAAAAAAGAGGCCAATGTAGTGGCAACCTTTGTAATGATCCATGTTGGGATGTATACAAAGGTGTATGTCTTTTGAAAAGGTTTTCATTGTTTTTTGAAAGTTGTTTTGAAAGTGTAGTGATGTGTGGTTTTAAAATAGGCAAGTGTTTTGTTTTGCAAGTTTGATTCAAGTAACTAAGAGTTTGTCTACTCCTAAATTTCTCAAAGATCTTTGTTATGTTTTAACCCTTTTAACAATTTTGTTCCACCATTGCATTTGGTGGACAATCTTGTGTTAGGATGTGAAAGGGACGGGCGCGGGTCATCGTTTAGACCATAATTGCAATGGTGCCAAGTATCTTTGGGCAATCTTTCCTTTAAGGGACTTGATCATTTTTTAGGCAACTTTCGAAAGCGTCATCGAGGGCCTATGATCATTTGAAT
This sequence comes from Vicia faba, assembly GCA_948472305.1. Lineage (NCBI taxonomy): Eukaryota > Viridiplantae > Streptophyta > Magnoliopsida > Fabales > Fabaceae > Vicia > Vicia faba. The sequence continues at coordinate 1,127,304,060 of OX451740.1, forward strand.
TGTGTTTGTTTTGCCCAAAGAGACCTAGCATGCAATATGGCCCATTATTGAAGGCAACAAGTGGAATACCCTAGGGGTGCAAGTGTGATTAGCGTTGTCCATTTTCATGCTTGATTATCTTGAAATTAGGTCAAACTATTTTTGTTGTTTTTGATTCGCATACAAACCCTAATTCTAACATGGTATATTTAGAAAGCATTAAAGTGCGAAAAAATAAAGTTCCTAAGTTATTACAACACAATATATGGGAAGGGGGGGTACAAATGTTCAAATGGGGGTATTTTGACAAGGAATTTAAACCTAGACTATTACATCAATATTGAATTATTTACAAGATATTTAATTGCACAAATTAAATAGAAATAAAATAAATATGCAAGATGCAAAAAGGCTTTTTATATGTATGAAAAAAAAAGGTATTTTTATATGTCAAATAAACAAAATAAAAAGTATTAATTTTTTTGGATTTTTTGTGTATTTAGGGAAAAACCCTAATTTAAAAGGTATTAATTATTTAATATGTACAATATTTATTTATTATATACAAAAATAAAATAAAAATGAAATATATTTGTCAAAAAGGTATTTTTTTATGTTAAATATTAATAAAAATAAAAATGTGTATATTTTGTATTATTTACTAAATATGCTAATAAATATGTATGTATTTATTTTATATGATAAATATATTAAATATATACAAAAATAATAATATTTAGTATTTAAAAAAAAGTATATTTTATATAAAATATTTTCAGAAGATAATATAAAATAAAAATAAAAAATAAAATGTGTTTACATTATTTTAGTATTTTTCAAATAAAAGTGTTTATGTATTTATTTTATGTACAAATATTAACCTAAACAAATAAATGCCTAATAAATATAAAAATGGTGTGAAAAATATTTTTTATATTTTTAATATTATAAGAAAAAATAAATAAGTCAGAACAAAAAAGAAAAGATCAAAAAATCATAAAAATAAGCATAATGGGCCAGGGGGGTGTGTGTGTGAAAATGAGGTGTAAACAGAAATAACAAATCAAGCCCAGCCCAATGACCCTGTCATCTTCAACCTCCAACATTTTTGTTCAAGAAAACACGCGTTTTCTATCTTCCAATTCCTTGATCTTTTGCCAAATCTTCCAACATGAAACCTGTAGAGCTTGAAGCCACGATTCCAGACATATAAAGAAATCAATCTAACTCTCAGAAATGAGAGAGAATTTCTTCTCCCCCAATTCCTGACCTAGTTTTTGTTCCATGTTCAGACATTAAATTCTCACAGCACACATAGTATAAATGAAAACTAATTACATGGACATGTTCAGGGCTATGAATGTGACATATTTTCTTCACAAACCTAAAGCTAACAATGCCTGGATAGAGAGATACGAGTTCATGAACTTACCTGTTCAGTTGAAGTTGTATTTGGTGATGGAGGTGTCTTCAATGCAAGGTGATGATTGGTACAACTTCCTTGATGTCCAGGGATGCTATTCCAAGCTTTACTTTGCTTTGAAACTAGCTGAATCGAGTTATAGAACTCTACCTGCAAAACAGAAAAATGAAAATGGTGATGTTGCTTGGGAGTGTTACAGGTCATGTTTGAGGTTTGGAATAGTTTCAAGGGATTATGTGGGATGTGTTTGAAGTGGTTTTAGCAAGAATGCATGAAAGGATTGAGCTATGGAACTCAAACTGCAGGGATGCCCTGTTTTGGGCAGTTCAATGGTGATTCTATGAATGGGAAAGTGTTGGAGATGGTTCAATCGTGTTCTAGCTCAGAATGGATGTTTAGAAAGTGTACAAAGTCTTTGCTTAAGCTTGTGTTAACTGAGATGAAAGTTGTGTTGTGTTATGCTAGTTTTCTTACACTTTTAAGCAACAAATGTCCACTTGAGTTTTTAGACAGGTAGAGGCCCCCCTAATGTGCTGCAAACCTTGGCCTTGATCAGTGCAATTAGCCCATAAACTTGTGCCAAGGAGATTTGAACTGTACTTGCTTGGATTTGCATTTGACATAAAGTCCTACTTTTCAAGAATGGCTAATTTGCTTTTTCTATTTATGGCTTAGTTTTGTATACAATGTTTGAACACACAAAACAACACCTTGGCACAAAGGATTGGCATTAAATTATGGAGTGTAGATGAGATAAAAGACCTGTAATCTAGCTTAAGGCATGCTGAGTTCAAAAATGCAAGGTTATGGACATGTAACTTGGTCATGAACAAAGTGAGTTTTTCCCATATTGCCAAATTCGATTCTCCCTAACCATGAGGTTGTTTGATGAGTTCTTGGACATTTTAGAAAGCTTGGAATGTGTACTACAATCCATCTTTGAAATGCAAATTGAAATTCCAAGTGGAAGTATGTGAAAAATGGTCTTGAAGTTAGGCAAAAATCATGCCTAAAATAGGTCAAATTTTCTCTAAGTTAAGAATGGTTTGGTACCCTTGTTCCAAAAATTGTAACTTGAGCTACAAGCTTCTTTTGGGAAATCTTTGTGAATCAAAGTTTTATATTTTGCAATAGGCTACAACTTTCATGTTTTGACTTTTCCTTGAATTAAAATGAATCTTGGTGAGAAAGTGGGACAAAGTTAGGAAAAAATTAGGGTTTTTCATAACTTAGAAAAATTCTAAGTTATGAAAAATCTTTATTTCAAACCCTAATTTGAAATTCTTGATTTCTTGATGAACAAGTTTCATGATTTGGCATGTTTTGATGAAAAATGAATCTTGACACTTGATTTTGACCAAAAAGTCAAAGTTTGACTTTTCAGTACACAGTCAAAATTGATCAATTGACTGGGAAATTCAACTTTCAATCTTGTGCATTTGGGATCTTTTGAACTTGTTGAGCATGTCAAGATAATTCCATGGGGTCCTTGAGTCCATATGTGAGCTTGATTTGCCATTGGCTAGGTCAAACAGTCAAAAATTGCCTTTGTGCAGTCAAAACCCTAAAAATGACCATTTTGCCCTTTTGGTGATCTGATCAAATTTCTTGTGGAATTGTGATCCAAACTTGATCAAATGGTCCATGTGAGTTCATAATGTTGATGTGGGTCAATTTTCATGAGATTTGACTGTCAATTGGCCACAGTTGACTTTTTCCCCAATACAGCTGATTTCTGGGTCAACTGTCCAATTGACTGGGCAAAATTTGGAATCAAGACTTGAAACTTGGTATGGATAAACTTGGGAGTCCAACATGAAGCATGAAAGTCATCTTAGGCATTTTAGGTCAAAACATCTTTGTTCAAACACAAACCCTAATTTGGGTCCACAGTGCAAGGAGAAGTCTTGAGCAGAGGAAACCCTAACTGGATCTTGAGCTCCAAGGGTCTTGTGATGAGAAAATGTTGAGAGAATGGGAGGGAAAATTTTGGGGTACAACAGTTGCCCCTGTTCAATCTTCTTGAACCTGAAGAGTTAGATTGGCAAGTTTGCCTTTCGTGACTCGAGGGTAAAAGGAGATTGGACACTAGAGTGCCCGGAAATTTGCACTCGCATGTTGGAGTATCAGCAATGTGATGTCGGAAATGGGCTTATAGATGCCATTTGGAGAGATGGTGGATAGGGAGATGGGCTTATAGATGCCATCTGGAGACGCGACAGAACTTTGTCGGGAATGGGCTTATAGATGCCATTTGGAAGTGTTGATCGCATAAGAGATTCCTTAGCGAGAACTTGTGTATTTTGAGAAAGACAGATGTTTTCCTGGCTTGTTACAGGTGTTGATCTTCAATATCCTCATGCAGATATGCCCTGGCTAGATACAGGAATCGAGTCTACAATCGGATGCTCACAGATATGCCCTGGCTGGATACAGGTATCGAATCTAGAATTTGTCGTCTACAGATATGCCCTGGCTAGATACAGGAATCGAATATGGAAATAGTCGTCAACAGATATACCCTGGCTGGATACAGGAATCGAATATGGAAATAGTTGTCAATAGATATGCCCTGGCTGGATACAGGAATCGAATCTTCAAACTCTTCAGACGTGCCCTGGCTAGATACAGGAATCGAATATGGAAATAGTTGTCAACAGATATGCCTTGGCTGGATACAGGAATCGAATATGGAATTGTTGTCAGTTGATAGATATGCCCTGGTTGGATACAGGAATCGAATCTTCAAACTCTTCAGACATGCCCTGGCTAGATACAGGAATCGAATCTGGAAACTGATCACTCACAGATGTGCCCTGGCTAGATAGAGGAATCGAATCTGGATACTGCGATAGTTGAAGGTAGTTGTCTTTTTCCTAAAAAAGGCAAAACATCAGTTGTATGCAATGTCATGATGTATGACATGCATGATGTCATGACGTCCAAAATGAGATAGTGTCGTATGCACTTTATCATGTATGTAAGCAAGATGTATGAAATGCGAAATGTTTATGAATGTATTTTTGTCTAGGAAAATAAATCCTTGACGACCGGCCGGGGAATTAAATCCTGGGCTGACGTTGAAGAGTAGAGATCTTCGTTTCCGCTGGGGATGACGGTTGCAAGAATACACCGATAGGAGAAGATGACTCCGTTGAGGAATAAACTTGTTGGAGAGATTATCCTGTGGGGAATTGCTCTGTGGAAGAGATACTTTGCTAAAGTTTTGATGAGAGCTCCGCTGAGGATTTCAATGATGGACTCCGCTGGGGATAACAATGATAAAACTCCGTTGGGGATTGTGTTGATAAGTTATGTTGGGGAATTTTGATGAACTCCGCTGGGGATAGGAAGAACTTCGCCGAGAGCGATCTTCCGTGGCAATTAGCTGAGGATAACCCAGTTATAAGCCTTTGTGAGGAATAACTTTGAATAAAACTCGGGAGAGACGTCCGTACTCTGCAGGGGATAAGCTTCAAGACCTGCCGGGGATAAGAATTCCACTTTCCTGGGGAAACTTTTCAGACTGTACTGGAAAATGATTCCACTGGAGCGTCCGTATTCCGCCGGGGAACAATCTTAGATCAAGACTGCCGGGGATGCTTGTTGCTGAATGCCTATACTCCGCTGGGGAATGTTGCTATCTTGTCTTACTCTGTGGGGAGTTGAGATAACTTGGTCACGTTCTTCAGTTAAATCTACCTTGGTACCTTGGCGGACAGAGCAACCAGACTGCATCAGACAACTTTACATTGCCCCTGTTTCTGATGTCACCTGTAATTAGTCTTTTGTTTCGTATGCAAGTACTTGTGAATTATCAATTTTAATGTCAAATGCATATATCAGAAATGAACATTGGACGTTCTTCGCAAGACAAAACAGAAAAGGGAAAAACAATTGGCAATTTGTTTGAAAAAGTGAATTTGTATTGATTTTGAAGTTTGCCTGAAAATAGGCGTTTTTTGTACAAGAGGCCGACGTCCTAGTAAGAGAACGCCGCTGAATAACATAAAGTTTATACAATTTTGAAAAGGAAACAAAACAGCTATGTGCACAATATTCCCACTGGGTTCCAACTCTGCTATCGCCTTTATGTCTTCAAGCGTCTCATCACTTTGCTGCCTAGTTGAAGATGAAGCTGATTGATCGATGCCGAAGTCTGAGCCAGATAGTTGATGCCGAATTCTGGATGCCAGGTGATCCAATGAGACATAGTGTTACGCTTTATCCATAACTTTTGCCTGGTCCGCCCTTTCGGGTTTTCAGTCCACCGGGATACCCATTTTTTCCCAAGCCGCCTTTTCAGGTTTTCGACTTGCCGGGTGTACAGATTCTTTTCATTTCATCCCTTATTTTTGCCCGAACCCTTTTGGTTCGCCGGGAAGCCCTTATTTTTTCCTAGGTATGTCAACCTAGCGGGTCTTTTATTCATGCGTAGTATCTTTTTACTATGTCTACATTGGCGGGGTGAGGAAGGTCGTCACCATCCATGGTGGTTAGAATCATGGCTCCTCCTGGGAACACATGTTTAACCACAAATGGCCCTTCGTAAGTAGGGGTCCATTTGCCCCTGGGATCACCCTAAGGAAGGATGATGCGTTTGATTACCAGGTCCCCAACTTGATACTCTTGTGGTCTGACTTTCTTGTTAAATGCCCTGATCATCCGTTTTTGGTACGTCTGACCATGACAGATAGCGGTGAGTCTCTTTTCGTCAATTAGGTTTAATTGATCAAGTCGAGTCTGGATCCAGTCATCTTCACTCAAGTCTGCATCCTTCATTATCCGGAGAGAGGGTATCTGGACTTCAATCGGCAAGACTGCCTCCATGCCATAGACCAAGGAAAAAGGTGTTGCCCCGGTTGACGTCCGTGCTGAGGTACGGTACCCATGAAGGGCAAATGGTAACATTTCGTGCCAATCTTTGTAGGTTACTGTCATCTTCTGCACGATTTTCTTGATGTTTTTATTTGCTGCTTCGACAGCTCCATTCATCTTCGGCCGGTAAGGAGAAGAGTTGTGGTGCTGTATCTTGAATTGCTCGCAGAGCTCAGTGATCATCTTGTTGTTAAGATTGGTACCATTGTCTGTAATGATTCTTTCCAGGACGCCGTACCGACAAATTAAATTATGCCGAATGAAACGTGCCACTACGCTCTTGGTTACGGTGGCGTAGGAGGCTGCTTACACCCACTTCATGAAGTAATCAATCGCTACCAAGATGAAGCGATGCCCGTTGGATGCCGTTGGTCGGATCTCGCCGATCATATCAATGCCCCACATTGCAAAAGGCCAAGGTGCCGTCAGGATGTTCAGAGGAACCAGAGGGATGTGCACCTTATCAGCATAGATCTGGCATTTATGACAAGTTCGAGAATGTTGGTAACAGTCGGCTTCCATTGTGGACCAGAAATATCCTGCCCGAAGAATTTTCTTTGCCATGGTGTGTCCACTGGAATGTGTTCCGAATGTACCTTCGTGTAGTTCTACCATGATTTTCTCTGCTTCAGTCTTATCCACACAACGCAGTAAAGTTGAATCATGGTTTCGTTTGTAGAGAATGCCGTTGCTGAGGAAGAATTTCACCGCGAACCTTCTCAGAAACTTATTATCGTTGACAGACGCACCTTCAGGGTATTCCTGAGCTTCCAAGTATCTCTTCACCTCATGATACCAGGGTTTTTCAGTCACCTCTTCGGCCTCAAGATCGCAACAGTATGCAGGTTTGTCCAACTTCCAGATAATGATCCGGGGAGCCTCATTGTCCCATTTGACTTTGAACATTGAAGACATCGTAGCTAGTGCATCCGCTAACTGATTCTCCTCTCTTGGGAAGTGTTCAAAAGTTATCTCTTCAAAGTGGGGAAGCAAAGTCAACACATACTCCTTGTAAGGAATAAGATTTGGGTGCTTCGTATCCCACTCGCCTTTGATCTGATTGATCACGAGAGCGGAATCTCCGAAGACACTCAGAAACTTGATCCTTAAGTCGATCGCGGCTTGAAGACCCATGATACATGCCTCATATTCTGCCATGTTGTTGGTGCAGTTGAAACACAGCCGGGCAGTGAGTGGAGTATGAGTTCCTTTGGGGGATATGATTACAGCACCGGTACCATTACCCAAAGCGTTGGAGGCTCCGTCAAAATGCATAGACCATCGGGATCCTTCCTCAGGTCCTTCATTCGGTCCAGGTACTTCACAGTCAGTTACTACCATGATATCTTCGTCCGGAAATTCAAAGTTCAATGATTGGTAATCGTCCACAGGTTGGTGTGCCAAATGATCTGCCAATACACTTCCTTTGATTGCCTTTTGAGTTGTGTACTGGATATCATATTCTGTCAAGATCATTTTCCATCTTGCTATTCTTCCAGACAGAGCAGGCTTTTCGAATATGTACTTGATGGGATCCATCTTTGAAATCAACAGAGTAGTGTGAGTCAACTATACTGTCTCAGCTAGCGAGCAGCCCATACCAGAGCGCAACAAGTTTTCTCGAGCAGTGAGTACCGAGACTCACAGTCGGTAAACTTTTTGCTCAGGTAATAAATAGCGTGCTCTTTTCGGCCAGACTCGTCATGCTGCCCCAACACACACCCCATTGAATTGTCAAGTACTGTCAAGTATAGTATTAGAGGTCTCCCTTCCACTGGTGGCATAAGAATGGGTGGTTCTTGGAGATACTCTTTTATCTTTTCAAAAGCGGCCTGACATTCATCCTTCCAACGTACTACTTGATCTTTCTTCAGTAATTTGAAGATTGGCTCACAGGTAGCAGTTAGATGTAAGATGAATCGGGCAATGTAATTTAGTCGTCCCAGAAAGCCTCTGACTTCTTTCTCTGTCTTGGGAGTCGGCATCTCTTGTATGGCTTTCACCTTGGCAGGGTCCACCTGAATACCTTTATCGCTTACAATGAAACCTAGCAACTTTCCGGACCTCACCCCAAAGGTGCATTTGTTGGGATTCAACCTCAGCTTGTATAACTTCAATCGGTCAAATAGCTTCCGCAGATGGTCAAGGTGTTCCTCCTCAGTTTGAGACCTTGCAATCATGTCATCAACATATACCTCAATCTCATGATGGATCATATCATGAAATAAAGCAACCATGGCACGTTGGTAGGTTGCCCCAACATTTTTCAACCCGAATGGCATGACCTTGTAGCAGAAGGTGCCCCACTGAGTCACAAAGGTAGTCTTTTCCATATCTTCAGGAGCCATCTTGATCTGATTATACTCTGAAAAACCATCCATGAAGGAGAACACCTTGTGTTGAGCAGTATTGTCAACAAGAACATCGATGTGAGGCAGAGGGAAATCATCTTTGGGGCTTGCCCTGTTCAAATCCCTGTAGTCGACACACATTCTGACCTTACCGTCCTTCTTCGGTACTGGAACCACGTTGGCAACCCACTGAGGGTAAGAAGTCACTGCTAGAAACCCGACATCGAATTGCTTCATAACCTCAGCCTTGATCTTTTCGGACATCTCTGGACGCATACGGCGGACCTTTTGCTTTACCGGAGGGCAGTCTTCCTTGGTAGGCAGATGATGGACTACGATGTCGGCATCCAAACCAGGCATGTCTTCGTATGACCAAGCAAAGATCTCCATGTAATCATGCAGCATCTGGATCAATCGTTGCTTCACGCTGAGCTCTAGATTGGCACCAATCTTAACTTCTTTTCTATCTGACTCAGTACCCAGGTTAATTGTTTCCACCGGCTCTTCATGCGGCTGAATGGCCCTCTCTTCCTGGAGCAGCAGTCTGGCGAGTTCACCAGGCACTTCGCAATCATCTTCACCTTCGTCTTCGGCCAAGTTGATCGGATTCTCGAAGTCATAACTGGCAGTAGCAGAGCTGTTACCAGTGAGATCCAGAGTGGATTGAAACCTGTATAAGTGAGTGTGTGTAAATATAGCTGTTTTGAAATATATAACACAGAAAGAAAAAGAGCACAAGATTTGAAATGCAACAAACGTCCAATGTTTTGATTAATGATATATGGAAATGTCATACAAAAAGCCCTCACAAATGGAGCTACGATGCCCCGGGTAGGACACCGAGCCAATAAAGTTTCAACATATTGTTTGTTACACATTGAAAATAAAGAGTTAATTACTGCGTGACAAATGTAATAGGTGTAAAATCCTTTGCCGTCCAGTTGCTTGGTCCGTTGCTGGTGGTTGGATAGATCCAACTGTCAAACTCTGCTTCCTCTACATCCTCCTCGATAGCATTCACCCTTGGGTTGGTTATGAACACTGGAGCCTTTCTGATCCTTTCTTTGCGCACAGCCCTCTGAGCCTCTGCAGTGAAGCCCAGCCCAAACCTGTCGGTCTTTTGAGTGAAGTCAGGAAGCTGACCCCAGTTTGCACATTTGCCTTTCTCGATTACAGCCCGGGCATCCTTCAGGGAAGCCATCTTCAACGGAAAGTCTTCTTCAACCACTGTTTCAGCCGATGCCAACGTTGGAGGTACCTCCTCAAAATGCTAAAAGGGGGTTTCAATAAATTCCCCGTCCATCTCGATATACCGGAATGAATTCAAGTGACTAACCATGTATTCCTCCTCACCCTGCACAGTAAAAATCTTCCCTTTGACAGGGTATTTGAGCTTTTAGTTTAGAGTGGATGTTACTGCCCCGACCTTATGAATCCAGGGTCGACCCAACAAGCAGGAATAAGATGGACGAATATCCATTACATAGAACGTTGAGTCAAAGACTTGGGAACCCACACGAATAGGAATGTCTACCTCACCGTGCACCATCCTCTTAGAACCGTCGAAGGCTCTAACAATAATGTTACTAGGTTTCAATTCCAGGCCCTCACAATCCAATCGATCCAAGGCCTTCTTGGGCAAAACATTCAGGGAAGAACCGGTATCCACCAACACGTGTGCGAGAGTAGTGCCCCTGCATTCTATAGAGACGTGCAGGGTATCATTGTGATTTTTCCCTTTGGCGGTAAGGTCAGCATCCGAGAACCCCAAACCATTGTCAGCTGTCAAATTAGCCACACAGTCAGTGAATTGATCTGCCGAGGTCTCTTGCGGCACATGGGCCGTTTTCAGAAATGAAATCAGGGCTTTTGCGTGGGCCTTTGAGCACAGCAGCAATGATAGCATAGAGATTTTGGAGGGGGTATGCCCCAGCTGTTCAACGACATTGAAGTCACTCTTTTTAATGATTTTAAGGATTTCCTCCATCTCTTATTGGGAGGCTTCAACAGCAGTCTTTTTTGGTGCCTCCGTCCTGGCAGGCAAATCGGTAGCAACTTCCTTGCCCCGAGTATCAGAGGACTCGGCGGCAGTAGTAGACACAGGAACTTGATTTGAAACATGCACACTTGCGGGTGTGATGATAAGAGGTTTTCGGATAACCGATGGTGCAATGTCAGGCGAGAAGAGCCTGCCACTGCGAGTAACCTTGGCGGGACCAGTAATGTTACTGATACTGGTATTGGTGTTGAACTCCTGCTTCACTCCAAGCACATACACGTCTGCCCCATAATGCCATGGGACAGCCTTGTTAGATTCATAGGGGAGAGGCCCAGGAACAGTAATAGTAATGGGGGCAACAGACATAATTTGGACTGGCTTTCTCGGGGGAGCCTTGGTAGGATCGTTGAAAATTGTGACGACAGATACTTCTTCAGCGGAAACAAACGGAACAACAGTTTTCTTGAACAGAATTTCTTTGCTATCCATCAGGCTTTGGATGCCTGATTTCAGCAGCGGACAACCGGTAGGGATAACAGCACACAGGAGGCAACCCTTGCTACAGCCCGGAAATAAACCGGCTAGTAGTAAGTTCCTCTTAACAGTCAATAGAGGGGTAGCAACATCATTCACCGAAACATCATCCAAATCTTCCTCAATGGCATTTACTCTATGCTGGGGCATAGGAGCAGTTACAACATTTGGCCTCTCAGGCGCCTCAAACTGAATTTCCTTCGCATCGATAAGGTCTTGCACCTTATTTCTCAGGGCCCAGCAATCATCAGTAGTATGCCCGGGGCTATCAGAATGATAAGCACAACGGGCATTTGGGTTATACTTAGGAGATGCAGTATTCACGACCTTTGGAGCCTCTTTGATGGTCACCAAGTTGGTTGATAACAGCTGTGGTAAGATTTGTGACAAGGTCATACTCAGCCGAGTATACTGCCTCTTGGGCCTTTCACCTCTTTGTTGATTGTACTGCTGAGGAGCAGCAACAGGCTTTGAAATGACTAAGGCATTGACGGCTTGGCGGCTTTCTGGCTTGACTTGTCTTCTAGGACCATAGACGGCACTTGCTTCCTTCTTGAAAGGCCTCTTCTCAGTACTTGTGGAGGCAGCTTTCTGTATTTTCCCTGACCTGATGCCAGCTTCTATCCTTTCGCCCGTCAAAATCAAATCCGTAAACCCAACGGAGGAGTTACCAACCAAATGATTGAAAAATGGACCAGACAAAGTCCCTAGAAACATATCAACTAGCTCACGATCAGTCAATGGAGGCTGCACCCTGCCAGCCAAATCTCTCCATTTTTATGCATATTCTTTGAACCCTTCGCCCATTCCTAGAGACATACCCTGAAGTTGGATACGCGTAGGAGCAAGGTCAGAATTGTATTGATATTGTCTATAGAATGCTGTCGCCAAATCTTCCCAATGTCGGATACTAGTTCCATCTAGTTGATAGAACCACTCAAGCTGTGACCCCGAAAGGCTATCTTGGAAGAAATGGATCCAAAGATTTTTATCTGCCGTGTAAGGTTGGATCTTCCTTACGTACGACCTTAGATGCAGCTTTGGACAGGAGGCCCCGTCATATTTGGCAAAGGCAGGCGCCTTAAACTTGTGTGGGATTACTACCCCAAAAGATAAGCCCAAATCTCCGAAATCTAGCCCCGGCACATTCTGAATCTCCATGGCACTCAAGCGGTCTTCTAATTGCTTGTATCTGTCATCAGCGGGTGGGTATTGTTCGTCATTGTAATCCGTCTCGTTGTCAGAGACTACAGGACTAGGAGCTCCTCCCCCTTGGGGACTGTCTTTCTCTGTAGAGGAAGTAGTTGGATCAGCCTCATTATGGAGTGTGTTCCCAAACCTGCGTCCAGTGTTGAATAACGCAGTTCTCTTCTTCTTCTTCTTCTTTAGGAGTAGAGCCTTCAACTCTTGCTGACCTTGGGCCAGGCTTAGGACCATCTCCTGAAACTGGGCACTTTGGGCCTGAAGGGCCTTGATTGCTTGCTCACTGGATGAGTCTGGATTCATGATGACTGTTCAAAATAAACAGCGAAGAGGATTAAGCAACCTGTAGAAAAAGGGGTACCTGTTATGCACATGATGCATGAGATGCTATCTATGCAATGCATTCAAGGGTTTTAGAAATTCACAATTGTTGCAAACAAAAAGAACGCACGTCATATTAATAAGAAAAGATTTGTTAGTACATAAATGCCCCATGGGCCAAATATTACAAAAACAACTTCTCAAGGTAAAAAGACGTTGCGCATCCTCTTTGGCGCAATGTAGGTGTTGAGGGCCTCTTGCTCATGGAGTCGGCGGGTGAGCTCTAGAACCTTCTTCTCGCTGGCATAGAAGCTGGCTTTAAAAGTGTTCCGCTCCTCCTTGAGTTGGATCCAACTCTTCTGCATCTCCTCCCACGATGTAGGCATGTCAGGATGTAGGATGGTGTAGGGAACCTCTCCTTCCTTGACGGGCTCTTTAATCATAGGGAGAACATAAGGATAAGGCATCATTAGACTCTGGGCTCGGGCTCGTACCCACTTGAGATAAGGTTCAAGAGGGATGGAGTTCTTGTGCCCCAGTGTCTTGCTATCAACCTTGTTGGGCCTCCCCCAAGCTCTGATGAATCTTTGGCGAAGTCCTTGTGCATCATTGTCGAAGTCAAAAACTAGGTCAAGAATCAACATGTCGTGAGGGCCATCTCTTCGTGCATATCCAAATTTCCTCAAAGCTAGGCAAGGGTTGTAGGTGATACCTCCTCTGATTCCAAGTAAAGGAACATTAGGAAACTCTCCGCAACGATCGACGATGATGACATTTTCTCTGGACCGAGAACACCAATGTACATCAAAGTGAGTAAGAGTCATCAACCGTTGGGACCACCTTGAGCCTTGGTCATTCTTCAAGACAGATTGTGGAAGGTGCGAAATAAACCACCTTGCAAGGAGAGGAGTACAACATATGAGAACACCCCTCTTTCTCATTGTTCGTGTGTAAAATGAGTGAAGAATGTCCCCAAGCAATGTTGGTATTAGATTTCTGGACAAGAAGATTTTGACGGCGTTGACATCTATCAATTGGTCAGAATTTGGGAACAAGACCAACCCATAGATAAGGAGTGCCACAATCTCTTCAAAGGCTTGTAGGTCCAATGAATTCCAACACTCTTGTGCCTTCTCAAACAAGAATTTTGCTAAGAAGCCTTTGACACCGCTTCTAGTTTCCCAATGCCCCTTGATGTCAGAAGGCTGTAGATGTAATGCTCGAGCAACATCTTCAGGCTTTGGTTCCTTTTCCGTACCGTTGAAAGGTAGTTGATTAAGGATAGGAATTCTCAGGAGTTGAGAAAATTCTTCCAAAGTGGGTACCAACTGATAGTCAGGGAAAGTGAAACAGTGGTGAAGAGGGTCAAAGAACTGGAATAGCACTTTCATCATGTCTTCTTCAATGTTGGTGTTGACTAAGCTGAGCAGTCTACCATGTCTTTCACTGAAGGATGAGCTTTCCGGAATTCTTGAGGTGAGCTCCTTGAGTTGAGGAGAGATTCTCACAAGGTTAACTTGGATGGTTTTTCTGTGAAGAATTTCCATGACCTACAAAACAAGAACAAAGATGAAGATCTAAACCCTTGAAGTGGTTAGTAAATGCATATGATGCTCTATGATGTTCATGATGTATGCACAAACATATGTACAAGCAATTCACACCAAACCCTAGTTTCAGGCTTGCATGGGGTTTCATAGGTAAGTACCCTCTTGAGTGTAGTTGGCTTAAAAACCTGTCCTATAAATAGTAACCGGGTTCTAAGGAGCTCAATATCACTGGATTGTTTTCATTGTTCGTTGTTTTGGTTTAGCCACTTAACTAGCGACCAAAATATTCCAAGAAAACAACCCTCAATGAGTGTAGTATCGAGTATCTACCAACTTCGGACTGCACCAAAGCCGGTCATCTCACTACCCCTAATAAAAGGCCAAGATGGTCAAGTAAGGTTCTAGGTCATTAGTGCTTAGTGACATCACTCAGCGGCCCCGTACTCTCCTTGATTGAACTCAAGGGTTACCGGTACTCACAAATATGTCGCACTAATATAGCTATTGCTTCGACCGTGTCGGTATACCCCGCACAGTTTCCACAACGTATTGCTATCTATGAATGTTTCCCAAAAATCCGGGTGTAGGATTGTAAACCCAAACAAGAGAGCCAAGATATAAAGCAAACAAATTAAACAATTAGTCATGCAAGAGGGTGATCTAAGCCCTAAGGTTACTCCACTTTTAAATTATCCCCAGCAGAGTCGCCAGTTCTGTGATACTGTGGGAGAACTGACTATGGTTTTGCGTTTGTTTTCGCGAATGTTTCGGTTGAGCAAGAGTCGCCACCGACTTTTTATTTTATCCTAAGGAAAGGTTAAAAAGCACAGCAAAAACCTTTGAGATGTTTTCTTGGGTTCGGGGAGTAGATTATAGAAAGGGAAGGTATTAGCACCCTTTCTATCCATGGTTATTCATGGGCTCTTAGTTACTTGCTTAGATCAACTTGCCTTAATTTTCAATTGTTTGAAATGGTGCTTTTGTGTGTGTGGGTTTAAAAATGTTTTAAAAAAGAGGCCAATGTAGTGGCAACCTTTGTAATGATCCATGTTGGGATGTATACAAAGGTGTATGTCTTTTGAAAAGGTTTTCATTGTTTTTTGAAAGTTGTTTTGAAAGTGTAGTGATGTGTGGTTTTAAAATAGGCAAGTGTTTTGTTTTGCAAGTTTGATTCAAGTAACTAAGAGTTTGTCTACTCCTAAATTTCTCAAAGATCTTTGTTATGTTTTAACCCTTTTAACAATTTTGTTCCACCATTGCATTTGGTGGACAATCTTGTGTTAGGATGTGAAAGGGACGGGCGCGGGTCATCGTTTAGACCATAATTGCAATGGTGCCAAGTATCTTTGGGCAATCTTTCCTTTAAGGGACTTGATCATTTTTTAGGCAACTTTCGAAAGCGTCATCGAGGGACTATGATCATTTGAATTGTGTTTGTTTTGCCCAAAGATACCTAGCATGCAATATGGCCCATTATTGAAGGCAACAAGTGGAATACCCTAGGGGTGCAAGTGTGATTAGTGTTGTCCATTTTCATGCTTGATTATCTTGAAATTAGGTCAAACTATTTTTGTTGTTTTTGATTCGCATACAAACCCTAATTCTAACATGGTATATTTAGAAAGCATTAAAGTGCGAAAAAATAAAGTTCCTAAGTTATTACAACACAATATATGGGAAGGGGAGTACAAATGTTCAAATGGGGGTATTTTGACAAGGAATTTAAACCTAGACTATTACATCAATATTGAATTATTTACAAGATATTTAATTGCACAAATTAAATAGAAATAAAATAAATATGCAAGATGCAAAAAGGCTTTTTATATGTATGAAAAAAAAAGGTATTTTTATATGTCAAATAAACAAAATAAAAAGTATTATTTTTTTTGGATTTTTTGTGTATTTAGGGCAAAACCCTAATTTAAAAGGTATTAATTATTTAATATGTACAATATTTATTTATTATATACAAAAATAAAATAAAAATGAAATATATTTGTCAAAAAGGTATTTTTTTATGTTAAATATTAATAAAAATAAAAATGTGTATATTTTGTATTATTTACTAAATATGCTAATAAATATGTATGTATTTATTTTATATGATAAATATATTAAATATATACAAAAATAATAATATTTAGTATTTAAAAAAAAAGAAGTATATTTTATATAAAATATTTTCAGAAGATAATATAAAATAAAAATAAAAAATAAAATGTGTTTACATTATTTTAGTATTTTTCAAATAAAAGTGTTTATGTATTTATTTTATGTACAAATATTAACCTAAACAAATAAGTGCCTAATAAATATAAAAATGGTGTGAAAAATATTTTTTATATTTTTAATATTATAAGAAAAAATAAATAAGTCAGAACAAAAAAGAAAAGATCAAAAAATCATAAAAATAAGCATAATGGGCCAGGGGGGTGTGTGTGTGAAAATGAGGTGTAAATAGAAATAACAAATCAAGCCCAGCCCAATGACCCTGTCATCTTCAACCTCCAGCATTTTTGTTCAAGAAAACACGCGTTTTCTATCTTCCAATTCCTTGATCTTTTGCCAAATCTTCCAACATGAAACCTGTAGAGCTTGAAGCCACGATTCCAGACATATAAAGAAATCAATCTAACTCTCAGAAATGAGAGAGAATTTCTTCTCCCCTAATTCCTGACCTAGTTTTTGTTCCATGTTCAGACATTAAATTCTCACACCACACATAGTATAAATGAAAACTAATTACATGGACATGTTCAGGGCTATGAATGTGACATATTTTCTTCACAAACCTAAAGCTAACAATGCCTGGATAGAGAGATACGAGTTCATGAACTTACCTGTTCAGTTGAAATTGTATCTGGTGATGGAGGTGTCTTCAATGCAAGGTGATGATTGGTACAACTTCCTTGATGTCCAGGGATGCTATTCCAAGCTTTACTTTGCTTTGAAACTAGCTGAATCGAGTTATAGAACTCTACCTGCAAAACAGAAAAATGAAAATGGTGATGTTGCTTGGGAGTGTTACAGGTCGTGTTTGAGGTTTGGAATAGTTTCAAGGGATTATGTGGGATGTGTTTGAAGTGGTTTTAGCAAGAATGCATGAAAGGATTGAGCTATGGAACTCAAACTGCAGGGATGCCCTGTTTTGGGCAGTTCAATGGTGATTCCGTGAATGGGAAGGTGTTGGAGATGGTTCACTCGTGTTCTAGCTCAGAATGGATGTTTAGAAAGTGTACAAAGTCTTTGCTTAAGCTTGTGTTAACTGAGATGAAAGTTGTGTTGTGTTATGCTAGTTTTCTTACACTTTTAAGCAACAAATGTCCACTTGAGTTTTTAGACAGGTAGAGGCCCCCCTAATGTGCTGCAAACCTTGGCCTTGATCAGTGCAATTAGCCCATAAACTTGTGCCAAGGAGATTTGAACTGTACTTGCTTGGATTTGCATTTGACATAAAGTCCTACTTTTCAAGAATGGCTAATTTGCTTTTTCTATTTATGGCTTAGTTTTGTATACAATGTTTGAACACACAAAACAACACCTTGGCACAAAGGATTGGCATTAAATTATGGAGTGTAGATGAGATAAAAGACCTGTAATCTAGCTTAAGGCATGCTGAGTTCAAAAATGCAAGGTTATGGACATGTAACTTGGTCATGAACAAAGTGAGTTTTTCCCATATTACCAAATTCGATTCTCCCTAACCATGAGGTTGTTTGATGAGTTCTTGGACATTTTGGAAAGCTTGGAATGTGTACTACAATCCATCTTTGAAATGCAAATTGAAATTCCAAGTGGAAGTATGTGAAAAATGGTCTTGAAGTTAGGCAAAAATCATGCCTAAAATAGGTCAAATTTTCTCTAAGTTAAGAATGGTTTGGTACCCTTGTTCCAAAAATTGTAACTTGAGCTACAAGCTTCTTTTGGGAAAACTTTGTGAATCAAAGTTGTAGATTTTGCAATAGGCTACAACTTTCATGTTTTGACTTTTCCTTGAATCCAAATGAATCTTGGTGAGAAAGTGGGACAAAGTTAGGAAAAAATTAGGGTTTTTCATAACTTAGAAAAATTCTAAGTTATGAAAAATCTTCATTTCAAACCCTAATTTGCAATTCTTGATTTCTTGATGAACAAGTTTCATGATTTGGCATGTTTTGATGAAAAATGAATCTTGACACTTGATTTTGACCAAAAAGTCAAAGTTTGACTTTTCAGTACACAGTCAAAATTGATCAATTGACTGGGAAATTCAACTGTCAATCTTGTGCATTTGGGATCTTTTGAACGTGTTGAGCATTTCAAGATAATTCCATGGGGTCCTTGAGTCCATATGTGAGCTTGATTTGCCATTGGCTAGGTCAAACAGTCAAAAATTGCCTTTGTGCAGTCAAAACCCTAAAAATGACCATTTTGCCCTTTTGGTGATCTGATCAAATTTCTTGTGGAATTATGATCCAAACTTGATCAAATGGTCCATGTGAGTTCATAATGTTTATTTGGGTCAATTTTCATGAGATTTGACTGTCAATTGGCCACAATTGACTTTTTCCCCAATACAGCTGATTTCTGGGTCAACTGTCCAATTGACTGGGCAAAATTTGGAATCAAGACTTGAAACTTAGTATGGATAAACTTGGGAGTCCAACATGAAGCATGAAAGTCATCTTAGGCATTTTAGGTCAAAACATCTTTGTTCAAACACAAACCCTAATTTGGGTCCACAGTGCAAGGAGAAGTCTTGAGCAGAGGAAACCCTAACTGGATCTTGAGCTCCAAGGGTCTTGTGATGAGAAAATGTTGAGAGAATGGGAGGGCAAATTTTGGGGTACAACACCTACTATCTAGGTTCCTTCTCACAGCCCTACTATCCAGACTTTCATATCGAAGTAACCCTACTATCCAGGTTCCTTCTCACAGCCCTACTATCCAGGATTTCATTTCAAAGAAACCCTACTATCCAGGTTCCTTCTCATAACCTTACTATCCAGGTTCCTTCTCTCTTATCTCCATACGGCAGCCCATAACACTATAAGACCGAGACCTAATCCAACACGATTGGTTTCGCATTTCCCTAGCAAGTCGCGGTGCAGCTTATACCCTGACCAGATATGCAGTTCACTTCCGCTTCTTCAAGCAGGAGTTATTTCCCCAGTAGAGTAACAGACAACTGAAGTTCCTAAAATTCTATTTCTCCCAAGATAGATACCAACATTCCTCAGCAGATTCCTCATCAACAACAGCAACAGGGACTCTCGTCAAAGGAATATCTCAGGAAATCCACATTCTCTAGATGGCATCTTTAAGCCCATCTCCGATAATTCTCCATCGCATCCAGGATGGCATATTTAAGCCTATCACCGACAATCTTCCATTATCGACCTCCAAATGGCATCTGGAAGCCCATTCCCGATATCCCAAATCAAGTGCCACTTCACGCGAGTGCAAATTTCTGGGCAGTCTAGTGTTCAATCATCTTCCACCTTCAGATCACGAAAGGAAGAGCAGCCAATCTACATCCTCAGGTTTAAGAAGATTGAACAGGGGAAGCTGTTGTACCCCAAAATTTTCCCTCCCATTTTACTCAACAAATTGTAAGTACAAAGTGAACCTAAGAGGGGGGGGGGGGGGGTGAATTAGGTACTTTAAAAAATTTGGTTTTTAGTGATGATGGTTTTTATTTTTCTGGTTAATGGTGAGTTTAGGAAAGCGTAAAATGCAGAAAAATAAAAGGCACTGGTGATATATCCTGGTTCCCCTTACAGTCCGAGAGTACTCCAGTCCCCTTTCAACATGAAAGAGATTTCCTTATTGTGGCAAACTTAAACAAGAACTACCAAACAACCAAGAACAATCCTCTTGGACCAAGAACAATCCTCTTGGATTTTCACTATGTCAAATATGAGAACAATCCTCTCAAAGTGACTACACTTGTATCCAACAACTTTGGAAAGAGAAGATTTCAAAAACACTTGAACTTATTTCCAACAATCTTGGAAAAAATAAGTAAGTAACTATCAATTTTTGAGTTTGAGTGAGTAGAGTAGTATTGATCACTTAGAGTGATTTTACAATGTATGATCTTCTCTTCCAATAATATTATTGTACAATGACTCAAGATATAGTTGCTCAAAGTTTTTTGTTTAACAATGTATGAAAATGTGCAGAAAACTTATGCATGAAAGTGAAGGAATGCTTGAGTTTGTATTTTGAAAATTCAGAAAATATTTATGGAAGAGGTGTTGAAACAGATTTTGAAAATGAATATTTATATGTTCATAACACCCTTTTGAAACATCATGAAGTTATGAAAATGTATCATGAACAAATGCCAAGTTTGAGTGAAAGGTTTTAATGAAAAGGCATGATGAACATGCATTTTAAAAGCTGTTGTTTTTCAAAATCGTGCAACATGCAATCGATTTCACCCTTTGTGTAAATCGATTGCACAAGGTTTCAACAACTATATTTTCAAAAGTTTTAAGTGTGCAATCGATTGCACTAGCAATGTAAATCGATTGCACAGAGAAACAAAAGCAAACGATCTGAAAAATTGAAGCATGCAATCGATTGCACTCAAGTGAAAAATGAAATTTTAACTTTGAAAAACTTGAGTAATGATTTTTTAAACATTTATTTTTCATCATTGAGCATCTATATCTTAAGATCAAATTAAGTAATATTATTATACCTTGAAAGTTGTTGAGAGCTTTGAACTGAAGATATTGTCCTTAGATGCTTTGAGCTTGATCATAAATCTTTTCCTTATTTGTCAATCATGATTTGTCTTAATCAAAACAAAAGCTCATTAGAGAAGCTTTATTTTACATTCTCCCCCTTTTTGATGATGACAAACAATCTTTCTTTATGCGATGTACTTTCCGGAAGAGCTTCTCCCCCTAAGATGCAAAACTCCCCCTATGTAGAAGAGGGTTGGAATCCTTTACATTTCTTCATCTTGGTTGGAGAGTACATTAAAAATTAAGACAAGTAAAATACAAGCATAAAGTACCACATCTTTCTACCCCTTTGACATTATCAAAAAGAAGGTAAAGATGCATAAAACAAACAATAATAGAGTAATATATCGAGAAAAATTTAGAATTAAACAAGTGAAACAAATTGTTTAAGGATTACACAGAAATTTGAACAAACAAAACATTGAATAACAAGACAAGAACATAACAGAGAAAAAAAAGTTAGCCAGAACTTTAAGGGTGATGCATGTCCAGATGGTTATAAGACCAAGAGCCTTGATTCAGGAATTGTTGTTGAAGTGGGGGTTTTGTGTAGTGTTTAGGAGGTGCAGCTGGATTATTTGGATCATATGGTGGAATATGAAGATGAGAGTAAAGGTATGAAAATTGTTGATTCACATCCGTTCGGAAGTCATTAATCCGGGTTGTAGTGGAATCATTGATAGCACTCCATTGATTGTTGATGTTGGTGTTCATGGAAGGAAATTGTTGAGATATGTAATCCATAAGCTCTTGATTTCTTGGACCAGAGGGAGCAGTAGGAGGAGGAGGCACAGCTTCACCGCCTTTGACTTGGTCATTTCCTTCATCGCCAACAATATCTTCACCAATGTAAGTGATGGTTTTTGTTTCCGGATTGTAATGCACGCCCATTCTGGAGTCAACATTCTTAATGGAAATCTTGTTTAGATTAGGATCCATATTCACCTTTTCAAACCCAACAAAATCCACACCAAATTCCTCCATAATTAGAGTGACAAAATAAGCATATGGAAGAAATTTAGATTTTGCATCGACTCTCTGCATATGCACCATGATAAGTCTTGCCCAGTTTACACTTACCCCTTTCTTTCTTGCATAAATTAGCTGCATTTCCAAGTCGGTAACAATGCAGTGGTTTCCAGCTCTTGGAAACATAATATAGACCAGAAAATAATGATATAAGCAATCGTCTATATGTAGGTTACCTGCACTTCAGAAGTCTCTGGATGGAATTACTCCGCCAAGACCACAGATCCATTTGGCGCAAAATTGAGCTTCACTTAACCGCCCAATGCTGTAGAAGAACTCCTTTTTCCGGTAGTCATCCCATATCTCATTTTCAGGGTCATATAGGGAACTTTCAGTGAAAGGAATATGAAGGATCTCACCAACAACCTGAGGAGTTAGAGAGATACGAGTACCCAAAACATATGTGACTATTTTGCCTTTGTGGGGTGTTAGATTTCTAAAAAATATTCTTACCAAATCCGGGTAATATGGACCGAATGAGGAAATCAAGGGTTCTAGACCATAAGCAGCTAGATCATTTTGAAAGGAAAAGCATTCTTGAGGAAAGGAGGATAGCATACCATATTTGGGGTTGGATACTATTTTCTTTTGAAAGTCTTTGATAAATCTGGCTTCTTGCTCTTCGGTGAGAGTTGAAAGCAATGTATTGGATGTTGAATCAATCTTTTTCTTCCCTTTTTCTGAAGCTGGAGCCTTTCTCTTTTGTCTTGAAGCCATGGGTATGGAGTTTTATGGTTTTGGGGTTTTTAGGTTTTGTGAGAGAGAAAGGTGTTTGTGATCTGAGATTTGGAAATGATTTGGGTAGATAGGGAATGAGTGTTTTGGATTAAATGTTTATTATCATAGTTGTTCGAGACGAGGTCAAGCGTAATATATTGTTGGCGAATAAGTTGAGAAATGAGATGTTCAATATTAAAAAGGATGTGAAAGTATTGGAGGAGCACATAGAGATGCAACTTATGATGATTAACAATGATTATAATGAAGATGTCCTTTTAAAGGAAGATGCTTTTAAGAGGAATTATAGTCGTGTTGATGATGCCAAGGTAGTGGCATGTGTAAGAGAAGAATTGGAGAGGTTCTATCACCATAACAACACCATTATTGAGATTTCAATTGGAATGGGACGACATGTAACATACTGGTATAGTATAAATTCTTGAGTTGGAGAATACTTAACCTTCGTGTGAGGTTAAGTGAGTGTAATGTGGATCGTGTATTATGTTAGGCATTGGTACCTCATCGACAAGATCGAATGAGATGGAAATTATGGGAGTATTTGTAAACCTCATTGGAGATTATTGGATTATGGTGCTTTAGGTGACTTGAGTACAAGTTCTAAAGGAACACTATTATGGTTTGATAATGATGGTTTATACTCCATTATGATTGTCGGCTATCTATTGACAAATTGAGGAACTGATCACCCTTAATCTCTTGTTGATAGTAGACGAGATCGTATTGGATGGTATATACTTATATTTCTATCTTAATGGTGTTTAAAGTGATTGATGTTATATCGTGAGGATAGTCTCTCACCAGTTTGTGTGAAGTAATAGAGGAGTGGCTAGGAAAGAGTTAAGGCGTATTGAACAATTTAGAGTAGCGGGTTTATATGCGAGCTAACATCGCAAAGTGAAATATTAAGACTATCAAGTGATCAACAACTTTATAATGGATGTTAAAGAAAGTACAAAACTAGGTTGAAACTTGTAAATCATATAGTTAACGAAAATTTTAATAAGGATGGTGATGTAAGGTGGATGATCAGAGTTGCACAGCTGAAGCGTGATGTGGCGCAGTGGCTATGCTTGTACGACTCGTTAGAAGTGAAGGTATAAATATCAGAAGCCTATAGGAATGATATGTCTCGATCCACATGTTTGATTTGGTGGATTGTTAAGATAGGGATGATGTGCCAGGGTACTTCCTTTTCTCGTAAATATTTGCTTATTTTATAAGGATATTAATGTGGTTGTTGGTTGATGGTGAGTTATGTGTATATTTATTTAGTTATACTGTTAAGTTGACGTTATAATAATTTTTTTCCCATTGCCGTGATGTTGTTGGTTATCATAGATGATGAATAATACCCCATAATATGACAGAGTTGATTATGTTGGTTATGTTAATGTCACTATAAGGGTGATACGATGATATGAGTAAAGTTATTGATATTTTGTTGATAATTGACACACACACACACACACACACACACACACACACACACACACACACACACACACACACACACATATATATATATATATATATATATATATATATATATATATATATATATGGGAATGAAATTGTGTATGTGTTTTGGTGTTGGAAATGTTGTTAAGATGATAATGTGATGTTGTATATCCAAGTATAAGTGTGTTATGATTGTTACTAATTTAAATGTTGATATGTTAAAATATTGTTGAAGTGGTTGATAAGTTAATAACGATTATGTCACAGAGGTGTTGAATGAGTAGCATGTGTGTATTTGATTTAAATCGTGTTGAGTTGTTGTTGTGTCGAGAAAGTAGTGGTCAAAGTGTTGCCAGACGCGACTTGGGGATCAGAGAGTGTGATGCGAAATTCACGTTAAGAGTGGTAGTATCGAGTAGATTTTCGAGGACGAAAATATTCTAAGTGGGGGGGGGGGGGGGGTTGTAACGCCTGATAATTTAATTAATTATTTAATTAAATTATTTTCGAATTATTTGTGGAAATGTGTGAAACGTTGTTATATGTTGCTAAGTTGTTATTTAGTTGATTAATAATATTAGTAATAATATTAGAATTGTAGAATATTAATAATATTAGAATAATATAAGATTAACTTGTTGGGCTTAGTGATATGGTGGTACGTAGTAAGGTGGGGGTGTGTAAGTTGAACCCATTAGGAATAATAATATTATTATTAGGTTTATTTATAATAATAATAAATTAGGTTAATTATAAAGGGTAAGAAAGTCTTGGAGCAGTAATGTAGGAAGTGATAGAGAAGAGGAATAAGGAAAAGAGGAAAAAGCTAGGTTCGATCGAGAAAATTGTAGAGCGACCTTCAATCCAAGGTAATTGTGGGGTTCTGACTCTATAACGGGGCTTATGATGAATATTATGTAGGAATTGGGTTGGTGTAATGTTGATGTGTGTATGTTGTTGTTGTGGCTGTTTCTGAAATTGTATGTTATTATGTTGTTATCATGTTATGGATGTTCCTGAATTGTTTGTAGACTTAACTATTTCTTGTTGGAAATTATAATATTACTGATATAGTTGTTATGTTTCTATGTCAATGTAATACTGCGTTGTATCATGTTGTTGTGAAAATACTATTAATCGAAGGAAGATTTGGAGAATATGTGTTGGAATTAGTAAGCTGTGAAAAAACTGTGTGCGAAACACTCTGTGTTGAGGGGCACACGAGCATGCCGACTGGAATGGTTTGGAGAGGAGTGTGCCGAGCAGCACAACTCCATGACGAGCGGTATTGTTTGTTTTAGTTTGTGTTGAGGGGTTTAATTGGGTGACGAGGGGAACACCCTAAACATCTGTGTTCCGTTTTCTTTTGTTTGCTCTGTTTCCTGTGTGTTTGCTACCTTATTCTGTTAATTGATCAATAGCAGAAATTAAGTACACAAATTATAGAACTGGATCATATAGCAGAGTAATGAAATAGATGATTGGATTGGATTATAGAGCTAGTGAGTATTTGGTAGGGTGACCTTAACAGTAGAATATTTTAGTAGAAGTGAATTAATAGGACTTGGTCGATAATAGTATTGATTTATATAAGTCGTTGTGATGTGGTTGTTATTAATTGTTGAAGTTGCAGACATGGATGAATTTTGTTGTGTTTCCTATATTGATTGGCTAGAACCAAGTTATAGGCTATTAACGGTAAAACAATAGAAGAGATAATTCATGGTAGTAGGAGATGATTCATAGTAGTAGGATGTAATTGCAGGAACCTTATCGGAAAATTGTGAACAATATAAAATCATAGTACATGTAGCAGGAATAAGTTGATAGTAGGAGTTAATTATGAAATAGTGACAGAAATCTATTAGCAATAAAATAACAGTAGATAATTACTTAGTAGCACTAGCAGTAGTAGACATTCTTGATAGTAGTACTAGCTTATATAATAGTTGCAGCAGAATGTCTAATAGCCGAATATAGACGTACAGCTGAATAATTATGTAGTGTTATTGCAATGGGTTTCGATTGTATTTGTGAATTTTACTATGTTGTTGTAATGACAATATTGTTGATGATGCGAAATTGCGGGATATACCAATTGTGATCGGTGGATCTGGAACTGACTGTTTTAAAGCTGGTTCGCGAAATGTCGCGGTAAGCAAGAGTCGCCACCGTCTTTTATTTTCTCCAATTGGAAAGGACAAAAGCACAGAAAAATTCCTTTAAAGAGATTGCTCTCGGTTCGGGAGGTAGGTTATAGAAAGGGAAGGTGTTAGCACCCTTTCTATCCATGGTTATCCATGGGCTCTTAGATACTTGCTCATTGTGTTTTCAAAATTGTTGTTTGCTTTTCAATTGTGGGTTTCAAAAATATTCTTTGAAAAGTTTCAATTCAACTCGTACGTCAGAGTGTTTGAAAAGTTTGTTTTGAAAGTTTTTGAAAGTGTGTTGGTGTGAAAAGAGTTTTTGTTTTGTTTGAAATTAGAG
Organism: Vicia faba; assembly: GCA_948472305.1. Taxonomy (NCBI): domain Eukaryota; kingdom Viridiplantae; phylum Streptophyta; class Magnoliopsida; order Fabales; family Fabaceae; genus Vicia; species Vicia faba. The sequence continues at coordinate 1,127,330,753 of OX451740.1, forward strand.
CAAGTACCCTTGAGAACCTACCTACCCTAAGGAATTCGTCTGTGTAAATGTCCTTTGAAGTAGTGCCATCCCACCATTGAGAGGTAGGTAGCACCACCGTTGGAGGTGTTCGGGTCAATTCGAGTTTTAGGGACGTGGTGATCACCGGAGCAATGGGAAGACACCTTAGAAGCTACCCTCATGCCAGGTTCCCGGACCATGAGGACTTACTAAGACGTTTTCTACTCGATGATCACCTTTCGAAAGGCAACAGTGAGGCGTACCCTAGGGGTGGTGTGTGAATTGTGTGTCATTTTCAGTTTATTGTTTGTCTTATCATGTATTTGTGATCTAACGATTTAATTTTATTTTTGGGCATTCATTCTTTCATGCATATTTATTAACAGTTATATTTGCGAGAAAATAAATCTAAACTATTACAACCGGCGCGGGTCCACATCGCCAAAAAAAACCGAACCCGATTTGACTGAAAATAGATAAAGCGAATAAATAAAAAGTGCGAGAAATAAATCTAAACTTATTACAAGGCTTTGGGGCATATACAGAGGTATTTAAACAATATAAGATAAATGCGCGAAATAAAGAGTTTAAACAAAATTAGGGCGTTGGACCCTTTAACAGATAATTAAAATTAATCAAGGAATCTAAAATTAAATGAAAAATAATGTTTTTGTGTTTTTTAGGTTTAAAAGAAAAAAGAGAAAAGTTAATTAAAATTAAAATCCTAGTTCTAATGTTTTTTTAAGTTTATTATGAAAAAAGATTTAATTTCTAACCTAATTAAATTCTAAACTAATTTATGTACAATTTTTGATTTATAGAAAATAAATAATAAATAATAATATTGTGAGAAAAAAGGAAAGAATTAAAAAGGATATAAAAAATTAATAATTAACTTAATTCTACATTTTTTTGGATTTTTATTATGAAAAAAGAATTAAAATTAAAACTAAGACCTAATTAAACTAAATGAGTTACATTTTAATTTATTTATAAAAAGAATCAAAATTAATTATATTTTTTTGTCCTTTCTGTATTTTTAATGTTTTTCATATTTTTGTAAGAATTAATTAAATCAGAAAATAAAACACAAGTAAAATTAAAAATAATAGAATATAAAGAAAATTAGAAAAAAGAAAAAAAGATAGAACCAGGGGGGTATGGTCTCAAATTTGGAGGTGTAGATTTGAAAGCCTGGCCCAATTATTTGTGAGAATTTGTTGACTTTTTTGATCCAGTGTGATGCCTTGACTGGCCTCCACCATATGCTTTCATTCTGATCCCTGGATTAGATCTCCAAGACGCGTGGCCAATTGATGAGGAGTGTGCATGGTATGTACTAACGTCAGCGCTGCATGGAACCTTGAAATGAAAAATAATATGAGAAATTGGCCAGACCTGGGACTTGAACCCAGGTCATTGAGGTTAACACGCTAATAGATTGCCAGCTGAGCTATTTACATTCAATTGATATATTATAATGCATAAAAAACAAAAAGCAAAATCCAAGCGCACTAGTAATTGAGCGCGCGAATTTTAAAGCATCCAACCATAGCGTGCCAACACATCATCGTCCCTGTTCTTCTTTTTTTTTCTGAAACATAAAAGCAATAAGCAACGGTTTTAACCCGTTGCTATAGAAGGCATATTAGAAAATAGCGAATAGGATCCTGTAACTCATAAATTTGTCGCGAGTATGCCAATCCCTTCGTCTTGGTGTGCTGGATGCAATGGTAGTACTGCTGAGTCCTAATTTTTCTTGTTTTAGGAATCCCTAATTTTGAACCTCACGAACCCTAATACTCAGTCATGGCCTCTTTGTGTACAATGTGCAAAACTTCAATCAAGCATAAGGGTTAGTTTCAGAAGCTCAAAACAAACATGATGCAATGCATAGAATGTTGTAAAAGTGCTTAAAAAATGCTATACGATTGTGAATTTTTTGCAATGCAGTCTGAGTCCTAGGCGTCAATTCCTGAAGCTTTTGTGCTTGAGATTGATTGGAACGTGTTCAGAGTTGCTTAAGGATGCTTATGGAAAAAAATTGAGGCTTGAAAAGATCCCTAGCACTGAAATCAGATTTGCATTTTATGGTTCATTTTTCAAATGCCCAATGGCTTTTTCAGCGAGCTTTTTGCTATGTTCTAGGTAGGGTTGGACTCAGTGATCATCATAGAATTGAATAGGCTTGCTAACTCTCCTTAATTCATGCTTGTTAGAGAATTGGCCTTAGGGTTTCTTCCATTAACCATTTTTCCTAATTTTTAGCCAAAACCTAGACCTAGTGTGCAAATGAACCTTAGCCTGATTTTTGAGTTGATTCATGATACATAAGAATTGTCCAAGTTCATTTGACACTATTTCATTGATTTTTAAATTTTATTTGAATTTTCAAAGACTTAAAATGAATTAAATCATCAAAAATTAAATAAAATACAAAAGTCAATATTTGGTCTTGAAATTAACCATGGGCCACGTGTATGGCATGACAAGGATGAACAAAGTGAGAAAAATGGGGCCCTTTTGTCAAAATTGGATTTTCAAAGATAGTTGACTTTTGCCATTTCACAAAAATTTCCCAACTTCTACAAGGCATAACTTGCTCAATTTTTAAGCTTTTCACATGTTCTTGGACATTTTGGAAAGGTCTTTGAGTCCTTTAACCAATGCCTTTGGTCCCATGTCATTTTGATTTACCAACCTCAAGTTATGGCCTTTGACTTAAAGTCCCTTTTTGTTGACTTTTGAAAATGACCTATAATGTTGAAATTGATAACTTTTTGTGAGAGCATTTCTTGGACTTGAAGTATGAAGATGAGTTGTAGGAAATGTCTTTCTCTTCAAAATGAGCTTTGGATGGAATTTTTCTGATAATCCATGTGAAAGTTATGCCCTGGTCAATTTCAGTTGACTTTTTCAGCTGTCCAAATATAGCAACTTTTGCATCTTTGATGATTTCTGAGCCAAATTTTGAGAATCATGATCAAGCATTGATCAAATGATGTTTGTGGCTTCAAAATGATATGTTGACCAAAAATTTGAACTTTTGACTGCCAAATGACCATTTTGCCCCTACAGTTGACTGTAGTGCAATCCAGGGTTTTGACTGTGCAATCTTGAGCTGAATGCCTTGAAACTTGACATGAGGATGCTTGACCATGTTTGTAAGCATATGAGACTTGATTGAGCCTTTAAAAACTTCCTTTTCTTGATCAAACTCAAAACCCTAATTTTGACTGTATAGGAAACAGTTGAGCTGCACAACCCAATCAGAAATTTTGTGACCTGGCTTGGTAATTTCTTGAAGAATATGGGAGGGCAAATTTTGGGGTATAACAGTTGCCCCTGTTCAATCTTCTTAGACCTGAGGATGTAGATTGGCTGACGTGCCTTTCGTAATCCGAGGGTAAAAGATGATTGGACACTAGAGTGCCCGGAAATTTGCGCTCACATGTTGGCAATGAGGGTAATGGGCTTATAGATGCCATCTGGATGTTTATCGCGTAGGAGATTCTTTAGCGAGAACCTGCATACTTGCAAAACAGAAAATGAGTACCTGACACGTTGCAGGGATGATTACTTCCTTAGCATGAATGGTAAGAGAGCCTTGAGCGACTTTAACTTCAACAACGCTCGTTGAGAAAAATCTGGGGTGTCTTCTACTGGGATAAGAATCAGGGAGATCTTAAGGTCGATCTGACTGAACCAGAGAGGCCTTTGACTGGGTAAGCAATCAGGAAAATCTTGAGACGATTTAACTGAACCGGTCTAGGTCTTGAAATGTCTTCTACTGGGATAAGAATCAGGGAGATCTTAAGGTCGATCTGACTGAACCAGAGAGGCCTTTGACTGGATAAGCAATCAGGAAAATCTTGGGACGATTTAACTGAACCGGTCTAGGTCTTGAAATGTCTTCCACTGGATAAGCAATCAGAAAAATCTTGGGACGATTTAACTGAACCGGTCTAGGTCTTGAAATGTCTTCCACTGGATAAGCAATCAGAAAAATCTTGGGACGATTTAACTGAACCAGAGGAGGCCTTTGACTGAACCAGTCTAGGTCTTGAAATGTCTTCAAAGGGATAAGCATCAGGAAAATCTTGGGACGATTCAACTGAACCAGAGAAGGCCTTTGACTGAACCAGTCTAGGTCTTGAAATGTCTTCAAAGGGATAAGCATCAGGAAAATCTTGGGACGATTCAACTGAACCAGAGAAGGCCTTTGACTGAACCAGTCTAGGTCTTGAAATGTCTTCAAAGGGATAAGCATCAGGAAAATCTTGGGACGATTCAACTGAACCAGAGAAGGCCTTTGACTGAACCAGTCTAGGTCTTGAAATGTCTTCAAAGGGATAAGCATCAGGAAAATCTTGGGACGATTTAACTGAACCGGTCTAGGTCTTGAAATGTCTTCCACTGGATAAGCAATCAGAAAAATCTTGGGACGATTTAACTGAACCAGAGGAGGCCTTTGACTGAACCAGTCTAGGTCTTGAAATGTCTTCAAAGGGATAAGCATCAGGAAAATCTTGGGACGATTTAACTGAACCAGAGAAGGCCTTTGACTGAACCAGTCTAGGTCTTGAAATGTCTTCAAAGGGATAAGCATCAGGAAAATCTTGGGACGATTCAACTGAACCAGAGAAGGCCTTTGACTGAACCAGTCTAGGTCTTGAAATGTCTTCAAAGGGATAAGCATCAGGAAAATCTTGGGACGATTCAACTGAACCAGAGAAGGCCTTTGACTGAACCAGTCTAGGTCTTGAAATGTAGCTTGAGAACTTAACTGAATTTTTCCTGAAAGATAAAAGTCAGTCATGTGCAATGCATGATATGGATCAAGCAATGATGTTCTCAACATAAATGAGATTTGTATGATGCAGTGCGTTATGCATGCTGTATGTGATGTTTTATGTATGTTTTCGTCCAGGAAAGTAAATCCTTGACGGGTGCCGGGAAGTCGTATCCTGGGCTGATGTCGAAGAATAGATTTTGCTTCCGCTGGGGATGATAATTGCAAGGATACCGGTGGGAGAAGATGACTCCGTTGCGGAATAAACTTGGCGAATGGAAGATTCTGCGGGGAGAAAAGATACTTTAGTGATCATGCTGGGAAGCAATACTCTGTGGGGAGAGTGATGCCTTGCTGAATATTGATAGTAACTCTATTGGGGATACCGTTGTTGTACTGGAAGTGTGAATAGACTTCGCTGGGGATAGGAAAGAACTACGTTGACGACGACTTTCCCTTGGTTTTTGGCTGAGGATAACCCAGTTATATCCTGTTGAGGAAATAACTCTTTAAATCAAGCCGGACGACGCGTTCGTGTTCTGCGAGGGGATAAGCTTCCAGAATATACTGGGGATAAGCTTACTGTTTGGGGAGATGAATTCCATCTTTCCTGGGGAACTTGGGTAGGACTCTCCTGGGGAAATTTTGATATACTGGGGAAGTGATTCCTTTGAATGTTGATGTATGCCGCCGGGGAACAATCTTTAGACCCAGACTGCCGGGGATGCTTGTTAAGAATATATGCTGCTGGGGAATATTGGGATCTATTGGAGGGTACCCAATTTCCTTGAGACTTGTTAACTTTGTTTGGGGAAGAATGCACTGACTTGCTGTCTCACTCTCTGGGGAATTTAAGATGCCTGGTTAGGTTCTTTAGCTGAACCTACTTTGGCACATTGGAGGATAGAACAATCAGACTGCTCAGACAACTCATTATTGCCCCTGTTTCTAGTGTCACCTGCAATTAATTCTTTGTTTCGTATGCAAATATTTATGAGCTAGCAAATTATTGTCAATGCATATATCACAAATTGAACTTTGGACGTTCTTCGCAAAACAAAACAGAAAAAGAAAAAACAGTTGGCACGTTTAACTGAAAAGTATATTTGTATTGATTTTGAATAGCCTATGAATAGGCGTTTTGTGTACAAGAGGCTGGCGTCCTAGTAAGAGGTACGTCGCCGAACAAGAGAGTTTATACAAGTTTTGTACAAAAGAAAATAAAACAGCTGTGTGAAAGATGAATGATCCACTGGATTTCAACTCTGCTATCGCCTTTATAACTCTGAGCGTCTCATCACTTGGTGACCTTAGTTGAAGGTGAGGCTGACTGATCGATGCCGTCTTGATGTAGATACCGGATTCTGGATGCAAAGTGATCCAATGAGACATAGTATTACGCTTTTATCCCTAACTTTTGCCTGGACTGCCTTTTCGGGTTTTCAGTCCACCGGGATACCCATTTTTGCCCAAGCCGCCTTTTCAGGTTTTCGACTTGCCGGGTGTACAGATTTTTCATTTTCATCCCTTCATTTTGCCCGAACCCTTTTGGTTCGACGGGAAGCCCTAATTTTTGCCTAGGCATGTCAGCCTAGCGGGTCTTTTTTCATGCGTAGTATTTTTTAACTATGTCTGCATTGGCGGGGTGAGGAAGGTCGTCACCATCCATATTGACTAATATCATTGCTCCTCCTGAGAACACATGCTTAACCACAAATGGCCCTTCGTACGTAGGGGTCCATTTGCCCCTTGGATCACTCTGAGGAAGGATAATTCGCTTGATCACCAGATCCCCGACTTGATATTCCTGTGGTCTGACCTTTTTGTTAAATGCCCTGATCATTCGTTTTTGATACGTCTGACCATGACAGATAGCAGCAAGTCTCTTTTCGTCAATAAGGTTGAGCTGATCAAGTCGTGTCTGGATCCAATCATCTTCGTTCAGATTTGCATCCTTCATTATCCGGAGAGAAGGAATTTGTACCTCAATCGGCAAGACTGCTTCAATGCCATAAACCAGAGAGAAAGGAGTTGCCCCGGTCGACGTCCTAGCTGAAGTACGATACCCATGCAGAGCGAACGGTAACATCTCGTGCCAATCTTTATACGTTACTGTCATCTTCTGCACGATCTTCTTGATGTTTTTATTAGCTGCTTCTACAGCCCCATTCATCTTCGGTCTGTAAGGAGAAGAATTGTGGTGCTGTATCTTGAACTGTTCGCAAAGCTCGGTGATCATTTTATTGTTCAGATTGGTACTGTTGTCTGTAATAATCCGCTCAGGGACGCCATACCGACAGATCAGGTTGTGCCGAATGAACCGTGCCACAACAGTCTTGGTTACCGTAGCATAGGATGCTGCCTCAACCCACTTCGTGAAATAATCAATTGCCACTAGGATGAAGCGATGTCCATTGGACGCCGTAGGTTTAATCTCACCGATCATGTCTATGCCCCACATTGCAAATGGCCAAGGCGCAGTCAGAACATTCAGGGGAACCGGAGGAACATGCACCTTGTCTGCGTAGATCTGGCATTTATGGCATGTCCTAGAATGTTGGTAGCAATCAACTTCCATGGTGGACCAGTAATATCCTGCCCGTAGGATCTTCTTTGCCATGGTATGTCCACTGGAGTGTGTACCAAAGGTCCCTTCATGTAGCTCTTCCATGATTTTTTCTGCTTCCGCCTTATCCACACAACGCAGTAGGGTTGAATCCTGGTTTCGCTTGTACAAAATGCCGTTGCTAAGAAAGAACTTGGCTGCAAACCTCCTCAGGAATTTCTTATCGTTGACAGATGCTCCTTCAGGGTATTCCTGAGCTTCTAGGTATCTCTTCACTTCGTGGTACCAAGGCTTCTCAGTTACCAATTCAGTTTCGAGATCACAACAGTATGCCGGTTCGTCCAGTTTCCAAATGATGATCCGGGGAGCTTCGTTGTCCCATTTGACCTTGAACATTGAAGACATTGTAGCCAACGCGTCTGCCAGCTGATTCTCTTCTCTTGGAAAGTGCTCAAATGTTATCTCTGTGAAGTGGGGGATCAGGGCCAACACGCATTCTCTGTAAGGAATCAAGTTTGGGTGTTTCGTATCCCACTCTCCTTTGATCTGATTGATCACGAGAGCGGAATCTCCGAAGACACTTAGAAATTTGATCCTCAGGTCAATCGCAGCTTGAAGACCCATGATACACGCTTCATACTCCACCATGTTGTTGGTACAGTTGAAACACAGCCGGGCAGTGAGTGGAGTATGAGTACCTTGTGGAGATACAATTATGGCGCCGATACCATTTCCCAAAGCGTTGGATGCTCCGTCAAAATGCATAGACCATCGGGATCCCGGTTCAGGTCCTTCATCCGGTCCAGGTATTTCACAGTCAGTTACTATCATAATGCTTTCGTCTGGAAACTCGAAGTTCATTGATTGGTAGTCATCCACAGCTTGATGTGCTAGGTGGTCTGCCAATACACTTCCCTTGATGGCTTTTTGGGTCGTGTACTGAATGTCGTATTCCGTCAAGATCATCTGCCATCTTGCAATTCTCCCAGACAGAGCAGGCTTTTCGAATATGTACTTTATAGGATCCATTTTTGAGATTAACAAGGTAGTGTGAGTCAGCATATACTGTCTCAGCCGGCGAGCAGCCCATACCAAAGCGCAGCAAGTTTTCTCAAGCAGTGAGTATCGGGTCTCACAGTCGGTAAACTTTTTGCTAAGGTAATAAATGGCATGCTCTTTTCGGCCAGACTCGTCATGCTGCCCCAGCACACACCCCATTGCATTATCAAGCACTGTCAGGTAAAGTATCAAAGGTCTCCCTTCCACTGGTGGCATAAGGATGGGTGGTTCTTGGAGATATTCTTTGATTCTATCAAAAGCAGCCTGACATTCATCATTCCAACGTACTACCTGATCTTTCTTCAGTAGCTTGAAGATTGGTTCACAGGTGGCAGTTAAATGTGAGATGAACCGAGCAATGTAGTTCAGACGTCCTAGAAAGCCTCTGACTTCCTTCTCCGTCTTAGGAACCGGCATCTCTTGAATGGCTTTGACCTTAGCAGGGTCCACTTGAATTCCTTTATCACTGACCACAAAGCCTAGCAACTTTCCAGATCTTACCCCGAAGGTGCACTTGTTCGGGTTCAACCTCAGCTTGTATAGTTTCAAACGGTCAAACAGTTTCTACAGATGATCAAGGTGCTCTTCCTCAGTCTGGGACCTAGCGATCATGTCGTCCACATACACCTCTATCTCGTGATGGATCATATCATGAAATAAGGTAACCATGGCCCGTTGGTAGGTTGCCCCAGCATTCTTTAACCCGAACGGCATGACCTTGTAACAGAAGGTGCCCCACTGAGTAACAAAGGTAGTCTTTTCCATGTCTTCAGGTGCCATCTTGATCTGATTGTAGCCTGAAAAACCATCCATGAAAGAGAACACTTTATGCTGAGCTGTATTATCAACAAGGACATCAATGTGGGGTAGAGGGAAGTCATCCTTGGGGCTGGCCCTGTTCAGATCCCTGTAATCAACACACATCCTGACCTTGCCGTCCTTCTTAGGTACCGGCACCACATTAGCAACCCACTGAGGGTAAGAAGTTACTGCAAGAAACCCGGCATCAAACTGCTTCATAACCTCGGCTTTAATCTTCTCAGACATCTCTGGACGCATCCGACGAACCTTTTGCTTAACCGGAGGGAAATCTTCTTTAGTTGGTAAGTGATGGACCACAATGTCGGTATCTAATCCGGGCATATCTTCGTAAGACCAGGCAAAGATTTCTTTATAATCATGCAGCATCTGAGTCAACCGTTGCTTCACGCTGAGTTCTAGGTTAGCACCAATCTTCACCTCTTTCTTGTCTTCCTCCGTACCCAAGTTTATTATTTCCACTGGCTCTTCATGGGGTTGAATTGCCCTCTCTTCCTGTTGTAACAGTCTTGCAAGTTCACCAGGCACTTCGCAATCATCTTCACCTTCGTCGGCGGCTAAGTTGATCGGATTTTCGAAGTCATAACTGGCAGTAGCAGAGTCGTTACCAGTGAGATCCAGAGTGGATTGAAACCTGTATGAGTGAGTGTGTGTGTAAATACAGCTGTTTTGCAATATATAAAGAAAGGAAAGAAAAGGAGCGCAAAATTTGAAATGTGAAAAACGTCCAATGCTTTTATTCATGATATATGATAGTGATAAACAAAAAGCCCTCATAAATAAAACCACGGTGCCCCGGGTAAGACACCGGGCCATATAGTCTCAAATTATTGTTTATTACAAATCAAAAACAAAGAAATTCATTACTGGGGAACAAAAGTTATGGGAGTAAAATCTTTAGCAGTCCAATTGGTCAATCCACCGTCGGCCGTTGGGTAGATCCAGCTATCGAACTCTGACTCTCCCACTTCATCTTCCTCTCCAATAGCATTCACTCCATGCTGAGTGATGAGCAACGGAGGTCTTCCAATTCTTGCCTTGCGCACCGCTTTCTGAGCTTCCGTGGTGAAACCCAGCCCAAACTTGTTAGTCTTAGGAGTAAGATCAGGGAGCTTGCCCCAATTTGCACATTCGCCTTTCTCGATCACAGCCCGGGCGTCCTTTAAGGAGGCCATCTTCATAGGAGAAACCTCTTCATCTTCTGCTGTTGCCAAGGTTGGTGGTACCTCCTCAAAATGTTGAAAGGGGGTTTCAATGAACTCCCCATCCATTTCTACGTATCTGAAAGAGTTGAGGTGGCTGACCATGTATTCCTCCTCCCCTTGCACTGTTACGATCCTCCCCCTGACCGGGTACTTGAGCTTCTGATGCAATGTAGAAGTCACAGCTCCAGCTTTGTGGATCCATGGGCGACCCAGCAAACAAGAATAGGACGGATGGATATCCATCACATAGAACTTTGAATCGAATACCTGTGACCCAACCCTGATTGGGATGTCCACTTCACCATGCACCATTCTTTTGGACCCGTCAAAGGCCCGGACAACAATGCTACTTGGTTTGAGCTCTAGACCCTCACAATCCAGCCTATCCAGAGCCTTCTTGGGCAGCACATTTAATGAAGAACCTGTGTCAACCAGCACATGAGCAAGAGTAGTGCCCCTGCATTCAATGGAGACATGCAGGGCATCATTATGGTTTTTCCCCTTTGCTGTCAGATCGGCATCAGAGAAACCCAGGCCATTATCAGCAGTTAGGTTGGCCACACAATCGGTGAACTGGTCAGCAGTCGTATCTTGGGGTACGTGGGCAGTCTTTAAGAAAGCAATCAGAGCCTTTGCATGGGCCTCTGAACACAGCAGCAGTGACAACATGGAGATTTTAGAGGGGGTGTGCCCCAGCTGTTCCACAACATTGAAATCACTTTTCTTTATTATCTTGAGAATTTCTTCCATTTCCTGCTTGGAAGCCTCAACAATGGTCTTTGGTGCCTCCGTCCTGGCAGGCACATCAGCAGCAGTTCCCTTGCCCCGAGTATCAGATGACTCAGCAGCAGGGGTGGATACTTGGTCAGAAGGAGAAACAGGCACTCTGGCAGGTGTGAAGATCAAAGGCCTATGAATTGCTGGAGGAGCAATGTCTGGCGAGAACAGTCTTCCACTACGAGTGACCTTAGCAGGCCCGGTGATGTTGGAGACACCAGTATCAATGTTGCACTCTTGTTTCACACCCAGAACATAAACATCCGCCCCATAGTGCCATGGGACAGCCTTATCAGATTTGTAGGGTATAGGCCCCGGAACAGTAATGGTGATGGGAACATTCTTGTGAACTGACAAAACTTGTATAGGCTTCTTTGAAGGAGCCTCGGAATAGTTGTTGAAGATGGTAACGATTGACACTTCTTCAACAGGAGCAGCAGGAACAACAGTCTTTTCAAACAAAATCTCTCTATTATCTATCAGGTTTTGGATGCCTGACTTCAACAGAGAACAACCAACAGGGGAAGCAACACATAGAGGGCAACTTTCGCTACATCCCGGAAATAAACCGGCTAGCAACAGATTCCTCTTAACCATCAGCAACGGAGTAGCAACATCATCCACCGAAGCTACATACAAATTTTCCTCAACAGCATTCACTCCATGCTGGGGCAAGGGAGCATTTACAACATTTGGCCCCTCGGGCGCCTCAAACTGTATCTCCTTTGCATCAATGAGATCTTGAACCTTATTTCTTAGGGCCCAACAGTCATCTGTGTTATGCCCCGGGCTATCAGAGTGATAAGCACAGCGAGCATTTGGATTGAACTTGGGGGATGCAGTATTGGGAAACTTTGGAGCCTCCTTGACAGTCACTAAATTGGTGGATAGCAACTGTGGCAGGATCTGTGATAAGGTCATGCTTAATCGAGTAAACTCTCTCCGGGGTCTCTCAAACTTTTGAGGATTAGTTGGCCGAGGAGCGGCAGCAGGTTTGGCAATCATTACCGCACTGACAGATTGGCGGTGTTCAGGTCGCTCTGTTCTCCGGGAGTTGTATACAGCACTAGCCTCCTTTTTGAAGGGCTTCTTCTCAGTACTGGAGGAGGCAACTTTCTGTATCTTCCCCGATTTTATACCGGCCTCAATCCTTTCACCAGTCAGGATTAGATCGGTAAACCCAGCAGAGGAATTACCAATGAGATGATTGAAAAATGGACCAGACAGGGTCCCCAAGAACATATCTACCAGCTCCCGATCCGTCAATGGTGGCTGCACCCTGCCAGCCAGGTCTCTCCATTTCTGAGCATATTCCTTAAAACCTTCACCCGACCCTAGCGACATACCCTGGAGCTGGGTACGCGTAGGAGCGAGGTCGGCATTATACTGATACTGCTTGTAAAAAGCAGTGGCCAGATCCTCCCAGTTACGAATGCTGATTCCATCTAGCTGATAGAACCAATCGAGGTGAGTCCCTGAAAGACTCTCCTGGAAGAAGTGGATCCAAAGGTTCTTGTCTGCTGTGTAAGGCTGGATCTTCCTTACATAAGAGCGGAGGTGCATCTTGGGACAGGAAGCCCCATCATACTTCACGAAGGCAGGTGTTTTGAACTTGTGCGGGATCACCACTCCAGTAGATAACCCCAAGTCTCCGAAATCCAATCCAGGTACCCGTTGAACTTCCACAGCCTTTAATCTGTCTTCCAGCTGTTTGTACCGGTCTTCAGCAGGAGGGTACTGGTCGTCATTGAAGTCTGTTTCAGTATCAGAGCCCACAGGAGTAGTGACCTCCCTTTCATGGTGACTACCTTCCGTCACAGATGGAGGAGTCCTTTCAGCTTCAACAACCAAAGTGTTCCCGAGTCTGCGCCCAGTGTTAAATAGCACAGTCCTCCTCTTCTTCTTAGTCTTCTTCAACAGCATGGTCTTTAACTCTTGTTGACCCTGAGACAAGCCCTTGATCAGCTCCTGAAATTGGGCGTTTTGCGCCTGAAACTGGACGTTCTGCGCCTGAAGAGCCTTGATAGCCGCATCGGTTGATGATTCAGGAGGGTTCATGATGCTGAAATAAACAGCGAAGAACGGTAAACAACCTGAAAAGAAGAGTATTTATGATGCACATGATGAATGATATGTGTTTATGCAATGCATTCAAGAGTTCGAAAATTCAAATTTGTTGTAGACCAAAAGGAACACACTTTATTATTAAGAAAATCATTGTTTTAATACATCAAAGCCTCATGGGCAAAAATACAAAAAGATCAAGTCACATCCAAAATATGTTGTGCATCTTCTCTGGAGCTATGTAAGTGTTGAGATTCCTTTCCTCGTGCAACAGGCGAGTGAGCTCCAAAACCTTCTTTTCACTGGCATGCAAACTAGTCTCAAGAGAATTCCTCTCTTCTTTAAGCTGGATCCAACTCTTCTGCATCTCTTCCCAGGATGTGGGCATATCAGGGTGCTGAATAACATGAGACATCTCTCCTTCCAAGGCAGGCTCTTTAATTACTGGAAGCATGTGAGGATAAGGCATTACTAACTTCTGAGAGCGGGCTCGTACCCACTTGAGGTAAGGCTCCAAAGGGATGGAGTTCCTGTGCCCCAGTGTCTTGCTGTCTATCCTACTAGGCATCCTCCAAGCTCTGATAAACCTCTGGCGAAGTCCTTGAGTATCGTTTTCGAAGTCAAAAACTATGTCAGGAATCAACATGTCATGAGGACCATCCCTCCGAGCATAACCAAATTGTCTCCAAGCCAGGCATGGACTATAAGTAATACCCCCTCTGATTCCAAGTAAAGGAACATTAGGATACTCCCCGCAACGATCAATGATAGTGACATCTTCCCTGGACCTAGGGCACCAATGTATATCTGCATGTGTAAGAGTCATCAACCGTTGTGACCATCTCAAACCCCGCTCGTTCTTCAGGACTGATTGTGGAAGGTGCGAAATAAACCACTTTCCCAGGAGAGGAGTGCAACACATAAGGACACCTCTTTTTCTCATGGTTCGAGTGTAACATGAGTGAAGGAGGTCCCCCAGCAACGTAGGTATAGGATTCCTGGACATAAATATCTGGACGGCACTGACATCAATGAGCTGATCTGGGTTAGGGAACAACACCAAACCATAAACAAGAAGGGCCACAACCTTTTCAAAAGCTTGTAAGTCAAGAGAGTTCCAACATTCATAGGCCTTTTCAAACAGAAACCTGGCTAAGAACCCTTTGATACCACTTCTAACTTCCCAATGTCCCTTGAGGTCAGATGACTGTAGGTGCAAGGCTTTAGCAATCTCTTCAAGTTTAGGTTCCTTTTCTGTACCGTTGAAGGGTAGCTGATCAAGGATAGGGATCTTCAGGAGTCGGGAGAACTCCTCCAATGTAGGTACCAACTGATAATCCAAGAAGGTGAAACAGTGATGCAGAGGGTCAAAGAATTGGAACAGGACTTTTATCATATCTTCCTCAATGCTGGTGTTGACCAAGCTGATGAGGCTTCCATGCCTTTCACTGAATGAAGAGTTCTCGGGAATCCTGGATATAAGCTCCTTAAGCTGAGGAGAGATCCTCACAAGACTGATTGGAATTGTCTTTCTACGAACAGTTTCCATGTCCTACAAAACAAGAACAAAGATGAAAATTCGAACCCCTGAAATGGTTAGTTAATGCATATGATGCTGGATGATGTCATGATGCTATGATTAAACACAGATATTTACAAAGACAAACATGTAAGGCACACAAGGCACACAAGACAGGCCCTTAAGGTTTAAGGCCAGCATGAGGTCTGGGTAGTACCCTCTTGAAGTTGGTGGGTTCATCCTGTCCTAATCAAAGTAACCGGGTTCTAAGGTTCCCAATATCACGGGATTGCTTTCATTGTTCATCGTTTCAATTTAGCCACTGAACTGGCGACCGAAATATTCCAGGAAAGCAATCCTCAATTGAGTGTAGTATCGAGTATCAACCAACCTCGGACTGCACCAAGGTCAGTTATCTCACTACCCTAAAGAGGCCAAGATGGTTCAATTAAGGTTCCTAAGGTCTGTTGATGCTTCATGACACCACATGGAGGCCCCGTACTCTCCTTGACTGACTCAAGGGTTACCGGTACACACCAAAATGCCACATCAACGTAGCAGACTGTTTCAACCATGTCGGTATACCCCGCACAGTTCCCTCACAGCCTTGTTGCTACTTTCTAAAAGGTATCCCCAGATCCGGGTTAGGATCTATAGAACTCCCAAGACAGTCCCACAATTTTAAAGCACACAAGTCAAAGCAATTGAAAACACAATGATCTTAGTCCTAAGGTACACCCCACTTTAAGTTTATTCCCCAGCAGAGTCGCCAGTTCTGTGATCGGTGGATCTGGAACTGACTGTTTTAAAGCTGGTTCGCGAAATGTCGCGGTAAGCAAGAGTCGCCACCGTCTTTTATTTTCTCCAATTGGAAAGGACAAAAGCACAGAAAAATTCCTTTAAAGAGATTGCTCTCGGTTCGGGAGGTAGGTTATAGAAAGGGAAGGTGTTAGCACCCTTTCTATCCATGGTTATCCATGGGCTCTTAGATACTTGCTCATTGTGTTTTCAAAATTGTTGTTTGCTTTTCAATTGTGGGTTTCAAAAATATTCTTTGAAAAGTTTCAATTCAACTCGTACGTCAGAGTGTTTGAAAAGTTTGTTTTGAAAGTTTTTGAAAGTGTGTTGGTGTGAAAAGAGTTTTTGTTTTGTTTGAAATTAGAGCAAGTACCCTTGAGAACCTACCTACCCTAAGGAATTCGTCTGTGTAAATGTCCTTTGAAGTAGTGCCATCCCACCATTGAGAGGTAGGTAGCACCACCGTTGGAGGTGTTCGGGTCAATTCGAGTTTTAGGGACGTGGTGATCACCGGAGCAATGGGAAGACACCTTAGAAGCTACCCTCATGCCAGGTTCCCGGACCATGAGGACTTACTAAGACGTTTTCTACTCGATGATCACCTTTCGAAAGGCAACAGTGAGGCGTACCCTAGGGGTGGTGTGTGAATTGTGTGTCATTTTCAGTTTATTGTTTGTCTTATCATGTATTTGTGATCTAACGATTTAATTTTATTTTTGGGCATTCATTCTTTCATGCATATTTATTAACAGTTATATTTGCGAGAAAATAAATCTAAACTATTACAACCGGCGCGGGTCCACATCGCCAAAAAAAACCGAACCCGATTTGACTGAAAATAGATAAAGCGAATAAATAAAAAGTGCGAGAAATAAATCTAAACTTATTACAAGGCTTTGGGGCATATACAGAGGTATTTAAACAATATAAGATAAATGCGCGAAATAAAGAGTTTAAACAAAATTAGGGCGTTGGACCCTTTAACAGATAATTAAAATTAATCAAGGAATCTAAAATTAAATGAAAAATAATGTTTTTGTGTTTTTTAGGTTTAAAAGAAAAAAGAGAAAAGTTAATTAAAATTAAAATCCTAGTTCTAATGTTTTTTTAAGTTTATTATGAAAAAAGATTTAATTTCTAACCTAATTAAATTCTAAACTAATTTATGTACAATTTTTGATTTATAGAAAATAAATAATAAATAATAATATTGTGAGAAAAAAGGAAAGAATTAAAAAGGATATAAAAAATTAATAATTAACTTAATTCTACATTTTTTTGGATTTTTATTATGAAAAAAGAATTAAAATTAAAACTAAGACCTAATTAAACTAAATGAGTTACATTTTAATTTATTTATAAAAAGAATCAAAATTAATTATATTTTTTTGTCCTTTCTGTATTTTTAATGTTTTTCATATTTTTGTAAGAATTAATTAAATCAGAAAATAAAACACAAGTAAAATTAAAAATAATAGAATATAAAGAAAATTAGAAAAAAGAAAAAAAGATAGAACCAGGGGGGTATGGTCTCAAATTTGGAGGTGTAGATTTGAAAGCCTGGCCCAATTATTTGTGAGAATTTGTTGACTTTTTTGATCCAGTGTGATGCCTTGACTGGCCTCCACCATATGCTTTCATTCTGATCCCTGGATTAGATCTCCAAGACGCGTGGCCAATTGATGAGGAGTGTGCATGGTATGTACTAACGTCAGCGCTGCATGGAACCTTGAAATGAAAAATAATATGAGAAATTGGCCAGACCTGGGACTTGAACCCAGGTCATTGAGGTTAACACGCTAATAGATTGCCAGCTGAGCTATTTACATTCAATTGATATATTATAATGCATAAAAAACAAAAAGCAAAATCCAAGCGCACTAGTAATTGAGCGCACGAATTTTAAAGCATCCAACCATAGCGTGCCAACACATCATCGTCCCTGTTCTTCTTTTTTTTTCTGAAACATAAAAGCAATAAGCAACGGTTTTAACCCGTTGCTATAGAAGGCATATTAGAAAATAGCGAATAGGATCCTGTAACTCATAAATTTGTCGCGAGTATGCCAATCCCTTCGTCTTGGTGTGCTGGATGCAATGGTAGTACTGCTGAGTCCTAATTTTTCTTGTTTTAGGAATCCCTAATTTTGAACCTCACGAACCCTAATACTCAGTCATGGCCTCTTTGTGTACAATGTGCAAAACTTCAATCAAGCATAAGGGTTAGTTTCAGAAGCTCAAAACAAACATGATGCAATGCATAGAATGTTGTAAAAGTGCTTAAAAAATGCTATACGATTGTGAATTTTTTGCAATGCAGTCTGAGTCCTAGGCGTCAATTCCTGAAGCTTTTGTGCTTGAGATTGATTGGAACGTGTTCAGAGTTGCTTAAGGATGCTTATGGAAAAAAAATTGAGGCTTGAAAAGATCCCTAGCACTGAAATCAGATTTGCATTTTATGGTTCATTTTTCAAATGCCCAATGGCTTTTTCAGCGAGCTTTTTGCTATGTTCTAGGTAGGGTTGGACTCAGTGATCATCATAGAATTGAATAGGCTTGCTAACTCTCCTTAATTCATGCTTGTTAGAGAATTGGCCTTAGGGTTTCTTCCATTAACCATTTTTCCTAATTTTTAGCCAAAACCTAGACCTAGTGTGAAAATGAACCTTAGCCTGATTTTTGAGTTGATTCATGATACATAAGAATTGTCCAAGTTCATTTGACACTATTTCATTGATTTTTAAATTTTATTTGAATTTTCAAAGACTTAAAATGAATTAAATCATCAAAAATTAAATAAAATACAAAAGTCAATATTTGGTCTTGAAATTAACCATGGGCCACGTGTATGGCATGACAAGGATGAACAAAGTGAGAAAAATGGGGCCCTTTTGTCAAAATTGGATTTTCAAAGATAGTTGACTTTTGCCATTTCACAAAAATTTCCCAACTTCTACAAGGCATAACTTGCTCAATTTTTAAGCTTTTCACATGTTCTTGGACATTTTGGAAAGGTCTTTGAGTCCTTTAACCAATGCCTTTGGTCCCATGTCATTTTGATTTACCAACCTCAAGTTATGGCCTTTGACTTAAAGTCCCTTTTTGTTGACTTTTGAAAATGACCTATAATGTTGAAATTGATAACTTTTTGTGAGAGCATTTCTTGGACTTGAAGTATGAAGATGAGTTGTAGGAAATGTCTTTCTCTTCAAAATGAGCTTTGGATGGAATTTTTCTGATAATCCATGTGAAAGTTATGCCCTGGTCAATTTCAGTTGACTTTTTCAGCTGTCCAAATATAGCAACTTTTGCATCTTTGATGATTTCTGAGCCAAATTTTGAGAATCATGATCAAGCATTGATCAAATGATGTTTGTGGCTTCAAAATGATATGTTGACCAAAAATTTGAACTTTTGACTGCCAAATGACCATTTTGCCCCTACAGTTGACTGTAGTGCAATCCAGGGTTTTGACTGTGCAATCTTGAGCTGAATGCCTTGAAACTTGACATGAGGATGCTTGACCATGTTTGTAAGCATATGAGACTTGATTGAGCCTTTGAAAACTTCCTTTTCTTGATCAAACTCAAAACCCTAATTTTGACTGTATAGGAAACAGTTGAGCTGCACAACCCAATCAGAAATTTTGTGACCTGGCTTGGTAATTTCTTGAAGAATATGGGAGGGCAAATTTTGGGGTATAACACCAATGTTATAAAAATGCCTCTAATTCTTGGTAGATAAGTTGTAGGCTTGTGGCCAAAGTTGATTTATGTTGAGTTGATGTTAAATTGTTGTTGATGTTATAGGCTTATGGCCAACATTGATTTATGTTGAGGCGTTGTTTGTTGTTGTTGTTGTTACATTCATGTTATGTCGCATATATCGCATATCAAGTTGGAGCTGATGCTCGTTAAGTTGGTCTGGATTGGCAAAATATTAATTTGAAGGCTTATGCCTTGTTGATGCCTCTATTAATTGGAAGATTATTGAGTTGGAAGTTTTTCTCCATTGGTACCACATGCATATGCATAAAAATTAAGTCGCATTTGATGTTGCATCTTAAGTTGTTGTATGGAAGAATTAGTTATGTTGAATGTTGTTAAAAAGCTGTGAAGTGGTGATTGTTATATGAATTAATTCTAATATATGATTCATTATACATTATATTATATTGTTTGATATCTCACCCCTTCTGTTTCAATGTTACCCCCATGTTGGTAACGTGCAGGTAATCTAGAGTGAAAGTCATTCACCTTCATTAGTTCGAGTCGGTGTCGTCACTTTGATACGTAACACTCGAGGGGGGGGGGGGGGGGGGGGGGTGAACGCTTGTTGCTTTATCGTTGTTATTACTTCAATTGTTGAATTTTAAGTCGATTTTGTTAAGTACTTATTATTTTGAAGTTGTTTTCAGTTGGACAAAGAGGTTATGTCATTTGAGTTGAAAATTGTGACTCTGCTGCTTAAATAATAAAGTTGTTTCGTTTTAAAGACTAAAATTATTGTTTGTTGTACCCCAAAATTTGCTCTCCTTTTTCTCAAGACATTTTCTCACAAGGATTTTCAAAAGGCCAAGTTGACACAAGTACAATTGGATTTTTGGCTGTCATGCATCAAATCAAAGAAGAGCAAATTTGCCTTGATTCATAAGCTTCGACTGGGCATCTAAAACCCTTCGAGCAAGCTTTGTTTCACAAGCTTCGATTGAACATTTTGCCTCCTTCGATGCAAGCCTGTTTCACACGCTTTGATTGAACATTTAGCCTCCTTCGCTACAAGTATGATTCACAAGCTTCGATGGGGCACTAGGCCCCCCTTCGATCAAGTTCAAATCACAAAGCTTCGACTGAGCATTGGCTTCTTCAAGCTTGCCTTCAATTCATAAGGCAAGAGCTTCTTTCATGTGTGCTTCGACCCACAAGGAAATAAATTCCTCTGTACGTGCCTCCAGCGCACAAGGAAAAAGGCCTCTTCATGCTTGCCTTGGATTTACAAGGCAAAGGCTTCCTTAGACTTGCCTTCGATTCACAAGGAAAAAGGCCTCTTCATGCTTGCCTTGGATTCACAAGACAAAGGCTTCCTCATACTTTCCTTTGATCCACAAGGCAAAAGGCCTCTTCATGATTGCCTTGGATTCACAATGGCAAAGGCCCCTTTCAACTTTCCTTTGATCCACAAGGCAAAGGCCCCTTCAACTGGCCTTTGATTCAAAAAGCAATGGCTATCTGCATGCAAGCTTCGACTAGGAAATGTCTATCTTCAGGCCTGCTCTGACTCCACCTCTAAATCTCTCAACACACATTTTTCCACACTTCGACACACAAGATAGTCCCTTCGAAGAAGTATTTATATGGTCCATTCGAAGAAGCATTCAAAAGGCCCATTCGAAGAACACACAAATGGTGCCTTCGAAGGACATACATTGGTTTATTCGAAGGACACATAATTATTGAAAACAAGTTTGTTCTATGATGAGTCTTGGTCCAAGATGCTTGCTGGCTCAAAATCCTACATGCTACAAAGCCCAAGCCTCATGCACAATTACATTCGAAGGAAGTAACAAAAGAAGCTCCGACTGGCCAGAGTGAAGTGTCCGATTGGGCTAGTTGGGTACTTTCAGAGCCGTCGAAGGGAGTAGTTCAGAGCCAATCGAAGAACCAGGCGTGGGGGCATTCGAAAGAGTCAGGGAGTGAAACATGTCCAGGTTCACTCAAGATTTCAAAATGGTAAGAATTATCCAAATATGGAAAACTTTCAATATGTTGGATTTTTGTCTCATGGCCTTGAAAGCCTCTGTCTCTTGCCATACTTGCTCCCCTCACACCCCTGTAAGTACAAGGCTGAGGAAACATTGCCAAGGAGGAAAAAAAAGGGAGATACATACTACATCACACAAAAATATTTCCATCAGATAAAAACATTCCTTCCTATACACGCATTAGCCAGGAGAAAACCTTGCATCCAGGAGTCCACACTAGTCCTTACGCTAGCAATTCCACACCCAAGTTCACAAATCAAAGCATCTCTTATTGGTAAGGGTTTGCAAAATTGAAACTACATATTCAGGCCATTTAAATAAATATTGCGCATACTTTCATGTTGCTAATGATATTTGCGTTTGAATGAATGTATTATATGCAAGCTAAAAGTGCATGGCTGAGATCGTGCCATTATTGGGGCACGATCTAAGTTTCTTTTGAATTTCATGACTTAGGATGTTTCAGGCCAAACAAACCCAGATTCGGACTCAAGGGGTTCGAATTAAGGGAGGGTCGAATTAAGCGAAAGGACCTGGGTTTGACACCCAGGTCATGCTTTTATTTTTTCTAACATTTTTCTTGCAGATTCAGTGTCCTCCACAGGCAATCCATCAGACACTTTCAACAATATCCTTTGTTGGATCAAAAGCCACATCCTTCCCTAGATCGAAGGATAACATCCTTCACTAAATCGAAGGATAACATCCTTCACTGGATCGAAAGCCATCATTCACTGGATCGAAAGCCATCTCCTTCTTTGGATCGAAAGACTTTTTTTGTATTTTTATTTTTGTGTTACTCATTTCTTTTAATGGGTTTCCCCTTTAAATCAACATATAAATTAAAAAAAAAACTCTTAAAAATTAGGTTCTAGTCTTTTTTTCATTAAAATTAATTTCATTAATTAATTATAATTACTTAAACATTTTTATAAATTAAAATCAAGTAGATTTAGATTTTTATTTTTATTTTGTAAAAGAAAAAAAACAACAAAAATATTTTCTTTTAACTTAATAATTTCTAAGGTTTTAGACATTATTTCCATTACACGCGCATTTATTCACTTTCGCACTTTTTCATATTATTGTAACTGCCTAATGGGTTCTAATAGTTAAAATTAGGACTTTATTTTCTTATTTATATTTCTCCCCAAATTTTTGGACTATGTAATTAATCCCCTCCCCGAAGCCATGTAATAGCATAGCTTTAATTTTCGCATTTTAAATTCCTGTATAAATATTAACTGTTAGAGGTATGTTAATAGGCTTGCATGATAAGAACTTACAATCAAACGTTAGTAAACTTAAATTTAAAGACAAATAACTGAAACAAGCACACTTGCACATATACACCTCTAGGGTACTCCACTTTGTTTTCCTTCGGAAAAAAATAGTCACAACTCTCGAAACGTGAGAGATTTTAGTGGCTACCCTCCGGTTTAAAATATCATAAGTCCCTCGATGACCCTTTCAATGTGGCCTCGGTAAACAATAATCTTAAAACCCTAGGATAGTTACTAAGGTTTCTCGCCCAGTTGCCTTTGTGACTATATAAATGTCCCTTCGAATTTCCCTCAAACATCCGATGATAGAGCTACCAACTCACTAATAGTAGGATAGTACTGTCTAAAGGAAACGAGGAAAAGAACGACCCTTTCGAGTAAAGTAGATGGTTCCTAGATTCTATGCTCAAAAACAAACTTTTTACACCTACAAAAAAACATTTCAAAAAACGCTTTATCAACACTCTTGAAGACTGATACAAGAGTTATCATAAAGCAAATTGCCTCACTATGGCATTTCAAAATACTTTTCAAAAATACACAAAAGCACAAGGTATTTCAAAAAATGAGCTAAGCATTTAAGAGTCCGTAGATAACTACGGATGGAAAGGGTGCTAACCCCTTCCCTTTCCATAATCTACCCCCCTTACTCATAAATAATCTCGAAAGGTATTTTTCTTTTCTTTTCACCCTTTCCTTTGTTGGATAAAAGAAAAGTCGGTGGTGACTCTTTCTTACCACAACATTTGCGAATACAAAACACAAAACCAGTATAACAGTCGGTTCTGCCATCGTATCACAGAACTGGCGACTCTGCTGAGGAAACTTATAAAGTGGGGTTACCTTAGAGCTTAGTTCATTTTTAAATTTATTTACATTGTGTGCTTTGTTTGCTTTATCTTTGAGGGTTTTTGCTTGGGTTTACCTATAAAGATCCTACACCCGGATCTGGGGTACCTTTTAGGTAAGTAGCAATAGACCGTGAAGACTGTGCGGGGTATACCGACACGGTTGAAACGATAACTACATTGGTGTGACACATTTGTTGGTACCGGTAGACCTTGAGTAGTCAAGGAGAATACGGGACCGCTGTGTGGTGTCATAAAGCACCAACTGTCCTTAGAACCTTTAATTGAACAACTTGGCCATTAGGAAGTAGTGAGATAACTGGCTTTGGTGCCGTCCGAAGTTAGTTGATACTCGAGACTACACTCACTGAAATCTGACTTTCGAGATATTTCGGTCGCCAATAAAGAGGCTTGCACTAAAACAATGCCCGGTGAAGAAAGATCAGTGATATTGAGACTCCTTAGAACCCAATTACTATTACTAGGACAGGTTGAACCAACTAAACTTCAAGAGGGTACTTACCTACAAACCCCATGCAAGCCTGAACCTAAGGCCGCTTGTGTGACTTTTCTTCTTTCATTGTCTAACAACTTGAACTCATTGCAGGACTTTGTTTGTATTCCTTGCAGGACTTTGTTTGTATCCATTATCCAATAAACTGGTTTTCTTGCAAGATTTACTTGTCTTCAACACCTTACACTTTTGTTTGGTGCATAACATACACATCATAACATCATACCATAGCATTTCCTTAACCCTTTCAAGGATCTCAAGGGCCTGCAATGCAGGTTTTGATAAATCAGGCGTTTACCAAGGGGCAAGTGGATTTATTTTCCTCTAGCCAATGCCGTCAAAAGATCAAAACACGATAACTTGAGTCAGGGGTTATGACCCACTCGATATGGTGAGCTTGTTTCTCATAGAAGGACATTCAACAATACGAAGTTCTTCCGTCAAAGTCATAGTCAAAATTCAACTTCTAACATTTTCTTGTGTTTACCCCGCGAGATCATTGAAAATATTGCATCCACACATCATGCATGTCATTACCTAACAAGTCTTCCAGTACAGGTTTCTCATGTTCTCGCTGTTTATTTCAGCAAGGAAAATGGCTCTCCAATAGAACAACAGAGATCTCCAAACTCAGGATGCTCAGTTCAAGGAAATGTTCCTGAACCTATCCAAGGGGAAAGAAGAGTTAAACGCACTCATCAATGGGAATTTGACCAAGAAACATCCTGACAACAACAAGGATGACCAGTTGGAACAACTGCAAGCTGATATGGAAAGGATGAGAATCCAGATGGGTAGTCAGGTGGCTCTTATCCAAAGTTTAGCTCGGGAACAAGAAGAGTTAAGGATTCTCATCAGTAAACTTTATCAAGATGGATGCAACCGTATGAAGCAAACAGTCGAGGCTGGGGATCAAGTCATTAATCAGCCCCAGATGAGACAAGAAGTTGGCTTGGTGGAGAGTAGACCTTTCAAAATGGTTGTTACGTCACGGGCCCAACAACAACAAGGTAATCAACGTAAGCGGGATACATCCAATAGGCAATATACCGAACTCAACATGCCAATGTCGTAAGTCTTGCAACACATGTTAAAGTTGAAAATTGTCACATTGAAGGATCCTCCTCGGAATCCTAATACTTCCGCTCCTAGTTACGATCCTAATGAAAACTGTGCATATCACTCCAACAGTCTGGGGCATGATACTGATAGTTGTTGGATGTTGAAATATAAGATTTAAAACCTGATTGATGAAGGAGTTTTGGAATTCGCATAAGATGGTCAAACTGGAATTTTTCTGTCATCCCTTAAAGGCACACCATCTGAAGTGACAAGTTCTGAAAAGGAGGCTTTTCGTTCATTAGAATTTCCAAATTGTAATTTTCTTTTGATTTGTTCGAACACTTATTTATGTCAAACTTTGTTACTTCATCAATGCATTGCATATGTTTGTCTTGAATCAATTCATTCGTATTCACTATATTTAAACCGTGCTCTTACTTCTTTTATGATATTCAACTCCTGGTCAAAATCTCTAAGCCTTTAGAGGGAGGATGACAAAAATGATACCACAATCTCTACAGTATACTTTTGAACAGATCCCGTTGACAATGTACATGCGTTGTTTCAAATCCTAAATAATGGAGTGATAAGGAAGATAATCCCTAGTTAACCCCTTTGAGCCTAAGAAGTAGGAGTTTTTATTTTAACACAAACTAAAACCCTTAATCATAACCTGGGGCAATGTAGTCTCTCAGTTAATTCAAAGGTGCATTCCAATCGCAAGCCTTTATCTTGTACACGATAAGTAGTGTCAGAGTTATCATTCCAAAATAGAAGACAATGATGGTTCCGCATAATCATTAAAATAGGCAGTCATTATTTTTCAAAAGAAAAGCCCGCTAAGTCAAAACCTATGAAGGAGACTTAAGAAAAAACTGGGGCGTCCCGCTGACTGTAATCACAAAAGAAACAGTTCAGGCAAAAGTAGGGATAATAAAATAAAAAAAAGAAGTCACTACAAATCCTCAACACAAAAAAGAAAAGGTTACAAAAATGATTGCCTTCCACAAAATAAACTTTCAGTGTCCAAACCATCACCGAAATATCAAGGCAAAGATTCCAGACTCAATTGGGATTTAAACGCACAATCAACTGAGTATAGGACTGAAGAACATCACGAAGAATGGGATGGGTACAAATAAATTTCGAGCCGTTATCCTTTTTTTTTAAACCATGAACCAGGCCACGTTACAACCCTTAAAAGTCCTAAGTGAAGCATGGGTTAGTTCGAAAGCATATTGTTACAAAAGGTATCCTGACTCCTGCAAGGTTTGCTACAAATCTTGAGTTGATATCACACTCTTACAAAATTTGTTTGTTTTACTAAAAAAAACGAATTTCCAAACATAGAGACAAACATAAGCTTTGCATCTTAAAAATACCATTGTTTGGATATGACTAATTATTCAACAGTAGATAAATTCGCACAAACGAATATTTGATGAACGGAAATCCTCTTAATGCACAAAATCACCTCAGATGGAAAGACATTCCAGTAACAGGACTTTCATAATCAAGGGGAATAGAATGGTGTCCAGCTGATCTGGGGCAGTCAAGTCAAGATTCGAGGAATCTTTCAAAAGTGCCAAATAGCCAGGGTCAGATCTCCATCTGAATCACTTGGGGCATTGGACATGAATTCCAATAATGAATCACGTGAAATCAAGCAAACATCTTTTGGCAGTGTGGCAAGACTTACTACTATAGACAATGATAATTCTCCGCACCCGATGAATGAACACATAATTAAAAGATACTACGCATGAGCAAAGACCCGCTAGGTCGACTGGCCTAGGCAAAGATAAGGGCATCCCGACGAACCAAAAGGGTTCGGGAAAAAATTAGGGATATACATATGAAAAATCTGTCCACTCGGCAAGTCGAAACCTGAAAAGCCGGCTCGGGCAAAAAAGGGTATCCCGTTGGACTGAAAATCTGAAAGGACCATCCAGGAAAATTTAGGGATTAAAGCGTACAACTATGTACCGTCGTCTCGTCACTTGTCTATCAGTAGAAGACTTATCACCCTGACCAACATTTACTCAAAGAATCCAGGAGTTGGGATAACATTCAGACCATCTATAAAATCCCCAGCAGATACAGAGGTAGGGGTATCCTACTATAAAGTCACTGCCATATCCTCAACATACAGCCTAATGATGTCAGGTGTTCTTATATCCCCGACAGAACAAGAATCTCCAATTACTTATCCGACATCTCAAAGAATTCCTTAGCTTGGTTCACAAGGTTTTCAGGATTCCCCAGCAGGATTTCATAAAAATCCCCCAAGCAGTTCATGGAGTTTCCTTTCCTCAACAAAGTTTATTTCTCTAACAACGGAAATCCATCTCCCAACATTTCAACTTCAACAAAGTTTAAAGATTCACATTCTTCATCCCCAGAAACAATTGGAGATTTATTTTCCCTAGTTCAATAACACTGAAATTGAATAGCTGATACGTTCATACATTGCATTCATGCATCATTCTGCAAACATGATAGCATATACAACACAAATTCATATATCACAATCTCATTTACTTTGAGAGCATCATGCAATTCATACATCATGACATTGCATGAAGCTGTTTTTTATCTTTTCAGGTTAAATTAGCAGACAAACACTATCAGCTTATATAGCAGGTCAAAGATTAATACTCGAAACCAGACGGGGAAACTATCTACATAACCAAGTGGTATGAACTCCCAGAGCAAGGCGAGTTTACCAACAAATACAGCAGGCCACTGATTAATGCCCGAAACCAGACGAAGAAACTATCCATGTGACCAACATTGCCGAGTTCCTGATTAATACATGAAACAAGACATGATAACTATCTGTGGACGATCGATTGTAGATTAATACATGAAACCAGACAGGAAAACTATCTACATGAGCAGATTGAAGATTAATACCCGAAACAAGACGAGAAAACTATCTTTCTCTCTATTAGATCAGAGATTAATATCTGAAACCAGCCAGGACAACTATCTCTACGACCGACAAAAGCAAGTTCCAGATTAATACCTGAAACCAGACAGGACAACTATCTGTGGACGACTGATTATAGATTAATACCTGGAACCAGACAGGAAAACTATCTACATGAGCAGATCGAAGATTAATACCCAAAACCAGATGGGAACCTATCTTTCTTTCTCTTAGGCCAGAGATTAATACCTGAAACTAGACAGTACAACTATCTCAACAACCAAAATAAGTTCCATATTAATACCTGAAACCAGACAATACAATTATTTGTGGACGACCGATTATAGATTAATACCTGAAACCAGACAGGAAAACTATCTACATGAGCAGATTGAATATTAATACCCGAAACAAGACGGGAAAACTATCTTTCTCTCTATTAGGTCAGAGATTAATACCTGAAACCAGACATGACAACTATCTCAAACGACCAACAAAAACAAGTTCCAGATTAATACCTGAAACAAGACAGGACAACTATCTGTAAACAACTGATTATGGATCAATTCCCGAAACAAGACGGGGAGACTATCTACATGACCATCCTGAAGAAATCTTACATGGGGTTATTCTCCTAATCTCCAGATGCAGTCTAACACAGACTCATCCTAAAGAAATCTTACACGGATTCCTTCTCGCGATTTTCAGATACAGTAACACTGACTCAGCCGGAAGCATCCCTACACAGGTTTCTTCTAATACATTTCCAAATAGCAGTTAATTTCATTCTCCCCAGCAAATTACTGTGAATCCTATATTTCAACCAGAAAACAACAAACTTTTCCAGAGATAACTCCTCAGTAGAGCCTCGGACAACTGAAGTTCCTAGACTCTATTCCCCACAGGGTTTTCCTCAAGCAGGAGAACAACAAAAATCAACATTCCCCAATGGACTCCTCCTTAGACAGCAGTAACATGAACCCCCCACAAAGAGACCTCTTATGAAGTCAGCACCTACTTTAGATGGCATATTTAAGCCCAACTCTGACAACTCTCAGTAATCTTTTCCAAATGGCATCTTTAAGCCCATTCCCTACACAATCAACCATCACATCATGTGAGTGCAAATTTATGGGCACTCTAGTGTTCAATCATCTTCCACCTTCAGATCACGAAAGGCAAACAAGCTAATATAAAATCTTCAGTTTTAAGAAGATTGAACAGGGGCAACTGTTGTACCACAAAATTTATCCTCCTTTTTCTCAAGACATTTTCTGACAAGGATTTCCAAAAGGGCAAGTTTACACAAGTACAATTGGGTTTTAGGTTGTCAGGAATCAAACTGAAGAGGAGAAAATTTGCCTTGATTCATAAGCTTCGATTTGGCATCTAAAACCCTTTGAGCAAGCTTTGTTTCACAAGCTTCAATTGAACATTTGGCCTCCTTCGGTGCAAGCCTGTTTCACAAGCTTCGATTGAACATTTGGCCTCCTTCGATATAAGTCTCATTCACAAGCTTCGATGGGGAGTTGGGCCCCCCTTCGATCAAATTCAAATCACAAAGCTTCGACTGAGCATTGGCTGCTTTAGGCCTGCCTTCAATTCACAAGGCAAGAGCTTCTTTCATGTGTGCTTTGACCCACAAGGAAATGACTTCCTCTGTGCGTGCCTTCAGCGCACAAGGCAAAAGGCCACTTCATGCTTGCCATGGATTCACAAGGCAAAGGCTTCCTTAGACTTGCCTTCGATCCACAAGGAAAAAGGCCTCTTCATGCTTGCCTTGGATTCACAAGACAGAGGCTTCCTCAGACTTGCCTTCGATCCACAAGGCAAAAGTCCTCTTCATGCTTGCCTTAGATTCACAATGGCAAAGGCCCCTTTCAATTTGCCTTTGATCCACAAGGAAAAGGCCCCTTCAACTGGCCTTCGATTTATAAAGCAATGGCTATCTGCATGCAAGCTTCTACTGGGAAATGTCTATCTACAGGCCTGCTTTGATGCCACCTCTAAATCTTTTAACACACAGTTTTCCACACTTCGACACTAAGATAGTCCCTTCGAAGAAGTATTCATATGGTCCATTCGAATAAGCATTCAAAAGGCCCATTCGAAGAACACACAAATGAATGACGATTAAACTTCCTCGATTTTCTTGCTCTCTTGTGGCGCAACTAACCCCTTCTCTACTCCCACAAGCTTTGTCATCCCCGATCGGATAACGCCTCTGTGTCAGCGTTATCTCCTTATCCTTAATTCTTCGATCAAAGACTCCTCACGAGGTCGTCAGCCTAACTCGGGATAATCACGGGATAACCTAACTCACCTCAGTCTGACTTCTCTAAATCCACTGTAGATTTACTTCTATTCCTCATCAAATGCTCTGAATTTCTTCAATACAAGAAAACCCTCAAAATATGAAAACCAAATCAAATGTCGGTGATGGTCGATTTACTATGAAACTTCAAAGGAATGGTTCTTGAGACGTTAATCTACGACATGGTAATGAAGAGAACAAAAATAAGGACCTATCTCCGGTGACGGTGCATAATTCTCGGTTACGTCAATGAAAGCACCTCAGGTGAGCTTGTTCCTCTAACTCTCCTTATTCTTGATTTCTTTACTTTTTCTGCATATTTATATGCACTTTTCTGAGTTGTGTTGATGCGAGGATTCAATAATGTTGTGTGTTGACGATGCTGAATTGCTTGTGGTGGTTGCAGGGAAATCACTGAAGGTGAGGATGTTGGAGGTGTCGATGCAACGAGGTTTTTACAGGTTTTGTGAATGTTGAAGCAGGGAATTTCAATTGAAGAATTTGTGAAGATGATGGAAGGATGAAGCATAGAAATGAGAAGATGTAGAGAGATTTGATGGTGTCGGTTGAAGAAACTTTAAAGAAGAGGCAGAGAAATTCAGAGAGATCTTGATATTTTTGGTGAGTTTTTTGTTTTCTAAACTTCTCTGTGAACCAATGATTGTGAATTCATAGAGAGAGAGTTTTCTCTATAGTTTCTATTTTTTTCTTCTGAATTTTTCTCTTGAATATTCTGTATATAGTAGGAATGATGGTGAATCCATTTTTCTCCGGTTCTGAATTCTGTTGAGAAGTTTGTTGAATCAATTAGAAACAGTTAGGGGTTATGACAATTAGGAGGTTAAAATATGGTTCGGTACAAGCTGTTTTATGTTATGGAAAAATTTAGTTAGAGGGCTGCAGTAAGTTATAGATGAGGTGGCATTTTGTTAAGAGGTTGGAAAATGTTAGGGAAAATCATTAGTTTTTAGTTAGCAGTTAGAGCAGGTTCTCGGTTTAGAAAATTTCTGTTACTGAAGTTATGCGGGTTTAGAATCTGTTTAGTTATTAGAAGGTTGGTTACATTTTTTTTCTGTTGGAGAGGAAGTTGGAAAACTGTTAGAAAATTTTGTTAGTTCAAATTCCATTCTGAAACAGTTTTGGAAGAAGTCGGTTATAGGCTGAAACTTCCTATTTTGAATTCACTTGAAGATATCAATATTAGTCATTGGTGAATGATGGATAAGATAAATATGAAAAATGTTCTGATTTCCTGTTGCGAATACATTTCCTAATTTAGTTTCCTTTATTCTGCATATATTTCATGATAGTTTACAAGTCCTGATTGATATATCCTTTTGCAACCTTCTGTTGTTCATAGTACAGGGCACAATTAGCGATATTGTGGCTTTTTTTGTCAAGGATCTTGGATGGATAATTGGTATATATTTTCTTAAGGACAATTGAAGTAGCAGAAAGAGCAGCAGCCGCCTCGGATGCTCCCAACAATTATGATCTGCATTTCCATCTCCTATCTGTGTAAAGATACTTAGCATCTTTTAAAATTTCTATTTCCTTGTAACCTCTTGAAATGTACTCATGTCCTTTTCCATGAGTTTGAACAATAATAACATGATGTTGACTTTTTATGTAACTCCCTTGATTATTGTAATGAATCTGACTTTGTAATTGCAATCTCTTTATAATTTTCTCTTGGATGAACTTTTGTAAGGACCTTGAATAGATTTTGTGCTTGAACTTAGACAAATTAGTATTGGTAATTAATGGTGAAATGATATTTGAATTTGTAAAGTATTGCAAACTTGAACCTGTGAATGAATAAAATACTGAATTTGAATTGAATGAACTTTTAACTTGATTGTAACTTGATTTTCAAGTTAATGCATCTTTCATTTTTTAATACCAATATAAACTCTAACTGAATTTGAACCATCTTCAATTCAATGAAAACCCCTAATTCAACTTGTCCATCCTTGTTAACTTGAATTGTAAGCAACACACTAATGCCTTGATCAACACTTCATCATTTGTAGCATGAACCAAAACCTTGGAAACTCAATCTTCAAATATTTGATTTGGCAAAATTCTTTTCCACTTGATGATTTTAGCACAAAACAATACCTTTGGAGCATCCTTGTATGAAGATGAATGAGACTTGAATCATAGCGGAAAATCTCTAAGATAACCCTATCCATGATCTTTATACTGGAGAATGTTAACAAGCTCAAACCATATAAAAGAAATCCTAGTATTCTTGAGATACCCTAGAATCTTTTGATGAAAATGGGATCCTTGTAGCTTGATGAAAGAAGAAGTTCACAATAATGCTTAAACAAGCAAC
Organism: Vicia faba; assembly: GCA_948472305.1. NCBI lineage: Eukaryota > Viridiplantae > Streptophyta > Magnoliopsida > Fabales > Fabaceae > Vicia > Vicia faba. The sequence continues at coordinate 1,127,363,406 of OX451740.1, forward strand.
CCTAGCTTTCAACCAATGATTTATGGAGGAACCCGTAGAAACAAGCTTGAATGAAGGTGAAAGCCTCAAAGTAAAAGACCCTAGCTTCAAGATCCACGATCCCTTTCCCATTTGATTTATTAATGATATATAATACGTCAAATGACCTAATGGGAAGTATGTACATGAAATGATACTGGAATGCATAAGCCAGATGAAAAGTGAAAGGGTTGGACAAATTTGGGGTATTACAGCTGCCCCTATTTAATCTTCTTAAACATGAAAGTACAATTGGCGCATGCCTTTTGGGAGTTCAAGGTAGAAGATTATTAAATATCAGTGCCAAAAATTTGTTCTGGGAGAAAGTGTGAGTGTTTATTCATCTTTATGATATCTGCTGGGGGAAAGAATTTTTCGTTTTCAATGAAGAGATAGAGATTGGACTCGTAATGCAGCGTAATGCCGATACAAGAAAAAGGTTGGTACGGAAGGACGACGGATAAGGTCTATAGGTGACCTACGATCCTAAGGTGAAACATGAAAGTGATTTGTCGGAGAACCTAGCCTATGGGCGATCTCAGGTTCTAAGACGATCTGTTGGAAGAACCTAGCCTATGGGCGATCTCAGGTTCTAAGATGATCTGTTGGAAGAACCTAGCCTACGAGCGATCTCAGGTTCTAAGATGATCTGAGGAAGAACCTAGCCTACGGGCGATCTCAAGTTCTAAGATGATCTGAGGAAGAACCTAGCCTACAGGCGATCTCAGGTTCTAAAATAATTTGAGGAAGAACCTAGCCTACGGGCGATCTTAGGTTCTAAGATGATCTATAGGAAGAACCTAGCCTACGGGCGATCTCAGGTTCTAAAATGATCTACGGACGATCTGCTAAGGGAGACCTACGGCCGGTCTATAAGGAAATCTAGATCTACGGTCGATCTAAGATCATAAGGTAAGACCTACGTCTGGTCTACCAAAAACTAGGTATACGGGTGACCTACAAGGGAATCTAGATCTACGGTCGATCTAAGATCCTAAGGTAAGACCTACGATCGGTCTACCAAAACTAGGTATACGGTCGACCTACAAGGGAATCTAGATCTACGGTCGATCTAAGATCCTAAGGTAAGACCTGCGATCGATCTACCAAAAACTAGGTCTACGGGTGACCTACAAGGGAATCTAGATCTACGGTCGATCTAAGATCCTAAGGTAAGACCTACGGTCGGTCTACCAAAAACTAGGTCTACGGGCGACCTACAAGAAAATCTAGATCTATGGTCGATCTAAGATCCTAAGGTAAGACCTACGGCCGGTCTACCAAAAACTAGGTCTACGGGTGACCTACTAGAGAATCTAGATCTACGGTCGATCTAAGATCCTAAGGTAAGACCTATGGTCGGTCTACCAAAAACTAGGGCTACAGGCGACCTACAAGGGAATCTAGATCTACAATCGATCTAAGATCCTAAGGTAAGACCTATAGTCAGTCTACCAAAAACTACGTCTATGGGAGACCTACAAGGGAATCTAGATCTACAGTCGATCTAAGATGCTAAGGTAAGACCTACGGCCGGTCTACCAAAAACTAGGTTTACGGGCGACCTACAATTCTAAGAAGGTGGGAGTATTGGTCACGACACGATGATTGAAGATGAGAGAATGACCAAGTTCATAACATTTGTTGGGATTTGAATATGAAGGTCACCAACTGGAGATTTGGGAGTGACATCTTCTTGTGGGGATGTATTACCGTCTTTGAATGATTCAGGTCTTTAATGTAAGGTACCTGATCTGGCTTATGCTTCTTATGCATGTTTAAATTTATTTTTACTGAAAGACCCATTATGATGGATCTGTTGTGCGCTTTTAAGGATGCAATGTCATGCAATGATAACTATATGCAAATGCAAAGAAATATACTTCATGGAGATAAGTGAAGGCTCATTGAGAAATGTTGCTCATCACTGGGGATGCCAATACATATCTGCGTTGGAAACCTGCAGTACCAAAGATTGCTCAGGATATTGGTAAGAATTTGCAATGGGGAGCTCATGATACCGAAGATTATTGATGACTCCGTTGAAGATTGAATTGCTGACAAAGATTTCAGGTACGCCACTACATTATGAATTTCATTAATGGGGAAGAGATACTCTGGCCTGACTTCGCTACATTCTGGATCATTGAGAGGATGGTAGAACTGAAGATGCTGAAGGACGAATTCTGAATACCATGTGGGTCTCTTCGAATACATGTCCCAAGTTTACACCACACTAGGGAATTTCCTCTTGAATCACTTGGGGATAAAAGATGGGCATGGACACCTGCGAATGCCCCGGTTTAGCTTTGTGAATGCCCTGATTTAGCTCTGCGAGTGCCCCAGTTTAACTCCACTAAGGATGCACTCGATTAACTCCACTAAGGACACACTTGATTAACCCCACTAGGGATGCACTTGATTAACTCCACTGGGGATGCACTTGCACGTGCCAAGTCAAACGGCGGCTCTGAACTTTCTGAATTCACATGGGAAATTAGGTTTGAAATTGTCTGTAGTAGATGAAGGCGGCTTCCCGCACTGGCCAGGTCAGGGCAACCATTATGGAACTTTTAGTTTGATTGTAGTCGTCTCGTACAACATAATTGGCTTGAGCAGCTTTGCGAGTACGGATGAAGAATGCCCCTATCTGGAGAATTTCTAAAAGAATTTGTGCCGAATAGAAGACCAGAATATCCGTGGCACAATACGGTATGAGGTGGCATACTCTAATGTCTTGAATCACGGAATAAACTGCTCTTGATTACAGCTTCCTTGGAGATATTTTTCGAATCTTGACGTAATTGCCCTAGGTTGAATGAATTTCGAATAGATTTCTCGATGTAATTGACTTAAGTTGATTTCAACTTGAAGAGATTTATCAACGTGATAGCCTCTGATTGATAGCTTGAAGGGAATTCCCCAGATTTGGCTGACCTCAGAGAGATCGATTCTCGACTTGATTGCCCCAGATTGGCAGAATCTGCTAACTTCATCCCTAAAGGGTACTCAGACTGTGAAGCACCAAGGTGCTTTCTCTTGACAGAATCACTGGTTAACATGCCCTTGAATAATTCATTTCTCTTGTGACATCTGAATCTTGCTTCAACAGAGTATTCAAGCCTCTCTTCTCTGACAAGATTGAGCTCTTTACCGATTGTTCATTATGTAAACTTACTTGATGTCAATCAGCTGTTTTGTATGCAGAAGAATTTTTATTATGAGAATGATAATTCTAATGCAACATATATGCAAGTCTTGAAGTTTGAAAAACTTTGAGTGAAATGATGTCACAACTCTGTTGTGAATGGATCACTAGCTAGAGAGCAACATTTGCAAATTCTTTTTTATGAAATATAATGCAAGCATATGATGCTAACATAGATATTTAAACATACCTCTTAGGAGTCAGTTAAATTCTATCTCGTTGTAGCACGCCTTCAAATTGACCCATGCTTCAGTTAGGACTTTTAAGGGTTCTAACATGGTCTGGTTCACAGTTTTAGAAAAAAGTATTTAAGGCTCAAAATTATTTGGTGCCCACCCATTCTCCATGATGTTCTCCATTCCTACATTCAATTGACCCGACACAAGCATTCATCTCTCGAGAAGAGTTTGTGATGATTGAGGAACCAGTGAGGCCTCTTTGACACAATAGTCACTAACTTCTGATTTTGGTGTCTGATCACACGACCTTGTTCTTTTGATGAGGATTTTTATCGGTAATCCTTTTCTTGCCTTTTATGCTTTTCAACTTCTTTCTTTCTTTTTCCTGGACAAATTCTTTTGAATTTCGATTCGGAAGTCTAGTGGGATGTCCTAACTTTTGCCTAAGCGACTTGTTTTCAAGTTCTAACTTAGCAGGGATTTTTGTTTCTTTCTTATTCGTACTTTCCTTTTTGAACAAGTCGTTGATCTTTGCTTTTTCTTTGATTAGTTGGAAGTAATCGTGAATGTCTAAGTCTTTAGTAGGTGATGGATAGCCATTATTGTATCGTCATTTGTTGACCTCCTGATGTGAGAGAGATACCCATTAGGATATCATTAATTGATGCACGTTGCTGATAGATGAGGGTTAACCATTGCGGTTTTGACTTTCCTCAACATTTTGGTGGATAAACATTGTTATATCATTGGATGCACACTCTTGATGAGTCCTGAACACTTGATCAAATTAAGTGAACACTACCCGCCCCAGGGTTAAAATGAGGGTTTTTCTGAATAGAAAAGAAACTCCTACTTCTAAGACTCATAGGGGTTAAAGAGGGTCTATCTCCCTTATATATCCGATGTTTAGGAATAGAAATAAGGCTTGTACATCGTCAGCGGGGTCTTACTCAAAAGCGTACCAACCAGAGATTTTTTGCGTTTTTAGATTATCGTCATCCTCCCTCCAATCTTTACCTAAGCATAAGACTTGGAGACTTGACATCAATATGCAAGTAACACATTTAAAGAGTGATAATGAATGGATGAATAAAAACGAAAGGAACACTTCAAGACAAGCATACCTATTGCATTAAGATTTTCATTAAAAAATAGACAAGTTTCTACATGCAAGCAATGTTTAAACAAACAAGCAAGAATGCAAATGAAAATGCACTAAAGAAAACCAATGGCTGCCATCATTGAGGAGACTTGACTCCATATGGATTTCTTGATTCTGACGAATTTCTGTAGTCTTGATGCTTGAATGGGAGAGAGAATTCGCTTTATGATATGATATGAACATATCAGTCTTTGAATTGAGCTAGTCTTGGACCTGGTCTCTAGATGACATACCATCTTCAATCGAATGATCAAGTGCCCCAGAATATGGGTAGAAGATTCTTTCAGGAGAACGAATGAATGCTTTACCCAGCTGTTGTACCCCAATTTTCCCCCCTAAGATCCCTTCGTCATACCATATTGATTCAATCACAACAAGATCACATTAGGGCTTTTGGTTCTCCTCCCTATCTTTAGCTTTGCTCTTTGAGGAATCACCAACACCTTGACTTGTTTTTCTTTTGTGATCATGCATGTTTTGTTTTGACTTTACTTCTAATAAATAAAATGCAATTTTGGTTTGTCTTACTTGTTAATAATGTAGGTAAAGGCAATATGGCTTAGCAAGTTGATCCATGGGTTCATGAGTTTATTTCCATGCCCTAGTCAATGAAACTTGAGAAATTTAAACCTCACCATTGAAGTTGTTTTAGAAGAAATGGAGTGGCAAGGTTTATTTTGGTTCACCATATTTCAAAGTTATCAAGATTGATTCAAAAGTACAAGGGGTTGATTGAAGAAGTTGTCATGGTTGGACAAGGCCTTGTTCCCATTGGTCACAAGTGTATATCTCTATCAATTCTCAAGATATGGAAGTGGTTTTGGTTGTTATGAGTTCTCATTATCATCCTCAATAACTTATATCTACAAAGCAAAAGTGTTGGTACAAGAAGGTTGTTTAAAATTACCAAAGTTCCTCTAAGCATTTTCTTGATCTAGGAGCTAGGGTTTTGAACTTCAAAGAAGTATATCTTGCTCATCTTTTGGTATTTTTGAGTGATTCCAAAAACATCCTTCTCTTAAAAGGGTTATTAACAAACCACTTCAAAAGTTTCAAGGAGTTTTCATGTGGAAGAAACTTGATGATGAAGAAAGATTACAAGTCCTCCAGATGAACCCCCAACTTCCCATGTGTGACTTTAAATGATCATAACTTGGTCAATTTTTATCACCTTGAGCCCACTCTTTTTCCAAAATGATAGTGAGGATGTGAACTTTGATCCTTCTTTTATGTGCAAAGTGAGAAAATGGATGGAGGATGTCTTAAGGATACAAAAGATTATAGGTCATTTCATAATTTTGTTTCCAACTTCAACAATTCATAACTATCTCAATTTTTGAATATTTTGAATGGTTCAAATTTCAAAATGTCATTAAAGAGGTCTATTTCATACCATCTTTTTTGGTCAAGAGCAAATTTCAAGAGGAAGGCCGTGTTTGGATGCAAAACATTATAGGTTACTTTTGAAGAAAAACTTGAAATATTTCTAAGTATGGAAAGTTAACCTCTTTTTCCCAACTTTGACTCATTGCAACTTTTAGCTCAAACATCCATTTGATTCCATTATTTTCCCATTGCAAAGCTTGTAATCTCACCTTTATAAAGCATCAAGAAACCTGCCTTAAGACCCCTTGAGTTGAGAATGCCATTATTTCAAAAGTGGTAACTTGGAATTGAAGTTTCATCACAAGTCAGAATTTGAATTTCATGTTACAACTTCTAACCCTCAAATTAGCACGCGTTTTGGGTCTAAACATGATTAGCCAACTTTCCCAAGTGGATTAGTGCATCAAAACGCGCGTTTTGGATGAGTTTTGGCAAAAGAGAAGTCACACTTTCTTCATGATGCAAACCCACACGAATTCCCTCTAAATTGCATCATTCACCCTTCCTTTTGATCCCATTTGCTTCTCCTATAAATACATGAGCTATCCCATTCATTTTCTCAAGCTTGAACAACCAAAATCACCCTGCCAAACTCGCTCCATAACTCACTTTTCTCGAAACCATTGTTCAAGCCTTTTTCAATCCATTTTTTCTATCAATTCACCTTCCTTCATCTTCCCTGAAGCTAACAGAAGAAGAATTGAGCCTTGAGACCTTCTGAATTGATCTGACCAAGTCCATTTACAGAGCTCTAGAACTGAACTTCAATAGGTAGATTTCTCCATCAATTCTTCTAAACTTTGATATCATTGTGAAGCTCTCATTGCCCTGGTTCTAGTCACAACACTTTCTTTTAACTGGAAACACATTTTGACCATGAAACTTCAAATCTCTTTTCAAAACTTCTCTTCCAAATTGTTTAAGTTATAGTTTATATAAATTTTTCCAGAAGGTGTGGTTGTCTTCGTCTTGATGAGACGAAGCGAATGGAATATGTCTGAGCTTCTAATTTTAAAGTTTGAGGGATCTGAGTTTCACGTTGGCTGGAGGTTGAAGATGACCAACATGTCATCTTCCAACCAATGATGGCGTGCCATTTGTATTTTTTGAAAATCTGATTTTATATGTGATTCAGTACTTTATTTAGTAATGACCATGATATGCACAGCGCGTCAGATCCCTTGGATTTGATTACTAATGAGATTTGACTCTCATCCAATGGTCCACATATTTTTGACTTTATTTTGTTTTCTGATTTTTATATTTAATTATTTTAAATTTCAAAAAATCATAGAAAATTCATTTTAAGTCCAAAAATTCTGAAAAATTATGAAAAATATTTTTGATTTTTCTCTTTCTTATTTTTATTTTTTTACAATTTTATTTTGTGTTTTGATATTTTTTATAAATTTTCACTTTATTTGAATTGTTTTAAATGTTTAAAAGTACTTTTATGCATTTTTAAATTCCAAAAAAAATGGAATAATTCAATGATATTGTGACAAATATTGGTGACCTCATTTACTTTATATTTCTGACTTTGTTATTTTTTAAAATCATTTTTGGTTTATTTTACTCATTTATTTTAATTTTAAAAATAGTTTCTGACTTTAAAAAATTACCAAAAATTTTATATAAATATTTGAGTCAATTTCTGATTTTTCTATGTCCTTATTTCTTTTTTATGAATTAATTTTAATGTAGTTGGTATTTTTTTCCTTTATTTTCATTTTTAAACCCTTTTCAACATATATATATATATATATATATATATATATATATATATATATATATATATATATATATATATATATATATATATATATATATATATATATATATATATATATATATATATATATATATATATATATATATATATATATATATATATATATATATATATATATATATATATATATATATATATATATATATATATATATATATATATATATATATATATATATATATATATATTAAATGTAATATTATTTTGTGATTATTTTCTGGCTGATCTTGGGTTGAATTTTTGATCATGAACTTTGTTAACATCATTGGATCCATGGTGTTGAGTCTAACTCCATAAAAATAGATGAATGATTTTAATAATAGTTTGATTAAATTTTAATTCAAATGTGATTTGTATATTCTTTCCCACCCCTCTTCATGTCATCCCTTTCTTATTGCACTAAGTATTATTGGAGCATGATCTCTATATTATGTCTCAAAACAAATGGTGCATAGATTGCTATTGACCGGTCTCAAAATAGGTGCGACTTCTACATAAGTCCACTTACGATTGCTTAACATACCGCTAAATTTTATCCCGATTCGAATAAATGATCATTCGTGGCCCAAACCTATGTTTGTAAGCCCAAGTATGTTAATTTGATCTCTTTTATCTAATAACCTTGCGATTCATTGCGTGGAGGCTTTGGTTCTACCAATCTTCTAATGGATCTTCATCAATTTTGGTCAACGCGGATCACTTAAACATCGTTGATCATTACATGTTACTTTTGAGGATTCCAAAATGGATGATATACTTGACAAAAAGCAAATGCAACTTATTGTGTGGAGGCTTTGGTTCTACCAATCCTCTAATGAGTTCCAAATGCAAGTTTCAAGATGGTCATCCAACTAACCACTAATTTCTAACAATTGACTTTATTTTGTGTTTTTATTTTATTTTATGCACCATTTACTCTTAGCATTTACATTTCATGCTATTTTTCATTTTTTCTCACTTGAGCATCTACTTTCTTCTCATTTTTATTTTGCTCACTTGAGCTTTTATTTTTTTAAGACACCTAATAATTAACATGAACCATAAAAAACTTTAATGATACTTGGACTATTTGGTTACTATCCTTGGCATTATGGAGTATTGGACTTCTTGGACTTAGGAATAGAAACCTTGGCCTATGTTGGAGATCTTGTGACCTTAATTGATATTTTGTCTAGAGTTCTTGAGGTTTACCTCAAGACATTAGGTTGTTTGTTTGTTTTGTGTACATGTTATTGTGATTACATTCTTTGTTTGTAATCTAGAACTCACCCGTATACAGTCGTTACTCTGCCCAATTTTTGTGAAGACTTAATACACTTGAAGTTTGGTTCTCTCAAGAGGTCTAGTATCTTTTCTTGCTTGGTTTCAATCCAAAGGATGAGAATTCTATCTTGACTCATAATGTCAAGTATTGGCTTCTTGTTGGTTAGATGGTTCTTATCCCTAGCTTTTACCTCATGATTTAGGATAGTCTCTTCTTCTCCTCATATCTTCTTTAATTTCAAAAATCTTCTTCCTCCTTTTGAAAACTCTTCTTGTTTTTAAACTTGAACCATTTTCATAATAAACTTGGACTTAGGTCCATGCATTTTCAAAACTTTATTTTCATAAATAAACTTCAATCAACTTAATAATACCTTGACATTTTTTATGAGAAGACTAAAAGTCAATCAATCTCATTTCAAACCATTTTTCCACTTTGGCTTTTTATTTTAAAACCTTTCTCCAAAAGATTGGAATCTTGTCAATCCTTGCAGTGATGCAAACAACTATACTTCTACAATATATAGTGAAGTGAGATATTTTCCACTTGGGTGTTGAGTGAGGCATTGTTGATTTTAAAATCCAAGCCATATCCTCCACTTTAAGATGATGCAAAGTCTCCTTTCTCATGATTGTCGGTAGTAAGTATGTTTTCCACACGGACAATGACGATGATGTCTTATCTCATAAAACTAACCAACACACTTGTGTTTTAAAATTTTTAAAAGAGGAACTATGTGTACCCTGACCCCCTATTGCACGAAAGTGGTACGTAGGCACTAAAGGTTCGCAACCGAGGCGGGTGCAAAAATCATAAAAAAATACTTCTTTTATCACCTCCACCATCTATTTTACATACAACATTTTATAGCCAAAATATACAGATTTTTCGAAGAGGTTCATGCGGAGTACCATAGATGTTTAGGGTGCTAATACCTTCCATTTGCATAACCAACCCCCTTACCTAGAATCTTTCCCCCTCCTTTTGGGTTACTCGCTCTTTTCCCATTCCTTTGGAAACAATAAAGTGCGGTGGCAATTTTTATTTTGATCTGTATAAGTCTAGTCAATCCAATGGCTTAGTATTAAACATTTTTACCGCTACAGAAAAAAAATGGAGACTTCACTAGGGAGAGATTGACCTCTTACTGGTCCATCCCTAAGTGGGTTGAGCCTATCTTTTTTTATATCTGTATATGTGCTATTGTTGTTTATGTATTATATGTTGTATATATGTTTGTCTGGATTTTACTGGTTTTCAGGGGCTTGGTGATTACTCATAAGTCCTATACCCAGACTTGGGCAAACTTTAAGATAGGACGGGCGGTATAGTCATGTTAACTTTGAGGGAGTAATCCCAAAAAAGGAGGCATGGGATCCCCCACTCAGTGGAGGCCCCTTTGACTGTAGTGTCGTTTACCGAGTAATCGGGAAGATGTTCTGCTTTCGACCTGGGAGCCTGCTGAAGCTGAGGACCGTAGAATACCTAACCCATCTTGGCCTTTTAGGTGTAGTGCATAAGCTATGACGGAGTAATCCGGAAATAGTTGTCATGCGATACTACGCTCAGACGAGTTTTTCTTGAGAATATTACTAATTATCGAGTTAATCAGGAAGTTGGTAATATCCGAAGGAAGGATGTAGACTCTGGGAACCTCTAGAACCTTGTTCGGCAGGTGATAACTTTTAGACCATACCTTATGGGTAGTACCTTCGACCTCATGCTCGTGACGTTGAACCTATGAACCCTATGTTTGTGATCTTGTGTATGATTTTTGCATCATGCATCCATGCACTCATAAGAATCTTTTGAAGAAATTTTATTTCAAGGGACTTGAAAGTTGACCATTTTTGAATATCTCGGGCACCTTTTGACCATGGATTCTGGAAAAAGAAAGACCGGAAAATACAGTTCCAAAGATCCCAAGATAGATGAGTTGATCAGTCTAATTCCCGAGATTGAGTGCTCTGCAGATTTTCGGAGGAGGTATGGATCCATCATTCCTCTCATGAAGTTTAGGATGAAGGAGGGTATTCTCTCGACCTTGGTCTAGTTCTATGATCCGATGTATCATTGCTTTACTTTCGCTGATTATCAATTGATGCCTACACTAGAGGTATATTCTTATATGTTGGATTTACCTATTACCGATCATGTTCCTTTTACTGGTTTGGAGGGTGAGCCAAAACCACACAAGTTTGCTGCTTTGATCCATTTGGGGAAGTCTGAGGTTGAAGCCCATATGACTACTAAAGGAGGGATTATAGGATTACCAACACAGTTCTTATTGGAGAAAGCTCGTTACTTTGCCGGGATAAAGAGTACAATCGCTTTTGAGGCCATCTTCTCTCTACTTTCTTACGGGTTGTTTTTATTTCCTAATATGGATAAGTTTATTGAAATTAATGCTATCAGGATCTTCATGATTGGAAACCCAGTTCCTACATTGTTGGGTGATGCTTATTACTCTATTCATATTCAGAATTCTTATCATGGGGGGATGATTATCTGTTGCACGCCTCTGTTGTACCAGTGGTTTATTTCTCATATGCCTCAGTCTGATGCTTTCTGGGATGCCAAGAAGGAACCCCGTTGGGCTCCTAAGATCATGGCACTTACTCACTCAGATATTGTTTGGTATCATCGGGATTACCATGATGTAGAGATTGTCGACAGTTATGGTAGTTTCCCCAAAGTACCTCTTCTTGGTACAAAGAGAGGAATTAACTACGACCCCGTTCTTGCATGACGACCGCTTGGTTATCCGATGAGGGATAAACCAAATAATATTCATTTGAGTAGTTTCTTCGTGAAGGAGGGAGAAGACCATAAGGAAGCTAGGGAGCAGATTGTGAAGGCCTGGCGTCACATTCATAGGAAGAGTAGGAAAGACCTGGGACCTAGGGGGGCTGTTTCTTTGGAGCCTTATCTTCAGTGGGTCCAAATGAGAGTTATTCAGTTGAATATGCCGTATTCTCGGGAAGCACCTATGCCTGGTTTATTTGTGAAAACCACTCCTCCCTTATTGGATGATGTGGAAGATCTACAACATTCTTTGATCAAGATACAACAGGAAAATGACGCTTGGAAGAATAAGTGCCAAACTTTAGAGATTTCGTCTAGAGCAGACTTGAAGGAGAAAGATGAATTGATTGAGACTCTTGAGAGTCGGGCTGTAGAGACCATGGAGAGGCAAGGAGATTTATTTTCTCCTAAGCCTCAGTCATATGCTAGTTGCTCACTTCCAGATTCAGGTGATTGGAAGGGGTTTCCACCAGATATGCGGAAGAAAACCAGAGGTTGAAGGCTCAGATTGCCAGACTTACAGGGAAGCTCCAACGTATAGAGTGATCTCCATCAACTTTACTTCTTAGGGTTTTAGACTTTATTTTCATATTTTACTTGGGATTATTGAAACTTGTAATCCATTTTGAAGTTTTATAATAAAAAAAATCAGTATTTCAAATGTGTTATTACTTTGATATTTGCAATGTGTCTATAAACCTTTAAGTCCCTTGAAATATTAATAATAAAATAAATCATGTTCATTGTATATCATGCATCATATTTCACATATTTCTTGCATTTGTTATGCATATACAAGTGTCTTACCAAGCTTCTTTACTCTGTTCAGTAAGCTGTCTCACCACTACAGTACTCGAGCTAATTTCAGAAGGAAGATGGACAACTTAGAACAAGAGAATCGCGAGCTGCGCGAGGAAGTTTCTGCTCTGAAGGCCGGCATGGCCAATATCACTTCTCTGATGGAATCTCTGGTGGCTGCTCAGAATCAGCCACCAAGTGTTTAACCTTAACAGACAAAGGTTACTACCGAAGCTCCGATTGTTCCTGTCTCTGCCATTCCAGCTTTTATTCAGAATCACATGCCTCAAGGTTATCCATGGGGAATTCCAGATAAATTTGTGCCTGAAGGTTTCAATCTTGATCCTCAAGTTACTCCAGTTGTTCAGACTATTGTTACTCCTGCACCTCCTGTGGTGCATGCTACTCCTGCTGCACCTCCTTCGGTGAATATGGTCCCATTTGCTAATGATGATATGTATCGTCCTTTTCCTCCACTGAGTGAAGGATTGGGTCTCTATGATTGAATGGATGATTTTCAATATCAGTTTGACAAGATATAAAGGGAGATGAAGGCCCTCAGGGGAAAGGAATTGTTCGGGCATAATGTAACTGATTTATGCTTGGTCCCGAATGTCAAGATACCTGCGAAGTTTAAAGTCCAGGAATTTGAGAAGTACAAGGGAAACACTTGTCCTCGTGCTCATCTTGTGATGTATATAAGAAGAATGTCTACCCACACTGATGATCAACATTTTTTGATTCACTTTTTTCAGGATAGTTTGACTGGTGCTGCATTGAAGTGGTATATGAGTTTGGACAACGTCAATATCCATACTTTCAATGACTTGGGAGAAGCATTTATCATACAATAAAAATACAACATGGACATGGCTCTTGAACATGATCAACCCAGGGCCATGGTTGAGAAGGACAGGGAATCATTCAAAGAATATGCACAGAGATGGCGTGAGGTAGCCTCCCAAGTGATTCCTCCCATGGAAGAAAATGAGATGACTAAGATCTTCCTGAAGACTCTAGGTGCTTTCTACTATGAGAGGATGGTGGTGAGTGAACCAAGTGACTTTACTGAAATGGTGGGCATGGGTATCCGTTTAGAAGAGGCTATAAGAGAGGGTCGTTTAACAAAAAGTGAAAGTTCCAGAAGTACGAAGAAGCCATCCTATGGGTTTTCCAAAAAGAAGGAAGGAGATACAAATGTTGTTATGCAAGAGAGGAGGTTTAATCCTCCTAGAAGAAATTATCAGCGTCATCAACAAGTTGCCTCAGTAACTCCAGTTGTTGGTGTAGCTCCAACCACCGTTGCTTATCAGAGACCATCCCATCAGGGGAATCCAGGGTATAATCAGAAAAGGGAGAGTTATGACCCTATCCCTATGAGCTATACAGAATCACTCCCGGCGTTAATTCAAAAGAAGTTGGTTCAGACCAGACCACCTCCCGCTATACCTTAACCATTGCCTTGGTATTACAAGGCAGACCAAACATGCGCTTTTCATCAGGGAGCACCAGGGCACAATGTTGACAACTGCTATCCTTTGAAAACTGAAGTACAAAAATTGGTGAAGTCTGGTATCTTATCCTTCAAAGATGTTGGCCCTAATGTGAAAGATAATCCTTTTCCAAAGCATGGAGGAGCAAATGCTGTGAACACGGTGGCTAATTGTCCAGGTGACTTCCGGATCTTCGATATTAATTTGGTTAAAGGAGATTTGGTAAAAATGCATGCAGACCTCTGTGAATTTAGTTATTATACGCATGACCATGCCAGTTGTGCTATTTGTAGTATATATATACAGGGTTATGACAAGATAAAGGTTGATTTGCAGGAGATGATATATGAGGGCCTCATCCACATAATCAGGCCTAGGGAAGAGTATGAAGAGGAAGTAAACATGGTTTCTGGATGTCCCGGAGAGTTCAAAATCTTTGATGTGGAATATATGAATGAGGATATTATACAATTGCATGCTACTTCCTGCCACATGGCTTGTCAGGTAGGACATCACTATGGATCTTGCCGAATTTGCTGTCGGGACTCCCGAGGATGTTTAATTGTAAGGAAAGGTATTCAGTTGTGTGATCGGTGGATCTGGAACTGACTGTTTAATGCTGGTTCGCGAAATGTCGCGGTAAGCAAGAGTCGCCACCGTCTTTTATTTTCTCCAAATGGAAAGGACAAAAGCACAGAAAAATTCCTTATAGAGATTGCTCTCGGTTCGGGAGGTAGATTATAGAAAGGGAAGGTGTTAGCACCCTTTCTATCCATGGTTATCCATGGGCTCTTAGATACTTGCTCATTGTGTTTTCAAAATTGTTTGTTTGCTTTTCAACTGTGGGTTTTAAAAAAGTTTCTTTGAAAATTTCAGTTCGACTCTTGTATCAGTCCTCAAGAGTGTTTGAAAAGTTGCTTTCGAAAGCTTTTGAAAAGTGTCGGTGTGAAAAGTATTTTTTGATTTGTTTTGAAATTAGAGCAAGTATCTAGAGTCGTCTACCTACCCTAAGAAATTCGTCTGTGTAAATGTCCTTAAAGTAGTGCCATCCCACCATTGAGAGGTAGGTAGCACCACCGTTGGAGGTGTTCGGGTCAATTCGAGGATTCGAGACATGGTGATCACTAGAGTAATAGGAAGACACCTTAGAAGCTACCCTCATGCCATGTTCATGGACATGAGGACTTACTAAAACGTCCTCTACTCGACGACCACCTTTCGAGGGGCAAGGCAACAGTGAGGCGTACCCTAGGGGTGGTGTGTGATTTGTGTGTCGTTTTCAGATATTTTTGTCTTGTTCATGCATTGGTGATATACGCGTTGCT
The DNA here is from genome assembly GCA_948472305.1 of Vicia faba. Lineage (NCBI taxonomy): Eukaryota > Viridiplantae > Streptophyta > Magnoliopsida > Fabales > Fabaceae > Vicia > Vicia faba. The sequence continues at coordinate 1,127,378,836 of OX451740.1, forward strand.
TTTATTTTAGCATTTATTCTTTCTTGCAAATTTATTAACAGTTAAGATGCGGAATTAAAAAGTCCTACGCTATTACAAAGGCGCGGGTCTACATCGCCAAATTTAATCCAAGACCCGATTTGAATAAAATAAAGTGCGAAAAATAAATATCCTACTTAATCTATTACATGGCTTTGGGAGAATTACATGAAATTTATAAAAGGAAATAAAAGTAAAATGCGAGAATAGGTAAAGTCGGGAATGCGAGGGCGTTGGACCCTTTTAAGGAAATTAAATTACGATTATGAAATTAATTAAATTTAATGAAAAAAAGAGAAGTTATTTTTTTTTTGAGTTTTTTGTATTTATGGATTTTAATGAGAATTAATGGAATTAAAACCTAATTCTAACTATTTTTAATTTATTAAAAAAAACATGTTAAAGTTGAACCTAAAATTAACCTAATTATGTACATGGTAATTTATTTACAAAAATAATAATTAATAATTAAACAGGGTGAAAAAAGAAAAAAGGAAAAAAGGTATAAAACCCTAATTCTACATTTTTTAGTTTATTACAAAAAATATTAAAATTTAAACCTAGAATTAAGACTAAATCAATTAGTACAATTTATTTACAAAATGTATTAAATAAAATATTTTTGTTTTTTGTGACTTTCTGACTTTTTGGTATTTTTGGTACTTTTATAAAATTTATTTTTTGTGAATTAAAAGAAAACAATTGAATTAAAACAAATAATAAAAAATAGAAGAAAGAAAAGAGAAAGAAATATAATACACTAGGGGGTTTCTGCCCCAATCTGGAGGTATTGTGCAGCAATTCTGGCCCATCAAATGCTAGCCCACGTGGACTTTCTTGACGCGTGTGCATCTGCGTTGACTGGTGCCCATGGTGTTCTTCAAATCTTGACCTTTGGATTGACACTCTGAGACATGTGGCACGCTTGGATAGTGGGCGTATGGTAGTCTTCTGAGGGGAACGCTACATGTTAGCATGGAAAGAAAAATAATATGGAGAAAGGAGGGGACCTGGGAATCGAACCCAGGTCCCAGAGTTTACCAATGCAACGCCTGACCACTTGATCCACTTACGCGCTTTGAGTATAATATAACCAATAAACAATATAAGGCAAAACGAGGGTTAGTGATGTTTTTCGCGCGAAATTCAAACGCACCAACCACTGGCTTACACCTCACCTTCTTCTCCAATTGTCCTGCGTTTGCCTGGAAAAAAAAAGAAAAAAGGATAGCGGGGGTTTTAAAATCCCACTACATGTTATGTGAAAAAATAACGAATAGGCCCTGGTTGCTCATAAATTGAGCGCGACCTATGCATTGAGTTCGTATGAAGCTCCTGGTTCTAATGGCCCTGGTCTCGTGTCCCAATTTTTCCAGAACAAAGAAGCCCCAAATTTACAGTCATGAAACCCTAGCAAGCTTCAATGGTAACTTTGCATCTAGGGCACGAAAACTCAATTAAAGTACATGGTTAGCTTTAGAATGAATAAATTAACACAAATCAATCATTAAAAATTGAAAACAACGCATGAATCATGAGACACGAATATGCAAAAAGTTTGACACAGTTTGATCTCCATATACCAATTCTTGATGCTGGAAGCGTGGAAAAGGATTCAGTTAGGTTCCTTGATGTCTTAGGAAGCTTTTTCAATTGGTTAGAAGCCTTGAATCGCTTTGGAATGGTGTTTTCAGTTTTGATTTTTTTCACAAAAATTGCAAAGTGCATAAGAGGTTTTGGGCGCAGCTTCCAGGTTCTCCTCATTAGGTTTTGCATCTGACTTATGTATGGGATGGATTAGGGTTGAATTTTGAGCCAAAAGATCCTTGCATTGATGTATGAGATATTTGATTTTCATGGCATATTTTCAAATCTTTTCCACATGAATATCATGCCAATTTGCACCAAATCTTCCCTTTTTTGTTGTGCACGAAATCTTGAGCAACCAATGAGAACAAATGCTGCATAAAAAGATTCCAATACATTGGTTTAGTATTTTTTTCATATTTTATTTTATTTAATTAAATGAATTAATGGTGATTAAAAATTCAAATAAATAATAAAAAATGATGAAATAAATCCCCTTTGGGCCAAATGGTCGTGCATAGCCTTTGGATGATGAATCTTGGAAGAAAATGTGGCCCATTAGCAATTTTGAGGCATTTGAAGTAAAGTTGACTTTTCAAAATTCCCAAAAATTTCCCAACTTCCACAAGGCATATCTTGCTCAATTTTAAAGCTTTGATCATGTTCTTGGACATTTTGGAAAGGTCTTGAAGTCCTCTAACCAATGTCGTTGGTCACATGTCATTTTGATTTACCAATCTCAAGTTATGGTCTTTGACTTAAAGTCCCTTTTTGTTGACTTTTGAAAATGACCTATAATGTTGAAATTGATAACTTTTTGTGAGAGCATCTCTTGGACTTGAAGTGTGAAGAGGAGTTGTAGGAAATGTCTTTCTCTTCAAAATGAGCTTTGGATGGAATTTTTCTGATAAACCATGTGGAAGTTATGCCCTGGTAAAGTTACAGTTGACTTTTTCAACTGTCCAAATATGGAAACTTTCGCATCTTGAGACTTTTTGAGCCATGCCTTGAAAATCATGATCAAGAATTGATCAAATGATGTTTGTGGCTTCAAAACAAGATGTTGACCAAAAATTTGAACTTTTTGACTGTCAAATGACCATTTTACCCCTACAGTTGACTGTTGAGCAATTAGGGTTTTTGACTGTGCAATTTTGTGCTGTAAGTCTTGAAACTTGATGTGAGGATGCTTAACCATGTTTATAGGCATGTGGTACTTGATTGGACCCTTGGAAACTTCAATTTCTTTGTCAGAACCAAAACCCTAGTTTTTGACTGTTAGGAGGCCCTTGAACTGTGCAACCCTTGGGAGCTTTTTGAAGCATGCTCTTTGCAAATCTTGAAGAATATGGGAGGGCAAATTTTGGGGTACAACAGTTGCCCCTGTTCAATCTTCTTAGACCTGAGGATGAAGATTGGCTGACGTGCCTTTCGTAATCTGAAGGTGGAAGATGATTGAACACTAGAGTGCCCAGAAATTTGCGCTCACATAGTAGTGTGATGGGGGGAATGGGCTTATGGATGCCATTTAGAGATTGATGGATAGGATGATGGGCTTATAGATGCCATGCTAAAAGATGATGGAAGGTGGATGGGCTTATAGATGCCATCTGGGTGTCAATCGCGTAAGAGATTCCTTAGCGAGAACCTGCGTACCTGAAAAAGAAAATGATTACCTGACCTGTTACAAGAGCTGGTCTTCAAGCTCTTTGTGTAGATGTGCCCTGACTGGTTACAGGAATTGAATCTGGAGCTTCAAAAAGGTGATGAATGAACCAGGGATGGTTACTATCTCAACGGGACGGTGAGAGAACCTTGAACGATTACTACCTCAACAGGAACGCTGAGAGAACCTTGGACGATTACTACCTCAACAGGAACGCTGAGAGAACCTTGGTCGATTACTACCTCAACATGAACGCCGAGAGAATCTTGGAGCGATTACTACCTCAACAGGAACGCTGAGAGAACCCTGGGGCGATTACTACCTCAACAATAACGCTGAGAGAATCTTGGATGTCTTCAACTGGATAAGAAACAGGGAGATCTTAGGGTCGATCTGACTGAACCAGAGAAGGCCTTTGACTGGATAAGAAACAGTAAAATCTTAGGGTCGATTTAACTGAACCGGACAAGGTCTTGGAATCTTCAACTGGATAAGAATCAGGGAGATCTTAGGGTCGATCTGACTGAACCAGAGAAGGCCTTTGACTGGATAAGAATCAGGAAAATCTTAGGGTCGATTTAACTGAACCGGTCAAGGTCTTGAAATCTTCAACTGGATAAGAATCGGGGAGATCTTAGGGTCGATCTGACTGAACCAGAGAAGGCCTTTGACTGGATAAGAATCAGGAAAATCTTAGGGTCGATTTAACTGAACCGGTCAAGGTCTTGAAATCTTCAACTGGATAAGAATCAGGGAGATCTTAGGGTCGATCTGACTGAACCAGAGAAGGCCTTTGACAGGATAAGCATCAGGAAAATCTTATGGTCGATTTAACTGAACCGGTCTAGGTCTTGAAATCTTCAACTGGATAAGAAACATGGAGATCTTAGGGTCGATCTGACTGAACCAGAGAAGGCTTTTGACTGGATAAGAATCAGAAAAATCTTAGGGTCAATTTAACTGAACCAGACTAGGTCTTAAAATGTAGCTGAGAACTTAACTGGATCTTTCCTGAAAGGTAAAGGTCAGTCATATGCAATGCATGATGTGGATCAAGCAATGATGTTCTCAACATAAATGAGATTGTAAGGTATGATGCGTATATGCATGCGATGTTTATGAATGTATGTTTTTGTCTAGGAAAGTAAATCCTTGACGGGTGCCGGGAAGTTGAATCCTGGGCTGATGTTGGAGAATAGTGCTTTGGTGTTTCCGCTGGGGATGATAGTTGCAAGAATACCGGTAGGAGAAGATAACTCCGTTGGGGAATAGACTTGGCGAATGGATTACTCTGCAGGGAGAAAAGTACTCTAACGATCTTGCTGGGGAGCAACGCTCTGTGGGGAGAGAGATGCTTTGCTGGGATGATGATAACTCCGCTGGGGATACCATTGTTGTTTTGGAAGTGTTAATAGACTTCGCTGGGGATAAGAAGACTTTGCCAAGGACGATCTTCTCATGGCTTTTGGCTGAGGATAACCCAGTTATATCCTGGTAGGGAAATAACTCTTTGAATAAAGCCGGGAGACGCGTTCGTGCTCTGCGAGGATAAGTTTCCAGAATCTACTGGGGATAAGCTTACTGCTTGGGGAGATGATTCAACTTTCCTGGGGAAATCTTGATTGGACTCTCCTGGGGAAGTTTTGAACTGTATCGGGGAAGTGACTCCATTGAATGTTTGATATACCGCCGGGGAACAATCTTTAGACCAAGACTGCCGGGGATGCTTGTTAAGAATATTCGTATCTCGTGCTGGGGAATGTTGAGATCTGCTGGAGGATACCCAACTTCCTTAAGGCTGACTGTAACTTTGCTTGGGGAGAGTGTATTGACTTGCTGACGCACTCTCTGGGGAATTAAGATGTACTGGTTATGTTCTTCAGCTGAACCTACCTTGATACCTTGGTGGACGGAACAATTAGATCGCTTAGACAACTTTTTATTGCCCCTGTTTCTAATGTTACCTGTAATTAATCCTTTGTTTCGTATGCAAATATTCATGAATTAGCAAATTATTGTCAATGCATATACCACAAATTGAACCTTGGACGTTCTTCGCAAAACAAAACAGAAAAGGAAAAAACAAAAGATAGTTTGAGCTGAAAAGTATATTTGTATTGATTTTTGAATTTGCCTGTAAATAGGCGTTTATGTACAAGAGGCTGACGTCCTAGTAAGAGAACGCCGCCGAACGAAAGAATTTATACAAGTTTGTACAAAGGAAAATAAAACAGCTGTGTGAAATGAATGATCCACTGGGTTTCAACTCTGCTATTGTCTTTATATCTTCGAGCGTCTCATCACTTGATGACCTTAGTTGAAGATGAAGCTGATTGATCGATGCCGTCTGAACTTGATGCAGATACCGGATTCTGGATGCAAAGTGATCCAATGAGACATAGTATTACGCTTTATCCCTAACTTATGCCTGGACCGCCCTTTCGGGTTTTCAGTCCACCGGGATACCCATTTTTGCCCAAGCCGCCTTTTCAGGTTTTCGACTTGCCGGGTGTACAGATTTTTCATTTTATCCCTTCATTTTGCCCGAACCCTTTTGGTTCGCCGGGAGCCCTAATTTTTGCCTAGGTATGTCAACCTAGCAGGTCCTTATTATGCGTAGTATCTTTTTACTATGTCTGCATTGGCGGGGTGAGGAAGGTCGTCACCATCCATGTTGGTTAGAATCATGGCTCCTCCTGAGAACACATGTTTAACCACAAATGGCCCTTCGTACGTAGGGGTCCATTTTCCCCTTGGGTCACTCTGAGGAAGGATGATTCGCTTGATTACCAGATCCCCAACTTGATATTCTTGTGGTCTGACCTTTTTGTTAAATGCCCTGATCATCCGTTTTTGGTACGTTTGACCATGACAAATAGCAGCAAGTCTCTTCTCATCAATAAGGTTTAGCTGATCAAGTCGTGTCTGGATCCAATCATCTTCGTTCAGATCTGCATCCTTCATTATCCGGAGAGAGGGTATTTGCACTTCGATTGGTAAGACTGCCTCCATACCATAGACGAAGGAGAAAGGAGTTTCCCCGGTTGACGTCCTGGCTGAGGTACGATACCCATGTAGAGCGAACGGTAACATCTCGTGCCAATCTTTATACGTCACTGTCATCTTCTGCACGATTTTCTTAATATTTTTATTTGCTGCTTCTACAGCCCCATTCATCTTCGGTCTGTAAGGAGAAGAGTTGTGGCGCTGTATCTTAAACTGCTCGCAGAGCTCAGTGATCATCTTGTTATTAAGATTGGTACCGTTGTCTGTAATGATTCTTTCAGGGATGCCGTATCGACAGATCAGATTATGCCGAATGAACCGTGCCACCACAGTCTTGGTTACCGTAGCGTAGGAAGCTGCTTCAACCCACTTTGTGAAGTAATCAATCGCCACTAGGATGAAGCGATGCCCGTTGGATGCCGTAGGTTTAATCTCACCGATCATGTCTATGCCCCACATTGCAAAAGGCCAAGGTGCAGTCAAGACATTCAGAGGAACTGGAGGAACATGCACCTTGTCTGCATATATCTGACACTTATGGCATGTCCGAGAATGTTGGTAGCAGTCAACTTCCATTGTGGACCAGAAATACCCTGCCCGAAGGATCTTCTTTGCCATAGTGTGCCCACTAGAATGTGTTCCGAAGGTCCCTTCATGTAGATCTTCCATAATCCTTTCTGCTTCTGTCTTGTCCACACAACGCAGTAAGGTCGAATCATGGTTTCGCTTATACAGATTGCCGTTGCTAAGGAAGAATTTCGCTGCGAACCTTCTCAGAAACTTCTTATCATTGACAGACGCACCTTCAGGGTATTCCTGAGCTTCCAAATATCTCTTCACCTCATGGTACCAAGGCTTCTCAGTCACCAATTCAGTCTCGAGATCACAACAGTATGCCGGTTCGTCCAATTTCCAGATGATGATTCGGGGAGCCTCATTGTCCCATTTGACCTTGAACATAGAAGACATCATAGCTAACGCGTCCGCCAACTGATTCTCCTCTCTCGGAAAGTGTTCAAAGGTTATCTTTGTGAAGTGGGGGATCAACGTCAACACACATTCTCGGTAAGGAATAAGATTCGGATGTTTCGTATCCCACTCCCCCTTTGATCTGATTGATCACGAGAGCAGAATCTCTGAAGACACTCAGAAACTTGATCCTTAGGTCGATCGCAGCTTGAAGACCCATGATGCATGCCTCATACTCCGCCATGTTGTTGGTGCAGTTGAAACATAGCCGGGCAGTAAGTGGAGTATGAGTGCCTTGGGGGGATATGATCACAGTGCCGATGCCGTTACCCAAAGCGTTGGAGGCTCCGTCAAAGTGCATAGACCATCGGGATCCTTCCTCAAGTCCTTCATCCGGTCCAAGTATTTCACAATCAGTCACAATCATGATGCTCTCTTCTGGAAACTCGAAGTTCATTGACTGATAGTCGTCTACTGCCTGATGTGCCAAGTGATCTGCCAATACACTTCCTTTGATGGATTTCTGAGTCGTGTACTGGATGTCGTATTCTATCAAGATCATTTGCCATCTTGCTATTCTCCCAGACAGAGCAGGCTTTTCAAATACGTACTTTATAGGATCCATTTTTGAGATCAACAAGGTAGTGTGAGTCAGCATATACTGTCTCAGCCGGCGAGCAGCCCATACCAAAGCACAACAAGATTTCTCGAGCAGTGAGTATCGGGTCTCACAGTCGGTAAACTTTTATCTAAGGTAATAAATGGCATGCTCTTTTCGGCCAGACTCGTCATGCTGCCCCAGCACACACCCCATTGAGTTGTCAAGCACTGTCAGGTATAGTATCAGAGGTCTCCCCTCAACCGGTGGCATAAGGATGGGTGGTTCTTGGAGATACTCCTTGATTCTGTCAAAAGCAGCCTGACATTCATCATTCCAACGTACTACCTGATCTTTCTTCAGCAGCTTGAAGATTGGCTCACAGGTAGCAGTTAGGTGCGAGATGAAGCGAGCAATGTAATTCAGGCGTCCTAAAAAGCCTCTGACCTCTTTCTCTGTCTTGGGAACTGGCATCTCTTGAATAGCTTTGACCTTGGCAGGGTCCACTTGAATACCCTTGTCACTTACAACGAAGCCTAGCAGCTTTCCAGATCTAACCCCGAAGGTGCACTTGTTCGGGTTCAACCTCAGCTTGTACAACTTCAGTCGGTCAAACAATTTCTGCAGATGATCTAGGTGTTCCTCCTCAGTCTGGGACCTTGCGATCATGTCGTCAACATACACTTCTATCTCATGATGGATCATGTCATGAAATAAAGCAACCATGGCACGTTGGTAGGTTGCCCCAGCATTCTTCAGTCCGAAAGGCATGACCTTGTAGCAGAAGGTGCCCCACTGAGTAACAAAGGTAGTCTTTTCCATGTCTTCAGGAGCCATCTTGATCTGATTATAACCTGAAAAACCATCCATGAAAGAGAACACCTTATGCTGAGCAGTATTGTCAACCAGGACATCAATGTGAGGTAGAGGGAAGTCATCCTTGGGGCTGGCCCTGTTCAGATCCCTGTAATCGACACACATTCTGACCTTTCCGTCTTTCTTAGGCACCGGCACCACATTAGCAACCCACTGAGGGTAAGAAGTCACTGCAAGGAACCCGGCATCAAACTGTTTCATAACCTCGGCTTTGATCTTCTCAGACATCTCTGGACGCATACGGCGGACCTTTTGCTTAACCGGAGGGCAGTCTTCCTTGGTAGGAAAATGATGGACCACAATATCAGTATCCAAACCGGGCATGTCTTCATAGGACCAGGCAAAGATCTCCACATAATCATGTAGCATATGAGTCAACCGTTGCTTCACGCTGAGCTCTAGGTTGGCACCAATCTTAACTTCCTTCCTGTCCGTCTCAGTACCCAGATTTATTGTTTCCACTGGCTCTTCATGTGGTTGAATTGCCCTCTCTTCCTGGAGTAACAGTCTTGCAAGCTCGCCAGGCACTTCGCAATCATCTTCACCTTCGTCTTCGGCTAAGTTGATCGGATTTTCGAAGTCATAACTGGCAGTAGCAGAGTCGTTATCAGTGAGATCCAGAGTGGATTGAAACCTGTATGAGTGAGTGTGTGTAAATACAGCTGTTTTGCAATATATAAAGAAAGGAAAGAAAGAAAAGGAGCATAAGATTTGAAATGCGAGAAAACGTCCAAGATCTTTATTCATGATATATGAAATGACAATTTATATACCCTCACAAATGAAGCCAACGGTGCCTCGGGTAAGACACCGGGCCATAGAGTTTTAAACCATTGTTTATTACAGATAACAAAACATAGGAGTTTATTACTGCGTAACAAAAGTAACAGGAGTATGATCCTTAGCAGTCCAATTGGTCAATCCACCATCAGTCGTCGGGTAGATCCAGCTTTCAAACTCTGACTCTTCCACTTCATCTTCGTCCCCAACAACATTCACTCCTGGATTGGTAATGAGCACAGGAGGTCTTCTGATCTTTGCCTTGCGCATAGCCTTCTGACCCTCTTTCTTGACCATAGCTCGGGCATCCTTCAAGGAAGCCATCTTCAAAGGAACATCCTCTTCGACCACTGTTTCCACTGCTGCCAATGTTGGAGGTACCTCTTCAAAATGCTGAAAGGGGGTTTCAATAAACTCCCCGTCCATCTCAATATACCTGAAGGAATTCAAATGGCTCACCATATACTCCTCCTCTCCCTGCACGGTGACAATCTTCCCTCTGACGGGATACTTGAGCTTTTGGTGCAGGGTAGAGGTCACTGCCCCAGCTTTGTGGATCCAAGTTCGACCCAATAGACAAGAGTACGATGGACGGGTATCCATCACATAGAAAGTAGAGTCGAATACTTGAGAACCCACACGAATAGGAATGTCTACCTCTCCATGAACCATCCTCTTAGAACCGTCAAAGGCTCTGACGATGATATTTTTGGGTTTCAGCTCCAGGCCCTCACAATCCAAACGGTCTAAGGCCTTCTTGGGTAGCACATTTAGGGAAGAACCAGTGTCCACCAACACGTGCGCAAGAGTAGTGCCCCTGCATTCAATAGAGACATGCAGGGCGTCATTGTGGTCCTTTCCCTTAGAAGTAAGGTTAACATCCGAGAAACCCAAACCATTGTCTGCTGTCAGATTGGCTACGCAATCAGTAAACTGGACTGCAGATGTCTCCTGTGGCACATGGGCCGTCTTTAGAAATGAAATCAGGGCCTTAGCATGGGCCTCTGAGCATAGCAGCAAGGAAAGCATAGAGATTTTGGAGGGTGTATGCCCCAGCTGCTCGACAACATTAAAGTCACTCTTCTTGATTATTTTTAGGATTTCCTCCATCTCTTGTTGGGAGGCCTCAGCATTCACAGATTTTGGCGCCTCCATTCGGGCAGGCTCATCTTCAATCCCTTTACCCCGAGCATTAGATGACTCGGCGGCAGGGGAAACAACTTGGTCAGAACTGGGAACAGGTACACTTGTAGGTGTTATAGTGAGGGGTCTTCGAATAGTTGGTGGTGCAATGTCAGGCGAGAAGAGCCTGCCACTGCGGGTAACTTTTGCTGGACCAGTGATACTGCTGATGCTGGTGCCAGTGTTGAACTCTTGCTTGATTCCATGTACATACACGTCTGCCCCATAGTGTCAGGGGACAGCCTTATCAGATTCGTAGGGGAGAGGCCCCAGAACAGTAATAACAACGGGTGCGACAGTCAGGATTTTAACCGGCTTCCTCGGGAGAGCCTTGATTGGATTATTAAAGATCGTAACAACAGATACTTCTTCCACCGGAACAAACTGAACAGCAGTCTTTTTGAAAAGAATCTCTTTGCTGTCCATCAGGCTTTGGATGCCCAACTTCAGCAAAGGACAACCAGAAAGGGAAACGGAACAGAAAAGACAACCTTCACTACAACCCAGAAATAAACCGGCCAGTATTAGGTTCCTCTTAACAATCTTCAGAGGAGTAGCTACATCATTCACAGAAACGGCATACACATCTTCCTCAACGGCATTCACTCCATGCTGGGGCATAGGAGCAGTCACCACATTTGGCCTCTCAGGCGCTTCAAACTGTATCTCTTTTGCGTCAATAAGGTCTTGCACCTTATTCCTTAAGGCCCAACAGTCATCAGTGGAATGCCCCCGGCTATCGGAGTGATAACCACAACGGGCATTTGGATTGTACTTGGGAGAGGCAGTATTCACAACCTTCGGGGCCTCTCTAACAATCACCAAATTGGTGGACAGCAACTGCGGCAAGATCTGTGATAGAGTCATACTTAGTCGGGTAAACTCTCTTCTGGGTCTTTCAGCCCTTTGAGGATTGGTTTGCCGAGGAGCGGCAACAGGTTTAGCAATCATCACCACGTTGACAGATTGGCGGCGTTCAGGTTTATCATGTCTTTTAGGCCCATATACAGCACTGGCCTCCTTCTTAAAGGGCTTCTTCTCAGAACTTGACGATGCACCCTTCTGAATTTTTCCAGACTTCATTCCAGCCTCTATTCTCTCTCCAGTCAGAATAAGATCAGTAAACCCCGCAGATGAGTTACCGATAAGATGATTGAAAAGTGGCCTAGATAGGGTCCCCAAGAACATGTCTACCAACTCCCGGTCAGTTAACGGAGGCTGCACCCTGCCAGCCAGATCCCTCCACTTCTGTGCGTACTCTTTGAAACCTTCGCTTGACCCTAGCGACATACCCTGAAGTTGGGTATGTGTAGGGGCAAGGTCGGCATTATATTGATACTGCTTATAAAAAGCAGTAGCCAACTCCTCCCAGTTACGAACTTTGGTCCCATCCAGCTGATAGAACCATTCGAGATGAGTCCCTAAAAGACTCTCCTGGAAGAAGTGGATCCACAAGTTTTTGTCCACTGAGTACGGTTGAATCTTCCGCACATAAGATCTGAGGTGTAGCTTGGGACAAGACGCCCCGTCATACTTGGTGAAAGATGGTGCCTTAAACTTGTGAGGGATAATCACACCAGTAGATAAGCCCAAATCTCCAAAATCCAGCCCGGGCACTTGTTGGATCTCCATAGCATTCAGTCTGTCTTCTAACTGCTTATACCGGTCTTCAGCAGGAGGATACTGTTCCTCATTGAAGTCAGTCTCGTTGTCAGAGACTACTGGACTAGGACCTTTTCCCCCTTGGGGACTGCTCTTGCCTATAGAAGAACCAGCCTCTTCATTCTGCAGAGTGTTGCCAAACCTTCGGCCCGAGTTGAAAAGAACAATTCTCTTCTTCTTCTTCTTCTCCTTCTTCAGGAGCAAAGCCTTCAGCTCTTCTTGGCCTTGAGCCAAACCCATGATCAGTTCCTGAAATTGCGCGTTCTGCGCCTGAAGAGCCTTGATAGACATCTCGGTTGATGATGAGTCAGGATTCATGATGCTGAAATAAACAGCGAAGAACAGTAAGCAACCTGAAAAGAAGAAAACCTGCTATGCACATGATGAATGATATGTGTTTATGCAATGCATTCAAGGGTTCGAAAGTTCAAATTTGTTGTAGCCAAAAAGGAACACACGTTATCATTAAGGAAATAATTGTTCAGTATATCAAAGCCTCATGGGCACATATTACAAAGCAAATCAATCCCAAAAGACACTACGCATCCTCTTTGGAGCTATGTAGGTGTTGAGATTTCTCTCCTCGTGCAATAGGCGGGTGAGCTCCAAGACCTTCTTTTCACTAGCATGTAGACTGGTCTCAAGAGAATTCCGTTCTTCTTTAAGCTGGATCCAGCTCTTCTGCATCTCTTCCCAGGACGTGGGCATGTCAGGATGTTGAACGGTGTAGGACACCTCTCCTTCCAAGACTGGCTCTTTGATTACAGGAAGCACATGAGGATAAGGCATTACTAACTTCTGGGATCGGGCTCGCACCCACTTGAGATAAGGTTCCAATGGGATGGAATTCATGTGCCCTAGTGTCCTGCTGTCTATCTTACTGGGCATCCTCCAAGCTCTGATAAATCTCTGGCGAAGTCCTTGTGCATCGTTGTCGAAGTCAAAAACTATGTCAGGAATTAACATGTCATGAGGGCCATCCCTCCGAGCATAACCAAACTGTCTCCAAGCCAAGCACGGGTTGTAAGTAATACCTCCTCTGATTCCAAGTAAAGGAACATTAGGGTACTTCCCGCAACGATCAATGATAGTGACATCCTCTCTGGACCGAGGGCACCAATGTATATCTGCATGTGTAAGAGTCATCAACCGTTGTGACCATCTCAAACCCCGCTCGTTCTTCAAAACTGATTATGGAAGGTGCAAAATAAACCACCTTCCCAGGAGAGGAGTGCAACACATAAGGACACCGCTTTTTCTCATGGTTCGAGTGTAACATGAGTGAAGGATGTCCCCCAGCAACGTAGGTATAGGATTCCTGGACATGAAGATCTGGACAGCACTGATATCTATAAGCTGATCTGGGTTAGGGAACAACACCAAACCATAGACAAGGAGGGCCACAACTTCTTCAAAAGCTTGTAAGTCAAGGGAGTTCCAACATTCATGGGCCTTTTCAAACAGAAACCTGGCTAAGAACCCTTTGATACCACTTATAACTTCCCAATGTCCCTTGAGGTCAGATGATTGTAGGTGCAAGGCTTTAGCAATCTCTTCAAGCTTGGGTTCCTTTTCCGTACCGTTGTAGGGTAGTTGATCAAGGATAAGGATCTTCAGGAGCCGGGAGAACTCCTCCAGTGTAGGTACCAGCTGATAATCCAGGAAAGTGAAACAATGATGCAGAGGGTCAAAGAACTGGAACAGGACCTTTATCATATCTTCCTCAATGTTGGTATTGACCAAGCTGATGAGTCTTCCATGTCTTTCACTGAATGAAGAGCTCTCGGGAATCCTGGATATAAGCTCCTTAAGCTGAGGAGGGATCTTTACAAGGCTGATTTGAATTGTCTTTCTGCGAACCGTTTCCATGTCCTACAAAACAAGAACAAAGATGAAGATTCGAACCCCTGAAATGGTTAGTCAATGCATATGATGCTGGATGATGTCATGATGCTATGATTAAACACACCACAGATATTTACAAAGGCAAACATGGTAAGGCACACAAGTCACACAAGACAAGCCCCTAAAGTTTAGGCCAGCATGAGGTCTAGGTATTACCCTCTTGAAGTTGGTGGGCTCAACCTGTCCTATTAGAAGTAACCGGGTTCTAAGGGTCCCAATATCACTGGATTGCTTTCATTGTTCATCGTTTCGATTTAGCCACTGAACTGGCGATCGAAATATTCCAGGAAAGCAACCCTCAATTGAGTGTAGTATCGAGTATCAACCAACCTCAGACTGCACCAAAGTCAGTTATCTCACTACCCTAAAGAGGCCAAGATAGTTCAATTAAGGTTCCTAAGGTCAGTTGATGCTTCACGACACCACATGGAGGCCCCGTACTCTCCTTGACTGAACTCAAGGGTTACCGGTACACACCAAAATGCCACATCAACGTAGCAGACTGCTTCAACCATGTCGGTATACCCCGCACAGTTCCCTCACAGTCTTGTTGCTACTTTCTAAGAAGGTATCCCCAGATCCGGGTTAGGATCTATAGAACTCCCAAGACAGTCCCACAATTTAAAGCAAGCAAATCAATACAATTGAAAACACAGTTTATGAACTAATCCTAAGGTACACCTCACTTTATAAAGATCCCCAGCAGAGTCGCCAGTTCTGTGATCGGTGGATCTGGAACTGACTGTTTAACGCTGGTTCGCGAAATGTCGCGGTAAGCAAGAGTCGCCACCGTCTTTTATTTTCTCTAAATGGAAAGGACAAAAGCACAGAAAAATTCCTTATAGAGATTGCTCTCGGCTCGGGAGGTAGATTATAGAAAGGGAAGGTGTTAGCACCCTTTCTATCCATGGTTATCCATGGGCTCTTAGATACTTGCTCATTGTGTTTTCAAAATTGTTTGTTTGCTTTTCAACTGTGGGTTTTAAAAAAGTTTCTTTGAAAATTTCAGTTCGACTCTTGTATTAGTCCTCAAGAGTGTTTGAAAAGTTGCTTTCGAAAGCTTTTGAAAAGTGTCGGTGTGAAAAGTATTTTTTGATTTGTTTTGAAATTAGAGCAAGTATCTAGAGTCGTCTACCTACCCTAAGAAATTCGTCTGTGTAAATGTCCTTAAAGTAGTGCCATCCCACCATTGAGAGGTAGGTAGCACCACCGTTGGAGGTGTTCGGGTCAATTCGAGGATTCGGGACATGGTGATCACCAGAGTAATAGGAAGACACCTTAGAAGCTACCCTCATGCCATGTTCATGGACATGAGGACTTACTAAAACGTCCTCTACTCGACGACCACCTTTCGAGGGGCAAGGCAACAGTGAGGCGTACCCTAGGGGTGGTGTGTGATTTGTGTGTCGTTTTCAGATATTTTTGTCTTGTTTATGCATTGGTGATCTACGCGTTGCTTTTATTTTAGCATTTATTCTTTCATGCAAATTTATTAACAGTTAAGATGCGGAATTAAAAAGTCCTACACTATTACAAAGGCGCGGGTCTACATCGCCAAATTTAATCCAAGACCCGATTTGAATAAAATAAAGTGCGAAAAATAAATATCCTACTTAATCTATTACATGGCTTTGGGAGAATTACATGAAATTTATAAAAGGAAATAAAAGTAAAATGCGAGAATAGGTAAAGTCGGGAATGCGAGGGCGTTGGACCCTTTTAAGGAAATTAAATTACGATTATGAAATTAATTAAATTTAATGAAAAAAAGAGAAGTTATTTTTTTTTGAGTTTTTTGTATTTATGGATTTTAATGAGAATTAATGGAATTAAAACCTAATTCTAACTATTTTTAATTTATTAAAAAAAACATGTTAAAGTTGAACCTAAAATTAACCTAATTATGTACATGGTAATTTATTTACAAAAATAATAATTAATAATTAAAGAGGGTGAAAAAAGAAAAAAGGAAAAAAGGTATAAAACCCTAATTCTACATTTTTTAGTTTATTACAAAAAATATTAAAATTTAAACCTAGAATTAAGACTAAATCAATTAGTACAATTTATTTACAAAATGTATTAAATAAAATATTTTTGTTTTTTGTGACTTTCTGACTTTTTGGTATTTTTGGTACTTTTATAAAATTTATTTTTTGTGAATTAAAAGAAAACAATTGAATTAAAACAAATAATAAAAAATAGAAGAAAGAAAAGAGAAAGAAATATAATACACTAGGGGGTTTCTGCCCCAATCTGGAGGTATTGTCCAGCAATTCTGGCCCATCAAATGCTAGCCCACGTGGACTTTCTTGACGCGTGTGCATCTGCGTTGACTGGTGCCCATGGTGTTCTTCAAATCTTGACCTTTGGATTGACACTCTGAGACATGTGGCACGCTTGGATAGTGGGCGTATGGTAGTCTTCTGAGGGGAACGCTACATGTTAGCATGGAAAGAAAAATAATATGGAGAAAGGAGGGGACCTGGGAATCGAACCCAGGTCCCAGAGTTTACCAATGCAACGCCTGACCACTTGATCCACTTACGCGCTTTGAGTATAATATAACCAATAAACAATATAAGGCAAAACGAGGGTTAGTGATGTTTTTTCGCGCGAAATTCAAACGCACCAACCACTGGCTTACACCTCACCTTCTTCTCCAATTGTCCTGCGTTTGCCTTGAAAAAAAAGAAAAAAGGATAGCGGGGGTTTTAAACCCCCACTACATGATATGTGAAAAAATAGCGAATAGGCCCTGGTTGCTCATAAATTGAGCGCGACCTATGCATTGAGTTCGTATGAAGCTCCTGGTTCTAATGGCCCTGGTCTCGTGTCCCAATTTTTCCAGAACAAAGAAGCCCCAAATTTACAGTCATGAAACCCTAGCAAGCTTCAATGGTAACTTTGCATCTAGGGCACGAAAACTCAATTAAAGTACATGGTTAGCTTTAGAATGAATAAATTAACACAAATCAATCATTAAAAATTGAAAACAACGCATGAATCATGAGACACGAATATGCAAAAAGTTTGACACAGTTTGATCTCCATATACCAATTCTTGATGCTGGAAGCGTGGAAAAGGATTCAGTTAGGTTCCTTGATGTCTTAGGAAGCTTTTTCAATTGGTTAGAAGCCTTGAATCGCTTTGGAATGGTGTTTTCAGTTTTGATTTTTTTCACAAAAATTGCAAAGTGCATAAGAGGTTTTGGGCGCAGCTTCCAGGTTCTCCTCATTAGGTTTTGCATCTGACTTATGTATGGGATGGATTAGGGTTGAATTTTGAGCCAAAAGATCCTTGCATTGATGTATGAGATATTTGATTTTCATGGCATATTTTCAAATCTTTTCCACATGAATATCATGCCAATTTGCACCAAATCTTCCCTTTTTTGTTGTGCACGAAATCTTGAGCAACCAATGAGAACAAATGCTGCATAAAAAGATTCCAATACATTGGTTTAGTATTTTTTTCATATTTTATTTTATTTAATTAAATGAATTAATGGTGATTAAAAATTCAAATAAATAATAAAAAATGATGAAATAAATCCCCTTTGGGCCAAATGGTCGTGCATAGCCTTTGGATGATGAATCTTGGAAGAAAATGTGGAATTTTTTTTATTAATAACCAAGTATTAAAAAAATATTTCGCAAATAACCGGGTTTCGGAAAAAATTACGCAAATAACCATGTTTGAGATGGCTCCACAAAGGAGGAGCCATCTCATTTGGCGCATGCACCTAGGGTTTTGCCCTAGGCGCCATCTCACTTGGCGCCTCCATTGGCTTTTAGCCAAGTGAGATGGCGCATGCTCCTTAAAAAGGAGAGGAGGCGCCATCTCACTTGGCGCCTAGGGCAAAACTAGGGTTTTTTGCTGTTTTATAAATAATTCGTCCGTTTCTTTGAAATTTCTCACACTTTCTCGCACTGTATTTTTATTTTGTACTCCCTTATTTACGTAATGACGTCGCCTATGATTTTTAGCAGAGATGGTTACGTTATATTCTCCGCCACGAAACCTGCGATGAAAATGAAATTCTGGCACATTCACTCCATGGAGCGTCTGAAGCGGGAGTTGATGCGGTGGCTAGATGGAGACATCGTCGAGGGGGGAAAAATTCGAAGGATCCAGCGAAAACGAACAACAACCTCGTATGCGACAGGAAGACCTAATGTGTGGTTGGAGGAAGTCAAAACAGACAGTGATGTAATGATGATGATGCATGGGTCAGATGAAATTGTGTTAACAGTTGTAATTTCCTAGATTGATTATCGTTAGTCATTGTTGTACGCAAAAACCCTAATGTAATTTCCTATATTGAATTTCTTAAATTGTGTGAACAGTTTTATTAACGGAAAACCCATTTTGTTTACAACACAAATATTGAAAAGATTTATTGTATTACAAAATTTATGTGGTCGAGCCAGACGCCCGATTCGGACAGTTTTTGCGATTGTGTCCGACCTGACGGCATAAACCACACTTTCTTTCCAACCTGTCAAGATCGTCCATTTCTGTTGTTATGCGCCTGCTTTTGGGACGACCCTTCTTGTTCCTTCGCATTTGGTCATTGTGCCAAACTATATCACCGTTGTATTCAGGCCAATAGTCCGGTTTTGCCACCAAAGGAAAGTTGTTGTTGTAAACAGTGAGCAACGTTTCAGATTTATAAACGTTTGAGAGCAGCTGAAGCGCGTCTTGATGGGTATGAGCACAAGCGGCAATGACATGAGAGCAAGGCATACGAAAAGCTTGAAACCTGCCACAATCGCACCATTGAGAAGGTAAAATGACCCTGTATTCCTGTCTTGCCAGGCCTTCATTGTGGTCAATTGTCTCTTTCACAATGAAGTTGTGGCTATGGCGGTCAAACCGTGTAACCATGTGAGTGTTGGCTTTAGCACTTTCAGCCTTAATGTATTTCATACAGCTTTCACTCCATAGTTGTCCTGATTGCAAGACCGAATACCACATTTCACCTCTTTTGGAAAATAACGCAGCCATCCTAAAATACGTGGATTTCACCAAGGCAGTGATGGGGAGGTTTCGTATGCCCTTGAATACCCCATTCATTGATTCAATAAGATTTGTTGTCATATGCCCCCATCTTTGGCCATTGTCGTATGACCTAGTCCACTTTTCGACCGGTATGTTGTCGATCCACGTACCGGCTTCTGGGTTAGACAAACGGATCTCGTTGCGGTAATATTTGAATGTGGGCTGTGTCAGTGCGTATCCCGCATTCATCACCGCTTTCCTCAAAATTTTGTCCTTGACCTCCCTCGAGAAATTCTGGACGATATGCCTGATGCAATAGACATGCGTAGAAGGAGGGTCATGCCAACCATTTGCCGGATTATTATAGGCACTTTCAATGGAGGCATGTCTGTCCGAGATCAAACATAGATCTGGTTGAGGAGCCACGTGTGTACGAAGATTTTTCAGGAAAAAGCCCCAAGCACCACCGGTCTCCCCCTCGACAAGGGCAAACGCAGCGGGGAAAATGTTATTGTTGCCATCTTGTGCAACTGCCATCAAAAGCGTGCCTTTGTACTTCCCATACAACCAAGTCCCGTCTATTTGTAGAATTGGTTTACATGATGCAAACCCTGTGATGCATGGTTGAAATGCCCAAAAGACGCGACTGAATATTCCGTTGCCATGTAGTACACTACCATCTTAGGCGTACGCGGGCAATGTTTCCAGAACATAAACACTACCTGGAGAATATGTCTTTAGTGCATTGAGGTAGCAGGGAAGTTCTCGGTATGACTCCTCCCAGTTTCCATACACCCTTTCAATCGCCTTAGTCTTTGCTAACCACGCCTTACGGTAAGACGGAGTGTAGTTAAAAACCGTGGTGATGTGGGAGATGATTGTTTTCACCTTCAAAGAAGGGTCGTTGCTCACCAGGGGTAGGATTTCTTGACAGATTAGATCATGGTTGAGTTTTCGGTGGTCTTGTGATTGAGTGGAACTTACACAAGTATGGGTTGTCATGGAACCTATGACCCAGCAGTCACCCCTTAGTCTGTATGAAGCGGTCAGCTTGAACATGCAGTCAGGGTGGACACACTTGATCTTGTACCTTTCCGGGTTTACACGATCCACCTTATAATCAACCGAGTTGAGCATGTGAAATTTTTTGATGGCCCTTATGCATTCCTCTCTATTACGAAACTTGTCCTTCTCTTTTAAATTTTCATCTGATTGCATATACGGTTGGAAAAACAAGTCCGTAGAAGGTTCATCTCCGCCCATGTTGAAGTTTGTCATGTGCGTAGGTGGTGTGTAGATTTTGTCGGTAGGAATACTTGGGATGCCATCATCGTCAGAATCGTCGTTCACCATTTCATCGAACTCTAACTCGTTATCTTCTTCTTCATCATCAACTGCATCCACCTCATCTTGCTCATTCTCCAAAGGATCAACCTCCTGTGTCACCGGAGGCTCTACCTCCTGTGTCACCGGAGGCTCTTGAAACAGAACGTACAACTCAATAGAGTCGTTTCCAGAATAGACATGGCTGGAAATCATGTTCTGGAAATCCTCGTCATCTTGAATTGCAACCTTATAAAATATGACTTGGTTGTTTCCAAAAAAGACTGGACTCTGATAAAATATCTGGGATACCGGGCCTCGTTCAAGTTTGGCCTCCAATCTTTTCTTAAAGTAGGAGAAATTTGCTTTCCCGTTTAAGAGAAATCGGACATTGTCGGTGTTTCTAAACAAAAACCCAACTGTGGGACACATGTATGTCTCACCGTTGAAATGTGCTTTGACAACAAATTGTGGAGAAGAGGCCATTGTGTAGAATTGTTTTAGGTATGAAGGTGGGAATGTTTTGGGTTTATTGATTATATGAAGGTATGAATGCTGGAATGTTTGAAGGTTAGATGACTGATTCGAAGGTTGGAAAATTTTACAGTTTATGTGAATGAATGTTATGTTCAACCTAAGGCAAAATATTTCAATTAAGTAAGTGATGCAACCCCCCAAGGCTGCCAATAATATTACATGCATGGGCTTATGCTGCCACCTAGCCTGGCCCTATAATACACACATTAATGTTTTGTCTAAGCCTGCCACCCGTCTACTCCAATGGCCTTGCATGCAACAGAGAAAGGAATCCCAAAGGCTGTCACGTAGCCTGAGCCAATGCTGTAAAACGTGACACCTCTTATTCGCCAAATGGGGTGGCGACACCATTCATTTTTGTACTATTTCGCCAAGTGAGATGGCGCCTCCCTTACTGTCCAATCGTGATACATGCATGGGCTTATGCTGCCACCTAGCCTGGCCCTATAATACACACATTAATGTTTTGTCTAAGCCTGCCACCCGTCTACTCCAATGGCCTTGCATGCAACAGAGAAAGGAATCCCAAAGGCTGTCACGTAGCCTGAGCCAATGCTGTAAAATGTGACACCTCTTATTCGCCAAATGGGGTGGCGACACCATTCATTTTTGTACTATTTCGCCAAGTGAGATGGCGCCTCCCTTACTGTCCAATCGTGATACATGCATGGGCTTATGCTGCCACCTAGCATGGCCCTATAATACACACATTAATGTTTTGTCTAAGCCTGCCACCCGTCTACTCCAATGGCCTTGCATGCAACAGAGAAAGGAATCCCAAAGGCTGTCACGTAGCCTGAGCCAATGCTGTAAAACGTGACACCTCTTATTCGCCAAGTGAGATGGCGCCTCCGTTACTGTCCAATCGTGATACATGCATGGGCTGCCACCTAGCCTGCAAGAGTGACACCTTTCATTATTTGTAAATGCATGCATGCATATGTGTAACTCCCTAAGCATGCAAATGTGACACCTCGCAGGCATGCAACCACTACATCAAAATTATTTGCCTATAAATACATACCTTATGAAACATCTCTCACACCCACACAACTCTCACTCTCTGCTACGAAATATTTCTTAAGTCTATCATACTCTCTATTTCTTCCTAAGTCTTTCATTCTCTCAAGCATTCTGAAGAATGGCCCTTCTAACAATGGGAGAAACTCACAGAGGCACAAGGGAAAACATTGCTGCATTTGTAAGTCTCTTCTTTGGTTATACATTTTCATACTTAAAAAAACGTGTTGTTCATCTTAATTAATCTTACTCTTGTTTAATTATGATCTCAGGATACACAAAGATTCAGAATCCGTTCGCACAAATACCTGGCTCCCGACCCTTTCATCGTCCCTTATCTGGAATATGCAGGTTTTGGACACGTGATAAAGATCTCCAACTGCACCATTGACTCCAAATTCATCCTTGCAATGTTGGAGAGGTGGAGACCGGAGACCCATACATTTCACCTACCAATAGGTGAATGTACCATCACTCTCGAAGATGTGTACATGCTACTGGTCCTCCCTATTGACGGTAAAGCGGTGAACGGGTCGGTTCAACAACCCAACTCACAGTGTGAGGAACTGTTAGGTAGGGACATGGTAGAAGGTGGTGGAGCAAGAGGGCAGGGAATACTACTCACTGACCTGAAACGGCATTATGCAAGTATGGAATTAAATGAAAATTCCTCAGAGAATGACCGAGTAGTAAAAGCCCGAACTTATATTATGATACTTTTTGGTACTTTTTTATTTCCCGAAAGTACGGGAAATAGTGTAAATTTCATGTACTTACATTTACTAACAAATTTTGATAAAACTAGAAAATTTAGTTGGGGTTCTGCAGTATTAGCCCACCTGTACAGTTCCTTGTGCAAAAACGCAGTCAAGGAAAAATGTACATTTTATGGGTGCACATTTTTACTACAAGCCTGGGGTTGGTGGAGGAGGGAGTCCTTAAACCCCATAAAAAACAACACTTTTGGTTTCCCTTACGCAACAAAGTAAGTCATTAAGTTATAGCATTTATAACTATTCTTCTCTTTCCAAAATATATGCTAAAAATAACATGTTTCTCATTTCCTATAGGTACTGCGTGAGGGGTATGGATTACGGCAAGAATCCCAGATTCAATGTCGCACTCTACCGGAATCTGTTGGATCACTTAGGCCCAGATGACGTAAGTCGTAGCTTTTAACTTTTGTTCATTTTAATTATTTATACATTACTTTTGCGCTTACCTGATTTAAATTTTATCGCAGTTCGTCTGGAGACCATATTTGGGTTTGGACCATTCTCCAAATCCAGAGGATGCAGCAACTTGGACTGCAAAGACTGCACTCATTCGGTTCAACATTGTGGAGATGCACCACAGCGACCGTGTGAAGATGCAGTTCGGAATGATCCAAGACATACCAAGTGATCCAACAGATTTGTCCCCCTGGCATCTAAAAAGGGTCGACGCCCAGTGGAATCTAACCAACTGGAAAGACTTTGCTCCAGAATGGTGTAAAATGTGGCAAAGGCGTCACCGCTACATCTTGCAATCCCCTATTTTCCTTACTCAAGGTAACATGCGACACACCGATCAATATATGTCGTGGTACAGGTCAGTTAGTAACCCAGATATGCACGTGTCTGATCCGAGGTACTTGGTTGACCCACGCACACAATGGGCACAACCCTCGATTCCCCACCAACAAACCCAAAATCCATCAACCTCAAACCAACCCCCTAGAAGAAACAGACCAACAAACACACAACCACATTCCCCACCACAACACAACTACAACCAAATGCCGTACTACCAACCACAGTCACCGCCAAACTACCAATACCCAGCTATGCCTCAAACCCAACCACAATACCAACCCCAATACCAGCAAACCCACATACCCCATACACAATTTCAGTCTTCCACATATCCCAATATGGGGCCCTCAACATCCAGCCTTAGCCCTGATATGGGAATGTCAGAAGATTATGACGAACCCGACCAAACCTACCATCAACCACCATATCACCAAACAACCCAACATCCACAGTACCAAACACCCCAAGATCCATTTCCTTTCTACCCCCCATACTCAGACGACCAATGCTACCGACCAACCATGGAACCCCACCCACCGCCAACACGACCAAACTTCGAGGGTATGGGTAACCGACTGTACCAGAGCGGATCTTCGAGATATGGAGATCTTACTGATTTTATGGATTCGGATCGCATTGGCTTCGCTGGGCCATCGACCTTGCCGCAACAGGAAACGAGACGGCACCCAGCAAGAGAAAGGCGAGGACGGGGATGCGGAACTGGGGGTCATTACCGGGTTCCTGGGGATCATTGATGTATCTTTTTTTTTCCAGTATTTTTTGTATCTTTTTTTTTACTGTTATTTAAATGTAAAACAGTTCAATGTAATTATTTTTTATCAAATAAAAAATCAATTTTGTTTATCTCTGTCTAATATGCAACGCGCCGGAAAGAAAAAAAAAATTTTTTTTTTTGACCTAACTTTGTACATAGGCGCCATCTCACTTGGCTTAGGGCTTGCCATTTGCCCTTAGGCGCCAAATGAGATGGCGCCTCCCTTATAAAAAGAGGAGGATGCGCCAAATGAGATGGCTCCTCCTTTATGGAGCCATCTCAAACATGGTTATTTGCGTAATTTTTTCTGAAACCCGGTTATTCGCGAAATATTTTTTTAATACTTGGTTATTAATAAAAAAAATTCGAAAATGTGGCCCATTAGCAATTTTGAGGCATTTGAAGTAAAGTTGACTTTTCAAAATTCCCAAAAATTTCCCAACTTCCACAAGGCATATCTTGCTCAATTTTTAAGCTTTGATCATGTTCTTGGACATTTTAGAAAGGTCTTGAAGTCCTCTAACCAATGTCGTTGGTCACATGTCATTTTGATTTACCAATCTCAAGTTATGGTCTTTGACTTAAAGTCCCTTTTTGTTGACTTTTGAAAATGACCTATAATGTTGAAATTGATAACTTTTTGTGAGAGCATCTCTTGGACTTGAAGTGTGAAGAGGAGTTGTAGGAAATGTCTTTCTCTTCAAAATGAGCTTTGGATGGAATTTTTCTGATAAACCATGTGGAAGTTATGCCCTGGTAAAGTTACAGTTGACTTTTTCAACTGTCCAAATATGGAAACTTTCGCATCTTGAGACTTTTTGAGCCATGCCTTGAAAATCATGATCAAGAATTGATCAAATGATGTTTGTGGCTTCAAAACAAGATGTTGACAAAAAATTTGAACTTTTTGACTGTCAAATGACCATTTTACCCCTACAGTTGACTGTTGAGCAATTAGGGTTTTTGACTGTGCAATTTTATGCTGTAAGTCTTGAAATTTGATGTGAGGATGCTTAACCATGTTTATAGGCATGTGGTACTTGATTGGACCCTTGGAAACTTCAATTTCTTTGTCAGAACCAAAACCCTAGTTTTTGACTGTTAGGAGGCCCTTGAACTGTGCAACCCTTGGGAGCTTTTTGAAGCATGCTCTTTGCAAATCTTGAAGAATATGGGAGGGCAAATTTTGGGGTACAACAGTTGCCCCTGTTCAATCTTCTTAGACCTGAGGATGCAGATTGGCTGACGTGCCTTTCGTAATCTGAAGGTGGAAGATGATTGAACACTAGAGTGCCCAGAAATTTGCGCTCACATAGTAGTGTGATGGGGGGAATGGGCTTATGGATGCCATTTAGAGATTGATGGATAGGATGATGGGCTTATAGATGCCATGCTAAAAGATGATGGAAGGTGGATGGGCTTATAGATGCCATCTGGGTGTCAATCGCGTAAGAGATTCCTTAGCGAGAACCTGCGTACCTGAAAAAGAAAATGATTACCTGACCTGTTACAAGAGCTGGTCTTCAAGCTCTTTGTGTAGATGTGCCCTGACTGGTTACAGGAATTGAATCTGGAGCTTCAAAAAGGTGATGAATGAACCAGGGATGGTTACTATCTCAACGGGACGGTGAGAGAACCTTGAACGATTACTACCTCAACAGGAACGCTGAGAGAACCTTGGACGATTACTACCTCAACAGGAACGCTGAGAGAACCTTGGTCGATTACTACCTCAACAGGAACGCCGAGAGAATCTTGGAGCGATTACTACCTCAACAGGAATGCTGAGAGAACCCTGGGGCGATTACTACCTCAACAATAACGCTGAGAGAATCTTGGATGTCTTCAACTGGATAAGAAACAGGGAGATCTTAGGGTCGATCTGACTGAACCAGAGAAGGCCTTTGACTGGATAAGAAACAGTAAAATCTTAGGGTCGATTTAACTGAACCGGACAAGGTCTTGGAATCTTCAACTGGATAAGAATCAGGGAGATCTTAGGGTCGATCTGACTGAACCAGAGAAGGCCTTTGACTGGATAAGAATCAGGAAAATCTTAGGGTCGATTTAACTGAACCGGTCAAGGTCTTGAAATCTTCAACTGGATAAGAATCGGGGAGATCTTAGGGTCGATCTGACTGAACCAGAGAAGGCCTTTGACTGGATAAGAATCAGGAAAATCTTAGGGTCGATTTAACTGAACCGGTCAAGGTCTTGAAATCTTCAACTGGATAAGAATCAGGGAGATCTTAGGGTCGATCTGACTGAACCAGAGAAGGCCTTTGACAGGATAAGCATCAGGAAAATCTTATGGTCGATTTAACTGAACCGGTCTAGGTCTTGAAATCTTCAACTGGATAAGAAACATGGAGATCTTAGGGTCGATCTGACTGAACCAGAGAAGGCTTTTGACTGGATAAGAATCAGAAAAATCTTAGGGTCGATTTAACTGAACCAGACTAGGTCTTAAAATGTAGCTGAGAACTTAACTGGATCTTTCCTGAAAGGTAAAGGTCAGTCATATGCAATGCATGATGTGGATCAAGCAATGATGTTCTCAACATAAATGAGATTGTAAGGTATGATGCGTATATGCATGCGATGTTTATGAATGTATGTTTTTGTCTAGGAAAGTAAATCCTTGACGGGTGCCGGGAAGTTGAATCCTGGGCTGATGTTGGAGAATAGTGCTTTGGTGTTTCCGCTGGGGATGATAGTTGCAAGAATACCGGTAGGAGAAGATAACTCCGTTGGGGAATAGACTTGGCGAATGGATTACTCTGCAGGGAGAAAAGTACTCTAACGATCTTGCTGGGGAGCAACGCTCTGTGGGGAGAGAGATGCTTTGCTGGGATGATGATAACTCCGCTGGGGATACCATTGTTGTTTTGGAAGTGTTAATAGACTTCGCTGGGGATAAGAAGACTTTGCCAAGGACGATCTTCTCATGGCTTTTGGCTGAGGATAACCCAGTTATATCCTGGTAGGGAAATAACTCTTTGAATAAAGCCGGGAGACGCGTTCGTGCTCTGCGAGGATAAGTTTCCAGAATCTACTGGGGATAAGCTTACTGCTTGGGGAGATGATTCAACTTTCCTGGGGAAATCTTGATTGGACTCTCTTGGGGAAGTTTTGAACTGTATCGGGGAAGTGACTCCATTGAATGTTTGATATACCGCCGGGGAACAATCTTTAGACCAAGACTGCCGGGGATGCTTGTTAAGAATATTCGTATCTCGTGCTGGGGAATGTTGAGATCTGCTGGAGGATACCCAACTTCCTTAAGGCTGACTGTAACTTTGCTTGGGGAGAGTGTATTGACTTGCTGACGCACTCTCTAGGGAATTAAGATGTACTGGTTATGTTCTTCAGCTGAACCTACCTTGATACCTTGGTGGACGGAACAATTAGATCGCTTAGACAACTTTTTATTGCCCCTGTTTCTAATGTTACCTGTAATTAATCCTTTGTTTCGTATGCAAATATTCATGAATTAGCAAATTATTGTCAATGCATATACCACAAATTGAACCTTGGACGTTCTTCGCAAAACAAAACAGAAAAGGAAAAAACAAAAGATAGTTTGAGCTGAAAAGTATATTTGTATTGATTTTTGAATTTTCCTGTAAATAGGCGTTTATGTACAAGAGGCTGACGTCCTAGTAAGAGAACGCCGCCGAACGAAAGAATTTATACAAGTTTGTACAAAGGAAAATAAAACAGCTGTGTGAAATGAATGATCCACTGGGTTTCAACTCTGCTATTGTCTTTATATCTTCGAGCGTCTCATCACTTGATGACCTTAGTTGAAGATGAAGCTGATTGATCGATGCCGTCTGAACTTGATGCAGATACCGGATTCTGGATGCAAAGTGATCCAATGAGACATAGTATTACGCTTTATCCCTAACTTATGCCTGGACCGCCCTTTCGGGTTTTCAGTCCACCGGGATACCCATTTTTGCCCAAGCCGCCTTTTCAGGTTTTCGACTTGCCGGGTGTACAGATTTTTCATTTTATCCCTTCATTTTGCCCGAACCCTTTTGGTTCGCCGGGAGCCCTAATTTTTGCCTAGGTATGTCAACCTAGCAGGTCCTTATTATGCGTAGTATCTTTTTACTATGTTTGCATTGGCGGGGTGAGGAAGGTCGTCACCATCCATGTTGGTTAGAATCATGGCTCCTCCTAAGAACACATGTTTAACCACAAATGGCCCTTCGTACGTAGGGGTCCATTTGCCCCTTGGGTCACTCTGAGGAAGGATGATTCGCTTGATTACCAGATCCCCAACTTGATATTCTTGTGGTCTGACCTTTTTGTTAAATGCCCTGATCATCCGTTTTTGGTACGTTTGACCATGACAAATAGCAGCAAGTCTCTTCTCATCAATAAGGTTTAGCTGATCAAGTCGTGTCTGGATCCAATCATCTTCGTTCAGATCTGCATCCTTCATTATCCGGAGAGAGGGTATTTGCACTTCGATTGGTAAGACTGCCTCCATACCGTAGACCAAGGAGAAAGGAGTTTCCCCGGTTGACGTCCTGGCTGAGGTACGGTACCCATGTAGAGAGAACGGTAACATCTCGTGCCAATCTTTATATGTCACTGTCATCTTCTGCACAATTTTCTTAATATTTTTATTTGCTGCTTCTACAGCCCCATTCATCTTCGGTCTGTAAGGAGAAGAGTTGTGGTGCTGTATCTTAAACTGCTCGCAGAGCTCAGTGATCATCTTGTTATTAAGATTGGTACCGTTGTCTGTAATGATTCTTTCAGGGACGCCGTATCGACAGATCAGATTATGCCGAATGAACCGTGCCACCACAGTCTTGGTTACCGTAGCGTAGGAAGCTGCTTCAACCCACTTTGTGAAGTAATCAATCGCCACTAGGATGAAGCGATGCCCGTTGGATGCCGTAGGTTTAATCTCACCAATCATGTCTATGCCCCACATTGCAAAAGGACAAGGTGCAGTCAAGACATTCAGAGGAGCTGGAGGAACATGCACCTTGTCTGCATATATCTGACATTTATGGCATGTCCGAGAATGTTGGTAGCAGTCAGCTTCCATTGTGGACCAGAAATACCCTGCCCGAAGGATCTTCTTTGCCATAGTGTGCCCACTGGAATGTGTTCCGAAGGTCCCTTCATGTAGATCTTCCATGATCCTTTCTGCTTCTGTCTTGTCCACACAACGCAGTAAGGTCGAATCATGGTTTCGCTTATACAGATTGCCGTTGCTAAGGAAGAATTTCGCTGCGAACCTTCTCAGAAACTTCTTATCATTGACAGACGCACCTTCAGGGTATTCCTGAGCTTCCAAATATCTCTTCACCTCATGGTACCAAGGCTTCTCAGTCACCAATTCAGTCTCGAGATCACAACAGTATGCCGGTTCGTCCAATTTCCAGATGATGATTCGGGGAGCCTCATTGTCCCATTTGACCTTGAACATAGAAGACATCGTAGCTAACGCGTCCGCCAACTGATTCTCCTCTCTCGGAAAGTGTTCAAAGGTTATCTTTGTGAAGTGGGGGATCAACGTCAACACACATTCTCGGTAAGGAATAAGATTCGGATGTTTCGTATCCCACTCCCCCTTTGATCTGATTGATCACGAGAGCAGAATCTCTGAAGACACTCAGAAACTTGATCCTTAGGTCGATCGCAGCTTGAAGACCCATGATGCATGCCTCATACTCCGCCATGTTGTTGGTGCAGTTGAAACATAGCCGGGCAGTAAGTGGAGTATGAGTGCCTTGGGGGGATATGATCACAGCGCCGATGCCGTTACCCAAAGCGTTGGAGGCTCCGTCAAAGTGCATAGATCATCGGGATCCTTCCTCAGGTCCTTCATCCGGTCCAAGTATTTCACAATCAGTCACAATCATGATGCTCTCTTCTGGAAACTCGAAGTTCATTGACTGATAGTCGTCTACTGCCTGATGTGCCAAGTGATCTGCCAATACACTTCCTTTGATGGCTTTCTGAGTCGTGTACTGGATGTCGTATTCTATCAAGATCATTTGCCATCTTGCTATTCTCCCAGACAGAGCAGGCTTTTCAAATACGTACTTTATAGGATCCATTTTTGAGATCAACAAGGTAGTGTGAGTCAGCATATACTGTCTCAGCCGGCGAGCAGCCCATACCAAAGCACAACAAGATTTCTCGAGCAGTGAGTATCGGGTCTCACAGTCGGTAAACTTTTTTCTAAGGTAATAAATGGCATGCTCTTTTCGGCCAGACTCGTCATGCTGCCCCAGCACACACCCCATTGAGTTGTCAAGCACTGTCAGGTATAGTATCAGAGGTCTCCCCTCAACCAGTGGCATAAGGATGGGTGGTTCTTGGAGATACTCCTTGATTCTGTCAAAAGCAGCCTGACATTCATCATTCCAACGTACTACCTGATCTTTCTTCAGCAGCTTGAAGATTGGCTCACAGGTAGCAGTTAGGTGCGAGATGAAGCGAGCAATGTAATTCAGGCGTCCTAAAAAGCCTCTGACCTCTTTCTCTGTCTTGGGAACTGGCATCTCTTGAATACCTTTGACCTTGGCAGGGTCCACTTGAATACCCTTGTCACTTACAACGAAGCCTAGCAGCTTTCCAGATCTAACCCTGAAGGTGCACTTGTTCGGGTTCAACCTCAGCTTGTACAACTTCAGTCGGTCAAACAATTTCTGCAGATGATCTAGGTGTTCCTCCTCAGTCTGGGACCTTACGATCATGTCGTCAACATACACTTCTATCTCATGATGGATCATGTCATGAAATAAAGCAACCATGGCACGTTGGTAGGTTGCCCCAGCATTCTTCAGTCCGAAAGGCATGACCTTGTAGCAGAAGGTGCCCCACTGAGTAACAAAGGTAGTCTTTTCCATGTCTTCAGGAGCCATCTTGATCTGATTATAACCTGAAAAACCATCCATGAAAGAGAACACCTTATGTTGAGCAGTATTGTCAACCAGGACATCAATGTGAGGTAGAGGGAAGTCATCCTTGGGGCTGGCCCTGTTCAGATCCCTGTAGTCGACACACATTCTGACCTTTCCGTCTTTCTTAGGCACCGGCACCACATTAGCAACCCACTGAGGGTAAGAAGTCACTGCAAGGAACCC
Organism: Vicia faba; assembly: GCA_948472305.1. NCBI lineage: Eukaryota > Viridiplantae > Streptophyta > Magnoliopsida > Fabales > Fabaceae > Vicia > Vicia faba. Next base: position 1,127,410,440 of record OX451740.1, read on the forward strand.
GACATCAAACTGTTTCATAACCTCGGCTTTGATCTTCTCAGACATCTCTGGACGCATACGGCGGACCTTTTGCTTAACCGGAGGGCAGTCTTCCTTGGTAGGAAAATGATGGACCACAATATCAGTATCCAAACCGGGCATGTCTTCATAGGACCAGGCAAAGATCTCCACATAATCATGTAGCATCTGAGTCAACCGTTGCTTCACGCTGAGCTCTAGGTTGGCACCAATCTTAACTTCCTTCCTGTCCGTCTCAGTACCCAGATTTATTGTTTCCACTGGCTCTTCATGTGGTTGAATTGCCCTCTCTTCCTGGAGTAACAGTCTTGCAAGCTCTCCAGGCACTTCGCAATCATCTTCACCTTCGTCTTCGGCTAAGTTGATCGGATTTTCGAAGTCATAACTGGCAGTAGCAGAGTCGTTATCAGTGAGATCTAGAGTGGATTGAAACCTGTATGAGTGAGTGTGTGTAAATACAGCTGTTTTGCAATATATAAAGAAAGGAAAGAAAGAAAAGGAGCATAAGATTTGAAATGCGAGAAAACGTCCAAGATCTTTATTCATGATATATGAAATGACAATTTATATACCCTCACAAATGAAGCCAACGGTGCCTCGGGTAAGACACCGGGCCATAGAGTTTTAAACCATTGTTTATTACAGATAACAAAACATAGGAGTTTATTACTGCGTAACAAAAGTAACAGGAGTATGATCCTTAGCAGTCCAATTGGTCAATCCACCATCAGTCGTCGGGTAGATCCAGCTTTCAAACTCTGACTCTTCCACTTCATCTTCGTCCCCAACAACATTCACTCCTGGATTGGTAATGAGCACAGGAGGTCTTCTGATCTTTGCCTTGCGCATAGCCTTCTGACCCTCTTTCTTGACCACAGCTCGGGCATCCTTCAAGGAAGCCATCTTCAAAGGAACATCCTCTTCGACCACTGTTTCCGCTGCTGCCAATGTTGGAGGTACCTCTTCAAAATGCTGAAAGGGGGTTTCAATAAACTCCCCGTCCATCTCAATATACCTGAAGGAATTCAAATGGCTCACCATATACTCCTCCTCTCCCTGCACGGTGACAATCTTCCCTCTGACGGGATACTTGAGCTTTTGGTGCAGGGTAGAGGTCACTGCCCCAGCTTTGTGGATCCAAGTTCGACCCAATAGACAAGAGTACGATGGACGGGTATCCATCACATAGAAAGTAGAGTCGAATACTTGAGAACCCACACGAATAGGAATGTCTACCTCTCCATGAACCATCCTCTTAGAACCGTCAAAGGCTCTGACGATGATATTGTTGGGTTTCAGCTCCAGGCCCTCACAATCCAAACGGTCTAAGGCCTTCTTGGGTAGCACATTTAGGGAAGAACCAGTGTCCACCAACACGTGCGCAAGAGTAGTGCCCCTGCATTCAATAGAGACATGAAGGGCGTCATTGTGGTCCTTTCCCTTAGCAGTAAGGTCAGCATCCGAGAAACCCAAACCATTGTCTGCTGTCAGATTGGCTACGCAATCAGTAAACTGGACTGCAGATGTCTCCTGTGGCACATGGGCCGTCTTTAGAAATGAAATCAGGGCCTTAGCATGGGCCTCTGAGCATAGCAGCAAGGAAAGCATAGAGATTTTGGAGGGTGTATGCCCCAGCTGCTCGACAACATTAAAGTCACTCTTCTTGATTATTTTTAGGATTTCCTCCATCTCTTGTTGGGAGGCCTCAGCATTCACAGATTTTGGCGCCTCCATTCGGGCAGGCTCATCTTCAATCCCTTTACCCCGAGCATTAGATGACTCGGCGGCAGGGGAAACAACTTGATCAGAACTGGGAACAGGTACACTTGTAGGTGTTATAGTGAGGGGTCTTCGAATAGTTGGTGGTGCAATGTCAGGCGAGAAGAGCCTGCCACTGCGGGTAACTTTTGCTGGACCAGTGATACTGCTGATGCTGGTGCCAGTGTTGAACTCTTGCTTGATTCCATGTACATACACGTCTGCCCCATAGTGCCAGGGGACAGCCTTATCAGATTCGTAGGGGAGAGGCCCCGGAACAGTAATAACAACGGGTGCGACAGTCAGGATTTTAACCGGCTTCCTCGGGAGAGCCTTGATTGGATTATTAAAGATCGTAACAACAGATACTTCTTCCACCGGAACAAACTGAACAACAGTCTTTTTGAAAAGAATCTCTTTGATGTCCATCAGGCTTTGGATGCCCAACTTCAGCAAAGGACAACCAGAAAGGGAAACGGCACAGAAAAGACAACCTTCACTACAACCCAGAAATAAACCGGCCAGTATTAGGTTCCTCTTAACAGTCTTCAGAGGAGTAGCTACATCATTCACAGAAACGGCATACACATCTTCCTCAACGGCATTCACTCCATGCTGGGGCATAGGAGCAGTCACCACATTTGGCCTCTCAGGCGCTTCAAACTGTATCTCTTTTGCGTCAATAAGGTCTTGCACCTTATTCCTTAAGGCCCAACAGTCATCAGTGGAATGCCCCCGGCTATCGGAATGATAAGCACAACGGGCATTTGGATTGTACTTGGGAGAGGCAGTATTCACAACCTTCGGGGCCTCTCTAACAGTCACCAAATTGGTGGACAGCAACTGCGGCAAGATCTGTGATAGAGTCATACTTAGTCGGGTAAACTCTCTTCTGGGTCTTTCAGCCCTTTGAGGATTGGTTTGCCGAGGAGCGGCAGCAGGTTTAGCAATCATCACCGCGTTGACAGATTGGCGGCGTTCAGGTTTATCATGTCTTTTAGGCCCATATACAGCACTGGCCTCCTTCTTAAAGGGCTTCTTCTCAGAACTTGACGATGCACCCTTCTGAATTTTTCCAGACTTCATTCCAGCCTCTATTCTCTCTCCAGTCAGAATAAGATCAGTAAACCCCGCAGATGAGTTACCGATAAGATGATTGAAAAGTGGCCTAGATAGGGTCCCAAAGAACATGTCTACCAACTCCCGGTCAGTTAACGGAGGCTGCACCCTGCCAGCCAGATCCCTCCACTTCTGTGCGTACTCTTTGAAACCTTCGCTTGACCCTAGCGACATACCCTGAAGTTGGGTACGTGTAGGGGCAAGGTCGGCATTATATTGATACTGCTTATAAAAAAGCAGTAGCCAACTCCTCCCAGTTACGAACTTTGGTCCCATCCAGCTGATAGAACCATTCGAGATGAGTCCCTGAAAGACTCTCCTGGAAGAAGTGGATCCACAAGTTTTTGTCCACTGAGTACGGTTGAATCTTCCGCACATAAGATCTGAGGTGTAGCTTGGGACAAGACGCCCCGTCATACTTGGTGAAAGATGGTGCCTTAAACTTGTGAGGGATAATCACACCAGTAGATAAGCCCAAATCTCCAAAATCCAGCCCGGGCACTTGTTGGATCTCCATAGCATTCAGTCTGTCTTCCAACTGCTTATACCGGTCTTCAACAGGAGGATACTGTTCCTCATTGAAGTCAGTCTCGTTGTCAGAGACTACTGGACTAGGACCTTTTCCCCCTTGGGGACTGCTCTTGCCTATAGAAGAACCAGCCTCTTCATTCTGCAGAGTGTTGCCAAACCTTCGGCCCGAGTTGAAAAGAACAGTTCTCTTCTTCTTCTTCTTCTCCTTCTTCAGGAGCAAAGCCTTCAGCTCTTCTTGGCCTTGAGCCAAACCCATGATCAGTTCCTGAAATTGCGCGTTCTGCGCCTGAAGAGCCTTGATAGACATCTCGGTTGATGATGAGTCAGGATTCATGATGCTGAAATAAACAGCGAAGAACAATAAGCAACCTGAAAAGAAGAAAACCTGCTATGCACATGATGAATGATATGTGTTTATGCAATGCATTCAAGGGTTCGAAAGTTCAAATTTGTTGTAGCCAAAAAGGAACACACGTTATCATTAAGGAAATAATTGTTCAGTACATCAAAGCCTCATGGGCACATATTACAAAGCAAATCAATCCCAAAAGACACTACGCATCCTCTTTGGAGCTATGTAGGTGTTGAGATTTCTCTCCTCGTGCAATAGGCGGGTGAGCTCCAAGACCTTCTTTTCACTAGCATGTAGACTGGTCTCAAGAGAATTCCGTTCTTCTTTAAGCTGGATCCAGCTCTTCTGCATCTCTTCCCAGGACGTGGGCAGTCAGGATGTTGAACGGTGTAGGACACCTCTCCTTCCAAGACTGGCTCTTTGATTACAGGAAGCACATGAGGATAAGGCATTACTAACTTCTGGGAGCGGGCTCGCACCCACTTGAGATAAGGTTCCAATGGGATGGAATTCATGTGCCCTAGTGTCCTGCTGTCTATCTTACTGGGCATCCTCCAAGCTCTGATAAATCTCTGGCGAAGTCCTTGTGCATCGTTGTCGAAGTCAAAAACTATGTCAGGAATTAACATGTCATGAGGGCCATCCCTCCGAGCATAACCAAACTGTCTCCAAGCCAGGCACGGGTTGTAAGTAATACCTCCTCTAATTCCAAGTAAAGGAACATTAGGGTACTTCCCGCAACGATCAATGATAGTGACATCCTCTCTGGACCGAGGGCACCAATGTATATCTGCATGTGTAAGAGTCATCAACCGTTGTGACCATCTCAAACCCCGCTCGTTCTTCAAAACTGATTATGGAAGGTGCAAAATAAACCACCTTCCCAGGAGAGGAGTGCAACACATAAGGACACCTCTTTTTCTCATGGTTCGAGTGTAACATGAGTGAAGGATGTCCCCCAGCAACGTAGGTATAGGATTCCTGGACATGAAGATCTGGACAGCACTGATATCTATAAGCTGATCTGGGTTAGGGAACAACACCAAACCATAGACAAGGAGGGCCACAACTTCTTCAAAAGCTTGTAAGTCAAGGGAGTTCCAACATTCATGGGCCTTTTCAAACAGAAACCTGGCTAAGAACCCTTTGATACCACTTATAACTTCCCAATGTCCCTTGAGGTCAGATGATTGTAGGTGCAAGGCTTTAGCAATCTCTTCAAGCTTGGGTTCCTTTTCCGTACCGTTGTAGGGTAGTTGATCAAGGATAAGGATCTTCAGGAGCCGGGAGAACTCCTCCAGTGTAGGTACCAGCTGATAATCCAGGAAAGTGAAACAATGATGCAGAGGGTCAAAGAACTGGAACAGGACCTTTATCATATCTTCCTCAATGTTGGTATTGACCAAGTTGATGAGTCTTCCATGTCTTTCACTGAATGAAGAGCTCTCGGGAATCCTGGATATAAGCTCCTTAAGCTGAGGAGGGATCTTTACAAGGCTGATTTGAATTGTCTTTCTGCGAACCGTTTCCATGTCCTACAAAACAAGAACAAAGATGAAGATTCGAACCCCTGAAATGGTTAGTCAATGCATATGATGCTGGATGATGTCATGATGCTATGATTAAACACACCACAGATATTTACAAAGGCAAACATGGTAAGGCACACAAGTCACACAAGACAAGCCCCTAAAGTTTAGGCCAGCATGAGGTCTAGGTATTACCCTCTTGAAGTTGGTGGGCTCAACCTGTCCTATTAGAAGTAACCGGGTTCTAAGGGTCCCAATATCACTGGATTGCTTTCATTGTTCATCGTTTCAATTTAGCCACTGAACTGGCGACCGAAATATTCCAGGAAAGCAACCCTCAATTGAGTGTAGTATCGAGTATCAACCAACCTCGGACTGCACCAAAGTCAGTTATCTCACTACCCTAAAGAGGCCAAGATAGTTCAATTAAGGTTCCTAAGGTCAGTTGATGCTTCACGACACCACATGGAGGCCCCGTACTCTCCTTGACTGAACTCAAGGGTTACCGGTACACACCAAAATGCCACATCAACGTAGCAGACTGCTTCAACCATGTCGGTATACCCTGCACAGTTCCCTCACAGTCTTGTTGCTACTTTCTAAGAAGGTATCCCCAGATCCGGGTTAGGATCTATAGAACTCCCAAGACAGTCCCACAATTTAAAGCAAGCAAATCAATACAATTGAAAACACAGTTTATGAACTAATCCTAAGGTACACCTCACTTTATAAAGATCCCCAGCAGAGTCGCCAGTTCTGTGATCGGTGGATCTGGAACTGACTGTTTAACGCTGGTTCGCGAAATGTCGCGGTAAGCAAGAGTCGCCACCGTCTTTTATTTTCTCTAAATGGAAAGGACAAAAACACAGAAAAATTCCTTATAGAGATTGCTCTCGGTTCGGGAGGTAGATTATAGAAAGGGAAGGTGTTAGCACCCTTTCTATCCATGGTTATCCATGGGCTCTTAGATACTTGCTCATTGTGTTTTCAAAATTGTTTGTTTGCTTTTCAACTGTGGGTTTTAAAAAAGTTTCTTTGAAAATTTCAGTTTGACTCTTGTATTAGTCCTCAAGAGTGTTTGAAAAGTTGCTTTCGAAAGCTTTTGAAAAGTGTCGGTGTGAAAAGTATTTTTTGATTTGTTTTGAAATTAGAGCAAGTATCTAGAGTCGTCTACCTACCCTAAGAAATTCGTCTGTGTAAATGTCCTTAAAGTAGTGCCATCCCACCATTGAGAGGTAGGTAGCACCACCGTTGGAGGTGTTCAGGTCAATTCGAGGATTCGGGACATGGTGATCACCAGAGTAATAGGAAGACACCTTAGAAGCTACCCTCATGCCATGTTCATGGACATGAGGACTTACTAAAACGTCCTCTACTCGACGACCACCTTTCGAGGGGCAAGGCAACAGTGAGGCGTACCCTAGGGGTGGTGTGTGATTTGTGTGTCGTTTTCAGATATTTTTGTCTTGTTCATGCATTGGTGATCTACGCGTTGCTTTTATTTTAGCATTTATTCTTTCATGCAAATTTATTAACAGTTAAGATGCGGAATTAAAAAGTCCTACACTATTACAAAGGCGCGAGTCTACATCGCCAAATTTAATCCAAGACCCGATTTGAATAAAATAAAGTGCGAAAAATAAATATCCTACTTAATCTATTACATGGCTTTGGGAGAATTACATGAAATTTATAAAAGGAAATAAAAGTAAAATGCGAGAATAGGTAAAGTCGGGAATGCGAGGGCGTTGGACCCTTTTAAGGAAATTAAATTACGATTATGAAATTAATTAAATTTAATGAAAAAAAGAGAAGTTATTTTTTTTGAGTTTTTTGTATTTATGGATTTTAATGAGAATTAATGGAATTAAAACCTAATTCTAACTATTTTTAATTTATTAAAAAAAACATGTTAAAGTTGAACCTAAAATTAACCTAATTATGTACATGGTAATTTATTTACAAAAATAATAATTAATAATTAAATAGGGTGAAAAAAGAAAAAAAGGAAAAAAGGTATAAGACCCTAATTCTACATTTTTTAGTTTATTACAAAAAATATTAAAATTTAAACCTAGAATTAAGACTAAATCAATTAGTACAATTTATTTACAAAATGTATTAAATAAAATATTTTTGTTTTTTGTGACTTTCTGACTTTTTGGTATTTTTGGTACTTTTATAAAATTTATTTTTTGTGAATTAAAAGAAAACAATTGAATTAAAACAAATAATAAAAAATAGAAGAAAGAAAAGAGAAAGAAATATAATACACTAGGGGGTTTCTGCCCCAATCTGGAGGTATTGTCCAGCAATTCTGGCCCATCAAATGCTAGCCCACGTGGACTTTCTTGACGCGTGTGCATCTGCGTTGACTGGTGCCCATGGTGTTCTTCAAATCTTGACCTTTGGATTGACACTCTGAGACATGTGGCACGCTTGGATAGTGGGCGTATGGTAGTCTTCTGAGGGGAACGCTATATGTTAGCATGGAAAGAAAAATAATATGGAGAAAGGAGGGGACCTGGGAATCGAACCCAGGTCCCAGAGTTGACCAATGCAACGCCTGACCACTTGATCCACTTACGCGCTTTGAGTATAATATAACCAATAAACAATATAAGGCAAAACGAGGGTTAGTGATGTTTTTTCGCGCGAAATTCAAACGCACCAACCACTGGCTTACACCTCACCTTCTTCTCCAATTGTCTTGCGTTTGCCTGAAAAAAAAGAAAAAAGGATAGCGGGGGTTTTAAACCCCCACTACATGATATGTGAAAAAATAGCGAATAGGCCCTGGTTGCTCATAAATTGAGCGCGACCTATGCATTGAGTTCGTATTAAGCTCCTGGTTCTAATGGCCCTGGTCTCTTGTCCCAATTTTTCCAAAACAAAGAAGCCCCAAATTTACAGTCATGAAACCCTAGCAAGCTTCAATGGTAACTTTGCATCTAGGGCACGAAAACTCAATTAAAGTACATGGTTAGCTTTAGAATGAATAAATTAACACAAATCAATCATTAAAAATTGAAAACAACGCATGAATCATGAGACACGAATATGCAAAAAGTTTGACACAGTTTGATCTCCATATACCAATTCTTGATGCTGGAAGCGTGGAAAAGGATTCAGTTAGGTTCCTTGATGTCTTAGGAAGCTTTTTCAATTGGTTAGAAGCCTTGAATCGCTTTGGAATGGTGTTTTCAGTTTTGATTTTTTTCACAAATATTGCAAAGTGCATAAGAGGTTTTGGGCGCAGCTTCCAGGTTCTCCTCATTAGGTTTTGCATCTGACTTATGTATGGGATGGATTAGGGTTGAATTTTGAGCCAAAAGATCCTTGCATTGATGTATGAGATATTTGATTTTCATGGCATATTTTCAAATCTTTTCCACATGAATATCATGCCAATTTGCACCAAATCTTCCCTTTTTTGTTGTGCACGAAATCTTGAGCAACCAATGAGAACAAATGCTGCATAAAAAGATTCCAATACATTGGTTTAGTATTTTTTTCATATTTTATTTAATTAAATGAATTAATGGTGATTAAAAATTCAAATAAATAATAAAAAATGATGAAATAAATCCCCTTTGGTCCAAATGGTCGTGCATAGCCTTTGGATGATGAATCTTGGAAGAAAATGTGGCCCATTAGCAATTTTGAGGCATTTGAAGTAAAGTTGACTTTTCAAAATTCCCAAAACTTTCCCAACTTCCACAAGGCATATCTTGCTCAATTTTTAAGCTTTGATCATGTTCTTGGACATTTTGGAAAGGTCTTGAAGTCCTCTAACCAATGTATTTGGTCACATGTCATTTTGATTTACCAATCTCAAGTTATGGTCTTTGACTTAAAGTCCCTTTTTGTTGACTTTTGAAAATGACCTATAATGTTGAAATTGATAACTTTTTGTGAGAGAATCTCTTGGACTTGAAGTGTGAAGAGGAGTTGTAGGAAATGTCTTTCTCTTCAAAATGAGCTTTGGATGGAATTTTTCTGATAAACCATGTGGAAGTTATGCCCTGGTCAAGTTACAGTTGACTTTTTCAACTATCCAAATATGGAAACTTTTGCATCTTGAGACTTTTTGAGCCATGCCTTGAAAATCATGATCAAGAATTGATCAAATGATGTTTGTGGCTTCAAAACAAGATGTTGACCAAAAATTTGAACTTTTTGACTGTCAAATGACCATTTTACCCCTACAGTTGACTGTTGAGTAATTAGGGTTTTTGACTGTGCAATTTTGTGCTGTAAGTCTTGAAACTTGATGTGAGGATGCTTAACCATGTTTATAGGTATGTGGGACTTGATTGGACCCTTGGAAACTTCAATTTCTTTGTCAGAACCAAAACCCTAGTTTTTGACTGTTAGGAGGCCCTTGAACTGTGCAACCCTTGGGAGCTTTTTGAAGCATGCTCTTTGCAAATCTTGAAGAATATGGGAGGGAAAATTTTGGGGTACAACAAGTTGTTATTGGATAATGGAACTATCAAGGTTACAGGCTGAAGGGATGATTACCATGAGGTTAATGAGATTGAGGTTTGTTTGGATGAAGGAGAGTCTGATGATGAGTATGCCTCTGCGGATGAGTTCTTCTCCTTAAATGAAGATATGTTTTCCAGAGATTACTCTGTAATGACTGAATGTGTTGAAGAGGGAGTAAATGTTATTGTGCCTTGTTTTGGTGAACCTACCCCTTTTGAATATGAATATCATAGCAAGCCAGCTATTACTCCATTGGTGATTAGCTTACGGGGTCCTGTCCCCTACAAGTCAGACAAGGTTGTACCCTACAAATATAATGCTACAATTTTAGAGGATGGTGTGGAAGTTCCCATCTAGCCAATGCCTAATGTTGGAAATATTGCTGAGACTAGCAGAGTAACCCACAGTGGTTGTATATTTGCACCAGTCGTTCGTGGGATGTTAGCGCTGGAAAGAAAATTGTTGAAAATGTTGAACCTAAGAAGGCAACGGGTGAATCTAGTGGAGCTACACTAGAAAAGGGGGTGGATGATATTTTGAAGATAATCAAGATGAGCGACTACAGAATTATAGATCAGCTACTGCAAACTCCTTCAAAAATATATATCTTGGCTTTATTGATGAACTTCTCTGCCCACGGAGAATATTTGATGAGGGTATTAGACCAAGCTTTCGTGGAAAGTGATATTGCTGTAGACTAATTCAGCAGTGTGGTAGGGAACATTACATCATGTAATAACCTGAGTTTCTGCGATAATGAACTTCCCGATGAAGGATGGAATCACAATCTGGTCCTCCACATCTCTTTGAATTGCAAGAATGATTCATTATCCAATGTGTCGGTTGATAATGGATCCGTATTGAACTTTATACCAAGGAGCACACTTATGAAGTTGAAATATCAAGGAACGCCCATGTGCCCGAGTGGCATTATTGTGAAAGCGCTTGATGGATCAAGGAAATCTGTTATTGGTGAAGTGGACTTGGTTATTCATATAGGCCCATATTTGTTTCAGATTACTTTCTAGGTCATGGATATTGTACCCACTTATAGCTGCTTGTTGGGACGGTCGTGGATACATGAGGCAGGGGCTGTCACTTTGACTTTACACCAGAAGTTGAAGTTTGTGCGTGAAGGAAAAGTGGTAATTATAAATGGAGAACATGCATTATTGATATCTCATTTGTCCTCTTTCAGCATTGTGGAGGCGGATGAAGCTACTGTTGGAACCCAGTTCCAAGCTTTATCCATTGATAATATAAGAGGAAATGAGAATTCTACGACTTCGTTTAAGGATGCTCAGCAGATTGTGCGTAATGGCCATAGTGAAGTATGGGGACAGATTGTTGATCCACATGTAAACAAGAATAGAGCTTGCTTGGGGTTCTCTGTGAAGAATGATAAAGGTAATTGTTGCACCCCAACATTTACCCTCTTGATTTTGGCTTATGTTTCATCATTAATATCATATTGCACTGCATTCATACATTGTGATGGGATCAATACTTTGGTTATCAAGTCTTCCTTAGGCTTTGAAGGTTAATTGCATTGACAAGTTGCTCAAGATTGAACCTTATTATCTAAACCTCTGGATCTTTCAAGCTCAAAAGTTATTACATATCTCAAGATATCTTATCCATTTCTTTGGATCATCATAGGATTGAAGTTTGTGTTTGATTATAAGAAGAATCATTCTTTTGATTCACCAGTCAAAATTAGGGTTTTGTTTGATCAAGGCTATTGATCAATGCATAAATCTTGATTTGGAAGCTACAACATCTCATTGGTATTTGAAAAGTCTTTGTACATGAAATTGGTCAAGATGCCCAGAGGATTTAAAGTTTTGGAGATGATTCATCAGTCTCCTAAGGTGTTAACCAAAACTAGGGTTTGAGATATCATCAAGATTTCTTGAGAATTTTGAAGTGAAACTTCGCACATGGCCTCTATATATTTGTAAGATCATATGTTTGAAGTTTTGATCATCAATTTTGAAGGGAAGTGGATCAATTGATTCAGAGGGGCAAAATGGTCATTTTGGTCAAAATCAGTTAAAGTCAAGATTGACCAAGTGAGCTTTTGACCAACCATCAATTCAAGAATGTAATTTTCATATTTCAAGTCCATTTTGATCATTGGATCAAAAAGATTGAGGTTTGGGTTGAAACTTGTTCATGAAGAAACCCTAAAAGTTTCTAATTTTGGAAAATAAGGACTTAATTTCAAAAATTCATATTTTATTCACCTTTGATCAAAAAAATGCAAATGAAGTATGCTTGGAAAGATAAGAGGATGATCTTTCATATCCTTTTGGTTTCATGTCCAAATTGGCAAAGAGTCAAGAGTTATAAAGCTTGGAAGTCACAAAATTATAGGTCATTTTCAAAATTTAGTGAATTTCGTGTCAAATTTTGAGGACCTTAATGGATTCAATTGCAAAAACTCAAAACTAAGGGATTGTAGACATTTTCAATAAATTTCCAAATTGTACTCATTTGTGTCAAAATTCAAAAATATGAGCAAGTTATGGACTTTGGAATTTTGAGGCATTTTATTGAATTTTGACAAATATGCAAAATGGGCATTTCTTGCAAACTCAAGTTTTAGCCATTCCTTTTGTTTCTAATCAAGCCCATGAGCAATTTGTGACATGTTGAGGCCTATCACACTCACCATTTCGTGCCTCATTTGGTTTTGCACTTGTTGGATTGAAAAATCACAAAACCTGCTCAAATTTGCAAATTCACCAACACTTCTTCATTTTAAACAATCATGAGCTGGCATTTGGAGAATGTATTTCTAACTTCATTTGGCTCACAAAATGAACAAAAGGCAACCAAATGCACAAGTGAAACGCAGGCTCCATGTGCATCCTCATTTTTGGCCAAAACTACCAAACTTGCCCTCCAACAGTTTTGAGTGCCAAATACCACTTTTATCCTCTTACCCTCGTGCTATATAACAAGAATCAAGGCTCAATTGTGAAGGAGGAGGCTCATAATCGCTACATTACAAATCTGAACATTTTGGAAGTATCTCTGCAAATTGCTTCAAATCTCTCTTCTCCTTGGATCATTCTTCAAAATTCTTGGTGATTTAGCTTTAGTGAAGTAAGGAGATCAAGCCTGCACCATCGGATTGCTTATGGAGTGAAGGAATCGTGTTTCCAGATTTCACATCCATGTGAGTTTCTTGAACTTTGATTTATGTGTTTCAGCTTGAATTGATGATGTAAATCATGTTCATTGAGTTGCTAGCTGGCCAATCACTAGGATTGATGTATATTTGAGCTTTGATTCAAGCAGAATTGTTGAAATCATGTTCATGACTTTGATGTTTGCAGTGAGTTTTTTCAGTTTTTGAGACTTTATTTCTTGATCCATGCTTGATCTTTGAGATTGATTCAAATTGCATGATGTAGTATGATATGCTAGCTTTAATTTGCACTTGATTTCATGGATTTTAGTTGAGAAACGAGCATGATTGATGGATCTGAACATAGGCTCATAACCTTTTGTGTTGCATGCGTTTTGCCCTATGTTGGAGGTTGAAGATGAAGTGAGGTGGTGCACTGTGATTTGCTTGATTCAAATCTTAATGCATTTCATATTATTTGATTTTAATTGATTTTCTAATTTTTATTTCTTGATCAAAACAATTTAAAAAATTCTGAAAAAATTATCACAAGTCCAAAATAATTTCTACTATCTTGTGTAATTTTATTGGAATTTTAAAAAAATGTTTTGATTGGTTTAAAAATTAATAAATTTAAATACTTTTTTGTTTAAAGATTATTTTTGTTTTAATATTTCTTTGATCTAAAAAATTCCACAAAAAATATTTTGGACTCATAAAATAATGTAAAAATTGATTCTGACTTTTGTTTAGCATTTTTCTATTTTTTTATTAGAAATTTAATTTGAGAAGTTTATTTGAAATATTTATTTCATAATTTTGGTTTTAATACTTCCTTTAATTCAAAAATCCTCAAAAAAATCATGCAAGTTTGTTTTTAATCATAGAGTCTGAATATATTTTTATTTTACCTTTTTGTGACTTTTGGCTAGGGTTTGCATTTTTGCCTTTAAATAATAGTTTAATTGTTAATTGTTTATTTAATTTATTTTAATTTTTCCTTTAATTCAAAAATTCCACAAAAAAAATCAGGGATGTGTGTTTTTAATTCTAATATTTGAATATAATTTTGGTTGGATATTTTTCTGATTTTTGATTAGGATTTTATTTTGAGATGTGATTATTTGTTTAATTGATTACTTGTTTGAATTTGATTTTATTTTTGATTTTTCCTTAATTCAAAAAATGTGAAAAAATATGTATTCTGACATTTAGGGTTTCCTTGAGGTTTGCATGATCTTGGTTTGAATTGTTTGAATTTTGATCTTACCTAATTAATATTTAAGATTAAAATTCAAACAATTAGGGTTTTGTAGCTTACATTGCAAGTTTCACTTTCAAAACCATTATGCCTTGGATTTTCAATGGAATTTAAGTCTTGATTATGGTTCATGAATGTATTGAGGATCTGAAAACCATTTTTCTTGAATTATTTGACTTGGTTTGATATTTTTCCATGAATTATTTTGAAAACTTTTCTAGTTTGGTAGTTTGGCCAACTAGTTTTGAACTTTGGGCCTCATTTGATCCCCTCCTCAACCATTCATGAACTTAAGACTTGATTTCTGACTTCTACACACTTCAAAGATGCTAAGAAATTTTTGGTTTGAATTATTGAAATCCTTTTCTATTTTTGATGTTTTTTTGAAGTGAAGGTACCCAATTAATGTTGCATATCTTGTTGCAATTTGCTTGATGGCTAATGACCTTGAGTGAGGCCTATAATTAGGCACCTAATGATCATGTTGGTTCTGATTATCCACATAAACTCAAGTCATTTCATTAAATGCCCCATGTTTGAATGATTGAACCTTTTGATGCATTGTGTGGGATTCCTCTTCTATTATGCTTGTGAGTTGTGATGAATTAATTGAGTATGATTGAATTGTGGTTGCTACTGACCTTCATGGTCTTTGATTGTTTTCTTCTCAAGCTCCCATGATCCTTGATTGATATTCAATTGTCAACTCAATACGGTGATAGAAAGGAGCAACATTCCTCTAATTTTTTGACCTAATTGTGCATATGCCTGTTTCTTTTTGTCTACCATACCTAATGCTCTGATAATTGTTATCATGTTTTCTCACTTCATCATGTTTCATCCATCCCTTATGTGAGTCATCATTCACTTTATGGAATACTAACTTGGCTGTTGAATGTGCGAGGTACTTTGAGGAAAGTTTCCATTTTTTGGCTTGAGGCTATTGTGTTTCACTTTATTTGTGGAACACCATTTATTATATTGGCACTATTCTGGTGTTGGGAATGTTTGATAGTTTATGTAGGATGTGTATATGTGATTATGAATGCCATACATTTCCCATGGGTTCTGTTCATATCTGAAAATCTCAATACTTACATCCTGATGGCGTAATTTCTGACTTGATTTGTCTACTCATGTCAGCTTGCTTGAAGTTTTCTGGGTTTCTTTTATTCTTGCTCAGTTGCTACGGATAGTTATCCGTTTGGTATTGCACTATTTCCTTTCTTCTATTTGCATAATTCTATGTTGCATTATGGGACCTTTGGTGCTGATATATGTCAGGAGGCCCTCTGTTTTTGCTTGATGCATGTGTTGTGTTTGTTTCTTTAACTTGTTGATCAATGAGTCACTCAAATTAGAAATTGAGATCACGACTTCTCTCTCAGTGCATGTTCCCTATAGGATGTTTATTGTTTTTCTTCTTCATTTGTTGATCGATGAGTCACTCAATTTAGAAATTGAGATCACGACTTCGCTCTCAATGCATGTTCCCTATAGGATGTTTATTATTTTCTTTCTTCTTTAATTGTTGATCGATGAGTCACTCAATTTAGAAATTGAGATCACGACTTCGCTCTCATTGCATGTTACCTATAGGATAGTTTTGTTAAGCTTCCTTTAACATGTTAATTAAGGTAGGAATACATGTATGCTAACATAGGATAGGAATTTCCTTTATCCTCAACCTTAGGGTCAATCATTGTATGATAACACTAGGGACAGTGCTAGGCTAGTTTCCCTTAGTTGTTTTTCCTTCCTTTGCATTTTGCATTTTAAAACAAAAATTGTTTTCTTGGCAAATAATAAAACACCTCTAATAAACTGAAACCCTTCTTCAAAGTAAAAGATACAAATCAATCTTATTTGTTTGTGTGCCTCTTGGCTTTGTTTTTAAACCTGGTTAACCGATGTTTCGCCATTGCACACTTGTTTGAAGCCGATGTTTCGCCATCGCACATGTTTATTATCGTACTTTGATTCTCAATATCATTGTTAGGTGTGATGTTTCGTCATCCGATTTATTGATGTTTTTCCATCTCTGACATGATACCTTGTTATCTTATAGTCGATGTTTCACCATCGCACACTTGTTTGAAGCCGATGTTTCACCATCACACGTGTTTGTTATCCTACTTTGATTCTCAATATCATTGTTAGGTGTGATGTTTTTCCATCCGGTTTATCGATGTTTCACCATCTTTACCATGATATCTTGTTATCTTTTAGCCGATGTTTCGCCATCGCACATTTGTTTGAAGCCGATGTTTTGCCATCGCACATGTTTGATTATCCTACTTTGACTCTTAATGACATTGTTAGGTGTGATGTTTTATCATTTGATGTTTCGCTATCTGTGACACGTTACTATTGTATTATTTAGTCGATGTTTGACCATCTCATTTGTTTGTTGTTTCATTTGATGTTTTGCCATCTTGACTGTTTTTGTTGTCTTAACTAAAAAACACAAACCAGCCAGAATATGTAAGCCTAGCTACGGCTGCTCTGATTCCTTAAAAGGGATACGTAGGTAAAGGGGTAGGGCCCAACCGAGCACAACTTTTATTTTCCCTACATTGTTTTCTTTTTTCTTTTCTTTTGCATGCATTCCCTTTTCAGTTTTAAGCCATAGACATATGTTTTTACCACACCCATTAGATTAGACAACAAGAGTGGATATTGTAGAGTACTACAGGCATGTGGGGTGCTAATACCTTCCCCTCGCTTAACAAACTCCCTTACCCGATCTCTCGGTCGAAAGACCGTGATTTCTCCCTTTTCAGGTTTTCTCGATGTTTACCTTTCCCTTTCGGCGGGATAAAAGACGTTCGGTGGCGACTTCATTGATGTTTCATTACATCCAAATGACAGGTCCGGCCGGGTGGTTTCAGTAATAACGTGAAGCCGAAGTCTGCTGCAGGCAAGTATCAAGACATCTTTCGTAGCGGGGGTTATCTTCATCCAACTGTTTCTGGGATTAATGTCATTGTGGAAGATGAAGCAGAGCCAAAAATGTCAAATTATGTGATGCACAGAGTTAAGGTTCAGAACTGGATCACCATTGATGTTCCCTCTTGCGTACATGTTTCAAAGTAATTTGTTTTTGTTAATCTTTTTGAAAAGCTTTCACTCTTCCCAAGGTGAAAGTATTATTATTGTATGGGCTTATCGGTTTGCTTTGATTTTTAAAATCAATAATAAAAGTTATCTTTGTTTCTCAAATTGTGTTTTTATTTTTTACTTTTTTTTCTTGGAAAATGGTAATCATAAAAAACCTTTCAAAATAAATAATAACAAAAATTCAATATGTAAGATCACTTGTTATATGTGTCAGTTTCTAAAAGAAATCATAAATCATATATGCAGATTAATTAAAAAACCCGTTGAATACAATGACCCTGCACCCTCTCCAAACTTTGAATGTCCTGTGTATGGGGCCGAAGAAGAAGACTATGATGAGATTCTAGAAGAAGTCTCACGGTTGCTTGAGCGCGAGGAGAATGTCACTCAGCCATATAAAAAGCCATTGGAAGTAGTCAATTTGGATTCAAAAGAAGATCCGAAGGAAGTCAAGATTGGAGCATTACTGCATCCTGATGTGAAGAGCATGTTGATTGAGATATTGAAAGAGTATGTGATATTTTTGCTTGGTCTTACCAAGATATTCCTGGTCTAGATACAGATATTGTAGAGCATCGCTTGTCGCTGAAGCCAGAGTGCCCGCCAATCAAACATAAGTTGTGAAGAACTCACCCAGATATGGCAGTGAAGATCAAAGAAGAAGTTCTAAAGCAGATCAATGCCAGTTTTCTTGTGACATCGGTGTACCCTCAGTGGATTGCCAATATTGTCCCAATATCAAAGAAAGACGGAAAAGTTCTCATGTGCGTAGATTACAGAGATCTAAATAAATCTAGTCCAAAAGATGATTTTCCATTGCCACACATTGATATGTTAGTGGATAGCACAGCAAAATTAAAAGTTTTCTCATTCATAGACGGATTTTATGGGTATAATCAAATAAGGATGGCTCCTGAGGACATGGAAAAAACAAGGTTTATCACACCCTAGGGAACATTCTGTTATAGAGTGATGCCCTTCGGGTTTAGGAACGCTGGTGCAACATACCATAGGGCTATGACAACCCTATTCCATGATCTGATGCACAAGGAAATTGAGGTATATGTTGATGACATGATTGCTAAATACCAGACTGAAGAAGGGCATGTAGAAGATTTATTGAAGTTGTTTCAGCGTTTGAGGAAGTATCATCTCCGCTTGAATCCAAATAAATGTACCTTCGGTGTTCGATCAGGGAAATTGTTAGGTTTCATTGTTAGACAAAGAGGTATTGAAGTTGACCCTGATAAAGTCAAAGCAATTCAAGAAATTCCAGCGCCAAGAACTAAAAAGCAAGTCAGAGGGTTCCTCGGGAGTTTGAATTATATTTCCAGATTCATTTCCCACATGATTGCAACGTGTGAACCGATCTTTAAGTTGTTAAAGAAAGATCAAGGTTGTGTGTGGACAGATGACTGCCAAAGGGAATTTGAAAGTATTAAAGAATATCTGTTTGAACCTCCTATCTTGCTCCCTCCTGTTGAAGGAAGACCATTGATTATGTATCTGACAGTGTTAGATAATTCCATGGGCTGTATTCTGGGACAATAAGATGAAACAGGGAATAAAGAGTATGCCATTTATCATCTCAGTAAAAAGTTTACTGATTATGAGTCATGGTATTCCATGTTGGAAAAGACACGTTGTGCCCTAGTCTGGGCGACAAAAAGTTTGCGGCAGTATATGTTGAATCACACTACTTGGTTGATCTCTAAAATGGATTCAATCAAGTACATTTTTGAAAAGCCTGCTCTTACTAAGAGAATTGCCCGGCTGCAGATGATGTTATCTGAATATGACATTGAATACCGCACCCAAAAAGCTATTAAAAGCAGCGTGTTGGTAGATTATCTTGCTCACCAACCAGTTGATGATTATCAGTCTGTGAGGTATGATTTTTCTGACGAGGATGTGATGTTTCTGAAAGTGAAAGATTGTGATGAACCATTTCCTGAGGAAGGTCTTGATCCTGAATCTCGCTAGAGCATGATATTTGATGGAGCTGTGAATGCTTATGGTAAAGGAATTGGTGCTATGATTTTCACTCCACATGGATCACACATTCCTTTTACTGCAAGGCTGACATTTGATTGTACTAATAATATGGCAGAATATGAAGCTTGCATCATGGGTCTCAAGGAAGCTATTGATCTCAGAATTAAAATTCTATATGTGTATGGAAATTCAGCTTTGGTAATAAATCAGATTAAAGGAGAGTGGGATACTCGTCACCTCGACTTGATCCCTTACAAATATTATGCTAGAAGATTGTTACCATTCTTTAATAAGGTTGAATTCCATCACATCCCCAGAGACAAAAATCAAATGACAGATGCTTTGGAAACTATGGCTTCTATGTATCAAGTGAATACTTGGAATGATATACCTCGAATTATAGTTTGGTAACTGGATAGGCCCACTCATGTGTTTATAACAGAAGAGGTAGCATATGAGATACCTTGGTATTACGATATCAAGCATTTTCTCCAGACTCAGGAATACCCGATTGGTGCATCGAATAAAGATAAAGAGACATTGAGAAGATTGGATGGCAGCTTCTTCCTCAATGAAAATGTGTTGTACAAGAGAAATTATGACATGGTCTTGCTCAGATGCGTGGATAGACACGAAGCAGGCATGTTGTTGCATGAGATTCATGAAGGTTCATTTGGCACTCATGCCAATGGATATTTGATGGCTAAAAAGATGCTAAGGGTAGGTTACTATTGGCTGACAATGGAATCTGACTGTTACATATTTGCAAAGAAGTTCCATAAGTGTCAGATTTATGCGGACAAAATACATGTGCCTCTAACACTTCTCAATGTTATTTCTTCCCCGTGGCCTTTCTCTATGTGGGGTATTGACATTATTGGAATGATAGAACCCAAAGCTTCGAATGGACACCGTTTTATCTTGGTAGCAATTAATTACTTCACCAAATGGGTGGAAGCTTCTTCATATGCTAATGTTACTAAGCAGGTGGTAGTGCACTTCATTAAAAATAATCTCATATGTCGGTATGGTGTGCCGAGCAGCAGCCTCCTCGGCTACAACCTTAGTTCCAGGGGAATTATTATCGATCTTGTATGTTATTTTCGGTATATCCATGTCTTCTGGATGCTCCCAACAGTTATGATATGCATTTCCATCTCCTGTCTGTGTAAAGATACTTAGCATCTTTTAAAATTTCTATTTCCTTGTAACCTCTTGAAATGTACTCATGTCCTTTTCCATGAGTTTTAACAATAATAACTTGATGTTGACTTTTTATGTAACTCCCTTGATTATTGTAATGAATATGACATTGTAATTGCAATCTCTTTAAAATTTTCTCTTGCATGAACTTTTGTAAGGACCTTGAATAGATTTTGTGCTTGAACTTAGACAAATGAGTAGTGGTAATTGATGGTGAAATGATATTTGCATTGAAAAGTATTGCAAACTTGATCCTGTGATTGAATAAAATTCTGAATTTGAATTGAATGAACTTTGAACTTGATTGTAACTTGATTTTCAAGTTAATGCATCTTTCATTTTTTAATACCAATATAAACTCTAACCAAATTTAAACCATCTTCAATTCAATGAAAACCCCTAATTCAACTTTTCCATCCATGTTAACTTGAATTGTAAGCAACACACTAATGCCTTGATCAACACTTCATATTTTGTAGCATGGAGCAAAATTTTGGAAACTCAATCTTCAAATATTTGATTTGGAAAAATTATTTTCCACTTGATGATTTTAGCACAAAACAATACCTTTGGAGCATCCTTGGATGAAGATGAATGAGACTTGAATCATAGCGGAAAATCTCTAAGATAACCCTATCCATGATCTTTATACTGGTGAATGTTAACAAGATCAAACCATATAAAAGAAATCTTAGTCTTCTTGAGATACCCTAGAATCTTTTGATGAAAATGGGATCCTTGTAGCTTGATGAAAGAAGAAGTTCACAATAATGCTTAAACAAGAAACCCTAGATTTCAACCAATGATTGATGGAGGAACTCGTAGAAACAAGCTTGAATGAAGGTGAAAGCCTCATAGTAAAAGAACCTAGCTTCAAGATCCTCGATCCCTTGCCCATTTAATTTATTAATGATGTATAATACGTCAAATGACCTAATGGGAAGTATGTACATGAAATGAGACTGGAATGCATAAGCCAGATGAAAAGTGAAAGGGTAGGACAAATTTGGGGTATTACATGAAGATGTTTTATATGTTACCTTAGTAAGTGATGTGGTTACTCCTCTCTCAATAGTCAAGGAAAATTTTCTACGAGCCAGTTTATTTTCGGGTTGTGTTAAGGAATGTTATTACTGTGCAGTTCAACCCAATGGTTGCGGGTTACTAAAGGAAAGTGTTCAACGCTTGATGGATGACCAT
Source organism: Vicia faba (assembly GCA_948472305.1). Classification (NCBI taxonomy): domain Eukaryota; kingdom Viridiplantae; phylum Streptophyta; class Magnoliopsida; order Fabales; family Fabaceae; genus Vicia; species Vicia faba. The sequence continues at coordinate 1,127,432,153 of OX451740.1, forward strand.
GTAATTTTTATTGAGAAAGTTTTGTATGCTGAGAATTTGTGCCGAGATTTGTCTATCATATATGGTACTCCTTTCAGGATCACTTCCAAGGGTCCTGTAAGGATTACTGCCAATCCAAAAGCTGCTCCTTTAATAATTACAACACCTGGGCCCATCCCATATTCCTCAGAGAAGGCTATTCCATGGAATTATGGGTCTGACGTCTATTACCACGACATTAAACAAGAGTTGCCTGACAAAGATGATGAAGAGGATGATCCCAGTATTGACAATATTGCAGGGACCAACAAAATTACTAGAAGCGAAAGGATTTTCTCCCCAGAAATCTCTCCACCTGTTCAAGTCACAGTTACCAAGACAACTGATAAGGCTCGAGGTAAAGATCCAATGATAGAGCCTTCCCAGATAGAGGCGCCAAAAAAAGTTATAGTCAAGGACACCTCTTGACAAGAGTTAGAAGAGGTTTTTAAAATCATCCGCAAGAGCGACTATAAAATTGTTGAACAACTGGGGAAGACCCTGCCCAAAATCTCCATGCTATCTTTACTATTGTGTTCTGAAGCACATGCGCAAGCTTTAGTAAAATTCTATAAGACTGCTCATGTACCTCAAGAAATTTCGGCAGATCATTTTTGAAGTTACGTAACGAGTTTAATAATTGATAATGGATTAGGCTTCTCCGATGCTGACCTGACTCCAGAGAGGAGAAATCATAAAAGAGCCATGTATGTCTCCATTGAATGCAGGGGAACTACGTTGGCTCATGTGTTAGTTGATATTGGCTCTTCTCTAAATGTTTTGCCAAAGGGCGCTCTTGATATTGGCCCAGTGACATTATAGTTTGAGCCTTTGACGGGTCCAAAAGAATGGTACATGGAGAAGTGGATCTTCCTATCAAAGTGGGTTCACTGATCTTTGAACCCACCTTTTATGTAATGGACATCCGACCATCTTATTCTTGTCTATTAGGATGCCCCTGGATCCATGGGGCAGGCGCTGTTACCTCCACCTTGCACCAGAAGTTAAAGTATCATGTAAAAGGGAAAATTGTTACTGATACATGGAGATGGATGGGGAATTCATCAAGACTCCCTGTCAAACTTTTGAAGTGATTTCCCCTGTTGCTATTAAAGATGTTTCTGCCATCCTGAAGACTACCAGGGTTCCATACAAGATGGCTTCCTTGAAAGATGCCAAAGCTACTATAGAAGAAGGTGGTTATACTATTTGGGGTCAGCTTCCTAATATCCCTTACAAATCTGACAAGTTTGGTTTGGGTTTTACTGCAGAAGGTCAAAGGGTTGTATGTCACGCTCGTGCTGGAAGACCTCTGCTCCGTGTCATCAACAATGGAGTCAATGCAATAGAAGATGCTGAAAGTGATTGCAATCTCAGTAGCTGGATATTTCTATTTTATCACTTTAAGAAGTTTGGTTATGTAATTTATTTTAAAATAACAACTTTAAACCTTGTGTCTTGCCCAGGGCACAATGGTCCATTTGTTAAGGGTTGTCATTTCATAAGTCATATTTTCGTTTAATAAAAGCATTGAACGTTTTGCATTCAAATTTTGCGTTCTCTGTCTTTCTTTTACTTTATTGCACTTTGAAATAGCCATGTATTCTTACACACACCTACACACTACATTGCAGATCCCCATCCACTCTGGATATCGTTGGTAATGGTTCTGCTATTGCCGCTTAGGACTTTGAAAATAAGATCTACCAAGCCGAGGAAGAAGGCGAGGAAGATTGTGAAATACCTGGAGAACTTGCCAAACTCTTAATCCAATAGGAAAAGGCTATCCAACCACATGAAATGCCAGTCAAAGTTGTAAACTTGGGTTCTAAGATAGACAGAAAGGAGGTCAAGATAGGCGTCAACTTAGAGGACAGTGTCAAAAACAGATTGATTCAGATGTTGCACGACTATGTTGAGATATTTTCTTGGTCATACAAAGATATGCCAGGGCTCGATACTGATATTTTGGTTCACTGTTTTCCGATGAAAGAGGGTTGTTCTCTAATTAAACAAAAGGTTCGTTGCATGCGTCCTGAGATGTTAGTGAAAATCAAGGTTGAGATTATGAAACAATTCAATGAAGGTTTCTTAGCAGTGACATCATATCCTCAATGGGTCGCTAATGTTGTTCCGATACCAAAGAAAGATGGAAAGGTACGTATATGTGTAGATTACAGGGATCTAATCAGGGCGAGCCCCAAAGATAACTTTCCACTGCCACATATTGATGTTTTGGTTGACAACATCGCTCATCATAAGGTAATCTCCTTCATGGATGGTTTCTCGGGTTATAATCAGATCAAGATGGCGCCTGAAGACATGGAGAAAACTACCTTCTTCACACAGTGGGGCACTTTCTGTTACAAGGTCATGCCTTTTGGGTTGAAGAACGTCGGGGCAACTTATCAACGTGCCATGGTAGCCTTATTTCATGACATGATTCATCACAAGATAGAAGTTTACATCGATGATATGATAGCCAGATCACAGACCGAAGAAAAACATATTGATCATCTGCATAAGTTATTTGAAAGGTTGAAGAAGTACAAACTAAGGCTAAATCCGAACAAATTCACTTTTGGGGTGAGATCTGGTAAACTCCTGGGTTTCGTCGTCAATGGTAAAGGTATTGAAGTTGATCCTGCAAAAGTTAAAGCTATTCAAGACATGCCGACTCCCCGTACTGAGAAATAGGTCAGAGGTTTCTTAGGACGACTGAATTACATTGCCCGGTTCATTTCTCATTTGACTGCTACATGTGAGCCAATCCTCAAGCTGCTAAAGAAAGATCAAGTAGTAAAGTGGAACGAAGACTGTCAAATAGCCTTTGATAAAATCAAGGAGTACTTAAAAGAACCTTCAATTCTGATACCACCAGTCGAAAGAAGACCTTTAATCATGTACCTAACAGTACTAGAGAATTCAATGGGGTGTGTACTGGGGCAGCATGACGAGTCTGGTCGAAAAAAGCATGCAATATACTACCTTAGCAAAAAGTTTACCGACTGTGAAATAAGATATTCACTGCTCGAGTAAACTTGTTGTGCTTTGGCATGGGCTGCTCGCCGACTAAGACAGTATATGTTGACCCATACTACTTTATTGATCTCTAAAATGGATCCCATTAAATACATATTTGAGAAGCCAACTCTCTTCGGAAGAATATCCTGATGGAAAATGGTGCAAACAGAATACGATATTCAGTACATCACTCAAAAAGAAACCATATGAAGTGTACTGGAAGATCATTTTCCACATCAAGCTGTAGACGACTATCAGTCTATGAATTTCAAATTCTCGGATGAGAATATTATGCTAGTTACAGATTTTGAAGAGCCTGGACCGTATGAAGGACCTGAGCTAGGATCCAGTTAGACTATGTTTTTCTATGGAGCTTCTAACGCACTGTGCAATAGAATCTATGTTGTAGTTATCTTTCCCTAGGGTTTTCATACACCCTTCACTGCCATACTTTGCTTTGACTGCACCAATAATATGGCTGAATATGAAGCGTGCATCATGGGTATTAAAGCGGCTATTGACCTGAGAATCAAATTCCTGAGCGTATATGGGGATTCAGACTTGGTAATCAATCAGGTCAAGGGAGAATGGGATACGAAGCATCCGAATCTTATCCCTTACCGAGAACATTTTCTAACCTTGATTCCATACTTCAAAGATATTACTTTTGAGCATATCCAGAGAGAAGAAAATCATTTGGCGGACGCATTAGCTACCATGTTATCCATGTTCAAGGTCAGATGGGACAATGAGGCTCCTAGAATTACCATTGAAACATTCTATAAACCATCACATTGCTACGAATTTGATACTTATGGAGTAGAAGAAAAACCTTGGTTTCATGAAGTGAAAAGGTACCTTGAAGCTCAAGAATATCCCAAAAGGGAATCGATCAATGACAAGAAATTCCTATGGAGGTTCTCGGATAAATTCATCTTGAGAAATGGAATTTTGTACAAGCATAATCACGATTCAACTTTGCTTCGCTGTGTAGACAAGAAGGAAGAAGATAAAATTATGTAGGATATGCACGAAGGCATCTTTGGTACTCACTCCAACGGGCATACTATGGCTAAAAAGATTATGAGAGTGGGTTACTATTGGTCGACTATGGAAACTGGATGTCACCACCACTGGAGAACTTGTCATAAGTGCCAAATTTACGCTGATAAAGTTCATATGCGGCCAGTACCTTTGAACGTCATGACTGCTCCTTGGTAATTCACAATGTGGGGCATTCATATGATCGGAGAAATCAAGCCTACTGCTTCTAATGGACATTGCTTCATTCTCGTCGCCATTGACTACTTCACAAAATGGGTTGAAGCAGCCTCGTTCACTTCTGTTACTAAGAATATGGTTACTTGATTCATTAAGCATAATCTTATCTGTCGGTATGGCATCCCCGAGAGAATCATCACGGACAATGGTACCAACCTCAACAACACTATGATCACTGAACTCTGCATGCAGTTCAAGATCAAGAACCACAAATATTCTCTATATTGACCAAATATGAATGGCACAGTGGAAGCCGCCAACAAGAATATTAAGAAGATCATACAGAAGATGGTTATGACTTACAAATACTGGCACGAGATGTTACCATTTTATCTTCATGGATATCGCACTTCAGCGCGAACATCAACTTGGGCAACCCCATTCTCTCTGATATATGGTATGGAAGTTGTCCTACCTATCGAGCTTCAGATTCCTTCTCTGAGGATTAAGAAAGAAGAAGACTTAGACGAAGACGAGTGGATTCAGACCAGGCTAGACCAGTTGAATCTGATTGACGAAAAGAGACTTACGATTGTCTGTCCTGGTGAGATGTATCAGAAATGTATGATCAAGGCATTCAACAAGAAAATCAAGCATCGGGTATATCAGGCTAGTGACTTGGTAATAAAACGCATCATTCTACCGAAAGATGATCCCATACGTAAATGGACTCCCACCTACGAAGGGCCATTTGTTGTCAAGAAAATATTTTCAGGCGGTGCTATGATACTAACCACCATGGACATTGAAGATTTCTCGCACCCTGTGAATGTGGACATAGTTAAAAAATACTACGCATGAAAATGACCCGCTAGGTTAATTGGCCTAGGCAAAAATAAGGGCATCTCAGTGAACCAAAAGGGTTCGAGAAAAAATTAGGGATATATATATATATATATATATATATATATATATATATATATATATATATATATATATATATATATATATATATATATATATATATATATATAAGATTGTACACCTGGCAAGTCAAAAACCTAAAAAGGCGGCTTGGGAAAGAATGGGTATCCTGATGAACTGAAAACCCAAAAGGGCGGTCCAGGCAAAAGTTAGATATTAAAAGCGTACGACTATGTCCCGTTAGATCACTTACATCAAGTTTTATTACCAAATTCAAAAGTTCAAATGGTATAGATCAGTTCGATCAACTTCTTTCGACAACAAGGGATGGGATGTTCAAAGACATAGGGGCAGTAGCAAAGTTGGAACCCAACGAGGTCATTTCCATATAGCTATATGTTTTGTTTTCACTTTGTACTCTTTTCATTTCATGACAAATTTCCTCTTACTAGGATATATGTCTCTTTGTATAAAATCACCTGTTTATGGGCAAACTATAAATACAAATACACCCTAAAATTCAAACATTTTTTTTAAATTTTTCTGTTTTGTTTGCAAAAACGTCCAATGACTAAAATTGAATGAACATATGCATATGAACACGATTAACTGTTAACAAATATATGCATAAGAACATAAATAAGCATTTACTCAAGACTCTAGGAGTTGGGATGACATTCAAGCCATCCACAAATCTCCACAGAGTCACTTCCATGAGATCATCCCCACAGAGTAATCATCACAAAATTCATCTTCAATGAAGAAACATTCCTCGCAATTTCCTCGGCAGATTGCTCTAGCAGATAAAAGAGTATGATCTCCTTCCCGACAATATCACCAACCCACAAAGTTCCAATCAGTACAATTCATGGAAGTTCTCTTCCCCAGCTGAGTTTATTCTTCCAAAACTGTAAAACCTCCTGCATATTTCTTCTCTCCAGCAGAGCTTATTTCCTCAACAGAGTATTTCTCTGTCAACATGGTTCACTTCCCCAACAAGGTTTATTTCCCAAACAAATTACAGTCTCCCCAGCTTGAGTCTATTCCTCATATCTCTATGAATCACTAGCAAAATTCCTCTCTCCAGTGAAGTTGCCACTATCCCCAGAGAATTGCTATGAAACCTGGAACCAGACTAGATATCAGTCAAATTTATACTCCCTAGACGAGTCGGAAGGTTATCCATCTCTTTTATCCCCAATAAGGGTATATAAGAATTAAACTCCCTAGACGAGTCGGAGGGTTATCCATCTCTTTTATCCCCAGTCAGGGTATATAAGAATTAAACTCCCCAGACAAGTCGGAAGGCTATCCATCTCTTTTATCCCCAGCCATGGTATATAAGAATTAAACTCCCTAGTAGAGAGATGAACGACTAATGTTCCTAAACTCTTCTTCCCAAACAGAAGTCAACATTTCCCAGTGGAATTTCCTTAAACAACAAGTAGGAATCCCTAACGGAAGCATTCTAGACAAGGTTGAAGATTACCCATGTTCTTCATCCCCAGCACCATTCAGGGATTCATTTTCCCCATCAAGATGTCATATGGAACTGTTGATACATTTCCAACAACATTTCACATTCATACATCATTTACCAATATTATAGCATATGCAACGCATATAGCACAGTCTCATTTATTTTGATAACATCATTACGCAATGAATTTCATACGTCATGACATTGCATACAACTAACTCTTTACCTTTTCAGGAAAGATCAATAAACAGACAAACATCATCAACTACTTATATAACCCGATAGTCTTCTCTAAGGATACATCTGAAAAAGGGCTATTTCATCAATTTCCTCAGAGGATCATTCTCAAAAAAGACACTTTTTGGCTCAGATTAAATAAATCATAGATTTATTCTGATACTTCTCCCAGTTAAAGATAGGCGCAAACATCTTCTGGCTCAGATTAAATCAACCATAAAATTATTCTGATACTTATTCTAATAGATATCTTCTGGATCAGATTAAATCAATCATAGATTTATTCTGATACTTCTCCCACTTAAAGATGGATGCAAACATCTTCTGGCTCAAATTAAATCAACCATATATTTATTCGGATACTTCTTCAGTAGACATATTCTTGAAGATTAAATCAACCATAGATTCATTTTGATACTTCTCCCACGTAAACACGAACACAAATATCTTCTGGCTCAAATTAAATCAACCATAGATTTATTCTGATACTTCTTCCAGTAGACATTTTCTTGCTCCGATTAAATCAACCATAGATTTATTCTGATACTTCTCTTAGTTAAAGATGGACGCAGATATCTTCTTGCTCAGATTAAATCAACCATCGATTGTTTCTGATACTTCTTCCAGTAGACATTTTCTGGCTCAGATTAAATCGACAATAGATTTATTCTGATACTTATCCCAGTTAAAGACGGACGCAGACATCTTCTGGCTCAGATTAAATCAACCATAGATTTATTTTGATACTTCTTCCATTAAGACATTTTCTGGCTCAAATTAAATCGACCATAGATTTATTATGATACTTCTCCTAGTTAAAGACGAATACATACATCCTCTAGCTCATATTAAATCAAGCGTATATTTATTCTGATACTTCTTCCAGTAGACATTTTCTGGCTCAGATTAAATCGAGTATAGATTTATTATGATACTTCTTCCAATTGAGGTCAAGCGTAGACTTAGTCTAATTTCTATCAACAGTTACTTTGGATGGAATCTATAAGTCTATCTTCGATGACTCACTATTACCTTTCTAAATGGAATCTTTAAGCCCATTCTCGGTATAATCAACCAACAATTTACTTCATGCACTGATGAGTGCAAATTTCCGGGCACCTAAGTGTTCAATCATCCTCTACCTTCAAGTAACGAATGGCGGACATGCTAATCTAACTCTTCAGGTTTAAGAAGATTGAACAGGGGAAGTTATTGTACCCCAAAAATTTACTCTCCCAATTTCTTCAAAGACATTCTAATGAGGTCTCAAATACTCAAAGCCACTCAAGAGTTGTCTAGTCAAACCTCCTTCTAAACAAGGGTCTACAACTAGAGTTTTGTGCTTCTCCAGGAAGATTGGGTTGCAAGGGTCTCAAATGACTTTCATAGTTCATCAAAGGTCCTCAATAATGCTTATGTCAAGTTTCAAGTCTTGCATCACAAATTTGCTCAGTCAATTGCTTAGATGATTGAAAATCAACTATATTGGGTAAAAAATCAACTATGATGAACATACACTCAAACTTAGAGATTTTTTTTAAATATCAACATTTTGAGGTGTTATTCATCATTTGATCAAGTATTGATCATAATTCCTCAAGGAAAGCCCTCAAATCATCAAAGGTCAAAAATTGCCAAATTAGGGTTTTGATTGATGATTACTGATCATTGACTTTTGGCCTAGTGCATGACCTAATGGCTTAAAGAATGAACTCAAGGGCTCAAATACAACATATTAACCTAATTATATGGCTCAAGAAATTTCCAAAGATTCAAGTGATTGATAGTTGAAGAATTGAATCAATTGATGAAAAATCAACAGTCACACAAAAGTCAAACTTTGACTTTTATGGTCAACATTGGAATTCAAAAATCAAGATTCATCAAAACATTCAAAACTGTCAAACTTTGTCATCAAGAATCAAGAGAATCAAGAAATTCAACAAAAGTCAAAATTGAAGATTTTCAAACACTTAGAAAAATTGAAGTGTTTTGTGCCTAAAAAACCCTAACTTCACATGAAAGCTGTCGAGATTATTGAATTCTACAACTTTATTAATGTGGGATGATCCTCAAAAAGTGCTTAGATTAAGAGATATGGGCTCATGAAGTTCTGATATTTTTACCCAACACTTAGAAAAATTTCTATGTGTTTTGTTCTTAACAAAGTCACTACTTTACGACCATTTTTCACTAAGATCCAAATTGATTCAGCAAAAACTCAAAACATGAAAGTTTTAGATCTTGATTCAAGCTTTCCAAAATGTCTAAGAACACAGATTTATCATACTTGAGCTAGAAGTTTCTAAGAGATGAAGATGGCGTGTCAAACTTGAATTATAGGTCATTCTTTTGAAAACCTTATGGCCAAATATCACACCATGCTACACAATCTTACTTTGAAGGCCTCTAAACTCCTAAATCTATCCATAATCACAAGATTACATGAAATCTTGAGCCATTATACAAGGATTAGAAGCTTTGTCCGATGCATCATTCCATTTTTGGCACAAAGTAAACACTTCCACTCTTGTGAAGTTTACTTTAATCAAAATGTCAACTCCTTGAGGCCATACATTGCTTCCTCTGATCACACTCAAGCACTAAAGCAAGAATAAACATGTCTAAAGCTCCTAACCACTTCAGATCCCTTTTGTACTATGCATTAGAACCACCATTTTCACATAAACTTGATTTTTCACTTCCAACCAAGCCATAACTTGTTATCTTGCAAATCTGATTACTTCCACTTCTCAAACCTTTTGCCTATAAATAGTGTGGTCATTTGCAAGCCAAGAGACAAATTTGACAACCCTAATCACTCCTAAACACTCTTGTATTCAAAATTGGCATTTCAAGAACTCCATTAAATCTTGAAACCCAATTCTTCAAATCTCCCATTTCTAACACGTTTCTTGTGAACTAAGTATTCACACATCATATCCACATCATACATAAGCTTCTATATGCATTAGTTTGTCACTGAAACATCCTAAACACTTAATCCAAACCAAGTTAAAACACCTCTACAACTTAACTTGTCCAGAAGAGTTGAGGCACTCTCAATCCAAGGTAGGCATTGCAAAAGATTCCTGGGAGTTCAGTGAAGTTATCCATATCATCTTAACACCTCCAGAAGTGCTCTAACTTCAAACTCGACTCTCACTTCAAGATGTAAGTTTCTCCAACTTTGAAATCTTGATACAAGCATCATTAGCATATACTTTCTAAAGATAAAATGTAGACATCATGTATATGAATCTAACCATGTCCTTAAATCTCATTTTAATTGACTATGTGATGAGAATTTTGGAACTGAGTTTTCTGAAATTTTAGGGTTCCAGTTTGGTACCAAACAAAATTCGCACTCATCTTTAATCTATAGCTTTTGAAATTTATATGGTTGCATTCCTTGTAAAACATTAAGCAAGTTTGGTTCTAGAAGGTTTCAATTTGGTTGAGAAATGGAGATTTTCAAAATCAACAATGGTGTTGTTGTTGTTGTTACTGCTTGTGCGCGAGGAAGAAGAAGGGTGAGCTAGAATTTTCAAATTCTTATGACTTGACTTACAATATATTTATTGGGTGTTATTTCATAACCGGATGAAACAACCACCCCAGTGGTAGCGCGCGTGTGTTTAAGGCTTATGTATGCTTGGTCCTGGGTTCGATCCAGGCATGGGGAAATTTTTATTTTCTCATGTTTTCATTGCAGATTCAGTATAAGCAAGTCCAAGGAGCGTATGGTGTACCTCATATCTTGACCATCAGATCTCAAGATTCCAGATCCAGCGCTCCAAACAGCCAGGATCATGGTGTACCTTCTGAGATCATCCTCATTGGATAATGCAGGCAGTTGGGCCAACGCTTGGGCTCAATATATGTTGATGTTTCTGATAACGAGAAAACGTATCATATAATTACTATGCTTTTTACCGATTTTATATTACATTAAGTCGTCTAACCCCCGATTATTCCGAGTTTATTTGTCTTTTCACAGGTATAACATTTGTCCACTCAAACCAATGGAAAAGGACAACATGAAGAAGGCTAGACAATAGACAAAGAGAAAAAGAACTAAAAATACAAAGTTTGGATTTTTGCACCTGTGACGACCGTCACACCCTGTGACGATCGTCACGCCTCCCCAACTAGAAATAACGCTCGTAACACATTGTTGACGAGCGTAATGTGCTATTTAAGCGCATTATGACCGTCACCCACCTGTGACGACCGTCACGCGCGTAAAGAGGAACGTTATGCTTTGGTGGAGACGTGGGCAACGTGAGGTAGAATCCTTCTCCAATATTTCCTCCACTCAGTAACCATGCATCCTATTTTCACGCCACTCAAGCCTCTTCTCAAGACACTTTCAACTGCTATTTCCTCTGCTATATATAAGTGTGGTAGTGCAAAGCTGCAGGGGTCGAAGAATATTCTACAGACCAAATTTCTATTTTTCTGCATTATTTCTATTTCCTTGTTTTTGAGATTTTTCTATATTACTGTAATTTCTATTTCAAGCTTTAGTCTTAGGTGTTAATTCTTCCTTCAAGAATTAACACGAATTATTTACTGCAATCAAGCTCAAGGATTATTGTAATACTTCAAGATTACCATAGCAACTTTGATTCCAGGTTTTTATTGCAATTAATATTTATTCAGTTCTTATATTATGCCAATTGTTGTTATGAATTATATTTTGAATTGTATTGCTTTCAAGTTAATTATGTCCGGCTAAATTATTAATACCGGTATGTGACCCGTAAGAACTAAAAGAATTCAGTGATACCTTGGCCAAAAATATTTATAAAACAATTTCTGGTTTCCAATTTCCAAGATTAATTTAACTAACCTTATCACGAGAGTGAGAGGTTAATTAACACGATTTTGCCACGAGAGTGGGAAATTAATTAAGGCAAGAACCTGCATGCGAGAGCTGGGGTTCAACCCAAATAGTGGTAACGAAACATTAATTTTTAAATACACGAGAGTGTTTTAATAAATTAATTAAATTCAAATTGTTTTCAAAAAGTGTTATTAAATTTAAAGTGCATCCACTAGGTTTATTAGCATAACTTATTTCATGAACACGAGAGTGTATGTCTCAGGTTTTTAAACAATTAGCTTTTACCGAAATACTTTATAGGCCAAGCGATTCACCAAATTCCCGAAGTCCGATTATCACATACCGGTATAATTAGTACTATTATTTTTAATTAAACTGTTTCCCCCAAAAATCGAATATTCATCGCTTAGTTAGACAAACTGTAGCATTAGATCGTATGCGATTGATCCTCAGTCTCTGTGGGTTCGATAATCTTTTAAAACTAGAACGACTGAACTGTATACTTGCAGTTAGTATCCCGATAGACTCATAAAGTCTCGATCAAGTTTTTGGCACCGTTGTCGGGGACTGATTAATCTATTAAGTACGATTCTTTTGTTGCGTGTTTAGACTAGGCAACAGAAACCCTCTTTCGATTTGTATGCCAAATACTCACTTCCGAAGCGAGCCTTTGCATCTAGAAATCTTGTCCCAGTTACTATGTATCACCCGAATTTTTTCTACAACCCCCACTCTGAGTATTTCGAGGAATCACAAGAATCCCATAAATCCGACCTCGAAATACTATTGGAGAATCTCAATGCATCACAGACTCATTCTCATCCGAATTACCTTTCCAACCACCAATCCCAATGTTTTGAGGAATCGCAAGAATATTATAATTCCAACCAAACTTATCCTCAACCAAATTTCCCCTACAATCACTACACCCAATATTTCGAGGAGACGCAAGTATCCTATAAATCCGACCTCGAAATATTAATGGGAAATTTTAATGAAATATCAATGATGACAAAGCGCTTTACGGAAATACAAAATGCGACTCTAACTCAATTTGAAGAATCAGAAGAATCGCATGATTTCAACTTCGAAACATCAATGGAGGATTCCGACGCGATGCCAATTCACTCTAGGTTAGAATCTCTGATGGAGCACTTTGTAGAGACACAAACTGTCTAGAACGAAGAGTTTAGAAAACAAAGTCTTCAAAACAGTGAAAACCTTAGGCAACTGACCACTGTGGTTGACTCGCTCGCGACCCACAACATAGCCTTAGAGACCCAAATCTCCCAGCTTGAACAAAACCCTCTAGGACCCTTCCCTGAGGAGAAATTGGATGTTGTAACAACCAGTAGTGAAAAACAAGTTGAAAATCCTAAGGAGAGTGATAATGAGGTTGAAGAAAGTGATAATGAGGTTGAGGATAGTAATGATGTGGACGAGGAGAGTTCATACGAGAAAAGAGTAAAGATTGAGAAAAATCCTCCAACACCATCTAAAAGGGAGGTTGTAGAAGAGGTAGAAAAGGGAGCACCTATTGTTATGCCTCACCCCTATACCCCATTGTTTCCTTTCTCGAAAAGTTTTATGTAAGCTCAGATAGACTCCCAATCTAAAACATATGTGGAGGTATTGGAAAATATCCACACTAATGCACCCTTGTTGGAAGTCTTGCATAAAAAGAGAAAATTAGAGGACCGTGAAACTAGGGATATAATTACTGTTAAGAAGGTAAGGTTAACCTTTGAGGTGGTGGACGAAATCACTAAGCCCAAACTTGAAAAGTTGATACTTAGGATAGATCCAGAACCACCACCACAAGTTCATAAGAATGAACCACCCCACAGAAGAAAGAAAAGAAAAGGCGAGGGATATGTGAGATGGCTTGATAAGTGGCCATGGAAAATGACAACTACTAAAAGTTCAACCGAGGAGTCATCCTCGAGAGAACCACCATGAGTGCTTGCACTCCTGTTCGTCAGGCTTATGACGTTAAACAAAGTGCTGCATGGGAGGCGACCCATCTGTTTGTTTCTGTTTGTTTATGTCTTTAACTTTCTATTTCGTTTCTATATTCGTTTTCTTTTAAAGCATTATTTTCATTATTTTCTTTTTCATCTTTTCTAAAAAAAAATTTTACAACTGCTGCTGATTTTCAATCAACTTTACAGGTTTTCTGAAAAAGTCTTTTTCTATCCTACCTTCTCCCCTGATTTGCTTTCCCCCTTTGTTATTTACTATGGAAACCACTTTTAGAGGCATGAACCAAATGGGGAGGTTTGAGGAATTATCACACAAAAATATTGGTATGACCTTATATTATGATGAACCCCCAATGGACACTTTAGGCATTAAGGATAGTGTCCATTATCTGTTTAGCCAGCTGGGGTGGAAAAAGCCCATATTAAATCTAGGTTTGTTACATACCGCGAGCTCACCCTTGAGTTTCTGAGCTCTTTAGTTCATATACCCGAGCACGGTTTCGGAACTAGAAAGGGATTTATAGCCTTCGGGTTGTTTGGTATTGAATTTGCTTATACCCATAAAGAATTAGCCAACCTTCTAGGATTCCCTTGCGGACCTTTTACTTTTTCTACCACCTAGGCAGAGTTAATGGATTTTGAGCTAGACTACTTTTGGGGGACTTAAACCGGGAACTACCACCCTGAGCCGGATAGCATGGATAATAATGAAATACACAACCCTGCTATCCGCTATTTCCATAAGATTCTAGCATATACCATTTTCGGAAAAGAACAGAACCGCACTGCCGTATCTAAAGATGAGATATTTTTGCTGCAGTGCATGACCCAGGGCCGACCTGTAAATGCAGTGCCATTCCTGATGCAGACATTTACCCACATTGCCGAGAACCCTAGCGAGCCAATCATCATAGGAGGCCTTGTTACCATGATTACTAACGCCCTCAGACTTAGATACCAGCTACATAGGTGCACACAATTTGTTTCAATCCTCCCTATAAACATTGATTTTTTTTTCCACCTACGAATAATAGGTAACCTAGGTCCTGCACCCTTCGATTACTTGATAAGGGATGAAGTAGTCACATCATTTACACTTCCTAACCATGCCAAAACAAGTGCCCAAAATTGCGACAATTGGTTGTAGGAGCTTAACCCTCCCGACCACCCTTCGACACTTGAGACACCCCAATCCTACCAAGTTTATGATACCACAATGTCTGATGAGAGTGACCCCGAGACCCCTCCTGGTTACCATGATGGTAACAACATCGTAGAGGAAGTTGATGCCCCTGCAATAACAAAAGGGGAATATGCTGAAAATTTGAATAAAATATTTTCTACGTTGGATGTTTATCAGACGAACATCAATGGAATCAAGAACGAGTTGAAGGGTATGCGTATGGACGTGATAAGCTTAACTGATATAACTGTGGAACAATTTTATCACATACATGCAGCTTTCGAAGACTTGAAGGCGCACTGGGATGAAGCAGCAGAATCAACACTTATTTTTACCTTGTGTTTTATGTTTCTAGGCAGTTTATGATTTCATTTTAAACAAGTCTACTTTTTACAGTTTTTAAATGAGCGCAGTGCTTGAAAGAAGACAGCAGGAGCAATATGAGTATCTGTGCGCTCAAAATGCTCAGATCTTGACTGGGCAGCGCAACATGAATGAGAGGTTAGATGAGGCCCTGTCAGAGCTTAATGCCTTAAGGATGGTCGTCAACACCCTTAGTTTCCAAGATACTGACACAGAAGCCACTCCTACCAGACGCTCTCGCACCAGGAGTAGAGGACGTGCTCACCAGTAGTTTTTCTTTATTTTCTATGTAGTTTACTTTTTTTTTCTGTTTCATTTCCTTTCTGTTTGTTTTTGTAATTGTACTTCCCCGCCTATATACCGCAACATTGAGGACAATGTCGGATTTAGTGTGGGAGAGGTACCTTTCCATCTTTTATAAACTAGTAAATTTTTACGATATGTCTCGATTCAAATTCTTCGCTTTATTTAGCCATACCAAAATTTTTTATCTTCGCATTAGCCCGACATACCTATTTTAACGAAATCCCAGTTGAGGAAGCCGAAAACGACATAACAAGATTGATACGGTTATGACACCGTAGACTTCCTATTTACGCGATCTGTTTCAATAACCATTATACCGACATCTAGAGTTTTTAGTTCTATAGTAACCCCTAGTAGTTTATACTAGCAGTCAGCACCGTCTTGACACAAACCACGTGGAGAATCGATGAATATAAGTGTTTGACGCCTGATTCTAAAAATATCCTTCCTATCTCGCTGCTAAAAGAAAAGAAATTTTGTGCACCAAAATATACGGTCACATATAAGAGCTGAGCAAATAATGAAGGAATCCAATGTTGGTTGGTTCAGAGGTATCTGGTTCTGAACTCGGTAGGGCGTGCTACGGCCCGATCCCCCACAACCTCCAACTTGGATAACATATGTAGGGTTGCCACATTCATGTACCAGACCCCGTGCTAAAAGGATCAAAGTCACTAACCGGTTACTCCACTGCGTGCGTGCTAAGACAAAGGGCTTAATGTGATTGCGCCAGAACGAAACCGGGTGAAATAGATACGAGGAACTCTGGTCAGAATTATAACAGAACTGTTGGATAGCTCGTTTTAAATGGAAGCCTACGACTAAGCTTATTGCTTGTGTCATTAGCGTATCTTTAGTGTTTCAGTCAAGTATTGGCCGAACCGATGAGGATTTCCCGAAATTGCTTTAAAAATCCAAGGTATGTCATGCATATGCGCTTGACAAAACTTGTCGGACCTTTTGAATGACTATTTGCTTGAGGACAAGCAAAGGTTTAAGTATGTGGGAATTTGATAACGAGAAAACGTATCATATAATTACTATGCTTTTTACCGATTTTATATTACATTAAGTCGTCTAACCCCCGATTATTCCGAGTTTATTTGTCTTTTCACAGGTATAACATTTGTCAACTCAAACCAATGGAAAAGGACAACATGAAGAAGGCTAGACAATAGACAAAGAGAAAAAGAACTAAAAATACAAAGTTTGGATTTTTGCACCTGTGACGACCGTCACACCCTGTGACGATCGTCACGCCTCCCCAACTAGAAATAACGCTCGTAACACATTGTTGACGAGCGTAATGTGCTATTTAAGCGCATTACGACCGTCACCCACCTGTGACGACCGTCACGCGCGTAAAGAGGAATGTTATGCTTTGGTGGAGACATGGGCAACGTGAGGTAGAATCCTTCTCCAATATTTCCTCCACTCAGTAACCATGCATCCTATTTTCACGCCACTCAAGCCTCTTCTCAAGACACTTTCAACTGCTATTTCCTCTGCTATATATAAGTGTGGTAGTGCAAAGCTGCAGGGGTCGAAGAATTTTCTACAGACCAAATTTCTATTTTTCTGCATTATTTCTATTTCCTTGTTTTTGAGCTTTTTCTATATTACTGTAATTTCTATTTCAAGCTTTAGTCTTAGGTGTTAATTCTTCCTTCAAGAATTAACACGAATTATTTACTGCAATCAAGCTCAAGGATTATTGTAATACTTCAAGATTACCATAGCAACTTTGATTCCAGGTTTTTATTGCAATTAATATTTATTCAGTTCTTATATTATGCCAATTGTTGTTATGAATTATATTTTGAATTGTATTGCTTTCAAGTTAATTATGTTCGGCTAAATTATTAATACCGGTATGTGACCCGTAAGAACTAAAAGAATTCAGTGATACCTTGGCGAAAAATATTTATAAAACAATTTCTGGTTTCCAATTTCCAAGATTAATTTAACTAACCTTGTCACGAGAGTGAGAGGTTAATTAACACGATTTTGCCACGAGAGTGGGAAATTAATTAAGGCAAGAACCTGCATGCGAGAGCTGGGGTTCAACCCAGATAGTGGTAACGAAACATTAATTTTTAAATACACGAGAGTGTTTTAATAAATTAATTAAATTCAAATTGTTTTCAAAAAGTGTTATTAAATTTAAAGTGCATCCACTAGGTTTAGTAGCATAACTTATTTCATGAACACGAGAGTGTATGTCTCAGGTATTTAAACAATTAGCTTTTACCGAAATACTTTATAGGCCAAGCGATTCACCGAATTCCCGAAGTCCGATTATCACATACCGGTATAATTAGTACTATTATTTTTAATTAAACTGTTTCTCCCAAAAATCGAATATTCATCGCTTAGTTAGACAAACTGTAGCATTAGATCGTATGCGATTGATCCTCAGTCTTTGTGGGTTCGATAATCTTTTAAAACTAGAACGACTGAACTGTATACTTGCAGTTAGTATCCCGATAGACTCATAAAGTCTCGATCAATTTCCACACCCCCAATTTTTTCTACAACACATGCCCATTAATTTTATTATTTTTTTGTTTTAATTTAATTCTTTTCTTTTTTAATTTCATTTTTTATTTAATCAGAAAAAAATCATAAAATCATAAAAAATTTGGATTTAGGTTTTAATAAATTAATTTAATTTTTAAAAAAATAAATATTAATTAATTTAATCACACTTTGTTTTATTTTAAAAAATTAAATTGTAAATTAATTAGAATTAGGTTTAATTTTTATTTCATATTAAAAAAATATTTTTTCTAAACAAAAACAACAAACATATTTTCTTAAACACTTAGAAATATTTTAGAGTTTTCAAACATCTTTACCCTTTTCAATCTTTGCGCGCTCATTTACTTTTTCGCATTATTTTTCAATATTGTAATTGTCAATAGTTTGTAATAGATATTTAGGGTTTATTGCTTTCCTCCCTATTTTTTATGGTTTGTACTCCCCATCCCCGAAGCAATGTAATAACATAGATTTATTTCCCGCATTTTTCCGCACTTGTATATATTTAACTGCTAGATTAATTAGGCGTGTATGGAAAAGACTAAAAGCAAACGTTAGATAACCATAAATCCAAGACAAATATAACTGAAACCAATCACTTTGCACACGCACAACTCTAGGGTGACCCTCACTTGTTGCCTCAGATTTAAACAGTCATGTCCCTCGAACGTGGAACACTTTAGCAAATACCCTCGGTTAAAAGATCATAGTCCCTCGATGACCCTTTAATGATGCCTTTGGTAAATGATCTTAGTCCCTTACGGCAATTGCTAAAGCGCCCTACAAGTTGCCTTCTATGACTGTACGATGACCCACGCCTGTCCCTCACATCCAACGATAGGACATCCTACTAACTAATAGTGGGGTAGCACTATCTAAAGGAGGAGGAAAAGAACAAAGAATTTTTTGAGTAGGTAGAACACTCGTAGTCGCTTGCTCATAAACTTTTCAAAACAAAATAACACTTTCTTTCACAAATATTTTCGAAACGAACATTTCGTATACATTCTCAACGATACGAGAATCATTACAAAATTGAAGCGCTTAGGAATTTTCAAAATATTTTCAAACATACACAAACACAAAGCATTTCAAAAAAAATGAGCTAGCGATTAAGAGCCCATAGATAACTATAATTGAAAAGGGTGCTAACACATTCCCTTTTCATAACCTACCCCCCTTACTCAGAAAATTCTCAAAAGGTCTTTCCTGTTCTTTTCACCCTTTCCTTTATTGGATAAAAGAAAAGTCGGTGGCGACTCTTGCTATCCGCAACATTCGCAATAAAACACAAAACCCAAAAGTTAGTTCTTCCACCGTATTACACATGCCATAGACCAGAGAGAATGGGGTTGCCCCAGTTGATGTTCACGCTGAAGTGTGATAGCCATGAAGAGCAAATGGTAACATCTCGTGCCAGTCTTTATAAGTCACAACCATCTTCTATATAATCCTCTTAATATTCTTGTTGGCGGCTTCCATTGTGCCATTCATCTTTGGTCGATACGAAGAAGAGTTGTGGTACTTGATCTTGAACTACATGTAGAGTTCAGTGATCATAGGGTTGTTGAGGTTGATACCATTGTCTATGATGATTCTCTCGGGGATGCCATACCGGCAGATAAGATTATGCTCTATGAATCGAGCGACCATATTCTTGGTAACAGAGGAGAACGAGGCTGGTTCAACCCATTTTGTGAAGTAGTCAATAGCGACGAGGATGAAGTGATATCCTTTAGAAGCAGTAGGCTTGATTTGTCCGATCATATCAATGCCCCAAATTGAGAATGGCCAAGGAGCAGTCATGACGTTCAAAGGTACTGGAGGCACATGGACTTTATCAACATAAATATGACAATTATGACAAGTTCTCGAGTGGTGGTGATAGTCGGTTTCCATAGTCGACCAATAGTAACCCGCTCTCAGAATCTTTTTAGCCATAGTACTCCCGCTGGAGTGAGTACCAAAGATGCCTTCGTGCATATACTCCATAATTTTCTCTTCTTCTTTCTTGTCCATACAATGAAGCAGAGTTTAATCATGATTACGCTTGTACAAATATCCATTTCTCAAGAAGAACTTAGCCGAGAACCTCCGTAGGAATTTCTTGTCATTGATCAATGCCCCTTCAGGGCATTCTTGAGCTTCAAGGTGCCTTTTCACTTCATGAAACCAAGGTTTTTCTTCTACTCCATCAGTATCAATTTCGTAGCAATGTGCCAGTTCTTCGAATCTTTCAATGGTAATTCTAGGAGCCTCATTGTCCCATCTTACCTTAAACATGGATAACATGGTAGCTAATGTGTTCGCCAACTGATTCTCTTCTCTTGGGATATGCTCAAAAGTAATCTCTTCAAAGTACAAAATCAAGGTTAGCACATGTTCTCAGTAAGGAATAAGATTTAGATGCTTCGTATCCCATTCTCCCTTGATCTGACTAATTACCAAGGCTGAATTCCCATATACGCTTAGGAATTTGATTCTTAGGTCAATAAAAACTTTAATACCCATGATGCACGCTTCAAATTCAACCATATTAGTGGTGCAGTCAAAGAAAAGTATGGTAGTGAAGGGCGTATGAAAACCCTGGGGAGAGATAATTATAACACTGATCCCATTGCTAAGTGCGTTAGAAGCTCCATCAAAAACCATAGTCCATCGAGATCCTAGATCAGGTTGTTCATAAGGTCCAGGATCTTCATAATCCGTAACTAGCATAATATTCTCGTTCGGGAATTCGAAGTTCATAGATTGATAGTCGTCTACAGCTTGATGTGCCAAATGATTTTCTAGTACACTTCCTTTGATTTCCTTTTGGGTGGTGTACTGAATGTCGTATTCCATTAGGACCATTTTCCATCGGGATATTCTTCCTGTGAGAGCTGGCTTCTCAAATATGTATTTGATGGGATCCATTTTAGAGATCAATAGAGTAGTATGATTCCACATATACTGTCTTAGTCGGCGAGCATTCCATGCCAAGGCGCATCAAGTTTTATTAAGTAGTGAATATCTTGTTTCACAGTCGGTAAACTTTTTGCTAAGGTAGTATATTACATGCTCTTTTCGGACAGACTCGTCATGTTGGCCCAGTACACACCCTATTGAGTTCTCTAGCACTATGATGTACATGATTAGAGGTCTTCCTTCAAATGGTGGCATCAAAATCAAAGGTTCTTGTAATTACTCCTTGATTTTATCAAAACCTATTTGACAATCATCATTCCATTTTACTACTTGATCTTTCTTCAGCAGCTTAAAGATTGGCTCATAGGTAGCAGTCAAATGAGAAATGAATCGTGAAATGTAGTTTAGTCTTCCTAAGATACCTCTGCCCTCTTTCTCGATACGTGGAGCCGACATTTCTTGAATAACTTTAACTTTTGCGGGATCAACTTCAATACATTTACCACTTACGACGAAACCTAGGAGTTTACCGGATCTCACCGCAAAAGTGAATTTGTTCGGATTAAGTATTTGTTTCTACTTCTTCAGCCTTTCAAATAACTTATGCAAACGATCAAGATGTTCTTCTCTAGTCTGTGACCTTGCTATCATGTTGTCATTGTAGACTTCTATCTCCTAATGAATCATGTCATGAAATAAAGCTACCATGGCCCGCTGGTAAGTTGCCCCAGTGTTCTTCAACCCAAAAGGCATGACCTTGTAACAGGAAGTGCCCCACTGTGTGACAAAGGTAGTTTTATCTATGTCTTCATATGCCACCTTGATCTAATTATAACCCAAGAAACCATCCATGAAGGAGAATATCTTGTGCTAAGTGGTGTTGTCAACGAAGACATCAATATGTGGCAGCGGGAAGTCATCTTTGGGGCTCGCCCTGCTCAGATACATGTAATCTACATATATACATACCTTGCCATCTTTCTTTGGTACTAGAACAACATTTTCAACCCATTGAGGATATGTTGTAACTACTAAGAAACCTGCATTGAATTGTTTCATAAACTCGACTTTGATTTTCTCTGACATCTCGGGACGCATGCGATGTACCTTCTGCTTAATCGGAGAATAACCCTATTTCATTGGCAGACGGTGAACCATAATATCAGTATCGAGCCCTAGAATATCTTCGTACGACCAAACGAATATCTCAACATAGTCATGTAACATCTGAATCAATTTATTCTTGACACTTCCCTCTAAGTTGGGGCCTATCTTGATTTCTTTTTTGTCTGTCTCAGAACCTAAGTTTACAACTTTGACTGGATCTTCATGTTGTTGGATAGCCTTTTCTTATTGTATTAAGAGTCTGTCAAGTTCTCCCGGTATTTCACAAACTTCCTCACCTTCGTCCTCAGCTTGGTAGATCGGATTTTCAAAGTTATAAGCGGCAATAGCAAAATCGTTATCAACGAGATCCAGAGTGGATGTGGATCTGCAATGTAGTGTGTGGGTGTGTGTAAGAACTCATATATATATTTGAAATTGCATTAAAGTAAAAGAAAGACAGAGAGCACAAAAATTTGAATGCAAAACTTCTAGTGTTTTCATTAAATGAAAATATGACTTATGAAATGACAACCCTTAAAAAATGTACCATTGTGCCCTGGGCAAGACACAAAGTTTAAAGTCATTCTTTTAAAAGAAATTACATAACCAAACTTCTTAAAGCAAATAAAAATAGAAATAGCTATTACTCCTAACTAAAGGAGATATGGATAATGTCTTCCGCCTTCCAGTTGCTAAGCCCGCTGCCAATGGTAGGAAAGATCCAGTTGTTGAGGTCATAATCACTGTAAGCACCTTTTATAGCATTGAATCCATTGTTGCTGATACAGAAAGAAGGTATTCCAACTTGAGCACGAAGAACAATCCGTTGACCTTCTGCAGTAAAGCCCAAACCAAACTTATCAGATTTATAGGGGATATCAGGAAGCTGACCCAAAATAGTGCAACCACCTTCTTCTGTAGTTGCTTTGGAATCTTTTAAGGAAGCCATCTTGTGAGGAACCTTTGTGGTCTTTGGAATGGTAGAAACATCTTTAATAGAAGCAGGGGAAATTACTTCAAAAGCTTGGTAGGGAGTCTCGATGAATTCACCATCCATTTCTACATGCCAGAATGAATTCAGATGGCTAACCATGTACTCCTCTTCTCCGCAGACAATAACAATCTTCCCTTTCACAGGATACTTTAATTTTTGGTGTAAGGTGGATGTAACAACACCTACCCCATGGATCTATGGGCGTCCTAATAGACAAGAATAAGCTGGCCGGATGTCCATTACATAGAAGGTGGACTCAAAGATCTGTGAACCCACTTTGATAGGAAGATTCACTTCTCCATGTACTATTATTTTGGACCCGTCAAAGGATCGAACTATAATGTCACTGGGTTTCAGCACAAGCCCTTTGTAATCTAGTCTGTCGAGAGCGCCCTTTGGCAGAACATTCAGAGAAGAGCCAGTATCAATTAACACATGAGCCAACATAGTAACCCTGCATTTAATGGAGACATACAAGGCCCTATTATGATTTCTCCCTTCTGGAGTCAGGTCAACATTGGAGAAGACTAATCCATTATCAGTTGTTAAACTCTCTACATAACTTCCAAATTGATCAGCCAAAATTTCTTGCGGCACATGAGCAGTCTTCAAGAATTTTACTAAAGCCTATGCATGGGCTTCAAAACACAATAGTAAAGATAACATGGAGATTTTATACGGGGTCTGCCCCAACTGTTCAACAATTTTATATTCGCTCTTTCGGATGATTTTCAAAATCTCTTCCAACTCTTATGTAGAGGTGTCCTTGACTGCAACTTCTTTTGGCGTCTCTATCTGGGCAGGCTCTATCATTGGATCTTTACCCCGAGCCTCGACAGTTGTCTTGGTAATTGTTACTTGAACAGGTGGAGAGATTTCTGGGGAGAAAATTCTTCCGCTTCTAGTAATTTTGTTGGTCCCTGTAATATTGTCAATATTGGGATCAGCCTCTTCATCATCTTCATCAGACAATTATTGTTTGACGCCATGGAAGTAGACGTTGGATCTATAGTTCCATGGAATAGACTTTTTCAAGGAATATGGGATAGGTCCAGATGTTGTAATGATTAAGGGAGCAGCTTTTGGTTTGACAGTAATCCTTACAGGACCCTTGGATGTGATCCTGAAAGGAGTACCAGATATGACAGAAAAATATCGACACAAATTCTCAGCATACAGAGCTTTCTCAATCAAAATTACATGTTCATCCATCAGGCACTAAACGCCTTCCTTCAGTAACCCGGAACCATTGGGTTGAACTGCACAATAATAACATTTTTTAACACAACTCAGAAATAAACCGGCTTGTAGCAAATTCTTGTTGACCATTGAGAGAGGAGTAACCACATCATTTACGGAAGTAACATGCAAAATATCTTCAACAACATTTATGCCTTTGTCATGCTTAGGCATAGGTGAAATAATCACGTTCAGAGTCTCCGGAGGATCAAACTCAATTTCCTTATTATAGATCATATCTTGAATCTTGCTTTTCAGGGCCCAGTAGTTATTGGTGTCATGCCCATAACTGTTTGAATTATAGTCACACCTCGCATTTGAATTTTACTTTGGAGAGGATGTGTTGGGTTCTGAGGAGGATCCCACCGTGAAATGAGTTTAGCTTTTAACAAATGTTGTAATGCCTGAGATAAAGGCATGTCAATCTTGGTAAACTTCATTGATAGAGCGTCTGGCCTTCGACGGTTGCCCTGTTGTGATTGTTGAACAAGGGCTGGATTAGAGATCAACACTGCTCCCATAGACTGATGGCGATCATTTTTACTACAGCTTTTCTGGCCATAGACAACATTGGTTTCTATGTTACCACCGAACGACTTATTTACAACATTAGAAGTTGCAGCCATTGGAATATTCCCACTCTTAATACCACTTTCAACTCTTTCTCCTGTCAAAATTAGATCAGTAAATCCATATGAAGAACTCCCAATCAGATAATTAAAGAATGGGCCTGTCAGAGTACCCGTGAACATATCAACTAATTCTCGGTCAGACAAGGGAGATTTGACCCTTCCAGCTAAGTCTCTCCACTTCTAGGCATACTCATTGAACCCTTCATTCGAGCCCCTGGACATGTTTTGTAATTGTACACGAGTCGATGCAAGGTCAGCATTATATTGATACTGCTTGTAAAAAGTAGCAGCTAAGTCTTCCCACGTGTGAATGTTGGTTCCTTCTAGCTAATAGAACCATTCAAGTTGAGTTTCAGACAAAGTTTCTTGAAAGAAATGGACCCACAATTTTCGGTCAACAATATGAGACTGGATCTTTCAAACATACGACTTCAAATGGAGTTTGGAACAAGAGATCCCATTATATTTAGCAAAGACTGGGACCTTGAACTTATGGGGGATGACCACCCCAGGATCAGACCTAGTTCTCCAAAATCCAATCCAGTCACTTTCTGGGTTTCCATAGCTTTGAGTCAGTCTTCTAACTGCTTGTACTTGTTATCTGTAGGAGGGTAATGTTTGTTAGAGTAGTCTTCATCTTCGGAAATATTCTCAAAACCCTGGTTATTTGTACCTTCACCCCTGACACTTCTGCCATCCTCCTCTTGGTTGTCATCTTCCTCAGAGGAAACATCATCCACTTGAACTGGTTGAGCAGGTCCTTTGAATCTTCTCCCTATATTGAGGATAATAGTCAGCTTCTTAGTCTTATTTTTCTTGGTGAGGAGCGCCATCATCTCTTGTTGCCCTTTGGCCAGATTCAGAAGAGTCTCTTGAAATTGTGCATGCTGAGCCTGCAGATCCTTGATAATTTGTATGAGGGCTATCTTATACTGAAATAAATAGTAAGTAGATGAGAAGACCTGTATTGGAAAACCTATTTATGAAATTATGCATGATATGTAGATGCAATGTTTTCAAGGACCTTAGGAGATTTAAATTCATTAATCAAAAGGAAACAGAAACAAAGACTTCATTAGTATGTTCAAAATTACAATTGCCTCTCAGGATTACAATGAAAAGCAAAAGGGTCTCAAAGAGACAACAATATGAACTTATAAAACTCAAATCTCCTACTGACGCTTCCTCTTTGTGTTGATGTATGCATTAAGACTTTTCTCCTCTTGAAGTTTCTTTGTCAGATCCAACACTCTCTTCTCGCTAGCATATAATTGAGTTTCAAAGGTTTCCCGTTCTTCCTTGAGTTGAATCCAGGACTTATGAAATTCTTCGAGGTCAGTGGGCATGTCTGGATGGAGGATGGTGCGAGAGACGTCTCCTTCAACAACAAACTCTATGATAACCGGTAGAACTGCTGGATATGGCATCATGAGGTTTTAAGCGTGAGGTCATACCTATTTGAGGTAGGGCTCCAAAGGGATGGAATGCTTTTGTCCTAAAGTCTTTCTATTGATCTTGTTTACCATTCCCCAAGCACGTATAAACCTTTGATGACAACCTTGAAAATATTTCTCGTAATCGAATATAAAACCCGAATTTTTTTTATTAATAACCATGTATTAAAATAATATTTCGCAAATAACCGTGTTTCAGAAAAAATTACGCAAATAACCACGTTTGAGATGGCTCCACAAAGGAGGAGCCATCTCAATTGGCGCATGCACCTCATTTTTTAAGGGAGGCGCCATCTCACTTGGCTCCTAAGTGCTTAGGGCATGCCCTAAGCCAAGTGAGATGGCGCCTAAGTATAATTTTAGGGCAAAAAAATTTTTTTTTTATTTTTTTTCCTGTGCGTTGCCTATTGGACAGAGATCAACAAAATGGACTTTTTATTAAAAAAAAATATAATTACATTCAACTGTATTACATTAAAAGAACAGTAAAAAAAATGGATACAAAAAATACTGGGAAAAAAAAAGATACATCAGTGATCCCCCGGAACCCGGTAATGACCCCCGGTTCCGCATCCCCATCCTCGCCTTTCTCTTGCTGGGTGTCGTCACGTTTCCTGCTACGGCAAGGTCGATGGCCCAGCAAAGTCAATACGGTCCGAATCCATAAAATCAGTAAGATCTCCATATCTCGAAGATCCGCTCTGGTACAGTCAGTTACCCATACCCTCAAAGTTTGGTCGTGTTGGCGGTGGGTGGGGTTCCATGGTTGGTCGGTAGCATTGGTCGTCTGAGTATGGGGGGTAGAAAGGAAATGGATCTTGGGGTGTTTGGTATTGTGGATGTTGGGTGGTTTGGTGATATGGTGGGTGATGGTAGGTTTGGTCGGCTTGGTCATAATCTTCCGACATTCCCATATCAGGGCTAAGGCTGGATGTTGAGGGTGCCATATTAAGATATGTGGAAGACTGAAATTGTGTTTGGGGTATGTGGGTGTGCTGGTATTGGGGTTGGTATTGTGGTTGGGTTTGAGGCATATCCGGGTATTGGTAGTTTGGTGGTGATTGTGGTTGGTAGTACGACATTTGATTGTAGTTGTGTTATGGTGAGGAATGTGGTTGGGTGTTTGTGGGTCTGTTTCTTCTTTGGGGTTGGTTGGAGGTTGATGGGTTTTGGGTTTGTTGATGGGGAATCGAGGGTTTTGCCCATTGTGTGCGTGGGTCAACCAAGTACCTCAGATGAGACACGTGCATTTCTGGGTTACTAACCGCCCTGTACCACGACATATATTGATCCGTGTGTCGCATGTTACCTTGAGTAAGGAAAACCGGGGATTGCAAGATGTAGCGGTGACGCCTCTGCCACATCTTACACCATTCCGGAGCAAAGTCTTTCCAGTTGGTAAGACCCCACTGGGCGTCGACCCTTTTAAGATGCCAGGGGGACAAATCTGTTGGATCACTTGGTATCTCTTGATGCATTCCGAACTGCATCTTCACACGGTCGCTGTGGTGCATCTCCACAATGTTGAACCGAATGAGTGCAGTCTTTGCAGTCCAAGTTGCTGCATCCTCTGGGTTTGGAGCATGGCCCAAACCCAAATATGGTCTCCAGATGAACTGCGATAAAATTTAAATCAGGTTAGCGCAAAAGTAATGTATAAATAATTAAAATGAACAAAAGTTAAAAGCTACGACGTACGTCATCTGGGCCTAAGTGATCCAACAGATTCCGATAGAGTGCGACATTGAATCTTGGATTCTTGCCATAATCCATACCCCTCACGCAGTACCTAAAGGAAATGAGAAACATGTTATTTTTAGCATATATTTTGGAAAGAGCAGAATAGTTATAAATGCTATAACTTAATGACTTACTTTGTTGCGTACGGGAAACCAAAAGTGTTGTTGTTGATGGGGTTTAAGGACTCCATCCTCCACCAACCCCAGGCTTGTAGTAAAAATGCGCACCCATAAAATGTACATTTTTCCTTGACTGCGTTTTTGTACAAGGAACTGTATAGGTGGGCTAATACTGCAGAACCCCAACTATATTTTCTAGTTTTTTCAAAATTTGTTAGTAAATGTAAGTACATAAAATTTACACTATTTCCCGTACTTTCTGGAAATAAAAATGTACCAAGAAGTATCATAAGATACGTTCTGGCTTTTACTACTCGGTCATTCTCTGAGGAATTTTCATTTAATTCCATACTTGCATAATGACGTTTCAGGTCAGTGAGTAGTATTCCCTGCCCTCTTGCTCCACCACCTTCTACCATATCCCTACCCAACAGTTCTTCACACTGTGAGTTGGGTTGTTTAACCGACCCGTTCACCACCTTACCGTCGATAGGGAGGCCTAGTAGCATGTACACATCCTCGAGCGTGATGGTACATTCACCTATTGGTAGGTGAAATGTATGGGTCTCCGGTCTCCACCTTTCCAACA
The DNA here is from genome assembly GCA_948472305.1 of Vicia faba. Lineage (NCBI taxonomy): Eukaryota > Viridiplantae > Streptophyta > Magnoliopsida > Fabales > Fabaceae > Vicia > Vicia faba. The sequence goes on from OX451740.1 coordinate 1,127,461,062, forward strand.
TTGCAAGAATGAACTTTGAGTCAATGGTGCAGTTGGAGATCTTTATCACATGTCCAAAACCTGCATATTCCAGATAAGGGACGATAAATGGGTCAGGAGCCAGGTAGTTGTGCGAACGGATTCTGAATCTTTTTGTGTCCTGAGATCATAATTTAACAGGTGTAAGATTAATTAAGATGAACAACACGTTATTTGAAGTATGAAAAATGTATAACCAAAGAAGAGACTTATAAATGCAGCAATGTTTTCCCTTGTGCCTTTGTGAGTATCGCCCATTGTTAGAAGAGCCATTGTTCAGAATGCTTGAGAGTATGAAAGACTTAGGAAGAGATAGAGAGTATGATAGACTTAAGAAATATTTCGTAGCAGAGAGTGAGAGTTGTGTGGGTGTGAGAGATGTTTCATAAGGTATGTATTTATAGGCAAATAAGTTTGATGTAGTGGTTGCTTGTGCTTGCATGCCTGCGAAGTGTCACATTTGCATGCTTAGGGGGTTACACATATGCATGCATGCATTTACAAAAAATGTAAGGTGTCACTCTTGCAGGCTAGGTGGCAGCCCATGCATGTATCACGATTGGACAGTAAGGGAGGCGCCATCTCACTTGGCGAAAGAGTACAAAAATGAATGGTGTCGCCACCCCATTTGGCGAATAAGAGGTGTCATTTGTTACAGCATAGGCTCAGGCTACGTGACAGCCTTTGGGATTCCTTTCTTTATTGCATGCAAGGCCATTGGAGTTGATGGGTGGAGTCTTACACAAAACATGTATGTGTGCAGAATAGGGCCAGGATAGGTGGCAGCCTATGGGGTTTCATAAGCCCATGCATGTATCACGATTAGACAGTAAGGGAGGCGCCATCTCACTTGGCGAAAGAGTACAAAAATGAATGGTGTCGCCACCGCATTTGGCGAATAAGAGGTGTCATTTGTTACAGTATAGGCTCAGGCTACTTGACAGCCTTTGGGATTCCTTTCTTTATTGCATGCAAGGCCATTGGAGTTGATGGGTGGAGTCTTACACAAAACATGTATGTGTGCAGAATAGGGCCAGGATAGGTGGCTGCCTATGGGGTTTCATAAGCCCATGCATGTATCACGATTGGACAGTAAGGGAGGCGCCATCTCACTTGGCGAAAGAGTACAAAAATGAATGGTGTCGCCACCCCATTTGGCGAATAAGAGGTGTCATTTGTTACAGCATAGGCTCAGGCTACGTGACAGCCTTTGGGATTCCTTTCTTTATTGCATGCAAGGACATTGGAGTTGATGGGTGGAGTCTTACACAAAACATGTATGTGTGCAGAATAGGGCCAGGATAGGTGGCAGCCTATGGGGTTTCATAAGCCCATGCATGTATCACGATTAGACAGTAAGGGAGGCGCCATCTCACTTGGCGAAAGAGTACAAAAATGAATGGTTTCGCCACCCCATTTGGCGAATAAGAGGTGTCATTTGTTACAGCATAGGCTCAGGCTACGTGACAGCCTTTGGGATTCCTTTCTTTATTGCATGCAAGGCCATTGGAGTTGATGGGTGGAGTCTTACACAAAACATGTATGTGTGCAGAATAGGGCCAGGATAGGTGGCAGCCTATGGGGTTTCATTATTGCATGTAATATTATTGGCAGCCTTGGGGGGTTGCATCCCTTACTTAATTGAAATTTTTAGCCTTACGTTTAACATAACATTGCTTCACATAATCTGTCAAATCTTCCAACCTTCGAATCAGTCATCAAACCTTCAAACATTCCAGCATTCATACCTTCATACAATCAATAAACCTCAAACATTCCAATCTTCAAACCTTAAAACAATTCTACGCAATGGCCTCTTCACCACAATTTGTCGTCAAAGCACATTTCAACGGTGAGACATACATTTGTCCCACAGTTGGGTTTTTGTTTAGAAACACCGACAATGTTCGATTTCTCTTAAACGGGAAAGCCAATTTCTCGTACTTCAAGAAAAGATTGGAGGCCAAACTTGAACGAGGCCCGGTATCCCAAATATTTTATCAGAATCCAGTTTTTTTTTTAAACAACCAAGTAATTTTTTATAAGGTTGAAGTTCAAGATGACGAGGATCTCCAGAACATGATTTCCAGCCATGTCTATTCTGGATACGACTCTATTGAGTTGTACGTTTTGCTTCAAGAGCCTCCGGTGACACAGGAGGTAGAGCCTCCGGTGACACAGGAGGTTGATCCTTTGGAGAATGAACAAGATGAGGTAGATGCATTTGATGATGAAGAAGAAGATAACGAGTTCGAGTTTGATGAAATGGTGAACGATGATTCTGACGATGATGGCATCCTAAGTATTCCTACAGACAAAATCTACACACCACCTCCACACATGACAAACTTCAACATGGGCGGAGATGAACCTTCTACTGACTTATTTTTAAAACCGTATATGCAGTCCAATGAAAATTTAAAAGAGAAGGACAAGTTTCGTAACAGAGAGGAATCCATCAGGGCCATTAAAAAATTTCACATGCTCAACTCGGTTGATTTTAAGGTGGATCGTGTCAACCCGGAAAGGTACAAGATCAAGTGTGTCCACCCTGACTGTATGTTCAAGCTGGCTGCATCATACAGATTAAGGGGTGACTGCTGGGTCATAGGTTCCATGACTACCCACACTTGTGTAAGTTCCACTCAATCACAGGACCACCGAAAACTCAACCATGATCTAATCTGTCAAGAAATCCTACCCCTGGTCAGCAACGACCCATCTTTGAAGGTGAAAACAATCATCTCCCACATCACCATAGTTTTTAACTACACTCCGTCTTACCGTAAGGCGTGGTTAGCAAAGACTAAGGCGATTGAAAGGGTGTACGACAACTGGGAGGAGTCATATCGAGAACTTCCCCGCTACCTAAATGCACTCAAGACATATTCTCCAGGTAGTGTTTATGTTCTGGAAACATTGCCAGCGTACGCCCAAGATGGTAGTCTACTGCATGGCAACAGAATATTCAGTCGCGTGTTTTGGGAATTTCAACCATGCATCACAGGGTTTGCATCATGCAAACCAATTCTACAAATTGACGGGACTTGGTTGTATGGGAAGTACAAAGGCACGCTATTGATGGAAGTTGCACAAGATGGCAACAACAACATTTTCCCCGTTGCGTTTGCCCTTGTCGAGGGGGAGACCGGTGGTTCTTGGAGCTTTTTCCTGAAAAATATTCGGACACACGTGGCTCCTCAACCAGATCTCTGTTTGATCTCGGACAGACATGCCTCCATTGAAAGTGCCTACAATAATCCAGCAAATGGTTGGCATGACCCTCCTTCTACGCATGTCTATTGCGTCAGGCATATCGTCCAAAATTTCTCGAGGGAGGTCAAGGACAAAACATTGAGGAAAGCGGTTATGAATGCGGGATATGCATTGACACAACTCACATTCAAATATTACCGCAACGAGATCCGTTTGTCTAATCCAGAAGCCGGTACGTGGATCGACAATATTCTGGTCGAAAAGTGGACTAGGTCATACGACAATGGCCAAAGATGGGGGCATATGACAACGAATCTTATTGAATCAATGAATGGGGTATTCAAGGGCATACGAAACCTCCCAATCACTGCCTTGGTAAAATCCACGTATTTTAGGATGGCTGCGTTATTTGCCAAAAGAGGTGAAATGTGGTATGCGGTGTTGCAATCAGGACAACTATGGAGTGAAAGCTACATGAAGTACATTAAGGCTGAAAGTGCTAAAGCCAACACTCACATGGTTACACGGTTTGACCGACACAGCCACAACTTCATTGTGAAAGAGACAATCGACCATAATGAAGGCCTGCCAAGACAAGAATACAGGGTCATTTTACCTTCTCAATGGTGCGATTGTGGCAGGTTTCAAGCATTTCGTATGCCTTGCTCTCATGTCATTGCCGCTTGTGCTCATACCCATCAAGACGCGCTTCAACTGCTGTCAAACGTGTACAAATCTGAAACGTTGCTCACTGTTTACAACAACAACTCTCCTTTGGTGGCAAAACCAGATTATTAGCCTGAATACAACGGCGATATAGTTTGGCACAATGACCAAATGCGAAGGAACAAGAAGGGTCGTCCCAAAAGTAGGCGCATCACAACAGAAATGGACGATCTTGACAGGTTGGAAAGAAAGTGTGGTTTATGCCGTCAGGTCGGACACAATCGCAAAAACTGTCCGAATCGGGCGTCTGGCTCGACCACATAAATATTGTAATACAATAAATCTTTTCAATATTTGTGTTGTAAACAATTGGGTTTTCCGTTAATAAAACTGTTAACACAATTTAGGAAATTCAATCTAGGAAATTACATTAGGGTTTTCGCGTACAACAATGATTAACGATATTCAATCTAGGAAATTACAACTGTTAACACAATTTCATCTGACCCATGCATCATCAGCATTACATCACTGTCTGTTTTGACTTCCTCCAACCACACATTAGGTCTTCCTGTCGCATGCGAGGTTGTTGTTCGTTTTCGCTGGATCCTTCGAATTTTTCCCCCCTCCGCGATGTCTCCATCTAGCCACCGCATCAACTCCCGCTTCATACGCTCCATGGAGTGAATGTGCCAGAATTTCATTTTCATCGCAGGTTTCGTGGCGGAGAATATAACGTAACCATCTCTGCTAAAAATCATAGGAGACGTCATTATGCAAATAACGGAGTACAAAATAAAAATACAGTGCGAGAAAGTGTGAGAAATTTCGAAGAAACGGACGAATTATTTATAAAACAGCATTTTGCCCTAGTTTTGCCCTAGGCGCCAAGTGAGATGGCGCATCCTCTCATTTTTAAGGAGCATGCGCCATCTCACTTGGCTAAAAGCCAAGGGAGGCGCCAAGTGAGATGGTGCCTAGGGCAAAACCCTAGGTGCATGCGCCAATTGAGATGGCTCCTCCTTTGTGGAGCCATCTGAAACATGGTTATTTGCGTAATTTTTTCCGAAACCCGGTTATTTGCGAAATATTTTTTTAATACATGGTTATTAATAAAAAAAATTCACAAAACCCTGGATAAGCATTTCATGAGCATCATCTCTTCGAGTATAACCAAATTGGCGTAGAGCTAGAGAAGGGTTGTAGGTAATATCTCCCCTAATGCTAAGGAGTGGAACATTATAGAATTCCCCACAACGGTCAATGATAGTAACATCTTCCAGAGATCAGGAACACCAACAAATATCTGAATGAGAGAGCGACATCATCCTTTGAAACCATCTCAAACCTTGTCCATTCTTCAATACTGATCGGGGAAGGTGCAAAATAAACCACCTCAATAAAAACAGTATGCAAAACATAAGGGTCCCTTGCTTCCTAATAGTACGAGTGTGAAGAGAATGCAAAATATCTCCAAGCAAAGTAGGCACAGGGTTACGAGTGAGGAAATTTTTTCCAGCATTTATATCTATGAGTTGGTCTGGATTAGGGAATAACACCAAACTATAGATCAACAGAGCCAAGATTTCCTTGAAAGTCTGAAAACTCATAGCATCCAGAAACGGTCGAGTCTTCTCTAATAGAAATTTAGTAAGAAAACCCTTGACTCCACTTCTTGTTTCCCAATTAGATACGATGTCATACCGTTTCAGATGTAAGGCTGCTGCAATTTCTTTAGGTTGTGGATCTTTCTCTAAACCAGTGAAAGGTGTCTGATCAAGAACAAGTACTCTCAGTAGCTTAGAGAGCTCTTCCATTGTGGGTACCAGCTGATAATACGAAAAGGTGAAACAGTGATGTGCGGGATCAAAGAACTGGAATGAAACACTCATCATGTCTTCTTCAAAACCTGAGGTAACCAAACTGAGTAGATGATCATGCCTCTTGGTGAATTGAGAGATTTCAGGAACTTTTGAGACTAACTCCTTAAGTTGAGAATGTATCCTCACAAAACTGATCAAGATAGTATTTATGCGGGTAGGGGCCATAACCTACAACAAAGAACGAAGATAAATCCATAGGTCCTTGAAATGGTTAGTGAAAATGACATGTGTAATGATGTCATGATGTCATGTTCGCACAAATTTAATCAAACAAAAACAAGACACACCAGGCCTTAGGTTCAGGCTTGCATGGAGTTTATAGGTAAGTACCGTCTTGAGTTTAGTTGGCTCAACCTGTTCTAAAAGAAGTAACCGGGTTCTAGGAATCTCAAATCACTGATATTTATCTCAGGCATTGTTTCAGCTCAAGCATCTGAATTGCGGCCGAAATATCCTGAGAGTCCAATCTCAATGAGTGTAGCATCGAGTATAAACCAACTTCAGTGTGCACCAAAGCCGACCATCTCACTACTTTCTAATGGCTAAGTTGTGTCAACTAAAGTTCTAAGGTCAGTTAGTGCTTATGACACCACGCGGAAACCCAACATTCTCCTTGACTGACTCAAGGGACACCGACACCAACCAATGTGTCGCACTAACATACCCATCATTTCAACCATATTGGTCTATGCCGTATAATTTTTACGATCTATTCCTACTTACCTAAAATACCCCAGATCCAGGTATAGGATATATACAAGAAATGAACCCAAGCATATCCCGAAATATAAAGCAAACAAGGCAATCAAGTAAAGCAATAAAGGTGATATGGCTCTTAAGGTAACCCTACTTTTAGTTATCCTTTCCCCAGCAGAGTCGCCAGTTCTGTAATATGGTAGGAGAATTGACTTTTGGGTTTTACATTTTATCTAAAATGTTACGGATAGTAAGAGTCGCCACCGACTTTTCTTTTATCCAATAAAAGAAAGGGTGAAAAGAACAAGAAAGACCTTTTGAGAATTTTCTGAGTAAGGGGGGTAGGTTATGAAATGGGAAGATGTTAGCACCCTTTTCATTAGTAGATTTCTACGGGTGTTTAATCGCTAACTCACTTTTTGGAAATGCTTTGTGCTTGTGTATGTTTTAAATAAAAAAATATTGAAAATGCCTAAGTGCGGCAATTTTGTAATGATTCTCGTATCGTTGAGAATGTATATAAAGTGTTTGTTTTGAAAATATTTGTGAAAGAAAGTATTATTTTGTGAAAAGATGTTTTGTTTTGAAAAGTTTGCGAGAAAGCGACTACGAGCGTTCTACCTACTCATAAAAAGTCTTCGTTCTTTTCCTCCTCCTTTAGATGGTGCTACCCTAGCATTAGTTAGTAGGAAGCCCTATCGTTGGATATGAGGGACATGCGCGGGTCATCGTACAATCATAGAAGGCAACTTGTAGGACGCTTTAATAATTGTTGTAAGGGACTAAGGTTATTTACCGAAGGCATCATCGAAGGGTCATAGAGGGACTACGATCTTTTAACCGAGGGTCTTTGCTAAAGCGTCCCACATTCGAGGGACATGACTGTTTAAATCTGAGGCAACAACTGAGGGTCACCCTAGAGGTGTGCGTGTGCGAAGTGTTTTGATTTCAAGTATTTGTCTTGAGATTAGGTTTTCTAACTTTTTCTTTTTTTATGTCTTTCCATGCACGCCTAATTAATCTAGCAGTTAAATATATACAAATGCGGAAAGTAGAAATGCGGGAAATAAACTACGCTATTACAATGCTTCGGGGATGGGGAATTACAAACCATAAAAATAGGGAGGAAAATGTAAAGAAGTCATAATTTATCTATTACATACCATTGAAAGTTATGTAAAGATAATAAGGCGAAAAATAAATAAACGTGCGGAGATGGAAAAGGGAAAGACGCAAAAACCCTAAAAATTCTAAGTATTTAAGAAAATATTTTTGGTGTTTTTGTTTAGAAAAATATTTGAAGTGATTAATAAAAATAAAACCTAATTCTTAAATTAACTTACAAACTAAATAATAAAATAAAAACCAATGGTGATTAAATTAAATTAATTTTTATTTATAAAAAATTAAATTAATTTATTAAAACCTAAATCTGATCTTTTATGATTTTATGATTTTTGTTGATCCAAATAAAACTAATTAATTAAAGGAAAAATGTTAATTAAAATAAAATAAAGAAATATTAAAATGGTCCTGCAAATAAGTAAGTTGGGGGTGAGAAAGAAGCAAAAACGTCCAGGCCCAAATCAGGGAGCCCAGGTTGTTGCGCTGGATATAGTGGAGCTGACCCCTCTGAGGTGTATCGTGGAGTGTGCGTTTGAGGTGTTTAAATATGGAACTCTGATATCTGATGGTCATTGGATGAGGCACACCATGCACGCACTGGACCTGATTATACTGAATCTACAATGAAAACATGAGAAAACAAAAATTTCCCCACACCTGGATTGAACCCAGGACCAAGCATAGGTAAACCTTAAACACACGCGCGTTGCCACCACTGGGGTGGCTGTTTCATCCGGTTATGAAACAACACCTAATAAATATAATATGAACTTGGATGTCAAAATTTGAAAATGCCAGCACATCATCTTCTTCTTCCTTCTCGTGCACACGAACAAACAACAACACCATTTTCATTCTTTGATTTTTTTATTTAAAATTCTCATTTCTCAACCAAATTGAAAGATGTAAACATCAAAATTGTTTAATTTTTAACAATAAATCCAACCATATAATTTTCAAAATCTATAGCTTAAATATTGGAACGAATTTTGTTTGGTACCAAACTAAAACCCTAACATTTCAGAAAACCCAGTTCCAAAATTCTCATCACACAGTTAATTAAAATGAGATTTAAGGACATGGTTAGCTTCATAGACATGATATCTACATTTTTCCTTTAGAATTTTTTGTACCCAAAAAATTTCCCTCTCATTTTTCAAGAAATTTCTCACAGGATTTTCAATTTGCTCAAAGTTTCACAAGGATTGATCAGCTCAAGACTTTTCCTCAACACTGATGACTCAAATTAGGGGTTTGAGTTTGCACAAGGAAATTAACTTTTAATTCCTCATATGACATTCTTGGATCATTTTTGACCTTAAAGAATGCTCACGTCAAATTTCAAGTCTTGTAGTTAATGTTTGCTCAGTCAATTGATCAGATGACCTAAAATCAACTTTATTGACTAAAAAGTCAATTGTGGCCAATTTACAGTCAAACTTCATCATTTTTGATCCAAATCAATATTTTTAAATCATATGAACCATTTGGTAAAGTTTGGATTATAATTCCTCAAGAAATTTGATCAGATCACCAAAGGGGAAAATGGTCAAAATTAGGGTTTGGACTAAGAAGGTTTGATTTTTGACTTTTGACCAAATACATGACTTATTGGCTTGAGACATGATATCAAGGATTAAAATGCATCAAATTGACCTATATTTCATGGTTCAAAACACTTCTCAAGATCAATTGATTGATAATTGAAATTTGGTCAACTGATGAAAAAAGTCAAATGTACACTGAAAACTCAAACTTTGACTTTTTGATCAAAATCAAGTTTCAAAAATCATATTTCATCAAGAAATGTCAAAATATGAAGATTGTTGATCAAGAAATCAAAAATTCAAAATTCACTTTGAATAGTCAAAATTTCTAAGACTTAGAAATTTATTTAAGTATTGGAAAATGTACTTTTTTCATGACTTTGTGCCAAATTTTCACCATGATGCAAAATGATTCAAAGAAAACTTCCAACATGAAAGTTGTATATCTTGAGTAAACCTACAACTTTTCTTCACAAATAAAATTCTATAAATGGTTGGATTTTAAGTTATAAATTCATAAAGACATGTACATGAAACAAAAAAACCTAGTGAAATTTTACCCTAATTAGGCAGATTTTTGGTACCAACTTCATGACAACTTTTCATATAGTTCCAAGTTTATTCTTAAAAAATTTCCAACATGAAGGTTGTATATGATGTAAATAGCTTCCAAAAATGTCCAAGAACTCATTGAGACCATACGTGAGCTGAGAGAATCGAAGACAAGAAGTTAGGGTTTCAAGCTTGATTTACAAGGCAAATTTTGTGATGAACATGAACCAAATCCATAGCCATGCTGCACAATATTCACTTTGCAGACCTCAAAATTGTGTTTCACTCCATAATTAATGGTTTACACAATTTATTAAGCTCTTATCCAAGTGTTTGAAGCATTGTCCATACCAATTTTCCATTAATGGCACAAAATTATCATTTCAATTTTAGAAAAGCAAGCTTTATGCAAAGTCAACTTGTATTGAGCCTTGCACTTGTTCTTTATGCACACACAACACCTATAAACCAAAATCAAACATGTTTGAAGTTATAACCACTCTATACAGCCCTGTACCATGTCTTGGAACAAGATGTTTCAACTTAGCTTCAAAAACAAGTAAAGATGCCACAACTTGAGATTTCAAATTCTGGCTTGTTGTAACACACAAGACCTCTTGCCTATAAATAGAGACACTCTTTGCAACCTAACAAACGGATTTTCTAGCCTAAAAACTCCATCAACCCTCCTCAAACATAGAATCACCAAGAATACCTCAAAACTTGTCATTTCTGAGTTTTGAATCCAATCTTCAAACCTACTTGTGCGTTTCTTATCCTTTTACTTTCAAAAGCTTCTAAAAATCATACACAAACAATTCCAACACCTGTTATCCAATTGTAACACCATCTTCATCAACTTCCATTTTCAAAAACATAGCTTTGCATTTGGACTTCTCCAGCAGGATTCAGCCATCCTCAGCTCAAGGTAACTATTGCATTAGCTTCCTAGAGATTCAAGGAAGCTAACTCAATCATCACAACACCTTGAAAGCTACTCAAACTCAAAACACAAAGTTCAGTTTTGAAGTAAATTTTTTGATTTTCAAACTCCTCATATAGGCATTGTTAGGCTTGAATTTTCAAAGATAAAATGTAGATATCATTGCCCTGAAACTGCCCATGTCCATAGTTTTCATTTATATTTCCTGAGCTTAGAGAATTTTGAGTTTGAAATTTCTGGAAAACTTAGGGTTCAGATTAGGGCCATAAAAATTATCATTCATCTTTGAATTATAGTTTTAGTGATTTATATTTTTGAAATCGTGATGAGATTTTACACAACTTTCATGTTTGCATTTTCCATTTTGGTTGAGAAATGAATAAGATTTATATGGCCTGGTTGGCGTAAGGTTGAAGATGAAGTACAGACCATGGACTTGTTTTGTAATATATTGTGTTGGTTCTGTTATATACACCGGATGTATATCCACACCAATGGTAAGGAAGTGCGCGTATATTGTTGAGGGCATGGGTTCGAGCCCCAGCGCTGCCATTTTGCTTATTTTCTAACATTTTTTCCTTTTGTCACACAACACGCACACCTGGGCCATCCCTCACCGGGCCTTGCATTTTTTCCTAATAATACCCCCTGTATACTTATCACCATGCATGCCCATTTTTTTATTTTTTTTTATTTCTAAAACAGGCCATTGGGCCTAACAAACCAAAATTGTTTTACTCCTAAACACCCCAGATCATTTTATATCCCCCTTGACTTTATTTTTATAATTCTAATTTTATTTTCCTTTCTCTATTTTATTATTATTAATATTATTATTATTATTATTATTATTATTATTATTATTATCATTATTATTATTACTAACTAAAAATACCAAAAATATTTTCATTTATTTAATTATTTAGGTATTTAGCAATTCTTATCTTATTTCTCTTAGACTAAAAAGACCAAAATGTTTCCTTAATTAAATTCATTTTCTTTTCTTAAAATTAAATAAATAATTAGATTTAGGTTTATTTTTATTATTTTATAGAACTTAGGTTTCTTTTATTTAATAAAATTTTCACACTAGTTTAATTAAATTAAGACTATTTTCTACAAAACCCTAAAAAACTTGCTTCTTTAATCAAATTAATGTCTTTTCTTAATTAACTTAGGTTTAATTTTCCTCATTCTAATTGATTATTCTCCTTTTAGTTAATTACATCAAAAAATCATTTTCTTAACAAAAATCCAATCCTTTTCCATTAATCCTTGTACATTATATTCATTTCTTTTACATTATTCAAATTCAATATGGTTGTAATAGATAATTATGACCTTTATTTCTTTCCATTGCCCATTTGTAAATTTTTATACCCCATCCTCTAATGATGTAATAGCGTAGGATATTTACTTTCCGTAATTTACCGCTTTCAAATATAAATGCTAGTAAATTAGGTTTTGTATGGAAAGATAAAATCAATACTAGAAAACCCTAATTCAAGATAAACAATGCATGAAATCAAAACACTTGCACACTTACATCTCTAGGGTTAACTCCACTTGTTGCCTTGAGAAGATGGTCATGTTATGCATGTGAGACACCTTAGCAAAAACAATCAAAAATACAAGATCATAGTCCCTCGATGACGCTATGAATGTTGCCTTACAAATGATATTAGTCCCCTAGGAAAATGCTAAGGTATCTCACAACATTGCATTTTATGACTATACGATGACCCACGCCCGTCCCTTTACATCCAAAGATAGGGCTTCTTACCAATCAATGGTAAGATAGCAATGTCAAAGGAAGAGAGAAATGAACAAAATACTTTTGAGTAGGTAGAACGCTCTTAGTTGCTTGCTCATAATCCATCTTCAAAAAACAGACTTCTTTTCTAACACACCAAACACTTTCAAAACATGAAATATTTTCAAAAAGTCCAACACTTTGTATGCATTCTTATAGAGACGAGAATCATTACAAAGTTTTCCTAAACGAAGGCGCTTTTCAAAAATATTTTCAAAACCCACCACAAACACATTTCAAACAAAGCAATTTCAAAAGTGAGCTAGCTAGTAACTAAGAGCCCGTAGATAACTATGGATGAAAAGGGTGCTAACACCTTCCCTTTTCATAACCTACCCCCCTAACTCAATAAAAATATCGCAAAGGTATTTCCTATTCTTTTCACCCTTTCCTTATCGAATACAAGAAAAGTCGATGGCGACTCTTGCTATCCGCAACAATTTCGATAAAAAAGAAAAATAACCAAGTTAGTTCTCCCACCGTATCATAGAACTGGCGACTCTGTTGGGGAACACTAAAAGTGGGGTTACCTTAGAGCTAGATCACATTTAATTGCTTTCATTGTTTGATTTGCTTGCTTTACATTTATGGATCCTTGTTTGGGTTTGTATTGATCCTCTACCCGGATTGGGGAACATTATTAGGTAAGTAGAAATAGACCATGGAGACTGTTTAGGGTATATCAAAATGTTTAAAACGATGACTACGTTAGTGTGACACATTTGTTGGTACCAGTAGCCCTTGAGTCTAGTCAAGGAGAATACAGGGCCGCTGTGTGGTTTCATGAAGCACTAACTGACCTTAGAATCTTTAATTGAACAACTTGGACATTAGGAAGTAGTGAGATAGTTGGCTTTGGTGTAGTCCGAAGTTGGTTGATACTCGACGCTACACTCATTGAGATCGGACTTTCGGGATATTTCGGTCGCCAATAAAGAGGCTTGCGCTGAAACAAATCCCGATGAAGAAAGACCGGTGATATTGAGATTCCCTAGAACCCAGTTACTTTCTAGGACAGGTTGAGCCACCTAATCTTCAAGAGGTTACTTACCAATGAAAGCTCATGCAAGCCTAAACCTAAGGACCTGTTTTCTTTGGGTGTATATACTTGTACATAACATCATGACATCATACCATAGCATTTTGCACTAACCATTTCAAGGACCTAGAGATTTATTTTTGTTTTGTTTTGTAGGACATGGCTTACACTCACAGGAATACTATCCAAGTCAACCTCGTAAGAGTGCCTCCTAAAATAAAAGAGTTAGTGTAAAGGGTTCTTGAGAATTCTCCGTTCACCAAGAGACATGGTCTACTTCTCAATCCGGTTACCTCAAACCTTTATGAAGACATGATGAAGGTGCTCTTTCAGTTCTTCGACCCTCTACACAATTGCTTTACCTTTCCTGATTACCGACTTGTGCCTACTATGGAAGAATTCTCTCAACTCTTGGGAATTCCCACTCTTGACCAACTACCCTTAAACGGTATTGAAAGAGACCCAAGACCTTATGAGATTGCTCAAGTTCTACATTTACAACGATCTGACATTGTGGCAAATTGGGAAAGAAGAAGTGGTGTCAAAGGGTTTCTAGCCAAGTTTTTGTTGGAGAAGTCTCAAGATTTTTGGAATACTCTTGATTTAAAAGCCTTTGAAGAAGTGTTGGATCTTTTCATCTATGGGATGGTACTGTTTCCCAATCCTGACCAACTCATAGATGTGAACACAGTAAAAAAATTCTATCTCGTAACCCGATGCCTACTTTGCTTGGAGATGTCTTGAATTCTCTTCACACTCGCACCATGAAGAGAAGAGGAGTTATTATGTGTTGCACTCATTTGTTGGATAATTGTTTATTTGGCACTTACCTCTATCTATTTTGAAGAATGAGCAAGGCATGAGATGGTCTAAAAGGTTGATGTCACTTACGCATTTGGATATTCATTGGTGTTCTCGATCTTTGGAGGATGTTATCATCATTGACCGTTGTAGGGAATTCCCTAATGTCCCTCTCCTTGGCATTATGGGAGGTATCACTTATAACCCTTGCTTGGCTTTGCGACAGTTTGGATATGCTAGGAGGGATGGTCCTCATGATGCACTTGTCCAAGGAATTGCATTTGACTATGAGAGCAACGTCCAAGGTTACTGTCAAAGATTCACACGAGCTTAGGGAATGGTAAACAAAATTGATAGAAAGACTTTGGGGCATAAAAACTCCAATTCTTTGGAGCCTTATCCGCGAGCTCGCGCTCAAAACCTCATGATGCCTTATGAAGCCATCCTACCTATCATCATGGAGCCTGTTACCGAGGGAGATATTCCATATAATGTCCTTCATCCGGATATGCCTACTTCTCTTGAAGATTTTCAAAGAGCTTGAATTCAGCTCAAAGGGGAGTGAGACACCTTCGAAACTCAGTTCTACGCAAGCGAGAGGAAGGTTTTGGAGCTTATGAGACAACTTCATGAAGAACGAAGTTTCAACGCTTACATTGCACCAAAGAGGATGCACTCATGGGAAGCCCGATTCTTTTTGTTGTTTTAGGAGTTTATTTTGTATTTGCTCCCTCCATTATAAACCCAAGAGGCATGATTGTAATCAATCTGAACTTATTAATGCAATTAATGTTTGTTCCTTCTTTGTCTAAACAAATTTAAATCTTCTAAGTCCTTGAAATCATTTTCATACGCATTTCATGCATCATAACATAAGCAAGCTTTCCACAACAGGTTTCCTCATCTTTCTACTGTTTATTTTAGTAAGATGGATATCGAGCAGACCGTGAAAGATTTGCAAGCACAAAATTCCCAGGTCCAAGAGACTTTGCTTACCCTGGCCAAGGGACAACAAGAGCTGATGACATTGCTGGAGGCCAACAAGAAGACTAAGAAGAAGGACCTCATAAACATGGGGAAAAGGTTTAAAGGCCGAGTCCGTCAGGTGCAGATAGTTGAAGAGTTATCTGAGGAAGACGAGAACCAGGTGGAAGAGGCAAGGAGCACCCGTGATGGGGGTGCAAATGATCAAGCTTCCGAGGAAGTAGATTACTTTGATGAACAGTATCCACCAGTCGAGGATAAATACAAGCAGTTAGAGGATAGACTAAAAGCTGTTGAAATTCAAGTCGTACCTGGTTGGGACTTTGGTGATTTGGGCTTAGTACCTGGGGTCGTCATTCCCCATAAGTTCAAAATAACATTCTTTGCTATGATGGAGTTTCATGCCAAAAACTTCCTCTGAGGTTCTACGTCCACAAGATACAACCATATACTATTGACAAGAAGCTCTATGTCCATTTCTTCCAAGAGAGTCTGGCTGGGACTCAGTTAGAATGGTTTTACCAATTAGAGGGTTCCCGCATTCACACATGGGAAGATATGGCCACTTATTTTTATCATCAATATCAGTACAACACTGATTTAACATCAACAAGATTTCAACTTCAAGGAATTACAATGGGTACTAATGAAGGGTTTAAAGAGTACGTGCAAAAATGGAGTGATCTTGCTGGTAGAGTTCAACCACCATTGACTGATCGGGAGCTGGTGGACATGTTCATGGGAACAATAATGGGACCATATTTCAACTTGCTAATTGGTAGCTCATCTTCCGGTTTCACTGAGTTAATTCTAACTGGTGAAAGGGTCGAGAGTGGAACCAAGAGTGGAAAAATTCCCATGGCATCTGCTTCTACATCAAGCACTGTAAAGAAACCCTTTACTAGCAAGAAAGAAGCCAGTGTTGTTTATGGGTCAAGGGCTCATACCAAGAAGGATCACCATCCATATATTAATATTGTTTTGATCTCCAACCCTCCTCTTCTCAAAGATAATCATCCAACCATCAATGATCTGAAATTCCTCGAAGACAATTCACGAGGATTAGCATGTCACTTTCCTAAGCGTTGTAACATCTATTGAAGGCCAACTTAGTTACATTGCGTGATCCGCCGTCAAATCCAAATATTACATCACCGAAGTAAAATCCAAATGCCAAGTTCACGTGTCATTCCAACAGCCCTGGGCATGAAACTGATCAATGATGGGCTCTGAAGAATAAGATTCAAGACTTAATAGACAACAAAACTATTGAGTTTGATCCACCTACAACTCCAAATGTGATAACTACACCAATACTGAACCATGGCAAAGGTGTCAATGCGATTGATGAAACTACTTTTGTTTACTCCGTTGAGGATTTGGATACCCCATTGACTATTGTGAAGTGAAATTTGCTGAGAGATAGGGTGTTCCCTGGTTGTTTAAAAGACTGTGATTGTTGCGCTAAACAAATAAATGGATGCAAGTGGCTGAAAGAAGGTGTTCAATGCCTGATAGATTGTCACGAAATCTTGTTTGAAAAAGTTCCTACCATCAAGAGTTTGACCGATAAAGCAGAAGACCTTTCCATAATAACAATCTCCAACAATCCTCTTAGGATCTCTTCAAAGGTTCCTATTAGCATTTCAAATGAATCAACAATTGCTCCTATAATAATCATTGCCCCTGGGCCGATTCCTTACTCCTCTAACAAAGAAGTTCCATGGAACTATGGTGCCGAAGTTTACTATCATGGAATAAAGCAAGATTCATGGATCAATGAAGACAAGACCAACGATGTTACAAATATTGTAGGTTCTAGTAAGGTAAAAAGAACAGGGAGGATCTTCTCCCCTGATATCTCACCTCCGACTACTACAAAAAATGTTGTTCTCATAACCAATAACAAGCCTAATGCCAACACTAAAGGAAAAGAAAAAGTAAGTGAGCCTGGTGAGATAAAGGCACCTGCCAAAGATGTTGATGCTGAAGAGCCCTCCACTCAAGAGATGGAGGAAATCCTGAAAATTATAAAGAAGAGTGATTTCAAAATAGTCTAACAACTGGGGCAAACCCCCTCCAAAATCTCCATGCTATCATTACTACTATATTATGATGCTCATGCCTAAGCTTTAATCAAGTTTTTGAAGAAATATCATGTGCCCCAAGAGACTACAACTGACCAGTTCGAGAATTGTGTGGCGAGTTTAATGGCTGACAAAAAATTTGGTTTCTCTGATGCTGACTTGACACTAGTTGGAAGGAACCATAAAAAGGCCTTTCATGTCTCTATTGAATGCAAAGTAACTATCCTGGATCATTTCCTGATTGATAATGGTTCCTCTCTAAATGTTTTACCCAAAGGTGCTTTGGACCGACTAGATTTTGAAGGCTTGGTGTTGAAACCAAGTGATATAGTTGTAAGGGCTTTCGATGGGTCTAAAAGGATGGTGCATGGAGAGGTGGATCTCCCCATTAAAGTGGGATCACAAATTTTCAAATCCACCTTTTATATAATGGACATACGTCCCACCTACTCTTGTTTGCTTGGGCGCCCTTGGATGCATGGGGCAGGGGCAGTAACATCCACCCTTCATCAAAAATTAAAAAATCCAGTTAAAGGGAAGATCGTTACTGTTTGCAGCGATGAAGAATTTATGGTGAGCCACCTCAACTCCTTCAAGTATGTGGAAATGGATGGTGAGTTCATAGAAACTCTGTGCTAGGCTTTCGAAGTTGTTCCCCCTATGGTAGCCGCCACAAAAATCTCTTCTGCCATATCAAAAGCTGATGAAGCTATACCAAGAATGGTTTCACTTAAAGATGCTTGTGCCATGGTCGAAGATGGAAGCTATACTATATGGGGACAACTCCCTGACATTCCCTTTAAAGTAGATAAATTTGGGTTGGGTTTCACCATCAAAGCTCAGAAAGAGGTCAGACACGCTTGCGTGTGAAAGCCACCTCTTCGCATCAGAAATCATGAAGTAAATGTTGTAGAAGACTCTAACGATGAATGTGATTTTGAAGAATGGATCTACCCTACTGCCGGAGGAAAGCTCAACAACTGGCATGCAAAAGATTTCACTCCCATCTCCTTCATTGAGGAGTAATTACTGGTTACTATTTTCCGTCAATTCAAGAACTTTTATCTGTAATTTTAATTCCAAATAATGACTTTTAAGCCATGTGCCTTGCCCGGGGCACCATGGTCCATTTGTTAAGGGTTTTGTTCATGTTCATTTATCATAGGATTGTTTAATGGAAAACATTAGACCTTTGCATTCAAATTTTGTGCTCATTATCTTTCTTTTTCTTTATTGCATTTTTTTCAAATAGCCATGTATCTTACATGCACACACACTTGCAGATCCTCATCCACTCCGGATCTCATTGCTAACAGCTATACTATTTCCAGTTATGACTTCGAATATCTAATTTACCAAGCTGAAGACGAAGGCGAGGAAGACTGTGAAATACCAGGGGAGCTAGCCAGACTTCTAATTCAAGAGGAGAAAGCTATTTAACCTCATGAAGAGCCAATTGAAGTTATCAACTTAGGTACTGAGACAGATAATAAAAGAGGTCAAGATCGGCGCCAACTTAGAAGATGGTATCAAGAGCAGGTTGGTTCAGATGCTACATGACTATGTTAAAGTGTTTGCTTGGTCGTATGAAGATATGCCATGGTTGGATACTGACATCGTGGTTCATCGTCTACCGACAAAGGAAGATTGCCCTCCTGTCAAACAAAAGGTTCGTCGGATGCGGCCTGACATGTATGAAAAGATAAAAGCGGAAGTCATGAAGAAATTCGATGCAGGATTCCTGGTTGTGACATCTTATCCTCAATGGGTTGCAAACGTGGTCCCTGTACCGAAGAAAGATGGAAAGGTTCGTATTTGTGTAGACTATAGGGATTTAAATAGGGCAAGCCCCAAAGATGACTTCCCTCTAACTCATATCGACGTTTTGGTTGACAAAACTTCTCAACATAAAGTCTTCTCCTTTATAGATGGATTTTCTGGCTACGATCAAATCAAGATGGCTCCCGAAGACATGGAGAAGACCACCTTTATTACATAATGGGGCACCTTTTGTTACAAAGTCATGCCGTTCGGATTGAAGAATGCAGGGGCAACATATCAAAGAGCTATGGTATCTTTATTTCATGATATGATCCATCATAAAATAGAGGTCTATGTGGATGATATGATTGTAAGGTCACAAATTGAAGAATAGTACCTAGATCATCTACACAAGTTGTTTGAGAGGTTGAAGAAGTAAAAGCTAAGGCTAAATCCTAACAAGTGCACCTTCGGGGTTAGATCTGGAAAGCTTCTAGGTTTTATTTTCAGTGGCAGAGGTATTGAAGTGGATCGTGTAAAGGTAAAAGTCATTCAAGAAATGATAGTTCCCCATTCTGAGAAGGAAATCAGAGGTTTCTTGGGTCGACTTAACTACATTACTCATTTCATATCTCACTTAACTGCTACTTGTGAGCCAATATTCAAACTCTTGAAGAAAGATCAAGTAATCAAATGGAACAACGACTGCCAAGCTGCCTTTGACAAGATCAAATAATATTTACAAAAACCTCCTATCTTGATGCCTCCAGTTGAAGGAAGACCCTTGATCATGTACTTGACTTTATTGGATAATTCCATGGGGTGTGTGTTGGGCCAACATGACAAGTCTGGCCGAAAAAAGCATACAATATACTACCTGAGCAAAAAGGTTACTGACTGTGAAACCAGATATTCACTGCTCAAGAAAACGTGTTGCGCTCTGGCATGGGCTGCTCACCGGCTAAGACAGTATATGTTGACTCACACTACTTTATTAATTTCTAAGATGGACCCTATCAAGTACATCTTCAAGAAGCCAGCTCTCTCCGGACGAATAACTAGATGGAAAATGATTCTGACCAAATATGACATCCAGTATACCATACAAAAGGCCATCAAAGGAAGTGCATTTGCAGATCATTTGGCCCATTGAGTTGTTAATGATTACCAGTTTATGAAATTTGACTTCTCGGATGAGAATATTATGCTAGTAACTGGCTGTGAACAACCTGGACCGTATGACGGTCCTGAACAAGGATTCTGATGGACTATTGTTTTCGATGGGGCTTCCAACGCTTTGGGCAATGGAATTGGTGTTGTGATTATTTCTCATGAAGGTTTCCATACTCCTTTCACTGCTAGATTGTGTTTCGATTGTACGAACAACATGGCTGAGTATGAAGCGTGTATCTTGGGTATAAAGGTTGCCATTGACTTACGGATCAAGTTCTTGAACGTATTCAGAGATTCTGCTCTAGTGATCAGTCAAGTCAAAGGAGAATGGGACACTAAGCATCCTAACCTTATTCCTTACAAGGAGCTTGTGTTAACCCTGATACCATACTTCGAGGAGATCACCTTAGAACATTTCCCTAGAGAAGAAAATTAGTTGGTTGACGCCTTGGCAACAATGTCTTCCATGTTCAAGGTCAAATGGGACAACGAAGCTCCTATGATTACAATCGAAAGATTTGATGAACCTGCACACTGCTATGAGCTTGACACTGACGAAGAGAAACCATGGTACCATGAAGTAAGGAGATATCTTGAAGCACAAGAGTATCCTAAAGGAGATTCCATCAATGATAAGAAATTATTTCAAAGATTCTCAGCCAAATTCTTCCTAAGCAATGAAATCCTGTATAAGCGAAATCATGATTCTACTCTACTCCGATGTATGGACAAGAAGGAGGCATAGAAAATTATGGAAGACATGCATGATGGAATCTTTGGGACTCATTCTAGTGGGAACACTATGGCCAAGAAAATCCTGAGAGATGGTTACTACTGGTCCACAGTGGAAACTGATTGTCATTATCACTCAAGGATTTGTCACAAGTGTCAGATCTATGCTGACAAGGTCCATGTACCCCCAATTCCTATGAATGTCATGACCGCTTCGTGGCCGTTTGCAATGTGGGGGATTGACATGATTGGAGAGATCAAACCTACTGCTTTCAATAGACACCGTTTCATCCTTGTTGCCATTGATTATTTTACCAAGTGGGTCGAAGCTGCCTAATATGCCTCAGTTGCCAAGAATGTTGTAGCCAGGTTTATCAAACATAACCTCATATGTCATTACGGTATCCCCGAAAGGATCATCACTGACAATGGAACCAACCTCAATAATTATATGATTACGAAACATTGTACTAGTTCAAAATCAAGCATCACAATTCCTCTCCGTACAGACCCAGGATGAATGGCACAGTGGAAGCTGCCAATAAAAATATCAATAATATTGTGCAAAAGATGGTGGTAACATATAAATACTGGCATGAGATGTTACCATTTGCTCTCCATGGCTACCGTACTTAAACTCGAATATCAACTGGGGTAACCCCATTCTCCTTGGTCTATGGCATGGAAGTTGTCCTACATGTCGTAGTTCAGATTCCTTCTCTAAGGATTATGAAGGAAGAAGACTTAGGAGAAGATGAATGGATTCATACTAGGTTGCATCAGTTGAACTTGATTTATGAGAAGAGACGGGTTGCTGTTTGTTATGGTCAAATGTATCAAAAACGTATGATCAAGGCTTTCAACAAAAATATTAAGCCTCGAGTATATCATACTGGTGACTTGGTAATAAAGCACATCATTCTCCCACAAGGCGACCCCAGGGTAAATTAGACTCCCACTTATGAAGGACCATTTTTTGTAAAGAAAGTTTTCTCTGGTGTAGCCCTGATGCTGACTACTATGGATGGTGAAGATTTCCCACATCCTGTGAATGCGGACATAGTTAAAAAATACTACGCATAAAACGACCCGCTAGGTTGACATACCTAGGAAATAATAAGGGCATCCTGGCGAACCAAAAAGGTTTGGGCAAAAATTAGGGATGTATTCAAAATATTGTACACCTGGCAAGTCAAAAACCTGAAAGGGCGGCTTGGGCAAAAATGGGTATCCTGGTGGGCTGAAAACCCGAGAGGGCGGTCCAGGGAAAAGTTAAGGATTAAAGTGTATGACTATGTCTCGTTGTATCCCTATAGCTAGTTTATTACCAAGGTCTAAGTTTAGTGGTACAAGATAAATTCAATCAATTTAGGGATGATGTTCAAAGACATAGGGGCAATAGCGGAGTTGGAACACAATGAGATCACTTCGACATGGCTATTATTTTTGCTTTCACTTTGTACTCTTTTCATTTCTTTCGAAGATTTCCTCTTACTAGGATATCCGTCTCCTTGTACAAAAATGCTTGTTTATAGGCAAACATCAATACAAATATACTTTGAAGTGAAAACTTTTTGTTTTTCTGTTTTGAGTGCAAAAGCGTCCAATGACTAAAATTGAATGAACATATGCATATGAACATGATTAAACTGTTAACAAATGTATACATAAAAATAGTAACAAGCATTTCCTTAAGGATTTGAGATTATCCCCACAGAGTTACTTCAATCAAATTATCCCCACAAATTTGGATTCATGAAATCCCTAGCCAGAGTTTCAATCTCCAAAAAATTATCTCCCCAACTGATTTGGTCTTAAAAGAAGAAGTCTTAATGAGTTCCTTCCTAAAGAATACACCTCCCCCACAGGTCATCAAATATTCTCTTCAACAAAGTTTATTTCCCCCAACAGGCTGCAAATTCCCCAACTCGATTTGGCCTCTCAGACTATTACGAATCAATGGACAAAACCCCTCAATCCCCAACGAAGTCATTAATATCCCAGAAAGTTACTGTGAAGACTAGAATCCGACCAGATAACAGTTTAACTTCACCTAAGTTACTGCGAAGCCTGGGACCCAACCAGATAACAATTTAATTTTAGTAAGTTGCTGTGAAGCATGGATTCCGACCAGATAGCAATTCACTTCACCCATCGCAGAAAGTTACCACGAAGCCTGGAATCCGACCAGGTAACAGTTTGAGTTGCTAAAGCCTGGACCCTACCAGATAACAATTAACCTCAAGTTTAAGTCACTGCGAAGCCTGTAATCTGACCAGATAACAATTGATCCAATTTACTGTAAAGCCTGGAATCTGACCAGATAACAATTTGATTTGGTAAAGTCTGGACCCGACCAGATAACAGTTAAACTCAAGTTTAAGTTGCTGCGAATCATGGGATTCGACCAGATGACAATTTAACTTCTTCGATCACTGCAAAACCTGGAATCCGACCAGATAACAGTTGATTCAATTTTCTGCGAAGCTTGGAATCTGACCAGATAACAGTTTAATTTCATTATTCCCCAGCAGAGTTCTCCTTAAAATCAGAAATTCCCAACAGGAAGCACTCTAAACAAAATTTGAAGATACACATACTCTTCATCTCCAGCAGCAGTCTGAGATCTAACTTCCCAAAACTCCTCGGCAATTTGGCAAGGATTTATTTTCCAAACAAAGATGCACTTTAATGTTTTGCATTCATATATCATATCACCTACATAACAAATGCATATAGCATAATATAATTTATTTTGAGAACATCATTACACCATGCATACATCTGCATGCAACTAACTATCTTCCTTGTAGGTAGAAATCAATCATCAGTCAAGTCCTCTTCTATATAGATTCTCATCCTCCAGTTAATGATAAGAAATTAACAGGCCTCCTATATTTAGAATTGTTTCCCCAGTGAAGTCATCAACCACGAGACCTCTTCTGGATCAGATTTATCTCTCTCAGTTAAAAATAGGAAAAAGACATTTATAGTTTCAGCATCATTAACCCCATTCCCGATACAATCAACTGCATCATCGAGTGCAATTTTTTGGGTTGTCTAGTGTTCAATCATCTTTCGCCTTCAAGTCACGACTGGTGGATCCGCCAATCTAACTCTTCAGGCTTAAGAAGATTGAACAGGGGAAAATGTTGTACCCCAAAATTTTCCCTCTCATTTTTCAAGAAATTTCTCACAGGATTTTCAATTTGCTCAAAGTTGCACAAGGATTGATCAGCTCAAGACTTTTCCTCAACACTGATGACTCAAATTAGGGTTTGAGTTTGCACAAGGACAAATGAACTTTTAATGGATCATTTTGGACCTTCAAGAATGCTCATGTCAAATTTCAAGTCTTGCAGTTCAAGTTTGTTCAGTCAATTGATCAGATGATCTAAAATCAGTTATATTGGGTAAAAAGTCAATTGTGGCCAACTTACAGTAAAACTTCATGATTTTTATCCATATCAATATTTTGAACACATATGAACCATTTGATCAAGTTTGGATTACAATTCCTCAAGAAATTTGATCAGATCACCAAAGGGGCAAAATGGTCAAAATTAGGGTTTTGACTGAGAAGGTTTGATTTTTGACTTTTGACCAAATACATGAATTATTGGCTTGAGACATGATATCAAGGATTAAAATGCATCAAATTAACCTAGTTTTCATGGTTCAAAACACTTCTCAAGATCAATTGATTGATAATTGAAAATTGGTCAACTGATGAAAAAAATTAATTGTACACTAGAAAGATAAACTTTGACTTTTTGATCAAAATCAAGTTTCAAAAATCATATTTCATCAAGACATGTCAAAATATGAAGATTGTTTATCAAGAAATAAAAAAGTCAAAATTCACTTTGAAAAGTCAAAATTTCTAAGAGTTAGATATTTTTCTAAGTATTGGAAAATTATTTTTTTCATGACTTTGTGCCAAATTTTCACCATGATGTAAAATGATTCAAAGAAAACTTCCAACATGAAATTTGTATATATTAAGGAAATATACAACTTTTCTTCACAAATAAAATTCTAGAAATGCTTGGATTTTAAGTTATAAATTCATAAAGACATGTACATGAAACAAAAACACTTAGTGAAATTTTACCCTAATTAGGCAGACTTTTGGTACCAACTTCATGACAACTTTTCATATAGTTCCAAGTTGATTATTCAAAAATGTCCCACATGAAGGTTGTATAGGATGCTACAAGCTTACCAAAATGTCTAATAACTCATTGAGACCATACTTGAGTTGAGAGAATCGAAGGGAAGAAGTTAGGGTTTCAAGCTTGATTTACAAGGCAAATTTTGTGATGAACATGAACCAGATCCATAGCCATGTTACACAATCTTCACTTTGCAAACCTCGAAGTTGTGTTTCACTACATAATTAATGGTTTATACAATTAATTAAGCTCTTATCCAAGTTTTTAAAGCATTGTCCAAACCAATTTTCCATTAATGGCACAAAGTTACCATTTCCATTTTAGAAAAGCAAGCTTTATGCAAAGTCAACTTGTATTGAGCCTTGCACTTGTTCTTTCTGCACACCCAACACATATAAACCAAAATCAAGCATGTTTAAAGTTCTAACCACTCTATACAGCCATGTACCATGTCTTGGAACAAGATGTTTCAACTTAGCTTTAAAAACAAGTAAAGATGCCACAACTTGAGATTTCAAATTCTGGCTTGTTTTAACACACAAGACCTCTTGCCTATAAATAGAGACACTCTTTGCAACCTAACACACGAATTTGATAGCCGGAAAACTCCCTCAAACTTCCTCAAACACAGAATCACCAAGAATACCTCAAAACTTGTCATTTCTGAGTTTTTAATCCAATCTTCAAATCTACTCGTACGTTTCTTGGCCTTTTGATTTCAAAAGCTTCTAAACATCATACATAAACAATCCCAACATCTGTTATCCAACTGTAACACTATCTTCATCAACTTCCATTTTCAAAAGCAGAGCTTTGCATTTGGACTTCTCCAGCATGATTCAGTCATCCTCAGCTCAAGGTAACTATTGTATTAGCTTCCTAGAAGTTCAAGGAAGCTAACTCAACCATCATAACACCTTGAAATCTAGTCAAACTCAAAACACAAATTTCATTTTTGAAGTAAATTTTTTTATTTTCAAACTCCTCATATAGGCATTGTTAGGCTTGAATTTTCAAAGATAAAATGTAGATATCATTTCCCTGAAACTGCCCATGTCCATAGTTTTCATTTATATTTCCTGAGCTTATATAATTTTGAGTTTGAAATTTCTGGAAAACATAGGGTTCAGATTAGGGCCATAAAAATTCTCATTCATCTTTGAATTATAGTTTTAGTGAGTTATATTTTTGAAATCGTGATGAGATTTTACACAACTTTCATGTTTGCATTTTCCATTTTGGTTGAGAAATGAATAAGATACAGATGGTCTGGTTGGCGCAAGGTTGAAGTCGAAGTACAGGACATTGACTTGTTTTGTAATATATTGTGTTGGTTCTGTTTTATACATCGAATATATAGCCACCCCAGTGGTAAGGCATCACGCGTATATTGTTGAGGGCGTGGGTTCGAGCCTCAGCGCTGCCATTTTGCTTATTTTCTAACATTTTTTTTCCTTTTTTTACTCAGCATGCACGCCCGGGCCATCCCTCACTGGGCCTTGCATTTTTGTCTAATAATACCCCCTGTATACTTATCACCACGCAGGCCCATTTTTTTATTTCAAAAACAGGCCATTGGGCCTAACAAAACAAAAATTGTTTTACTCCTAAACACCCGAGATCATTTTATACCCCTCTTGACTTTATTTTTATAATTCCAATTTTATTTTCCTTTTCTATATTTTATTATTATTAATATTATTATTATTTTTACTAACTAAAAATACCAAAAATATTTTCATTTATTTAGTTATTTAGGTATTTAGCAATTCTTATCTTATTTCTTAGACTAAAAAGACCAAAATATTTTCTTAATTAAATTCATTTTCTTTTCTTAAAATTAAATAAATAATTAGATTTAGGTTTATTTTTATTATGTTTTATAACTTAGGTTTCTTTTATTTAATCAATTTTTCGCACTAGTTTAATTAAATTAAGACTATTTTCTACAAAACCCTAAAAAACTTACTTCTTCAATCAAAATAATTTCTTTTCTTAATTAACTTAGGTTTAATTTTCCTCATTCTAATTGATTATTCCACTTTTAGTTAATTACATCAAAAAATCATTTTCTTAACAAAATTCCAAACAAAAATCCATTCCTTTTCCATTCATTCTTGTACATTATATTCATTTCATGTACATTATTCAAATTCAATATGGTTGTAATAAATAATTAGGATCTTTATTGCTTTACATTTCCCATTTGCAAATTTGTATGCCCCGTCCCCTAATGATGTAATATTATAGGATATTTACTTTCCGCAATTTACTGCTTTCAAATATAAATGCTAGTAAATTTAGGGTTTGTATCGAAAGATAAAATCAATACTAGAAAACCCTAATTCAAGATAAACAATGCATGAAATCAAAACACTTGCACACTTACATCTCTAGGGTTAACTCCACTTCTTGCCTTGAGAAGAGTGTCATGTTATGCATGTGAGACACCTTAGCAAAAACAATCAAAAATACAAGATCATAGTCCTTCGATGACGCTACGAATGTTGCCTTACAAATGATCTTAGTCCCCTAGGAAAATGCTAAGGTATCTCACAACATTGCATTTTATGACTATACAATGACCCACACCCGTCCCTTTACATCCAAAGATAGGGCTTCTTACGAATCAATGGTAAGATAGCAATGTCAAAGGAAGAGAGAAATGAACAAAAGACTTTTGAGTAGGTATAACGCTCTTAGTTGCTTGCTCACAATCCATCTTCAAAAAACAGACATCTTTTCAAACACACCAAACACTTTCAAAACATGAAATATTTTAAAAAATTCCAACACTTTGTATGCATTCTTATAGAGATGAGAATCATTACCAAGTTTTCCTAAACGAAGGCACTTTTCAAAAATATTTTCAAAACCCACCACAAGCACATTTCAAACAAGGCAATTTCAAAAGTGAGCTAGCTAGAAACTAAGAGCCCATAGATAACTATGGATGAAAAAGGTGCTAACACCTTCCCTTTTCATAACCTACCCCCCGAACTCAAGAAAAATATCTCAAAGGTTTTTCCTATTTGTTTCACCCTTTCCTTATCGAATAAAAGAAAAGTCGATGGTGACTCTTGTTATCCGCAACAATTGCGATAAAAACGCAAAATAACCAAGTCAATTCTCCCACCGTATCACATAATGTATATGCAAATGATGCTTAAATAAAGAATTCAAAGGTTGAAAAATGTACCAAGTTGGAAATAGTCTAACGTTTCTTCAAGCACTTCCAGAAGCAAGATGATGATTTCTTTAGCTTGTTGGGACCTGCCTAAGTGTATTCCAGCCCCTACCTTGCTTTGAGGATGGCTGAAACGTTCTACCCAAGTCATGTTACAAGGTTAGATTTTGAAAATGGTGGATGTTGATGGAGTGATTACAGAAGTTGTTTCAGTTCTTGGACAACTTCTATATGATCTATAGATGATGTTTGAATGATAAAAAGGGAAAACACACGAGTGGATTGAGAGTTAGCTTCTTAAGGATCAAGATATGAACTAATGGAGTTTTTTGAGCAAACTTTTGTGTCCTTGAGTTATTATCTTTGAATACTATTTATAGAGGTTGAATTTGGTCTATGTAACTTGTAGAAATTAGGTTTAGTTCATATGGAAGGCTGGTTTGGCCATTTGGTTTCAAATTTCACAAAATGAAAATTTGCTTCATGATGAAGAAAGGAGTGAATAAAGGGATTCTTACCATGCTTTTCATACTTTTTAGATTACTTCTGATATTGAGAGATTTGTTGTGATCTTTGGAAGCAAGTTACAAGGCTGAAAGAGAGAGAGTGGTTGGAAAAGTGGAGCTTTATGCAAATGGAAATGTTGCTTTTGCAAATTCAACCATAAGTGATATCATGTTTGGACAATGCTTCTAATCCTTGTGTAATACACTTAGGACCTATGTAATTACTTAATTATGGAGATATTTTGAGATAACATATCCTGAAAAGAGAGATCTTGTAGCTTTGGTTGGAGTTTTGGCCATAAGGTCATCAAAAAATGACTTATGATTCAAGTTTGAATGGACAACTTCTCCTCTTCGAATCTCTTAGATCAAGTATGAGAAATTCATGCTCTTGGACATTTTGGAAAGCTTGAAACATTGTCTACAACTTTCATATTGACCATTATGGCTAAGTCAACAGGGAAATTGGTGAAAATTAGCCAAGAAGTTGAGATGAAAAACTGACCAAAAATATTTCTAAGTGTTAGATAAAAAGTATCAGAACTTCCTGGGCCCATATCTCTTAATCCATGCACTTTTTGAGGATTCCTACAACTTTCAATGAAAGTTTTCCTTGAGTCAGTTTGGATCTTAGTGAAAAATGATCATAAAGTAGTGACTTTGTTAAGAACAAAACACTTAGAAATTTTTCTAAGTGTTGGAGAAAATTTTCCAACTTTTGACTTTTGTTGACTTTTTTTAATTCTTGAGGGTCAAACTTGATAATTTTGAATGTTTTGATGATTATTTATTTTTAAATTCCAATGTTGACCAAAAAGTCAAAGTTTGACTTTTGTATGACTGTTGACTTTTTTATCAATTGATTCAATTCTTCAACTATCAATAACTTATATTTTTGGAAATGTCTTGAGCCATGTAATTAGGTCAAGATGTAGTATTTTAGCCCTTGAGATCATGCTTTAAGCCATTATTTCATGCACTAGGCCAAAAGTCAATGATCAGTCATCTTCAATCAAAACCCTAATTTGGCACTTTTTGACCTTTGATGATTTGGGGGCTTTCCTTGAGAAATCATGATCAACCCTTGATCAAATGATGAATATCACCTCAAAATGTTGATGTTGACAAAAAATATTGAAGTTTGACTGTATGCTAACCATAGTTGACTTTTTACCCAATACAGTTGACTTTCAATCTTCTGAGCCATTGACTGAGCAAACATGTGATGCAAGAATTTAAACTTGACATAAGAATTATTGAGGACCTATGATGAACCATGGAAGTAATTTGATACCATTGCAACCCAATCTTCTTTGAGAAGCACCAAACCCTAGTTGAAGACCCTTGCTTAGGAGGAGGTTTGACCAATCAACTCTTGAGTAGCTTTGAGTATTTGAGACCTTTGTGAGCATGTTTTGAAGAAAATGGGAGGGGGGATTTTGGGGTACAACAACAGGTGTGCATGATTTCCACTCAAATTTCATCATTCACCCCTCCTCTTAATTCCAATCACTTCCCTATGAATAGAGGATGATATCCCACTCATTTGACAAGCTTTAGAGAGCCAAAAAACCTCTGTTGAACTCCCTCCATAACTCATAATTCTGCAACTTTGAATTCAACTCTAAGGCATCTTTCGATCCAATTTATTTGTTGATTCTTCATCCTTGAACTTCACTAAAGCTAACAGAAGAAGAACCAAGCCTTGAGGTGCCCTGAGTTGTGATAGCTAAGTCAAGTTCCAGAGCTCTGAATTTGAACTTTAATAGTTAGATTCTTCTATCAATTCTCTCCAAACTTGTTGCTACAATGTAGATCTCATCACTGTGATACTGATTGCATCATTAGTTTTTAACTAAAAGTAAGTTTTGCTCATGAATTTTCAAATCCATTTCCAAATTTTTTCTTCTGGTTTTTCTCAAATCGACTGAGCTATGGTTTAAAGATATTTTTCGCGAGGGTAGGGTTAAAATCGTCTTGAAGAGACGAAACCAATGATACCACTATGATTTTTTGATTTTTCCATTTGAAGAAACTCACAAAAAGCCAACGCACAGGGGTCTGGAGGTTGAAGAAGACCTATGTGTCGTTCTTCAACCAATGATGGTGTGACATTTGTTTTAATTTCATTGGCCCGATTTTAATTGATTGTGTGTGTTTCTCGCTAAGGTCCATATCAAGTATAGCGCGCCAGGTCCTTTGGATTTGTTTACTAAAGCGTTTTGACTATGATAAGATGATCCACATTATTTTGACATTATTTTGATTTTTTGATTTTTAATATAATTGTTTTAAACTTAAAAAATTCATAAAAAATTCATTTCAACTTCTAAAATTCTGAAAAAATTCTCAAAAATACTTTTGATTTTTCTCTTTCTGATTTTTATATTTTCACAACTTTATACTGTGATTTGATATTTTTTATGATTTTTCACTTTATTTAACTTATTTTAATTAATTAAAATTACTTTTCTTGATTTTTAAATTCTAGAAAAATTATGGAAGGATCCAATGACCTCTTGAAAAATATTGGTGACCTCATTTTTTTTTCTTCTGATTTTACTATTTTTAACAAATTTCGGCTTATTCTGCTTATTTATTTAAATTTTAAAAAATAGTTTCTGGCTTTAAAAAATTCTAAAAAAAATTTCCAACACTTATTGACTCATGTTTGTCCTCTGACTATTTTTTCGGATTTTTATTTGATGTTTTAATATACTTTGTGCATTTTACCAATTATTTCTCTTTTATTAATTATTTAAATACTGTTTTATTGAATATTATTTTATTATTTTTGATTGGTCCTGTTTTGGGTGTTATTTTGGGACAAATTCCTCAACCTCATTGGATTTTGGGTGTTGATAGGTTGAAAAACCAAATCCACCAAAATGGATGAATGATGTTGATGATATTTAAAATCCTAATTTCATCTTATACATCCTCTCCCTCTTCATCTTATCTCTTTTTTACTTGTACTACATGTTGTTGGAGAATAATATACATATCTTTTCTCTAACATGTGGTACATAGATTTCTATTTACCGGCCTCAAAATAGGTGTGACTTCTACATAAGTCCACTTACGGTTGCTTAACATAGCGCTAAATTTGTCCTGATTCGATAAATGATCATTCATGGTCCAAACCTATGTTTGAAAGCCCAAGCATGTTAACTTGAAACCTTTGATCCAATAACCTTGAGGTTCATTATTAGGAGGCTTTGATCTTATCATTCCTATAATGAATTCTCATGAATTCTTGTCTAAGTGGATCATTTAAACATCATTGATCATATATGTTTACCTCGAGTACGTGAAATGAATGATGTACTTGACAAAAATCAAATGAAACTTGTTGTTGAGAAGCTTTGATTTTATCAATCTTCTAATGAGTTTTCAAATGCAAGTTTCAGGATGGTCATTCAACTAACCTATAACTTCTAATTCATTAACAATTAACTTTATTTTTGTGTTTTTACCTTGTGCTTTTACTTTATGCCCTTTATTTTATGTCTTTACTTTTATGCACCATTTACTTTAGCATTTACATTTCATGCTATTTTCATCTTTGCTCAATTGAGAATTTATCTTTATGTCATTTTATCTTTTCTCATTTGATCATTTATCTTTATGTATTTTTATATTTTTTCTCACTTGAGCTTTCTTTTCTTTTTGAAGACACTTAATAATCAAATTGAATATTAAAAAAACTTTAAGGTTACTTGGACTATTTGGTTACTATCCTTGGCATTATGAAGTTATGGACCTCTTGGACTTAGGATTAGAAGCCTTGATTACCCTTGGGACCTTGTGACTATGTTGTTATTTTGTCTGGAGTTCTTGGGGTTTACCCCAAGACATTGGGTTGTTTTCTTTATATGCAGGTTACTCTGATTATGTGCTTTGTCTGTGAATAGGAATTCTTCTGTATACAGTTGTTACTTTGCCCAATTTTTGTGAAGACTTAATTCATTTGAAACTTGGTATTCCTAAAAGGTTTAGTATTTTTTTTTTGCTTGGTTTTAATCCAAAGGATGAGAATTCTACATGAATCTTTATGTCAAGTGTTGGCTTCTTGTTGGTTAGATGGTTATTTTCCTTAGATTTTACCTTATGCTTTAGGATAGTCCATTCATCTTCTCCCATCTTCTTTAATTTCAAAACTCTTCTCCCTCCTTTTCAAAACTCTTCTTGTTTTCTAATTTGAACCGCTTTCATAATAAACTTGGACTTAGGTTTATGTATTTTCAAAAATCTTTCCTTAATCAAATTTTAATCAATATTAATCATACTTTGACATTTTTTGTGAGAAGACTAAAAGTCAATTAATTTCATTCAAACCATTTTTCCACTTTGGCTTTTGTTTTACTTTAAAACTTTTCTCAAAAGATTAGACTCTTTTCGATTCTTGTAGTGATGCGAGCTACTATACTTATACGATATATAGTGAAATGAGACATTTTTCACTAGGGTGTTGAGTGTGTTTTTGTTGATTTTAAAATCCAATCCATATCCTCCACTTTGAGATGATGCAAATTCTTCTTTCTCATAATCATGGTTAGTAAGTATGTTTTCCACTCGGGTATGATGATGATATCTTATCTCTTAAAATTAACCAACACACTTGTGTTTTAAATTTTTTTAAGGTGAACTATGAGTACACTGATCCCCTATTGCATGGAAGGTGGTACGTAGGAACTAAAGGTTCGCAATCGCGGCGGGTTCAAAATTGTAAAAAAAAACTTCTTTTCTCATCTCCACCATCTATTATTTGTATACACCTTTTATAGCCAAAATACACACATTTTCAAAGAGGTTCCTGCAGAGTACCGTAGATGTTTATGGTTCTAATATCTCCCCTTTGCATAAACAACTTTCGTACCTAGATTCTCTCCTCTCTCTTTTTGGGTTTATTCGCTCTTTTCCCATTCCTCTAGAAACAATAAAGTGTTGTGGCGATTTTTATTTGATCTGTACGAGTTAAGTCAATCCAATGGCTTAGTCTCAACATTTCTACCGCTACATGAAAAATGGTGAATTCATTGGGGACATATCGACCAAGTACTAGTCCATCTCTAAGTGGGTTAAGCTTATCTTTGTTTATATTGTTTATATGCTATTATTTGTTATATATGTGTTTGTTTGGATTTTCCTGGTTTTTAGGGTGCTTGGTGATTTCTCATAAGTCCTCTACACGGACTCGGGCAAACTTAAGATAGGATGTTGTATAGTCATGTTAACTTTGAGGGAGGAATCCCAAAAAATGAGACATGAGACCCCACACTCAGTGGAGGCCCCTTTGAATGTAGTATTCATTTACCTAGCAATCAGGAAGACGTGTTGCTTTCGATCTGGGAGCCTACTGAAGATGAGGACCGTAGAACCCTTTATCCCATCTTGGCCTTTTAGGTGTAGTGCAGAAACTATGACGGAGAAATTCAGAAGTGGTTGTCACATGATGCTACACTCAAACGAGTTTTTCCTGAGAATATTATCGATTACCAAGTTAATCGGAACATTGACAATATCCGAAGGAAGGATGTAGACTCTGGGAAACTTTTAGAACCTTGTTTAGTAGGTGATAAATTATTAGTCCTTACCTTACGGTTAGTACCTTTGACTTCATGCTCGTGACGTCAAACCTATGAACCCCCCATGTTTGTGATCTTATGTATGATTGTTGCATCATGCATTCATGCACCCATGAGCATTCTTTAAAATAGTTGACTCAATGAACTTAAATTTGACTTTTGCAAATATCTCAGGTACTTTTTGACTATGGATTCTGGAAAAAGAAAGACTCGGAAGTAAAGTTTCAAGGATCCTAAGATAGAGGAACTGATGAGTTTGATTCCTGAGATTGAGAGCTCTACAGATTTCTGAAAGAAGTATGAACTTATCGTGCCTCTTATGAAGCTCAAGATGAAGGAGGGTATTATTTCTACATTGGTCAAGTTCTATGATTCGTTGTTCCAGTGTTTTACTTTCCCTGATTATCAGATGATGTCAATATTGGAAGAGTAATCTTAGTTACTTGGCTTACCTATTATTGATCGTGTTCCTTTCACTTGCTTATAAGGAAAGCCTAAGTCTCATGAGATTGTTGCCATGACTCATTTGAAGAAGTCCGAGATTAAGGATAACATGACTACCAAAGGAGGAATCAGGGGTTTACCTACTCAGTTTTTATTGGAGAAAGCTCATTACTTTATCAAGATGAAGAGTACATTTTCTTTTGAGGATATCTTTGCTTTGCTTGCCTATGGGTTGTTCTTGTTTCTTAACATCGACAAATTTGTGGATGTTAATGCCATTAGGATCTTTCTGATTGGGAATCCAGTCCCTACATTGCTAGGAGATACTTATTATTCCATAAGTCTTCGGAATTTCTATCAGGGAGGGATGATCATTTGTTGCACACCGTTGTTATATCAGTGGTTTATTTCTCACTTACCCCAATTTATTTCTTTTTGGGATACCAAGAAATAACCTTGTTGGGCCCCAAAGATTATGGCTCTCATCATTCTGACATTGTTTGGTATCATCAGCTTATTATGATGTGGGGATTATTGATAGTTTTGGTAGTTTCCCCAATGTGCCTCTTCTTGGTACAAAGGGAGGAATTAATTACAATCTTGTTCTCGCGTGTTGTCAACTTGGATATCCAATTAGATACAAGCCAAACATCATTCATCTGAGTGGTTTCTTTCTCAAAGAAGGAGAAGATCACGAGGAAGCTAAGAAAGAGATTGAGAAGGGTTGGCGCCATATTCATATAAAAGGTAGAAACGATTTGGGACCACGAGTAGTTGTTTCCTTGGAGCCTCATCTTTGTTGGGTACAAGCAAGAGAAATTCAGTTGAAGATGCCTTATTCTCGTGAAGAACCTTTATCTGATATGTTTATAAGGACTACTCCTCCACTCTTAGATGATGTGAATAAAACTTCAGTTTTCCCTGGTTAGGATGCAGCAAGAGAAGGAAGCATGGAAGAACAAGTACCAGAGTTTAGTGGTGTCTTACTCAACATAATTGAAAGAGAAGGATGACTTGATCGAGATTCTTGAGAGTCGTGTTGTGGAGGTGATGGAGAAGAAAGAGGATTTATTTTTCCTCTAGATCTCAGCTAGGTCCCGATCACTCGCCTTATGATTCCGGTGGTTGGAAAGAAGTCGCTGACAAGTATGCAGAAGAGAATAAGCAATTGAAGGCTCAGATGACAAGACTCAAGGGAAAGCGTCAGTGTGTGGAGAGATCTTCATCAACTTTGGCTCCTTAGGATTTTAAATTCTATCTTTATTCTCTTGTACTTAGGATTATTTAAACTTGTACTAAAAGTTGTAATCTATTCTAAATTTATTATTAAAATGAAACTTTTCAGTATTTCTAAATGTGTTAGTACTTTAATACTTGCAATTGTCTATAATTCTTTGAGTTCCTTGAATAAACATAATAAATCATATGCATTTCATATCATGCATCATTTTTGCACATATTTTTTGCATTCCTGTTCATGCCTAGGTGTATTACCATGTTTCTCTGCTTTGTTCAGTCGACAAGCTCTCTCATTGCTACAATACTCGGTCTAATTCCAGGAAGAAGATGGAAATTCTTGAACAAGATAATTTGAGTTGCGCAAAGAAGTTACTGCTTTGAGGGCTGGTATGGCCAATCTGACTACTTTGGTGGAATCATTGGTGGTTGCTCATAATCAACCACCACATCCTCCTTCATCTCCTCATACTACTCAGCCACAACAAACAATTGTTGTTTCCGAGGTTCCATCAGTTCCCATCTCTGTTACTCCATTTACTGTTGCTCAATACCGTATGCCTCAAGGTTACCCATGGGGAATGCCTGAGAACTTCATGCCAAATGGTTACAATCCTGCTGCTCAAGTTGCTCCACTTGCTCAGACTATTATTGCTTCTACACCTCTTATAGTACGTGCTACTCCTGTTTCCAAGAATGAGATTCATCATTTTGTACCTCCTGCAATTAATGTTATGCATGTTATTAATGATGAAGTTTATCATCCTGCTCCTCCACCAAGCGAGAGCTTGGGCTTCTATGATCGATTGGATGAATTTCAAGATCAATTGAATGAAATGCAGAAAGAAGTGAAAGCTCTCCGAAGGAAAGAGTTATTCAGACAGAATGTCAATGACCTCTGCTTGGTTCCTAATGTGAAAGTGCCAACAAAGTTTAAAGTACTAGAATTTGAGAAGTACAAGGCCAACTCTTGTCCCCATGTCCACCTGGTGATATATATCAGAAGGATGTCCACTCATAATGATGACCAACACTTTCTTATCCATTTCTTCCAGGATAGTTTAACCGATGCAGCTTGGAAATGGTATATGGGATTGGACAGTAGCAACATTCGCACCTTCAATGACTTGGGTGATGCTTTTGTCAAGCAGTATAAGTACAATATGTTTATGGCACCTGACTGTGACCAATTGAGAACGATGGCTCGGAAAGATAAGGAGCAATTCAAAGAGTATGTGAAACATTAGTGTGATACGGTGGGAGAACTGACTATGGTTTTGCGTTTGTTTTCGCAAATGTTTCGGTTGAGCAAGATTCGCCACCGACTTTTATTTTATCCTAAGGAAAGGTTAAAAAGCACAACAAAAACCTTTTGAGATGTTTTCTTGGGTTCGGGGAGTAGATTATAGAAAGCGAAGGTATTAGCACCCTTTCTATCCATGGTTATCCATGGGCTCTTAGTTACTTGCTTAGATCAACTTGCCTTAATTTTCAATTGTTTGAAATGGTGCTTTGTGTGTGTGGTTTTGAAAATGTTTTGAAAAGAAGCCAATGTAGTGGCAACCTTTGTAATGATCCATGTTGGGATGTATACAAAGGTGTATGTCTTTTGAAAAGGTTTTCATTTGTTTTTTGAAAGTTTGTTTTGAAAGTGTTGTGAGGTGTGGTTTTAGAAAATAGGCAAGTGTTTTGTTTTTGCAAGTTTGATTCAAGTAACTAAGACGTTATCTACTTCTAAATTTCTCAAAGTTTATTGTTATGTTTTAACCCTTTTAACAAGTTTGTTCCACCTTTGTATTTGGTGGACAATCTCATGTTAGGATGTGAAAGGGACGGGCGCGGGTCATCGTTTAGACCATAATTGCAATGGTGCCAAGTATCTTTGGGCAATTTTCCTTAAAGGACTTGATCATTTGTTTAGGCAACATTTTGAAAGCGTCATCGAGGGACTATGATCGTTTGATTGTTTTGTTTTGCCCAAAGAGACCTAACATGCAATATGGCCCTTTTATTGAAGGCAACAAGTGGAATACCCTAGGGGGTGCAAGTGTGATTTGTGTGTCCATTTTCATGCTTGTTTATCTTTAAATTAGGTCAAACTATTTTTTGTCGTTTTTGATTCGCATACAAACCCTAATTCTAACATGGTATAATTAGAAAGCAATAAAGTGCGAAAAATAAATTTACTAAGCTATTACAACACAATATATGGGAAGGGGGGTACAAATGTTCAAATGGGGATTTTTGACAAGGAATTTAAACCTAAACTATTACATCAATATTGAATTATTTACAAGATATTTAATTGCACAAATTAAATAAAATAAGAATAAATATGCAAGATGCAAAAATGGTTTTAGTATATATGAAAAAAAAGTATTTTTATATGTAAAAATAAACAAGATAAAAGTATTATTATTTTTTGGAGTTTTTTCATGTTTAGGGCAAAACCCTAATTTTATTAAATAAAATGTATTATTCATTTATTATGCATAATATTTATTTATTACAAAAAATAAAATAAAAAAAATGAAGTATATTTGTGAAAAGGGTATTTTTATATTAAATATTTAACAAGAAAATAAAAGTGTGTATATTTTGTAATTTTAACCTAAATATATTAATATCTATATAAATATTTGTATTATTTACTAAATATATATTATATATACATAATAATAATATTTAATATTTTAAAAAAAGTATTTTTTTGTATAAAATATTTTCAGAAGATAAAACAAAATAAAAATGAAAATAAAAATGTGTTTGTATATTTTTAGCATTCTTTAAATAAAAATGTTTATATATTTATTTCTATACAAAACTAATCTAAACAAATAAATACCTAATAAATAGGAAAATGGTGAGAAAAATATTTTTCATTCTTTTAATATCATAAGAAAAAATAAATAAGTCAAACCAAAAAAGTCAAAAAGTCAAAAAGTCATAAAAATAAGCAAAATGGGCTCAGGGGGTGTAAAAGTAATAAAAGGGTGCAAAAAGAAATGTCAAACAGGCCCAGCCCAGAAGGCTGTCATCTTCAACCTCAGAACACTTTTGTTCAAGCAAGCACGCGTTTTCTATCTCCCAATTCCTGGACTTTCAAAAAAAACTTTCAACATGAAAAATGTAGAGCATGAGAAGACGAATCCAGGGATATAAAGAACTTGACTTAACTCTCTAAGATGAGGGAGAATTTCTTCTCCCCCAATTCCTGACCTAGTTTTTCATCAATGTTCAGACTCAAAATTCTCTAAGCATACATAATATAAATGAAATCTAATCATATGGGCATGTTCAGGGCTATGATTGTGGCATGTTTCCTTCACAAACCTAAAGCTAACAATGCCTATGTAGAGAGATTCATGTTCATGAACTTACCTGTTCAGTTGAAGTTGTATCTGGTGATTGAGGTGTCTTCAATGCAATGTGATGATTGGTATAGCTTCCTTGATGTTCAGGGATGCTATTCCAAGCTTTACTTTGTCTTGAAACCTTTTGAATCGTGCTAGAGAACTTCAGCTGTAAAACAAGAAAATGAAAATGGTGATCTTGCTTGGGAGTGTTACAGGTCGTGTCTTAGGTTTTGGTTAGCTTCAAGGGATGTTAGGGAAGGTGTTTGACAAGTTTTTAGCCAGAAAGCATGGAAGGTTTGAGCTATGGAACTCAAACTGCAGGGATGCCCTGTTTTGAGCAGTTTGAGGGTGATTCTGGGAATGGGGAGGTATTGAGGATCTTAGGGTCGTGCTTCAGATTAGGATGAATGTTTGGAATGTGTTTGATAACTTTCTCTAAGCCTTGGTTAACTGATATGAGAGTTGTCCAATGTTATGCAATGTTTCTTACACCTTAAGCAAGCAATGGCCACTTGGTGTTCTAGACAGGTAGAGGCCCCCTAAACATGCTGCAAAACCTTGTCTTGATCAGAGTGATTAACTCATAAACTTGTGCCAAAGAGATTTCCTTTGTACCTTCTTGATTTACCAATTGACATAAAGTGTAACTTTTGCAAAAATGGATATAATGCTTTTTCCAATTTGGGATTAAACCTTTAGGCAATGCTTGAACACATAGAACATGGTCTTGGCACAAAGGATTGGCATTAAATTTATGAGTGTAATTGAGATAAAATACTTGTAATCAAGTTGTGCAAGCTGAGATGGAAAATGCATAGTGTTATGAACATGTAACTTGGCCAATTCAAAAGTGAGTTTTTCCCATATTGTCAAATTCGATTCTCCCTAACCATGAGGTTGTTTGATGAGTTCTTGGACATTTTGGAAATCATGGAATGTGTACTACAATCCATATTTGAAATGCAAATTGAAATTCCAAGTGGAAGTGTATGAAAAATGGTCTTGAAGTTAGGTAAAAACCTTGCCTAAAATAGGTCAAATTTTCACTAAGTTAAGAATGGTTTGGTACCCTTGTTCCAAAAATTGTAACTTGAGATACAAGCTTCTTTTGGGAAAACTTTGTGAATCAAAGTTGTAGATTATGCAATAGGCTACAACTTTCATGTTTTGACTTTTGCTTGAATCCAAATGAATCTTGGTGAGAAAGTGGGGCAAAGTTAGGAAAAAATTAGGGTTTTTCATAACTTAGAAAAATTCTAAGTTATGAAAAATCTTCAGTTCAAACCCTAATTTGCATTTCTTGATTTCTTGATGGACAAGTTTCATGATTTGGCATGCTTTGATGAAAAATGAATCTTGACCCTTGATTTTGACCAAAAAGTCAAAGTTTGACTTTTCAGTATACAGTTAAAATTGATCAATTGACTGGGAAATTCAACTGTCAATCTTGTGTATTTGGGATCTTTTGAACTTGTTGAGCATGTCAAGATAATTCCATGGGGTCCTTGAGTCCATATGTGAGCTTGGTGTGCCATTGGCTAGGTCAAACAGTCAAAAATTACCTTTGTGCAGTCAAAACCCTAAAAATGACCATTTTGCCCTTTTGATGATCTGATCAAATTTCTTGTGGGATTGTGATCCAAACTTGATCAAATGGTCCATGTGAGTTCATAATGTTGATGTGGGTCAATTTTCATGAGATTTGACTGTCAATTGGCCACAGTTGACTTTTTCCCTAATACAGTTGATTTCTAGGTCAACTGTCCAATTGACTGGGCAAAATTTGGAGTCAAGACTTGAAACTTGGTATGAGTAAACTTGGGAGTCCAAAATGAAGCATGAAAGTCATCTTAGGCATTTTAGGTCAAAATATCTTTGTGCAAACACAAACCCTAATTTGGGTCAACAGTGCAAGGAGAAGTCTTGAGCAGAGGAAAACCCTAACTAGATCTTGATCTTCAAGGGTCTTGTGATGAGAAAATGTTGAGGAAATGGGAGGGAAAATTTTGGGGTACAACAGTTGCCCCTGTTCAATCTTCTTGAACCTGAAGAGTTAGATTGGCAAGTTTGCCTTTCGTGACTCGAGGGTAAAAGGAGATTGGACACTAGAGTGCCCGGAAATTTGCACTCGCATGTTGGGGTATCAGCAATGTGATGTCGCGAATGGGCTTATAGATGCCATTTGGAGAGATGGTGGATAGGGAGATGAGCTTATATATGCCATCTGGAGGTGTGACAGAACCTTGTCGGGAATAGGCTTATAGATGCCATTTGGAAGTGTTGATCGCATAAGAGATTCCTTAGCGAGAACTTGTGTATTTGAGAAAGACAGATGTTTTCCTGGCTTGTTACAAGTGTTTGATCTTCAATCTCCTCATGCAGATATGCCCTGGCTAGATACAGGTGTCGAATCTACAATCGGTTGCTCACAGATGTGCCCTGGCTGGATACAGGAATCGAATCCGGAAATAGTCGTCAACAGATATGCCCTGGCTGGATACAGGAATCGAATTTGGAATAGTGATAGTTGATAGAGATGCCCTGGCCGGATACAGGAGTCGAATCTTCGAACTCTTCAGACGTGCCCTGGCTAGATACAGGAATCGAGTCTGGAAATATGGTCAACAGATATGCCCTGGCTGGATACAGGAATCGAATCCGGAAATAGTGATAGTTGATAGATATGCCCTGGCCGGATACAAGAGTCGAATCTTCGAACTCTTCAGACGTGCCATGGCTAGATACAGGAATCGAGTCTGGAAATGTGGTCAACAGATATGCCCTGGCTAGATACAGGTATCAAATCTGGAATTGTGACAGTTGAAGGTAGTTGTCTTTGGGATTGTCTCTTTCCCTGAAAAGGCAAAAACATAAGTTGTATGCAATGTCATGATGTATGATATGCATGATGTCATGATGTTCAACATGAGATAGTGTTGTATGCACTTTATCATGTATGTAAGCAAGATGTATGAAAATGTGAAATGTTTATGAATGTATTTTTGTCTAGGAAAATAAATCCTTGACGATTGGCTAGGGAATTAAATCCTGAGCTGACATTGAAGAGTAGAGCTCTTCGCTTCCGCTGGGGATAATGATGATAAACTCCGCTGGGGATACCAAAGATAAACTCCGCTGGGGATGATGTTGATAAGTTATGTTGGGGAATTTTGACGAACTCCGCTGGGGATAGGAAGAATTTTGCCGAGGGCGATCTTTCGTGGCAATTAGCTGAGGATAACCCAGTTATAAGCCCTTGTGAGGAACAACTTTGAATAAAGCTCGGGAGAGACGTCCGTTCTCTGCAGGGGATAGGCTTCCAGAATCTACTGGGGATAAGCTTCAAGACCTGCTGAGGATAAGAATTCCACCTTCCTGGGGAAACTTTTGGAATCGCACTGGGGTATTGATATTCCGCCGGGGAATGTTGCTATCTTGTCTTACTCTGTGGGGAGCTCAGATAACTTGGTCACATTTCTTTAGTTAGATCTACCTCGGTACCTTGGCGGACAAAGCAACCAGACTGCATCAGACAACTTTATATTGCCCCTGTTTCTGATGTCACCAGTAATTAGCCTTTTGTTTCATATGCAAATATTTATGAATTAGCAATTTTAATGTCAAATGCATATATAAAAAATGAACATTAGACGTTCTTCGCAAGACAAAACAGAAAAAGGGAAACAATTGGCAATTTGTATGGGAAAATGAATTTGTATTGATTTTGAAATTTGCTTGTAAATAGGCGTTTTTGTACAAGAGGCTGACATCCTAGTAAGAGAATGCCGCCGAATAACATAGAATTTACAATTTTGAAAAGGAAACAAAACAGCTATGTGAACAATCCCACTGGGTTCCAACTCTGCTATCGCCTTTATGTCTTTAAGTGTCTCATCACTTTGCTGCTTGGTTGAAGATAAAGCTGATTATTCGATGCCGAGATCTGAGCCAGATAGTTGATGCCGAATTCTGGATGCAAGGTGATCCAATGAGACATAGTGTTACGCTTTATCCCTAATTTTTTCCTGGACCGCCCTTTCGGGTTTTCAGTCCACCGGGATACCCATTTTTGCCCAAGCCGCCTTTTCAGGTTTTCGACTTGCCGGGTGTACAGATTTTTTCATTTCATCCCTTATTTTTGCCCGAACCCTTTTGGTTCGCCGGGAAGCCCTTATTTTTGCCTAGGTATGTCAACCTAGCGGGTCTTTTATTCATGCGTAGTATCTTTTCACTATGTCTGCATTGGCGGGGTGAGGAAGGTCGTCACCATCCATGGTGGTTAGGATCATGGCTCCTCCTGAGAACACATGTTTAACCACAAATGGCCCTTCGTATGTAGGGGTCCATTTTCCCCGGGGATCACTTTGAGGAAGGATGATGTGTTTGATTACCAGGTCCCCAACGTGATACTCTTGTGGCTTGACTTTCTTGTTAAATGCCCTGATCATCCGTTTTTGATACGTCTGACAATGACAGATAGCGGTAAGTCTCTTTTCGTCAATCAGGTTTAATTGATCAAGTCGAGTCTGGATCCAGTCATCTTCACTCAAGTCTGCATCCTTCATTATCCAGAGAGAGGGTATCTGGACTTCAATTGGCAAGACTGCCTCCATGCCATAGACCAAGGAAAAGGGTGTTGCCCCGGTTGACGTCCTTGCTGAGGTGCGGTACCCATGAAGAGCAAACGGTAACATCTCGTGCCAATCTTTATAGGTCACTGTCATCTTCTGCACAAT
This sequence comes from Vicia faba, assembly GCA_948472305.1. Classification (NCBI taxonomy): domain Eukaryota; kingdom Viridiplantae; phylum Streptophyta; class Magnoliopsida; order Fabales; family Fabaceae; genus Vicia; species Vicia faba. The sequence goes on from OX451740.1 coordinate 1,127,505,326, forward strand.
TTTCTTGATATTCTTATTAGCTGCCTCTACAGCCCCATTCATCTTCGGCCGGTAAGGAGAAGAGTTATGGTGCTGTATTTTGAATTGCTCACAGAGCTCAGTGATCATCTTGTTATTAAGATTGGTACCATTGTCCGTGATGATTCTTTCTGGGATGCCGTACCGACAGATCAGGTTATGCCGGATGAAATGTGCCACGACGCTCTTGGTTACCGTTGCGTAGGAAGCTGCCTCAACCCACTTCGTGAAGTAATCGATCGCTACCAAGATGAAGCGATGCCCGTTGGATGCCGTCGATCGGATCTCACCGATCATATCAATGCCCCACATTGCAAAAGGCCAAGGTGCCGTCAGGAAGTTTAGAGGAACCGGAGGGATGTGCACCTTGTCAGCATAGATCTGGCATTTATGACAAGTTCGAGAATGTTGGTAACAATCGGCTTCCATTGTGGACCAAAAATATCCTGCCCTAAGGATTTTCTTTGCCATGGTATGTCCACTGGAATGTGTTCCGAATGTACCTTCATGCAGTTCTATCATGATCTTCTCTGCTTCAGCCTTATCCACACAACGAAGTAGAGTTGAATCATGATTCCGTTTGTAGAGAATGTCGTTGCTGAGGAAGAATTTTGCCGCAAACCTCCTCATGAACTTCTTGTCATTGACAGATGCACCTTCAGGGTATTCCTGAGCTTCCAAGTACCTCTTCACCTCATGATACCAGGGTTTTTCAGTCACCTCTTTGGCCTCAAGATCGTAGCAGTATGCCGGTTCGTCCAATTTCTAGATAATGATCCGGGGAGCCTCATTGTCCCATTTAACTTTGAACATTGAAGACATCGTAGCCAGTGCGTCCGCTAGCTGATTCTCCTCTCTTGGGAAATGCTCAAAAGTTATCTCTTCAAAGTGGGGAAGCAAAGTCAACATATACTCCTTGTAAGGAATAAGATTTGGGTGTTTCATATCCCACTCGCCTTTGATCTGATTGATCACGAGAGCGGAATCTCCGAAGACACTCAGAAATTTGATCCTTAAGTCGATTGCAGCTTGTAGACCCATGATACATGCCCCATATTCTGCCATGTTGTTGGTGCAGTTGAAACACAATCGGGCGGTGAGTGGAGTATGAGTTCCTTTGGGAGATATGATTATAGCGCCGACGCCGTTACCCAAAGCATTGGAGGCTCCGTCAAAATGCATAGACCATCGGGATCCTTCCTCAGGTCCTTCATCCGGTCCAGGTACTTCACAGTCAGTTACCACCATGATGTCTTCGTCCGGAAAATCAAAGTTCAATGATTGGTAATCGTCCACAGGTTGGTGTGCCAAATGATCTGCCAATACACTTCCTTTGATTGCTTTTTGAGTTTTATACTGGATATCATATTTTGTCAAGGTCATTTGCCATCTCGCTATTCTTCCAGACAGAGCAGGTTTTTCGAATATGTACTTGATGGGATCCATCTTTGAAATCAACAAAGTGGTGTGAGTCAGCATATATTGTCTCAGCCGGCGAGCAGCCCATACCAGAGCGCAGCAAGTTTTCTCGAGCAGTGAGTAACGAGACTCACAGTCGGTAAACTTTTTTCTCAAGTAATAAATAGCGTGCTCTTTTCGGCCAGACTCGTCATGCTGCCCCAGCACACACCCCATTGAATTGTCAAGCACTGTCAAGTATAGTATTAGAGGTCTCCCTTCCACTGGTGGCATGGGAATGGGTGGCTCTTGGAGGTATTCCTTTATCTTTTCAAAAGCAGCCTGACATTCATCGTTCCAACGTACTACTTGATCTTTCTTCAGTAATTTGAAGATTGGCTCACAGGTAGCAGTTAGGTGTGAGATGAATCGGGCTATGTAATTTAGTCGTCCCAGAAAGCCTCTGACTTCTTTCTCTGTCTTTGGAGTTGGCATCTCTTGTATGGCTTTTACCTTGGCAGGGTCCACCTGAATACCCTTATCACTTACAATGAAACCTAGCAATTTTCCGGACCTTACACCAAAGGTGCATTTGTTGGGATTCAACCTCAGCTTGTATAACTTCAGTCGGTCAAACATCTTCCTCAGATGGTCAAGGTGTTCCTCCTCAGTTTGGGACCTTGCAATCATGTCATCAACATACACCTCAATCTCATGATGGATCATATCATGAAATAAAGCAACCATGGCACGTTGGTAGGTTGCCCCAGCATTTTTCAACCCGAATGGCATGACCTTGTAGCAGAAGGTGCCCCACTGAGTCACAAAGGTAGTCTTTTCCATATCTTCCGGAGCCATCTTAATCTGATTATACCCTAAAAAACCATCCATGAAGGAGAACACCTTGTGTTGAGCAGTATTGTCGACAAGAACGTCGAGGTGAGGTAGGGGGAAATCATCCTTGGGGCTGGCCCTGTTCAAATCCCTGTAGTCGACACACATTCTGACTTTACCGTCCTTCTTTGGCACTGGCACCACATTAGCAACCTACTGAGGGTAAGAGGTCACTGCAAGAAACCCGACGTTGAATTGCTTCATAACCTCAACCTTGATCTTTTCGGACATCTCGGGGCGCATGCGGCGGACCTTTTGCTTTACCGGAGGGCAGTCTTCTTTGGTTGGCAGGTGGTGAACTACAATGTCGGCATCCAACCCGGGCATGTCTTCATAGGACCAAGCAAAGATCTCCATGTAATCATGTAGCATCTGGATCAATCGTTGCTTCACGCTGAGCTCTAGATTGGCACCAATCTTGACCTCTTTCCTATTTGTCTCAGTACCCAGGTTCACTGTTTCCACCGACTCTTCATGCGGCTGAATGGCCCTCTCTTCTTGAAGTAGCAGTCTTGCGAGTTCACCAGGCACTTCGCAATCATCTTCACCTTCGTCCTCGACCAAGTTGATCGGATTCTCGAAGTCATAACTGGTGGTAGCAGAGCTGTTACCAGTGAGATCCAGAGTGGATTGAAACCTGTATGAGTGAGTGTGTGTAAATATAGCTGTTTTGCAATATATAACACAGAAAGAAAAAGAGCGCAAGATTTGAAATGCAACAAACGTCCAATGTTTTGATTGATGATATATGGAAATGTCATACAAAAAGCCCTCACAAATGGAGCTACGATGCCCCGGGTAGGACACCGAGCCAACAAAGTTTTAACATATTGTTTGTTACAAATTGAAAATCAAAAGAGTTAATTACTGCGTGACAAATGTGATAGGTGTAAAATCCTTTGCCGTCCAGTTGCTTGGTCCGTTGCTGGTGGTTGGATAGATCCAACTGTCAAACTCTGCTTCCTCTACGTCCTCCTCGATAGCATTCACCCTTGGGTTGGAGATAAACACCGGAGCCTTTCTGATCTTGTCCTTGCGCACTGCCCTCTGAGCCTCTGCAGTAAAGCCCAGCCCAAACTTGTCATTCTTTTGAGTGAAGTCAGGAAGCTGACCCCAGTTTGCACATTTGCCTTTCTCGATTACAGCCCGGGCATCCTTCAAGGACGCCATCTTCAACGGAAAGTCTTCTTCAACTACTGTTTCAGCTGATTCCAACGTTGGAGGAACCTCCTCAAAATGCTGAAAGGGGGTTTCAATAAACTCCCCATCCATCTCGATATACCGGAATGAATTCAAATGACTAACCATGTATTCCTCCTCACCCTGCACAGTAACAATCTTCCCTTTGACAGGGTATTTGAGCTTTTGGTGTAGAGTGGATGTTACTGCCCCAGCCTTGTGAATCCAGGGTCGACCCAACAAGCAGGAGTAAGATGGACGAATATCCATTACATAGAACGTTGAGTCGAAGACTTGGGAACCCACACGAATAGGAATGTCTACTTCACCGTGCACCATCCTCTTAGAACCGTCGAAGGCTCTAACAATTATGTTACTAGGCTTCAATTCCAAGCCCTCACAATCCAAGCGATCCAATGCCTTCTTGGGTAAAACATTCAGGGAAGAACCGGTATCCACCAACACGTGTGCGAGAGTAGTGCCCCTGCACTCTAGGGAAACATCCAGGGCATCATTGTGATTTTTCCCTTTGGCGGTGAGGTCGGCATCCGAGAACCCCAAACCATTGTCGGCTGTCAAATTGGCCACACAGTCAGTGAATTGATCCGCGGAGGTCTCTTGCGGCACATGGGCCGTTTTCAGAAATGAAATCAGGGCCTTTGCATGGGCCTCTGAGCATAGCAGCAATGATAGCATAGAGATTTTGGAGGGGGTATGCCCCAACTGTTCAACAACATTAAAGTCACTCTTTTTGATGATTTTAAGGATTTCCTCCATTTCTTGTTGGGAGGCTTCAACAGCAGTCTTTTTTGGTGCCTCCGTCCTGGCAGGCAAATTGGTAGCAACTTCTTTGCCCCGAGTATCAGAGGACTCGGCGGCAGTAGTAGACACAGGAACTTGATTCGGAACATGCACACTTGCGGGTGTGATGATAAGAGGTTATCGGATAACTGGAGGTGCAATATCAGGCGAGAAGAGCCTGCCACTGCGGGTAATCTTGGCGGGACCAGTGATGTTACTGATACTGGTATTGGTGTTGAACTCCTGCTTCACTCCAAGCACATACACGTCGGCCCCATAATGCCATGGGACAGCTTTATCAGACTCATAGGGGAGGGGCCCCGGAACAGTAATAGTGATGGGTGCAACAGACATAATTTGGACTGGCTTCCTCGGGGGAGCTTTGGTAGGATTGTAAATTGTGACAACAGATACTTCCTCAGCGGAAACAAATGGAATAGCAGTTTTCTTGAACAGAATTTCTTTGTTATCCATCAGGCTTTGGATGCCTGATTTCAGCAGCGGACAACCGGTAGGGATAACAGCACACAGGAGGCAACCCTTGCTACAACCCGGAAATAAACCGGCTAGTAGTAAGTTCCTCTTAACAGTCAAAAGAGGGGTAGAAACATCATTCACCGAAACAACATACAAATCTTCCTCAATGGCATTTACTCTATGCTGGGGCATAGGAGCAGTTACAACGTTTGGTCTCTCAGGCGCTTCAAACTGAATTTCCTTCGCATCGATAAGGTCTTGCACCTTATTTCTCAAGGCCCAGCAATCATCAGTAGTATGCCCGGGGCTATCGGAATGATAAGCACAACGGGAATTTGGGTTATACTTAGGAGATGCAGTATTCATGACCTTCGGCGCTTCTTTGATGGTCACCAAGTTGGTTGATAACAGTTGCGGTAAGATTTGTGACAAGGTCATACTCAACCGAGTATACTGCCTCTTGGGCCTTTCACCTCTTTGTTGATTGTACTGTTGAAGAGCAGCAACAGGCTTTGAAATGACCAAGGCATTGACGGCTTGGCGACTTTCTGTCTTGACTTGTCTTCTAGGACCATAGACGGCACTTGCTTCTTTCTTGAAAGGCCTCTTCTCAGTACTTGTGGAGGCAGCTTTTTGTATCTTTCCTGACCTGATGCCAGCTTCAATTCTCTCACCTATCAGAATAAAATCTGTAAACCCAGCTGAGGAGTTACCAACCAAATGATTGAAAAATGGACCAGACAAAGTCCCTAGAAACATATCAACCAGCTCACGATCAGTCAATGGAGGCTCCACCCTGCCAGCCAAATCTCTCCATTTTTGTGCATATTCTTTGAATCCTTCGCCCGTTCCTAGAGACATACCCTGAAGTTGGGTACGCGTAGGAGCGAGATCAGAATTGTATTGATATTGTCTATAGAATGTGGTTGCCAAATCTTCCCAGTGTCGGATGCTAGTTCCATCCAGTTGGTAAAACTACTCAAGCTGTGACCCCGAAAGGCTATCTTGGAAGAAGTGAATCCAAAGGTTCTTATCTGCCGTGTAAGGTTGGATATTCCTTACGTACGACCTCAGATGCAGCTTTGGACAGGAAGCCCCGTCATATTTGGCAAAGGCAGGCGCCTTGAACTTGTGTGGAATTACTACCCCAGAAGATAACCCCAAATCTCCGAAATCCAGCCCCGGCACATTCTGAATCTCCATGGCGCTCAAGCGGTCCTCTAATTGCTTGTATTTGTCAGCAGCGGGTGGGTATTGTTCGTCATTGTAGTCCGTCTCGTTGTCAGAGACTGCAGGACTAGGAGCTCCTCCCCCTTGGGGACTGTCTTTCTCAGCAGAAGAAGTAGTTGGATCAGCTTCATTATGGAGTGTGTTCCCAAATCTGCGTCCGGTGTTGAATAACGCAGTCCTCTTTTTCTTCTTCTTCTTCAGGAGTAGAGTCTTCAACTCTTGCTGACCTTGGGCTAGGCTCAGGACCATTTCTTGAAACTGGGCACTTTGGGCCTGAAGGGCCTTGATTGCTTGCTCACTGGATGAGTCTGGATTCATGATGACTGTTCAAAATAAACAGCGAAGGAGATTAAGCAACCTGTGAAATAGGGTACCTGCTATGCATATGGTGCAATGAGATGCATATGTTTTATGTTTTCAAAGACAAACAAGATTCAACTTTGTAGACAAAAGGGAAACACACTTCATTAGATTCAAATTTTAAATTGTTCAACAACTTGCCCTTAGGCATTACAGGAATGAAAAATACTGAAAAGGAAATAAAAGCTGTAAAAGGAAATATCCAAAGCCCATCGGTGCTCCCATGGCCTCCTCTTCTCAGTGCGGATGTATTTATTCAGGACCCGCTCCTCCTCCAATTGCTTAGTCAGCCTCTGGACCTTCCGTTCCTGCTCGTTGAACTTTTCCCGATAGAAATCCCATTCTTCCTTTAGCTGCGCCCAAGATCTCTTCATTGTGTCAAAATCAGTGGGTATCTGAGGAGGGAGGACAGTTGGAGGAGCCCCATCTTCATCAGGAGATTCAAGAATGATAGGTCTGACAGCTTCGTACAGCATACCTAACTTCTGAGCACGGATGCGGACCCATTTGCAATAGGGTTCCATTGGTAGAGAGGTCTTTGGTCCCAACTCATGTGGGTCAGCTTTGTGAATTCTGTCCCAAGCCTTAATGAATCCATGGCGTAGTTTGTCACTGTCTACCTGAAACTCAAAATGGAAGTGAGGAACCAACATTTCATGAGGCCCAACTCTTCTGGCTCTTTCAAACTGGCGGAGAGCTAAACATGGATTATAAGAGATCCCTCCTTGGATACCAATCAATGGAACATTAGGGTATTCTCCGCAACGATAAATAACAGCTACCTCATCCAAACCTCTGAGAGTCCAAGTGATGTCATTATCAGTGAGAGACATTAGCCTACGAGCCCAACCCTTTCCTTCTTCATTCTTCAGCACGAACTTAGGAAGGTGCGAAATAAACCACCTCACTAGCAAAGGAGCACAACACCATGGAGTTCCCCGTTTTCGGGCAGTGCGAGCATAGAGTTGTTGCAGGATATCACCCAAAAGAGTGGGTACAGGGTTCCGAGTCATGAAGATCCTTATGGCATAGATACTGATAAAGGTGTCAGGATTGGGAAACAATACCAGACCATAGATTAAAAGAGCCAGAATGTCTTCGTACGCCTTGAAATCCAAGTCATTCCAGAAATCATTAGCTTTACCAACCAGAAATTTGACCAAAAAGCCCTTAACTCCACTTCTAGTTTCCCAGTTAGCCAATACCTCTTCTTTGGTCAAGGGGAGAATTGCAGCAATCTCTTCAGGCCTAGGAGTCTTTTCCAAACCAGTGAATGGAGTTTGCTCCATGACAGGGATACCAAGCAAATAAGAGAATTCCTCCAGGGTAGGGACCAGCTGGAAGTCTTGAAAGGAGAAGCAATGATACAGGGGGTCATAAAACTGGGTCAGAACACTTATCAGTTGTTGGTCCCATTTTGCAGTGATCAAGCCAAGGAGAGAACCATGCATGTTGATGAAGGAAGAAGTGTTTGGAATCCTACCAACCAAATCCTTGAGCAAAGTTGGTGGTTGAACAAAGTTGAGCCGGACAGTATTCCTACGCACGGGCATCATGATGTCCTACAAAACAGAGCAAAGATGAAACTTTTTTGTCTTTGAAATGGGTTAGTCCTTTATACAGGATGCATGCAATGGTATGATGGCATGATGCTATGATGAAGCACACCACAAGTATTCACACAGGCAAACATGATAAGGCACACAAGTCACACAAGATAACCCTTAGGTTTCAGGCCAGCATGAAGTTTAGGTATTACCCTCTTTTAGTTTCGTTGGTTAAAACCTGTCCTATCAAAAGTAACCGGGTTCTAGAGGATCTCAAATCATTGACTACCCTCAATCGGTCATAACTCCAGCATCGCAATCTTTTCTTGCGGCCAGAACCATCGCGAGAGTTTAGCCTCAATGAGTGTAGCATACTGCTACTGTCCTAATGGCCAAGTTTGGTCAATTTAAGGTTCTAAAGTCGGTTGGTGTTTAATGACTCCTTAGAAAACCTATATTCTCCTTATTGCAACACAAGGGATATAGGTGCAGACCAAGGTGCCACACCAACGTAGCCACTGCTTCACCCATGTTGGTCTACGCCGGACAGGTCCCTCACAGATTACGCTACCTAAAAAGGGTATTCCCCAGATCCGGGTTAGGATCTATGAAACTCCGATGCAAAGCCCACAAATATAAAAGCAAACAAGGCAAACAATTGAAAACAAATGTGATCTAAGCCCTAAGGTTACTCCACTTTTAAAATTATCCCCAGCAGAGTCGCCAGTTCTGTGATACGGTGGGAGAACTGAATATGGTTTTGCGTTTGTTTTCGCAAATGTTTCGGTTGAGCAAGAGTCGCCACCGACTTTTATTTTATCCTAAGGAAAGGTTAAAAAGCACAGCAAAAACCTTTTGAGATGTTTTCTTGGGTTCGGGGAGTAGATTATAGAAACGGAAGGTATTAGCACCCTTTCTATCCATGGTTATCCATGGGCTCTTAGTTACTTGCTTAGATCAACTTGCCTTAATTTTCAATTGTTTGAAATGGTGCTTTGTGTGTGTGGTTTTGAAAATGTTTTGAAAAGAAGCCAATATAGTGGCAACCTTTGTAATGATCCATGTTGGGATGTATACAAAGGTGTATGTCTTTTGAAAAGGTTTTCATTTGTTTTTTGAAAGTTTGTTTTGAAAGTGTTGTGAGGTGTGGTTTTAGAAAATAGGCAAGTGTTTTGTTTTTGCAAGTTTGATTCAAGTAACTAAGAGGTTATCTACTCCTAAATTTCTCAAAGTTTATTGCTATGTTTTAACCCTTTTAACAAGTTTGTTCCACCATTGTATTTGGTGGACAATCTCATGTTAGGATGTGAAAGGGACGGGTGTGGGTCATCGTTTAGACCATAATTGCAATGGTGCCAAGTATCTTTGGGCAATTTTCCTTAAGGGACTTGATCATTTGTTTAGGCAACATTTTGAAAGCGTCATCGAGGGACTATGATCGTTTGATTGTTTTGTTTTTCCCAAAGAGACCTAACATGCAATATGGCCCTTTTATTGAAGGCAACAAGTGGAATACCCTAGGGGGTGCAAGTGTGATTTGTGTGTCCATTTTCATGCTTGTTTATCTTTAAATTAGGTCAAACTATTTTTTGTCTTTTTTGATTCGCATACAAACCCTAATTCTAACATGGTATAATTAGAAAGCAATAAAGTGCGAAAAATAAATTTACTAAGCTATTACAACACAATATATGGGAAGGGGGTACAAATGTTCAAATGGGGATTTTTGACAAGGAATTTAAACCTAAACTATTACATCAATATTGAATTATTTACAAGATATTTAATTGCACAAATTAAATAAAATAAGAATAAATATGCAAGATGCAAAAATGGTTTTAGTATATATGAAAAAAAAGTATTTTTATATGTAAAAATAAACAAGATAAAAGTATTATTATTTTTTGGAGTTTTTTCATGTTTAGGGCAAAACCCTAATTTTATTAAATAAAATGTATTATTCATTTATTATGCATAATATTTATTTATTACAAAAAATAAAATAAAAAAAATGAAGTATATTTGTGAAAAGGGTATTTTTATATTAAATATTTAACAAGAAAATAAAAGTGTGTATATTTTGTAATTTTAACCTAAATATATTAATATCTATATAAATATTTGTATTATTTACTAAATATATATTATATATACATAATAATAATATTTAATATTTTAAAAAAAGTATTTTTTTGTATAAAATATTTTCAGAAGATAAAACAAAATAAAAATGAAAATAAAAATGTGTTTGTATATTTTTAGCATTCTTTAAATAAAAATGTTTATATATTTATTTCTATACAAAACTAATCTAAACAAATAAATACCTAATAAATAGGAAAATGGTGAGAAAAATATTTTTCATTCTTTTAATATCATAAGAAAAAATAAATAAGTCAAACCAAAAAAGGAAAAGTCAAAAAGTCATAAAAATAAGCAAAATGGGCTCAGGGGGTGTAAAAGTAATAAAAGGGTGCAAAAAGAAATGTCAAACAGGCCCAGCCCAGAAGGTTGTCATCTTCAACCTCAGAACACTTTTGTTCAAGCAAGCACGCGTTTTCTATCTCCCAATTCCTGGACTTTCAAAAAAAACTTTCAACATGAAAAATGTAGAGCATGAGAAGACGAATCCAGGGATATAAAGAACTTGACTTAACTCTCTAAGATGAGGGAGAATTTCTTCTCCCCCAATTCCTGACCTAGTTTTTCATCAATGTTCAGACTCAAAATTCTCTAAGCATACATAATATAAATGAAATCTAATCATATGGGCATGTTCAGGGCTATGATTGTGGCATGTTTCCTTCACAAACCTAAAGCTAACAATGCCTATGTAGAGAGATTCATGTTCATGAACTTACCTGTTCAGTTGAAGTTGTATCTGGTGATTGAGGTGTCTTCAATGCAATGTGATGATTGGTATAGCTTCCTTGATGTTCAGGGATGCTATTCCAAGCTTTACTTTGTCTTGAAACCTTTTGAATCGTGCTAGAGAACTTCAGCTGTAAAACAAGAAAATGAAAATGGTGATCTTGCTTGGGAGTGTTACAGGTCGTGTCTTAGGTTTTGGTTAGCTTCAAGGGATGTTAGGGAAGGTGTTTGACAAGTTTTTAGCCAGAAAGCATGGAAGGTTTGAGCTATGGAACTCAAACTGCAGGGATGCCCTGTTTTGAGCAGTTTGAGGGTGATTCTGGGAATGGGGAGGTATTGAGGATCTTAGGGTCGTGCTTCAGCTTAGGATGAATGTTTGGAATGTGTTTGATAACTTTCTCTAAGCCTTGGTTAACTGATATGAGAGTTGTCCAATGTTATGCAATGTTTCTTACACCTTAAGCAAGCAATGGCCACTTGGTGTTCTAGACAGGTAGAGGCCCCCTAAACATGCTGCAAAACCTTGTCTTGATCAGAGTGATTAACTCATAAACTTGTGCCAAAGAGATTTCCTTTGTACCTTCTTGATTTACCAATTGATATAAAGTGTAACTTTTGCAAAAATGGATATAATGTTTTTTCTAATTTGGGATTAAACCTTTAGGCAATGCTTGAACACATAGAACATGGTCTTGGCACAAAGGATTGGCATTAAATTTATGAGTGTAATTGAGATAAAATACCTGTAATCAAGTTGTGCAAGCTGAGATGGAAAATGCATAGTGTTATGAACATGTAACTTGGCCAATTCAAAAGTGAGTTTTTCCCATATTGTCAAATTCGATTCTCCCTAACCATGAGGTTGTTTGATGAGTTCTTGGACATTTTGGAAAGCTTGGAATGTGTACTACAATCCATCTTTGAAATGCAATTTGAAATTCCAAGTGGAAGTGTATTAAAAATGGTCTTGAATTTAGGTAAAAACCTTGCCTAAAATAGGTCAAATTTTCACTAAGTTAAGAATGGTTTGGTACCCTTGTTCCAAAAATTGTAACTTGAGATACAAGCTTCTTTTGGGAAAACTTTGTGAATCAAAGTTGTAGAATATGCAATAGGCTACAACTTTCATGTTTTGACTTTTGCTTGAATCCAAATGAATCTTGGTGAGAAAGTGGGGCAAAGTTAGGAAAAAATTAGGGTTTTTCATAACTTAGAAAAATTCTAAGTTATGAAAAATCTTCATTTCAAACCCTAATTTGCATTTCTTGATTTCTTGATGGACAAGTTTCATGATTTGGCATGCTTTGATGAAAAATGAATCTTGACCCTTGATTTTGACCAAAAAGTCAAAGTTTGACTTTTCAGTATACAGTCAAAATTGATCAATTGACTGGGAAATTCAACTGTCAATCTTGTGTATTTGGGATCTTTTGAACTTGTTGAGCATGTCAAGATAATTCCATGGGGTCCTTGAGTCCATATGTGAGCTTGGTGTGCCATTGGCTAGGTCAAACAGTCAAAAATTGCCTTTGTGCAGTCAAAACCCTAAAAATGACCATTTTGCCCTTTTGATGATCTGATCAAATTTCTTGTGGGATTGTGATCCAAACTTGATCAAATGGTCCATGTGAGTTCATAATGTTGATGTGGGTCAATTTTCATGAGATTTTACTGTCAATTGGCCACAGTTGACTTTTTCCCTAATACAGTTGATTTCTAGGTCAACTGTCCAATTGACTGGGCAAAATTTGGAGTCAAGACTTGAAACTTGGTATGAATAAACTTGGGAGTCCAACATGAAGCATGAAAGTCATCTTAGGCCTTTTAGGTCAAAATATCTTTGTGCAAACACAAACCCTAATTTGGGTCAACAGTGCAAGGAGAAGTCTTGAGCAGAGGAAAACCCTAACTGGATCTTGATCTTCAAGGGTCTTGTGATGAGAAAATGTTGAAGAAATGGGAGGGCAAATTTTGGGGTACAACAATTAGCGTGAGGTTACTTCCCAAGTGGCACCCCCGAAGGGAGAACAAGAAATGACTAAGGTCTTCCTAGAAACCCTTGGTTTATTTTATTATGAAAGGATGGTTGCCAGTGCACCGAGTGATTTGACTAAAATGGTAATTATTGGTGTCCATCTAGAAGAAGAAGTCAGGGAAGGACGATTGACAAAAGATGAAGGTTCTAGTGGAACAAAGATATTATCATATGGGTTTTCTAGAAAGAAAGAAAGTGAAACAAATGATGTCGTTGAGAAAAGAAAGGTCAAACCTCCAAGAAGACATCATTAGTACCAACAATAAGTTGCTTCTGTGACTCTAGTTGTCAACATGGATCTGATTGATGTTGCCTATCAGAGAGCACCTCAACAAGGTAATCAAGGGCAAGGTCAGAAGAGCGAAGCTTTTGAACCTATTCTGATGAGTTATCTAGAATTGTTTCTGGATTTGATTCAAAAGAAGTTGGTGCAGACCAGGCCTCCCCCTGCTATACCTTCACCTTTACCATGGTATTATAAGGTGGATCAGACTTGTTCTTTTCATCAAGGATCCCTTGGACACAACATTGAAAATTGATATCCATTGAAGTATGAAGTGCAGAAGATAGTAAGATCTAGTCTCCTGTCTTTTAAAGATGTTGGTCCCAATGTGAAGGATAATCCACTACTCAAACATGGAGGTGGAAGTGTTTTAAATATGGTTGCTGGTTGTCTTGGAGATTTCAGGATTTTTTATATTAATCTAATCATAGGTGATTTAGTGAAGTTGCATGCTGATCTCTGAATTCAGCTATTATACACATGACCATGTTGGTTGTAGTATTTGCAGTTCAGACATCCATGGATATGATAAAGTGAGAGTTGATCTTCAAGAGATGATGGATGAAGGTCTTTTCTATATAATCAGACCAAGGGCTGAATATGGAGAAGACGTAAATATGGTTTATGGATGTCCCGATGAATTTTAGATTTTTGAAGTGAATTACATGAATGATGATTTGGTACAACTGCATGCCATATATTGTCACATGGATGGCCAGGAGGTACATCATTATGGATCCTGACAGATCTGCTGTATGGATTCCCGTGGTTATTCTATTGTAAGAAGAAGTGTTCAATTGCTGCTAGATAAAGGTACTATCAGAGTCACAACAAATAGAGATGATTATAAAGAAGTTAATGTGATTGAAGACTACCCTGTTGAGGCCATGTTTGATGGAGAATATGTTTCTGCTGATGAGTTATTTTCCTCGGATGAAGGTATATTTTCTGATAATGATTCTACAATGCCTGAATATTCTGAAGAAGTGTGGGTGAATGTTATTGTACCATGTTTTGGTGATCCCGCTCCTGTAGAGATTGAGTACCATAGCAAGCTTGATGTTTCTCCCATGGTTATTTGTCTGCCTAGTCCTATCCCATATGAATCAGACAAAGTTGTGCCTTATAAGTACAATGCAATTATCCTAGAAGATAGTGTGGAAATTCGTATCTAACCTTTGTCCCATATTGAGAATATTGCTAAAGCTAGTCGGGTAACTCGTAGTGGTAGTGTCTTCGCCCCTACTTTTCGAGGAGATGTTAATCTTGGAAAAAAGGTTGTTGAGACTTATATTGAGCCTAAGAAAGTGGAAAAAGAATCTAGTGGCGCTGCCTTGGAAAAAGAGTTTGATAATCTGTTAAAAATCATTAAGATGAGTGATTACAAGATTGTGGATCAGCTGTTGCAAACTCCATCTAAGATTTCCATTTTAGCATTGTTGATGAAATCTTCTGCTAATTGGGAATCTCTGATGAGGGTGTTGAATCAGGCTTTTGTTGAAAGTGATATGTCTCTGGATCAGTTCAGCGGTGTTGTGGGGAATATTACATCTTGTAACAATCTGAGCAGCTTTTATGATGACGAGCTGTATGATGAAGAAAGAAACCATAACATGGCTCTCCATATATCTATGAATTGTAAGAATGACTCTTTGCCAATGTGATGATTGATAATGGATCTGCTTTGAATGTCATACTTAGAAGTAATCTCATGAAGCTTAAGTACCAGGGGACTCCCATGCGGCCTAGTGGCATCATACTGAAATCTTTTGATGGTTTGAGAAAGTCTGTCATCAGAGAAGTGGATTTACCTATTCACATAGGTCCACACTTATCCCATATTATCTTTCAAGTTATGGATATTGTCACGACCTATAGTTGTTTATTGGGACGACCATGGATCCATGAAGCTTGAGTTGTTACTTCAACCTTGCATCAGAAGCTGAAATTTATTCATGAAGGAAAGGTAGTCATTATGAACAGTGAGCAAGCTCTGTTGATATCCCATTTATCTTCCTTTAGCATTGTAGAAGTTGATGAAGCTGTTGTTGGAACTCAGTTCCAAGATTTATCCATTGATAATATAAGGAATAATGAAAATTATATCACCTCATGTAAGGATGCGCAACAAGTAGTATAGAAGGGCCCTAGCAAGGTGTGATGACAGATTATTAATCCACCTGTGAACGGGAATGGGACTAGTTTGGGTTTCTCCATGAAGAAGGAAGTTGTGAAGTCAAAGTCCGCCTTGAGTAAATATCAAGATAACTTTCATAGTGCAGGATATCTCCATCCGACTACTCCAAGGATCAATGCTATTCTCGAAGATGAGTCAGAGCAAGAGATGCCGAACTTCGTGACACATGGAGTCAGAATCCAGAATTGGATCGTTGTTGATGTTCCTTCTTGCATTCACATTTCAAAGTAATTTGTTTTTTGTTGGTCTTTTCAAAAGTCTTTCACTCTTCCCAAGGTGGAAGTAATGATTGTATGGGCGTATCTTTTGTTTTGATTTTTAAGATCATTAATAAAAGTTGTTTTTGATTCTCAAATTATGCCTTTATTTTATGCTTTTTCTTGGAAAATTGTAATAAAAAAAACCTTTCGAAATAAATAATAATTGTAAATGAATATGCATAATTACTTGTTACATGCGTCAGTTTCTAAAATCAATCATAAATCATATGTGCAGATTAATTAAAAAACCCGTTGAGTGCAATGACCCTGAACCCTCTCCAAACATTAAATATCATGTGTATATGGCTAAGTAAGAGGAATATGATGAAATCCCGGAAGAGGTTTCAGGGTTGCTTGAGCATGAGGAAAATACTATTCGGCCGTATAAAAAGTCGTTAGAGACGACTAACTTGGGTTCAAAGGAAGATCTGAAAGAAGTCAAGATTGGGGCACTTCTTCATTCCGATGTAAAGAGCAGGTTGATTGAATTGTTGAAAGAGTATGTGGATATCTTTGCTTGGTCTTATCAAGATATGCCTGGTTTGAATACTAATATTGTGGAACATTATTTTCCACTAAATCCAGAATGTCCACCGATCAAGCAGAAGCTACGAACTCATCATGACATGGCAGTGAAGATTAATGAAGAGGTTTTTAAGTAGATTGATGTTGGGTTTCTTGTGACATCGATGTACCCTCATTGGATTGCCAATATTATTCCAGTACCAAATAAAGACGGAAAGGTCTGCATGTGTGTTGATTATAGAGATTTAAATAAGGCAAGTCCAAAAGATGACTTCCCATTTTTTCATATTGATATGTTGGTTAAAAGTACAACAAAATTCAAAGTGTTCTCATTCATGGACAAATTTTTCGGATACAATCAAATTAGAATGGCTCCTGAGGACATGGAAAAGCAACGTTTATCACACCTTAGGGAACATTCGGTTATAGAGTGATGCCCTTCGGATTGAAGAAAGCTGGTGTAACGTACCAGAGGGCTATAACAACCCTATTCCATGATCTGATGCATAAATAAATTAAGGTATATGTTGATGATATGATCTCCAAATCTCAAACTGAGGAAGGACATATAGAAGACTTGTTGAAATTGTTTCAGCATTTGAGAAAGTATCATTTCCGCTTGAATCCAAATAAGTGTACTTTTGGTGTTCATTCAGGAAAGTTGTTAGGTTTCATTGTCGATCAAAAAGGAATTGAAGTCGATCCTGATAAAGTTAAGGCAATTCAGGAAATGTCTGCACCAAGAACTGAAAAGCAGCTTATAGGCTTCATTGGACGTTTGAATTACATTTCCAGATTTATTTCCCATATGACTGCAACATGTGAACCAATCTTCATGTTGTTGAAGAAATATCAAGGTTGTGCATGGACGAATGATTGTCAAAGGGCATTTGAAAGCATTAAAGAGTATCTTCTTGAGCCTCCTATCTTTCTCCCTCCCATTGAAGCAAGACCATTGATTATGTATCTAATTATGTTGGATAATTCCATGGGTTGTATTTTGGGATAACAAGATGAAACATGAAGAAAAGGACATGCCATTTATTATCTCATCAAGAAGTTCACTGACTGTGAGTCACGGTATTCTATGCTAGAAAAAACATGTTGTGCTTTGGCCTGGGCGGAAAAGATATTGTGGAAATATATGTTGAATCACACTACTTGGTTGATTTCTAAAATGGATCCAATTAAGTGTATTTTTGAAAAGCCTGCTCTTACTGGAAGAATTTCCTGTTGGCATATGTTGTTGTTTGAATATGATTTTGAATACCGTTCTCAGAAGGCTATTAAAGGCAGTGTGTTGGCAGAGTACCTTTCTCACCAACCAGTTGATGATTACCAGTCCGTTAATTATGACTTCCCTGATGAGGACGTGATGTTTTTGAAAGTAAAATATTATGATGAACCTTTGCTTAAGGAAGGTCTTGATCCTGAATCCCGATGGGGGATGGTGTTTGATGGAGATGTAAATGCTTATGGAAAAGGAATTGGTATCATGATTATCACTCCCCATGGGTCACATATCCCTTTTACTGCAAGGTTTGCATTTGATTGTACCAATAATATGGTAAAGTGTGAAGCTTGTATCATGGGTCTTGAAGAAGCTATAGATCTCAAAATCAAAATTCTTGAAGTATATGGTGATTCAGCTTTAGTAATAAATCAAATCAAAGGAGAATGGGAGACTCCTCACATTGGCTTGATTCCCTACAAAGATTATGCAAGAAGATTATTATATTTCTTAAATAAAGTTGAACTCCATCATATTCCCAGAGATGAGAATCAGATGGCAGATACTTTAGCCACTTTGGCTTCCATGTACCAATTGAATGTTTGGAATGATGTACCTCAGATTACAAGTCGACGTCTGGAAAGACCATCTCATATGTTTGCTGCAGAGGGGACGTTAGATTATAAACCTTAGTATTATGATATCTAGCACTTCCTTCAGACCCAGGAATACCTGGTTGGTGTGTCGAACAAAGATAGAAAGACATTGAGAAGATCGGCAGGTAGCTTTTTCCTTAATGAAGATGTGCTATACAAAAGAAATTATGACATGGTTTTGCTCAGATGCGTGGATAGACATGAAGAGGACATGTTAATGCATGAGGTACATGAAGGTTCCTTTATTACCCATGCCAATGGATATTTGATGGCAAAGAAGATGCTGATGGCAGGTTACTATTGGCTGATAACTGAATCTGACTGTTACAAATTTGCAAAGAAGTGCCATAAGTGTCAGATTTATGCTGACAAGATTCATGTGTCTCCAATTCTTCTCAATGTTATTTCTTCTCTGTATCCTTTTTCTATGTGGAGTATTGATATGATTGGAATGATTGAACCCAAGGCG
Organism: Vicia faba; assembly: GCA_948472305.1. Lineage (NCBI taxonomy): Eukaryota > Viridiplantae > Streptophyta > Magnoliopsida > Fabales > Fabaceae > Vicia > Vicia faba. Next base: position 1,127,523,757 of record OX451740.1, read on the forward strand.
TCGAATGAACACCGTTTCATATTAGTGGCAATTAACTACTTCACCAAGTGGGTTGAAGAATCTCCTTATGGTAATGTCACCAAGTAGGTGGTAGTATGCTTTATCAAGAACAATCTTATATGTTGATATGGTGTGCCAAGAAGTATTATCACCGACAACGGCTCAAATTTGAATAACAAAATGATGACAGAACTTTGTGAAGAATTTAAGATTGTCCATCATAACTCGTCTTCTTACAGGCCCAAGATGAATGGGGTTGTTGAAGCTGCTAATAAAAACATTAAGAAGATCATCCAGAAGATGGTTGTTACCTATAAGGATTGGCATGAGATACCCCTTTTGCTTTGCATGGGTATCGTACATCCGTTCGCACCTCAATAGGGCAACCCCGTTCTCTCTTGTGTATGGTATGGAAGAAGTGCTCCCCATCGAAGTTGACATTCCCTCTTTGTGTGTAATAATGGAAACCAGGTTGTCAGAGGTTGAATGGGTCCAGAACAGGTTTGACCAATTGAATTTAATTGAAGAAAAGAGAATGAAGGCTTTGTGCCATGGTCATTTATATCATAAAAGAATGAATAAATATTTTAATAAAAAGGTCAAGCCTCGAGAATTTAGAAAAGGTGACCTTGTGCTCAGAAAGATCATGTCTTTTAACACTGATTCTAGGGGAAAATGGACTCCCAATTATGAAGGCCCGTATATTGTCTAGAAAGCCTTCTCTGGCGGTAAATTAATTCTTGAAACTATGGATGGTGAGGAGTTCCTATTGTACCCCAATTTTCCCCCCTAATATCCCTTCATCATACCATGTTGATTCACTCACAACAAGATCACACTAAGATTCTTGGTTCCCCTCCCAACATTTAATTTTTCCTTTTTGAGGAATTACCAAGCACCCTAACTTATGTTGGTACGTTCAGTGAATGTTGGTAGTTCATCATCAGTGAACGACAGTGCTATGATATATTCTCTTTCTACCTTCAGTGAAAGTTGGTAGGACATCGCCAGTGAACGTCGGTGTTTGTTATCTTTTTTCTACCTCCAGTGAACATTGGTAGTTTATCATCAGTGAACGGAAGTGATATGATATATTCTATTTCTACCTTCAGTGAATGTTGGTAGGACATCAGCAATGAACGTTGGTGTTTGTTATCTTTTTGCTATCTTCAGTGAACATTGATAGTTCATCGTCAGTGAACGATGGTGATATGATATATTCTCTTTCTACCTTCAGTGAAAGTTGGTAGACCATCGTCAGTGAACATCGATGTTTGTTATCTTTTTGCTACCCTCAGTGAATGTTGGTAGTTCATCATCAGTGAACGGAGATGCTATGATATATTTTATCTCCACCTTCAGTGAAAGTTGGTAGATCACCTTCAGTGAAAGTTGGTGATTGTTATCTTTTTACTACCTTTAGTGAATGTTGGTAGTTCATCGTCAGTGAACGGCGGTGATATGATATATTCTCTTTCTACCTTCAGTGAAAGTCAGTAGGACATCAGCAGTGAACGTCAGTGTTTGTTATCTTTTTGCTATCTTCAGTGAACGTTGATAGTTCATCATCAGTGAACGGTGATGATATGATATATTCTCTTTCTACCTTCAGTGAAAGTTGGTAGGACATTGGCAGTGAACATTGGTGTTTGTTATCTTTTTGCTATCTTCAGTGAACGTTGATAGTTCATCATCAGTGAACAGCGATGATATGTTATATTCTCTTTCTACCTTCAGTGAAAGTTGGTAAGACATCGGCAGTGAATGTCCATGTTTGTTATCTTTCTCTTTGCCTTCAGTAAACGTCGGTAGCTTCACCTTCAGTAGAAGTTAGTATGTCCTTTGATCATTCTACCATCCTCTCTTATTCAGTTCTCTGAGTCCACCAGTGATTTATTTTCCTGGTGGGGGTGCTCCTTTGTTCCTTTTATTATTGTTACATCCCCAATGTTATTTTGCGTCTCTTTGGTCCTGTTCATATGCATTCATGATCATAAGCATTTGCATGGTATCTTAGGGAAAAAATAGGGTTTGTTTTATGTTTAAGTTTCTTCGATCGTGTCGACACAAAGATTTTTAACCTTCGTATCTCCGGATAGAAGAAACTTAAATAAGGGAAGTTGTTGTACCCCAATTTTTCCCCCTAAGATCCCTTCATCATACCATGTTGATTCACTCACAATAAGATCACACTAAGATTCTTGGTTCCCCTCCCTACATTTAATTTTGCCTTTTTGAGGGATTACCAAGCATCCTGACTTATGCTCCTTTTGTGATCATGAATATTGTTTTGTTTTCTTCATTTAAGTAATAAAAATTCAATGTTGGTTTTCTTCATTTAAGTAATAAAAATGAGATTTAACAAGCTACCCCATGGGTTCATGAGTTTATTTCCATGCCATAGTCAATATAGTTTGAGAAGTTCAAACCTCATCATTGGATTCGTTTTGGAAGAATTAACATGGCAAGGTTGCTTTGGTTCATCACATTCCAAGGTTATTAGATTTGACTCAAAAGTACAAGGGGTTGATTGGAGAAGTTGTCATGTTTGGAAAAGGCCTTGTTCCTATTGGTCCCAAGAGAAAATTTCTCTCAAATTTCAAGATATGGAAGTGGTTTTGGTGGCTATGAGTCTTCATTATCATCCTCAACAACTTCTATTCACAAAGCAAGAATATTGGTACAAGAAGTTTGTTCAAACTTGTCAAAGTTCCTCAAGGCATTTTCTTGATCCAGAAGCTAGGGTTTTGAAATTTAAAGGAGTATATCTTGCTCACCTTTTGGTATTTTTGAGTGATTCCAAATACATCATTCTCTTCAAAGGGTTATCAACAAATCACTTCAAAATTTCCAAGGAGTTTTCATGTGGATGAGCCTTGATGAAGAAGAAAGATTACAAGTCATCCAGATGAATCCATAATTTTACATAAGTGACTTCAAATGATCATAACTTGGTCAATTTTTATCACCTTGAGTCCATTTTTTTTCCATAATGATCTTTAAGATGTGAACTTTATACCTTCATTTACGTGCAAAGTGGGAAAATGGATGGAGATTGCCTTAAATATGCAAAATATTATAGGCCATTTCATGATTTTTGGCCAACTTCAACAAGTCATAACTTGCTCAATTTTTGGATATTTTGAATGGTTCAAGTTTCAAAATTTCATTCAAGAGATCTACTCCATTCCATCTTTTTTGGTCAAGAGCAAATTCCAAGTGGAAGGCCATGTTTGGATGTAAAAGATTATAGGTCATTTTTGGAGAAGAATTTGAAATATTTCTAAGTATGGAAAGTCAACCATTTTTCTTCAACTTTGACGCAATGCAACTTTTATCTCAAGCAACCATTTAACTCCATTAATTTTCCATTGCAAAGCTTGTAACCTCGTATTTCTAAAGCATCAAGAGTCATTCCCCAATACCCCTTGAGTTGAAAATACCATTGGTCAGAAGTTGGCACTTTGAAATTGAATTTCTCACCAAGTCAGAATTTTGAAATCCATAATGTGGCCTCGAATCACAAGTTTTCCAATCGTTTTTGCCGCTAAACATGTTTAATGAAGTTCCAGATTTGTTTAGCACATCAAAACGCAAGAATTGGATGAGTTTTGATGAAGTTTGTATCACACTTCCCTCGTGCATCAGGTGTGCATGATTTCCCTCCAAAACACATCATTCACTCTTCCTTTTGATCCCATTCGCTTCTCCTATAAATACATGAACTATCCCATTCAATTTCCCAAGCTTGGATAGCCAAAGTCACCCTACCAAACTTATTTCACAACTCAGAATTCAGCAACTTCAGAATCCATTCTCGACCCTTTTTCAATCCAATTTTCCCTCAATTCACCTTCCTTGATATTCCTTGAAGCTAACCATATAATTACATTCAACAATCGTGCCCTATACTGCTCCATAGAAGTCCAGTTTCATAGCTCTACAACTCAACTTCAATAGGTAGATTCCTTCATAAATTCTTCAAAACTCCGATATCATTGTGTTCCTCTCATTGCCCTGGTTCTAGTCGCAACACTTACCTTTCACTGGAAACACGTTTTGACCATGAAATTTCAAATCCCTTTTCAAAACTTTCTTTCCAAATTGCTTGAGCTATAATTTATATAAATTTGGCGCGAGGGTGTGGTTGTCTTTGTCTTGAAGAGGAGGTTGAAGATGACCAATGTGTCATCTAACCGATGAAGGCGCGTCATCTGTATTTTTCAAATTCTTATTTAATTAATGATTCTGTACAATATTCACAAATGACCATGATATGCACAGCGCGCTAGATCCCTTGGATTTGATTACTAACGCGTTTTTACTCTCATCCAATGGTCCACATATTTTACTTTAATTTTCTTTTTTCTGATTTTATATTTTAATTGTTTTAAATTTCAAAAAATCATAGAAAATTCATTTTTAGTCCAAAAGATCTGAAAAAATTATGAAAAATATTTTTGATTATTCTCTTTCTGATTTTTAATTTTTCAAAATTTAATTTTGTGTTTTGGTATTTTTTATAAATTTTACACTTATTTGATTTGTTTTAAATGTTTAAAAATACTTTTATACATTTTTAAATTCTTGAAAAATAATGGAATGATCAAATGATATTGTGACAAATATTGGTGACCTTATTTTATTTTTGTTTCCGACTTTACCATTTTTTACTATTTTTGTTTATTTTACCCATTTATTTTAATTTTAAAAATAGTTTCTGACTTTAAAAAATCACCAAAAAAATTATAAAATTACTTGGCCCTTTTTCTAATTTTTCTATGGTCTTACTTTTCATTTCTTGATTAATTTAAACATAGTTGATATTTTTCTGATTATTTTCTATTTTTAAAACATTTTAAAAACCCTTTTTTCTGCATATTAAATGTGATATTATTTTGTGATTATTTTCTGGCTGATGTTGGGTTAGATTTTGGATCATGAAATTTATTAACATCATTAAATCTATGGTGTTGAGTTTAACTCCACAAAAATGGATGAATGATTTTAATAATAGTTTGATTAAAATTTAATTCAAATGTGGTTTGTATATTTTTTTCCACATCCATCTTCATCACATCCCTTTCTTATTGCACTAAATGTTGTTGGAGCATGATTTCTATATCATGTCTGAAAACAAATGGTGCATAGATTGCTATTGACCGGCCTCAAAATAGGTGCGACTTCTATATAAGTCCACTTACGATTGCTTAACATAGCGCTAAATTTTATCTCAATTCGAATAAATGATCATTTGTGGCCCAGACTTATGATTGCAAGCCCAAGTATGTTAATTTGATCTCTTTGATCCAATAACCTTGAGATTTATTGTGTGGATGATTTATTTCTACCAATCCTCTAATGGATCTACAATACCTTTGGTCAACGCGGATCACTTAAACATCGTTGATCATTAAATGGTACTTATGAGAATTTCAAATGGATGATATACTTGACAAAAAGCAAATGCAACTTGTTGTGTGGAGGCTTTGGTTATACCAATCCTCTAATGATTTCCAAATGCAAGCTTTAAGATGGTAATCCAACTAACCACTAATTATTGACTTTTTTTACCTTATGCTTTTATTGTTTCTTTTATGCTTTATGCACTATTTACTTTTAGCATTTACACTTCATTCCATTTTCATCTTTGCTCATTTGGGCATTTACTTTCTTGCAATTTTTATTTTTCTCACTTAAGCTCTTTCTTTTCCTTTCTTAAGATACTTAATAATCAACATAAATCCTAAAAATCTTTAATGGTACTTGGACTATTTGGTTACGATCCTTGGCATTATGGAGCATGGGACTTTTCTTGGACTTAAGATTAGAAACTTTGGTCTATCTTGGAAACCTTTGTGATCTTATCTGATTAATTTTTCTGGAGTTCTTGAGGTTTACCTCAAGACATTGGGTTTTTTTTTGTGCGGGTTTTTTTTTATTACACCCTTTGTTTGTAATCTAGGATTCACCAGTATACACCTGTTACTCTGCCCAATTTTTATGAAGACTTAATACACTTGAAGTTTGGTTCTCTCAAGAGGTCTAGTATTTCTTTACTTGATTAGTTTCAATCCAAGGAATGGGAATTTTGTCTTGGCTCATAATGCCAAGTTTTGGCTTCTTATTGGTTAGATGGTTCTTATCCCTAGCTTTTACCTTATGCTTTAGGATAGTCTCTTCTTCTCCTCCCATCTTCTTTAATTTCAAAAATCTTCTTTCCCTTTTTGAAAACTCTTCTTGTTTTTAAACTTGAACCATTTTCATAATAAACTTGGACTTAGGTCCATGCATATTCAAAACATTTTCATAAATAATCTCCAATCAACTTAATAATACCTTAACATTTTTTTATGAGAAGACTAAAGGTCAATCAATCTCATTTAAAACCATTTTTCCACTTTGGCTTTTTATCTTTAAAACTTTTCTTAAAAGATTAAACTCTTGTCAATCCTTGTAGTGATGCAAACAACTATACTTCTACAATATGTAGTGAAGAGAGATATTTTCCACTTGGGTGTTGTGATCGGTGGATCTGGAACTGACTGTTTTTAGCTGGTTTCGCGAAATGTCGCGGTAAGCAAGAGTTGCCACCGTCTTTTATTTTCTCCAATATGGAAAGGACAAAAGCACAGAAAAATTCCTTATGAGATTGTTTCTCGGTTCGGGAGGTAGATTTATAGAAAGGGAAGGTGTTAGCACCCTTTCTATCCATGGTTATCCATGGGCTCTTAGATACTTGCTCATTTGTGTTTTCAAAAGATTGTTTGCTTTTCAATTGTGAGTGGGTTTGAAAAAGTTTCGTTTAAAGTTTCAGATCGACTCTTGTATCAGTCCTCAAGAGTGTTTGAAAAATTATTTTGAAAGCTTTTTGAAAAGTGTCGGTGTGAAAAGAAGTTTTGATTTGTTTTGAATTATAGAAAGTATCTACGAGTCATCCACCTACCCTAAGGAATTAGGCTGTGTAAATGTCCTTAAGGTAGTGCCATCCCACCATTGAGAGGTAGGTAGAACCACCGTTGGAGGTGTTCGGGTCAATTCGTTTGTTAGGGACAGTGTGGTCACCAGAGCAATGGTAGGACACCTTAGAAGCTACCCTTATGCCATGTTCATGGACATAAGGACTTACTAAAACGTCCTATACTCGACGACCACGTTTCGAGGGGCAAGGCAACAGTGAGGCGTACCCTAAGAGTGGTGTGTGAATTGTATGTTATTTTCAATTATGTTTTATCTTGATCATGCATTGGGTGAGCTACGCTTTGATTTTATTTGGGCCATTCATTCTTTCATGTGATTAGCAGTTTAAAGGTGCGGAAATTAAAATGCGGAAAATAAAGGTCCTACGCTATTACAAGGCGCGGGTTTATACATCGCCAAATTAACAAAGACCCGTTTTTAATAAAATGCGGAAAATAAATAAATTTCCTAATTACTATTACAAGGCTTTGAGCAATTACATAATATTTAAAACGAACAATAAGAACAAACGCGCGAAAAGAAATTAGAATCGAATATGCGAGGGCGTTGGACCCTTTAGAGATATTTAAAATTAAAAGAAATTAATTAATGATTAAATAAGAAAAGAAATGTTTTTTATGTTTTTTGGTATTTATGAAACAAAGAAAATTAATTGAAATTATAAATTAAATAAAACCCTAGTTCTAAATTATTTTTAAATGTTAAAGAAAAATAGTTAAGTTTTGACCTAATTTACACTAATTATTTAATGATATATTTATTTACAAGAATATTAATGAACTAAATATTAAATAAAACATATTTTTATTTTTATGATTTCTGATTTTTGTGTTATGAAAATTATTTTGTGAATTAAATAAAACAATAAAGCAAATAAAAGAATAAAAAGGAAAATTAAAATAAAGAATAAAAATATGCAAACCATGGGGGTGGCTGACCCAATTAAGAGGTGTTATTTGAGGAATCTGGCCCAATAGAAGTTTGATCCATGCTGACTTTTCAGATTATATGCACGCGTGTTGACTGGGGCACACCATGAACTTTGGTTCCTGGCCACTGGATGGACGCTCATGGCCACTTGGCAAGCCACGTATGAGAGTATATGATGGACTTCTGGGCGTGTTGTACACTGGAACGCTTTATGAAAAATGGGAACAAATTATATGGGGGGCCTGGTAATCGAACCCAGGTCCCAAGGCTTGCCAATCACGTTCCCAACCACTATGCCATTCAAACGCGTTTGTAATAAATTTAGACATTAAATATTATAATAAGAAACAAAAGTTAATGATATGAAAACAAGAAAATGCGCCAGATTTTTGAATCAACCAACCACGTGATGACACCCGGTCTTCTTCTTCGCTTGTCCTGAAAAATAAGAAACAAATAGCGGGGGTTTTAAACCCCTACTAACACAGCCATGGAAAAATAGCGATTAGCAGATGGAGCAAAATAAATCGAGCGCGAGGGTGTGATTTTGTTCGTCCTGTCGCAACGATCCTGTTCATACTGATTTTAAGGTCTAATTTTGCCATATGCCTAAAGCCCCAATTTGAAGTTTCAGAAAACCTAGTTTTCGTCTATGGTGGATTCTGGTTCAGGCGCCTATAATTCAATTGGATGGTACCAATAGCTTCAAAGAGTCCTCATTAGTGCAAATCAAACAAGAAAAATCATTAAAAGTGCATGAATCATGTTATGTATTTCTGGAAAATATGACAAACCGTATGGCCTATATTCTTCAGTTCCTTGTGCGTTTGGAATGATTCTTGATGCTACTAGACTCCTGGAAGGTCTAGCAAGGGGTTAGAATAGGTTTCAAGCCTTGAACAGTCCTGCAAGTACGATTTCAGATTCCAAGTTTTTTATGGAAATTTTGCAATGTTGTTCTATGCTGGTGAGCAGTTTTTTCGTGTCCAGGGCATTAGGGTTATGTTTGCATATGTATGTAGATGGAATTAGGTTAGAAAGACCAAGCCCAAAGTCCTTGAATCAATGCTTTGAATATTTGATTTTGTATATCTTTTTTTCAATCTTTTTCAATCCTTTCTTATGCCAATCATTTCCAATCATGTAGAAACTTTCCTTTTTGAATGATGCACGAAATATTGAGTGAATTCTATGCACAAAAAGATTTGAAAAGTATGATTTAGTATTTTTCTCATAATTAATTTTAATTAAATGAATTAATAAGATTAAAAATTCAATTAATTAATTAAAAATAAGAAAATAACTCCCTTTTAGGTAAATGGGTCGTGCATAGCCTTTGGGTGATGATTCATGGAAGAAATTGAGGCCCATTAGCATCTTTGAGGCATCTGAAGCAAAGTTGACTTTCCAAAATTCCCAAATATTTCCCAATTTCCACAAGGCATATCTTGCTCAATTTTTAAGCTTTGATCATGTTCTTGGACATTTTGGAAAGGTCTTGAAGTCCTCTAACCAATGCTTTTGGTCCCATGTCATTTTGACTTACCAATCTCAAGTTATGATCTTTGACTTAAAGTGCCTTTTTGTTGACTTTTGAAAATGACCTATAATGTTGGGATTGATAAGTTTTTGTGAGAGCATTTCTTGGACTTGAAGTGTGAAGATGAGTTATAGGAAATGTCATTCTCTTCAAAATGAGCTTTGGATAGAATTTTTCTGATAAACCATGAGGAAGTTATGCCTTGGTCAATTTGCAGTTGACTTTTCCAACTATCCAAAAATATAAACTTTTGCATCTTGAGACCTTTTGAGCCATGCTTTGAGAATCATGATCAAGAATTGATCAAATGATGTTTGTGGCTTCAAAATAAGATGTTGACCAAAAATTTTGACTTTTGACTGTCAAATGACCATTTTGCCCCTACAGTTGACTGTGAAGCATTTAGGGTTTTTGACTGTGCAATCTGATGCTGTGAGTCTTGAAACTTGACATAGGGATACTTGACAATGTATAAGGGCATATGGGACTTGTTTGGACCCTTGGAAACTTCAATTTCTTTGCCAGAACCAAAACCCTAATTTTTGACTGTTAGGAGGCCATTGGACTGTGCAACCCTTGGGAGATTTTGAAGCATGATCTTAGCAAACCTTGAAGAATATGGGAGGGCAAATTTTGTGGTACAACAGTTGCCCCTGTTCAATCTTCTTAGACCTGAGGGTGTAGATTGGCTGTCGTGCCTTTCGTAATCCGAAGGTGGAAGATGATTGAACACTAGAGTGCCCAAAAATTTGCGCTCACATAGAAGAGTATCAGCAGTGTGATGACGAGAATGGGCTTACAGATGCCATTTGAAAGTGTGACAGTACCTTGTAGGGAATGGGCTTATAGATGCCATTTGGAGATCGTTGGTATGTGGATGGGCTTACAGATGCCATCTAAGTGTTGATCGCGTAAGATATTCCTTAGCGAGAACTTGCGTACCTAAGAAAGAAAGTAAATACCTGGCCTGTTACAGGAGTTGGCCTTCAAACTCTTTGCGTAGATGCGCCCTGGCTGGTTACAGGAATCGAATCTTTAAACTCTTCAAACGTGCCCTGGCGAGATACAGGAATCGAGTCCAGAGAATATAGTCGTCAACAGATACACCCTGGCGAGATACAGGAATCAGATCTTGTAATGCTAGTCGTCAACGGATACACCCTGGCAAGATACAGGAATCGGATCCTCAAACTCTTCAGACGCACCCTGGCAAGATACAGGAATCGGGTCTGGTAATGTTAGTCGTCAACAGATACACCCGGGCAAGATACAGGAATCAGATCCTCAAACTCTTCAGACGTGCCCTGGCAGGATACAGGAATCGAGTTTGGAACTTCAAAAGGTTTCGTCTCGGGGAAATCTTTAGGAATCGATTTAGCTGGACTAGAGGAGGTCTTGGAATAACTTTTACGGGAGCGGCATCAGAAAAATCTTTAGGAATTGATTTCACTGGATTTGGATTAGCATCAGAAAAATCTTTAGGAATCGATTTAACTGGCTTTGTCCTCTTTCACTGGGTTAGCATCAGAAAAATCTTTAGGAATCGATTTAACTGGACTAGAGGAGGTCTTGGCGTCATCAGAAAAATCTTTAGGAATCGATTTTTTTAGTTGGATTTAGACAAGATCTTGGAATCTTCAACTGGATCGGCTTCAGGAAAATCTTTAGGAATTGATTTAACTGGACCAGAGAAGGCCTTTGACTGGATCGGCATCAGAAAAATCTTTAGGAGTCGATTTAACTGGACCAGGCAAGGTCTTGGAATCTTCAACTGGGTCTTCATTAGGAAAATATTTAGGAATCGATTTAACTGGACCAGAGAAGGCCTTTGACTGGATCGGCATCAGAAAAATCTTTAGGAGTCGATTTAACTGGACCAGGAAAGGTCTTGGAATCTTCAACTGGGTCTTCATCAGGAAAATCTTGAGGAATCGATTTAACTGGACCAGAGAAGGCCTTTGACTGGATCGGCATCAGAAAAATCTTTAGGAGTCGATTTAACTGGACCAGGCGAGGTCTTGGAATCTTCAACTGGGTCTTCATCAAAAAAATCTTCAGGAATCGATTTAACTAGACCAGAGCAGGCCTTTGACTGGATCGGCATCAGAAAAATCTTTAGGAGTCGATTTAACTGGACCAGGCAAGGTCTTGGAATCTTCAACTGGGTCTTTATCAGGAAAATCTTTAGGAATCAATTTAACTGGACCAGAGAAGGCCTTTGACTGGATTGGCATCAGAAAAATCTTTAGGAGTCGATTTAACTCGACCAGGCAAGGTCTTGGAATAGCTGAGAACTTAACTGGATCTTTCCTGAAATATAAAAGTCAGTCGTATGTAATGCATGTCATGGATCAAGCAATGATGTTCTCAACATGAATGAGATTGTAAGATATGATGCGTTTATGCATGTATCATGATGTATGACAATGTGATGTTTTTGAACGTATTTTCGTCTAGGAAAATATATCCTTGACGAATGCCGGGAGTTAAATCCTGGGCTGATGGTTGGAGAGAGTTCTTCGTTTCCGCTGGGGATGAAGATTGTCAGAATGAACCGGTGGGAGAAGATGACTCCGTTGGGGAATAAACTTGATGAAGAGATTACTCTGCGGGGAATAACTACTCTAGCGATCTTGCTGGGGGACAATACTCTGTGGGAAGAGAGGTGCTTCTCTGAGATGAATGAGAACTCCATTGGGGATACCATTGTTGAATTTTGTTGAAGAGTATGATGAACTCCGCTGGGGGATAGGAAGACTTCGTCGGGGACGATCTTTCCCTGGTTATTGGCTGAGGATAACCCAGTTATATCCTGGTGGGGAAATAACCTTCTGAATAAAGCCAGGAGACGCGTTCGTGCTATGCAGGGGATAAGCTTCCAGAATCTACTGGGGATAAGCTTCCTACTGGGGAGATTGATTCAACTTTCCTGGGGAGGCTTTTGGACTGGACTTTCCTGGGGAGAATTTTTGAGATATATTGGGGAAGTGGCTCCGCTGAATGTCTGGTATATCGCCGGGGAACAATCTTAGACCAAGATTGTCGGGGATGCTTGTTAAGAATATTCGTATATTACGCTGGGGGATGTTGAGATCTGGTAGGAATACCCAATTTTCATAAGGCTGACAAGATAACTCTGCTTGAGGAGTGTTGCTGACTTGCTGGCTCATTCTCTGGGGAATTAAGACATCTTGGTTATATTCTTCAGTTGAACTTACCTTGGTACCTTGGTGGACAGGGCAACCAGATCATTTAGACAACTCATTATTGCCCCAGTTTTTGATGTTACCTGTGGAGGTGCTTGGTGACTGCCGATTGGCTAATCTTCTTTTGATAAGCAATTGACGAGATGCCGGGACATAGTCGTACGCTTTTGATCCCTAACTTTTGCCTGGACCGCCCTTTCGGGTTTTCGGTCCACCGGGATACCCATTTTTGCCCAAGCCGCCTTTTCAGGTTTTCGACTTGCCGGGTGTACAGATTTTTTCTATTTCATCCCTTATTTTTGCCCGAACCCTTTTGGTTCGCCGGGAAACCCTTATTTTTGCCTAGGTGTGTCAACCTAGCGGGTCTTTGATTATGCGTAGTATTTTTTGACTATATCCACGCTCTCAGAATGTAGGGAGTTGCCCCTGTTAGAAGTGTTTTGCCATGCCACCAGAAGATGTTTGATCAGGCAAGATTCGTTGTTGGAATGCCCCCAAGTGACTCAGGCGGAGATTTGCCCCAAGCTATTTGGTCTTTGAGAGATTCTCCGAATCTTGATTGGACTGCCCCAAATAATGGACCATGATCATGTTTGCCCCTTGGTTGGAAGTACTTTTGTTCACTTAGATATTCGTCGTGCGAATTTCTCTGCTGTTCGAACAAATAGTCATATGCAAACAGTGTTATATCAAGAATGCAAAGCTTATGTCTGTCTTGAAGATTTTGAAAATGCATTTTTCATTAAAAAAAACAAGTGAATTTTGTAAATCGTGATGTCAACTCGTTATTTACCGTAGGCCTTAAGGAGTCAGGATACCTTTGGTAACAGTATGCTTTCGAACTAACCCATGCTTCAGCTAGGACTTTTGAGGGTTATAACGTGGCCTGGTTCACGGTTTAAGAAACAAAGGATAAAGGCTCAAATTTTATTTGTACCCACCCGCTCTTCGTGATGTTCTTCAAACCTAAACTTAGTTGATCGTGCGTTAGACCTTGTTTGAGTCTTTGCTCGGATATTCCAATGATGGTTCGGATATTGACAGTTTATTTTGAATAGGCAGTCTTTTCTTTTTTGTTGAGGATTTGTAGGACCTCTTTCTTTTTGATTTCGCTATCCCTAAATTTTTCCTGAACTGTTTCTTTTGTGATTACAGTCAGCGGGATGCCCCAGTTTTGTAAGTCTCCTTCATAGGTTTTGACTTATTGGGCTTTAGTTTATTTTTTGATAATGACTGCCTGTCCTTATGATTATTCTGAACCATCACTGTCTTTTGTTTTTGGAAGGACTCCTTTGGTGTCATTTGTTGTGCACCTAGATCAACTGAGAGAACTACCCTGCCCCAGGTTATGATTAAGGGTTTAAAAGATTTTTTTTTTAAAAGCAATACTCCTACTTCTTTGGCTCAAAGGGGTTGACGAGGGATTATCATCCTTATAACTCCAGTGTTTAGGAATTGAAACAATGCTTGTACCTCATCAGCGGGGTCCGTTCAAAAGCATACTGTAAAGATCGTGGTATCGTTTTTGTCATCCTCCCTCAAGAGGCTTAGAGTTTTCAATCAAGAGTTGATCATCACAAAAATATGAAAGCAGTTTGCATATAGTGAACACAAAATAATTACTTCAAAACAGCCATGTGTAATGCATTAATGAAATAACAACGTTTGGCATGAATATTATTGTTTGAATAAACAAAGAAAAATACAGCTTGAATTAAAAATGAACAAAAAGTGCTTTCTATCCTAGCCATGCTTTGGCAAGGGAGCAGTGATCACATTGGGAGCCTCGGGCGCCTCGAACTCAATCTCCTTTGAATCAATCAAGTCTTGGATCTTATTTTTCAAGCTCCAACAATCATCTGTAGTATACCCCAGGCTGTCAGAGTGATAAGCGCAGCGGGCGTTGGGATTATACTTGGGAGACGTTGTATTTTGATTCTTTGGAGCTTCTTTTAGAGTCACCAGCTTGGTCTCCAACAACTGTGGCAATATCTGGGACAAGGTCATGCTGAGCCGAGTGAACTACCTTCTCTCGCTCTTTTGTTGATTGTGATGCTGAGGAGCACCAGCAGGTTTTGAGATCACCACTGCATTGACAACTTGGCGGCGTTCTGGTCTATTCTGTCTCCTTGAACCATAGACAGCACTGGATTCCTTCTTAAAAGGTTTTTTATCGGTGCTCGATGAAGCATCCTTCTGTATCTTCCCAGACTTGATACCAGCTTCAATCCTTTCTCCTGTCAGAATGAGATCTGTGAACCCTGCAGACGAATTACCGATAAGGTGATTGAAGAATGGCCCGGATAAGGTCCCCAAGAACATATCTACCAATTCGCGGTCAGTTAATGGTGGCTTCACCCTGCCATCCAGGTCCCTCCACTTCTGCGCATACTCTTTAAAACCGTCTCCCGATCCTAGCGACATACCCTGGAGTTGGGTACGTGTAGGAGCGAGGTCGGCATTATATTGATACTGCTTGTAAAAAGCAGTAGCCAACTCCTCCCAGTTACGAACCTTGGTTCCATCCAGCTAATAGAACCTTTCGAGATGAGTCCCTGAAAGACTCTCCTGGAAGAAGTGGATCCACAAGTTTTTGTCCACTGTATACGGCTGAATCTTCCGCACATAAGATCTGAGATGTAATTTAGGGCAGGATGCCCCGTCATACTTGGCGAAAGATGGTGCTTTGAACTTGTGCGGGATGATCACACCAGAAGATAAACCCAAGTCTCCGAAATCCAAACCAGGCACTTGTTGAATTTCCATGGCGTTTAGACGGTCTTCCAACATCTTGTATCTGTCTTCAGCTGGAGGATACTGCTCATCATTAAAATCAGTCTCATTGTCAGAGACCACTGGACTAAAAAGCTCCCTTTCTTGGGGACTGTCTTTCCCAACAGATGGGGTAGTCAGCTCAGCTTCATTTTGTGTGCCATTCCCAGATTTGCGTCTAGGGTTGAACAACACCGTCCTCTTCTTTTTCTTTTTCAGGAGCAGAGTCTTCAAATCCTATTGGCCCTGGGCTAGACTCTTAATCAACTCCTGGAATTGGGCATTCTGGGCCTGGAGGGCCTGGATGGATTGCTCAGTAGATATTTTCGGATTCATGATGAGACTGCTGAAATAGACAGCGAAGAAGGTAAGCAACCTGTAAAAGGGATACCTGTAATGCAATGATATGTATGATATGCATGCAATGTTTTCAAGGATCTCGTGGGGTAAACAAGAAAATCGTTAGAATTTGAATTCGGTGGCTTGATTGAAGGAACTTCCTGTTGTTGAGAGTCCTTCTTCAAGAGTCAAGGCTCACCATATCGAGTGGGTCATAGCCCCTGACAACCTTTTCTAGAGGAAAATAAATCCCCTTTGCCCCTTGCTGGACAGTTGGTTCATCATGACCTGCATCACAAGACCTTGAGATCCTTGAAATGGGTTAGTCTTTATGCAGGATGCATGCAATGGTATGATGTTATGCTATGCATGGGGTAATGTAGGTAGCCCTGTTATGAGTCTCGATTAAGGACTATAAACAAAACCTGCAAGAAACTCAAGTGTCAGATAACAAGCATGCAAGTAGTCAAGTTGGAAGGCACACAAGTCACACAAGAGAAACCCTTAGAGTTTAGGCCAGCATGGGGTTTAGGTATTACCCTCTTTCAGTTTGTTGGTTCAGACCTGTCCTATCAGAAGTAACCAGGTTCTAGAGGATCCCAATATCACTGACTACCCTCCATCGGTCATAACTCCAGCATCGCAATCTTTTCTTGCGGCCAGAACCATCACGAGAGTTTAGCCTCAATGGGCGTAGCATACTGCTACTGTTCTATTGGCCAAGTTGGGTCATTTAAGGTTCTAAGGTCGGTTGGTGCTTAATGACTCCTCAGAAGACCCATATTCTCCTCGTTGCGACACAAGGGATATCGGTACAGACCAAGGTGCCACACCAACGTAGCCACTGATTCACCCATGTCGGTCTACGCCGGACAGGTCCCTCACAGCTTATGCTACCTAACAGGGTATCCCCAGATCCGGGTTAGGATCTATAGAACTCCCAAGACAGTCCCACAATAATAAAGCAAACAAGTCAAAGCAATTGAAAACACAAGTGAACTATCCTAAGGTACACCTCACTTTATAAAATTCCCCAACAGAGTCGCCAGTTCTGTGATCGGTGGATCTGGAACTGACTGTTTTTAGCTGGTTTCGCGAAATGTCGCGGTAAGCAAGAGTCGCCATCGTCTTTTATTTTCTCCAATATGGAAAGGACAAAAGCACAGAAAAATTCCTTATGAGATTGTTTCTCGGTTCGGGAGGTAGATTTATAGAAAGGGAAGGTGTTAGCACCCTTTCTATCCATGGTTATCCATGGGCTCTTAGATACTTGCTCATTTGTGTTTTCAAAAGATTGTTTGCTTTTCAATTTTGAGTGGGTTTGAAAAAGTTTCGTTTAAAGTTTCAGATCGACTCTTGTATCAGTCCTCAAGAGTGTTTGAAAAATTGTTTTGAAAGATTTTTGAAAAGTGTCGGTGTGAAAAGAAGTTTTGATTTGTTTTGAATTAGAGCAAGTATCTACGAGTCATCCACCTACCCTAAGGAATTAGGCTGTGTAAATGTCCTTAAGGTAGTGCCATCCCACCATTGAGAGGTAGGTAGCACCACCGTTGGAGGTGTTCGGGTCAATTCGTTTGTTAGGGACAGTGTGGTCACCAGAGCAATGGTAGGACACCTTAGAAGCTACCCTTATGCCATGTTCATGGACATAAGGACTTACTAAAACGTCCTATACTCGACGACCACGTTTCGAGGGGCAAGGCAACAGTGAGGCGTACCCTAAGAGTGGTGTGTGAATTGTGTGTTATTTTCAATTATGTTTTATCTTGATCATGCATTGGGTGAGCTACGCTTTGATTTTATTTGGGCCATTCATTCTTTCATGTGATTAGCAGTTTAAAGGTGCGGAAATTAAAATGCGGAAAATAAAGGTCCTACGCTATTACAAGGCGCGGGTCTATACATCGCCAAATTAACAAAGACCCGTTTTTAATAAAATGCGGAAAATAAATAAATTTCCTAATTACTATTACAAGGCTTTGAGCAATTACATAATATTTAAAACGAACAATAAGAACAAACGCGCGAAAAGAAATTAGAATCGAATATGCGAGGGCGTTGGACCCTTTAGAGATATTTAAAATTAAAAGAAATTAATTAATGATTAAATAAGAAAAGAAATGTTTTTTATGTTTTTTGGTATTTATGAAACAAAGAAAATTAATTGAAATTAGAAATTAAATAAAACCCTAGTTCTAAATTATTTTTAAATGTTAAAGAAAAATAGTTAAGTTTTGACCTAATTTACACTAATTATTTAATGATATATTTATTTACAAGAATATTAATGAACTAAATATTAAATAAAACATATTTTTATTTTTATGATTTCTGATTTTTGTGTTATGAAAATTATTTTGTGAATTAAATAAAACAATAAAGCAAATAAAAGAATAAAAAGGAAAATTAAAATAAAGAATAAAAATATGCAAACCATGGGGGTGGCTGACCCAATTGAGAGGTATTATTTGAGGAATTTGGCCCAATAGAAGTTTGATCCATGCTGACTTTTCAGATTATATGCATGCGCGTTGACTTGGGCACACCATGAACTTTGGTTCCTGGCCACTGGATGGACGCTCATGGCCACTTGGCAAGCCACGTATGAGAGTATATGATGGACTTCTGGGCGTGTTGTACACTAGAACGCTTTATGCAAAATGGGAACAAATTATATGGGGGACCTGGGAATCGAACCCAGGTCCCAAGGCTTGCCAATCACGTTCCCAACCACTATGCCATTCAAACGCGTTTGTAATAAATTTAGACATTAAATATTATAATAAGAAACAAAAGTTAATGATATGAAAACAAGAAAACGCGCCAGATTTTTGAATCAACCAACCACGTGATGACACCCGGTCTTCTTCTTCGCTTGTCCTGAAAAATAAGAAACAAATAGCGGGGGTTTTAAACCCCCACTAACACAGCCATGGAAAAATAGCGATTAGCAGATGGAGAAACATAAATCGAGCGCGAGGGTGTGATTTTGTTCGTCCTGTCGCAACGATCCTGTTCATACTGATTTTAAGGTCTAATTTTGCCATATGCCTAAAGCCTCAATTTGAAGTTTCAGAAAACCTAGTTTTCGTCTATGGTGGATTCTGGTTCAGGCGCCTATAATTCAATTGGGTGGTACCAATAGCTTCAGAGAGTCCTCATTAGTGCAAATCAAACAAGAAAAATCATTAAAAGTGCATGAATCATGTTATGTATTTCTGGAAAATATGACAAACCGTATGGCTTATATTCTTTAGTTCCTTGCACGTTTGGAATGATTCTTGATGCTACTAGACTCCTGGAAGGTCTAGCAAGGGGTTAGAATAGGTTTCAGGCCTTGAACAGTCCTGCAAGTACGATTTCAGATTCCAAGTTTTTTATGGAAATTTTGCAATGTTGTTCTATGCTGGTGAGCAGTTTTTTCGTGTCCAGGGCATTAGGGTTATGTTTGCATATGTATGTAGATGGAATTAGGTTAGAAAGACCAAGCCCAAAGTCCTTGAATCAATGCTTTGAATATTTGATTTTGTATATCTTTTTTTCAATCTTTTTCAATCCTTTCTTATGCCAATCATTGCCAATCATGTAGAAACTTTCCTTTTTGAATGATGCACGAAATATTGAGTGAATTCTATGCACAAAAAGATTTGAAAAGTATGATTTAGTATTTTTCTCATAATTAATTTTAATTAAATGAATTAATAAGATTAAAAATTCAATTAATTAATTAAAAATAAGAAAATAACTCCCTTTTAGGTCAATGGGTCGTGCATAGCCTTTGGGTGATGATTCATGGAAGAAATTGAGGCCCATTAGCATCTTTGAGGCATCTGAAGCAAAGTTGACTTTCCAAAATTCCCAAAAATTTCCCAACTTCCACAAGGCATATCTTGCTCAATTTTTAAGCTTTGATCATGTTCTTGGACATTTTGGAAAGGTCTTGAAGTCCTCTAACCAATGCCTTTGGTCCCATATAATTTTGATTTACCAATCTCAAGTTATGGTCTTTGACTTAAAGTGCCTTTTTGTTGACTTTTGAAAATGACCTATAATGTTGGGATTGATAAGTTTTTGTGAGAGCATTTCTTGGACTTGAAGTGTGAATATGAGTTATAGGAAATGTCATTCTCTTCAAAATGAGCTTTGGATGGAATTTTTCTGATAAACCATGAGGAAGTTATGCCTTGGTCAATTTGCAGTTGACTTTTCCAACTATCCAAAAATAGAAACTTTTGCATCTTGAGACCTTTTGAGCCATGCTTTGAGAATCATGATCAAGAATTGATCAAATGATGTTTGTGGATTCAAAATAAGATGTTGACCAAAAATTTTGACTTTTGACTGTCAAATGACCATTTTGCCCCTACAGTTGACTGTGAAGCATTTAGGGTTTTTGACTGTGCAATCTGATGCTGTGAGTCTTGAAACTTGACATAGGGATACTTGACAATGTATAAGGGCATATGGGACTTGTTTGGACCCTTGGAAACTTCAATTTCTTTGCCAGAACCAAAACCCTAATTTTTGACTGTTAGGAGGCCATTGGACTGTGCAACCCTTGGGAGATTTTGAAGCATGATCTAAGCAAACCTTGAAGAATATGGGAGGGCAAATTTTGGGGTACAACAGGTGTTGAGTGAGGCATTGTTGATTTTGAAATCCAAGCCATATCCTCCACTTTGAGATGATGCAAATTCTCCATTCTCATGATTGTGGGTAGTAGGTGTGTTTTCCACATGAACAATGACGATGATGTTTTATCTTAGAAAATTAACCGACACATCTGGGTTTTAAATTTTTGAAAGAGGAACTACGTGTACCCTGATCCCCTATTGCACGAAAAGGTGGTACGTATGCAGTAAAGGTTCGCAACCACGGCGGGTGCAAAAATTATAAAATAAATATATTTCTTTTCTCACCTCCACCATCCATTTTTATACAACATTTATTATATCCAAAATATAAAGATTTTACAAAGAGGCTCATGCGGAGTACCGTAGATGTTTAGGGTGCTAATACCTTCCCTTTGCATAACCAACCCCATTACCTTCCCCCTCTTTTTGGGTTATTCGCTCTTTTCCCATTCCTTTGGAGACAATAAAGCGCGGTGGCGATTTTTATTTTGATTTATATAAAGTCTAGTCAATCCAATGGCTTAGTCTTGAACATTTTTACCGCTACAGTTCCCACGTCCCATGTATGCTGACGTAGTCAAGAAATCCTTCGCCTAAAAGAAATAAAAGAATAGCTCGCTAAGTTGAAAACCTGAAAGGGCGGCTTAGGCAAAAAAGAGCGTCCCGGTAGGCTGAAAACCCGAAAGGGCGGTCTAGGAAAAAGTTAGAGACACAAACAAAATAAATTTTCCCGGTAGGTTGAAAACTCTCGAGGGCAACCTAGGCAAAAGTTAGGGATTTATTGGCAAGTAACTGCATCAGACAAGACTTGAGCATTGAAGCAACAATCTTCTCGGATTCTCATCACACTTCAACTGAAGCCTCTACTCAGAAGTTCAAAGTTTTTAGGGAGAATAGTGGTCATTGTATCTTTTCTATGTATTTACCATTTTCCAAATTTTGTAATCATCCATGGAGTCACGCCATTTGCGGACTACCACTCTATTAATAAAGTTTGGGCCTTTATCCAATTATTTGTAGTTCCTATTCTTTTTTGTTTACAAAAATTTCATTTACTATTGATAGTAATTTTCAAAACAAAAGGACCTAATAGTAAAAAAAATTGAAAAGAATTCACAAGTTACTTTTTACTTCAGATTTTGTGATTTAAGTGGAACAAAAGTAGTGATTCTAAGGATGGACGAACTCCGAAGTTTTGAAAAGACTTCTCAAGAGGTATCCCGGGATTACTCTTGCTGATATGCGCATGATCCTCTTGTTTTTCATCCCTTAGATAGTTGGATTTAGTACCAATTGATATATGGTGCGATGTTGGGCCTATAATCCCATTTTCCCCAATTAAGTCTTGGTCCATATTTTTCTCCAGGTTGATTATATGGTGTTGGATTTGTATGGTTTGATACCTTTATCTCAGATTCTCCAGTTAGGACTTGACACAAATGTTTTCTAATCGAGTAGCCATACAAGGACAATATCTTTTCTAAGAAGCATTGATACAACTGTCAAATTTTCTGGGTTTTCTCTCGCCAAGTGCCGAGTTTGATTTAAAATCCCCATAACTTTGACTTCGTGCTGCATTGTTAACTTCTTATATCCCTAAATGAAGCGAAGATGATGCTTCTCTCTAAAGTTTTTATCCCCATGAAGTTTCAAAAAGTTTGCACAACCATTACTCTTGCTATTGAAGAATATATTTTGGCTCCCCTCGACGATGTGGTTTTGTTTTCCCTAATGAAGTCGGTTTGGAATCCCCAGTTAAAGTCTAGAGATATGAAATTGTCTTCCCTAGTGAAGTATGTATGTTATTCCTTGGTGAAGCCCAGAGGAGAGTGTTATTTCCATGCAATTGTATTGATTTATTGCTATTAGATTGTGTTGTGATTATTTTCAAGCCATATTTCTTCCTAGTGGAGTTAAGTCGTGAAGTAGGAATTTGTTTCCTTAGTTAGTGCTTACTCTCTTATGGAATCTTCATCCTGGATGTGATTTAGGCGAGTGTTGACTTTACCCAAGTTAGCTTTGTCTGGTTATTCCCAGTGTTGTGTGTCTATTTTGTCAGCATATACATAATAACATTCATGCGTTCATACATACATCATGCATAGTTGAATAAAAATTCATTGCTCATTATCATTCATTGATGTTTTTGTTGGCATATTACCCTATTTGCATAGTTATGTTACCTTCTCTCCAATAGATTGTCAACCTTAAGCACTAATTGTATATATTTTCAATTTCCCCATAGAGTTATCCCTTGTGGAAGAATTTTTCTTTACCCTTCCTATTCAGCTCATTATCTGGATGGAATATGATCCCAATTTTAGCTTATTCCTCATTTGGTGATGTCCTGGTTTGAATGTTGGTCCCCAACAACATTGTTATTTTGATTTCTGCAGAATTTGAGCCCTGGATTGAGAATGTGCATTTATTTTTGCACATGAAGACTTTATCACCTCAACAGGAATGTATTGGCACTTCCCCAGAAAGCCAAGATTCATTTCCCCACAGCGTTATCACAATCCTCTTTGTAAACATCAAGTGGCAAAGGATCAGTGGTTTTTACACGGTTACTTACCATTAAATGCAGTCATCTTTTATTTTAATTATCGGGTGTTTTATTTCATTTTACCACATTTTATGCTTCGTTTGTGTGTTTTAGTGTTTTCAGGTTCACAAGAATACATCGGGACAAATCAGTGCAAAAAAAAGGGCAAAATTTAGAGTTTCGGAAAATTTCTAGCATGCTTCAGGAGGCCTGACACGGGCCGTGTCAGCCAATGCGCTGATTAATCAGTTTTTAGTAAAAAATTCATAATTGGAGCTACAGTAAT
Source organism: Vicia faba (assembly GCA_948472305.1). Taxonomy (NCBI): domain Eukaryota; kingdom Viridiplantae; phylum Streptophyta; class Magnoliopsida; order Fabales; family Fabaceae; genus Vicia; species Vicia faba. Next base: position 1,127,546,990 of record OX451740.1, read on the forward strand.
TGAATTGACGCATTCTAATATTCGTTGGAAAGCTGAGAGAAAGAGCTACAACTTTCATGCTTTTGTCAGAAGTTGATTTGAACTGTAGAAGCCTCGGAAAATTCATTAAAGTTGTAGACTTTAGAAATTTAGTTATTTCAGGTCGTTTTACGGGCCTGGTTTATGTTTCTGACCCAGTTTGAGTTAGGAGTGAAAACCCTTATTTGGTTTATAAGACTTTTTGGAAGAGAGGAATAGTTTACACAATAGAAGATTGGAGAAGTCAAGGTTTTTGAAGAGTGGGAAATTTTCATGCGCATAAGCAATCGAAGATCAAAGTTCATCCCAATCCTTGTAATGTCTATATTTTGTCTTGTTATTATTTTGAACAATATGAGTAGCTAAACCCCTCAATGCTAGGGGAGTGTCCCTGATTTCACTCTGTAAACGATTTTGATTCCTGAATTTCTTTTATACAATAGTCTTCTCTATTTGATTTAATTGTACAATATTTTTATGCTTTCCTGATTGGACAAATTAGGATTGATTTACGGTTAACAACCAGTTGGACCGTGATTGTTAAGGTTTTTGTATAATTAGGCCATAGTAGATATCACCTAGGACTAGGGATACCCTATGGTTACTAGATTTAACCCTTGATAAAATAAAGGCTTGACTCCATCAGATATCTCTAAGGACTTAGGGTGTAGGATGGATGGTTAAAGGTTTTCCCACTAAGGACTTATGGGAAGATAATCTAAAGGGATGGTAATTGAAGGATATGAACTTGTTGAAGAGATCAAGATTCAAGGTTGTTACAGGTAAAATTCTACACCATACCCTAGCATGCTCCTCATATCTGTGAAAAATCCCTAATTTACATTCTGCTTATTTTTTATTTTTTCTAAGTGACAATTCCTAAACCAAAACCCCAGTTAAAGTTTTTGTTTAATTGAACGTGAATTGAACTCGATAATTGCTTGCAGTCCTTGAGATCGACATTTGGAGAATTTCCCATTATTAATGCAAGGCAAAAATAGTACACTTTCTATTTTTCCCATCAGCAGGTCTCTTTATTTGAGAATCTTGTTCTTTCCCAGTAAGTTTGTCAGTTCTAGAGAAGACTTTATACTCCAATGGATGGTAGTCTCTTCATTATGGGATATAGTTCATTGTTGAGAGTTGTACTCCAATGGATGGTAGTCTCGTTAATATGGGAGATAGTTCATTGTTGATATTTTTACTCCAATAGATGGTAGTCTCGTCATTATGGGAGATATTTTATTGTTGATATTTGTAATCCAATGGATGGTAGTCTCATCATTATGGGATATTGTTCATTGTTGAGATTTGTACTCTAATGGATGGTAGTATCGTCATTACGGGAGATAGTTCATTGTTAAGATTTGTACTCCAATGGATGGTAGTCTCGTCATTATGGGAGATAGTTTGTTGTTGAGATGTTTTACTCCAATGGATGGTAATATCTTCATTATGGGAGATAGTTCGTTGTTGAGATGTTTACTCCGATGAATGGTAGTCTTGTCATTATGGGAAATAGTTCGTTGTTGAGATGTTTACTCCGATGAATGGTAGTCTCGTCATTATGGGAGATAGTTCGTTGTTGAGATTTTTACTCTGATGAATAGTAGTCTCATCATTATGGGAGATAGTTCATTGTTGAGATTTGCACTCTGATGAATGGTAGTCTCATCATTATGGGAGATAGTTCATTGTTGAGATTCACTTTACTCTAAAAAAAGTTGATTTGTTCCCAGACATAAGTACTGATTTTAACCATTTGTTTCCAGTCATAAGTATTGATGCCAATCATTTGTTACCGACCCTAATATTGGTATTTACCAGTATTATCTTACCGCTTCTATTTGAATCCTTCGGGTCGTTAATTTCTGATTCCATGTGGGTAGATGTTACTTTTTTTGCTATCCCCTTTAGAGGTGGGTAGTTTGCAGTTACTGCTGATCGTTGTTATCCATTACTTTTTCCTTATTTATTGAGTTAGTGATGCCTTATCTCCTCTTTGGGCTTTACCCCAGTAGAGTTGAGTCTTTTGTTCCCCAGCGATTTATTTTCCTGGTCAGACTCTCTTTTTTATCTATTGCTTTATCTTCTGTTTTCCCAATGGTGTTCTGTGTCACCTTTGGTCGTTTGCATTCATGATCATAAGCATTGCATGGCATCTTAGGACCAAAAATAAGGCTTGTTTTATATTTAAGTATCTTCAATCACGTCGAGACAAAGATTTTAACCTCTGTATCTCTGGATAGAAGACACTTAAATAAGGGCAACTATTATACCCCAATTTCCCCCCTAAGATTTCTCTTGATCTCATGTAACAATGCATTAAGACACACACATTAGGGTTATCTCTCTCTTTATCCTATTTTTAAGTTTTCTCTTGATGGATTACCAAACACCTTGAATTGTGTATCTTGTACATGTGTTCTTTTAACTAACATTAATATGTGTATATATATTCCTTTGAATTTTCATATTGTAGGTGATCACAATTGCGTTCATCTCATAATCTAATCTAGGATTTGATGGGTGATTCTCAATCAAGTGGTTCTCTAATGGATTGCAAGAGCTCAATCTTCAAGTTCATGTTTATTACATAGAATATTTGTGGTTCAAGGAGCTCTCTCACTTTATTTAAGTCAAGATCTCCTCAAAGTTAGTGGTGAAAGTCATCAAGAAGATTCATAGATTCATGTGTTTATTTTCATGCCTTCTTCAACAAGCTTCATTGAGACTTAAGCTCCTTCTTTGAGTTTTATTCAATAAAACATGATTTTAATGCCTCTTATGGTTCATCATGCTTATTTTGCCAGGAAAGTTAAAAAAGATTCAAGGTTGATTCAACAATTTTGACCTAATTGAGCAAATACTAGATTCAGTGATCACAAGTGCATAACTCTCTCAACTTTCAATGTTTTGAGTTGGTTCTTTTTTCTATTGATTCTTATCATCATCTACAACAACCTCTCTTTACATAACAAGATCCAATTGTTCAAGAAAAATCATTAAAAGTTGAAAGGGGTTTATAGTCATTTTGACACTCCTTAAGCTAGGGTTTGTTGACTTCCAAGGGCCATATCTTGCTCATTTTTTGAGATATTTGAGTGACTCTAAATACATGATTATCTTTAAATGGTCCTTAATAAGCTCTCTTCAGAATTCTAAGGCTAATTTTGAATGGAAGATCACTAAAAGTTGTAGCGGTAGAAATGTTCAACACTAAGCCATTGGATTGACTAGACTTTATACAAATCAAAATAAAAATCGCCACCGCGCTTTATTGTTTCCAAAGGAATGGGAAAAGAGTGAATAACCCAAAAAGAGGTGGAAATATTCAAGGTAAGGGGGTTGGTTATGCAAAGGGAAGGTATTAGCACCCTAAACATCTACGGTACTCTGCAGGAGCCTCTTTGTAAAATCTGTATATTTTGGCTATAAAAAATGTTGTATATAAAAAATGGATGGTGGAGGTGAGAAAAGAAATATATTTATTTTATAATTTTTTTGCACCCGCCGCGGTTGCGAACCTTTAATTCCTACATACCACCTTTCGTGCAATAGGGGATCAGGGCACACGTAGTTCCTCTTTAAAAAATTTAAAACCCAAATGCGTTGGTTAATTTTATAAGATAAAACATCATCGTCATTGTCCGTGTGGAAAACATATCTACTACCCACAATCATGAGAAAGGAGAATTTGCATCATCTCAAAGTGGATGATATGGCTTGGATTTCAAAATCAATAATGCCTCACTCAACACCCAAGTGGAAAATATCTCTCTTCACTACATATTGTAGAAGTATAGTTGTTTGCATCACTACAAGGATTGACAAGAGTTTAATCTTTTAAGAAAAGTTTTAAAGATAAAAATACAAAGTGGCAAAATGGTTTGAAATTGATTGACTTTTAGTCTTCTCACAAAAAATGTCAAGGTATTATTAAGTTGATTGGAGTTTATTTATGAAAATGTTTTTAAAATGCATGGACATAAGTCCAAGTTTATTATGAAAATGGTTCAAGTTCACAAACAAGAAGAGTTTTCAAAAAGGGAAAGAAGATTTTTGAAATTAAAGAAGATGGGAGGAGAAGAAGGGACTATCCTAAAGCACAAGGTAAAAGCTAGAGATAAGAACCATCTAACCAACAAGAAGCCAAAACTTGACATCATGAGCCATGACAGAATTCCCATTCCTTGGATTGAAACCAATCAAGCAAAGAAATACTTGACCTCTTGAGAGAACCAAACTTCAAGTGTATTAAGTCTTCATAAAAATTGGGCAGAGTAACGGCTGTATACGGGTGAATCCCAGATTACAAACAAAGGGTGTAATCAAAAAACCTGCACACAAAAACAAACAAACAACCCAATGTCTTGAGGTAAACCTCAAGAACTCCAGACAAAATAATCAGATAAGATCACAAGGTCTCCAAGATAGGCCAAGGTTTCTAATCCTAAGTCCAAGAAAAGTCTCAAGCTCCATGATACCAAGGATAGTAACCAAATAGTCCAAGTTCCATTAAAGATTCTTTAGGGCTTATGTTAATTATTAAGTATCTTAAGAAGGGAAAAGAAAAAGCTCAAGTGAGTAAAGTAAAAATGGCAAGAAAATAAATTCTCAATGAGAAAAGATGAAAATGACATGAAATGTAAATGCTAAAAGTAAATGGTACATAAAGCATAAAAAGAATAAAAGCATAAGGTAAAACAAGTCAATAGTTAGTGGTTAGTTGGATGACCATCTTAAAGCTTGCATTTGGAACTCATTAGAGGATTGGTAGAACCAAAGCTTCCACACAACAAGTTGCATTTTCTTTTGGTCAAGTATATCATCCATTTGGAATTCTCATAAGTACCATTTAATAATCAACGATGTATAAGTGATCCACGTTTACCAAACGTGTTGTAGATCCATTAGAGGATTGGTAGAACCAAAGCCTCCACACAATGAATCTCAAGGTTATTGGATCAAAGAGATCAAATTAACATATTTGGGCTTACAATCATAAGTTTGGGCCATGAATGATCATTTATTCAAATCGGGACAAAATTTAGCGCTATGTTAAGCAATCGTAAGTGGACTTATGTAGAAGTCGCACCTATTTTGAGGCCGGTCAATAGCAATCTATGCACCATTTGTTTTGAGACATGATATGGAGATCATGCTCCAACAATATTTAGTGTAATAAGAAAAGGGATGAGATGAAGAGAGATGGGGAAAAATATACAAACCACATTTGAAATAAATTTTAATCAAACTATTATTAAAATCATTCATCCATTTTTGTGGAGTTAAACTCAACACCATGGATCCAATGATGTTAATAAAGTTCATGATCCAAAATCTAACCCAAGATCAGCCAGAAAATAATCACAAAATAATATCACATTTAATATACACAAAAAAGGATTTTAAAAATGTTTTAAAAATAGAAAATAATGTGAAAAATATCAACTATTTTCAAATTAATCAAGAAATGAAAAGTAAGACCATAGAAAAATCATAAAAAGGGCAAAGTAATTTAACAAATTTTTTGGTAATTTTTTAAAGTCAGAAACTATTTTTAAAATTAAAATAAATGGGTAAAATAAACAAAAAATATTTAAAAATGGTAAAGTTAGAAACAAAAAATAAAGTAAGGTCACCAATATTTGTCACAATATAATTGATCATTCCAGAATTTATCCAGAATTTAAAAATGTATAAAAGTATTTTTAAACATTTAAAACAAATCAAATAAGTGTAAAATTTATAAAAAAATACCAGAACACAAAATTAAATTGTGAAAAAATAAAAATCAGAAAGAGAATAATCAAAAATATTTTTCATAATGTTTTCATATTTCTTGGACTAAAAATGAATTTTCTATGATTTTTGAAATTTAAAACAATTAAAATATAAAAATCATAAAAAGAAAATAAAAGTAAAATATGTGGACCATTGGATGAGAGTCAAAACGAGTTAGTAATCAAATCCAAGGGATCTGGCACGCTGTGCATATCATGGTCATTAGTGAATAATGTACAAAATCATTAATTAAATCAGTTTTTTTTTAAAAACAGATGGCGCACCTTCATTGGTTGGAAGATGACACGTTGGTCATATTAAACCTCCAGCCATCACGAATTGCAGGTCTCTTAAACTGTAAATTCAGAAGCTCAGACCTATGCCATTCGCTTCGTCTCTTCAAGACGAAGACAACCACACACTCGCGCCAAATTTATATAAATTGTAGCTCAAGCAATTTGGAAAGAAAGTTTTGAAAAGGGATTTGAAATTTCATGGTCAAAACGTGTTTCTAGTGAAAGGTAAGTGTTGCGACTAGAACCAGGGCAATGAGAGCAACACAATGATATCAGAGTTTTAAAGAATTGATGAAGGAATCTAACTATTGAAGTTGAGTTGTAGAGCTCTGAAACTGGACTTCTATGGAGCACTACAGGGCACGATTCTTGAATGTAATTATATGGTTAGCATCAAGGAAGATCAAGGAAGGTAAATTGAGGGAAAAATTGGATTGAAAAAGGGTCGAGAATGGATTTTGAAGTTGCTGAATTCTGAGCTGTGAAACAAGTTTGGCAGGGTGGTTCTGGCTATCCATGCTTGGGAAATTGAATGGGATAGTTCATGTATTTATAGGAGAAGCGAATGGGATCAAAAGGAAGAGTGAATGATGCGTTTTGGAGGGAAATCGTGCACACCTGGTGCACGAGTGAAGTGTGATACAAACTTTATCAAAACTCATCCAATTCTTGCGTTTTGATGTGCTAAACAAATCTGGAACTTCACTAAACATGTTTAGAGGCAAAAACGCGTTGAAAACTTGTGATTAGAGGCCACATTATGGATTTCAAAATTCTGACTTGGTGAGAAATTCAATTTCAAAGTGCCAACTTCTGACCAATGTCATTTTCAACTCAAGGGGTCTTAGGGCATCATTCTTGATGCTTTAGAAAGATGAGGTTACAATCTTTGTAATGGAATAATAATGGAGTTAAATGGACGCTTGAGATTAAAGTTTCATTGAGTCAAAGTTGAAGAAAAAAAGTTGACTTTCCATACTTAGAAATATTTCAAATTCTTCTTCAAAAATGACCTATAATCTTTTGCATCCAAACATGGCCTTCCACTTGGAATTTGCTCTTGACCAAAAAAGATGGAATGAAGTAGATCTCTTGAATGACATTTTTAAACTTGAACCATTAAAAATATCCAAAAATTGAGCAAGTTATGACTTGTTGAAGTTGGAAAAAAATCATGAAATGACCTATAATCTTTTGCATATTTAAGGCAACTCCATCCATTTTCCCACTTTGCACATAAAAGAAGGCTTAAAGTTCACATATTCAAGATCATTATGGATAAATAATGGACTCAAGGTGATAAAAACTGATAAAGTTATGATCATTTGAAGTCACTTATGTAAAATTGTGGATTTATCTGGATGACTTGTAATCTTTCTTCTTCATCAAGGCTCTTCCACATGAAAACTCCTTGGAACTTTTGAAGTGATTTATTGATAACCATTTTAAGAGAATGATATATTTAAAATCACTAAAAAATACCAAAATGTGAGCAAGATATACTCCTTTGAAGTTCAAAACCCTAACTTCTAGATCAAGAAAATTCCTTGAGGAACTTTGACAAGTTTGAACAAACTTCTTGTAACAATATTCTTGATTTGTGAATAGAAGTTGTTGAGGATGACAATGAGGACTCATAGCCACCAAAACCAATTCCATATCTTGAAATTTGAGAGAAATATGCTCTTGTGACCAATATGAACAAGGCCTTGTCCAAACATGACAACTTCTCCAATCAACCCCTTGTACTTTTGAGTCAAATATAATAACCTTGAAATGTGATGAACCAAAGAAACCTTGCCATGTCAATTCTTCCAAAACCAATCCAATGATGAGGCTTTAACTTCTCAAACTATATTTACTAGGGCATGGAAATAAACTCATGAACCCATGGGGTAGCTTGTTAAATCTCATTGCCTTCACCTACATGGATAACAAGCAAGACAAACCAACATTGCATTTTATTAGTTAAATTAAGAAAACAAAACAATATTCATGATCACAAAAGGAACATAAGTTAGGGTGTTTGGTAATCCCTCAAAAAGGCAAAATTAAATGTAAGGAGGGGAACCAAGAATCCTAGTGTGATCTTGTTATGAGTGAATCAACATGGTATAATAAAGGGATCTTAGGGGCAAAAATTGGGGTACAACAGCTGTCCTTATTTAAGTTTATTCTATCCGAAGATCCGAAGGTTAAAAATCTTCGTGTCGATGCGATCGAAGATACTTAAATATAAAACAAACCATATGTTTGGCCCTAAGATACCATGCAAATGCTTATGATCATGAATGCATATGAACAGGACCAAAGAGACGCAAAATAACACTGGGGATGTAACAATAATAAAAGAAACAAAGGAGCACCGCCACCAGGAAAATAAATCACTGGTGGACTCAGAGAACTGAATCAGAGAGGATGGTATAATGGTCAAAGAAACACTAACTTCTACTGAAGGTGAAGCTACCGATGTTTACTGAAGGCAGAGAGAAAGATAACAAACATTGACATTCACTACCGACGGTCTACCAACTTTCACTGAAGGTAGAAAGAGAATATATCATATCGTCGTCGTTCACTGATGATGATTTATCAACGTTCACTGAAGATAGCAAAAAGATAACAAACACCGACGTTCACTGTCGATGTCCTACCAACTTTCACTGAAGGTAGAAAGAGAATATATCATATCGCCGCCGTTCACTGATGATGAACTATCAATGTTCACTGAAGATAGCAAAATGATAACAAACACCGAAGTTCACTGCCGATGTCCTACTAACTTTCACTGAAGGTAGAAAGAGAATATATCATAGAATCGCCGTTCACTGACGATGAACTATCAACATTCACTGAAGATAGCAAAAAGATAACAAACACCTAAGTTCACCGCCGATGTCTTACCAACTTTCACTGAAGGTAGAAAGAGAATATATCATAGCATCGCCGTTCACTGACGATGAACTATCAACGTTCATTGAAGATAGCAAAAAGATAACAAACACCGATGTTCACTACCGATGTCCTACTAACTTTCACTGAAGGTAGAAAAAGAATATATCATAGCATCGTCGTTCACTGACGATGAACTATCAACGTTCACTTAAGATAGCAAAAAGATAACAAACACCGACGTTCACTGCCGATGTCCTACCAACTTTCACTGAAGGTAGAAAGAGAATATATCATATCATCGTTGTTCACTGACGATGAACTATCAACGTTCACTGAAGATAGAAAAAAGATAACAAGTTTCCCCAAGATTCTGGTGTTTCGCCTAGAATAGGTCTCAACTTCTTCTTTAACCAAGGCACTCCGCTTGGAAAGGATAATACATAAGTTGTCTCAAATAAAGAGACTTTCTATTTGTGGTCATGGAGGATTGTAAAAGAAAATGACTTTTTTGGGCAAGAGGTATGACTTCCTGTGGAGATTCCATGATATTCTCGCTAAGGGGATAAAGTCTTCTTGTGCAAAATAAATGCACCAACCAAAGCTTGGAGTTTTTCAGAATTCCAAAGTAAATAATATTGCCGGGGAACCACAGATCCAAACCAGAAATAAACTGGAATGAAACAGTCAACCAGAATACATCCTTTGAGAAATAAACTCAAGAGGGAAAACAAGATCCATCCAAACAAGGAACTGTACCGAAAGGCTAAAGCAAAAATCTTCTATGAGGGACAACTCAGTAGGGAAATTGAAAGAATGTACGTTTTCTACTTAATACCAACTCTCTAATGAAAAGAGGGTAATGTAACTATGCAAAACATGGTAATATGTCAACAAAAATATTAACAAATGTCAATGAACAATGATTTTTCAATTTTAGCTAAGCATAATGCATGTATGAATGTATGAGTGTTATCGTATGCATGTTGACAAAACAGATACACAACATGGGGAACAACCAGGCAAAACTGCCTCGGGCACTAACAACACTCGGCTAAGCTTCAACCAAGATGATCATTTCAAGAAAGGTAAAGGCCAGCTGCGGAAACCAAACCTACTGCCTGCTTTTAGCTTTACTGAGGAGAAACATAATCTGGAGGTAGACAAATCAAACAGATACCGGGGTAGAACATCCTTCTTCAGGCTTCATCGGGGAAACTAGTGTTTCTCAAAAGTAACTTGCCTATTGGAGATTGCAAGACCAGTCTCAAATAAAGCAGACTGACTCCGAAATATCCAAACATTCATTGGGGAACTCAGACCCGCTTCGCTGGAGAAAATGTAGAATCATAAACCTCGTGCGGCAAAAACATCCCGAGTAGACATTCCCGAGGGGAACAAGAGCTTATCAAAACAACTGGAGTTTGTCCATTCCTGGGATCACCATTTTTGTTGTCATTGTTTCATCACAAATCTCAAAGTAAAAGTAAATTGTAAAAATCTTTTTTTAGAAAAATCAATTTTGTTATTTAATATCTTTGTTTGAAAGTTATTATCAGTAATAAATGGAGTCTTTGCAAGCTAAATAACATAAGAAATACAAAGAATTGGGTAAAAGCTCGAATTTCATTAATAGAATGGTAGTCTGCGAATGGCGAGACTCCATAGATGATTACAAAGTTTGGGAAATGGTAATACATAATGGAAAAGATACATTGAGATACAATGACAACTATCCCCCCTAACAACTTTTGAAATCCTGAGTAGTAACTTCTGTTGAAGTATGGTGAGGATCCAAGAAGATTGTTACTTCAACGATCAAGTCTTGTCTGACGTAGTTACTTTCCAAGAAAATCCCTAACTTTTGCCTAAGCTGCCCTTGTGGGTTTTCAACTTAGTGGGAAATGTATTTTGTTTAGGTCTCTATTTTTTGCCTAGACCGCCCTTTCGGGTTTTCGGCCTATCGAGACGCTCCTTTTTTGCCTAAGCCGCCCTTTCGGGTTTTCAACTTAGCGAGTTGTTATTTTATTTCTTTAGGCGAAGTATTTCTTGACTGCGTCAACATTTATGGGACGTGGGAACTCCTCGCCATCCATAGTTTCAAGAATTAATGCACCGCCAGAGAAGGCTTTCTTGACAACATATGGGCCTTCAAAATTGGGAGTCCACTTTCCCCTAGAATCAGTGTTGAAAGACATGATCTTCCTGAGCACGAGGTTGCCTTCTCTGAATTCACGAGGTTTGACCTTTTTATCAAAAGCTTTCTTCATTATTCTTTGATATAACTGGCCATGACACAAGGCTGTCATCCTTTTCTCCTCAATCAAATTCAATTGGTCAAACCTGTTCTGGACCCATTCAGCCTCCGTCGGCTTGGTTTCCATTATCACACGCAACGAGGGAATCTCTACCTCGACTAGGAGTACAGCTTCCATTCCATACACTAGGGAGAATGGGGTTTCTCCTGTTGAAGTGCGGACAGATGTTCGATATCCATGCAGAGCAAAAGGGAGCATTTCATGCCAATCCTTATAAGTAATTACCATCTTCTGGATAATTCTCTTGATATTCTTATTAGCAGCTTCAACAGCCCCATTCATCTTTGGCCTGTATAGAGATGAATTATGATGGACAATCTTGAATTCTTCACACAGTTCTCTTATTATCTTGTTGTTCAAATTCGAGCCATTATCAGTGATGATTTTTCTCGGCACACCATCCCTACATATAAGGTTATTGTTAATGAAGCGCACAACCACATTCTTAGTAACATTGGAAAATGAAGCAGCCTCCACCCACTTGGTGAAGTAATCAATTGCTACCAAGATAAAACGGTGCCCATTCGAAGCTTTGGGTTCTATCATCCAAATCATGTCAATACCCAACATAGAGAAAGGCCATGGGGAGGAAATAACATTGAGAAGCTTCGGAGGCACATGTACCTTGTCTACATAAATCTGGAATTTATGGCACTTCTTTACAAATTTTTAACAGTCAGATTCCATTGTCAGCCAATAATAACCTGCCCTTAGCATCTTTTTAGCCATCGAATGTCCATTGGCATGAGTGCCAAATGAACCTTCCTGAATCTCATGCATCAACATGTTTGCTTCGTGTCTATCCACGCATATGAGTAAGACCATATCATAATTTCTCTTGTATAACACATTTTCACTGAGGAAGAAACTGCCTGCCAATCTTCTCAATGTTTTTCTATCTTTCCTCGACACACCAATCGGGTATTCCTGAGTCTGAAGAAAAATCTTGATATCATAATACCAGGGTTTTTCATCTGCTACCTCCTCTGCTGTAAACACATGAGCGGGCCTATCCAACCGTCGAACTGTAATTCGGGGTATATCATTCCAAGTATTCACTTGGTACATAGAATCCAGAGTTGCCAGAGAATCCGCCATTTGATTTTCATCTCTAGGGATGTGATGGAATTCAACTTTATTAAAGAATGGTAATAATCTTCTAGCATAATCTTTGTAAGGGATAAAGCCAGGGTGACGAGTGTCCCATTCTCCTTTAATATGATTTATTACCAAAGCTGAATCACCATACACATCTAGATTTTTGATTCTAAGATCAATAGCTTCCTCGAGACCCATGATGCAAGCCTCATATTCTGCCATATTATTAGTACAATCAAATGTTAACCTTGCGGTAAAAGGAATGTGCGATCCATGGGGAGTGACAATCACGACACCAATTCCTTTACCATAAGCGGTCACAGCTCCATCAAATATCATACTCCAACGAGATTCAGGGTCAGGACCTTCCTCAGGTAATGGTTCATCATAATCCTTCACTTTCAGGAACATCACATCCTCATCGGGGAATTCATATTCTATAGACTGGTGATCTTCCACTGGTTGGTGAGCAAGATAATCTGCCAACATACTAATTTTAATAGCCTTTTGAGTGCGGTATTCGATATCATATTCAGATAACAACATCTTCCAGTAGACAATTCTCCCAGTAAGAGCAGGCTTCTCGAAAATGTACTTGATTGGATCCATTTTGGAGATCAACCAAGTGGTGTGATTCAACATATACTGCCGCAAACGCTTTGTCGCCCATGTCAAAGCACAACATGTTTTTTCCAGCATGTTATACCGCGACTCACAACCAGTGAATTTTTTACTGAGATAATAAATGGAGAACTCCTTCTTCCCTTTTTCATCCTGTTGTCCCAGAATACAACCCATGGATTTATCTAACACTGTCAGATACATAATCAACGATATTCCTTCTACGGGAGGGAGCAAGGTAGGAGGTTCAAGAAGATATTCTTTAATACTCTCAAATGCCCTTTGGCAGTCATCCGTCCACACACAACCTTTATCTTTCTTTAACAACTTAAAGATCGATTTACATGTTGCAGTCATGTGGGAAATGAATATGGAAATATAATTAAAACGCCTGAGGAAACCTCTGACTTGCTTTTCAATTCTTGGTGCTGGAATTTCTTGAATTGCTATGACTTTATCAGGGTCAAATTCAATTCCTTTCTGGATAACAATGAAACCCAACAACTTCCCCGATCGAACACCGAAGGTGCATTTATTTGGATTCAAGCGGAGACGATACTTCCTCAAACACTGAAACAACTTCAAAAAATCTTCTATATGACCTTCTTCAGTCTGGGATTTGGCAATCATATCATCAACATATACTTCAATTTCCTTGTGCATCAGATCATGGAATATGGTTGCCATAGCCCTCTGGTACGTTGCACCAGCGTTCTTCAACCCGAAGGGCATCAATCTGTAATAGAACGTTCCCCAGGGTGTGATAAACGTTGTTTTTTTTCCATGTCCTCTAGAGCCATTCCTATTTGATTATACCCGGAAAATCCATCCATGAACGACAATACTTTGAATTTTGCTGTGCTATCCACTAACATGTTGATGTGAGGTAATGGAAAATCATCTTTTGGACTAGCTTTATTTAGATCTCTATAATCTATGCACATGCAGACTTTTCTATCTTTTTTTGGTACTGGGACAATATTGGCAATCCATTGAGGATACACTGACGTCACAAGAAAACCAACATTAATCTGCTTTAGAACCTCCTCTTTGATCTTTACTGCCATATCTGGGTGAGTTCTTCTCAACTTTTGTTTAATTGGTGGACACTCTAACTTCAACGGCAAACGATGCTCGACAATATCTGTATCTAGACCAGGCGTATCTTGGTAAGACCAAGCAAAAATATCCACATACTCTTTCAACAACTCAATCAACCTTCTCTTCACATCGAGATGCAATGATGCTCCAATCTTGACTTCCTTCGGATCTTCTTCTGAACCCAAATTGATCACTTCCAAAGGCTCTTTACATGGTTGAATGGTATTTTCCTCATGCTCAAGCAACCGTGAGACCTCTTCTGGAATATTGTCATAATCTTCTTCTTCAGCCCCAAACACAGGACATTCAATGTTGGGAGAAGGTGCAGGGTCATTGTATTCAACGGGATTTTTAATTAATCTGCACATATGATTTATGATTGCTTTTAGAAATTGACACATATAACAAGTGATCATGCAGATTGAATTTCAATTATTATTTATTTTGAAAGGTTTTTTTTATTACCATTTTCCAAGAAAAAGCATAAAATAAAGACATAATTCGAGAGGCAAAGATAACTTTTATTGATGATCTTAAAAGTCACAGAAAACAGATAAGCCCTACAACATTAATACTTCCACCTTGGGCAGAGTGAAAGCCTTTCAAGAAAAAAGATTAATCAAATCAAATTACTTTGAAACATGTATGCAAGAGGGAACATCAATGGTGACCCAGTTCTGAACCCTGACTCCATGCGTCACATAATTCGGCATTTCCTACTCTGCTTCATCCTCCTCAACAACATTAATTCCAGAATCAGTTGGATGGAGGTAACCTCCGCTACGGAAAACACCATGATAGATACTCATAGTAGAGTTTGACTTCAAACTTTCGCCTCTGCCATTCTTCGAATAGAAACCCAAGCAAGTTTTGTTCTTGTTCACGGGTGGATCCACAATTCGTCCCCAAAATGCATTAGGACCATTGCGCACAACCTGCTGCGCGTCCTTCAGCGAGACCATGGAATTCTCATTTTCCCTTATGTTATCAATGGATAGGGCTTGGAACTGGGTTCCAACAGCAGCTTCATCCCCTTCTACAATACTGAAGGAGGACAAATGAGATATCAACAATGCCTGCTCCCCATTTAAGATCACTACCTTCCCTTCATGCAAAAAACTTTAGCTTCTGATGTAAAGTTAAAGTGACAACCTCTGCTTCATGTATCCATGGTCGTCGTAGCAAACAACTATAAGCGGGAATAATGTCCATGACCTGGAAGGTTATCTGGAACAAATGTGGTCCTATATGGATAGGTAAGTCCACTTCACCGATGACAGATTTCCTCGAACCATCAAATGCTTTCACAATGATGCCACTCGGGCGCATAGGTGTTCCTTGATATTTCAACTTCATGAGAGTACTCCTCGGTATAACATTCAACCCGGATCCATTATCAATTAGCACATTGGATAGCAAATCATTCTTGCAGTTCATAGAGATGCGAAGGGCTAGGTTGTGATTTCTCCCTTCATCTGGTAATTCAGAAACTCAAGTTACTACATGACGTAATGTTTCCAATTACGCTGCTGAATTGATCTATTGGCATGTCACTCTCCATAAAATCTTGGCCCAGTACCCATATTAAGGATTCTCTATGAGCAGAGGAGTTCATTAATAAAGTTAAGATAGATATCTTTGAAGGAGTCTGGAGTAGCTGATCTACAATTTTGTAGTCGCTCATCTTAATTATCTTCAAAATATCATCCACTTCTTTCTCTAGCGTAGCTCCACTAGTCTCTCCTGTATCCTTCTTAGGTTCATCATTCTCAACAATTTTCTTTCCAACAACAACATCTCACCAAACAACCTGCACAAACACATGACCGCTACGGGTCACCCTGCTATTTACATCGATATTTCCAACATCGGGCATTTCCTGGATGGGAACTTCCACCCCATCTTCTAAGATTGTAGCGTTGTATTTGTAAGGCACAACCTTATCTGATTTGCAGGGGATAGGACCTGGAAAACTAATTACCAATGGGGTAACAGCTGGCTTGCTATGATACTCCACCTCAAAATGGGCGGGCGCACCGAAACAAGGCACAATGACGTTTACCCCTTCTTCAACACAACTAGTCATCAATAAGTCATTTTTGGAAAACAAATCTTCGTATGAAGAGAAATACTCATCCGTGGAGGCATACTCTTCCTCTGACTCTTCTTCTGTTAAACAAACCTCAACCATATCAACCTCATGATAATCATCCCTCTGACCCGTGATCTTGATATTTTCATTGTCTAACAACAATTGAACACCCTTCTTCACGATTGAACATCCTCGGGGATCTCGACAACAAACTAGGCAAGATCCATATCGGTGTTCCACCTGACCAGCCGTATGGCAGAAGGTAGCATGCAACTGCACGAGATCCTCATTCATATACTCCACATTAAAAATTCTGAACTCACCAGGATATCCAGAAACCATGTTCACTTCCTCTTCATACTCTTCCCTAGGCCTGATTATGTGGATAATGCCCTCATCCATCATCTCCTGTAAATCAGCCTTTATCTTATCGCAACCATGTATATTTGTATTGCAAGTAGCACAACCGGCATGGTCATGCGTATAGTAGCTAAATTCATAGAGGTCTATATGCATTTTCACCAAATCTCCTCTAACCTTATTAATATCAAAAATATGGAAGTCGCCTGGATAACCGACCACCATATTTACAGCAATTACTCCCCTATGTTTGGGTAGAGGGTTATCTTTCACATTAGGTCCCATGTCCTTGAAAGATAGAACACCAGACTTTACCAATTTCTGCACCTCAGTCTTTAAAGGATAACAATTCTCAACATTATGCCTTGGGGCTCCTTGATGAAAAGCACATGTTTGGTCTGCCTTGTAATACCAAGGCAATGGTGATGGTACGACGGGAGGTGGTCGTGTCTGGACCAACTTTTTCTAAATCAATGCTAGTAGTAGCTCTGTATAGCTCATGGGAATATGGTCATAACTTTCTCTTCTCTGATTATACCCTTGATTCCCTTGTTGGGAAGGTCTTTGATAAGCAACGGTAGTTTGAGCTGCACCCATAACTGGAGTAACTGAGGCGACTTACTGATGACGCTGATAATTCCTTCTAGGAGTGTTTACTCCCCTCTCTTGTATAACAGCATTTTCATCTCCTTCTTTCTTCTTGGTAAACCCATAAGATGGCTTCTTCGCACCCCCAGACCCTTCATTCTTTATTAAACGACCTTCTCTTACAGCCTCTTCTAAGCGGATACCCATTCCTACCATTTCAATAAAGTCACTTGGCGCACTTGCTACCATCCTCTCGTAGTAGAAAGCACCCAACATCTTCAAGAAAATCTTAGTCATCTCCTTCTCTTCCATGGGAGGAATCACTTGGGCGGCTACCTCACGCCATCCCTGCGCATACTCTTTGAACGATTCCCTGTCTTTCTGAACCATGGCCCTAAGTTGATCACGGTCAGGTGCCATGTCCATGTTGTACTTGTATTGTTTGATGAATGCTTCTCCCAAATCATTAAAAGTATGGATATTGGCGCTGTCCAAACTCATATACCACTTCAGCGCAACACCGGTCAAACTATCCTGAAAAAAGTGAATCAGCAGACGCTGATCATTAGTATGAGTAGACATTCTCCTTACGTACATAACCAGGTGAGCACGAAGGCAAGTGTTTCCCTTATACTTCTCAAATTCTGGGATCTTGAACTTGGCAGGTATCTTAACATTCGGGACCAAACATGGCTCATTCACATTCTGCCCAAATAGCTCTTTTCCCCTAAGGGCCTTCATCTCTCTTTGCATCTTGTCAAATTTCTCTTGAAAATCATCCATTCTATCATAAAGACCCAAGTCTTCACTCGACGGAGGGAAAGGACGACACACATCATCATTAACAAACAAAACCATATTCACCGAAGGAGGTGCAGCAGGAGCAGCATGCACCACAGAAGGTGCCGGAGTAACAATAGTTTGAACCACTGGAGTATCTTGAGGACCAAGATCGAAACCTTCAGGTGCAAAATTCTCTGGCATTCCCCATGGATAACCTTAAGGCATGCGATTCTGAACAACAGCCGGAGTAGAAGATATGGGAACAGTCGGAGCTTCAGTAGTTGCCCTTGTTGGTTGAGGTTGAACACTCGATGGCTGATTCTAAGAATCCACCAGAGCTTCCATCAGAGTAGTCAGATTGGCCATGCCGGCCTTCAAAGCAGAAACTTCTTCGCGCAAATCGCGATTCTCCTATTCTAAGTTGTCCATCTTCTTTTTGAAATTAGCCCAAGTGTTGTAGTGATGAGTCAGCTTGCTGAACGAAGTAAAGAAGCTTGGTAAGACACCTGGGTATGCATAACAAATGCAAGAAATATGTGCAATATGATGCATGACATGTAATGCACATGATTATTTTTACTTTATTATTTAATATTTCAAGGGATTTAACGTTTATAGACATATTACAAACATCAAAGTAATAACGCTTTTGAAATACTGGAAAAAAATTATTATAATAACTCCAAAATGGATTACAAGTTTCAATGATCTCAAGTACAAGATGAAAATACAATCTAAAATCCTGAGAAAAAGAACTAATGGAGAACACTCTATACGCTGGCGCTTCCCCGTGAGCCTGACAATCTTAGCCTTCAACCTATGGTTTTCTTCCACATGCCTGATGGAAACCTCCTTCCAATCATCTGAATCAGGAAGTAAGTGATCAGCATCTGATTGAGGCTTAGGAGAAAATAAATCCCATTGCCTCTCCACAGACTCTACTGCTCGACTCTCAAGAATCTCAATCAAGTCGTCTTTCTCTATCAAGTCTGCTCTATAGGAACTCTCTAAAGTTTGGAACTTATTCTTCCAAGCATCCCCTTCCTGTTGCATCCTAACCAAAGCAAGTTGTAGCTCTTCTAGGTCATCTAATAAGGGAGGAGTGGTCTTCACAAATAGATCATGCATGGGTGTCTCCCGGGTATACCGCATCTTTAACTGAATGGATCTCGATCGGATCCATTGAAGATATGGCTCCAAAGTAGCAGCACCCCTAGGTCCCAAATCCTTCCTACTCTTCTTATGAATGTGACGCCAGGCCTTTGCAATCTGCTCCCTAGCTTCCCTATGGTCTTCCCCTTCCTTCAGAAAGAAACTACTCAAATGAATACTATTCAGTTTATCCCTCATCGGATAACCAAGTTATCGCCGTGCAAGAACAGGGTTATAGTTAATTCCTCCCTTTGTACCAAGAAGAGGTACATTGGGGAAACTACCACAATTGTCAATAATATCTATATCCTGTTAAACTCGATGATACCAATCAATATCCGAGTGAGTAAGTGCCATGATATTAGGAGCCCAACGAGGTTCCTTCTTGACATCCCAAAAAGCATCAGACTGAGGCAAATGAGAGATAAACCACCGGTACAATAGAGGCGTGCAACAGATAATCATCCCCCCATGATAAGAATTTCGAAGATGAATAGAGTAATAAGTATCACCCAACAGTGTAGGAACTGGGTTTCCAATCATGAAGATCTTGATAGCGTTAATGTCGACAAACTTGTCCACATTAGGAAATAAGAACAACCCGTAAGCAAGTAGAGCAAAGATGGTCTCAAAAGCAATTGTACTCTTCATTCTGGCAAAGTAACGAGCTTTCTCCAATAAGAACTGATCTGGTAATCCTCCAATCCCTCCTTTAGTAGTCATATGTTCTTCCACCTCAGACTTCCCTAGATGAATCAAGGCAGCAATCTCATGTGATTTTGGCTCACCCTCCAAACCAGTAAAAGGAACACGATCGGTAACAAGTAAATCCAAATAGATAAGAATACTCCTCCAGTGTAGGCATCAACTGATAGTCGGGAAAAGTAAAGCAATGATATGTCGAATCATGGAATTGGACCACAGTGGAGAGAATACCCTCCTTCATCTTCATCTTCATGAGAGGAATAATGGACCCATACTTCTTCCGAAAGTCTGTAGAACACTCGATCTCGTGAATTAGACTGATCAACTCATCTATCTTGGGATCCTTGAAATTGTATTTTCTGGTCTTTCTCTTTCCAGAATCCATGGTTAAAAGTATTTGTTGATATCTCTTTCCGGTCTTTCCCTTTCCAGAATCCAAAGGTGTTGTACATCCATTAGAGGATTGGTAGAACCAAAGCCTCCACACAATGAATCTCAAGGTTATTGGATCAAAGAGATCAAATTAACATACGTGAGCTTGCAATCATAAGTTTGGGCCACAAATGATCAATTATTCGAATCGGGACAAAATTTAGCGCTATGTTAAGCAATCGTAAGTGGACTTACGTAGAAGTCACACCTATTTTAAGGCCGGTCAATAGCAATCTATGCACCATTTGTTTTGAGACATGATATATAGATCATGCTCCAACAACATTTAGTGCAATAAGAAAAGGGATGAGATGAAGAGGGATGGGGACAAAAATATACAAACCACATTTGAATTAAATTTTAATCAAACTATTATTAAAATCATTCATCCATTTTTG
Organism: Vicia faba; assembly: GCA_948472305.1. Classification (NCBI taxonomy): domain Eukaryota; kingdom Viridiplantae; phylum Streptophyta; class Magnoliopsida; order Fabales; family Fabaceae; genus Vicia; species Vicia faba. The sequence goes on from OX451740.1 coordinate 1,127,567,631, forward strand.
TGGAGTTAAACTTAACACCATGGATCCAATGATGTTAATAAAGTTCATGATCCAAAATCTAACCCAAGATCAGCCAGAAAATAATCACAAAATAATATCACATTTAATATACACAAAAAAGGATTTTAAAAATATTTTAAAAATAGAAAATAATGATAAAAATATCAACTATGTTCAAATTAATCAAGAAATGAAAAGTAAGACCATAGAAAAATCAGAAAAAGGGCCAACTAATTTTACTAATTTTTGGGTAATTTTTTAAAGTCAAAAACTATTTTTAAAATTAAAATAAATGGGTAAAATAAACAAAAAAAATAGTAAAAAATGGTAAAGTCAGAAACAAAAAATAAAATAAGGTCACCAATATTTCTCACAATATCATTGGATCATTCCATAATTTTCCAGAATTTATAAATGTATAAAAGTATTTTTAAACATTTAAAACAAATCAAATAAGTGTAAAATTTATAAAAAATACCAAAACAAAAAATTAAATTGTGAAAAAAAAATCAGAAAGAGAATAATCAAAAATATTTTTCAAAATTTTTCCAGATTTTTTGGACTAAAAATGAATTTTCTATGATTTTTATAAATTTAAAACAATTAAAATATAAAAATCAGAAAAAGAAAATAAAAGTAAAATATGTGGACCATTGGATGAGAGTCAAAACGCGTTAGTAGTCAAATCCAAGGGATCTGGCGCGCTGTGCACATCATGGTCATTAGTAAATAATGTACATAATCATTAATTAAATCAGATTTTGAAAAAAAAAACAGATGGTGTGCCTTCATTGGTTGGAAGATGACACGTTGGTCATCTTCAACCTCCAGCCATCACGAATTGCAGGTCTCTCAAACGGTAAAATCAGAAGCTCAGACCTATGCCTTTCGCATCGTCTCTTCAAGACGAAGACAACCACACCCTCGCGCCAAATTTATATAAACTGTAGCTCAAGCAATTTGGAAAGAATGTTTTGAAAATGGATTTGAAATTTCATGGTCAAAATGTGTTTCCAGTGAAAGTTAAGTGTTGCAACTAGAACCAGGGCAATGAGAGCAACACAGTGATATCAGAGTTTTGAAGAATTGATGAAGGAATCTACCTATTGAAGTTGAGTTGCAGAGCTCTGAAACTGGACTTCTATGGAGCAGTATAGGGCACGATTCTTGAATGTAATTATATGGTTATCTTCAGGGAAGATCAAGGAAGGTGAATTGAGGGAAAAATTGGATTGAAAAAGGGTCGAGAATGGATTTTGAAGTTGCTGAATTCTGAGTTGTGAAACAAGTTTGGCAGGGTGATTCTAGCTATCCAAGCTTGGGAAATTGAATGGGATAGTTCATGTATTTATAGGAGAACCGAATGGGATAAAAGGAAGAGTGAATGATGTGTTTTGGAGGGAAATCATGCACACCTGATGCACGAGTGAAGTGTGATACAAACTTCATCAAAACTCATCCAATTCTTGCGTTTTGATGTGCTAAACAAATCTTGAACTTCACTAAACATGTTTAGAGGCAAAAACGCGTGGAAAACTTGTGATTAGAAGCCACATTATGGATTTCAAAATTCTGACTTGGTGAGAAATTCAATTTCAAAGTGCCAACTTCTGACCAATGGTATTTTCAACTCAAGGGGTCTTAAAGCATTATTCTTGATGCTTTAGAAATGAGTTTACAAGCTTTGTAATGGAAAAAGAATGGAGTTAATGGATTCTTGAGATGAAAGTTGCATTGAGTCAAAGTTGAAGAAAAAGAGTTGACTTTCCATACTTATAAATATTTCAAATTCTTCTTCAAATATGACCTATAATCTTTTGCATCCAAACATGGCCTTCCACTTGGAATTTTCTCTTGACCAAAAAAGATGTAATGAAGTAAATCTCTTTAATGACATTTTGAAACTTGAACCATTCAAAATCTCCAAAAATTGAGCAAGTTATGACTTGTTGAATTTGGCAAAAAAATCATGAAATGACCTATAATCTTTTGCATATTTAAGGTAACCTCCATCCATTTTCCCACTTTGAACATAAATGAAGGCATACAGTTCACATCTTCAAGATCATTATGGAAAAATAATGGACTCAAGGTGATAAAAATTGACCATGTTATGATCATTTGAATTCACTTATGTAAAATTATGGATTCATCTGGATGACTTGTAATATTTCTTCTTCATCAAGGCTCTTCCACATGAAAACTCCTTGGAACTTTTGAAGTGATTTTTTGAAAACCCTTTGAAGATAATGATGTCTTTGTATTCACTCAAAAATACCAAAAGGTGAGCAAGATATACTCCTTTGAAGTTCAAAACCCTAGCTTCTAGATCAAGAAAATGCCTTGAGGAACTTTGACAAGTTCGAACAAACTTCTTGTACCAATATTCTTACTTTGTGAATAGAAGTTGTTGAGGATGATAATGAGGACTCATAGCCACCAAAACCACTTCCATATCTTGAAATTTGAGATAAATATTCTCTTGTGACCAATAGGAACAAGGCCTTGTCCAAACATGATAACTTCTCCAATCAACCCCTTATACTTTTGAGTCAAATCTAATAACCTTGAAATGTGATGAACCAAAGCAACCTTGCCATGTCAATTATTCCAAAACCAATCCAATAATGAGGTTTGAACTTCTCAAACTATATTGACTAGGGTATGGAAATAAACTCATGAACCCATGAGGTAGCTTGTTAAATCTCATTACCTTCACCTACATGGATAACAAGCAAGACAATCCAACATTGAATTTTATTAGTTAAATAAAGAAAACAAAACAATATTAATGATCATAAAAGGACCATAAGTCAGAGTGCTTGGTTATCCCTCAAAAGGCAAAATTAAATGTAGGGAGGGGAACCAAGAATCCTAGTGTGATCTTTTTGTGAGTGAATCAACATGGTACGATGAAGGGATCTTAGGGGCAAAAATTGGGGTACAACAAAAGTTGAGAAACATTACAAGCCTCCTTAAAGATCCTTTGAATTTTAGGTTTTGACTTCAAATGATCATAACTTGGTCAATTTTTATCTCCTTGATCCTATTATTTTTCCAAAATAATCTTTAGAATGTTAACTTCACCTTTTCTTTTACGTGTGAAGCTTGAAAATGGTTAGAAGATGCCTTAAGATCTCAAAAGATTATAGGTCATTTCATGGACTTCCATCAACTTTACAAGGTCACAACTCTTTCATTTTTTGAAGTTTTTGAATGATTCAAGTTTCACAATTCTCTTTAAGAAGTCTGCTTCATTGACCAAAACCTAATTTTGAGTGGGAGGCCATGTATGATGGCAAGAGATTATAGGTCACTTTTGATCTCAAAACTTAGAAATGTTTCTAAGTCCACAAATCTATGTGTTTTTTCCAATTTCAATTTATCATAACTTTTAACTCATATCACCAAATGGAAACTTTCAAAGCACATTGTCAAGCTTGATTATTCAGCTTTCTAAAGAATCCAAGATTGTATCACAAAGGTCCCTGAGTTGTTTGAACCATGGTTGTAAAGTTGATGCTTTGAAACTAAAAAAATCACTTGTAGTCAGTTTGCAGTTTGCATAATATGGCTTCTAATAACCAAATTACCATGCATTTTCCATTTAAACATGATTAGAAAAGATGTTTAAATCATTTAGAGTGTCAAAACATATCATTTGGATGAGTTTTGATGCACAGGTGGTTACACTTTCTTCATTATCACCGGTGTGCATGATTTCCACTCTAATTGCATTCACCCCTCCTCTTGATTCCAATCACTTCCCTATAAATAAAGGATGATATTCCACTCATTTGAAAAGCTTTAGACAGCCAAATAACCTCTATTAAACTCCCTCCATAACTCATAATTCCACAACTTCGAATTTAACTCTAAAGCGTCTTTCGATCTAATTTCTTTGCTGATTCTTCATCCTTGAACTTCACTGAAGCTAACAGAAGAACAACCAAGCCTTGAGGTGCCCTAAATCGTGATAGCTAACTCAAGTTTTAGAGCTCTGAATTTAAACTTCAATAGGTAGATTCCTCCAGCAATTCTCTCCAAACATGTTGTTATAATGTAGCTCTCATCACTCTGATACTGATTGCATCATTAGTTTTTAAATGGAAGTAAGTTTTGCTCGTGAATTTTCAATTCCCTTTCCAACTTTTTTCTTCTGGTTTTTCTCAAATCGGCTGAGTTGTGGTTTAAAGAAATTTTTCACGAGGGTAGGGTTAGGATCATCTTAAAGAGACGAATCTAATGATACCACTATGAGTTTCTGATTATTCTATTTTAAAATACTCACAAAAAGCTAACGCGCAAAGGTCTGAGGTTGAAGATGACTTACGTGTCGTTCTTCAACCAATGATGGCATGACATTTGTTTTAATTTCATTTACCTGGTTTTAATTGATTGTGTGTGTTTCTCACTAAGGTCCATATTAAGCACAGTGCGTCAGGTCCTTTGGATCTGTTTACTAATGCGTTTTGACTATGATCAGATAGTCCACATTATTTTGACATTATTTTTATTTTCTGATTTTTGATTTAATTGTTTTAGACTTATAAAATTCATAAAAAATTCATTTCAACTTCTAAAGTTATGAAACAATTCTATAAAATACTTTTGATTTTTCTCTTTCTGATTTTTATTTTTTCACAATTTTATTCTATGATTTGATTTTTTTTTACATTATTTAACTTATTTTAATTGTTCAAAAACACTTTTCTTTATTTTTAAATTATCTAATAAATTATGGAAGGATCCAATGACCTCTTGAAAAATATTGGCGACCTCATTTAATTTTTATTTCTGATTTTACTATTTTTCACAAATTTTGGTATATTTTGCTTATTCCTTTAAATTTAAAAAAAAATAGTTTCTTACTTTAAAAAATTCTGAAATTTTTTTGCCAACACTAATTGACTCATGTTTATCCTCAGACTATTTTTTAGGATTTGTATTTGGTGTTTTGATTTACTTTATGTATTTTACCAATCATTTCCCTTTTGTTAATCATTTAAATATTATTTTATTGAATATTATTTTATTATTTTTGATTGGTCATGATTTGGGTGTTATTTTGGAACAAATTCCTCAACCTCATTGAATCTTGGGTGTTGATATGTTTAAAAACCAAATCCATCAAAATGAATGAATGATGTTGATGATATTTGAAACCCTAATTTCATCTGATACATCATCTCCCTCTTTATCTTAACCCTTTCTTACTTGTGTGAGAATGATCTACATATCATTTCTCTAACATGTGATACATATATTACTATTGACCGGCCTCAAAATAGGTGTGACTTCTACATAATTCCACTTAGGATTGCTTAACATAGTGCTAAATTTGTCCTGATTCGAGAAATGATTATTCGTGGCCCAAACCTATATTTGCAAACCCAAGCATGTAATTTGAAACCTTTGATCCAATAACCTTGAGGTTCATTGTTAGGAGTCTTTGATATTATCAATCCTCTAATGAATTTTCATGAATTATGGTCTAAGTGGATCATTTAAACATTATTGATCATATATGCTTACCTTGAGTACGTGAAATGAATGATATACTTGAAAAAAAGCAAATGAAACTTGTTGTTGAGAAGCTTTGATTTTATCAATATTCTAATGAGTTTTAAAATGCAAGTTTCAAGATGGTCATTCAACTAACCTCTAACTTCTAATTCATTAACAATTGACTTTATTTTTGTGCTTTTACTTTATGCCCTTTATTTTATTTCTTTACTTTTATGCACCATTTACTTTAGCATTTACATTTCATGTCATTTTTAATATTTGCTCACTTGAGAATTTATCTTTATGTCATTTTATCTTTGCTCATTTGAGCATTTATCTTTATGTCTTTTTATATTTTTGCTCACTTGAGCTTTCTTTTATTTTTGAAGACACTTAATAACCAACTTGAATATTAAAAAAAATAATTAAGGTTACTTGGACTATTTGGTTACTATCCTTAGCATTATGGAGTTATGGACCTCTTGGACTTAAGATTAGAAGCCTTGATTATCCTTGGGACCTTGTGACTTTGTTTTTATTTTATCTGGAGTTCTTGGGGTTTACCCCAAGACATTGGGTTGATTTTATTTATATGCAGGTTATTCTGATCACGTGCTTTGTCTGTGATTGAGAATTCCTCTTTATACAATTGTTACTCTACACAATTTTTGTGAAGACTTAATTCATCTGAAGCTTGGTATTCCTAAGAGGTTTAGTATTTTTGCTTGTTTTGTTTCAATCCAATGGATGGGAATTCTACATTGGCTCTTTATGTCAAGTGTTGGCTTCTTGTTGGTTAGATGAATCTTTTCCTTAGCATTTACCTTATGCTTTAGGATAGTCCCTTCATCTCCTCCCATCTTATTTAATTTCAAAAATATTCTCCCTCCTTTTCAAAACTCTTCTTGTTTTCTAATTTGAATCGCTTTCATAATAAACTTGCACTTTGGTCCATGTATTTTCAAAATATTTCCTTAATCAAATTTTAATCATTATTAATCATACTTTAATATTTTTTGTGAGAAGACTAAAATTCAATTAATCTCATTCAAACCATTTTACCACTTTGGATTTTTTTTACTTTAAAACTTTTCTCAAAAGACTAGACTCTTGGCGATTCTTGTAGTGATGCGAGCTACTATACTCCTACGATATGAGTGAAATAAGACATTTTCCACTTGGGTGTTGAGTGAGGCTTCATTGAATTTAAAATCCAAGCCATATACTCCACTTTGAGATGATGCAAATTTTTCTTTCTCATCATCGTGAGTAGTAAGTATGTTTTCCACTTAGATGAAAGGTTGATGGAGAAAGGGAGCATCAAAGATTGTTATATTGCCTTGTTTTACTGCGAATAAGTATATATTAATTTGTGTTTTCATTTATAAATCAATGTTTTCCATATTATAATTAGTCTAAATGTTTATGCGACTGATATTTCAACTACTTATTAAATGTCCCAAGAAAAATAATATAATTGTGTTTTGCTCGGTGCACTCGACACTGCCCGACGTTGTGGTTAACACTTTGAGTGAGTAAGTTGTATTATTTCTTATACTAAAATTTCACTTTATAATTGAATAGTTGTTATTTATGTTTAATTTAACTGACATGTGTAGAGCGATGGAGGAATTTAATGCGCGCAAAAAAAATCTTATGGGTAAAAACCAGTCTAAATATTTACCCAAAAGTAATTATACTAATTATGATTTTTTTTACAGGAATAATTGTGCTTTTTGACATTATATTATTTGTGTTTATTAGTGTGACATTAATAAATAAAAATTATTTGTAGTGGAAAAAACAAACTGGCGACCATTCTTGTGGATATTATATTATGATATATATGCTCTATATTGTCTCCGGAGGCATTACATATGGATGGATGAAGAATAAGGTATTAGCTTAATCCATATATATATATATATATATATATATATATATATATATATATATATATATATATATATATATATATATATATATATATATATATATATATATATATATATATATATATATATATTATAATTGTAGGAGCTTAGCATCCAAACACCATACTCAACAGAAGATATTGATGACATCCGATCACATTGGTCAGTGTCTTTTTATCTCATTATGAAGCTCGACAACCACAAAAATAATTTTTCTTGGTTTCTATAATCTTATTTTGTTTATGAACAGATGTTTTGTCATTTTGATATGCAGATATGATCATGTCAAACAGTGTATTCAGTCTTGATGTAAATTTGCACATTTTGATTTAAAAATGATGTGCATATATATATATATATATATATATATATATATATATATATATATATATATATATATATATATATATATATATATATATATATATATATATATATATATATATATATATTCCAATTTTGTTACATATTTTATAGTTTCTGTGTAAAAAATGATACTGGCTTATAATGATATGATACAGGCCAGCGAAATTGATAAATATAGCCAAAAAGCTTAATTTTAAATCCCTTGGTTATTACATAAAACCGAGGTAATTGAATACCTTATTGCCTCAGACTATAAATGAAATCGACAACTATATGGCATGCGCAAAGAAATTTAGAAAATAAAAATATGTAGTTCTGAGGGATCAAACCCATGATCTGTTCAATTATAACCTCGGTGTTTAAAACACCTAGCTGTTAAGTGGGGACTTTTCATGATAACCTTATTTACCTCGCATGGGTAGTCGAGGTAAAACATATTTTGCGTCCGACGTTTCAAATGTTATTTATAGTAGTGAGTGAAGTGATCAGAACAGATAGGTATGGATAAGGCAAAATGTGGATGCACAGTTAGGAAGACTTACAGTCTTCCATGTGCTTGTCTCATTGCAAAAAAAAAATTAATTCCTTGATACGTATAGATGAAGTGTACAATCACTGGAAAAAAACTATGGTTTGATGGTGATGGTATGATCAAGGATGGTAAAGTCAGTATAACTATCTAGATTCAAGTAGGAAATAATCCAAGATAGATTTTCTAAGGCAAATGACACCATGAAATTTCACATCAAATTGCATTTGAGTAACATTTCCTATCCGAAAACCATAGATTTGAAACCTCCTTCAAAATCGATTAAAACCAAAGGTGCCCCTAAAAAGGTAAAATCGACTCAAGATGATAATTCAACAAAGCGGTCTCCATCATACTTTAAACATGTTGATTCATGTTTCCCGAATTCTCTTACTCTAAAATCTCAAAAAAGTTTGTACAACTACAAGGGTGCTTGCATAGCAAACCACCTCATTCACCACAGATGGCGAAGATTGAATTCATTGAAGAAATACCGCATTATATGCACAAACACATTAAGCAGATTGTGAATGTTAAGGATGATGGTAATTGTGGTTTTCAGGCTATTGTGAAAAAATGATACCTTGAAATAAAGTATAAACTCGTTTCTCTATGATTAAGAAACAATCAAGGGTAGAAAAGATGATAAAACAAGAAGGACAACAAATATTAGTTATTAACTGTTATTCTTTACTTTCTCTTTATTCAAGATTACAAGTGTTACAAGAATAACAAATAACCCTCTCACCCTAAATTAAGATTTGTTGTATGCAATGATGAGAGACTAGTATGCTATTTATAATAAACTTAACATACTAAACTAATGGGCTTTTCACAAATACCCATTACAAGTTAACTTAGGGTACAAGCTAACTTAAACAATTGGACATAACAAAAAGGCCCAATTCGATGCTAACAATCTTAACATTCTTCGAATCTACACAATAGAACACATTTTGACTACATCTTGTAATTCTCCGACAACAACACGTGAGCAATCTTCAACGGCATGCTAAACTCTACCGAACTGTCGAAGCCAAGAATCTACATTAGACCAACTAGAGTTCGATTATAATATATCACATGGGCCGTATCCAGATTACTTGGTAAAGGAAAGGAGAATCACCAACTTGTCCATATAGCCCTTTTGAAATAGTTGACGATGCATAGGGAATTCTACACAAATTTATACAAAACAAAAAAAAATTATTTAATTCAAGATGCGCTTACTCCGTGTGTTAGCGGTAACACACCGTTTTAAAAATGGATGCACTTCCCTGATATGTGCCACCTTATAGCAAGTGTATATGACAGAGTGTGTATCTATCTGACATGATATGGGTTCTCGGAGATATTTTTCCACTATAGAGTGGCCCACCTGAAGACCCTTCCAGACGCATCATGTGTATAGGGTGGCTTTAAAATTTGCTACATTTTGTTGAGGTTTATTTGAAACCTAGGTGTCCAGTACCAGCTACATCATTTGAATGGACAACACATTCAACAAATGAGACAGAAACTTGAATGGATTAATTTCTGGAAAGTGTAAGTCTAAGAGTGCCTAAGAGGGGGGGGGGGGGTGAATTAGGTATATAAAAATTTATTCGGTTTTATGAGAATGCTTGTAGTAATTTTTGGTTAAGTGTTTGAAGGTTTTGATTATATCTTATCTTTTCCTGATAATGGTGATGAAAGCGATAAATGCGGAAAAGTAAAGAACACGGTGATATATTCTGGTTCCCCTCACAATCCGAGAGTACTCCAGTCCCCTTTCCAACACGAAAGAGATTTCACTATAGTTAGAATGATTGTACAGCCTATGCTTACTATCTAACCTATAGGGTGACCAAAGGTTCTTAACACCTTTAAGATCAAACAAACACTAATGTGAATGAAGAAAAATCCTCTTCAAATCACAACACTTACTTCCAACAATCCTGGATAGTAAGGGAATAAATTCTTTAATGTAATACAATGATTTATTTGAAATAGATGGAGAGCACTATTAATCTTCAATTGATCTTCTTCTTCAAGATAGAAACAATTCTCAAGTAATGATTATAAATGTTCACAATGTATGAAACTTGTAATGATTTAATGAAAGTGTATATGGAAAGTTTCACAAAATTTATGAACACTTGAAAGTTTGTATGCAAATGTGAATTGATGAAAATTGTTTATTGAAGAAGTATATTTGTTGATTTGAAAATTGAAGAATGTTATTTGAAATCTGAAAAACTGCACATTTTATAAAGTCACAAGTACCTCTTCATTCATGCCATTTGATATGAAAAGTTGCAATGCATTCATGAAAGGATACCATTTGAAATATGTTCAAAAACCAAAAGAAAAGCTGCACTGGTTCGCTGGGAACCGGTTCCGACACAGGCAGAACCCGGTTCTTAGTGAACGTTATAAGTCAGAATTCAAAAATATCACGCAGGAACCGGTTCCCCTATTGGTACAACCCGGTTCCTGGTACAAATTCCAGGGACGTGTTTTTTGAACAAGTTTGGAACCCGGTTCCCTGTTAGGGAGGAACCGGTTCCTGAAAATTTATTTTCAAAAATTCTTTTTGAAAAAGATTTCAATCAAGGTTTTTCTTAACATTAAAAATGTGGGATATGTATATGATTATGAATGCATATTTGTGAACATCTATATTCAAGTTTAAGAATTATTTATACCATTTGACATTTGTTGATTCTTCAATAATTCTTCTTCTAATCTTCAAGACTTGTATATGATATTGATAAGCTTTTTGCACATCCTTTGAATGTTGATATCCATGTTGTCTTCATCAAAACTAATGCTTTAAATATGACTTGAGAAGCTTGCAATTACATTCTCCCCCTTTTTGATGATGACAACCAAGTCTTGAAAACAATTCTTGAAATGTTTATGTTGTTTTGTGTAGCAATAATGTTGAGCAAATGCAAGGCTCCCCCTAAGTCCATGATTCTTTGAATTTTGGAGTGAGTTTTATGATAGTTATTTTGGCCTGCAATTTCTTTGAAACAAAACAACACATATGCATATTCTTCTCCCCCTTTGTTAACATCAAAAAGGATGGGGAAAAGAGTGAAACAAATACATTTAAAAATTAAGACGTTTTTAAACACAAACAACGAATTGTACGATTTTAAACACACTAAAACATGAACAACGAATTGTACGATACAACAAATAACAATGAAACATAAGATGGAACATTGTCTAGACATTACAAAGTAAAACACGAAAATGAAAGAAATGACATAGAAATTAAAAGTATTTAGTCTTCATCCTCATTCATCTCATCATCATCATCTTCACTTCCATTTTCACTACCACTTCCGGATTCCTCTTCCTCTTGAACTTCTTTTCTATCAAGGTGATCAAGAATAAGCTTTTGAGTTCTTTGGACATTGCGTAGTTGTCGCCGTGCGGAAGCATTTTCTTGTTGGAGCACATCAAAGCGATCATCCACATGTCTTTGGAAGATGGTCATTTGATTAAACAACATGTCTATGGTGTAGCCGCCTTCGGGAGGTTGAGCAACATAGTGGACAGTTGGTTCGAAATCCTCTTTGTAGTGAAAGTGACCTCTTGCATCAAGAATGATTCTGGTGTTCTTAAGAGCGGTTGCATCTGTAATAGCCTCCTTATCTCCTTGAATTCTTGTAACTTCCCGTTGAAGGTTAACATTAGCATTTTCCAGAATGTGAGAAATGGCTCGAGCATATGGTAAACCACCATCTAGAGATTCCATAAGTTGCATATGGTACATAATAGAAAGTGCCCAATTAACCGAACAACGGCGTCTCAATGCATTAAGGACCATTAATTCAAACTCATTGATACGCGAGTGGTTAGAATTCTTTGGAAAGAGGATATAGGCAATAATAAGGTGGAGCATTCTGTCACTTACAGAGAGATTTGAGCCAAACAAATTTGATGACGAGAGATGTTGTTGACGAGCAGTATTTTGCTGGTTTGGCCTACACATGTTAATAAAAACTTCTACCTTATTGTATGGTAGCCAATCATGTGGAATAACACCATTAACAAGAACTAAACCTTCATGCGGAATACCCAACAATTCACCAAATTCCTCAACAGTTAAAGAGATACTCTTTGACAGAAAATGAGAGGTTAGAGTAATATCACCAAATTCATCAGGGATAAGTTTTAAGTTGTGATAAAATTCTCTAACAAGGTCAGGAAACACTTCACCATTGTTACCTACAAACCTGGCAACCCCAGCAGAGGCCAACTGAGCAGGAAATAAAAAGCTATGAGCAGGAAAGGTATGAAGCCTACAAAACTTAGCTTTAAGAACCTTCCGATTACAAGATTTGAAGGTGAGTCTTCTGGATTTTATGGTATGAGGATGAATGTTAGAAGACTCTTCTTCAACCTGAGCCTTTCCCTTGCTGGACTTGGTAGCTCTCTTAGGACCCATGGAGATTTGTGAGAAATCTGAAAGTTGGGGTTTGATTTGGGATTTTCGGAATAGTGAGAGATTGGGATATTTGAGTATGAAATATGGAAGGAGAAGTGATTTTATAGTGATTTGGAGTAGTGGGTATTAAAATGTTGGTGAAGAAAAAGAGATGTTGGAGCTTTTATGAGGTGTGTCAATGGAGGTGGAAGGGTTTGAGAGGAGGAATATGAAGTTGGAATGAGAGATGAATGTTGACTATTACATAAAACACATTAAAAGCACTTAAGCACAAAAAGGGGCGTGTGGCAGGTCTGCATGCTGGGAACCGGTTCTGCAATATAGGGAACCCGGTTCCTGGCTTTTGTAAAAAGTAACATTTTCTGGAAAATGAACCAGGACCGGTTCCGACCATTATGGGAACCGGGTTCCACATGCAAATGATAATTCCTCACACATTTCTTTTTGTATTTTCTTACCATACTTCTTAAAAGCTTTAAAAGCATCACTTTTCTTCACAAGAAACAAAGTCCAAGAATATCTAGAAAAATCATCAATAATGACTAAAGCGTATACATTACCTCCGAAGCTTTTTGTTCTTGATGGACCAAAGAGATCCATGTGTAACAATTGTAGTGGCCTTGTAGTAGACACCACATTTTTATATTTGAAAGTTGATTTGATCTGTTTGCCCTTTTGGCAAGCGCTACATGATTTGTCTTTGATGAACTTCATCTTTGGTAGACCAATAACTAAGTCATGCTTAACCAATTTGTTCAAGTGCTCCATGTGAATGTGAGCAATCCTCTTGTGCCATAACCAAGCGTCATTGTTGTTTACCATAAGACATTGTACCTTCATAGACAAATCATCTAAAGTAATCATAAAAATATTTTTAGATCTTATACCTTTGAGTTTTACCTCATTGGTTTCCTCATCCATAATAAGGCATTCTTCTTTGTTGAATTTGATCTTGAACCCTCTATCGCAAAGTTGACTTATGCTAAGAAGGTTGTGCTTTAATCCTTCAACATAGAGAACATCCTCAATTTGAATGGATGGAGGTGTGCCAACTATTCCAACGCCAAGAATATTTCCTTTGGTGTTGTCTCCATAGGTGACATACCCTTTGGCTTTATGTACTAGATATGAAAATTGGTGTACATCTCCTGTCATATGTTTTGAACATCCACTATCAAGATACCAAACATTTGATGTGGATTTCAAGCATACCTACAAAAACAAATTATTCTTTGTTAGGTACCCAAGTTGCCTTGGGTCCTTCATAGTTAGTTCCCTTTTTCACCCACACATAATGCCCACTTGCTATACTAAAGTTTCTAACATAGCAAGCATTATGTGTATGGCCTTTAATACCACAATAAAAACAAGTAGGTTCAAAGTTACTTCTATATCTAGAAGGATAAGATTTCTTCTTAGGAAATGTTTTCTTTTTGGATATATTATCCTTTTTCTTTTGATGATTATGAACAACTTGCTTCTTTTCTACTTTCTTGGGATTGGAACTATTACTAGCCTTTACAAAAATAGTGGGATTGTTACTTGGTTTCTTAGAATTCACATAACCAAGACCTCTTTTATCATTTGGATAATGTTGTTGGCTTAGTAATACTTCCAATTCTATTTGTCCTTTTTCATATCGTTCAATGACTCTTTTCAATTGAACAATTTGAAAGACATTTGATTCACACTTGGAGCATGCAAAGTTTTCCTTTTCTTTAATAAAATTCTGTTTTTGAAGATCAAAATCTTTAGTCATGGTGTCAATTTTTTCTAGACAAATTAGAAGTTCTTTTTCTTGATTTGACACCTTTTTGTATAAACTTTTGCATTATTTCAAGATTTCATCACTAGCACCTTGAACATCATCATCAAAAAGATTAAATTCATTACTAACCTCTTCTTCATCGTCGGAGTGATGTGAAGCCATCAATGCTAGATTTGCACATTCGTCGCTTTCCGAATCGGATGAAGAACTTATCTTATTATCTTCCCATGCAACATAAGCCTTTTTGTTCTTGAACTCCTTTTTGCCTTTGAATCCATTTTTCTTGGAGAGTTTTGGACAATCCGGCTTTATGTGACCTTGCTTTCCACATTCATAGCATGTGACATCTTGTGTTGATGTGGAGGCTTCTTTATCTTTATGCTTATAAAATTTCTTTCTTTTGACAAAGTTAGCATTATGAAGATTATTTTTATGACCAAAGTATTTTCCTAACCTTTTTACAAGAAGCAAGAGGTTTTCATCTTCCTCCGATGCATCTTTATCTTGACTTTCTTTTGAATCAAATTTCAAAGCAATGCCTTTGGATTTCTTCTCATGATTCTCATGTTTTTCAAGTCTTCCAAGTTCCATCTCATATTCTTGAAGCTTTCCGAAAAGTGTTGCAGAAGTCATAGTTGCTAGGATTTTCTTTTCGGATATTGCTGTCACTTTTGGTTGCCATTCCCTAGTTAAAGACCTAAGCACTTTAAGATTTAATTCATCGTTATTTAAAGTCTTACCAAGTGCCTTCAAATGGTTTGTCAAGTGAACGAATCTCTTTTGCAAGTCAAGGATGGATTCTCCGGGAAGCATTCTGAATAATTCATATTCTTGACTCAAAGTGTTCAATCTAGACCTTTTGACTTCGGCGGTTCCTTCATGAGTTTCTACAAGAGTATCCCAAATTTCCTTTACCGTTGTACATGCCGATACTCGGAAAAATTCATCCATACTAAGAGCACTTTGGAGAATATTGACTGCCTTTTTGTCAAAGAGAACTTTTTTCTTGTCATCGTCATCCCATGATGCTTTAGGCTTTGATGACCCAACACCATTGACAACACACACGGCAGTAAATGGACCATTCTCAACAGCATTCCATATTTCTTCTCCTTGCGCTTCAAGATGAGCCTTCATGCGAATTTTCCAAAAGTCAAAGTATTCACCACAAAACAATGGAGGCTTGTTGTTACTACCACCATCTTTGAAAACCGGATTTGGATTTGCGGAAGCCATTCTGGATCTTTAGGAACAAGTTACCTATAACTTGCTCTGATGCCAATTGTAAGTCTAAGAGTGCCTAAGAGGGGGGGGTGAATTAGGTATATAAAAATTTATTCGGTTTTATGAGAATGCTTGTAGTAATTTTTGATTAAGTGTTTGAAGGTTTTGATTATATCTTATCTTTTCCTGATAATGGTGATGAAAGCGATAAATGCGGAAAAGTAAAGAACACGGTGATATATCCTGGTTCCCCTCACAATCCGGTAGTACTCCAGTCCCTTTTCCAACACGAAAGACATTTCACTATAGTTAGAATGATTGTACAGCCTATGCTTACTATCTAACCTATAGGGTGACCAAAGGTTCTTAACACCTTTAAGATCAAACAAACACTAATGTGAATGAAGAACAATCCTCTTCAAATCACAACACTTACTTCCAACAATCCTGGATAGTAAGGGAATAAATTCTTTAATGTAATACAATGATTTATTTGAAATAGATGGAGAGCACTATCAATCTTCAATTGATCTTCTTCTTCAAGATAGAAACAATTCTCAAGCAATGATTATAAATGTTCACAATGTATGAAACTTTTAATGATTTAATGAAAGTGTATATGGCAAGTTTCACAAAATTTATGAACACTTGAAAGTTTGTATGCAAATGTGAATTGATGAAAATTGTTTATTGAAGAAGTATATTTGTTGATTTGAAAATTGAAGAATGTTATTTGAAATCTGAAAAACTGCACATTTTATAAAGTCACAAGTACCTCTTCATTCATGCCATTTGATATGAAAAGTTGCAATGCATTCATGAAAGGATACCATTTGAAATATGTTCAAAAACCAAAAGAAAAGCTGCACTGGTTCGCTGGGAACCGGTTCCGACACAGGCAGAACCCGGTTCTTAGTGAACGTTATAAGTCAGAATTCAAAAATATCACGCAGGAACCGGTTCCCCTATTGGTACAACCCGGTTCCTGGTACAAATTCCAGGGACGTGTTTTTTGAACAAGTTTGGAACTCGGTTCCCTGTTAGGGAGGAACCGGTTCCTGAAAATTTATTTTCAAAAATTCTTTTTGAAAAAGATTTCAATCAAGGTTTTTCTTAACATTAAAAATGTGGGATATGTATATGATTATGAATGCATATTTGTGAACATCTATATTCAAGTTTAAGAATTATTTATACCATTTGACATTTGTTGATTCTTCAATAATTCTTCTTCTAATCTTCAAGACTTGTATATGATATTGATAAGCTTTTTGCACATCCTTTAAATGTTGATATCCATGTTGTCTTCATCAAAACTAATTCTTTAAATATGACTTGAGAAGCTTGCAATTATAGAAAGGATGGAAGAGTTTACCGAATTGAGCGAGCTTGAAAGAGAATATGTAACGTTCCAGATTTTCATCCAAGACATGACTAAAAAATTATTAAAAACACTTGTTTAAACAAAAATAAAAGGTTTTGTAATTAATCAAATTCTATGACAATTCAAATTTATAAGTGGAATATTGCCGCATTTCCAATTCATTCAAAGTAAAATAAAAAAAATAACTTAAAATATATTATACGGTGAATTTTTAAACTACTGAAATATTTTTATTTTTGAAAAACCCTTCTTCCCCAGGATCGTGCTACAAGCAAACATCAATCAATCTTGAAGTCCACATTCGTACCTAAAATGTTGTTGTAAGGGTTAGTTATCCATGTCAAAAATAAATTAAATGAAAGTTAAAAATTAGACAAATATAGGTACATATTAGGGGTGACAAATGGGTTGTGGTCCACCGGGCCAGCCCGCGCACCCGCCAAAAAATGGCGGGTTCGGATGGGATTAGGGACCCGTCGTCCACCAAATCCCTCCCCGCTAAAGACCCCCGCCTGTCAAAGTCTTCCCTGCCAAAACCCATCGCCCGCCAAAGCCCGCTGCGCCTATTCGTTCAGCTTGTCCCACCTTAAGTCTGCTCTTTTTTAGTTAATTCTAGTAGGTCTAATCATGATGGTTTTATTTTATATATTTATTTGTGAATATAAGCAATATTTTTTTAAGTAAATTTTGTTAAAAAGATGCTTTATAAAAAATTGTTCTAAAAAATAAGTGAAAAATCTAATTGAAATGTAAAAAAAAAGTCTTTTAATATATTAAAAAATAAATAAAAAAGTAAGCGACCAAGCCCGCCGCCCGCTAACCCGCCACCTTAGTGGGGCGAGCTAGATTTTTATTTTCACTTGGCGGGCTTGCCCGCCTCTCTCTTTTTTTAGTGAGGTAGGGCGAGGCAGGCGATCTGTAACACCCCAAAATAATTAGATTATTTATTTAATTATTTGATTAATTTATGTTGAGTATTTGTGGCTTAATTGTGATGTTTATGCAATGTATGGATGATCATGATGCTTGATATGATAATTTGTGTGGTGTATTAAGGGGTAGTAGGAATTAAGTCTTAGGGAAAATTGCGATCAAAAGCGCAACGGAATTAAAATTTTCCTTTAGCGATCCTTACGAATGAGCATGGTCAGTGATAGAAATATTTACCTCTTGTGGCGATTCAGACCTTTGATACTGTGATCACGAGCTTTGATGAAGAACAATGCCTCTACTCAGTCCACACGAACAGATCGCTTCTGGTCACAGTGCTAGCTGATCATGAACGGAAACCTTGAGTGAGAGAGAGAATCAAAAACGAAATTGCATCAAGTGAAATTGCTTCATCACAAGGGATCTATTTATAGAATCACTCGTGTGGGCTACAAGCTAAAAGCCCAATTAAGGCTATAAGCTAAAAGCCCAATTAAGCTTATGGACATCATACCTTATGATGTACCATATATCACTTATCCACGTGGTATCTTACCACTTTCCGTATTACACTTAAGTGCACCGTACCTTACGGTGTTCCTTATTTATTCTATCTCTCATCAACCTGTCCTTATGTGTGTGACCCTGTAGGTTTTCGCGACGTTGGTAATATAATAAACAATGAGCGATATCTAGCAACACATCACTGTTACCCAAGTCATGAAAATGTCATGTGATCTGACCAAACCTTTTCCGTGATAATATTTGTGTTGTACAATTACCCTTTTGCCCTCATGTCTATATTGAACACAAGGCATACATTGTGTCACCCTTGTCCAGTTCAATATTGGGCCCTTAGACATTTATCCTGTTATGCAGGATGAGCAAATTCCATCTAGGTCACTCATGTCCCTTAGCATGCTT
This sequence comes from Vicia faba, assembly GCA_948472305.1. Lineage (NCBI taxonomy): Eukaryota > Viridiplantae > Streptophyta > Magnoliopsida > Fabales > Fabaceae > Vicia > Vicia faba. The sequence continues at coordinate 1,127,586,642 of OX451740.1, forward strand.
TGTGAAGTACCCATCAACCGTCTTTATAGTCATCCAGTTACGGATGATGTTTGATCAGCAATAAAGTACTTGACTCTACATCTAGGGTCCATAGTGGTTTCAGGTCGAAGGGTGGTATACATCATTATCATCATGAGAATAACTTATGACACTTTGCATAACATTCTATGTAGTATTCTCATAGCGGGTCAATCCAGTATAAATATTACTCCTAATATTCATACCTATGTCAAGACTTGATAACTCCTTATCTATGATCCATGAGATGTGATCATCAATCTATCTTCATAATAATCTTAATGCTTTAATGTCATCCCACTTCACATTAAAGCTTGACTATGGATACTTTAAGAATAGTGTCTTATGTTTAATGGGATCTCATGATTAAGTCACACTTAACATTTCATTAAACAAATAAACCATTCTAGGGACTTTATTATTTTGGAAAGCAAACATAATAAAGAAATGTCTTTTATTATTAATAAGTAATTCGATACAAGTACCAAAAGTATTGGCCTCTAGGGCTTACACCAACATTAAGAAGGTACAAAGTATTTTAGAAAATTTTTTAGATAATTAGAATGATTAGTTGGAATTATTTTAATTAGTTAAATAGAAATAAATTATGATTTAGAGACTATGAGGGCAAGGTGGTAATATGGTGAAGTAAGCGAGGGTAAGAAGGGAAGAACGTATTAGGGGTACAAGGGATAAGATTGACAAAAGAAAAATAGTGTCAGTGTTTGCTCATTCTGTACGATCACTTTTGGGGAAAAGAGAGACAAAGCAAAGCTAGGGCATTGAAGAACTCAAAGGGTTTCTGTAGAATGCGAGAAGGGGAAATAGATTGCTGCTAAGAATATAAGGTAAAGGGGGTTTATCATTGTTATTATAATTGATTTAAGGTTTAGAGAACTATAGGTTTGTGTTGAGTTTTTATTTGATGATGTTAAATGATATTTGATGATAAATTGGGGAAATTGTGATTTCTTCTTGTAAAGAATTGATGCATATGATGTATGGTAAATTCTGTTGTTGTTATATGATAAAAGAAAGTGAAATTATGATGATTAGAGACCTTTAATATGATGAAATCGTGTAAAAATCGGACTGGTACAATACAAAGATTGTGACAGGGAAGTCTTGTCCGGGAAGGATTGCTCAGCGATAGGAAGTGTCATTGGGCGATGATGACGTCACCTGGTCATTGTCGGGCGAACTTGGAAGCGAAGATATGGGCAGAAAAGTGGAGCTACTGGAGTGTCTCGCTCGCGTCATCGTCAGGCGATGCAGGAGCGAGAGGTGCATCTCTAGGCGAGCAAGATGCATCGTCGGGAAATGGAAGCCACATGAGAATTGGTGGGTTGTCGCTCCCATGTCGTCGAGCGAGCCTCAAGCGAGCAGTGTATGTTGTCGGGCGAGCACCAGGCGATGTACAACATCAGGATTTTTAAAGTGTCATAACTTGAGTTTTAGAACTCTATTTGAGGTGTCGTTCGAAGCGTTGGATAGCTAATGCGATGAACTATGACTAGGTGGAATAAAATGAATAATAGGAAGTACAATTCTAGTACCTAAGTTTTGATGAAATATACGATTCATGTTATGATGTATGTGTTGATATTTATGATGATTATATGAATGATGATGCATTTTGACTAGCAGTGGTCATTTGGTTATTAAGATGTTTTGCGTCATGCATTAATGGTATAAGAGTAGGACTTCGGTCCAGTGATGTTGTTAGGACTTCGGTCCAATGATGACCTCAATCCCATGGTGTGGATTTGAGTGCAAATTGTGATGTGCTCCGGTTCCAAGCGGAAATCGATCCTATTGGTGGGTATATTTGGAGAAAATGATGACGTTGTCATCAATGAATTTTTGGTACCACATGCATGAATCTAAATAAATTTCATTTCATTATATGTGGCATTGCATGATGATTTGATTGACTGATGTTTTGTGAATGTGTGTTTGTGTTAATTGCTAATTGATGGTATTACCATGTGTCTATTGTTAGACGGTGTGGCAAGTGATCGAGAGGGGGGGTGAATAGATCACTTCTTAATTTTTCAAGGATTTAAAGTTATTTTATCAAAGCGAGCTGAAAGCAGCGAAAATCAATGTCCTGAATCAATTCCGTCTACTTTGAACTGACTACTAGAAATCTTGACATGTGAAAAACTTGCTGGATTTTTATTGAATGAGATGGATGAATATACAACTCAGAAATCTTTAACGTTTCAATGCACTTATCATAAAACAGTATATCCAATGAATTTAGAAATTTGATAGGAATTTTGTCAAACACTTGGCATATGCTTGTATAATGATATAGTAGTGGTGGTTTGGTGAAAATGTTTGAACCACTATGTTTATCATTAGACAGTAAAACTTAGCAAGCCAATTGAATAACAAAATTATAGAATATGTAAAATTATAAAGAGAAAGAAAGAAATAACGATACGCAAGCAGTTTGGTAAGGAAGTTCTCCACTGTCGTCCTCGCGTGTGGGTACGTCTCCCTCTCAATTTCACAATCGAAACTGAGAACTTTTATATCAATTTGCTGAATGTTTGATAACAAGGTTACACTACAAATAAAGATAGAAATCCCTACGATCTTATTCTTCTTGTAAGAACCACCACTTGATATGAGCTGTATCAAGATTCCCTGCAAAGTCCATGAACGATCCTCCGCTTCCACGACCTGTTTGTTAAAATCCTTCCGATTTCCAAACCCCTCGCTACGGCTGAATCCGACTCGTGCGACCGTGACTAACAAAACCCTCAAGAACACACCCGTTATTGAAGGACAAACCCTCTAGTTTATTTCTTGAAGCCTCCTCTTCAACCTTCAACTCAGCTGAGATTTCTTCAATACACATATGAACGTTATCTCAAACGGCTTGATTCAGTTCAACAAGGATGTTTGATTTTCTTTGTTGTTGTTATCAATGGGATGGCCTTTAGAGGACTTCCAAGCTAGTGGAAGATCATTTGCTTCCATTTTCTCTTCTTCCTCATCTTTTGAAGGGCTTGTATCTTTTTTTTCCTTATCATCAATTATTTTAGATTGAACAGTTTCTTCAACAGTTTCTTTGAGTATATTCTCAGTAGATACACCTGCACCATCAAGAGAAATACCTTTTCCGACATGTTTCAGATAAGATTCATCAAGAGAGACATGAACTGACTCCTCAATTATAAGTAGACGTTTATTATATACCCTATATGTTTTGCTTGATTGTGAGTATCCGAGAAAGATACCTTCATCTGCTTTTGCATCAAATTTTCCAAGATTTTCTTTTCCATTATTTAAAACAAAACATTTGCAACCGAATACATGAAGATGTGACAGGTTTGGATTTCTTCCTTTTAAGATTTCATAAGGTGTTTTATCCAAAATTGGACGAATTAGTATTCTGTTTAAAACATAGCAGGTTGTGCTAATTGTATCAGCCCAAAAATATTTTGGCAATCCACCTTCATTGAGAATTGTTCTTGCTAGCTCCTCTAAGACGTGATTTTTATGCTCCACAACTCCATTCTACTGTGGAGTTTGAGGTGCTGAAAAATTATGCTCAATACCATGCTTGTCACAGTACTTATCAAAGAGATGGTTTTGAAATTCACCTCCATGATCGCTTCGAATTACAATTATTTTCCTTTCCATTCTATTTTGAGATAGTCTTGCAAAACTCTTAAAAGCAGAAAAAGTTTCATTTTTGCTATGAAGGAATATAGTCCAAGTAAATCTAGAGTAGTCGTCAACAATCACAAAACCATAATAATTTCCTCCTAGGCTTTTTGTTCTAGAGGGTCCAAAAAGGTTCATGTGGAGAAGCTCAAGGGGTCGTGAAGTGGAAATCATGTTTTTGGATTTGAAAGAGACCCTTGTTTGCTTTCCCATTTGGCACGCATCACATAGGTGATCCTTTGTAAATTTTATCTTTGGAAGACCTACTACTAGATCCTTGATACAACCTTATTAAGCAAATCAAAGTTAACATGCGCTAAACGTCTATGCCAAACCATGAATCATCATTCAAGGTGACTAGACACTTAGTGCTTGTTAAGGATACATAAAAAAGGTCAAGCATATAGACATTGTTTACTCTAATGCCTTTAAACACAATATCTTTTTCAGTATATTCAATTATGCAGCAAGTGTTTGTGAAGGTAACTTTATAACCTTTGTCACATAATTGACTAATACTGAGCAAATTATGTTTAAGCCCCTCTACTAAATGGACATCAGAAATAGTAGTGGTAGAGGGATTACCTACACTACCTTTACCGAGTATAGCTCCTTTTTTATTGTCTCCATAGGTAACAAATCCTTTCTTCTTTTCCTTGAAGTCAATGAAGAGCGATATGTCACTGGTCATGTGCCTTGAACACCCGCTGTCTAGAAACCATCTTCTATCCATGGGTGTAAGGCATTTTTCCTACAATATCAAAAGAGAGAGGTAGGTACCTGTTGTACCCCAAAATATGCCCTCTCATTTCATCAATATTTTCTCACCACAAGACCCTTGGAGCTCAAGATCAAGTTAGGGTTTGCTCTGCTCAAGATCAAGTTAGGGTTTGCTCTGCTCAAGACTCATCCTTGCACTATTGACCCAAATTAGGGTTTGAGTTTGTACAAGGGTGTTTTGACCTAAAATGCCCAAAGTGACTTTCATGCTTCATGTTGGACTCACAATTTTATCCATACCAAGTTTCAAGCCTTGATTCCAATCTTTGCCCAGTCAATTGGACAGTTGACCTAGAAATCAACTGTATTGGGGGAAAAAAGTCAATTGTGGCCAATTGACAGTCAAACCTCATGAAATTTGACCCAAATCAACATAATGAACTCATATGAACCATTTGGTCAAGTTTGGATCACAATTCCACAAGAAATTTGATCAGATCACCAAAAGGGAAAAATGGTCATTTTTAGGGTTTTGACTATACAAAGGCAAATTTTTTACTGTTTGACCTAACCAATGGCAAACCAAGCTCATATATGGACTCAAGGACTCAATGGCATTGTCTTGATACATTCAACAAGTTCAAAAGATCTCAAATGCACAAGATTGACAGATAAATTTTCCAGTCAACTGATCAAAATTTGACTGTATACTGAAAAGTCAAACTTTGACTTTTTGGTCAAAATCAAGTGTCAAGATTCATTTTTCATCAAGACATGTCAAATTATGAAACTTGTTCATCAAGAAACCCAAAATTGCAAATTAGGGTTTAGAATGAGAAAATTTCATAACTTAGAATTTTTCTAAGTTATGAAACTTCCTTATTTTTTCCTAACTTTGTCCCATTTTTTCATCAAGATACAATTGGATTCAAACAAAACTCAAAACATGAAAGTTGTAGTCCATTTCAAAATCTACAACTTTGATTCACAAAGTTTTCTCAAAGGAAGCTTGTAGCTCAAGTTATGATTTTTGGAATAAGGGTGCAAAACATTTTTAAATTAGAGAAATTTTGACCTATTCTAGGCAGGATTTTTGTCCAACTTCGTGGCCACTTTTCATATGGTTCCACTTGGAGTTTCAATTTTCCTTACAAAGATGGATTGTAGTACACATTCCAAGATTTCCAAATTGTCCAATAACTTCTCAAACACCCTTGTGGTTAGGGAGAATCGAATTTGCAAAGTTGGGCAAAATCCACTTTTGTTCTTGGCCAAGGCTTGTTCATAACACTTTGCATTTTCATCTCAGCATGGTTTATGCTAGCTTACGGGCCTCTAATCCTCTTCACACTCAATAATTAAATGCCAAACCATTGTGTTCAAGCATTATTTTGTTCATTTGGTCATTACATGCAAGATTAATCCATAATTAGAAAAAGTAAATTTGCCATTTTGGAAAAGATGCACTTTATGTCAAATAACAAATCCAAGAGGCATGGGCCAAATCTTTGAAGCTAGCATTTGTACACAAATCCCTCTGATCAAGAAGAAGATATGCAGCATACTTTAGGGCATTGCACAGGCCTGTATTGAAACTTGCATTTTCTTGCTTCAAGTAGAAGAAAACTTGGCCAAAACTCAAGATCTCTCATACCTGTAAACACCAACCTAAGCAAACCTTGCAAACATAATTCACACTCCCTAACTGACCTAAAGCACGACCAAACCACCCTTCATCCATCCTCATACAGAAAATCATAGTTTTTTCTACAAAACAGAGTGCCTGCTGCAGATTGACTTCCACCATCCATTCCACTCGTGCCTTTTGACCAAAACCAGTTCAAACACCTTCTATATTATCCACACAAACTATCCCAAGCATTAAATCCAAGCTGTAACATCCTTAACATCGTTTGCCATTTTTCTTTCAAGTTGTGCAGGTGGACTTCCATAGCACGATACAAGCAGTTTCAGAGCAAGCCATGCATAGGAGAAGCATCCCTGGACTTCAGGAAAGCTGTACAAAAGCTCAAAATCCATTGGAAGTTGCCACATTGTTCTGTTCAAGTCAAGCTGAAACAGGTAAAACATGAACTTCCATCTCTCTATCCAGGCATGATTAGGCTTAGGTTTGTGAAGAAAACATGTTCTACTCATAGCCCTGAAGCCATCCATGTATTTACTTTTCATTTATATTATGCGTGCTGTGAGAATTTTGGCCCTGAACATGGAAGAAAAATTAGGTCAGAAATTGGGGATGAATAAATTCTCCCTCGTTTCTAAGAGTTAGGTCAAGATTTTTATATGTATGAATTCGTCTCTTGATGCTCTATAATGTTTGTGTTATGAGTTTTTGTTAAAAGTCAAAGAATCAGGAGTTTGTTGTTTGAGCAAGGAGGCGCGCGAAATTCAAACAGAATGGCTGGAGGTTGAAGAAGGTGGACTTGGGTTGGGCCTGAGTTGTTCTTGCTGCTTGCACCCTCTTTTTCCATTTACACCCCTCTGGCCCATTGTGTGATATTTTATTCATTTTTGATTTTTTCTTTTTGATTCTGACTTATTATTTTTTGCTCAAATATAAAAAATATTAAAAAATATTTTTCCACCCATTTTTGCATTTTATTTGGAATTTATTTGTTTTATTTGAACTTATACATGTAAAATAAATATAAATACCTTTTTATTTAAAACATTAAAAATAACACAAAAATATATTTTCAGCCATTATTTTTATTTACCTTTTGAAAACATTTTCTAAAAAATATATTTTTTGTAAATAATTAATATTTTTATTTTTGTACATATTTAGTATATTTAAATATATATAATATAAATACTTGTACATTTATTAGAATGTTTAGGATAAAAATATAAAAATAATACATTTTATTTTTATTAATATGTGACATAAAAAAATATACTCTTTTTTTACAATATACTTCTTTTTTTTATTTTTGTATATAATTAACAAATATTGTATGTAATTAATAAATAAATATTATTTATTTAGAAAACTAGGGTTTTGCCCTAAAACATAAAAATATTCAAAAATTGACTCTCTTTTTTATTTTATTTTTGTTTATATTTCACATGAAAAATACTTTCTCATACATAAAAAATCCTTTTTATGCATAATACCTTTTGCATATTTATTGTATTTATTTAATTATCGCACAATTTGATATTTGTATATTCAATATGGATGTAATAGTTTTAGATTTAATTTCTTGCTAAATATCCCCCCATTCAAACATTTGTACCCCCATCCCCATAATCATGTTGTAATAATTTAGGACTTTAAATTTCCGCATTTAAAAGCTTTCAAATTATGCCATGATAGACCTAGGGTTTGTATGCAAAAATCAAATAACAAATAGCTTGACCTAATTCAAAGATAAACAAGCATGAAAATAGACAACACAATGCACACTTGCACCCATAGGGTTACTCCACTTGTTGCCTTCAAAAAAGGGCCATGTTGCATGTTGAGTGTCTTTGGCAAAACAAAAACAAATCAAATGATCATAGTCCCTCGATGACGCTTTCTCAAGTTGCCTAAAAAATGATCAAGTCCCTTAAAAGAAAAATTGCCAAAGACACTTGGCACTATTGCATTCATGGTCTAAACAATGACCCGCGCCCGTCCCGTTAACATCCTAACACAAGATTGTCCACCAAATACAATGGTGGAACAATACTGTTAAAAGGGTTAAAACATAGAAAAAATCTTTGTGTAAATTTAGGGGTAGACAACTCTTAGTTACTTGATCAAACTTGCAAAACAAATCCTTGCCATTTTTCAAAACACACTCCACAACACAAACTTTCAAAACAACTTTTAAAACAACTTTCAAAACCTTGAAACATCTTTTCAAAAAGACAAACACCTTTTGTAAAACATTCGAGTAAAGAATTGTTACAAGGGTTGCCTAGACAAGGCATCTTTTTCAAAACATTTTCAAAACCACACACAAAGCACCATTTCAAACAATTGAAAGCACCATTTCAAACAATTGAAAATGCAAGGCAAGTGATCTAAGCAAGTAACTAAGAGCCCATGGATAACCATGGATAGAAAGGGTGTTAATACCTTCCCTTTCTATAATCTACACCCCGAACCCAAGAAAACATCTCAAAGGTTTTTCCTGTGCTTTTTAACCTTTCCTTAGGATTAAATAAAAAGTCGGTGGCGACTCTTGCTAAACCTAAACATTTGCGAAAACAAACGCAAAACCTCAAGTCAGTTCTCCCACCGTATCACAGAACTGGCGACTCTGCTGGGGACAAATTTAAAAGTGGAGTAACCTTAGGGCTTAGATCACCCTTTTGCATGACTAATTGTTTGTTTTGATTGCTTTATATTTTGGTTCTTTTGTTTGGGCTTGAAATCCTACACCCGGATTTGGGAAACATTCATAGATAGCAATATGTTGTGGAAACTGAAATTCTGGCAGCAGATACTCAACGTCACAGTGAATGTTATGACACCGTATCTGACTTTCTATAAGACAGTAAATAAAAACAGTAAAGAACACAGTCAATTGTTTACCCAGTTCAGTGTGAAACAACACCTACTCTGGGGGCTACCAAGCCAGGGAGGAAATCCACTATAAGAGATATTAATTCAGGAATAAACCAACCAGTTTATCTCCTTCACTTAAGACCTACCCAATGCAACTTCAATCTAAGTTTAACTTAAACCTGAGTTCCTACTCACTCCCCCTCAATCACAGCAGTAATACTTAAACAATTGACTAATGAAATAATGAAGACACTCTTCAGAACATACACTTGATTATGCTTCACAGCTTTTTAATCAAGTAACACAAATACTCGTGCTTCACAGCTTTGAGTGATACATAAACCTAACTTGACTTTGCTTCAAAGCTTTAGTCAAGAGACACAAACACTCTTGCTTCAAAGCTTTGAGTGATACAAAAACCCTTACAATCAAAACCTATTCCAAGTCACTTATCACAATGATACTTGCTTGGATTACAGCAGTTAAAACTATACAGCTCCTAATTGATCTTCTGTCAAAGAGTTAAATTCCAATCAGCTTTCCTGTTGAATATATATGCAGCTGTTTCTTTCAGTTAGGGCTTCCACGAAAATCTAGGGTTAATTAGGGTTAACCTCAAGACTTGGTCACAAGACTTTATCAACCAGATTAGGGTTGAGCTAGGTTAACCTAAAGACCACGTGAGATTCTGTTCTGGAAGAAAAGAGCCAACTTCCTGAAAAATCTCAGAATTAACCAAACTGCATAACTGTTAGATCAGTACAGGATGTCTTAACATTTGTTATGACATCAGAATTCTTGTTTACTGATTTTGGTAGAAGGCAATAAATGTGATCATTGCAAAATGCTCAGATACACACTCATAAACAGTATCTACTGTATGCCATACTTTTTCTGCATAAAGTACCTAATAATCCAGAATGTTATGACATCAGTCATGACATTCACACACCTGGTTTTACCAAAAATACATGCCAATAACTAAACACTTACAAACTCCCCCTTTGGCAAATTTTTGGCTAAAACCCCTAAGCAATTAGAGAATAGAGAGCAGCAGAATGAATATGTCTGCAGAAAAATATAATGTCTACCAAGTAATTAACACAAAATATCTCCCCCTCTTTAGCCACAAATAGGCCAAAGATACATGTACTTATATGTTATACAGTTATCCAAAATGAGTAATAAAAACAACAAATAAAATCTGAAAACATTTGCATCAACAGGAACCAGCATCAGGCTTGTCAACTCCACCAAACTTTAAGCACTGTCATCTTTAGAGGAGCTACTTTCTTCAGCATTGAGCTGATCTTCAGCAGCACCCTCTTCCCTTCTGTTTCCTTCAGTTTCCTCCTGTTCTAATTTGGCAATTAGGTTTTCTAGAGTCTTTTTCCTTGTCTCCAGCTCTTTGCATGTCTCCTTCAGTACAGCTATAACATTAGATGTCTTGGACTGAGTTTTTACAGTTGATGTCTCAGCTGATGTCATGACAATGTCAGGAACATGAGATCCCTGAAATAGCTTATAGTGTAACCCAAGAGCAGGAGCTCTTTCGCAAACAATATCTCTTTCCACCAGGATGTCAGGGTACTGAGCAAGGACAATTCCACATAGGAGGGAGGGAAAGGCAATAGGGCCTTTAACAGCATAGCTTCCAGCATGTTTTAAAGTTTGATCAAAAATATACCTGCCATAGTCAAATTCAGTCCTGGTTCCAACAACATAAATGAATCTCCCCAATCCTGTAGAGATGGTTGATTTATGGTTTGTAGGGACCCAGTTGGCTGCACCAATATTGTGCAGGATGGAAAATTTTATGCTTAGCTTGCTAGCATTCAGCTTGCCTTTTGAGGGCCAACACTTGACTTGTCTTGCTGTGATGGTTTGGCATACTTCATTGTCAGTAACTTCTAGTTCAGGGCAAGCCTCATTTGATCTTCCAAGGAATTTTTTAATTTCAGATGGAGAGAAATTAACCCTTCTTCCTCTCACATAGACACATTCAAAGTCAGCTGACCTTCCATCAGCACATTCATCAGACAAATTCACTATGAATTCCTTGACAAGATTTTCATAACATTTGGTAAACTTTTCCACAGTCTTCATTAGTCCAGCAGCTTTAATTAGGTCCATGATTTCCTTACAATCCATGGCACCATTGTTTAGTTCTCTTTCCAAGGCTATTCTCTTCAAGCAAACATACTTCCATCTGTTGGCATTTTCAGGGTGGTGAAATGTAATGTTGTCAGTGGGGACTTCAGGAACTCTAGCCATTTTGCTGGAAGGGAGTTTCCTTCGGAGAGGAATGTCTTCAGCATCAATTTCAAATTATGATTCCTCATCAGAATCAGAAGGTTCAGGTTCTTTCCTCTTCTTTGCTATTGGTTGTCTCACAGGCTTTGAGAGACTCCCAGCATGTACTCGGGCTTTCACCTTCCCCTTGGATAGTCCAGTCTTCACAGTTTCCACACCAGTCTTGCCTTCAGACCTAGTTTTCTTATCAGCAGGTTTCTCTTTGGTCAGACATTTTGCAGCATCCTGATTACCCTTTCTGTTCATCATTCTCCTAGCTATGCTAGGGTTGATATTTGCAATTAGGTCATTGTCTGAGTATTCCTCATCCACATCAATAACAGGTGGTTCAACATTCTTCTCTGAAGGGTTCTGAATATCATCAAGGTTTTTAGATGATTTCTGAATGTTGTCATTTGGAGTCTCAACATTCTCAGAGACATCTGGATTTACTTCAACATTTGGGCTTGCTGATTCTTGATTTAATGGAACAGAAATCCCAGGTACAGAGTGGTTCTCACTCAAAATTCTTGTAACAAGCCTAGCTATTGCTTGATGAACGTAAGCTGAGCATTCCCTATTTGGTACAGAAGATGAAGGTTGAGAGGGATTACCAGATGAAGTAGCTTGAGACCTTCCTGCATGCCTTGTTCTCAGCTTTTTGACCTTGGAGGGGTTAGTTGCCATTTCTCTAAGAGGAGTAATCTCCAGGACTTCAGAATCCATGCATGAGGTGATTGCCCGAGAATCTTGATCAGATGATGAAGATGAAACGGTCGTCTTGGATGAGGATGATGTTTGAGACATTTTGATAGTCTTAGAAAACCAGTAGCAACTAGAGAGAAAACTTTGATTGAGAGAATGGGATTTGTTGCAAAGTCGAGAGTGGAAGGAGGCAAATGAGTGTCTATTCAACTTCTTAATAATTTTGAAAGAATTGGGAAAACATATGATTAACCCAATCAAAATAGACTTAACAGAAATAACTCCTTCAACCCTTGTTTTAATCAAAATTAATTGCTACAATTCCTCATGTTGGAAAATACCCAACTTGCCCCTCAAGTTTTCAAATTGATTTGCATCAAGTGCCTTGGTAAAAATGTCAGCCAGCTGTAGCTCAGTGGCAACATGTTCCAGTTTAATTGTCTTCTCCTCTACAAGGTCTCTGATAAAGTGATGTCTAATGTCAATGTGCTTGGTCCTGCTATGCTGAATAGGATTCTTGGAAATGTTGATTGTACTCAGATTGTCACAGTACAATGTCATAACATCTTGTGTGACATTATACTCAGTGAGCATCTGTTTCATCCAGATCATTTGAGAACAGCTACTACCAGCTGCAATGTATTCAGCTTCAGCAGTAGAGAGAGACACACAGTTCTGTTTCTTGCTGAACCAGGAGACCAGATTATTTCCTAAGAAGAAACATCCTCCAGAGGTGCTTTTTCCATCATCAGCACTTCCATCCCAATCAGCATCACAATGACCAGTCAGAGTTGGTTCACAACCATGAGAGTACAGCAAGCCATAGTTGTAAGTTCCACTTACATACTTCAAAATTCTCTTCACTTGGTTGATATGACTGACTTTAGGATCAGCTTGGTATCTTGCACAAACTCCAACTGCAAAAGCAATGTCAGGTCTGCTGGCTGTTAAGTACAGCAAACTTCCTATCATGCTTCTGTACAGACTTTGGTCCATCTTAACCCCATTTGAATCTTTGGATAGCTTTAAATGAGTAGGTGCAGGAGTCCTTTTGTGACTGGCATTCTCCATACCAAACTTCTTGACAATGTTCTTTGCATACTTGCTTTGAGATAGAAAGATTGAGTCCTCCATCTGTGAGACTTGCAGTCCAAGAAAATAAGTCAGTTCTCCCATGAGACTCATTTCGAATTCAGCCTGCATCTGGTCAGCAAAATGTTTAACCATATGTTCTGACATTCCCCCAAACACTATGTCATCAACATATATTTAAGCTACCATTAACTTCCCTCCTTCATTTTTGACAAAGAGGGTTTTATCCAAGCCTCTTTTTCTGTATCCTTTGCCTGAGAGAAATTTTGTTAACCTGTCATACCATGCTCTAGGAGCTTGTTTCAGGCCATATAGGGCTTTCCTCAATTTGTAGACATGATCAGGGTGGTTTGGATCCACAAAACCTTTAGGCTGTTCCACATAAACTTCCTCATTTAAGTACCCATTTAAGAAGGCACTTTTTACATCCATCTGAAATAGCTTGAACTTCAGGAGACAAGCAATTCCCAATAGAAGTCTGATAGATTCCAGTCTGGCTACAGGGGCAAAGGTCTCATCAAAATCAACCCCTTCAACTTGAGTGTATCCTTGGGCAACAAGTCTTGCCTTATTCCTAGTGACAACTCCTTCAACATCTGATTTGTTCTTGTATATCCATTTTGTGTCAATGATGTTTGTTCCTTCTGGTCTAGGAACTAACTCCCAAACTTCATGTTGCTTAAATTGGTTCAATTCATCTTGCATTGCACCAATCCAGTATTCATCAGTTAAAGCCTCCTTAACATTTCTTGGTTCAATTTTAGACACAAAGCAAGAGTTTGAGATGATTTCTCTAGATCTTGTAATGACTCCACTATTAGGATCCCCTATGATGAGTTCTTTAGGATGATCTTTCTGAATTCTGATGGAAGGGATTTTGCTAGCTTCCTTGGATTCAGAGTCTGCAGTAGTGGTGTTAGGAAGGTCATTCTGTTGAGTTGGAGTCTCAAAGAATGTCTCAACATTACAAGGAACATTTGTTTCTTCATGATAATCATCAACTATGACATTTATTGATTCCATCATGACTTTGGTCCTGGAATTGAATACCCTATAAGCTCTGCTGTTGGAGGAGTATCCTAGAAATATACCTTCATCACTTTTAGGGTCCAGCTTTCTCCTTTGTTCACGATCTGCCAGAATATAGCATTTGCTGCCAAATACATGGAAGTACTTCACAGTTGGCTTTCTTCCTTTCCAGAGTTCATAAATGGTGGATGAGGTTCCCTTTCTCAAAGTGACTCTGTTATGGACATAACAGGCTGTATTCATAGCTTCAGCCCAAAAATGAATAGGAAGTCTTTTGGCATGTAGCATAGCTCTGGCAGATTCCTGTATGGTCCTATTTTTCCTTTCTACAACTCCATTTTGTTGAGGAGTTATAGGAGAAGAGAATTCATGACTAATTCCTTCTGAGGAACAGAACTCATTAAACTTACTGTTTTAAAATTCCTTGCCATGATCACTTCTGATTCTGACAATACACCCTTCTTTTTCTCTTTGAATTCTGTTGCACAGTTGTTTAAAAACTTCAAACACATCAGATTTTTCCCTAATGAAGTTAATCCAGGTGAATCTGGAAAAGGCATCCACAACAACATAGGCATATCTCTTTCCACCAAGACATTCCACCTGCATTGGTCCCATCAGATCCATATGTAGAAGTTCCAGAACCTTAGAGGTGGTCAGATGTCTTGACTTTGGATGTGACATCCTAGTTTGCTTGCCAACCTGACATTCACCACAAACTCTCCCTTCATCAATTTGCAGTCTTGGAATCCCTCTGACTGCCTCCATGGAGATAATCCTTTTCATTCCTCTTAGATGAAGATGGCCAAGTTTTTGGTGCCACAGTTTCACCTCTTTTTCTTCTTTGGCAATAGAACACACAGTGGAGTAATTAGTGTTCTCTGGCTCCCACAAGTAACAGTTGTCTTTAGATCTGACTCCTTTCATTACAACTTCTTGTTTTTCATTAGTTACAAGACATTCAGATTTTGAGAAGTTGACCTTGAATCCTAGATCACATAATTGACTGATACTAATGAGATTAGCAGTCAGGCCTTTTACCAATAGTACTTCATTCAGATTTGGAACTCCAGGGCAGTCCAAATTACCAACTCCTTTGATTTCTCCTCTAGCACCATCTCCAAAGGTCACATAACTAGTGGTGTGAGGTTTAACATTATTGAGAAGGTTCTTGATTCCAGTCATGTGCTTAGAACACCCACTGTCAAAGTAGCAGTCTTCCTTTGCAGAGACTCTAAGGGAAGTGTGGGCTATCAGGGCAGTAGCCTTTTTCTTCCACTGTGGAGTATGTGGTACCTTGTTAGATTTAGGTTTGACACCTGGGTTCTGATTGGGGTATCCATACAATCTGAAGTAGAATGGCTTTATGTGACCAAACCTCCCACAATGATGACATCTCCATCTTTGGTACTTTTTCTTCATATTTCTCTGTTCCCGATGTTGAGTGTTATGTTGTGACTTCTGCTTTGACATTTGTCTATCAGGCCTGATCTTCTTGTCTGCACCAGATTTCTTTGCTGCCACAAATCCTAGACCAGACTTGTTTCCCACATTTTGTCCAACCTGAAGGATTTCTTCCAATTTGTCAGTTCCATTTGTCAGCATCTTGACAGATTTGGTCATCTGGTTCCGTTTTGAGTTCAGCATTTGAACTTCCCCTTCTAGATGACTTATAGTTTCAATGTCTTCCCTTTTTTCAGCCTCCAACTTTATGATGAGTTTTGTTTGTTTCTCATTTTGCATACAGACTTCAGCACTTCTGATACATAATTTCTTGTAAGTATCAGCCAGTTCTTCAAATGTCACTTCCTCATCACTAGTGTCACTTTCAGAGGTACAAACACCAGTTAGTGCAGTAACTAGTTTGGCAGATTCTTCTTCAGAATTACTTTCTGAATCACAGTCAGACCAGGTAACAGACATTCCTTTCTTTTGTTTCTTAAGAAAGGTAGGACATTCAGTTCGAATATGCCCATATCCTTCACAACCATGGCATTGAATTCCTCTGCCTTGATTTCCCTTCTCTTCAGACTTTGGTCTTCTGCTGGAGTCATAAGATCTGTTAATGTCAGAGGGGATGTTCTTAACATTTGACCTTGACTTTGGATCCATTCTCTTGATGAGTTTGTTGAATTGTCTTCCAAGCATGGCTATAGCTTCTGAAATATTTTCTTCTTCATCCTCCTTGTTTTCATCTTCAGTGTTGGATACAAGTGCTATGCTTTTGTTTTTCTTGTCAACGTTGTCACTGATCCCCATCTCAAAAGTCTGAAGAGATCCAATGAGTTCACCCACCTTTAACTTGCTGATATCCTGGGCTTCCTCTACAGCAGTTACCTTCATTGCAAATCTTTTAGGCAGGGATCTGAGAATCTTTCTCACCAGTTTTTCTTCAGACATCTTTTCTCCCAATGCTCCTGAGGTGTTGGCAATCTCCAAGATGTTCATGTGAAACTCATGAATGGTTTCATCTTCCTTCATCCTTAGGTTCTCAAACTTGGTAGTCAGCATCTGAAGCCTTGACATTTTTAATTTGGATGTGCCCTCATGGGTAGTTTTGAGAGTGTCCCACACTTCCTTGTCCAGTTCACATTGATGTACTAGTTTGAATATGTTTCTATCAATTCCATTGAACAAGGCATTTAAAGCTTTGGAATTACCCAGGGCTAAATCATCTTCTTCTTTGCTCCATTCTTCCTCAGGCTTTAGACTGATTGTCCCATCTTTCTCAGTTATGGTGGGATGATTCCATCCTTTGTCAGCAGCTCTCCAAGCCTTTTTGTCCAGTGATTTTAAGAAGGCAATCATACGAGGTTTCCAGTAGTCATAATTTGATCCATCCAGAATGGGTGGTCTGTTTCCAAAAACTCCTTCTTTGTCCATAGTGCCAGAAAGTGATATCCCTAGATCTCACCCAGTAATACAGGCAGGGTGCCTGCTCTGATGCCAATTGAAATTCTGGCAGCAGATACTCAATGTCACAGTGAATGTTATGACACCGTATCTGACTTTCTATAAGACAGTAAATAAAAACAGTAAAGAACACAGTCAATTGTTTACCCAGTTCAGTGTGAAACAACACCTACTCTGGGGGCTACCAAGCCAGGGAGGAAATCCACTATAAGAGATATTAATTCAGGAATAAACCAACCAGTTTATCTCCTTCACTTAAGACCTACCCAATGCAACTTCAATCTAAGTTTAACTTAAACCTGAGTTCCTACTCACTCCCCCTCAATCACAGCAGTGATACTTAAACAATTGACTAATGAAATAATGAAGACACTCTTCAGAACATACACTTGATTATGCTTCACAGCTTTTTAATCAAGTAACACAAATACTCGTGCTTCACAGCTTTGAGTGATACATAAACCTAACTTGACTTTGCTTCAAAGCTTTAGTCAAGAGACACAAACACTCTTGCTTCAAAGCTTTGAGTGATACAAAAACCCTTACAATCAAAACCTATTCCAAGTCACTTATCACAATGATACTTGCTTGGATTACAGCAGTTAAAACTATACAGCTCCTAATTGATCTTCTGTCAAAGAGTTAAATTCCAATCAGCTTTCCTGTTGAATATATATGCAGCTGTTTCTTTCAGTTAGGGCTTCCACGAAAAGCTAGGGTTAATTAGGGTTAACCTCAAGACTTGGTCACAAGACTTTATCAACCAGATTAGGGTTGAGCTAGGTTAACCTAAAGACCACGTGAGATTCTGTTCTGGAAGAAAAGAGCCAACTTCCTGAAAAATCTCAGAATTAACCAAACTGCATAACTGTTAGATCAGTACAGGATGTCTTAACATTTGTTATGACATCAGAATTCCTGTTTACTGATTTTGGTAGAAGGCAATAAATGTGATCATTGCAAAATGCTCAGATACACACTCATAAACAGTAGCTACTGTATGCCATACTTTTTCTGCATAAAGTACCTAATAATCCAGAATGTTATGACATCAGTCATGACATTCACACACCTGGTTTTACCAAAAATACATGCCAATAACTAAACACTTACAGAAACTGTGTGGGGTATACCGACACGGTTGAAGCAATAGCTATATTAGTGCGACATATTTGTGAGTACCGGTAACCCTTGAGTTCAATCAAGGAGAGTACGGGGTCGCTGAGTGATGTCACTAAGCACTAATGACCTAGAACCTTACTTGACCATCTTGGCCTTTTATTAGGGGTAGTGAGATGAATGGCTTTGGTGCAGTCCGAAGTTGGTAGATACTCGATACTACACTCATTGAGGGTTGTTTTCTTGGAATATTTTGGTCGCTAGTTAAGTGGTTAAACCAAAACAATGAACATGGAAAACAATCCAATGATATTGAGCTCCTTAGAACCCGGTTACTATTTATAGGACAGGTTTTTAAGCCAACTTCACTCAAGAGGGTACTTACCTATGAAACCCCATACAAGCCTGAAACTAGGGTTTTGAGTGACTTGCTTATACATATATTTGTGCATACATCATGAACATCATAAAGCATCATATGCATCCACTAACCATTTCAAGGGTTTGGATCTTCATCTTTGTTCTTGTTTTGTAGGTCATGGAAATTCTTCACAGGAAAACTATCCAAGTCAACCTTGTGAGAATCCCTCCTCAACTCAAGGAGCTCACATCCAGAATTCCAGAAAGCTCTCTCTTCAGTGAAAGACATGGTAGACTGCTCAGCCTAGTCAACACCAGCATTGAAGAAGACATGGTGAAAGTGTTGTTCCAGTTCTTTGACCCCCCTTCACCACTGTTTCACATTCCCTGACTATCAATTGGTGCCTACTTTGGAGGAATTTTCTCAACTCCTGAGAATTCCTATTCTTAATCAACTACCTTTCAACGGTACAGAAATAGAACCAAAGCCTGAAGATGTTGCTCAAGCACTACACTTGCAACCATCTGACATCAAGGGGCATTGGGAAACTAGAAGTGGTGTCAAAGGCTTCTTGGCAAAATTCTTGTTTGAGAAGGCACAAGAGTGTTGGAATTCCCTGGATCTGCAAGCCTTTGAAGAGATTGTGGCACTCCTCGTTTATGGGTTGGTTTTGTTCCCAAATCCTGACCAACTTATAGATGTCAATGCTGTCAAGATTTTCCTATCCAGGAATCCCATACCTACATTGCTTGGGGACATTCTCCACTCATTTTACACACGAACAATGAGAAAGAGAGGTGTTCTCATGTGCTGTACTCCTCTCCTTGCAAGGTGGTTTATTTCGCACCTTCCACAACCTGTTTTGAAGAATGAACAAGGCTTAAGGTGGTCACAACGGTTGATGACCCTCACACACTCTGATGTACATTGGTGTTCTCGGTCCAGAGAAAATGTCATCATCGTCGATCATTGTGGTGAGTTCCCTAATGTTCCATTACTTGGCATTAGAGGGGGCATTACCTACAACCCTTGTCTAGCTTTGAGACAATTTGGATATGCACGGAGGGATGGCCCTCATGACATGCTGATTCCTGACCTAGTTTTTGACTTCGACAACAATGCACAAGGACTTCGCCAAAGATTCATCAGAGCTTGGAGGGTGCCTAACAAGGTAGATAGCAAGACACTGGGGCACAAGAACTCCATCCCTCTTGAGCCTTATCTCAAGTGGGTAAGAACCCGAGCCCAGAGTCTTATGATGCCTTACCCTCATATTCTCCCTTTGATTAAAGAGCCTGTTAAGGAAGGAGAGGTTCCCTACACCATCCTACATCCTGACATGCCAACATCATGGGAGGAAATGCAGAAGAGTTGGATCCAACTCAAGGAAGAGCGGAATACTTTTGAAGCCAGATTCTATGCCAGTGAGAAGAAGGTTTTGGAGCTTACCCGCCGACTTCACGAGGAGGAGACCCTTAACACTTACATCGCACCAAAGAGGATGCGCAACGTCTTTTTACCTTAAGAAGTTTTTGTAATATTTGGTCCATGGGGCATTTATGTACTGACAAAATTTCTTCTTATTAATATGACGTGTGTTCTTTTTGTTTGCAACAATTTTGAATTTCTAAATCCTTGAATGCATTGCATGAATAAAAATATCATTCATCATATGCATAAACAGGTATCCACACCAGGTTTCCTTATCTTTCTGCTGTTTATTTCAGTAAGATGGATCTCGAACAAACGGTCAAAGATCTGCAGTCACAAAACTCACAGTTTCAACAGCTCCTAATGACCTTAGCAAAGGGTCAGGAGGATCTTAAAGCACTGCTGGGAAATAAGGAGCAAGAAAAAGTGAAAAAGAAGAAGAAAAAAGTTGGGGTAGCTACACTGGGAAGAAGATTTGAGAATGAAGCTAGGAGAGTTCTTGAATTCCCCTCCGCATCTGATGAGGGAACCAGTAAGGGAAAAGGAGCTGCATTACCCTCTGAGTCCGAGGCTAAAGAGGAAGATGTTGAGGAAGATGAAGACTACTCCGAGCAACAATACCCGCCAACGGACGACAAATACAAAAACCTGGAGGATAGACTGGCAGCTATGGAGCTGCAAAGGGTTCCTGGGTTAGATTTTGAAGAATTGGGATTGATTGCTGGGATTGTGATCCCTCCAAAGTTTAAGGTGCCAATTTTTGCAAAATATGATGGGTTGTCTTGCCCGAAGATGCACCTGAGGTCATATGTCAGAAGAATTCAACCTCATACATCCGACAGAAATCTTTGGGTACACTTCTTTCAGGACAGCTTATCTGGTACACAGCTAGACTGGTTTTACCAGCTTGAGAGGTCAGAAGTACATAACTAGGAAGACTTGGCAGCTGCCTTTTATCGCCAGTATCAATATAACACTGACTTGGCGCCAACCCGTACTCAGCTACAAAGTATGGGAATGGCCTCAAATGAGGGATTCAAAGAATACGCCCAGAAATGGCGCGACTTGGCCGGAAGAGTGCAGCCACCTCTTTATGATAGGGAACTAGTTGATATGTTCTTGGGGACCCTATCTGGCCCGTTCTTCAACCATTTGATCGGGAGCTCTTCCGTAGGGTTTACTGAATTGATTCTGACTGGCGAGCGGGTGGAAGCTGGTATTAAGAATGAGAAGATTCAAAGGGATGCCCCTGCATCTACAACTGTTAAGAAATCATTTCTGGCCAAGAAGGAAACAGCTGTTATATACTCTCAGAAAAGATCGGGAAGAACTGAGCGCCGGCCGACTGTGGGGGCCGTGATGATCCAAAATTCATCAAATGATCAGCCTCGTAACAATCAGTCTAGACCTAACCAGCAACGGGTAGAACGGACA
This sequence comes from Vicia faba, assembly GCA_948472305.1. Taxonomy (NCBI): domain Eukaryota; kingdom Viridiplantae; phylum Streptophyta; class Magnoliopsida; order Fabales; family Fabaceae; genus Vicia; species Vicia faba. The sequence goes on from OX451740.1 coordinate 1,127,607,959, forward strand.
CAACGGAAGTTCACCCGCATCAATATGACGCCCGCACAAGTTCTTCCCCATTTGTTGAAGCTAAATCTCACCACTATCAAAGAGGCACCAAAAAATGTGAACACATCTTCCCCACATTATCATCCCAATGCTAAATGTGCCTATCATTCTGACAGCATCGGGCATGACACCAACGATTGTTGGGCGCTTAAGCATAAAATTCAAGACTTGATAGATGCAAAAGAGGTTGAGTTCGATGCTCCAGAGAATCCAAATGTAATATCCGCTCCAATGCCGAAGCATGGTCGCAATGTCCATGCTATTGAAGAAGATCTGTATGTTTCTGCTGTTGATGATCTGATAACTCCATTACTAACAATCAAGTTGAATCTGTTAAAGGCTGGGATTTTCCCAGGATGTAAAGAAGACTGCTAATGTTGTTCCTCCCTACCAATAGACTGTCCATTGCTAAAGATAGGCATCCAAGGCCTGATGGACAGCCAACAAATTCTTTTCGAAAAGATTCCTGCTACTCCAACCCCTATCGAAGATGTTTCAATAATCACCATTTCCACCAATCTTTCCAAGGTCCCTAAAAAGTCTGTTAAGATTACATCAGTTACGAAGTTTGTTCCTCTGAAAATAACCATGCCTGGGCCTGTCCCCTACAAATCTGACAAATCAATATCATGGAATTATGGTGGAGAAATCTACTACTATGTTGTGAAACAAGTTGAGATAACTGAAGAGAACTCTGACGAAGAAGATACCGACATTGGAAACATTGCCGGTACGAGCAAGATTACCCGAAGTGGGAGAATATTTTCTCCAGAGATTGCCCCTCCAAAGGCAATCTTTGGACCCTCAGCTGCTTCCAAGGTTACTCCTGCACCAATAAAACTTTCTGCAAGAACTCCGTTAATTGAAGAAGTTGTTACTCCTGTGGTAGTCCCTCCTACTTCTGCTGATAAGGGGAAAGGAATCCAAGATGAGCTCGTCAGGACGAGGGCTCAACCATTGGTCATCCCCGAAACCTCTAAGAAAGAAATGGAGGAGATTCTGAAAATAATTAAGAAGAGTGATTATGACGTTGTAGAGCAACTGGGACAAACCCCCTCGAAGATATCCATGATAGCTTTGCTGCTTTGTTCGGAGGCTCATGCCAAAGCTTTGATAAGGTTTTTGAAGACAGCCCATGTACCCCAGGAAACCTCAGCCGATCAATTCCAGGATTGTGTAGCCAGCCTTACCGCCGACAACGGCCTGGGTTTCTCTGATGCTGACCTGACCCCGAAAGGAAGAAAGCATAATGACGCATTGCATGTGTCAGTTGAATGCCGAGGAACTACTCTTGCCCATGTTTTGGTCGACACTGGTTCTTCTCTGAATGTGCTGCCTAAGAAGGCTCTCGATCGATTGGATTGTGAAGGCTTGGAGCTGAAACCAAGTAATATCATTGTCAGGGCCTTTGACGGGTCTAAAAGAATGGTGCATGGGGAGGTCGACATTCCCATCAAGGTGGGCACTGAAGTATTCCACTCAACTTTCTATGTGATGGACATCCGTCTGTCATACTCTTGCTTGCTAGGGAGACCATGGATACATAATGCTGGCGCAGTCACTTCCTCCCTACATCAGATGCTGAAGTACCCTGTCAAAGGTAAGATCATAACTGTACACGGTGAAGAGGAATATATGATCAGCCACCTGAACTCCTTTCGGTATGTAGAGGTGGAGGGCGAATTCATTGAGACACCGTTCCAACACTTCGAGGAAATTGTTCCTGAGGTTGCAGTAGCAAGGACAATAGCTGAGGTACCCAAGCAGGTGGCCAGGATGGCATCTCTGAAAGACGCAAAGGCTGCAGTAAAGGAGGGAAAGAGCTCAGCATGGGGTCAGTTTCCTGACTTTCCCCACAAGACAGACAAGTTTGGGTTGGGATTCACCGATGCGGGGCAGAAAGCTATGCGTCGCTCAAAAATTGAAAGGACACCCATCAAGATCTCTCCTCATGGAATCAATGCTTTGGAAGACGAAGACGAAGAGGGTAACATTGAACACTGGATCTTCCCAACCATCGAAGGGGGATTACACAACTGGGAGGCGAAAGACTTCGTCCCCATTACTTTCATTAATCAGTAACTTATCTTTCGAACATTTCCTGTTGGTCTGTAATAATTACTTTTAAACAATCTGCACACTACTTTTTCACCTCATGCCTTGCCCGGGGCATGTAGGTCCATTTGTAAGGGTTTTGATTCTCTTCATATTCATATGTCATGTTTAACGAATCATTGGACGTTTTTCATTTATAAACTGTTGTGTTCATTTTCTTTCCTTTTGCATTTTTGTTTGTTTAAGGATGGTTATCCCTTACACACACCCACACTCATAATTGCAGGTACCCATCCACTCTGGATTCTATGGGTGACTATTCTGCTATGTCCTTCAATAACTCTGAAGATTTGGTCAATCAGGCTGAGTATGAAGATGACGAAGATTGTGAAGTACCAGGAGAGCTAGCCAGACTTCTACAACAAGAAGAAAGGGCCATCTTGCCTCATGAAGAGTTGTTGGAAACAGTCAACTTAGGAACAGAGGAAGACATGAAAGAAGTACAAGTGGGTGCTAATCTGGAACCAAGTGTCAAGGAACGCTTGATACAGTTGTTGAATGAGTATGTTGAAATCTTCGCATGGTCTTATGAAGACATGCCGGGTTTAGACACAGATATCGTGGTTCACCGTCTCCTTACAAGAGAGGATTGTCCACCGATCAAGCAAAAAGTCCGCCGAATGAGGCCCGACATGTCTGAGAAGATTAAAGCGGAAGTAATGAAGCAATTCAACACTGGCTTTCTGGATGTTACATCCTATCCACAATGGGTTGCTAACATTGTGCCAGTACCTAAAAAGGACGGCAAGGTTAGAATGTGTGTGGACTACCGGGATTTGAACAGGGCTAGCCCTAAAGATGATTTTCCGCTATCGCATATCGACATTTTGATTGACAACACAGCTCAGCACAAATTGTTTTCCTTCATGGATGGATTATCGGGCTACAACCAGATTAAAATGGCCCCCGAGGACATGGAGAAAACAACCTTTGTCACACAATGGGGTACCTTCTACTACAAGGTGATGTCGTTCGGACTGAAGAATGCAGGGGCAACTTATCAGCGCGCCATGGTGGCTTTGTTCCATGATATGATACATCATGAGATCGAAGTTTACGTAGACGACATGATAGCTCGATCTCAAACAGAGGAGGAACACCTTGAGCATTTGCAGAAGTTGTTTGCCAGGTTGAAAGAGTACAAACTCAGGCTGAATCCAAGTAAGTGCACTTTTGGAGTTAGGTCTGGTAGACTTCTAGGGTTTATTGTCAGCAACAAAGGCATCGAGGTCGATCCAGCAAAAGTGAAAGCTATACAATAGATGCCTGCCCCCCGTACTGAAAAGGAGGTTAGAGGGTTCTTGGGGAGCTTGAACTATATTGCCAGATTCATCTCTCATCTGACGTCTACCTGTGAACCAATTTTCAAACTATTGAAGAAAGATCAGGTAGTCGAATGGAACGACGATTGCCAAACTTCTTTTGATAAGATCAAGGAGTATTTGCTAGAACCTCCTATTCTGATGCCACCCGTCGAAGGAAGGCCGTTGATCATGTATCTGACCGTGTTGGATAACTCAATGGGGTGCGTACTGGGCCAGCATGACGAGTCTGGTCGAAAAGAGCATGCCATTTATTACCTTAGCAAAAAGTTTACCGACTGTGAGACTCGCTACTCACTGCTCGAGAAAACTTGCTGCGCTTTGGTATGGGCTGCTCGCCGACTAAGGCAGTATATGTTGACTCATACCACTCTGTTGATCTCCAAAATGGATCCTATCAAGTATATCTTCGAGAAGCCTGCCTTATCTGGAAGAATCGCTAGATGGCAAATGATCCTGACTGAGTATGACATCCAGTACACCACCCAAAAAGCTATAAAAGGGAGTGTATTAGCTGACCATCTAGCTCATCAAGCTATCGAAGATTATCAATCCATGAGATTCGACTTCCCGGACGAGGACATCATGAGTTTGGACAACATTGAAGGCAACGGACCGTATGACGGACCTGAAAAAGGATCCCGATGAACCCTGTACTTTGATGGTGCTTCAAATGCACTTGGAAATGGTATCGGTGCGGTACTCATTTCCCCGGAAGGTTGCCAAACACCTTTCACGGCCCGACTTTGATTCAGCTGTACCAACAACATGGCTGAATATGAAGCTTGCATCTTTGGTCTCAAGGCTGCTATAGACCTGGGGATCAAATCTTTGATCGTATTTGGGGACTCGGCTTTGGTTATCAGTCAAATCAAAGGAGAGTGGGATACCAAACATCCTAATCTTATCCCATACAAAGAACATGTCCTGACATTGTTGCCTCATTTCGAGCAAATCACCTTCGAGCATTTCCCGCGAGAAGAGAATCAGCTAGCAGATGCTCTGGCTACAATGTCTTCCATGTTTAAACTCAACTGGGATAACGAGGCTCCCCAAATCACCATCGAGCGAATGGATGAGCCTGCGCATTGTCATGAGATTAATACCGAAGAAGTAGTGGAACAACCCTGGTTTCACGAAATCAAAAGGTATCTCCAGACTAGAGAATATCCCGAAGGAGCTTCCGTAAATGACAAGAAGTTCCTAAGGAAATTTGCTGCCAAGTTCTTCCTGAGCAATGGCATCCTCTATAAACGCAACCATGATTGTGTTTTACTCCAATGTGTGGACAAAGGTGAAGTAGATTTAATCATGACTGAGATACACAGCGGTACGTTTGGCACCCACTTGAGCGGGCATACAATGGCTAAGAAGATTCTAAGGGCAAGCTATTACTGGTCTACCATGGAAGCTGATTGCCATCAACATTCCCGTACTTGCCACAAATGTCAAGTCTACGCTGACAAGATTCATATTCCTCCTGTTCCTCTCAACGTTCTGACAGCTCCTTGGCCATTCGCAATGTGGGGCATTGACATGATTGGAGAGATCAAGCCCACAGCGTCCAATGGACATCGCTTCATCCTGGTTGCTATTGACTATTTCACCAAATGGGTCGAAGAAGCTTCCTTCGCCTCTGTTACAAAGAATGTGGTTGCCCGCTTCATCAAGCAGAACCTCATATGCCGGTATGGTGTCCCCGACAGGATCATCACAGACAACGGTACAAATCTGAATAATACTATGATCACCGCTCTATGCAAACAGTTCAAGATTTATCATCACAATTCATCTCCCTATCGGCCGAAGATGAACGGTGTTGTTGAAGCTGCGAACAAAAACATCAACAAGATCATTCAGAAAATGACAGTCACCTACAAAGACTGGAATGAGATGTTACCGTTTGCTTTGCATGGATACCGTACCACGGCATGTACTTCAACAGGGGCAACCCCATTTTCTTTGGTATATGGCATGGAAGTTGTCCTGCCCATGGAAGGTCAGATTCCTTCTTTAAGGATTATGAAGGACGCTGGCTTGAATGAAGACGATTGGATTCAGACCTGACTTGATTAACTCAATTTGATCGATGAGAAACGACTCGCTGCTATTTGCCATGGTCAGACGTATCAAAAACGGATGATCAAGGCTTTCAACAAGAAAGTCAGACGTCAAGTATATCAAGTCGGAGATCTCGTAATCAAGCGGATTATCTTGCCACAAGGTGATCCCAGGGGCAAATGGACTCCTACATACGAAGGACCATTTGTGATCAAGAGCCTATTTTCTGGTGGTGCAATGATTCTGACCACCATGGACGGTGAAGATTTGCCGCACCCTGCGAACGCATACATAGTCAAAAGATACTACGCATAAAACAGCCCGGCAAGTCAAAAACCCGAAAGGGCGGCTTGGGCAAAAATGGGCATCCCGGTGAACCGAAAACCCGAAAGGGCGGTTCAGGCAAAAATTAGGGATAAAACAAAAAAAAATCTATACACCCGGCAAGTCGAAAACCCGAAAGGGCGGCTTGGGAAAAAAAGGGTTTCCCGGTGGATCGAAAACCCGGAAGGGCGATTCAGGCAAAAGTTAGGGAATTAAAGCGTATGACTATGTCTCGTCGGATCACTTTAAGGACAATCTCTTCATCAGCCAGCTTCAGGCTTCTGATCAATCCAGTCATCGGCGGACGAAGCATTGAATGGACAGATATTCAGAGTTGTGAAGGCTATAGCAGAATGGAAATCCCATGGAATTGTCACACATAGCCATCTTTCTTTTGTATAAAATTTTCAATTTTTTTTTACGACAACATCCTCTTACTAGGATGTTTGTCTCCTTTGTACAAAAATACTCATAAAAAGTTAATACAAATGCTTTTCCAAATACAAAAATTTGCTTTGTCTTCCTTTTTCTCTTTTGCACTTATGTTTTGTTTGAGAAACGTCCAATGTTTTGTTAAATAGGCATATGCATTTGAACATAATCATTTTGCTTACAAACCAAGAAAAAATGATTACTGATAGGTCGAAAGTACAAATAGGTACCTTGATGCCCTTTCAGAAGGAATCCCCAACGGAACTAAACTCCAAATTCCTCAACAAAGTCAAAATCCAGAACTTAATTCCCCAAACAGAGTTAAGCTTCAGGATCTTCAGCAGAACAAAAGCTTTCTCAAAGTTGATTTCCCCAGCCAGAGAGCCTTCCAGAACTCAATTCCCCTCAGAGTTAAGTTTCAATGTCCCCAGTGGAGCCTTAAAAATCTGGAAATCCTATCCCCAGCGGAGCTAAAACTTCCAACTATCAATCTCCAGCGGGACTAGACTAATGAACCTTTTCCCCACAGAGATGCTTCCCGCCAGACTGAGGACTCTCAGTCTTACTTCTCCAGCATAAGTCTATCAGGTTCTGAACTCCCCAGTAGAGATCATCAGAATTCTCTTACCCCGCAAGTCACCAAGGAGTTCCAATCCCCAACAGTGGTCCTAAGATCCCTCAACAATTGAAGATCTTGTTCCCCAAACAGTTAGTAGTCGACAAGGATGTCTCATCCTCAGCAATCAAAAATTCTTGCAATCCCCTGCAACAGTCAAGGATTCACTTTCCCTGGCAGCAATCAAGATTCTATTATCCAGGATTTATCTATCCCCAGCAAGACGGCTCATCAGCTCGCATGCGCATTCATTACATTCATATCATAAACATTGATATACACATATTGCATCATACATTTCATGCAACATAACTTTGTGTTTAGCTAATATTTTGTCCTTTTGAGGTTAAGAATAAAAGGTTATCATTAACAATTATCCAAGATGCAGTTTTACACAGACTCATCATCAGGAAACCCTACACCGGTTCCTTCTCCACTTCAAGACTTCTGAAAACAGTTTACGGGTTCTCCAGACACGGATGTTAACCTATCGCTTGTTCAGATTCTTCAACTTCTGAAAACAGTTTACGGATTCTCCAAACACGGATGTTAGTCTATCGCTTGTTCAGACTCGACTTTTGAAAACAGTTTATGGACGCTTCCCAACATGGATGCTGCTCTATTGCTTATTCAACTTCAAGACCTCTGAAAATAGTTTACGGGTTCTCCAGACACGGATGTTAACCTATCGCTTGTTCAGATCCAACTTCTGAAAACAGTTTACGGATTCTCCAAACATGGATGTTAATCTATCGCTTGTTCAGACTCGACTTTTGAAAACAGTTTACGGACGCTTCCCAACATGGATGCTGCTCTATTGCTTATTCAACTTCAAGACCTCTGAAAATAGTTTACGGGTCCTCCAGACACGGATGTTAACCTATCGCTTGTTCAGATTCTTCGACCTCTGAAAACAGTTTATGGGTTCTCCAGACACGGATGTTAACCTATCGCTTGTTCAGATCCAACTTCTGAAAACAGTTTACGGATTCTCCAAACATGGATGTTAATCTATCGCTTGTTCAGACTCGACTTTTGAAAACATTTTACGGACGCTTCCCAACATGGATGCTGCTCTATTGCTTATTCAACTTCAAGACCTCTGAAAACAGTTTACGGGTTCTCCAGACACGGATGTTAACCTATCGCTTGTTCAGATCCAAGACCTCTGAAAATTGTTTACGGGTTCTCCAGACACGGATGTTAATCTATCGCTTGTTCAGATTCAAGACTTCTGAAAACAGTTTACGGATGAGTCCAAACACGGATGTCAATCTATTGCTTATTCGAGACCCCCCAGTTCAGAGATATTCCAAAGCATGGACACCTTTCTGATACTCATTCCAGATGGCATCTTTAAGCCCATCCCCGACAAGATTCTGTCACCCCTCCAGATGGCATCTTTAAGCCCATCTCCAAATGGCATCTCTAAGCCCATTCCCGCACCCTTTGTTTCGACGAGTGCAAATTTAAGGGCACTCTAGTGTCCAATCTCCGTTTACCTTCGAGACGCGAAAGGCAAACTTGCCAATCTAACTCTTCAGGTGCAAGAAGATTGAACAGGGGCAACTGTTTTACCCTAAAATTTGTCCTCTCATTTCATCAATATTTTCTCACCACAAGACCCTTGGAGCTCAAGATCAAGTTAGGGTTTGCTCTGCTCAAGACTCCTCCTTGCACTATTGACCCAAATTAGGGTTTGAGTTTGCACAAGGGTGTTTTGACCTAAAATGCCCAAAGTGACTTTCATGCTTCATGTTGGACTCACAAGTTTATCCATACCAAGTTTCAAGCCTTGATTCCAATCTTTGCCCAGTCAATTGGACAGTTGACCTAGAAATCAGTTGTATTGGGGGGGAAAAAGTCAACTGTGGCCAATTGACAGTCAAACCTCATGAAATTTGACCCACATCAACATAATGAACTCATATGAACCATTTGGTCAAATTTGGATCACAATTCCACAAGAAATTTGATCAGATCACCAAAAGGGCAAAATGGTCATTTTTAGGGTTTCGACTATACAAAGGCAAATTTTTGACTGTTTGACCTAACCAATGGCAAACCAAACTCATATATGGACTCAAGGACTCAATGGCATTGTCTTGATACATTCAACAAGTTCAAAAGATCTCAAATGCACAAGATTGACAAATAAATTTTCTAGTCAACTGATCAAAATTTGACTGTATACTGAAAAGTCAAACTTTGACTTTTTGGTCAAAATCAAGTGTCAAGATTCATTTTTCATCAAGACATGTCAAATTATGAAACTTGTTCATCAAGAAACCCAAAATTGCAAATTAGGGTTTAGAATGAGAAAATTTCATAACTTAGAATTTTTCTAAGTTATGAAACTTCCTTATTTTTTCCTAACTTTGTCCCATTTTTTCATCAAGATACAATTGGATTCAAACAAAACTCAAAACATGAAAGTTGTAGTCCATTTCAAAATCTGCAACTTTGATTCATAAAGTTTTGTCAAAGGAAGCTTGTAGCTCAAGTTATGATTTTTGGAATAAGGGTGCAAAACATTTTTAACTTGGAGAAATTTTGACCTATTCTAGGCAGGATTTTTGTCCAACTTCATGGCCACTTTTCACATGGTTCCACTTGAAGTTTCAATTTGCATTACAAAGATGGATTGTGGTACACATTCCAAGCTTTCCAAATTGTCCAAGAACTTCTCAAACACCCTTGTGGTTAGGGAGAATCGAATTTGCAAAGTTGGGCAAAATCCACTTTTGTTCTTGGCCAAGGCTTGTTCATAACACTTTGCATTTTCATCTCAGCATGGTTTATGCTAGCTTACAGGCCTATAATCCTCTTCACACTCAATAATTAAATGCCAAACCATTGTGTTCAAGAATTATTTTGTTCATTTGGTCATTACATGCAAGATTAATCCATAATTAGAAAAAGTAAATTTGCCATTTTGGAAAAGATGCACTTTATGTCAAATAACAAATCCAAGAGGCATGGGCCAAATCTTTGAAGCTAGCATTTGTACACAAATCCCTCTGATCAAGAAGAAGAGATGCAGCATATTTTAGGGCATTGCACAGGCCTGTATTGAAACTTGCATTTTCTTGCTTCAAGTAGAAGAAAACTTGGCCAAAACTCAAGATCTCTCATACCTGTAAACACCAACCTAAGAAAACCTTGCAAACATATTTCACACTCCCTAACTGACCTAAAGCACGACCAAACCACCCTTCATCCCTCATCATACAGAAAATCATAGTTTTTTCTGCAAAACAGAGTGCCTGCTGCAGATTGACTTCCACCATCCATTCCACTCGTGCCTTTTGACCAAAACTAGTTCAAACACCTTCTATATTATCCACACAAACTATCCCAAGCATTAAATCCAAGCTGTAACATCCTTAACATCATTTGCCATTTTGCTTTCAAGCTGTGCAGGTGGACTTCCATAGCACGATACAAGCAGTTTCAGAGCAAGCCAAGCATAGGAGAAGCATCCCTGGACTTCAGGAAAGCTGTACAAAAGCTCAAAATCCATTGGAAGTTGCCACATTGTTATGTTCAAGTCAAGCTGAAACAGGTAAAACATGAACTTCCATCTCTCTATCCAGGAATGATTAGGCTTAGGTTTGTGAAGAAAACATGTTCTACTCATAGCCCTGAAGCCATCCATGTATTTACTTTTCATTTATATTATGCGTGCTGTGAGAATTTTGGCCCTGAACATGGAAGAAAAATTAGGTCAGAAATTGGGGATGAAGAAATTCTCCCTCGTTTCTGAGAGTTAGGTCAAGATTTTTATATGTATGAATTCGTCTCTTGATGCTCTATAATGTTTGTGTTATGAGTTTTTGTTAAAAGTCAAAGAATCAGGAGTTTGTTGTTTGAGCAAGGAGGCGCGCGAAATTCAAACAGAATGGCTGGAGGTTGAAGAAGGTGGACTTGGGCTGGGCCTGAGTTGTTCTTGCTGCTTGCACCCTCTTTTTCCATTTACACCCCCTGGCCCATTGTGATATTTTATTCATTTTTTATTTTTTCTTTTTGATTCTGACTTATTATTTTTTGCTCAAATATAAAAAATATTAAAAAATATTTTTCCACCCAATTTTGCATTTTATTTGGAATTTATTTGTTTTATTTGAACTTATACATGTAAAATAAATATAAATACCTTTTTATTTAAAACATTAAAAATAACACAAAAATATATTTTCAGCCATTATTTTTATTTACCTTTTGAAAACATTTTCTAAAAAATATATTTTTTGTAAATAATTAATATTTTTATTTTTGTACATATTTAGTATATTTAAATATATATAGTATAAATACTTGTACATTTATTAGAATGTTTAGGATAAAAATATAAAAATAATACATTTTATTTTTATTAATATGTGACATAAAAAAATATACTCTTTTTTTACAATATACTTCTTTTTTTTATTTTTGTATATAATTAACAAATATTGTATGTAATTAATAAATAAATATTGTTTATTTAGAAAACTAGGGTTTTGCCCTAAAACATAAAAATATTCAAAAATTGACTTTTTTTTTATTTTATTTTTGTTTATATTTCACATGAAAAATACTTTCTCATACATAAAAAATCCTTTTTGTGCATAATACCTTTTGCATATTTATTGTATTTATTTAATTATCGCACAATTTGATATTTGTATATTCAATATGGATGTAATAGTTTTAGATTTAATTTCTTGATAAATATCCCCCCATTCAAACATTTGTACCCCCATCCCCATAATCATGTTGTAATAATTTAGGACTTTAAATTTCCGCATTTAAAAGCTTTCAAATTATGCCATGATAGACCTAGGGTTTGTATGCAAAAATCAAATAACAAATAGCTTGACCTAATTCAAAGATAAACAAGCATGAAAATGGACAACACAATGCACACTTGCACCCATAGGGTTACTCCACTTGTTGCCTTCAAAAAAGGGCCATGTTGCATGTTGAGTGTATTTGGCAAAACAAAAACAAATTAAATGATCATAGTCCCTCGATGACGCTTTCTCAAGTTGCCTAAAAAATGATCAAGTCCCTTAAAGGAAAAATTGCCAAAGACACTTGGCACTATTGCATTCATGGTCTAAACGATGATCCGCGCACGTCCCGTTAACATCCTAACACAAGATTGTCCACCAAATACAATGGTGGAACAATACTGTTAAAAGGGTTAAAACATAGAAAAAATCTTTGAGTAAATTTAGGGGTAGACAACTCTTAGTTACTTGATCAAACTTGCAAAACAAATCCTTGCCATTTTTCAAAACACACTCCACAACACAAACTTTCAAAACAACTTTCAAAACCTTGAAACATCTTTTCAAAAAGACAAACACCTTTTGTAAAACATTCGAGTAAAGAATTGTTACAAGGGTTGCCTAGACAAGGCATCTTTTTCAAAACATTTTCAAAACCACACACAAAGCACCATTTCAAACAATTGAAAGCACCATTTCAAACAATTGAAAATGCAAGGCAAGTGATCTAAGCAAGTAACTAAGAGCCCATGGATAACCATGGATAGAAAGGGTGCTAATACCTTCCCTTTCTATAATCTACTCCCCGAACCCAAGAAAACATCTCAAAGGTTTTTCCTGTGCTTTTTAACCTTTCCTTAGGATAAAATAAAAAGTCGGTGGCGACTCTTGCTAAACCGAAACATTTGCGAAAACAAACGCAAAACCTCAAGTCAATTCTCCCACCGTATCACAGTACCCAATTTTTATTGGGTCCATGTGGGCAAGTGATAACATGGTTGCCTTTAGGCCTCCATTGGTAAATGCCTTTAGGAACAAGAAACCTCCTAAACTTACATTTTTCAATGGTATGACCAAAACGAAAACAATAATGGCATAAACCATGATGATGATGTATTGTTTTACTTCTGCTCATTGAATCCTTTGGTATTTTTCCAACAAAAGAGTATTTTGAATATGGTGGATTCAACGTTTTCTTAAAAATTTTAGGATCGACTACAAAAGTAACTTTGGGTTGTAAAGCTTTTCTAATTTGGAATTAAGAGTTCTAACCTCTTGTTGCCAAATATGGAAAACTTAACATTCCCTTCTGGGAATACATCCTGTAACATCCTTATCTTTTGAACTTTCTGCAATACTAGCTTTTAGACTTTTTAAGTCTTTTTCAGCTTTATAGACTTTACTCTCCAGAAATGAAAATATTTGTTTATCGGAGGATAATCTCTTAAAAGCATCTTCAGCTTTGTATTGCAGTTTTTCAAAAGCTAACTTTAGTTCAGAAAAGTTCATAGAAGAAAAGGTGTTAGGATATGCTTGTCTTACTTGCTTGTTGTGGTTGTCTTTCTTGTTGTAGAATTGATTTTGGTATGTGCCATCAGACATAAATTTTCACTTTCATCACTACCACTTGAAATATCATCATTTGATGAATCACTATCGCTTTCCCACGCAATGTAAGCTCTTCTTTGTTTGTTGAACTTCTTTGGGGGACCTTTTCCCTTATCCTTTTTCATCTTTGGACGGTCTGGTTTGTAGTGTCCAACTTTACCACAATTATAACAAGGTCCTTTACCTCTTTGATTTTTATTTTCTTCTTGTCTTGGCTCTTTGGATTGTTTTCGAAAGCTTATGAGATTCTTATCGGAGTGCTTGATTCCATTCTTTCGAATGAATCTATTGTATCTCCGAACAAAGAGTCCCATTTCTTCATCATCAGAATTTTCATCACTAGTTGAGCCATTATCATCTTGCTCTATGGTTGAGGACTTAAAGCTAGAAGCCATTAGAGCTATTGACTTCTTCTCACCCTCCTTGTCTTTGTTCCTTTCCTTCTTACTCTTATTTTCGTATTTTTCAAGACTTCACAATTCTTGTTGATGTTCTTCCAACTTTCCAAACAGAGTTGTAATGGTAAGCGTAGTGAGGTCATTTGCTTCCTTGATAGCTTTTACTTTAGGTTGCCATTCCCTGCTAAGACATCTCGGAATTTTATTAGTAGAAATTTCATTGGAAACAAGTTTTCCAAGTGCATTTAAACGACTCACAAGATGTACAAATCTCTTCTGCATGTCAGAGACAAATTCTCCTTGTTTCATGCGAAAGAGCTCGAACTATTGATTGAGTGTATTGATGCGGGATTGTTTAACTTCAGTTGTGCCTTCAGGGGAAATTTCTAAAGCATCCCACATTTCTTTAGCGGACGTGCAGTGAGACACCCTATAATACTCATCAACACCAAGTGCTGAGATCATCATATTTCTGCCTCTCCAATCACACTACCATTTCTTTTCATCCATTTCATTCCATTGATCTACAGGTTTAGGTACTATTGCACCTGCATCATTCCTCATGGTGATTTGAAAGGGACCATTTTGAATGGCAGTCCATACATTCCTGTTAATGGAATTTATGTGTACTCGCATGCAGTCTTTCCAGTAGCCATAATTTTCACCATTGAAAATAGGAGCTCTATTATACGCCCCATTTAGTTCAAAGGCCATAGAATTATGAGTAGATACAAAGCACCAGCTAACTGGTGCTCTGATACCACTTGTTAGACGGTGTGGCAAGTGATCGAGAGAGGGGTGAATAGATCACTGCTTACTTTTTCAAGGATTTAAAATTATTTTATCAAAGCGAGTTGAAAGCAGCAAAAATCAATGTCCTGAATAAATTCCGTCTACTTTGAACCGACTACTAGAAAGCTTGACATGTGAAAAATTTGCTGGATTTTTATTGAATGATATGGATGAATATACAACTCAGAAATCTTTAACGTTTCAATGCACTTATCATAAAACAGTATTTCTAATGAATTTAGAAATTTGATAGGAATTTTGTCAAACACTTGGCATATGCTTGTATAATGATTTAGTAGTGGTGGTTTGGTGAAAATGTTTGAACCACTATGTTTATCATTAGATAGTAAAACTTAGCAAGCCAATTGAATTACAAAATTATAGAATATGTAAAATTATAAAGAGAAAGAAAGAAAGAACGATACGTAGGCAGTTTGGTAAGGAAGTTCCCCACTATCGTCCTCGCATGTGGGTACATCTCCCTCTCAATTTCACAATGGAAACTGAGAACTTTTATACCAATTTGCTGAATGTTTGATAACAAGGTTACACTACACAGAAAGATAGAAATCCCTATGATCTTCTTCTTCTTGTAAGAACCACCACTTGATATGAGTTGTATCAAGATTCCCTGCAAAGTCCACGAACGATCCTCCGCTTCCACGACCTATTTGTTAAAATCCTTCCGATTTCCAAACCCCTCGCTACGGCTGAATCCGACTCGTGCTACTGTGACTAACAAAACCCTCAAGAACACACCCGTTCTTGAAGGACAAACCCTCTTGTTTATTTCTTGAAGCCTCCTCTTCTACCTTCAACTCAGCTGAGATTTCTTCAATACACAGATGAACGTTATCTCAAACCGCTTGATTCAGTTCAACAAGGATGTTTCATTTTCTTTGTTGTTGTTGAATTTAAGATGGTTGAGAAGATGATGAAGTTTCTTTAGGCTTCTGGTTGCTCACAATTGTTTGCACACAATTCAATATGTTGCTATCCTAGAACTGAGAAAAATGCTTGCTTATATTTATAATATAAAATGGTTAGTCAAAAAGAAAGTGTTATGAGTCGATGCATGTTGGTCATGTATCGACTCATGTTAGTTATGTATGACAGGATGAGTCGATACATTGTGTTTTGAGTCGATATAAAATCATGTTATAACGTTTTACAGAACCAACACTTTTATAACCGTCGACATATAACACGTATGTGTCGATACATACTGATTGTAAATTTAATTTTTGAATTTAAAGCATAGTATGAGTCGACACATGATATTATGTATTGATACATATAAGTTCAAAAATGTTTTCCAGGGGCATCAGAATGTTTTGTATTGATACATGAGGTTTTGTGTCGATGCATACAAGTTCAAGAATGTATTACAGAGACATCAAAGTGTTATGTGTCGATGCATGAGATTTTGTATCGATGCATACAAGTATTACAGGGGCATCAAAATGTTATGTGTCGATGCATGAAATTATGTATCGATGCATGCAGTTTTTAAGTTTGCATTCCAGGGTCATCAAAGAGTTATGTATCGGTGCATAAGCTTTTGTATCGATGCATAATAGTTTTGAAATAGTATTCCAGGGACTTCAGAAAGTTATGTATCGATACAAAACTTGTTGTGTCGACTCATAATGTTGCATTATGAGTGAAATACATTTTTGGCTTATTTAAACATGTTATATTATATTTTTATAGTGCACACATGTATTTAGTGTTTCACATATATATTTGCAATCATTCAAAAATCAATTTATGAAGGTGGGTATATTTGGAGAAAACGATGACGTTGTCATCAATGAAATTTTGGTACCACATGCATGAATCTAAAGAAATTGCATTGCATTATATGTGGCATTGCATGATGATTTGATTGACTGATGTTTTGTGAATGTGTGTTTGTGTTAATTGCTAATTGATGGTATTACCACGTGTCTATGTGTATTATGATGCTTGAAGGCGTGAGTATGAAATAAGGTTTCGATGGTTTGTTTCTTTAGTGTTGTATTATAACTACTATATTTACTCCTTATGTCTTTTATAATGATTATGATTTACTCATCCTTGCTTCTTGGAAGTTTTGCCTCTATACATGGGTAACTTACATGTATTCAAGAATAGTCCACCGAGGCTTAGAGGATAGTTGTGGAGTGTGTTCTTTATTTCGTGTAGAATAAGAGGGTATTGCTCTGATATGTAACATCGGGGATGAGATCGTTTGTTTTGAATAACCACGTTACTTAGTTTATTTTTGGATTTGAACTACCATTGTGGTATTTGATTTGTTTTGATTTGATGAAGTTATTTAGAAGTATCTTAATAAAGATGTTTTGAATTATGAATTTTTGCTGCGAGTAAGTTCAAAAACTATGTTTGTTAATCATGAAGTACTTAATGTAATTGACTTTTGAAAACCCGCGTTACGGAGCAGGATGTGTTTTACTATGAAATTTATTTGAAGCAAATGTGACACCCTTTTTGGCGCATTACTCTGATTTAGTTATCGAATTATTTCGCGAATATTCTTTGGGGTTTAGAAGGGTGTTACATGTCCTATTTTTCCACTCCTAGTACACATATCATGTCCAAAAGAATTAAATCACAAAAAATTCACCAAGTCATTAATATGGATTTGAAACCATAACAAAATGCAAATATAATAATTTACTCAAGATTAACAACAACCATGACCACAGAGTTATATGCAAAATATGCATGCTCTTAAACTACATTATCCGAATAAATCAAATTCTACTAAGGTAACCACACAAAGATCTCTACCCGCCACTAAAGAAACCATACAGAGATCTTTACACGCCTTTAAGACAACCACACAGAGATCTTTGCTGCCACTAAGACAATCACACAAAGATCTTTATCCACCACAAAGGCAATCACATAATGCTTATGACATATCATACATGATAAACATGATATAATCCCGCCGCATAGGTAACCACAAAATAAAAATAGTATTTATTCTTCCTCACATAGATTTAAGAACCTCGAGTTATTCACCTAATTTAAGACCTCATGTCTCATTCTATACTCCAACTAACTACATCTCTCTTTGCAATTAAATAACTTTCTACTGTATAGCTGTTTACCGTGAAATTTGGTAAACAACTTCTAGTCTTCCAAAATAAAGGTATTTTGGTTACTCACAGGTGAGAAAACTAGGAAAATGAAAAATGTAGTCGCCATCGAATATTATTTATCCCGGAGAAGGAAAATGAAAACATCGAGTAAACCGGAGAGAAAACAAGGTCTTGCGACCAAGATAAGAGTACGAGATGCATGAATGCATGAATGCAAGATAAAAATATAAGGAAAACAAAGGTTTTAAATACTTGTGCTCGCTTAGGCCCTGCAACCCAATACCTACGTATCCCTTTTAAGGAATCAGAGTGTTGTAGTTCGACTCAAAAGTTTTGGTTTGTTGTGTTTTTTAGACAGATGGTGTTACATTCACGCTCTAGTAGTAGACATAGTGCCGCATAACCTTTGGAGACTTATGTGTCGTATGCGCGGAGAGGAAATAACACATCCTTTTTATGAAAAGGTTTTCTTAAAATAAAGGCCCGAAGGCAGCCCGAAGGTAAAAGGTTTGAGTTGGTTTAGTCTTTTTTACCTTGAGAAAAGATTTGGTGATTTAAACCAACTTAATTACTATGATTTAAAGGAAGCACAAGGTTGGGAATACACCCCCTCATACTCCCCCAAATACTTAAGGCTCATGACACATGGTTCACCTCATTATTATTAATTATTTTGAGATATGATTAAGAAAAGAATTTTAATTTTAAGGATGCAAAAAGGGAAATGATAAATATAAGGGAAAATCTATACCTAATGTTATCATACAATGGTGGTTCTAAAGTTTAGATTAACAAAAGGGAAAATCTACCTAATGTTAGCATTGCATAGTTTAAGACCTAATATATACCTTGATTCAAAGATGAACCAAGTGAACCTAGGGAAACATACAAAGACAAAACAAGAATATAAACAACAAAAAGAAATGGCTTACAAGCCTATAAAACACCTAAGCGTATCACTTAACAAACAAGCAATGGTAAAACAAACTTAAGCCTTAATGCATACTTCAAGTCATCATTCAAGTAGCATGAATGTGTCACACACAAAACACTAATGTTCTCCTAAGGGTTATGCATAAGCAGTTCTATCCTAAGCCATTACAAAGCAAATCAAAAGCAATCAACAATTTCACTAGCACTAAAGGCTTAAAGTGTAAAGATAACACCAATGCTTAACATACAAAGATGAAAGGACTTAGGAAAGGTGGAGACCCAAACAAGGAAGAAAGTATACATTTAAAAACTCACCCAAACATATCTCAAAAGTGGGGAAAGAAACATAAAGGAAACATGCAAACAATGTGATCCTAAAGTTTACAAAACTATTGCTAAGGGAACATGCAAGAAAGAACAAAGTCGTGAACTCAATTCTAATTGAGTAACTCACCGCCCAATAATAAACAAAAGACAATAAACCTAAGGGGAGCATACAAATACAAAAAAAGAACATAAACAACAAAATAAAGTGGCTTAAGAGCCTACCAACACCTTTGTGTCTAACGCCAATGCCTGAATACCTTCAGGACTTTAGATATAGATGCATGAAAGAGTGGTAAAAGAGATCCAAGTGGTACCTAACAGAGAATGTCCATTGCCTCTTCAAAGCCACGCAGACAATGAGAAAACTCTACCAAAGATCTCCTTGAATCTTTCTCAATGGAGATTACACTCTTAGTTCGTTTCGAAACTTCTTGAACCAAAGTCTCTTTTTATCGCACAACCTCACACATAATTGGCATTAAAACCTACCAAAAATCATAGCTAAAATAGCATCAAAAGATTACTAAGCATTAACAAAAGATTACCAAATGATAATAATAAACAAATTAGATTCTAAAAAATTTATAAACAAATTCTAAAGAAAAATCTAAAATCAATTAGCATGCTTATTAATCTTACCCTTTTCATGATCAAAAAATATAAATAAAAAATTGAAACTAAAACTACAATTAAAGGGAAAATAAAGGTGTGTCAGAGGGGAGTGCAAACTGTAGATAGTGGTACTGAATAGTAATCAGAATTCTAGTATTAAGCCCAAACTCCATGAGTCCATAATCAGGGAATGTGAAATCCACCAGCATACACTATTATTGACAATTTATTTCAATTATTAAAAACAAAAAATGGAAAAGAAAAATGGAAGGGTGTATTTAAAAGAGGAATGAGGGGTTTCTTTATACATTGTGACCCTTCAGATCTTCCACGACTTCTCTTCTTCTTCCTTAGCACAACAACGACACATCTCCATTTCCTCTATCGCGATGCGATGTGCGAGGAAGTTGTTAAAGTTTTTTTATTGTTGAAGGTGATTGAAGTCTCAGAGAGAGAACGGTGCAGAGAAGCTGATGATGATGATTCAGTTACAGAGAAGTGAAGAAAACGCAGAGAGTTCAGAGAATGTAGAGAAACATAATTTTCTAAAGTTTTTGTGATTCTCCAAATGATTGAAGAATGATTTTTCTCAAGGTGATTTTCTGATATGTATGTTGCTCTACTTTGGATGATTGAGTATTGATTTTAGTGTTTTGAGTATGTTTGATCCATGTGGATAGAAATATCTTTGAGCTTTTTTGGTTATGAATTGAACTGAAACACTATGGTGTGAAGTTTCATTGTATGAATGATGATGTTAGTTATGAATTTGTTTTTGTAGGTTTATGAAGTAGTTTGGTATCAAGGCCAACAAGTTCATGGAGACTTTAGTTTGAAGAACAATGACAGGTGAAAGATGAATGTCTTGGAAGAACAACATGGAAGATGGGGATGAAGAGTTCAAAAATGATGGGTTTAGAGGAAAATCGAGTCAATGACACAAATTTCTCTTCTTTCATGTAATGCACTTTTATTAGCTACTCTAATTGAACCTTGATGAGTATCTTGTAATGTCTTGTATATTTTGTTGGCACATTTGAATCTTGAATCCTTTACTTTGCACTTCGCTTGAATTCTTCCATACTTCTTCAATTTTTCTAAACTTTAATGAGCATCAACCAAGAGAATATAGAAACCATAACCTAACATGGGATTTGGTTAAAATTTCATCAAATGTGTTCCTTGAAATGATTCACGAGTTCCATTTTATATTAATTTTCGCAAACATGAATGAAAGCCCACAAAGTGTGCGTGAGATCCAACAAGAGGACTTATAATCCAAATAACCAAGTGAATGGAACTTGAATCATTTGTATTTTTCCCTTTTGAAAATCATGGATGGCTCATAATGAATTTGTATATTTGTAAGGGATTTATATGAACATATTCCATTTGAACTCATGTGTTCTTATTCTCTAATTTTCAAATTCCATGAGTAAACCATGACTTATCCAAACACGTAAATGTGCTCCAAAATCCTCTTGTACAATGAGTAATGTAATGAGAACCAAGAAAATCATATTGAGAGCAAATCCACATAATTCATAAGAAGCCCTAGTCCAAGAATC
Source organism: Vicia faba (assembly GCA_948472305.1). Taxonomy (NCBI): domain Eukaryota; kingdom Viridiplantae; phylum Streptophyta; class Magnoliopsida; order Fabales; family Fabaceae; genus Vicia; species Vicia faba. The sequence continues at coordinate 1,127,628,994 of OX451740.1, forward strand.
ACCCGATCACTAATCGATGTAGTGATGGATCCCAAATTCGGATGAAACTCAATGATAACTTGTATCTCAAGAAAATGAAGATCCACATTCAATGAATGATTAAATATAATGTTTTTCTACATAGAGTTATCTCTTGATAAACTCATATGATCCTTAAGTGCATAAGTAAGAAACCATAATCCAAGAAGTCAAAGCAATCAATTGATCACCAAATGCCTAGGGAAATAAACCCTAACTCATGATCCATGAACCTCAGTTGAACATTAACAAAACTCCAATACCATGAATGAGAAACCCGAATTCCACATTCCACGAAGATTTTAAACATCAGGTGCCTTTATATGATGAAAGTCATGATATGCAAATGTCCTAATGAAAGGATGAAAATGAAATGCAAAGCCTAATCCAAATAACAATAAATTAGGAAGGAAAATTTTAGGGTGCAGCAGCTGCCCCTATTTAATCGTCTCAAACCTGGAGGTAAGATTGGTGTAACTCCCGTAATTTAAAATACTTATTTATTTAACTAGATTATTTTGGAATATTGGTGAAGTTGTGCAATATTGAGGATCATTGGTATAAGTTGTTAGATTATTATTAATTAATTAATTAGTTGATTAATAATAATTATATTATGTGGAATTCAGGGAATATATGAAATAATGTTGGACTTTTGTTATTGGATAGAAGTAGTAACGTGGGGGTGTAGGTTAGGCCCAAAGAGGATTGTTATATAAGGAGAAGCTAACAGAAGGCTTTGTTTTAGTTGGAGAATAAGGATTTCTGTACGCTGACCAGTAGAGCTGTGCGGACGAGGAGCAAGCTGCCCGGTGCCGAGAAGAGCGAAGCAAGCCGTCGGCTCGAGTTTTGGTTGAGCGACCTTCAATCCAGGTAAGGACGGGGTTCTGACCTTATAATGGGATTTATGATGTTTGTTATGGAGAATTATTCGTAAGTGTAGATTATTGCGCGTTGATGTTTCTGATCTGCTAGTGAAGATGTCAATTTACTCATGACTTTGGTCGTTGGGGAGTATTGTCTGATCGATTAATGAACACGTTAGATGAAGTTGCCCGATTGTGAATTGTGGATGTTTTGAGTTATCTGTGTGACTGTCAGTTTAATCGAAGTGTAGGTTAGGTCGTGATGGTTGTTAGGATGTTAGGTTATTCCAAGCGAGTGGCAGGAAAATTAGTAATTGTTGAGGTGGTCGTTTTAGGGAGGTTCTGCGGGACTGTCTTGTATGTTGATGAATCTGTCGATAAGAATATAGTTGCCTGTTACTGTGTTATTCCGAGCAGTTGCACAGAAGTTATGAATTATAGTGGTGTAGTCGTTAAGACGTTGTATCGTGCCTGTGTTGTTGGCCTAATTAGTGGTCGGGGAGGATACTGAAGAAATAGGTACCCAACGGCATTTCAGGCTGCGAGGCGTGTCAGAGAATGATGCATTGGAATTTCGAGAAGAATTAGGTTGCAGGACTTGACGAGGAGCATAGGTTGGTCGTTACCTTGTTTTTCTCAGTGCGTGTCGAGGAGTATGATTTAGTTGTATGTTGTCCTAGTTGTTGTACATGTCGAGAGGCATGTAGTTCCCTATCCCTTTTGCACGTACATGTTGTGTTTTGGTCGTTACCAGTGTCATGTGAAATTATTATTAAGTTGTTGTTCGATTATATTAATGACTGAATCGTTGATTGATGTGATAGGCTCATGGCCAAAATTGTTTTATGCTGATTTATGTTGAATTATGATTAAGTTGAGGGCTTATGCCAATGTTGTTGTGTTGTTATGATTGTTGTTGTGAATTCTTGTTGATGATGCAAAGTTGTAGGCATGTTTTAAATGATGATGAATTACCTCTATTTATTGGTAATAATGGTGATGTGGGCTTACACCTTATGATGGATGATGATTGTTGTGTGTATGTGATAGTGCATTCATATGCATTTGCATACTCTGTGATAGCCTGAATTGACAAACTGCGAAGAAGGCTTATGCCTTGTTGATGCCTCTATTAATTGGCAATTTTTAAGATGGAATTTCTGCTCCATTTTTAAGATGGGAGCTCTTCTCTAATGGTACCACATGCATTTGCATAGTATTGAGTCGCATTCGAAGTAGTATAATTGAGCTATGGTGTTGATAAATTAATTCTTGTATGTTGTTGATAGCCTGTTGCTATTATTGTTGTTATAAGTTGTGAAGTGGTGATTTTTGCATGAACTGATTCTAATATAATATTTATCATACGTTCTATTATATTGTTCGATATCTCACCCTTCTGTTTAAGTGTTACCCCTATGTTGGTAATGTGCAGGTAATCCAGAGTGAAAGCGGTTGACCTTCAGTAGTTCGAGTCGATGTCATTGCTCTGATACATAACACTCGGGGGGATGAACGCTTGTTTCTTTAGTATTTGTTATTTCAGTTGTTGATCTTTCAGTTGATTATTGTTAAGTACTTGTTATTCAGAAGTTGCATTCATGTTGGATAAAGATGTTATTATGATTCCGTTGCGTAGTTGTTCAAGTTGTTGATTTAAAAGATTAATTTATTTTGCTGTTGGTTCATCCGACATTTTAAAGTGTTATGTATCCATGTTGAATGCAATGGTTTTTAAGTTGAATTTGTGGCATCTTGATTCAGTTGTATGGTTTTTATAACTCTGATTCACATTTATATTATCGGGTAGAATTGGGGTGTTACAAAGTTGGTATAAGAGCAAAGTTGGTCCCTCTGATCAAGTTGTCGAGTCGTAGGTTGTTTAACAATCGAGTATTGTTAATTTGAGTTCTAACTGTTGTTTATGTTGTAGTGGTAAGTTCAGATGGCTAGAAGGAATGATGCTGAACTTGCTGCTGCTTTAAAAGCAATGTCACATGGTATGGAGAATCAGCCGAACACTGATGGGAATGCTGGATCTCGTAGTTTGGCGACTTTCCAGAGGGAGAATCCGCCTACATTCAAGGGAAAGTATGACCCTGACGGAGGTTGGATTGGTTGAAAGAGATTGAGAGAATCTTCAGTGTGATGGACTGTACTCCAGCGCAAAAGGTTCTGTATGGTACTCATATGCTAGCAGTTGAGGCTGATGACTGATGGCTAAAGACGTGTCAGAGGTTGGAAGCTGCAAGTGAAAAAGTCACTTGGGCTGTGTTCCATAGGGAATTTCTGAGGAAGTATTTCCCTGAAGACGTTCGTGGTAAGAAGGAAATTGAGTTCCTTGAGCTGAATCAAGGAAATATGTCAGTTGTTGAGTATGCTGCAAAATTTGCTGAGTTGGAAAAGTTTTATCCGCACTATAGAGAGGCTAATGCCGAGTTTTCGAAGTGCATCAAGTTTGAGAATGGGTTGCGCCCAGAGATCAAGAAGGCAATTGGATACCAGAAGATTTGTGTCTTTGTTGATTTTATTGATAGTTGCAGAATTTATGAAGAGGATAATAATGCTAACTACAAGATTATCAGTGAGAAAAGGGGTAAGCACCAACATAATTGTGGTAAGCCTTATGATGCCCCAGGCGGTAAAGGTAAACAGAAAGCTGCTCAGGGTCAGAGGCCTAGTGGGGGAGATGCTCCTGCTGGTGTGGTTTGTTTCAAATATAGAAAACCTGGACATAAGAGTAATGGGTGTGCTGCTAAGGTGAAGAGGTGTTTCCGTTGTGGTAAGACTAGACATGTTGTGTCTGAGTGCAAGCTTAAGGAGGTGATTTGTTTTAATTATGGTGAAGAAGGACACATTGGTAATCAGTGTTAGAAACCAAAGAAGGCGCGAACCAGTGGTAAGGTATTCGCTTTGGCTGAGAATCAGACGGCTAGTGAGGACAAACTTATTAGAGGTACATGTTTCATTAATAGTTCTCATTTAATTACTATTATTGATACTGGTGCTACTCATTGCTTTATTGCTGCTGATTATGTTGAAAGATTGAGTCTTATGTTATCTTCCATGAATGGTGAGATGGTCGTCGACACTCCAGCCAAGGGGTTGGTGACTACTTATTTTGCATGTTTAAAGTGTCCTTTGTCGATTTTCGACAGAGACTTTGTTGTTGATTTGGTTTGTTTGCCGCTAAGAGGGTTGGATGTGATTCTGGGTATGAACTGGTTAGAGCATAATTATGTTCATATTAACTAGTATAACAAGTCTGTGAGGTTTTCTACTCCTGAGGAAGAGGAAGCTGACCTGTCGTCTGCTAGGAAGTTGAGGGATTTGATGCAAGAAGAAGCTCAGATGTTTTCATTGATAGCGTCGCTATCTATCGAGAATCAAGCTATAATTGAGGAATTGCAGGTGGTGCGTGAATTTCTTGAAGTTTTCCGTGATGAAATTCCTAATGTACCGCCAGAGAGAGAAGTTGAATTTGCTATTGATCTTGTACCTGGTACCAGACCTGTGTCTATGGAACCATACATGATGTCTGCATCTGAATTGTCAGAGTTAAAGAAGCAATTGGAAGAGTTACTTGAAAATAAGTTTGTGAGACCAAGTGTATCGCCATGGGGAGCTCTAATGTTGTTAGTAAATAAGAAAGATGGAATTATGAGGCTTTGTATTGATTAATAAAGTGACAATTAAGAACAAGTATCCGCTTCCAAGAATAGATGACTTGATGGATCAATTGGTGGATGCTCGTGTGTTTAGTAAGATTGATTTGAGGTCGGGATATCATTAGATTAAAGTGAAGGATGATGATTTCCAGAATACGGCTTTCATAACGCGTTATGGACATTATGAGTATTCGGTGATGCCTTTCGGTGTTACCAACGCGTCGGGAGTATTCATGGAATACATGAATCGTATCTTTCATACATTTTTGGATCAATTTGTAGTGGTGTTCATTGATGATATTTTGATTTACTTTAAGTCGGAAGAAGAGCATGCAGAACACTTAAGAATAGTATTGCAAGTTTTGAAAGAGAAGAAGTTGTATTCAAATCTATCTAAGTATGAATTTTGGTTAAAGGAGGTTAGTTTTCTTGGTCATCTAATCTCAGGTAGTGGCATTGTTGTAGGCCCATCAAAAGTAGATGTTGTGTTGCAGTGGGAAACTCCGAAGTCGGCTACCGAGATTATAAGCTTTTTGGGATTAGCTGGTTATTATAGGAGGTTTATCGAAGGTTTTTTTAAGTTGGCACTTCCGTTGACTAAATTGAGTTATAAATGTAGAGCTTTTGTGTGGGATGTTCAGCGCGAAGAAAGTTTTACGGAATTGAAGAAAAGATTGACGTCGGCTCCGATTTTGACGTTACATAATCTAGGAGAACTTTTGTGGTATATTGTGATGCTTCTAAGATGGGTTTAAGAGGTGTGCTTATGAAGAATGAAAAGGTAGTTGCTTATGCGTCAAGGAAGTTGAGGACTCATGAGAAGAACTATCCTACACATGATTTAGAGCTTGTTGCAGTTGTTTTTGTGTTGAAGATTTGGAGGCATTATCTTTATGGTTTTAGATTTGAAGTGTTTAGTGACCATAAGAGCTTAAAGTATATATTTGATCAGAAGGAATTGAATATGAGACAATGAAGATGGTTGGAGTTGATAAAGGATTATGATTTGGGTTTGAATTATCATCCAGGAAAAGCAAATGTGGTAGCATTGAGTCGAAAGACTTTACATATGTCAGCAATGATGGTTAAGGAGTTGGAATTGATTGAACAATTCAGAGATATGAGCTTAGTTTGCATGGTGACACCATGGAGTGTTATGTTGGGGTTGTTGAAAATTTAAAATAATTTTCTGGATAGTATCAGAGAGGCTCAGAAGTTAGATGTGAAGCTGGTACATTCGATGGTTGGGATCGATCAGTCTGAGAATAGTGATTTTAAGTTAGATGCGCCAGGTGTGTTGAGATTTCATAATCAGATTTGTATTCCTGATGATGCGGAGATGAAGAAAGTGATCCTTGAAGATAATCATGGAAGTAAACTGAGTATTCATCCAGGATCTACAAAGATGTATCATGATTTGAAGAATTTGCTTTAGTGGTCTAGAATGAAGAGTGATGTGGCTCGATTTGTGTACGCATGTTTGACTTGTCATAAGTCAAAAGTTGAACATCAGAAGCCTACAGGGTCCATGCAAACGTTAAAAGTTCAAGAATGGAAATGGGATAACATTTCGATGGACTTTGTGACGGGGTTACATAATACTTTAAGAGGACATGATTCAATTTGGGTGATTGTTGATAGTCTTACAAAGTAAGCTCATTTTATTCCTATTAAAATCAGTTTTCCAGTGTCAAAGTTGGCTGAGATTTACACTAGTGTAATTGTGAAGTTGCATGGTGTTCCTTTGTGTATTATGCCAGATAGAGATCTGAGGTTTACTTCTGATTTTTAGAAGAGTTTGCAAGAGGCGTTGAATTCTAAGTTGATGTTGAGTTCGGCGTATCATCCTCAAACGGATGGTCAGACAGAAAGGACTATTCAATCGTTGAGGGATTTGTTGAGAGCATGTGTTCTTGAGCAGGGAGGTTCATGGGATACTTATCTTTCATGAATATAGTTCACTTATAATAACAGTTACCATTCTAGTATTGGGATGGCACATTTTGAAACATTGTATGGTCAGAGATGTAGAACTCCTTTATGTTGGCATGAATCTGGAGAAAGTGTAGTGCTTGTACCTGAACTTGTTCGAGAGACTACTGAGAAGGTGAAGTTGATTCAGGAAAAGATGAAAGCTTCCCAAAGTAGACAGAAAAGTTATCATGATAAACGAAGGAAGGATTTGGAATTTCAAGCCGATGACCATGTGTTTTTGAGAGTTACATCTGTAACGGGTGTTGGGCGAGCATTGAAGTCTAAGAAGCTCACTTCTCGTTCTATTGGTCCATATCAGATTTTGGAAAGAGTTGGGAATGTGGCTTATAGAGTGGCTTTACGGAATAATCTTTCGAATTTGCACGATGTGTTTCATGTGTCACAACTCCAAAAGTATATTTCAGATCCATCTCATGTCATTCATATGGATGATGTACAAGTATGGAATAATCTTACTGTTGAACGATGCCTGTATGAATTGCGGATCATGAAATGAAGACTCTGAGAGGCAAGGAGATTGCTTTGGTGAAAGTAGTCTGGTTAGGAGCTGCTAGAGAAAGCATGACTTGGGAGTTGGAAAGCCATATGCGAGACTCATATCCTGAGTTGTTTGAATAAGGTAAATATTCGAGGACAAAAATATTCTAAGTGGGGGAGAGTTGTAACGTCTATAATTTAATTTAATTATTTATTTAATTAGATTATTTTGGAATATTGGTGAAGTTGTGTAATATTGAGGATCATTAGTATAAGTTGTTAGATTATTATTAATTAATTAGTTGATTAATAATAATTATATTATGTGGAATTAAGGAAATATATGAAATAATGTTGGACTTATGATATTGGTTAGAAATAGTAAAGTGCGAGTGTAAGTTAGGCCCAAGAGGATTTTTATATAAGGATAATCTAACACAAGGCTTTGTTTTAGTTGGAGAATAAAGATTTTTGTACGCTGACCGGTAGAGCTGCGCGGACGAAGAGCAAGCTTCCCGGTGTCGAGCAAAGCGAAGCAAGCCGTCGGCTAGAGTTTTGGTTGAGCAACCTTTAATCTAGGTAAGGGTGGGGTTCTGACCTTATAATGGGATTTATGATGTTTGTTATGGAGAATTGGTCGTAAGTGTAGATTGTTGCGCGTTGATCTTTCTGATCTGCTAGTGAAGTTGTTCGTTTACTCATGACTTTGGCCATTGGGGAGTACTAGATGATCGATTAATGAACATGTTAGAGGAAGTTGCCCAATTGTGAGTTGTGGACGTTTTGAGTTAGCTGTGTGACTGCCGGTTTAATCGAAGTGTAAGTTAGGTCGTGATGGTTGTTAGGACATTAGGTTATTCCGAGTGAGTGGTAGGAAAATTAGTAATTGTTGAAGTGGTCGTTTTAGGGAGGTTCTGTGGGACTGCCTTGTATGTTGATGAATTTGTCGATAGGAATATAGTTGCCCATTACTATGTTATTCTGAGCGGTTGACCGGAAGTTATGAATTGTAGTGGTGTGGTTATTAAGATGTTGTATCGTGCTTGTGTTTTTGGACGAATTAATGGTCGGGAAGGATACTGAAGAAGTAGATACCGAGCGGCATTTCAGGCTGCGAGGCATGTCGGAGAATGATGCGATGGAATTTCGAGTAGAATTAGGTTGCAGGACGTGTCGAGAAGCATAGATTGGTCGTTACCCTGTTTTTCTCAGTGCGTGTCGAGGAGTATGACTTAGTTGTATGTTGTCATAGTTGTTGTATATGTCGAGGGGCACGTAGTTCCCTATCCCTTTTGCCCGTACATGCTGTGTTTTGGTCGTTACCAGTGCCGTGTGAAATTATTATTAAGTTGTTGTTCGATTATTTTAATGACTGAATCGTTGATTGATGTGATAGGTTTATGGACAATGTTGTTCTATGCTGATTTATGTTGAATTATGATTAAGTTAAGGGCTTATGCAAATGTTGTTGTGTTGTTATGATTGTTGTTGTGAATTCTTTTTGATGATGCAAAGTTACAATGATGTTTTAAATGATGATGAATTACCTCTATTTACTGGTAATAATGGTGATGCGGGCTTACACCTTACGATGGATGATGATTCTTGTGCGTATGTGATAGTGCATTCATATACATTTTCATACTTTGTGATGGCCTGGATTGGCAAACTGCGAAGAAGGATTATGCCTTGTTGATGCCTCTATTAATTGGAAATTTTTAAGATGGGAGTTCTGTTACGTTTTTAAGATGGGAGTTCTGCTCCAATGGTACCACATGCATTCACATAGTATTGAGTCGCATTCCAAGTAGTATGATTGAGCTATGGTGTTGATAAATTAATTTTTGTCTGTTGTTGATAGCCTGTTGTGATTGTTGTTGTTATAAGTTGTGAAGTGGTGATTTTTGCATGAATTGATTCTAATATAATATTTATCATACATTCTATTATATTGTTCGATATCTCACCCCTTATGTTTGAATGTTACCCTTATGTTGGTAACGTGCAGGTAATCTAGAGTGAAGGAGGTTGACCTTCAGTAGTTCGAGTCGGTGTCATTGCTCTGATACGTAACACTCGGGGGGATGAACACTTGTTTCTTTAGTATTTGTTATTCAGTTGTTGATCTTTAAGTTGATTGTTGTTAAGTACTTGTTATTCAGAAGTTGCTTTCATGTTGGATAAAGATGTTATTATGATTCGGCTGCGTGGTTGTTCAAGTTGTTGATTTAAAAGATTAATTTATTTTGCTGTTGGTTCATCCGATGTGTTAAAGTGTTACTTATCCATGTTGAATGCATTGGTTTTTAAGTTGAGTTTTTGGCATCCTGATTCAATTGTATGATTTTTATAACTATGATTCACATTTATATTGTCGGGTAGAATTGGGGTGTTACAGAGTTGGTATCAGAGCAAAGTTGGTCCCCCTGATCAAGTTGTCGAGTCGTAGGTTATTTAACAATCGAGTATTGTCAATTTGGGTTCTAACCGTTTTTTATGTTGTAGTGATAAGTTGATATGGCTGGAAGGAATGATGTTGCACTTGCTGCTGCTTTAGAAGCAATGGCGCATGCTATGAAGAATCAGCCGAACATTGACGGGAATGCTGGATCTCATAATTTGGCGACTTTCCAGAGGGAGAATCCGCCTACGTTCAAGGGAAAGTATGATCCTGACGGAGGTTGGATTGGTTGAAAGAGATTGAGAGAATCTTCCGTGTGATGGACTGCACTCCAGCGTAGAAGGTTTGGTATGGTACTCATATGCTAGAAGTTGAGGCTGATGACTGGTGGCTAGAGACGTGTCAGAGGTTGGAAGCTGTGGGTGAAAATGTCACTTGGGCTGTGTTCTATAGGGAATTTCTGAAGAAGTATTTCCCTGAAGACGTTCGTGGTAAGAAGGAAATTGAGTTCCTTGAGCTGAATCAAGGAAATATGTCGGTTGTTGATTATGCTGCAAAGATTGCTGAGTTGACTAAGTTTTATTTGCACTATAGTGAGGCTAATGCTGAGTTTTCGAAGTGCATCATGTTTGAGAATGGGTTACGCCCAGAGATCAAAAAGGCAGTTGGATACCAGAAGATCCGTGTCTTTGCTGATTTGATTGATAGTTGCAGGATTTATGAAGAGGATAATAATACTCACTACACGATTATCAGTGAGAAGAGAGGTAAGCACTAACAGAATCATGGTAAGCCTTATGATGCCCCAGCCGGTAAAGGTAAACAAAAAGTTACTCAGGGTCAGAGGCCTAGTGGGGGAGATGCTCCTACTGGTGTGGTTTGTTTTAAATGTGGAAAACCTGGACATAAGAGTAATGTGTGTGCTGCTGAGGTGAAGAGGTGTTTCCGTTGTTGTAAGACTGGACATGTTATGTCCGAGTGAAAGCATAAGGAGGTGATTTGTTTCAATTATGGTGAAGACCGACACGTAGGTAATCAGTGTCAGAAACCAAAGAAGGCTCAAACCAGTGGTAAGGTATTCTCTTTGGCTGAGAATTAGACAGCTAGTGAGGACAAACTTATCATAGGTACATGTTTCATTAATAGTACTCCTTCAATTACTATTATTGATACCAATGCTACTCATTGCATTATTGCTGCTGATTTTGTTGAAAGATTGGGTCTTATGATATCTTCCATGAATGGAGAGATGGTCGTCGACACTCCAGCCAAGGGGTTAGTGACTACTTCTTTTATGTGTTTAAAGTGTCCTTTGTCGATTTTCGACAGAGGCTTTGCTGTTAATTTGGTTTGTTTGCTGCTAAGAGGGTTGGATGTGATTCTGGGTGTGAATTGGTTAGAGCATAAGTATGTTCATATTAACTGTTATAACATGTCTGTGAGGTTTTCTACTCCTGAGGAAGAGGAAGCTGGACTGTTGTCTTCTAGGAAGTTGAGGGAGTTGATGCAAGAAGAAGCTCAGATGTTTTTGTTGATGGCGTCACTATCTGTCGAGAATCAAGCTATAATTGAGGAATTGCAGGTGGTGTGTGAATTACCTGAAGTTTTCCCTGATGTACCTCCAGAGAGAGAAGTTGAATTTTCTATTGATCTTGTACTTGGTACCAGACCTGTATCGATGGCACCATACAAGATGTCTGCATCTGAATTGTCAGAGTTAAAGAAGAAATTGGAAGAGTTACTTGAAAAGAAGTTTGTGAGACCAAGTGTATCGCCATGGGGAGCTCCAGTGTTGTAAGTAAAGTAGAAAGATGGAAGTTTGAGGCTTTGTGTTGATTAATAAAGTGAAGATTAAGAACAAGTATCTGCTTCCAAGAATAGATGATTTGATGGATCAATTGGTGGATGCTCGTGTGTTTAGGAAGATCCTTTTAAGGTCGGGATATCATCAGATTAAAGTGAAGGATGAAGATTATGAGAAGACGACTTTCAGAACGCGTTATGGAAATTATGAGTATTCAGTGATTCCTGTCGATGTTACCAACACGCCGAAAGTATTCATGGAATACATGAATCGTATCTTTCATACTTATTTGGATCAATTTGTAGTGGTGTTCATTGATGATATTTTGATTTACTCTAAGTTGGAAGAAGAGCATGGAGAACACTTAAGATATGTATTGCATGTTTTGAAAGGGAAGAAGTTGTATGCAAAGCTGTCTAAGTGTGAATTTTGGTTAAAGGAGGTTAGTTTTCTTGGTCATGTAATCCCAGGTAGTGGCATTGATGTAGACCCATCAAAAGTAGATCTTGTGTTACAGTGAGAAACTCCGAAGTCGGCTACCGAGATTAGAAGATTTTTGGGATTGGCTAGTTATTATAGGAGGTTTATTGAAGGTTTTTCTAAGCTGGCACTTCCGTTTACTAAATTGACTTGTAAAGGTAGAGCTTTTGTGTGGATGTGCAGTGTGAAGAAATTTTTACGGAATTGAAGATAAGATTGACGCCGGCTCCAATTTTGACGTTACATAATCTAAGAGAACTTTTGTGGTATATTATGATGCTTCTAAGATGGGTTTAGGAGGTGTGCTTATGCAGAACGAAAAGGTAGTTGCTTATGTGTCAAGGAAGTTGAGGACTCATGAGAAGAACTATCCTACGCATGATTTAGAGCTTGCTGCAGCTGTTTTTGTGTTGAAAATTTGGAGGCATTATCTTTATGTTTTAGATTTAAAGTGTTTAGTGACCATAAGAGCTTAAAGTATATATTTGATTTGAAGGAATTGAATATGAGACAATGAAGATGGTTGGAGTTGATAAAGGATTATGATTTCGGTTTGAATTATCATCCAGGAAAAGCGAATGTGGTAGCATTGAGTCGGAAGACTTTACATATGTCAACATTGATGGTTAAGGAGTTGGAATTGATTGAACAGTTCAGAGATATGAGCTTAGTTTGTGAGATGACACCACATAGTGTTATGTTGGGGATGTTGAAAATTAATAACGATTTTCTGGATAGTATCAGAGAAGCTCAAAAGTTAGATGTGAAGCTGGTAGATTCGATGGTTGGGATCGATCAGTCTGTGAATAGTAATTTTAAGTTAGATGCGCCAGGTGTGTTGAGATTTCGTAATCAGATTTGTATTCCTGATGACACGGAGATGAAGAAAGTGTTCCTTGAAGAGAGTCATAGAAGTAAGTTGAGTATTCATCCAGGAGCTACAAAGATGTATCGGGATTTGAAGAATTTGTTTTAGTGGCCTGGGATGAAGAGTGATGTGGCTTGATTTGTGTATGAAAGTTGAACATCAGAAGCCTACAAGGTTGATGCAACCGTTAGAAGTTCCAGAATGGAAATGGGATAACATTTCGATAGAATTTGTGACGGGGTTACCTAATACTTTAAAAGGACATAATTCGATTTGGGTGATTGTTGATAGGCTTACTGTTGTACCCCAAAATTTTTCCCTCACATATTTCTCAACACATGGCAAATGAGGTCCCCAAATTGCTCAAGGAAGTTCAAAGGTTGACCAGACAAACTCTCCCCTAAGGCAGTCTACCTCAAATTAGAGTTTCATTTTTCATCAAGATGCTTGAGTCCAAAGGATCCCAAATGGTCACCATTGTCCTAATATGTTCCCAAGATCATCCATGTCAAGTTTCAAGCCTTGTAGAAGAAGTTTGCTCAGTCAATTGCTCAAATTCCTGAAAATCAACTTTGCTAGGTCAAAAGTCAACTGTGGCCCACATACACTCAAAATTCAAGATTTTTGGTCAACATCCTCATTTTGAAGTAACATTCATCATTTGATCAAGGGTTTATCATGATTCATCAAGGATTGCTCACAATTCATCAAAACCCAAAAGTTGCTAAATTAGGGTTTTGCAGGAAAAGTCAACTCAACTTTGACCAAGCATAAATTTCTCATACTTTATCAGAAATGACCCATTCAAATCTCATTTTGAAGAGGATGCAATTTCCTACAATTCAACTTCAGCTCCTAAGTTCAAAATATGCACTCACAAGAAGATATGAATTTTGACATTATAGGTCATTTTGGAAAGTCAACAAAAACACCTTTTGGGTCAAAGCTTCATACATGAACTTGGAAGACTCAATTGAGATGAGAAAAAATAGGTTTCTTAGGGTACATCCTAAGCTTTCTAAAAAGTCCAAGAACACCTCTCTAGGGTCAAAATTGAGAGAGTTATGCATCGGCCAAGTTGACCTTTTTTCCAAAATTGCCAAAAGTCAATGTTGTACCCCAAAATTTGCCCTCCCATATTTTTCAATACATTTCAAGTGAGGTCCTGAAATTGCTCAAGGAAGTCCAAGGGTTGACCAGACAAACTCCCTCCTAAGGCAGTCTACCTCAAATTAGAGTTTCAGTTTGCATTAAGGTACTTAAGTCCAAAAGACCCCAATTGCTCACCATTATCCTAATATGTTCTCAAGACCATCCATGTCAAGTTTCAAGCCTTGCAGAGGAATTTTGCTCAGTCAATTTCTCAAAATCTTGAAAATCGACTGTGCTAGGTGAAACCACTGGCTAAAAATCATCGAACAATGAAGTTGCCACCAAACTCTTTTATCCCGTTGAGAGGGAAAGGTAAACATCGAGAAAACCTGGAAAGGGAGAAATCACGGTCTTTCGACCTAGAGATCGGGTAAGGGAGTTTGTTACGCGAGGGGAAGGTATTAACACCCCACACGCCCGTAGTACTCTACGGTATCCACTCTTGTTGTCTAATCTAAATGGGTGTGGTCAAATCCTATGTCTATGGCTTACAACTAAAAAGGGAATGCATGCAAAAGAAAAGAAAATAATGTAGGGAAAATAAAAGTTGTGCTCGGTTAGGCCCTACCCCAATGCCTACTTATCCCTTTTAAGGAATCAGAGCAGTCGTTATTCGGCTTAAGTGTTTTGTTTGGTTTGTGTTTTTTAGTTAAGACAAACAAAGATAATCAAGATGGTTAAGACAAACAAAGATAATCAAGATGGCAAAACATCGGTTAAATAATAACAAAGCAATATGTCAAAGATGGCAAGACATCAAATGGTAAGATAACACACCTAACAGTGACATTGTGGGTCAAAGTAGGATAACAAACATCTGCGATGGTGAAACATCGACTTCAAACAAATGTGCGATGGCGAAACATCGGCTAAGAGATAACCAAAACATCATGGCAAAGATGACAAAACAATCACACCTGACAATGATATTGAGAATCAAAGTAGGATAACAAACATGTGCGATGGCGAAACATCGGCTTCAAACAAATGTGCGATGGCGAAACATCGGCTAAGAGATAACCAAAATATCATGGTAGAGATAACAAAACATCAATAAAACAGATGACAAAACAACACACCTAACAATGATATTGAGAATCAATGTAGGATAACAAACATGTGCGATGGCGAAACATCGACTTCAAGATGACACAGACAAAATAAGATTGGTTTGTATCTTTTATTCAGAAGAGTTTGAGTTTATTAGAGGTGTTCTTATGATTTGCCAAGAAAACAGGTTTTTGTTTTAAGATGCAAGATGCAAAAAAAGGGAAAACCACTAAGGGAAACTAACCTATTACTATCCCTAGTGTTATCATACAATGGTTGATCCTAAGGTTGAGGATAAAGGAAAATGCTATCCTATGTTAGCATACATGGATTCCTACCTTAATCAGCATGTCGAAGAAAGCTTAACAAAACTATCCTATAGGGAACATGCAATAAGAGTGAAGTCGTGATCTCAATATCTAAATTGAGTGACTCATCGATCAATAATTAAAGATGAAAAGCAATAAACATCCTATAGGGAACATGCAATGAGAGCGAAGTCGTGATCTCAATATCTAAATTGAGTGACTCATCGATCAACAATTAAAGAGTAAAAGCAATAAACATCCTATAGGGAACATGCAATGAGAGAGAAGTCATGATCTCAATATCTACATTGAGTGACTCATCGATCAACAACAAACAAAATGCATGCAATCAGACAAAAACCAAAACCAGAGGGCCTCCTGACATATATCAGCAACAAAGGTCCCATCATAAAATCAGAGAATTATGCAAAAAGAAGATGGGAGAAAGGATGTGATATAATACCAAACAGATAACTATCTGTAGCAATCAAGCAGGAATAAAAGAAAACCAGAGAAACTTCAAGCAAGCTGGCATCAGTAGACAAATTGAGTCAGCAATTGCACCATCAAGATGTAAGCAAATTATCAGATATGTAAAAATCCCATGGGCAAAGTATGACATTCATAATCACAGATGTGTGTATCCTGCATAAACCATCAAGCATGCCAAGCACAAGAACAATGCTAATATAATAAACTGTGTTCCACAAATAAAGTGGAACACAAAAGCCCTAAGCCAAAAGTGGCAACTTTCTCAAAGTACCTCGCACATTCAACAACCAAGTTAGTATTCCAAAAGGTGAAGAAATGAGAATAATCATGATGGCAATTACCAAATATTAGACATTATAAACAAGAAGAGACAAGCATATGCACAGATTACGTCAAAACAATCAAATGAATGTTGCTCTTTCCTATCACCATGTTGAATTGACAATTGAGTGTCAATCAAGGATCATAAGAGCTTGAGAATAATATGAACAAGAACCATAAAGGTCAGTAGCAAACATATCTTAATCATGCACAATTAATTCAATCACAACTTCATGAATATAATAGGAAATGAAACCTACATAATGCATTAGATGGTTCAAAATATTCAAACGTGAGGCTCCTAAGTGAAATGGCTTGTGATAACATGGAAAATTCAGAACCAACATGATCATTTGGTTCCCAATTATAGGCCTCACTCAAGTTCATTGGCCAACAAACAAATTGCAACAAGACATGCAAACATAATTGGGTACCTTCACTTCAAAATTACACCAAAAATAGAAACAAGGATCCATAATTCAAACCAAAAAAATCTAAACATCTTGGAAGTGTTTAGAAGTTAGAATGCAAGCCCTAAGTTCATGAATGATTGGGGAAGAGGTCAAATGAAACTCAAAGTTCAAGACTAGTTGGCAAAACTACCAAACTAGACAAGTTTTCAAAATTATTTGTGGAAAAATATCAAACCAAGTCAAGTAATTCAAGAAAAATAGTTTTCAAATACCCAACAAATTTGTGAACCAAGATCATGACCTGAAATCCAATAAAAGTCCAAGGCACAAGGGTTTTGAACATGAAACTTGCACCATGAGCAACAAAACCCTAAATTTTGACTTTTAATCTCAAATATTGATTAAGTGAGATCAAAAATTAAAATAAATGAAGCCAAAGTCCAACCAATCACCAAGAAACCTTAAAAGTCAGAATATACATTTTTTCATATTTTTTGAATTAAGAAAAGTCAAGAAAGAAAATAATATTCAAACAATTATGTAATTAACAAATATTCACATATCAAAATAATGTTTAAACCAAAAAGTAAGAAAAATGGCCAACCAAAATTATATTCAAATATTAGGGCTAAAAACATACATCCCTGAATTTTTTGTGATTTTCTGGATCAAGGGAAAATATAAAAATAAAAAAAACAAACAATTAATAGTGGAATTATCATTTAAAGGCAAGAAAATACAAACCATAACCAAAAATCATGAAATGGTCAAAGTAAACATATATTCAGATTCTATGATCAAAAACAAGATTACATGATTTTTTTTGGAATTTTTAAATTAATAGAAGTATTAAAAATAAAAAAAAACAAACAAATATTAAAAAACAACCTTTGAAATTAGATTTTAATCAAAAATAAGAAAAATGGTGAACCAAAGTCAGAATCAAATTTCACATTATTTTGGAAGTCTCAAATATTTTTTGTGGATTTTTTAGGTCAAAGGAACTATTAAAATAAAAATAAACTTTGAATGATTAATTAGTTAAACCTAACAATTTTTTAACCAATCAGATAATTCCAAAAAAATATAAAAAAAAATACAAAGTCAGAAATATTATTTTGAATTTATGGGAATTTTTTCAGAATTTTCCAAGCATTTTTGAGCAAGAAAATAAATCATGGAAATCAAATTATAAAACAAAAATTCAAATGATTCAAAAATTCAAATGAACCAATCAGGATGTGCCAACACATCATCTTCAACCTCTGGCCATTCAAAAAACGCGCACATGACTCAGGATTAGGGCTCACTTTTAGATCCACACAACTCACTCAATTTTGCATCATTTTTAATAAAATCAAAGGTAAATCAAAGCTAGCATGGCAAGGAATACATAGCAATTCGAATCAGATCAAATCATCAACTACATCATCCAAAATCAAGCCATGAACATGAAGAAAAAAAAATCTGAACCACGAGTTTCAGAACATCCAAACATGCACAATTCATCAAATTAAACGCTATAAATCTTCAGAATCATTCCATAGACTTCAAACAACATGATTATAAACTTAAATCACAAGAAACATGGCTAGAAATCAGAATTCAAAGTTGAGAATTCGAACCTTTGAGAAAAAATGGATCTACTATCTCCTTCACTCTAGTTGCAATCCAAGCTTCGATCTCACTTGGAGAAGAGAATGCAAGAAGAATTGGAAAAAACGCGCGAGGGAGATGGAAGAATCAAAGAAAAATGCAGAGCTTCAAGCTATGGAGTTTATGACTTTGATTGATAAAATGAGGCACAAAACCTTTACACTGAGGCTTGCTTCTCAATATATAGAGGATCAGGAGGAGGGTAGAATAGTTTTTTCGCGCTGAAAGTCCTTGGAATCAAAGAAATTTTCTTTTGGCCCAAATCGAGCATGCACATGCAGCCTCTCATTCCCTCATACGTTGGCATGCTTTTTGTGTGCATTCTAATCCATTTTCCCCCAGGAAGAGATTAGCAACAAGATTAGGACTTAAATCTTTGTATTAAGCTTGTGTTGGTGATTTGGCAATTTTGAGCAAGTTTTGCATTTTTTGATCCAAGCATGTGCAATATCATATGGGGCACGAAATAGCAAGTGTAATGGGCTTTAGCATATCACAAATTACCAATGGGCTTGATTAGAAGCAAGAAGAATGGCTAAAACTTGAGTTTGCAGGAAATGGCCATTTTGCACATTTGCCAAATTTTATTGAAATGCCTCAAATTTTCAAAACTCATAACTTGCTCATACTTTTGAATTTTGGCACAAATGAACACAATTTGGAAAGGTATAGAAACAATATACAAACGCTTAGTTTATGGTTTTTGAAAATTAATCCATTAAGGTTCTCAAAATTTGGCTTGAAATTCAATAATTTTGAAAAATGACCTATAATTTTGTAACTTCAAAAGACCATAACTCTTGATTCCTTGCCAATTTGAATATGAGACCAAAAGGAGGTGAAAGATCACTCTCTTAGATTTCCAAGCATATTTCATTTGCATCTTCTTGATCAAGGATGAATAAAATATGATTTTTTGAAATTAAGTCCTTATTTTCCAAAATTAGAAACTTTTAGGGTTTCTTCAAGAGTAAGTTTCAACCCAAACATCAATTCCTTTGATCCAATGACCAAAATGAACTTGAAATATGAAAAGCACATCCTTGAGTTAATGGTTGACCAAAAGTTCACTTGGTAAACTTTGGCTTTGACTGATTTGGACCAAAATGACCATTTTGCCCCTCTGAATCAATTGATCCACTTCTCTTCAAAATTGATGATCAAAACTTCAAACATATGACCTCCCAAACATATAGAGGCCATGTTCAAAGTTTCACTTCAAAATTCTAAAGAAATCTTGATGAAAACCAAAACCCTATTTTGGTCAACACATTAGGAGACTGATGAATCATCTTCAAAACCTCAAGTCCTCTGGGTGACTTGATCAATTCTTGTACAAGGACCTTTCAAATGTCAATGAGATGTTATAGCTTCAAGATCAAAACTTTTATATTGATCAATGATCTTGCTCAATCAAAACCCTAATTTGACTGGTGCATCCAAAGAGTGATCCCCCTTGTGATCAAACACAAACTCCAATCCTCTGATGATCCAAAAAGATGGATGAAGCATCTTGAGACATGCAATAACTTTTGAGCTTTAAAGATTCAAAGGTTTAGATAATAAGATTCTTCTTGAGCAGGTTGTTAATGCCATCATCCTTCAAATCTTTGAGGAAAACTTGGTAACCAAAGTACTTTGATCCTATCACAATGTATGAATGCAATGCACTATGATGTTCATGATGAAACACAAGCCTAAATCAAAAGGGTAAATTTTGGGGTTCAACAACTGCCTCTATTCAAATATCTTCAACATGATAAGTGAGAAAAGTGATAACTTTCGAGTGTTCAGGGTTGACGATGTTTGAATACGAAAGAACCCGAAAATTTACACTCTTGAAAGAAATAGAACCAAAACTCCTAAGACATGCGTCAGAATGAAGCCATATCACAGATTGAAACAGAGTAAAAACAAAGAAGAGTAAACGCAACAAAACTTCCGGACAAACGCGCCAGGGAAAAACTGGGCTTCAAAAGGAAGGGGTGAGATAAAACTCAACCAATAGAGTATAGATGAAACTAAGATCCGTAGCAGAAAACATACGCGGGTGAGGAGACGAAACTCTGAGCTCGACCCATAGCAAAGTGGCTAGAGTGCACGATTCTAGGAACACTTGCTAATCTCAACTAAGATAGACAATATGAAGGAACTGACAGAATCTTCAGAAATGAGGAACAAAAGTGAGACGAAACTCGACTCAAAGACCAGTTAGACGAAACTAAACTAGATGAGTACCAGGACGAAACTGGATTTGACGCACGGGTAACGAGGCGAAACTCGATCCAAAGCGAAGTGATGAGAGTGCATGTTTCTCAGAGCATCTACTGGTCTGAGATCAATGGATAAACAGTGACGAAAACTGATAGAAGAATCCAAGGAACAAAGGAGACTGACTTCAAACATGGGATGTAGTACGAACACTACACTTGGTAAACGAACACCGTCAAAGAGTCCAAGGTAGGAAAGTAAGAACGAGACGAAACTCGACTCAATAACTAGTTAGGCGAAACTAAACTAGATGAGTACTGTGATACGGTGGGAGAACTGACTTGAGGTTTTGCGTTTGTGTTCGCAAATGTTTCGGTTTAGCAAGAGTCACCTCCGACTTTTTACTTTATCCTAAGGAAAGGTCAAAAAGCACAGGAAAGACCTTTGAGATGTTTTCTTGGGTTCGGGGAGTAGATTATAGAAAGGGAAGGTATTAGCACCCTTTCTATCCATGGTTATCCATGGGCTCTTAGTTACTTGTTTAGATCACTTGCTTTGCTTTTCAATTGTTTGAAATGGTGCTCTTCAATTTGTTTGAAATGGTGCTTTGTGTGTGCTTTTGAAAGATGTTTTGAAAAGAGGCCATCATTGTGGCAACCTTTGTAATGATTCTTGTTTGAATGTATACAAATGTGTTTTTGTATTTTGAAAAGTTTTCAATGTGTGAAAGTAGGGTTTTGAAATTGTGTGGTGAAGTGTGTTTTGAAAATAGCAAGGATGTTTTTGCAAGCTTTGATCAAGTAACTAAGAGTTGTCTACCCTATTTTACTCAAAGATCTTTCTTATGTTTTTAACCCTTTTAACAGTGTTATTTCACCATTGTATTTGATGAACAACCTTGTGTTAGGATGTTAAACGGGACAGGCACGAGTCATCGTATAGACCATGATAACAATTATGTCAAGTATTTTTGGAAAATTTCTTGAGGGACATGATCACTTTGTTTAGGCAACCTAGATAGCGTCATCGAGGGACTATGATCTTTTGTTTTGTTTTTGTTTTGCCAAAGTACTTGACATGCATACCATGGCCCATTTTTGAAGGCAACAAGTGGATTGAAACCCTAGGGGTGCAAGTGTGCATTGTGTTTGATTTTCATGCATTTTTGTCTTTGATTAGGTCAAACTATTTGTTGGTTTTGATTTTGCATACAAGCCTTAATTCTCTAATCATGACATACTTGAAAGCATTTAAGTGCGTAAAAATAAATCTAAGCTATTACAACTTGATATAGGGAAGGGGGTACAAATTTGAATAGGGGATTATTTTGCAAGAAATTAAACCCTAAATTATTACAACCAAATTGAATTTGCAAGGCATAATACTTAAATGTACAATATTTAAATAAATACAATAAATAAATATTAAATAAAATGTATCATGCAAAAAAGGTTTTTTATGTATGTAAAGTATTTTCAAATGGAAAGAAATGTAAAGAAATAAATAAAATAAATAATTAATTTTAATTATTCTTAGGGTAAACCCTAATTCCTTAAAGAAATGGTATTATTTATTATTTATATACAAAAATGCATCAATATGTACAAAAATAGAAGTATATTGAAAAAAAATATTTTTAGTATAAAATATCAATAAAAATAAAAATGTATTATTTTTGTGTTTTTTTTATTCTACGCTTTTAATAAAATAAGGTATATATATATATATATATATATATATATATATATATATATATATATATATATATATATATATATATATATATATATATATATATATATATATATATATATATATATATATATATATATATATATATATATATATATATATATATATATATATATATATATATATATATATATATATATATATATATATATATATATATATATATATATATATATATATATATATATATATATTAAATATATTAAGTGTGTAAAAAAATAAAATAAATTATTTACAAAAATGTATATATTTCAAGAAAATATTTTCAAATGTGAATAAAAATAATAAATGAAAATAATTTTATTTTTTACATTATTTTTAAGTTTAAACAAAATAATATAAAGTAATTAAACATTTTAATGTTGGAAATAATTAAAATAAATACCAAAAAAAAATGTAAAAATTTATGGAAATATTTTTTAGGCTTTTTTTATGTTTGGAAATAAAATAATAAAGCCATAAGTGAAATTAAAATGCAAAAATAATAAATATACAAAGAAATGGGCCAGGGGGGTGTGAAACTGAAAAATGGGGTGTCAAAAGTAGGAAGTAGCCAGGCCCAGCCCAGCTACTTCATCTTCTTCCTCTGTTCAAACAAAAACACGCGCCTTCTGTGTACAAACTGCCAACTCCTGGAAACGTGATCCTTTGACAAAACTCAAAACATGAAACTTATAGAGCATCAAACAACGATTTCAACCATATAAAACATTAAATCTAACTCTCAAAGACCAGAGAGAATTTCTCTAGCCCTAATTTCTAACCTAGTTTTTTCAGAAAGTTCATGGATGAAATTCTCCTAGCACAATTAATATAAATGAAAACTAAGCACATGTATGGTTTCAGGGCAATGAATAAAACATCTTTCATTCACAAACCTAAGTCTAAATGTTCCTAAATAGAGAGATAGAAGTTAATGAAATACCTGTTTCAGTTGAGTTCGAACTGGACAATGCAACAACTTTCAATGGGGCCTGAGGTTCTTTTGAGCTTGCTTGATGTCCCCTGAACCTTTCTCAATGCTTAGTTTATTTTGAAGTGGCCTGAATCGTGCTACATAACTCAACCTGCAAAGCTTTCAAACAAAAATGGTGAACACTGTAAATGGAGTTACAGTTGTAAATGGAGGTTTGGGATAGTTTGAGTGAGTTGAATGGAAGGTATTGGAACAAGTTTGAGGCAAAACGCATGAGGCAAAGTGAGGATGGAAGTAATTCTGCAGGGCTTGCCCTGTTTTGCAAGAAAATGTGGTTTTTGAGTATGAGGAGGTTTGAGAGGTCAAAGGCTTCTGCTTCTGGCTTGCAAGGATGTGTGAAACTTGTTTCAAAACTCTTCTTGAGTTCAATATATCAGATGTGTGTGTTATGAGCTTTTGGCCATTTGACTTGTCTTTTAAGCAAATATGTGAAGTGACCAAGCTATGGCCTGTACAGGCTAGTTACAAGCATGCTCAAGTTGGTATACTATGCCTGAGATTAGGGAACTTGTTTGCTGCAAGGAAAAAGTCCAAGGCTCAAGAAAATGCAATTTGACATAAAGTGGCCTTTATGAAAATGGAAGTGTGACCTTTATGCTCAAAATGGAAATGTTCATTGTACAATGCTCTTTTGATCAGAACAGTGCCAATCTCCAATGTATTTGCATTCAATTTTTGAGTGTAAATTGGTTTAGAGGCCTGTAATTATGTACTAAGCTAGTTTGGTCAGATTTGGCAAGTGGTATGAACATGTATTGGCCATGGTTACAAAGTGAGTTTTTGTCAACTTCAAGCATTCGATTCTCCCTAACCACAAAGGTGTTTGAGGAGTTCTTGGAAAATTTGGAAAGCTTGCAACATGTACTATAATCCTTCTTTGAAATGCAACCTAAGACTCCAAGTGGAACTATGTGAAAAATGGCCAAGAAGATGGGTCAAAATCCTGCCTAAATTAGGGCAAAAATTCTCTAAGTTAAAAGTTCTAGGGACCCTTGTTCCAAAAATCATAACTTGAGATCCAAGCTTCTTTTGAGAAAACTTTGTGAATAAAAGTTGTAGACTTTGTGATGGACTAAAACTTTCATATTTTAAGTTTTGATTGAATCCCTTTGCATCTTGGTGAAAATGTGGGGCAAAGTTAGGAAAAAATAAGAAAATTTTATAACTTAGAAAATTTCTAAGTTATGAAAATTTTCCATTTTAAACCCTAATTTGCAATTTTGGGTTTCTTGATGAACAAGTTTCATAATTTGACATGTATTGATGGAAAATGACTCTTGGCACTTGATTTTGACCAAAAAGTCAAAGTTTGACTTTTCAGTGTACAGTCAAATTTTGATCAGTTGACTAAAAAATTCATCTGTCAATCCTATGCATTTGAGATCTTTTGAACTTGTTGAATGAGTCAAGATAATGTCATTGAGTCCTTGAGTCCATGGTTGAGCTTGATTTGCCATTGATTAGGTCAAACAGTCAAAAATTGCCCTTGCACAGTCAAAACCCTAAAAATGACCATTTTGCCCTTTTGGTGATCTGATCAAATTTGTTGTAGAATTGTGATCCAAAATTGATCACATGGTTCATATGAGTTAATAATGTTGATGTGGGTCAAAATTCATGAGATTTGACTGTTAATTGGCCACAGTTGACTTTTTCCCCAATATAGCTGATTTCTAGGTCAACTGTCCAATTGACTGGGCAAAAATTTGATTCAAGGCTTGAAACTTGGTATGGACAAACTTGTGAGTCCAACATGAAGTATGAAAGTCACTTTGGGCATTGAAGGTCCAAAAAATCCCTATGCAAACTCAAACCCTAATTTAGGTCAATAGTGCGAGGAGGTGTCTTGAGCAGAGCAAACCCTAACTTGATCTTGAGTTCCAAGAGTCTTGTGATGAGAAATGTTGATGAAATAAGAGGGAAAATTTTGGGGTACAACAGTTTCCCCTGTTCAATCTTCTTGAACCTGAAGAGTTAGATTGGCAAGTTTGCCTTTCGCGACTCGAAGGTAAAAGAGGATTGGACACTAGAGTGCCCGTAAATTTTCACTCGTCAAAATATAGCTGAGTAAAATGGGCTTAAAGATGCCATTTGGAGATGGTGGAATCTTGCTGGAGATGGGCTTAAAGATGCCATCCAAGACTTTATTTGTTGAAAATCAGTAGAATGAACATCATAATGGTATCCATATTTGGAACATATCTGAGTTGTATCTGGAGATTGGGTTTGTATGAGAAAGGGAATGGCGTTTGTGTCTAGAGCGTATCTGAGTTGTAACTGTATTTGATTCTTGAATGAATATCAGAATGACTGCCGTGTCTGGAGTGTATCTGTATTCTGAATGGGTAACAGAGAAAAATCTGTGTATGGAGCAACTGTGTGCTGGGAATAAGTTCTGAATGAGTGGAAGAATGGCAACCGTGTATGGGGCGTATCTGGACTGTATTTGAAGTTGATATCTATATGAGTAGCAGAATGACTTCCGTGTCTGGAGTGTATCTGAGACTGTAACTGGGATCTGAATAAGTGACAGAATGACTTCCGTGGCGACTGCACTGGGGAGAATCAAACTTCTGGTGTAAGGGCCAGAATGGCATCCATTTTTGGAGCGTATCTAAACTTGTAGTTGATAGTTGAATCTGAATGAGAGATATAATGGCTGCCGTGTCTGGAGCGTATCTAGTCTGTATCGGATTGCTGAAGTCTGAATGAGTAGTAGAAGGACCGCCGTGTCTGGGGTGTATTCGTACTGTATTTTGACTTGAAATTATGAATGAGTAATAGAATGACCTCCGTGTCTGGGGTGTATCCATACTGTATCCGAATAATTGTTAACGATAGCCTTTTAATCTTATCTTGAAAAGGGTAAAATGTTAGCTAAAACACAAAGTTATGTTGCATGATATGTATGATGCAATGAACTGTGTTTCATACATGTTTATGATATATGAATGTAATGGATGGGCATGCAAGCTGAGTGGCTGTCTTGCTGAGGAAAATAAATCCTTGATAACTGGAGATAATGAAATCTTTGACTGCTGTCGGGGAAAGTAAATCCTTGACCGATGCTGAGGATTCAAAAGAATATTTGATTGTTGAAGATGAGAAATCCTTGCTGACTGCTTGGGGATTAAAGATCTTTGATTGTTTGAGAAGGAGAAATCCTGGGACCACTGCTGGAGATTGAAAATCCTTGGCGATTTGTGGGGATTAACAAGGCATTTGACAACTTTTGCAGGGAATGAGAATCCTTCATGACTTTCCTGGGAAATAGGGAAAACTCTGAAAATCTCTACTGGGGAATTAAAACCTGGGAGGCTTCTGCTTGGAGAAATGAGATCAAGAATCTTCGATCTGCTGGGAAATAACTCTGTGGGGAGAATGCTTTACTTGGCCGGTGAAATCAGGAGCTTTGGGTTGTATGCCAAACTACTGGGGAATCATCCTAGTCGGGGATAAGACAAGAAGTTAACTGTTATCAGCTTGGTTCTCAGACTTTTAAGATAACCTGCTGGGGAAATTGGGGGAAGTTGAACAGTTCCCACCGGGGGTTGATAGTTGGAAATTTGACTTCTCTGAGGAAGAAGGTTTAGAATATTCTGGCTCCGCTAGGGATATGTATTTCAAGGTTTTCGGGCTCCGCTGGGGATCTTGAAGTTTAACTCCGCTGGGGACACATACTTTAAGACTTTGGCTTTGTTGAGGATCTGAACAATGTATTACAGAAGATTTCTTCTGGAATGGCACAAATATATCTTCCTACACCTTCAACCTATCAGTAATTATCCTTTCTCAATTTCGTTTTATTTGTAAGCAGTGATTATATTCAAATGCATATGCCTATTTAACAAAACTTTGGACGTTTTCAAATAAAAACATAAGTGTAAAAAAAAAAAAAGAAGGGCAAGCAAATTTCTGCATTTTGAATTATCTTTGTATTAACTTTTGTAAGTATCTTTGTACAAGGGAGACAGACATCCTAGTAAGAGAATGTTGTCGTAAAAATTGAAAATTTTTATACAAAAGAAAGATGGCTATGTGTAACAATTCCATGGGATTCCCATTCTGCTATAGCCTTCACAACTCTGAGTATCTTTGTCCATTCGCTGCTTCGTCCGCCGATGATTGGATTGATCAGAAGCTTGGAGCTTGCCGGTGAAGAGATTGTTTTTAAAGTGATCCGACGAGACATAGTCATACGTTTTAATTCCCTAACTTTTGCCAGGACCGCCCTTTCGGGTTTTCGATCCACCGAGAAACCCTTTTTTGCCCAAGTCACCCTTTCGGGTTTTCAACTTGCCGGGTGTACAATTTTTTTGTTTTATCCCTAATATTTGCCTGAACCGCCCTTTCAGGTTTTCGATTCACCGGGATGCCCATTTTTGGCCAATTCGCCCTTTCGGGGTTTCAACTTGTCAGATCATTTTATGCGTAGTATCTTTTGACTATGTCTGCGTTCGCAGGGTGCGGCAAGTCATCACCGTCCATGGTGGTCAGAATCATTGCCCCACCAGAAAAGATGCTCTTGATCACAAATGGTCCTTCGTAAGTAGGAGTCCACTTGCCCCTGGGATCACTTTGCGGCAAGATGATCCGCTTGATTACAAGATCTCCAACTTGATATACCTGACACCTGAGTTTCTTGTTGAAAGCTTTGATCATTCTTTTTTGATACATTTAACCATGACAAACAACAGTAAGTCGCTTCTCGTCGATCAAATTAAGTTGGTCAAGCCGGGTCTGAATCCAATCGTCTTCACTCAAACCGGCATCCTTCATAATCCTCAAGGAAGGGATCTGAACCTCCATAGGTAAAACAACTTCCATGCCATATACCAACGAAAAGGGAGTTGCCCCTGTTGAAGTACGTGCCGTGGTACGATATCCATGCAGAGCAAACAGTAACATCTCATGCCAGTCCTTGTAGGTGACTATTATCTTTTGAATGATCTTCTTGATATTTTTGTTCGCGGCTTCAACAGCACCGCTCATCTTCGGCCGGTAGGGAGATGAATTGTGATGATAAATCTTGAACTGTTCGCATAGAGCGGTGATCATAGTGTTGTTCAAATTTGTACCGTTGTCCGTGATAATCCTGTCGGGGATACCATACCGGCATATGAGGTTCTGCTTGATGAAGCGGGCAACCACATTCTTTGTAACTGAGGCGTAGGAAGCTGCTTCAACCCACTTGGTAAAATAATCAATAGCGACCAAGATGAAGCGATGTCCATTGGATGCCGTAGGCTTGATCTCTCTAATCATGTCAATTCCCCACATTGCGAATGGCCAAGGAGCTGTCAGAATGTTGAGAAGAACATGAGGAATATGTACCTTGTCGGCGTAGACTTGGCATTTGTGACAAGTGCGGGAATGTTGATAACAATCATCTTCCATGGTAGACCAGTAGTAGCCTGCCCTTAGAATCTTCTTAGCCATCGTATGTCCGCTCAAGTGGGTGCCAAATGTGCCACTATGTATCTCGGTCATGATCAACTCTGCTTCAACCTTGTCCATACAACGAAGTAGAACATAATCATGGCTGTGCTTATAAAGGATGCCATTGATTAGGAAGAACTTGGCAGCAAATTTCCTTAAGAACTTTTTGTCATTGACGGAAGCTCCTTCAGGATATTCTCGAGTCTGGAGATACCTTTTGATTTCATGAAACCAGGGTTGTTCCACTACTTCTTCGGTGTTAATCTCGTGACAGTGCGCAGGTTCATCCATTCGCTCGATGGTAATTTGAGGAGCCTCGTTATCCCAGTTGAGTTTAAACATGGAAGACATTGTAGCTAGAGCATCTGCTAGCTGATTTTCTTCTCGCGGAAAATGCTCGAAGGTAATCCGCTCGAAATGAGGCAACAATGTCAAGACATGTTCTTTGTATGGGATAAGATTAGGATGTTTGGTGTCCCACTCTCCTTTGACTTGACTGATAACCAAAGTCAAGTCCCCAAACACGACCAAAGATTTGATTCCCAAGTCTATAGCAGCCTCGAGACCAAAAATGCAAGCTTCATATTCAACCATGTTGTTGGTACAGCTGAAGCAAAGTCGGGCAGTGAAGGGTGTATGGCAACCTTCCGGAGAAATGATTACCGCACCGATACCGTTTCCAAGTGCATTTGAAGCACCATCAAAGTACAGGGTCCATCGGGATCCTTGTTCAGGTCCGTCATACGGTCCGTTACCTTCAATGTTGTCCAATGTCATGATGTCCTCGTCAGGGAAATCGAATCTCATAGATTGGTAATCTTCGACGGCTTGATGAGCTAGATGGTAAGCTAGTACACTCCCCTTTATAGCTTTTTGGGTAGTATACTGGATATCATACTCAGTCAGGATCATTTTCCATCTAGTGATTCTTCCAGATAAAGCGGGCTTTTCGAAGATATACTTGATCAGATCCATCTTGGAAATCAGCAAAGTGATGTGAGTCAACATATACTGCCTTAGCCGGCGAGCAGCCCATACCAAAGCGCATCAAGTTTTCTCGAGCAGTGAGTAGCGAGTCTCACACTCGGTAAACTTTTTGCTAAGGTAATAAATGGCATGCTCTTTTCGGCCAGACTCGTTATGT
This sequence comes from Vicia faba, assembly GCA_948472305.1. Classification (NCBI taxonomy): domain Eukaryota; kingdom Viridiplantae; phylum Streptophyta; class Magnoliopsida; order Fabales; family Fabaceae; genus Vicia; species Vicia faba. The sequence continues at coordinate 1,127,658,485 of OX451740.1, forward strand.
TGGCCCAGTACGCACCCCATTGAGTTATCCAAAACAGTCAGATACATGATTAACGACCTTCCTTCGACGGGTGGCATCAAAATAGGTGGTTCCAGTAAATACTCCTTGATCTTATCAAAAGCAACTTGACAATCATTGTTCCATTCAAATACCTGATCTTTCTTCAATAGTTTGAAAATTGGCTCACAGGTAGATGTCAGGTGAGAGATGAACCTCACGATATAGTTTAAGCGTCCCAAGAAACCTCTAACCTCCTTTTCAGTGCGGGGGGCAGGAATTTCTTGTATAGCCTTTACTTTAACTGGATCAACCTCAATGCCTTTGTTGCTGACAATAAATCCCAAAAGTTTACCAGACCTAACTCCAAAAGTGCACTTGCTTGGGTTCAGTCTGAGCTTATACTCCTTCAACCTGGAAAACAACTTTTGCAAATGATCAAGGTGTTCTTCTTCTGTTTGTGATCGAGCTATCATGTCGTCTACGTAAACTTCGATCTCATGATGTATCATATCATGAAACAAAGCTACCATGGCACGTTGATAGGTTGCCCCTGCATTCTTCAGTCCAAATGGCATCACTTTGTAGCAGAAGGTACCCCATTGCGTGACAAAAGTAGTTTTCTCCATGTCCTCGGGGGCCATTTTGATCTGGTTGTATCCCGAGAATCCATCCATGAAGGAAAAAACCTTGTGTTAAGCTGTGTTGTCAACCAAGATGTCGATGTGTGGCAGTGGAAAATCATCCTTAGGGCTAGCCCTATTTAAGTCCCGATAGTCCACACACATTCTGACTTTTCTGTCCTTCTTAGGCACAGGCACAATGTTAGCAACCCATTGTGGATAGGAAGTAACAGCCAGAAAGCCAGTGTTGAATTGCTTCATTACCTCAGCTTTGATCTTCTCAGACATGTCGGGCCTCATTCGGCGGACCTTTTGCTTGACCGGTGGACAATCTTCTCTTATAGGGAGACGGTGGACCACGATATCTGTGTCTAGTCCCGACATGTCTTTATAGGACCAGGAAAAGATCTCAACATATTCGTTTAACAAATGCACCAAGCGCTTTTTGACACTTGGTTCCAGGTTGGCACCCACTTTTACCTCTTTCTTGTCTTCCTCTGTTCCCAAGTTGATGGTTTCTAGCAACTCTTCATGAGGCAGAATAGCCCTCTCTTCTTGTTGCAAAAGTCTGGCTAACTCTCCCGGCACTTCACAATCTTCATCAACTTCGTACTCAACATGATTGACCAAATGTTCAGAGTTACCGAAGGCTAAAGCAGAATAGTCACCCATGGAATCCGGAGTGGATGGGTACCTGCATTTGTGAGTGTGGGTGTGTGTAAGGGATAGCCATCCTAAAACAAAATGCAAAAGAAAAGAAAATGAACACAACAGTTTATAGATGAAGACGTCCAATGATTCATTAAAACATGGCATATGATAATGAAGAAAATCAAGCCCTTACAAATGGACCTACATACCCTGGGCAAGGCATGAGGTGAAAATAGTGTACGAATTGTTTAGTTATTACAGACCCAAAATGGGAAATTGTTCAAAGATAAATTTACTGGTTGATGAAGGTGATGGGAATAAAATCCTTTGCTTCCCAGTTGCTTAAACCCCCTTCGACGGTTGGAAAGATCCAATCTGCAAAGTTGTCCTCTTCCTCATCATCTTCTACAACATTAACTCCATGGTAGGTGATTTTTACGGGTGGTCCTCCAGTCTTGGAGCGACGCATAACCTTCTGTCCTGCAGTAGTAAACCCTAATCCAAACTTGTCCGTCTTATGGGAAAAATCAGGCATTTGCCCCCATATTGTGCTCTTTCCTTCTTTAATTACAGCCTCTGCATCCTTGAGAGATGCCATCCTAGATACATGCTTGGGAATGATAGGCACCTCAACCATTGTCTTCGCAACTGCAACCTCAGGAGAAACTTCCTCAAAATGTTGGAAAGGCGTTTCGATGAATTCGCCATCCAACTCCACATAGCAGAAGGAGTTGAGGTGACTTATCATGTACTCTTTCTCACCGTGCACCGTTATAATCTTACCCTTAAAAGGATATTTCAGCATTTGGTGTAAAGAGGAGGTAACTGCCCCAGCATAATGGATCCACGGTCTTCCCAACAAACACGAATACGAAGGACGGATGTCCATCACATAAAAGATAGAGTTGAAAACTTCTGTGCCCACTTTGATAGGATTGTCAACCTCTCCGTGAACCATTCTTTTGGATCCATCAAAGTCCATAACAACGATGTTACTGGGTTTGAGGGTCAATCCTTCGCAGTCCAAACGGTCCAACGCTTTCTTCGGCAGCACATTCAAGGAAGAACCAGTATCAACTAAAACATGGGCGAGGGTGGTTCCCCTGCATTCAACTGAGACATGTAGCGCGTCATTATGTTTCCTTCCCTTGGGAGTCAAATCAGCATCGGAAAAGCCAAGGCCATTATCAGCAGTAAGGCTGGCCACACACTCCTGAAACTGGTCAGCCGAAGTTTCTTGGGGCACGTATGCCGTCTTTAAAAATTTGATTAAGGCCTTATCATGGGCCTCAGAGCAGAGTAGAAGAGCCAACATGGATATTTTAGAATGGGTTTTCCCTAGCTGTTCCACGACGTCGAAATCGCTCCTTTTTATTATTTTCAAGATTTCCTCCATTTCTTTCTGGGTGGTTTCGGAGATAACCACAGTATGAGCCTTCATCCTGACAGGCACTTCTAGTATCCCCTTACCCTTATCGGTAGTATCAACAAATGGTCTTACTTCAGGAGTATCCAATTCTTCAATTATCGTGTCTTGCACAGATGGCTTAACAGGCGCAGAAGCTTTCGAGGGTCCGAAAACTGCTCGAGGGGGAGCAATCTCCGGAGAAAAAATCTGGCCGCTGCGGGTTATCTTGCTTGTTCTCGCAATGTTCCCTATATCAGGGGTTTCCTCTTCAGAATTCTCTTGGACTGCTTCAATCTGTTTGATAGCATGATAGAAGATTTCTCCTCCGTAGTTCCATGGTATCGTTTTGTTAGATTGATACGGGACAGGCCCCAGCATGGTGATTTTTAATGGTACAAACTCAGGATCAGGTGTAATCTTGACAGGCCTTTTGCAAGCCTTGGGAAGATTGTCGGAAATGGTTATTATTGTAATATCATTGGTTGAAGTAGAAAAAGTAGCAGGAGTAACAGGAGTGAAGGTATCAACAGGGGTCTTTTGGAAGAGTATCTCTTGGGTATCCATCAAGCGTTGGATACCTGATTTCAACATTGGGCAGTCAGCTCGTATGTTTGAACAAAAGTAGCAGTCTTTTCCACAGCCTGGGAATATCCCGGCTCTCATAAAATTCACTTTAATCACTGGTAAGGGAGTCAAAAGGTCAGCAACATCGATAACATGAAGGTCTTCCATAACGGCATGAACATTATGATCGTGCTTGGGCATCAGAGCAGATATCACGTTGGGCTTCTCAAGAGCATCAAATTCTACTTCCTTGGAATCAATCAGGTCTTGGATTTTGTTCTTAAGCGCCCAACAGTTGTTGGTATCATGCCCTGCACTGTCAGAGTGGTAAGCACACTTGGCATTGGGGTGGTAGTATGGAGAGGAGGTATTAGGGTTCTTTGGCGCTTCCTTTAAAATGGTAAGATCCAGCTTTAACAAATGAGGGAGTACTTGAGCTAGCGTCATGTTGATTCGGGTGAACTGCCGTTGTGGCCTTTCTACCCGTTGTTGATAAGGTCTTGGCTGATTGCCGCGTGGTTGATCATTTGAAGAGTTTTGAATCATCACAGCCCCCACAGTTGGCCGGCGCTCGGTTCTTCCTTGAATTTTCTGAGAATAAACAGTAGAGGCTTCCTTCTTAGCTGGGAAGGCCTTCTTAACAACAGTGGACGCGGAGGTATCTTTCTGAATCTTACCACTTTTAATACCGGCCTTGACCCTTTCGCCGGTCAAAATTAGTTCGGTGAATCCTGTGGAAGAACTCCCGATTAAATGATTGAATAAAGGGCCAGACAGGGTCCCTAAAAACATGTCAACTAGCTCCCTATCCGATAATGGTGGCTGCACCCTTCTAGCCAGATCACACCACTTCTGGGCGTACTCTTTAAATCCCTCATTAGAAGCCATACCCATACTCTGTAGCTGAGTACGAGTGGGCGCCAAATCAGCATTGTATTGGTATTGACGGTAAAAAGCAGCAGCTAAGTCTTCCCAGTTATGAACCTCAGATCTCTCAAGTTGATAGAACCAGTCCAATTGTGTGTCTGACAAACTGTCTTGGAAAAAGTGTACCCAAAGGTATTTATCAGATGAGTGAGGTTGGATCTTTCTGACATAGGATCTCAGATGCATCTTTGGACACGACAGACCGTCATACTTGGCAAATGTTGGTACTTTGAACTTGGGGGGAATGACGATCCCCGCAACCAACCCTAGTTCTTCAAAATCTAAACCAGGTACCCTTTGCAACTCCATGGCTGCCAATCTATCCTCCAGATTCTTATATTTATCATCCGCCGGGGGATATTGCTGTTCGGAGTAGTCTTCATCCTCTTCCTCTTCTTCCTCTTCAACTTCAGATTCAGAAGGTCCCGCAGCTCCTTTTCCTTTACCAACCCCTTCATCAGACGTCGAGGGGAACTCGAGAACTTTTCTAGCATTGCTTTCAAACCTTCTTCCAAAAGTGGCTACTCCGGGCCTTTTCTTCTTTTTCTCTTTATTTTTCTCCAACAATGCTTTAAGGTCCTCTTGACTCTTTGCTAAGGTCACGAGGAGTTGCTGGAATTGAGAATTCTGTGCTTGCAGATCCTTAACCGTTTGCTCCAAATCCATCTTGCTGAAATAAACAGCAGAAAGATAAGGAAACCTGGTGTGAAGACCTGTTTATGCATATGATGAATGGTATGTTATTCATGTAATGCTTTCAAGGATTCAAAAATTCAAATTTGTTGCAAACAAAAAGGAACACACGTTATATTAAAAAGAAATTGTTAGTACATAAGTGCCCCATGGGAAAAATATTACAAAATTCTTAATGTAAAAAGACATTGCGCATCCTCTTTGGTGCGATGTAAGTGTTGAGAGTTTCCTCCTCATGAAGTCGGCAGGTAAGTTCCAAAACCTTCTTCTCACTAGCATAGAAGCTGGCTTCAAAAGTATTCCGTTCTTCCTTGAGTTGGATCCAACTCTTTTGTAATTCTTCCCATGATGTTGGCATGTCAGGATGTAGGAGGGTGTATGGAAACTCTCCTTCCATCACAGGCTCTTTGATCACGGGGAGAATGTGAGGATATGGCATCATAAGATTCTGGGCGCGGATTCGTACCCACTTGAGATAAGGCTCAAGGGGGATGGAATTATTGTGCCCCAGTGTCTTACTATCCACTTTGTTGGGCATCCTCCAAGCTATGATGAACCTTTGTCGAAGTCCTTGCGCATCGTTGTCGAAATCAAAAACTAGATCAGGAATCAGCATGTCATGAGGGCCATCCCTCCGAGCATATCCAAACTGTCTTAGAGATAAACATGGGTTGTAGGTAATGCCTCCCCTAATGCCAAGTAGTGGGACATTAGGGAATTCCCCATAACGATCAATGATGATGACATTTTCTCTGGACCGAGAACACCAATGAACATCAGAATGTGTGAGGGTCATCAACCGTTGTGACCACCTTGAACCCTGCTCATTCTTCAAAACTGATTATGGAAGGTGAGAAATAAACCACCTTGCTAAGAGAGGAGTACAACACATGAGAACACCTCTTTTCCTCATTGTTCGTGTGTAAAATGAGTGTAGGTTGTCCCCAAGTAATGAAGGTTCAGGATTCTGGGATATGAAAATCTTGACAGCATTCACATCTATAAGTTGATCAGGGTTTGGGAGCAGGACCAACCCATAGATAAGGAGTGCCACAATCTCTTCAAAGGCTTGTAGATCAAGAGAATTCCAGCAGTCTTGTGCCTTCTCAAACAGAAACATCGCCAAGAAACCCTTGACACCACTTCTGGTTTCCCAATGTCCCTTGATGTCAGATGGTTGCAAGTGTAATGCTTGAGCAACATATTCAGGCTTTGGTTCTTTTTCCGTACCGTTGTAGGGTAGTTGATAAAGAATAGGAATTCTCAGGAGTTGAGAAAATTCCTCCAAAGTGGGTACTAGTTGGTAATCAGGAAATGTGAAACAATGGTGTAGGGGGTCAAAGAACTGGAAGAGAACTTTCACCATGTCTTCTTCAATGTTGGAGTTGACCAAGTTGAGAAGCCTACCATGTCTTTCACTGAAGAGAGAATTCTATGGAATCCTGAATGTAAGCTCCTTGAGTTAAGGAGGGATTATCACAAGGTTGACTTGAATTGTTTTCCTGCGAAGAGATTCCATGACCTATAAAACAAGAACAAAGATGAAGATCCAAACCCTTGAAATGGTTAGTGGATGCATACGATGCTTTATGATGTTTATGATGTATGCACAAACACATGTACAAGCAAGTCACACAAAACCCTAGTTTCAGGCTTGCATGAGGTTTCATAGGTAAATACCCTCTTGAGTTTAGTTGGCTCAAACCTGTCCTATAAATAGTAACCGGGTTCTAAGGAGCTCAATATCACTGGATTGTTTTCTATGTTCATTGTTTTAGTTTAGCCACTTAACTAGCGACCAAAATATTCCAAGAAAACAACCCTCAATGAGTGTAGTATTGAGTATCTACCAACTTCGGACTGCACCAAAGTCGGTCATCTCACTACCCCTAATAAAAGGCCAAGATGGTTAAGTAAGGTTCTATGAGTTCATTAGTGCTTTATGACATCACTCAGCGGCCCCATATTCTCTTTGATTGACTCAAAGGCTACCGGTACTCACAAATATGTCGCACTAATATAGCTATTGCTTCAACCATGTCGGTATACCCCACACAGTTTCCACAACGTATTGTTATTTACCTATGAATGTTTCCCAAATCCGGGTAGAGGATTTCAAGCCCAAACAAGAGAACCAAATGTAAAGCAATCAAAGCAAACAATATAATCATGCAAAGGATGATCTAAGCCCTAAGGTTACTCCACTTTTAAAGATTTCAGTCCCCAGCAGAGTCTCCAGTTCTGTGATATGGTAGGAGAACTGACTTGAGGTTTTGCGTTTGTGTTCGCAAATGTTTCGGTTTAGCAAGAGTCGCCATAGAATTTTTACTTTATCCTAAGGAAAGGTCAAAAAGCACAGGAAAGACCTTTGAGATGTTTTCTTGGGTTATAGAAAGGGAAGGTATTAGCACCCCTTCTATCCATGGTTATCCATGGGCTCTTAGTTACTTGTTTAGATCACTTGCTTTGCTTTTCAATTGTTTGAAATGGCGCTCTTCAATTTGTTTGAAATGGTGCTTTGTGTGTGGTTTTGAAAGATGTTTTGAAAAGAGGCCATCTGTGATACGGTGGGAGAACTGACTTGAGGTTTTGCGTTTTGTTTTCGCAAATGCTTCGGTTGAGCAAGAGTCGCCACCGACTTTTTATTTTATCCTAAGGAAAGGTTAAAAAGCACAGCAAAAACCTTTGAGATGTTTTCTTGGGTTCGGGGAGTAGATTATAGAAAGGGAAGGTATTAGCACCCTTTCTATCCATGGTTATCCATGGGCTCTTAGTTACTTGCTTAGATCAACTTGCCTTAATTTTCAATTGTTTGAAACGGTGCTTGTGTGTGTGAGTTTGAAAATGTTTTGAAAAGGAGCCAATGTGGTGGCAACCTTTGTAATGATCCATGTGGGGATGTATACAAAGATGTATGTCTTTTGAAAAAAGTTTTCATTTGTTTTTGAAAGTGTTTGTGAGGTGTGGTTTTAGAAAAGTAGGCAAGTGTTTTGTTTTGCAAGTTTTGATTCAAGTAACTAAGAGGTTATCTACTCCTAATTTTCTCAAAGTTTATTGCTATGTTTTAACCCTTTTAATAAGTTTGTTCCACCATTGTATTTGGTGGACAATCTCATGTTAGGATGTGAAAGGGACAGGCGCGGGTCATCGTTTATGCCATAATTGCAATGGTGCCAAGTATCTTTGGGCATTTTCTTTAAGAGACTTGATCATTTGTTATAGGCAACATTTTGAAAGTGTTATCGAGGGACTATGATCATTTGATTTTGTTTGTTTTGCCCAAAGAGACCTAACATGCAATATGGCCCAATTTTGAAAGGCAACAAGTGGAATACTCTAGGGGGTGCAAGTGTGATTTGTGTGTTTATTTTCATGCTTGTTTGTCTTGAGATTAGGTCATAACTATTTTGTCGTTTTTAGCATACAAACCCTAATTCTAACATGGTATAATTAGAAAGCAATAAAATGCGAAAATAAATTTACTAAGCTATTACAAAACCAAATATGGGAAGGGGGTACAAATGTTCAAATGGGGATTTTGACAAGGAATTTAAACCTAAAACTATTACATCAATATTGAAATATTTTACAAGATGATTAATTTGCATAGATTAAATAAAATAAGACAAATATGCAAGAATGCAAAAAAGAATTTTTATATGTATGAAAAAAAGAATTTTTTATGTAAAAATAAAAAAAAGAAAATAAAAAGGTATTATTTTTGGAGTATTTTCATATTTAGGGTAAAACCCCAATTCTATTAAATAAGATGTATTATTATTTAATTTAATACAAGTATTTATTTATTATGTACAAAAATAAAATAAAGTGAAGTATATTTATAAAAAGTATTTTTTTATGTCAAATATTAATAAAATAAAATAAAAAAGGTATTTTTGTATTTTAACCTAAATATACTAATATATATATATATATATATATATATATATATATATATATATATATATATATATATATATATATATATATATATATATATATATATATATATATATATATATATATATATATATATATATATATATATATATATATATATATATATATATATATATATATATATATATATATATATATATATATATATATATATATATATATATATATATATATATATATATATATATATATATATATATATATATATATATATATATATATATATATATATATATATATATATATATATATATATATATATATATATATATATATATATATATATATATATATATATATATATATATATATATATATGTATTAAGTTCTAGATAGGTATTATATATATAAAAAAATAATATTTAATATTTAATAAAAAAGTATTTTTTCTATAAAATATTTTCAGAAAGTAAAACAAAAATAAAAATGTATAGAAATGCATTTGCACTATTTTTTAGTATTTTAAACAAAATATATGTATTTATCTATTTATGTATAAACTAAAAGAAAACTAAATAAATGCCTAATAAAATCAAAAATGGTGAGAAAAAATATTTTTATATTTTTAATGTCATGAGAAAAAATAAATAAGTCAATCAAAAAAAGAAAAAGTCAAAAAGTCAAAGAAATAAGCAAAATGGGCTCAGGGGGTTCAGAAGCAATTATGTGGTGCAAAAAGAAAAGTCAACACAGGCCCAGCCCATGAAGACCTTTCTTCAACCTCCAGCCTTCTGTTTGAACAAAACGCGCGCCACTTTCTTCCATTGCAAGGTCCTGATTCCTTGAGTTTTAGCAAAAACTTCCAACATCAAAACTGTTAAGCATCTTCCCACGAATTCACACATATAAAAAACATGTTTTAACTCTCAGAAATGAGAGAGAATTTCTTCTCTCCCAATTCTTAACCTAATTTTTGTTCAAAGTTCAGACATCAAATTCTTGCAACACACATAATATAAATAAAATCTAATTATATGGGCATGTTCAGGGCAATGATTATGACATATTCTCTTCACAAACCTAAAGCTAACAATGCCTAATAAGAGAGATACGAATTCAAAAACTTACCTGTTCAGTTGAAGTTCTATCTGGCAATGGAGAAGCTCTCAGTGCAAGGTGATGATTGGGATAGTTTCCTTGAGGTCCAGGGATGCTATTCTAAGCTTTACTTTGTCTTGAAAGCTTTGGAATCGAGCTAGAACACTTCACCTGCAAATCAGAAATGTGAAAATGGTGGAACCAGTTAGAGGGATCACAGGTTGTGTTTTAGCTTTTGAATAGCTTGCATAGATGGTAGGGAAGGTGTATGAACTGGTTTGGGCAAGAATGCTTGAAAGGATTGAGAGTTGGAACTCAATCTGCAGAGGTTGCTCTGTTTGAGCAGTTTCAAGGTGATTCTGAGTTTTGGGAGGGATTGGAGGTGAAAGGCTCGTGCTTTTGCTTGGTTGAGATGTGTGGAATGTGTTTGATAAGTTTTTCTAAGTGTTTGTAAGCTGATTTGTGAGTTGGTACAAGTTATGCTATCTTACTTGAACTTGAAGCAAGCAATGGCTACTTGATCATTCTAGCCTGTACAGGCCCTCACACTATGCTGCACACATTGGCCTTGATCAGTGCGATTTTCTCACAAACTTGTGCCAAGAAGATTTGGACTGTACCACTTGGATTGCAAACTTGACATAAAGTTCTACTTTTCACAAATGGAAATAATGCTTTTTCTAGTTTAGGGTTAATTCTCCATGTAATGTCCAAAGGCTTAAGATAACAACTTGGTTCAATGGTTTTGCATTAAATTTATGAGTGTCAAAGTGTTTTAGGACCTGTAATGTAGCTTAAGCATGCTGAGATTAAAATGCATAGTGTTACGAACATGTACATGGCCAAGAACAAAAGTGACTTTTTCCCATTTTGAAAAATTCGATTCTCTCTAACCATGAGGTTGTTTGAGAAGTTCTTGGACATTTTAGAAATCTTGGAATGTGTACTACAATCCATCTTTGAAATGCAAATTGAAATTCCAAGTGGAAGTGCATGGAAAATGGCCTTGAAGTTAGGTAGAAAACCTTGTCAAAAAGGTCAAATTTTCACTAAGTTATGAATGGTTTAGTGCCCTTATTCAAAAATTTGTAACTTGAGATACAAGCCTCATTTGGGAAAACTTTGTGAATCAAAGTTGTAGATTATGTAACAAGCTACAACTTTCATGTTTTGACTTTTGTTTGAATCCAAATGAATCTTGGTGAGAAAGTGGGGCAAAGTTGGGAAAAATTAGGGTTTTCCATAACTTAGAAAAATTCTAAGTTATGAAAAATTCCATTTCAAACCCTAATTTGCATTTCTTGGTTTCTTGGTGAACAAGTTTCATGATTTGGCATGTTTTGATGAAAAATGAATCTTGACTCTTGATTTTGACCAAAAAGTCAAAGTTTGACTTTTCAGTATACAGTCAAAATTGATCAATTGACTGGGAAATTCAACTGTCAATCTTGTGTACTTGGGATCTTTTGAGTTTGTTGAGCATGTCAAGATAATTCCATGGGGTCCTTGAGTCCATATGTGAGCTTGGTTTGCCATTGGCTAGGTCAAACAGTCAAAAATTGCCTTTGTGCAGTCAAAACCCTAAAAATGACCATTTTGCCCTTTTGATGATCTGATCAAATTTCTTGTGGAATTGTGATCCAAACTTGATCAAATGGTCCATATGAGTTCATAATGTTGATGTGGGTCAATTTTCATGAGATTTGACTGTCAATTGACCACAGTTGACTTCTTCCCCAATACAGTTGATTTCTAGGTCAACTGTCCAATTGACTGGGCAAAATTTGGAATCAAGACTTGAAACTTGGTATGGATAAACTTGGGAGTCCAACATGAAGCATGAAAGTCATCTTAGGCATTTTAGGTCAAAACATCTTTGTGCAAACACAAACCCTAATTTGGATCAACAGTGCAAGGAGAAGTCTTGAGCAGAGGAAACCCTAACTGGATCTTGAGCTCCAAGGGTTTTGTGATGAGAAAATGTTGAGGAAATGGGAGGGCAAATTTTGGGGTACAACAGTTGCCCCTGTTCAATCTTCTTGAACCTGAAGAGTTAGATTGGCAAGTTTGCCTTTCGTGACTCGAGGGTAAAAGGAGATTGGATACTAGAGTGCCCGGAAATTTGCACTCGCATGTTGGAGTATCAGCAATGTGATGTCGGGAATGGGCTTATAGATGCCATTTGGATAGGTGGATAGGGAGATGGGCTTATAGATGCCATCTGGAAATGTGACGGAACTTTGTCAGGAATGGGCTTATAGATGCCATTTGGAAGTGTTGATCGCATAAGAGATTTCTTAGCGAAAACTTGTGTATTTGAGAAAGACAGATGTTTTCCTGGCTTGTTACAGGTGTTTGATCTTCAGTCTCCTTATGTAGATATGCCCTAGCTAGATACAGGTATCGAATCTACAATCGGTTGTTCACAGATGTGCCCTGGCTGGATACAGGAGTCGAATCTGGAAATAGTCGTCAATAGATATGCCCTGGCTGGATACAGGAATCGAATCTTCGAACTCTTCAGACGTGCCCTGGCTAGATACAGGAATCGAGTCTGGAAATGTGATCAACAGATATGCCCTGGCTGGATACAGGAGTCGAATCTGGAATTGTGATAGTTGATAGATATGCCCTGGCTGGATACAGGAATCGAATCTTCGAACTCTTCAGACGTGCCCTGGCTAGATACAGGAATCGAGTCTGGAAATGTGATCAACAGATATGCCCTGGCTGGATACAGGAGTCGAATCTGGAATTGTGATAGTTGAAGGTAGTTGTCTTTGGGATCGTCTTTTTCCCTGAAAAGGCAAAAACATAAGTTGTACGCAATGTCATGATGTATGATATGCATGATGTCATGATGTTCAACATGAGATAGTGTTGTACGCACTTTATCATGTATGTAAGCAAGATGTATGAAAATGTGAAATGTTCATGAATGTAATTTTGTCTTAGGAAAATAAATCCTTGACGAACGACTGGGGAGTTGCTCTGTGGCAGAGATACTTTGCTGAAGTTTTGATGAAAGGCCTGCTGAGGACTTCAATGATGGATTCCGCTGGGGATAATGATGATAAACTCCGCTGGGGATGACCAAAGATAAACTCCGCTGGGGATAACCAAAGATAAACTCCGCTGGGGAATGAAAGAACTTTGCCGAGGGCGATCTTCCGTGGCAATTAGCTGAGGATAACCCAGTTATAAGCCCTTGTGAGGGATAACTCTTGAATAAAGCTCGGGAGAGACGTCCGTATCCTATAGGGGACAAGCTTCCAGAATCTACCGGGGATGAGCTTTAAGACCTGCCGGGGAATGTTGTGCCTTTTCAGGATTGACAGGGAATCAACTCCGCTTGGAGAAAGTATTGCTGAATCTTGTCTTACTCTGCGGGGTGTTGAGATGATTTGGTCACATTCTTCAGTCGAATCTACCTTGGTACCTTGGCGGACAAAGCAACCAGACTGCGTCAGACAATCTCCACATTGCCCCTGTTTCTGATGTCACCTGTAATCGATCTTTCATTTCACATGCAAATATTTATGAATCAGCAATTTAACGTCAAATGCATATATAAAAAATGAACATTGGACGTTCTTTGCAAGACAAAACAGAAAAAAGGAAAAACAATGGCGATTTGTATGGACAAGTGAATTTGTATTGATTTGACTTTTGCCTGTGAATAGGCGTATTTGTATAAGAGGCTGACATCCTAGTAAGAGGATGCCACCGAATAACATGGAGTTTACAATTTTTTTTTGAAAAGAAAACAAAACAGCTATGTGAACAATCCCACTGGGTTCCAACTCTGCTATCGCCTATATGTCTCCAAGCGTCTCATCGCTTTGCTGCCTAGTTGAAGATGAAGCTGATTGATCGATGCCGGAGTCTGAGCCAGATAGTTGATGCCGAATTCCAGATGCGAAGTGATCCAATGAGACATAGTGTTACGCTCTATCCCTAACTTTTGCCTGGACCGCCCTTTCGGGTTTTCAGTCCACCGGGATACCCATTTTTGCCCAAGCCGCCTTTTCAGGTTTTCGACTTGCCGGGTGTACAGATTTTTTTTTCATTTCATCCCTTATTTTTGCCCGAACCCTTTTGGTTCGCCGGGAAGCCCTTATTTTTGCCTAGGTATGTCAACCTAGCGGGTCTTTTATTTATGCGTAGTATTTTTTCACTATGTCTGCATTGGCGGGGTGAGGAAGGTCGTCACCACCCATGGTGGTTAGGATCATGGCTCCTCCTGAGAACACATGCTTAACCACAAATGGCCCTTCGTATGTAGGGGTCCATTTGCCCCGGGGGTCACTTTGAGGAAGGATGATGCGTTTGATTACCAGGTCCCCAACTTGATACTCTTGTGGTCTGACTTTCTTGTTAAATGCCCTGATCATGCGTTTTTGATACGTCTGACCATGACAGATAGCGGTGAGCCTCTTTTCGTCAATCAGATTTAATTGATCAAGTCGAGTCTGGATCCAGTCATCTTCACTCAAGTCTGCATCCTTCATTATCCGGAGAGAGGGTATCTGGACTTCAATTGGCAAGACTGCCTCCATGCCATAGACCAAGGAGAAAGGAGTTGCCCTGGTTGACGTCCTTGCTGAGGTACGGCACCCATGAAGAGCGAACGGTAACATCTCGTGCCAATCTTTATAGGTCACTATCATCTTCTGCACAATTTTCTTGATTTTTTTTTAGCTGCCTCTACAGCCCCATTCATCTTTGGCCGGTAGGGAGACGAATTGTGGTGCTGTATCTTGAATTGTTCACAGAGTTCAGTGATCATCGTGTTATTGAGATTGGTACCATTGTCCGTAATGATTCTTTCTGGGACGCCGTACCGATAGATCAGATTATGCCGGATGAAACGTGCCACGACGCTCTTGGTTACTGTGGCGTAGGAAGCTGCCTCAACCCACTTTGTGAAGTAATCGATCGCCACTAAGATAAAGCGATGCCCATTGGATGCCGTCGGTCGGATCTCACCGATCATATCAATCCCCCACATTGCAAAAGGCCAAGGTGCCGTCAGGACGTTCAGAGGAACTGGAGGAATATGCACCTTGTCAGCATAGATCTGGCATTTGTGACAAGTTCGGGAGTGTTGGTAACAATCAGCTTCCATTGTGGACCAGAAATATCCTGCCCGAAGGATTTTCTTAGCCATGGTGTGTCCACTGGAATGTGTCCCGAATGTACCTTCATGCAGTTCCATCATGATCTTCTCTGCTTCAGCCTTATCCACACAACGTAGTAGAGTCGAATCATGACTCCGTTTGTAGAGAATGCCGTTGCTGAGGAAGAATTTTGCCGCAAACCTCCTCATGAACTTCTTGTCATTGACAGATGCGCCTTCAGGGTATTCCTGAGCTTCCAAGTACCTCTTTACCTCATGATACCAGGGTTTTTCAGTCACCTTTTCAGCCTCAAACTCGCAGCAGTATGCCGGTTCGTCCAACTTCCAGATAATGATCCGGGGAGCCTCATTGTCCCATTTAACTTTGAACATTGAATACATCGTAGCTAGTGCGTCCGCTAGCTGATTCTCCTCTCTTGGGAAGTGCTCAAAAGTTATTTCTTCAAAGTGGGGAAGCAGGGTTGACACATACTCCTTGTAAGGAATAAGATTTGGGTGTTTCGTATCCCACTCGCCTTTGATCTGATTGATCACGAGAGCGGAATCTCCGAAGACACTCAGAAACTTGATCCTTAAGTCGATTGCAGCTTGTAAACCCATGATACATGGCCCATATTTTGCCATGTTGTTGGTGCAGTTGAAACATAATCGGGTGGTGAGTGGAGTATGAGTTCCTTTGGGGGATATGATTACAGCGCCGACGCCGTTACCCAAAGCATTGGAGGCTCCGTCAAAATGCATAGACCATCGGGATCCTTCCTCAGGTCCTTCATCCGGTCCAGGTACTTCACAGTCAGTTACCACCATGATGTCTTCGTCCGGAAAATCAAAGTTCAATGATTGGTAATCGTCCATAGGTTGGTGTGCCAAATGATCTGCCAGTACACTTCCTTTAATTGCTTTCTGAGTTGTATACTGGATGTCATATTCTGTCAAGATCATTTGCCATCTCGCTATTCTTCCAGACAGAGCAGGCTTTTCAAATATATACTTGATGGGATCCATCTTTGAAATCAACAAAGTGGTGTGAGTCAGCATATACTGTCTTAGCCGGCGAGCAACCCATACTAGAGCGCAGCAAGTTTTCTTAAGAAGTGAGTAACGAGACTCACAGTCGGTAAACTTTTTGCTCAAGTAATAAATAGCGTGCTCTTTTCGGCCAGACTCGTCATGCTGCCCCAACACACACCCCATTGAATTGTCAAGTACCGTCAAGTATAATATTAGAGGTCTTCCTTCCACTGGCGGCATAAGAATGGGTGGCTCTTGGAGATATTCCTTTATCCTTTCAAAGGCGGCCTGACATTCATCGTTCCAGCGTACTACTTGATCTTTCTTCAATAATTTGAAGATTGGCTCACAAGTAGCAGTCGGATGTGAGATGAATCGGGCAATGTAATTCAGTCGTCCCAGGAAACCTCTGACTTCCTTCTCTGTCTTTGGAGTCGGCATCTCTTGTATGGCTTTTACCTTGGCAGGGTCCACCTGAATACCTTTATCACTTACAATGAAACCTAGAAATTTTCCGGATCTTACCCCAAAGGTGCATTTGTTGGGATTCAACCTCAGCTTGTATAACTTGAGTCGGTCAAACAGCTTCCTCAAATGATCAAGGTGCTCCTCCTCAGTTTGAGACCTTGCAATCATGTCATTAACGTATACCTCAATCTCATGATGGATCATATCATGAAATAAAGCAACCATGGCACGTTGATAGGTTGCCCCAGCATTCTTCAATCCGAATGGCATGACCTTGTAACAGAAGGTGCCCCACTGAGTCACAAAGGTAGTCTTCTCCATATCCTCTGGAGCCATCTTGATCTGATTATACCCTGAAAAACCATCCATGAAGGAGAAAACCTTGTGTTGAGCAGTATTGTCAACAAGAACGTCGATGTGAGGTAAGGGGAAGTCATCCTTGGGGCTTGCCCTGTTCAAATCTCTGTAGTCGACACACATCCTGACTTTTCTGTCCTTCTTTGGCACTGGCACTACGTTGGCAACCCATTGAGGATAAGAAGTTACCGCTAGAAACCCGGAATCGAATTGCTTCATAACCTCAACCTTGATCTTTTCGGACATCTCTGGGCGCATACGGCGAACCTTTTGCTTTACCGGAGGACAATCTTCCTTGGTTGGCAGGTGATGGACTACAATGTCGGCATCCAAACCAGGCATGTCTTCATAGGACCAAGCAAATATCTCTATGTAATCACGTAGCATCTGAATCAATCGTTGCTTCACGCTGAGCTCTAGATTAGCCCCAATCTTGACCTCTTTCCTATCTGTCTCAGTACCCAGGTTAATTGTTTCTACCAGCTCTTCATGTGGTTGAATAGCCCTCTCTTCCTGGAGCAGCAGTCTTGCGAGTTCACCAGGCACTTCGCAATCATCTTCACCTTCGTCTTCAGCCAAGTTGATCGGATTTTCAAAGTCATAACTGGCGGTAGCAGAGCTGTTACTAGTGAGATCCAGAGTGGATTGAAACCTGTATAAGTGGGTGTGTGTAAATATAGCTGTTTTGCAATATATATAACACAGAAAGAAAAAGAGCACAAAATTTGAAATGCAACAAACGTCCAATGTTTTGATTGATGATATATGGAAATGTCATACAAAAAGCCCTCACAAATGGAGCTACGATGCCCCGGGTATGACACCGAGCCAACAAAGTTTTAACATATTGTTTTGTTACAAATTGGAAATCAAAAGAAATTAATTACTGCGTGACAAATGTGATAGGTGTAAAATCCTTTGCCGTCCAGTTGCTCGGTCCGTTGCTGGTAGTCGGGTAGATCCAACTGTCAAACTCTGCTTCCTCTACATCCTCCTCGATAACATTCACCCTTGGGTTGGAGATAAACACCAGAGCCTTTCTGATCTTCTCCTTGCGCACAACCCTCTGAGCCTCTGCGGTAAAGCCCAGCCCAAACTTGTCGTTCTTTTGAGTGAAGTCAGGAAGCTGACCCCAGTTTGCACAATTGCCTTTCTCGATTACAGCCCGGGCATCTTTCAAGGACGCCATCTTCAACGGAAAATCCTCTTCAATCACTGCCTCAGCAGATGCTAACACTGGAGGTACTTCCTCAAAATGCTGAAAGGGGGTTTCAATAAACTCCCCGTCCATCTCGATATACCGGAATGAATTCAAATGACTAACCATGTATTCCTCCTCACCCTGCACAGTAACAATCTTCCCTTTGACAGGGTATTTGAGCTTTTGGTGTAGAGTGGACGTTACTGCCCCAACTTTGTGAATCCAGGGTCGTCCCAACAAGCAGGAATAAGATGGACGAATATCCATTACATAGAACGTTGAGTTGAAAACTTAGGAACCCACACGAATAGGGATGTCTACTTCACCGTGCACCATCCTCTTAGAACCGTCGAAGGCTCTAACAATGATGTTACTAGGTTTCAACTCCAGGCCCTCACAATCCAAGCGATCCAATGCTTTCTTGGGCAAGACATTCAGGGAAGAGCCGGTATCCACTAACACGTGTGCGAGAGTAGTGCCCCTGCATTCTATGGAAACATGCAGGGCATCATTGTGATTTTTCCCCTTGGCGGTAAGGTCAGCATCTGAGAACCCCAAGCCGTTGTCGGCCGTCAAATTAGCCACACAGTCGGTGAATTGATCTGCGGAGGTCTCTTGCGGCACATGAGCCGTTTTCAGAAATGAAATCAGGGCTTTTGCATGGGCCTCTGAGCATAGCAGCAATGATAACATAGAGATTTTGGAGGGAGTATGCCCCAACTGTTCAACAACATTAAAGTCACTCTTTTTGATAATTTTAAGGATTTCCTCCATTTCTTGTTGGGAGGCTTCCACAGCAGTCTTCTTTGGTGCCTCCGTCCTGGCAGGCAAATCGGTAGCAACTTCTTTGCCCCGAGCATCAGAGGACTCGGCGGCAGTAGTAGACACAGGAACTTGAATTGGAACATGCACACTTGCGGGTGTGATGGTGAGAGGTTTTCGGATAACTGGCGGTGCAATGTCGGGCGAGAAGAGCCTACCACTGCGGGTAATCTTGGCGGGACCAGTGATGTTACTGATACTGGTATTGGTGTTGAACTCCTGCTTCACCCCAAGCACATACACGTCGGCTCCATAATGCCATGGGACCGCTTTATCAGACTCATAGGGGAGAGGCCCCGGAACAGTAATAGTAATGGGTGCAACAGACATAATTCGGACGGGTTTCTTCACGGGAGCTTTGGCAGGATTGTAAATTGTGACAACAGATATTTCTTCGATGGAAACAGACGGAACAACAGTTTTCTTGAACAAAATTTCCTTGCTATCCATCAGGCTTTGGATGCCTGATTTCAGCAGCGGACAACCGGTAGGGATAACAGCACACATGAGGCAACCCTTGCTACAACCAGGAAATAAACCGGCTAGTAGTAAGTTCCTCTTAACAGTCAAAAGAGGGGTAACAACTTCATTCACCGAAACAGCTTACAACTCTTCCTCAATGGCATTTACTCTATGCTGGGGCATAGGAGCAGTTACAACATTCGGTCTCTCAAGCGCTTCAAACTGAATTTCCTTTGCGTCGATAAGATCTTGCACTTTGTTTCTCAAGGCCCAGCAATCATCAGTAGCGTGCCCGGGACTATCAGAATGATAAGCACACCGGGCATTCGGATTATACTTAGGAGACGCAGTGTTGACGACCTTAGGAGCTTCTTTGAGGGTCACCAAGTTGGTTGATAACAGTTGGGGTAAAATTTGAGATAAGGTCATACTCAGCCGAGTATACTGCCTCTTGGGCCTTTCACCTCTTTGTTGATTGTACTGCTGAGGAGCAGCAACAGGTTTTGAAATGACCAAAGCATTGACGACTTGGCGACTTTCGGGCTTGACTTGTCTTCTAGGACCATAGAAGACACTTGCTTCTTTCTTGAAAGGCCTTTTCTCAGTACTTGTGGAGGCAGCCTTTTGTATCTTTCCTGACCTGATGCCAGCTTCAATTCTTTCTCCCATCAGTATCAAATCCGTAAACCCAGCGGAAGAGTTACCAACCAAATGATTGAAAAATGGACCAGACAAAGTCCCTAGGAACATATCAACCAGCTCACGATCAGTCAATGGAGGCTGCACCCTGCCAGCCAAATCTCTCCATTTTTGTGCATATTCTTTGAACCCTTCACCCGTTCCTAGAGACATACCCTGAAGTTGGGTACGCGTTGGAGCGAGATCAGAATTGTATTGATATTGTCTGTAAAATGCGGTTGCCAAATCTTCCCAATGTCGGATGCTAGTTCCATCTAATTGGTAGAACCATTCAAGCTGTGACCCCGAAAGGCTATCTTGGAAGAAGTGAATCCAAAGGTTCTTATCCTCCGTGTAGGGTTGGATCTTCCTTACGTACGACCTTAGATGCAGCTTTGGGCAGGAAACCCCATCATACTTGGCGAAGGCAGGCGCCTTAAACTTGTGTGGAATTACTACCCCAGAAGATAACCCCAGATCTCCGAAATCCAGCCCCGGCACATTCTGAATTTCCATGGCGCTCAAGCGGTCCTCCAATTGCTTGTATCTGTCAGCAGCAGGTGGGTATTGTTCGTCGTTATAGTCCGTCTCGTTGTCGGAGACTGCGGGACTAGGAGCTCCTCCCCCTTGGGGACTGTTTTTCTCAGCAGAAGAAGTAGTTGGATCAGCTTCATTATGGAGTGTGTTCCCAAATCTGCTTCCGGTGTTGAACAACGCAGTCCTCTTTTTCTTCTTCTTCTTCAGGAGTAGAGTCTTCAACTCTTGCTGACCTTGGGCCAGGCTCAGGACCATTTCTTGAAACTGTGCACTTTGGGCCTGAAGGGCCTTGATTGCTTGCTCACTGGATGAGTCTGGATTCATGATGACTGTTCAAAATAAACAGCGAAGGAGATTAAGCAACCTGTAAAATAGGGTACCTGCTATGCATATGGTGCAATGGAATGCGTATGTTTTATGTTTTCAAAGACAAACAAGATTCAACTTCGTAGACAAAAAGGGAAACACACTTCATTAGATTAAAATTTTCAATCGTTCAACAACTTGCCCTTAGGCATTACAGGAATGAAAAATACTGGAAAGGAAATAAAAGCTATAAAAGGAAATATCCAAAGCCCATTAATGCTCCCATGGCCTTCTTTTCTCAATGTTGATGTAGTTGTTCAGGACCCTCTCTTCCTCCAATTGCTTAGTCAGCCTCTGGATCTTCCGTTCCTGCTCGTTGAACTTCTCCCGATAGAAATCCCGTTCTTCTTTTAGCTGCGCCCAAGATCTCTTCATTGTGTCAAAATCAGTAGGTATCTGAGGAGGGAGGACAGTTGGAGGAACCCCATCTTTATCAGGAGATTCAAGAGTGATAGGTCTAACAGCTTCGTATGGCATACCTAACCTCTGAGCACGGACGCGGACCCATTTGCAATAGGGCTCCATTGGTAGAGAAGTCTTTGGTCCCAACTCATGTGGGTCAGCTTTGTGAATTCTATCCCAAGCTCTAATGAATCCATGGCGTAGTTTGTCACTGTCTGCCTGAAACTCAAAATGGAAGTGAGGAACCAGCATTTCATGAGGCCCATCTCCTCTGGCTCTTCCAAACTGACGGAGGGCTAAGCATGGATTGTAAGAGATTCCTCCTTGGATACCAATCAACGGAACATTAGGGTATTCTCCGCAACGGTCAATAACAGCTACCTCATCCAAACCTCTGAGAGTCCAGGTGATGTCACTATCAGTGAGAGACATTAACCTCCGAGCCCAACCTTTTCCTTCTTCATTCTTCAGCACGAACTTAGGAAGGTGCGAAATAAACCACCTCACTAGCAAAGGAGTACAACACCACGGAGTTCCCCGTTTTCGAGCGGTACGAGCATAGAGTTGTTGTAGAATATCACCCAAAAGAGTGGGTACCGGATTCCGAGACATGAAGATCCTTATGACATGGATACTGATAAAGGTGTCAGGATTGGGAAACAATACCAGACCATAGATCAAAAGAGCCAGAATATCCTCGTATGCCTTGAAGTCCAAATCATTCCAGAAATCATTAGCCTTGCCAACCAGAAATTTGACCAAAAAGCCCTTGACCCCATTTCTAGTTTCCCAGTTAGCTAATACCTCTTCTTTGGTCAAGGGGAGAATTGCAGCAACCTCTTCAGGCCTAGGAGTCTTTTCCAAACCAGTGAATGGAGTTTGTTCCAAGACAGGGATCCCAAGCAAATAAGAGAATTCTTCCAGGGTAGGAACCAGCTGGAAGTCTTGAAAGGTGAAACAATGATGCAGAGGGTCATAAAACTGGGTCAGAACACTTATCAGTTGTTGGTCCCACTTTGTTGTGACCAAGCCAAGGAGAGAACCATGTCTGTTGATGAAGGAATAAGTGTTTGGAATCCTATCAACCAAATCCTTGAGCAAAGTTGGTGGTTGAACAAAGTTGAGCCGGACAGTATTCCTACGCATGGGCATCATGATGTCCTACAAAACAGAGCAAAGATGAAACTTTTTTGTCTTTGAAATGGGTTAGTCCTCTATACAGGATGCATGTAATGGTATGATGGCATGATGCTATGATGAAGCACACCACAAATATTCACATAGGCAAGCATGGTAAGGCACACAAGTCACACATGACACCCTTAGGTTTCAGGCCAGCATGAATTTCAGGTATTACCCTCTTTTGGTTTTGTTGGTTAAAACCTGTCCTATCAAAAGTAACCGGGTTCTAGAGGATCTCAAATCATTGGCTACCCTCAATCGGCCATAACTCCAGCATCGCAATCTTTTCTCGCGGCCAGAACCATCTCGAGAGTTTAGCCTCAATGAGTGTAGCATACTGCTACTGTCCTAATGGCCAAGTTGGTCAATTTAGGGTTCTAAGGTTGGTTGGTGTTTAATGACTCCTTAGAAGACCTATATTCTCCCCGTTGCAACACAAGGGATATAGGTACAGACCAAGATGCCACACCAACGTAGCCACTGCTTCACCCATGTCGGTCTACGCCGGACAGGTCCCTCACAGATTATGCTACCTAAAAAGGGTATTTCCCAGATCCGGGTTAGGATCTATGAAACTTCCGATGCAAAGCCCACAAATATAAAAGCAAACAAAGCAAACAATTGAAAACAAAGGTGATCTAAGCCCTAAGGTTACTCCACTTTATAAGTTTTCCCCAGCAGAGTCGCCAGTTCTATGATACGGTGGGAGAACTGACTTGAGGTTTTGCGTTTTGTTTTCGCAAATGTTTCGGTTGAGAAAGAGTCGCCACCGACTTTTTATTTTATCCTAAGGAAAGGTTAAAAAGAACAGCAAAAACCTTTGAGATGTTTTCTTGGGTTCGGGGAGTAGATTATAGAAAGGGAAGGTATTAGCACCCTTTCTATCCATGGTTATCCATGGGCTCTTAATTACTTGCTTAGATCAACTTGCCTTAATTTTCAATTGTTTGAAACGGTGCTTGTGTGTGTGAGTTTGAAAATGTTTTGAAAAGGAGCCAATGTGGTGGCAACCTTTGTAATGATCCATGTGGGGATGTATACAAAGATGTATGTCTTTTGAAAAAAGTTTTCATTTGTTTTTGAAAGTGTTTGTGAGGTGTGGTTTTAGAAAAGTAGGCAAGTGTTTTGTTTTGCAAGTTTTGATTCAAGTAACTAAGAGGTTATCTACTCCTAATTTTCTCAAAGTTTATTGCTATGTTTTAACCCTTTTAATAAGTTTGTTCCACCATTGTATTTGGTGGACAATCTCATGTTAGGATGTGAAAGGGACAGGCGCGGGTCATCGTTTAGGCCATAATTGCAATGGTGCCAAGTATCTTTGGGCATTTTCTTTAAGAGACTTGATAATTTGTTTTAGGCAACATTTTGAAAGTGTTATCGAGGGACTATGATCATTTGATTTTGTTTATTTTGCCCAAAGAGACCTAACATGCAATATGGCCCAATTTTGAAAGGCAACAAGTGGAATACCCTAGGGGGTGCAAGTGTGATTTGTGTGTTTATTTTCATGCTTGTTTGTCTTGAGATTAGGTCATAACTATTTTGTCGTTTTTAGCATACAAACCCTAATTCTAACATGGTATAATTAGAAAGCAATAAAATGCGAAAATAAATTTACTAAGCTATTACAAAACCAAATATGGGAAGGGGGGTACAAATGTTCAAATGGGGATTTTGACAAGGAATTTAAACCTAAAACTATTACATCAATATTGAAATATTTTACAAGATGATTAATTTGCATAGATTAAATAAAATAAGACAAATATGCAAGAATGCAAAAAAGAATTTTTATATGTATAAAAAAAGAATTATTTATGTAAAAATAAAAAAAAAAGAAAATAAAAAGGTATTATTTTTGGAGTATTTTCATATTTAGGGTAAAACCCTAATTCTATTAAATAAGATGTATTATTATTTAATTTAATACAAGTATTTATTTATTATGTACAAAAATAAAATAAAGTGAAGTATATTTATAAAAAGTATTTTTTTATGTCAAATATTAATAAAATAAAAAAAAATATAGGTATTTTTGTATTTTAACCTAAATATACTAATATATATATATATATATATATATATATATATATATATATATATATATATATATATATATATATATATATATATATATATATATATATATATATATATATATATATATATATATATATATATATATATATATATATATATATATATATGTATTAAGTTCTAGATAGGTATTATATATATAAAAAAAATAATATTTAATATTTAATAAAAAAGTATTTTTTCTATAAAATATTTTCAGAAAGTAAAACAAAAATAAAAATGTATAGAAATGCATTTGCACTATTTTTTAGTATTTTAAACAAAATATATGTATTTATCTATTTATGTATAAACTAAAAGAAAACTAAATAAATGCCTAATAAAATCAAAAATGGTGAGAAAAAATATTTTTATATTTTTAATGTCATGAGAAAAAATAAATAAGTCAATCAAAAAAAGAAAAAGTCAAAAAGTCAAAGAAATAAGCAAAATGGGCTCAGGGGGTTCAGAAGCAATTATGTGGTGCAAAAAGAAAAGTCAACACAGGCCCAGCCCATGAAGACCTTTCTTCAACTTCCAGCCTTCTGTTTGAACAAAACGCGCGCCACTTTCTTCCATTGCAAGGTCCTGATTCCTTGAGTTTTAGCAAAAACTTCCAACATCAAAACTGTTAAGCATCTTCCCACGAATTCACACATATAAAAAACATGTTTTAACTCTCAGAAATGAGAGAGAATTTCTTCTCTCCCAATTCTTAACCTAATTTTTGTTCAAAGTTCAGACATCAAATTCTTGCAACACACATAATATAAATAAAATCTAATTATATGGGCATGTTCAGGGCAATGATTATGACATATTCTCTTCACAAACCTAAAGCTAACAATGCCTAATAAGAGAGATACGAATTCAAAAACTTACCTGTTCAGTTGAAGTTCTATCTGGCAATGGAGAAGCTCTCAGTGCAAGGTGATGATTGGGATAGTTTCCTTGAGGTCCAGGGATGCTATTCCAAGCTTTACTTTGTCTTGAAAGCTTTGGAATCGAGCTAGAACACTTCACCTGCAAATCAGAAATGTGAAAATGGTGGAACCAGTTAGAGGGATCACAGGTTGTGTTTTAGCTTTTGGATAGCTTGCATAGATGGTAGGGAAGGTGTATGAACTGGTTTGGGCAAGAATGCTTGAAAGGATTGAGAGTTGGAACTCAATCTGCAGAGGTTGCTCTGTTTGAGCAGTTTCAAGGTGATTCTGAGTTTTGGGAGGGATTGGAGGTGAAAGGCTCGTGCTTTTGCTTGGTTGAGATGTGTGGAATGTGTTTGATAAGTTTTTCTAAGTGTTTGTAAGCTGATTTGTGAGTTGGTACAAGTTATGCTATCTTACTTGAACTTGAAGCAAGCAATGGCCACTTGATCATTCTAGCCTGTACAGGCCCTCACACTATGCTGCACACATTGGCCTTGATCAGTGCAATTTGCTCACAAACTTGTGCCAAGAAGATTTGGACTGTACCACTTGGATTGCAAACTTGACATAAAGTTCTACTTTTCACAAATGGAAATAATGCTTTTTCTAGTTTAGGGTTAATTCTCCATGTAATGTCCAAAGGCTTAAGATAACAACTTAGTTCAATGGTTTTGCATTAAACTTATGAGTGTCAAAGGGTTTTAGGACCTGTAATGTAGCTTAAGCATGCTGAGATTAAAATGCATAGTGTTACGAACATGTACATGGCCAAGAACAAAAGTGACTTTTTCCCATTTTGCAAAATTCGATTCTCTCTAACCATGAGGTTGTTTGAGAAGTTCTTGGACATTTTAGAAAGCTTGGAATGTGTACTACAATCCATCTTTGAAATGCAAATTGAAATTCCAATTGGAAGTGCATGGAAAATGGCCTTGAAGTTAGGTAGAAAACCTTGTCAAAAAGGTCAAATTTTCACTAAGTTATGAATGGTTTAGTGCCCTTATTCAAAAATTTGTAACTTGAGATACAAGCCTCATTTGGGAAAACTTTGTGAATAAAAGTTGTAGATTATGTAACAAGCTACAACTTTCATGTTTTGACTTTTGTTTGAATCCAAATGAATCTTGGTGAGAAAGTGGGGCAAAGTTGGGAAAAAATTAGGGTTTTCCATAACTTAGAAAAATTCTAAGTTATGAAAAATTCCATTTCAAACCCTAATTTGCATTTCTTGGTTTCTTGGTGAACAAGTTTCATGATTTGGCATGTTTTGATGAAAAATGAATCTTGACT